>OZ025290.1:439639345-442205178 GCA_964019185.1 Maratus speculifer | reverse complement strand
TATAAATTATTTAAACTGGATTTAAAAGTCGGTAATCTTTTGATATGCTTCTATTCTATACTCTTGTTTTTGAAAAGTGCAACACAAGAAATCCTCCGAAATGAATGAAATTACGAATGAAATAATCCTCGCCACTAGCTTTTAACAACTTGCTCCGCAAGAGCGTGCGAAGAGAAAACTGCGCTTAGGTCAAAATTTCAATTTGGAGCTGCTTTCCCCCAACTTTTTCTTCTGACAGGCGAAAAAATGGCGTTGGAAGTATAAATTCGGAGGCTTTTAAAATTTCACGCCCGGGGCAACTGTCCCATTCGCCCTCCTACTTTCGCACGGCGCTGATGCTCCAACTGCCCCTGTTTTTTCAAAGTTTCTACGCACGTTTCGTGGACATGGAACACGGGGGTGGGCTATTGACCAACGTTATTTCACACTTGCAGCCCTTCAATCAAGGGGAAAATGCAGATGGAATCAGTTAAAGCCTGTTTCAGTTATTTTATTTACATTATTTAAAAGTCAAATTAAGAGATTATTACTATTATTTTTTTGTAATAGCAGATGAAGATTTTGATCACAAATATGTTCTTATTTTTTTGTTATAAAAGAAACAATAAACATCAGATTAATAAAATATTGTCAATAATAATATATTTTGTATTATTAAGTGGGGAAAATTTGCGTAAAATGGTTGTTTTTCATGTTTTATTGAAGTACGGTGTTTCATGTGTTTCAGAATTTTTTGCTTTTCACAAACATTTTTGCGGCTATCTCGCGGCTAAACCACTGATCAGAGAAAAAACTTTTTATACATAAAATGTAGGAAATTTTGTGCTCTTTAATGCATGTATTGATGACTTTTATGTAAAATGCATAATTTTGAAGTTATTTAGAAAAAACAAAAAAGCTGTTTTTTGCACGTTTTTTGTTAAAAAAACTTGTTTCCGGGGAGAAATATTTTTGAATAATGCTAGGTTCGTGTTCAGCGACCCAAAAAAACATAAAGGGAACAAAAAATCAAAACTGCACCAAAACTTGCATTTATTTTTTACCAAATGCCTGGACTAAGAAGTGATTTATTGATTTTGTATGTCAAAAGCAATGTTGAGTTGTACAATTGTAATGGTATTATATAACTGTTTCAATATTTTCATCGAAAATAATACTCTCCTTGGTAAGTAAAATTACTGTTTATCAGTTCTTCATTCTTTATTTTTAGCTAAACTATGAGCTTTTAGATTTGAGACTTATATTAGTGAAAATCGCTGCATGGGGCACATTGATACATACCAATGTGTCCAATGATAGCTACAGACATCTTAAATTTTTTTCTAGTTCAGTTTTTCATTACTTATTTTTTTTACCATAATCTCCTTAATCCAACCATTTCCTGCTAAAAACTTAATATTAGTTTTATTGAAGTGAAATAGCTCCATTTTTTAATACTAAAAAAGTTTATAGCATTTTTGCAAACAGAAGGCTTATGAACTTCCTATGGTAGAAGAACTAACAAAAGAAAAATACATCAGCATTGCAAACTTCAAATTTATATTCATTCTCCGGAGAAAAAAGTATTTTCGTCATGAGAAATATTAAATAAGGGAAATAAACTGTGTCACAACAAAGGATAATTATACTATAATCAGAATTTTTAATATAATTATCCTTTATTATCTATTTATAAACTGAATTATAAACAGAAAACCTGGCATTTGTTACATCTTTCCTGCGAAATAAGATAATACTGGGGTTGAAGTGCCAGATACGACAATGTTACCTCCAGCAATCCGAAAACAAACAGCTGGAACATCGGGTCATTGTACGTTTAATTTTGATTGCAAATATTGCTTGCAAATTAATTGTGGGCGATTTGAATTTCTATAAGTAAATATAAAATGGTTTGCTAACTTTTTTTCTATGAAAAATATGCATTGGTGTTACTTTGTCTCCATTTTACCAAACGTATCAAAATGCCCCATGAGGTGTATCAATCTGAACCGGAGATGGGGCATATTGATACATGTTATTTTTTTAGATATTTTAAAATCACATGCAGAAATACTGTATAAAACGATTGTACATTTTAATAACACACTACACAAGTTTTGCTGACACCACATGGGAAAATAACTTGAAATTTCCATTTACTGGACACCGTAAAAAAAATCTTTAAAAAAAAATGCGGTATCAATGTGCCCCAGTTCTCCCTATATTTCTTTTTTTCATTTTAAGAGTGCTGAGATACAATTGATATGTTTTGAAATTAAAAATAATTTTAAAATAATTTATATACATGAAATATTTATATACATGAAATATGTATGAAATACTTTAGACATTGCACATCAGAAATTGTGGAATGTTCATTAAATTCAATCTCTGACATATGAGTATATCGTGCATTTAAATGAATAAGAAATGCTAATATGTTACTTATTAAAGCACTCAGAAAGTTTTCTAAAAATATTTTACAAGAAACAAATGCAAAAAAAAGCAATTTCGTATAACTTTTAAAAATTTATCTGGGTAAAATACATGAACTATATAAAAAAATTACGAGAGAAATAACGGACTATTGAAAAAGAAAAGCTTTTTAAAGGTTTCTCTGAATGTGAATTGTAAAATAAAAAATGAAATAATTGCCAAAGTAAAATTTTTACTTACTGAACATTACCAAATTCAACTGAAATATATTTTTACAAAATATAATTTTACTTACACTTGTGTAAAATTATCGAAATTCATGAATTCAGTATTCGACATCTTCAAAAAAAATAAGAGTTATGTAAATAACACTTAAAAAAGAGATCAAATGATATTTTAAATCGCTTTTAAACTTAAGATCGCCCAAAACGTTGCTAGACAAGTCGTAGTCAAGTTTTGAATGAATAATTAAAAGCAAGTAGATAAATTTGATCATTTATTTTAACAATGCTTTAACAGTCAATCAATTGTCTATTAAACAGTTGAGCAAAATATGCAATAATATATTGAACAACAAATGAAATGGAAAATCAAGTGTCATTGTAAGAATATTTAATTGTTAGTTAATGAAATATTGTTGTAGACGTGTTCCTTATTTTTAATTACACATCACTTTGAAGATCGAGTTGCACGGATTGATGCTCCTGCAAGCGGAATTTTTGCCCATCCCACCGAAGCTAGTATAGGGGAGAAAAATACGGGCTTCTGATTGGTCGAAAAATTGTTTGCAAATAGATTATCCTGAATGTTAATGTACTTATTAGGAGCGTATATGGGTATATCATTAAAATAATAATAAGAAGAAGAAATTGCAATTTTTTAAAGTAATATAGAACAATTGAGTTTGACGCCGTAAAATGAAAATACTGTTGTCTCTAAATAAATTGTTCTGATTGTGTATATATGTGCATATCATGTTAAAAAAATAACAGAAAGAAGAAATGGCAATTCTATTTTTATTATTTTCTAAAAGTAATACAGGACAATTGTTAAACATCCTGATTAACTTCTTTAATTATAAATTCCGGATTATCTATTTCTTTATCTATTAATAAATATTTAAAAAGAAGGAAAATCCAGCTTTCAAAAGCTTTTGAAACAGAAATTGATGATTAAAAAACGTAAACTCAAAAATGAAGGAAAGCAAAATTATTCAACCAATCAGAAGCCCGTATTTTCCTTCCCTATACTAGTTTCGGTGCGATCGGCAAAAATGCTTGCGGGCTCCATTAAATTCTAATCTTTAGGAAACCAACAACAAATACCTAGAGTCGACTACAACAAGTGTTCGTTAGGACATATTATTGTACATCTTTTCAGGCCCTTTAAAGGGTTGGGTTACTCAGCTTCCGAAATACCATCACTAATGCAAAGTGTATGGACGTTAGATGCATTGGAATGTTTAAAATATCTCCTCTGGAATTTAATATTTTAAACTTCTGTTTTTTCTATACACTTCTAAAGAGATGTATGTGTTTTTATTAGTTTTCAAAATCTATATTATAAAGGCCAAACGTATCTGTGCGTAACGCATACGTCATTTTTCGAATGGCAACATTTTCTGATGAAATTTGATTTTTGCAACTTTCATTACTGCAAATATTTTAACTCCTAGACATTGCACATTTTCTATCTTTACACCATTGTGTAGGGAAAAATGTTTACTTTTAAATGCAATTAGTATGAAACCTGTATCTTAATTTGTTTTTGAGATATTAATTTTTTTGTAGCTCTTAATTTAATTTTTCTGGAGGTGGCAACTTGAGTACTCCATTTCTGTGCAAAGTAAAGGAAAAAATAGCCATTAAGTAAAAAGAAGAAATAAAGAGGACTTATGCTTGCTGGAGTGGTGCAAAAAATGTAACCTTGATTCTGCTAAATAAGCCCAAACACAACCGCGTGTTTTCGCTAAAAAGAAGGAAATTTTCAATGACAAATCTGTGGAAACTTTTAATACTATAGTTTTTAGTTTATAATAAAATAAAATGCTACTTTATAATGCTTAAACTTAAGCAGATCATTTTTATTTAGGCTGATGTCAAAGGATTTAGTACCTGTTCAATGTGATTTCCCCCCCCCCCCCCACCGTGTTGAATTTTTTTCGCCGAGATAGCAAGCAAACAAAGACGATCTTGGCAATAATTCCAGGTTTAAAGTAATGTCCGGTTCCCCAAATTTTTCTACAATTGTTTAAGACACTCAATTGTAATTATATTACATTAACATTATTCGCTTAATGTAATTTTTAATAAATTTCAGTTAAACTTGCTAGAGCAGACGATTACTTTAGTTAGTTCTTTTTTTTATTACCTGTCATTTCACCAGAAAGAAAATGCAAAACAGAATTATTTAATTTTTCTTTCTTTTTGGAATAATTGTACATTTTATGTTATTTATTTCTTACTTTATTTTTAGAACCATTTTTATTTTCCAAATACATTTTCAGAAAAGAAAAAGAAGTACATTTTCACATAGAAAATTGATCTGAAATAGAAAAAGAACGATGTAAAAGACAAAATGAGATTTCATAATTCGCTAATATTCAATGTTTAAAATGTAATTGAAAAATTGGTTTGACATGATTTGTAAAAATCAAGGTTTGCGTATTTCACGGAAAATATAGCATCTTCTTTGCATGTTGAAGTGACGGAGTGCAATGTTTACTCTTTAAATTTGTATTCTGTATTTTAATTTAGAAAATGAATTTTAAATTTGTCATAGAGTTAACTTTAAAGCAAACTTTATTGAAAAATATTTACGTGCAGTCATTTCTTCTTTACTTTTAACATTTTAGCATGCACTTAAGATTTTTCGGTACTACTTGGTTATCCCATCGACCAAAAAATTTTTGCCAAATTATAAGATTAAATGACAAAAATGGATGATTTGTGAATGTCGTATTCAATGATATTAAACACGATACACATGTTTAAAATTTCATCAAGAGATTTTTAATGCCACTTTTTGTTTGTTCTTTTATTCATGTTTTACTAATTTATTGGTTTTTCCGTTATTTAAAATAAAAATTATGTCAACATATATAACTTGGCTATTTTGTGATTTTGTTTAATTTTGCGGAAATGATCGATGGGATAATCAAGTAGTACTGGTTTTTCATAAGCGCAAAATCTATATTGTAACAAACAAATGTGTTCGTGAGCACTAACATTATTTTGCGACAACATTTCAGGATAAATGACTTTTTGCAATTTTTGTTACTGCAATTTTTTAATCTTTTAAACGTCGCACATTTTCAATTTTTATTTCATCATATAGAAAATGAAATCTACTTTCAAATTCAATTTTATTGAAAACTGTATCTCATTTGACTCATTTAGCGCGAGCTTATATTTTTCAAGCATATTATTATTATTTTTTAATCTTTATCACTTATTTCCATTAAGAAATAATGATACACAATTTACTCATAAATCTATGAATACTGTTCCTGATAATTTTCCATTATAAAATTAAAATTGGTTGAGTAATAAAATAAAAGAATGGTTAGAAGCGCAGATTAAATTATTAAAAATTACAAATTCAACATGTAATGAAACAACTTAAAATTTTACACTGCCAAATAAGAAAAAAAATGAAAATATTTTGAATATGTTTGAAAACTATATTTCAATTTATTGATTGGCTTTAGTTAAAAAAAAATAGGTGCGAGTTATTTTTAAATTTATGTGTACCGAGTGAAACTCGATTACGATAGATTAATCTATTTGTCCTTAGAAAAATATAAAGAGTTCGGGATTTGTTTCCGGCTAATATACTATAGCAAAATTAAAATTTCCTTCATAAATCTCTATAAATAAAAGGAATATAGAGGATAATTAATTAATTAATTAATTGAGGCACAGAAAAAATCGTCTGCTAAGAAAATCTTTTTTCATTTTGAACTTCTATAAATAAAAGGACAGATAGGCTCTCAAACAGTGAATCGTCGAATATAATTGAAGAACAAATGGAAGAACAAATGGAAGAACAAATGGAAGAACAGATGGAAGAACAGAAAGAAGAACAGATGGAAGAACAAATGGAAGACCTCTTCATTAACAATAAAAAAAGATATGCAAACGAAACCCCAGAACACCGAGAAGAAATTCAGATAGTCTTCGGGCTACTGAGGGCGGGCAACCGTCTAGTTAATAAATAATAAAATAAAATAAAATAAATACAAATTTAAGACATGTAATTGAATTACGTGCTTGAAGCAATGAAATGACCAAAAACAAAATGGCTGCTGTAACGAAATCTTTGGCTAATAACTTCCAACATGCGTCCAATACGGAAATGTGACTTTTCAAAAAATTCATTGCTTTATTTGATTCCATAATTTATTTTTCATTTAACCCTTTAACGTAACCATGTTAGCCTAACCATGTTTTTCCGATATGCAATATTTTAATTCAAAGATTGATTTAGTATAATATTGAGATTAATGTTAATTTTTTTAATTGTATAAGATGAAAGAAAAAAATGTAAAGTTATTAAACACAAATCTTCATAGCAATAATTTTCAGTTATTATTTTATGAATGAAACATGAATGAAAAAATCCGCAAGATACTTAACCCTTTGAAGGAAAAAGCACTTCAATTCCTAAAATGCTGAAATGATTGATTGACACCAGAATTTAAAAACAAATTTGTTTCAAAATATTTAAAAGCCTTTTTTCACGTATTCTTAATATTCACATTCTTAATATTTTACAAATTGGCAGTAAAGAAGATAATATTATTTCTTTGCCATTAAAAGTAGTTTGTGTACAGAAGTAGGCGTATAGAACCAGGGACATAGTTTAAATCAACGAGCTGTTTGTAAGGAAATATCATAGAAATGTCATGGCTACAAGACTTTACTTATGACTTAGAATCGTTTAATCAAATATTCGTATACGCTTGTTATAGAAGCACAAACAGTTGCGTTTTCAAAGAATCGTTGAATTTTATTGCCATCATTTGTGCTTCCAAATCTAGGATTTGGTTTCTCGACGAGAAGTCTTAATTGTAAACGAAATATTTTTTGTATATTTTATTTTGCAATTTCAGTGTTCTTCTTTTCATGCAGAGTACGAGCTTTTAGTTTTTTCTATGCAGTTTGTCTGCCATGTGGAAGCCCTCTCAAAACATCTTAGCATGTAACACAGATATTCTTAATTCTAAATTATCTCTATACACTTTTAATTTAAAAATGTCATATCGCTAAGAGACTGTTTTGATGTTGTCTGACAAAGGTAGTAACGTTGAAAATTATACTAATTCGTTATTAACGATTATTTATTCTGTATCAATGATTGTATTAAAAGAAATAAGTTAATTCTCCTGGTGTTTAATACAATCCCATTCATTGATAATAGCTTCCTTATTTCTTGAAAAAAAAGTGGATCTTGATTGGCCCGATAAAATCAGGGAAATGAAGATCTCTGAATTTTCAAATTGACGATTCATGAATTATTCGCTACATTTATGTATTCTAGTAACACGGGAAAAAAGAAAAATATATTAGAACCTCCTGTCATAATAGCTAAATATTTGTATAAATGTATTTAGAATAGATGCGCCATCACATCCTCACTTGCAAACCAAATCCAAATTAATAATATAAGCGAAACTCATATTTATAATTATTTTTACTCGCATTAATGAAATACACTCAGTAGTTTGATCTAGGAAATATTGCGAGTGTCTAAATAATTCTTCTAATTACAATAGAACAAACTTACTACCTATAAAAATAAGAAAATGTCATTCTATCGGATCAATAATAGAGAATTATTTTCATTTTTTCATTACTAAATTTACTTATCAAATTAATTTAATCTTATGATTATAGTACTTATTTACAATATAATAAGTAATAAAATATTACAAAATTGAATAATCAAAAAATTTGAAAAATATTTATCAGCTAAATTAGCGTGAAAAATTGTCAATTTCAGAATTTTTGAAGCGACCAAAAAAGTGGCATTTTTACTTGCGGTTACTAAAATAAGCGTGAAATGTAGAATGGCAGTTTATGTCAGCTAGTTTTTCATGAATCATTAAACAATAGCCCAGGTTATTATTTCCATTCCGTTGCGGAACACTGTGGAACATTTAAACTTTTTGATGTTTGAAAGAAAAAATAATAAAATATTTTATCAAAAATGACTATTTTTGATAAAATTATTATTATTTTTATTAATTTTTTATATCCTTAATATATATTTTGTATTACATGCAAATAAAGTACACACTATCATAGTGTGAATCCATTTCAAATCATTAAAATCGGATAATATGATAAAATTTGACGCGCGTGTAGAAGGATTGTTGTTTTGCTGTTTTTGTTCGCTCTAAATGATACTTCTTCAAGCATCATTTTTGAAGTGATGCTGATTGTAAGAAAAAAGCGAAAATATTTTTTTAAATACAGATTCTGACTCTCCAAACATTATTCTAGCATACAATATAATCAAATTTCCCTAAACTGTAATTTCATTTTTCGACTTTCGGCCAGCCTTTTGGGTTTTTGCCCCACTGTGTGCCGTGCGAAAGGGGGGTGAGAAGAGGCCGGTCGCCCCAGGCGCGGAAATTTAGAGAGCGCCAAACTTATACTACCAATGTTATTTTTGGCCTGTTGCAAGAAAAAATTGGGTTGGGGTCGGGGGGGGGGGCGCCAAATTGTAGCTTTGTCCCGGGCGCAGTTTTTTCTTCGCGCGCCCCTAATCACTATCGACAAAATTATGTAAATCCTGAAAGAGCAGAGTTCCAGTGCCACCTGTTAAGTGATTTACATCAACATCTAATCAGCAACAACTATAATGGCAAAGCTATGTTAAATCGAAAATTTCATGAAAATCCGAGCTTTAATTTTTGAGATATTGTTATTTCAGGAATCCTGAATTATGCAGCATTTTAGCGGCGCCTGTTGAGACATTTACTGTAATCAATACCAAATTATGTAAAGAAGTAACAACAACTTAAGTTTTATGCAAATACATGCATTAGTTCTTGAGATAAGGCTATTGCAGAAATCGAGAATATCACAGTACAGCAGCACTGTTTTTTGAAGGATTTGCACCCTAGAGGAATCAACCAAAATGTATATCAGGTGTTAACTAAATCTATTTTTTTTTTAAACGGAGCCCATCTAACAGAGGGCTCCAATATGTATGTCATATATAGACAGACAGACAGAATTACAGACAGACATTTTGTAAAAACATATTCATCGGTAAACTTCGATTCCTAAAACATGCAAATCCTTCAAAAACCCGAATTCAAAAAAAATTAACGAATACAATTGTTTATATTTTGTAAAGATGGAAGAAAATAAAAACCATTTAGGAAAAATTTTGAGTCTGAAAGTAACATATTATAGGTTTAACACGCAGTTACTTTTTAGCGTGACTTCATTATATTTATATGTACAGAGTATCAAACAAATAAGATACTGATTTCAAAATTAAATTTTTGAAAAAGAAAACTGACAGTATTATGCGGTAAGCGTTTTGTATATTAGGTAAACTATAATAATCTTATACGGAAGTTTCGGAAGGTGAGTACTTTGAAAAGATTGCATTCAATTTGCAAGGAATGCTTGATTTGACATTTTTCTTGTTTTAGACTGCTTACAAAGAACAAGGTGCCATATTTTAACGATTTTTCAAAATAATTTTTGAATTTTGAATCTTCAAAAATTTAATTCCAAAAATCCTCTTATTCGCTGGACACCCTGTAGTATGCATACTGTTTTTGTACATTTGGAACTTTTGGTCACTTTTATTTGCTATAAAGTTTCATTCGTGCGTTTGTAAAAACTAGTCGTTGGGGGCCACCGTAATACTTACCCATCATGGATATGTATATGAAAATAAAACATGTGAAAACTATTTATACAATGCATTGCAATTCATAAACAAAATTTATATATTGTTAATATACATAGTAATGCTTTATTAAAGAACTGCTGATGTATCAATTTCGACAAATTATATAAAACGCCAAACTACTCAAGTAGTACCGAACTACGTAAAAGAAACATCCTTATAACTCCAAAAATAATAGTTCTATTAACTAACAATTAACTGCATCGGATTAAACGCCTCATTTCCAATTAAAATATACCTCTGAATTGAAAATTGAATGAAATACAGGGTCATGAAAAGTCGAAGAATGTGGAAAACAAGATTACAAATATCTCAGCAACTAATAATCCGATCGTCTTCGTTTTATATGCAAAATGTGCGTTATTTTATTGCCTTTCACGTCTATTCCTCAGAACAAAAAAATTCGAAAGTTTTTATATACCTTTCATCAGAACGAATTTTTCGAGAGTCCGAAAAAAATAGTTCCGGATAATCGAGGTTGCTGATATTAAATAGGGTTCGTCCCATTCTTACATACTAACTACATACAAAATTTCAAGTCTCTATCTCAATTTGTTCGGGAGATAGAGCGTTGACAGACGGACAGACGGACGGCAAAAAAAAATTTCTAAAAATGTTTTTCGGAATCTCCACTATCTAAAACGTGTAAATCCGTCAAAAAATTTTTTTCGATTTTCAAAACGATTGCAAGACTTACCCTATACTAGGTATGATGGGTAAGTAAAAGGGTAGTGACATCGTCACTTAAGAATAAGGTTATAACATCCTTACAATAATTAAAATAAACGTTTAATACACAATAAATAAAAACATGCTACAGACGTATACGTTTCACGAGCACCGGGGCTCGCTTCCTCAGTGTACAAAAGGTAAAAATGTTAAACCCCAACTGCCAGCAAGTTGGAACCCAAATGACCGCAGACATTGTACCAAAATACCAACAAGCCTCAGCAACCAATAAGATTAAACCGGACATGAGGTGTTATGACATAAATCTAACCAGAAAGTTGATGTACGGTATACTTGAAAGATCATTAACCAAGGAGTTTTTTACCTTATGTATATAGTGCTTTAAAAAAGTCTAAGTCTAGCGGAGTAGTGCATTTTTGGATAATAGTAGCTGAGGTAAAATTAAAATTATGGCCCTCCTCCCAACAATGAGAAGCAATAGAGGAATTCTTTAACTCTTTTAACATAACCTATATGTTCGGCGACTCTTTTTCTAAGTTTACGTTTTGTTTGTCCAATATAGGACAAACCACACTGACATTGTATATTGTAAATACCCCAATGATCCAGAGGAGAAATTTGATCTTTTAATTGAGAAAAGGTTAATTTATTGACTGGTTTAAATAGTACTTTGAAATCATAATTTTTCAAAATATTTGCAACTTTAAAGCTAATGCTTTGATGAAACGGTAAAATAATTAGACTAGAATAAGAAACTGGTGTAGCAGAAGAATCAGGATCATCGAGATGTTTATTAAAACTATGAGAAATTAATTTATTGATGTATGATAAACTGAAGCCGCGATCTATAGCAACTGATCTAATGTAATTGAACTCATCACAAAGAGAACTGTTATCTGAACAAATTGAGCTCTGTTAAAGAAAAGCAGAAGCTTTTTGAGAAGGGGGTGACATGAATTAAAATGGGGGGGGGGAGTGTGACAGCAAAGGGTTTACGGTAAACACGGGTGTCAAATGAAGTTAATTGACGATGACGAAATTGAAAATGCCTAGTTATTATCCTCACTGTTAATACTCTAAGAAAATAAGTCATATAATTCTTTAGTAATTGTTAAGGAAAAGTTTTAATATTTGGCGTAATGGAGGAATTATACAAATAAAATTGTGCTGTGGCGTTTTGTTCATTGTTATGGTAGCGTAATGATAATGCTAGTTTGGGGGGAAGGTAGTACTGCCATCGTAACATCACACAGAAAGCGACAGTACACCGAAACAGATTGACCTTCCGTAATCGGGTTTGCTATCCATGGTAACAACCACTGTTTAATTCTAGCTTTGCTATTATATAGTTTGATAGTGTAAAATTACTTTGTCACCAGTACATGACATGCAATGATTTTGCAGTTTCACTACATTTGCTCTATAATCTATATTATAACAAGAGGAGCTATGCTAAAAATTTTATTCAAATTAATAAGGAAACTTGCTTGCAGATCATTCTGTCCCTGAGTTCATTGCCTTGCCCTCTTTCTTATGCCCTTGTAGTAACTGCTCTGCAGCATCCAATCGTTCGCCGACTGATCGGTTTATAATAAAAATTTCAATAAAAAGTGACTTTTTAAAGAATTAAAAGTTCATGCACACATTCTATCACTAGCTGATCAGACTGGTATTGAACAAGCTCTGTATAACTGAAATGCATCAAAAGTCAGTGCTGGAAGGTTTTCTGTTTTTTAAATTTTATGATTTCATACTTTTAAGTAAGTTTGCCCAGACAAACCTACATTTGGGCATTCCTAGTTTCTATGAACAGAATTCTTTTAGAGTATCATAAAAGCCTCCTCCCCTACCCAAAATCCCTTTTTAATGCTTATCCACTTCTGTTAGACTTAAATACACTGGCGAATGGCTGTATACCAGGCTGTGCGATTTAAGATGTCTGGGCCATAAATCATTTCATAACTTATGTCATATATGGGTGATTCTACGATAAGAGGTTCAAAAACATGGAGAATTCGGCCAAAAAGAAAAGTTTGAGTTTGATCAAAAACCTTTAAATTAAGATTTTTGTCCCGTTTATTTACTTTTTCATATAAGGGCAAGTCACTTTATACATATTTTACAACTTTTTCTGGTCAGTGACTCGCTCCCCTGGCAGTTATCGTGCCAGGGGAAATACGGCAGGGGAGAGACCATTTTCATGTAAATTCACTTTTTAACTGACTGAATTAGTTTTTCGGTTAATTGTGTATTTCACTTTAAGTATTACCGTATTGTTTAATTAGGGCAGTAAATGAAATTGAATTAAATGAATATTATAAGTTTTATGACTTACCAGGGGAGATACACGATCACTGTGCGAAACCACTACAAAACACGGTCGCGTCGCAACAACTAAAAATGGCGACGCTTAAATGGTTTGCGCGTTTAGTATTGCTAACTTCAAGCCAATAGATGTCCTTAAGCACTACTTCCAATATAGCCATCCTTGAATTTATATTTGTTTCAGCGGAACGAAATTTGACAGGGGAGAGACACAAAAAAAAGGGACAAAAGTTAATTTTAAAAATTATTTGAAATTAACAAAAATATTTTATTTTTTATTTTATAATACGTAAGTATAATTACTTAAATTCCAATTAAACATACTTTAGCTAAGCATCTGGCGGAAAAAATATATGTATTGTTTGAAAGTTAAATTGAAACCGGCAAGGGGACATGCCAGGGGAGGGGACTTTTTTAGACTTTGTAAGAAATTTCAGAAAAATGTGTTTAAATTAGGCATTCAATCGTGATGTTATTTAATAAAGTATATTAAGATGATGCGATTCATTGCAAAAAATAGCAACATATAGAATAAAAAATCTGTTTTAAACAGATTGCCGTACTAATTACCTCTTATCGTAGAATCACCCATATACTGAATTTAAGGTCTTTAAAGTATTTGCAACATTATCAAAATCCGTATAAACTAATACATATGTACATACAATTTAAAAATTTATTTTATATAATTGATATGTATTTTTCAAAATTAGTTCTACTTCATAATCTTGGAATAGCTTCACAATCGGAAAAGTATCTTTCCTAACAAGTTTAGTGTTACAAAACGACATCGCTTTTGGGGAAGTTTTTTTTTAATCTGTGCTTGAAATGTTAACGAGATTTTCTCTTACTATTATGAGCAGAAAACATTTGACTCACTGCGCTCTGAAAGTATTTCTTCGGAACATATTAGAATAAATATTTAATAAAATCGGATTACTGAAATGAGGACGTGTGCCGGCTTTTGTAGCGGAAAGGAAACCTGGTAGGATATTCCGCTGGAAACTCGGGTAAGTTGGACCATTGAGACATTCAGAAAACAAGTACTGGTCAACCAGGTAATCAGTAATGCCGCACCAGATGTTGCGCATTTCGTGCCACAAGGGTGTAAGAATTCTGTCGATCGAATATAGGAACTAGGCATTATGATCCTTTATCTACAGTCATTAATTGATGAAAATTTTACCTTCTAAAGCATTTTACTTAAATTTTTTAAACTAAATTAAAAGATTTACGTAATCATTTAATAAATTTTTGAGGGATTTTAGAAGGATTGAAGATTTTAGGATTAATTAACTTTGAATTTACAGGGATTTTGTGAAATCGTTTATTTTAATTAGTTTTCTTGGTGTTTTTGTAGAATTATAAAATGTACAAATGTTTTTACAATATAAATATTGAAATATTTCCGAATTGAAGTCCCTTCTCCCTCAGTGCCAAGAAAACTGAAGGTACAAAGGCAAAAGAAACCATCCTTTTAAAAGTATTTTTGTTTTGTGTAACCAATAATGCTTTAGGAACAAAATTCTGTATCTGACACTCATCGTATGCAGTATTAAAACTAATTGACGTATTAAAAGGATTTTATAAGAAATTTTAATGGTACTTTTAAGTACTGTCGGTAGATAGTGTTAAACATGCCATCTCATGAAAGTGTAGCTTCATTTGTAAATAGCACTTCGGAGGTAAATTGTGTATCATACCTCATTTGATCAGTTTTCCAGCTTACAAATACCAGCCTGTGAGGATTGTCACTTTTGTCAAGTGTTTGAACCTCTTGTATGTGAAAAGGGTGCATCCGTTCATTGTGTAGAGCTCTCTACACTGATATGTGCGAAACATCCAGTTCAGCTGAAACTATTCGCATTCTAGTCAGCAAGTTCTGCAATTCTGCAGCGCGCGCATGGCGGTTTATGTATAACATATTAAAAGTATAAACTTAAGTACAAATTAAAAGCACTTTAATTATCATGATCATAGGCTTTGTAAACTGTATTGAATGTGCATATCTATTGGGGGGGGGGGGGGTGAATGTAGAACTCTTCTCAAAAGCAAATGTCGTATAGTACGCAAACTGATTTAAGCATGAGCTGTTTTATGGATATAAATTTAATATTTTGGTCTTTTTTAATGACCAATTTTTGAAAATTTCTTATGGCGATATCAGTCATCGTAAGTTCTGGTTTAGATTTATCAATTAAAACCTTTTTTTAACAAAAGTTTTACATGTTTAGATCCATAGTATTCTAGATGCTTTTGACATTTTGATCAGAAAGGCGAGTGTTTTTTGTACAACAAAATTGCTTATTGACTTTAGGCGTGAAACAAATATTAAAGTTTTTTAATGTTTCTTCAAGGAAGTGAAACAGATTAACTATATATGAGATGAAAATTTTAAATTCCGCTGAACACAATCCATAAGAGAACTCTCATTTAAATTCAATTATTAGAAATAACTTCTTGCATCATTAGAGATCAGAAAAATATAAAACTAATTATAGGATAAAGTATTTTTTTTTTGCGAACTTGGCGATTTTAATCTGTTTATGTACAAATAGTAATATGTGACAGTGTAATGCTAGCATTGATATTTTTTTATGTACTATATTAATATATTAAAAATTTCCTGATTGTTCCAAGAAAATTTTGCACTGCAACATCTCTTGATTAATGTGGCAGATTTGTCGTTGAATATACAGGATAAATTCTACTAATATTTGTGAAAGTATTAAAAGTTAACTTTTTTGTCCTGTTTCGAGATTATGAACTGTATAGACAATTGTGACACTGATTCTAGATAAACTTTTCACGATTTCATACGATTTTAGCTTAATTCAACAGATATTTATTCATCTTTCCATAGATTCTTCAACAGAATAGCACAATATAAAGTTAGTCTCAATATACTAAGTAACGGTTTTTATAGAAAATGTTAGAACATCAAAATATTGATACTTTTCATTTTCCCATGGTTCCAGAAAAGCGAAGAGAATCCCGACTGCAACCATCCTTCTCATTGAATTCACAATGTTAGTGTTTCATTGTAGAGTATGCAAGATAAATATTGCGAGATTATTTGAAAAAACAATAACAGAATTTTTTTGGCCAGTTTGTGAGATTATGGACAAAATCAATATTATGAATAAATTGTAATATTGACACTAATTCCACTAATTTCTCCTTCTCTTCTCTAATAGTATAGATTTGTTTAAATTTCATAATTTCAGCTTAATTTACAACTGATATTTACGTTGATCTTTCTGGGGAAGCAATGTAGCTACAATAGAAAAGCTAAAAATAATTACTATGAATTTAAACATTTCGCATAAAATAAGATAAAGTAACAAAATATAGATCTTCGTCTAAGTTTCCTAACTGTTCAAAGGAAAACTGGAGATTTTGCGCTGAAACCTATTTTTTCATGAATTTAATTTGTTGCAGTTATCCATTGAAAGATATAACAGATAAATATTACAGGATTACAAATTGTAAGGTGATTACTTCATACACATTAGTTTTGGCCCAGTTTCTAGATTACAATCGGGTATAATGGACAAATACTAATGGGCACTTTAATTCTAGCCGTGCGCTGTTTAATAAATTTCTACAAAACTAGTCTTTAGCACCGAAGTTTACATTGATGTTTCGGTGAAAATTTTCCTACAAAAAATAGCCGAATGTAAACTGTAGTCAGAATAAATTTTACTCTATATGAAATAAGACGTGAAGAGATTCTTGTCTTTTTCAAATGGTTCCAAGAAAAATTGGAGATGTTGCTCTGGAACCTTTCTTTTTATTAAATTCGCTGTGTTTTCCTGATCCATTGTCGCATACACAATAAAATTTGCAGGGCTGCAATTAATAAAATGATGGTAAAAACAACGTAGGATACACAATGTAGTCTTCCTTTCATTAAATTTGCATTGCCGTAGAGATCAGTTTAAAATACAGACCTGTAGTCTTTTATAAGATTTGCATTGTTGCAGTGATCCACGATAGGATATACAACACAAAAAGTGAAGGAATATTTGTAAAACAATAGAACTAAAAAATAAGTGTAGGATGCACTGCGACCTTCCTTTTCATTAAATTCGCATTCTTGCAGCAATCCATTGATAAATTGCTATTTACTGTTTGAAAAAAAGTCGCGGAAAACTCTATTAGAACAGCCGTGACTGTGGTCGAACTCAGCACCTGCTGCCCAGTAGATTTGAGAGCAGAATTTCTCAGCCACAGTTAATATCTTAATGTTTTTGTCTTGGCATTTGTAATTCTTTAACTTTTACGCAAGGGATAGGGCACCCTCTATTTGAAAAGATATCGGACAGATGCTGGCCGACCCTCCACATAAAGGTTAAAATTGAAATTTCTTTTAAAAACTATGTTAAACATATCTACTTTCGTAAACCAGATTTACTTTTTTACACGCAACTGTAACGCTACATGAAAAGCTTAAAATCGGAACATATATAAAATCCGATAGCCGTATATAATTAAAAATGGCCACCGTACGTATTGTTTTCGTAGAAGACTATTTTAATCCTTTTCGTTTTGTAATCTGAGCAGTTTAAGGTATCGCGAACAATGAAAGAATTGCACTCTTGTCATGTTTCGCAATTTACAATTTTATCTCTATTAATAAAATAAGAAAAGGAAAACGGTAGCATTGAACTCTGATTGTCCAGCTGGTAGGCGAGCGCTTTTGAAAAATCCTTTAACTAGAATAATTACAAAAAAGCAATTTATTTTAAATTAATCAAAATCAGTGAGCATGAAGTTTTGTGGTCCCCTTGTACATAAAAATACCATAAATCTAAAACTAGATTTTTTTGCAACTTTAGCTTTTCTGATTTATATGTATGGTATGCATGATGAACGGGCTTTGTACGACATCAAACTTTAGTGAAAGGCATCTCTTTCAGAGGTAATTTTACTTCTATACGAATTGGGATGCTCACAAACAGTGCAATTTTTCAGTTATGGATTAGAATATTGGGGATCATGAGCTTAATTATTTACAAAAAGTCAAATCTTTTTTAATTTCGCTGTATCTGTTGTATATCGTAAAATTGCTCCAGGATCAAAATTAAGATTTTCATTTTAATTTCAAAATACTGTTTTCAGATAGCAAAACGCGACAAATGTGTACGCCCATATTCGAAAAGACTATCTAGACAAACATTTCAAGCGTTTACCCCGAATATAATTCCACACATACTCTTGTAAATTCATTTAAAGTTTTAATTTCATGTGAATGTCAATTGGTTTTTTTCACATATCCCTTTTTAGCTCACAGCTATCAAAGCCTGGGAACTTAGACTGTATCATACTGTAGCAAACACACAAAATTAATAGGCAGTTATAGAATAAGAAATTTTAATAAAAACAAGATTACGTACTTGTATATAGACACAAAATTCACGCCTTGCCTGAATACATAAAATTTCTTTCGTTTCAGTACAAAAAAAAAAATCTGATAAGTGTTCCAAAAAGTGAATTTGCTTTTTTTTTTACCAATTACAGCAAAAAATTGATTTTCCATCTTAAGTAATACGTTATTTTCTCATTTTGACGGTCTTGGCACCGCGTGTCTCAAAAGGGACCTTGAGCCAGAAACCCCAATATAACCAACCATCGTAAGTCGTGTATTAAACAATACTTCAGGAGCAAACAAAAAATAAAATGCGGTCACATAGGTCTATTCGACCGAAAACAACCACTTTTGAAATAGATAAGAAAATTCCACTCTAAAGGTTCCATTTTAGTTTTTCTTCCTTTCTGTGACATTTGGAAGTTATGGGTTTTTTCCCGGGCTAAAAAAGTATTGTCTTTTATAATTTTGCAAGGAGTCCTTTCAATTCCGCATCACACTGTGTTATATGTATACGATAGATTCATAAAGACGTTATAAAGAATTTTAAATATTAGGTACTTGTATATAGGTACAAAATTCACGCCTCGTCTTAATACGTGAAACTCCTTTCGTTTCTGCACTCTAAAAATTCTGACAAATCTCCAAAACGAGAATTTGCGTATTAATTACCACTTACAGCTAAAAATTATCCCTTATCACCATGGCGTTTTTCTTGTTTTGATTTTGTCTTGGCGCAGCGTGTCGAAAAACGGACCATGCGCCAGAAAACGGAATACAACCAACCAACGTACAAAGGGATTAAACATTTATATTTCAGGAACAATCATAACTTAACAATAAGCATTTCAACTTCCCATCTGACTGTATAATACTGTAATATATACACATGGAATACAAAAATGAGCAACGTTTAAAAGCACCAAATATTGTACATAAACAGCAAACCGGTTTCGGTGGCATTTAGCGTACCATCGGCAGTGCTAATGGAGGTAAAAATCGTCATATCCGTATATAGAGACGGAGGATTGAAGGCAACCAACAGGATGGCAGTCCTCTGCCAGTTTTAGAGGGTAGCTCTGAATGGGACGAACCCCCTTCTTTAAATGTTAACGGGCTTCACAACCCTGGCCACCTGAGTGATCTTTCCTTTTCCTCTTACTCCTCTTGTCTACTATTTATCTTTATTTCACTCTCATTGTGGTTTCAACTTTGGAGGTGAGGGCAATTCCACATGGGACGATATAATTCTGTATATCGACTCATGGGAAATTGTAAACCACCCACGTGTT
This sequence comes from Maratus speculifer, assembly GCA_964019185.1. Classification (NCBI taxonomy): domain Eukaryota; kingdom Metazoa; phylum Arthropoda; class Arachnida; order Araneae; family Salticidae; genus Maratus; species Maratus speculifer. The sequence continues at coordinate 442,185,150 of OZ025290.1, read as the reverse complement.
GGCCTTGTGTGACGACCCGTGTCCCTGGAAAGGGGATCCTGGCAGTTGAGGGAAACCAACACACTGCTTTGGCCTCTACTTCAGGTAGACGGGAGGAGCATATTGGTCCCGTATGCATCAACTGGCCGGTCAGCTGACTTTCGTCACTGGCTTTAGGAATCAATTGATTGAGCAACTACTGGTCATATCGTTAAGGGTGGAGACTGACAAAGAATTGTATTGTGACATAAGACCTGGTTAGAACTGTTGCACGAATGTGCATCCCCATGTTGGGCTTGGTATTTGATGGTGCAGCCGAGGTCTCGATTTTATTTTTAACATAGTTGGGAAAAACTTAATATCCTTTTTTCTCTCCCTAGTGGAGAACAACATACTGCAGAGATCCTTCACTCGCTTTTTTATCATTAAATGTAGTGATGGCCACTCTGATTGCTCCTTTAAAGACTTCACCTTTTCTCATTGCTAAAACATTAGTCTGTCTTGGGAAATGGTCAACTACAATCTGAGGATTTGCTAGTTGAGGTTTCTGCAGCAGAACAATCGCAACTTCTAATTGCTCTACAATAGGAACCTTAAATAGCAATTCATTCACCTAGTAGGTTTCATTTGATTTAATTTTTTGAACATTTATCTCATTTAATATCTGACTTCTTCCGATTTTCAAGTATTTATCCGTTTTAAAAGGAATTAAAAATTTTCACGAATCCAATAGTTTTTTCTTGTACAAAAAAGGTTTTGAGGATCAAGAACTTGCGTCAAGAATCCTCGCAAATGAATTAGATTTCCAAGTGTAATAATGTATTTTCTTTCTATAAGAGAATAGCCAAAAACTACTATCTCCATCGTCGCCAATAGGGCATTATGAGAGAACTCAGCAACGGCAAACAAACTTCAAACTGGCAGTGCGATTACAGCAGAATAAAAAAATTCCTCTTAAAAAATTGAGGTCCGAGAAAATACACCCCCATCATGTAGGATTAAAAAGCACTAGTTGTCTCCTGCATTAAGTTAAAAATCACATGCACTCCCAACTCGAAAAATATATCTTGGAGTAAAAAATTTTGGAGGGTCCTGGCGGGTAGTCTTGTTTTTAGAACGATCTGCGCAAACGAATATGCAGCTTTGACTTCTGTTCCATCTGAAATACAGAAACACGGTCTGCTTAACAATGCATCCATCTGTGAGGTAAAATAGTAACAAGGGATAATTCAATAATGGTGTAACTTAGGTAATTTTTTTCTCCTGGCTTACACGAGCAATTCACTCATGTAAACTCGCTCGTACCCTACGGGGGGTATACTTCCATTAGGTATTCACGGGCTTCGCAACTGTGGGCAACTAAACGATCTTTTTCCTGAATTATCTTTCTTCTTTTTTACTCATAGTGGTTTCTTCGTCAGAGATGAAGACAATTCTGCATAAGCCGATATCATCCTGTATACAGACTCATGGAGACTTGTAAACCACCCACGTGTTTGCCGTGCGCGATAATTAGTGTCCTTGTAAAGGGTGATACTGGCAGTTGAGGCAAACCAACAAACTGCTTACCTCTGTTTCAGATAGACGGGAGGTGCATATTCGTCTCGTATGCGTAAATCGCCTTGTTAGCTGACCTGAGTAATCTTTCTCCTTTCATTTTCCTCTTACTCCTGTTTCTTTCATCTTTTGTTTCACTCTCGTTGTGGTTTCCTCTTCGGAGGTGAGGGCAATTCTACATGGGCCGATATCAACCTGTATATCGACTCATGGAGAATTTTAAACCACCCACTTGTTGGCCGTGCGCGGCGACCCATGTCCCTGGAAAGGGGGATCCTGGCAGTTGAGGGAAACTAACGCACTGCTTTGGCCCCTGCTTCAGGTAGACGGGAGGTAATATTGGTCCCGTATGCATCAATCGTCTTGTTAGCTGACTTGTTATTGGCTAAGAGATAAAGTGAGCGGACAAATACTAGCCATAATGTTAAGGCTGGAGACTGGAATAGGAGTTTCCTGTGACCGTATGGACCCTGGTAAACACTGGTGCACGAAAGGTGCATCCCTTGTTTGACTCTGTAGGGGATGGTGCGGGCGGAATATAAATATTTTTTAAATGTGCTTGGAATTTCTAAATCTGTCCGATGTGGAGAGCAAAAAATCTTAAAGGTTGAGGCCAGGTGGGGAAGAGTTTTGTTCACTTTTTGTTGTATTCAGCTCACTGATAACCTGTCTGATAATTATTTCAAAAACTTCTTTTAATTTTGCCAAAATATTCCAGCCCATTTTGTGATGACTCTCTCACAAAATTATATCTGGAGATTTATTGCTTGAGATTTCTTTCGTCAGACAATCGCAACATCTATTTAATTTCAATATAACTGCTTATTTTTTCTGTTAAAGTACGTCACTCTAAAGACTTCCTATGGATGTATTATCAGAAACAGAACATTTTCTATTTTACAGAAAAGAACTTCAAACATATCTAAAAGATCAAAATGTAATACACGATATATCACTATCCGTCGAATAGTCATACTGTCTATTAAACACATTCTATCGGTCAATAACTGGATTTCACCATCTATACTTAAAGCTGCGCATATAAGCTGTTAAGTCTGGGCTCTGTTGTACACCGTTCATTTATTTTAGATGCCAATGTCATATCAATACAAATACCTGTCTGTGCTGAAGTAGTTCCACGACAGTAAATGTTGCAATCATCCTGAATGATGTGTAAACTAAAAGGGTGACCCTGCCTCATACTCTCGCTCATGTCCAAAGTGGATCCAGGATAAAAATTCTTGCTATTAAATTATAAAACCTTTTTCTAACCTTAAGTTCGTAAAATTGTTGAATCTAGGACACTGTCGATTTCCTACTCAAGTCTTCTCAAACCTTCAAAATGTAAGGCACATAAGCACCCAGATTGAAATCTTATTTCCCCTAAGCATTTCACCTGTGACTCTGTTTCTGCTACTCAAGAGAGAACCAGTGAGTCTGTTGCCACTAATTAAACTCTCTCCAAAAGTGCCCCCAGGGAAATACCTTCTTAAGGTATTCACGGGCTTCACAACCCCGGGCAACTGAGTGATTTTTTTCCATTAGTCATTATCTTCCTTTCATCTTTGTTCCACTCTCGTTGTGGTTTCATCTTCGGAGGTGAGGGCAATTCTTTATGATCAGATATTCTGCATGCCGACTAATGGAGAATTGTAAACAACCCACGTGTTTACCGTGCGTGACGACCCGTGTCCCTGTAAAGAAGGATCTTGGCAGTTGAGGGAAAGCAACACACTGCTTTGGCCTCTGCTTCAGGTAGACGGGTGGTGCATATTGTTCACGTATGCATCAATCGGCTTATCAGCTGACTTTGTCACTGGCTTTAGGGATCAAGTGATCGAGCAATTGCTAGTAATCTCGTTAAGGGTAGAGTGATATAGGGTTGTCTTCTGACCGTATGGGCCCTGGTTAGCAGTTTCACGAATGTGCATCCCCTTGTTGGGCTCTGTAATGGGTGGTGCGGTCGGGGTCTCAATTGTTCTCTTTTTAATATGGATGGAAGTTCTCTTCCTTCTCTCTCATGTGAAATTCAACAAACTGTACACAATATTAATTTCACTCGCATTCTTGTAGTGAAACTGTCTTTCTGGCCATCCACCCGACTGGCCTCTCTCTAAAACCCGTAAATATACTCTTATTTTAATGCAATTGGTAAATTTTATTAAGGTCCCCTAGGCATGTTTGGTATAGCATATAATGTATGAGAGATTAAAGTTCCTTTAGAGGAGCACCCAAAAGAATTCGATTACATTATGGTGTATGGGGGAAAAATCTTTTACAGAATATTTTAATGATATTATGCCACTGCAGATGGATTGACACTAATATAAATCACCGAGTTTTTTCATTCAAAGCATTTTAAATCCATTTATAGGGACAAACAAAACAAAACAGCTACAATACTGTGTTTTAGTAGTAATTGCTGAAATGAGTTTTTAATTTCGGCATGGGCTTTAAAATTTAACTATATTTTAGGCACGTTCGTAATTTTATAAATACGTAGCACTTAGTCGCCGTATGATCCGCTCGTCTGTGTGCCTATCCTGCTATCTGTTCGCATATAACAGCACAAAAACTACCGAACCGAATCGTTTCAAAAATTTTAAATACGTATTTGGTGCCGAATTTTGCTGAGTCATTTTAACTTTTAATAAAATTGGATATATAGTTCAAACACAAGGTCAGTTAAGCTTATTCCGTTGCATTGCGGCCGATGGGCTGAAATAGATCAAAGTGCTTTTTAATTAAAACGCCCGTCGAAACATAAAAGAAATTAATATGCATTTATGAAGAGCACTATAATATAAATTTTGTAGAATATGCCGTTCAAAGAGTATTTATTATTCATTTACAAGACACTACAAAATAATTCCGAAGCATAATGTTATGAGGGAGGAGGCTTACATTATTTTTTCCAATCAAAAGATTTCATTCATAGTCATTTTCTCATTTGTCATCGCAAGGTCTTTAAAATAATAACTTATTTAAGTAAAACTGCATAATCGAGTTCACCTTTGGCGTATTTGAGTCTGCATGTTCTGCTGAAAAAATATGCTCAAATTTCTAAATCACTTGTGATGACACTTTAACAGCTCAAAGCTTATGCAGACGAAATATTAAAATCCCGTATCGTAACTTATTCTATAAGCATTGCTAATTTCTTTCATTTAATGCATGCTAAAGTGAAATACTGTTCAACTTCTTGAGAATAGGTTTGAAAAGAAAATAAAACAGCGTAAGTAGTGTCCAACATGCAATATTCATTTAAATCCGATTGATCATATCTGGAACACAATCAAATGACGCATTGCATTATTTTGTTGGCGTTTTCGGGATTTTTATGTATCACTTTTTGAAAACAGAATTCCCTATATTCTTATCGAAACTTTCATCGTATCAATAAAAATCAGATGTAGTTATCATACTGTGATATATATTAAATATTCTGTATTAACTATTTAAGGGTTCCACATACCGTATAAAAAATTCCCTCTTTCTATTCAACCATCATTATTTGTGCCATTTTTAGATACTAAAATTTGTGTGGAGCGTCTGTTTTTGTTCTTGACGTAATTTCAAGGAGTTCAAATTCTGATACAAGATATGTTAGTGTTTTATTGTCTGTATTACTTTTCATGTATTGAGTACTTCCAATTTTATACCCATGCATGACTGTTTTGAGTAGTTCACATAGTTTTTAACCATATATACGAATTTATATCGAATATTTTATAATTCTGTAGTTCACTTTGGTAATTTTCGTCATTTGAACTTGTGGCAGTATATTATCAATTAAAGGTAGCATCTCATTTTTTTTTCTTTTACTTTTCGCATGTTATTATTAAATCTATATTCTCAGCAATATCGCTCAAAGTAATCTCTTTGAGGGAAGTCCTAGTTATGTAATGGAATACATTTGTGTTGTCCGGTAAATCAATAACAAATATTCTTTGCACCACAAAGTGTACAGAATGTATATTAGTGTATACTTCATAGATGCATATCACTTTTATTTTGTTCGAAAGAGTGTAAGGCCATTAAAATGCATGTAAACTTTTTTTCCATTGATCATAATGTAATGATTCTTTTGATTGTCCGTGTAATTGAACCATGAATCCGATTTTCATAAAATTTGAACCACAAAATCATTTATTAATTATACATTTTAAATTTCAAACGATTCAGTTCGATAGTTTTTGAATTGCTAAATGCGGACGGACAAACGACGAATTGAATGACAACTATGCGTGTTACTTACTTTCATAATTATGAACGCACCTAAAAAAAAAAAAAAAGCCTTATTGCTTATCAAACAAGCCGATATAAAAATATAAACACAGAAAAATCAGTTTAAAGTTTTCGCCTGCATGGGTCGTTGTGCCGGATGTATTAATAAAATTAAAGATGTATCGCGATATAATTAACGTACAGGTAAAAATGAGATGTCAAATTAGTGACAATTAAAGAAACTTTCCGTTAATATCAAAATTGAAAATCGGTATTTCGACCAATTTCAAAGTTTGTGCCCCCTCAATAAAATGCTTATTTGCTAGTTGTGTAAATTTTTAAATTACAACAGAATAACAGTTAGCGAAACGTTTATTGTTATTATGCATAGCATATATTAATAGGGATGTATTTCCAACAATAAAAGCCCCCCAGGGGAATACCTTCTTTAGGTATTTACGGGTTTCGCGACCCCGGGTTCCCGAGCGATCTTTCTCCATTCCTTTTGTCTTCTCTTTTTTAGTTGTCTATCCTTTTTTCTTTGTTTCACACTTTTTAATCTCCTCTTTTCAGTTTGTTATCCCTCTTTGTTCTTGTTTGGTTTTTTTACTAACTTTTTGTTCACATAGTTCTTTGTTCTACTAACTTTGTCGTTTTCACTAACTTGTTTGTTTACATAGTTCTCTGTTTTTACTAAATTTGTTTTCGTTCTTTTGTTGAAAAAAAAAGAAAAAAAAATTAAAAATACTCAAAAAGACAAAAAATACACCATTTTTTAAGCTCCCTCTTATATTACTTTATATACAATAGTGGTTTTTTTTATTCAAGTGAGACACCCTGGGTGTTGAGGTTTCTTTTAACCTCATCGACTCGACTCTTCCTTTTTAGGTTGATATCGAGTCCCAGGGTGCAGGGCATCTCCGAACTCCGGTTCCATGATCGGGGGGCGCCATGCATCATAGTGGCTGTAAGCGTCAACACCGGGCGACTGGTGCCTTTCGGCGTAAGGGCCGGCTGTAGGTTGGACAGAGCTGTAAAGGCTTACTTACCTACGGCTACCCACTTCCCCTGGGAAAGAACTGGAGCTTTGGAGATGCTATCGAGTTTAACCCAATGTTCAAAAAACGTGGGGGTCTGTTGAAAATAGTTTTCGCCCTTTTGAGACCTGCACCAGACGTAACGGTGAGAAGGGTCGGTGACCAGGCCCGATGCCTGGCGTTTTTCATTTTTCCTCTCTCAATATGGCTGCAATATCTGGTAATAAGACATGCGATGTGGAGGCTCCACAATCTAATAAAATCATTAAAAATATGTTGGGCTCTCGATCAGAAGCCAATAACGATCAGAGCCAATCTACGTTATGGGCTGATAGAGTAGATGAAAATTCTCATGTCATTGAAAGTAACACTTCCATATTGGAACAAAGATTCTTTGTTCATTTTTAACAGTGTAGCATTATCGAAATAATCGCCAAGGGTGATTTTCAAGAAACCACTATTCCTGCAAAAGACGAGGAATTTGAAGTCAAAATTCTGGCCAATCAGGCAAAACCTGGTTGGGAAAACCGAAATATGTATCGATTTAATATGCTCAATTACATCGTGATAAACGAGGATTCGAAATAAACATCAAATACAAAAGTTACGTATTTTTGTCCGTAGAATCTGAATCTGCAATAAAAAATGAGGGTTATAATTTAAGATTTCAAAGTTGGACCCCTTCCGACCCCCAGGGTTGCGAAGGTCAAATTTGGTATCACTGAGTAGCTTATTTAAAAATATTTAACACGTATATTTTCGTTTTTCAATCTCTTACGTATTTATCGAGTTATTCGACCGTTTCCAGACTTTTCGGACACCCTGTATAGGTTTATTCTGAAAAGGCGCCTCCCTGATTTGTTTTTGGAATTCAGTGGATAAGTATATAGGGAGGATAGGGGAAAGTAACCCCTCATAATTTATGTAAATGGTATTTAATGCAGAATTAACGGATTTCTTTCAATATTCGGATACATGTTGATAGTAATAAGAAGCTTCGCACATTTGTTGTAGTGTTCTTTTGTTAATTGTAAAGGGGGGTACGGGCGATTACATTCACCTTAAGTTAACTAAATGTAGTTTTATGCTGAGTTATCCGATTTGCTTTAAAGTTTGGATGAAGTTTCTTTCTGATAAGTTGAATTTCTGAACAGTTTTGGATGTTTAACGATTAATTATAAAAGAGGGAACGGGGATCAACGTTTCTTAAATTACATAAATGGGTTTTCTTTCAGAATTATTCTACTTGCTTTGAATTTTGAATAAAGGTTTAATATACGACAAGGCGTATCCCTGATTAGTTTTCTGGTTTCTATGGTTAAGTATAAAGAAAGGAAATGGGGGGAGGTTACATCCTTCCTTACTTTTTCTCGAAAGGCATTGTTATATAAAGCTGTAATATACAAATTATCTGTATAGCCTGTGAGCTCTATGCCATCAGTTTAACTTGGCATCATTCTTTTTATTCAGCTCACAGGCTATCAAAGCCTGAGAGCTTATGTACCCACCCGTTCTGCATGTATGTACGTTCGTACGTAACACGATAGCTCATGATAAAAATATCCGATTCATATGAAATTTTGGATATTGGCTTATTACGATAAGACGCTTCCCTGATTAGTTCTTAGAGTTCATTCGATAAGTATAAGAAGGGGAACGGGAGCTATTTCCCCTCCCCTTAATTTATATAAATCGGTTTTTCATGCGGAATTAGTAGATTTCGTTAAAATCTTAGATGTACGATTATTCTAATGAGGTGCCTCCATGATTAGTATTGGGTGTTCATTGGATAAGTTTAAAAAGGGAGAAATGGCGGAGTACCCCCCCCCCCCCCGGTCTTAATTTAGGTTTTTCAGGCAAAATTTACCGATTTACTTCAAATTTTTTATTTAGATTTATTTTGAAAAGGCACTTCGCCGATTTGTTTTTGGAATTCACTTGATAAGTATAAAGGGAGGATATGGAAAACTACCCCTCATAATTTATGCAAATGGTTTTTCATGCAGAATTAACAGATTTGTTTCAATTTTTGGATACAGTTCAAAGTAATAAGGAAGCTTCGCTCATTTGTTGTGGTGATCTTTTGTTAATTATAAAGTGGGGTACGGGCGATTACTTCCCCCTTGAATTAGCTAAATAGTTTTATACAGAGTTATCAGATTTGCTTGAAATTTTGGATGTAAGTTCTTTCTGATAAGTTGAATTTCTGAACAGTTTTGGAGTTTTAATGCTTATTTATAAAGTAGGGAATGGGTAACAACGTTTCTTAAATTACATAAATGGGTTTTTCTTATAATTACATAAATGGGAACTATTCGATTTGTTTCGAATTGTGGATACAGGTTTATTATATGATAAGGCGTATCCCTGATTAGTTTTGGGGCTTTAATGATTAAGTATAAAGAAAGAAAATGGCGGGGGGGGGTTTCCTTACTTATTTATTTCTAAAGGCATTATTATATAAGGCTGTAATATACAATTAGTCTACATAGCCTGTGAGATCTATGCCATCAGTTTAACTGGGCATCATTCTTTTTATTATTGTCTCCGATATCAATGATATACGGAGCCTCCGTGGCCGAGTGGTCAAAGCACCACACTGTTAAAAATTTGAAACTTTTTCTGTATCGTCACTCCGCCGCTTTTATAGAATATCTCTATTTTGACCAATGAGAATACTCCATAATACTGTGAAGTAAACGTTTTCTATAAAAGCTTTGGAGTGACGATGCAGCAAAAGCTTCAAATTTTTAACAGTGCACGCCGCTAATCGCTTATAAGTGTAGGAAGTAGTGGGTTAGAATCCCACTGGGATCATTGCACCATGCTTTTTCTCAAGCTTCCGTCTGTATTTCTTTCTGGTTGTAAAATTTCATTACGCTATCTCGCCCCTCTATATTGAAAATGACTTTTAAGCGGGCTTTCATGTCAAGCACACAAGTCAGATGCATATGTTCAAGTAATAAATAACAAATAATTCAATGTATAGAAATCGTACCAAAAGCACATTGAATTGGCCCCTTTGGTTTTTCCATAGTCGTCAGGGCCATGATTTAAAACAATGTCGATAAAAAGTGCTTAAAACTGCCAGCACTGTTAAAAATTGGAAACTTTTGCTGCATCGCCACTCCACCGCTTTTATAGAAAAAGATTACTTCACTATGTTATGGTGCATTCTCATTGGTCGAAATAGAGATATTCTCTAAAAGCGGTGGAGTGACGATGTAGCAAAATTTTCAAAATTTTAACAGTAGGTAGTACAATATACTGAGACTGATGTTTAGGGCAAGTTGTGACAAAATTATCGATATACGGATGGATTAGTTTCGTAAAATAGGTGAGACGTTAACGAGCATTAGTATGCCGAAAATTAGTAGAACGGCCAACATTTTTAACTGAACATTTTTATCCAAAAGCATGTGAATCTATAAAATTTTATAACTCGTATATAATCACTCTATAGAAAGTACTTATTGACACGGCTTTGCTGTCAAAGAGCCACGTTAATGCCGTAAATAGCTCGAGTAGATTACCTGCATACTGTAAAAAATATAACTATTTAGCTGCATCGTCACTCCCCCGCTTTTATAGAATATCACTCTTTTGGCCAATGAGGATGCTCCATCACAGCCTGAAGTAATCGTTTTCTATAAAGTGGAGTGACGATGTAGCAAAATAGTCATATTTTTTACAGTGCATATATCAGAACATATCATAGCAGGGATACAGAGTGATTCGCAAGTTACGAAAAAATGCTGAACAAGAACCTGAATTCTGCATGATTTTTAAAAAATACAAAAATATTTCCTAGAGAGATTTCTATAAAAGAGGGGGAGTGATGATGCAGCAAAAGGGTAAAATTTTTTACAGTGCACTAAAAATATGGCAGATGAAGATAAATGGAAGAGAACTTGAATTTCGGCATCTCAGATTTTTATACGCTGTAAAAAAAATGACTATTTTGCTGCATCGTCCCTCTACTGCTTTTATAGAAAACGACTACTTCAGGCTATCATGGAGCATTCTCATTGGCCAAAAGAGTGATATTCTATAAAAGCGTGGAATGATGATGCAGAAAATGTTTCAAATTTTTAACAGTGTAGAAAAAAACTACTTCAGGCTATCATGGAGCATTCTCATTGGCCAAAATAGTGATATTCTACAAAAGCGGGGGAGTGACGATGCAGCAAAATTGTCATTTTTTTTAAAGTGTAGGGGGTGATTAATGTGTCAACTCCTCTGCTTTCATACGATCATGGTCCAATGGAGCTAACCAAAGCTATATATATTACCGCTTGCGTAACTTCACTATTATTCAGTTTGTCAAAATGTTGTCGAGTTAACGTAAGGCAATGAAGTGTGTTGTACGATTTTATGCACAGTTTTGAGATTTTCTTTTCAAACTTAAGTATTATGATTGTGTAGAGTCTGTCTTTTTAAGTATTCAATTTTAAATTACATAATATTTGATAAAATTTTAATACCAAGACCGTATGGTTTCGATAGAATGACTTCGTTTTTTTTACTATTGACAAATGACATTGCTGTTACTAAGTGACTAGTAATGAACATTTATATTTGGTGAACTTTAAATGAGCAGCGACTTAAAATTATCTTTCAAACTATTTTCATGGTGTTTAAATATATAGTCAAGAGATAAAGAAAACTGTGTTCAGCGGAATTTTCGTCGTACGTTTTTAGGTTTAAAAGAAGTTGTTGGTGTGATTTGACTGCTACTCACCGCTCCAATGATACCCCCGTTTGTTTCCACTTTCGAAAAATACTAAAGGTAAGTGAATGTTTCTTTTGCATTTCTTTTAATTCTCTATGTGTTTGACTATGTATTTGATTAACATTAAAGTGTGTTATTAATCATTAGTTATTTGTGTGAGGGGGAGGGGGGTTAATGCTAGTATTGCATTCTCATAAGATTCCTTATCATCAGTTCTATTTTCCGATAATACATATATGCTGTAAATAAAAAAACTCGTTGTATTTTTATATTTAAGCGGTTATGTAAAAGATAATGGAAATTAATTGCACTTTATGTTGAACTGAAAAAAACTCAGGGTTTGCACTTATTAATGCGCCGGGGCTTCTGGGCGATGTACTTCATTAATAGGGCTACCGTAAAAGAAATAAAAATTGTTTAAATCTATAAAAATTATTCCATAAACATTTAAAAACAAAATGTGAAATAGTTTACTTTAACATAATTATAGTAAAACCCTTCAGTTTTCATTACAGAATGCAGGTTTTTAATGCATGTAATTGATATTCTCTCCCGAAGATAAATTAATATATATGTGAAACAATTCGCGCAGAATTTAGTGATACTAATTAAACCAAATGGCATTAATTTTGAATAAAATTTTACTATTTCGTATAAATTTTAGCACAGCATCTAATGTAATAACATAAAATTATGAAGTAGATGTGTAAGCTATTTGCTGTACTCAATATCGTGACTAACCCCGCTTTGGGTTTCAGAGCTGTCTAGTTTGCGACACAACATTGGAACGTATGTCATCATGCAGTATCATATTTAGATTATATTTTTCCCATTTTCGTTGTTTTCCATAAAATGTTTGTTTGTATTATAGATGTTTAACTCTGTTATGAAGTGTCCTCTTATGCATTTGAAGTTATAGCAATTAGATCCAAGTACGCATAAGATATGGGTATTATCCGCCCAAGCTGACCTAAATTATAAATGCGAATGTCTTAACTTATTTCAAGTTTAAGAAAGCTGTGCACGTGCCACCTTTCCTTAAATTTTTGTATAGTTGTAAGTGCGGCATAAGATTAGAAAACTAATCTTAGTTGAGTTTATATTTCAATTGGTTGGAAAAATGGTAGACTTATTTTTTAAAATTAAATTTGCTTTGCTCTAAATTGTATATGTACGAAGTTTCGAGAATACATTAAATGTAGAATGTTTCAAGGAAATTTATGTATAAAGATAAATTCTTAGATATTTTAATTTTCTTTTGTCAAAGGCCAATATTTGAAATGTATTTTAACTATATAATGAAGCAATCGTTAAATTACTTTAATGTTAAATTACTTGTAATGTTTATAATAGTCGGCTGTACACTCCTGGACAAAATTATAAACTCAGAAAATTTTTAATTTATTTACATCAAAATATAAATAAGCTTAGCTTTACATTAATGAAATTAAATAAGAAAATACATAACTTAAAAAAAATAACATGTGAAACCTGGACAAAAATATAAACTCAAAGTTATTAATTCCTATATTCTGGCATACTTGATATAAATAAATGCATTTTGTCATAAGAAACTAATAAATGGGGTCATTATGAATCAATGCATTTCAATACATCAATACATATTTTAATTTTTCTCACAAAATAACATTATGTCTATGTGAGACCTGGACAAAATTATAAACTCAGTTATGAATATCTACACTGGTATCTTTGATATAAATAAATGTATTTTATGATTATAAACTAATAAATGAAATTATTAGGGATGAATATGTTTTGATACATCAATGCATTTATATATATATATTTTTAAAAAGATGAGTAATATAAATATAGTACATGTGTAAACTGAAAACATAAAATTATAGTTTAAGAAGTGAACGTACTTTTGCATTCTGGTGCAAAGTATTAATGCATACATTCAAAAATGTGTTGAACCGCCATTTTTCTGTATGACTTCGAATATGCGACTCGGCATAGATTGAACAAGTTTTTCCAACTGCTCCATAGACAACTGGTTCCAAGCTGAAAGTATAGCCATCTTTAAATCATTTGTGTTTTGATATTGACGTTCATCGCGATAGACTATTCGAACCATTGCACCCCAACAATTTTCAATGAGGTTTAGATCGGGGCTGCGGGCTGGCCAGTTCAAGACATTTATATACCAGCGCTGAAGCCACTCTTTTGTACTTTTTGCGGAGTGTATTGCTGCATTATCTTGCTGAAATACCCAGTTTACTCCAGCAATCAAAGGTCCACATGGCAAAAGATTATCTTCCAGCATTAACTGATAGTCTTCTGCTTTTTGTTTTCCATTAAGAAAAGCCAGAGCAGTTTTACCATTCTGCGAAAAACCAGCCCACACCATCACGGATCTTCCACCAAAATTTCGACTAAAAATATGTTGTTCTTCATGTTTGATATCGTGCCAGTAGTATCTTATGTCATCTGGGCCATCTAAATTAAACTTCTTTTCATCTGACCAGACAACTGTGCTCCACTCTGTTGTCCATGACATATGCTGTTGTGCAAAATGAAGTCTGGCATTCATGTGATGGGGCTCAAGTTTTGGCTTAGCTTTCATTTTCTTCCATTTCATATTCGGCGCTCGTTAAAGAATTCGTCTGACAGTTCGAGAGCTTACATTTAGCTTTAAAGTATTTACAATTCGGCTAGAAGAAGCTCCAGTACTAGATGTTGTTCGTAAGATAGATCTTCGATTTCTTTCTGTTATTTTTGGACGCCTACCACTCCGTTTCTTCTTTCCATACATTGACGGATTCTTTAAAACGTTTTTTACTGCTCCTTGTGAACATTTAATTAGCAAAGCAATTTGGCGTTGTGTTTTTCCAAGAGCTCTGAATGCCAAAATTTTACCAACTTGTACCTCTGTGAGAACCTTTCCTCGAGGCATTAGAAATTAGAAAAGTTGTTGACTTTTCACTGTTCTAAGAATAACACGCAATGACTCACAATAAACAAGATGTATTAAAAGAAAGCAAAATTATTCTAAAAGTAATTCAAAGGCAGACGATAAATGATTTTTAATAAAATCATGGAGAGAATTGAAAATATGAATAAATATCGTTTGCATTAATACCAATGTGAAAAATAATTTCACTGAATTATTTTCTTATCACAAAACACATTTATTATTTAGATAAAAAATACCAGAGTATAGAAATTCCTAACTTTGAGTTTATAATTTTGTCCAGATCTCACATAATGTTATTTTATGAGAAACTAAAACATGTATTGATGTATTGAAATGTATTGATCCATAATGACTCCATTTATTAGTTTCTTATCATAAAATACATTTATTTATATCAAATGTGCCAGAATATAGAAATTAATTACTTTGAGTTTATATTTTTGTCCAGGTTTCACATAATGTTATTTTTTTTAAGTTATGTATTTTCTTATTTAAATTACTTACTCCATTTTATTTATGAGTTACATTAAATTTAGATGTTTTATTATAAATATTCATCATTATTTCATTAACTTAAAGCTAAGCTTATTTACATTAGGATGTAAATAAATTAAAAAAATTCTGAGTTTATAATTTTGTCCAGGAGTGTAGTTGACATGACAACTATAAATTCTGAATAATTTAATTTCTGCTCTGTAAGACGTTTAACAAGTTTTAGAAAAAACAGGAAAGTAATGGAAAAGATTAAAAGCGGGGTTTGAGGAGGTTTCACAACTGGCGTATTTAAAAACTTTATAATTCCAAAATGTCTAACTATTATGCTAAATTTATGTACAATAAGTTTATTAATGTAATGTGATGTACGTAAAGTTTAAATAACATGAATGAGAAATTTAATAGCCTTATTGAATTTCTCATTATTTTTAATGAAATTTCTGTATTTAAAAAAGTGGCATATTTTGTACATGATAGCGTTCCCAATTTACAATTTTTTTTAATTCTGTGAATCCAGCGATTTTTTGTTTTAATGGGCGCGCAGTATTCATGCATGCGTTACTAATGCGGCGTTAGCGAGTTATCGTGCATTTTAGCGATTCCTGCACAGCGAGTTTCGTGGATCCACTGATGTTTTTCCTTTAGTTTTAATGGGCGCGCAGCGCTCATACACACGTGACTGCGGCGTTGACGAGTTTCGTGGATTTTAGATTCCTGCACAGCGGGTTTCGTGGATCCACTGATGTTTTTTTTTTTAAGCTAGTGCATAGCTTTTATCGCGGGCTTTGAGCGCGGCGACCGAATCCAAAAATTCCGTAACGCAAAAAATCCTAACACATCCGTAACGAAAAAACCTAACACTCGGCTAACGTCGTTTCACTTCGGCAGACATTGACGCGGTATTTTTCAGATATTTAGAGGATATCAAGTCTCAAACTTATGTATCTTACTTCAATTATTATAAATTTATAGTTTCAATAATAATAAAAATTCCTGATAGAATGTGTAATAGAAAAGAATCGTTTTAAGATAAAACAAGGTAGGATAATGTAGCTTTTGGTGAGTGGAGACCCGCCCAATGGTGAGGATCGAAAAATTTAAAATGCTTATAACTCGCGATCTAATTTTCGTAGCGCGGCCAAATTTTGTTGGGTAATTTATTGAGAGAGTGTTAATTTTTGGTGACAGGAGACCCCTCCACAGTGAGGGTCGAAAAATTTAAAATGCTTAACTCGCGATCAATTTTCGTAGCGCGGCCAAATTTTGTTTAGTAATTTATTATGAGACAGTGTTAATTTTTAGTGACAGGAAATCCCCCAAGGGGAGGGTCGAAAATTTTAAAATGCTTATAACTCGCGATCTAATTTTCGTTGTGCGGCCAAATTTTGTTTGGTAATTTATTATGAGACAGTGTTACTTTTGGTGACAGGAGACCCCCCCCCCCACGTTGAGGTTCGGAAAATTTAAAATACTTATAACTCGCGATCTAATTTTCGTAGTGCGGCCAAATTTTGTTTGTAATTTATTAAGGTATTGCATAGCTTTGATCGCGGGCTTTGAGCTCGGCGAAAGAGTCTAGAAATTCCGTAAGGAGAAAAAAACCCAACACTCCGGCTAACGTCGCTTCAGTTTTGCAGACTTCGGCACTCTATCCTTCGGCAGACATTGACGCGGTATTTCTCAGATATTTTGAGAATATCAAGTCTCAAACTTATGTTTTTTATTTCAGCTACCATAAACGTATAGTTTCAATGATAAAAATTCCTGATTAACCTACATGTATTGTAAGATAATAAAAATATTTTAAACGATATTAACTTCACATTTGTTCAATACAAGAAAAAAAAATTATTATCGGTCATCACGTTCAAAATGTTTAACTTGAATTAATATCAAAGACCAAAAAAAAAAAAAAAAAACTGCATAAATAAAAAATAAATAATTATAATTGCATAAGTTGATAAAAAATGCTATGCAATAGCTTTACCGCGGCAGTCCCCGAGTGCCACATGTATTTTTTATTTTAATGGGTGCGCAGCACTCATAATGCTTTAATTTAAAAATATTGAAATTGAACTGAGTTTGGAATTGAGTTTTAACCCACTTCCTGGCGACGTTTTTTTTGAAGCGCGATGACTGCGCCATGCCTTGCTTTCTTTTCCATTTAGGTGCTGCTCTTCTTGACAACCCTCCTTATATTCGGGGAGATTTCGTTCCTTGGCTTGCGCATGCTCCGTTCGTTCTTTCTTTTCTAGTTTTCTTATTGGACGAAAGAGGAGAAACATTTTAAAGTTTGAAGTCTCGCGCCTTGAAATTAAATTTCTTGTGTCTCATTAGAGACCGTTGGATTTCGAAGAGTAACATTGAGCGAGTAAACTTTTTGGGGGGAATATACAAGTGATTTTTTTAATTAGAAACCTTTGTTTTGTATTTAAAAGGAAGTATTTTCTACATTTCTATTGTTTTTTGAATGTATATGCGTGCTTTGTAGTTAAATTAAGCGTTTTAGGCCTTGCTTTAGTATTTTAGATGTTTGAATCTTAATGTTATTTAGTTTCATATTAAATATAAAAGGAAAACATTATTTGACTTCAAAGCTTAGTATATTTCTTTAGAAAATCTATTTTTATTTAAAAAAGGCTGGTTTTGTTTTTAAAAGAAAATGTGTACAGTTTCTTTGTTTCTTGAACAGAATTGTTTTGCATGTTTTGATGTTATACATGTTTTAAGGAAATTTATAGCCGGGGAGTTCAGAAGGGCGGAGCCCCCCTGGGAATTTTTCTTAAAGCTTTGTATTGCGTAGTGTCTCCTGGACTTAAATCCCGCTTCGGGAGACAAAACGCAAAAGCACGCCAGCGTGGCGTATTTTGGAAACGCGCCAAGAAGGGGGTTAAAACTCAGTCGCGCCTATTTGTTAAATATCCTTAATAAATTTTAGAAATAAAATATTTGCAAAGTTCACGAACGTAAGTTGTAAAATCTATGTAATTTTGTGCAAATTTAAGCAGCAAAATTTTAAAATTCATTTTCTGTATATTTTATCCAAGTTGTTTTTCCGAAATTTTTAAGTATGGAACGACGCGTATGAAGAGAACTGCGACCGGGGGAAGTCTCAATTTAGCACCCCCACCACGAACATTTTTTTGTGACCATTTAAAAATGACGTTGGTAGTATAAATATGGTGCCCCCCAAATTTCAGCGCCCGGGGCGACTGAATTACGGGCCCTTCCCCCCCTTTTAGTACGGTGCTGGCAAGTTCACAATTTTATGACTGTTTATTGAAATAAACAATATCTGTAAAATACACATAAATTCCCTAAATTAAAATAATTCGCTTGAATGTACGCAGTGTGCTTTTAAAATTCATTTCTTTTGGTTTTTATAGCGTTTAGTTTTTTTTTAAGGAACAAAAGTATTTTCTATGGCCGCAATCTAGATATATTTTGTACCGTTAGCGAAACGAGATTGACCAAACGGAATTTCGCTCACTTAAAGGGAAAACTTTTTAAAAATGCTGGTTTCTGATTGTTCAATCTCGTTTTGCTCTCTGTATTCGCAAAATCTATCTGAATACTCAACATTAGATGAAAACAATGCATTGATGTTAGTTTATTAATAGAAAAACTTCAAATTTTGTAATTACTAAATCGTCTGCTCCATGAAACTGCTTCTGTTAACAAAGAATTCTTTGTTTGCTAGATTTTCAGTTTGGAACGCATGATTTTTCTTGGATAAAAAAAGGATCCTCTTTGGAGTATTCCGTAACGTAAATGAGAAGTAAACGTTAGTGAATTTTAATTGATTTTATTTTATGGCTTCTGTATTTTACTTGTTTTTAAAATTAGTGCATATAAAGTTTTATATTTATCGTGAAGAAATTTCTTAAAATCGGAAAATGGGGAGCTGCAAATTTTTAAAAATTGATAAATATGGAGAGGAAAGTTTGTATAACTAAGAAAATTCCTGGTAAAAGAAGTTAAATAGTTGGGCATTTCCATGCGGATTTGTTTGTCTGTTACGCAACTAAAAATCCCTATGCTTGTTGGCCACCGTTATTTTCGAAAAGTGTGCTTCGCCTTATTCAAATGATGATATATCTTCGATAATCTAAGTCACATTTTCTCGCTTTAAAATACGAGTAGCCAAAATATGTAGTATGTAAATAAGTAGTATGTAACAAGTTCGCATGGAAATGCCCTGTTGTAAATGTTTTTTTTATTTATAAAGGAATCGTCCTTGAAACTTAGCACGTCGCTAATTGTCTGCTAAAAACACTCGTTGTGATTGGGGAGAATTTCTAGGTTGCTGAAAACTCGGTTGGCGCTCGTGGGTGCTTAGCGCGTGTTAAAAAATCTCCAAAATCAAGTGTCTCGGCTGTTCTAGGAATATGCCGAACGCCCGCATAGACTTAACATTATTATCCTGGTCTTTTTCAGTCAGTAGTATAGGCTCTGAAGCATAAAGTGGTTTTATTTTAGAAATACAGTTGGTAAACTTGATAGCTAAATACTCTAATCGCAAATCTACTTTTTTGTTCCTGGCCATAAGCGTTAAGTTTATATTCGAACTCCTGCTACCTAGTTGCATGTACAATGCTGTAACCATTCAAAGTCTTTCATTTTAGGCAATTTTGAAGCATTCAAAATTTTTATCTGTTAAAATATTTTATTTTTGGCTCAGGAGCTTCTGTTTTGAACCTCATTTAAAATGTTTTGTTGGTTAAATATTGTATTTGTTAAATTTATTTTTAAAAACTATTTTATAACCCCCGTTAAAAATGATGGGATGTGAAAGATAAATCTTCAAAATGTTTAAATCATGAAGATAGAATGTAATAGAGGGAACGAAAGGAACATAGATTCAAAAATAGAAAGTTTCATGGCGCTTCTGCTTCCAGCTTGGGAATGACATGATCACTTTAGATTTTTGATTGCAGATGGCAGCATAATGTCATTGGGTATATTTTGAAATTGCGAAAAATCTAAATTATCAATAAATATGAATGGAAACAAATTGCCAGTTGACAAAGATATAGGCATTTTTCTATTTAAATTTAAGTTTCTAGCAAAACACAAACTTCTGTCAGAAGATGTACATCTTGTGGAAACTTTTAATCATAAAAAATATACAATATTTCTCCGACTAAAAGAGCAAAAGCATTGTATAATTTTTGCATTTTGTTAAACCTGTTTAAGCTCTGATTTTTGATAAATATAACAAATTCTGTAAAACGTAATAAATTTCATTTAAAATATTGCAAATGTAACAAGAAAAGACGAATGTTGCCATAAACATGTATTTAACATATTTATCGTATGATGCCGAAAATTACGTTTAATTCTATAAAATTAGTTATAAAATATTTTTAAACATGCAGTGGAAGGCCTTTATATTCTTTATTTAATATTACTCCTAAATTTACTACACAAATTATTTTCGAATTATTCAGCATTGGCAAATTTTCAAATTTTAATCTGCATGTTTTTTCAAAGTAAATTGCTACTATTCATGACTTTGAGGGGGGGGGGTTACAAACTTGTTATAATTTAATATTTTAACTGTGTGCGTATAATTAAAACATTGTACCATGATACTGTACATTCCTTATATTTTTAATTACAATAATTGAAAATATTAATTTTATGTTGAAACAAACTCTTTAAATTAAATTTTTAACTGTTAATAGATGGCGGCACTAAATATTTATCAGCTAAGTCAATGTATGAAAGCTGTAAATACCATGTATTCTTAATCTGATATCTACTTACGTCTAACATGGCCGTGTTAAGTTAGTTTCTCTGGAGGTGAAGCCCGGAGTCTTCCAAAACCTTTATAAAAAGGGTAGTGACATCGTCACTTAAGAATAAGGTTATAACATCCATACAATAATTAAATTCAACGTTTAACACACAATAAATAAAAACATGCTACAGACGTATACGTTTCACGAGCACCAGGGCTCGTTTCCTCAGTGTACAAAAGGTAAAAATGTTAAAAAAAACCCAACTGTCAGCAAGTCGGAACCCAAATGACCGCAGACATAGTACCAAAATACTAGAGATGGGAAAAACAGTTATTTTTTGTTAACAGGTTTCATCATTACACCATTAGCTTGGTAACATGTTACAGTAACCTAATAAATTTTTAACGTTTTACCAAAGGCTAAAAATTTGTTTAAATTCACACTTTTAGGAGACCTTTTTTTAATTTAGGTCATTTTTATAGATTTTAGATAAATATTTGCAGGAAAAGAACATTTTTCTCCTTTTTGAGTAATATTTTGCATTTTTTTCTTTAAAAGATTAATGTCTGAAAAAGGGTCAAGCTCACATTTAAGATGTAGAGTTAAACTTTACAAAAATTCAAAATAAGTTTTCGTACTTCAGCAGTGGTGATGAGAAAACACAGTATTCCCGGATCAGAGTTTACGGAAAACAGTATTCAAGGACCTAATTAGAAATTAGGTCCTTCAAAGGAGCCTATTAGAAATTTTGCATCGCAAAACAAGATCCTTCATTTTTTCCCCTTCAAAGGACCTTTCACAAAATCTTTCATCTTCAAACAGGATCTTTCACAAAAATTTCACCCTTCAAATAGGACCCTTCTCAAAATTCTTTGTATTAGAAATTGACCTTACACGAATCTTTTCAATCTCCAAATTGAACTTTTCATAAATTTAAACATTTAAAAGTAAAATCTGACGGGTCACTTTTACATATACAATGAAAATATGTTTTTTTAAATGCATAGTTCGTCTAACAAAACCCCAAATATAAAGATCATTTAAAATGCCCAAAATTATGATTGATATTTATATAAAATGATGTATAATTTTTTTTTCCAAAATTTCACAGAAACAGGACCCTGTGTAGAAAGTATGATCAGACCCCTTGATTGTACATTTTTTAACATTAGCGTCTATTTTCAACATGATTCATCGGTTACAAACATATCCCCATTTGACATTAAAAGATGATGTTTCAAGATCTATTAAAAAAAAAGACCAAAATAGAGTAATTACATAATATAGTCCCATTGTTTACTTATATTCAATAAATAAGACTGATCATACTAAAATAAATGGTTTACTCTGTGTGTTCTAAAGCATTGCTTTTTAGTGTTTTAAGTTTTTTCTAAAACACTTCACTTTTTCATTTATACCATTTATCGAATAATGTTGATACGATCAACTGTGTATTTTAACTTATCCATTTACAGCGTCCAATAACATTGTGGGATATAAATTACAATATTTAAAAAAATTTAATAAAATCTTTAAAACCTAATTAGGTTTAAGGCAAAATTTTTTAATTAAAATATTTTATTATGAAAATTATATGAACAAATAGTTTTTAAAACGTCGGTCTTAGCTTTTCATATTGACAAGTCATATTATTTTTTTCCCAAATTATTTAAAATATTTTTTAAATTTTAACAAATCTCACTATAAAATAGAAATCTCACTGCTTTAGTAAAATTTTTTCCAAGAAAAAAGTTTTTTAGCAATCCATAGTTATGACAAAATGTACAATAAATAAACAGCTTTACCGCACGCGTACGTAATATCAACTCACAGACATATCCTTCAAGACGCAATCGAAAACATACTGTACCTCACATTAAAACATCCTCAACCACGAAATCAAACGCGAAACTAACCCTCATCAAAATATCATCCGTCTCCAAACGATGCCCGATTCCAACTTGCAAATTTAGAAAACCCTTTTTTTTCCTCTCGATAATTCTCATATTCTAATACTACCAGTCTAGATAAACAGATTCGTATTCAAAGCAACAATATATTTTTAGAATAATATAATTGCTTCGTAGTTATATATTATAAGTAACTTTAATCTCTTAGAGGAATGATTAAATTTTTTTACGCATCGGAATTGAAACAAATACGATCTCATGTTGAAAGGGAACATAACATTTGAACATTTAACAGTTGGTTTAGAATACTTTATTCAGACAGATAATTAAAACTATAGATAAATTTTATTCCCAACAACAGAAGAACGAGGGAGTTTGCCGTAAGTTTCCCAGACGTACAGACGACGACGAGGCAGTTGAGTTTTGCTAGGACGCGTCTATTATTGTTAGTGGGAGGGGTGACTAATGAATGAAATAAAAGTGATTTTGAGTGTAGGATTTTCTTTTTCATTGATAGGACGGTTTATTGTTTTGGGGTTTTGTTATTTTCGCTGAAATTTGGGTTTATTTGATTGGCGTGCAAATCTAGATTTACTTGACTCGTTTTTAATAAAGGATATTTTTTTTTTTCGCTTTCTCTTTGAAGATAGTTAAAAGTTTTTGAAAAACGATTTTGTAACTTTATTTTCATTACAGTAAAATGTTAAAATAAAGCTTTTTTTTTTGTTTTATTTTAAGATTTCTTTTCAAGGTAAATGTAAATTCAAGGTATTGTTATAAAATTAATAGGGAGTTTTTAATATTCTGTTACTAAAAAACAAACTTCATAGTAGTAACAGTGTTTTTTTAACTGTTATGTTAAATAATGCCCACCTCTACAAAATACCAACAAGCCTCAGCAACCAATAAGATTAAACCGGACATGAGATGCTATGACATAAATCTAACCAGAAAGTTGATGTACGGTATACTTGAAAGATCATTAACCAAGGAGTTTTTTACCTTATGTATATAGTGCTTCAAAAAAGTCTAAGTCTAGCGGAGTAGTGCATTTTTGGATAATAGTAGCTGAGGTAAAATTAAAATTATGGCCCTCCTCCCAACAATGAGAAGCAATAGAGGAATTCTTTAACTCTTAACATAACCTATATGTTCGGCGACTCTTTTTCTAAGTTTACGTTTTGTTTGTCCAATATAGGACAAACCACACTGACATTGTATATTGTAAATACCCCAATGATCCAGAGGAGAAATTTGATCTTTTAATTGAGAAAAGGTTAATTTATTGACTGGTTTAAATACTACTTTGAAATCATAATGTTTCAAAATATTTGTAACTTTAAAGCTAATGCTTTGATGAAACGGTAAAATAATTAGACTAGAATAAGAAACTGGTGTAGCAGAAGAATCAGGATCATCGAGATGTTTATTAAAACTATAAGAAATTAATTTATTGATGTATGATAAACTGAAGCCGCGATCTATAGCAACTGATCTAATGTAAATGAACTCATCACAAAGAGAACTGTTATCTGAACAAATTGAGCTCTGTTAAAGAAAACCAGAAGCTTTTTGAGAAGGGGGTGACATGAATTAAAATGGGGGGGGGGAGTGTGACAGCAAAGGGTTTACGGTAAACACGGGTGTCAAATGAGGTTAATTGACGATGACGAAATAGAAAATGCCTAGTTATTATCCTCACTGTTAATACTCTAAGAAAATACGTCATATAATTCTTTAGTAATTGTTAACGAAAAGTTTTAATATTTGGCGTAATGGAGGAATTAAATAAAATTGTGCTGTGGCGTTTTGTTCATTGTTATGGTAGCGTAATGATAATGCTAGTTTGGGGGGAGGGTAGTACTGCCATCGTAACATCACACAGAAAGCGACAGTCAACCGAAACAAATTGACCTTCCGTAATCGGGTTTGCTATCCATAGTAACAACCACTGTTTAATTCTAGCTTTGCTATTATATAGTTTGATAGTGTAAAATTACTTTGTCACCAATACATGACATGCAATGATTTTGCAGTTTACTACATTTGCTCTATAATCTATTTTATAACAAGAGGAGGTATGCTAAAAATCATACTTACACTGTCTTTCTTTTTAAATGACATGAAATTAAATTTTATTCAAATTAATAAGGAACTTGCTTGCAGATCATTCTGTCCCTGAGTTCATTGCCTTGCCCTCTTTCTTATGCCCTTGTAGTAACTGCTCTGCAGCATCTAATCGTTCGCCGACTGATCGGTTTATAATAAAAATTTCAATAAAAAGTGACTTTTTAAAGAATTAAAAGTTCATGCACACATTCTACCACTAGCTGTTCTGATTGGTATTGAACAAGCTCTGTATAACTGAAATGCATCAAAAGTCAGTGCTGGAAGGTTTTCTGTTTTTTAAATTTTATGATTTCATACTTTTAAGTAAGTTTGCCCAGACAAACCTACATTTGGGCATTCCTGGTTTCTATGAACAGAATTTTTTTACTTAGAGTATCATAAAAGCCTCCTCCCCTACCCAAAATCCCTTTTTAATGCTTATCCACTTCTGTTAGACTTAAATACACTGGCGAATGGCTGTATACCAGGCTGTGCGATTTAAAATGTCTGGGCCATAAATCATTTCATAACTTATGTCATATATGGGTGATTCTACGATAAGAGGTTCAAAAACATGGAGAATTCGGCCAAAAAGAAACGTTCGAGTTTGATCAAAAACCTTTAAATTATGATTTTTGTTCCTTTTATTTACTTTTTCATGTAAGGGCAAGTCACTTTATACATATTTTATAACTTTTTCTGGTCAGTGACTCGCTCCCCTGGCAGTTATCGTGCCAGGGAAAATACGGCAGGGGAGAGACATTTTCGTGTAAATTCAAACTTTTTAACTGACTGAATTAGTTTTTCGGTTAATTGTGTATTTCACTTTAAGTATTACCGTATTGTTTAATTAGGGCAGTAAATGCAATTGAATTAAATGAATATTATAAGTTTTATGACTTACCAGGAGAGATACACGATCAGTGTGCGAAACCACTACAAAACACGGTCGCGTCGCAACAACTAAAAATGGCGACGCTTAAATGACTTGCGCGTTTAGTATTGCTAACTTCAAGCCAATAGATGTCCTTAAGCACTACTTCCAATATAGCCATCCTTGAATTTATATTTGTTTCAGCGGAACGAAATTTGACAGGGGAGAGACACAAAAAAAAAGCGGGACAAAAGTTAATTTTAAAAATTATTTGAAATGAATAAAAATATTTTATTTTTTATTTTATAATACGTAAGTATAATTACTTAAATTCCAATTAAACATACTTTAGCTAAGCATCTGGCGGAAAAAATATATGTATTGTTTGAAAGTTAAATTGAAACCGACAAGGGGACATGCCAGGGGAGGCGACTTTTTAGACTTCGTAAGAAATTTCAGAAAAATGTGTTTAAATTAGGCATTCAATCGTGATGTTATTTAATAAAGTATATTAAGATGATGCGATTCATTGCAAAAAATAGCAACATATAGAATAAAAAATCTGTTTTAAACAGATTGCCGTACTAATTACCTCTTATCGTAGAATCACCCATATACTGAATTTAAGGTCTTTAAAGTATTTGCAACATTATCAAAATCCGTATAAACTAATACATATGTACATAAAATTTAAAAATTTATTTTATATAATTGATATATATTTTTCAAAATGAGTTCTACTTCATAATCTTGGAATAGCTTCACAATCGGAATAGTATCTTTCCTAACATGTTTAGTGTTACAAAACGACATCGCTTTTGGGGAAGTTTTTTTTTTTAAATCTGTCCTTGAAATGTTAACGAGATTTTCTCTTACTATTATGAGCGGAAAACATTTGACTCACTGCGCTCTGCAAGTATTTCTTCGGAACATATTAGAATAAATATTTAATAAAATCGGATTACTGAAATGAGAGGACGTGTGCCGGCTTTTGTAGCAGAAAGGAAACCTGGTAGGATATTCCGCTGGAAACTCGGTAAGTTGGACCAATGAGACATTCAGAAAACAAGTACTGGTCAACCAGGTAATCAGTAATGCCGCACCAGATGTTGCGCATTTCGTGCCACAAGGGTGTAAGAATTCTGTCGATCGAATATAGGAACTAGGCATTATAATCCTTTATCTACAGTCATTAATTGATGAAAATTTTATCTTCTAAAGCATTTTACTTAAATTTTTTAAACTAAATTAAAAGATTTACGTAATCATTTAATAAATTTTTGAGCGATTTTAGAAGGATTGAAGATTTTAGGATTAATTAACTTTGAATTTACAGGGATTTTGTGAAATCTTTTATTTTAATTAGTTTTCTTGGTGTTTTTGTAGAATTATAAAATGTACAAATGTTTTTACAATATAAATATTGAAATATTTCCGAATTGAAGTCCCTTCTCCCTCAGTGCCAAGAAAACTGAAGGAGTAAAAAATTGTGGAGGGTCCTGGCGGGTAGTCTTGTTTTTAGAACGATCTGCGCAAACGAATATGCAGCTTTGACTTCTGTTCCATCTGAAAAACAGAAACACGGTCTGCTTAACAATGCATCCATCTGTGAGGTAAAATAGTAACAAGGGATAATTCAATAATGGTGTAACTTAGGTAATTTTTTTCTCCTGGCTTACACGAGCAATTCACTCATGTAAACTCGCTCGTACCCTACGGGGGGTATACTTCCATTAGGTATTCACGGGCTTCGCAACTGTGGGCAACTAAACGATCTTTTTCCTGAATTATCTTTCTTCTTTTTTACTCATAGTGGTTTCTTCGTCAGAGATGAAGACAATTCTGCATAAGCCGATATCATCCTGTATACAGACTCATGGAGACTTGTAAACCACCCACGTGTTTGCCGTGCGCGATGATTAGTGTCCTTGTAAAGGGTGATCCTGGCAGTTGAGGCAAACCAACAGACTGCTTACCTCTGTTTCAGATAGACGGGAGGTGCATATTCGTCTCCTATGCATAAATCGCCTTGTTTGCTGACCTGAGTAATCTTTCTCCTTTCATTTTCCTCTTACTCCTGTTTCTTTCATCTTTTGTTTCACTCTCGTTGTGGTTTCCTCTTCGGAGGTGAGGGCAATTCTACATGGGCCGATATCAACCTGTATATCGACTCAAGGAGAATTTTAAACCACCCACTTGTTGGCCGTGCGCGGCGACCCATGTCCCTGGAAAGGGGGATCCTGGCAGTTGAGGGAAACCAACGCACTGCTTTGGCCCCTGCTTCAGGTAGACGGGAGGTAATACTGGTCCCGTATGCATCAATCGTCTTGTTAGCTGACTTGTTATTGGCTAAGAGATAAAGTGAGCGGACAAATACTAGCCATAATGTTAAGGCTGAAGACTGGAATAGGAGTTTCCTGTGACCGTATGGACCCTGGTAAACACTGGTGCACGAAAGGTGCATCCCTTGTTTGACTCTGTAGGGGATGGTGCGGGCGGAATATAAATTGTTTTTAAATGTGCTTGGAATTTCTAAATCTGTCCGATGTGGAGAGCAAAAAATCTTAAAGGTTGAGGCCAGGTGGGGAAGAGTTTTGTTCACTTTTTGTTGTATTCAGCTCACTGATAACCTGTCTGATAATTATTTCAAAAACTTCTTTTAATTTTGCCAAAATATTCCAGCCCATTTTGTGATGACTCTCTCACAAAATTATATCTGGAGATTGTTTGCTTGAGATTTCTTTCGTCAGACAATCGCAACATCTATTTAATTTCAATATAACAGCTTATTTTTTCTGTTAAAGTATGTCACTCTAAAGACTTCCCATGGATGTATTATCAAAAACAAACTTTTTCTATTTTACAGAAAAGAACTTCAAACATATCTAAAAGATCAAAATGTAATACACGATATATCACTATCCGTCGAATAGTCATACTGTCTATTAAACACATTCTATCGGTCAATAACTGGATTTCACCATCTATACTTAAAGCTGCGCATATAAGCTGTTAAGTCTGGGCTCTGTTGTACACCGTTCATTTATTTTAGATGC
Source organism: Maratus speculifer (assembly GCA_964019185.1). NCBI lineage: Eukaryota > Metazoa > Arthropoda > Arachnida > Araneae > Salticidae > Maratus > Maratus speculifer. The sequence continues at coordinate 442,156,489 of OZ025290.1, read as the reverse complement.
CAATGTCATATCAATACAAATACCTGTCTGTGCTGAAGTAGTTCCACGACAGTAAATGTTGCAATCATCCTGAATGATGTGTAAACTAAAAGGGTGACCCTGCCTCATACTCTCGCTCATGTCCAAAGTGGATCCAGGGAAAAAATTCTTGCTATTAAATTATAAAACCTTTTTCTAACCTTAAGTTCGTAAAATTGTTGAATCTAGGACACTGTCGATTTCCTACTCAAGTCTTCTCAAACCTTCAAAGTCTAAGGCACATAAGCACCCAGATTGAAACCTTATTTCCCCTAAGCATTTCACCTGTGACTCTGTTTCTGCTACTCAAAAGAAAACCAGTGAGTCTGTTGCCACTAATTAAACTCCCACCAAAAGTGCCCCCAGAGGAATACCTTCTTAAGGTATTCACGGGCTTCACAACCCCGGGCAACTGAGTGATTTTTTCTATTAGTCCTTATCTTCCTTTCATCTTTGTTCCACTCTCGTTGTGGTTTCATCTTCGGAGGTGAGGGCAATTCTTAATGATCCGATATCCTGTATGCCGACTCATGGAGAATTGTAAACAACCCACGTGTTTACCGTACGTGTCCCTGTAAAGAAGGATCTTGGCAGTTGAGGGAAAGCAACACTGCTTTGGCCTCTGCTTCAGGTAGACGGGTGGTGCATATTGTTCACGTATTCATCAATCGGCTTATCAGCTGACTTTGTCACTGGCTGCAAATGGGTAAAATTGTAATGTTGTTTTCTCTGCATTTCATTTTAAATGCAAATAAAATATGATTATTTCAATATTGCATAAAAAATCTTATTTAGGAATATATATGTAATCCTTGAGTCTTAATCATCCTTCAATACTTTGAAAATTCATTAAATTTATAGAATTATAATATCTTAAGCATTGCTTATATTGCAGTGAAACCTGGAGCTTAGTGTACGGAATACACTGGTTTCCAAATATTAAGGAAAAATCACAAAAATAGCGATATTTCAAAATATTACATGTAGATTTTAATGAAACTCAGCCACAATATGCAACGCATAGTAAGGTATAAAATAACATGAAAAGAAATTAGCAGACAATTATGGTGTTTCAAAAAATGCCAGTTTGTTATAGGAAAAGTACCTTTAATATGCCGTATGATCACCCCTAGTAGCAGTACAGCGCATACAGCGATGTGTCATACTGTCAATTATGCGGTCGATGAGTTCGCTGGGAAGTAAGAGCCATTGCTCTTCCAAAGCAGTTGTAAGCGTGGCAAGGGTCAGAGGAGGGGGATAGAGAGCAGCGACACGTCTCCCTAAAGCATCCCAAACATGCTCGATGGGATTCAAGTCCGGTGATCGAGCTGGCCATTCCATGCAATGAATTGTCTCGTGCTGAAGATAATCTTCCACTATGCTGTGCGGTATAGCGTTGTCGTCCTGTAACAAGAAATCATTACCTATTACACCGGCATAAGGTCGCACATAAGCATCAAGGATGTCATCTCTATAGACGTGAGCATTCACGGTTCCACATGGAAAGACATGGAGGTATGTGCGTCCACCCAAAGAGATACCACCCCAAACGCAGACACTGCCTCTTCCGTATGTTTCTGTTTTACGAATGTTTGACGGATGATAGCATGTTCCCTGTTCTTTCCAAATCAAACAAGACCTACTATCGCTTTGGAGGCTAAACCGGGACTCATCCGTGAAGAGTACACGCATCCATTGATCAACCATCCAGTGGGCATGTTGAAGTGCCCACATCAAACGTTCTCTCCGGTGACGTGAGATGAGCTGCACACAAATTTCTGGTCGCCTGGCGTAAAGTCTACCTTCGTGAAGCCTTCTACGCACAGTAGACATTGACACCAACCTTCCAGTGGCTGCAGCAAGGCAGGATCTAAGGTGAGATGGGGTTTCGGTTCTATTCCTTCGTACACATAACCGCAAATATCTGTCACCGGCGCTTGTCGAAACCCTTGGCCGTCCTTGGCTGAACCTTCTTGAACCCGAACCAGTGGTTTGAAATTGTTGTCAAACCCTATGAACCACTGAAGGACTCGCATTTAGTCATCTAGCCACCTCTGCCTGACTTTGTCCTGCCTCCAATCTCCCAATAGCTCTAAATCGCAGTTCTGTGGGCAAATGATGCCTCGAGGTCATTGTAATGAATTGGCTATCCTAGATTTATAATATCACTATCACAGCGACAACTGCAGTCTTACTCTCTAACGTGCATTTTTATGTGCCTCACGGATGACACAATGCGATTGCAGCGCCACTAATTTGCATTTGATATTTTTATTCAGCATCTTTTATTTAACAATATATGCAAATTTCATACGGATTGCTCTCTTTTTGAACGAGTTATCGCTATTTTTGTGATTTTTCCTTAATTTTTGGAAACCAGTGTATTACGGGACAAACGCTTAGAGGGTTAGGGATCAAGTGATCGAGCAATTACTAGTAATCTCGTTAAGGGTAGAGAGTGATATAGGGTTGTCTTCTGATCGTATGGGCCCTGGTTAGCAGTTTCAAGAATGTGCATCCCCTTGTTGGGCTCGGTAGTGGGTGGTGCGGTCGGGGTCTCAATTGTTATCTTTTTAATATGGATGTAAGTTCTCTCCCTTCTATCTCTTATGTGAAATTCAACAAACTGTACACAATATTCATTTAACTCGCATTCTTGTAGTGAAACGCATTGATAGTGATTCTGATAATTCATTTAAGAACACTTCACCTTTTTCTTATTACAAACATTTTAGTCAGTTTTTTGTGATGCACATTCTCTCAAAATTTGCAGTCTCGGTGTTTACTGGTTGAAGTTTCCTCAATTAGCCATTTAGAACTATTAACCCCTTAACGCGCAGTGTTGCCGCGTCGGCAATACCTAAAGTTCCCCCTGTTTAGAGACCCAAAAACTACTCTAATGGCTACTTTAAATCTTTCTTATGAGTTCTAGATGGCAGCACCATACAGATCACTGTTTTTAAATAATAGGTAAAATGTTTTGCTGTAACACCCGCTTCACAGCAATGCTCTTCTCACTGCGCTTATCAATGCTTTACTTATGGGAGGTTACCACTTCGGCAACAGCTGTGTAATTAAAATGGTTTGTGCAATCTTAACAAAACAATACCTGTATACTCCTCTAGTTCTAAATAGATTGCCTAATTTTTTTTCTTTAAATTCCATCTTTAAAGAGTAGTGCGCCGGAAAGGATTAAATTCTAATACAATAGGTCCATTTTCTGTTTCTATTAAAGCACATCCAACCCTTAATATATGGCGTGGCGTGATATCGGAGCCAGATCTTTTGTTCTCTACCAGGAATAAACCCTTAAAAACTAAACCAAAACATTATAGATATTAGACTCATTACTATCCCGTGGCTGCCAACTTCTACGCGTATTTAAAATTAAACATATTAGAAAAAGAAATTTTTAGCAAATAATTAATCATATATTGAAACATAACATTGAATATATTTGGTATATATTTTACTACAAAAATTTTGGTTCCAAAGCTGTTTATGTGATTTAATCAGGTGTAGTAGTTGGCAGCTCTGCCATCCATCGAAAAGTGTTTCCGACGAAGCACATTCTCACCTTAAACAGCCCAACTGAGATTGACTGCTCCATCTCCAAAAAATACTCAATGTTCCTCTTTCTCCCAGTAGTGTCTCTGAAAGGTCTTTGTACCATTTTAAAAATTCAATGTTCCAACCAAATTTTAAAGAGCAGGCACATTTAAGGTCTGTTATGAACTCTCATTTGAATAAAACTATCAAAATGCATCGAAATAATTAGTACGTTTATGCTTTTTTTTAAATTAAAAGATAAAGCGGTACTAACCTGTTAAACAAGTAGAGATCTGTACATTTTGTTCATATTGTCAGAGCCCAGTTATGGCTTTTTGGCAAAATTGGCAGTTTTGTGATGTATGTAGCACCCGAAATGAGTCTAATCGATGCCAAAATTGGATTGAATATTTTGTAGTGCCAATGTCTCAAGATTGAAACCAAAAATACTACTAAATTATAATTTGTCGAAGTATCAATCCCCAAATTTTCAATTCATACGTATTTGTGGCATTACAATTGTTTCTTTTTCTTTCTATGAGTACAAAAGTTTATTGGATTCGTGAACATATTCAAATTTGTTTTCGCTGGATTTTTACGCAAAGGTTTGGATGACAAAAATATGGTTTTTACAAAATTTCAGTCTGACTCATTCCGTGGGCGCTTCATCTCAAGAACTAATAAATGGAATTTATAAAGCTGATTCAGTTACCCCCTTTATGAATTGTTCAGATTTACTTTTTGGTTTAAATACCTCGATAGGTGACGCTGGTATGCAGTCTTTTTCACTTACTGTAATTTCAAGAACAAATGCACAGATGTTCATCGATTCAATTTGTGATTTATATAAATTTTTTTTTTGGAGTTTATAGCCCAAGGGGGCACTGCTAAACTTCATTATTCACGATTTATCGCTATAGTATTTTTGTCAAATTAAAAATAGAATATGCACTACAGCGAGCAGGTTAAAACATGAATTGCTCGATTTGGGAAAGTGCTAATAATTTCATTTGATTTCCTGCTATGCTTTTGTTTTCTTATTAAATATTACTTTGCTAACAAAATAATTGCATGTAAATTTAGTGTTCTTTAAAACGTAACTGGGATTAAAGTTTATTGAATAACTGGCAATTTTCACTCAAAAGTTTAAAAAATGCAACTAGAATTATGTCGTAATCGATTGAATCATCGGACGTAATCGGAGGGCAGACGTTCATAAAATTGCCCACAACACAATTTGCTTTATTTTCATTATCACCATCTATCTGCACTGGTTGCCCATACTGATGCAATCTAAAAAAATAAATGTTTGAGCCCCAGTTTCTTTATCCGGTTAAAATAAGGAAGTGAGGAGGGGCATGTAGTCGTATTTCTTTAATACTTCCCTACTGAATGTAAAGTACATTTGACATGCTTTGAGAATAGATTTAAATTCATACTTATTGGTTGCTCATTGCATAAATCTTTCTCACAATTTTTCTGAACAAAACATCTCGCTGATGTAAATCCATATTCAGAGGATGATCTGTCGATTGGGAAGTTGGTCCTTTCATAATGTTTTATTTCGTATGCTAGATACTTGCCTCAATAGCCTCGGAGAGGGAGGGGTTATTGCTGCGAAAATATTCATGACAAAAAGGTGAATTTGTATCTGTTCTAAAATATTTTGAAAAAAATTCCTTTGTGTATTCTTAAATGAATGACATCTGCAACGATCAATTTAACTGTTTTCGATTAACGAATATTTAAATGAAAGGATGACACTGATAAAATTAATTAAAATAAGACGTTAAATTTTTGTTTCGTCGTGCGACGCCAGATGTTAAAATGAAAGTATACTTAATTTGAAGTCTATCTTAGTTTTCGTGCTACACAGGGGAGCGAGAGGAATAGTGTTTCGTCAGATGAACGAATTTCTAACTAAGGAATTTTTTGCGCTGCACAGGTCTGTAGATTAATTCATTTAAAACTACAATAATCTGTAGAAGATAAATATATATTAAGTCTTGAACTAAAGAATACAATATAATTTTCCATCTTTATTTATCTCGACACAAATCCACAAAGAAAAACGAGTATATTCACTATCTTAACAAAAAATCACTATTACATATCTATCTCGTACTACAATTTACGGGTTTTATTTTTAAACTCCTTGAAAGTTCCAGAAAATCATTCATCCATTCTGCCGTTGCCACCTTTTTTTTAAATCCGAAGAAACTTTAATTTAGCACAATATTCTGTCCGTGACAGGTCACGCAAAACCATGGGGTCAGTCCTTGGCAATAGAGTTGGTCCTCAGCCGAGCATGTTCATACCAGAGTAAGTTCAGGGCAGTAGAGTTTTTCCGCAAAGCTCCTTGACTCTTACAATAATCTCCTTTTTTGAATTAAAAAAATTAATGTTCGAAATCCATTCTTTAAATTAATGAAAATAAAATACGATCGGCATCTTCACTTTTTGAATTTTGTTTATTCAGACTCGCACTTGAAACTTCGAATCTGATAATATTGAAAGACAAACTACTATTCCTATCTCAACGGGGAGCGGGTTATCTTTTTGATTATATTGATTGCGGATTATATTGAGTCGTCTCTACTGGTACCATTTTTAAACATTTGAAAATTTGATTTTACAGTACTTTTAAACACTTCGTTGCAAAATAAATAAAAATCTCTTAAGTGAGGTATTCAAGCAGTTTATTTATATTAAATAAAACTAGCGATTCAATTGATTTCAAGGACATTTTCACTTAGTTATTTGTCTAGATAACTGAATTTTTTAAATACACATTATCACACATGTTATAACAAAATTAAGTTCACATTTATTATTCCATTTATATAAATAACTATACAAATTTTTAATTTTATTTAAATCACAATGAAACTTCCTTTGGAAAAAAAATGGAGGGAAGGAAATTTAAACAGCGCTGTACAAACCGAAAACGGCCATGCGTGGGATATCAACATATACATCAGAAATATTGGAAAAAAGGGATAAAACAGTTTCCAGAGCCGAGCTTCTCCATGCGGTCAAACAAAAAGGGCACGAGACCTCAGATCCTAGAGGAACAAAGTGACGTGCAGCCGCTACGGCCAGGAACGGCATGTAGGGACCCAAGCGTCGCCACTGAAATGACGCCGTGCGAGCACCACCAGGCTGCCACCGAGTAAAGCGATATAGCAAGCAGTGTAAAACATGCCAGAGCACACCGCTGATCAATGGACCAAGACTTCAGAGAGGACTTGAAGGAAAGAGACTCTAATTCTCGTTACGCACAAGGAAACCACTGGAAAACCTTGTGTAGTCACTTCATCCGAATCGCGCCCACAATTGGACACGGACTTCTTATAGAGTAGTGCGTTCGAACTATTTGGAAATCGGAGTTCGATAAAATCTTCAGAAGACGGCCGCCTGGCGGCCCACCCGGTCCAAAGTGTCTATTTCAACGATATCCTTCCTGCTGTAATGATCAAAGCAAAGATAGGTAAGCGTTCGAGTGTGGAAGTTTGGTGGGAAATTCTTTTCCCTGATGGACCTCCACAGGGGGCACTCAGACGCAATGTCTAATCGTGCTAATCCCATTCCCGCAAAAGCACACAGTTGCCTTTGAAGAAGCGGGCCTGATGATCACCCAAGGTATCGTGTCAGGTTAGAACCTGGTTTAGAAAGACCTCCACATGGGGCACTCATAGACACAACGTCTAATCGTGCTGATCCCGTCCCCGCAAAATGTAGATTCTTTCATGGATTAAGAAATACGTAAAATTGCTCATTAGATTCTTTCGTTCATGTAGATTTTTATGAAATGTTCCATATAAAACATGGCATAAATTGAATTGCAACCGAAAGTCCTTATTACAATGTCCTTCACTCATGTATACATATGTAGTGTTCCACCCAAAAAATGGCACAAAAATGATGATTCGATCTAAAGGCACATATACACTTTTGTGTTATAGTAAAAGCAATAATTTGATGTTTTCATCATAACTCTTTTTTAAATAGGCACTTCTAGACGCCAAATTTCACAATCTTGATTAATGCTATTTATTAAATGTTGATTGTATTAAGATTTTAAGACAACGAGATTCCTTATTTTTTTCGTGTATATTTATGAAATGCTGTTATAAATCATGGCGTAAATTGAAGAGTTAGAACCAAGGCACGTATGCATTTACTCTTGTGTTAAAGAAATCTATTATTGTTCCTTTAACATGACTATCTAAATCGGTACTTCTAGACGCCAAATTTCGTAAAATGTCATTTAGACATTTGGTAAAAGTACATTCTTTCATGGGTTTAAGATCTAAATAGACTAGTTTTTAATAAATATTTTACTACTTGGAAGATAATGAATGTCATTGTTTTGCGTACTATTAAAGTAATATTCAAGATAATTGATAAGGAAGATTTTTTGGAGATGTTTAGAGAATATTGTATTACAATATTTATGTTGCAACTTTCTAATACATTACGTTTTATTTCCCCCAGGGGGATACCTTCTTTAGGTATTCACGGGCTTCACAACCCCGGGGCACCTGAGTGATCTTTCTCCTTTCCTTTTCCTCTTACTTCTCTGCTCTTCCTTTCCTCTTTGTTTCACTCTCATTGTGGTTTCCTCTTCGGAGGTGAGAGCAATTCTGTATGGGCCGATATCATCCTGTGTATCGACTCATGGAGAATTGTAAACCACCCACGTGTTGGCCGTGCGTGGCGACCCGTGTCCCTGGAAAGGGGGATCCTGGTAGTTGAGGGAAACCAACACACTGCTTTGGCCTCTGCTTCAGGTAGACGGGAGGTGCATTTGGTCCCGTATGCATCAACCGGCTGGTCAGCTGGCTTTTGTCACTGGCTTTAGGGATCAAGTGATCGAGCAACTACTAGTCATCTCGTTAAGGGTGGAGACTGACATAGGGTTGTCTTGTGACCGTATGGGCCCTGGTTAGCACTGGTTCACGAATGTGCATCCCCTTGTAGGGCTCGGGAGAGGGTGGTGCGGCCGGGGTCTGAATTTTATTTTTTTCTAATATGGATGGAATCGCTTCTTTTCCTTCTACTTCTCTCCCTAGTGGAGAGCTACAAACTGTACTGTCTTTCTCATTTACTCGCTTTTTCATAGTGAAACATACTGATAGTCATTCAGATTGCTCCTTTAAAAAAACCTCACCATTCCTTATAGCTAAAACTTTTCAGTCTGTCTTGGGAGACGGTCATTCTCTCAAAAAATTACAATCTGGTGATTTGCTGGTTGAAGTATCTACAACCAAACAATCACAATATCTCTCTAATTGCACTAAAATAGGCACTTTTTCTGTTTCCGTACAAGCACATAGGACTTTAAATACAAGCCGCGGAGTAATATCAGAACCTGATCTTTTATACTCCACCAAAGATGAACTTTTAGAAAATTTAAGAGACCAAAATGTAATAGATGTACGCCGTATCACCATCCGTAAAAACGAACAGATAATTCCCACTAAACATATTATTCTAACCTTCAATAGCACTACTCTACCACCTAGAATTAAAGCAGGATATCTAAACTGTAAAGTCAGACCCTATATACCAAATCCCACTCGCTGTTTTAAATGTCAGCGTTACGGTCATACTAAAACAAACTGTCGTGGATCTCTCACCTGTGCACGTTGTGCAGAGGTCGGCCATAACAACACCTCATGTGAAAAATCCGAATGCTGCGTCAACTGTAAAGGAAATCATACTGCATATTCCCGCAAATGCCCTAACTGGAACCGTGAAAAAGAAATAGTCACTATAAAAATTACTCAGAATTTATCTTATCCTGATGCCCGTAAACAAGTTGAAAATAGAACCCCATCTGTCGGAATTACCTACTCCAGCTTACTCAAGAAGCAATCAACAGCCATAAGACACATGGCTACACAAACTGATGTCTCATATCCACACGATAAATCTACCGTAACACAATCAACCAACACACCATCCTCTGAACCGGCAAAAATAAATGACATAGAGAAGAAACATCAAAAATTAACAGCTTTATCTAGTAATTCATCTATATCCCAAACTAAAACAAAAGCTGCCATGAATACCACCATACCACAGAAACCTGATATCACCAAAAAACAGAATCTAAAAAAACCTCAAATACAAACGACAAAAAAGAAAAACTCAACTCCAGTCTCTCTGCAGTGGAAGACTGTGGGGAAGGGGAGGCAAAAATCGGGCATCAGTTCAGTTATAAAAAATATTAAAGATCCCAAACAGCTGAAGCATTACGCGGATGAAGTTATGGATGCCGAGTTGTGCTGCAGTGACTCCGATGATGATGAAAATATTGTATTCGAAGAATCTGTGGCTGACCAAACTGTCTCTCCAGAATCAGTACACTCTAAACTTCCCCAAATTCCGCTCCCTCAAAATATAACTAGATCGACACCTTTGAAACCAAACCATAGATCTGAAGCTCCTGAAAATAAAACGAAAAAGAAAAAAACTGTAACACCTAAAAGTGAAACAAACCAAAAACAGAAAAATAAAATAGATGAATCTCGTATGGATGATGACGCTCTACACCTTCATCCTGAACGGGATGAAGCTTTAGACGATGGAGATAGTAGCATGTCTACTACCTCCGAACATAATGACATAGATACATTTATCTAACATCCTCATTCATGACTAACATTATCTCTTGGAACTGCCGTGGTTATCACAATAAATATGACGAAATCCGCAACATTCTCTCTGACCATCAACCTCTATGCCTAGCTCTCCAGGAAACACATTTAAAACCTAATGACAAAGCGAAATTACGCAACTATATTACTTATAGAAAAGACTTTACTAGTAGTAATAGGGCCACCGGTGGTGTGGCTCTTTTCATCTCTCGCAGCTTACCCCACTCTCATATACAATTAAACACAAATTTACAAGCTGTAGCAATCAGAGTACACATTAAACGTCTCATTACAATCTGTACCATATATTTGCCACCTAACCAAACTATTAACTCAGCACACCTTGATGATCTTCTTTCCCAACTCCCCACGCCCCTCATTATCATTGGGGACTTTAACGCCCATAGCCAATTATGGGGTAACTCCGACAATAATGCACGTGGTGATACAATAGAGAAACTAATTTCTGACAATGGGCTATGCCTGTTAAATAATGGTGACTACACTTATTTTCACGAGCCAACCCGAACTTTTCATGCAATAGATCTAACAATCTGCTCCCCTTCACTCTATCCTTTATGGAACTTCTGGGTCTCTAATGACCTGCACGGCAGTGACCACTTTCCTACTTTTATTTCATTGACTACTCCAGATGGAGATTCTAATAACTATCCCAAAAGATACATATATGACAGAGCCAATTGGCCAGCATTCACTATGCTTGCAAATATAACAAACGGCATGATAGTGGGTGATATTGACAAAGCACTTGATAATATAACTGATTGTATTATCAATGCTGCTGATGCTACCATTCCAAAAACTTCTACTACACACAAACACAGAAAACCATGGTGGAATAACGAATGCCAAATGGCAAAGAAAAAACAACAAAAAGCTTGGGGCATATTTCGTAGATATCCTAGCAATAATAACTATATTGCATTTAAAAAAGCAAAGGCTGATGCTAGAAAAGTGCGACGAAAAAGCGTGATTCTTGGATTCATTATGTCTCCAGCATTAACTCAAATACATCAAGTAAAGAGCTCTGGGCAAAAGTAAAAAAATGTATGGGCATTCATTCAGAAAATCATATTTCTATTTTAAAACATAATGGTCATACTATCACATCTCTTAAGAACATTGCTGAGACAATAGGGTCTACCCTAGCTGCAATATCGAAATCAGATGCATATCCGGAACCTTTTTTAAGTTACAAAAGACAAACTGAGACAGCCAGGATTAATTTTAATACCCATAATTCATTTTCATATAACCATCCTTTTATTATCTCTGAGCTAAAAAAGTGTTTGAAAGACAGTCAATTATCTGCCCCTGGTCATGATGGCAACACCTACATCATGATCAAGCATCTCTCTGCTCTCTCTCTTGAAAACCTCCTTTCCTTTTTCAATCGAATCTGGATGGAACACAGTTTTCCTCGTGCTTGGTGTAGATCTATTGTTATTCCTTTTCCTAAACCAGGAAAAGATGCTACGAACCCTAATAATTACAGACCTATCGCACTTTCTAGCAGCCTTTGCAAATTACTTGAAAAAATGGTTAATTGCCGCCTCGTTCATGTTTTAGAAACTAACAATTGCCTTGCTGCATTTCAAAGTGGATTTCGACGTGGTAGATCAACTATCGATAATTTAATACATCTTGAACATTATATTAGGACAGCTTTTCTTAAACGCAGCCATTTGGTCTCAGTATTTTTTGACATGGCGAAAGCCTATGACAGAACATGGCGCTATGGGATCCTTTGTGGATTTTTTAATTTGAACTTTCGCGGGAACCTCCCAATTTTTATTAAAAACTTTCTTGCTGTGCGACTTTTCCAAGTTCGCATAGGCGGAATTCTTTCTAGTTTCTATGTACAAGAAGAGGGTGTACCCCAGGGCAGTGTCCTTAGTGTCACCCTCTTTGCTATTAAAATAAATGACATTCTCAGCCAACTTCCTCCTTCAGTGAAAGGAGATTTATATGTTGATGACTTTAGAATTATGTGTATCGGACAGGATATTCGTTTTATAGAAAGACAGTTGCAAATTGCTATCAATCGCATCCTGAATTGGACTAATAAAAATGGTTTTATTATATCTCACGACAAAACATCTTGTGTGCATTTTTGTAGACGTAGGGATCTGCATCCAGATCCTGGAATTTTTATTGGTTCTACTCCAATCCCTGTTGTGGACAATGTTCGTTATCTTGGTCTATTTTTTGACAGGAAACTTACCTTTTTACCCCATATTTTACATTTAAGGACGAAATGCGAAAAATCCCTCAATTTACTTAAATTCCTTTCTAATACTTCTTGGGGAGCGGACCGTGGTTCTCTTCTTAAGATCTATCGTTCTGTGATCCGTGCAAAAATTGACTATGCCTGCCAGGTCTACAGTTCCGCTTGCAAGTCTGTTCTTAAGAAACTTGACACTGTGCACCATAGCGCACTTCGTGTGTGCTCTGGTGCATTTCGTTCTCTCCAGTTGTAAGCTTATATGTTGACTGTAATGAATCTTCATTACACTATACTCGTGAAAAACTTTCATTGGAATTGTTTTACCGTGTCCTTTCATATCCTGGTCATCCTCTTCATACATATATTTTAAGCACAGACAATGATATTCTTTATCAGCATCGCCCATCCTGCATCCCCTCTTTTGGTATAAGAATGAGAAGTATAATCAACAATAGCCCTTTAAATAATGTTGAGGTGAGCACCTGTCCATTGCATATGTATCCCCCTTGGAACCCGCCTGTTATTACAACTCTCCATCCTTTTAAAGGTTATGAGAGAAAGAATTTAGCCGCTATTGCTTTTAAACAATTATTTGCCGCACACCGTGCTAATTTTAGTAATCACATGGACATATATACAGATGGTTCTAAGAATGGTAATATTGTTGGTTGTGGAGTTTATTGTGATGGTGTTACCCTTAGTTATCGGCTTCATCCTTCTATCTCCGTTTTTACAGCCGAATTAATTGCAATAGAGAGGGCCATGGTTCACATCTCTCATCATCATATCTCTTCTTTCATCATCTATACTGACTCAAATAGTGCTATTGATGCTTTAAAATCTTTTAAAAAACATTCTTATGTCTCAGCTATCCTAGATTTTTATACTAACTTGACTAGACGTGGTTATAATATTTTATTTTGCTGGGTACCTGGACACATGGGCATCCCTGGTAATGAAAAAGCTGATGAGGCGGCAAAATCTGCTCGTAATCCTTTACATCATAAAATACCATTCTCAGATATTAAACTAATTATAAAACATTTTATTCATAATAAATGGCAAGAAAGCTGGAATTTAGAATACAATAATAAGTTGCATCATATTAAACCTACAGTTGAGACCTGGCCTGCAATTTATCCAAGGAAAATAGACGTTCTTCTTACTCGTCTGAGAATTGGACATTCTAGGATCACTCATAAACATTTGTTATTCAGAGAGGATGCACCCATGTGTCCCCATTGTCATTTTGATACTCTGACCATCCATCATATCTTAACGGACTGCCCGGGACTCCGGCACTTGTACAGGATTTATTTTAATACTTCATCACCCACTTTGACAAGCCTCATTGGGGAAACACCCCATGGGGCACTTTTTACTTTTTTAAAACACTCCGGATTTTATTTTGAAATTTAGATCTTTTTGAGATTTTGATCTTACCTGTTTACATTAGTTGACATTCTGGATGGAATTCCCATCCAGATACCTACTTTTTATGAAACTTACTTTTTGTGCTTTACTGGTTTGTACTCTTCACTGTCGTTCTTCACTTCTTTGACCATATCTGGATGGAGTGCCCATCCAGATAGCGTTTTTATCTTTGTTATACAATCACACTCTTTATTTTCACTTTTTATTCTTTTCATCCTTGTTTGGCGCAGCATGTCCCTAATGGGACTTTGTGCCATTAAACTCCAATCAACCAACCAACCAACTTTACGTTTTATTACAAAGCATTCTTTAAGGAAAGGTAACTTTTATTTTAAATTTATAGCGTAAAATGTTTAATATAAAAGAATCTCAAACACGCAAAGAGAATGAAGCAAATAATTATTACTAAATGCATAAACGTAAATGAAGTCGTACAGTAAATGCATAGACATACTAATATTACTACATGTAAATAATAGCAAATGTTTTTCTTAAAATAATTCCCCATTAAAAAGCATGTACTATTAATAGTACACCAGACCCGAAAGGGTTAAATAATCGCTTTTTCTTCACGCCAAATTTTGCAACCTTGACTATCGCTAAACATTTTTATGTTAAATCTATCATAGCTTTAAGAAAACATAAGATTCTTTGTTGCAATTTCCTTCGTTCATGTACAAATCCCCCCAGGGGGGATACCTTCTTTAGGTATTCACGGGCTTCACAACCCTGGGGCACCTGAGTGATCTTTCTCTTTTCCTTTTCCTCTTGTCTTCCTTTCATCTTTGTTTCACTCTCATTGTAGTTTCCTCTTCGGAGGTGAGAGCAACTCTGTATGATCCGATATCATCCTGTATATCGACTCATGGAGAATCGTAAACCACCCACGTGTTGGCCGTGCGTGGCGACCCGTGTCCCTGGAAAGGGAGATCCTGGCAGTTGAGGGAAACCAACACACTGCTTTGGCCTCTGCTTCAGGTAGACGGGAGGTGCATATTGGTCCCGTATGCATCAATCGGCTGGTCAGCTGACTTTTGTCACTGGCTTTAGGGATCAAGTGATCGAACAACTACTAGTCATCTCGTTAAGGGTGGAGACTGACATAGGGTTGTCTTGTGACCGTATGGGCCCTGGTTAGCACTGGTGCACGAATGTGTATCCCCTTCTTGGGCTCGGTAGTGGGTGGTGTGGCCGGGGTCTGAATTCTGTTTTTTCAAACATGGATGGAAAATTATTTCCTTCTAACTCTCTCCCAAGTGGAGAGCGACAAATTGTTCAGAATACTTTTACTCGTTTCTTTATAATTAAACGCACAGATAGCCACTCAGACAGTTCTTTTTGCAATAAGGAACGGAGAAGTTTTCTTAAAATATTTCAGTCTTATCTGGGAGATGGACATTCTCTAAAAAAAATTGCAATCCGGAGATTTACTTGTTGAGGTTTCGTCTGCTAAACAGTCACAGCTCCTCTCAAATTGCTCTACTATTGGTTCTTTCTCAGTAAATGTTCAGATGCATAAAACTCTAAACACAAGCCGTGGTGTTATGTCTGAGCCAGATCTTTTATACTCTACCAAAGACGAACATTTACAAAATTTAAAAGAACAAAATGTTATAGATGCACATAGTATTACAATCCGTCGAAATGGTCAAGTCATTCCTACAAAACACGTTATTTTAACATTTAATAGCTCTACTCTACCAACCAGAATTAAAGCTGCTTACCTGAACTGTCGTGTCCGTCCTTACATCCCTAACCCTATCCGCTGCTTTAAATGCCAGCGTTATGGGCACACTAAAACTGCCGTGGTTCTCTTACCTGTGCACGCTGTGCAGAAGTCGACCATGATAGCGATTCATGTGAAAAATCGGAACGCTGCATTAACTGCAAGGGTGATCATTCTGCATACTCCCGTTCCTGTCCTAACTGGATACGGGAAAAAGAAATCCTTGCTGTTAAAATATCTCAATCTCCCCTATCCTGAAGCTCGTAAAATAGTTGAATCCAGAACTCCATCTGTTGGAGTTTCCTACTCCCGTTTACTAAGGCAGCAATCAAACTCTGTTAGACATATAAGTACCCAAACAGATTTCAGATTTTTTTCAGAACACAATCTACCAACACACCTATCAAAGAAACCCGTGATATCTCCCTCCCAACTAAATGTTTACTAAAACCACTGTTAGAACGCTGTCTACCATCCAAAGAACGAGTTAAAATAGTCAAAATGGAAACTGACTGATTCATCGTGTTCTGTTTCATCAGCTTCTAATTTTCTAAAATCCAATACTGGTCGAAATGTAAAACCGAATCGAAAAACGCATATTCAGAAAGATTCAAGTAAGACTGCTATAAATCCAAATAGTTCACAAATTTGCAATAGTCTCAAAAAACAGAATTTAAAACAGAAACTTAGCCCACAAACCCATAAGAAATCCTCAACACCAACTTCTCTACAGTGGAAAACTGTGGGGAAAGGCGGGAAAAGCTCTTAGTCCGTTTTTAAAAAATATGAAGGATCCAAAGCAGTTGAAGAAATATGTGGAGGAGGCTATGGAGTCGGTCATACAATGACTCGGATACCGATGACGATAATGCAATGTCAGCAGAGTTTGAATCTGACTTCAGCGATTCTATTGATCTGTGTTTTAACCAATTGACATTTTTATATGCACTGTTTTTTATTACATTTCTGACAGTAGTTTTCAACTTGTTAAATCTTGTCCAAGTTTTTCTATTTTACCCTTACGGACTTTTAACCAGTTATATTTTAATTACAGTACATGTATCGATGCATTACATCCTTGATTTTTAACTCTGTTTTTATCTAGTATTTTATGTCATTTTACACTGTTTGTATTTATTTTTTATTCTCAACTTTTAGAGTTTTAATTTACACTGAGTGTTTTTTACGTATGGTATTTGATTTATAATTGCTATTTTTACTTTGTTTTTTTTCCTTAGTACTGACAACTAATTTATACCTCTTAGTTTCTTTCTTCGACTTTGTCTTGGTGCAGCATGTCCTAATGAGGACCTAGCGCCATAAAACTCAAATCAACCAACCAACTTTAGCTCCACGTTATAAATCTATATATATATATAATAAATTAATCTATCATGCACAAATAGAAACAAAAATTACAAGTGACCACTATTATTCATAATAAAGCAATAAAAATAGAAAATCATAGCTAAAAAACTGCTTGAATAATACACCTGCATTAGTTGCCCAATATGACGATCCACCAATGATTACCGAAGTACCTGACGAAATTGTTTAATCAGGATATTATATTCAAGAAACAGATCACCAGCTATTTTATTCAGAAATTTAATCCAAGAAACAGATCATCATTTCGGATATTGCCTTTACACCTCAGTATGGATCACCTTTAAAACAAAACAACCCCATAAAACAAAATTAGTCACATTAATGTATTAAAAATATACAGGTAAGTATTTTATACGAATGTAAAGTTTATAGTGTTCCTATGAGGAGGCATTTTTGTAATAACTTTGTCGCATTTTGACATTTTTAAATAATTTTTTTGCACTGCTTAGATGAGGTCCCTCTCAAGATCACTCCTTGATTACATTTTCGGTTTTGGTAGCATATATTTTTTATAAAGTTAATTTTAATTTACAAATCGGTTTCGGAAGTAAAAGTAACTTTTTACCGGGTGTTTCAAAAATGACCGATATATTTGAAAAATCAATAAAAATTAAACAAGCGATAGAAGTACACCGTTTGTTGTAATGTGCTTGGGACAATAGTAATTTTTTAGACAAACTTACGAAATTAGTTACAATTTTCAACATCAGATGGCGCTGCAGTCTGAAAAAATCTATAGAACGATATTTTCCACATATCCACCATGCGCAGCAATAATATGGTGTAGTCTCTGAATGAAATTACCGGAAATGTTTATAAACGTGTTAGGCGGGATGGCTTCACATACATAAGAGATGTTCTGCTTCAGTTGTTCGACTGTTCCTGGATTGTGGCGGTACACCTGGTCTTTTACGTGTCCCCACAGATAGTAGTCACAGGGGTTCATGTCTGGCGATAAGGGAGGCCAATCCACGCCGCTCCCTGTATGTGTGGGATAGCCCAAAGCAATCACACGATCATCGAAAACTTCATTATGGAAATTAAAGACCTGGGCTGTGCGATGTGGCCGGGCAACATTTTGCATAAACCAAGAGGTGTTCGCAGTGTCGTCTAAGGCATTTTGTACCGTCACAAATTCTCGAAGAATGTCCAGATAGCGTGGTGCAGTAATCGTTTCGGATCTGAAAAATGGACCAATAAGCCCCTTGGAAGAAATGGCGGCCCAAACCAATATATTTGGAGGATGTAGGGACGATGGGACTGCAACATGGGGTTTTCAGTTCCCCATATGCGCCAGTTCTGTATATTTACGAAGCCGTCCAGGTAAAAATAAACTTCGTAACTAAACCAAATGCTGTACACAAGGATATCGCCGGTATCAATCCTTTGCACCATATCGTTACCATGTGTTACTCGTGCATCAAATGGAAGAAGCGCTGAGGGGTTTCAGAGTTAGAATTTTGTATGGATAGAGGTGTAAACTCTGGCACATGAGACGGTACGTGGACGTTGGCTTTATTTGGACTGCAACTATAACACGGCGAATGGAAACCTGAGGCCGCTGTTCGATCACCTTTTGCACAAGCTGAGCATTACTCTGTTTTTGTCGCACGCAGCCGCCTTACATTTCCAGAACGTTCATCCTTTACGACTCCAGTCCGTTGAATTTTTTCAAATTCTTTATTGTATCGCTTTTCGGTCCTTTGGTTTACATTAAACTTCCGTTGAAAACTTCGTCTTGTTGCAGCAACACTGTGTTCTATATGGAATTCCAACACCAAAAAATTCTCTTTTCTAAAGAATAAACCATTTTTCCCTGCAAACTTGCAGTCTGTAAACAGCACACGCTTACAGCAGAGAGACAACTTACAGATTTGCGAACTCAGACTGAGTTTTCTTCAATAGCTTTTATCTGATCTGCAGCGCTATCTGTTTTTGAAAATTGTCAAAATAATTGAAAATAATCAAAAAATATAATAAACGAGAGATCTTGAGAGGAACAATGCAAAAAAATTATAATTTAAAATGCAAAAAATTATAATTTAAATTAAAAATTTTGCTATGCAATGCACAAAAATATAAAAAGTCAAAATACGGTGGACAATTTCGCAGCTAGAATCTTCGTCACTGGCGTTACAAAACATCATGGAATGACCCAAATAAGCGTATTTATAAACAAGTTATCATTCAAGTGCAAAATTCATTTTATGTTTAACAATTAAAATTCATGTAAAAAAAATCAAATGTAGTGAAATAAATACTTATGTGCAAGCATATAATATAAATTAATTTAAAAATATATTAAAAACATCTGAAAATACATTAAACACATTAAAAAAACAATCCAAAACCAAATATGCTTTCAATCATATCACGGCCATAATCAATGAAGATTTAAATGTTGTTATTGTAATTAAATTATTTTTTTCCTTTTGTGCTTATTGGAGAATTATCTAGAAAAAATTCTTATTTAAATGTTGCACATTAAATGACATGCCAGACATATATGTTCGAATTTCTAACAAACCAAGATTTTTTTCTATTATGCGGAAGATCCTTCCATGCTAAATGATTATCGTATGGTATGTTTACAGTATAGTTGCAAGCTATACAGTAAGATCTATAGAACAGACACTCGTGAATGGAGAATACCTCTGTTTAATGAACATTTTTTCAATTACCACTCCAAAAACGTATGTTTTCGTATCTTTAACCTCTGAAAAACGGTCATTCCGAATAGCGCACAGTAATTTTGACGATACAGAATGAAAAATTTTTTAAAAGGAAATTAAATAGGAAAAAAGCAAAACTTTAAATTTATCAGTGCAATGTGTCAAATTTTGTGATTACAAAACAATGTAGGTGGTGGGCTGAGAGAAGATCCCCCCTCTCCACGTTCAGTGCGGAAATAAAGGGGTAGTTTGGGAGGTAAAATTTCCTACCCCTGGATCATTGGAATTTTGTCCCGGAAGATTTGAAAGTTTATTCTTTTAAGGGTGTTCTTAACTGCTCCGCTCAACAAGCGCAAAAAGTTGACACATCTACGAATTCATTTTTTTGCGGAAAGATATGAAAATGGAATGCCTGAGCGATTCTAAATTGAACTTACAAGGAAGGTCTCCATACTTGGCATACTCAGATTTTTTTTTTTGAAAAAAAATACTGATTAAGTTACTCATGTATGTAATAAAGGTTCAAATTTAGCGGCGGAATTACAGAAGAAACTCTGTAAAAAAAAATACTTTCGAGTATTTGGCGCGAAAAGATGAAAGCGTCACGCAATTTGGCGAGTAGCATTTTCCCTCGCCAAAAGCAAACGAATTTAATGCACCTGAAAATTTCTTGTCAATTAAATTTTAGAATACGTGTAAATAGTATTTAACGAATTTTAATTTGGACAATGAGTTTGACATATAAATGCATTTTACATTACATATTTCTGTTGCTTTTGCTTCAGTTATTTAATTTTATAGCTTTAAAAATAATTCCTTTATATAAAAAATACTTTCATATTGAAAGTATTTTTTCATACATTTAAGCGTATGACAAAATAAAAGCCAGATGAAGAATACTGCAGTAATACGTTACGATACAGAAGTTTTTGTTACCATAGCCACAAAACTGAATCGACAGAGCTCAATTAGATTGGAGTTAATTTTGAGATTGAAACTGTTTTAATTCATAAAATTTCAGTTAATTTTCATTCTAAATACATTATGATAAAAATAAAGTTAAAACAAACTAAATCTGACAAAACTAACGTTATATAAATAAAATTTCTTTAAGCAAATTAAAGGTGAAACATTTTTACCTTAAAAAGGATTTGACATAAAATAATTTTTGAAATTTTATTTTGTCGCCAACCGATGACAAATCGCCAAATAAAAGAATTGTTCATTATTTTTTAAAGAACGTACTATCGGGGTTCCGCCAAAAGTTTTCTTTACAAACATATATCCACATGAGAAGAGCATTCTGTAATTTTTTCAGAATTTTCTGAGTATGCCCGTATGGAGACCTTCCTTGTTAGTTTTACATTTTATGATAATAAAATAACCTATCCAGTTTTTCTGCTTTCGTCGGGAAATGTGCTCAACTTTGAAAGTTTGTTTTGAAAGATCTATTAAAAAAAATACAGAAAACTGAGAGCACTTAAACAGTTCCTGAAGAATAACGCCTGCTATTTTCATGCATTTCCGAACAAAAATAAATTAATGCATAAGTCACAAAGTGGCGCTTTTCGATTTAAGAACACCCTTAACCGTTTAAACACCAATGTTCCCAAATATGAACATTGTATTTGTAATACAAAACATATTTTTCAACATAAAACGATTTCCTTATTTTTCCTATAACATATGACTGATTTCAACTTTTGATGGAAAAAGATATATTTATGTTTAAGCATTTATCACAGATATAAAGAAAATATAAATTAATTTCCATAAAAATCTATTATCTCTCTAATATGTTTTCATTATAATACTTGCATTTTACCGCTAGGAATCGCCACACTGTCACTTTCATCAACTGACCATTCATCATGTTTTAACTGACTGTCCGGGCCTCCGGCACTTGTATAGAACCTATTTTCATTCTTCATCACCTATCTTGGCAAACCTCATTGGGGAAATACCTCATGGGGCGCTCTTTACTTTCATAAAACATGCAAGACTTTATTTTGACATTTAATGTACTTTTACTCATTGATGTTTGAATGGAAGTCCCATCCAGGATGTATTTTCACTGATGTACTTCTGTTGACTAAGTTAGAGTTTTTCTAATGTTGTCTGACTGAATCTGCATGGGGTCCCCCATCCAGATAGCTTATTACTTTGTTCGTTAACTTTTTTGCTGTTTGTTTGTAATACTTTTCTTGGCGCAGCATGTCCCCTACGGGATTTTGTGCCATTAAATCCCATACAACCAACCAACCAATCGCTAGGAATCGATGTTTTTCGAATTGGAGAAAATACTCAAACAGTATACAATTGCATATAGCGGAAAATATTTTTTTTATATTTGCATAGGTTGTTAATCAATAATCATGTTCCAAAATGCGAACACTGAAATGAAAGCAGCGAAAAAAACTGCAGACATCTTTTTGGCTTTTTAAAAAAATTTTATGCATAAACACTTGAAGCTGTAATTTAAGAACAAAGTTAAAATTACATTTCGATATTAATTAGGCGTCTAAACGATTAAATAAAATGCTCTTTATTAGATCAGTCATTCATTACTTTTACAAAAACAAGTCAATCCTTATTTTATTATTTCCTCTGATGCAAATAAAGAATGATTAAGGAATATTGCAATACCCTCAATATTTGAGTCATAGTTACATACATAGTTATATAATATTACAAGTTTTTGTAAATAATACTGTTATAAATGACATGTTTTACAGCAGAAATAATCAAAGAATGATGCAGTCAGAATATTATATCGAGTTGAACAAAGAGTTAATTTTGGCTTAACTTAGCTCCTCATCCCTGATCGTGAATTTTTATCGAAAGAATACACTTTATAATTATTAATATAGAAATTTATTGTATTACCCATTATTATATTCGTCAGCTTAACAGTTCAATGTTTTTCGAAACACTACTTTGCGTACCAAATTTAAAATGACTGAAAACATCCTTAACTCACTCGAAATGAGAAGGTCATCCGGGTCCGAACACCCTCGTTTTTTTATAACCGTCTACAGGTTCGGACGGGCTCGTGATCTTTATTTCAAATGTCAACAATTTTAATTTTCTCCTACAAAAAAAAAAAAAAAAACATATGCTTAAAAAATTTATTTCAAATCATTTTAATGCTGTTTTGATGTAGATCAAAATAATGGAGAACAGAAAGCATGTTAATTTACTCATTCATTTTTTATAGCATTAGAATGTTATCTTAAAAGAAATTGTGTGAAGTTTTCAGATTAATGACTCACTTAAATTACTGCACCATCAGAATATTTTATTAAGTGAATCATTTATTTATCATTACTATTTTTTTAGAAATCCAACGCGAAATGCATCATTTCTTTTGTTTTCGTTCAACAAGTACTTCAGGTTTGCAAATGTTAAGTCTTCTATCGTGTTTTATTCCTAATCACTTCTCATATGAAAATGTTACCGACTATATCCAATTTTTATCTCTAGTCTTATTCAAGAAATCTCTTTCATTCCTAAGTAAATATTATTAACATGCATTTTTATTCCGATATGAAGCAATCGAGCAATGTTTCCTCTTTTCCTACAAGAATCGGATCTCTGAGATAACCGTGTCAAATTTTAAACTGAAGCTCATTTTTAAGTATACTAAAATACGAAAGACGTTCTGAGGAAGGAATTGATTACAGAATATTTATATTACGCTAACGTATTGGCACAAAAATCACTATTATTTGTTAATTGTTTAATGGCAACGTCAAAATGAACGTATCTTATTGGCCTCTGTGCAAAAGTCCTTTGGAAAGATTTAGGCTGTGGTAAATTGGATTTATTTGTTTTGTTCCTTCGCTGTAATTGTGGAGCTTCAAAATATCAATTCTTTTTACTGTTTTACTTAAAATAATAAATAAAAGTCCATGAATTTTAAACTTTTCACTTTCAAATTAACCGTATTGTTATAAATGAAGTAAGTGAAAGGATTATATTTTAAACGAGCGATTGGCGGGTCCCTGAAATACTCATCAACATTGTATCGGGGCCTGTTGAGGGGCGGAGGACGAACTATAAGAAAAAAAAAATGTAGGGAGACATGAATAAACAAAAAATTGATAAAAGAATACAAGCATAAAATGCGAAATGTATACATAAGAAACAGAGCACTCATTAACAGCCTGAATTAGTCAAGCGACGACATTAGAAAGTTATTAAACCAAGTGTTCTTATAATCTTTGTACAAAAATGTAAAACTGTATGCTGTTTTAATCAATTATTTTTAAACGATGGCAGTTAAACAACAAGCATTTTTTCATCGGGTTAAAATGATGTAATATATTTTGGTGTAAAGCATTCATTTTAATTTGAAAACAGTATATATGCATTAAGCTAAGTGATGTCACCTACTTCAAAAAAATAAATCCTAAAGTAACAATATAAATTTCAGAAATATTTAACATTAATTTTAGCTTGTATTTTTAATACATTCTCTTGCTTGGAATTTAGCATTAAATAAAAATAACATTAAGTATTTTTTTTTCGATAATTATTCCGTATAAAAAACTAACCTGGTGACGTCGTCGTCATATTTTAAATCATTAGCCATTTTTTTTTTTAAATAAAACTAGCAGGCTATGCCCGCTGCGCTGGCCAATATTTCAAAATCGACCGTGGATGAAACGAACTGGTGAATTTATATTTGTATTTTAAATAATTTGGACCTACAGCAGCAACTTGCTCATTGCTGAAAAGATTTAGACACCATTGTGATATTAAATTATCTTAAACGTTGCGCAAAAACCAGCTATTTAGAAGTAACTATTTTAGTTTATTATTAACAGTGCACATTTGGAAGCGAAATGAGACCATTATGGCAACAGGATTTAAAATTTTCCCTTATCTGAAGAAATATTAACCCATTAGTGCCTGAATTATTTTCTTCGTTAGAATTCAAATTTTGCATTTTCCCACCCCTTTTAAAGCAAGAATAACTTTTATCTTAATTTATCGAGGACTTTGTATCGATAAAGAAAGTATTTATTTATACTCATTTTTACTGGTGTGAGATGCGCTTACTTGAATTTTTTAAAACTGTCCCAAAAATGGGACGCTAGGCACTAATGGGTTAATTATTACAGTCGTTATCATGGTACAACTTCAGAAATTTATTCAACTTTTCATTATGTGAAGCCAGGAATCCATAGTTACTCTCACTTAAAAAGTTTATATATATTAAATTTTGTCCGCGTGATAAAAGGCACAATTATGCAAGAATAATCTTCAAACTCGTCAAGTACATTGAGATGGTTAATATCTCAGTGGGAATTGCAAAAGAGCAAAATCGGCCCAAGGGGGTGGTAATTGGGAAGGGTTCAAAAATTTGAATACCATCTTAACATGGCTTTCACAAAACCAGCTATTACAAAACAATAGCAGGAAAAAAAATAAACATTTTTCGTTACAGCAAGTTGCCAACGATAAAAAAAAAACACACACACATTAAGATTGTCACTAAAACAATTACTTTATTATTGCAAAATTTCCTCCTGAAAAATGAAAACAAAATTATTTGCTCTTTCGTATTTAAGTATTTTCTCTTTAGCTATAAGATAAAATTATGTAAATTTGTATAATTTGGCGAAGGATTTGGCGAAATTGGTTGACGTGACAATCAAGTAGTAGCCAATTTACACTTTTCATATTTCACAAAAGATTCCTACACAGACATCATATACGCAATCGCAATAGGTTTAGCACGATTATCTTGCAACTACAATGTGGCAAAATCCTCGTTTTAGAATACCAAAGAAATGTATATTTTATTATTTTCTATCATTTTAAACAGCAATTAACAATAAATTAAAAGTAACTGTAGAACAAAACAACAAATATCATTTCAAAAAAGAAAAAAATGAAAGTAAACAAGTTGAATGTAGATACTGCCATTGCAGAATTCAGTTTCGCCTCCGATTAGAAAAAAATAAAAAAAAAATCGATAGAGGTTTTTTAGAAGGGCGACCCTGTTTAGAATGCAATGAACTAACTTCATTTTTCTTGTGTTTATCAATATAATAGCAAACAGAACGGCGTGAAATACCCAGTTGATTAGCAATTTCTCTCTGAGACTTTGGAATTGCGGAATAATAAAGAGATACAATTTGACGTGCTACTTCTTCATTGACTAGATTCATCAAAAACGGATTTTTTCCTTAGTTTAAACGCTTTTTTATAGACTCTGGTAAAAAGCAAATGCATTTCATTAATAAAACGAGTGGAATACCGTCGAATTCGACGAATGAAATGTTTAAAAGACCCGATCGATTTGGCTTTTAAAAAAAGCAAAAGTAATTACATTATTGAATCAATATATATTTTTTGAATCAATACATTATTGAATTGCATTATTGAATCAATATGTAATAAATATATTTTCCAGTTACAATTTTGCATGCAAATATTTTCACATCTTTAGTTAAAATTGTAATCTGAGTGCTGGCGAAATCCAGAAATTTTATTTTACATTCACTACAGAAAAAGATTTATTTAAAAAAAAAACTAATTTCACTTTTACTATGACATTATTTTCACTAACTGAAGTCATCTGAAAGTAAAATCTCAATCTGTGTCCATAATAAAAAGAGATATTAAAATGTAATATCGTTATGAGTAAAAATGCGATGTTTTAAATAGTGACGTCATTTTCTCTTCAAATGTTTTGTAAAATTTACTGTTATTAGTAATATGAAAAAGGCGTCCGTAATAATATTGTAAATTCATTTTATCTGGTTGCTGAATGCCATCATTTTCCTTATTTGAAATATTTCTTACTTTGCTTTAGACATTAATTTTATCATAAATTATTTTCTGTTATTTTATTTACATTATTATTATTATTTCTCAGTAAATATATTTTTTTACCTCAATTAGTGCATAATTATATGCAATCATTTTATTGTGGTTAAATTTTACGAAAACAACTTTTTTCTTTTAAATGCGAGGACATGTTCACTGATGAAATAAAGTTTGACTTGTGGAAAGTAATAATGGACATGGAGGAAGAATATACTGGAGGTGAACTATAATGATTTGGGTGATGCCGAAAATGTAACCCTACATTAAGTCACATTAAGTCCAAACAAAACCACGTGCTTTGATTCGCCTATGAATTCAAACCGGTTAAAACCCGTATTTGATTGCTCTTGTTTTTTATCGTGGAATTTTTTATTAGACAGCGCTTCACAGGTAAAAATTTCTTTGATTATTTAATTATATGTGTTTTAAATATCAAAATAGAAAATCTTTTAAATTTTTCTTGAAAAGATAGCATTATTTAGCTAATATCTGAAAATCGTTTGCAATCAGAAATCTGTATTTTAGATTAATATTTATTACTTGTGTTTTCATGCATGATTTTAAAAGAATGTTTTCATTATTATATTTTAAATATTATTTAAATGCAATTATTAATATGTAACGAAACAAATTTCTTTTTATATATTCATCTTGATTTTTTTTTATCCCTGAATTATTTATTTAGAATAAATCTATTTGTAATATCGAAACCCTGTATTTATGCTTCATTTTTCGCATTTAAATGCGATTAATCTTAAAATATGTGTAATTTATTTTCTAATAATTTTAAAAACATGATAAGAATCGAAATTTTTACTGCGTGAAAATCAGCTCATTTATTGTACAGCTCTCAAATTTTATTATGCTTTATATCTGTAGTTTTTAGGTGCTTTCGTAATTATGTAAATACGTAGCACCTATAGTTGTCGTTCAGTCCATCCGTCTGTCTGTCCATTCGCATATAACAACGCAAAAATTACCCAACCGAATCGTTTGAAGTTTAAAATACATAATACATAATTTTGTCAAGTTATTTCAAATTTAAGATAGATCAATTATGCATAGATGAATTAAAGGGACAATCAAAAGTATCCCGTTACATTACGGTCAAGGGGGGGTTTCAAATGCATTTTAATCATTTGAAATTTAAAACAAATAATTATTACATAATTTTGTCGTGTCATTTTAAATTTTATAGAAATTGGATGCATAAATCAATTACAGGAACAATAAAAAATATTCCATGACATTACGGTCAACGGGAAAAAAAGTTTCAAATGCATTTTAATGGTGTTAAACTAATTCAAACATAATAAAACTGACATGAACCTATGAAGTATATATATACTAAAATATACATTCTGTACAATCTGTGATGCAAAGAATATTTGTTTTAAATTACAGGAGCACACAAAAGTATTTCATTACATAAAGCTATACGGAGAAACATTGTTTGAGGGGCGTGTTTTAATTACATTAAACTATTTAGCATTTTATGAATATGATATAGGTTGCTGAGGTGTAATAAAAATTACTTCCTGTATATTTACAGGAACACAAAGATTTCTACTACTATAATGTAACCGAAGTACTGTCTACTATATCAGCAAGATCTGAATATTTTAAAAACTTCGTTATCGTACGAACGCACCTCATTTGTTACGCTTCATGTGTAATTTCCAACTTGTTTATTAATTGTTTCTCAAAATTTTTTATTGATAATGCTGTTATTTTGAAGAAGTAAAATTTTTATATTTGTCAAAAATTGTTCTTATTAATGTAAAGCATGACTATATGCTAACAATATTTGTTTTAAAACATGTTTTGGAATTTTTTAATAACGTTGTAAGTATTAAAATTAGCTCTGTTTCAGGCGGTATACTGTTTGTGTCGGATTCGAATTCAAATATTAGCGGTTCAGATCGATAAAAAAACATTTATGTTGGATTCCGATTTGAATAGAATTTTCGGGTTCAGGTAAAATACACAACCCGACCCATTCAAGGATCTAGTCTCGCTGCAAATTTAACATACATTTTTATTTGTGCAGCGTTAAGCGTTGAGCAAATAAGCAAAATTATAATATCACTTTTTTTATAATGTTGCAATATTATAATTTTTCAACATCACAGTTTAAGCAACATTATATCATTTTATACACTCTTACTTTCCTTTGCGTGAAATTTTATATCATCACGAAAAATATTGAAAAAGCCCGGTTTTAAACTATATTGAGCTACACTCTTCAAATTTTCAATATGCCTATACAGGGTGTTTCAAAGTTATGCATCAGAAATGTAAAGGCAATTAGCGGGAACATTAATGAGCAGATTTGTAAAGGAATGTAGTTGCGGAAATGTAGCGTTGAGGAGAATCAGTGAATAATTTATGTCTATTTCACTATAATTTAGTAACATATTTTGGCCGCTAAAAGCTCCCAACCATATATCATTATCCCCATAAACGGAATTCTTTTGTGTGGTTCTTTAAATAAATAATGTTTAACAAACCCCATATTCTACAAAATGCTTGTTATACTGCCGTTTACAAATGCATATCAATTTCTTTGTTTTAAATGGTCTAACGTCATTGAAATGAACTTGAAACTATTTTTCCCATTGACCATAATGTAACAGAATACTTTAGACTGTCTATGCAAATGAACTATAAATTCTACACATTTCCTTATTAATAGCGATCACGGTGTAGTACACGTCAATAACATATAAAAAATGCTACGAGCATCAGAGTTTATTTACAAGAGTTAGAACTCGGCCACACAAACCGGAGTCATAAACATTTTTCATCTACGTTACAAAGTATTAACTAGTAAAAAAAAAAAAAATCCCGCGTTAAGCATAGATTATAAAACACTATCCAAATTTCCTTAATTCTCTAACAAAACTTCGTTATTCAGGGAAATAGGTGTTACTGCCCATAACCAAATATGTATTTCAATACTTCTGAATGGCTCTGTATTTGATTTGTCGGTTGATATATATACTATATCATGGAGAAATTTAGTTTAGCAAAAAAATGCCTAGCTGGATGAAATTTTTCTTTTGGCAGTTTATATGAGTAGATGTAAAACATACTTCAATACTTTTGTTCAGCTCTGCAGTTTACCTAGTACCTTTATTACATGAATATTTTGCTAAAATTAATTATATAAAAAAATAAATAAATAATGTTAATCAAACAACACTACTCTTTAAACTATTTAAATCATATTTCCAGAAATTATCATCCTTAAACAAACCTGTATCCAGTTCTTTGCGTGACCCTGTATATCATTTAATCTATATTCTACAAACATTTCACGATAAACTAAATGCGAATCGACGTAAAAATGCAAAATTTTTTTAAAAACAAACCTTTAAGTAAATTACACTCACATTCAGTAACTTTTCCGAGTTCTTTTGAGTAACCCTGTATATCTTAATTGTGCAACTATTATAGCATTTATGCACACCATATAATGTGAATACATTTAGTGACACTTAAAAGCGCATATCATAATTAAAAATGCCTTTCATCCATGGAACAGTTACCATGCGTAATATACAGTACTTCGAATAGAATATGCTTTTTGAAGTCTTTTGTGTGTCCCTGTAAATGCTATGCACTTCGTATTATGCGTGAAATAACTCATATTAAGTCTCAGCGACGTATATAAATTTGATTACACATGATACGGTTTACCATCGTTAAAATATGTCGCAATTTCCTCCTTTATTATCATATATTAGAATTATTTTGTGTGGCCCTGTAAATGAATATCTATTCTTTTAGCTGCTTTAGTGCTTCTTTTTTCTTTTTTAGTGCTTTTCGTAGATGAAAATAAATGTGAATACGTTTGTCCGGCCGCAACATCTTTAAAATTAATTTGAAACGATTTTTCCCCATTGGCCCTAATATAATCGAAAACTTTTGACTGTCCCTGTAAATGAACTAATGGTGGTAGAAACTTCATTTTTAATAGGGTTTGTGCTTGTGTAAACTTCAATAACATGGTAAAATTTCTTTGCATTCCGAGCATATTTACGAGAGTTAGAGCGCGGACAGACGGACAGACAAAACGAATGCATAAACATTTTTCAATTTGGTTGAAAAGTGTTAATAAAAATTACTGTAAAAAGAAAACTTTTAATAATACAATTTTTAGTTCGTATCAAACGTTTTCAATTTCTTATTTAATTTTAATTTGAAATTTAATAATAATAATGACATTTAATAATAATAATAATAATAATAATAATTTCCCAATTTCAATTATTTTAAAAGTAAACATTTCTTTTAATAAATAATAATAGAACAAAGACCATTTTAAAAATTTCCTATTTCTTCTTAAAAAATGCTCCAGCTGTAATTCATTTCTTTCAATTCGTCTTATTAATACAAAATCCCTTCCTTTTTTGGAAGCTTTCCAATTTTCCGCGTGTTTTTGTTTGGTACACTAAAATTTGAGCGATAAATGGATTCACATTGTAAACCTTTTTTAAGGCTTAGTTCACCTCCACCTATCTTCTTCCTCCATGATAATGGAAAATAAATTTTTATTATCGAGAGAAAAGCTAAACTAAGTTGCCACCATTTTGAAGAAATATCGTAAAAAAGCATT
This sequence comes from Maratus speculifer, assembly GCA_964019185.1. Lineage (NCBI taxonomy): Eukaryota > Metazoa > Arthropoda > Arachnida > Araneae > Salticidae > Maratus > Maratus speculifer. The sequence continues at coordinate 442,125,327 of OZ025290.1, read as the reverse complement.
TAAAACTAAAATATAAAAATGGAAATAAATTAAAAAATAGCTAAAATGGGCACAACTACAAATAAATAGCTTTAATTTAAAAAAATAATTATCAAATTCGGTTCAGTAGAAAATTCAGGGCTGATGACACGACATTTTTAGCTTGTCTGAAAGAAATAGCATCGGAGGCTAATAAATAACTTATCTTCAGATAAACAACTATAGCTGGGTTGCCATATGAGGCAAATAATGCCATTTTGGCGCCAGTGAGATACCTCGATGAGTATATGACCAAATCCGTGACAAAATTTCCATTTGGAAAAAACTTTAACCGGTATTTATACTGCATTTTCCCTACTTATGTATAAGAAAGAACTTTGACACAGATGTCATGTATGCACCACATTGGCGCAATTTTTTTCTGGCGCCAATTTGGAGAACTTGGTTTTTAATTAGTAATTTCATAAATATTTTTTAATTATTTTGTATTTGAAAAAAAAATAATAAATAAAAAAGTTTAATAGCTATAGAACAAAATTATTTATATTTTAAAAAGCAAAATGAAAGTTAATAGTTTATTAATAAACAACCATAGTCGGTTTACCATGTGTGGCATAAAATCGCCCTTTTGTTGCAATCGTGCGAATGTGGTGCGTATATGACATCTGCGCCAAAACTTTAAAAAGTTGCAATTATATTATTTTACAGTTTGGATAAGGAAGACATTTATACCAAAATTTAAACATTATACGCATTTTTTTTTTTTTTTTGCTATAACTGCTATTTATATATTTACAATTAAACAAAAAAAAATATCCTAAAAATACTCTCACACATTTAAAAGAGCCAGAGAATTTAGTAATTGTGAGCATCGCTCCGGCTTATGCCTTTTTGGTATAAAATCGCATTGTTTGACAAAAGTAAATTCAAGCACCCAAATAAACAAATAACATACAATTAACAGATAAAACCATTTTTAAAAGTAATTCTGCTATTTTGTCCTGTAAGACACATAATGGTAGAATTAGATTTTAAAAATAATTTTTTTAAACTGTTATTTACGTTTTATCTAATAAAATATTTAAAATACATTTTTGTTAGCCTGCGCGAAAGAGAATAGCGAAAGTTTGATTGAAGAAATATTGAAGAGGAAATGGTCAATTAAAAAAAGACTTGTAAATTTTATTCAGAGGGATTTTTCATTTCAAAATGTTGAATTTATCTATAGTAATAACGCATAATTGCATAAATTTCCTTTGAATTGCAAAATTTTTCCTTCAGTACTACTTGGTTATACCGTCGACCAATTTCGCCAAATTATACAAATCGCCAAACTATTAGCCAGATTATATAGATTAGCATGATTTTCACTTAAATAACGAAAAACAAATTATCAGAGCATATATAAAAGTAGAAATGAAATGTCGAATTAAAAATCACTTGATGACATAATTAATATTTATATTATGCTTAATGTCAAGTGAATATGGCATTTATGATCATCCATTATTGACATTTAATCTTGGAATTTGGGGGTAGATTTTTAATCGATGGGATAATCTTTCCTTCTTCAGTTTTAAATTTTAAAACTGAAATTTTTCCTGTAAGTGAAATTGACGAAATAGCGCAAGAAAAATTAACAATGAAAACATTTGCAAACAGAAATAAGAGAGATACTGATATCTATATAATTTACGATTGAATATTAAAATATACTCTAAAAATTATCTTCACTTGAAAAAAAAACCAACATTATTGCGAACATTAAGAACCTAAGTCGGGCATTAAGTCAGTAGTGCATTTTCGGCTCAAAAACACATTCTTTGGCGACAAAAGCAAGATGAAAATGATATAGAAACGAATAGTAACTCACAACTTAGTGTCGTTTACAATCATTTCTGCTTTTTTCTGATGTAAGTTATATTATACGGAAATTCGATAAAAAATAGAAAGAAAATAATAAAAAGGGAAATAACTATCATTCAAAATTCATTTAATCAATTTCTGAAATTCATGTTTTTATTCTAACACCAGGGATAAGTCGCCAAAAGTTGAACCAATTGTTATATTTCGCGGTAATTTATTTTTTAAGCATTACAAATATTTTGCTCATTTTCAAGATATATTTTTATAATATTACGCCTCATTTAAGCGGTCTTTCTTTATTATTATCAGTAGTTATTTTCTGCTATTTTCAAGATATTTGTAATATTTCTAGTAGATATAGCCATTGTAATTCTTTTAGCAATTATAATTTTCGCCAAAAACAGCTACTGGCAACCCTTTTGTCAAAAATAACCGAAAAATACGAAATTTACTACGAAAAATCAGTTATCCCTGTAAATTTGAATCATAAACCTTCGGGACAATATTTCCTATCGAATGATACAATCGGCAAAAAAATCCATCGGTAAGTTTTTGAACACACTCGTTTGGAAGTTTCAGAACTTCTGCTTTATAATATGATAATTAATGATATACGAAAGAATGTTATGGGTACAATATCTAGCGATTAATTTTCTGCATCAGACTAGCATAAAAATGCAGAGTTCATGATTTATTAGCACAAATGTCATATATCATAACATTGGCACGTTACCTTTCCGACGCCAATTTGGCAAAAATTTGGTTTTCAAATACCAGTTACATACATATTTTTTAGCTAAGTTACATTATTTTAAAAATGAAATAATTATAAAGATGTTTTAGTTAGTAAAAGAATTTATATCATTTTAAAAAAGAAAATAAAAGTAAACAGTTAATTAAAAAATAAATAACTATCGACGGGTTACCATGTGAGGTACATATAATTGCACTTTTGTTGCTATCCCGCCAATGTGGTGCGTATATGACATCTGTGTCTGTTTATTTTTTTAACAGAATATTCTAATTTGGCCAAAAATTGAGCGATTAAAATATATTATTAATAAAAGCAACATGATTTTATGCTTAGTATACATTCAAAGATGACGAAACCAATCGCCAAGGCTGGCTAGCTTTTAATATGTAATCTGTCCACGGGAAATATAAAAAACATTGTTCTACTCTTTGTCATATAAATAGTACTTTCAGAAAATTTTTGTTTATTTTAAAAATATTTTTTTAAAATGTGTTCATCAGATTTGCATGCTGGGGAGAAAAACACGAGGAAGGATATATGTTTTTACATGCTATCAAACATATTTTTTTGAAAATAAAATTATGAGCTGGGGATTAAGTTGTTCGAATATGAAGGCATAGTCACATTTTGAAAAACTTTCGTATGTAGGGATGTACCGCATGTGTATTACCTGAGATTTATCAACCAGCAAAATTTCATCTGGAACACTTTAACTGAGATAATTTTAGATATCATGCAGTTGACCCTTCCACCTATAGAAGTTTTCATAATGATTAAAAGTATTTTTTAATCTTTATAAGAAGTTAGGATGTGAAACGTTTTTACACTTGTATCCACACTTAATCACTATTTTATGTAAAAATATTTATATCCCTTTACTTTTACCATTAGGTTTATTTTTAAAACATTTTTACCCGCACCATAAAAAAAATTTCGTCTAGAGCCTTTAAAAAAATATCCTTTTTACTCAAAGATATTGTTTGCATCCAACATGTTCATGTATAACTGGGCATCCCCCATTCCCGCTTAAAAGGCTAGTTACGCCTGCGATTTTAAAACTATCATTTTGAAATCGGCTCAGTATTTTCTGGAATTAGTCCCTATAAATACATAAACTTTATCTATTTATAATATAGGTATGAATTAATATTTATGTTTAAAGTCACACTTTCCCTGACAGTAATTTATGTTGTCCCGAAACGTTGCTATTGCAATGCATCAAAAGGCACGATAAAATTAATTTCAAAATTTAGCATAAAATGGAAAAAGTGAAGAAATGGTAAAGGAATTACCTCGTTAATGTGTTAAACTAAAATATGAAAAAGGCATTAGTAATGGTACATACGGCGGTGACTCCACCGCGGCCCGGCTGCTATGATTGCTTGCATCTCTGCCAGTCTTTTTTCTTGGAGCCTTCCTCTTCTGTTTGGTGGTGGTGGGCCAGCGACAGGGGTACCCAAGACACCAGGATGATGTTGAGCACCAACAGCGCCAGGGGCACCCAACGCAACGATATGTGCTTGTTGAGGCCTTACAACACCGCCCAACACAACAGGAGGAGCTTGTTGAACCCCAACAGCCAAAAATGAATTTATTTTAGCTCATTTAGATACAAAATATAGCAATTTTAAAACCCTAACTGTGCACATAGGGCACACACTATAAAACATCAAATTTTAGCTAACAATTTGAAGTTTAATTTTTGCCATCAATTTTTACTATTTTACTTATTAATAAACCGACATACAGATGTGAAAGAATTGTTTTCATAAAAATGAATAAAAAAAAAAAAAAACGTGCAGTGAAGGGTCAACTCACTGTTTGAAATCAGGAGAAAACAAATAAGATAAAAAACAAAAGGAATGATTCTTAACATAAAAAACGAATCATTGGAATCGCCTTCGGACCGTCGTTTTTTGGGACTACGCCACTCATTATCGTCCTGTTCTTCTGCCGAGTCCTGGGGAAAAAAGAAATCAGGATGAATAATCTGAAGAATGGTTCGATGTATTTTTACGATATCTGTAAATATAATTACATTGAAAAACATTCTTAGGTTCCTCTTGTTTCCAGGACTATGACCATCAGCATCATTAGGAGATCTCTGACCATTAGTACCATGTTTAGCAGGCACATCTTCGTCATCATCGTTATGATCCCTTTCTTCTCCTCCAAATACATTTTCTCGGTCTGACTTGGAATTTGAGCTTGATAATATTACCCAATATATTATCAATGCTGCAGATATTAGTATACCAATCTCACACTCTATGCCGCGACACAGGAAGCCATGGTGGAATGACGATTGTCAAAAGGCAAAGAAATATCAGCAGAAGGCTTGGGGCATATTTCGTCGCCACCCCAATTATAACAATTATCTGGCTTTCAAAAAAGCAAGGGCTGAAGCTAGAAGAGTGCGACGTAGAAGCCAGCGGGAATCCTGGATGCAGTACATTTCCAATATAAACTCATATACTTCTAGTAATGTCCTGTGGAAAAAGGTAAAAAATTGTATGGGACTATATTCAGAAAACCACATCTCAATTTTAAAACACAATGGGCAGACCATAGCATCTCCCAAAACTATTACTGAAACAATAGCAAGTACTTTGGCATCCAATTCTAAATCTGATTCGTACCCCGAACCTTTCTTAACATACAAAAAACAAATGGAAACTAACAGCATAAACTTTAATTCTCACTTTTCTTATAACTATAATCTACCATTCACCAAACTAGAGCTCTTTCGGTGCTTAAATAGCCGTGTATCTGCTCCAGGACACGATGGCATCACCTATACAATGATAAAATATCTTTCTACTGCCTCACTCAATAACTTACTCACTTTCTATAATAGAATATGGATTGAACACGCTTTTCCTAGAGCTTGGCGTAAACCTATTGTAATTCCTTTCCCCAAACCAGGTAAAGATTCCAGTGATCCAAACAACTATAGACCTATTGCACTCTCTAGCAGCCTTTGCAAATTTTTGGAAAAAATGAATAATTGCCGCTTGGTGTATTTTTTAGAATCTAATAACTGCCTTGCAGCTTTTCAAAGCGGTTTTCGACGAGGTAGGTCCACTATTGACAACCTCATTCTTTTAGAAACCCTTATTCGGACTGCCTTTTTAAAACGCAACGATTTGGTGAGTTTTTTTGACATGATGAAAGCCTATGATGAAACCTGGAGATATAGCATCCTTCGTGATCTTTTTAAACTGGACTTTCGTGGCAACCTACCAATTTTTATAATGAACTTCCTCGCAGTTAGCATTTTTCAGGTTCGAATTGGGGGTGTTTTCTCCAGTTTCTATGTACAAGAAGAGGGTGTACCACAGGGCAGTGTTCTGAGTGTCACCCTCTTTGCTATCAAGATAAATGATATCCTGCACCAATTGCCACCTAGCGTTCAGGGTACACTATATGTCGACGATTTTAAAATTTTATGTAAAGGACAGGATATGTGTTTTATTGAGAGACAATTGCAAATTGCTATAAACCGTATTATTCAATGGACAAACAAAAATGGCTTTATCTCCCAAGACAAAACCTCTTGTGTGCATTTCTGTAGACGAAGGGATCTGCATCCAGATCCTGAAATCTTTATTGGTACCTTTCAAATTACTGTTATTGACAATGTTCGTTTTTTGGGTGTATATTTTGACAAAAAATGTACTTTTCTACCACATGTTTTGCAGTTACGTAAAAAATGCGAGCAATTACTTAATTTAATAAAGGTGCTCTCAAACACATCTTGGGGAGCAGACCGTAACTCTCTCCTGAAAATATATCGCTGTGTAATTCGCTCTAAAATTGACTATGCCTGTCAAGTCTATGGCTCCGGACGTAACTCTGTTCTTAAAAAAATGAACACAGTGCACCATAGTGCACTCCGCTTTTGCTCTGGTGCCTTTCGTACATCTCCGGTATTAAGCCTTTATGTCGAATGCAATGAACCGGCATTACACTGTATTCTTAAACTTTCATTAGAATTGTACTACCGTTTTCTTTCACATCATGATCTTCCTCTTCATTCTTATATTTTAAATACAGACAATGACATTTTTTATCAGCATCGGCCATCTTGCATACCATCATTTGGTGTCAGAGTAAGGAATATTGTCAGCAATAGCCATCTAAATAGTATCAAGGTGAGCTCATATTCAATACAGGAGTTCCCTCCTTGGAAAGCTCCTAGCATTACCACCCTTCATCCCTTTAAAGATTTTGATAAAAAAAACTCTGCTCCTATTATCTTTCAACAGCTGTTTGAGGCACATCGTTCAAGTTTCAGAAATTTTACTGATATCTACACAGATGGATGGAAGGACAGCAATGGGGGTCAGCTGTGGGGTCTTCTGTGATAACACTAGCCTAAGTTATCGTCTGCACCCTTCCACTTCTGTTTTTACAGCAGAGTTGATTGCAATAGAGAGAGCCATGATACACATATCCCATCATCATAACACTTCATCATTTATAGTGACTCAAATAGTGCTATTGACGCAATAAAATCATCTAATAAACATCCTTATGTCTCAGCCATACTGGATCTTTATGACAGACAAACCGTGGTTATAACATTCTATTTTGCTGGGTACCCGGGCACATGGGTGTACCTGGAAATGAAAATGCTGATCGTGCGGCAAAACTAGCCCTTAACCCTTTAGATCATAAGATTCCTTTCTCAGACATTAAACTTTTTCTCAAACACTTTATTTATGATGAATGGCAAGAAAGTTGGGACTCAGAAGTTAGTAATAAATTACACCATATTAAACCAACAATCACGACCTGGCCTTCGAATTTCCAAGGAAATTAGATGTTCTTCTGACACGTCTGAGAATTGGTCATTCTAGTATCATACACATTTGTTATTTAGGGAGGATGCACCCATGTGTCCTCATTGCCACTTCGATTGCCTAACAATTAATCATCTTTTAACTGACTGTCCGGGTCTCCGGTAGCTGTACGGAATATATTTTAACACATCATCACCAATTTTGACAAACCTCATTGGGGAAATACCTCATGGGATACTTTTTACCTTTTTAAAACATGCAGGATTTTATTTTGATATATAATCTTTTATCTTAATTTGGATACTCAATAACGATGTCCAGATGGGCTTTTGTATTGTTTTAACTATCTTATTTTTTTTAACTTTGTCTACTTGACTATATCTGGATGGGATACCCCATCCAGATATTTTGACCTTGTTTTCTATTTAATTTTAGTATTTTCAGTCTTTGTTTTGGCGCACCATGTCCCTTAAGCGATTTTGTGCCACTAAATCCAATAACTCCAACCAAACAACAAATTGACCGTAATGGGACGGAATACTTTGTATAGTCTCTGTAGTTGATCTATATATCAGATTTTCCGAAAATTTGAAATGACTCGACAAAATTATGTAAATATTCTATATTATAAATTTCAAGCGATTAGGTTGGGTAGTTTTTGCTTTGTTATATGCGGACGGACGCTGAAACGACAACTAAAGGTACTACGTATTTCCATAATTGCAAACGCACCTAAAAATGAAACAGAACGGAGGTGAAGAAAAAAGAATCTTACTGTTGTCCATGAAAGATTTCTACAGCCTTGTTTACGATGTCCGTCGCCACTTGCATTGCTTTTCTACTGGCATCTTCTGCTGCACCCCAGGCTCCGACGGCCCTCTTTAATAGATTCTAGAAAAAGCAAAAATATATTCATAAAAGGAGAAAAAATAAATAGAAATTATGCCCTTTTCCAGTATGTACTCTAAAAAACAGTGTAATCCTACAGATGTAAAGTTTCCGAAATCTGTATGGTTACTAATATTTTATCTGTACACTACTCTACAAGAAAAAAGGAAAATCTACTAATTTTTGTAAAGTTACAGAAACCTGTAAGTTTACATACGAGTCAACTAAAATTACAGTTATCTTACTAAAATTTAATCTGTAATCTGCATTGTAGTCACGTAAAAAACTCTTGGAATCTTAGTTTCCTAAAAAATTCTAAGCAACTTTAGAGATTTTTTTGATTTTCAGTGTAAATCTGTATCTATTATATGGATTTTTGCTGTTTCCGTTGCATAAAAAGTTCTAGGAATCCCAGTTTCCTAGAAAACTTTTAGTGATTTTACAATTTTTTTACAGTGTTGGAGTATTGGTGCTTTTTAAAAAAGTTTGGTGCGAGATTTAGAAATTGATAATTATTATCTACAGATATAGACAGCTATAAAGACATATATGACGCGGGATTTTGTGCTTCTTTTATTTATTTGTTATGAGCTATTAATTATTCATTCTTTCTTTGTATATATATATAATGCACACACACATCAATGTACACACATTTCATTTTCCCCCAGGGGGATACCTTCTTTAAGTATTCACGGGCTTCACAACCCCGGGGCACCTGAGTGATCTTTCTCCTTTCTTTTTCATCTTGCTCCTTATCTTCCTTTCATCTTTGTTTCACTCTTATTGTGGTTTCCTCTTCGGAGGTGAGAGCAATTCTATATGAGCCGATGTCATCCTGCATATCGACTCATGGAGAATTGTAAACCACCCACGTGTTGGCCGTGCGTGGCGACCCGTGTCCCTGGAAAGGGGGATCCTGGCAGTTGAGGGAAACCAACACACTGCTTTGGCCTCTGCTTCAGGTAGACGGGAGGTGCATTTGGTCCCGTATGCATCAATCGGCTGGTCAGCTAACTTTTGTCACTGGCTTTAGGGATCAAGTGATCGAGCAACTACTAGTCATCTCGTTAAGGGTGGAGACTGACATAGGGTTGTCTTGTGACCGTATGGCCCCTGGTTAGCACTGGTGCACGAATGTGCACCAGTGCTACCTTACAATTTGCTCTCCACGGCTCTATCCTTTTTGGAAATTCTGGGTATCTAATGACTTACACGGCAGTGACCACTTTCCGACTTTTATAACACTGACTGCTCCTGATAAGGATTCTTCCAATTTTATCAATCGTTACATTTATGACAGAGCCAACTGGCCAGCTTTCACTGCACTTGCAAACATAACAGCTAATATGATAGATGGAAATATTGACAATGCACTTCATGATAAAACTGAATGTATTATCGGTGCTGCCGACTCTAGCATTCCTAAAACATCTACTCATAAGCACAGGAAACCTTGGTGGAATAGTGATTGCCAAAATGCAAAGAAAAAACAAAAAGCTTGGTCTGTTCCGGAGGTACCCAAATAATACTAACTATATGGCATTTAAAAAAGCAAAGGCTGAAGCTAGAAGAGTGCGACGCAAAAGTCAATGGGAATCTTGGATTAATTATGTATCTAGCATTAACTCAAACACTTAAAGTAAAACACTTTGGCTAAAAGTAAAAAAATGCATGGGAATATATTCAGAAAGTCATACAGTTGGCAAAAAAAGTATTTGTACACTCTAAAAATTTTAATTTTTTACTAAATAAAAACAGATATTTTGTCAAAAATAGTTTTAATACAGTCTGTTTACCGTGCGTTTTAAATTACACAACAGAAAATTTCGATAAAGATGTAAAATAATTTTCTAATGGGAAAAGTTTAAAAATTTCTTGCAAAAAAAGTATTTGTACATTTCTCCATCCTGATATGTACTGTGTTTTATAGTGTTTATGGTTCAAAGGACTACTTTTACAGAAGCTGTTAATAATTTTTAAGTTCATATTATATTTGTCTGACATTTAATTTAATTTGCTCTTGAAGTAATTGAATATAGAACCTAATACTAGAGAGGCACCTCTAGATATATGAAATCCTATGATTGAGCATAATAAAAATTTAAATACGCAACAAGAATTTGTAAAAGCTATTAAATTACCATTTACAACTATTGGATGTATAGTGAGAAACTATAAATAAATTAAAAGAATCGAAATTCAATGAAAACCAGGACTTCTTAGCAAACTAACAATGAGGGAAAAAGAGAGTGTTGTTAAAAAAGCTTTAAAAATTCCTGTGCGTTCGGTTCAAAAATTTGCTGGAGACCTTGCGACATCTTCTCGCATCAGAGTAATACCTCAAACAATAAAAAATATTCTTCTCAATGCAGATTTAAAAGGAAGAACCTCAAGGGAAAATCCATTCATCAACGAAACAAATAGGCGAAAACGCATAGTATTCGCTTTCGCATACAGAAGTAAATCATTGGATTTTTGGAAAACAGTAATTTTTTCTGATGAGGAAAAATTCGGAATTTTCTTGCCATCAAGCATTCGAAAAAATTGGCGTAAAAATAAAACTGTTCTAGATCCAAAACGTATACCTCAAACTATCAAGCATGTTGGGGGGAATATTATAGTTTTGGGGGTGTATAGCTTCTAATGGAGCAGGACATTTAAAATTTTTTGACAATGGAAGGACAGGTTTAACATACAGTGATGTGTCGCGCCATAATTTATTAAACTGTGCCAAGAAATTATGCATAGAGGAAGCTTTTCACTTTCTGCAGGTTAATGACCAAAGCATATTGCTGTGATCACCAGCACATGCTTACGACAATACTCGAAGACGACTGGTAATTCCTCTAAAATCTCTAGACTTGAATCCAGTAGAAAATTTGCAGATGCTATTGGATGCAAAAATCCGAAAAAAAAATATGTATTAGTAAAAAACAGTTTTAAAGAAGCTCTTATTGTGTCATGGAATAACATTAACCAGACCACTACAAAAAAGTTGGTGGAATCTATGTCATACCATCTAGAAGTAGTCATAAACGCTAAATGAATTCGCACAAAATATTAATTTGTATCATTTTACTAAATTTTCCTTAATTATATTACATTAAGATAGTGTACAAATACTTTTTTTGCATTATAATTTTGTATATTTGTTTATTATAATGTAAAAAATCGATTCGTTTAATTTTGTTTCTGCTTCTATAATATTATAATGCATTAAATTAATGTATTACAGTATTTTTTGCTTAAATCTTTTGTTTAATTTCATTATAATTTAAAAAAATGAAGTGTACAAATACTTTTTTTGCCAACTGTATCTCAATTTTAAATCACAATGGACAAACCATCACATCTCCTATGAACATAGCTGAGACAATAGGAAAAACCCTAGCATCCATTTCAAGCTCAGATTCGTATCCGGAACCTTTTTTAACTTAACAAAGACGAACTGAAATGACCAGGATTAATTTTAACTCTCATAACTCTTTTCCATACAATCAGCCCTTTACTCTCTCAGAACTGAACAAGTGTTTGAGTGATAGTCACTTGTCAGCCCCGGGTCATGATGGGATTACCTACATTATGCTGAAGCACCTGTCAGCACTCTCTTTACATAACCTCCTTTCTTTTTACAAAAGGATTTGGTTGGAACAAAATTTTCCACATGCTTGGTGCAGAGCAATCGTTATCCCTTTTCCTAAATCAGAAAAAGATGCTGACAATCCCAATAATTAGACCTATCGCACTCTCTAGTAGTCTTTGCAAACTTCTTGAAAAAATGGTTAACTGCCGCCTCGTGCATATTTTAGAAACAATTATCTTGCTGCTTTTCAAAGTGGTTTTCGACGTGGTAGATCTACTATCGATAATTTAATCCATTTGGAAAATCAAATCAGGACTGCCTTTCAAAAACGCAACCATTTGGTGTCGGTATTTTTTGACATGGCAAAAGCTTATGACAGAACATGGCGTTATGGGATTCTTCTAGATCTTTATAACCTGGGCTTTCGTGGCAATCTTCCAATTTTTATTAAAAACTTTCTTGGCACTCGTCTATTTCAAGTTCGAATTGGTGGTTCTTTGTCTAGTTTTTATTTAGAAGAAGAGGGTGTACCCCAGGGCAGTGTCCTGAGTGTCACCCTCTTTGCGATTAAAATAAATGACATTTTCAATCAACTTCCCCCTTCAGTGAAAGGAGATTTATATGTTGACGACTTTCAAATTATGTGTATGGGACAAGATATTCGTTTTATAGAAAGACAGATGCAGATTGCTATCAATCGCATCCTGAATTGAACTAATAAAAATGGTTTTATTATATCTCATGACAAAACATCTTGTGTGCATTTTTGTAGACGTAGGAATCTGCATCCAGATCCTGAAATTTTTATTGGTTCAACTCAGATCCCTGTTGTGGACAATGTTCGTTATCTTGGTCTATTTTTTGACAAGAAACTTACCTTTTTACCCCACATTTTACACTTAAGGACGAAATGTGAAAAATTCCTCAATTTACTTAGTTCTTTCTAATACTTCTTGAAAGCGGACAGTGGTTCTCTTCTTAAGATCTATCGTTCTGTGATCCGTGCAAAAATTGACTATGCCTGCCAGGTCTACGGTTCTGCTTGTAAGTCTGTTCTAAAGAAACTTGACACTGTGCACCATAGCGCGTGTGTGCTCTGGTGCATTTCGTACCTCTCGAGTTGTAAGCTTATGTGTTGACTGTAATGAATCTTCATTACATTATACTCGTGAAAAACATTCTTTGGAATTGTTTAACGTGTCCTTTCATATCCCGGTCATCCACTTTATACATATATTTTAAGCACTGACAATGATATTCTTTATCAGCATCGCCCATCCTGCATCCCCTCTTTTGGTGTAAGAATGAGAAGTATAATCAACAACAGCCCTTTGAATAATGTTGAGGTGAGCACCTGTCCATTGCATATGTATCTCCCTTGGAACGCACCTGATATTACAACTCACCATCCTTTTAAAGGTTATGAGATAAAGAATTTAGCCCCTATTGCTTTTAAACAATTATTTGCCTCACACCGTGCTAATTTTAATAATCACATGGACATTTACACAGATGGATCTAAGAATGGGAATATTGTAGGTTGTGGTATCTATTGTGATGCTATTACCCTTAGTTATCGGCTTCATCCTTCTATCTCTGTTTTTACAGCCAAATTAATTGCAATAGAGGGCCATGGTACACATCTCTCATCATCATAACACTTCTTTCATCATCTATACCGATTCCAATAGTGCTATTGATGCTTTAAAATCTTTTAAAAACATTCTTATATCTCAGCTATCCTGGATTTTTATACTAACTTGACAAGACGTGGTTATAATATTTTATTTTTCTGGGTCCCTGGACACATGGGTATCCCTGGTAATGAAAAAGCTGATGAGGCGGCAAAATTTGCTCGTAATCCATTACATCATAAAATACCATTCTCAGATATTAAACTAATTATAAAACATTTTATTCATAATAAATGGCAAAAAAGCTGGAATCTAGAATACAATAATAAGTTGCATCATATTAAACCTACAGTTGTGACCTGGCCTGCGATTTACCCAAGGAAAACTGACGTTCTTCTTACTCGTCTGAGAATTGGACATTCTAGGATCACTCATAAACATTTGTTATTCAGGGAGAATGCACCCATGTGTCCCCATTGTCATTTTGATACTCTGACCATCCATCATATCTTAACGGACTGCCCGGGACTCCGACACTTGTACAGGATATATTTTAATACCTCATCACCCACTTTGACAAACCTCATTGGGGAAACACCCCATGGGGCACTTTTTCCTTTTTTTAAAACACTCCGGATTTTATTTTTAAATTTAGATCTTACCTGTCTACACAAGTTTACATTACATTGGATGGAATTTCCATCCAGATACCTACTTTTTTAGACTTACATTTTGTGCTTTACTGGTTTCTACTCTTCAGTGACATTCTTCACCTCTTTGAATATACCTGGATGGAGTACCCATCCAGATAGCTTTATTATCTTTGTACTACAATGACTCTCTTTATTTTCACTTCTTGATCTTTTCATCCTTGTTTGGCGCAGCATATCCCTAAAGGGACTTTGTGCCATTAAACTCCAACCAACCAACCACACATTTCATTTCGATACCTATATTATTGTTTTTATATTGGGATGCTTTGCGTTCAAAGAGCTATACCTGCTAACCACGTTCAGAATTTTCAACCAGAACATTGGTAATGTGCCCTGTTAAAAAAAATTGCCATTCTGACAGATTGAATGAAATTAAGAAAGGCGATCATCCTCTCCAAAACAGCGTGTCATGCTTTTCCGGTGGAGTAAGGCATTTTTCGGTAAATATTGCCTCTCCACCGCTGTTGTGGCAGCTGAAGGATTTTTTTGAAAATGGATAAGCAATATACACAATTGAAAATCAGCTTGCATATGATAATTAGGATTAAAAAAGGCAGTCTCCCAGACCTTTATAATGACTCTGTATAAGTTTTTTTTTTTTATTTGGATTCGAGGTTTATAAAAGCTGCTTCAGACAATTTCAGAGGATTTTCCCAAAATTTTTATAAAGAGTTCAGTCATCTGTGAAATACCTAAAATAAATTAATATCAGAAATGACCGATCTAAGCTCGATCAAAACTAATTTTGTGTTCAACTTCATGTATGTATCGCTCTCTGTATTGCTGCTATAAAGCATGTTATTAATAACAATATTATTTGCAAAAAATTTTAATATGTAAGCTGTGTATGTACGCACATGTTTATGAATTTTACATTATGTACACATTTCGAAGAAAAAAAACCCATCCGAATAATATTTTTAGCTCGTTTCTGATTGTTTTAACCTTGTCTCTCGATTCCTATTAAGAATGTTTTAATAATTTCTTCAAATTCTGCAAGAATTTTTTTTTTCACAAATGCAGCCATTTTGGGGGCATATTTTTCATTTAGCGCCAAACTTTTGGCATTCAATTCTTGAAAGGGAATTTTTTGGCCAAATGTTGCCAATATTTTGTGTAATATTGCCAACTCGCTGTTAAAATCTTCTCGGCTTCGTGCTCATAACCCGAATGACACAAAATGACTTACTTATAAAATTCGTTCAAAAACTTGACTTAGTTAAATGGTCTTCTGGTAATCAAAAATGTAGAATATAAAAATTTTACCGTTTAAGCCGTTTCTTAACTTTTTCCGGCACTGGCAAAATTCATCAGTAAAATGAGATATTATCGACTGACACTGGAATTCAGTCGAATCTTTTAGATATTTTGAAATTTTAATTTAATTTTTTATTATAGAAGCAGAAATTTGCTAAAATATTATTGGTGACGTTTGCAAGTTTGGAATTAAAATTAGATATCCCAGACCGGGCATAGTGTGACGGAAAGGAATAAATGAAATTATCTTGAACAGCAAAATGACCCATTAATACACTACTAAAAAAGTGTTAAATTACAATTTTTTTTTTAGGAAATTGGAATTCCTTGAACTCTTTGTGTAACGTTAACAGCAAATATTTATGCAACCGATTCTATTACATGAATTTTGGCTATTGTCTTTACATAAAAAATTCTAAAAATTTTACTTTCCTAGAAATATTTTTTTCAAACATAAGACGCAACCCAGTAATCTTTTTAAGGGTAAATACGGTAAAATACCAAATTCAATTAAAAATCGTTATAACTGTATTGTAAATTAAAATTAGCTTGACACGTAGTATTCCACGAATGACCCACTAATCTAAATTTCGAAAATGCAATCTAGCCAATGGTTCCATTGTGCCTAAATCTGATATAATACAAATTTCCATCACTATCATTTGAGTTATTTGTTAGATACAATTAGCTTGACCACTCCCAGAGTGATCCAAATATATCTACAAATCGAATTTTCTCAAATGTACGAAATGTTTCCTAGCTCAAAAGCGTTAGAATACAAAAAATAGTAAAATTCGTTTGAGCTTGGTTCCAGATAAAATTACATTGACCTGCAGTGACCCACGAAGTGACATTTTTCAAACATGTGATTATGAACAGTGACCCTTTTTGTATCCGAAAACGGCTTAACATAACATTTTCTCAATATCGTTTGAACCGTTTTTTAGATATCATTAGCTTGACTTTGACCCATAGTGACCAAACAGGATTCCCTATTAAAAAATTCTCGAACATGTAACCTAGCCTTAATGATCTTCTACCCTGTAATGTCATAATACAAAATTTTATCAAATACTTTTGAGACTTTTTCAGAACCTTTTTAACCTGATGAGGACCGATTGTGACCCAAAATGAGGCTCTAATCGAATGTTCTGGAACATGCATCCTTCCTCGTAGGTTTTATTCAGCCCGAAAATGAAAAAAAATAGAATATTTAATCATAATCGTTACTGCCGTTATTAAATAGAATTTGTTTCACCGTAGTGACTTCAAAATGACCTATTAATCGAAATTTTCTGAACATATAATATAGCACGCCCCTGACCCATTATGACAGAAAACGATCCACTAATCAAATTTTCTGAAACATATGCCCTAGCCAAAAGTTTTTCTGGAGCCCAAAAACGATAAATCACAAAATTTAGTTAAAATCGTGCGATATATTTTCTCGATAAAATTAGCGTGATCCACAATGACCCAAAAATGACCCACTAATCGAATTTTCCTTCACATGTAACTTAACCCAATGGTCGTCTTAAAATCCAAAGCGGTAGAGAACAAAATTTGGTCACAATCGTTCTAGCCATTTTTTTAGATAAAATTGGTGAGATCCACAATGACCCCAAAACCATTCACTATTTATTTATTTATGCCTAAGTGGGACAATTCTTGAACATATGACATAGACCAATAGTTTTTTGTGTCAAAAAACGGTTGGATACAAAATTTCATTACAATCAATTCAGCCGTTCTTTTAGATAAAACTAGCAGCCTTCGCCCGCTACGCTGGTCAGTTTTTTTTTTAAGAAACTTTGAATCAAACGTAATTTTTATATCATAGTAATTTTTAGTTTTATATCGTACTTTAGGCTGTCTGTCATTGGAGAAAAATCAGTCATCTAAACGGAAAGTTCAATGTTAGTCACCAATGAATAACGTAGCGCTCAACATTTTAACAATTTTAATCGCCTAAAAATTCATTCAGCGGAACTTTTAAAATAAAGCCAAACTTTCGTAATTGGGTTTATCTGATAAAAAACATTTCTTCAGTGTTCAATTAAACAACGTAGAATGCTATATTTCATTTGATACAAAATTTCTGAAAAATTATTCAACTAACAATGTACAATCCATTAAAATCTATCTTGTAGAACTTAAATTATAAGTGGCCTCAATGAAATTTCACTTTGCGTTTTATTTATATTGAGACAACTAAATATAGATTACATAATCATGTCAACCTGATTATAGAACTCTTTCAAAATTAAAGGTTCAATAGATTTTTTTGATTGAAAATTTCATTGAAGGATTGAAAATTTCAGGTTTTAGCGCCGAAGACACAGCCAAATCAGGAAAATGTGAAGTATCTCGCGAACTACAGAACTTAAAAGAATTTGTTTGGTACCATTCGATTCACCATGAAAAAATACACTAAAATACGTTATCAGTTGAAAAATAACAACAAAAGCCGATTTTTAAGAAATTTTTTAAAAGTTCGTTCTTTTTTTTAACCCCTTTAGGTGTGGAATTTTCGAAAATCACTTCTTAGCGGCACTCGATGTTATCAGAAATATTTTTACCCCAATTTTCAAGATTTTAGGTTCGGCAGATTTTTTTTGTGCTGTGATTAATACGAAATCCAGACTTTCTTTTGTATATATAGATTAGCTGGACCCTGACCCATTATGACACAAAATGATCCACTAATCGAATTTTAAACATCTGAATAAGCAATTTAATTTTGCTAGCGAGAGGTGTAACAAAAAACAAATATTATTGACATGTTTCGATTCCAATCTAATAAGAACTATAATCGTCATAAAATAAAGATACAAATGCAAAAATCGTTTCACGGTCAAAACAAATGGCACGCGACAATGAGATGTAAATCAAAAACCACGCGCTATATTTTGATTTATATCTCATTGTTACGTGCCATTTGTATTGACCGTGAAACGATTTTTGCATTTGTATCTTTATATTATGACGATTATAGTTCTTATTAGATTGGAATCGAAACATCTCGATAATATTTGTTTTTATTTTTCGTTACACCTGCTTCAAGTAAAATAAAATTGTTTATTCCAATGTTTATATTTAAAAGTTGAATTTCTTAAAGCCTTGTGATTTAAAAATCTAAAACATTTAATAATTTTTTTATAATCGTACATGTATTTCCGTACATGTGACCATACTCATTAATCTTTTCGTGTCCAAAAATGGCAAAATGCAGAATTTTGCCGAAATCATTAGAGCCTTTTTTTAAGATAAAATTTACACACACACACAATTTTTGCTTGAATTATTGTATAAAAATAGACGTGAAAATCTCATTGGTAGATAAAAAGTCGTATCTGGAAAACTGAAATGGTATTTCCGAAGATCCCTAAAATGTACAATATATTTACACGTTAATCTTGAAAGGGGGGGAAAAAACTCGACGGTTACAGGTTTGTCAAAAGTAAATGGCGGGTTGCACTATTCTTCCCCCTATACTGTAAAGTACCAAATAAAAATAATTATAATTACAACCATATTGTAATGTCTTATTGAGATTAAGATCATATTTAAAAAAGTTATAAAATTTGTATAGGTACCAGGGTTGTTAGAGAATTTTCGTTCAGCTGATTTTTCTTCTGCATTAATTTCTTTATTTCTAGTGACGGCTGATCTAGTCTTTTCATTATCATTTCGTTGCTCTCAATTACATCAAATATGTAGTTAGGATTGTCTGAAAAGGGAAAAATATCATAAAATGATTAAGTAGTCAACAATAACTTTTATAATAAGTAAAATTCATTTCTAAATCATTTTTAAATCGATCATTTTTGGTATCAATCATCAAACAACAGGATGAAATAGGATTGGGACAGAGTTCAATACCCTGTGAAATTAGCGAAGAATTTCAAAAATGGATTCGAGAATCTCTTTATTGGAATCTTACAAAATATATCAAGATAGCGGAAAATCACGATTTTTGACTATTGTCGACCTCCATTCTTATGTCACAATGTTTGATGTTTTTAAAAGATTACCAAAAAATCGAATTATAATCTCTTTATTTTAATGAATACAATTTGCACAATGAAAATTGCAAATAAAGCGTAGCAAATGAAGTGCGATCGCACTATCAACGAAGTTTTAAAAATATTCAGATCTCGCTATGTTATAGTAGAAAGTACTTCGGATATAGTGTAGTGGTCGAAATCTTATTTGTGTTTCTGTAAATATACAGGAAGAAACTTTTATTAAACCTCAGCAATGTATATAATATTCATAAAATGTGAAATAGTTTAATATAATTAACACACGCCCAAAAATGTTTTCCCGTATAGCATTATGAAGTGGAATACATTTGTGTGGCCCTGTTATTTAAAAATATTCTTTGCATCGCAGTTTGTACATAATATATATTTTAATGTACACTAAATGGCCATTGATGACCGCCCACTTGCGATTTTAGCCATTTTGTTAAATATCTAAAAAAATACATCAGGAATTATCCTGAAACTCTAAGTGCCTAAGTATAATAGTTCAAGTCATACATTTCCGTGAAGATTTTATCCCGAAACTTCACAGAAGACCGTTAACAAATTAAAAAATAATGAATGTCTTTTAGATAACCCTGTCAAAACCAAAGAAGCAAAAGCGCTCAAACTGTAGATTATGATTAAGTGGCTTACTGTAATTAACTTTGTTCATTTTTATGCGAATAGCATGTATACTCGTAAAGAAATTAGGTTATTTTTTATAAAAACGCTCCCAAATTTTGCCAAAGTTTTTGCTTATAATTTGCAGTGTTCTAAATATAAAGAACATTCTTTTCTGAAAATGACAAATAATATTGCACACAATACTCTGTAGTCAAAATTAAAATAATAATAATTGTATGGTAAATGAGTACCTTTACTAAATACTTTTTCATTTTCGATAATCAACGATATCAAGTCAACGATATGAAAATTTCATTTGCATATTGTGTCAGCTTAATGTTTAGAGCAACTTTTGTAAAAGTCTCAAAATCATAGTTTGGAAATTCTGAAAATAAATGTCTATAGATTAAGCACAAAATCTGTTGTTCCCAAAATGAAGAAAAAAAAATGGAGGGATCTTATCGAAATGTAGTAGTATGTCCCATATTGTGTATTCTATTTTGACACTATGAAAGAATATATGGATACTACCCCTCTTGTTTTTGCTTCACTTTGGGAATGTCAGATTTTAACTTATTCTATTGACAATTTTTTTCAAAATTTTTCAGCTATGATTTTATGACCTTGACAAAAGATGCTCCATACATTTAGCTAACATAATATGTAAATGAAATTTTTATATCTTTGAGGCATGCGCAGTGAAAAACTAAGTAAACCTACTCATTTTTCATACAATTTTTTTTATATCTTAATTCTGATTACAGAGTTTTCTGTGTAATATTATTCGTCATATTTTCACAAAAGAACGTTACTTTATATTAAGAACACTGCAAATTACAAGCAAAATACTTGGGAAAGTTTCGGACCATTTTTATAAAAATCTTTATTTACGAGTATGCATGCTATTCGCATAAAAATGAGCAGAGTTTATTACAATAAGCCACTTAATCATAATCTAAAATTTGAGCGCGTTCGCTACATTAGTTTTGACAGCTTATCCAAAAGTTATTCGTTCTTTTTTAATTTGTTGACGTTCCCCTATTGGAGTTTCGGGGGAAAAACCTACATGGCAATGTACTAATCGTATTATATTTATACACTAAGTTTTGGGATAATTCCTCATATTTTTTTCTAGATATTTAACAAAATGTCTAAAATCACAAGTGGGCGGTCATTAATGGCCATGTAGTGTATATATATACTTCATAGGTTCGTGTATTCTATTTAATATTCGAATGAGTGTAACACCATTAAAATGTATTTGAATCATTTTTCCCTATTGACCGTATTGTAACGGAATATGATTGTCCTTGTAACTGATCCATTCATCCGATTTTCATAAAATTTGAAATGACTGAAACAAATTATGTACTAACTATATATTTTAAATTTCAAACGATTCGGCTGGGTAGTTTTTGTGTTATATGCGGTTGGACGGACAGACGAACAGACGGCCTGAACGGCAACTATAGGTGCTACGTATTTACATAATTACGAACGCACCTAAAAAGGTACTAACACTGCCACCGCCGATGACATATAATTTTTCTATGACCGGGGGTTCATTCTTCATTAATATTAAGAAAACTGTTTTAGACAAAAATATGAAAAATAGTAGTAACATAGAGGAATGTTTAAGAAACACACCGAAGCAGACAGTTTTTAAATCGAACAATTATTTAGAGATATTTAATGTTGAATGTGATAAAAAACGTTTTATTAAAGAAGTTTCATAGAAGTAAAAACTATGCATAAAAATTTAAAAAATTTTAGATTATTTTATCTGTTAGTAGTTCTCGGTATGTAGACTTCATTTGCTTTTAACTACCCATCATACGTAGTACCGTAAAATGGGGTGATTAGGAACGAAACTTCCCGGTCATACAAATAAATTCACTATAAATATATGTGATGATATTTTTAGTTGCCAATTTTTTTGGTAATAAGGTAATAACCTTAAGAGTTCGGAAATTCAGTTTTGACATGTTCGCACCACTACTCGGGTATATAAAAAAATATCAAGAGGATCCTCAAAAACCTCATTTTTTCAACGTCTTCAAAACTTTGTATGTACAGTTTTTTTTTCGTATTCTAACCTAAGAAAGGGTATTTTTAATTAATGATAGACCTGTAAACGATATGCCGTATAAAATTCTACTTTTTTCTAAACTACATAATGAAAAATGGCTTGTAACATCAGAGGTTTAAGATTTACGGGGTGAATCGGAACACGTTTTCTCTCATGGTTTATTTTTCTATACAGTAATAGTTTCATGTAATATATGAAAACATATGTATGAATATGTATTGTGACAATATTTTGTTTGTTCTAATTACTTGAAGAGTTTAACCCTTTCGCTACTGGTGTCCATGATCAAGGACATACTTTTTAGAATTTTTTTTATCAATTCTAATTTAATTTAAAGTAATTTTACAATTTTTGTCTGTAATTTTAATCATTTCCCTACTAAAAGCACAAATATTTAGAAATAAAACCAGTACATGGCAGCATCTAGGAATATTTGTATCAAGATGGATAGAAACACGAGCTCTTGTCCCGATAAGCCTTTTAAGAATCATAGTATTTTTATATAATTTTATATAAGCAGTAGCTAAATATATTTATTATTTTATTACGGAAACTAGAAACTTTGATTTAAGCTTATTTTAAAAGTTCTATGTATTTACAATTTTGTTATAGAATTATTTAAAAACATGTGTCCATGATCATGGACAAATGTTTTCAAACGGTGTGTGTACCACTATACTGTAACTTTATGATATTGTTTGCTTTCATTTAGTTTTTATTGTATACGTATTGTTCATGTAGCTATGGGGGCAATGAAATTTGCAAGAGTTTGGCTCTACTGGGATAAAACCCTGGGTATTGACCTTTTCCAAAATTCTACAGCCTGCAGTAGATTTTTTTCATTGCCATATAATTTACATATTGTAAATAATTTAGACCGCCCTTGAGACAATACTGATGTTTTTTATAAAGTTAGTCCACTTTTTGATGCTCTTCAAAGTAGATGTCAGCACTTGAAAATGGAAGAAAAGCTATGTGTTGATGAGCAGATGTGTCCAGGGACATCTAAAAGTAAAACAATACACCAAAAACAAACCAAGCAAATGGGGAGTAAAATTATTTCTTTTGTGTAGGGAAAGTGGAATTGTGAATTGTGTATGATTTTATATTATATCAGAGAACACCCACAGAAATAAATAAAGATCTACAAAGCAGATTTGGTGGGGCAGCAGCAGTTGTTATGCATTTGAGTAAGAGAATAATCACCAAGAAAACACCGTTATATTTTGACAATTATTTTTCATCTTATGCTTTGTTGCAGATTTTGAAAAGTCATAAAATGTTAGCAACTTATACAGCAAGAGTGAATAGATTTGGAAATCCACCTTTCATTCCGGAGAAATTTCAAAAAAAAAAAAAAAAAAAAATGAAAGGAGTTTTATAGAAGAGCTATATAGTAAGGATGACGATATTGTACTTGTTAGATGGTATGATAACAAAAGTGTGTATATTGCAAGTAATTTTCTGGGTAAAGGCAACACTGATGTTGCTAAACGATGGTACAAAAATTCTAAGCAATACATTGATGTGATTCGACCAGAAGTTATGAAGAAATATAATGAACCAATGGGAGGAGTTGATAAGATGGATTTTCTAATTGGCCTGTACAGAATATTTATTGGATCAAAAAAATGGACAATTCGCCTCATATTTCATGCAGTAGACCTGGCTATATGTAATAGTTGGCTTGAATATAAAAGAGATGCTACTCAATGCAATATTCCAAAAACAGAAATTATGGATGCCAAAAATTCCCAACACGATATTTCGCGCAAAAGCACAGACGTAAGACCATACGAGGCAATACAACTCGATGCAGTAGATCATATCCCTATCCATAACAGCTGCAAGGAAGTAGGCCGCTATAAAAGAAAACAGTGCAAGGGGAAATCACATTTTAGGTGTGAAAAAAGCCAAATTCATCTATGTTTGAGTAAAAATCGCAATTGTTTCAAATAATTCCACTTAAACACATAGTTATCACAACATTTGAAATTTAAACAGTATTTTGTAGCAGTATTATTATAAAACAGTATTTTGTAACAATAAAATAAAATTTGTTTTTCCATCAACAGTGTATTTTCATTATAGTCTACCTACACCCATTGAATACAAATGTCCTTGATCAAGGACATTCTATAATTAGAAAAATTATGGTCATGAATTTTTTTCTAGGTGGTTTTTAGCTTATTAGGACCTTTATTAACAATATGTAAAAACTTCATAATTTTTATTTCATTTTTAAAGTTTTGGTACTGAAAGGGTTAAAGGTGCCAAGAAATTACTTGGTTAAACAGAAAAGTCAACGCCTAGTCGAACAGATATGGAACACACAATAAAAGAACTTAAAAATAGCTAATTATTTAGAAAAGCTACACAGCATTATTCTCTGACATCCACAACATTACACAAACATCTCAAAATGAAAAACCAATTGGAAAAGAGAGGGATGCAAACAGTACTAAGGGCTGGGGATGAGGGCGTATTAGTAGATCGTTTTAATACATGCAGCCATTTGGGATTACTCAATAGATTCACTTACCCAACGACTACTATTAAAGGATAAAACGGAACAGGGCTGAATTTGCATTAAATTCTACGTCTGCGATTAAAATATAATTTCTTAAAATAAATTTTAATTTTCTTGATTTCAAAGTTGTTTCTAATTTTTAAATAGGCATATCTTTACTAATATATAAAAAAAGGCTTGGTTTCACAGTAATTACGTGTTCCTATTCCTCCCTTGCTATTATTGCCTGTTTTTATGAACTTTATTAAAGTTTGAATCGGTATAAATAAAGATTGTAACATTTGTTCCGACTCACCCCTATCTGCGGAGTGAATCGGAACACCATTAAAAAAATAAATAATATATATATAAACAGTAAAAATGTTTCGTTTTTGCTTAAAAAGTAAAGAACAAAACAAGACCGGAGTTTCTAGTAGAAAAATAAAAAAATTAAAAAAACCAGTTGTCAGTTTTTTTAACGTTAAAGTTGAAACGTGTTCAGATTCACCCCATTTTACGGTATTGGGTAAGTATTGCAATCGTTTTGAAAATGAAAAAAAAATTACGATTTACACGTTTCAGATACTGGAGATTCCGAAAAACATATTTTTAGAAAAAAAAATTGTAATCCGTCCGTCTGTGTGTCTTTGTCTGTCTGTCTGCCTGTAACCGCTCTATCTCCCAAACAAATTGAGATAGACTTGAAACTTAGTATGTACATAGTATGTAAGAATGGGACGAAGCCTATTTAATATCAGTAACCTAGATTATCTGGAACTATTTTTTTCGGACATTCGAAAAATTCGTTCTGATGTAAGGTATACAAAAATTTTCGAATGTTCTATTTCAAGGAGTGTACGTAAAATGAAATAAATTAACACAAATTTTGCATAAATAAAGAAGTCGATCAAATTATTAGTTACCGAGATATGTGCAGCCCTTTTTTTCCACATTCTTAGATTTTTTATGAGCCTATATTTCATTCAAATTCCAATTCAAAGGTATATTTTAATTGGAAATGAGGCGCTTAATCCGACGCAGTAAACTGTTAGTAAATATTATTTTTGGAGTTATAAGAATGTTTCTTTTACTCAATCTGGTACTAAAGTATTTTGGCGTTTTTTATAATTTGTCGAAATTGGTTCATCATCAATTCATTGATAGAGCATTACTATGTATATTAAAACTATTTAAATATGCGTTTAAATTTTATTTTGGAATTGCGATGCATTTTATAAATATTTTACATGCGTTTTATTTTTATATTTTATATTAAGCACATTTACGATGGATAAGTATTACGGTGGTCCCACAACGACTAGTTTATAATATCACTCATTTTGAGGATTTATTTCCATTTTAAATTGAAGTTTTTAGCACTTCGAAGGGTTTTTCTTACATATTTTATAATAGTATATTTATTTTTAATTGTTGTCAGCTAAAAAAAAAGTTTTTAGTAGCGCAGTATAACATATGGAGATTTGTATGTATTGACAAAATGCAATCCAAAATTTAATTCATTTATGAGATACATATATTTCAGTTGAAAATTTCTTTTCTATTTACTCTCATAAGGCCCCCCAGGGGGATACCTTCTTTAGGTATTCACGGGCTTCACAACCCCGGGCACCTGAGTGATCTTTCTCTTTTCCTCTTACTCCTATTGTGTTCTTTTCATCTTTGTTTCACTCTCATTGTGGTTTCCTTTTCGGAGGTGAGGGCAATTCTGTACGAGCCGATACATCCTGTATATCGACTCATGGAGAATTGTAAACCACACACGTCTTGGCCGTGTGTGGCGACCCATGTCCCTGGAAAGGGGGATCCCGGTAGTTGAGGGAAACCAACACACTGCTTTGGCCTCTGCTTCAGGTAGACGGGAGGTGCATATTGGTCCCGTATGCATCAATCGGCTTGTCAGCTGACTTTTGTCATTGGCTTTAGGGATCAAGTGATCGAGCAAATACTAGTCATCTGGTTAAGGGTGGAGGCTGACATAGGTTTGTCTTGTGACCGTATGGGCTCTTGTTAGCACTGGTGCACGAATGTGCATCCCCTTGTTGGGCTCTGTAGGTGGTGGTGCGGCCGGGGTCTGAATTTTATTTTTCTTTAATATGGATGGGAAAACTTTTCCTTCTATTTCTCTCCCTAGTGGAGAGCAAAAAAGTGTACTAACTTCCTTCACTCGCTTTTTTAAAATCAAACGTACTGATAGCCACTCTGATTGCTCCTTTAAAAAAACTTCACCTTTTCTCATTGCTAGGACATTTCAGTCTGTCTTGGGAGATAGTCATTCTCTGAAAAAACTACAATCTGGCGATTTTCTAGTTGAGGTTTCTACAGCAAAACAATCTAAACTTCTCTTTGATTGCTCTACAATTGGCACCTTTTCTGTTGCTGTACAAATTCATAAAACTTTAAATAATATCAGAACCAGACCTTTTATACTCCGCCAAAGATGAACTTCTAGAAAATTTAAAAACCAAAATATGATTGATGTACGCCGTATCACCATCCGTAGAAATCAGCAGATTATGCCTACTAAACACATCATTTTAACTTTCAATAGTCCAACATTGCCAACTAGAATTAAAGCTGGGTATCTAAACTGCCCAGTCCGACCTTTATATACCGAATCCTCTCCGATGCTTTAAATGCCAGCGATATGGCCATACCAATACCAATGGCCAATGTCGTGGAAATGTTATTTGTGCACGCTATGCAGCGGTTGGCTTCAATAGTAAAACTTGTGAAAATTCTCAACGCTGTGCAAATTGCAAGGGTGACCATAGATCATACTCTGGCTCGTGTCCTATATGGACCCGCGAAAAAGAAATTCTTACGCTAAAAATTACTCGGAATTTATCTTACCCCGATGCCCGTAAAGTTGTTGAATCGAGAACCCCATCTGTTGGTGTTTCCTATTCAAGTTTACTTAAGCAGCAATTAAAATCCGTAAGACATATAAGCTCTCAGACAGAACCATGTAATCTACCCAGTACCCCCCCCCCCCCCCAAAAAAAAACATGCGATTCATGTTGTTCAGTTAAACTTCCTGCAATCCCAAAATTAGAACGCTGGCTACTTTCTTCAGAACCTGTTATTATTTTACACACATCTACTCCGACACAAAAAATCTTCTGCTCAACTTAAGAAGGCAACTGAACCCCAGACTAAAAATAAGGCAACTATATCTAATAATAATAATCCCGATTCTTCTGTTTCTAATCTGCCGAAACCTGTTACTAATCAAAAGACTAAGGCAGTTACTCCTAATAAAAAAACTATTGATCATTCCGCTTCTTATCTACAGAAACTCAATACTCTTCAAAAAATGAAACCGATCCAAAAGGCAAAAAAGGGTTCCCATCCGAGGTTCCCAGCAGTGGCAGATTGTTACAAAAAAACACCGCAAATCGCACCAGAACCTGTCCATTACAAATTTTAAAGATCTCAAAATACTGCAAAATTATGTGGCAGACGCTATGGAAGAATCTGACGACTCGAGTACAGAAGAGAATATTGTTTTTAACGAATTCATCCCTGATTAACTTTACATTTTTAATTTCTGTGTCCGTTAAAATTATTTTTTATATGACTTGTGCATCATCTCATGCTTTTTTTTTAAATAACAATTGCTGCTTTATTCTTATTTTTTTTTTAATTGCACCTTATGTTTATCACTTGCCTTATTTATTTTACCTCTTATTTTTTAATTTTTGAGTTCTTTCAAATTGTGTATATATATTTATTGTGGATGTCTATATTTTAACAAATTTTATCGGTAATTTTATGAATTTTAATTAAGGACTGTAGACTTTTTGTTTGGTTTTAATTATGCATTTCATTACTTATTCTTGATTAGTTTCCTATTTTGATTTTGTCTTGGCGCAGCATGTCCCAAAAGGGACTTTGCGCCATAAAACCCCTATCAACCAACCAATCCACTTGAATCGCTGGAATCAAAGTAGTTAGGAAATTTGGCATTGTAATATTGCAAAATATCTTGAGAGAAATCTGCTTTGTTCTTTCTCTTCTGAATTTTGTATTTTTTACATTAAATTTCATCATTAACATTTGCAATATGGTCATTTATCCCTTTTTTAGATCGATGCCAAGCTGTATTAATTTTTAAAGCTCCCAATAATTTATACAAGTTTTAAATATTACTTACAGACTGTAATCTGTTTCCGTTGAAAAGGGGGTAGCGGGTTAAGGGGGGTCTGGCGGCCCCCACCGAATCTGGTAAAATCGTTCCAAAAATCTTGAAGAGGGTCGAAAAACAAGCAGTATAAGCTTTTTACCAACATTACAACCCCAAACGAAAACACAGTAATGGCGAAAAATATGATTTTTTGTGATTTTTATTTTTTCAACCAGTTTAATTTATTTTTAAATGGTTTAAACGCAATCAAAAATTTGTTTTGGATGTGTGAAAGTCCCCTGAATTTTTTCAAATTTTTTGGTCAAGTAAAAACATGTGAATTTTAGGTTTAAATGCGAAAAAATCGTGAAAAACGCGTCATTTTCAAGATTCAACCTTATAATTTTTAGGGTTGTTTTCATTTTCCCGAGGGGTGCTGTATAGTATAGATAGCGGCAATCGTCCTCTTTCGAATGCAGGCAACTGGACTCAATTTGGTCAATTTTGGTGAGCGGGGCGATTTTTTGAATAAAACTCGAATTTTCAACTTTCGGTAAATTACGGCGCGTACTTGGTATAATGCGTCTTTGCTATAAAAAATACATCTCTATAGGGGTTTTTGAGGTCGCTGATCACGAATTTGATGTCAAAAAAATTTTTTGACAACAAATTCACCCATAAGTATTTATTAACACAGGTTTGATAATGCAAAAAATATCATTGAATCACAGCATTTAAACAATTTTAATATCGTGTTCAACTAATATAATCAATGAAACTAAATTTTCTGGTATAAATCATATTTTATTCAAGCTTACGTAATAGTAACACAGTAATATAAAATAGCATAACCCTTTTTTACAGAGCTAAGTCAACAATTTTACAGTTTTAATCCTCGTCACTATCTTCTTCAATAACAGGTTCAACGCTTTGAACAGAGAAAAGATTTGTGAGAATCTGTGCTGGACGAATAATTCGCGACAGATATTTCGCATGCCCTAAGAAGTAAATGATAGTGGCCACATGTGCACAACAACCGACAGTTCTGAGGCCATTCGCACAATTGCATACGTATTCTTCTATACCACTTCTTCCAATAGCGTTAGGAAGGTATTTTACGTAACACATGTACTTTTTCCGACTTATGTGCCTCGATTGAACTTCGCATTTCAAAATTGATTTATCTTCCAACAAGTAATGCATATTAAGAACTCCATCTTCAGTACATATTTCTGCTAAATAAGAAACGGTCTGTGATAACTGGTAAGACCCTGTAAAAAGTATCTTCAGATCTCTTTCTGTCAACTCAGGAAAGTCTACAACATCATTTGACGTCAGAGGTCTGAAGATCCTTTTTTTTTCTGTTCCAGTTTTTCTCTTCTACCACTTTCGCTAAATCATTATTAACGTTTTTTCTGAGCAACATTTCGTTAGTGATCTCTCTTTTCTCTGTTCAAAGCGTTGAACATGTTATTGAAGAAGATAGTGACGAGGATTAAAACTGTAAAATTGTTAACTTAGCTCTGTAAAAAAGTATTATACTATTTTATATTACTGTGTGACTATTACGTAAGCTTGAATAAAATATGATTTATACCAGAAAATTTAGTTTCATTGATTATATTAGTTGAACACGATATTAAAATTGTTTAAATGCTGTGATTCAATGATATTTTTTACATTATCAAACCTGTGTTAATAAATACTTATGGGTGAATTTGTTGTCAAAAAATTTTTTTGACATCAAATTCGTGATCAGCGACCTCAAAAACCCCTATAGAGATGTATTTTTTTATAGCAAAGACGCATTATATCATGTACGCGCCGTAATTTACCGAAAGTTGAAAATTCGAGTTTTTTTCAAAAAATCGCCCCGCTCACCAAAATTGACCAAATTGAGTCCAGTTGCCTGCATTCGAAAGAGGACGATTGCCGCTATCTATACTATACAGCACCCTTTGGGAAAATGAAAACAACCCTAAAAATTAGAGGGTTGAATCTTGAAAATGACGCGTTTTTCACGATTTTTTCGCATTTAAACCTAAAATTCACATGTTTTTACTTGACCAAAAAATCTGAAAAAATTCAGGGGACTTCCACACATCCAAAACAAATTTTTAATTGCGTTTAAACCATTTAAAAATAAATTAAACTGGTTGAAAAAAATAAAAATCGCAAAAATCATATTTTTCGCCATTACTGTGTTTTCGTTTGGGGTTGTAATGTCGGTAAAAAGCTTATACTGCTTGTTTTTCGACCCTCTTCAAGATTTTTGGAACGATTTTACCAGATTCGGTGGGGGCCGCCAGACCCCCCTTAACCCGCTACCCCCTTTTTACCACGAACCATTTCATCAAAAGTGCATGTCCATTATTTAACTAGAAGATATCCATGTTTGACAGAAATTCATGCTAAATACCTGAAAAAATAAATATGCTGTTCAACTTAAGTTCAGTATCTTGCATTTTATTACACGCTTTGCATATTTTGATATTTTACGTTTCTATAAAACTTAAAATCTCTCACTTTACTAATGAATACATTTTATATGCTATCAAGAACTGTACAATGCGTCATTTGAATTTGTATATTATTTCGGATGTTTTAGTGATAACATATGCATTGCTTGCAGTGTAACAGCACAGATGATTATAAAAATGAAATTCTGCGCGGCTGGAGGTATTTTCTTGGTTTAATTTATTTTTCCGCCTACGCTTTTTTAAGTAGATTTCACAAAAAACGAAGACATTCTCAATGTGACGCGTACAATTATTTTAATGCATATTTAGAGAGCAGCTGGAAAACTGTGCGACCGTTTCATGAGATTTTAACTCCCTGACAGCTAATCTTAATAGCAAAATTGTAACATTTTTTGTACTGAACTTTTTGTACAATACTATTATAACTAACATTTGCCTATTTAAAAGTCTCTGGCAATAGTACTAAAGTTCCAAATGAAACGAAACTTCGGTAGCGTTTGTCGTTAATCTGAAAATTACACGTTAAACTATAATAATTGAAAAAAAAGCAGTGGTCTGCGAGACCGGTAATATTAAAGGTTAATAAAAGTTAGTCTAATTATTTACAAAAGCTATATCGTATTTGAAATAGAAATATGTTTTACTTAGAATTAAACGTCGCACGCCTAGATAAATTAATACTTTATTTTTCTTAATGGCGGGAAAGGAAATAACCGATTTTAAATATTTTGCCTTTTTAAAACAGCCAATCTAGGATTTGTATGTTCATTAACCAGAATAAAATTAGAATGGTTCCAATTTAAAAAAAAAGTCTTTTTGTTAAGTGTTAAATTTCTTCTTCACTCCTGAGACAAATTTTACGTGAGACCTCTAAATCCAGTTTAATATGAATGCAAAATAATTTTAAAGATATACAGTTGGCAAAAAAAAGTATTTGTACACTTCATTTTTTTAAATTATAATGAAATTAAACAAAAGATTTAAGCAAAAAATACTGTAATACATTAATTTAATGCATTATGATATTATAGAAGCAAAAACAAAATTAAACGAATCGATTTTTTACATTATCATAAACAAATATACAAAAATATAATGCAAAAAAGTATTTGTACACTATAGTAATGTAATAAAATTAATGAAAAGTTAGTAAAATGATACAAATTAATATTTTGTGCGAAATCATTTAGCGTTTATGACTACTTCTAGATGGTGTGACATAGATTCCACCAACTTTTTTGTAGCGGTCTCTTTAATGTTATTCCATGACACAATAAGAGCTTCTTTAAAACTGTTTTTTACTAATACATATTTTTTTTCGGATTTTTGCATCCAATAGCATCTGCAAAATTTTCTATTGGATTCAAGTCTAGATATTTTAGGGGAGTTACCAGTCGTCTTCGAGTATTGTCGTAAGCATGTGCTGGTGATCACAGCAGTATGCTTTGTTCGTTATCCTGCAGAAAGTGAAAAGCTTCCTCTAAGCATAATTTCTTGGCACAGTTTAATAAATTATGGCGCGACACATCAATGTATGTTAAACCTGTCCTTCCATTGTCAATAAATTTTAAATGTCCTGCTCCTTTAGAAGCTATACACCCCAAAAGTATAATATTCCCCCCTACATGCTTGATAGTTTGAAGTATACGTTTTGGATCTAGAACAGTTTTATTTTTACGCAATTTTTTTTGAATGCCTGATGGTATGAAAATTCCGAATTTTCCCTCATCAGAAAAAATTACTGTTTTCCAAAAATCAATGATTTACTTCTGTATGCGAAAGCGAATACTATGCGTTTTCGCCTATTTGTTTCGTTGATGAATGGATTTTTCCTTGAGGTTCTTCCTTTTAAATCTGCATTGAGAAGAATATTTTTTATTGTTTGAGGTATTACTCTGATGCGAGAAGATGTTGCAAGGTCTCCAGCAAATTTCTGAACCGAACGCATAGGATTTTTTAAAGCTTTTTTTACAACACTCCCTTTTTCCCTCATTGTTAGTTTGCTAAGAAGTCCTGGTTTTCATTGAATTTCGATGCTTTTAATTTATTCATAGTTTCTCACTATACATCCAATAGTTGTAAATGGTAATTTAATAGCTTTTACAAATTCTTGTTGCGAATTTAAATTTTTATTATGCTCAATCATATGATTTCATATATCTAGAGGTGCCTCTCTAGTATTAGGTTCTATACTCAATTACTTCAAGAGCAAATTAGATTAAATGTCAGACAAATATAATATGAATTTAAAAATTATTAACAGCTTCTGTAAAAGTAGTCCTTTGAGCCATAAACACTATAAAACACAGTACATATCACGATGGAGAAATGTACAAATACTTTTTTGCAAGAAATTTTTAAACTTTTCCTATTAGAAAATTATTTTACGTCTTTATCGAAATTTTCTGTTGTGTAATTTAAAACGCACGGTAAACACTGTATTAAAACTATTTTTGATAAAATATCTGTTTTATATTTAGTAAAAAATTAAAAATTTTAGAGTGTACAAATACTTTTTTTGCCAACTGTATCACTCTTTAAATCAGTGCTCATGATAGTCACGCATTTATCAACCTTTATCCGATAAGACACAAAATGTAATGTTATTAGTGTGAAGCAGTCTGTAAGACCGCAAAATCTAACGATGAATAAAAAGGCACGTTTGACTCATTGCATGGTGTTTTTGTACTAAATTTTTGTACAAGATTATTATAATTAACGTTCACCTATTAAGAGGTGTCTGGCCAAGGTATAAATTTCCAAATGAAAAAAACATTCGATAGTGATTGCAGTTAATCTGAAATTTTTAAGTAAAACTATAAGAAATGAGAAAGACACTGGTCTATGAAACCGGTAACATTAGTTAATGGTTAAAAATAAAAAGCTATTTTTACCAATCTACAAGCATTTCAAATAACTTAAACGGTATTACTTACCGCCTCCTCCAGGCAGCACCAGGACTGAGGTGGGTAAAAGCAGTTGAAGATTAGATTAGAGGCTTAGCTAGCCTATAACAAATTTCGATCAAAAATTCAAACATATCTTTAATTTTTTATATTTCAACTGCATTTGATGTTATTTATGCACGACCATACGATTCTTAAACGTCAAAACAAATATTGTCTAAAGCAATCTATTTTCAGAAAAGACTGATTTATTAAGTCTTTTAGCACTTCGACCACTTTCCCTCTAAAGATAGCACGTCCTTCACGCTCAGGGATAATTTTGTAAAACAACGAAGCATATGCTTCCTAAACAATATGTTCATACACATTGTTTTCTTTATAATTTTACACATTTAGCCTTTATTTCTTTTTATATTTTTAATAGTAGGGTAACATCCCCAGTAATTGGCACATTAAGAATTTGTCGTTAAACTTACTTAAATTCTCATTACAAAGAAATAAGCTATTTACTTGGAAATGTTTTTAAATCAAAGAATGCATATCTGTGCGTCTATTTTGCCCACTAAAAGAAAAAAAATTGAAAAAGTATTTTTATAAAAATATATTTATAAAAAGTTGCTGAAATGACCAGTAATTGGCACCTAGAGCCCCAATAATGACACTTTGTGATCCAGTAATTGGCATATGTTTATATTTTAAAAAAAACTTTACAT
Organism: Maratus speculifer; assembly: GCA_964019185.1. Lineage (NCBI taxonomy): Eukaryota > Metazoa > Arthropoda > Arachnida > Araneae > Salticidae > Maratus > Maratus speculifer. The sequence continues at coordinate 442,090,352 of OZ025290.1, read as the reverse complement.
TTTGCATTGGGTTTAATCGCTTTAAATCAATTTACTGTAGATGAAGATAGAAACAAAATTAGTCTATAATTTTAAATGTACTTCCAAAATAAATGGTTTAATCTCAAATTCCTTGCGAATTCCTTGTAATTGGAATAGGTGCCAATTACTTGGAACTAGCAAAACGAAGCACCATTAATTGGCAACTACCATTAATTCAGAAATTAAATTTTTGTGTCGAAAATACTTTTACACAATTAAAGTAACCCTTTTTAACTAAACAAAACTGTTGTCAATTAAAATTTAAAATATGTTATAAATCAGATAATAATGAATTGAAAAGCATGCCTTCCTTAAGCCAAAGGAGAAGAATTTACAACAAAATGGCTAATTTGATACAAGCCATACTTGTTTCTCTTTCCTAAGCTCTATTGTCATCTTGTAAAATAAATCAGTCATAATCTTGAACATAGATGAGCATATAACTGATATAGTCTTGAATTTTTAAAAGACTGGCTATAAATCTTTTTTTAGGATATGTTTGTAAAATGTGCCAATCACTGGTGCATGCCAATTACTGGGGATGTTGCACTACATTTAGATTAATTGAATTGACTAATTTAGCCTTTTAGGTAGATTTCGTATGAAATACTACCTATTGCATTCTCTCCCATGTTGGAATTTCTAAAAAATTTTTGCAGATCTATACCAATCGTGATTCCTAGACCCCAAAACTACCATCAGCAAAAAAGTTTATCTATCTCTCTCTCTCTATATATATATATTTCACTTTCTTCTAGATACGATAACTTCCATAATTATGCTCAGATTTTCTTCAAATTTTTACATAAAATCAAGGGGCATAAAATCTCGGTCGAGTTCGTTAATGAGCAAAATCGGACCAAGGAGGTGGAAATAGGGAGGGTTTTTGTGAAAACTGAAAAACCGCGATAACTTCCTAATTAAAATAGATATCTAATCCGTTTAAAGTTTATCCCCCCAGGGGGATACCTTCTTCAGGTATTCACGGGCTTCACAACCCCGGGGCACCTGAGTGATCTTTCTCTTTTCAGTTTCCTCTTACTCCTGTCTTCCTTTCATCTTTGTTTCACTCTCATTGTGGTTTCCTCTTCGGAGGTGAGAGCAATTCTGTATGGGCCGATATCATTCTGTATGTCGACTCATGGAGAATTGTAAACCACCCACGTGTTGGCCGTGCGTGGCGACCCGTTTCCCTGGAAAGGGGGATCCTGGCAGTTGAGGGGAAACCAACGCACTGCTTTGGCCTCTGCTTCAGGTAGACGGGAGGTTCATATTGGTCCCGTATGTACCAATCGGCTGGTCAGCTGATATTTGTCACTGGCTTTAGGGATCAAGCGAGCGAGCAATTACTAGTCATCTCGTTAAGGGTGGAGACTGACATAGGATTGTCTTGTGACCGTATAGGCTCTGGTTAGCACTGGTGCACGAATGTGCATCCCCTTGTTGGGCTCGGTAGTTTGTTTTGCGGCCGGGGTCCGAATTATTTTTCTCCTACTATGGATGGAAAAATCTCTAATTTAAATAATTCTCTCCCATGTGGAGAGCAAATTGTGCAGAATTCATAGTTTACTCGTTTCTTTGTAATCAAACGTACCGATAGCCTCTCAGATAATTCTTTTAAAAGAGCTTCACCTTTTTCTAATCGCAAAAACCTTCCAATCTGTTTTTGGTGACTGTCACACTCTCAAAAAATTGCAGTCTGGGGATTTACTGGTTGAGGTCTCTTCAGCCAGCCAATCGCAGCTTCTTGTTAATTGCACTAAAATAGGTTCTTTTGCTTTTTCTGTTAAAGCTCATCAAACTCTGAATACTAGCCGTGGTATAATATCTGAACCAGAACTTTTATTTTCTACAAAAGAACTCTTGGAAAACTTGAAAGATCAAAATGTCATAGAAGTAAGGCGCATAACAATTCGTCGGAATGAAAAAGTGCTTCCCACAAAGCACATCATTCTGACATTCAATAGTCCTAATCTACCTACAAGAATAAAAGCTGCCTATCTAAGTTGTCCTGTCCGACCTTACATGCCTAACCCTCTCCATTGCTTTAAATGCCAGCGTTATGGTCATAATAAAATCAACTGTCGTGGTAATGTTACCTGTGCTCTTTGTGCAGAAGTCGGTCACGATGGTACATCTTGTGAAAAATCTGAACGCTGTGCAAATTGTAAAGGTGACCATACTGCATACTCTCGCTCATGTCCAATTTGGAACCATGAAAAAGAAATTCTTGCTGTAAAAATCAGTCAAAATCTTTCATACCCAGAAGCTCAAAGTTGTTGAAACCAGAACCCCATCTATAGTTGTTTCTTAATCTAGTATACTCAAGCAGCAATCAAAATCCATAAGACATATAAGCACTCAGACAGAACCATGTAATCTAACCAGTACCCCAAAGAAAAAAACATGCGATTCATGTGTTCAGTTAAACTTCCTGCAATCCCAAAATTAGAACGCTGGTTACCATCTTCAGAACCTGTTACTATTATTAAGTCAATTGAATTCCAAAGTAAAAATAAGGCAACTATATCCAATAACAAAAATCCTGATCCTTCTACTTCTAATTTCCCGAAACCTGTTACTAATCAAAATACTAAGGCAGTTACACCTAATAAAAAAGTTACACCCATTAAAAAAACCATTGATCAATCTGCTTCTAATAACCAAAAGACAAATTTTTTTCAGACAGTGAACCCAAAATAAAAGACAAAAGAAAATAAGGCTCTTCGTAATTCTCACCAATGGCAAACTGTAACAAAAAAACAACGAAAATCAAATTATGACCCATCTGTTGCTTATTTGAAAGATCCAAAAAAACTAAACAACTACGTGGAAGAGGCTATGGAAGAATCATATGAGTCAAGTGAAGACGAAGCGAACATTGTTTATGAGGAATATGTGCCTGACTGATCTTACCACTTACCTTTTTCATTGCTATCAACAAATGTCATTGTTTTTACCGTTTTTACTATTTCTTGTCAAGCATCACTATTTTACTGTTCGTATGATTGTAACTAATTTTTTATGCTTTCTATTTTATCTTATTGACTGGTTATAATTGTATTACAATTTCATGTATCATCATTTTGCTTTTACCTTTTTACTCATGTCTATGATATTCTTTTAAACGACTTTTACATTTGGCATTTTTAACGTTTACCTTTCTTTTTTTTGTTTTCCACTTAACCTTGTTCTTGGCGCAGCATGTCCCTAAAGGGACCTTGCGCCAAAAAAATCTATACAACCAACCAACCAACCTTTGCATTTGTATCCTCCTTGGAATCCACCTGTTATCGCAACCCTCCATCCTTTCAAAACCCCCAGGGGGATACCTTCTTTAGGTATTCAAGGGCTTCAGAACCCCGGGCACCTGAGTGACCTCTTTTTCCTTTTCTTCTTACTCCTCTCGTCTTTTTCATCTTTGTTTCACTCTCATTGTGGTTTCCTTTTCGGAGGTGAGGGCATTTCTGTATGAGCCGATATCATCCTGTATGTGAACTCATGGAGAAATGTAAATCACCCACGTGTTGGCCGTTCATGGTGACCCGTGTCCCTGGAAAGGGGGATCCTGGCAGTTGAGGGAAACAAACACACTGCTTTGGCCTCTGCTTCAGGTAGACGGGAGGTGAATATTGGACCCGTATGCTTCAATCGGCTGGTCAGCTGACGTTTGTCACTGGCTTTAGGGATCAAGTGATCGAGCAACTACTAGTCATCTCGTTAAGGGTGGAGACTGACATAGGGTTGTCTTGAACCGTATGGGCCCTGGTTAGCACTGGTGCACGAATGTGCATCCCCTTGTTGGGATCGTAGTGGGTGGTGCGGCCGGGGTCTGAATTATTTTTTTCTAATATGAATGGAACTACATCTATTCATTCTAATCCTCTTCCTGGTGGAGAGCAAGAAATAGTACAGATTTCTTCAATTACTCGTTTTTTTTGTCATTAAACGTACAGATAGTCTTTCTAATAACTCCTTTTAAAATACTTCACCATTTCTAATTGCAAAAACATTCCAGTCTGTTTTAGGGGATGGTCATTCTACTAAAAAATTAAAATCTGGAGATTTACTAATTGAGATTTCCACAGCTAAACAATCGCAACTTCTCTCCAATTGCTCTACAATAGGCACTTTTTCCGTCTCTGTACAAATACATAAAACTCTAAATACAAGTCGTGGTGTTATATCTGAACCTGTTCTCTTATTCTCTATTAAAGATTAACAATTAGAAAATTTAATAAGCCAAAATGTCATAGATGTACGCCGTATTACTCTCCGTCGCAATGAACAAGTACTACCTACAAAACATTATTTTAACATTCAATGGCCCTACTTCACTAACTAAAATTAAAGCTGGCTATTTAAGCTATCCAGTTCGTCCATATATACTAAACCCTCTCCTTTACTTTAAATGCCAACATTACGGCCATACTAACGCTACATGTCGTGGATCTCTTACCTACTCTCGTTGTGCAGAAGTCGGCCACAACAATAAATCCTGTGAAAAATCCGAACGTTGCGCAAACTGTAAAGGTGATCATACAGCCTATTCTCGCACTTGCCCTAATTGGAGCCGTGAAAAAGAAATAATTACGATAAAAATTACTCAGAATTTATCTTACTCCGATTCCCGCAAACTTGTTGAATCCAGAACACCATCCGTTCGAATTTCCTATTCCAGTTTACTTAACCTATCAAAATCCGTAAGACATAAGCACTCAGAATCCTGTAATCTACCCAGTACCCCAAAGAAAAAAAACACGTGATGTCTGTTGTTCAGTTAAACATTCTGCAAGCCCAAAATTAGAACCATGGTTACCTTCTTCGGAACCTGTTACTATTTTATACACACCATTTCAGGCACTAAAATCTTCTGCTCAACCTAAAATGTCAACTGAACTCCAAACTAAAAATCCCCCTAGGGGGATACCTTCTTTAGGTATTCAACACCCCGGGACACCTGAGTGATCTTTCCCCTTTCCTTTCCCTCTTACTCCTCTGGTCTTCCTTTCCTCTTTGTTTCACATTCGTTGTGGTTTCCTCTTCGGAGGTGAGGGCAATTCTGTATGAGCCGATGTCATCCTGCATATCGACTCATGCAGAACTGTAAACCACCAACGTGTTGGCCGTGCGTGGCGACCCGTGTCCCTGGAAAGGGCGATCCTGGCAGTTGAGGGAAACCAACACACTGCTTTGGCCTCTGCTTCAGGTAGACGGGAGGTGCATATTGGTCCCGTATGTATCAATCGGCTGGTCAGCTGACTTTTGTCACTGGCTGTAGGGATCAAGCGAGCGAGCAACTACTAGTCATCTCGTTAAGGGTGGAGACTGACATAGGGTTGTCTTGTGACCGTATGGGCCCTGGTTAGCACTGGTGCACGAATGTGCATCCCCTTGTTGGGCTCAGTTGTGGGTGGTGCGGCCAGGGTCTGAATTGTCTTTTTTCTAAGCTGGATGGAAAAACTTCCTTCCACTCTCTCCTTCCCGGAGAGCAACAAACTGCACAGAATTCCTCATTCATTTGATTTTTCATAATTAAACGCACTGATAGCCTCTCAAATAGTTCTTTCAAAAATCTCACCATTTTTTATAGCAAAAACATTTTAATCTGTTTTAGGGGATGGCCACTCTTTAAAAAAATTACAGTCTGGGGATCTACTGGTTAAAGTTTCTTCAGCCAGTCAGTCGCAACTTCTCTCAAATTGTAATACATAGGTACATTTTCCGTTTCTGTGCAAGCACATCAAACTCTAAATACTTGCCGTGGTGTAATATCTGAACCAGATCTGTTGTTTTCCACAAAAGATGAACTTCTAACTAATTTAAAGGATCAAAATATAATAGATGTACGTCATATAACAATCCGTAGAAATAGGCAGATAACTCCTACAAAACACATTATATTAACCTTCAATAGCCATATTTTACCTACTAGAATTAAAGCTGTATATCTGAACTGTCCAGTCCATTCCTATATTCCTAATCCCATCCGTTGTTTTAAATGTCAGCGCTATGGACATACATATACTAACTGTCGTGGCACTAAAACATGTGCACGATTTTCAGAAATAGACCATGACGATAAAACATGTGAAAACGCTGAATGCTGCGTTGACTGCAAAGGTGACCATACAGCTTACTCCCGCTCTTGTCCAAACTGGATTCGCGAAAAAGAAATCATGGCAGATAAAATCACCCAAGAACTCTCATATCCGGAAGCCCGCAAAATTGTTGAATCCCGAACACCATCAGTTGGAATTTCCTACTCAAGTTCAATCAAACAACCTTTAAAATCTGCACATCAGCATCCAGACTGACGTGTCTATGTCATCAAATAATTCGGCCAAAATACAATCAACAAACACCCAAATCAAAGAAACCGTGATATCTGTCTTCCACACAAATGTTCACCGCGAAAGTCTACTGAACCCCAGACAAGAATTAATACATCTGTATCTGCATCTAAAAAAAAATCCAAATCTCTCTGCATCTAATTGCCAAAAACTTAATACTAGTCACAAGCCTAAAGCAGTTACACCCAATAAAAAAACCGTTAATATTTCTACGTCTAATCACCAAAAGACCAATTCTGCTCAAGCCGTGACACCAAATCAAAAGACAAACAAAAATAAGACTATTCGAGGTTTTCACCAATGGCAAACAGTCACAAAAAACAACGAAAATCAAATCATGACCCATCTCTTGCTTACTTGAAAGATCCCAAAAAGCTAAAGAATTATGTGGAAGAGGCTATGGAAGAGTCATGCGACTCAAGTGAAGACGAAGGAAACACTATTTTTGAGGAATATGTGCCTACTTAATCTTTCCACTTACCTTTTTAATTTCTGTTTTTAAATATTGTCAAAAGTATCATTGTTTTTACCATTTTACTAATTCTTATGTATCACTACTGTACTGTTCGTGTGATTTTTATCTTATTGACTGGTTATAATTGTTATACTTTTTTATATATTATCATTTTGCTTTTACCTTTTTACTATTCTATGTTTTTTAAAGTGACTTTTACATTATGCATGTTTTAAAGTATACATTACTTTTAGATAATTTTTTTTGTTTTCTTCTTTACCTTGTTATTGGCGCAGCATGTTCCTAGAGGGACCTTGTGCCAAAAAAAATCCATCCATCCAACCAACCTACGTTTATCTCATTGACTACTCCAAGTGCGGATTCCAATAATTATACAAAAAGGTATGTGTATGACAGAACCAATTGGCCAACTTTCACACCACTTGTGAACATCACAAATAACGTGTTAGAAAGTGACATTGACAAAGCACTTGATAATATAACTCATTGTATTATCAATGCTACTGATGCTAGCATCCCTAAAACTTTATTTGTTCATAAACACAGAAAATCTTGGTGGAATAGTGATTGCCAATTAGCAAAGAAAAAACAACAAAAAGCTTGGGGTATATTTCGAAGGTACCCCAACAACACTAATTATATAGCATTTAAAAAAGCAAAGGCAGAAGGCTAGACGAATAAGACGCAAAAGCCAGCGTGAATCTTTGGATTAAGTATGTTTCAAGCATAAACTCTGACACATCCAGTAAAGAGCTTTGGAAAAGGGTGAAAAACTGCATGGATCTGTATTCTGAAAGCCATATTTCAATTTTAAAACTGAACAGTCAAACCATCACTTCTACCAAAAGCATAGCTGAGACAATAGGGAATACCCTAGCGTCTATTTCAAATTCAGATTCATATCCTGAACCCTTTTTATCTTATAAAAGACAAACTGAAAAACCAATATTAATTTTAATAGTCATAATTCATTTTCCTACAACAAATGATTTATTTTATCAGAACTTTTAAAATGCTTGCATGACAGTCGTTTATCTGCTCCTGGACATGATGGCATCACTTATGTCATGCTCAAGCACCTCTCTGCACTTTCTCTTAATAATCTGCTTTCTTTTTTTAACAGAATATGGACAGAACACATTTTCCCTAATGCTTGGTGCAGAGCCATCGTTATTCCTTTTCATAAATCAGGAAAAAATGCTATTAATCCTAATAATTACAGGCCTATTGCCCTATCAAGCTGCCTTCGCAAACTTCACGAAAAGATGGTCAATTGCCGCCTCACTCATGTTTTAGAAACAAACAACTGCCTTGCCGCTTTTCAAAGTGGTTTCCGACGTGGTAGATCTACTATCGATAATTTATTCCATCTTGAACACTACATAAGAACAGCTTTTCTTAAACGCAGGCATTTGGTCTCGGTATTTTTTGACACGGCGAAAACCTATGACAGAACTTTGCGTTATGGAATACTCCGCGACCTTTTTAACTTGGACTTGCATGGGAATCTTCCTATTTTTATCAAAAACTTCCTTGCAGTGCGAATTTTCCAAGTTCGTATTGGGGGAACTCTTTCTAGTTCTTATGTACAAGAAGAGGGTGTTCCCCAGGGCAGTGTCCTGAGTGTCACCCTCTTTGCTATTAATATAAATGATATTCTCAGTCAACTACCCCCTTGTGTAAAGGGAGATTTATATGTTGACGACTTCCGGATTATGTGTTTGGGAGAGGATATACGTTTTATCGAAAGATAATTGCGAATTGCTATTAGAAATATTCTTAATTGGACTAAAAAAATGGTTTTGTTATCTCTCATGACAAAACTTCTTGTGTGCATTTTTGTAGACGTAGGGATCTGCATCCAGACCCTGGAATTTTTATCGGATCAACCCAAATTCCTGTTGTAGACAATGTCCGCTAGGTTGGCCTCTATTTTGACAATAAACTTACGTTTTTACCTCATGTTTTACAATTAAAGACGCAAAATTGAGAATTAAAATTGAAAAATCGCTAAATTTACTTAGGCTACTTTCTAATACTTCATGGGGAGCAGACTGAACCTCTCTTCTAAAGATTTATCGTGCTGCAATCCGTGCTAAAATTGACTATGCCTGCCAGGTCTACGGTTCTGCTTGTAAGTCTGTTCTTAAGAAACTTGACACAGTGCACCATAGCGCACTTCGTGTTTGCTCTGGTGCATTTCGTACATCACCTGTTTTAAGCTTATATGTTGATTTTAATGAACCTTCATTACATTATACTCGTGAAAAACTTTCTCTGCAGTTGTTTTACCGTATCCTTTCACATCCTAGTCATCCATTTCATACATATATTTTAAACTCTGACAGGGATACTCTTTATCAGAATCGCCCATCTTGTGTGTCTTGTTCTTTGCGCAGCATGTCCCTAAAGGGACCTTGCGCCAAAAAAATCTATGCAACCAACCCATCTTGTGTGCCTTCTTTTGGTGTAAGAATGAGAAACATATTCAACAACTGCCCTTTGAATGATATTGAGGTGGGCACTTGTCCATTGTACATCTACTCTCCTTGGAATCCACCTGCTATCGCAACCCTTCATCTTTTTAAAGGTTATGAAAAAAAGATTCTAGCCCCTGTGGTCTTTAAACGCTTATTTGCTGCACATCGTGATATTTTTAGCAACCACTTGGACATTAATTCAGATGACTCAAGGAACGGAAATACAATTGGCTGTGGTGTATATTGTGATGGTATGATTCTCAGCTATCGACTTCATCCTTCTACATCTTATATTTACTGACGAATTAGTTGCTATAGAAAGGGCATGGTGCACATATCTCATCATCATAACACATACTTTATCATCTATACCGACTCAAATAGTTCTATTGACGCAATTAAATCTTTTAAATAGCATCCATATGTAAAAAACAAAATAAACTTATAAAAGTTTAAATAGCATCTTAAGCTTTTATAATAATTTGACAAGACATGGTTATAATATATTATTTTGTTGGGTACCTGGACACATGGGTATACCTGGTAACGAGAAAGCGGATGAGGCGGCAAAACTTTCCACTTAGTCCATTACGTCTTAAAATACCATTCTCAGACGTTAAACTAATTACACTAGCCAACAAAAAAAAATTTTTGTCAGTTTCCTGTTCTAGTTAGTCAATTCCTACTAATTTTGGGTTGAAAAAAACGAATATTTAAATGAAATTTTTTAATTAGCTCTTGTTTTCAAGATACAATATAGCTCACTGGAGAAAGATACACAACATTCCACACCTTTATTTAAAGCAAATTGAAGAAGAAAAAAAATCCTATGTTATAAATACAATACAATAGGCTTGTTTCATTAAACAATGTTCTTTATTCAGAAATCAGTGGTTGTTTTTGGCCTATTCTTGCAAATGTTTCCTTTTGAATTGCCTCTTGTACGTCAACGCCGGAACATCTCTTGTAACAGTCCAGCAGTAGTCGGCCAGCATTGACTCTTCTCAGCGACCCTGATATCTGCGTTCCAATACAGAAATATCTTTGTGAAACCTTTCACCATGCTCATCGCTTACAGCTTGACAGTTTTTAGTTAAACAACAACATGGGAGTGGAGGAAATGAAGTTTCAGAGACATGTTGCGTCCAACATCATGGTACTGTTGTAAGAGTTCTTTCAAGAACTGTTGGTAGTTCTCGGCTTTTCTGTTGCCAAGAAATCCCCGTACCACACCTTTTTGAAGGCTTCCCAGGCTGCTTTCTCTTTCCCCTCCAAAACTTTATCAAAAGCAGAGTCCTTCATTAATGTGCGTATTTGAGAGCCCAGAAAGATTCCCTCTTTAACCTTTGATTCACCCAGTCCTGGAAATTTTGCTCAAAGGTATTGGAAAATCTCTCTATCCTTGTTCATTGCTTTTACGAAGTTCTTCATTAATCCCAGCTTAATGTGCAGGGGTGGAAGCAGAATGTTTTATGGATCAAATAGAGGCTAATTTTGGACATTTATTTCCCCGGGATTTAGATTTCTTGAAGGCCATGTGTGAAAGTTTCTTTTATGTAGTGAGAGTTTCTATCTCGACTGTCCCACAAACACAGAAAACAGCAGTACTTGGTATAGCCTAATTGCATTCCCAGGAGTAAAGCAATTTTTTCAAGTCGCCAAAAATCTGCCATTTATGATCCTTGTATTTGATTGACTCGAGAAGTAATTTCACATCTTCGTAAGTTTCCTGCATGTGAACGGAATGTCCAATGGGAATGGAAGGAATATTGTTGCGCCATTGTGTAGTCAGAAGTAGTGTAATGCTTTCAAAGTAAGTTTGGAAGAGTCTATAAATAACTTCCACTTCCATGAATCATGAGTTATGTTCATTGAATTCATCAAACCATTAACATCAGTACAAGCAACATGTTCTTTCTTCTTAAAGAAATGAAGATGAATCTTGTGACGTACCCTGTATTCTGTGATCTTGACTTCCGGTTGGATTCTACATAGAAAATGCGGTTGAGGGTAATTACAGCTATTGGGAGTACCAACTTCCGAGCATTCAAATTCTCATAAAACAGCCATAGTGAGATTTCTCAATTTGGTTCCTATCTTGAAAACAAGAGCTAATCTCAACTTTTAATGTTGATTTTCGTGTTTAGAGAAACAAAATACTTCGAAAATAACTATTTTTGAACCCGAAACATTTTTGTTGGGTAGTGTATTAACCATTTTATTCAAAATAAGTAGCAAGAGAGTTGGGATTTAGAATACAATAATAAACTGCATCATATCAAACCAACAATAATGATCTGGCCTCCAATCTACCCCAGGAAAACAGATGTTCTTCTTACTCGTTTGAGAATAGGTCACTCTAGAATAACTCATAATCTAACGGACTGTCCGGGCCTCCGGCATTTGTATCGATTCTATTTTAATTCATCTTCACCACTCTTGACTAACCTCATTGGAGAAACACCTCATCGGGCACTTTTTATCTTTTTAAAACATGCAGGTTTTTATTTCGATATATAACCTCTTCCAATCTCTTTGGTTTCTCTTGGCATTTTAATGACATCTGGATAGGTCTCTGTCCAGATTGAGCTTTCTATTGTTTTAGTTCTATGTTGTACTATTTTAGTATTTTAATATTTCACCTTTTCACTATTTATCTGAATATATCGAATTGGGATACCCCATCCTGATATATTTTTTTTTCACGTTTGTATTCTTACTCTTTGTTTTGGCGCAGCATGTCCCTCAAGGGATTTTGTGCTATTAAAACTGATACAACCAACCAACCAACCAACCAATCGCTCATAATCATCTATTATTTAGGGACGATGCACCCATGTGTCCTCATTGTCATTTTGATCTCCTGACCATTCATCTTTTAACTGACTGTCCCGGCCTCCGGCACTTGTACAGAATGTATTTTAACTCATCATCACCAATTTTGACAAACCTCATAGGGGAAACTCTTTAACTTTTTGAAACATGCAGGTTTTTATTTTTATATATAATCTTACTCTATCTTAAGTTGGATACCCTTTAATGGCGTTCGGATGAGATCTATTGTAATTTTTTAAATATTTTATTTTTCTAAACCTATTTGCTTGACTATATCTGGATGGGATACCCCATCCAGATATTTTGACAACTTTCTCTTTTTTACATTTATACTTTTAGTCTTTGTGTTGGCGAAGCATGTCCCTTAAGGGATTTTGCGCCATTAAACCTAATTCAACCAACCAGATTATACTTTCTATAGTTATACTGTTATTTCTAGTCTAATGTTTTAGTATTTAAAATTTTTAAATCTTTCTTCTCGACTGTATCTGGATGACTATAACTGGATAAGATACCCCATCCAGATATTTTTATTCTTTCCACCTTTTCACTTCCGTATTTTTAGCCTTTGTTTTGGCGCAGCATGTTCCATAAGGAATTTTGCGCCATTATAACCAATCCAACCAACCAGCCTGCGAGGCCGGTTACATTAGTTATAGGATTAGGTAATAAAAAAAGCCCATCAAATGAAAAAACTCACGTAAAATGCAGACGCGGAAAATGCTTAGCAAAATGAATTGAAATGCAAAGTAACCTAAGATTTCAACTCTACATTTACCTCCTTCTTGGCCTCTGACGCAGCGCCTGCGCAATTGCAGATAGACAGAAATTATTGTATAGCGAATAATCTGGCTTGGCCTGTAGCAGTGGCGATCTATAACAAAATAATAGACATCAATAAAACAAAAGTTGATAAAGGAATGCAAATTCAAAATAGACAAATTTAAATATAAGAAAGAATCCTCATTAGCAGCCTAAATTAGTCGATGCTTAGCACAATGCATTGAAATTCGACATAACGTAAGATGTTAATTAGTTCATTAAGATGTTTTTAATTAAGATGTGTTTTGATGTTTATCTCCTCCTTTAGCATCTGTCGCAGCTCTTGCGCTATCTGTTATGAAATAGCTGTCTACAGATTAATACCGCCTTGGCTGCCTGAGCAGACGAACTATAACAAAAAAAAAATACAGACATCAATAAATAACAACTTGATAAAAAAATACAAAAACATAATTGATAAATGCAAATATAAGAAGAGAAACACTGCCCCCATTGCTCAAATCTTAATATTTGGACGTGAACATATTATAGCTGTGAATAATCAACAATCGGTCTAGTTTTTACTTATTTCATTTTGGTTATATTATTTTTAAATTAGAAAAGTTTCAGTTTCAAAACCGGTTCTGAAAGTTAACGTATTTTATGAAAAATAATCTGAAAAAAATCGAAAAAAGTAAAACCTGGGCCGGTTGTGAATCGTTCTCAGGTATCCTATGCAAAAGATAGCATTCAAAAATATAAGAGTTTGAGCGAGATATTTGAAAAGAAGACTTTGCATTATCACCCGGATCTTTTTAAGTCAGTAGTGTGGGTTCTCAAAAAAAATGAATATCAGAAGAAAATGGTATACGTACGGCGTCCTCCCCGGTTCCATTGGCGCGGTGGACGCTGCGGGCAGGGGGGAGGAGGAGGAGGAGTTGAGCTGGAAATAGGATTTGCAGAAGAGGGAGAGGGCGAATGGCAGGAGGAGGAGGGCGATTAGAAGGAGGCGGAGGACTGCGATTAGCAGAAGGAGAACTGTGAATAACAGGAGATGGAGAACGTTGAACAGGAGGAACAGAAAGAGGGGGAGAAGTATGAGGGGGAATATTTTGCCCGCTCGCCGAGGAACCAGGCGACCTGGAAGCACGCTTCTTACGTTCAGGTCCCTACAAAACATAACAGAATAAAACAGTCTTAATCAGATGAGATACCACATAAAATACCTGTTGCGGAATGAAAAAATACATACAAAGTAGCAGAAAACTGACTGAAAAAATTATCTCAGCACTAGAAGAGCGTTTTCCGTCACGCCTGAGGTCGGGGTCCGGTGATTGCAATGACCTCATACTAGGGAAGTCGTCTCCCGCTAATTCAAAATAAAAATAAAAAATTTTTAAATATTTCAAAGTGTGGAAATATTTTATGAAATTGGTCCTGCAATTTGGTTGTACTTTAAAACACTTAACGTTCAATATTTATGAAAAAAAATGAAAAGATATTTATGAAAACTTACTTCCACTTGTTGAGGGTGCGTCCTCGGCTGACTGATCCAGAGATAATGAAGATAATTCACGGTCCCTGGAAATATATTATTAAAAATGTAAAACATTTTTTTATTATTATATAAAAACACTGTTTTCCCTGGTTCTCCAAAAACACATTAGAATATTTATGGAATCATTAAAAATATTAAATCTTTTTTTTAATTAATAAACTAAATTTAAATTTTTCAGGGCTTTTTGAGATTATTTACAAGTATCTTCTATTCCAATGCTGTTTAATTTTTTTTTATAAAATTCGAAAATTCTGATATTAAAAAGACAAGTAAGAAAAATCATGAATTAAGCATAGATTCTGAAGCACTTTCCAACACTTCTTGAATTTTTTAACAAAACTTCGTTTTCCAGGGATATAACGTATTATTGTTCATATACAAACATGTATTCCAATACTTTTGAAAAGCCGTGTATATGATCAGTCGGTTAATATATAGACTACATCATGGTAAAATTCTAATTTAGCAAGAAAACGCTTAACTGGTTGAAATTTTGCTCTCAGCAATTTATACTAATAGATGGTAACATACTTGAATACTTTTGTTTAGCCCAGTAAAATACATAGTACTTTTAGTACACGTAAGTATTTTGCTAAAGTATAGTTTAAAAACATTCTCTTTAAACTGTTTAAATGAAATTTATAGGAATTATCATCCAAAAGCGACTATGTATCCAGTTTTTTTCGTGACCTTGCACATCATTTTATCTATATTCTACAAACATTTCTTGGTAAAATAAATGCAGTTCACCGTATAAAGGCATAACATATTTTAAAAGCACCTTTTAAGTATATCACGCTTATGTTAAATAACCTTTCCGAGATCTTTTGTGTAACTCCGTGTCTCTAAATTATGTAACAATTAGCATTTATATAAACCATATAATATGTACACATATAGTGAAACTTAAAAGCGTATATCATAATTAAAAATGCATTCCATCCCTCTGACAGTCCTCTTCCATAATATACAGGACTTCAGATATAATATACAATTTGAAATTTTTTGTGTCCCTGTAAATGCTATGCACTAGTATGACGCATTAAATAACTCATATTAATCCTCAACAGCGTATATCAATTTGATTATATATGAAATCGTTTACCATAATTAATATATGCTGCAAACCATTCCCCCTGTATTACTATGTATTGGAATTCTTTTGTATGGTCCTGTAAATGAATAATAACTATTCTTTTCGCTGAATAGTTTATAAAACTGATATTTTGGTGCACTTTGTAGATGCATATAAATTTAAAGTTGTTTGATAGGGACATTCATTTTAAGTGATTTTTTCCCCCATAAGCCGTATTGTAATGGAAAACTTTTGACTCTCCCTGTAAATAAGGCAATCATGGCAGAACCTTCGTTTTCTATAGGATTCGTGCTCGACTAAACGTCATTAACCTCCAGAAATTTCATGACTATCCGAGTATATTTAGGAGAGTTAGAGCGCGGACAGACAAATTGAAGACATAAGCACTTTTCAACTTTGTTGGAAAGTGCTGAAAAAGTTTTTTTTACCCGCGTCTTTCAACATGAAGAAAGTGGAAGGATTTGAAAGTAATCCATTTTCGCTTTACTCTGTAAATATTGCTTTATAAAAACCATGAACAACGTAAACATTTATTCCCCCTTGTAACTACTGATAAATAAGATTTATAGGCATATTTTTGCATTATACTGTACAGTTGGCATGTCCGGCAAAACTGACGATAAATAATATATAACGAAAAATTAAAAGGCTTAGGATCATTGGGTTACTGCTTACTCTACTATCTGTATTAAATGAAGAAACAGAATCCTGTAAAAAATAGACGGATTTTTAAAATAAAAATAAATATATTTGCAAATTGGTTCTTATGAGGTCGATTTTTACATTTCTGTTAAAATTGCATTATTTAAATATGTCTTTAATCGAAATTTTAAATATATAACTATTACACAATTTCGTCGAATAATTTCTAATTTTATGAAAATCGGATGCATAGAACAATTACAGAGGCAATCAAAAGTATTCCATTACTTTACGGTTAATGAGGAAAAACGTTTCAAATGTAAAGTTACACAACCAACTATTTTGAAATTTAAAACACATAATTATTACATAAATTTGACGAGTGATTTAAAGTTTTATGAAAATCGGATGCATAGATAAATTACAAGGACCATCAAAAATATTCCAATACATTAATAATTATGTATTTTAAATTTCAAAAGAGTGAAATGAATTTGAATTTTTCCCCATTAATATTAAACAATTTTGTCGAGTTATTTCAAACTTTATCAAAATCGGATGCATAGTTCAATTACAGGGACAATCAAAACTATTCCGTTACATTACTGCTAATGGGAAAAAAGTTTCAAATGGATTTCAATGGTGCTACACTCATTAGAACATAATAAAATTGATGTGCATCTATAAAGTACATATTACAATATACATTTTTTATCATATGTGGTGCAAAGAACATTTGTTATTGACATAAAAGGCCGCACAAAAGTATTCCACTACATAATGGTATAGGAAGAACGTAGTTTGGTGCACATTTTAATTAGCACTTTCCAACAAAATGGAAAAGTTCTTATGCATTCGGTTTGTCTGGCCGTCTGTCAGCGATCTAATTTACATAAATATACTCGGATTGTTATGAAATTTTAGGACTTCATTGACGTTTACCCTAGGACGAACCCTATTGAAAATGAAGTTTCTCATTATATTCAAAATTAGAATCAAAAGTTAGAATCAAAAGTTTCTCATTATATTACGGCCTATAGGGAAAAATCCTTTCAAAGGCATTTTGAAGCTGTTATATCCTGTCAAACACGGCCCACTAGTGGCCGCGAGGTTCTGACCTCCAAACTGGTAGATGTGGGTGCTGGTTTCGCATCCAATCGCGACCGTCGGCCTAACCCTTAAGAGCTTTCCGTGGTTTTCTTCGAACCACGAGTAAATACGGGTTAGGTTCCCTTAGAAAGACCCCCACGGAGGCATATATCCCATAAGGCCTATATCCCCTAGCGTAGATAATTGGCAGACATAAATACAAACAAACAAACCCGTCAAACATATTAAAATTTATGTGCTTTTACGAGGTGCATTAAAATATGCATTCTGTAAAATATAAGGTGAAAATGTATCTATTATTCATTTACAAGGCTATACAAAAGAATTCCACTAGATAATGGTAAAAGAAGAATTTGTGTGTGACATATTTTAAATATATTAAACTGTTTCATGCATAATAAAATTGATGTAGGTCGATGAGGCTAAGTATAAATTATACGATACTGCCTTCCCTAATATAAAGTACATAGTATTTACATAAACACACAAAAGATTTCAAATAGTACATTCTTTCCGCAGTACTATATATGTATCTGATGATAGCTGATGGATGGATGAAATGCATTTTAATTATGATATGCGCGTATAAGTTTCACTAAATTTATGCATATTATATGTTATGTATAAATGCTATAGTTAATATACAGGGCTAGACAAAAGAGCTCGCCAAAGTTACTGAATATGAGCATAAATTACTAAAAGGTGATTCTTAAATAAATTATGCATTTTTACGCTGAACTGAATTAAAATTACTAAGAAATGTTTGCAAAATATAGATAAAATCATATACAGGGCCATGCAAAGATTTGGGACATGGAGCCTATGAATGATAATTTGAGTAAGTGATTTCAGTTGTTTTAATTTAAAAGAAAGTTTAGCTTAACACTGATGTGTAATAAAGGTATCAGGCAAACTACATGGCTGAAAAAAGTATTCAAGTAATTTTTCCACGTATTTGTATAAATTGCTGAAAGACCAATTTGAATCTAATAGGCTTTTTTTGCTAAAATAAATTTTCCCGTTATATAGCATTTATATTAGCTGGCAGATCAAATACAGGAATGTTCAATAGTACTGGAAAACATATTTGGCTATATTTATCCTTATATCCTTATTTACATAAATAACAATTTTTTTAAAACATTTCATGAAGCGTTATTAATTGCTTCAAAATATATGCTTAATGCATGATTTTTATTACTTGTTGTTATTAACTACTTATAATTTTATAAGATTGATATATGAGTGTGATATTTTTAAAATTTCGTTATTGTACGAACGCATCTCATTTGCTACGCTTCACGTACAATTTCCAACTTGTTTTTTAATGTGCTGGAGTATGCATTTTAAGGAGTCATTGTGTGCTAGGTAAATTACTTACAAGGCTTCCACATCTGAATTAGAAAATCTATTAAGTATTTCTTCCAGCTTCTTGTATTGTTTATCCAAGTTAAGATATCTCGTGTAAATTTCATCCCTCTGGGACTTACCTTCAGTCATTTCACCCTATTTAGAAGAAAAATAAATATTAAAGTAAAATTTTTAAACACTGCTATAGTTATTGTATTTAAGGATTTTTTTCACAGATTTACGTAACACTTGTGAATTTATAAGATTTAAATTTAAGTGAAAAAAAATCTTTATTGTACCTATTCGGATTACATTAGAAATTATATCAGCTTTGAAATGTTGCTGCAAAGTAGACATTGGATGTATGCCTGTATACAATACATGGCCATTGCTGACCGTTCACTTGTGAATTTAGACACTTTGTTAAATATCTAGAAAAATACATGAGGAATTATCTGGAAACGCTTCTTGTATAAATATTGGGTTGGGGAAAAAGTAATTTCGTTTTTTGCCAATAGATAGTTTTAAAATCGTATATCTTGAGTACTATACAGCATTTGAAAGGTAAGTCTCTAGCATATTATAAATGTAAAGTTATCATCATCTGTTTAATCAGTCAAAAGTTATTGCGTTTTAAAAAGACAGATTCCAGAAGATCATTTCCGTCACATTTTAGTTTATTTCTAAAAAGAAAAAAATGCGGCTCAGGTTCATCGAAAATTGCGTGGCGTTTATGGTGATCGATGCTTAAGTAAACGCTAAAGTCAGAATATGGTTGGCTCGTTTTCGTTCCGAAAATTTCGATATTAAGGATGAAAATTTCCCTGGCCAGCCTATTGTTAAAAAAGTCGATGCAATTAAAAAAAAAAAAATCGAAGTACACTGACGTAATTTTTCCTGCGACATTACTACGCAACTAAACATCGACCATAAAACATTTTTGAACCATTTACAAAAAATTTAATACCAAAAGAAACTCGAGTTCCCCATGAGTTTGCAGTGAAAAAGTTTAATGGACAGAGTTTCCATTGGGGATTGCTACTGATATGGAACAAAATCAAGCCATTTTTGAAACAAATGATTATGAGTGATGAAAAGTGAATCACGTACGACAACAATGTGCGAAAAAGATCGTGGTCGAAGCTTCACAAACGATGGTAAAGCCCGGATTCACGCCAAGGAAGGTGATGCTGATTGTTTGGTGCGAATGAAAAGGAATTGTCCATCATGAGCTGCTCTAACCTGGCAAAACCATTAATTCAACTATCTATTGTGAACAAATAATGCAATTGAAGCAGGTGATTAAAAAAACCTGTCCGAAATTCATCAATAGGAAAAGCGTTTTCTTCCATCACGACATCGCTAAACGACACACACGTTTAGTCTCTCAGCAAAAACTGAGAGAGCTTGGTTGGGAGGTTTTGATGCACCAACCGTGTAGTCTGGACTTAGATCCAACCAATTACCATTTGTTCCACCCTCTGCGGAACTCTCTTAATGGTGTTAGGCTAGCTTCAAAAAAGGCTTGTGAAAATCACCTTGTTCAGTTTTTTGCACAGAACTCGCAAATTCTACAGTGACGGAATTATGGTTTTACCAGAAAAAGGATAAAAGGTCATAGAACAAAGCACCACATATATTACTGATCAGCTTTTTTTAATTTATATAAATAAATTCATTTTGAAAAATACGGAAAAAAAAGCGAAATTACTTTTTCCCCAACCCAATATAACAGTAAAAGTCATAGATGACAGTGAAGATTTTTTCCTAAAACTCCATAGGGGACCGTCAACAAATTTAAAAACAATGAATATCTTTTGGATAACCCTGTCAAAACTAATGTAGCAAAAGTTCTCAAACTGTAGATTTTAATTAAATGGCTTATTGTAATAAATTGTGCTCATTTATAAACGAATAACCTGTATACACGTAGAGAAATTACGATTTTTTTAAATGGTCCCAAATTTTGCCAAGTTGTTTGCTTATAGTTTTTAATATAAAGTAACACTCTTTTCTAAAAATATGACAAATGTAACGCACAATAACCTGCAATCCTTCTATAGTAAAAAGAAAACTAGCCTTAAAAGAATGACACCTGGAATGATGCTGATGTGTAAGGTTTCCGGAAATACGCGTCCGGGTTTACCACTCCTTGCATGAACCGAATAAACCAATCCGGAAAGGGACCCGTCTATGCATCGCGAAGCGATTTCATGGGGTATTGGCGAGCGCAGCAAGCAGGGGAAGCCTACAACTTGGAATCGCGAAGCGTTTACGCGAGGGGTTGGCGAGCATGGCGAACAGGAGGCACCAGCCCCCCTATAGTTTAAAAGAACTGTAACTGCTCATTCCAATTATGCATGTTTGGGGCGCCGCACCCCACTTTGACCCCCCCCCCAAATGCGAAATTTTTAAATTTTTATCCACAGCACTCGTGTTGCTTGTCTTTAAAAAGGTCTGAAACTGCCTTTTCCTACTATGCATGTCTTGTGTGTCTCCTTCCGCTCTGCCCTCCAGGGGAGCACATTTTTAATTTCTTCACAACACCAGTCGTGTGACACATCATTTGAAAGGTCTACAACTGCTTATTCATATTATGGATGTCTTGTGTGTCATCACCCACTCTGCCCTCCCAGAGGGGGCATATTTTTAATTTCTTTACAATACCAGTCGTGTGACACATCATTTAAAGGTCTGCAACTGCTTATTCATATGGATGTCTTGTGTGTCACCCCCACTCTGCCCCCCCCAGGGGGGACATTTTTAATTTCTTTACAACACCACCCAGCAAACACAGAGCTATCGGTAAGCAATCGGACGATAGCCGCTTGCCACTGTCAGCGGTATTGGACCGATGCAGTTGCCGCTACCGTTCCCATATCTATTTTGGTACACTGCGCGAATGCCGCCCGATTCACGAGGCACGCAGCCGGTCCGGTATCGGCAAGCCTGGGGTCTTTTGCGGAGGTACCCGAATAAAAATAACTATATTATATAAAAAAGCAAGGGCTGAAGCTAGAAGAGTGCGACGTAAAAGCCAACGTGAATCCTGGGTTAACTATGTATCAAGCATCAAATCAAATACCTCCAGTAAAGAACTGTGGGCTAAAGTGAAAAAATGTATGTGCATTTACTCTGAAAATCACATTTCTATTTTAAAACATAACCGTCAAACTACCACCTCTCCTAAGAATATAGCTGAGACAATAGGGTCCACCCTAGCTTCTATTTCAAAATCAGACGCATATCCAGAACCTTTTGTATCATGCAAAAGACGAACTGAAAAGACCAGGATTGATTTTAATTCTCATAACTCTTTTTCATATAATGGACCATTTACTATGTCAGAACTCTTAAAATGTTTGCTAGATAGTCGCTTATCTGCCCCAGGTTACGATGGCATCACCTATATCATGATAAAGCATTTGTCTGCACCCTCTCTTGACGCTCTCCTTTCTTTTTACAATAGAATTTGGATGGAACAGATTTTTCCTCGAGCTTGGTGTAGAGCTATCGTAATTCCTTTTCCTAAACCTGGAAAAGATGCTTCCAATCCAAATAATTACAGGCCAATCGCACTCTCTAGCAGCCTTTGTAAATTACTTGAAAAAATGGTCAATTGCCGCCTCATGTACACTGGTGTCCAAAAGTTAAGCATAATTGGTAATTAAGTAATTATTTTTAAGTAATGAAAGAAATATGAATCGGAATGTGCTGAAACTCCAGGTGTGTAAACAAAATAGTACGCGTCACATATTTTCGCGAAGAGTTTTCCCCGAAATCGAACAGGGGACCGTCAACAAATTGAAAAAGAACGAAGATCTTTTGGATAACCCTGTCAAAACTAATGTAGCAAAAGCGTTCAAACTGCACATTATGATTAATTGGCTTATTGTAATGTACTGTGTTGATTTTTACTAGGATAGCATGTATACTCGTAGAGAAATTAAGGTTTTTATAAAAACAGTCCTAAATTTTTCCAAGTTTTTTGCTTATAATTTGCAGAGTTCTTATTATAAAATAATGTTCTTTTCTGAAAATATGACAAACATCATTGTACACAATACCCTGTCATCAGAATTTAAAAATAATAAAAATTGTATGAAAAATGAGTATGTTTAGTAAATAATTTTTCATTGCGCATGCGTCAACGATATCAAAATGTCATTTGCATATTGTGTTAGCTAAATGTATAGAGCAACTTCTGTAAAAGTTTCAAAAACATAGCTTGAAAATTCTGAAAATGGGAGCCTATAGTATCAACTCAAAATCCGTTATTCCTAAAGGAAGCAAAAAAATCAGGGGTTTTACCTAAATATAGTTGTACGTGCAGTATTGTGTAGGCACTAAACAATGGAATATGGATACAGCCCCTCATCTTTTTGCTTCATTTAGGGAATAAAGGATTTTGAGTTGATTCTATAGGCTCCCATTTTCAGAATTTTCAAGCTATGTTTTTGAAACTTTTACAGAAGTTGCTCTATACATTTAGCTAACACAATATGCAAATGACATTTTGATATCGTTGACGCATGCGCAATGAAAAATTATTTACTAAACATACTCATTTTTCATACAATTTTTATTATTTTTAAATTCTGATGACAGGGTATTGTGTACAATGATGTTTGTCATATTTTCAGAAAAGAACATTATTTTATAATAAGAACTCTGCAAATTATAAGCAAAAAACTTGGAAAAATTTAGGACTGTTTTTATAAAAACCTCAATTTCTCTACGAGTATACATGCTATCCTTGTAAAAATCAACACAGTACATTACAATAAGCCAATTAATCATAATGTGCAGTTTGAACGCTTTTGCTACATTAGTTTTGACAGGGTTATCCAAAAGATCTTCGTTCTTTTTCAATTTGTTGACGGTCCCCTGTTCGATTTCGGGGAAAACTCTTCGCGAAAATATGTGACGCGTACTATTTTGTTTACACACCTGGAGTTTCAGCACATTCCGATTCATATTTCTTTCATTACTTAAAAATAATTACTTAATTACCAATTATGCTTAACTTTTGGACACCAGTGTATGTTTTAGAGACAAACCATATGCTGACTGCTTTTCAAAGTGGTTTCCGATGTGGTAGGTCTACTACTGATAATCTAATTCATCTTGAACATTACATTCGGACAGCTTTCCTTAAACGCAACCATTTGGTGTCAGTCTTCTTTGACATGGCGAAAGCCTGTGACAGAACATGGCGATATAGAATTCTCAGAGATCTTTTTAACATGCACTTCCGCGGGAACCTGCCAATTTTTATCAAAAATTTTCTTGCCATTTGAGTCTTTCAAGTCCGAATTGGGGGAACTCTGTCTAGCTTTTATAAACAAGAAATGAGTGTACCTCAGGGCAGCGTCCTGAGTGTCACCCTCTTTGCTATTAAAAAAAATGATATTCTTAGACAACTCCCTTCTGTGAAAGGAGACTTATATGTTGATGACTTCCGTATTATGTGTATTGGACATGATATCCGTTTTATTGAAAGACAGCTACAAATTGCCATCACCCACATTCTTAATTGGAGAAATAAAAATGGTTTTATTATTTCTCAGGACAAAACTTCTTGTGTACATTTCTGTAGACGTAGGGATCTACATCCAGATCCTGAAATTTTTATTGGCTCATCGCAAATTCCTGTTCTGGATAATATTCGTTACCTCGGCGTTTATTTTGACAAAAAACTTACATTTTTACCACATGTTTTACAATTAAGGACAAAATGCGAAAAAATTCTAAATTTAATAAAGGTACTATCCAACACTTCTTGGGGTGCAGACCGTACTTCTCTTAATATATATCGTGCTGTTATTCGTTCTGAAATTGACTATGGCTGCCAGATCTACGGTTCTGCTTGCAATTCTGTTCTTAAAAAATTAGACACTGTGCATCATAGCGCACTCAGTGTTTGCTCTGGTGCTTTTCATACATAACCAGTTCTAAGTATGTATGTTGACTGTTATGAACCTTCATTACACTATACTCGGGAAAAACTTTCTCTGGAGTTGTTTTACCGTATCCTTTCACACCCTGGTCATCCACTTCATACATTTCTTTTAAATACTGACAATGATATTCTTTATCAGCATCGTCCTTCTTGCATCCCAGCTTTTGGTGTCAAAATGAGGAACCAACAACAGCCGTATGAGTAATATTGAGTTTAGCTCTTGTCTATTAAATATATATCCTCCTTGGAACCCACCTGCTATCAGCTCTCTCAATTCTTTTAAAGGTTATGATAGGAAGAATTTAGCCCCATCTGCATGTAAACAATTATTTGCTGCACATCGTGCTGACTTTTGCAATTACATGGACATTTACACAGATGGATCTAAGAGTGGGATCTTGTTGGTTGTGGAGTTTATTGTGATGATGTTACCCTTAGTTATCGACTTCATCCTGCTACATCTGTTTTTACAGCCGAATTATTTGCAATAGAGAGGGCCATGTTATACATTTTACATCATAACACATCTTTCATCATCTATACTGATTCAAATAGTGCTATTGATGCATTAAAATCCTTTAAAAAACATTCTTATGTCTCAGCTGTCCTGGATTCTTTTACTAATTTGACTAGACGTGGTTATAATATTTTATTTTGCTGTGTACCTGGACTCATGGGCATCCCTGGTAATGAAAAAGCTGATGAGGCGGCTAAACTTGCTCGTAATCCGTTACATCATAAATTACCATTCTCAGACGTTAAACTAGATATTAAAAATTTTATTACGAATAAATGGCAAGAAGACTGGAATTTAGAAGACAATAATAAGCTGCTGCACCGTATTAAACCTACAATTGTGAATTGGCCTCCGACTTATCCAAGGAAAACTGACGTTCTTTTGACTCGTCTGAGAATTGGGCACTCAAGAATCACACAAACATCTCTTGCTTCGGGAGGATGCCCCCATGTGTCCTCACTGTCATTTTTATATCTTGACCATACATCATATTTTAACTAACTGTCCTGGCCTCCGGCACTTCTACAGACTGTTTTAATTCATCATCACCAATCTTGACAAACCTCATTGGGGTGACACCTCATGGGGCTCTTTTTACCTTATTAAAACATGCTAGACTTTATTCTGAAATATAATCTCTTCATTTATATGATTGTTTTTTATGACTTTAACTTTTAGCACTTTAATGACATCTGGATGGCATAGTAATTATGTTTTAATTTTTACATTTGCCTGACTGTATCTGGACGGGATACCCCATCCAGATAGTCTTTTTTTTTTACCCCTTGGCTTTTTGTCTTATTACTCTTTGTTTTGGTGCAGCATGTCCCTCAAGGGATTTTGTGCCTCTAAAACCCATACAACCAACCAACCCCCCAGGGGGATACCTTCTTTAGGTATTCATGGGCTTCACAACCCCGGGGCACCTGAGTGATCTTTCTCCTTTCCTTTTCCTCTTACTTTTCTGATCTTCCTTACATCTTTGTTTCACTCTCATTGTGGTTTCCTTTTCGGAGGTGAGGGCAATTCTGTATGAGCCGATATCATCCTGTATATCGACTCATGGAGAATTGTAAACCTCCCACGTGTTGGCCGTACGTGGCGACCTGTGTCCCTGGAAATGAGGATGCTGGCAGTTGAGGAAAACCAACACACTGCTTTGGCATCTGCTTCAGGTAGACGAGAGGTGCATATTTGTCCCGTATGCATCAATCGGCTGGTCAGCTGACTTTGTCACTGGCTTTAGGGATCAAGTGATCGAGCAAATACTAGTCATCTCGTTGAGGGTGGAGACTGACATAGGTTTGTTTTGTGACCGTATGGTCCCAGGTTAGCACTGGTGCACGAATGTGCATCCCCTTGTTGGGCTCGGTAGTGGGTGGTGCGGCCGGGGTCTGAATTACTTTTTTCAATTATGGATGGAAAATCTCTATTTCCTTCTAATTCTCTCCCAAGTGGAGAGCAACAAACAGTACAGAAACTTGCATTCTCGCGTTTTTTTGTCATTAAACGCCTTCATAGCCAATCTGATTGTTCTTTCAAAAAAACTTCACCACTTGTAATTGCTAAAACATTTCAGTCTGTTTTGGGGGATGGGCATTCGCTCAAGAAATTGCAATCCGGGGATTTACTTGTTGAGATCTCATCTCATCATGTTGAGATCTCATCATACATTGGTCCCTTTTCTGTTTCTATTCAAGCACATAAAACTCTAAATACAAGTCGTGGCGTAATATCTGAGTCAGAACTTTTATTTTCTACTAAAGAAGAACTTATGGAAAACTTAAAAGATCAAGATGTCATAGATGTAAGACGTATAACAATTCGTCGGAATGAAAAAGTGCTTCCCACAAAGCACAACATTCTGACTTTCAATAGCCCGAATCTACCTACTAGAATTAAAGATGCTTACCTAAGCTGTCCCGTCCGACCATATATTCCCAACCCCCTTCGATGTTTTAAATGCCAGCGCTATGGACATAAAAATAGTAACTGTCGTGGCACTAAAACTTGTGCACGTTGTGCTAAAGTTGACCATGACGATAAAACATGTGAAAACGATGAACGTTGCGTCAACTGCAAAGGTGACCATCCAGCTTACTCCCGCTCTTGTCCAAACTGGATTCTCGAAAAAGAAATCATGGCAATTAAAATCACCCAAAAACTTTCTTATCCAGAAGCCCGCAAAATTGCTGAATCCCGAACACCATTGTTCCACAGTTGGCGTCTCTTATTCTACCCTACTCAAACGCCAAGCAAACTCTGTGAGGCACATAAGCACTCAGACTGATTCTGCCATTCCGTTTGACTCACCCTCATCTAGCAATTTAAAGAAAAAAACCCGTAATGTATACTGTAACGTTACTCCAAGACTGATGCCAAAATTAGAGTTCTGGCCACCATCATCAGAACCTGTGAAAATAGAATACCTTTATAAACGAACACAAAATTCATTAGCTGAAACTTCAAAACCTACCAAACATGAGACACAGGCTACTTCAGAATCAGATAAAAACAATCCGTTGAACCCCAATGTATGTCCAATTAAAAAAACAAACATAAAATCTAGCACACACAAGGATAGGAATAAACCCTCAACCCAAGTCTCTTCACAGTGGAAAACTGTGAAGAGAAAGGGCAAAAAATCTTGCCTCAGCTCTGCAATTAAAAACATAAAAGATCCAAAACAGTTGCTTAACTATGCTGAAGAGGCTATGGACTCATCGAGTTATGAATCTGATGATGATGAAACAAATACGGTTTATGAAGAATATGTGCCTTCTTCTTAAATTGCAAAAAAAAAAAAAAAATGATTGATTGGTCTGTTTTAAGCTGTATTTTGGCATTTTGTTTCAATTTAATACAGACATTTTTTGAGAAATTTTACTAGTTTTAATCTAAATATTTATTCTTTTGAACTATATTTTGGTTGTATAACTCATTAACAGGGCCTTGCTGTTCTTTAAATATTGCACCGTTTTTGCATTTATGTCACTGTTTGTTTTGCACAATTTTCATGATTCTTTAAAGGATATTGACTTTTATCGTATACCATATTGTTGTATTGTTGACTTATTGTCTTATTGATTTGACTGATTTAACTCTTGTTTTGTCCTGAATTGTGTTTTAATCTTTTGTACTTGTTTTATTTACATTCATCTCTTAACGCTTTCATCTTTTAACCTTGCTTTTTATCCACTTATATTTTTACATATTTTTAACAATTTTAAAAAACTTTTCAGTTTTTGCTTCATCCTGGTCTTGGCGCAGCATGTCCCCAGTGTGACTTTGCGCCAGTAAACCTCAATCAACCAACCAACCCTATACAATGGAAATGAATAGATATGCAGAGCATTTACGCAAGTGGGCGTATAAGCTGAATTGTCTGCCCTGAAATAACTTGTCATAAAAGAAGATATTGTATGTCAAATGAATATATATTAACAGAAATTAAACGGGTTTAAATAACAAATAACAACCTTTATTAAAATCATAATTAAAATCAAACAAACAAATATGAATATAAAATCAATTGATTAATAACATAAATATTGATATCAGTTCTTCCATAGGATTCCAATTAATATTATTCACTTTATACGTAATGAACCAGAGCACCAGAAGAAAGAAGTTTATATTGTAAAAAGAAAATTATATTTTAACTTGAAATGAAAAAAAAAAAATTTTATGAAAAATATTTTTATCTTTAAGTTTAATTCAAATCATAATTCCCAGTTCATCCTAAACATTTACTTTCAGAATAAATTTTAATCACTGACGTTAACAAATAAATAACAGAAAACTTTAAATTTAATTCTTAAATATAAATCTCCCCTTCCCACTACTACAAAGTCAAGTTAACCTTTTTTCAGATGATAAATGCTCCTAAGGATTAAAGCTGCCACTCAAGAATACCTTCCTAAAATACATCACCTGCCACATGATGTATTCTCCATTAATCTACCTCTGCTACAAGAAGATTTATATGGAGGGTGGAGCAAAACAAAATAGACAATGAATCGACTCAATGACAGTAACATCCGAACAGAGATCCCATGCATACAGTTGGCAAAAAAAGTATTTGTACACCCTAAATTTTTTTTATTTTTAACTAAATAAAAACAGATATTTTGTCAAAAATAGTTTTAATACAGTCTGTTTACCGTGTGTTTTAAATTACACAGCAGGAAATTTCGATAAAGATGTAAAATAATTTTCTAATACTAAAAGTTTAAAAATTTCTTGCAAAAAAAGTATTTGTACATTTCTCCATCGTGATATGTACTGTGTTTTATAGTGTTTATCGTTCAAAGGACTACTTTTACAGAAGCTGTTAATAATTTTTAACTTCCTATTATATTTGTCTGACATTTAATCCAATTTGCTCTTGAAGTAATTGAGTATAGAACCTAAAACTAGAGAGGCACCTCTAGATATATGAAATCCTATGATTGAGCATAATGAAAATTTAAATTCGCAACAAGAATTTGTAAAAGCTATTAAATTACCATTTACAACTATTGGATGTATAGTAAGAACCTATGAATAAATTAAAAGCATCGAAATTCAATGAAAAACAGGACTTCTCAGCAAAGTAACAATGAGGGAAAAAGGGAGTGTTGTTAAAAAGCTTTAAAAAATCCTATGCGTTCGGTTCAAAAATTTGCTAGAGACCTTGCAACATCTTCTCGCATCACAGTAATACCTCAAACAATAAAAAATATTCTTCTCAATGCAGACTTAAAAGGAAGAACCTCAAGGAAAAATTCATTCATCAGCGAAACAAATAGGTGAAAACGCATAGTATTCGCTTTCGCATACAGAAGTAAATTATTGGATTTTTGGAAAACAGTAATTTTGTTTGAGGGAAAATTCGGAATTTTCTTACCAAGAAGCATTCGATAAAATTGGCGAAAAAATAAAACTGTTTCTAAATCCAAAATGTATACTTCAAACTATCAAGCATGTTGGGGGGAATATTATAGTTTTGGGGTGTATAGCTTCTAATGGAGTAGGACATTTAAAATTTATTGACAATGGAAGGACAGGTTTAACATACATTGATGTGTCGCGGCATTATTTATCAAACCGTGCCAAGAAATTTTGCGTAGAGAAAGCTTTTCACTTTCTGCAGTATAACTACCAAAGCATGCTGCTGTGATTACCAGCACATGGTTACGACAATACTCGAAGACGACTGGTAACTCCTCTAAAATCTCTAGACTTGAATCCAATAGAAAATTTTCAGATGCTATTGGATGCAAAAATCCGAAAAAAATATGTATCAGTAAAAAAAGCTCTTATTGTGTCATGGAATAACATTAACCAGACCTCTACAAAAAAGTTGATGGAATCTATGTCACACCATCTAGAAGTAGTCATAAGCGCTAAATCAATTCACATAAAATATTAATTTGTATTATTTTACTAAATTTTCCTTAATTATATTACATTAATATAGTGTACAAATACTTTTTTTGCATTATATTTTTGTATATTTGTTTATTATAATGTAAAAAATCGATTCGTTTAATTTTGTTTTTGCTTCTATAATATTATAATGCATTAAATTAATGTATTACAGTATTTTTTGCTTAAATCTTTTGTTTAATTTCATTATAATTAAAAAAAATGAAGTGTACAAATACTTTTTTGCCAACTGCATAAGCTCCGGATCCTCCCAGGGAAAAACGATTGTCCAAGCAATCAGCAAGTCATTACCAGCTCGCCGGCTATCGTAATGCTTGTTAAAACGAAACCACTGTATTGAGCCTAAATTCATTGCTAACAAATTAAAGTCGATAAAATTAATTCGAAATAGATATAACTAACAGTCTGAATTAAAAGATATGTTTAAGAAGGAGAGATTAAAAGATATTGTTCTTAAAAGAATAAGTAAAAATAAAAACTCATCTGACATTTTGCTGTAGGTGGCCGGCACCTTGCTATTCATTCTGAAGCTTTCATTCAATTTAAACGTCAATTCAAATATGTCAGTTCCTCTTATAGCAGCATATTCGCTTTAAAAACCGTAACATCTCTTAATATATTAAAGTTGGACGTTATCACTATATTCGCTTTAAAAAAACAAAAAAATAACTTTACTAGCACGACCACCGTTTCCACTCTGGACTTCATTACAACACTGAACGAGACAAGGCGAACACTCACCGGCAAAACAACACAGTTTAAATATTCCATCCTTCGCTGACAACGCCCCCTCACGTGACATCCGTTTCCTGGTCTAACGTCACCTCCGGTCTCTCGAATGTTCCCGGGAAAGACTATCCAATAGCAATCAGCCACGGGGAAATCACGTATGCTTCTGGACATGTTACGCCACCTATCGCTAGGTCCGATAACTTTTTAGAAAATCATCGTAAGTATTCTATGAAGGATGGAAGATATTTGCTAGGAGAAACGAAAGTGTCGATGCCGTAATGATGCAATTATTAACGAGTAGTGAAAGGTAAGTAGATAAGATACAAGTAGCTGTTGATTAGGCCGAAGTACAAAAAGAAAAATAAAAGGAATTTTATTTATTATAAGTTGAAATTTAAACACAAGAAAATAAGTGTTTAAATTGAGACTGTTTCATTTATACTTTAATTATTTAGAAGCAAATAAAAATAGAATTTGTTTTAAATGTAACTTTACTTTATACTATTGTAAATATAGTAATAAATGAAATAGAAAAATAGGTTGAGTGGAATGACAAGAACTTAGGGAAAATATGTCTATTTTCTATCACTAATGAGGACTTTGTGCCATAAAACTCAAATCAACCAACCATCATATTCAGTTTGTCCAAGTATCATCAAACTCTGAATACAAGCCGTGGTGTAATATCTGAAACAGAACTGTTGTATTTTTCAAAAGAATTCTTAGAAAATTTATAGGACTAGAATGAAATAAAAGTCCGTCGTATTACTAACAATAGAAATG
Organism: Maratus speculifer; assembly: GCA_964019185.1. Classification (NCBI taxonomy): domain Eukaryota; kingdom Metazoa; phylum Arthropoda; class Arachnida; order Araneae; family Salticidae; genus Maratus; species Maratus speculifer. The sequence continues at coordinate 442,058,246 of OZ025290.1, read as the reverse complement.
GGCTACTTTCGCCGACGAGACATAATATCCTCACCTTAAATGGCAGCACTATTCCACTTAGAATTAAAACAGCATACTTAAGCTGTCCTTCCCCACCATATATACCTAATCCTCTGCGTTGTTTTAAATACTTTTTTTGTAACCCCCACTAGTACATGCCCAGGTTCTGCTACCTGCGCATGCTGTGCAAACGTCGGTCACTATGGTAAATTTTGCAAAATTTATGAAAGCTGTGCAAATTGTAAAAAAAAAAAAAACAATCAAACCAATTCATAATTTAAGAGATATGAACCCCCCTGGGGGATACCTACTTCAGGCATTCACGGGTCTTCACAACCCCGGGAACCTTCTCTTTTCCTCTTACTCTTCTGGTCTTCCTTTCCTCTTTGTTTCACTCTCGTTGTGGTTTCCTCTTCGGCAATTCTGAAGGGCAATTCTGTATGAGCCGATGTCATCCTGTATATCGACTCGTGGGGAATTGTAAACCACCCACATGTTGGCCGTGAGTGGCAACCCATGACCCTGGAAAAAGGGATCCTGGCAGTTGAGGGAAACCAACGCACTGCTTTGGCCTCTCTCCTTCAGGTTGATGGGAGGTGCATATTGGACCCGTATGTACCAATCGGCTGCTCAGCTGACTTTTGTCACTGGTTAAGCGGTCAAGTGAGCAAGTACTTACTAGCCATCTTATTAAGGGTGGAGACTGACATAGGGGTATCTTGTGACCGAATGGGTCCTGGTTAGCACTATTCTACGAATGTGCATCCCCTTGTTGGGTTCGGTAGTGGGTGGTGCGGTCGGGGTTTAAATTGTATTTTTTCTATTATGGATGGAAAAAATTCTAGTCCTATTTCTTTCCTTTACGAAGAGCAACAAATTGTACATAATACTTTAACTCGATTATATGTAATTAAACGTATAGCCTCTGATAGTTCTTTCAAGAAAACATCTTTCATTATTGCAAAAACATTAGTCTTATATGGGAGATGGTCATTCTCTAAAAAAAAAATCTCACTCTGGTGATTTACTTGTTAAAGTTTCTTCTGCCAAACAGTCACAACTTCTGTCGAATTGCTCTATAATAGGTTCTTTTTCAGTTTCTGTACAGGTACATAAAACTTTGAATACAAGTCGTGGTGTAATTTCTGAAACTGATCTGTTATTTACCACAAAAGAACTTTTAAATAATTTAAAGGATAAAAATGTCATAGATATACGCTGAATCACTATCCGTAGAAATGAGTAGATAATTCCTACAAAGAATATTATTCTAACCTTCAATAGTCCCATCATAATCCATCTGGCCTTGCATCCTTAACGCTCTCCGTTCCTTCAAATGTCAGCATTACAGTCATACTAACACTACCTGTCGTGGCGCTGTTACCTGCCCAAGTTTTCTGAAGTCGGCCATGATGGTAAACTTTGTGAAAAACTTGAACGCTGAGCCAATTTTATAACTGATCACAAGTCATATTCTCGCTCCACTCCTACTTGGAATCTGTGAAAAAGAAATTCCTGCAGTAAAAATAAGCCAAAAATTTTCCTATCCTGAAGCTCGAAAACCCATCTGTGGGTGTTTCATATTCAAGATTACTTAAGCAGCAATCGGAATCTTCAAGACTTGATAGCACCCAGACAGATGTACCTAATCCGCTCTGTACTCCAACGAAAAAAAAACCCCTGATGTCGGTTGTTATACTAAATGTTCTGCAAGCCCAAAATTAGACCCGAGGTGGTTACCCTCCTCGGGACATGTCACATTATACCAACCCATTCAGTAACAAAAATCTTCAGTTTAACCCAAAAAAGTCAACTAAATACCAAATTTAAGTTGCTACATCTAATAAAAAAAAAACATGGTCCTTTCTCATAGTGGCCCCCAGGGGAATATCTTCTTTAGGTATTCACGGGCTTCACAATCCCAGGGAACCTGAGTGATCTTTTCCTCTTACTCCTCTTGCCTTCCTTTCATCTTTGTTTCACTCTCATTGTGGTTTCCTTTTTGGAGGGGAGGGCAATTCTGTATGAGCCGATATCATCCTGTATATCGACTCATGGAGAATTGTAAACCACCCACGTGTTGGCCGTGCGTGGCGACCAGTGTCCCTGGAAAGGGGGATTCTGGCAGTTGAGGGAAACCAACACACTGCTTCGGCCTCGGCTTCAGGTAGACGGGATGTGCATAATGGTCCCGTTTGCATCAATAGGCTGGTAAGCTGACTTTGTCACTGGCTTTAGGGATCAAGTGATCGAGCAACTACTAGTCATCTCGTTAAGGGTGGAGGCTGACATAGGGTTGTCTTGTCACCGTATGGGCCCTGGTTAGCACTGGTGCACAATTGTGCATCCCCTTGTTTGGGCTCGGTAGTGGGTGGTGCGGCCGGGGTCTGAATTTTATTTTTCTTCTATGGATGGAAATACTTGACTTCCTTCTCTTTCTTATAGAGAACAACAAATGTCACAGAATTCCGCTTTCATTCGATATTTCATAATTAAACTTACTGATAGCCACTCTGATAGTTCCTTTGGAGAAACTTCACCATTTCTCATTGCAAAAATATTCCAGTCAGTCTTAGGAGATGGCCACACTCTCAAAAAATTACAATCTGGAGCTTTACTAGTTGAAGTATCTACAGCTAAACAATCGCAGCTTCTCACTAATTGCTCTACAATAGGCACATTTTCAGTTTCTGTACAAACACATAAATCTCTAAATACCAGCCGAGGTGTTATCTCTGAACCAGACCTATTATTTTCTACAAAAGATGAACTCTTAGAAAATGTAAAAGATCAAAATGTTCTTGATGCACGTCGTATCACTATCTGTCGGAATGGACAAGTCCTTCCTACAAAGCATGTCTTTCTCACTTTCAATAGCCCTACTTTACGAACTAGAATCAAAGCCGCTTACCTGAATTGTCCTGTCAGACCTTACATTCCTAACCCTCTCCGTTGCTTTAAATGCCAACGTTACGGCCATACTAAAGTTACATGTCGTGGATCTGTTACCTGCGCACGTTGTGCAGAAGTGGGCCATGACAATAAAGACTGTGGAAAAAAACGAACGTTGTGCAAACTGTAAGAGAGATCATACTGCATATTCCCGTACTTGTCCTAATTGGAACAGAGAAAAAGAAATTGTCACAGTTAAAATTACTCATTTGTCTTATCCTGAAGCTCGCAAACTTGTAGAAACCAGAACCTCATCTGTCGGAATTTCTTACTCCAGCTTACTTAAAAACCAATCAAAACCTGTAACACACATAAGCACCCAAACGGATTCCTCATATCCACCTAATAAATCTACTAAATCGCAATCAACCAGCACACCAATTAAAGAATCTCGTGATGTCTGTGTTCCTACTAAAATGTCTGGAAGCCCTAAATTAGAACGCTGGCTACCATCTAAAGAACCAGTTAAAATAATTGACTTAGAAAAAAGACAACATAAATTAAATGCTCAATCCAAAAAATCATCTGATCCCCAAACTAATACCAAAGCTGGAACTAGTACAAAAATACCGCCTAAATCCAACACTGTCCAAAAACAGACTTTGAAAGAAACATCACAGGCACTAAGTGGAAAAAAGAAAACAACCATAACTCCAACTGTGGAAGACTGTGGTGAGAGGAAAAAAAATTCTATTACTACCCCTTTTCTTAAAAACGTAAAAGATCCAAATGAACTGCAACAGTACATGGAAGAGGCCATGGAGTCAGTGATATAGCAATGACTCGGAAGCCGATGACGATAATACTATATTGCAGGAATTAAAGCCGACTTGAATGCACACTGATTTATTAGCATTTTATTCTTATTTATCCTGCCATTTTACTTACTTATAGTACAGATTTTAACTAAGTATAAATATATTTTTTACTGTCATTGACTGGTTCTCAACTACTACATTTGTGTCATCAGATTTTATTGATTTTTAAACCTGTGTTTTTATAGCACTAGTAGATCATCCTTTTCACTGTTTTTTAACCAGTTTTAGATTTTTACAGTTTTAATAATCTTTTAGTTTTTTAACTATGGTCTTTTAAATTAATTTTTAATATATTTATACTATTAGTGTATTTAATTGCATTCTTTTTATTTTTTTTCTCAATTTGACTTTGTCTTGGCGCAGCAGGTCCCAAAAGGGACCTTGCGCCATAACACCCTAATCAACCAACCAACCAACCTTTCTCATAGTGTCCAGAAACCTAGTACTATTCAAAATACTAAGGTTGTTAACTTACTAAAAAACACTTGATCATTCTATATCTAATCTCCAGAAGCCCAATGCTGCTCAAGCTGTGAATATAATATAGCAAATAAAAAAAACAAAGAAAATAAAACTATTCGAGGTGTGACGACTCCATGTGATTAAGTTTCCACTTTAACTCCCGCCTAAAATTTCACAAGAGGCTATCGCAACTGTTATCCTGAATGCGGAATGCTTCTTTTGGTTTTGCCAGACGGCGCTAATGTTGAATTGAGTGATGGAGGCGAAGGGAGACGAAGGAGTGTGTGGGAGGAATGGGACGTTGACTTGAAGGGACACTGGTGATTTTAATGTTTTTAATTTTCAGTTTTTTTTATGTGTGTGAGGTTTATTTGTATTTTTAGAAAGTAAATGTTGATGTAGAGTATTGTAATAAAGTGCTGTTGGACATTATAATGAGGAATTATTGTGCTACCCCTTCACAAGTGAACCAGACTGGAGACAGATTCGTTACAGTCTTAAACTGGAGGTTTCACCAGATTGGACTTCGAGTTGCAATGAGAATGAACGTAGAGTCACAGGTATGTTTTGATTTCATTGCAGCATGTTATATGATTTAAGCTTAAGGTATTGGGAATGTTCATTTGATTAAAATTTGCTGGTTTTCTTTTTTAATATAATAATTGTTTTATAATATTATAATTGGATAATAATTGTTGTAAAAATTGTTTTTTTTTTTAATATATATAGCGGCCGCAATATCAGATTTGTATTTTCTGGTTTTTATAAAAGGTGTGAATGTGAAAAGGATTATTTAAAACTAAGCTGGTTTATCGATTAAATTAAGTCAAGCTGACTTTAAGTTAATGTTTTGTCTCGAAGAGTGTATTTTAAAACCAATCTGGTTTGAGTAAATGAAATCAAACTGATTTATTGTATTTTGTATCGAGATACTTCATGTTTAAAATCAAACTGGTTTGATTGAGGTCAAACTGATCTTATGTTTATTATATTTTGAAAAATAGTGTTTTAGACCAGGCTGAGGGGTGGAAATGTGACTTTTCAAAGGTTCTAAAAATTTATTAAAGTTGTGTATTATTTTTGTTAAACAGAAGGTATGCAAGTATTGATGTTTTGAACCGGTATATAGATACATATGTTTTTTTTGAATAATTAATTATAGTTATTTGTATAATGTATATTTATCTATTGCTTTGATATAGTGAATATATAGATTATTGGTGTATTGATTAAATTTGGTCAGTTGGTTGGGTGCCGGTCGCTCTTATAAAGTGTTTTACCCGGCGACTTACCCGTCGGTGAACGTATTTGGAAATGGCTTTCCTGGGGAAAGGCCGAAGAACAGATTTGAAAATCGTTGCTCTGGAATTGGGGGAGGAAGTCGATGATAGTATGAGAATAATTGATTTACGTAATTTAATTACAAAGAGTGTTAATTATGAAGAGGAATTTGTTAGAGATATTCTTACAACTGTGATAAATGAAAGAATAGGTCGAGAGGAAGTGGCCGAGAGAGAGAGGGTGGAGAGACAAAAAATAGAGTTACAGTTGAATGAGGGAAAGAACTTAGACTCTGTTCAATCTAGTATAGGTTTTGAATCGAGAGTGGATATTCAGAGATTGATGCCCAGATTCAATGTGAAAGAGGATGATATTAGTTTATTTCTGGAATTGTTTGAGAGGCAGGCTAAGGTTCTTGGGATTCCCCCCCAAAAATGGGTTACTCAGTTAATTGGTGTTTTACCAACTGAAATTTCTCAATTAATAGCTCGTGAGCCTGAACAGCAGGCTAGTGAATATCAGTATGTCAAAACAATGTTGCTGAAGCGGTTTAAATTGAGTCCAGAGAGGTTTCGTCAGAACTTTGTGAAAATTCAGAAAGCATCTGATAGTACGTGGTATGATTTTTATTATGAGATAAAAAATTATTTAGAAGGTTGGTTGAATGGGTTGAAGATAGAAACTTATGATCAGTTGAAAGACTTGATGATAGTTGATCAAATAAAAAAAAGAACGCCGCCTGATTTTAGGGAGAGTTTTCTGGATCGGTGGATAACTATAGTTTCACCCACTGAGCTTGTTACTAAAATGGATGAATTTGAAGATGTAAGAAATTGCATTCAGCGTAAAACTTCGATAAGTAATAGGGATCGAGGTGATAGGAATCAATGGCAAATGAGATCATGGAAGGGAAATAACTTAAGAAGTGAATTTATACAAGATGTAGAGGATAGGGGAAATTATTTTAGGGATAGAAAGCCTGATCCCAGTTTTGAGAGGAGGAAACAGTTCCGTTGTTTTGAATGTGGGGATTCAACGCATTTTAGGCCCGATTGCCCTAAGCTTAAAAATAAGAGCGGTTTAGACAGCGTAAATCACGTTAAAAATAAGGTTGACGAGGATTTGTTGGCACCATATACAATTTTTGGGAAGATTAATGGAACTAGTATTCCTATTTTAAGAGATACTGGAGCAACTATCGATGTGGTGTGTCAAAAGTATGTTCCACCTGAAAATATGATAGGAGAATATGTGTGGGTGCAGCATTTGTTGGACCAGCGGATGTCATGTTTGCCTATGGCCGAAATTGAGATTGAGTGTGAATTGGGCCATGTTATCACTAAAGCAGCAGTCCTGGGAAATGAATTAGATCAGGGGAGGTATATCCTTGGAAATAAAACTGCCTCTCTATTAAAGGAGATAGAAGCTGATGGTGATAAGAGAAAAAAAATTGTGAATGTGGTATTGACACGATCTCAGAGGCGGTTACAGCTTGCTGAGAGGGAGGCGATAGAGGGTCAGGAAGAAGAATTAATATTAACTGAGAAGTCGCGGGAGGAAGAAAATGATTGTTCCGGTGCAGACTGCAAAATTTTGCCGGAGGTTGAAGAGACTGAAACTATTTTTGACTTGGTGAAAGTGGATTCGGATACATTTGCAGAAGAGCAGCGGAGGAGTAAAGAATTGGCTCCCTTATTTACTTTGGCTAAGGGGACAGAAACAGAATCTAAGGATTTTAGAATAGTTAAGGAAAAATTATTGGTTAAGAGGAAAATTAATAAGATGGGAGAGGAAATGGACTTACTTGTGGTTCCTGAATGTTTCAGGGACCAAATTAAAAGAATGTGTCATGAGGAGACCTCGGGACATTTAGGTGTCGCCAAGACAAAAGATCGCTTGGTGAAGCATTTTTTCTGGCCAAATTGTTTTAAGCAAATTGAGGAGTTTGTGAAAACTTGTGATGCTTGTCAGAGAGCTGAGAAATCTAATGACAAAAAGAAAGCCCCATTAACTTTGGTGCCCATTGTATCTGAGATATTTAGTAGAATAAATGTTGATGCTTGTGGACCATTGCCTATTACACCAAATGGAAATCGGTATTTGATTACAGCTATGTGTATGTCATCTAGATATCCTGATGCGGTGCCGACGAGGAATGTTGAATCGACATCAGTAATTGATGCATTATTACAGATATTTAGCCGCATGGGTTTTCCAAAGGAAATACAGACTGATCAGGGACCTTCATTTATGAGCAATTTGACTGTAGAGTTTTTCCAGAGGTTTGGAATCAAAACGGTTAGAAGCTCTGTATACCATCCTCAGAGTAATCCTGTGGAAAGATTTCATAGAACTATTAAAAGAATTTTAAGAGTGTTGTGCATTGAATCTGCTTCAGAATGGGAAAGACATGTTCCATCTGCTTTGTTTGCCTTAAGGACAGTGACCCATGAGAGTATTGGATTCAGTCCAGCCGAATTAGTGTATGGAAGAAATCTTAGATCACCGATTACCTTGCTATATGAACAATGGTTGGAACCGCCTGAGGAAGAAAACAATGTAGTTGAATACATATTCAGACTTATAAATCGAATGAAGAGAAGTCATGAATTAGCGGTAGAGAAGATGGAAGAAACGAGAGATAACCGAAAGAAATGGTATGACCGAAATGCTGTTAAGAGAGTGTTTCAGGAGGGGGACTTGGTGTTGATTTTGTCCACTTGCAGGCAGAATAAGCTGGCTGTACAATGGAAAGGACCGGGCAAGATTGTAAAAAAATTGTCAGAGACAAATTATGTTGTTAGTTTTGAGGGAAAGAGAGAGAAGAATCAAGTTTATCATATTAATATGTTGAAGCCATATTATAAACGTCCAGAATTTGTCAATATCTTATGGACTTTGGAGGAAAGTGAACCGGCAGAAATTGAAGATGATGTCCCAGGGATTGAATCTGATCCCAACGTATTTGATTTTAATGAAATAAGAGAGAGTAGTGCGCTGGATAAAAGATTAACTGAAAATCAGCGGGAGCAGTTGCAGAGAATATTGGTGCAGTATTCTGGATTATTTTCTAATATTCCAGGTAAAACTAATGTAATTGAGCATGAGATAGAGTTGACGAGTGATAAACCTGTTCGTATGCGACCTTATCGCATGTCACCTAGACAAAATGAGATATTGCAATTGGAAATTCAGAAGATGTTGCAATTTAAAATCATTGAGCCAGGTGAATCAGATTATACGTCACCTATGATCTTAGTAGAATCGCCAGGGCGAGATCCTCGGCCGTGCATAGATTACAGGAAGCTTAATGAAATAACTAGGACTCAGTACTTTCCTTTGCCTAACATTGAGCAACGAGTGGAAACAGTTGCTGCAGCAAAATACATTAGTTTATTGGATCTGACCAAGGGATATTGGCAAATCCCGTTGAGTAAGAAGGCCCAAAGGATCGCCGCTTTCACAACAAACTTTGGTGTTTATCGACCGTTAAGAATGCCATTTGGGTTAAAAAATGCTCCTTATTATTTTAGCAAAATGATGGCGGAATTGCTGCACGATTGTGAATGTTTCGCAATACCCTATTTGGATGATATTGCTGTGTTCTCTGATAGTTGGGAGGAACATTTGGACCATCTTGGTAGAGTTCTTGAGAAAATAAAGGATGCTCAGTTGACTATCAAGCCAAAAAAATGTAAATTCGCTCAGGGAGAGGTTCGGTATTTGGGACATCTCATTGGGATGGGAAAAAGATCACCTGCAGAATTAAAAGTGCAGGCAGTGCAAGAGTTCCCAATTCCTACCTGTAAAACTGAGGTTAGAGCTTTTCTTGGGTTGGCAGGATATTATCGACAATATATTCCTATGTTTTCGTCTATTGCCGCCCCCCTGACTGAGACTTTGAAGGGAAAGAATCGGAAGGGGAAAATAAATTGGAACGTAGCTTGTGACGAGGCTTTCCGTATACTAAAGGCGAGATTGTCGAGTGAACCCGTTCTTTATGCCCCAAATTACCAGAAAGAGTTTCTGTTGCAAACTGATGCGTCGGATACTGGCCTAGGTATAGTTTTGGCTCAGGTTAGCGACCAAGGGGAGGAACATCCTATTTTATACATTAGTAGGAAACTTAAGAGGTCAGAACAGCAGTATTGTACCATTGAGAAGGAGTGTGCCGCTATAGTGTATGCAGTGAAGAAGTTAAGGTGCTATTTGGATGGTCATTTACCGTTTATAATACAAACTGACCACAACCCTTTAGTATGGCTTAAGACTCATGCAGGGTCTAATCAGAGACTGTTGAGATGGGCCCTTGCATTGCAGCAGTTCAATTATAGAATTGAGCATAAGAAGGGAAGAGATCATTGTAATGCAGACACTTTGAGCCGGCACCCATCCTTTCATTAGTAGTCTTAATATATTGTCTTTGTTTTTAGATTTATAATTGTGAAAGAAGTCCATTTTAGTTTATTTGAAAGCAGAAAGAGATATGTTATTTAATATTTAACGAATTTATATTGTAACTGGTATTGCGGGGTGCTATATTGCCGCGTATTCCAAATTTGTAAAAAAAAAAAAAAAAAAAAAAAAATTAGGACAGTTGGTCAGGGCAGTACCATGTTGTGATGGATTTTCGGGAAATATGCCTGTGGCACATTGCAACTACTCGTGGACACTGTGCTTTGAAAAGACTTTCTAGCGTTCTTTGGAACTGGCACATTATTGCTCCTTTAGTTGGGACTTTGATTGGACATGTCCAAAATTTGGAGGGGGGAGGAGTCTGTGACGACTCCATGTGATTAAGTTTCCACTTTAACTCCCGCCTAAAATTTCACAAGAGGCTATCGCAACTGTTATCCTGAATGCGGAATGCTTCTTTTGGTTTTGCCAGACGGCGCTAATGTTGAATTGAGTGATGGAGGCGAAGGGAGACGAAGGAGTGTGTGGAAGGAATGGGACGTTGACTTGAAGGGACACTGGTGATTTTAATGTTTTTAATTTTCAGTTTTTTTTTATGTGTGTGAGGTTTATTTGTATTTTTAGAAAGTAAATGTTGATGTAGAGTATTGTAATAAAGTGCTGTTGGACATTATAATGAGGAATTATTGTGCTACCCCTTCACAAGTGAACCAGACTGGAGACAGATTCGTTACAGAGGTTCTCATCAACAGCAATGTGTGAGGGGGAAAAAAACAGAAATCTCATCATGCTACAACTGTTACCAGCAAGAAAGTTTTAAAACAGCTGCATAATTAAGTGAAAGAGGAGACATAATCGTATACACTGTTTATACTACAATAATTTTACATATTTCAATTATTTTATATTTAAATATGTAATTTAAAATTTAAATTTTAAATATGTAATTTAATTTATTTCGTATATTTTAAATGAGATCTCTGAACTATTAGTTTTAGTTACACATTTTATGCGTTTTTATTCATTTTTTTTTTATTTTGTCCTGGCGCAGCATGTCACAAAAGGCTCTTTGCGCCATAAAACCCCAATCAACCAATAAATCTCACCCCAGGGGATAACGTCTTCAGTTATTCACGGGCTTCACAAGCCCAGGCACCTGAGTTATCTTTCTTTTTTCTTTCCTCATACTCCTTGTCTTCCTTTCATCTTTGTTTCGCTCTCATTGTGGTTTCCTTTTCGGAAGTGAGGACAATTCTGCATGAGACGATATCATCCTGTATGTAGACTCGTGGAGAATTGTAAACGACCCACGTGTTGTCCGTGTGTGATACCCCGTGTCCCTGGAAAGGGGGATCCTGGCAGTTGAGGGAAACCAACACACTGCTTTGGCCTCTGCTTCAGGTAGACGGGAGGTGCATATTGGTCCCGTATGTACCAATCGCCTGGTCAGCTGACTTTTGTCACTGGCTTTAGGGATCAAGTGATCGGGCAACTGCTAGTGATCTCGTTAAGGGTGGAGGTTGACATAGGTTTGTCTTGATACTGTATGAGCTATGGTTAGCACTGTTGCACGCATGTGCATGTCCTTGTTGTGCTCAGTAGTGGGTGGTGCGGCCGGGGTTTGAATTGTATGTTTTCAAATATGGATGGAAAAACTTCATTTCCATTAATCTCTCAATAGTGGAGAACAGCAAATTGTACAGACTCCCTCATTTACTCGTTTTTTTACCATTAAATGTACTGATAGCCACTCTGAAAGTTCCTTTGGAAAAACGTCACCAGTTCTCATTGCAAAAACTTTCCAGTGTCTCAGGGGATGGTCATACTGTCAAAATTACAATCTGGGGATTTACTAGTTGAGGTTTCTACCGATAGACACAGCTTCACAGTAATTGCTCTTCAACAGGCACATTCTCAGTTTCTGTACAAACAAATAAGTTGCGGTGTACAAATAAACAAGTACAAATAAACAAGTTGCGGTGTTATCTCTGAACCAGACCTATTATTATTTTTTAAAAAAGATGAACTCTTAGAAATTTTAAGAGAATGTCTTTGATGCACGTCTTATCACTATCTGTCGGAATGGACAAGTCCTTCTACAAAGCATGTAATTCTCACTTTCAATAGCCCTACTTTACAAACAAGAATAAAAGCCCCGTAATTGAATTGTCCTGTCCGACCTTACATTCCTAACGCTCTCCGTTGCTTTAAATGCCAGAGTTACGACCATACTAACTCTACATGTCGTGGATCTGTTACCTGCGCACGTAGTGCAGAAGTCTGTCATGACAATAAATCTTTTGAAAAACCCGAAAGCTGTGCAAACTGCAAAGGAGATAATACAGCATATTCCCGTACTTGTTCTAATTGGAACCAAAAAAAAGAAATAAACAGTTATAATTACTCAAAATCTGCCTTATCCTGACGCCCGTAAACTTGTTGAATCAAGAACTCCATCCGTCGGGATTTCTTATGCTAAATTACTAAGACAACTGTCAAAATCAGCAAGGCATATAAGCACCCAAACAGAACTCTGTTTTCCTCCTAATAGCTCATCTACAACAGTATCACAAAGATAAAAACACGTAGTGTGTATTCTACTGCCAGCACAACACTTATGCCAAAGCTAGAGCTTTGGCCACCATCATCTGAACTAGTTAAAATAGAATACTTAACAGTTTAAGATTTTTATGGTCGATTAGTTAAGTCAACCGAACATAAAAGTAAAAAAAAAAAAAAACCTGCTTCATCTGCATCTAATATCCGAAATCCTTAATACTAGTTAAATTATAAAACCAATCCAAAAAAGATTTCCAGATCCTGAAATTTTAATTGGTTATTCTCAAATTCCTGTCCTGGATAATATCCGTTACCTCGGTATATATTTTGACAAACTTGCGTTTTTACCACATGTATTACCATCCAGGATAAAATGTGAAAAAATTCTAGATTTAATAAAAGTACCAACTCTTCTTGGGGTGCAGACCGTACTCCTCTTCTTAATATATATATATCGTGCTGTTATTCGTTCTAAAATTGACTATAGTGCCAGATATACGGTTCTGCTTGCAATTCTGTTCTTCAAAGAACTAGACACTGTGCACCATAGCGCACTTCGTGTTTGCTCTGGTGCATTTCGTACTTCCCCAGTTCTAAGCATGTATGTTGAATGTTATGAAACTTCATTAGACTATACTCAGGAAAAACTTTCTTTGGAGTTGTTTTACCGTATCCTTTTACATCCTGGTCATCCACTTCATACATTTCTTTTAAATACTGACAATGTTATTGTATATCAGCATCGCACTTCTTGCACCCCAGCTTTTGGTATCAGAATGAGAAACCTAATCAACAATAGCCCCATGAGTAATATTGAGGTCAGCTTTTGTCCATTACATATATATCTTCCTTGGAAACCACCTGTTATCAGCACCCTCAATCCTTTTAAAGGTTATGATAGAAAGAATTTAGCCTTTTCTGCATGTAAACAATTATTTGCTGCACATCGTGCTGATTTTAGTAATCCCATGGACATCCACACTGACAGTTCTAAGAATGGGAGTTTAGTTGGTTGTTTTGTTTTTTGCGATTGTGTTTCTCTGAGTTATCGGCTTCATTCTTCCACCTCTATTTTTACAGCCGTGTTGAGGCAACAGAGAGCAATGTTACATATCTCATCATCATAACACTTCTTTTATCATCTACAGTGCCTCAAATAGTTCTATTGACTCACTAAAATCTTAAAGCATGCTTATGTCTCTGTCATCCTAGATATTTATATGAAATTGACTTGACGGGGTTATATTTTATTTTGCTGGGTACCTGGACACATGGGCATTCCTGGTAATAAGAAAGCAGATGAGGTGGCAAAACTTGCTAGTAATCCTTTATGCCATAATATTCCATTCTCAGATGTTAAACTGGATATTAAACATTTTATTGAAAATAAATGGCAAGAAGACTGGAATTCGGAAAACAATAAGCTGCATCGTATTAAATCTACAATTGTGACCTGTCCTCCGACTTATCCAAAGAAAACTGACGTTCTTTTGACTTGTCTGACAATTGAACAGTCAAGAATCACAAACATCTCTTGCTTCGGGAGAATGCCCCCAAGTGTCCTCATTGTAATTTTGATATCCTCACCTTGCATCATATTTTAACTGACTGCCCGGGGTCTCCGACACTTGTACAGAACCTGTTTTAATTCTTCTCTTGACAAACCTCCTGGGATACCCCATCCAGACAGTCTTTATTTTGTCTTAATTGTCAATGTTTTGGCGCAGCATGTCCCTCAGGGAATTTTGTGCCACTAAAATCCATACAACCAACCAACCGTTTTCAAGATTAGATTTTTTTTGAATAAAAACAATGTTTTAGATTTTCGAATCGATTCAAAGACACGTCTCGGGTGACTAGCTATAATAGCTTATATAATACTGATATACCTTGTTAACTATGAGGAATAAAGAATGATTAACTCTTATAATGTTTTACTATTATACTTAGCACAATGGATTTAATTGCAAAATGGCCTAAGATTTCAATTCTTACCTCCTCCTCCTCCTTTGCCACAAAGCATGAGCGATGTCGGGGATACGAAAATACTAGTCTATGTTGTAATTGGACCTGGGAGCTCGCTGAGGACGAATGATAAAAAATGTGTTGAGACATGAATAAACAAATTGATAAAAGAACACAAACGTAAAATGAGAAATGTATGCATAAGAAACTGCCCTCATTAACAGCCTAAATTAGTCAACCGGCGCCATTAGAAAGTTTTTCAACCAAGTGTTCTTATATTGTGTACAAAAATGCAAAATTGTATACTGTTTTAATCATTTATTTTTGAAAGATGGCAGTTAAAAAACCAAGAGACATATTTAGTAAAATGTTTCATCGGGTTAAAATGATGAAATATTTTTTTTGTGTGAAAGCATTCATTTTAAATAGAAAATAGTATTATATATTCATTTAGCTAAGTGATGTCACTTTCTTCGAATAAATAAATCCTAAAATAACAGTATACATTTCAGAAATAATACTATTTCCGATTAGTTCTAGCTTGCAATTCAAATACATTATCTTGCTCGGAATTTAGCATTTATACAAATGTTTCAATATTTTTCGAAATGTTCTTTTTGGTTTTTATTACACGATTCATAAATTGAAAGGTTTTTTAATTTCGACAAGAATTATTCAGTGATAAAAACAAACCTGAGGACGTCGTCTTATTTTAAATCATTAGTCAATTTTCTTTAAATAAAATATTAACATTTTATAGGACTTGTACAAAACAGCGTGATTTTCACAGAATTTATCCATCACAAATGTCTGACACTCTTCTATTTTACAATCTCAAGGATGCATGTTTTGAATAAAATTTAGTAAATCGTATATGAAAGTCGATGTAAGAAAATTTAGCATTTCAATAAAAATTCAACATGGGGGGGGGGGAGGCGTGAGAAAATTTTACGAAAACTGCTTATCTTACCTCTAGTCTCTCAATTATTAGATCCTTTTCTTGACAGATTTTTTTGTAGTGGTTTTTTTCAATAGTTAAAATCCTTATATGGTCATCTTTGTCTTTAGGTATATCTAAAATAAACACATAAAATTGTATTAAAAAAAATGCGAGAAAAAGATATTAAATTACATTTATTTCCTCATTATGCTGACTAATTAAAAATCCAGTTCATTTTTGAATTGAGCAAAAAATCAAAAATTGTTTAATTTATATTAAAGTATAGTTTATAACATGATTTATAAATTTCAAAAGGTTTAACTTTCAGAGTTTATCTGAGTGAAGGAAACAAAATACTCACCCCCCAGGGGGATACCTTCTTTAGGTATTCACGGACTTCACAACCCCGGGGCACCCGAGTGATCTTTCTCCTTTCTATTTCCTCTTACTCCTCTTGTCTTCCTTTTATCTTTGTTTCACTCTCGTTGTGGTTTCCTTTTCGGAGGTGAGGGCAATTCTGTATGAGCCGATATCATCCTGTATATCGACTCATGGAGAATTGTAAACCACCCACGTGTTGGCCGTGCGTGGCGACCCGTGTCCCTGGAAAAGGGTATCCTCGCAGTTGAGGAAAACCAACACACTGCTTTGGCCTCTGCTTCAGGTAGACGGGAGGTGCATATTGGTCCCCTATGTATTAATCGGCTGGTCAGCTGACTTTTGTCACTGGCTTTAGGGATCAAGCGAGCGAGCAATTACTAGTCATCTTGTTAAGGGTGGAGACTGACATAGGATTGTCTTGTGACCGTATAGACCCTGGTTAGCACTGGTGCACGAATGTGCATCCCCTTGTTGGGCTCGGGAGTGGGTGGTGCGGCCGGGGTCCGAATTTTATTATTTTTAACATGGATGGGGAAACTTCATTTCCTTCTATGTCTCTCCCCAGTGGAGAGCAACAAACTGTACAGAAAAGTTTTACTCTCTGGCGACTCCAAAGTCTAAAGCGCCCTCTGTCGGCATTTTTTGAAATTTATCTTTATTATTTAATTTCAAGAAAATGCCGACATAAAGAATAATTTTAGTGAAAACCGCAAATCAATCGATCGATTTTTCAGTTTTTTATGTTTATTTGAAATTTTGGTCCCTAAACTTTAATGAAGGCTATCTCCTTTGGCAAAAGTTTGGGACCCTTGGTCTCCTATTTAATATTGTTTATCTTGATGTGTAGTATCACCCTCTGTTATTGTAAAAAAAATTTGGAATCACCCTGTATATATATATATATATATGTGTGTGTGTGTGCTTACATATATAATATTCTCTGGACACCGAAAACAGTGCTTCAAATGCCGAATCAATACGAGGTATTTTAAATTTGTAAAAAAAAAAAAAAAAAAAAACCCAGGCGATCTAAATAAACTGAAACACCGATTAAGCGGGCAAATTTATCGAAAAGGACTTCTATAAAATTCGTTAATACAGAAATATCTTTAAATAATTCCTTCAGAATTCAATTATGCTAAAATTTAGGTCAGAAATTTAATAGAGCTTTTGAAATAATCTAATATCTTTTTATAAAGTGCGTGTTTGTTTGTTCATTTAATATTAACTACACTCTGGTTGTTTTGCATTTAAAATCTATAATCATATAAGTAAGTTTATCTACGACTTAATTCTACCAGTGTTATTGGAGAATACTTTCGTGTCTGCATAATACTTAACGTGTAAGGGAAATTAGAATTTTAATGCAAAGCACGTATTTATTCGTAAAATGCATTAATTTTTTTGTTCTGTTTTCCTTGACTGATCTTTCAAGTCTCAAGTGGTAAACTTTCAGCTCTCGAGTTACTATATATAAATCAACGTGGACAAGATGATGAGTTCAATTCCTTTGAGAAAAAAAAAAAAACATTACTTTTCTTGTGAAAAATAACAGTAGTAAGTTTTGATTACGTCAATTAATAACTATATCTTAATATTAATAATATATATTCTAGAACGAAAAAGTAAGAATTTGTATCATAAATAAATATTTTGCTTACAATACGTTGTTGTATTAACAAAAACATTTAAAATACATTAAAAATATTTATTTACATGTTTCAACTCTTTTTAATCGCGTCATCTTCAGAATGTAAATGGAAAATAAAATTACAAACATAGTAAACTTTGATGAACGTTCATTATGTTTCAAGTCAAGTATTCATTACATTTTAAGCCATTCTACATTTAGTTTGTGGGAATGGAACAAAAACACCTTCAGTCAGATTATCCAGTAAATATTAGTTTTTTAATTTAATTTGAAATCAATATAGTACTTATCAATTTTCCTGTTTTACTCATCCAATAACAATACGAATCCTGATTATTTTTCTGCTTAACGTAATATCGTAATCAAGATATCACATTTAATTAAATGATGGACAACAAATTATCTTTGACATGTTTCGGTTTCACTACCCATAAGAGTCCTAATCAAAATATAAAAGTAAAATATAAATCATCTGACGGTCAATAAAATCAGAAATTAGTAATAATAAAAAATAACAGCATTATTGCAAACAAACAATGAAAGCAAATTGTGTTTTGTATCAATTTTTAATCCTAAGTCAATAACATTAATTCCATATTCCATTGAGTCCATTGAAATTTATACGCGTAAACCGTTCGTTTGCAATGTTGCTGTTTATTTTATAATTCCTACATTATGATTAGGATTAATGAATAAATTTCTCGAGTAAAACTTGAATAAAAGCAGACACACTGGAAAATAATTTTCTATCATAGACTATTTTTAATTTAATGTTTTGTATTGTTTGTAATGTTTTACATTAAAACGGATGTTTTTGCTATACATCTCATTGTCACAAGTCAACTGTATCGACCATGAGACGATTTGTTTTTCTAATTTGTGTCATGCTTATAGTTTTTATTTGAAAAGAAACCGAAATATGTCAAAAATGATTTATGTATAATGTATTTTCTAACACCTTTCCTAAGTAGATAATGTTAATTCCTAATAGATAATGTTAATTAATACAACCTCTGACAATAAAGTTCGGTGGATAGTCCTATAACATTAATGTAGATGAAATATTAACGAAAGTTACTTTACTGTCCTTCAAAATAGTCAGCTCGCATAACTATGCACCGTTGAGATTTGCTATACATGTCCTGGAAACTTTGCAAGAAGTCTTCTTTTGGGATGGTGTTCAAGCTTCGTTATCTTTCGCTGGATGTCAGGAATATCACCAGATTGCTTTCCATCCAAAGCGACTTTCATTCATGGGAATAGGAAGAAGTCTAGAGTATTGAGATCGGAAGACTATGGTGGATGTCTAATTTGTACCACCTCTTCTTCAGCTACCATGCGCACAGTTAATCGACGATCTTTCGTGAGTAATTTCTTCACTTTCGCATTGTTTTTCGCATTGAAGGATGTCGCCGCTTTGGGGATTGTCAGAAACACTTTCACGGCCTTTTCAAAAACAGGCATACCATTCATGGACAGTACTTGATCTTTATAAACACGTACAGTACCGCATGAGTTTCTTTCGGTGTCTTGCTAAGCTTTAAAAAAACTAAATTGATCTTTTGTTTGGTCCTTTTCTCGCTCTCATTTAAGAACAATATACTAAACAAGCACTTTGTAAAGCACGTCTTACATTGAACATAAACGATGCTCAACTGAGCAAAGGTGAGGGAGATGGTCAACACTTGCCTCGACGCAAGTGCAGCGTTTTGTTTCGCCAGTTTTGCCTGATTGGCCGTTCTGAATTCATTCACCGGACTTTTTTGTCAGAGGTTGTATGCTTCCTGGTAGCTTTTATATTGCATTGATCTCTGCATCCAAAACATCGGTTTTTCGGATTCAATCTACTATGAAGTAAACATTTTCAGCTAAAAACTGAATTCATGCATGCAATTGAATTAAAATAATGTTAATTTTCAGACTAATGTTAACGCTGTTAATTTAGAATGTTTGTCTGTTACACATGTTTTCTGAGTATCAAAATATTTACCTGAGAATGAATAGCATCAGAAAAAAATGATATTCTGATTTGAAAAAAAAATGTTTATTATACTGTAACAATTATTCAGAAATGTTTCCGAAAAAGACTAATAAAATTCTTTTTTAGGTATACCTTTTAGAATTAAAAAAATGGGTATTATACTGTAAGAACTATTCACAAACATTTCCGAAAAGAACGGGTAACTAATAAAATTCTTTTCTAGTAATATATCTTTAAATTTTGAAACAAAAAAATGGTTATTATATTGTAACAACTATTCAGAAATGTTTCCGAAAAAGACGTAACTAATAAAATCCTTTTTTAGTAATATCTTTTTAAAATTTGAAAAAAAAAAATGGTTATTATACTGTAACTATTCAAAAAAGTTTTCGAAAAAGACGGGTACTTATAAAATTCTTTTTTTGTAATATCTCTTTGAATTTTGAAAACATAGTTTTCTGTGAATTTTAAAGGAAAGGAATTCTTTTACAGAATCTTCGATTACTCTGACTAGATTATTCTACATTTCCGTTCTTGATTAAAGTACATTTTTGTAGATTAAGAAACATCTGTCATTTTTTTTTTACAGAGTAGGCAATTGCCAGAAATTTGAGGACATTTGTTTGCAATTTCTGGACGCATATATGGCAAGTTGAATAAATTCACTTCATATCTTTATCTTTTTTTGATATTTAATAATCATAATTAAGAACAACATTGTAATCGATGTGAAAGAGGGTCAAATTTACATCATGAAATGTTACAAATGAACGTGAAAATAAAAACACCATTTAGTAAATTATTGGTTTTTATTTTCCTGTATAATTGTAAGATGTTTTTTTTCATTTGATAATAATATTTATTTAAAAAAATAAAAAAGTGTATTTCAAAATATAATTTTTATAATCGTACCTTAAACTGAATTTTCCTTATTGATCTTTTGTGCTAGTAGATTGTCCATGTATTGTATACATATTTTTTCATTAAAATTAAAATTGGCAATATTGTTTAAGATTGTTTTATATTTTGTTTTGATAACTTTTCAGATATTATGTTCAGATATTGTGCACTTATTATCTTTTTACTAGTTTTAGATGTAAGGACGGCATTTTTTTATAATAGATAAAAATAAACTTTAAACTATGTTATTTCATCATCTGATTCAATCAGGAATTCACACACGCACTCTCTCTCTCACACACACACACACACACACATATATATATATACATATATATATATATATGAGTGTGTGTGTGTTGGTGTGGAAATTGAGACAGTAAGTACTCAATCGAAGGTATTATAATTCCGTTTAAGAATGCGTGAACTCAAATGAATACCGGCACTTTTGCCTGTCATTAATGCAGTCGTTATTGCAGATCGTGGAGTGGTAAAAAAAAAGGGCCTTAATTGGAAAAGGCATTGCTCCATGAAATAATTAAGGCATCTAGATTGCTCTATTCTTTTATTGACAACATATAAGCTCAAACAGTTCCCATTTAATGTCACCCCCAGGGGGATACCTACTTTAGGTATTCACGGGCTTCACAACCCCGGGGCACCTGAGTGATCTTTCTCCTTTCCTTTTCCTCTACTCCTCTCATCTTCCTTTCCTCTTTGTTTCACTCTCGTTGTGGTTTCCTCTTCGGAGGTGAGGGCAATTCTGTATGAACCGATATCATCCTGCATATCGATTCATGGAGAATTGTAAACCACCCACGTGTTGGCCGTGCGTGGCGACCCGTGTCCCTGGAAAGGGGGATCCTGGTAGTTGAGGGAAACCAACACACTACTTTGGCCTCTGCTTCAGGTAGACGGGAGGTGCATTTGGTCCCGTATGCATCAATCGGCTGGTCAGCTGACTTTCGTCACTGGCTTTAGGGATCAAGTGATCGAGCAACTACTAGTCATCTCGTTAAGGGTGGAGACTGACATAGGGTTGTCTTGTGACCGTATGGGCCCTGGTTAGCACTGGTGCACGAATGTGCATCCCCTTGTAGGGCTCGGGAGAGGGTGGTGCGGCCGGGGTCTGAATTTTTTTTTTCCTAAATATGGATGGAATCACTTCTTTTCCTTCTACTTCTCTCCCTAGTGGAGAGCAACAAACTGCACAGACTCTATCATTTACTCGCTTTTTCATCATTAAACGTACTGATAGCCTATCTGATAATTCATTTAAAAAGACTTCACCATTTCTCATTGCAAAAACATTCCAGTCAGTGCTGGGAGATGGCCATTCTATCAAAAAACTGCAATCTGGGGATCTACTAGTTGAGGTTTCTACAGCTAAACAGTCACAAATTCTTTCTAATTGCTCTACAATAGGCACCTTTTCCGTTTCTGTACAAGTACATAAAACTCTAAATACAAGTCGTGGTGTTATATCTGAACCTGATCTGTTATTCTCTACTAAAACTGAACTTCTAGAAAATTTAAAAGACCAAAATGTCGTAGATGTACGCCGTATCACTATCCGTCGCAATGAAGAAATACTACCCACTAAACATATTATTTTAACCTTCAATAGTCCCAATTTACCAGCTAGAATTAAAGCTGGCTATCTAAGCTGTCCAGTTCGACCATACATACCAAACCCTATCAGATGTTTCAAATGCCAGCGTTATGGCCATACTAATACTAATGGCCAATGTCGTGGATCTCTTACCTGCGCACGTTGCGCGGAAGTCGGTCACGACAATAAAACATGTGAAAATTCCGTACGCTGTGCAAAGTGTAAAGGCGATCATACAGCATATTCCCGCAAGTGCCCTAACTGGAACCGTGAAAAGGAAATAATTACTATAAAAGTTACTCAAAATTTGTCTTATCCTGATGCCCGTAAACTAGTTGAAAATAGAACCCCATCTGTCGGAATTACCTACTCTAGCTTACTCAAGAAGCAATCAACAGCCGTAAGACACATAAGTACACAAACTGATTCCCAATTTCCATCCAGTAAATCAAATGTAACACAATCAGCCAGTACTCATGTTAAAGAATCGACCAACACCCCATCCTCTGAACCGGTAAAAATTGACATAGAGAAAAAACAACAGAAACCGAAAGCTCTATCCAATATGTCATCTCAACCCCAAACTAAGACAAAACCTGCCATTAATACCAATATTCCACAGAAACCTGATGCTCCCAGAAAACATAATTTAAAAAAACCGCCTATACAAACCTTTAAAAAGAAAACCTCAACTCCAGCTTCTCCACAATGGAAGACTGCTGGAAAGGGGAAGCGAATTTCTGGCATCAGCTCAATCATAAGAAACATTAAAGATCCGAAACAGCTCCAGCAGTACGCGGACGAGGCTATGGAATCCGAGCCCTATAGCAATGACTCGGATGTTGACGAAAATACTGTATTTGAAGAATTTGTACCCGATAACTTAGATACATCACAATCCACTTCTGCCAATCCGTCACAAACTGCCTCTCCAAGATCATTACATTCTAATACTTCCAAAGTACCATCTCATAACAGGAACGCACTAATTACAACTAAAACTTTAAAGCAAAATATTTCAAAAACTAAATCTACTATATCTGCAATACCCCCACCAAAAAAGAACAAAATCTCAAAAAGTCAGACAAATTCACAGAAAAAAGACAAAAAAAATCAAAGAATGGAGGATGACGATGCTATGGACCTTCATCCCGAACCGGATGAAATACTGGACGACGGAGACAGTAGAATGTCTACTGTTTCTGATGAAAATGACATAGATACTCATATTTAACTCTCGTAATTATGAATAATATCATCTCTTGGAACTGCCGTGGTTATCTTAATAAACATGATGAAATCCGGGACATTCTCTCTGACGATCAACCACTCTGCTTAGCTCTGCAGGAAACCCATCTAAAACCAAATGACAAAGCAAAATTACGTAATTACGCTGCTTACAGGAAAGACTTCACTGGTAGTGATAGGGCCACTGGAGGAGTGGCTCTCTTCATATCTCGCAAGTTACCTAATTCGCTTATCAGTTTAAATACTAATTTACAAGCTGTTGCTGTCCGAGTCCATATAAACAGACTTATAACAATATGCACAATTTACTTACCACCAAACCAGTCCATTCCATTAGCACATCTGGAAAATCTCATTCTCCAACTCCACACTCCATTTATTATTGTTGGAGATTTTAATGCTCATAACCAACTCTGGGGCAGTTCTGATAACAATCAACGTGGAGAAATAATAGAGAAATTAATTTCTGACAATGGCCTATGCCTACTCAATAATGGTGATCATACCTACTTTCATGAACCGACACGCACTTTTCATGCAATTGATCTTACTATATGCTCCCCATCAATCTATCCATTTTGGAATTTTTGGATCTCAAATGATCTGCACGGCAGTGATCATTTTCCAACTTTTATTTCATTGACTACTCCTAATGTGGATTCCAATAATTATACTAAAAGGTATGTGTATGACAGAGCCAATTGGCCAACTTTCACGGCACTTGCGAACATCGCAAATAACATGATAGAGGGTGACATTGACAAAGCACTTGATAATATAACTCATTGTATTATCAATGCTGCTGATGCTAGCATCCCTAAAACTTCATCTGCTCATAAAAACAGAAAATCTTGGTGGAATATTGATTGCCAAATAGCAAAGAAAAAACAACAAAAAGCTTGGGGTATTTTTCGAAGGTACCCAAACAACACTAATTACATAGCTTTTAAGAAAGCAAAGGCAGAGGCTAGACGAATAAGACGCAAAAGCCAACGTGAATCCTGGATAAAGTATGTTTCAAGTATAAACTCTAACACATCCAGTAAAGAGCTTTGGAAAAAGGTGAAAAACTGCATGGGCCTGTACTCTGAATACCATATTTCAATTTTAAAACTGAACGGTCAAACTATCACTTCTACTAAAAATATAGCTGAGACAATAGGGAATACCCTTGCTTCTACCTCAAATTCAAACTCATATCCAGAACCATTTTTATCTTATAAAAGAAAAACTGAGAGGACCAGTATTAATTTTAATAGTAATCATTCATTTTCCTACAACAAACCCTTTATTAAATCAGAGCTTTTAAAATGCTTACATGACAGTCGTTTATCTGCTCCTGGGCATGATGGCATCACTTATGTCATGCTCAAGCACCTCTCTCCACCTTCTCTTAACAATCTACTTTCTTTTTTTAACAGATTATGGACAGAACACGTTTTTCCTAATGCTTGGTGCAGAGCAATTGTTATTCCTTTTCCTAAACCAGGAAAAGATGCTACTGATCCTAATAATTACAGGCCTATTGCCCTTTCAAGCTGCCTTTGCAAACTTCTCGAAAAGATGGTCAATTGCCGCCTCATACATGTTTTAGAAACGAACAACAGTCTTGCTGCTTTTCAGAGTGGTTTCCGACGTGGTAGATCTACTATCGATAATTTAATCCATCTTGAACATTACATAAGGACAGCTTTTCTTAAACGCAGGCATTTGGTCTCAGTATTTTTTGACATGGCGAAGGCCTATGACAGAACATGGCGTTATGGAATACTCCGCGACCTTTTTAACTTGGACTTTCGTGGGAATCTTCCTATTTTTATCAAAAATTTCCTTGCAGTGCGAATTTTCCAAGTTCGTATCGCAGGAACTCTTTCTAGTTTTTATGTACAAGAAGAGGGTGTGCCCCAGGGCAGTGTCCTGAGTGTCACCCTCTTTGCTATTAAAATAAATGATATTCTCAATCAGCTTCCTCCTTCAGTGAAAGGAGATTTATATGTTGACGACTTCCGGATTATGTGTATGGGAGAGGATATACGTTTTATTGAAAGACAATTGCAAATTGCTATTAGAAATATTCTTAATTGGACTAATAAAAATGGTTTTGTTATCTCTCACGACAAAACTTCTTGTATGCATTTTTGTAGACGTAGGGATCTGCATCCAGACCCTGAAATTTTTATCGGATCAACTCAAATTCCTGTTGTTGACAATGTCCGCTATTTAGGCCTCTATTTTGACAATAAACTTACGTTCTTACCTCATGTTTCACAATTAAGGGCAAAATGTGAAAAATCACTAAACTTACTTAGGGTACTGTCTAATACTTCATGGGGA
Organism: Maratus speculifer; assembly: GCA_964019185.1. Classification (NCBI taxonomy): domain Eukaryota; kingdom Metazoa; phylum Arthropoda; class Arachnida; order Araneae; family Salticidae; genus Maratus; species Maratus speculifer. The sequence goes on along the minus strand of OZ025290.1, from coordinate 442,032,746 downwards.
GCAGACCGTACTACTCTTCTAAAGATTTATCGTGCTGCAATCCGTGCTAAAATTGACTATGCCTGCCAGGTCTACGGTTCTGCTTGTAAGTCTGTTCTTAAGAAACTTGACACAGTGCACCATAGCGCACTTCGTGTTTGCTCTGGTGCATTTCGTACTTCACCTGTTTTAAGCTTATATGTTGACTGTAATGAACCTTCATTACATTATACTCGTGAAAAACATTCTCTGGAGTTGTTTTACCGTGTCCTTTCACATCCTAGTCATCCACTTCATACATATATTTTAAACTCTGACAATGATATTCTATATCAGAATCGCCCATCTTGTGTGCCTTCTTTTGGTGTAAGAATGAGAAACATAATCAGCAATGGCCCTCTGAATAATTTTGAGGTGAGTACATGTCCATTGCATATCTACCCTCCTTGGAATCCACCTGCTATCACAATCCTTCATCCTTTTAAAGGCTATGAAAAAAAGAATCTAACCCCTGTGATCTTTAAATGCCTTTTTGCTGCACATCGAGATATTTATAGCAATTACTTAGACATTTATACAGATGGCTCAAAGAATGGAAATGCTGTTGGCTGTGGTATATATTGTGACGGTATGACTCTCAGTTATAAACTTCATCCTTCTACATCTATATTTACTGCCGAATTAATTGCAATAGAGAGGGCCATGTTATACATATCTCATCATCATAACACATCTTTCATCATCTATACTGACTCAAATAGTTCTATTGACGCAATTAAATCTTTTAAAAAGCATCCGTATATCTCATCCATCTTAGACTTTTATAATAATTTGACAAGACGTGGTTATAATATTTTATTTTGTTGGGTACCTGGACACATGGGTATACCTGGGAACGAGAAAGCAGATGAGGCGGCAAAACTTGCACTTAATCCTTTGCATCACAAAATACCATTCTCAGACGTTAAACTAATTATTAATCATTTTATTCAAAATAAATGGCAAGAGAGTTGGGATTTAGAACATAATAATAAATTGCACAGTATCAAACCTACAATAATGATCTGGCCTCCAATCTACCCCAGGAAAACTGATGTTCTTCTGACTCGTCTGAGAATAGGTCACTCTAGAATCACTCATAATCATCTATTACTCAGAGAGGATGCACCCATGTGTCCTCATTGCCATTTTGATCATCTGACCATTCATCATCTTTTAACTGACTGTCCGGGGCTCCGGCACTTGTACAGACTGTATTTTAATTCATCATCACCAATCTTGACAAACCTCATTGGGGAAACACCTCATGGGGCACTCTTTAACTTTTTGAAGCATGCAGGTTTATTTTTTCATATATAAGCTTTTCTCTATCTTGGTTTGGAAGCCCTTTAATGACATTCAGATTAGCTGCATTGTAATATTTTAAGTATTTTATTTTCTTAACCTATTTGCTTAACTATATCTGGATGGGAAACCCCATCCAGATATTTTGACATTTTCTCTTTTTCACATTTGTACTTTTAGTCTTTGGTTTGGCGCAGCATGTCCCTTAAGGGATTTTGTGCCATTAAACCCAAATCAACCAACCAAATCAACCAACCCATTTAATGTCGAAGCTGTTATTACTATATGAAATCATAGTAGATGTTTGAAGAAATTTACATAGAAAAAGCTGGCGTTATACGGAAACTCCAGGCAGCGTAAAATCATAACAATTTGAAAATCCAACAAAAGTCTCCGTTTTCATCGAATGTTCTAGAATTTTGATCAAATTCGCAAATATACATTTCATGAGGTCGCGTGTTTCTGATTGGTAAGGAACAAGAACGTCACGGGAAAAGGTCCAATGAGAATAATTCTGCAAAGAGATCTGTCAAAAACGCGTAATAAGCTAAAGATTTAAGGAGTTAGCAAAAATACCGGGGTCTAAAAAGTCTTGAAATAAAAATAAGTAAAAATAAAAATAAAAAAATGCCTCTTTAAAAACTTAATGCATCGGATTACTTTTAAGTATCTCTGTGAATGAATTAAAAATGCTACAAACTTCATTTTTTAATTCGGAACATGTCATGGTAAGCATCAATAACTTCTATCAATTACATGAAAAATAAAACATATTTAAGTGAAATAGATCTCGAGGGGATAAACAGGTAGCCAGGCAGACGGCAAAAAACCCCAATTGATAAATACCTTTTAACAGGGTTCGAAAGTGTTTAAAATAAAAAGAGATAGGTCGTTTGTCATGTTGGAATTTAAGGGGTCTCAGGAGTCTTACATTTACCTTGTAGTGCAACTTAGCAACATGTCACATTTGATTTTTTTTCTCGGTTCCTATAAAACATAAATGCATAAAATTTTTAATATAGACAACTGAATATCTCTTCTATTAAAAATAATTTTTTAAATATTCTACATTGAAATTCTATTTTATTTTTTTAATGTTTAATTTTGATTAAAAAAAATTAGACTTGTATCCATTGCGCGCAGGATTCTAGCAAAACTATTAGTTCAAGAACCGCTAAAAAAGTTCATAATGGTGTAAAATTAATGTATCTTGAACTTATACCTCATTTTAAAGCAATTTATGCATTTATTTATTTAAAATTGAAATTGAAATTGAAAAAATTGAAAAAAAAATCATTTTTTATTTAAAAAATTGCCAATTATCAATAATTAATGTAATTAAAATTCTAAATTTGAGGTATAAGTTGTTCTTAAACTTAAAATGAAGATATTTACCAAGTTTCATACAAATTGCTTTATTATTTTTTGAGAAATGTTGCGCGCAGTCAAAGAACAATCTAAATTTTAAATCAAAATTAAACATAAAAAATATATAATAAAAATTCAATATAGAATGTTAAAAAAATTAATTTAAATAGAAGAGATATTAAGTTGTCTATGTTAAAAATTTTATGCATTTAAGTTTAATAGGGACTGAGAAAAAAAATCAAATGTATATGTTGCTAAATCGCACTACCAGGTAAAAAGTAAGACTCCTGAGACCCCTTAAAGAATCGTGTCAGATATAAAGGCATCAGTAAGTCTTTTTACGTTTATGTTATTTTATAATTATAGATAATAAAATATTCAAAACAGTGGTTAAGTAAAATTAGTACTTGCCAAATTCTTAGACCTGTGTATTGTCCATATCTACCTGATGAAGATAAATTTATCCTCGATGTTATTTTGCACTTCCCTTTTATTGGCACTTATAATTACTCTTGAATGAGTATTCCTTGGAATTACCTTAAAGGTATTTATATATTCATATTATTTGCACAATTATCACAAATACACAATTAAAACACACTCAAGAAATATAAACTGGATCTCCTTTTAATTTTATTCACGAGAGCCAACATTTTCTGCTCTTCTTTACCAGAAGTTGCATCGTCGAATAATAACAATAAAAAAACACACGCATTACAAGATAAAGAAATAAAATAGTAAAAAGTTATTTATAGTTTATGAGTTAAAAAAACATATAAGCAAACATAAACAGTTTTTCAAGGTTTCGTTGATTGCTACTCAAGCAAATTTATGATGTGATTTCAACTGTCAAATTATTGCACAACCAAGAAAATTTAGTTTTTGTTTCGAAACATTTACTTTTAAATGATGATTTATGTCCATCATGTCATTCACCTGCCAAGACGTAACAAATTAGGCCATCGATGATCTAATATAAATACATATGCAATCGAAACATCGAGATCGAACTTGGTTAAAAATTGTATATCTGACTAATGTACTGTCGCATTTATTTCGTAATTTCTCCAATAGAATCGATAAAGAAAAAAGTTACTCGAAAGTTGAGTGTATCATTATATATTTCTAAAATAATAGTATTCCCTTGAATATATTTCTGATGATACATTTGTAATGATCTCATATTGATTTATGATCAGTATAAAGGAAATTACTATATTAAAGTAACTGGCTTGTCCTTTTGCTCTACGCTACTGATCTCGCATACTAAACATGAGATTCCTGGTTTATATCTCGGCAGTGACAATTCAATTGTCTCTTAATTTGAGAACCAGAAAAAAAACACGCAACTTCTAATAATAATAATTTTATCTCATAACTTACAGGTATCAGTACCAAATAATTCATCTTCCGCAAGTAAAGCCTGTGAAAAGCTTAAAGTACAATTACTGTCATTCCGTGCATAAAAAATGCGTGCTAGAGCATAATTGAAGGGTGCATATCTCTCGAGAGGCGTTAAAAAATGTCCCCCTCCCCCCTACTAGCAAAAAGTTTAAATGGTGAAATCATTTCAGTTAATCAGTAAAAAGCGAGTTACTAACATAGATTAAACTATCTTGACTTTTTTTGCTAAACGCCAAAGTTTTAGCCATCAGACTATAAGAAGACTAGTTCAATTCTTACCGACGCGAGTGCCAATTCATACTCTAAACATCATTACCTAACCTTTACCAAATGTAAATGTCCGCAACCGGTCTAGTTTTTACTTTGCTTTACCCCCAAAGACCCGGTCTATGGGGGCGTTCTTTTCAAATATTTCGCCCAAATTTTAATATTTTTGCCTGCATTTTTACAAAAGATAGCTGAGGACGATCCGCAACCGGCCTAGTTTTTACTTTTTAAGTTTTGGTTTCAGATTTTTTTTAATTACTTTAACTTTCGAAACCTTTTTAAACCGGTTCTGAAATTTAAACTATCGTAATATAAGAAATATGTAAGAAAAATCGAAAAGGTAAAAACTAGGCCGGTTGTGGATCGTCCTCAGCTATCTTGTGCAAAAGAAATCACGTAAAAATATTAAAATTTGAGCAAGATATTTGAAAAGAACGCTCGCATAGTCTTTATATTATCATCCGGGTCTTTTTCTGTGCCTAGTGTTGCGCCTTAAATGCTTCTCCCATAGGCAAAGCCCTGAGATTCTCCGGGAGAGCTTTTTGCAGCTTATCTAGCGGCATGACAAATGTTTTAATGTTCTTGTTAATTATGTGGGAAAACAACGATATGTCGTATTTTTAATGTCTCATTCTATTTTTTGACTTTCATACTCAATTCTGACCACCTGGACTACATTGAAATTCTTAGATTTTTTTTCTGTTCTGATAACACTGGTGAGAACATTTTACAGAATGTTTTGGTCTCAAAACACGACATGCATCAGACAACGAGTAAAGATTAATCTAATTAAAACCGGTGTTCAGTAATGAAATAAAAGAAGCATTCAATGCATAAAACTGATACAAGGTTTAATAATTCTCTTTTTTTAGAAATAATTATTTAATAACTTTTGTTTTAACTTTTTATTTATAGTACAAAACTAAATTTATATGTATGGAAAATCATATCTCTACAGTCCAAAATTTTTCGCATTAGGCGACTCGGATTTTAATATTGCTCAGTTATATGTCGTTTGAGAATAATCCCTTAAAAGACTTATTATCGATGCTAATAGCTTTTTAATTAATACTTTATTTCAGATTTTTTTTCATATTACATTTGAGGAGTCCAGAAGCCAAAAGGTATAAGTGACAAAATTGAAAAAAATGAGTTAAGTGCACAGACTAACTGGAAATAAGTCTATTTATTTGTAGGTAAGAAGTTATGAATGATTTTTTAATTATATACTGTGTTTTAGGGGTCAGTTACATAGCCTCTTTCCCAAAACTGTGAAACGCTTGGAGGCCAAAGGGTATAAGTGCAATTGTATCCATTATCGTCTACAGCAGAAGCGCGACCAACGGCATACAAGGCCATTTGCTTTTTTATACATTAAATAAATACATTTTAATTGTTAACATGTGAGAAAATCATGCTTTAAGTGTAGATTTTGAAACACTTTCCAACACTCTCTGAAATCTTTAACACATTCGCTGCCGATCACGCGCCAACATTAAGGGGCCACTCACGAACCAGCGCGTGATGTGGGGTAATGTCTTAATAGTCAGTCACGCGCTGGCACGGGAAAATCTTTTACTGTTTCTTTGTTATGAAAAGTAAATCGGCTTCTGGGAAAAACCCACTTCTACAGTGTGGCATTAACTATCATCACATCTTAACGTAAGCGGCAGCGAACGTGTTAAAAATCTTTGTTATTTAGGGTAACAGAGTGTTCATGTCCATAACCAAGTATGTATTCTAATAATTTTTAACAGCCCTAGGTTTTATCTGTCGGTTACTATGCACTGCATAATGGGGAAATTTTGTTTAGCAAGAAAACGCATAACAGTTTGAAATTTCTGTTTCAGCAGTTTTTACTAATAGATGGAAACACACTTGTATATTTTTATTTATCCTGTAGTTTACCTTGAACCTTTATTATACGCCCGTATTTAGCTAAAATTTAGTTAAAACTAAAACACTCTTAAGACTACTGAAATCACATTTCCAGAAATTATCATAAATAGATGACAATGCATAAAATTTTGTGCATGACCCTGTATTTCATTTTATCAATGTTTTGCAAGCATTTCTTAGCAAACTGAATTTAGTTCAGTATAGAAATATATTACGTATTTAAAAGCAATCTTTAAGTAAATTACGTTCATATTCAGTAACCTTTACGAAATCTTTTGTATAGCTCTGTATATGAACTATAGAATTTATATGAACATATGCATATATATTAATATGTATGAATTTAGTGAAACTTAAAAGCACAAATCATAATTAAAAATGCATTTCGTCCATCCATCAATCATCATCGATAATATACAGTACTTCGGATAGAATATACTATTTGAAAGCTTTTTTGTGTCCCTGTAAATACTGCGTGCGTACTTCGTATTATGCGCGAAATAACTTATATTAAGCGTCTGAAATGTATATCAATTTTATTATATATGAAAATTGTAATATTATTAAAATATGTTGTAAAAAATTCCCTCTTTATCATTAGGTAATGTAAATCTTTTGCGTAGACCTGTAAATAAAAAAATATATCTATTCTTTTCACCTCATATTTTACAGAATGTTTATTTTAATGCAATTCGTAAATGCATATAAATTTTGATGCGTTTGACAGGTTGTAACTTCTTTAAAATTCATTTGAAATGATTTATCCCATAACCCGTAATTTAACGGAAAACTTTTGATTGTCCCTGTAAATAAACCAATCGTGTTAGAAACTTCATTTGCAATAGGTTCGTGTTGAGGAAGCGTGAATAATTCCCAAAAATTTCAGGGCAATCCGAGTATATTTACGAGAGTTAAGGCACGGACAGACAAACTAAAATCACATTCACTTTTCAATTTTGTTGGAAAGTGTTAAAAAATATAAAATTTCAATGTTTCAAAATTTATAATAAAATTTTAAAACTTATATTAGAACAAAAATATTGCCTTTTATTCATTTATATTAACATCGTTCATTTTTTTTTCTTAAATTCATTTTTATTTCATAATTTTTCCGTTTTTAGAATTTATATTAAAACAAAATTTTGTCCTTTCATTTATGTGTATCAACATTGTTCTTAATTTTTTCATAAATACAATTTTTTATTTCATAATTTTTGCATTTTTTGTGCTCATTCGGCACTTGTACCTTTAGCTTCCAAGAACTTTTCATTACTGCTTGGAAGCCAAGGGATACAAGTGCCAAATGATGATAAACATTGCTTAGTTATAAATAAAAAGAAAAATTGTATTCCACATTTTTTAAAACAGTTATTGAAATAAGAGTTCAAAGATCTTTAAGATATAAGCAAAAATTTCACATCTCAATTCATTCAATTACAACTGATGTTTAACTTTGAACTCAATTTACTCGAAATCTAAATTTTGTCACTTGTACCCCTTGGCTTCTAGGCTCCTCTTATATCTTTTAAAAAATATTTAACTAACCCCATTGTTACATTTCCTAAAAGAAATAATATAATTTAATTTTAAATAATAAAAATGCGTCAAAACACCCAAGAGATCTGTAATGGACATCCTGTATTCCAGTAATGGATACCTCTCCTAAAATCTTAAAAATAAAATTTTGTTAATCACCATTGATTTATAAAATTACTATCGAAATAAAAAAATACAAAAAAATAAAATAAATAAAAAATAAAATAAATAAAATAAAGATATAAAGTAAAGTTGGATCTTAGCATGTTCATTAAGATTTTCAATGAAAAATAGTGAAACTTTATTATCTTCCTAATTACTTTGATGAGAAGTGTAGAAGAAAAATCCAGATTATTAAGCATGCAAACTGAAGTTAAAAAAAATAATAAAAGCTCAAATATTACTTTTTTAAATTCAAATCAAAATCTGTTAGACGGTCTATTACTGGAAGGCAGTCCATTACATGTACATCTACCACATATTTTTTCTTTAAATGAAAGTTATAACAATTTTTTTTATATATTTTTTTTAGATTTTTCACTAATAATGCCAACAATCATTCTTGTATGAAAAATAACAATCATGTGTTGAAATAAATTTTTTTAATTTATTAATTGCGATACTTTTTTGGGCCTCGTGCCAACGGGACCCGACTAAAGCTACGGGGGGGGGTTATGGTAAGTATCATTTTTGGGGGGGGGGTCTTTCTGTCTATCGATAGATTTTTTGTGAATAATGTGGAAGTGGCTAGTACTAAACTTCATACTTATTGTATGTACTTATAAATTTTTACTTGGAGCAGTTCACATCTGTATACAGGATATCACAAGAATATAGTCTCAATTTTAACCTCTTCAGACCTGAGCATAAAATAACTCCAAGAATACATATTTATTGCTTTTGTATAATCGAAATGGCACCATAAATGACAGAAAGAGTCGTTTTATGAAACCAGTACTTTAGGTGAATCGTAATTTAGGTTTACATATATAGATATAAAAATCCTAATCCTCTTAAAACATCAGTTTAACTATCAGTAATATAAATTTACGCAATAACAAAATTAAGGTCTTTAAACAAGTACAAGATCAGCAAATCCTCAAATTTTTTTATTGTACAGCATTTAAGTTAAATAATCATGAATATTTCTTACTTTCTGGGCCACAACATCTTGAAGATATTTTCGAAACTCGGATGAAAATTATATTTATTTTATGAGGTTATATTCACCAGTGCTGAAATTTATTTGTTTTGTTTTAAAGTAAAAAGCATTCAGCTGTACAGAACAGAAGTAAAGTAAAAATGCAAAAAAGTCGAACAGTTTAGTTTTTATGAGAAAAAGAATGGAGATACACCTTTGTGTACCTCCTCAGGTCTGAAGAGGTTAAGAAAAAGTGCTAACAGGATGATTGTAGAAAAAAAAATGATAGATGGTATCTTTTTGCAAGCTTTATCTTTGATAATCTATGCACATTATAAGATGGCTAAAAGAAAATGTCGCAAATTGGTCATAATTAATTATTTTAACTTGCTACGCTTTCAGGATAACGTTAATAAAGAATTTCTTTTGAAAACGAAAGAATACGAAGTTATAATAATAGTTTAATTAATATTTTTCTAATATAGTTAGTTGTTTTTGGCATAGATTTATGGGGTACTGGACGAAGAGAGAGGAAAGAGGATCACTCCTACCTTCCTAAATGTTCCGTAAATATGCGAATTTTGATCTCTTTCTATTGAAATAATAGACTTTTCATAGGACACTTTTTCAAAACTGCTCCACAGATGTAAGCACCACAAAACTGTTTTTAAAAAAGGAAGTAATTCGTTTCGAATATTCGATGTGACATCATACATTTTGTGCGGAACTTTTCTCTAGAACAATTTTTATTTTGCTGCGCTGGCGGTTGCACGAGATGATGTTCGGAAGCCAGATTGGAGCTTCGAAACAAATAACTTTTCTTTTAAAACTTTAAAAAAAAATCATTTAAAACCTTTTTATGTTAAGTTTGCACCAGTATTATGTAAAATTATTATAACCACGATGTACATCTGTTCCATCTCCTTGTGTTAAGTACAGTGTTCTCGCTGACATTTGACCAACGTTAGTAATTTGGCTAATTAAAAATAAAAAAACATTCGCCAAATGAAAAAAGTATTAGCCATATAGATTCGCCATGTAACACACACACACACACACACACAAAAAACATATATATATATATATGTGACGATTTCAGGAGAACTCGAATTATTTCCACTGGTTAAAAAGAAACACACAGTCATGGCAAGCGAGGGAAAAAACAAAAATAATAAATAAATGTAGAAGATCCAATAATTAGTCATGGGCTGCTGTAAATTCATTTATTAAATTCGTGATAATGAGGAAGGAAAAGCTCCTTTTTGCAAAAATTCCATCATTATTTCAGCGAGCTGTCCTCATCGAAAAAGCAACCCAAGAAATCTTCAGAATCTTCCTTTCATCTCGAGACTTCCCCCTTTTAAACTGAAAAGAAAGTTCTGGAACATTCGGTAACCTCAAACCATCATTCTTTTATGTAAACAGAATTCTTATCCAGTTACGAGGCTATTTTAAACAGACGATAAATTTATTTTTAAAAAAATATTATTTAACCAATTTATAATTGACTCCGAATTTTAAATATCTTAGGCAGACGATTTTTATACATGATTAATTTTAAGAGAAAAAGAAAAGAAATGAATTTATTAATATGCAAATTATCGTTGACGGCGGAAAAATAAATAAATAGATAAAATAAAATAATGATATTTTTTAAAGGTATGGGTTTGGAATAAATTTAATAAGACTTTCTTAAAAAGGGTTGATAAAAACATAGAAGAAATCAGTTTTATTTGGAATATTAAGGAATAAAGTTTTAATTAAGAATATTTTTAATTTAGAGCCATCTTTTTAAATTTACGCTTACTGGAATAATGTTTTTTAAGGAAAATTAAGAATTTATATCGTCTGCACACAGATTAACAGATTAGATCTAGAAATAAGATTTTAATTTAATAATTTGAAGTACGGAATATTATTATAAGAAAATTAAGATAGTATAAAAGTTAGTTTTGGCGAAAAAAAAATTTAAATTTGTAATATTATCCCCCTCCCCAAGACTTTGTATGAAATTGATAGTTAAATAAAACTACAAGTTCAGACAACAGAAATATAATAATTTAGAAAAGTTAAATTTTGGAATAAAACTGTCAAACTCAGGAAGCCAAGAGATGGAAGAAAAGAAAATTAACGCAATATAAAAAATATTAGCGATTAAAATAAAATAGTTAAGAGAAAATAATTCTGAATTAAATTTAGGTAGGAGCATTTCCCTGAAAGAAATACAATAATGTTACAACATCACTTACCATTTGTAAGTGCATAGGAGATAATACATATAATAACAGTAAATAAGGTATGAATATTAATAAGCAAGAGATAAAAATATAATAAAAACAATAAAAGTTCATTCTCATGGAAGTTTAAATAACTACAATGACTTAATGCATAGTTTATTTTAAATAAGTCCTTTAAATGAAAAAAGTCTTTCAAGAATATATAAGAGTCTTTTTCAATGTCCAGTGAATACAGTCTCTTTAATTAAATATCTCCAAATCTAGTTTAAGCTTTGTTTTTTATGTTATGTTGGATCCAACATCTTTCAATAATATATCAATTTTTCAATAATAAATAGCATCACTCTCAATATCAATAATAAATAATATAGAAAAATTTAAATAATAACAATGTCAACAATAATAAGTAATAGTATAATAAGACTCCATATCCTAATATTTTTCAATAAGAGTATAATTAATACTAAACTTCATCATAGAAATCATAATAATAATAGTAAAACAAGAGTATAATCAAAAGAAAATATCACTATTTGTTTATTATTGATAGGGAAAATATTGGTTGAGGATAAAAATAATTACATAGCAACTAAATAATTTTCTTATCTTCTAATAGCATAAGAAAGTATTTTTTGCTAGCCGAAAGTATAAATAAAAAAAATCATAATAATTCCAAAATCCAAATAAAATTAAATCTAACTATTTAGAAAATGGACTCTCAACCAGTATTTCCTTACAATAATTCCTCTCTGATACTCTTTTACAAAATTGTCAAATTTGGTTATAAGTTTTCAATGCCAAATGTAGAATAATGTTTTATCCACACATGGTTTATAAACTTTAATAATAAAATACAATAGGAATAAAAGGTGTCATTCTTAATTGAGAAATGGAAATAAAAAAAAGTGTGCTTTTTTGAAAAACTTTTAATCTGTAGTTTTCACAATCACTGAAGATCACATATTATGTTATAGGTTTGAGTAGAATCATTAGATTTTATAACTATTATCATATAATATCTGCTGAATAAATAGAGTAGTACTAATGTCAAATAAATGAGTAAATATAGTTAGACTTAAACACCCTTAAAATTAATTTATCAACATCAATTTGAAAGCTTTTGCAATCAAAGTGCTCACCTTATGCCTGCATAAGGAGCCCAATTTAATCCCAAAAACTCCCAAAAACAAGTAATATTCTTGTAGCGCTCCAAGAACATACCCGCTGATGTTGAAAATTATGGTTTTTTATTTTTCTGACAGGTATCGCAATGTTTAACAAATTCGGTAATGTCTATTGTCATATTAGGCCAATAATAGTTGGGAGATATTAAATTAAGCATTTTTTGAATTCCTAAATGTCCAAAATTATCATGAGCAATATGGAGTAATTTTCTTCTTAATGACATTGGTACAACAATTTTTTTGAATCCCTTTTTCTGAACTATAATAATTCCATTCTCTTTTTTATATTTTTTGTCACAAACATTGTCTTTGTCTTGCATCTCTATAATTTCTTTCCTATCTAGCAATAAACTAATATGTTGATTAAAATGACAAACAGGATTTCGTGACAACATGTCTGCTTCGACATTTGTTGAACCCTTTTCATATTTTATCTCATAATCAAACATACTAAGTTTGAGCGACCATCTAAAAAGCCTACCTCTTAAGTTTTTAACACTCTTTAACCATACTAGAGATGCGTGGTCCGTATGAATTGTAAACTTGACACCATGAAAGTAATGATAGAATTTGTCAAGAGTATCTATAATAGCTAAACATTCTAATTCAGTTATGAAATAATTTTGTTCATAACTCTTCAAAATTCTAGAATGATAAGCAATAGGATGTAAGAAATTATCTTTATCAGGTTGTTTTAGAACGGCACCTACTGCTATCTGAGAGGCATCTACAAACATATGTAAAGGTAATTTAGGATCATAAATTTTGAGGATGGGTTTAGCAATTAAAGAATTTTTTAATTTTTCAAAAGACTCCTGGCACTCTGAGTTCCATTCCCATATTGTGTCTTTTTTAAGTAATCGATTTAGAGGATATCTAATTTCAGCATATTTATTTATGAATTTATGGTAAACATTAATGGAACCTAGAAATCGTTGTAACTCTTTCACATTGGAAGGAGGTTTTAAATTTTTGATGGTTTCAATATTGGCATTTGCTGGTGTTATTGTTCCATTAGTAATTTCATAACCTAAGAAATTGATTTTATTTTGGCCTAATTTACATTTAGAAAGTTTAAGTTTAATGTTTTCTTGTTTGCAAATGTTAAAAATTTGAGCTAAATGGTTTAAATGTTCTTCTAAAGAGGAAGAGAAAATTATAATATCATCAAAATAGTGGCACGCAAAGTCGATTTTATATTTATTAAGGATTCTTCGAATGGTTCTATTGAATATGGGAGGGCCCGTTTTTATGCCAAAAGGGAGCACGAGCCACTCAAAAAGTCCAAAATTGGTTGCAAATGCTAATTTTTCTGTATCGGATGGATGTATTGGTATGTGCCAGTAGCCAGAGGCTAAATCCAAAGTTGAAAAATACTGAGCACTACTCAATTTATCTAAAATTCCATCGATACGGGGCAAGGGTTCTGCATCATTTTTAATTATTGCGTTTAATTTTCTATAGTCTATACATAATCGCGTTTTTTTACCTTCCTCTCTTTTCATAACTAGTGTAACAGGGGCAGAATAGGGGCTATTACTTTCCTTTATCAGTCCGGCTGCTAACAATGATTGAATTTGGTTTTTTATTTCTATTTCTTCTAGAGGAGATGTTCGGTAGGGCCTCAAAGATATAGGTAGGTCTGAGTTTAGTATAACGCGTTGTGGTTCAATATTAATCCTACCCACATCATATTTATGCTTTGCAAAAATATCACTATAAATATGAACTAATTCTCTTAAATTTACATCTTGAATTAAATTTATTTCCCCAGTTAAATCTGAATCCGAATTATCGCGAAAATTTTGAAGAGTCATGGAACCTCTATAATCAGGATGCACATTAATTGCGTGATCATATTCAACACAGTCTTCATTTTTCATAATATTTCCACAGGTAGATTGTAACTCTATATCATGATTATTTACATTCAGTGTTTCATTATCATAATTATCTATATCTACAGTATTACCAGTATTTAATCTCATATCTTTTTTATATTCAGAGGTTACAAATTCATTAGATTGATCCCTGTTTTGTTGTACTTGGTCCATATTTACTGTATTGAAATGAAGGGATCTCTCATTATGTATGGATATACTGTTAGTTATAATTTTCCTTCCCTGCCTTACAATACAATTTTTACATTCTATGGTTAATTTAAATTTAGAACATTCTTTTAACCCCAAAATAGCATAATCCAAATTTGTATTGCATACTAAAAAGTTAACATATTTTTTAATTTTACCCACTTTTAGAAGAACACTACATTTTTTATTTATATGTAAAAATCCTTTTGCCTGACCAATGGTAACTGAGGGTATAGTCTCAATTTTAGCATTAAGTTTTTTAACAAATTTAAGTGGCAATAATGCAATAGTTGAACCAGTATCTACAACACATGGTAAATTATAATTATTTGTACATCCATACACAATTAATTGACAAACATTATGAGAATTATTTTGTGAGATATTTGGAAGAGTATCAGAGGATGGCAACTCATTCCTAAAAATACATTCTCTTTCCCAATGAAAAGCATTACTTACACCCCTATTTGTGCATATCCTACAAGGTCTTGAAAGGTATGAATTTTGAATATAATTATTTTGACAAACTCTAGGTCTTTGAAACTGAGATTGCCTTTGGGGAATCCAATTCCTAGGTGTAGTATTCGGCCTAACTGGCTGAATCCAGGGCCTAATTGGTTGAAAAGGTTGAAAATTTTGTCTAGCTGATGGTTGATTTATTACTTGGTTTGAAACTAGTGGGGTGGAAACTTCCACGAATTGTTTGACAACCCGGTACCATTCGGTGGTACTACTAGGAGGATTTATAATAATACTGTTTTTGAATTCTGGTTTTAAACCATCAGTTAAACCTTGTAATAGTATATTTTCACTAAGATGTAATTTCCTACCAATTTCCACTTTCTTACGAAAATAAGTTTCTAAATTGTCTAAATTATCTAATTTCAGATTTGAAAAATCAGAAAAACTCGGGAAGTCTAATTCAATGAGTCTTTCTATCAAAATTTTCTTAATTTGTTCATAATCCGTACAATTTAAGCAGTCATTGATGTAAATTTTTTGCGCTTCACCTTTCAAATATTGCGCAATAGAATTAAATTTCCATTCTAGATTTTTCTGTTCCCTATCACATGTTTTATCAAAATAAGTTAACCAAGACAAAATGTTCATTCCAGAACTCGGGTCAAACGGTACGAACTTAGGATCTTCCATATTTTTTTGATTCTTACTCATTAGAATAAATGAAGCACTTCTATTTTCTTTATTAAATCCTGATCGTAAAATCATTCGCAATAAATTTCAAAGTTAATAATTTCTATCAATTACATATTTTTTCAAAATTACTATATTTAGCTGCTAACTTTAACCAGAAATTTTATCTAATAAAACAGAAATTGTAAATATCATAGATATACCTTAAATTGGGATCAACTTTTAATTCTATTATTTTATAGATCATAAACATATTCAAAAATTTTAATTATAGGTAATTCCTTACTTAAAATCACAAAATTTACAAAAAAATTAATCATATTTATCAGTCAAAATTCTAGCAACAGCCTTGCACAGTTCCATATTCTTACTGAATTTAAATAAATTATAAGAATCCGGGAACCAAAGCTCACTGTCACTAGAAATTCTAACAAATAAAGGAAAAAACATAAATGTTAACTTAATTTTCAGCTCAAATGTCTAGTTGTAGGAACATTATCATGAAAATACTGCATTCTGAGAATAGTTCTTGATAACAAACAAATATCAATAAAATAGAAAATGTACTTTTTAAAAGTAAACTTGGGCTACTAAGTTTTTTATATAATTCCTTATTATTACAAAATTGCCTTTAATCGTGCATAAAAATGTCATAATAGTCTTAATAAGTAACAGTAAATATCTTAAGAACATCATACTCCTCAATTAAATCCTTAAGAATAAAAATATTTCAATCTCCAACACATAATAATGATAATAATAATGCTCATAAATTGGTAAGTAAGTAAGATTCACAGATAAATAATCAAATAAATAAATAAATTAGTAAATTAATAAATTAACTTCAAATTACTCTCATCAATAAAATAATAAATAAATAAATAAATAAATAATAAATACTTTCCATCAATCATAAATAGAATAGAAATAATAATCAAAACATTTAATAAAATAAACTTACAGTTCACGAAAAATCTTCAATAAAATCCATTCTTCATTAAATTCCTCATCAAATACCTTTCGCATACTCACCACTTTAAAAATATTAATTTTCAAAAATTTGTCATTATGACCATGATTATCTTGAGTCATCAGTTACACATAAACAGCAAAAAGGTGGAATATCAGGCCTCAGGAATTCACGAAATATTTAGAAGAAATCTTTCAAACCACTCGCACAGAAAGCTGTTTAACATTAAAATCTCCTCTGTTACATTCACTCGAGGAATCAAAAGATAATGGCAATTCTTGCTTAATAACACTTTCAACCATGGCGGGAAAAATTTTCGGCGATCCATATTTTTGTCATCACTTCGTTTCAGTAGATTCATTCGATTCATTTACATAGCATTTTACTTCTTCAGTAGATTCATTTCAAAATCCGAAACAGGCACTAGCACAGGCATTACTTATCCTGTCCGACTTTTCGATTAGTTGTGACGATTTCAGGGGAACTCGAATTATTTCCACTGGTTAAAAAGAAACACACAGTCATGGCAAGCGAGGGAAAAAACAAAAATAATAAATAAATGTAGAAGATCCAATAATTAGTCATGGGCTGCTGTAAATTCATTTATTAAATTCGTGATAATGAGGAAGGAAAAGCTCCTTTTTGCAAAAATTCCATCATTATTTCAGCGAGCTGTCCTCATCGAAAAAGCAACCCAAGAAATCTTCAGAATCTTCCTTTCATCTCGAGACTTCCCCCTTTTAAACTGAAAAGAAAGTTCTGGAACATTCGGTAACCTCAAACCATCATTCTTTTATGTAAACAGAATTCTTGTCCAGTTACGAGGCTATTTTAAACAGACGATAAATTTATTTTTAAAAAAATATTATTTAACCAATTTATAATTGACTCCGAATTTTAAATATCTTAGGCAGACGATTTTTATACATGATTAATTTTAAGAGAAAAAGAAAAGAAATGAATTTATTAATATGCAAATTATCGTTGACGGCGGAAAAATAAATAAATAGATAAAATAAAATAATGATATTTTTTAAAGGTATGGGTTTGGAATAAATTTAATAAGACTTTCTTAAAAAGGGTTGATAAAAACATAGAAGAAATCAGTTTTATTTGGAATATTAAGGAATAAAGTTTTAATTAAGAATATTTTTAATTTAGAGCCATCTTTTTAAATTTACGCATACTGGAATAATGTTTTTTAAGGAAAATTAAGAATTTATATCGTCTGCACACAGATTAACAGATTAGATCTAGAAATAAGATTTTAATTTAATAATTTGAAGTAAGTACGGAATATTATTATAAGAAAATTAAGATAGTATAAAAGTTAGTTTTGGCGAAAAAAAAATTTAAATTTGTAATATATATATATATATCTTTAATCTTTTAATGTAACCCTTTTTTTCTATATGTTCTAAAATAAGCTGAGTTTTTATAACTGTGACAGGAATTGATATTAATCTAATTTCAACTATCCGCTACAAATAAAAAAATATGCATATATTAAATATATATATATATATATATATATATATATATATATATATATATATATGCATGTGTATGAAAAATGAAAAAGAAAAAGCAAAAATTGAGCACTAGCAATTTGGCGAATCTAATCGCTTGTTTACTCGCCAAATGAAGAATTTAGTCTCAATTTGGCGCATTGGCGAGCGACAGCGAGAACACTGGTTAAGTAATTAAAAAAAGATTGTTTGTGAATTCCGAAGTCTTCATAGTTCTGTTTTCAAAACATACTTAAGTGTGTAACATCTTATTAATTTTCCAGCAATATCGTCGTGTATTTAAATAGCTGCTTCCTGAAGAGTAAATGAAACAACCTCTAAGAACATGACATGTAAGATAGGAACTATTTAATATCTATCTTTAGAAGTAATAGGCCCCACAAGTGGCCGAGAGGTTCTGACCTCAAACCGGTAGACGGTAGTGCTGGGTTTGAACCTAATCGCGACCGTCGGCCTAACCGTTCGGAGTTTTCCGTGGTTTTCTTCGAACCTTCCGTAAATACGGGCGAGGTTCCCTTAGAAA
The DNA here is from genome assembly GCA_964019185.1 of Maratus speculifer. Taxonomy (NCBI): domain Eukaryota; kingdom Metazoa; phylum Arthropoda; class Arachnida; order Araneae; family Salticidae; genus Maratus; species Maratus speculifer. Next base: position 442,014,123 of record OZ025290.1, on the reverse strand, counting down.
GAGCCCCACGGAGAGCACCCCGTCCTTTAGGGCCTATATCCGACAGCGTAGATAATTGGCCAAAATACATACAAACAAACAAACTTTAGAAGTAATAAAATCTTACAGTACTTTAAAACACACGACTTTTACTTTTGGCTAATTTTAATCATTTGGCACTTTTATTCAAAACCCTAATTGCTTTTATGTGCGGGCCCGGGACAATTGGCCCGCATGCCCCTGCGCTCCAGGAATTGCCAGTCAAGGAAATCTCTAAAGATTTCTAGATTTTTTTTTATTCTGATAATTTCAGTGGTTTAAGCTTGGTTACAATATATATTTTTTAAATTTGTGATTTTATTTAAATTTTATTTAGGGGGACTGGAACACACTGGTCCACTTTTGTACTTTACACCTTCTTCCAACAATGACGGAAAGTCCAAGCTGCTTGAAAATATTCTTGAACATTTCTTAAGCATTTTTTCATGCCTCAAATTTTTTGTCGGAACATAGCTTTAAATAATTTTTTCCCCAAAAAATATCTGTACATTTTTTAAATGGATTAGAGTGCCCCAGAATTAGGGCTCAGTGGCCCACTATTAAATATTATTCAAAAGGCAATAAACTTAATATTGTATTTATTTAAATCCTTTATTTTTTCTTTATTACCAAAATAAAATAATGAAAATTTGCGAGTAACATTTTGGAACAAAATTTATGGAAAACTAAAAAGAATTTTTTTTAATTGTATTTTTTAAATAACAGATAGAGATGCAGAAACAAATGCAAATAAAGTGAAGATGAAAATTAAAAATACTTGTGATCCGGAATTTTTCTCTCAAATTATTTTACATCTGAGTGTGATTTTACGATAACATTGATATAAACAGCACATTAATAGCCATAAAGTTTTTATTTCAAATTTCTTTTAGGTTACATCTAAAATGAGTAATAAAATCTCAAAATCTTCTAGAAGTTATAATAACAAGCTACAGTTAATAGGATACATGTATTGCTTCTAGAAAAGACAAATACAAAACAAAATATTTACGTTAAATATTTTGACCTTTTTTTTAGTATCTTCAACTGAGCGAAAAATTGCCCAGGCCGGGAATCGAACCCAAATACTTGACTTACATGGCCATTGTTTTACCTGTTTAGCTAATTGGGCGATAGCCGATAGTTCAGTTGCAGATGTTCAATTTGTATGATAATTTTAACAATCAGATTGACTGCGCTAAAATAAGAGTATATGTTTTTATTTACATTATTTTACAGTTAAATATTTATTATAAGTTTTTTTTAACTATTTGGAAATTAGTTTTTGTCCTCGATATAGAACTGAAAGACCTGAATCATATCTGAATCTTTTTTTTTTTTTTGGTTAAATTTCGCAATTTTTTTTTATTATTTGTTCATTTTCTGACTGGTTCACGTTTAATGTCTAAAAATGGAATACTTCTGTTGCCACGATGACAAAAAATAGTAAACTTTAAAAAAAATTAGTAATTTGGAAAAAAAAATTAAGATTACTTTTGAAAATGTCATTTAAAATTGCACTTTTTTCTCTATGCAATGGTGTAAACATTTTAAATGTGCGATTTTTAGAAGTTTAAAAATTTGCAGTTCCAAAAATTGTAAAAGTTAAATTTCATTTAAAATTTGTTCCTGATCGGTCCAGGAATATTAATGTTTAATCCATGTCGTACGTAATAGGAGGCGTTCAGAAGTCAGTCTGATGAACTCCATCCAATAAAAATGCACATTTTAAACAGTTAAAGTGGTATATCTATAAAAGCTAATTACATGAAAACTTGTCTTGTCTGTCGCATGCAACGATTTTTGGCTACCAGTATTTAGGAACGGAAAATGACTTATTTTATCGGAGTCATTTCATCAGTTCAATAGGGCAAGGCAAACTTTTCGAAATATAACGGTGGCAAACAAGCATAGCGGTTCCTAGCTATGTGACAGACATGACAAATTTCCATGGAATTAACCTAAATTGTTTGTTATTGGTCTAATAATATTAGTGTTTAATTTCTGGCGTACGTAATATAGGACTTGTTATGATCACCATAAAAAATGATATTTATAATTACTATTAATTTAAATATAGAATTAATTTAAAAATCTTTAAAAATTTAGTCTTTGAAAATATCATTTTCCAAATAGTCGTTGTAGTTGATTAAATTACAATCATGTTTTTTTGTTGTTGTTGTTATTATTGTTATTTAATTTTACCTCCTTATTAATACATATGTTACAAACTAATCCTGTACTTTAAAATTTTGTTTATTTTTGTTTTATTTGTAGAATAAGCAATTATTAAATATTTTGAAATTTCTACATTACAAATTCTACACAACAGCGTTGATTGCGCACCAGTGTGCTCCAAAAGTGGATTGTCCACTGTGCCCCATGTTGAAGTTAGATACATTATCATAAAATTGTTATTTGAAGCTTTCTTTTAAGCGTATTAACTTCAATATTAGTTAAAGATAAGTATCCTACCTTTTCAAAAAAAATATCCGCAATATATTTATCTTTTAATTATAAAGAAAAGTCGAATGATGAAAAAATTTACTTTTAGAAGTTCAAAACAAGAAGTCAATATAAAAAGAATAACTAACTAGGGAACTGCAAGAAGTGTAAGGCACCGATTTTGACTAAATTGGTATCGTTGGAAAGAAAGCCGTTTCGAGATATCCGACAATTTATGTCACGTAGCTAGTGCACACTTAATGGGGGACCGCAAAAAAATTCAGTCTCTATTTTAACGAAAGTGGTATCATTGAAAATATATCATCGTGAAGATTAAAAAACTCAATGGAATCACCCGTCGGAAATGAGACGTTTTCAAGATATCCGACAATTTGTGTCACATTGTTAATACACACTACTGGGAAACTGCATTAAGTGACATAATTTTGTCGGCTCATTTCAGATGGGTAGTTCCATTGAGTTTTTTACTTCTCACAATGATATCATTGCAACGACACCATTTTCATCAAAATTGAGAAAACAATTTTTTGCGCTCCCCCATTAAGTGTGCACTAGAACAGTAGGCACTAGCTACGTGACATAAATTATCGGATATCTCGAATACGGCTCATTTCCGACGGGTAGTTCTACTGAGTTTTTTCTCCCTCATGATGATATCTTTTTAACGATACCACTTTCGCTAAAATCTAGAGAAAAAAATTTTGCGGCCCCCCCATTAAGAATGCACTAGTTAAGTGACATAAATTGTCGGATATCTCGATAACGGCTCGTTTGCGACGGGCAGTTAAATTGAGTTTTTTACTGCTTGCGATGAGATCTTTCCAACGATACTACTTTCGTCAAAATCGGTGACTTACACTTCTTGCAGTTCCCTAGTAAGAGCTAACGAAGTGTTTTAAAGGCTATAAGTAATAAAATCAGTGCTGTAATCAATTAGCCTAAAAGAAAAAAAGATAAATAAAAAAATAAAATATAAGGGTTAATCCACAGTGTGATTAGGTCCACTGTATCCATCTTTACCCTACAGATTGATAAAGCTTTTATTTCGCTGTGGAATGTAAGCGGAAAACCAAAGCTGAACTATTATACTTATAATATTTTAAGTGCAAGCAGAATTATTGTTTGTAATCGTCTATCTGCAAAGAGAAAGATTTAAAAAGTTGGTTGTTTGTGTTTGACGCCCAATCATCGCGCGGAATATGAGCCCTGAGGGGGTTCACTGTAACCTACTCTCCCTTATAGATTGATAAAGATTTTATGTCGTTATGGAATGTAAGGGGCAAGGGGCCGCCCATAAAAGATGTTATGTTTGGAGAGGGAAAGGGGGGGGGGTTGTGATGTTTTGTGACAAGGGGGTGAGAGGAGGTAAAAAGATATGTGACATCACGCATTTTGGTTAAAATAAAAAGCAATAAAAATCAGCAAATTAAGCATTGAAGCTACTTTGAAATCTTAGTATGCTGTGTTTATAAAGTAATGATAAGATTTATAGCAAAAATACAATAAATTCAATTTCAAATCCTAAAACACTATTTTTGCCTAGTGTTTCATACTAACATTTTCATACTATTATATATGAATTAGGTTTTTCTTGCAAACCCCATTCTTATTACATACAAAATAAGTACGTGAATCATTTTCATTGTTATGTTTGCAAATGTCATTAAAACACATGATGAACTGCAAGTATACCTTTTGTAATATAGCGTAACAAGTTACAAAAAAGGGGAGGAGGGGGTCAAAAATGCTGAAAAAAAGTTACATCATTAGTGGACAATCCCTAAACAGAAAACGAGAGCTGAACTATTTTACTTATATTATTTTAAGTGCAAACAGAATTATCATTTGTAATCGCCTATCTTCAAGTGGCAGATGTCTGCAAGATACAGGATTTAAAAAGAAAAACTTGCTAGAAAACTATTTTTAACCCCCTGACTGCCCAGCCAAATGGTAATATTTTAATGTTGTTTGCTCTTTAATTTATTAAAAATATTTTTAAAAAAATGTTTTTTCCAACCTGATACAAAATATGTTATCAGTATCGTTGTATAATTTTTGATAGCATCAATCCTAACTTAATTTTTCAGAACTGGGTTTTATTTGTGAACTAATTTAAATATTGCTTATGTTTCAGTGAAACCTGCAGCTTAGTGTGTGAAAAAATCAGCCAGTGGCAGTCAGGAGATTAAAACAATAAAAATAGGCTAAATTGCAATACAGTTTTCGAACGAATTTCATTTGGAAATAATTTTTTTTTCTCTGATGTTCTTGATATTTTTACATATGTGCAGGCCTGAGGAGCAGGAGTGCAGCCGGTACACTGTTTCAGGACCAAAGGAACTCATAGGGGCGCAGCTCTTGGGACACTATGTATTATATTTTTAATATCTATTTCCTATGCAGAGTTTCCCTCTGGTTTAAAAAGAGGCAGGGCGCTACCTTTCTGAAAAAAGCCCATTTTACATTCTTAAGGACACTTTTTCCTTAAGGACACTTTTATGGAGTTGATTGCAGAATGTAGCGGTCCAAAAAATCGTGGATATACAGAAATTTCGTCAAAGAATCCAGAACAAAAATCCAAAAATTGAAAAAAAGAAAAAAAGGTAAATTTTGTTAAAAGATCGCGAAAAAAACCGATTTTGTTAAAAGATTTCAAAAACAGCAGGTTTTCTAAGATAATCTCGAAAAAAGGCAGTTTGCTAAAAAATCGCGAAAAAAATAAATTTTGTAAAACAAATCACAAAAAAAACTGAATTTTCGTAAAAGATGACCAAAAATGGCAAATTTCTTCAAAAGATCTCGAAAATCCGCCACTTTTGTTACGTTTAAACACAAAAAAAACGCAAATTTTAAAAAAAGGGCGCAAAAAAGCATATAGCTCGTAACGGGAGTGGAATCGCCCCCTCTTTTCTCCCACCTGCGTTGTAATATTTCAGAAAATTTGCTGTGAATTTAAATTTTTCTTTTTCTTTTTCTTTTTTTGCTTAGGATCACCTCTGTAATTCTGTCAGATTTTTTTCCAAAATTAATAAAAAGTAAAGCAGTTATTTCCGAAAAAAAAAACCCGCTAAAAATCTTATATAAAATATATCACGCGGTCGCTTCGGGCGCGGAAATTTAGCGGGCGCCAAATGTATACTACAAACGTCATTTTTCAGCTGTCACAAGAAAAAGTTGGGAGGGGGGGGCGTCAAATTCTAATTATGCCCCGGGTGCAATTTTCTCTTCGTACGAAAATGATTGCGAATCAGGAAAATCCGCTTCTGGAACAATAGAAACACAATGTTGAAGCAGGAAAATTAGTTTTTAGAACAGAAAAATTCATTTCTGGCATTAATTTTTTTTGTGCCCCTTTGACAAAATTTGCATTTTTACCGATCTTTCGACGAAATTTCCGTTTTTACGGGATATTTTGACTAACTTTACGTTTTTTTTCACGAATTTTTGGCAAAATTTGCCGTTTGAGTAGGTATTATTAAAGATTTTGCTTTTAATGGTTTTGGAGAATGTGAGTGTGGTTGATCTTGGGTCCATCATGGTCGTCTTTCAAATCAAAACTTCTAATTTAACGGATTGAATTATGTCAAACCGATCATTAAATTTCATTTAAGAACAATGACATTCGTGGAATATCGAACTTGTAAGACTTTAAATTTGTTTAATTAATCAATTATTCAAGATCATGGAATAGGAATTGTAATATTGTGTACCATTAAATATATACCTGCCGTTATATAAAGGATTTGTTCGTCTTTGTGTGATCATTGTTTCATTCAGTTGAATACTCGTACCGAAAGTGTACTATACAAAGAGGTATGTAACATTATTTATTTTTTTAATTAACTATTATGGTTCTATTTTTAATACATTTTAAACTTTTATAAGTTCTTAAATTCCTTTTTTTTTCTTGCAACTGCCTTATTAATTTATTTTAGTTTAAAAAAAGGTTTTTTAGGTATGACGGATAACAAAAAATATTCTTCATCTAAAAATTACTTGAATTTAAAAATTCATAAAAAAACTAAATGCAGTATTAAAAATTTCCGTTCAATGTTGGATCAATCCATTTAATAAAATTAAGTGCAGCAGCAAAATATGGTACTTCTTATTTTTCAAAAACTTCAGGCTGGGTGATGGGTTTTGCCGTTTGTTTTACACTCGATGTGTCTTGAATCTCTCCCCCCCCCCCTTATTCAGCGCCATTCATGTTTATCCAGCACTAAAGACGCGTCGCATGCTTCAGGCATAAGAAGCGTGAGGCAGTGGTGTAGCAAACGGAGAGCGGAGGCGGCGGTCAGCCCACCCAATCTCTTTTTGTAAATATCTCTCTCTCTCTCATATATATATATATATATATATAATCTTATAGGATTTCGGAAAATAATTCTGAAATAAAATGAAAACTCTAGCGCACAACAAAACAGAATTAATTTTCTTTTATTTGAGAATGTGAAAATTTTCAAAAGTCACTAGAGAACAGAAACGAAGCTATCCAACGAATAACTATAAAAGAAGACTTGTCTTTAACATATAGGATAGATGTGCCAGTAATAGACCACCTTCCAGTAATGGGCCACCTCGTAATTTTTAGTTTATAAAAAAATAATAAATGGTAGTTAAGTTTTTATTATTTTTTCTTACTTCCCCCTTGCATGCTCTATAATCTGGATTATTTTTTTACACTTTTCATCTAAGCAATTAGAAAGCAGAAAATAAAGTTTCACAGTTTTAGTGAAAATCTTAATGAACATGCTAAGAGCTGACTTTAATTACTTCATTTATATCTTCTTTATTATTTTGTAAAAATTTAATGTTTTTGTTTGAATAGTAATATAAAACTCTGAAGTTCATATACCAATGGTCATTTACAAAATGTTATTTATTTTTAAAATTTTAAGAGGGGTGGTCCATTACTAGATTGCTTATTTCGTGATTTTCCAGTAATCGACCACCCAAGTGACTAATGCTAAAAGTGTAATTTGAGTAGAGATAAAACATTTTGATTTAACTGAAAAGCTAAATAATCAAATTTAATACTACTTAAATTTTACCTACTAGTTAATTTAATAAAAGCAATTTCTTTATAAATAGCTGTTTTTAAGAATATATCCAAAATTGGTACAAAAAACAAGCAGAACATTTGACAAAATCTAGATGTGCCGTTACAAATAAGTTGTTTTAAGTTGGTTCAGAAATGTAGAATCATATTTGGAAGAAGATATTACCAGTATCTTCTTCCAAATTCTAAAGTATACAGAGAGAATTCTCAATGCAGTTAAAACTGGTTTTCTTTTGGCCTCTTAAAACAGGAAAAATTTTGGGACCAAAATCAGTTAAAGATGTGTATTATGTAGTACCGAATAATGAAAAAGAACAAATCATTGTTAGGGGATTTTTTTTAGCAAATAGTGAGAATGTTCCATTGGTGATAATATATCCATATAAGCCTCTCTCAAGAGAAATTGAGCCATCAATCTGTGCCAAATTGATGGGCTATAAGATTATATGAAAATGTTTGGATAGTGCAAGAACATTCATCATTTTACATTTTAAAATTCTGTATTGAATAGTTTGGACTATCGGAAATGGTGATAAAATTGAAGATTTGTTATTTATATTTCATATTTGCACAGCACATCATTTAGATAATGATATGAATGAAGACTATGATATGATTGGAGACTTTTTTTATTGCCATATTTTATCTAAACTTGATTTCAGTAAAACATTGTCTTTATCTTATAAATCCTTTAAATTTAAATATTTTTTTTATATCTTTACAATATAAATCCTTTAATGTAATGAATTTTTAATAATATCACTAATATTTTGTTTTATATCCACATTAGAAATCCTAGATTATAATAAATTCATAACTTAAATTTAAATATTTTGTTTTATGTTTTTTCATTATAAATCCTTTAATGTAATGAATTTCTAACTTAAGTTTTAATATTTTATTTTATTAGTATGCTTTCATTACATTCTGAAGCAAAATACAATTGAGAAATCAATTATCGGTTATTTTTTGTAGGGTGGAACGTAAGGGGTCCATTATAGGAACATAGGCGGTTCATTACTGGGCTTTAGGGTGTTTAGATGTATTTCTATTATTTAAAATTAAATTTTTATTTCTATTGGGAAATGTAACAATGGGATTAGTTAGATATTGTTGAAAGATTAATATAATATGAAAAAAAATTGCAATATAATAATTATAACTATGAATAAAAAATTTTTTTAAAGAAATTCCTTAAGGGGGTTCATTACTGGCACATCTACTCTAGAATACTTATGCGGATTAGGGTTTGAGTGATGAATCGCCCCTGTGTTTTATTTTTTATGCAGGAGGACAAAAGGAAATTAAGGAATGATATAGTCATTTGTTTTAAAAACGCAGAATTGTGACTGAAAAAATATGACTGATGGAGCGGGTGGGAGTGACACCATTTATATCCTCCCGGGTGTCACCCATTCTAGCTACGCCACTAGCGCGAGGACTAGTATGTTGCCAGTTTAAGCAAAACGAAACGGTAAAACCTATAGTGTGTACCCAGATGTTGAAATTTGGAAATAATAAAGACCACCCCCTCCAAATAATCTCTATACAAAAATTAGACGAAATTTTCATTAAACTAGAAATAACTTACAACCTATTAGAAAAAAATTACAACAATGCCAAACAGTCCTTTGGCTATGATCTTCGCTGAATCTACTGATAACAATGCAAGCACCGGTCCCTTTCCCTCTATCAATTCCATAAATAACTAAAATTCAAATGTTTTTCGCCTACTTTGTGGGGATGCTAGCGGCTTTAGACCCAAGCTTGATGAGCTCGGGAATTTCGTAATTAACAATCCTGTTACTAAAATTCTTATACGGGAGGCATATTTCAGATGTGTATATTGCTGGGACGATTACTGTTTCTAAACCAATAATAGACCGTCATTATCACGGTCAAGTACACGCCCACACAGTTTGATTGACAGGAACTCGTGGACAATTGATCGTGTGTGTTTATTATTTATTTGTACTCGGATTGTTTGAATTTGTACTCGGTAATTAAAAATTAAAGGTACGAAAGAATTTTTTTTTTTTTCAAAATGACTGAATTTTATTTACTTCAATTAGAAATTATACTTCCTCTGATCCTGAAATAAATAAATAAATAAATAAATAAAAATTAAATAAGAATTTTGCTTATACGGATATTTTCGCAGAATACTTTTTTTCCCATTTAATATATATATAAATCATTTTGGAACGATATTTAGAATATTAAAAGGGTTTGAAATATTTTTTTTAAATGTCTTATTTATTAATAAAAGACAGCCTCCAATAATTGAAAAAAAAAATCACCAACGGACTCTCGGTCCGCGATGGACTCGAACCCATATCCTCCGGTTTCAAGCTCGACGCTCTAACCATTCAGCCAGTCAGCTCACTTTCATCCGCAACAGATTATCGTTATAATTAGCACCGTCAATTGTCCACGAGTTCCTGTCAATCAAACTCTGTGGGCGTGTACTTGACCGTGATAATGACGCTCTCCTATTGGTTTAGAAACAGTAATCGTCCTAGCAATATACACATCTGAAATATGCATACGGGAGGTAAGGTAAACAAACTCTAAAAATCTTAAAATTCAAAATTTAGAACTTATTTCATCATACGTATTAAGAACAACATTATTTCACCATATGGAAGCACTGCAATTTTCGTTAAAAAACAAAATCACTCATTTACTAATTCCCTCCCTCACCCTTCAATCTCTGAAAAATTTGAACATTAAAATCAATTTAGACCATCAAAGTTCTTTCACTGTCTTCAATCTATTTTATCGATACGCTTCAAAATCTTCGGAAACCCCACTCCTTCCACCAACCGATTACTTCAGGCTATCATGCAGCATTCTCATTGGCCAAAAGAGTGATGTTCTATAAAAGCGAGGGAATGACGATGCCACAAAATAGTTTTTACAATGTAGGGGCGTGTTCAGCAATGTCACCGGTAAGTAACCGGTAAGATTGGTTAGTTACCAAAGCGTTCAGTCTGCTAACCGGTACGCAACCGATGTCGTTCAGAGGTAGTTACCAATGTGACCGGTAAGGAACCGAACTAACCGAGGAAAAGTCCTGGTTAGTTGGGTCACGTGATTGGTAACATGAAATTAGGAGTGTAGTGTTTCGTTTTAAATCGGTTAAATCAAATTGGCAATCTACTATTTCTACAGATGGCGCTACGTGACAAAACTAACCAGTGCGTCCAGAGAATCTGTAATTGGTTAGCTACCAGTTACATACCACTCCGGTAAGTTACCGGTTACATTGGTCACTTTGGTAAGTTCGCTGAACACGCCCTAGATCAGATGAGAATTGAGGATATTCAACTACGCCATGATCACGTGGTCGGTCAAGGCAAATAATTCTAGCGTAAAAAAGGAAAAGCTCGGTTAGACGCAACGTAAATCCCAGCCAGCCAATAGAAACTTCTTGGGGAAAGCAGTAGCAGCCTCTCTTCTTAGCAGTTGGGATTCTTTGTTGAAATTACCTGTACCACGTCACTTTTTATAGCCTCGAACACAGATTTGGAATACCCTCCATACTAGAAAATGTTGTTAGTGGCAGTGTTGCCAGATATAGTGTTTTCAATACTACGATAGTATTTTCTCGGCCGAAATTAGGAGTGTAGTGTTTCGTTTTAAATTGGTTTCTTCCTAGTATTTTTGAAAAAAATATGAAAGAAAATGCAATAATTTAAAGAAATGGGGGAATTTGATATGCTCTAAACTCATTATTGGACAATCTTCCATCTCCATAACCTATTGAGCATAGTTTTTGAATCTTTAGCAATTCATGGAAGGTATACCATGTTTACTTACTAGATTGGGTTTTGTTGCCAAGTACTTCTACTTTAAATTGTTTTGAGTTAAATATATGCTATATTTAAAATGAAATTTAGTTAAAACCTTCTACGTCAACATCAAAGTATTGCTTTTAACTTACATATCTAAAAAATCATATCGACCATCTTTTAGCTTATTAGGAACAACATACCTTTTTTCTATAACAATATTTTAAAAATACTTATAAATTCCGGTAGTGGAGCTATAGTTAACTTTGTAGCGTAGTATTTTGTAGTAATTTTTCAGAGATAACTCTAGTATTTTTTATTTCACAAATCTGATAACACTGGTTAGTGGTGATGTCAGGCAACAGAACGTCTGATAAGATTTAGTCAAATTAAAGTAAGTTATTCGGCTGTATTTGTTGTTTTATATATTATATGATAAGATAAATGATTTGATAAATATATGCTTAAAATTCCTTTGTATTAAGTCTAAATTTCTTTTGGATAGCTACATTGAGAATTTAAAAAATAAATTTGCTTATAAAAATAACACGTTGAATTAAAGTTTGCTAAAAATACATTTGTTTTTACCGAAAATATGAGAACAGTTTTATTTGAAAAAAAGTTATGATTTTGAATAAAAGTGAATATAGATGCCATAGTAATAGATTAAATTTATGCGATTGATTTAATTCGAAAGAATTTATAGTTTAATCTATATTCAAAACTAATTTGATTTTGTTAAGGAATGTCATTGATATGTTAGTAAAATGTAAATAAATAATTAATATTGTATATTATACACTTGTATTACCGTTAGTTGGTTGTGTACGGGAGAGTGGGGCGGAATGGGACAGTATGTTTTTCTCTTTTCTTATCTTATAAGCATGTCATTAATTACACCTTTGAAACAGTAGTAACCTAATCTACTGTAGAATATTTACTGATCTGCATACGTTTAGAATTGTAAATGTAAAAGAAAATCTTACAAGAATCTAAAATTTGTTTCATGCACTCGTCATGCTTTCTATCATATTAATTACTTATGCATAGTTGTAACAGTTTTATTTATTTGTAACGTTATAATGTATATTATCCTAAGTTAAACCAAGCCTAAAAGCAGCGTTGTTGTTTATAAAAGTTTGACATAAAAAAAGGTAGTGGGGAGGAATGGGACGTGTCAATTTCCTCTTTTTAATAACATGAATCTAAATTGCTTTAATACAGATAGTTTTAGCGCGTAGACATAGCACTGATAATGTATCCATTTATATAAAAAAAATTAAACTGATGGTCTTTTGTCATCTGTGCATAAAAATCCTGAATTTTCCTTCCTGTGATGAAGATACTGGGTTTTGATATTGTGGCACAGATATTATCTATCTGCAATTTTTCTTAGACTGCGTACGTACCAATACTAGACAGTTAGCTTATACTTTTTTATAGCTGTCCCATACCTCTCATTAATGGAACGCCTTGGTACACATTTTGAAACTTAAGATTTCTTTAATTTTAAAATTGTTTTCGCATATTATGTTTCTACATTCTTTAACTAGCGGTCTCGGAGATCGCTGACTTTAAAGTTTTACAGTTTAACTCGTAATTTTTAGTTGAACTATGGATACTGGTCACATTTTGTTTCGTTTACAACCTTATTGCTATTTCTAGAGACTTTTGAATAGCTGAATCTGCTTTATAATAATCTGGTATATAAAGTTTATTATTTAATAGCATTCTGAGCATTAATGTAACATTTTATTCATCTTTAAATTAAGCGGTCTGACAGACCGCTCACAGTAGTTAGATGACAATTTTTGTCACAGTAGTCAAGAGTAAAGGACATTGAAAACTGTTTCATTTTTAGGTGCGTTCGTAATTATGTAAATAGGTAGCACCTATTGTTGTCGCTCAGTCTGTCCGTCCGCATATAACAACGCAAAAACTACCCAACCGAACGTAATTATACCATAATTTTGTCAAGTCATTTCAAATTTTATGAAAATCGGATGGATAGATCAATTACAGAGAACATCAAAAGATTCTGTTACATTACGGACAATGGGGAAAAAAGTTTCAAATGCATTTTAATCGTTTGAAATTTAAAACATATAATTACAGCGTAATTTTGTCGAGTCATTTAAAATGTTATGAAAATCGGATGCATAGATCAATTACAGGGACAATCAAAGGTATTCCATTACATTACGGGCTATGGGGAAAAAAGTTTCAAATGCATTTTTATGATGTTACACTCATTCGAACATAATAGAATTGGCATGAATCTATGAAATATATACTAAAATATGCATTCTGTACAATCTGTGATGCAAAGAATTTTTATTATTAAATTACACGGTCACATAAAAGTATTCCACTACATAATGCTACTCGGGGAAACATTGTTTGGGGCGTGTTTTAATTACATTCAACTATTTCACATTTTATGAATAAGATACACGTTGCTGAGGTGTAAAAAAAATTACTTCCTGCATATTTGCAGAAACACAAAGATTTCGAATACTATACTACATCCGACGTACGCTCTACTATATCAGCAAAATCTTAATATTTTTAAAACTTCGTTATTGTACGAACTCGCCCCATTTGCTACTTCACGTTCAATTTCCAACTTGTGTATTCTATAAAGTGAAAAAAATTTTCTTTTTATATTGAACAATGTTATTTTCATAAAAAGCGCCCTATGCCTCCCCACTTTCTTTTATTCCTTGCAGGACTTTAACGGTTTCAATAATTTCTCATAGTGATTTAGGAATTTTTAGTGCAACTGATGTCAGATATTGGAAAATCACTTTTATAATTTAATTCTTCATAGGCCTTTAGTGTATTCCCTTCCGTATGTAAATTTTCCTATCTTTGCATGTGGAGGGGATATCAGAATGTAAATTATTTTAAAAGATGACATTGCTTTAAATTTTTTCTAATCTATTTTCCTTGATGTGATGACGATGCTGGTATTTGATATTGTAATTTATTGTATAGTTCATAATTTTATCACTGTATTTGATATTGTAATTTATTGTATAGTTCATAATATTATCATTGTCAATTTATAACATATTTCGCCCTTTATTAGCGTTTGAAACTTTGCTAAAAGTGTGTTTAGTGACAAGATATAATACCTTGATTTATTTTTAGAATTTTTCATGATTTTTATTACAAAAATATTAAAAATTTAGGTCAATGTATTGTAATAAGCGTTATGGTGTATAAAAAATATAGACCAAAAATAAATATATAATATTTTGAAACTATGTAAGGGAGAAGCAATGGGAATGACAGTACATTTAATAGGAGGGGGGGGGGTATTTTAAAGTTTCATCTTAAAAAATTAAGTGTTTGCTTAAAAAAAGTACATTTAAGTTAAAAATTATTCATGGATTATTTCACATATTTCACTATTCAGTAATATCAAAATCTGTTGGGATGTTCATTTTGTGGTTTTTAGTAAAAGGTCAAAAGGGAGAGTTTGTGCTCCTATAAAGGTAAACGTCTAGGTTAAATATTACTCTAATATTTTTTTAATCGGTCTGAAAATATAAACCAGACATATGCAGTTAAAAAATGAAAATAAGATCGGAATTTGCAGACTATTTTAAACTAAATAAAATAAATACCCACCACCCCTCCTTTTTTTCTAATCTGTATGAATTTCAAAAACATTTCTATATAATCATAAAACCAAAAACTTTTATGCTAATAAATTTGCAAGTCGATTTCCTTTAAAAAGAGATAAAGATTTTTCCTATTCTTATACGTTTAACAAGTTAATAGGTTATTTCTTCCATTAAAGAATTTTTTTGACTAACTCTGACGCCTACTAATTTTTAATGTTGGAGATTTTTAAAATTTGTATCTGATAAATATATTAACCGAAAATTTTTGTTATCTTTCAATTACTTTTCAGGCATAATTCATCAACTCAGTTGCAGCATTAATGCAAATGATCATGCATGTTACTATTATACTAGTAACTATTCAATAAATTTATAAAATACTATATGCGAGTTTTGAAATAATGTCTGCAACAGATGCCTCAGGAACAAAGTTTTGCAGGTAAAATACTTTACAACTGAAGTAATCAATTACTTAACTTTTAATGTCTTTATGAACTTATTTATTTTAATATTTTTCAAACAAATTTTATTAGTTATATTATGTAATAAAGCCAAACAAAGTTACGATTAAAAGGAATTTGCAGAAAAAAAACAGAATCTGCAATGTCTGTCTCCTATCTTGAACTTTCTGCTACCGGGGGTATCAAATAATCAAATAAAAAAGGTTTGAAAAATATTTGTAATTTAAAAAATAAATAAATAAATAAATAAACGAAGAATCGAGAGAGAGAATTGTTAAATTCGTCAAAGTGCTTCTAGAAAATATTACTACTCTTTTTTTAAACTTGCAAATATAATAGGGTAGATGTGCCAGTAATGGACAACCTTCTAGTAATGGGCCACCTCGCACTTTTTGGTTTATAAAAAAATAATAGTTAAGCTTTTGTTATTTTTTTCTGAACTCCACCTTGCATGCTTTATAATCTGGATTAATTCTTTACACTTTTTGTCAAAACAATAGGAAGCAGAAAATAAAGTTTCACAGTTTTTGTTTTTTATTGTAAATCTTAATGAACATGCTAAGAACTGACTTTACTTGCTTAGTTTATCTTTTTTATTTTTTCGTAAAAATTGAATGTTTTTGTTTGGTTAGCAATAAAAAACATTGAATTTAATATGCCAATGGCCATTTACAAAATTTTATTTAAGATTTTGGGAGGGGTGGTCCATTACTGGATTGCTTATTTCGTGTTTTTCCAGTAATGGACCACCCAAGTGACCAATACTATAAGTGTAATTTCATAGAGATAAAATATTTTGATTTAACTGAAAAGCTAAATAATCAAATTTAATACATAAATTTTACCTATTATAATTTAATAAAGGCAATTTCTTTATAAATAGTTATTTTTAAAACGTCATTCAAAATTGGTACACAAAACAAGCAAAAAATTTGACAAAATCTAGATGTGCCGTTACAAAAGAGGTTTTGAGTTGGTTTAGGAATGTAAAATCATATTAGGAAGATATTATTAATATTTTCTTCCGAATTCTAAAGCATACAGGAAGAATTTTCAATGGCGTTAAAACTGGATTTCTTTTGTGCTCTTAAAACGGGGAAAATTTTGAGACCAAAATCTATTAAAGATGTGTATTATCTAGTACCGAATAACGAAAAAGAACAAATCACTGTTATGGGATGTTTTTCAGCAAATAGTGAGGTTGTTCCATTGATGATAATATATCCATATATGCATCTCTGAAGGGAAATTGTGGAATCAATCTGTGCTAAGATTATTGACTATATGATTATATGAAAATGGTTGGATAGTGCAAGAACATTTATCATTTTAAATGCATTCTATAATTCCATATTGAATAGTTTGGACTATCGGAAAGAGATGATAAAATTGAAGATTTGTTATTTATATTTCATATTTACACAGCACATCATTCAGATAATGATATGAATGAAGATTGGAGATTTTTTTAACGCCTTATTTTATCTAAACTTGATTTCAGTAAAACATTGTCTTTATCGTATAAATCCTTTAAATTTAAATACTTTGTTTTATATATTTACAATATAAATCCTTTAATGTATTAAAAGGTTAATAATATCATTAATATTTTGTTTTATATCCACATTATAAATCCTTGATTGTAATAAATTCATAACTTAAATTTAAATATTTTGTTTTATGTTTTTTTCAATATAAATCCTTTAATGTAATAAATTTCTAACTTAAGTTTTAATATTTTGTTTTATTGGTCTGCTTTCATTAAGTTCTGGAGAAAAATAGAATTGAAAAATCAAGTATCTGTTATTTTTTATATTGTGGCCCAATACTGGAACATAGGCGGTCCATTACTGGAACATAGGTGGTCCATTACTAGGCTTTTGGGTGCTTAGATATATATCTATCATTTAAAATTAAATTTTTATTTCTAATGGGAAATATAACTATGGGATTAGTTAAATAATGTTGTAAGATTAATATAATATGAAAAAAATGGAATACAATAATTACAACTATTAATAAAAAATTATTTTTCAGAGAAATTTCTTAAGGGGGTCCATTACTGGCACATCTACCCTAGATCTAAATGTCATCGGAGATGGAAAAGCACTTCAGGAATAAGGTAAAATGCACTGGACAGTTTCAGTACTAAACAAGCATTTATCTGCTGAAGACGAGTCACTTATATTATCAGGATTAAGATCATCTTGAAAAAAATCTAAATTTTTATCTGAACTAGATTCAGTTTCAGATACAGCCCGCAATATTTCTTTAAATTCTGACATTTTTTAAACAGTTTTTCGCGACATTGCGAGAAAAAAAAATTACATACGATCAAGTAAACAACTGCAAAATAAATATCTAACTTAAAAAATCCGAACATAAAAGAAATTTCACGTGACCTGCACATAGTTTTTCTACACTTTTTATTCATATGCAATCAGTATATTGAAACCTCAACAAAGGGAATCGCATAACAAGCAGATTTTTTTCCAATATCTGCTACCCTTCCGTCTTCACGTACTTTTCTTTCCATGAAATGCTCTTTAAATTTTCTCAAAAGGTAAAAATAATTGTTATAAACGAAAAAAAATTGTGTACTGTTAGATTTTATTTATTCAGTGGTCAAAATGACAGTAATCCACCTTTCTAGTTATATATACTCCAAGGGGATACATTTTTAAGTATTCACGGGCATGTCAACCCCGTTCATCTAAGTGATAGCCCCCCCCCCTTTTCCTCTTATTGCTCTTGTCTTCCTTTCCACATTGTTTCACCCTCCTTGAGGTTTTCTCTTCGAAGATGAGCGCACTTCTTCATGGGACGATATCGGCTCATATAGAATTGTAAACCAACAAATTGCTTTGACATCTGATGGCGGGAGTAACTATGACTCTCTTTACAGAGAGTCCAAGGGATGTTTCCGGTCGGGGCACGGGCGTTGTGGGTTTATTTTTAGACCCCCCATTCTCGTGTCCTGGTTTAAGGAGCTCCGTAGTTACCTGGGGCAGTGATGCGCAATACAGTCCGGTGTTCAGTCACCAGACCTAGCCTCTCCTGTCCAAGTCTGACCTGAACCCCCTGGCCTCTGGCCTTGGTTCCCGCCGGGGCAGGGAGACTGCGACCTGGTTGCGGCCTAACGGTTTAGCTTCCCGGTTGTGGTGCGAAATTCCCTGTGCAAACTCAGGCAGGCGTCTTGCAGGCTTAATAGGTTAGCAGCCCTCTAGGCCCAGGTTCTGTCGCTCCTCATGTAAATAACATCGAAAAAAGCTCATCAAAAACAGAAAAATAGACATTCCATTTTAAAATATAACGGTCGTAGTATCGCACCTCTTAAGAATATAGCTGAGACAGTTGGGACTACCTAGCTTCAATTTCAAAATCAGATGAATATCCAGAACCTTTTTTAACGTATAAATGACAAACTGAAATGACAAGGATCAATTTTGATACTCATAACACATTTTCTTATATCTGAGCTAAAAAAGTGTTTGAAAGACAGTCATTTACCTGTCCCTCGTCATGTCACCTACATCATGATCAAGCATCTATCTGACCTCTCTCTTGACAACCTCCTCTCTTTTTTCAATAGAATCTGGATGGAACACCCTTTTTCCTTGTGCTTGGTGTAGGGCTATCGTTATTTTTTCTAAACCTGGAAAACACGCGACGAACCCAAATAATTAGACCAATCGTACACTCTAGCAGCCTTTGCAAACTTCTTGAAAAGTGGTCAATAGCCGCCTCGTACATATTTTAGAAACTAATAACTGCCTTGCTACTTTTCAGAGTGGGTTTTGACGTGGTAGGTCTACTATCGATAATTTAATCCATTTGGAAAATCGGATACGGGCAGCCTTTCTAAAACGCAACCATTTGGTGTCAGTTTTTTCGACATGGCGAAAGACTATGATAGAACATGGCGTTATGGTATTCTCCGCGACCTTTTTAATATGGACTTTCGTGGGAACCTTCCTATTCTTATCAAAAATTTCCTCACAGTTCGACTTTTTCGAGTTCGAATTGGGGGAGTTCTTTCTAGCTTTTATGTACAAGAAGAGGGTGTACCGCAGGGCAGTGTCCTTAGTGTCACACTCTTTGCTCTCAAAATATTATTAACCAACTACCCCCCTCTGTAAAAGGTGACCTTTATGTTGCTGACTTTCGTATGTGTATGGGACAAGACATTCTTTTTATTGAGAGACAGCAGCAAATTGCAATTAAAAGTATTCTTAGCTGGACAAACAAAAATGGTTTTGTAATTTCTAGTGACAAAACTTCTTGTGTGCATTTCTGTAGACGTAGGGATCTGCATTCAGATCCTGGAATTTCTATTGATTCAACTCAAATACCTGTTATGGACAGTATTCGTTACCTCGGCCTCTATTTTGACAACAACTGGCCTTTTTACCGCATGTTTTACAATTACGGACAAAATGTGAAAAATTGGTAAATTTATACTAAAGGTCCTTTTAAATACTTCTTTTGGAGCTCACCGTACTTCGCTTCTTAAAATATACAGTGTTGTTATTCGCTCTAAAATTGATTATGCCTGTCAGGTCTATGGTTCAGCCAGTAACTTTCTTCTGAAACTTGACACTGTGCATCATAGCGCACTCCGTGTTTTCTCCGGTGCATTTCGTACCGCTCCCATTTTTAGTTTTTATGTTGACTGTAATGAACCTTCATTATTCCATAATCGTGATAAACTTCCTTTGGAATTATTTTACCTTCTCCTATCACATCCTGACCATCCTTATCGCACCATTATTTTAAATACTAACAATGATATGCTTTATGAGCACCGTCCGGCTTTTGTCCCATCATTTGGGGTCAGAATGAGAAACATTAAAAATAACTCTTTGAGTGATGTTGAGGTGAGTCCATGTTCTTTGTTTGTTTACCCCGTGGAAGCCTACTAACATTATCTCTCTCTATCCTTTTAAAGGATATGATAGAAACAATTTCACCCTTGCGCATTTCCAACAATTTTCTGTACATCGTGAAAATTTTAGTAGCTACTCTGATATTTATACAGACGGCTCTAAAAGCGGATGTATTTTTGGTTGCGAAATTTTTTGCGGAAACACTTGTTTAAGTTATCGTTTCACCCTAATATTTCTGTGTTTACAGCTGAATTGATAGCGATTTAGACAGCCATGGTGCATATCTCTCATCATAATAAATGTTTCATCATATATCTTTTATCATACTCAAATTGCTCTACTGATGCTATTAAATCCTTTAATTATCATCCCATTGTTTTTTCTACCATTAAATCCCCCAGGGGGATACCTTCTTTAAGTATTCACGGGCTTCACAACACCGATGCACCTGAATGATCTATCGTTTTTCCTTTTCCTCTTACTCCTCTTGTCTTCCTTTCATCGTTGTTTCACTCTCATTGTGGTTTCCTTTTCGGAGGAGAGGACAATTCTGTATGAGCCGATAGCATCCTGTATATCGACTCATGGAGAATTGTAAACCACCCACGTGTTGGCCGTGCGTGGAGACCCGTGTCCCTGGAAAGGGGATTCTGGCACTTGAGGGAAACCAACACACTGCTTTGGCCTCTGCTTCAGGTAGACGGGAGGTGCATATTGGTACCGTATGCAGCAATCGGCTGGTCAGCTGGCTTTGTCACTGGCTTTAGGGATCAAGTGATCGAGCAACTACGAGTCATCGCGTTAAGGGTGGAGGCTGACATACGGTTGTCTTGTGACCGTATTTCCCCTGGTTAGCACTGGTGCACGAATGTGCATCCCCTTGTTGGGCTCAGTAGTGGGTGGTGCGGCCGGTGTCTGAATTTTATTTTTTCTATAATGGATGGAAATCTTCACTTCCTCCAGAGAGCAACAAATGTCAAAGAATTCAGCTTTCACTCGATATTTCATAATTAAACGCACTGATAGCCACTCTCATAGTTCCTTTGGAAAAACTTCACCATTTCTCATTGCAAAAACATTCCAATCTGTCTTAGGGGATGGCCACACTCTCAAAAAATTACAATCTGGAGATTTACTAGTAGAAGTATCTACAGCTAAACAATCGCAGTTTTTTACTAATTGCTTTACAATAGGCACATTTTCCGTTTCTGTACAAAAACATAAATCTCTAAATGCAAGCCGATTTGTTATCTCTGAACCAGACCTATTATTCTCTACAAAAGATGAACTCTTAAAAAATTTCAAAGATCAAAATATCCTTGATACACGTCGTATCACTATCCGTCGGAATGGACAAGTCCTTCCTACAAAGCATGTCATTCTCACTTTCAATAGCCTTACATTACCAATTAGAATCAAAGCCGCTTACCTGAATTGTCCTTTCACACCTTACATTCCTAACCCTCTCCGTTGCTTTAAATACCAACGTTACGACCATACTAAAGGTACATGTCTTGGATCTCTTACCTGCGCTCATTGTGCAGAAGTGGGCCATGATAATAAAGATTGTGAAAAACCGAACGTTGTGCAAACTGTAAGGGAGATCATACTGCATATTCCCGTGCTTGTCCTATTTGGAACAGAGAAAAAGAAATTATCACAGTTAAAATTGCTCAAAATTTGACTTATCCTGAAGCTCGCTAACTTGTAGAAACCAGAACCCCATCCGTCGGAATTTCTTACTCAGCTTACTTAAAAACCAATCAAAATCTGCAAGACACATAAGCACCCAAACTGATTCCTCATATCCATCTAATAGATCTACTAAATCACAATCAACTAGCACATCAATTAAAGAAAGCCGTGATATGTCTCCCTACTAAATGTAAAACCACTATTAGAACGCTGGCTATCATCCAAAGAACCTGTAAAAATAATTGATCTAGAAAAACATCGACAGAAATCTCTATCCAGTGGATCATCCATCTCCTGCTACTTCTCTAAAAAATGCCCCAAGTTCATCTCCTCTAAACATGAAAAAAAACAACTCTAGTCAGATAGTGAAAACTTTCATTCAAAAAGGGACAAAGGCTGGAACCAAAACTGCTACAAAAACACCACAGAAATCAAATATACTTAAAAAAACAAACAGATAGCAAGAAAACCCCATCTCCAGCATCTGCCAAGTGGCAGACTGTTGTTAAAAGAAAGAAAAGCTCATCGCTAAGGTCCCAGGCAACTCCAGCACTATGTTCAAGATGCTATGGAATCCGAAGCTTACGGCAGTGGCTCGGATTCCGAGGAAAACACTATGTTTGAGGAATATGTGCCGGGTTGAACTTGGTTTTTGGTTTTATGTCTTAGATTTTCTGTTGTATTTTGCCTTTTGTGTTTCTTTCTATGTTGTTAATTTTTTTAGAATTTTTACTATTTTTGGAATTTTAACTTTTTGCATTTTTAAATGTCTTTGACTGGTTTTAATTGTTTTTAATTTCACGTGTCACCGCATTTCCATTTTCTATTAATTCATATCCATGAGAGGTTTTTAATGTGGTATTCACTTTTTAAGTTCTAACTTTATTTTACGCCTACCTTGTTCTTGGCGCAGCATGTCCCACAGGGGACCTTGCGCCATAAAGCTCAATTCAACCAACCAACCAACCATTTTAGTTTCCTAACAGCTTATAAAAATTATGCTCTTTTTATGTGAAAATCAATATTTCACAATATAGTGTAAATTAAACATTTTCTTTTTTATTTAAACTAAATTTCGGATTTCAGTAAAATAACCCACAAAAAGGCTTCTTAAAGTATTACTTGTGAACGATCTAAGTAGCGTTGTGTTTTAACTATTTGAATCTCGAAAAAAAACCTGAAATGTGAATCGTATTGTCACAGACAAGAGAACAGAATAATTAAACATGCATTTTACTTTTATTTTTCGAATGCAGATGACAGTTCTCTAAATAAAAAGGAAATGCAGTTTTCTGAATATATAGTAATAAGCTGAAAGGAATATATACGATATATTGTAAAACGATCTTTCATTTCACTCTAATTTATATTGGTCTTCGTTATCAAAATTAGGATAGGTCTTATTAGGATATTACCTTTCGTGATTTGATTTTTGCAAATATATATGTTTCTTACCTCTACTACTACAGCCGTTAATTACTCTTCAACAACCAAGTTTTAAGCATCTTTCGAATACTTAAATCTAACAGGGAAATTTTTCAATTGAAAAGATGGGACTTTAGATTTTTTTTTTTCTGAGAATTTTCAGTTTCGCTCTTGGTACTTTTAAGAATTTTGGGTGATTTCATATTCTAGCCAGTTAATAATGTTTATATAGTAGTTTGTAACACTGAATTTCAATATTGGAATATGAAACTGTCTTGTTATAGAACAAATAGTGTCCTTCATCTTCAATATTCTTCGGAATCCAAATTCTCCAACATGATTTTTTTTATCAGTTATCGTTCCTGTAAATTTTCATGTCAATGACAGAAGTATACGTTTTGTTGAATAACGAGATTAAGAATTTTCTTTGAATATCCCTCAAATAACGAAACAACTTAATTGTTTATTTAAAAAGAAAAAAAATCGGGTAACTTTGTCTAGCGTTTATGAACAAGAGGAGGGTGTACCTCAGAGCAGTGGGGTGTACCTCAGGGAGACTTATATGTTGACGACTTCCTTATGTGTTTGGGACATGATATCCGTTTTATTGAAAGACAGTTGCAAATTGCCATGACCCACATTCTTAATTGGACAAATAAAAATGTTTTCATTATTTATCAGGACAAAACTTCTTGTGTACACTTCTGTCGACGTAGAGATCTACATCCAGATCCTGAAATTTTTATTGGCTCATCGCAAATTCCTGTTCTGGACAATATTCGTTACCTCGGCGTATATTTTGACAAAAAACTTACATTTTTATCACATGTTTTACAATTAAGGACAAAATGCGAAAAAATTCTAAATTTAATAAAGGTACTATCCAACACTTCTTGGGGTGCAGACCGTACTTCTCTTATTAATATATATCGTGCTGTTATTCATTCTAAAATTGACTATGGCGGCCAGATCTACAGTTCTGCTTGCAATTCTCTTCTTAAAAAATTAGACACTGTGCCGTACACACTTTCCGTACTTCACCAGTTCTAAGCATGTATGTCGACTGTTATGAACATCCATTACACTATACTCGGGAAAACTTTCTTTGGAGTTGTTTTACCGTATCCTTTCACATCCTGGTCATCCACTTCATACATTTCTTTTAAATACTGACAATGATATTCTTTATCAGCATCGTCCTTCTTGCACCCCAGCTTTTGGTGTCAGAATGAGGAACCTTACCATGAATAGCCCTATGAGTAATATTGAGGTTGGCTTTTGTCCATTACATATATATCCTCTTTGGAACCCTCCTGTTATAAGCACCCACAATCCTTTTAAAGGTTATGATAGAAAGAACTTAGCCCCATCTGCATGTAAACAATTATTTGCTGCACATCGAGCTGACTTTTGTAATCACGTGGACATTTACACAGATGCATCTAAGAGTGGGAATATTGTTGGTTATGGTGTCTATTGTGATGATGTTACCTTTAGTTATCGGCTTCATCCTGCTACATCTGTTTTTACAGCCGAATTAATTGCAATAGAGAGGGTCATGTTATACATATCTCATCTTCATAACACATCTTTCATCATCTATAGTGATTCAAATAGTGCTATTGATGCATTAAAATCCTTTAAAAAACATTCTTATGTCTCAGCCATTTTGGATTCTTTTACTAATTTGACTAGACGTGGTTATAATATTCTATTTTGCTGGGTACATGGGCACATGGGCATCCCTGGTAATGAAAAAGCTAAGGCGGCAAAACTTGCTCGTAAACCGTTACATCATAAATTACCATTCTCAGACGTTAAACTACATATTAAACACTTTATTCAAAACAAATGGCAAGAAAACTGAAATTTAAAATACAATAATAAGCTGCACTGTATTAAACCTACAATTATGACCTGGCCTCCAAATTATCCAAGAAAAACTGACGTTCTTTTGACTCGTCTGAGAATTGGGCACTCAAGAATCACACATAAACATCTCTTGTTTCGGGGGGATGCCCCCATGTGTCCTCACTGTCATTTTGATATCTTGACCATACATCATATTTTAACTGCCTGTCCTGGCCTCCGGCACTTGTACAGACTATATTTTAAGTCATCATCACCAATCTTGACAAACCTCATTGGGGAGACACCTCATGGGGCACTTTTTACCTTTTTTAAAACATGCTAGACTTTATTCTGAAATATAATTTATTCATTTGTATCATTGTTTTTTATGACTTGAACTTTTAGCACTTTAATGACAACTAGATGAGATAGTCCTTATATTTTAATTTTTACTTTTCCCTGACTGTATCTGGATGGGATACCCCATCCAGACAGTCTTATTTTGTCCCCTTGGTTTTTTGTCTTATTACTCTTTGTCTTGGCGCAGAATGTCCCTCAAGGGATTTTGTGCCACTAAAACCCATACAACCAACCAATCAATTAATGTTACCTACTAAGAATTAAATAAATATAACCAAAGCACTCATTATTTTATTCCTATCTTTACCACGCTTGTATTTATTTTAATTGTACGCTTTAAAAGATACCATTCTTTCAAAATGTCCATAATAACAAAAAAACATAAGTTATTAAAAGATATGTACTTTAGCTAAATAGAGAAAAAAAATACTCACCTCGAGGATGAAGGCCCTGATGAAAACTTTCGTTAGTTTCTGAAGTAAGGTACTCAACCACTTGTTGAGTTTCAATTAAATCATATAAAACTGAATAGACGATCTCATCTGAAATTAAATAGTTATATAATAAATATCATTGTAAAAGGGATGTAATACTACTCTAAAACATGAAACAAGTAAGAAAAATCATGAGCTAAACATAGATTATTAAACACTTTCCAACAATTCCTAAAATCTTTAACAAAACTTCTTCTTTATTTAGATAAATAAGGTGTTTCTGTCCATAACCAAATATGTACTTCGATATTTTTGAGCAGACCTGTGTTGATATGCCGGTTGATATATAATGCGGAAGTTTAGTTTAGCAAGAAAACGCCTAACAGGTTGAAATTTCTCTTTTATCAATTTACCGAATGTATGAAAAATACTTCAATACTTTTGTTCAGCCCTGTAGTTTTTATCTGGTACATTTATTACACGCCACTATTTTGAATTTAGTTGAAATAAAAACACTTTTAAAACTACTTAAATCACATTTGAAGGAATGGCAATGAATACATGGGTGACCATATAGATAATTCTTTGCGCGACCCTTTATAACATTTTATTTATATTCAACAAACATTTCTTAGTAAACCAAAAGCAGTTCATCGTAAAAATGCATCACTTGTTTATAAACCATCTTTAAGTAAGTTACCGTCATATTCAGTAAGGTTTGCAAGCTCTTCTGTTTAACTCTGCATATTAACTGTAGCATTTAAACACACCACATAATGTGCAGATATTTAGTAAAACTTAAAAGCGCATATCGCAATTGAAAATGCACTTAATGCAACCATCAGTTATCAACAATAACATACAATACTTCGGACCCCCCCCAGGGGGATACCTTCTTTAGGTATTCACGGGCTTCACAATCCCGGGGCACCTGAGTGATCTTTCTCCTTTCCTTTTCCTCTTACTCCTCTGGTCTTCCTTTCCTCTTTGTTTCACTCTCATTGTGGTTTCCTCTTCGGAGATGAGGGCAATTCTGCATGGGCCGATACATCCTGTATATCGACTCATGGAGAATTGTAAACCACCCACGTGTTGGCCGTGTGTGGCGACCCGTGTCCCTGGAAAGGGGGATCCTGGTAGTTGAGGGAAACCAACACACTGCTTTGGCCTCTGCTTCAGGTAGACGGGATGTGCATATTGGTCCTGTATGCATCAATCGGCTGGTCAGCTGACTTTTGTCACTGGCTTTAGGGATCAAGTGAGCGAGCAATTATTAGCGATCTCGTTAAGGGTGGAGACTGACATAGGATTGTCTTGTGACCGTATAGACCCTGGTTAGCACTGGTGCACGAATGTGCATCCCCTTGTTGGGCTCGGGAGTGGGTGGTGCGGCCGGGGTCCGAATTCCTTTTTCACTTAATATGGATGGAAAAACTTCTCTTTCATCTATCTCTCTCCCATGTGGAGAGCAACAAATGTCAAAGAATTCCTCTTTTACTCGATTTTTCGTAATTAAACGCAATGATAGCCTCTCTGATAGCTCTTTCAAAAAAACTTCACCATTTGTTATTGCTAAAACCTTTCAATCTGTTCTTGGTGATGGCCATTCCCTCAAAAAATTACAGTCTGGGGATTTACTGGTTGAAGTTTCTACAGCCAACCAGTCACAATTTTTGTCCAATAGTAATACAATAGGCACCTTTTCTGTATCTGTTAAAGCACATCCAACTTTAAATTCTTGTCGTGGTGTAATATCTGAACCAGATCTGTTATTTTCCCCAAAAGAAGAACTTCTAACTAACTTAAGGGATCAAAATGTCGTAGATGTCCGCCGTATCACTATCCGTAGAAATGGTCAGATAATTCCTACTAAACATATAATATTAACCTTCAATAGCCATATTTTACCTACTAGAATTAAAGCAGGCTATTTAAATTGTTCAGTCCGACCTTATATCCCTAATCCGATCCGTTGTTTTAAATGCCAGCGTTATGGCCATACCAATACTAATGGCCAATGTCGTGGCACTGTTACCTGTGCACATTGTGCAGAAGTTGGCCACGACAGTAAAACTTTTGAAAAACAGGAACGCTGCGCAAATTGCAAAGGTGATCATACATCATATTCTCGCTCCTGTCCTATTTGGAACCGTGAAAAAGAGATCATTACTATAAAAATAACCCAAAACCTTCCTTACCCTGAAGCTCGTAAAATTGTAGAATCGAGAACCCCATCTGTTGGAGTTTCTTACTCTAGCTTACTTAAGCAACAAACAAAACCTGTAAGACACATTAGTACCCAGACTGAAGCTCCTTTTAAGAACAGTTCTCCTGAAAAAACATCTAGTCCTATAAAGAAAAAGACCCGTGATGCCCACGCAACTGCTGTTACCAGAGTAGTACTTTTTAATTAGAGTGAATAAATGCAACTTATTTATATAATTATGAACGCATTTAAAAATATTCAGATTTTGGTGTAATACTACGCAATATTTCAGATACTGTATAGTAGACTAAATCTTTTGTGTGTCGCTGTAAATACTGCCATATTTCTATTGTACAGGAAATATCTTGTAAGAATCCTCAGAGACGTATGTCATTTTCATAAAATGTTAAATAGTTTAATACAATTAAATCTCAAACCAAACAATGTCTCAATGTATAATTGTTCGAGCGAAGCGAATTCTTATACTCATAGTACGTAACGATATTAAAAGTCAAAAAAAATCTTTCGCCAAGCATATCTCAAAAAATACTTATATGATTTCGATTCTGTTTGTACCAGAAGGTACCTATGAAGGTAACCTGGTGAATGCACCTACTATCAGAAATTAGTTCCAAATAGTTAAAATGTTCTATTGAAAAAACTGATAAAAAAAGCTCAATTTATTTGCATACGTCATAGAAATTTGGTGTGCGTCATTTTTCATCGGCTGGATATTTTCGTAGACAACCAAATCAGAGTACATGGAGTATAGAGTTGTCTGAGCGAAGCGACGGCTAATACACATAGTACGTAACGAATTAAAAGTCTATCATAATTCTTTCGTCAAGCAAATCTGAAAAAAATACATGTCTGATTTTAATTCTGATTGTACCAAAATGTACTTACGAGAGTAATTTACTGAATGCATTTATTCTCAAAAATTAGTTCCAAATAATTTAAAAATTATATCTAAAAAGCTGATGAAAAAATAGTATTTATTTGCATATGTCACAAATATTTGACGTGCTTCACTTTTCACCGGCTGGATGTTTTCGTTAAATTCCAGAATTCAAGCACATGGTGCAAAGAAATATGTAAGCAATTTTTTATTCAAGTGCAATAAAACATATTTAAATTTAAGAAACAAATTGAAAAAGAAATCTGTTTTATTATTATTATTTATTCATTTATTTAAAAGTAAAAAGCCATAATATTTATTAACTTACAATTTGAGATTTTTCGAAAATCTTTAAAATAGCATTTTGTAATCGCCATTAGCATCTTATATATTTCATGCGTACAAATTGGGGAAAAAATTCATGTTTAAATAAAATATGAGTTTGACATGTGTGCTTTAGATATTACTTTTAATCATAGGTTATATTTTATTATTTCTTTTTACATAGATTAGGGGAGACCGGGGCACGTTGGCCATAGGGATAGGTTGGTCAATTTGCTTTAATTTTCAAACTAGTCACCATATGTCGCCACAAGTTCAGAAGCATGTTAGAAAACCTCTTCCCCTACCCTTCCATGAGTTTCAGTTCTCTTAAAGAAGCAAACTAAGAACAATGTTGATTTTTCACTTTCGTCGATCTCCAAGCAAATTTTCGTTAGTGTGCAGAAAGTGTTAAATCTCTCGAGATATTTCACAAGCTCAATCTATAACGATTCTTTTGATGTAACAATAAATATTAAATGTTGTTAAGATATGTGTAGAATAGCAAAAGTATTTCAAACATGGCGAGGGGGCAAGTTGGCCCACTTACTTTGGGGCATGGTGACTCAGTGTTAGTTTCCCGGCCCGTTGTCCCTATAAGCTACAGCCATTGGACCGCACAGTTTATGGCCCATTAAAAAAATATGTTAATGCAGCCTGTGATAGTTGGGTGACCTGAGAATGGAAAAACACCTGATTCATCTGCATCAAATTCCCACAAACCCAAAACTAATCTAACTGTAAAACCTACCCAGAAAACAAAAGAGAATAAAACTATTCGGGGTTCTTCACAGTGGCAAACTGTGAAGAATAAACAGAGAAAATCATGTCATAGCCCATCTACAGCTAATCTCAAAGATCCAAGGCAGATGAATCAGTACGTGGAGGAGGCTATGGAGTCGGCATCTTACGACTCGAGTGATGATGATGAAAATGTTACTTTTGAAGAATATAGACCTCAGTGATTTTACCCTTTTTAAATTGTTTTTATGTATTTTTGTGCTTCTTTTTAGACATTGTTTGATTTTAACTTTGACATTTGGAGACAGATTTTAATCCTAACTTGACTTTCTAATTATGACAAATACTAGGACAGCCTTTTAATGCTATTTTTACAGTTTAACTTTTACATTTTAAGCTGTATTACGTTTTTTTGAACTTTTTGTTCTCACCTTGTTCTTGGCGCAGCATGTCCCTAAAGGGATTTTGCGCCATAAAACCCTAATCAACCAACTCAAGCTGAATCTATGGGATTAACCAAACCTGTAAATGAAACTAAGGCCGTTACCTCACAAAAAAATGACCCGAACTCATTTGCATTAAACTCTAAAAAACCCAACTCTCGTCAAATAGTGAAAACTGGTGTTCAGAAAGAAGGGACCAAAGCTGGGATCCAAACTGCTACAAAATCAAAAACATTACAGAAATCACATATGCTTAAAAAACAAACAGAAACCATAAAAACCCCATCTCTAGCAACCCCACGGCGGAAGACTGTCGTTAAAAGATTGCAGAATTCATCGCTCAGTCCATGCAAAAGAAATTTTAAAGATCCCAGGCAACTGCAGCATTATGTCCAAGAAGCTATGGAATCAGTCTTACGGCAGTGGCTCGGATTCCGAGGAAAATACTATTTTTGAAGAGTATGTGCCTGGTTAAATTAATATTTTTATTGGTCTTTGTTTTAGTTGTATTTTGTGTTTTCTGTAGTACTTTTCCAATTTGGTTATCGTGTCACTATCTTACTGTTTTAGAATTTTTAACTAGTTTTAGAATTTTCCTTTTTTACAATTTTAAACATGTTTGTCTGGTTTTAATTTATTTTTAATTTCATGTATCACCGCATTGCCTTTATCAACTTAACTCATATCTACAAAGGATTTTTAATGCAACTTTTCACTTTTTACATTTTGTTTTGAAATTTAATCTTATCTTATTCGTACCATAATCTAATGATTTATCATTTTACTGTTTTTGCCTTCTTATATTTACCTGACCGTATCTGGATGGGAAGCCCCCATCCGGATATTTTGACGTTGTATTTTTTTCTTCATTTTTACAATTTTGTCTTTGGTTTGGCGCAGCATGTCCCTCAAGGGATTTTGTGCCATTAAAACCTATACAACCAACCAACTTCTGAAACTTGACACTGTGCACCATAGCGCACTCCGAGTTTGCTCCGGTGCATTTCGTACCTCTCCCATTTTTAGTTTTTATGTTGACTGTAATGAACCTTCATTATTCCATAATCGTGATAAACTTTCTTTGGAATTATTTTAACGTCTCCTATCACATCCTGACCATCCTCTTCACAACATTATTTTAAATACTAACAATAATATGCTTTATGAGCACCGTCCGGCTTGTGTCCCAACATTTGGGGTCAGAGTGAGAAACATTAAAAATAGCTCTTTGAGTGATGTTGAGGTGAGTCCATGTTCTTTGTTTCTGTTCCCATCGTGGAAGCCTACTAACATTATTTCTCTCTATCCTTTTAAAGGATATGATAGAAACAATTTCACCCCTGCGCATTTCCAACATCAATTTTCTGTACATCGTGAAAATTTTAGTAGCTACACTGATATTTATACAGACGGTTCTAAAAGCGGGTGTATTTTTGGTTGCGAAATTTTTTGCGGAAACACTTGTGTAAGTTATCGTTTCACCCTAATATTTCAGAGTTTACAGCTGAATTGATAGCGATTGAGAAAGCCATGGTGCATGTCTCTCATCATAATAAATCTTTTATCATATCTTTTATCATACTCAAATTGCTCTATTGATGCTATTAAATCCTTTATCATCCATTGTTTCTTCTACCATTAAATCCCATAGGGGCATACCTTCTTCTGGTATTCACGGGCTTCACAACCCCGGACACCTGAGTTATTTTTCTCTTTTCATTTCCTCTTGCTCCTCTTGCCTTCTTTCATCTTTGTTTCACTCTCATTGTGGTTTCCTTTTCGGAGGTGAGGGAAATTCTGTATGAGCCGATATCAACCTCTATATCGACTCATGGAGAATTGAAAACCAAACACGTGTTGGCCGTGCGTGGCGACCCGTGTCCCTGGAAAGGGGGATCCTGGCAGTTGAGGGAAACCAACACACTGCTTTGGCCTCTGCTTCAGGTAGACGGAAGGTACATATTGGTACTTTTGTCACTGGCTTTAGGGATCAAGTGATCGAGCAAATACTAGTCATCTCGTTAAGGGTGGAGACTGACATAGGTTTGTCTTGTGACCGTAAGGGCTATATTTAGCCCTGGTGCATGTATGTGCATCCCCTTGTTGGGCCCGGGGTCTGAAATTAATTTTTTTATCATGGATGGAAAAACTTAATTTCTTCTCTCTCTCCCTAGTGGAGAGCAAGAAACTGTACAGACTTCTTCCTTTACTCGTTTTTTATCATTAAACGTACTGATAGCCACTACGATTGCTCCTTCAAAAAAATCACGTTTTCTTATTACTAAAACATTTCAATCTGTCTTGGGAGATGGTCATTCACTCAAAAAACTACAATCTGGGGGGATTTGCTAGTAGAGGTTTCTGCAGCCAAACAATCACAAATTCTCTCTAATTTTTCCACAAATTGCTCCAACTTTTCTGTTTCTGTACAGTCATAAAACATTAAATACGAGCCGCGGCGTAATATCCAAACCTGACCTTTTATACACTGTTAAAAATCTGCTGCATTTTGTTGCAACGCACTCCACCGCTTGTATATAATATTTCTATTCCAACCAATGAAAAAGCTCCATTTTACGGCCAAGTAACCGTTTTCTATATAAGCAGGGGAGTGCATTGCAGCAAAATGCAGCAGATTTTTAACAGTGTACTCCACCAAAGATGAACTTCTAGAAAATTTAAAAGACCAAAATTGGTTTACGCCATATCACCATCCGTAGAAATCGGCAGATATTTCCTACTACACACATCATTCTCACTTTAAATAGTCCAACATTGCCAACAAGAATTAAAACTGGCTATCTTAACTGCCCAGTCCGACCATATATACCAAACTTTCTCCGGTGTTTTAAATGCCAGCGTTATGGCCATACCGATACCAAAGGCCAATGTCGTGGCAATGTTACCTGTGCACATTTTGCAGAAGTTGGCCACGACAGTAAAACTTGTGAAAAATCTCAACGCTGTGGAAATTTCAAGGGTGATCATGCTGATGTCATATCGCAGCATTCTTTCAGATCTGAAGTTACTATGATGTCGGTATTTCGAATCGTTGTGTAACTAAGATATCATTTCATTACTCTGCTTATGAGTGTTCTTTTTCTTTGGCGATATGGCGTCATACTTTTACGAATTCCACGCATCTGGAGATGAATGCCTGCATTCCAGTTTAAGTATTGTGTCATCGTACCGATAACGTTTGCTTGTTTCTGATTGGTTGTTTCGTATAACTGTATGCTTCACTGTTACAGAGAACTGTCTTGCTATTTCCATGCGATTATCAGATGGTATATATTTGAGCAACTTGATTTTTTAATGGCACGTTTTCGACTTGTAATATTTAAGGCATGATTCTGGTTTAATCAAAAGCTCATTTTAACCTGCTGTATCGTAATGCTAGTCTAGACAAAAGCTCACTAAATGAGCAGTACGTTCTTTTGGCCAAAGTTATGGCCGGAATTTGCTGTTATAACTAATCATGTTTTTAAATGTTTTTAATAAAATTTAGTTTAATTTATTCCCTGACTTTTTTCTGCGTATATGTGTACACCAATCCTTTAAAACTCTGCTTTAAGTGATTATGGCTTTTAGGCTTAAACTCATTTTTGCCCTAGCAGCCCGTTATATGCATCATACTCTTGCCCCTGTGCCATTTAGACACACGAAAAAGAATTTCTATTTTTATCAATTTCCTTGCAGTGCGAATTTTCAAAGTTCTATTAAAATAAATGATATTCTCAATCAGCTTCCTACTTCAGTGAAAGGAGGTTTATATATTGACGACTTCCGGATTATGTGTATGGGAGAGGATATACGTTTTATTGAAAGACAATTGCAAATTGCTATTAGAAATATTCTTAATTGGACTAATAAAAATGGTTTTGTTATCTCTCATGAAAAAACTTCGTGTATGCATTTTTGTAGACGTAGGGATCTGCATCCAGACCCTGAAATTATTATCGGATCAACCCAAATTCCTGTTGTAGACAATGTCCGCTATCTAGGCCTCTATTTTGACAATAAACCTACGTTCTCACCTCATGTTTTACAATTAAGGTCAAAATGTGAAAAATCGCTAAACTTATTTAGGGTGCTCTCTAATACTTCATGGGGAGCAGACCGACCTTCTCTTCTAAAGATTTATCATGCTGCAATCCGTGCTAAAATTGACTATGCCTGCCAGGTCTACGGTTCTGCTTGTATGTCTGTTCTTAAGAAACTTGACACAGTGCATCATAGCGCACTTCGTGTTTGCTCTGGTGCATTTCGTACATCACCAGTTTTAAGCTTATTTGTTGACTGTAATGAACCTTCATTACATTATACTCGTGAAAAACTTTCTCTGGAGTTTTTTTTATTGTGTCCTTTCACATCCCAGTCATCCACTTCATATATATATTTTAAATTCTGACAATGATATTCTATATCAGAATCGCCCATCTTGTGTGCCTTCTTTCGGTGTAAGAATAATAAGCATAAGCAGCAATGGCCCTCTGAATAATATTGAGGTGAGTACATGTCCATTGCATATGTATCCTCCCTGGAATCCACCTGTATTCTTTCACATCATGGTCATCCTCTTCATTATTTTATTTTAAGTACCGACAATCACATTTTTTATCAGCATCGACCATCTTGCATACCATCATTTGGTGTCAGAGTAAGGAATATTATTGGCAATAGCCATCTAAATAGTATCAAGGTGAGCTCATGTTCATTGCGGGAGTTCCCTCCTTGGAAAGCTCATAGAATTACCACCCTCTATCCCTTTAAAGATTTTGATTAAAAAAAACTCTGCTCCTATTATTTTTCAACATCTGTTTAAGGCACATCGTTCAAGTTTCAGAAATTTTACTGATATCTACACAGATGGATGGAAGGACAGCAATGGGGGTCAGCTGTGGGGTCTTCTGTGATAACACTAGCTTAAATTATCGTCTGCACCCTTCAACCTCTGTTTTTACAGCAGAGTTCATTGCAATAGAGAGAGCCATGTTACACATCTCCCATCATCATAACACTTCATTCATCATTTATAGTGACTCAAATAGTGCTATTGACGCAATAAAATCATCTAATAAACATCCTTATGTCTCAGCCATACTGGATCTTTATGACAAACTGACAAACCGTGGCTATGACATACTATTTTGCTGGGTTCCCGAGCTCATGGGTATACCTGGAAATGAAAATGCAGATCGGGCTGCAAAACTAGCTCTTATCCCATTAGATCATAAGATTCCTTTATCAGACGTTAAACTAATTATCAAACACTTTATTTATAATGAATGGGAAGAAAGTTGGGACTCAGAAGTTAATAATAAATTACACCATATCAAACCAACAATCGTGACCTGGCCTCCGAATTACTCAAGGAAATTATATGTTCTGACACGTCTGAGAATTGAACATTCTAGGATCACACATAAGCATTTGTTATTTAGGGAGGATGTACCCATGTGTCCTCATTGTAATTTTGATTGCCTAACAATTCATTCTTTTAACTGACTGTCCGGGTCTCCGGTACTTGTACAGAATATATTTTAATACATCATCACCCATTTTGACAAACCTCATTGGGGAAATACCTCATAAGGCATTTTTTACCTTTTTAAAACATGCAGGATTTTATTTTGATATATAATCTTTTACCTTAATTTGAATACTCATTAACGATGTCTAGATGAGCTTTTATATTGTTTTAAATATCTTATTTTTTTAACTTTGTCTACATAACTATATCTGGATGGGATACCCCATCCGGATATTTTGACCATGTTCTCCATTTATTTTTAGTCTTTGTTTCGGCGCAGCATGTCCCTTAAATGATTTTGTGCCATTAAACTCAATACAATCAACCAACCAACCTTCAATGCTTAATTGATACAAATACAACATTGTTTTCCATGAATATTGAAGTATAGGTGAAAATTCACCGGAGCTTATAAATACTGTGCTCAAATGTTAGTGAAAAAACCACCTAGAAAGCCTAAGCCGAATTTATATTCATCTTTCCCAAGAACCTTTAGTCTACTTAAAGCGTTCTCACTGAATGCTTACAAATGTAGGACCCTACTTATGTCTTGCACTCGCAATTTTAAAATCAATGGTTCGTGTTTCTAAACGACGACGACGAAGAAGAATGCTGAAATAGACCGTAATTGTATCTGCTATTTTTACTAGGGTTACACAATATTTACAAGCTGCTTGTTCAAATTTATGAAATATTTTTATTTTATTTATTTATTTCCACGCAGCTGATAAGAGTATGTTCTCCCGAAACGTTGCTATTGGAATGCATATATCTCGTTTGTCGATAATCGCATTCTGTTATTTATGTGTGCTAGAAAATTCGATCAAGCGAGTTAATTACAATTTCATTTGTTTTATGAATCGAAACGGTAAACTGAAGATAAAAATATCATTATAAGCATCATAAATTTAGCATTTAGAATTTCACAATCATTGCCCTAAGAAAGAATCATAATGATATATGTAACTGTTCAGTGATAAAGTAGTACATAATTATTTTAATTATTGCGCTATTATCGTTTATTTATATCTTCATTATCGAGGTGTAATAAGTTGTCTCAATTTCACAATCCTTTGGATAATTTTGGCGAGAGAAGTTTGGCACATCTCCCCCCCCCCTTCTCCTCGATTTTTAACTCTTTAATTTTTTCGTGCCTTTTGATTTTAAATTTTTATTTCAAAATTTAGCATAAAATGGAAAATGTGAGGAAATGGAAATGGTAAAGTAATTACCTCGTTAATGTGTTAAACTAAAATAAGATAAAGACATTAGTAATGGTACATACGCGGCGACTCCACCGCGGCCCGGCTGCTATGACAGCTCTCATCTCTTGCAGTCTTCTCTCCTGGAGTCTTCCTCTTCTGTTTTATAGTGGGCCAGCGACAGGGGCACCATTAGGCACCAAGATGATGTTGAGCACCAACAGCTCCAGCGCCAGGGGCACCCAACGCAACGATAGGAGCTTGTTGAGGCCCAACAGCACCTCCCAATACAACAGGCGGAGCTTGTTGAGCCACAAAAGCACCAGCGCCAGGTGTACCCAAGACACCAGCCAAGTTGAGGCCCAACACCACCTGGGACAGGGGCACCGAAGCCGCCAGCATCGGGCTCATCGGGATCAGATAAAACTGCAAAATCATCTTGATCAGGTACATGACTACTCGAAGATGAACTGTCTATAGCGTCGTAATCTGATTCATCTGAAATTATAATTTTTAACTAAATTTAATTTCTATAGTCATGCGATTCTACTGTTTTTTAATATTAAGGAGATTTTTAAATAGTTCCACTGGAGGATTTTTGATAGTGTTCCCTTTCATAGTTTTATCACTGGGAGCAGTATTCATTGCGACAGATATATTTG
Organism: Maratus speculifer; assembly: GCA_964019185.1. Lineage (NCBI taxonomy): Eukaryota > Metazoa > Arthropoda > Arachnida > Araneae > Salticidae > Maratus > Maratus speculifer. The sequence goes on along the minus strand of OZ025290.1, from coordinate 441,976,036 downwards.
GGAACACTATTCCAGTGAGCTCAATCCTTCACTGCATCAAGTCTGGCACGTACCAAAATATATTATAATTTTCATTACCTGCCATGAATTTGGCCGATAGGATCTCTGTGCTTAATCAAGAAAAGTCCAAAAAGTGGAATAGGACTTATTTTTTCCCCTGTCAGATGGCTCCATCCCACAAAAATATTTGATTATTTTTCACTTCTGAAGAATATATTCTATCAAGCTATTAACACATTTTCTGTCGATCGCGCGCCAGACCGTGATGTGGGGTGTTTTTACGATATCTGTAAGGATAATTACATTGAAAAGCATTCTTACTTTCATCATTTTTTCAGGACTATCACCAGCAGCACCATTAGGAGATCTCTGACCATCACTATCTTGTATATTGGGTCCAGCAGGTCCCTCGTCGTCATCATCGTCGTCGTCATTATCGCTTCCGTTCCCACTAAACACATCATCTCGGTCTGATTCAGAATTAGTAAGTTCTGCGTCACTTTCAATTTCTCTGAAAAGAGGTACAACTTTTAATAAATTCTATTCACTAACTCATCCATGAATCGTCCAAACTATCAATTCATAAAATGAAGAAGAAATGAAAATAAAATCGATATTCTGCTATTGTGTGTCTTGCAAGGAAAGTCTCCAAACTGGGCATACTCAGATTTTTTTCTTGAAAATAAATACTAATTAAACTACTCATGTATACAATAAAGGATCGGTGAAAATTAGCGGCAGAATTGCATTAGGAAACGTGTAAAAAAAATAAAATACTTTCGTATATTTGGCGTGAAAAGTCGAAATTGTCACACGATTTGGAGAGCAGCACTTTTCTCCGCCAAAAGCAAACGCTTTTAATGCAATTGAAAACTTGGATTTTTAGAATCGGTGTAAAGGAATATTTAAACATGAATGAATTTCAACATAAACAATGAGCGAGTTTAATATATTATATACATATATATATTAAATTGCATATATTTATTATTTGTTGCAGTAGTTATTTAATTTACCTCTGCAAAAAGTATTTTCATATATAAAAAATTGTTATGCAGTAAAATTATTTTCATACATTTAAGCGTATTCAAAAATAAAAGCCAAATGTTTCCATAGCAACAGAATCGAATTGACAATGCTCAACGGGATTTTGAACTTGAAACAATTTTAATGAATTTAAATTTGAATTTCGTTTTAAATCTGAAATTTTGATGGTTAAATTTGAATTTAAATGCACATAAATATCAATATAATGAAATTATACTTAAAACAAGCTAAAGCTGACAAAACAAAAGACATTTAATTTATCTAAATACGTTAAACATGACACTTTTTTTTAATGCATTTGACATAAAAAGCATTTTTTGAATTTGCTTTTCATCGCCAGCCGATGGTAAATCGCCAAATAAGTAAATATTCATTATTTTTTTACGGACAGGGTAAGGAGGTTCCGCCGAAATTTTTTTAATAAACATATATATCTTCATGAGAAGAACATTCTGTAATTTTTTCAGATTTTTCGGAGTATGCCCGTACGAAGACCTTCCTTGTTGGTCAAAATTTGGGCAATTATAAGAAACCACTTTTTTAATTTATCATTTATAGTAGAGTAGGGTATTAAAAGGAGAGTGCTATGACGACAGAGAACAACATGTTCTCTTGTAATAATACTAATAAATTAGAGGACACGACAATTGTTCCAGAGATTGATTATCGAACTTTATAAAAAATCACACCATTCTATTATTTGTTAGCTCTAAATTGAACAATAGAATTTATTTAAGCAAAACCGACCCCAAAATCGATTTTTAGCACTTTCCAACAAAGTCGAAAAGTGCTTATGCATTCGGTTTGTCTCTCCGTCTGGCCGTTTGGCCGGATGGCCGTCTGTCCGCGCTCTAACTCCCGTAAATATACTCGGATTGCTATGAAATTTTTATACGATATTGAGGTTTACCCTAGCACGAACCCTATTGAAAATGAAGTATCTAGCATGATTAGTTTATCTACAGAGAGAATCAAAATTTTCCCATTACATTACGGCTTATGCGGAAAAGTCATTAATATACTCGGATTGCCATGAAATTTTAGGACGTTATTGAAGTTTACCCTAGCACGAATCCTACTGAAAATGAAGTTTCTATTATGATTAGTTTATATACAGGGCGAATCAAGATTTCCATTACATTACGGCCCATGGGGAAAAATCGTTAATGTACACGGATTGCCATGAAATTTTAGGGCGTTATTGACGTTTACCCTAGCACAAGTCCTATTGAAAATGAAGTTTCTACCATGATTAGATTATCTACAGGGCGAATCAAAAGTTTCCGATTACATTAAGGCCTATGGGGAAAAATCGTTAATATACTCGGATTGCCATGAAATTTTAGGACGTTATTGACGTTTACCCTAGCATTTGATGTATGTCACTGAAGCTTAATATAAATTATAAGCTACTGTGTTGCATAATATGAAGTACATAGCATTTACAGGGCCATACAAAAGATTTCAAACAGTATTCTTTCCAAAGTACCGTATATGTGTCCGATGATGGCTGATGGAGGGATGAAATGCATTTTAATTATGATACTCGCGTTTATATTTCGTAAATTTTTTCACATTATATGGTGTGTATAAATGTTAGAGTTGATATACAGAGCTACCGAAAAGAGTTCACCAACTTTACTGAATATGAGCGTAAATTATTTAAACGTGGTTCTCAAATAAGCTATGCATTTTTACGCTGAGCTGCATTCAATTTACTGAGAAATGTTTGCAGAATATAGATAAAGGGATATTCAGGGCCACGCAAAGAATTCGGTACATGGACGCCTATGAATGATGATTTATGAGAATGTGATTTCAATTGTTTTAAAAGTGTTTTAGTTTACAATACATTTTAGCCTAATGGTGACGTGTAATAAAGGTACATTGTAAACTACAGCGCTGAACAAAAGTATTCAGGTACAGTTGGCAAAAAAAGTATTTGTACACTTCATGTTTTTAAATTATAATGAAATTAAACAAAAGATTTAAGCAAAAAATACTGTAATACATTAATTTAAAGCATTATAATATTATAGAAGCAAAAACAAAATTAAACGAATCGATTTTTTACATTATAATAAACAAATATACAAAAATATAATGCTAAAAAAGTATTTGTACACTATATTAATGTAATATAATTAATGAAAATTTAGTAAAATGATACAAATTAATGTATTGTGTGAATTCATTTAGCGTTTATGACTACTTCTAGATGGTGTGACATAGATTCCACCAACTTTTTTGTAGTGGTCTGGTTAAGGTTATTTCATGACACAATAAGAGCTTCTTTAAAACTGTTTTTTACTGATACATATTTTTTTTCGGATTTTTGCATCCAATAGCATCCACAAATTTTCTATTGGATTCAAGTCTTGAGATTTTAGAAGAGTTACCAGTCGTCTTCGAGTATTGTTGTAAGCATGTGCTGGTGATCACAGCAGTATGCTTTGATCGTTATCCTGCAGAAAGTGAAAAGCTTCCTCTATGCATAATTTCTTGGCACAGTTTAATAAATTATGGCGCGACACATCAATGTATGTTAAACCTGTCTTTCCATTGTCAATAAATTTTAAATATCCTGCTCCATTAGAAGCTATACACCCCAAAACTATAATATTCCCCCCAACATGCTTGATAGTTAGAAGTATAAATTTTGGATCTAGAACAGTTTTATTTTTACGCCAATTTTTTCGAATGCTTGATGGTAAGAAAATTCCGAATTTTCCCTCATCAGAAAAAAATACTGTTTTCCAAAAATCCAATGATTTACTTCTGTATGCGAAAGCGAATACTATGCGTTTTCGCCTATTTGTTTCGCTGATGAATGGATTTTTCCTTGAGGTTCTTCCTTTTAAATCTGCATTGAGAAGAATATTTTTTATTGTTTGAGGTTTTACTCTGATGCGAGAAGATGTTGCAAGGTCTCCAGCAAATTTTTGAACCGAACGCATAGGATTTTTTAAAGCTTTTTTAACAACACTCCCTTTTCCCCTCATTGTTAGTTTGCTAAGAAGTCCTGGTTTTCCTTGAATTTCGATGCTTTTAATTTATTCATAGTTTCTCACTATACATCCAATAGTTGTAAATGGTAATTTAATAGCTTTTACAAATTCTTGTTGCGAATTTAAATTTTCATTATGCTCAATCATAGGATTTCATATATCTAGAGGTGCCTCTCTAGTATTAGGTTCTATACTCAATTACTTCAAGAGCAAATTAAATTAAATGTCAGACAAATAAAATATGAACTTAAAAATTATTAACAGCTTCTGTAAAAGTAGTCCTTTGACACATAAACACTATAAAACACAGTAGATATCAGAATGGAGAAATGTACAAATACTTTTTTTGCAAGAATTTTTTTAACTTTTCCTATTAGAAAATTATTTTACATTTTTATCGAAATTTTCTGTTGTGTAATTTAAAACGCACGGTAAACTGACTGTATTAAAACTATTTTTGAAAAAATATCTGTTTTTATTTAGTAAAAAATTAAAAATTTTAGAGTGTACAAATACTTTTTTTGCCAACTGTATGTTTCCATCTAATAGTATGAATTGCTGAAAAAGAAATTTCAAGCTACTGGGTATTTTCTTGCTAAGCTAAATTTTCCCATTATATGAACAGACATATGAAATACAGGGCTGTTCTAATGTACCGGAATACATATTTGGGTATATTTGGCTATACACTATTATTTCCCTAAATAACGAAGTTTTGTTAAAAATTTCATTAAGTTTTGGAAAGTGCTACATAATCTACGCTTAACGCATGATTTTTCTTACTTATTTTTTACATTATTTTTTGCCTGTTTGTTCTTAGTCTGTTCTAAACTACATGCATATGCGATTATTTTTCGCAAAGTTACAAGCGTTTGAATTTTGTACACAACAATTTTTTTACAAATTAACAGCGAAAAAGTGATTTGTAGAGTTTGTGAAAGCGATGTATTGTCTTTGTACAAAGTAGTGCCATATCATTTTATTAGGATATGCTCGTTTAAGTTTCACTAAATCTGGTGGTTTCACTGGTGTATATAAATACTATAGTTGATGTACCGGTCAAAGGTGTTCGACAACGTTACTGAATATGAGCGTAAATTACTTTAAAATGCTTCTTAAAGATTTAAAGAAATGCATGTTATGCATTTTTACGCTTTATAACTGCATTTAATTCACTAAGAAATGTTTTCAGAATATAAATAAAATGATATACAGGTTATGCAAAGAATTGGCTACATAGACGCCTATGAATGACAATTTATGAGAATGTGATTTCAGTTGTTTAAAAAGTGTTTTAGTTTAAAAGAAATGTTAGCTTAAAATTGACGTGTAATAAAGGTAGAAGTTAAACTACAGAGTTGAACAAAAATATTCAAGTATGTTTCCATCTATTAATAACATTACTGAAAAAATTTTCAAGCTAGTAGACATTTTCTTGCTAAACTAAATTTTCCTATTATATAGTATGTATCAACTGACGGATCAAATGCAGGGCGGTTCAAAAGTATTGGAATACATATTTGACTATATTTAGCCGTATACTCTTATTTCCCTAAATAATAAATTTTTATTAAAGATTTCATGAAGAGTTGGAAAGTCCTTAATAATCTATGCCCAACTAGTGGTCTTAAATGCACCAAACCTTCTTGATTGTGAGTCTTTGATGGGGTGATTATAACCAATCTTCTTTTACTTCCTTCTCAAAAACTTTTCTTACTGTCTTCTCTCACTAGTATCACTAGCTTATATCTATCTCATAAAATTCTAAATAGTTGGTTACAATTAAAATGCACACCACATAATGTTCTCCCTATACCATTGTGTAATGGAATACTTTTGTGTGGCCTTGTAAATCAGTAACAAACTTTCTTCGCATTATAAATTATGAAAAATGTATGTAATAATATGCACACAATTGATACGTATCAATTTGATTATGTTCGAGTGAGTGTAACAGCATTAAAATACATTTGAAACATTTTTCCCCATTGGCCGTAATGTAACGGATTGGTTTCGATTGTCCCTGTAATTGATGTATGCATTCAATTTTCATAAAATTTGAAATGACTCGACAAAATTATGTAATAGCTATGTATTTTTAATTTCAAACGATTAAAATACATTTTTAACTTTTTTTTCTCATTTACCGTAATGTGACGGAATACTTTGTATAGTCTCTGTAGTTGATCTATATATACGAGATTTTCCGAAAATTTGAAATGACTCGACAAAATTATGTAAATATTCTATATTATAAATTTCAAACGATTCGGTTGGGTAGTTTTTGCTATGTTATATGCGGACGGACGGACTGACTGAAACGACAACTAAAGGTACTACGTATTTCCACAATTGCGAACGAACCTAAAAATGAAATAGAACGGAGGTGAAGAAAAAAGAATCTTACCGCTGTCCATGAAAGATTTCAACAGCCTGGTTTATGATGTCCGTCCCGACTTCCATAGCATGTCTTGTAGAGTCTTCTGCAGCCCCCCATGCTCCCACGGCCCTCTTGAATAGATTCTAGAAAAAGCAAAAATATATTCATAAAACGAAAAAAAATAAATAGAAATTATGCCCTTTTCCAGTATGTACTCTACAGATGTAAAGTTGCCGAAATCTGTATGGTTACGAATATTTTATCTGTACACTACTCTACAAGAAAAAAGGCAAATCTACTAATTTTTGTAAAGTTACAGAAACCTGTAAGTTTATATACGAGTCAACTAAAATTACAGTTATCTTACTAAAATTCAATCTGTAACCTGCATTGTAGTAACGTAAAAAAACTCTTGGAATCTGTTTCCTAAAAAATTCTTAGCAACCTTAGATTTTTTTTTTATTTTCAGTGTAAATCTGTATCCTATTATATGGAATTTTTTCTGTTGCCGTTTGCATAAAAAGTTCTAGGAATCCCAGTTTCCTAGAAAACTTTTAGTGACTTTACAATTCTTTTTTTTTTTGTTACAGTGTTGGAGTCTTGGCGCTTTTTAAAAAAGTTTGGTGCGAGATTTAGAAATTGATAATTGTTATTATCTACAGATATAGACAGCTATAAAGACATATGCGCTTGTTTAATTTATTTGTTATGAGCTGTTATTTATTTATTCATTCTTTCTTTGTATGTATGTATATATTTATATATATAATGCACACACACATCTTTGTACACACATTTCATTTCGATACCTATATTATTGTTCTTACATTAGGATGTTTGCGTTCAAAGAGCTATACCTGCTAACCACGTTCTGAATTTTGAACCAGAACATTGGTAATGTGCCCTGTTAAAAAAATTGCCATTCTGACAGATTGAATGAAATTATTAATAAAGGCGATCATCCTCTACAATGAGCGTGTCATGCTTTTCCGGTGGAGTAAGGCATTTTTTGGTAAATATTGCCTCTCCACTGCTGTTGTGGCAGCTGAAGGATTTTTTTGAAAATTGATAAGCAAGATACACAATTGAAAATCAGCTTTTATAAGATAATTAGGATTAAAAAAGGCACAGTCTCTCAGACCTTTATAATGACTCTGTATACGTTTTTTTTTTCGGGTTCGAGGTTTAAAAAAGCTGCATCGGACAATTTCAGAGGATTTTCCCAAAGTTTTCATAAAGATTTCAGTCATCTGTGAAATACCTAAACTAAATTAAATTAATATCAGAATGACCGATCTAAGCTCGATCAAAATTAATTTTGTGTTCAACTTCATGTATGTATCGCTCTCTGTATTGCTGCTATAAAGCATGTTATTCATAACAATATTATTTTCAAAAAATTTTAATATGTAAGCTGTGTATGTACGCACATGTTTATAAATTTTACATTATGTACACATTTCGAAGAAAAAACCCACCCAAATAATATTTTTAGCTCGTTTCTGATTGTTTTAACCTTGTCTCTCGATTCGTATTAAGAATGTTTAAATAATTTCTTCAAATTCTGCAAGCATTTTTTTTTCACAAATGCAGCCATTTTGGGGGCATATTTTTCATTTGGCACCAAACTTTTGGCGTTCAAATCTTGAAAGGGAATTTTTTGGCCAAATGTTGTCAATATTTTGTGTAATATTGCCAACTGGCTGTTACAATCTTCTCGGCTTCGTGCTCATAACCCAAATGACCCAAAATGACTTACTTATAAAATTCGTTCAAAAACTTGACTTAGTTAAATGGTCTTCTGGTAATAAAAAATGTAGAATATAAAAATTTTACCGTTTAAGCTGTTTCTTAACTTTTTCCGGCACTGGCAAAATTCATCCGTAAACTGAGATATTATCGACTGACACTGGAGTTCACAGTCGAATCTTTTAGATATTTTGAAATTTTAATTTTTTATTGTAGAAGCAGAAATTTGCTAAAATATTATTGGTGACTTTTGGAATTGAAATTAGATATCCCAGACCGGGCACAGTGTGCCGGAAAGGATTAAATGAAATTATCTTGAACAGCAAAATGACCCATTAATACACTATAAAAAAAAGTGTTAAATTACAATTTTCTTTTAGGAAATTGAGGAATTTCCTTGAACTCTTTGTGTAACGTTAACAGCAAATATTTATGCAACCGATTCTATTACATGAATTTTGGCTGTTGTCGTTACATAAAAAATTCTAAAAATCTCACTTTCCTAGAAATATTTTTTTCAAACATAAGACGCAACCCAGTGATCTTTTTAATGGTAAATGCCGTAAAATACCAAATTCAATTAAAAATCGTTATAACTGTATTCTAAATTAAAATTACCTTGACACGTAGTATTCCACGAATGACCCACTAATCTAAATTTCGAAAATGCAATCTAGCCAATGGTTCCATTGTGCCTAAATCTGATATAATACAAATTTCCATCACTATCATTTGAGTTATTTGTTAGTTACAATTAGCTTGACCACTCCCAGAGTGATCCAAATATATATTCAAATCGAATTTTCTCAAATGTACGAAATGATGTTTCCTAGCTCAAAAGCGATAGAATACAAAAAATAGTAAAATTCGTTTGAGCTTGGTTCCAGATAAAATTACATTGACCTGCAGTGACCCGCTAAGTGACATTTTTCAAACATGTGATTACGAACAGTGACCCTTTTTGTATCCAAAAACGGCTCAACATAACATTACTGGGAATGAGAAAGCAGATGAGGCGGCAAAACTTGCTCTTAATCCAATTCACCATAAAATTCCATTCTCAGACGCTAAACTAATTATTAAACACTATTCATAATAAGTGGCAAGAAAGTTGGAATTTAGAGTACAATAATTAGTTGCATTGTATCAAACCAACTATCATGACCTGGCCTCCGAACTATCCAAGAAAAGCTGACGTTCTTCTGACTCGTCTGAGAATTGGACACTCTAGGTTACCTCACAAACATCTTTTATTCCGAGAGGATGCACCCATGTGTGCACATTGTCATTTTGATTATCTTACCATTCCTCATATCCTAGCGGACTGTCCCAGCCTCCGGCACTTGTATCGGTTCTATTTTAATTCATCTTCGCCACTTTTGACTAACCTCATTGGGGAATCACCTCATGGGGCACTTTTTATCTTTTTATTAAAACATGCAGGCTTTTATTTCGAAATATAACCTCTTCCAATATATTTGGTTTCTCTTAGCATTTTAATGACATCTGGATAGGCGCTCTATCCAGATTGAGCTTTCTATTGTTTTAGTTATATGTTGTACTATTTTAGCATTTTAATATTTCACATTTTCGTATGAATATATCGGGATGGGATACCCCATTCTGATATATTTTTTTCTCGTTTATATTCATGCTCTTTGTTTTGGCGCTGCATGTCCCTCAAGGGATTTTGTGCCATTAAAACTGAAAAAACCAACCAACCAATTTAACATAACATTTTCTCAATATCGTTTGAACCGATTTTTAGATATCATAAGCTTGACTTTGACCCATAGTGACCAAACAGGATTCACTATTAAAAAAATTCCCGAACATGTAACCTAGCCTAATGATCTTCTGCTCTGTAATGTCATAATACAAAATTTTATCAAATACTTTTAAGACTTTTCAGAACCTTTTTAACCTGATGAGGACCGATTGTGACCCAAAATGAGGCTCTAATCGAATGTTCTGGAACATGCATCTTTCCTCGTTGGTTTTATTCAGCCCGAAAATGAAAAAATAGAATATTTAATCATAATCGTTACTGCCGTTGTTAAATAGAATTTGTTTCACCGTAGTGACTTCAAAATGACCTATTAATCGAAATTTTCTGAACATGTAATATAGCACGCCCCTGACCCATTATGACAGAAAACGATCCACTAATCAAATTTTCTGAAACATACAGTTGGTAAAAAAAGTATTTGTACACTTCATTTTTTAAAATTATAATGAAATTAAACAAACAATTTAAGCAAAAAATACTGTAATACATTAATTTAATGCATTATAATATTATAGAAGCAAAAACAAAATTAAACGAAACGATTTTTTACATTATAATAAACAAATATACAAAAATTTAATGCAAAAAAAGTATTTGTACACTATATTAGTGTAATATAATTAATGAAAATTTAGTAAAATGATACAAATTAATATTTTGTGCGAATTCATTTAGCGTTTATGACTACTTCTAGATGCTGTGACATAGATTCCACAAACTTTTTTGTAGCGGTCTGGTTAATGTTATTCCATGACATAAGAGCTTCTTTAAAACTGTTTTTTACTGACACATTTTTTTTCGGATTTTTGCATCCAATAGCATCCGCAAATTTTCTATTTGATTCAAGTCTAAAGATTTTAGAGGTGTTACCAGTCGTCTTCGAGTATTGTCGTAAGCATGTGCTGGCGATCACAGCAGTATGCTTTGGTCGTTATCCTGAAGAAAGTGAAAAGCTTCCTCTATGCATAATTTCTTGGCACAGTTTAATAAATTATGGCGCGACACATCAATGTATGTTAAACCTGTCTTTCCATTGTCAATAAATTTTAAATATCCTGCTCCATTAGAAGCTATACACCCCAAAACTATAATATTCCCCCCAACATGCTTGATAGTTTGAAGTATACGTTTTGGATCTAGAACAGTTTTATTTTGACGCCAAACTTTTCGAATGTTATGTGGTAAGAAAATTCCTAATTTTCCCTCATCAGAAAAAATTACTGTTTTCCAAAAATCCAATGGTTTACTTCTGTATGCGAAAGCGAATACTATGCGTTTTCGCCTATTTGTTTCGCTGATTAATGGATTTTTTCTTGAGGTTCTTCCTTTTAAATCTGCATTGAGAAGAATATTTTTCATTGTTTGATGTATTACTCTGATGGGAGAAGATGTTGCAAGGTCTCCAGCAAATTTTTGAGCATAGGATTTTTTAAAGCTTTTTTAACAACACTCCCTTTTTCCCTCATTGTTAGTTTGCTAAGAAGTCCTGGTTTTCATTGAATTTCGATGCTTTTAATTTATTCATAGTTTCTCACTATACATCCAATAGTTTTAAATGGTAATTTAATAGTTTTTACAAATTCTTGTTGCGAATTTAAATTTTTATTATGCTCAATCATCGGATTTCATATATTTAGAGGTGCCTCTCTAGTTTTAGGTTCTATACTCAATTACTTCAAGAGCAAATTAGATTAAATGTCAGACAATTATAATTAGAAGTTAAAAATTATTAACAGCTTCTATAAAATTAGTCCTTTGAATCATAAACACAATAAAACACAGTACATATGAGGATAGAGAAATGTACAAATACTTTTTTTGCAAGAAATTTTTAAACTTTTCCTATTAGAAAATTATTTTACATCTTTATCGAAATTTTTTGTTGTGTAATTTAAAACGCACGGTAAACAGACTGTATTAAAACTATTTTTGACAAAATATCTGCTTTTATTTAGTTAAAAATTAAAAATTTTAGAGTGTACAAATACTTTTTTTGCCCACTGTATGCCCTAGCCAAATGTTTTTCTGGAGCCCAAAAACGATAAATCGCAAAATTTAGTTAAAATCGTGCGATATATTTTCTCGATAAAATTAGCGTGATCCACAATGACCCAAAAATGACCCACTAATCGATTTTTCCTTCACATGTAACTTAACCCAATGGTCGTCTTAAAATCCAAAGCGGTAGAGTACAAAATTTGGTCACAATCGTTCTAGACATTTTTTTAGATAAAATTGGTTTGATCCACAATGACCCCAAAACCATTCACTAATTGAAATTTCTTGAACATATGACATAGACCGATAGTTTTTTTGTGTCAAAACGGTTGGATACAAAATTTCATTACAATCAATTCAGCCGTTCTTTTAGATAAAATTAGCTGGACCCTGAGCCATTATGACACAAAATGATCCACTAATCGAATTTTAAATATCTGAATAATCAATTTAATTTTGCTAGCGAGAGGTGTAACAAAAAACAAATATTATTGACATGTTTCGATTCCAATCTAATAAGAACTATAATCGTCATAAAATAAAAATAAAAATACAAATTGTTTCACGGTCAAAACAAATGGCATGCGACAATGAGATGTAAATCAAAAACCACGCGCTATATTTTGATCTATATCTCATTGTTACGTGCCATTTGTATTGACAGTGAAACGATTTTTGCATTTGTATCTTTATTTTATTACGATTATAGTTCTTATTAGATTGGAATCGAAACATCTCAGTATTATTTGTTTTTATTTTTCGTTACACCTGCTTCAAGTAAAATAAAATCGTTTATTCAAATGTTTATATTTAAAAGTTGAATTTCTTAAAGCCTTGTGATTTAAAAATCTAAAACATTTAATGTTTTTATAATCGTACATGTATTTCCGTACATGTGACCATACTCATTAATCTTTTCGTGTCCGAAAATGGCAAAATGCAGAATTTTGCCGAAATCATTAGAGCCTTTTTTTAAGATAAAATTTACACACACACACACAATTTTTGCTTGAATTATTGTATAAAAATAGACGTGAAAATCTCATTGGTGGATATAAAGTCGTATCTGGAAAACTGAAATGGTATTTCCGAAGATCCCTAAAATGTACAATATATTTACACGTTAATCTTGAAAGGGGGAAAAAAAACTCGACGGTTACAGGTTTGTCGAAAGTAAATGGCGGGTTGCTCTATTCTTCCCCCTATACTGTAAAGTACCAAATATAAATAATTATAATTACAACCATATAGAATGTCTTATTGAGATTAAGATCATATTTCTTTTCAAAGTTATAAAATTTGTATAGGTACCAGGGTTGTTAGAGAATTTTCGTTCAGCTGATTTTTCTTCTGCATTAATTTCTTTATTTCTAGTGACTGCTGATCTAGTCTTTTCATTATCATTTCGTTGCTCTCAAATAAATCAAATATGTAGTTAGGATTGTCTGAAAAGGGGAAAATATCATAAAATGATTAAGTAGTCAACAATAACTTTTGTAATAAGTAAAATTCATTTCTAAATAATTTTTAAATCAATCATTTTTGGTATCAATCATCAAACAGGATGAAATAGGTTGGTTGGTTGGTTGTATTGATTTTTATGGCACAAAATCCCTTAAGGGACATGCTGCGCCAAACGAGGAGTAAAAAGTAATAAATACGAATCTAATAAAACAACAATGGATAAGGTATCTGGATGGAGTATCCCATCCAGATGTCAAATAGGTAATACAAACAAATAAAGGATATGAAATCTAAATCTCTAAATAAAAGCTAGTTTGTTTTAAAAAATCAAAGAGTGCCCCATGAGGCATTTCCCCAATTAGGTTACTCAAGGTAGGTGAAGAAGAGTTAAAATGGATTCTGTACAAGTGCTGGAGACCCGGACAGTCAGTTAAAACATGCTGAATAGTCAGATAGTCAAAAAGACAGTGAGGACACATGGGTGCATCCTCCCGAAGTAAAAGATGTTTATGAGTGATTCTTGAATGTCCAACTCTCAGACGAGTCAGAATAACATCAGATTTCCTAGGATATATGGTAGGCCAGGTCATGATTGTTGGTTTTACATGATGCAGTTTATTATTTTATTCCAAGTCCCAACTTTGTTGCCAGTTATTCAGAATAAGATGATTGATAAGTAGTTTAACCTTCCGTCTACCAGACAAAACACCCATTTATCTACGGCAACACCTAATTTTAATTCCAAACTTGCAAACGGCACCAGTAATATTTTAATATAATTTTGCTCTTACAATGAAAGCTTAAATTAAGGAATTCGTAATATCTAGACAAGTCCTTTATAAATTCCGGTGTCAATCGACAATTTGTCATTTTACCATTGACACCAGAAATATTGCTGTCGGGTCCAATGGACCCGTCTGGTAGACGGAAGTTTAACGTCTGAGAGTGGGACAGTATGATATAAGGGAATTAAAGCACGCTTTGCCGCCTCATCTGCTTTCTCATTACCAGGAATACCCATGTGTCCCGGTACCCAGCAAAATAAAATATTATAGCCACGATTTGTCAAATTATTATAACGGTCCAATATGGATGATACATAAGGATGCTTTTTAAAATATTTAATTGCGTCAATAGAACTATTAGAGTCTGTATAGATGATGAAAGATGTGTTATGATGATGAGATATATGTATCATGGCTCTCTCTATTGCTATCAATTCCGCAGTAAAAACAGAAATACAGGAATTAAGCCTATAACTTAAATATGTATTATCAGAAAAAATTCCACAGCCAACAACATCCCCTCTCTTGGAGCCATCAGTTTAAACACCAGTATAATTTTGATAATTTGTACGGTGTGATGCAAAAAGCTGTTGAAAGACAGAAGGGACAGAGTTGTTTTTATCATATCCTTTAAAAGGATGAAGGAAAGTGATACTAGGAGGATGCCAGGGAGGTATAGTATGTTGATGACAAGAACTAATCTCTATATTATTCAGAGGGTTATTGTCAATAAGGTTTCTTATTCTAACACCAAAAGAAGGGATGCAGGATGAGCGATGCTAATAAAGCATATCATTGTCTGTATTTAAAAGAAATGTGTGAAGTGGATGACCATGATGTGAAAGGATACGATAATAAAGGTTGAGTGAGAGTTTATCACGAATGTTGTATAGTGATGGCTCGTTACACTCAACATACAAGCTTAAAACCGGAGAAGTACGAAATGCACCAGAGCAAACACGAAGTGCGCTATGGTGCACAGTGTCGAGTCTCTTAAGAACAGACTTAGAGGCGGAACCGTAGACCTGACAGGCATAGTTGCCGAAACGTCAGTGAAGGCTTAATGTGGAGACACGAAATTTTTTGGTTTCTGTCTGTCTGTCTGTCAGTTTGTCAGTCTGTCTGTTCCGCGATAACTACCGCAAAAAACATCCGAAAGACTTGAAATTAAGTGTGTATATTGGTAAGGCACTCGGATTTAGCTGTATAGTTTTTTGTTATATTTTATTAATTCGTTCGTAAAATATAGAATATTTTATTTTGCGCAATAATGTTTTTCTATGGCAAATCCAACGATTTTCAAATTTTTATTTGTTGAGAGAAAATGACTCATTTGATTAATGGAATTCAACGATAAATGGTTACTGAAATTTGCCAGTACGGGACTTAAATTATTCATATTGTTTTGAAATTTTATCTATGCATATGTCAGATTTTTTAAATTATTGCTGTAAATCTTGGCCATTTTTTATAAATGTGTTCCAATAATATAAGCTAATTTGTTTTAGAGATTTACTTATTTCAAATGTATTTATTTCGTTTTCTTCATTTCTTTTAATAGTCGCTAAGCAACCATTTATCCTAATTCTTATTCTTATAATATTGTAAATTTTAAAATGTGTACGGAAGTTTGAATAACATAACTTCAATGCTTCAATAGCATAACTTCAACTTTGTATCTTTGCGTATAGATAATTATAGCCAGAAAAGAACAAAGGCTATGTATTATTTATTTTATTCGAATATTTTCGTTAATAATTCTGAATTTCATTATTTTTCATGCATAACCAATCGGCATTTTTTAGATAAAATTTAATCAATTTTCTTTCCGTTGCCAAGAAAATCAAAATTTCGAATATTAATTTTTCAGCGACGATAAATTTTCAATTGAGCAATTTCCATGCGAAAACTGAAACTAAGGAAAATTTAAAAGAAAAAAATAAATATGACGTCGTATTTGCAATAAAAATAAATATACTATTTTTTGTTAAATATTAAACACTGATATTTGTTTCGTTAACATGAATTTTTTGTCAATATGGCGACATAATTAAAAATAAAAGGAATAAAAATATTTTAAATAAAATATTTATTTGGTAAATTATGACGTCATAATTGAAATAAAAGAGGTATTTTATAGTAGTCGTTAAAAATAAACGGGACATGGATAGCAGTAATTCATGGAGTTAGAAAAATAATGACGTCATATTTAAAATGGATAAGAAATATTTTTTACGAATACTAAATTATAAGTTACATACAGATAAAAAACTTCATTAAAAACTAAAAATTAGCAGTGGAAGGCTTTTTTTTTGTCGGAAAAAAGGGGAAAATAAAACTGATTAATGTATTTTTGAAGCTATTTTTTTCTTTAAAGTTAAAAAGAATTAAGTTTCAATTTGTGCAGATGGTATAAAAATTAAAATAAATTTTCTAAAACTAAAAATATATTTTCAAACATTGACGTTTCATTAATGAACTTTTTCAACAGAAGCGAAAATCATCTGTCAGCAAATTAAAATTTACAACCAAGAATCTACACTATTAAAATCCGACTGTATGTATGTATGTATGTAACGCTTTCTCCTCCGATCCCGGATACTTAGAAAAGTCGCTTTTGTTTTGAATTGAAGGGAAAAGAATCCCGGGTTCCCGAGTTGCGCATTCGTCTCTCTGTCCGTCCGTCCCTCTGTTCGCATGTAGCAACTCAAAAACTACCGAACCGAATAGTTTGAAACATAAAATATATATAATTGCCGAAACGTCAGTGAAGGCTTACTTTGGAGACACGAAATTTTTTGGTTTCTGTCTGTCAGTCAGTCTGTCTGTTCCGCGATAACTAACGCAAAAAACATCCGATTGACTTGAAATTAAGTGGGTATGTTAGTGAGGCACTGGGATTAAGCTGTATAGTTTTTTGTTAGATTTGATTCATTAGTTCGTAAAATATAGAATATTTTATTTTGCGCAATAATGCTTTTCTATGGCAAATCCAATGATTTTCAATTTTTTTTTCTTCCTTGAGAGAAAATGACACATTTCATTAATGGAATTCAATGATAAATGGACACTGAAATTTACCAGTTAAATTATTCATATTGTTTTGAAATTTTGTTTATGTATTTGTCAGATTTTTAAAGTTGTTATTACTGTAAATTTTGGAGATTTTTTGTAAATGTGTTCCAATAATATAAACTAATTTGTTTTAGATATTTACTTATTTCAAATGTATTTATTTCTTTTTCTTTATTTTCTCTTAAGGGTTGCTAAGCAACCATTCATCCTGATCCTTATTATATTTTAATGCTATAAATTTGAAAACGTGTACGAAAATTTAAAGTCAAAGTCAAAACTGATGAATTAATTAATGTCTTTGTATCTTTGCTGATAAATATAACATTGCCCAGAAAAGAATACAGGCTATGTTTTATTAATTTTATTCAAATATTTTCCTTAATAATTCAAAATTTCCTTCTTTTTCATACAGAATCAAGAGCGATTTTTTAGATAAAATTTAACCAATTTCCTTTATCGTTTCAAAAAAAAATCTGGAATATTTTTTCAACGGCAATAAGTTTCAATTGAGCAATTTCCATTCGAAAAATTAAACTAAGAAAAAATAAATATGACATCAGAATTAAAATAAAAATAAAAATAGTACTTTGTTAAATATTAAACACGGAAATTTGTTTCGTTAATAAGAATTTTTCTGACAAAAATGGGGGCATAATTAGAAGTAAAAGAAATAAAAAATAATTATATTTTTAACAAATATTTCAATTGATACACTCTCAAAAAAACTTCCGTCTTTTCACAGAAAAAGTACTGGCAGCACTGCTGCCAGAAATTACCTGTATATTGACGATTTTCCGTTTATTTTTTTCTCCGTCAAAAGAGGAAAAATATCCGTCACGTGAAAATAGTTTGGAAAAAATCAATGCGGAAGAGGTGGGGATCGAACTGACGACCCCAGCTTTACAAGGCCAGCGTTCATCCGACTGCGCCACGATTGCTCATGAAAAATATGCTTTAAAAAGAAGTGTTGATTTCATATGGGTGTAGTTTGGTGTATTTCGTTAAAAAGCTTTTAATTTTGCAGTTAATCTCGGAAAGATTTAATCTTTAATGAAACTGTGGCTGTTTTTTTTTCTGTTTTTTTTACGTTTAGTATTAATATAGTATAAAAATGTGAATTTTAAATATTATGTAGATTGTCAGAGAAAAAACATGGATGTTTTATTTTTATTCGATAAGATTTTTTTTTAATAATATCAATTTTCTTTTTGCCTTTTATTTTTTAATTAAAATATTTTTTAAATGTCTTCACTTAAAGTATATTTTATATGCAAATATTTATCATAGAAATAACTTAGTATATTGAACTTTATTCGACTTATCCAACTTTGAATAACAGATTGTGAGAATTTTTGAACGAATAAAGAAAGTAATTGTTATTTATTTTTAAATTCGAAAACATTTTTGTCTTTTAAAACTAAATTAGACATTTTAATCGATAAAATATTTTTGTTTTTCATTTTAAAAATAAAATCGAATTTATTACTAACAGACCCAATGCGCATGCGTGCTAGATATAAACGGAATCGTTTCCTCATTTTTCGACTTTCGGAATGAACTCACAGAACAAATACGTTTTCTGGGAAAACAGAAGTTATTTGTGAAAAAATAACGATAACTTAGTGTATATTGACGAATTTTTCTGACAGTGTAAAATTTGACGTCATAATTGAAATAAAACAGGTATTTTATAGTTATCGTTAAAAATACAAGAAACATGGACAGCAATAACTCATGAATAATGACGTCATTGCCGAAACTTCTGCGAAGGCTTATTTTGGAGATGCAAAATTTATTGTTTTCCACTCTCAATCTATTCTTCTGTCTATCTGTCAGTCCCCGATAACTGCCACAAAATGCAATCAAAACTTCTTTTTTTCGTAAACAAAATTGTAAAACCTTAGATTACTGAGTTTACACTTTCAAAAGTTCCTGATACATCAGATTTAGGTGGTTTTGGTGGGCAGGTATCTAGAAGTATGAGGATAATGAAAAATGCTTATTAAAACTTCTCACTTATCCTTATAAGTCAAAATGTAGAAAAAATACAAGATATACGATAACCATTAGCAGATTGTTAGAAAGTTAGAAATTTAAATTTAATGAGACTACGGGGGGTTCAGGGGGGCGGAAATCTACTGTGGTATAATAAAAAAACAAAAATAATAGATCATGAATTTTTCAGAATATCCTAACATAACTAAATCTTTAATTTAACGGCTTTTGATGGCTTCAAATTTCTTATTCTTATTTTATTCTTATAAATAATTACGTAATTCGAAAATTTTAAATTACAGTTTCCAGGAAGTTGAATATTACGACGCTAAGTGTGTTTTTAAAAAAAAAGAAGAGAAAAGCTGACGTTGAGGCTCTTGATCTGCAGATTTACTTGTCTATTTTTGCACGTATCACAGCACGATATATCTTAAGTAAAGATGTTCGGTCTGCTTCCCAAGAAGTATTTGAAAGCACCTTAAGTAAATTTAATGATTTTTCACATTTAGTCCGTAAATTTAAGATATGAGGGAGAAAAGTAAGCTTTCTGTCAAAAATTACACCTAGATATCGAACGTTGTCCACAACAGGAATTTGGGCTGAACCAATAAAAATTTCAGGATCTGGATGCAGATCTCTTCGTCTACAGAAATGCACACAAGAAGTTTTGTCTTGAGAAATTATAAAACCATTTTTATTAGTCCAAATGAGAATGCGATTGATAGCAATTTGTAGTTGTCTTTCAATAAAACGAATATCTTGTCCGATACACATAATTCTAAAGTCATCAACATATAAATCTCCTTTCACTGATGGAGGAAGTTGGCTGAGAATGTCATTTATTTTTATAACAAAGAGGGTGACACTCAAGACATTGCCCTGGGGTACACCCTCTTCTTGTACATAAAAACTAGAGAGAATTCCGCCAATGCGAACTTGGAAAAGTCGCACAGCAAGAAAGTTTTTAATAAAAATAGGGAGGTTCCCGCGAAAGTTCAAGTTAAAAAGGTCACGAAGGATCCCATAGCGCCATGTTCTGTCATAGGCTTTCGCCATGTCAAAAAATACTGAGACCAAATGGCTGCGTTTAAGAAAAGCTGTCCTAATGTAATGTTCAAGATGGATTAAATTATCGATAGTAGATCTACCACGTCGAAATCCGCTTTGAAATGCAGCAAGGCAATTGTTAGTTTCTAAAACATGAATGAGGCGGCAATTAACCATTTTCTCAAGTAGTTTACAAAGGCTGCTAGAAAGTGCGATAGGTCTATAATTATTTGGATCCGTAGCATCTTTTCCTGGTTTAGGAAAAGGAATGACAATTGCCCCTACACAAAGCATGAGGAAAAGCATGTTCCATCCAGATTCTATTGAAGAATGAAAGGAGGTTGTCCAGAGAGAGTGCCGATAAGTGCTTGATCATGATGTAGGTGATGCCATCATGACCAGGGGCAGATAAGTGACAGTCTTTCAAACAATTTGTCATTTCCGATATTACAAATGGATGATTATATGGAAGTGAATTATGGGTATTAAAATTAATCCTAGTCATTTCAGTTTGTCTTTTGTAACTTAAAAAAGGATCGGGGTATGCATCTGATTTTGAAATTGAAGCAAGTGTAGACCCTATTGTCTCAGCAATGTTTTTAGGAGATGTGATAGTATGACCGTTATATTTTAAAATGGAAATATGATTTTCAGAATAAATGCCCATACACTTTTTTACTTTAGTCCACAGTTCTTTACTCGATGTATTGGAGTTGATGCTTGAGACATAATCAATCCAGGAGTCACGCTGGCTTTTGCGTCGCACTTTTCTAGCCTCAGCCCTTGCTTTTTTATATGCAATATAGTTATTGTTACTTGGATATCTACGAAATATACTCCAAGCTTTTTGCTGTTTTTTCTTTGCCATTTGGCAGTCGTTATTCCACCATGGCTTTCTGTGTTTATATGTGGTGCAAGTTTTTGGAATGCTAGCATCAGCAGCATTGATAATACAATCAGTTATATTATCAAGTGCTTTGTCTATGTCATCCTCTATCATGTTATTAGTTATATTTGCGAGTGCAGTAAAAGCTGGCCAATCAGCTCTGTCATATATATATTTGTTGGGACAGTTATTAGAAACTCCATCTGGAGAAGTCAAAGATATAAAGGTCGGAAAGTGGTCACTGCCGTGCAGGTCATTTGAAACCCAGAAGTTCCAGAACGGATAGAGAGAAGGGGAACAAATTGTAAGGTCTATTGCATGATAAGTTTGGGTTGGTTCGTGAAAATGTCTTATCACCGTTATTCAGCAGACATAAGTCATTGTCTGATATGAGTTTCTCTATTGTATCACCACGTGGATTACTGTTAGAGTTACCCCACAGTTGGCTGTGAGCATTAAAATCTCCTAGGATAATAAAAGGCGTGGGGAGTTGGAAAATAAGATCATTAAGATGTGCTGATTGAATAGTTTGGTTGGGCGGTAAATATATAGTACAGATTGTAATGAGACATTTTATGTGGACACGGACTGCAACGGCTTGTAAATTAGTGTTTAATGGGAGATGAGAGTGAGGTAAGCTGCGAGATATGAAGAGAGCCACTCCACCCGTGGCTCTATCACTACCTATAAAATCATATCTGTATGTAGCATAATTACGTAATTTTGCTTTGTCTTTAGGCTTTAAATGAGTTTCTTGCAGAGCTAGGCATAAAGGTTGATGATCAGAGAGGAGAATGCGGATTTCGTCATGTTTATTGTGATAACCACGGCAGTTCCACGAAATAATAATTGTCATAAAGGAAGATGTTAGATAAAAGTATCTACGTCATTTGTTTCGGAGGTAGTAGACATGCTACTATCTCCATCGTCTAACTGTTCATCCCGTTCAGGATGAAGGTTTAAAGCATCATCATTCATATACATTTCGTCTTTACTATTTTTTTGTTTTTGATGTGTTTCATTTTTAGATGTTAGTTTTTTTCTTTTTGGTTTTATTTTCAGGTGCTTGAAGTCTATGGTTAGGTTTTGGAGGTACAGATTTAGTTTGATTTTGAGGGGATCTTTTGAGTGGAAGTTTAGGAATTAGAGTATTCGATGACTTTGGAGAAGCCTTTTGTGGCAAATTGGAAAGAGCAAGATTTAAAGATTTAGTTGAGGTTGATTGTGTCGATCTTGTAGTTTTTCCAGAACTATTGGAGAGGTTAATTTCTTTTTGCCCAGTTTGGCATTTGATTTCATTAGGGGATTCAGTCTGAGTTGCAGTTGATTGATAAGTTTTTTGGGTTTTTTTTGATAAAGCAGATAATAGGATACACCAACTTTGGGTGTCCTGGATTCGACTATCTTACTTGCTTCTGGGTATGGTATATTTTCTTTTGTACGTATTGTCTGTATTTCTTTCTCTTTTCTCCATTGTTCACAGGATTTAGCATATGATGGGTGATCTTTTTTGCAATTTACACAAGAAGGTGTTGCCTGGCATTGAGTACTTTCATGGTCAATAGTGCCGCACCGACCACAAGTGAGTTTACCTCGGCATTGAATTTAGGAGTGCCCAAAGCGTTGACATTTAAAACAGCGCAATGGGTTTGGAATGTAAGGTCTTACACAACATGACAAATAACCAGCTTTTATATATTTAGGTAGTGTAGGTGTATTAAAAGTAAGTATAATGTGCTTGGTGGGTATCTGAGTTTGATTTGGTGGTATCTGTTCATCACCACGGTAAATTTTAATTCTTCTAGCTTGAATAACATTTTGATCTTTCAGGTTTTCCAAGTGATAAAAAGAACTTGGCTCCTGCTGTTTTTCAACAGCTGTTTGCTGCACACCGCTCAAATTTTAATGACTATACCGACATCTATACAGATGGCTCCAAGAATGGAAACACTGTTGGTTGTGGGGTATTCTGTGAAAACACTTCATTAAGTTATCGTCTTCACTCCTCTATTTCTGTTTTTTCAGCTGAACTGATTGCAATAGAAAGAGCCATGTTCCACATCTCTAATCATCACAATTCATCTTTCATCATTTACACTGACTCAAATAGTTCTATTGACGCAATTAAATCATTAAAAAAACATCCCTATGTCATGTCCATCTTAGATTTTTATAATAAATTGACAAGACGTGGTTACAATATTTTATTTTGCTGGGTACCTGGACACATGGGTATTCCTGGTAACGACAAAGCCGATGAGGCAGCCAAACATGCTCTTCTTCCTTTACGAGTAAAAATTCCATTCTCAGATATAAAACTACTCATTAACTATTTTATTCATGATAAATGGCAAAAAAGTTGGGATATAGAACACAATAATAAATTACATCACGTTAAACCAATTATCAAGAGCTGGTTATCTTCATATCCTAGAAAGTCTGATGTTATATTGACTCGTCTGAGAATTGGACACTCGAGGATCACGCATAAACATCTATTACTTAGGGAGGATGCACCCATGTGTCCACATTGTCATTTTGATCAACTTACCATACACCATCTTTTAACTGACTGTCCGGGCCTCCGGCACCTTTATAGAACTTATTTTAATTCATCGTCACCACTTTTGACAAACCTCATTGGGGAAACACCTAATGGGGCACTCTTTACCTTTCTTAAACATGCTGGTTTTTACTTTGAAATATAATTTTTACTTTCTATGACTTTGAAACCCTGAACAACCTCTGGATGGGACTCCATTCAGAGTGCACTTTCTATCTGCTTATTTTTACTTCCGTATCTAATGATTTAGCAATTTAAATGCTACTTTTATATTTTTTTTGCTTGACTATATCTGGATGGGCAACCCCCATCCAGATATTTTGGTGCTTTCTCTTTTTTTACTCTTGCTTTTTTGTCTTTGGCTTGGCGCAGCATGTCCCACAAGGGATTTTGCGCCATTAAAACTTAAACAACCAACCAACCAATCAGGTTTTCCAAGAGTTCAGCTTCAGTGATATATAGAAGGTCTGATTCGGAGATCACTCCACGACATGTATTTAATGTTCTGTGCGGAGATACAGTGACAGCAATGTTAGCAAGGTGTGTACATTTTTTCAATCTGTTGGCTTGTTGATCATTGTATACTTCGATTAATAGTTCACCTGTACGGATTTTTTTTATCGTTTTTGGTTCACCAACTAACCCTTGAATAGCTTGCTATATTAATTAGAAAGGGGGATGTTTTGTCAAAAGTTCCCTCTAGACGTTTTACTACAAAGAATCTTTCACTGGCATTAGAGTTGGTGTTTTCACATACCATATTGGAAGTAAAATCCTCAACTCTGTCTGCCCATGATTTTTCGTGTTGCACTTTATTAGTTGTAATAGAGTCGCAGCTCATCATATCATCATTTTCTTTTTGGTGTGGGGCCTCCACTTCGCATGTCTTATCTTTTGAGGTTGTAGCCATAATTGAATTTGTAGATTTTAAAAACGCCAGGCATCGGGCCTGGTCACCGACCCTTCTTCTTACCGTTACGTCTGGTGCAGGTCTCAAAAGGGCGAAAACTATTTTCAACAGACCACCACGTTTTTCGAACATTGGGTTAAACTCGATAGCATCTCCGAAGCTCCGGTTCTTTTCCAAGGAGAATGGGTAGCCGTAGGTAAGCCTTTACAGCTCTGTCCAACCTACAGCCGGCCCTTACGTCGAAAGGCACCAGTCCTCCGGTGTTAATCCTAACCACCACCATGCAAGCATGGCGCCCCCCGTACTCGGAACCAGAGTCCAGAGATGCCCTGCACCCTGGGACTCTATATCAACCTAAAAAGGAAGAGAAGAGTCGATGAGGTTAAAAGAAACCTCAACACCCAGGGTGTTTCACGTGTATAAAAAAAACCACTATTGTAAAAAAGTTATTCGAGAGGGAGCTTAAAAAAAAGGTGTCTTTTTTGTCTTTAAACATTTTAAAATTTTTTTTTCTTTTTTTTTTTTTTTCAAACAAAAGAACGATAACAAAGTTAGTATAACAAAGAACAATGAAAACAAAATTATTAGTATAAAAAACAAACATGAACAAGAACAAAGAGGGATAACAAACTGAAAAGAGAAGATTAAAAAGTGTGAAACAAAGAAAAAAGGATAGACAACTAAAAAAGAGAAGAAAAAAAGAAAGGAGAAAGATCGCTCGGGAACCCGGGGTCGCGAAACCCGTAAATACCTAAAGAAGGTACCCCCCTGGGGGGCCTAATCTTCGGAATTTTTTTCTACTAGCACCCGCTTTCGGGCAATGACACATACTTAAAATGTAATTTATTTTGGAAAAAAGATTTTCATTATGAACTAGTCACCATTACTTTTGAAATCAGTTCGATAGTTCCAGAAATCTTACCTTTAAACAAACATTATTTCTTTGTAATATTAGTTTAAAAGTAATCTTGGAAGCAATGCAATTTACATCATTCTAATATGTATAGTATGAACACTGTCGAAGGTGCGAAGAAATAAAAGCAGAATTATCAAAATAAATATGTTTATTAACTCTTTTATACAAAGTTGAGTAACCTTTAAAGAATAAAAAGCAAAGCTACTTCCTGTAGATTTAAATAAAAAAATATATTTCAGAAAATATTACAATAAATGATTTAAATCATTTTTTTACAACTAAATAACTTAAAAAGTCTACTTCTTGTAGATTTAAATAACAAAAATATCTTTCAGAATATATTACATTTTATATTTTAAATCAATATTTTAGAATTAAGTAATTTAGCTAATATGCTTCCTGTAGATTTAAATAAAAAATACATCTTTCAAAAATTATTAATAACATGATTTAAATTCATTTTTTTAAATTTAAATAACTCAACATTTGACAAATCAGTGGATTCTTATATGACTTTGTATATCGCTTATATTTATTTTTTATATCGTTAAACTTATATAGGAAACAACTTCTAAAAAAATATTGAGCTTTTTAAAGATATATCAAGGAATAATACAAATTATTTCAGAACAGTACATGATGAAAAAACAAATATATGAATAAATATAAGGACTGTACTTAATGAAATGAACAATGGCAATGAAATGCGAATATGACAGGATTGATTTCAAGAAAGAAAAAGGCATCGCAGCCATCTGAAACCAACCTATATTTTTAAATACAGAAGAACACTGAAAACAACATTGTTTAAATAAACAGTGATATTGCTTCAATGCAATCGCCGTATGGAGATCATTTTTCAAAAAATTGTACCTTCCTTATCAATGAAAATAACAGTTGCAAGATGATAGCATTTATAGGTGCAAAGGTTACAGGTGAGGCTTTTACATGCAAAATTTAAAACTATATAATTTAATCGGTAAATTTCTTATTTTTAGAACAGATTTTCATTTTAGTTACATATATGTATATAAAATAAAACTTTAACCAAACCATAACTATTAAAAGGTGTAGATGGGTCAGTAATGGGCACCTTTAAGGAATAAAAATATTTAAAAATAATAGTTATAATTATTAAATTTCAGTTTCTTTAAAAGTATATTAATTAACAGCATTTAAGCATTCTCATAATCTCATTTCCTAATATGAAGGAAAATTTTATTCTAAATAACAGAAATATATGAAAACACCTTAAATTCTAATAATGGACGTCCTCCGTTCCATTAATCAACACTCTCTCTATTCCAGTAATGTATTTTACACATTCATCAAATGTGTAAAATCCATTATAATTGGTTCAGTATCAGTCGGTTCAATGTCGTTTTGGATTACGTCTTCCTGTTCCATGTCACTGTTGTTTTCTGCTGCCATTCTGCAAGAAAAAAAACAATTATCAGACCTTTTTGACGTCAACTAAAAACAAGTATCAAAGTTCTATTCTTTCAAAAAAAAAATTAATGTTTAATAATAATGGAGCCATGTTAATCTGGATGGGTTCCCATCCAGATAAGTCTACTTTTTCTAGCCACTGTTAATTTTTAGTTTTTGATTTTCTACTTTTGCCTAGCTATATCTGGATGGGATGCCCCGTCCAGATATTCAAATCATGTCTCTCTTAATTTTTGTATATTTTAGTCATTGATTTGGCGCAGCATGTCCCTCAAGGGATTTTGCGCCAGTAAACCCTATACAATTAACCAACCAACCAATACTGAAAAAATAAAAACTAGGCCGGTTGTGGATCATAATCAGCTATCTTGTGCAAAAAATCCTGTAAAAATATTAAAATTTGGGCGAAATATTTGAATAGAACGTCCCCATATACTTTACATTATCATACGGGTCTTTTTCTGTACCTAGTGTTGCGCCTTAACAGACTATTAAGAAAACGGCAAAAAATGTTTTTTAAAGTAATAATAAGTAGTGAAGGGATTTACCCCATGGCAAATGTATCCAATGTGTGAAATCTACTACTACTGGGTCGATATCGGGGGGGTTCTTCCTCTCCATAATCTTCACTATTATCACTGTCCATATATTCGTCAGGATCCATTCTGCAAGAAAAAGCAATTATCAGACCTTTTGACGTCAACTAAAAAGTTATAATAAGTAGTGAAGGGATTTACTCCAGGGAAGGTTCATCAAATATCTAAAATCCATTACCAGTGGCTCAATATCAGGTGGTTCTTCTTCACCATTTTCTTCGTTGTCACTTAGGTCTTCAGGATCCATTCTGCAAGAAAAAGCAATTATCAGAACTTTTGACGTCAACTAAAAAAAAAAAAGTATCAAAGTAGTTTAATTTTTTTCGAGTCTAATTTCTTCTCCATTTTGAGAACAAAATTAATTTTATTTTATGAACGTTAATAGTAGTTATCAAAACGAGATAAAGCCCGTCGAGTTTCGGCGAAAGAAAATGGTTAAGAAGCTGTTTCATGGATTTATAATAAACCTACAAAACTAGTTACAATAAAAAATGCGTCTTATATTTGTAAGTCTAACTCTTAAACAAACGATATTGAACTAAAAGTATATAAAATAATTCATTAAAACTCAGTTGTAGAAATTGTTAAATTTAAACATTAATCGTACATGTCAGCAGTAAAAAATAATAAAGATTTGTTGTTATGACAAATTTATCAATTAAGGCTGTTATGCCACAATCCCAAATTTAATCCATTTTGACTCAATCGTAGATTTTTTTTCCTCCGTGAAATCTAAGCCCGACATCATTTTCACCGTATCCAAATTTACATATGCACCTTTTACATTTGTATTAAACTTTAAGTTGTATTTTAATTTGATCCTTTTGTTTCTAATCTTGAAGTCTCGATGCTATTAGCTAAAACAATTTTTAGACTTTTTTATATTCTTTTAAACGTAAATGAAATTTCGTAAATGAAATCAAAATCTATCGTGTTATATAACATGATTGTCGTAACACAGTACGTATTTAAATTTAAAATGTTTACGCTTTGAATGAGAAAATGACAAGATACAGTAATTTTTTTTCCTTTTTCCCTTTTCTTTTAATAGATAAGGAGTACTTCTGTTGCTACGATTAAAAAAATAGTATAAAACTACAAAAAAATTAATATTTCAAAAGCAAATTAAGATAGTTTTCAAATAAATTGCATTTAAAAATAAATTGTTATCCCTTTACAACGGTTTCAAAATTGAAAATGTGCGTAGAGAGAAGTTTAACAGTATTAGAAGTATTAGTTTATAAATATTAGATGTATTAGACGTTTATAAGAATTAGAAATTTACATGTATTAGAAGTAAGTATTGGAAGTTCAAGAATTTTCAGTATTAAAAACTGTAAACCCAATATTTCATTTTAAATTTCAAAGTGTTGCTATTCAATAAATGACGTATGCGTTACGTACAGATACGTTTCACCTTTATGATATTGACAAATAGATAGGCTTACTATTTAAAGATCGCCACTTTGTGTGAAATCTAACGAATATACCTATTTTGTGCACAATTCCTTTCATATTTATATATTAGCTGAAGAAATTTTTGGAAGACATTTGGAAAATTGACGTATTACAACAGGATTTGGGAAGATATTACAAATTTTAATTTTTTTGCTTTTAATGACATTTAATTTGTTCAGAAAAATAACCTATATTTTAAATTTAAAGAGTGAAAGAAGTGTATGAAATAAAGCAATCGCAGATGATGCAAAGCGAATTAAACTTTTATTACCATTATTGTCACCAACTATCAACACATACATGAAGTCATAAGAAAGGCATAGTCATATACTATCGTTTCTACTGGGTGAGTGATAAGTATCGAAACGATAGGCTGTTGGCTTAATTATTGCTCCTAAACTTTCAATTGCAATAATTCATTAAAAAAGGTGCCATATATGACGACATATGTTGCAACTCCATGGGGGGGGGGGGTTCTACTTGAAAAAATACGAAAATTAAATTTTTATACAGCCCCAGTAGGCTAAAAATTCCAATTAGAAAAACTTTCCTCATTCATTCCTGAATTAAACACAAAAAATGCATCTTCATACCTCCAAAACTCAGAATTATTACATATTTGGTCAGGTTTTAAGTGATCAGACACTAATTGAAATACGTGCAATTAAAAAAAAATATTACTTTAACAGTTCTAGGAAAAATGCAAAAAATATATTTATTAAGAATTTTTTTTTTCGTGATGGTTAACAATATAGTTAAAAAAACTGAGTTATTTTATTTTTTTTAAATACAGTAATTTAAAATCATTATGGCTCGAAACCTTATCCATCAGATAATAAATAAAAATAAAAGATAAGTTCAGAGTTTGCACCTTATTTCTTGAACGATTCCTCAATAATTTAAAGCCAAAAAAATGTGAAAAAAATGTCATGCAGCAAAGTTCATTTAACGTTTTAAGCAAAGATTGTCTTTGAATAAAATGTTTAAGTGTTTAAAAAAATTGTATGTGAACAAATAACTTCTTTCTGTAGTTTAAACTCCCGAATGTAACTTTTGCCGTTTTCACTTTTCTGAAGAAGCGAGTAGGGCAGAATGGAACAGTTGGTTTTTCTGTTTATGTATCATTTTAAATATTTCGTAAATCACACACAAGATGAAGCAATGGTAGCCCAACTTCACTTGAAAAAAAAAAAACGAACTGTATAAAGCTTGCAATTGTAAAATGAAAAAGATTATATGATCCAAATTTACTTTTGATTCTTGTAATACTTTTTAGTCAATACCATATTATTGACTTCTTTTATGCATATATTTAACAGTTTCCTTAGCTATGGAACATTATACTCCATACTATCCATTATTCAAACTAAGAATAAATATAGTATTTTTGTTTATACAAGAAGTTTAACACAAAACAAGGAAGTGGGGAAGAATGGAACATTCCTGTAAAGGGAGATGTAGGACATGATCAATTCCCCCTTTTTTAATACAATGAACGTAAATTGCTAACATACAAAAATTTTTGCGGGATACTATATTAGTTATAGCATTGATAATACATTCATTTACTTCAAAATGCAAATAAATTAAATCGATGATTTTTGAACTATGACTGACAATCCTGAATTTTCAATCCAATTGTAAAAACACTGGAATTTTATATTGTGGTACATACATTATCAACCTACAATCTTTGTTTGATTGTACATCTAGCCGAAAATAGACTATATGTGTTACATAGCTTTGTTTGATTCCTGTTTTGTACCTCCCTGTTAGTGGGGAGGTAAGGTACACATTTTGAAATTTTACAATTTCTTTAATTAGAAAATAGCTTTTGCGTGAAACATTTCTATATTGTTTCGGGTGATTAAAAAGTTATTCACCTTACATTCTATAAATTATTTTTTTTTTGTTTTTCTGTCAAACAAAGTTGATTTCCTTACTTTTGTAAAAGAGCGTCCCCCCCCCACACACACAGACTCCCATACAATTTAAATGACCGTCAATTACTTAAAACAATGCTTTTTCCAATATGCTGATTTAGAGTTATTTCATTATTTTAACTCTCACAACTTCAGGCATTTGATCGTCCTGGCGAGGCCTTTAAAAAAAGTTTGTATTCTAGGATCGAATTAGATCAGGCCTGGGGGTCTTGCTTTTTCTGAAGAGACGGTCAGGCCTTACATGTTTTTTTATTTCGAACCAGCGCTGTCTTTCTTCTCCCTAGTTCTGCAAGGGACTAAATTTTCAGTTCCAATCTCGGCAGAACCCGTATTAAAATTATCGTCTCTGACTGATCAATGCAAAAATAAGTAAAATTTGTTCAGCCCAAAATTTTTTACAAAAAGTGGATACATATTCAAATCGTCATTAGTTTACATTAAAAACGTCAAGGGATGTCTTTTATAAAAGGATAGTAGGTAGTAGGTAAGGAACAAAATAAAACACAGAAAAATCAGCGAAAACGAATCTGCCTATGACGTAATCCTCATTTACACTGAAAAGATCCGTGCAAAGTTAATATGATAATATCTGAGGAAAAATGGATTGCATTTATACCTCCTAAAAAAGGAACTTGTCTATAGCGCATTTTTATCTTTCCCATGCGATTCCATCTTAAATGATTTTACTGTATAGCAAACGGTATTAAAGGAAAAATGAAACATTTACGTATAAATAGAAATTCATTAAAAAACAAATATATGGAAGATTTTTCAGTTTCGTTAAAAGTAAAAATTATAAAAATGAAAAAAGTAAAACCTGTAATAAGTAATTTTAGTCAGAACTCATCTATACAAAACAATTTTTAGCGTTCGAAATCCTTGGTGGTCCGCTGGTCCGAGACCACCGATAATTCAATCGGACCACTAATTTGAAAAATTTGCCTTTTTTCAGGTCCTGAGAAAACCGCAGCCGATCACACTCAGGGATGCCGCCGACGGGCTATAGCGCGCAAAAAATTGGCGACGGGATGCAAAAAAATGGAGATTGCGCGTCCCGCAAGACGCGTAATTTTCGTCATAAAATCGCAAAAAAGGTAAATTTCGTTAAAAAATAGCGAAATAACGAACCGACAAATTCCGTCAAAAAAATTCGCGGAAAAAATGGCTGATTTTGTTAAAAAATCCCAAAAGAAACACATTTCCTCAGAACGAACCGACAAATTCCGTCAAAAAAAATCGCGTTAAAACGGCAAATTTTGTCAAAAAATTCGCGAAAGACGGCAATCTTCATCACAAAATCGTGATAAAACGGTAACTTTCCTCAAAAGATAAAAAAACCGGCAAATTTTGTCAAAAGATTGTCAAAAAAGGACAAATTTCATCAAAAAAATCGTGATAAAACGACAACTTTCGTCAAAAGATCGCGAAAAAACGCCACATTTCGTCAAAAAATCGCGAAAACAGATGCAGTCGGCTTAGCACTTATTTATGCAGACGGCTATAGAATTTTCTGAAGTTGTTTCATATCCTGAGAAAGTTTCGCTAACTTCGCAGAACAGAGACATTATCCTATTTCATGCTTATAATACAGTGTGCAGAGCAGTAGATTTATTACAGAATTTAAAACAAAATGATGAAATCAAAAAAAAAAAAAATTGGAAAAATTAAACTTGAAAGAAGTAAGAAGTAGGTCCCCCCAGGGGGATAACTTCTTTAGGTATTCACGGGCTCCACAACCCCGGGGCTCCTGAGTGATCTTTCTCCTTTCCTTTTCCTCTCACTCCTCTGGTCTTACTTTCCTCTTTGTTTCACTCTCGTTGTGGTTTCCTCTTCGGAGGTGAGGGCAATTCTGTATGAGCCGATGTCATCCTGCATATTGACTCATGGAGAATTGTAAACCACCCATGTGTTGGCCGTGCGTGAAGACCCGTGTCCCTGGAAAGGGGGGGCCCTGGCAGTTGAGGGAAACCAACACACTGCTTTGGCCTCTGCTTCAGGTAGACGGGAGGTGCATATTGGTCCCGTATGTATCAATCGGCTGGACAGCTGACTTCTGTCACTGGCTTTAGGGATCAAGTGATCGAGCAACTACTAGTCATCTCGTTAAGGGTGGAGACTGACATAGGGTTGTCTTGTGACCGTATTGGCCCTGGTTAGCACTGGTGCACGAATGTGCATCCCCTTGTTGGGCTCGGTAGTGGGTGGTGCGGCCGGGGTCTGAATTATATTTTTTATAATGGATGGAAAAGCTTCATTTCCTTCTATTTCTCTCCGTCGTGGAGAGCAAAAAAGTGTACAGACGCCTTCTTTCACTCGCTTCTTTATCGTAAAACGTACTGATAGCGACTCTGATTGCTCTTTAAAAAGACTTCACCGTTTCTCGTTGCTAAAACATTCCAATCTATTCTTGGGGATGATCATTCTCTCAAAAAGCTGCAATCTGGAGACTTACTAGTTGGGGTTTCTACTGTCAAACAATCACAATTTCTTTCTAATTGCTCTTCAATAGGTACTTTTTCAGTGTCTGTCCACCCCCCAGGGGGATACCTTCTATAGGTATTCACGGGCTTCACAACCCCGGAGCACCTGAGTGATCTTTCTCCTTTCCTTTTCCTCTCACTCCTCTGGTCTTACTTTCCTCTTTGTTTCACTCTCGTTGTGGTTTCCTCTTCGGAGGTGAGGGCAATTCTGTATGAGCCGATGTCATCCTGCATATTGACTCATGGAGAATTGTAAACCACCCATGTGTTGGCCGTGCGTGAAGACCCGTGTCCCTGGAAAGGGGGGGCCCTGGCAGTTGAGGGAAACCAACACACTGCTTTGGCCTCTGCTTCAGGTAGACGGGAGGTGCATATTGGTCCCGTATGAATCAATCGGCTGGACAGCTGACTTCTGTCACTGGCTTTAGGGATCAAGTGATCGAGCAACTACTAGTCATCTCGTTAAGGGTGGAGACTGACATAGGGTTGTCTTGTGACCGTATTGACCCTGGTTAGCACTGGTGCACGAATGTGCATCCCCTTGTTGGGCTCGGTAGTGGGTGGTGCGGCCGGGGTCTGAATTATATTTTTTATAATGGATGGAAAAGCTTCATTTCCTTCTATTTCTCTCCCTCGTGGAGAGCAAAAAAGTGTACAGACGCCTTCTTTCACTCGCTTCTTTATCGTAAAACGTACTGATAGCGACTCTGATTGCTCTTTAAAAAGACTTCACCGTTTCTCGTTGCTAAAACATTCCAATCTATTCTTGGGGATGATCATTCTCTCAAAAAGCTGCAATCTGGAGACTTACTAGTTGGGGTTTCTACTGTCAAACAATCACAATTTCTTTCTAATTGCTCTTCAATAGGTACTTTTTCAGTGTCTGTCCACCCCCCAGGGGGATACCTTCTATAGGTATTCACGGGCTTCACAACCCCGGGGCACCTGAGTGATCTTTCTCCTTTCCTTTTCCTCTTACTCCTCTAATCTTCCTTTCCTCTTTGTTTCACTCTCGTTGTGGTTTCCTCTTCGGAGGTGAGGGCAATTCTGTATGAGCCGATGTCATCCTGCATATCGACTCATGGAGAATTGTAAACCACCTACGTGTTGGCCGTGCGTGGCGACCTGTGTCCCTGGAAAGGGGGATCCTGGTAGTGGAGGGAAAACAACACACTACTTTGGCCTCTGCTTCAGGTAGACGGGAGATGCATTTGGTCCCGTAAGCATCAATCGGCTGGTCAGCTGACTTTCGTCACTGGCTCTAGGGATCAAGTGATCGAGCAACTACTAGTCATCTCATTAAGGGTGGAGACTGACATAGGGTTGTCTTGTGACCGTATGGGCCCTGGTTAGCACTGGTGCACGAATGTGCATCCCCTTGTAGGGCTCGGGAGAGCGTGGTGCGGCCGGGGTCGTAATCTTATTTCTAAATATGGATGGGAAAACTTTTCCTTCTATTCCCTCCCTAGTGGAGAGCAACAAAGTGTACAGAAAAGTTCTTTCACTCGTTTCTTTTTGATTAATCGCACTGATAGTCATTCTGATTGTTCTTTTAAAAAAACTTCACCTTTTCTAATCGCAAAAACATTTGTCTGTTTTCGGTGATGGTCATTCACTTAAAAAACTGCAGTCTTGGATCTGTTGGTGGAGGTGAGCTCTCCCAAACAATTTCAATTTATCTCCAATTGCACTACAATAGGACCCTTTTCAGTTTCCGTTCTAGTACACAAAACTTTAAATACTAGCCGTGGTGTTATATCTGAACCAGAACTTTTATTCTCTACAAAAGAACTCTTGGAAAATTTGAAAGATCAAAATGTCATAGATGTAAGGCGCATAACAATTCGTCGGAATGAAAAAGTGCTTCCCACAAAGCACATCATTCTGTCATTCAATAGTCCTAATCTACCTACAAAAATAAAAGCTGCCTACCTAAGTTGTCCTGTCCGTCCTTACATACCTAACCCTCTCCGTTGCTTTAAATGCCAGCGTTATGGTCATAATAATATCAACTGTCGTGGCAATGTTACCTGTGCTCGTTGTGCAGAAGTCGGTCACGATGGTACATCTTGTGAAAAATCTGAACACTGTGCAAACTGTAAAAGTGACCATACTGCATACTCTCGTTCATGTCCTAGTTGGAAACGTGAAAAGGAAATTCTCACAGTCAAAATTACACAATATCTTTCATATCCTGATGCTCGGAAAGTTGTTGAATCCAGAACCCCGTCAGTTGGCATCTCTTATTCTAGCCTACTCAAACGTCAAACAAGCTCTATGAGGCACATAAGCACTCAGACTGATTCTGCCACTCCATTTGACTCACCCTCATCTAGCAATTTAAAGAAAAAAAACCTGTAATAGATACTCTACCGCTAGTACAAGACTTATGCCAAAATTAGAGCTCTGGCCACCATCATCAGAACCTGTCAAAATAGAATACCTTTATAAACGAACACAAAACTCATCAATCAAAGCTATAAAACCTGCCGAACATGAGACACAGAATACTTCAGTATTGAATAAAAACAATTTGTCGAACCCTAATATATGTCAAGTGAAAAACCAAATAGAAAATCTAGCACACAGAAAGATAGGAAAAAACCCTTAACACAAGCCTCTTCACAGTGGAAAACTGTGAAGAAAAAGGGCAAAAAATCTTCTCTCAGCTCAGCCATAAAAATATAAAGGACCCAAAACAGTTGCTCAGTTATGCTGAAAGGTTACGGACTCCTCTAGTTACGAGTCTGATGATAATGATGAAACTAATACTGTTTTTGAAGAATATGTGCCTTCATCATAGTACCTTAGTTTTAAAAAAAATTAATTTGTTCTAACATTTTAACTTTTTAACATTTTATGCCCTGTTTTTAAGACAGTCATATTTTAAGAACTTTCACTATTTTTTATTTAAATATTTATTTTTTAAACTATATATTTTTGGTTTTATTATACATTTAAGAGACCTGGCTATTCTTTGCACATTGCATTGTTTTTACACCTATGTCCCTGTTTTTTCATTCATTTTTTGATTTGCACAGTTTTTATGATTTTTTCAAAGGTATTTTTGACCATTATTTTATTAAAAACTATTATATTGTTATTTTATCAACTTGATTGATTTTAGCTCTTATTTTATCTAGAATTGTTTTGGTCCTATGGACTTGCTTATTTTACATTTTTAATCTTAATGATTTCATCATTTATATTTGCTTTTTATTCAGTGTGACTTTGTGCCAGTAAACCCCATTCAACCAACCAACCAACCGACCGACCGAAGCGTTTTCACGTAACTTGGCGATAATTATACTTGGCGAGCGAAAGATGCTTCCGTCGCGTCGAGGAGTTTGATTTCCTTCCGAACCGAGTACAAGTAACTTTTCTCTTGCAGCATTGCATTGGATGGAACGTGTCTTACTGAAAGCTGTACTCTTTAAAAGTTTTTAAACACAAATTTTTACTTTGTACTCGGCTTCGAAGGAAATCAAACTCGACGGAAGCGTCTATCGCTACGCCAAGGAGGGTTGAATAACTATTGGGAGGGTTGAATCCCTACCAGAATTCAACCCTCCCGAAGAATTTCTTTGCGGATACTGTGAATATGCGGTAGATTCGTTTTCGTTTTCTATTGTTAGATGTCAAAATGGAATATCGATGGCGCTACATGACATAACTAACTAATGCGTCCAGAGAATCGATCAATTGGTTAGCTACCGGTTACTTACCATTCCGGTAAGTTACCGGTTACATTGGTCACTTTGGTTAGTTCGCTGAACACGCCCGTTGTTTCAAGTAACCTGCGGAAAGTCTGCAAAAGTGACTACAATGTTAAAAATCTGCTGCATTTTTTTTGCAACGCATTCCGCCACTTGTATATAATATCTCTATTCTGACCAATGAGAATGCTTCATAATACACTGTAAAAAATATGAGTATTTTGGTGCATCTCACTCTCCCGCTTTTATAGAATATCACTCTTTTGGCCAATGAGAATGCTCCATGATAGCCTGGAGTAGTCGTTTACTATAAAAGCGGTGGAGTGGCGATGCATCAAAATAGTCATATTTTTTACTGTGTGCAGTGAAGTAACCATTTTCTATACAAGCGGTGGAGTGCGTGGCAAAGAAATGAAGCAGATTTTTAACAGTGTACTCTGTTATAAATTGTAAACTTTCCTTGCATCTTCACTCCACGTCTTTTATAGGAAACGATTGTTTCACTGTAGTATGGAGCATTCTCATTCGTCAAAAAAGAGATATTCTATAAAAACAGTGGAGTGACGATGCAGCAAAAGTTTCAAATTTTTAACAGTGTAGCCCTCTGATCAGTCAATGCTATTTTGCTAACAGCGAATAATTTATCTGGATCCCAGCCAATGTTTCTCTAAGAGGGAATAATCTATTGTATCGCCGGTCAGCATATTTCAGATGTGTATATTGCTGGGACGATTACTGTTTCTAAACCAATAGGAGAGCGTCATTATCACGGTCAAGTACACGCCCACACAGTTTGATTGACAGGAACTCGTGAACTAATGGCGGGACGCTGCATTGCAATATTAGTAGCTAAAGGCAGGACGAGAAAATAATACTAATAAATATACCTAATTACAATTATTATCTCTACAACATCGTTTTTTTTTTTTTTTTTTAACTTACCAAGATGTCCGCAAACTTTAGAGAACATACTTTTTTGCAATTGTTTTTTCTTTCAATTAAATTTATTAATATTTATTTGATATTCTATAAATGAATAGTTCTGATGAAAAATAATAGTCAAAAATAATAGTTCCTAACCGTTATGTCAGTAAATTGTATAAGTATAAATTTGATAGTCCTTTTCCTATACAAATTAATGTAAAAAATTATGCAAGGCGGAAACTTTTGACCGCCACTGTATTAATATAAATATATGTTGTTAAAGGCTTGCTATGGCATGTTCGGTATTGCAAATGAAATGTGTAGTAATTTCGGTTCCTGTACCGGGCCACTGAAAATAATTCTGAACATTGCCGTATACATTGCTTTATAAATGTTGAAATTGATATACATCAGATACACTTGAAAAAATTTTAAAAAGGCAGTATTTTGCATACATTATTTTTTTAATAAAATTCAAAGGTATAAAAAATTTACTGTTTATATAATTAAATCTGCATATATTATTTCTATTTTACAGTAGAGATCATATTTTCAACGATAATGCGTGAATATTTTTTTCTCTGATAAATGTAAACATTTTAATGTATGTAAACATAATTTATTTGAAATTCATCATACAAAATTTTTAAAAGTTATTTGAAAATTTTCAATCTTTTTAAAATTAAAAAATTTTAAAGCTTCTAATAAATATTTTATAAAAGGAGCTTAAAACAATATTATCAGAAAAAAGTTTAAAAGGATTCTATATTCGCTTCATTAAGTAATTTGAAAGAAAACAGATATTATTTAATGTTGTACTCTTTCAAATACGTTAAGCATGATTTAAATTCTAAAAATTCCTTTTGAGATATGTTTCCTTTCAGCTACATTTCATGCATATCTACTGTTCAAATTTAATTTAACATTTACTTTCAAAAGAATGTTTTTAAAACAAATGATTTGTTTCCATCTTTATAAAGTTTAGTTTAATTTTCGTGAATAATTTAAAGTGCCTGTTAAAGAAAATTAGAAATGAAATAGAATTCAATAGTTTTCTAAAATACAGTTTTATATGCGAAATATCAATTCTAAAAATGAACCTTAAAATAATAACTTGCTCATCAAACAATTGTAGCAATTTTTTTTATATTCAAATATTGAAAGTGGATTGTAAAGTGTAATTTTTTTTATGTTTTATATGAATATTAACTTGTTTATTAACACTAACGTAAGTTACGATTCAGGTATTTTCTAGAATATGTTTAGAACGACATACCGAATTTATCATCCGCTTTTGTTTCCTTAAGATTATCATAATTCTGAGCGACGCAAATCATAAAATAAATTAAACCACTCAAAAGTAACACATGGTTACCCATTTAAAATTAATTGAAGGGACAATTAATTTAGTGATTTGATACGAGTTGAGATGTTTTTATTCCGCTGAAATTTTATGAATATTTGTTTTAACAATTTTTAACTTTAACAAAATTGTAATTTTATAATATTAGGTGTAATAAAAAGATGTAAAATTAAGAATAAGAGATTTTTTTTCTATGTACAACCTTATATATTATAAAGAACACCTTTAGCTTACCTCATTCTTCTTACTTTAAGTATCAAATATATATATATACACAAAAAAAACAATGTCTGACTCATAAAAGAACAAAACCTAGTTGTATTGCATAAGAAGAAACTAAAAGAAATAAAGACTGCTTGTGTTATTGTTTTTTTATTACTATTGTTATCACTATTGTATTACACTATTGTACTCATTGATAACAATGAGTTAGATTAATTTTTGTGATAAATATGATAGATACAAAATGTAATGTTTATAAAATTGGGTGGAACAATAACAATACGATTCGAAGATGGCCAGGTACTTTGATTTTTACAGTTGTGGAGGATTAATATGCCTATTTAATTCATCACATGATCCTTACTTAGGACCCTTTGAACAGCAGCTCACTAGGCGCCCAAAAAACTTCCTTACATTCTGAAATCTTCGTTTCTTAGGCTTCTGTAAGAAATAAACATGAAGTTGTTAACAATAGAAAAAAACATATCCGTATTTTTTACTTGTGAAACAAAGGCATTTGGAAACAACAATGTATAGATGAGAAATAATTGTATTTTGTCAATAGCAAGAAATCAAGTTTCAGTTGAATAAATTGAAAATTGAAACGTTGTCAATGATTAGAACAAAATTAAAAATTCAGTTAAAATTTAAGTTTAAAAAAATAAATTTGAAGATAAAAAATAGAAAGTATCATGTTTATCTATTGCTTTAAAAAACTTTCAGTCCTATTAATTGTAATAGTTAAATATTTTTATCCAATTACAGGAGAATGAATAAGTTTTTTAAGTTTTGGAGGTTGGGAACTAGATAGTTAAACTCTATCGATTAATTTTTAAAAAAATGATTTTTTAAATATTTAAAATAAAAGTAATGATGAAATAATTATGAAATTTAGTTTTGAAATCGTTCAAATTAATGCATACTTATATTTCTATGTATATATGTGTATAGTTCGATAGATGCCAAAATGTATTAATTATTCCGGAACATGATTTAAAATAAACATTTTAACCAGAAAAAACGTATAATGAAATGTTAACTTTTTCGGTAAGATTCATTTTAGATTTCAGTTTATAAGTTTATTCAAATAAAATTTTCATTTGAAAAAAAAATCATTTTGGATTGGACTCGAGAATAACTCAGACTTATTGGCATTTATGATAATTGGTACTATAGGTTAAAATATGTATAAAGCATTTCTGTTTTTAAGTGCATTTAAATGAATGAAATGTGTAGTATTCAAAATGTTTAGTGTCGGAGCATGTTAATTTTGTCCACACAATGAGAAAAGTCCGGCAATAAGCGAAGTTTTTGTATAAAGCAACATGTGTGTAAACTTAACAAGAACTGATATTTCAAATGTCATAATAGTTAAAAGATATAGTTAAAACATTTCTATGTACTTACTTCCAGATATAATAAAGATTTTAAGGAATTATCGTGTGTATACGAAACAACTTAGGTAGCATAATATAAAAGACTTTCGCCATAAATCATGATGGTATGACACAAATATTTACGCGAAATATATAGGGTTATAACTGTTTTAGAAAAAAATCTGCATCTTTAAAAGAAGCATTCATCCCACATATAATTCCATGTTTATCACAAAAACAGCAAGCAACTGTTTAACTTATGGGATCTCTCTTTCCTAATTTCACTATTATATTTAATATTTTTTATTGTCTATTCTTATGAAAATGACAGTTAAGCTATATGATTGACTTGTGTATTATTTTAACCTTTTAAAAAAGTATTTATATTGCAAGGAAAAATTTTTATAATACAAAACAATTTTTTGTAATGTGTCTCATTCAACAACAACAACAAAAAAATGATTGCTGGAAAATAGACAATGAGCGAACATTGTTACGCTTGGTATGAGCACGGCCGAACTACATGAGCGCTTCCGTTCCTTATACGGCCTTCACAATCACCCCTTAGTTTCGGAATCATTATTCACCGCTAGGTGGCTTGATACTGACTGTAAATAATGGTTACTGAACGTTACTTT
The DNA here is from genome assembly GCA_964019185.1 of Maratus speculifer. Taxonomy (NCBI): domain Eukaryota; kingdom Metazoa; phylum Arthropoda; class Arachnida; order Araneae; family Salticidae; genus Maratus; species Maratus speculifer. The sequence goes on along the minus strand of OZ025290.1, from coordinate 441,934,259 downwards.
CACACATAAAAATACGAAAAATCTCGCTGTATATGGATATTATGTATGTATATTTTGTATGGCCGTTCTTTTTCTATAGACAGAAAAAAAACTGAAAAATTTAGGGATAAATAAATACTATGCAATTTAAAATATTTTCATAACACTCTACGATAACATCGAAAACAAAAATTACAATTGAATTTTTACTTTTATTTAGATTAAAATTCTTAATTACTTGAAACACTGAGAATTCTAACCGTAAAATAAACAATATATATATAATTTCCTTGAAATAAGAATATCTTTTTCGAACATTTAATACCGTACTTCGGATGAAAAATATAGATATATAACGTTGATTGCAGATAATTCACACTATAATTTTAAACATTTGAGGTACAGAAGATTAAGAGCACTGAAAAATATTAATATATATGTATATTTATATATAATTATATATTTCTATTATGTTTAAAAAATAAAAATATTTTATGTTTAGGGAAATTATAAAATAAAATATTCGAATTCGGGACAGTCATATTATAAAGAATATAATACATTTAAAAAAATATATATGCATATATATCTATGTGTTGTCTGAAATATACAAGCATATAGAAAAATTCACAAACTTGCATATAAAATTATATATTTTAACTTTGTATAGTTAAGGGATTAAAGTATATGATAAAAATAAAAATGTAACTACTTGGTTTCATAATATAAGCAAATCTTTTTGCCACTATCCGGCAAGAAAATAATACCGATATTTTTCAATACATGGAAATTTACACTATTCTTAATTGTTTTTTAAAATATGGATATATACATATATATATATATATATATATATATTGCAAACAATTTTCAATAAATTTAAACCATTATATATGCTGCTCTGAAGTTACAACCGAATAGACACACTTACATATTAAATGAAATATTTTAACTTCGGACAGACATGACAATAAAGTATACGATGAAAATAAAAATATAATTACATGTTTCATAATATAAACAAATGAAGCAAACTTTTTCGGCATTAACAGGCAATGAAATCATATCGATTTTTTTTTCCCAAAAACATGGGTATTTATATGTATCTTAATTATTTAGAAAACATTAATTTTCTGTACATTGCAAACAATTTTTCAAATATTTTAACCATTATAGGTGCTGATTAAAAAAAAATAAAAAAAAATGTAAAATTAACTATTTTAATTCTGGAAAGTAATTGTATAAAAATGTATGATGGAAATAAAAATGTATTTTATAATTAATATATAAAATAAAAGTTTTTTCGCCCTTGTCCGGAAATGAAAATCATGTATATATATTTTTTTTAAACTTGGATATTTACACGATTTTTAATTATTTGAAATACATGTATTTACAATCCAAATGATTTTCTGATTTTTTCCGAAATCCGAAATCACACTTGCATTCAAGTTTTGCTTAACGAAATACAATAGTCCAGTCCAAGGCGATAAGGAAATTCCCCCCTTTGACTCAGTCGTTAAAAAGCGCCCCCTACAATTCTCCGGTGTGAAAGGAGATTCCGCGACCTTTTCCAATGTTCGTTACGGCCGTATAAGGAGAGGGAGAGGAGGACATTGAGTTCGGCCGTGGTATGAGGTATTATTTCTATAAATTTAATTACTGAACAGTGAAAGGTAAAAACGAATTTTCGGGGGAATCTTATCATAATTTTAACATTAGCAAGCGAAAACTTTCGCATGATTATTGTAGCCTTTTAAGAACTATTTGCGGTAATGTGAAGAGAAAAAAGTTAATATTAAATCTGTGAGCGAAACATTACAGATTTTTCGTGCATATTTTAATATTTTAAACGTTTCTTTAGCATAAGATATCTCAGATGGATATACATTTTTGTGTTTTGGTATCTTTTCGATTTTGGTTACAGCTTTTTTATTTAAGTATCATTTCTATTTAAGAACCAGATCCAAACAATTCCTAATATAAAGGTCATTGCATGAAGAAATTTAAAATAAAATCGAAAAGTAACAAAGGCATGACATTAAATATTGACATTAGTCATTCTGTTTAAATAAATAATACATTAAAATGCAAGCGAGAAATCTGTAAAGTTGATTTATATACATCGCGTTTAACTTTAGCGTCCCTGTCCTACGCAAGATCTGAAAGAAGAAAATATGCAAAGAACCGTAATTCACATAGGCAGAAAAAATCGTATTTGGTTATATTTAATACACGAGATATTAATGTTTTACTATGCTTATTTGTATTTACGCGATTTGAATAAATTATGATAAAGACATAAAATCTAAAAATAAATTTGTAAGTTGCCTCGTATTTGTGATATGGGTTAGAATTTAAGTTCAAAAATTTTGAAAATGATTTAAATAGGCGTTAATTTTAAAAAATACGTATGTTGAAAATGCATTTATTAATTGCGTATCATTTACGGTATTTCAAAAAAAAAAAAAAAAAAAAAAAATAGTTGGTTTTATAAATTAATAAAAGTAAAAAAAAAATTACATTTACCTGGCTGCTTGCTATTGCTGTTTCATTACCATTTTCAAGTTCCATATCACTGTTGACAGACTTATTTTGGTCTACATCTACTTTCAGTGGAATTTGTGACATAACTTCATGAGTGTCGACTTCTGATTTTGGTTTTATTTTCTCTGTATGCAAGATGTTATCATCCACACTTATTTTCTCTGTTTTGTCTAAAGAACATCTCTCAAGATTGACCATGGGCGGTTTTGGGATAATGATTGTTTCAGATAGATTGTAATCACTTGCCTTTATCGTTCCCTTCTTACTAATATTTTCCTCCATACACAGGTTTTTATCTATGGAAAGTCGATTGCTAATCTTCTTATTACTCTCCAGGCAGCTGTTGTAAATTTTATCGGTTTCTTTGGATTCATCAATTTCTACGGATGCTTCATTAAAGTCTTCTTTAATGACTGGCATTATTTCAAACTCTCTAATGCGTTTTCTTCTTTTCAACTTTTTTGCTTTGTCTCTACATTTGTCAGTTTCAGTACCTAGACGCTCTGATTTTAATATATTTTTACTGCAGGATTCTAACACTACTTCTGACTCAGCGACTTCATCAATGACAGGCATTCTTTCAAATACTGGAATGCTGTCAATTTTATGCGAATTACTAGATTTTTCAGTAATTCTTTCAGCTTTAACAATCGGTCGCTTTGTTTTCAATAAGCTTTCACAACTTGGTTCTACCACACATTCTTCATTATCATCTTCATAAATAATAGACATTCTTTTAGAAACTTGATTGCTTTTTCGTCTGTATAGATGCGTAACTTTTTCATCAAACATATTTGTTTGGACACCTGGACATTTTCCTTTTAGCTTATTTGCGTTACAGGACTTTTCTACACGTACCTCTTCAATGACCCCTTCAATATTTGATTGTTTTTCAAAATTCTGCATCTTTTCTCTTCTGGTCAATTTCTTGGACCGTGTAGTTAATTTAGTTTCTTGAATTACTGAATCATATTCCTTTAATTTTAATACGTTTTTGTTAGTTGATTCTACTCTTAATCCATTTTTGTTAACTTTTTCAATTATTTGCAATTTTTCACTAGCTTGAACGCTTTTACGTCGACACACCTTTTTGAACTGTTCAGTAATATTTGTTTCAACAGAATAGATTTGACTTATGTTTTTATTATCTTCATTTTTTTGTTCTATCACTGAATTTTCCTCGTGGACTTCCTCTATTATTGCAATTCTGTTTGACTCTACTTGAAGAGATCGACTGTTTGATTCTCCTTGAACAAATCTACTGTTTGACTCTACTTGAACAGATCCACTGTTTGATACTGCTTGAACAGATCTACTGTTTAATTTTGCTTGAACAGATTCGGTTTGACTTATAATTTCATTGTTTTCTATCACAGAATTTTCTTCGTTGACTTCCTCTATTATTGGCATCCTGTGATCTACTGGAATGAATTCCTTTTGGTACAATTTCCTAGAATACATAACAAATCACTCTATCTCATATAAAATAGATTAATTCAATAAATTTCAATCTCTATTTTATGCTTATTCTCTGCTATTTACTGAAAGTATTTTCACCTGTTTCAAGTTATTAACAAATTATTTCGATTTATTTTTCATCACACCATCATTTCCATTAAAAACATTTAGAAATTGTAATACTTTGGCAAATAATAATAATAATAATGTTTACTGAAATATATTATCTATATTATTTTCTTTAATTAATAAAAGTGTGCAAAATTGATGTGCAAATATTGGATTTATTTTTAGATGCGTTATGAACATTTATACTCATAGAGATGAACATAGTATTTTCTAATATAAAACTTAATCCATTTTTGACATGTTGTAAACGAAAACTAAACACGATATACAGTATAAAACTTCTTGTAAGAAATTAATTATATACACATGTTTTTAAACATTCTATACAAATAGAATATCACGCACCTTTTAAAAATTATTTTAATGATGTCACAACGAGTCCATCTTTATGTTACGCTCTATGTAAATCTCTTTGCATAACATTTATATAAAAAATTAAGAGTTTCATATTTTAATCACTTGAACATATTGTACAGATGTGCATGTTTTTTGGTGCACTGTACATTATATTAAATAGATGATATTTTGTCCCTCATTATTAGATGAAAATTCAATTAATTCTGAGATACATTGGTCTATTTTTGCATAAAATAATTTTTTAATTTAAAAATAGTATTTTTGTTTTGTGTTATTGATGTACAAAATATCATAAACATAGATTTTGATAAATAAATGTCCCAAAGTGCGTTTCAATAAGAAGTAATTACCGATTCATTATTTAAGTCATTGAATTTTGTACTGAAATTTTACAATATAAAATTATGTTAAACTAGCAAATTTATAAACTATAATGTAAAAAGAAAATCTGAAAACGTAACTTCATGAGCACAATTAATCTAAATCATTGCGAAGGTGTGACTATATAGTTTTTGGCAAGATGAATGATATGTGAATATAATTAAATCTTCATTATTTGAGAAACCATATTATTTAACATCTAACATACTTCTTATAAATCTGTTCGAAAAATTCTTTGTTTTCTAAGAATTTGAATGAAAAAATTGCTAGATAATTCCACAAGGTACTCGAACAGGTTTTACTATCCATTTTCTGATACGAAGTCATCAACATTTTCGTATGTATACTTCGAATTTGTTGCAGGTTTTTCAAAATGCTGAAAGATTCCTTCAAGCGGCACGGAACAACATACAAGATAAAGTAGTTTTTTCAACTGCAATGTATTCCCAATTCAATTTTGTGCTGAATATTTACAATATAAAATTATGTTAAACCAGCAAATTTATAAACTTTAATGTAAAAATAAAATCTGAAAACTTAAATTTATGAGCACTATTAATTTGCAACATGCAAAGGTATGACTGAATGACTTTTAGGTAAGATAAATGGTATGAGAATATCCTTAAATCTTCAAAATTTGAAAAACCGAGTTATTTAACATCTATGACACTTCTTATAAATCTGTTCGAAAAATGTTCTATGTTTTCCAAGAATTTGAAGAAAAATATCTATATATTTCAACAAGATACTAGAACATGTTTGACTATCTATGTTAAAATAGGAAGTTATTAACATTTTCGTATTTATGTTTTGAAATTGTTGAAGAATGTTCAAATTTCTGAAAGATTCTTTCACACAGACACAAAACAGTATACAATATCAAAGTAATTTTTTCAACTTCACTGTGTTTCGGTTTAATTTACATTTATGTCAACGTGTAATTTTTTTCTTCGACTTGGATGAGAAATATTTACTTATTCTTGAAAAGCATGTTTGTATCTGTATACTTTCTTTTACAATTTGAAACTTATAGTAATTTTATTTTCTCCTTTTCTAGTAATATCCGGCAAAGACAGTTGTGAACAAGAAATTTACTTCCAAATATGACGTCATCTAAATATTAACTGGCCTTTCCACATAGTTCTTACAATATAAAAACGTCTTGAAACTTGAAAGCATTCAATTATTTTGACTACAGATTGAACTTGGAATACAGTCAACTGGGATTATACTGTATAATAAAATCCGAGATAACTCGCATTAAAAGTTGTTTAATGCGAGATCCTGAAACATTTTTGTGTGATATTGAAATTGTATAAATACGAAGAATCTATTAATGTCACCTGGTCCTTTCGTCTGTCTGTTTGCTCGCTTATTACAACGTAAATAATGTTCAAACGAATAGCTTAAAAATTTTAAAATATAATTTTTGGAGAATTTTAAATTGTGTCATTTAAAAATTTATGAAAATTGGATGCGCAGTTTAATTACCCTGGCAGTCAAAATATTCCGCTACATTATGTCAAGGGAAAAATCAGTTTCAAGTACAATTTAATGAAGTTAAAAACTTTCAAATGTAATTAAATTCATAAGTAATGCAGAATGGCACCAAAAAAAAAATATATATATATAAACGTTTCGATGCAAATAATAGTTATTATTTATTTACAAGGTTACACAAACGACTTCCGTTACATAAATTGTTTTCAAAATTATTGGAAGAAAAAAATTACAGCACAGAAACAAATATTTCATCACGTCCACGTTTCGAAAATTCCAAAATAACCATTAACTGAATTTAATGAAATTATTTAATAATATTAATCATAGATAACAAATTGGTTATTATAATTTGAAATAATGTATAAATTTGAAAACTGATGTGTTTTTGTTTTGTTTTTTTTGTAAAAATAAAATATTTTTATAAAATCTAAATTTCATTGAGGATTTTTTTTATATCAACTTTTATATTGATTAACATTCGACATTATGAATTCAAATAGAACCATCTTCTTTTTAAGGAAAATATTCTGAACTTTTGTAAGCGTCAGAAGAATCTTTACATTTACATGTATATATTTTATTGAGAATTTCAGAATTTTTTTTTTTACTTGTTGTACTTAAGAAATCTTTAGAGACGCCTTTTCTGATGGAAATATAACATAATTGGGTCAAAATTTAAAAATGCATTATTTTTTTCTAAAATTCATTATCTTTTGAGACATGAATGTAATTTTTATATGATTAATTGGAAAAAATATAACAATACGCTTAAACAGAAAAAATATCATTAAAATCGTTTTTATTTGAAGGACTACATATTTAAAAATTATGTCGATCTGTATTTGAATAAAAAGGTTAAAGGCATTCTTTAACTAAACAAAATAAACATACCCTGATAAAGCTACTAAATAAAGTCTTTCTTTCTTGTATTTTACATCTGCATTGATAAAATTGTGGTCAACAATGTTCTGCGATTCAACGGAAGCCTGAAAAACATAATAACATAAAAAATATACTATATGTCTCAAATTAGAAAAAAAAACTTTTTTAACACGGAGAAAAGAAAAATTAATTTTATAATTTGTAAAATGTGCAAAATCAACAAACAGCTGGAGTGGCACATTCGACATTTTTCATACACTTTTCGGATCAGAATACATCTATTAAAAGTTTTGAAATATATTTCTCTTGCAAATGTTGTCCAAGCGTCTGTTAGGATATCTCTATAGGAGAAAGTAGATCTAGTTAGAATAAATAAAATATAATAGCTTGTGTAAGTCCTTGAAACAGCTATAAATGATTACGAATTGAAAAAAAAATGTATCAACAAATGCAAAGTAAAATACAATCATAATATCAAAGTTAAAGAAAAAAATGCAAAAAAAATATTTATGTGATTTTGATTTTATATTTAGCAGACACTGTAAAATTTCAATATGATTCAAGCTGCACATGCTTTATTTAAAAAAAAAAATCCTTTTTAAATACATCCTCTGCCAATTCGTAATATATTGTGAATGCGTAAGATATTGTGAATATTTATATTCATTTTCCATGATAAATACAGCAAATCATAATACACAACATCAATTTCTACACTGTTTTAATAAATGAAGGTAAAAGTGACTAAATAAATGTCTACCAAAATGTTGGTCCAAATAAGACCTTATAAATCTTGAAATTAAATTTATTGTAATGCTTATATTTTTAACATGTACACTGTAAAAAAAATCTGTGAAGGTACTAAACATTTTCTAGGAAACTGGGATTCAAAGAACTTTTCATGTAACGATAACAGGAAAAATTCATGTAATCGATTCAAAAACTTGAATTTTTGCTGTTACCGTTACAGGAAAAGTTCTTGGAATCCCAGTTTCCTAGAAAAGGTTTAGTACCTTTGCAGATTATTTTTACAGTGTACATATAATAAGCAAGTGATTCTCCCTCAAACTAAAATATCTAATTGCTGTGTTCTCTTTTCCTGATAAAAAAAAACCTCCTGAAATGACGAGATATATTTCGAAGCTTCAAAGCAAAAGGCATTTAGAAAGGTATTAATTTTAACAGGTATTCAGAACATTTATCTGAAATTAAATTTTGAAATATTCGAAATCAAATTTGATAAATAGATATATTTAAATGTTCAAGGATATTATTCTTGCTAATCCACAGAATCCATATCTACTCTTTCATGTGCATGTTTAAATGCATGGTATTTGTACAGATACATTAAATTAAAATAAATTTCTAATTTGTTATCTAAATTTGGTATGTACCTAAATTTATGTGGTTTATATCATAGATAAAAATATAGAAATATTTAGAATATTATAGTCCTATTATAAGGATTTTTATACGCTTATGCTTTTTTTAGATTGGTTTTCAGCAATTCAAAATCAATGTATAGACAATGGAATTCTAAACCAATTATCTTATTGAATTTTCAAAACATTACACAAATTTCAGAATGGTATATCGGTAACATTTCAAAGCAATACACACGGCAGGCAATATAACTGCTCCAGGAACCCAATTTTTGCTTTAGAGTGTAAGTATAATCCTTGGGGGACACACACACACACAATTTCTATTCCTGTGGTTAGATACATTAACAATGATTAGCTTTTACAGCATATTATTCAACAATTAATAACATACAGAAACATAAATACAATTTGAAAGTTTCGGCTCTGAAACTCATAAGAAATGTCATCAGTACATACACTGACTGGCATCATAATTTTTTTTATAGATGCTTAACAATTACAAAAAATAATGTTTGAATTTTATTGGAAAACATTAAGAAGTGCATATACTGATAATGATACTCAAATTACTAAGTAAATCTATAAAACAGAACAAATGAAGCAAAATATATATTTGAAATATGCACAAAATAGGGGACCATGTTTGAAGTGGAGTCAATTAGAAGACCCAAATACCACAAAATGGAAAAGGATTGGTATATATAAATTCATTGTCTTCGCAATACTCACGGCAAACCCGAAATTCCCAAAATGGCTATAAACAGAAAATAAATAAAAAGATGAATCTAAATAAAATCTACCAAAAGAAATAACGTCATCCAAAGAATTATTTAAACAAGTCTATATTTCATCTGTATTTTAATTTAGAATAATTTGTTATTTATTTTACAGAGGATTTTTATAAAAGTAGATTTTCGCCTTCGATTTAAATAAATGTCAAGTAATTTTTTTTATCACTGAAAATTTATCTTAAGGTTTAAGTCGTAGTGCATAATTTCCATATTACGACAAACGTTAGTTTTTTCGTATACAGTACTAAACCAAAAAATTGTATGTTTTTTAATCATGCAAATTCGCCTACTTTTGTTCGGTTTAAGATAATTTTGGTAACTGTATGACAGTTTTGCGTTTATACATTGAATGGCGATGATTTAGCTCAATACGCCGTCTTTCGCAGTATACTACCATCTTAATAATATGCCTGAATGCTGACACAGAAATATCGGCTGTCGAAGGCAGATTACTTTTTTAACATTGTGCTGTACTTTAAATTTAGATACCAGTAGTTTTAAAATATTTTTTGACTAGTTTAATATTAGGAAAAATGAAGAGTGAGAAAAAGCTAAAGTAATTATTTGTACCAAAATTTAGGTGAATGTACACATAAATATCAGTTTTCGGCAGTCGGCATTTTCTTTCGAAGTTCAAATTTATATTAGTCACAAACAATACGATTTTTGTTTGACATTGTTTTGATAATGTACATTCATTTACTTTTGAGGCCCCACCAGTGGCCGAGAGGGTCTGACCTCTCAACTGGTAGACGGCAGGTGCTGGGTTCGAACCCAATCGCGGCCGTCGGCCTAACCGTTCGGAGTTTTCGTGGTTTTCTTCGAACCTTGCGTAAATACGGGTTAGGTTCCCTTAGGAAGACCCCCATGAAGGGCATCCCTCCCCCTGGGCCTTTATCCCTAGCGTAGATAATCGGCCGACACAAAATACAACAACAGCAACAACATTTACTTTTGTTTATATAAAAAAATATAGTAATAGAATGGTTTTTATGTGGTGAATGTTGCATTGGTTTTTACCTAAAGGTTCCATGTTCAATATATAAATCCAAAAAAGTGTCATACACTTACTAAAATTTTCTTGCAATGAATAAAAGTAAACGAAAACATATCGAAAATGCCACAACAACTTTTTTTATTTTTTTGGGCCTGGAAAATAGTTTTAATATAGCAATGCTGTTGTACAATTATAAAGATTATTTTTATGCGATAGTAAAAAGTTTCATTTCAATTCAATTCTACACTAGATAAACCCATTAATTAATAACATTTTTATATATAAACAAAATTTAATATGCTATAGATTCATCTTACCAGCATGTGTCCTACAGAATGTCCGTCGACGTTTAAAAAGCAATCATATCTTAACATTTGCCATCTGTAATTAATGCTATCAAAAAGGTCAGTTTCATTTTGAGGCACTATGCCTCCTACAGAACGAGTTTCATAAACTTCACTGTAATGTATTACTCTTTCTTGACCTCCAATTTCATCATTAGTATCATACTGCGAATGAATATTGGTCGTATGTGTATTCCAGGAGTTTTCGAAGGTGATAGTATTCAAGTTACACCCATGAGAGTAAAACTTGTTAATGTCCATTGATGCTGACATAGTTTCATTGCTTTCTTCTGGTAAACTCACAATTGCACTTGATGCAGACATAGCATCATTGACTTCTGGTAAACTCACGGTTGCACTGTAATATGAAAAAAAGATTAAAATACAGTTCTGAAAGAAAACAAACACTACGCAGTTAAAAACGCATCACAGAATTTAATACAATTTTATAAAACGGAAATCCTGCTTATAATTTAATAATAATTTTGGTCATAAATCTCTAAACAAATTTAAGTTAAATATTTTCAAATTAACCTATTCAGTCCAGAGACAAATATTACAAGGTACCACAAAACTTGTTTAAAATTATTAAAAAACTTCTTCAAAAAAGTATCATCCTATATATCAATGTTTATGATATGCACACATTTACTAAAAAACTTGAAAGTAATTTTAAGAATTTTTTAAAAATTTAAGCTCAATTAGAGGAATTTCTTTAGTGTCTCTTGCAAGTGACATAAATCCTGAAACGGTTAAGTAAGTTTCAACAAAAAAATTGCTTACTTTCTACATAAAGGAGGCAATCGAATTTGCTTCAAATTGTTAAAAAACATTAAGAACGTTTTGTTCAAAAGGTAAAACAAAAGTAAATTCAGTTTTTTATTAAAATAATTAATGTTTTCTTTGACCTTCAGTTAAAATACAAAATACGTTTCGCTAAACATAAACATCTAACAAATATTTAAATTTTAAAAAAATATGTATCATATGAAGTAAAACTTCTTTTATCTGTTCATCATAGACATTATCTTTGATGAACGCACGTTGCGCATTAAAAAAGTTATTAAAGTTTAATTAAAAATACAAACTCAAGGAATCGAAAATCCCTCGTTTGTCCTTTGAAGTAAGCTTGGGCTATACATTTATTTTTAACACAATTAACTGATTGGTAAATTTATCATACGAATTGAATATTTCCAATTGAGTGAAAAATTGGTCTGGCCGGGAATCGAACCAAGATACTTGGCTTACAAGACCAATGATTCTTTTTACATTTTAAGTTAACTGAGTCAGCTAGCCAGCTGAAATTTATGGCTCAAGCCAAGTCGTAAGCCAAGTATCTGGGTTCGATTCCCGGCCTGGGCAAATTTTCGCTCAATTTGAAATATTCAATTCGTAAGCTAGCGTTAGTTTAAAAATAATTCTTTCTTTAACAATAAAATTATAAAATAATGGAATGTTTTCAGCAGCTTTTGTAAATCATGCACTGAGGATTTAAATAAATGGAGTAACGAAGATGTAAAAGCGAAAATAAAGGCAAAAGATTGATAAAACAGAAAATTAAAAAACGAAAGGTAGCAGATAAAACTATGATGCAAGCATATTTTATTTACGAGCTAAATAGGCTTAGTTCAGCAACTATCAATTTATTTTTAAATTATCACCTTGTATAATGTTTTTCAACCCCATATTCACTTAACAGCTGCCATACTTCCATAAATAAAAAAATGCATATTTACATGTATGAACTCTTGAGATATATATCACAAAGTGCAAATATACAAATTAAAACAAGATATATGTATAATTACATAACATTAGGATATGCAATACTTAACGTACAAAATATAACAAAAAAAAAAAAAAAAAACCCAATAATTGAAAGTATTAACCATTTTAATAACAATAATGTCAATGTGGAATGATATTATCTAATAACGTTATACCAATTATAGCAAAAACATATTAATTGTGTATTAATATTGGGTATTTACTATAAAGCTTCGTAAAAAAATAATAGTTACTTTGCCCTAAGCTGGAAAAATGACTGAAACTCCGTTCGCTGACAAGAGTGTTACTAAACTTATTTTTACTTTCTTCTATCTAGACAAGAAGATACTATTGGGTTTGTAAAAAAATTTCTAATATAAACTTTTAGCTCATTAACACAATTTAGGAGTTAGGGATTCTTAAAAACGTGTGTTTACATCTCTTTTTACTTGCATATGACAGAAAAATTTTGGGCGATGTATCTCAGGAACTAATGCACGGGATTTAATAAAACTTCAGATCCAGTTAGTCTTAATAGAAATTTGTGCTGATCTCTTTTTGATTTGAATTTCTCAACTGGTGATGCTACACTGAAGCATTTTTCGTAATCTCCGCTATAGCCGTATTTTAAGAAGTAATTCAAAGGTTTCCACAAAACATAACGTTCTATTTATCCTTGATAACAATTGATTCTGATAATGATTTAGTTTATATAGGTCAACAGCCCTGCTATATTAAGCTGTTTATGATTACTATCTAAAGAATTAATGCATGAGTTTTCAACAATATTCAAATTCCGTTAGTTCCAGATATAAATTAATATTTTTGGTTTTTGTTGTAAATCGCGCTACAGGTAGCCCTACTTATGCACCATTTTGCATTACTTCTGCAAAAGCCTGAACTCAAGGACTGATGTATGAATTTTCATCAAAATTCAGATTCCGTTGGACCCTGCTATAAACCGATACTGTTTAGTATTTTTAGCAATTCGTCCAACAAATAGCTGTGTTATGCTGGCATTTAAACTATTTTTCCAGTAGCTCTATTTCAAATTATTAGAACCCTGGTACTTTTATTAAACTTTCGATTCAGTTAGAATTTGGCATATTTTTTTCTAATCAGATTTCGGTGCAAATCACCTAACCGAAGGCGCTAACATGCTGTATTTTTCAGGAAGTATAACATGTAGGAGAAAAAAAAAAGTTTTGGGATTGCCCATCTGGGTAGATTTTTATCATTTAGCACGGCCACTTGTTTCATCACAAATAATTTACTGCATTTTTACATCCTTGTAATTATGTCTTTATTAATTTGTTAATTTATTTATTAAATATTTTTGCATCCAGTTCCTCATCTTTAACATCACATTATCATTATAATACTTTTATCACAAGTGTTTTTACATTACAATAACATATTTAATGCGACATTTAAAATTTAAACAATAAAACAATAACACATTAAAAAATACAGAGAAATGGTAATTATTTCACGTTTTAGGGCAAAAATAATTCTTTTTTCCCTTCTTTTCATAAAATTATAGACATCTAAATCGAAAACTTTTCAAAAACAGTGTTTGCAGTTTAAAAAAATAATTAATCTTTAAAAAGATTGCATTACCTTGGACGATAATCATAGTCTTGAGTAGTCTGAATAACTTGCTGCACATCTTCATTGTAAAAATTTTCCGTTGGCCAATATGAAGAATTTTCATCCACAACATTTGCTGAAACATATCTGATTACATTGCATAATCTAAAAAAAGAAAAATTATGGTTTTATTGTACACCGTATTTATTATTTTCATGTGAATTCATGTTTCATTTTGTAATGTAGGGGTGCACAAGCTTTTGAAGAGAAAAGCCACATTAAAATATATCTGGTGGTTGAGGGCCACATCATCAACACGGGGATAATTCAAGTTAGAGAATGTGATATGTGGCCTACAATTGGATAAAATATATGTATAGTTTCAGAGGAGAGTGTGCGTGTTTCTCCAGTTCTATATTGACAAAACTCGCGGGGCACACATTAACCCATCGGGGGTCACTTTTGGCCCGCGGGCCATAGGTTGTGACCCTATTGTAATGCAATATAAAAAAGTACAATAAGATTACAACAGTAGACGATTTTTTAAAATTATTGATATATGTTATAAATCAAATTTTCTTATACATTTTTATGTACAGTATTATGTTTGATAGGCATTAATAATGATATTTTACAAGAAAATAAAGATTGACAAAGTAAATTTTTTTTAGTGATTAGTTAACGACTATAATTAATTGCATTCTAAATTTAACCTATTCAGTCCTAGTGTACCCAAATGGGTACATTAGTTTTGTCCCATTTTATTAATGATACTCAAATATAAATGAAATTTCGATATAAGAATAATGTTTCGAATTTTAAGATTCGAGCTAATGAAAATAAACAAAAATCTCGCTCAGAAGTCAAACGAGAGAAGAAATAATTCAGTAATAATTAAAAATACTGTAACAATCGCCAGTAGCGAAGAGGCTAAGCGTTTTAAAAGTGGGGGGGGGGGATTATAATTTTAATAAAGTCTGAATAGCATATAAAAACTTATTTCCATTAACAAAATGCATTAAAAAATACATTACTTGTAAAAATAATAATGCAAATCTTGTTAGTTGTTCAATAAATAATTATATATTCAATTGACATCCTGAACTAAAAATTAAACAGAATATCTTTTTTGTTTAAAAAATGAATTTATAAGCACTATTTAAAATAATAATAAAAGAATCGCCTTACCTATAAACTGGAAAATCCATAAGATCTTGGAAGAAGTAAGTAGTACCATGGTACTCCATAGCATGGACTACATTATATAATTGACTTTCTGGGACAAATACTTGGTCAACAATAGGATAATAAATTCCCTGATATTCTTCTTCAGGTGTTCCATATCTGAAATACAAAGACGTTTTCGTGAAGTTAGAATTTGAAGTTAATGTTGAGTCAAAATAGAATATAATAATAAATACTGCTAGCAATTTAGTTATAGAAATATGTATTAAAAAGTCCTTCCGGCAATGCCGGGAGGAAGAGGTAGCTTTCATATACTTATATATTTATTTATTTTAAGGTAAGTTACATTGTTCAAAAATACTAAGCTCAAATTAGTGGAAATAATCTTATAAAATTAGTGATTTTATAAGATTGAAACTAGTTTTTGTCAAGACTGAATATTAATAGGAATTTTTAGAAATTAGTCATCTTTTATTCAACCTGGTTTTATTTTAAGCGATTTAGAGAGTCACCAAATTCCACGATATCATAAAGTGTATGCCATTTTAAAGCAACATTATGGATCGTTCAGATAAGACCGTTTCAAAATGTCAGCAAAATTCAAAGTGCTATAACTCAGTCATTTTTTAAGATATAGACAAAATAAAGTGTTCTGGAATCGTTGTTTTAAGTTCTAACACTTAAAAGAAAAATATTTTACAATTTTTAATTTTTTCACATTTAATTTTAAATTTTAAATTTTTTTAAAAATTTAAAATGGCCACCATTTTGAAACAAATTGGTGGATGATGCTGGCCAACGAACTCGGTCGAGACATTTGTATATACTATGTACATACCAAGTTTCATTGAAATAGGTTCATAAATACGCGTGTTATCACGTGACAAAAATCAGATCGTTTCAAAATGTCAGCCATAAGAAAAATTCAAAGTGCTATAACTCAATCTTTTTTTAAGATATAGACAAAATAAAAAGTGTTCTGGAATCTTTAAGTTCTAACACGTAAAAGAAAAATATTTTTCAACTTTTATTTTTTTCGCATTAAATTTTAAATTTTTTAAAAAATTTAAAATGGCCGCCATTTTAAAACGAAATGGCGGATGATGCTGACCAACGAACTCGGTCGAGACATTTGTATGTACTATGTACATACCAAGTTTCATTCAAATCGGTTCATAAATATGTTAGTTATCGCATGACAAAAATCAGATATATATATATATATGGTTATATATATATATATGTCAACATTTGAACGGAGGGTGGTTTTGGAGTCTAGGGGTCATGATCGATGAAAATATACCAAAATTTTCCGGAAGTGCTTTCCTCCGGACGGCTGCAATAGGTAGCTTTTTACTTTTTGTAATGAAAGCTACCTAATATTCAAAACAATTTATAAATTATTTTTACTTTTTTTCTGTCTTTAATAGAAGAAAGTATTGTAATCTAATTTTTTCGACTTCCGGTTTTTGACGGATTTACAAGTTTTAGTGGTCAGAGATTCCAAAAAACATGTTTTTACAAAATGTCTGACTGTTATGTGTCTGTGTGTCCGTATGTCGCCATTCCACCATCAAAAAGCGTATGAAGATATGCATAGAATTGAACCAAAGTTTTTGTGAATGTTTCTGGTTGTGGCAAGCAGGTCCTCGTTCAATTTTGAAATATTCTGCCGGAAGGGGCGTTGCAATCGCGATTTTTGTGCCATTTTCAATATTGTACCGGCCAAAAGTATATGAAGTTATTCATCGAATTGAACCAAATTTTTCTGTGTAAGTGTATGGCTGTGGCTAGTTGGTCCTCTCTAAACTTGAAAAAAAAAATCCGCCAGAAGGGAGAGCTGAAATAGCATTTTTGTGCCATTTTCAATGTGGTACCGACTATACGTGGCTAGAGCTAGACCACCGGCTAGAGCTAGTTGATCTTCCTTGAATTTCCATAAAATTCGCCGGGAAAGGGCTCTGCAAAAGCTATTTTTGTACCATTTTCCATTTTATACCATCTAAAAGTGTATGAAGTTGTGCATAGAATTGAACGATTTTTTTGTGTAACTATTTCACTATGGCAAGTAGGTTTGCTCTGAATTTGAAAAAAATCCGCTAGAAGGAGGCACTATAATCACGATATCTGTGCAATTTTCATTATTTTAAAAAGAAAAAGTGTATGAAGTTAAGCATTGAGTTGAACTAAAATTTTTGTGTATGGTTATTTTTGGATATGGTAAGTAGATCCTCCGTAAATTTGAAAAAAAATCTGCCAATAATTCTATAGTCCATCGGCTCGTGCAGAGAAGCAAATTCGTTTTTACTTCAATTAAATGGTTGAAGCAGAAATTTAAGATGAAAATCAAAGTTGGTATAGTACTGAATTAAAATCATTAAAGCATTAACACGAGTAATTATTTTTTTAAATAGTAAAATGTGCATATGAGATAGAAGAAAGTTATCGGATCGGCACATCCACTTAGTTTCTTTTACTTGTAAGTCCGAATGAAGTTTTCGGCATACAACTTGCTATCTTTATATACTTACTAAATTTTAATACTTATATATAATAAAAAGTTTCGACTAAAGGCGTGTTTTATATTCAAAAGAATTTCAGTTTCACGCAATTTCTCATTAGATGAGTGAAAATTAAATTCATGTTGATAAGATTAGTCATAATAATATTCTATTTCATGCTGTTGTATAATTAAAAGTTGAAATCATCACATCCTATTGAGTGGTATGTCATAAGTGTTTCTGTAAAAAAAAAAAACTGAAAGATTTAAAACATTTCTAATCCACAGCATATTTATATTATATTGATATTGAGTTAGTATTAGATGCTTATAATGTTGTCAGATATCTTCCGAATTATGCTGTAAATTTAAGGTTCATAAAAATACGTTCTGACTTTCTAAATATCCAGCTTTTTACAGATATAAAATCTAGCTTTAAAAAAATAAATGATAAATACAAATTACATTTTTATGCATCGGAATTTGCCGAATTTAACTCTCAGTGAAATTCAATAATCGAATAAAAAATAAAAATTCTTTTTTAAAATTACATAATTTTTGCATAAATTTTATCATTTACGTGTGTCAAAATGTTTAGGTTTTAAAATTGAAAATAATTATTATCTGATGCATATGGGCATGGAAATTTTAATTTTAAAATTTAGGTTTATACAAAAATTATATAATACAGCTTAAGCGTATTATTCAGTTATTTTATAAAACACTTAGTTATTTCACGAAGTAACTAACCGTCAATTAAAGTATTTTGAATAATCCATTTAATTTTATCGAAGGATTTATTGATAATAATTTTCCACGAGAATGTATAAAACGATTTTCCTTTACCTACTGATTTTTTAATAAGGATTCAAATCGCTCTTTCAACTAAGTCTTCGTTACATATCCGTTGATATTTCGTTCCTAGATTTTTAATTGTTTAAATTTAAAAAAAAGTGAAGAAAAAATTTTGTGAATCCAAAATGAAAAAGGCTAATAGAAATATGACCTTTCCAAATTCAGTATCATATCGGAAATAATGAAGTATGGATGGCAGTTAGTAATAAACTGTCTAGCAAACCAGCAGTATATAGCTAATATTATTAACGACTTTTTAAAAATAGATTGCAGTAAAAAAAATCATTTTAAATAAGGTGTAAGAGCTAAATCATAAGAAAACTACACATCACATTAACATATTATTTAAATTAAGCAGAAAGAGCTTATAATTCATACGATTACCAATTACTATTAAGAGCGACTAGTATTATGTGAACTATGAACGCAAAGTTCCGATTTCGATACCATTAAAACCTTTTCCTTAGTGACGAGTTACAAATGTACTTACACTTCTGATGGAAATCCAAGATTGATGTCGTAAAAATAAGTCATTTTCAAAAGTTCAAATAAGATGAACTTGACTTGTAATACAAAATTAAGATGTAGAAAAAAGTTTTCAGTAACAAGACTGTAAATATAAAGTTTTAAATTAATACCACCCAAATCGATGCTACACAATTAGTAGTTTAGATTTGAATGAAGAAAAAAAATGAAAGAATTTTTTTTTAATTCTTAACCAACAATGACACAACAATGAATGTTTGTTGTTTTTAAAAATACATATTTATTACTCCTATTGTTAGGTTTCAATTAAATGTACATATTTTTTAAATAACATTGTTTAATAAACTTTTTTTTAACAATGTCAAGGAATTTTGTAAGAAATTTAACAAGTGCGTCTGATTGCATGCAACAGTAGAGTATATCATCATGTAACGTCAGCATTTTTGCCGATCCCACCGAAGCTAGCATAGGAGAGAAAAACACGAGCTTCTGATTGGTCGAAAAATTTTGCTTTCCTTCATTTTTGAGTTAACGTTGATTTAATCATCAATTTCTGTTTAAAAAGCTTTTAAAAGCTGGATTTACCTTCTGTTTTTACATATTTAATTAATAGATAAAGAACTCGATAATTCGGAATTTTTAATTAAAGAAGTTAATCAGGATGTTTAGCAATTGTTCTGTATTACTTTTAGAAAATAATAAAAATAGAATTGCCATTTCTTCTTTCTATTTTTTTAACATGATATGCACATATATACACAATCAGAACAATTTATTTAGAAACAATAGTATTTTCATTTTACGGCTTCAAACTCAATTGTTCTATATTACTTTTTATAAAAAGGCAATTTAGTCTTTATATTATTATTTTAATGCTATACCCATATACCCTCCTAATACGTACATTAGCATTCGGGATGATCTATTTTGCAATATTGCAATGATGCAAACAATTTTTCGACCAATCAGAAGCGCGTATTTTTCTCTCCTATGCTAGCTTCGGTGGGATCGTCAAAAATGCGTAACGTCACACATGGCTTCATGAACAATCACTGAATGATACCTGATTTGACAATCATCTACATCACATTTATATTTAACAATGTCTTACCCATTCTTTCTTGTTAATAAAAATAATTATTATGTCAATATATGGTGTCAATATGTTTTTAAATAAATATCACTAGATTTAATCCGTATGTACACGCGCAGGGATAAATCTCACACCAATCACAATTTTTCTTCTCAGAAAAGTATTATTTGTTTCAAGACGATTAAATAATTCCGCACGTGTACAAAAGTTTAATATCGCTAATGTCTTAATGGTTAACGCAGACTAAAAAAAAATTAGTAAAATAGTATCATAAAATCTATTTAAGGTATATATTGGTGAAACGGTGTTAATTGTAATTAATATAAACTTTGTGAACTAATTCATGTTTGAGATGCAAAACAAATTATTTGCTTATTTTTTCAGTATACATACATACATATATATATATACAGGGTGGTCATAAAAAAAATTGCCGATATACGGAGTTCTAGCGGCCAGTCCGCTCAACCGATCGAAATGAAATTTCAGATATCGCTATTCAGAGGTATGAGCTCGAGATTCTGTAAACGATAACAAAATGGCGCTCACGGTTACGGTTATAGTTACAGAAACTCGAAAATTTCCAATGGCAACACCCATTTTTTTTCATCGCATGCGAAAACCCTAAACAGCGTTGGAACCGTACGTGTATCGCAAGAAATGGACATGTTATGCACGCACAAAAAACCGTTTTGGGAATAACGTTTGGGGGGCAGGATTCCCAGAACGTTTTTTTCTGCGTGCATAACATGTCCGTTTCTTGCGATACACGTACGGTTACAACGCTCTTTAGGGTTTTCGCATGCGCTGAGCATTTTGCGATGAAAAAACATGGGTGTTGCCTTTGGAAATTTTGAGTTTCTGTAACTATAACCGTAACCGTGAGCGCCATTTTGTTGCCATCCACAGAATCTCGAGCTCATACCTCTGAATAGCTATATCTGAAATTTCAGCTCGATCGGTTGAGCGGACTGGCCGCTAGAGTTCCATATATCGGCAAAGTTTTTTTATGACCACCCTGTATATATATATATATTTATTTCCCATTACATTACGGCCTATGGGGGAAAATCGTTAATATACTCAGATTGCCATGAAATTTTAGGACGTTATTGACGTTTACCCTAGCACAAGTCCTATCGAAAAGGAAGTTTCTACCATGATTAGTTTATCTACTGGGCAAATCAAAACTTTCCCATTACATTACGGCCTATGGGAAAAAATCGTTTCAAAGGAATTTTAAAGATGTTATACATTTTTAAATGTCAAACATATCCTGTCAAACCTGTCAAACATATTAAAATATGCATTCTATAAAATATAAGGTGAAAATGTAGCTATTATTCATTTACAGAGCCACACAAAAGAATTTCATTAGATAATGGTAAAAGGGGGAATTGTGTGTGACATATTTTAAATATATTAAGCTTTTTCATGTATAATAAAATTGATAGATGTCACTGAAGCTTAATATAAATTATACGCTACTGTCTTGCATAATATGAAGTACATAGCATTTACAGGGCCATACAAAAGATTTCAAATAGTATATTCTTTCCGAAGTACCGTATATGTGTCCGATGATGGCTGATGGAGGGATGAAATGCATTTTAATGATGATATTTGCGTTTATATTTCGCTAAATATATGCACATTATATGGTGTGTATAAATATTTGCGTTTATATTTCGCTAAATATATGCTCATTATATGGTGTGTATAAATGTTATAGTTGATATACAGGACTACCCAAAAGAACTCACCAACGTTACTGAATATGATCGTAAATTATCTAAACGTGGTTCTTAAATAAGCTATGCATTTTTACGCTGAGCTGCATTCAATTTACTGAGAAATGTTTGCAGAATATAGATAAAGGGATATACAGGGCCACGCAAAGAATTCGGTACATGGACGCCTATGAATGATGATTTATGAGAATGTGATTTCAGTTGTTTTAAGTGTTTTAGTTTAGAATAAATTTTAGCCTAATGCTGACGTGCAATAAAGGTACAATGTAAACTACAGGGCTGAAAAAAGTATTCAAGTATGTTTCCATCTAATATTATGAATTGCTGAAAAAGAAATTTCAAGCTACTGAGTATTTTCTTGCTAAGCTAAATTTTCCCATTATATGAACTGACATATGAAATACAGGGCTGTTCTAATGTACAGGAATACATATTTGGGTATATTTGGCTATACACTATTATTTCCCTAAATAACAAAGTTTTGTTAAAGATTTCATTAAGTGTTGGAAAGTGCTTCATAATCTATGCTTAACGCATGATTTTTCTTACTTGTTTTACTTAAGCTAAGAGGCCCGGAGATTAAAAAAAATATAGGCTTTGAGCGAGTTAGCGAGATAAGCTATGACGAATGGCTGTCTTTTTGTGTGGAACGTTTGTCCGGCAAGGGAAGAGCATTTCTGTGAAGATGTCTGCATAAATGTGGGAAGCCCCTGTCTATTATGTCTCGTATATTTGCTTCCATGTATCATAACATTGATGACAAGGTACTCCAGTGACGCAGCCGACTGAGATCCGTGGTTAAAAGCCAACATTTAAAAAAAACTGTAGTGAAGAATTGAAAAAACGAACTGTGATTGTCGGTATACGAAAGAATGTTCGATGATGTCTTTCCGTGAGGGATATGTATTTATTCTGACTAACTAAAACTTATGATGGTTTAACTTGTAAATAGAACTCTGTAAATAACTATCTTTGTAAATATGTTTATCTTTAATATATGATTTTAAATTTTATTGGTGTCAGTGTAGAATTTATGTCTCTATTTACTTCTGACTCTACATAAGTAAATAATTAATTTGAAGTTGTGAAGGTGCTATTTCTTCAATTGCGCCATAACTCCATATACTTTGACAAGACATATATATGCTGTGAAGATTCCAATGACTCAATATGTAATACTGACATATTGCAATATGTCACAGAATTTTTTTCACGCTTGCAAAATCTCTTTTAATGTTATTTTTTCAAGCTTTCTCACGTTATAGGTCTAAAAAAGCTATCCCTAAAAATAAAGTTTTAGCGTCATAAAAATAATTAAAAAAACTTCAGTTCCACCTGAATAATAAAAAAAAAGGTTATAAGCTATCTAAATCAATCACTGATTAAAATGTTACAAAATAGTCAATATTCAGAACTGTGTAGTATTGCTCTGTTTGAAATGATAATCAATCACATATACATGTATATATATATATATATATATATATATATATATATAAATTTACAGGAAGTTCCGAAATTTGATACACAACAGCAGTGGTAGAAACCATCAAAATGCAGAAAAATTACCAAAGGAAATTGGGTCACAAGTCAGATCTATACTAATAAAAGAACAAAACGCTTTGTCTGTCTGTGTGTGTGTCTGCGATGGCTAGCAAAATCTATGGCAAGTACGTGGCTTAAATTTTTTTTTAGAGTAGCCCAATATCTCTCCTGATGCACCTGAAGCTCAGAATTTTAATTTTTTACTAGTTCCATAGATATTAATTATGAAGTGGAACTCACTCTCTTCAAAAAAGTCATTTTTTTAATGTTCGGGGAAAAAAAACGTTTGCACTTGTGCAGAAACTCAATTACTCACCTAAACGAGGGAAGAAACTTCCCCCCCCCCCGTTTTTTCTGTTTTTGGATCATTTTGTTTAAATCCAAATCAACCAAAGTGCTCGACTCGGTTAAATGTAAGAGACATACTTCGAAAGATCATATTTTTAGGTCTGTAATGCAACAATAAATTCGAAAAATTTTTGCAGTTAACACTTTGAAAACAAATATTCAAAAATGGTCGTTTTTTCCATAACTATTTTTCTCCCTTTTGTCAATGTCCCACCAGGGCATAATTTTTAAGCTATAAACAAACCAAAAAGAAGATCTTAAAGTTAAATATTTTTCCTAACCGATGGTGTAATCGGTTTAAAAATATATGGATTTTAATCCTTGCAAATACACTGGCAAAAGGACATTTTGCGAATCGCAAAGTAGATATTTTTTCTACCCTAAAATTATCTTAACATACATATTTCAAATAAATATCTTAAAAGCTTCCAAATAGACCGAATTTCTATTCCTACAAAAATTTCGAAACGTTCGGACGGATAGAAATATTTTTTACAGAATTAAATATGCGAAAAAATTAATGAAATCTATAAAAACAGATCGTTTTCATTGCGATTTTGCATCAGCAGAGCGCAACCCTATAGGTACCAGCAAACAAAAAACATATTCTTAAATCTTAAAAAACATTCTTATAATCTATGATGCAATCGGCTTTTAAAATATAAGATTTAACCTTTTCAAATACACCGCAAATGGTGGTCACTTTGTGACTCATGGACAGAGCTGTTTTCTGCGCTTAAAGTATCTAAGCATGTATATTGCAGCACAATCTTTTAAAAGAATCTCAATGGACCATATTTAAACCCCCTACAAAAATTTTGAAATGTTCGGGCTTACTGAAATATTTAAAAAAAAAAAAAATACGAATGATTTAACGAAATAAATAAAAACCAAATCGTTTCATTGCAGTTTTGCTTTTGCACGGTGTAATTCTATACGTCCCGACAAAATGAAAATATTTTCTTAAAGCTAAAACATTCTTATAATTCTTGTGCAATTGGTTTAAAAAATAAAGAATACTGCCCAGTTAAACTGATGGCATTGAGCTCACAGGCTACAAATACTAATTGCACATTAAAGCCTTATATTTTCAAGGGTTAATTCCGTTCTAAAAAAAAAAAAAAAAAAAAAAAAATTAAGAAGGGGAAACAGCTCTCCCCTTTCCTCTTTTTTTATACTTAATCATTGAACCTCCTATACTATCAAAGACATGCTTTATCATATAAAAAATCTATATCCAAAATTCAGAGCAAATTAGATAATTCTTAATAAAAACCCATTTAGCATTTATATAATTTAAAAAGAGTTATCCCCCTCTTTTATACTTAACCATTAAACTTCCAAAACTATTCAGAGATTTGAACGAAATCTGAAAATTCTGCTTGAAAAACCCATTTATATAAATTAAGGGGGGGGGGAATTAGAACCCCTGTTCCCCCTATTTATACTTATTCAATGAACACCTAATAACAGTCACGGAATCGCCTCATCAGAATGATCCTAATCTAAATTTTGAACGAAAACTTAATTCTGCATGAAAATCCCATTTATATCAACTAACGGGGGGGGCATTAGAGCCCCTGTTCCCCCTATTTATACTTATTCAATGAACACCTAATAACAGTCACAAAATCGCCTCATCAGAATGATCCTAATCTAAATTTTGAACGAAAACTTAATTCTGCATGAAAATCCCATTTATATCAACTAACGGGGGGGGGGCATTAGAACCCCTGTTCCCCCTATTTATACTTATTCAATGAACACCTAATAACTGTCACGGAATCGCCTCATCAGAATGATCCTAATCTAAATTTTGAACGAAAACTTAATTCTGCATGAAAATCCCATTTATATCAACTAACGGGGGGGGGGCATTAGAACCCCTGTTCCCCCTATTTATACTTATTCAATGAACACCTAATAACTGTCACGGAATCGCCTCATCAGAATGATCCTAATCTAAATTTTGAACGAAAACTTAATTCTGCATGAAAATTCCATTTATGTCAAGTAACGGGGGGGGGGCATTAGAACCCCTGTTCCCCCTATTTATACTTATTCAATGAACACCTAATAAAAGTCACGAAATTGCCTCATCAAAATGATCCTATATCTAAATTTTGAACGAAAACTGTTAATTCTGCATGAAAAACCCATTAAATTAATTAAGGGGAGGGGCATGAGCCCCCCGTTCCCCCTGTTATACATATCGAATGAACTCCAAAAACTAATCAGGGAAGCGCCTTATCAGGATATACCTATATACAAAATTTCAAGTGGATCCGATATTTTTATCATGAGTTATCGCGTTACGTACGAACATACATACAGAACGGACGGGCACATAAGCTCTCAGGCTATGATAGCCTGTGAGCTAAAAAATGAGATTTAAACCGTTCAAATACACCGATAAACAAGAATCACATCCCGGCTCATGGAGAATGGAGAGTACAGTTTTTCTACGCTAAAAGTAACTAAATGCCCGAATTTTAGACCAATCTTTTCGAAGACTTTCAATAAACCAGTTTTACATTACTTATAACATTTTTTAAACTTTCGCATGGCTAGAATTACTTTTTACAAATTAAAATGAGTGAAAATTTTTACGAGTTCAGTAAAAACCTGAGTGTTTTGTCGCAGTTTCGTTCCCTTTTTGCACGCATAATTTCCAAAAATCAAATTACGTAGAAAATTAAATTCCAAACAGCATGTGCTTTCAATTAAATATCTTTTTGCGATTATCCATTTAAAAATATAAATTTTAACAAAATGGACTTAAATATATAAAATCATAGACGTTTGAGCTTAATTTAAGGATGATTTAGAAAACAGATAACACATATGAAAATTAAATAACATCACGGGCCTGGACAACGCCGAGCAGGTCAGCTAGTACTTAATAAGAAACATAGGGTTTTTTGTCCAAATCCGATTTTTTAAGGCCATTAATTACAAAAGACTGCAATATATTACAAAGAAACTTTTATCAAACATTCTTAGCTTTATTTAAATATGATTATAATGAAAAAAAAAAATCGTAGAAGTTTCCATTAAGTGCGCCAGTAGTATACATATAACGATCCACATTTTAGATTGTGATTGACAGTTCACAAAGCATCATCGATTGCTCGGATATCCTGTTTTTTAGTACTTTTCGTATTGTTATACGTATTGTGTAGCATTACAAACATTATTACAAACATTAAGACTCACATCCTTGCATTTTCATGATAAAGTTTCGACTTTACTCAAAATGATTGTCACAGTTAAGTTACGATAAAATACGTTGTATTCGCAACTAAATAAGTGGTTGTCGATTCTCAGTTCTACGTTAATATTTCATCCTATTTATTTTTTGTATCACCCCTCCTTATTTTCGGTCTGTTTTTTTAACACTCTGAATATGAATGATGATATTGTTGACATGTGTTGAGGAAGTGTTATTTTATTCGATATTAACGGTCTAAACACACGCCCATAGCTACAATGCGTATATACATTTTAAATAATAATGTGTGTAAAAATATATAAAAGAATTTTTTGATTAAAGTTAAACATTGTAATACTAGCCGCCCATGGTGGCCAATTTGTTCTCTCTTATGTAATGATAAGCATTTTATAAAGTTAATTTTATTCATAATTTAATTTATTTGGTCCATCCTCCGCCAAATTGGTATATTCCAAAAGAGAAATCATAAATATGGTACAATTATGTTAGCCGAACAAAGGGCCTATCGCCAAATATTGATAATGTTGAATTTTTCGAATCTCATTACTTTCAATTAAAATACAATCCTGTCGCTGATTTTACTTAAAATACACATTTTTATTTAAAACTTTGAAAATTAAAATCCTTAACATTTCTTGTTTCCTAAAATAAGGAAGAAAGAAAAGAAAAAAAAATTGTATTTAATATCATTAAACGTCACTTTCGTGATCATTCATTATTGGCATTTAATCTTATAGTTTGGCGATAGTACTTTGTTCGACAAAATAATGAAGTAGCACCTACCAATGTAACTCATCTCTCAAATATTTTTTTTTCGGTACTACTAGGTTATCCCGTCGACCAATTTCGCCAAATTATACAAATCGTCAAACTAATAGCCAAATTATACATAGTGACACAAATTTTATTTTAAATAACCAAAAAAACAAAACAAATAATTAGTAGAATATTAATAAAAATACAAAAAAGGTCGAAATAAAAACCCTGTTAATGACGTTTTAAACACGTGTAGTTTTATTTATTTATTTTTTTTTTTTTTGATCGGCGGAATAACCAAGTAGTAGCTTATTTTCAAACTATCTCTATAAAAGCGTAACTTTTATGCAGTTTTATCCAAAAATATGATTTTGATTAAAAACTGGCTCTTGACATTTGAAAACCTACGTGGTCATCCCGGCAAACTCTTCATGATAACCAAATGCTTTGCGCCTAATAAAATTCATCTGTACAATATTTGGCAAATTTTGCATTCGTTTGCTAGCATTAAAAAATAAACTGGACACATGGCATATAAAAAGGGAAGCGAGTAGTCTAAAACTGGTAATGACAAGCTTACACTGAAAAAATATATATACCGCCTTCATCTAGAATGAATAATTAGTCATTTTCTAAATCCCTAAACTAGAAATATAAACTAGAAATATAGATAAACCAATATTAATTTTTTAAAACTATTAAGAGAAATTTTCTTTACTTTTTAAAAAATAAATTTGCACAATGCAAATTTAATTAGGAAATAATGCTTAATTGAGTGTAGAAGATTTAATTAGGAAATAATGCTTAATTCAGTGTAGATGATAACGATATCACTATTGTTCGCATTTCTTTTAAAAGGGGGCAAGACGGATTTATTGAAAGACAATAATAAAAGAAAAGAATACATTTGTTTAATAAAGTGTTCTTTTTGTTTAATAAACGTTTTCTTTCAGGAGTCACTTTTAGAAAGTTTTCGACAGTCAAAAGGGGATTATGAACAGAAAAGGGGTGGGGGCGAAAATTTAGGGGGCGCCAAAGTTATTCGACAAATGTCATTTTTGAACTGTCACAAGAAAAAGTTGGGAGAAGGGGAGCGGGCGTCAAATTCTAATTATGCCGTGGGTGCAATTTTCTCTTCGCACGCTTATGATTCTGAATGAGGAAAATCCACTTTTTAGGCATTAAAAACACAATTTTGAAGCAGGAAAATTAGTATTTAGAACAGAAAAATTCACTTCTGGCATTAACTTTGTGCCACTTTGACGAAATTGCATATTTTCGCGATCTTCCGTTGTCAAAATCTGCCGTTTTTTCGGGATATTTTGACGAAATTTGCGTTTTTTATTAAATTTTTGGTGAATGTTGTCGTTTTTTGCGATTTTTTTGACAGAATTTACAGTTTTATTGCGATTTTTGGGCGAAATTCTCCGCTTTTTTGCAAATCTTTTGACGAAATCTGCCGATTTATCGCGATGTTTTGACGAAAGTTGCATGCCGTATTTAGTAATCTTTTGGCAAAATTTGCCGTTTTTTGCGAATCGTTTGAAATTTTCCGTTTTATTGCGATTTTTTTGGACGAAATCTGTCGTTTTATAATCTTTTGAGGAAATCTACCTTTTTTTCGAAATATTGCAATGAAATTAGTCATTTTTTCGCGAATTTCGCCGGAAATTAGACGTTATTTCGCGACTTTTCGACGAAAGTACGCGTCCCATGGGACACGTAAGGGCTATCTTTTGCTTTCCGTCACCAATTTTCTACGTAAGTTACGCGCTATAGCGCTTCGTCATTGTCGCTAAGGAGATGAGTTTTTTTTCTAATGTGGGGCAAGAAGGGTGCTATTTTTTGTAATGAATAACAAGAGGGGCGCTGATTTTTAAACTAAAGGGCAGGCGATGCAGAGCGCCTCCCTGAAACGCTCTGGGGAAACTCTGGCATCAATATAGACTCATTCACTTTATAAAGAAGCCTTTAAAATTGATTTGAAAAAGATTGTAAAAAATTTGTCTGCCAAACAACTGAAATAAAACTTTAATTTTTGGTAAATAGGGGTGGAAGAAGCCTGAAATTGGAATATTTTATTCGGTATCGTCCATAAATTAAGTGTCATCAAGTATATCGAATATAAATTATTTAAACTGGATTTAAAAGTCGGTAATCTTTTGATATGCTTCTATTCTATACTCTTGTTTTTGAAAAGTGCAACACAAGAAATCCTCCGAAATGAATGAAATTACGAATGAAATAATCCTCGCCACTAGCTTTTAACAACTTGCTCCGCAAGAGCGTGCGAAGAGAAAACTGCGCTTAGGTCAAAATTTCAATTTGGAGCTGCTTTCCCCCAACTTTTTCTTCTGACAGGCGAAAAAATGGCGTTGGTAGTATAAATTCGGAGGCTTTTAAAATTTCACGCCCGGGGCAACTGTCCCATTCGCCCTCCTACTTTCGCACGGCGCTGATGCTCCAACTGCCCCTGTTTTTTCAAAGTTTCTACGCACGTTTCGTGAACATTGAACACGGGGGTGGGCTATTGACCAACGTTATTTCACACTTGCACCCCTTCAATCAAGGGGAAAATGCAGATGGAATCGGTTAAAGCCTGTTTCAGTTATTTTATTTACATTATTTAAAAGTCAAATTAAGAGATTATTACTATTTTTTTGTAATAGCAGATGAAGATTTTGATCACAAATATGTTCTTATTTATTTTTTTGTTATAAAAGAAACAATAAACATCAGATTAATAAAATATTGTCAATAATAATATATTTTGTATTAAGTGGGGAAAATTTGCGTAAAATGGTTGTTTTTCATGTTTTATTGAAGTACGGTGTTTCATGTGTTTCAGAATTTTTTGCTTTTCACAAACATTTTTGCGGCTATCTCGCGGCTAAACCACTGATCAGAGAAAAAACTTTTTATACATAAAATGTAGGAAATTTTGTGCTCTTTAATGTATGTATTGATGACTTTTATGTAAAATGCATAATTTTGAAGTTATTTAGAAAAAACAAAAAAAGCTATGTTTTTTGCACGTTTTTTGTTAAAAAAAACTTGTTTCCGGGGAGAAATATTTTTGAATAATGCTAGGTTCGTGTTCAGCGACCCAAAAAAACATAAAGGGAACAAAAAATCAAAACTGCACCAAAACTTGCATTTATATTTTACCAAATGCCTGGACTAAGAAGTGATTTATTGATTTTGTATGTCAAAAGCAATGTTGAGTTGTACAATTGTAATGGTATTATATAACTGTTTCAATATTTTCACCGAAAATAATACTCTCCTTGGTAAGTAAAATTACTGTTTATCAGTTCTTCATTCTTTATTTTTAGCTAAACTATGAGCTTTTAGATTTGAGACTTATATTAGTGAAAATCGCTGCATGGGGCACATTGATACGTACCAATGTGTCCAATGATAGCTACAGACATCTTAAATTTTTTTCTAGTTCAGTTTTTCATTACTTATTTTTTTTTACCATAATCTCCTTAATCCAACCATTTCCTGCTAAAAACTTAATATTAGTTTTATTGAAGTGAAATAGCTCCATTTTTTAATACTAAAAAAGTTTATAGCATTTTTGCAAACAGAAGGCTTATGAACTTCCTATGGTAGAAGAACTAACAAAAGAAAAATACATCAGCATTGCAAACTTCAAATTTATATTCATTCTCCGGAGAAAAAAGTATTTTCGTCATGAGAAATATTAAATAAGGGAAATAAACTGTGTCACAACAAAGGATAATTATACTATAATCAGAATTTTTAATATAATTATCCTTTATTATCTATTTATAAACTGAATTATAAACAGAAAACCTGGCATTTGTTACATCTTTCCTGCGAAATAAGATAATACTGGGGTTGAAGTGCCAGATACGACAATGTTACCTCCAGCAATCCGAAAACAAACAGCTGGAACATCGGGTCATTGTACGTTTAATTTTGATTGCAAATATTGCTTGCAAATTAATTGTGGGCGATTTGAATTTCTATAAGTAAATATAAAATGGTTTGCTAACTTTTTTTCTATGAAAAATATGCATTGGTGTTACTTTGTCTCCATTTTACCAAACGTATCAAAATGCCCCATGAGGTGTATCAATCTGAACCGGAGATGGGGCATATTGATACATGTTATTTTTTTAGATATTTTAAAATCACATGCAGAAATACTGTATAAAACGATTGTACATTTTAATAACACACTACACAAGTTTTGCTGACACCACATGGGAAAATAACTTGAAATTTCCATTTACTGGACACCGTAAAAAAAATCTTAAAAAAAAAATGCGGTATCAATGTGCCCCAGTTCTCCCTATATTTCTTTTTTTCATTTTAAGAGTGCTGAGATACAATTGATATGTTTTGAAATTAAAAATAATTTTAAAATAATTTATATACATGAAATATTTATATACATGAAATATGTATGAAATACTTTAGACATTGCACATCAGAAATTGTGGAATGTTCATTAAATTCAATCTCTGACATATGAGTATATCGTGCATTTAAATGAATAAGAAATGCTAATATGTTACTTATTAAAGCACTCAGAAAGTTTTCTAAAAATATTTTAAAAGAAACAAATGCAAAAAAAAAAGGCAATTTCGTATAACTTTTAAAAATTTATCTGGGTAAAATACATGAACTATATAAAAAAATTACGAGAGAAATAACGGACTATTGAAAAAGAAAAGCTTTTTAAAGGTTTCTCTGAATGTGAATTGTAAAATAAAAAATGAAATAATTGCCAAAGTAAAATTTTTACTTACTGAACATTACCAAATTCAACTGAAATATATTTTTACAAAATATAATTTTACTTACACTTGTGTAAAATTATCGAAATTCATGAATTCAGTATTCGACATCTTAAAAAAAAATAAGAGTTATGTAAATAACACTTAAAAAAGAGATCAAATGATATTTTAAATCGCTTTTAAACTTAAGATCGCCCAAAACGTTGCTAGACAAGTCGTAGTCAAGTTTTGAATGAATAATTAAAAGCAAGTAGATAAATTTGATCATTTATTTTAACAATGCTTTAACAGTCAATCATTGTCTATTAAACAGTTGAGCAAAATATGCAATAATATATTAAACAATAAATGAAATGGAAAATCAAGTGTCATTGTAAGAATATTTAATTGTTAGTTAATGAAATATTGTTGTAGACGTGTTCCTTATTTTTAATTACACATCACTTTGAAGATCGAGTTGCACGGATTCATGCTCCTGCAAGCGGAATTTTTGCCCATCCCACCGAAGCTAGTATAGGGGAGAAAAATACGGGCTTCTGATTGGTCGAAAAATTGTTTGCAAATAGATTATCCTGAATGTTAATGTACTTATTAGGAGCGTATATGGGTATATCATTAAAATAATAATAAGAAGAAGAAATTGCAATTTTTTAAAGTAATATAGAACAATTGAGTTTGACGCCGTAAAATGAAAATACTGTTGTCTCTAAATAAATTGTTCTGATTGTGTATATATGTGCATATCATGTTAAAAAAATAACAGAAAGAAGAAATGGCAATTCTATTTTTATTATTTTCTAAAAGTAATACAGGACAATTGTTAAACATCCTGATTAACTTCTTTAATTATAAATTCCGGATTATCTATTTCTTTATCTATTAATAAATATTTAAAAAGAAGGAAAATCCAGCTTTCAAAAGCTTTTGAAACAGAAATTGATGATTAAATAAACGTAAACTCAAAAATGAAGGAAAGCAAAATTATTCAACCAATCAGAAGCCCGTATTTTCCTTCCCTATACTAGTTTCGGTGCGATCGGCAAAAATGCTTGCGGGCTCCATTAAATTCTAATCTTTAGGAAACCAACAACAAATACCTAGAGTCGACTACAACAAGTGTTCGTTAGGACATATTATTGTACATCTTTTCAGGCCCTTTAAAGGGTTGGGTTACTCAGCTTCCGAAATACCATCACTAATGCAAAGTCTATGGACGTTAGATGCATTGGAATGTTTAAAATATCTCCTCTGGAATTTAATATTTTAAACTTCTGTTTTTTCTATACACTTCTAAAGAGATGTATCTGTTTTTATTAGTTTTCAAAATCTATATTATAAAGGCCAAACGTATCTATGCGTAACGCATACGTCATTTTTCGAATGGCAACATTTTCTGATGAAATTTGATTTTTGCAACTTTCATTACTGCAAATGTTTTAACTCCTAGACATTGCACATTTTCAATCTTTATACCATTGTGTAGGGAAAAATTTTTACTTTTAAATGCAATTAGTATGAAAACTGTATCTTAATTTGTTTTTGAGATATTAATTTTTTTGTAGCTCTTAATTTAATTTTTCTGGAGGTGGCAACTTGAGTACTCCATTTCTGTGCAAAGTAAAGGAAAAATAGCCATTAAGTAAAAAGAAGAAATAAAGAGGACTTATGCTTGCTGGAGTGGTGCAAAAAATGTAACCTTGATTCTGCTACATTAAGCCCAAACACAAACCGCGTGTTTTCGCTAAAAAGAAGGAAACTTTCAATGACAAATCTGTGGAAACTTTTAATATTATAGTTTTTAGTTTATAATAAAATAAAATGCTACTTTATAATGCTTAAACTTAAGCAGATCATTTTTATTTAGGCTGATGTCAAAGGATTTAGTACCTGTTCAATGTGATTCCCCCCCCCCCCCCCCCCCCCCCCCCCCGTGTTGAATTTTTTTCGCCGAGATAGCAAGCAAACAAAGACGATCTTGGCAATAATTCCAGTTTTAAAGTAATGTCCGGTTCCCCAAATTTTTCTTCAATTGTTTAAGACACTCAATTGTAATTATATTACATTAACATTATTCGCTTAATGTAATTTTTAATAAATTTCAGTTAAACTTGCTAGAGCAGACTATTACTTTAGTTCTTTCTTTTTGTTACCTGTCATTTCACCAGAAAGAAAATGCAAAACAGAATTATTTAATTTTTCTTTCTTTTTGGAATAATTGTACATTTTATGTTATTTATTTCTTACTTTATTTTTAGAACCATTTTTATTTTCCAAATACATTTTCAGAAAAGAAAAAGAAGTACATTTTCACATAGAAAATTGATCTGAAATAGAAAATGAACGATGTAAAAGACAAAATGAGATTTCATAATTCGCTAATATTCAATGTTTAAAATGTAATTGAAAAATTGGTTTGACATGATTTGTAAAAATCAAGGTTTGCGTATTTCACGGAAAATATAGCATCTTCTTTGCATGTTGAAGTGACGGAGTGCAATGTTTACTCTTTAAATTTGTATTCTGTATTTTAATTTAGAAAATGAATTTTAAATTTGTCATAGAGTTAACTTTAAAGCAAACTTTATTGAAAAATATTTACGTGCAGTCATTTCTTCTTTACTTTTAACATTTTAGCATGCACTTAAGATTTTTCGGTACTACTTGGTTATCCCATCGACCAAAAAATTTTTGCCAAATTATAAGATTAAATGACAAAAATGGATGATTTGTGAATGTCGTATTCAATGATATTAAACACGATACACATATTTAAAATTTCATCAAGAGTTTTTTAATACCACTTTTTGTTTGTTCTTTTATTCATGTTTTACTAATTTATTGGTTTTTCCGTTATTTAAAATAAAAATTATGTCAACATATATAACTTGGCTATTAGTTTTGTGATTTTGTTTAATTTTGCGGAAATGATCGATGGGATAATCAAGTAGTACTGGTTTTTCATAAGCGCAAAATCTATATTGTAACAAACAAATGTGTTCGTGAGCACTGACATTATTTTGCGACAACATTTCAGGATAAATGACTTTTTGCAATTTTTGTTACTGCAATTTTTTAATCTTTTAAACGTCGCACATTTTCAATTTTTATTTCATCATATAGAAAAAGAAATCTACTTTCAAATGCAATTTTATTGAAAACTGTATCTCATTTGACTCATTTAGCGCGAGCTTATATTTTTCAAGCATATTATTATTATTTTTTAATCTTTATCACTTATTTCCATTAAGAAATAATGATACACAATTTACTCATAAATCTATGAATACTGTTCCTGATAATTTTCCATTATAAAATTAAAATTGGTTGAGTAATAAAATAAAAGAATGGTTAGAAGCGCAGATTAAATTATTAAAAATTACAAATTCAACATGTAATCAAACAACTTAAAATTTTACACTGCCAAATAAGAAAAAAAAATGAAAATATTTTGAATATGTTTGAAAACTGTATTTCAATTTATTGATTGGCTTTAGTTAAAAAAAAATAGGTGCGAGTTATTTTTAAATTTATGTGTACCGAGTGAAACTCGATTACGATGGATTAATCTATTTGTCCTTAGAAAAATATAAAGAGTTCGGGATTTGTTTCCGGCTAATATACTATAGCAAAATTAAAATTTCCTTCATAAATTAATAAATAATAAAATAAAATAAAATAAAATAAATACAAATTTAACAGACATGTAATTGAATTACGTGCTTGAAGCAATGAAATGACCAAAAACAAAATGGCTGCTGTAACGAAATCTTTGGCTAATAACTTCGAACATGCATCCAATACGGAAATGTGACTTTTCAAAAAATTCATTGCTTTATTTGATTCCATAATTTATTTTTCATTTAACCCTTTAACGTAACCATGTTAGCCTAACCATGTTTTTCCGATATGCAATATTTTAATTCAAAGATTGATTTAGTATAATATTGAGATTAATGTTAATTTTTTTAATTGTATAAGATGAAAGAAAAAAATGTAAAGTTATCAAACACAAATCTTCATAGCAATAATTTTCAGTTATTATTTTATGAATGAAACATGAATGAAAAAATCCGCAAGATACTTAACCCTTTGAAGGAAAAAGCACTTCAATTCCTAAAATGCTGAAATGATTGATTGACACCAGAATTTAAAAACAAATTTGTTTCAAAATATTTAAAAGCCTTTTTTCACGTATTCTTAATATTCACATTCTTAATATTTTACAAATTGGCAGTAAAGAAGATAATATTATTTCTTTGCCATTAAAAGTAGTTTGTGTACAGAAGTAGGCGTATAAAACTAGGGACATAGTTTAAATCAACGAGCTGTTTGTAAGGAAATATCATCGAAATGTCATGGCTACAAGACTTTACTTATGACTTAGAATCGTTTAATCAAATATTCGTATACGCTTGTTATAGAAGCACAAATAGTTGCGTTTTCAAAGAATCGTTGAATTTTATTGCCATCATTTGTGCTTCCAAATCTAGGATTTGGTTTCTCGACGAGAAGTCTTAATTGTAAACGAAATATTTTTTGTATATTTTATTTTGCAATTTCAGTGTTCTTCTTTTCATGCAGAGTACGAGCTTTCAGTTTTTTCTATGCAGTTTGTCTGCCATGTGGAAGCCCTCTCAAAACATCTTAGCATGTAACACAGATATTCTTAATTCTAAATTATCTCTATACACTTTTAATTTAAAAATGTCATATCGCTAAGAAACTGTTTTGATGTTGTCTGACAAAGGTAGTAACGTTGAAAATTATACTAATTCGTTATTAACGATTATTTATTCTGTATCAATGATTGTATTAAAAGAAATAAGTTAATTCTCCTGGTGTTTAATACAATCCCATTCATTGATAATAGCTTCCTTATTTCTTGAAAAAAAAGTGGATCTTGATTGGCCCGATAAAATCAGGGAAATGAAGATCTCTGAATTTTCAAATTGACGATTCATGAATTATTCGCTACATTTATGTATTCTAGTAACACGGGAAAAAAGAAAAATATATTAGAACCTCCTGTCATAATAGCTAAATATTTGTATAAATGTATTTAGAATAGATGCGCCATCACATCCTCACTTGCAAACCAAATCCAAATTAATAATATAAGCGAAACTCATATTTATAATTATTTTTACTCGCATTAATGAAATACACTCAGTAGTTTGATCTAGGAAATATTGCGAGTGTCTAAATAATTCTTCTAATTACAATAGAACAAACTTACTACCTATAAAAATAAGAAAATGTCATTCTATCGGATCAATAATAGAGAATTATTTTCATTTTTTCATTACTAAATTTACTTATCAAATTAATTTAATCTTATGATTATAGTACTTATTTACAATAAGTAATAAAATATTACAAAATTGAATAATCAAAAAATTTGAAAAATATTTATCAGCTAAATTAGCGTGAAAAATTGTCAATTTCAGAATTTTTGAAGCGACCAAAAAAGTGGCATTTTTACTTGCGGTTACTAAAATAAGCGTGAAATGTAGAATGGCAGTTTTTGTCAGCTAGTTTCTCATGAATCATTAAACAATAGCCCAGGTTATTATTTCCATTCCGTTGCGGAATACTGTGGAACATTTAAACTTTTTGATGTTTGAAAGAAAAAATAATAAAATATTTTATCAAAAATGACTATTTTTGATAAAATTATTATTTTATTAATTTTTTATATCCTTAATATATATTTTGTATTACATGCAAATAAAGTACACACTATCATAGTGTGAATCCATTTCAAATCATTAAAATCTGATAATATGATAAAATGTGACGCGCGTGTAGAAGGATTGTTGTTTTGCTGTTTTTGTTCGCTCTAAATGATACTTCTTCAAGCATCATTTTTGAAGTGATGCTGATTGTAAGGGAAAAGCGAAAATATTTTTTTAAATACAGATTCTGACTCTCCAAACATTATTCTAGCATACTATATAATCAAATTTCCCTAAACTGTAATTTCATTTTTCGACTTTCGGCCAGCTTTTTGGGTTTTTGCCCCACTGTGTGCCGTGCGAAAGGGGGGTGAGAAGAGGCCGGTCGCCCCAGGCGCGGAAATTTAGAGAGCGCCAAACTTATACTACCAACGTTATTTTTGGCCTGTTGCAAGAAAAAATTGGGTTGGGGTCGGGGCGCCAAATTGTAGCTTTGTCCCGGGCGCAGTTTTTTCTTCGCGCGCCCCTAATCACTATCGACAAAATTATGTAAATCCTGAGAGAGCAGAGTTCCAGTGCTACCTGTTAAGTGATTTACATCAACATCTAATCAGCAACATCTATAATGGCAAAGCTATGTTAAATCGAAAATTTCATGAAAATCCGAGCTTTAATTTTTGAGATATTGTTATTTCAGGAATCCTGAATTATGCAGCATTTTAGCGGCGCCTGTTGAGACATTTACTGTAATCAATACCAAATTATATAAAGAAGTAACAACAACTTAAGTTTTATGCAAATACATGCATTAGTTCTTGAGATAAGGCTATTGCAGAAATCGAGAATATCACAGTACAGCAGCACTGTTTTTTGAAGGATTTGCACCCTAGAGGAATCAACCAAAATGTATATCAGGTGCTAACTAAATCTATTTTTTTTTAAATGGAGCCCTCTTAACAGAGGGCTCCAATAAGTATGTCATATATAGACACAGACAGACATTTTGTAAAAACATATTCATCGGTAAACTTTGATTCCTAAAACATGCAAATCCTTCAAAAACCCGAATTCAAAAAAAATTAACGAATACAATTGTTTATATTTTGTAAAGATGGAAGAAAATAAAAACCATTTAGGAAAAATTTTGAGTCTGAAAGTAACATATTATAGGTTTAACACGCAGTTACTTTTTAGCGTGACTTCATTATATTTATATGTACAGAGTATCAAACAAATAAGATACTGATTTCAAAATTAAATTTTTGAAAAAGAAAACTGACAGTATTATGCGGTAAGCGTTTTGTATATTAGGTAAACTATAATAATCTTATACGGAAGTTTCGGAAGGTGAGTACTTTGAAAAGATTGCATTCAATTTGCAAGGAATGCTTGATTTGACATTTTTCTTGTTTTAGACTGCTTACAAAGAACAAGGTGCCATATTTTAACGATTTTTCAAAATAATTTTTGAATTTTGATCTTCAAAAATTTAATTCCAAAAATCCTCTTATTCGCTGGACACCCTGTAGTATGCATACTGTTTTCGTACATTTGGAACTTTTGGTCACTTTTATTTGCTATAAAGTTTCATTCGTGCGTTTGTAAAAACTAGTCGTTGGGGGCCACCGTAATACTTACCCATCATGGATATGTATATGAAAATAAAACATGTGAAAACTATTTATACAATGCATTGCAATTCATAAACAAAATTTATATATTGTTAATATACATAGTAATGCTTTATTAAAGAACTGCTGATGTATCAATTTCGACAAATTATATAAAACGCCAAACTACTCAAGTAGTACCGAACTACGTAAAAGAAACATCCTTATAACTCCAAAAATAATAATTCTATTAACTAACAATTAACTGCATCGGATTAAACGTCTCATTTCCAATTAAAATATACCTCTGAATTGAAAATTGAATGAAATACAGGGTCATGAAAAATCGAAGAATGTGGAAAACAAGATTACACATATATCAGCAACTAATAATCCGATCGTCTTCGTTTTATATGCAAAATGTGCGTTATTTTATTGCCTTTCACGTCTATTCCTCAGAACAAAAAAATTCGAAAATTTTTATATACCTTTCATCAGAACGAATTTTTCGAGAGTCCGAAAAAAATAGTTCCGGATAATCGAGGTTGCTGATATTAAATAGAGTTCGTCCCATTCTTACATACTAACTACATACAAAATTTCAAGTCTCTATCTCAATTTGTTCGGGAGATAGAGCTTTGACAGACAGACAGACAGACGGACGGCAAAAAAAAATTTCTAAAAATATGTTTTTCGGAATCTTCACTATCTAAAACGTGTAAATCCGTCAAAAAATTTTTTTCGATTTTCAAAACGATTGCAAGAATTACCCTATACTAGGTATGATGGGTAAGTAAAAGGGTAGTGACATCGTCACTTAAGAATAAGGTTATAACATCCTTACAATAATTAAAATCAACGTTTAACACACAATAAATAAAAACATGCTACAGACGTATACGTTTCACGAGCACCGGGGCTCGTTTCCTCAGTGTACAAAAGGTAAAAATGTTAAAAAACCCCAACTGCCAGCAAGTTGGAACCCAAATGACCGCAGACATTGTACCAAAATACCAACAAGCCTCAGCAACCAATAAGATTAAACCGGACATGAGGTGTTATGACATAAATCTAACCAGAAAGTTGATGTACGGTATACTTGAAAGATCATTAACCAAGGAGTTTTTTACCTTATGTATATAGTGCTTCAAAAAAGTCTAAGTCTAGCGGAGTAGTGCATTTTTGGATAATAGTAGCTGAGGTAAAATTAAAATTATGGCCCTCCTCCCAACAATGAGAAGCAATAGAGGAATTCTTTAACTCTTTTAACATAACCTATATGTTCGGCGACTCTTTTTCTAAGTTTACGTTTTGTTTGTCCAATATAGGACAAACCACACTGACATTGTATATTGTAAATACCCCAATGATCCAGAGGAGAAATTTGATCTTTTAATTGAGAAAAGGTTAATTTATTGACTGGTTTAAATAGTACTTTGAAATCATAATTTTTCAAAATATTTGCAACTTTAAAGCTAATGCTTTGATGAAACGGTAAAATAATTAGACTAGAATAAGAAACTGGTGTAGCAGAAGAATCAGGATCATCGAGATGTTTATTAAAACTATAAGAAATTAATTTATTGATGTATGATAAACTGAAGCCGCGATCTATAGCAACTGATCTAATGTAATTTAACTCATCAGAAAGAGAACTGTTATCTGAACAAATTGAGCTCTGTTAAAGAAAAGCAGAAGCTTTTTGAGAAGGGGGTGACATGAATTAAAATGGGGGGGGGGGAGTGTGACAGCAAAGGGTTTACGGTAAACACGGGTGTCAAATGAAGTTAATTGACGATGACGAAATTGAAAATGCCTAGTTATTATCCTCACTGTTAATACTCTAAGAAAATAAGTCATATAATTCTTTAGTAATTGTTAACGAAAAGTTTTAATATTTGGCGTAATGGAGGAATTATACAAATAAAATTGTGCTGTGGCGTTTTGTTCATTGTTATGGTAGCGTAATGATAATGCTAGTTTGGGGGGAGGGTAGTACTGCCATCGTAACATCACACAGAAAGCGACAGTCAACCGAAACAGATTGACCTTCCGTAATCGGGTTTGCTATCCATGGTAACAACCACTGTTTAATTCTAGCTTTGCTATTATATAGTTTGATAGTGTAAAATTACTTTGTCACCAGTACATGACATGCAATGATTTTGCAGTTTCACTACATTTGCTCTATAATCTATATTATAACAAGAGGAGCTATGCTAAAAATGTTATTCAAATTAATAAGGAAACTTGCTTGCAGATCATTCTGTCCCTGAGTTCATTGCCTTGCCCTCTTTCTTATGCCCTTGTTTGTAGTAACTGCTCTGCAGCATCTAATCGTTCGCCGACTGATCGGTTTATAATAAAAATTTCAATAAAAAGTGACTTTTTAAAGATTTTTAAAGAATTTCTGTTTTTTAAATTTTATGATTTCATACTTTTAAGTAAGTTTGCCCAGACAAACCTACATTTGGGCATTCCTAGTTTCTATGAACAGAATTTTTTTACTTAGAGTATCATAAAAGCCTCCTCCCCTACCCAAAATCCCTTTTTAATGCTTATCCACTTCTGTTAGACTTAAATACACTGGCGAATGGCTGTATACCAGGCTGTGCGATTTAAAATGTCTGGGCCATAAATCATTTCATAACTTATGTCATATATGGGTGATTCTACGATAAGAGGTTCAAAAATATGGAGAATTCGGCCAAAAAGAAAAGTTTGATCAAAAACCTTTAAATTATTATTTTTGTCCCGTTTATTTACTGTTTCATATAAGGGCAAGTCACTTTATACATATTTTACAACTTTTTCTCGTCAGTGACTCGCTCCCCTGGCAGTTATCGTGCCAGAGGAAATACGGCAGGGGAGAGACATTTTCATGTAAATTCACTTTTTAACTGACTGAATTAGTTTTTCGGTTAATTGTGTATTTCACTTTAAGTATTACCGTATTGTTTAATTAGGGCAGTAAATGAAATTGAATTAAATGAATAAGTTTTATGACTTACCAGGGGAGATACACGATCACTGTGCGAAACCACTAAAAAACACGGTCGCGTCGCAACAACTAAAAATGGCGACGCTTAAATGGCTTGCGCGTTTAGTATTGCTAACTTCAAGCCAATAGATGTCCTTAAGCACTACTTCTAATATAGCCATCCTTGAATTTATATTTGTTTTAGCGGAACGAAATTTGACAGGGGAGAGACACAAAAAAAAGGGACAAAAGTTAATTTTAAAAATTATTTGAAATTAACAAAAATATTTTATTTTATAATACGTAAGTATAATTACTTAAATTCCAATTAAACATACTTTAGCTAAGCATCTGGCGGAAAAAATATATGTATTGTTTGAAAGTTAAATTGAAACCGGCAAGGGGACATGCCAGGGGAGGGGACTTTATAGACTTTGTAAGAAATTTCAGAAAAATGTGTTTAAATTAGGCATTCAATCGTGATGTTATTTAATAAAGTATATTAAGATGATGCGATTCATTGCAAAAAATAGCAACATATAGAATAAAAAATCTGTTTTAAACAGATTGCCGTACTAATTACCTCTTATCGTAGAATCACCCATATACTGAATTTAAGGTCTTTAAAGTATTTGCAACATTATCAAAATCCGTATAAACTAATACATATGTACATAAAATTTAAAAATTTATTTTATATAATTGATATATATTTTTCAAAATTAGTTCTACTTCATAATCTTGGAATAGTTTCACAATCGAAATAGTATCTTTCCTAACATGTTTAGTGTTACAAAACGACATAGCTTTTGGGGAAGTTTTTTTTAATCTGTGCTTGAAATGTTAACAAGATTTTCTCTTACTATTATGAGCGGAAAACATTTGACTCACTGTGCTCTGCAAGTATTTCTTCGAAACATATTAGAATAAATATTTAATAAAATCGGATTACTGAAATGAGAGGACGTGTGCCGGCTTTTGTAGCAGAAAGGAAACCTGGTAGGATATTCCGCTGCAAACTCGGGTAAGTTGGACCATTGAGACATTCAGAAAACAAGTACTGGTCAACCAGGTAATCAGTAATGCCGCACCAGATGTTGCGCATTTCGTGCCACAAGGGTGTAAGAATTCTGTCGATCGAATATAGGAACTAGGCATTATAATCCTTTATCTACAGTCATTAATTGATGAAAATTTTACCTTCTAAAGCATTTTACTTAAATTTTTTAAACTAAATTAAAAGATTTACGTAGTCATTTAATAAATTTTTAAGGGATTTTAGAAGGATTGAAGATTTTAGGATTAATTAACTTTGAATTTACAGGGATTTTGTGAAATCTTTTATTTTAATTAGTTTTCTTGGTGTTTTTGTAGAATTATAAAATGTACAAATGTTTTTACAATATAAATATTGAAATATTTCCGAATTCAAGTCCCTTCTCCCTCAGTGCCAAGAAAACTGAAGGTACAAAGGCAAAAGAAACCATCCTTTTAAAAGTAT
Source organism: Maratus speculifer (assembly GCA_964019185.1). NCBI lineage: Eukaryota > Metazoa > Arthropoda > Arachnida > Araneae > Salticidae > Maratus > Maratus speculifer. The sequence continues at coordinate 441,889,857 of OZ025290.1, read as the reverse complement.
TTTTGTTTTGTGTAACCAATAATGCTTTAGGAACAAAATTCTGTATCTGACACTCATCGTATGCAGTATTACAACTAACTGACGTATTAAAAGGATTTTATAAGAAATTTTAATGGTACTTTTAAGTACTGTCGGTAGATAGTGTTAAACATGCCATCTCATGAAAGTGTAGCTTCATTTGTAAATAGCACTTCGGAGGTAAATTGTTTATCATACCTCATTTGATCAGTTTTCCAGCTTACAAATACCAGCCTGTGAGGATTGTCACTTTTGTCAAGTGTTTGAACCTCTTGTATGTGAAAAGGGTGCATCCGTTCATTGTGTAGAGCTCTCTACACTGATATGTGCGAAACATCCAGTTCAGCTGAAACTGTTCGCATACTATTCAGCAAGTTCTACAATTCTGCAGCGCACGCATGGCGGTTTATGTATAATATATTAAAAGTATAAACTTAAGTACAAATTAAAAGCACTTCAATTATCATGATCATAGGCTTTGTAAACTGTATTGAATGTGCATATCTATTGGGGGGGCGGGTCCCAAGAGTTGAGACCCCAAGAGTTGAGAAGGTTTCTATGTAGAACTCTTCTCAAAAGCAAATGTCGTATAGTACGCAAACTGATTTAAGCATGAGCTGTTTCATGGATATAAATTTAATATTTTGGTCTTTTTTAATGACCAATTTTTGAAATTTTCTTATGGCGATATCAGTCATCGTAATTCTGGTTTAGATTTATCAAGTAAAACCTTTTTTTAACAAAAGTTTTACATGTTTAGATTCATAGTATTCTAGATGCTTTTGACATTTTGATCAGAAAGGCGAGTGTTTTTTGTACAACAAAATTGCTTTTTGACTTTAGGCGTGAAACAAATATTAAAGTTTTTTAATGTTTCTTCAAGGAAGTGAGACAGATTAACTATATATGAGATGAAAATTTTAAATTCTGCTGAACACAATCCATAAGAGAACTCTCATTTAAATTCAATTATTAGAAATAACTTCTTGCATCATTAGAGATCAGAAAAATATAAAACTAATTATAGGATAAAGTATTTTTTTTGCGAACTTGGCGATTTTAATCTGTTTATGTACAAATAGTAATATGTGACAGTGTAATGCTAGCATTGATATTTTTTATGTACTATATTAATATATTAAATTTCCTGATTGTTCCAAGAAAAATTTTGCACTGCAACATCTCTTGATTAATGTGGCAGATTTGTCGTTGAATATACAGGATAAACTCTACTAATATTTGTGAAAGTATTAAAAGTTAACTTTTTTGTCCTATTTAGAGATTATGAACTGTATAGACTATTGACACTGATTCTAGATAAACTTTTCACGATTTCATACGATTTTAGCTTAATTCAACAGATATTTATTCATCTTTCCATAGATTCTTCAACAGAATAGCCCAATATAAAATTAGTCTCAATATACTAAGTAACGGTTTTTATAGAAAATGTTAGAACATCAAAATATTGATACTTGTCATTTTCCCATGGTTCCAGAAAAGCGAAGAGAATCCCGACTGCAACCATCCTTCTCATTGAATTCACAATGTTAGTGTTTCATTGTAGAGTATGCAAGATAAATATTGCGAGATTATTTGAAAAAACAATAACAGAATTTTTTTTGGCCAGTTTGTGAGATTATGGACAAAATCAATATTATGAATAAATTGTAATATTGACACTAATTCCACTAATTTCTCCTTCTCTTCTCTAATAGTATAGATTTGTTCAAATTTCATAATTTCAGCTTAATTTACAACTGATATTTACGTTGATCTTTCTGGGGAAGCAATGTAGCTACAATACAAAAGCTAAAAATAATTACAATGAATTTAAACATTTCGCATAAAATAAGATAAAACAACAAAATATAGATCTTTGTCTAAGTTTCCTAACTGTTCAAAGGAAAACTGGAGATTTTGCGCTGAAACCTATTTTTTCATGAATTTAATTTGTTGCAGTTATCCATTGAAAGATATAACAGAAAAATATTACAGGATTACAAATTGTAAAGCGATTACTTCATACACATTAGTTTTGGCCCAGTTTCTAGATTACAATCGGGTATAATGGACAAATACTAATGGGCACTTTAATTGTAGCCGTGCGCTGTTTAATAAATTTCTACAAAACTAGTCTTTAGCACCGAAGTTTACATTGATGTTTCGGTGAAAATTTTCCTACAAAAAATAGCCAAATGTAAATTGTAGTCAGAATAAATTTTACACTCTATATGAAATAAGACATGAAGAGATTCTTGTCTTTTTCAAATGGTTCCAAGAAAAATTGGAGATGTTGCTCTGAAACCTTTCTTTTTATTAAATTCGCTATGTTTTCCTGATCCATTGTTGCATACACAATAAAATTTGCAGGGCTGCAATAAATAAAATGATGGTAAAAACAACGTAGGATACACAATGTAGTCTTCCTTTCATTAAATTTGCATTGCCGTAGAGATCAGTTTAAAATACAGACCTGTAGTCTTTTATAAGATTTGCATTGTTGCAGTGATCCATGATAGGATATACAACATAAAGAGTGAAGGAATATTTATAAAACAATAGAACTAAAAAATAAGTGTAGGATGCACTGCGACCTTCCTTTTCATTAAATTCGCATTCTTGCAGCAATCCATTGATAAATTCCTATTTACTGTTTGAAAAAAAGTCGAACTCAGCACCTGCGGTCGAACTCAGCACCTGCTGCCCAGTAGATTTGAGAACAGAATTTCTCAGCCACAGTTAATATCTTAATGTTTTTGTCTTGGCATTAGTAATTCTTTAACCTTTACGCAAGGGATAGGGCACCCTCTATTTGAAAAGATATCGGACAGATGCTGGCCGACCCTCCATATAAAGGTTAAAATTGAAATTTCTTTTAAAAACTATGTTAAACATATCTACTTTCGTAAACCAGATTTACTTTTTTACACGCAACTGTAACGCTACGTGAAAAGCTTAAAATCGGAACATATATAAAATTCGATAGCCATATATAATTAAAAATGGCCACCATACGTATTGTTTTCGTAGAAGACTATTTTAATCCTTTTCGTTTTGTAATCTGAGCAGTTTAAGGTATCGCGAACAATGAAAGAATTGCACTCTTGTCATGTTTCGCAATTTACAATTTTATCTCTATTAATAAAATAAGAAAAGGAAAGCGGTAGCATTGAACTCTGATTGTCCAGCTGGTAGGCGAGCGCTTTTGAAAAATCCTTTGACTAGAATAATTACAAAAAAGCAATTTATTTTAAATTAATCAAAATCAGTGAGCATGAAGTTTTGTGGTCCCCTTGTACATAAAAATACCATAAATCTAAAACTAGATTTTTTTGCAACTTTAGCTTTTCTGATTTATATGTATGGTATGCATGATGAACGGGCTTTGTACGACATCAAACTTTAGTGAATGGCATCTCTTTCAGAGGTAATTTTACTTCTATACGAATTGGGATGCTTACACAGTGCAATTTTTCAGTTATGGATTAGAATATTGGGGATCATGAGCTTAATTATTTACAAAAAGTCAAATCTTTTTAATTTCGCTGTATCTGTTGTATATCGTAAAATTGCTCCAGGATCAAAATTAAGATTTTCTTTTTAATTTCAAAATACTGTTTTCAGTTAGCAAAACGCGACAAATGTGTACGCCCATATTCGAAAAGACTATCTAGACAAACATTTCAAGCGTTTACCCCGAATATAATTCCACACATACTCTTGTAAATTCATTTAAAGTTTTAATTTCATGTGAATGTCAATTGGTTTTTTTCACATATCCCTTTTTAGCTCACAGCTATCAAAGCCTGGGAACTTAGACTGTATCATACTGTAGCAAACACACAAAATTAATAGGCAGTTATAGAATAAGAAATTTTAATAAAAACAAGATTACGTACTTGTATATAGACACGAAATTCACGCCTTGCCTGAATACATAAAATTTCTTTCGTTTCAGTACAGAAAAAAATCTGATAAGTGTTCCAAAAAGTGAATTTGCTTTTTTTTTACCAATTACAGCAAAAAATTGATTTTCCATCTTAAGTAATACGTTATTTTCTCATTTTGACGGTCTTGGCACCGCGTGTCTCAAAAGGGACCTTGCGCCAGAAACCCCAATATAACCAACCATCGTAAGTCGTGTAATAAACAATACTTCAGGAGAAAACCAAAAAAAAAAAAAAAAAAAAAAAATGCGGTCACATAGGTCTATTCGACCGAAAACAACCACTTTTGAAATAGATAAGAAAATTCCACTCTAAAGGTTCCATTTTAGTTTTTCTTTTCTGTGACATTTGGAAATTATGGGTTTTTTCCCGGGCTAAAAAAGTATTGTCTTTTATAATTTTGCAAGGAGTCCTTTCAATTCCGCATCAGACTGTATTATATGTATACAAATAGATTCATAAAGACGTTATAAAGAATTTTAAATATTAGGTACTTGTATATAGGTACAAAATTCACGCCTCGTCTTAATACGTGAAACTCCTTTCGTTTCTGCACTCTAAAAATTCTGACAAATCTCCAAAACGAGAATTTGCGTATTAATTACCACTTACAGCTAAAAATTATCCCTTATCACCATGGCGTTTTTCTTGTTTTGATTTTGTCTTGGCGCAGCGTGTCGAAAAACGGACCATGCGCCAGAAAACGGAATACAACCAACCAACGTACAAAGGGATTAAACATTTATATTTCAGGAACAATCATAACTTAACAATAAGCATTTCAACTTCCCATCTGACTGTATAATACTGTAATATATACACATGGAATACAAAAATGAGCAACGTTTAAAAGCACCAAATATTGTACATAAACAGCAAACCGGTTTCGGTGGCATTTAGCGTACCATCGGCAGTGCTAATGGAGGTAAAAATCGTCATATCCGTATATAGAGACGGAGGATTGAAGGCAACCAACAGGATGGCAGTCCTCTGCCAGTTTTAGAGGGTAGCTCTGAATGGGACGAACCCCCTTCTTTAAATGTTAACGGGCTTCACAACCCTGGCCACCTGAGTGATCTTTCCTTTTCCTCTTACTCCTCTTGTCTACTATTTATCTTTATTTCACTCTCATTGTGGTTTCAACTTTGGAGGTGAGGGCAATTCCACATGGGACGATATAATTCTGTATATCGACTCATGGGAAATTGTAAACCACCCACGTGTTGGCCTTGTGTGACGACCCGTGTCCCTGGAAAGGGGATCCTGGCAGTTGAGGGAAACCAACACACTGCTTTGGCCTCTACTTCAGGTAGACGGGAGGAGCATATTGGTCCCGTATGCATCAACTGGCCGGTCAGCTGACTTTCGTCACTGGCTTTAGGAATCAATTGATTGAGCAACTACTGGTCATATCGTTAAGGGTGGAGACTGACAAAGAATTGTATTGTGACATAAGACCTGGTTAGAACTGTTGCACGAATGTGCATCCCCATGTTGGGCTTGGTATTTGATGGTGCAGCCGAGGTCTCGATTTTATTTTTAACATAGTTGGGAAAAACTTAATATCCTTTTTTCTCTCCCTAGTGGAGAACAACATACTGCAGAGATCCTTCACTCGCTTTTTTATCATTAAATGTAGTGATGGCCACTCTGATTGCTCCTTTAAAGACTTCACCTTTTCTCATTGCTAAAACATTAGTCTGTCTTGGGAAATGGTCATTTAGGAAATGGTCAACTACAATCTGAGGATTTGCTAGTTGAGGTTTCTGCAGCAGAACAATCGCAACTTCTAATTGCTCTACAATAGGAACCTTAAATAGCAATTCATTCACCTAGTAGGTGTCATTTGATTTAATTTTTTGAACATTTATCTCATTTAATATCTGACTTCTTCCGATTTTCAAGTATTTATCCGTTTTAAAAGGAATTAAAAATTTTCACGAATCCAATAGTTTTTTCTTGTACAAAAAAGGTTTTGAGGATCAAGAACTTGCGTCAAGAATCCTCGCAAATGAATTAGATTTCCAAGTGTAATAATGTATTTTCTTTCTATAAGAGAATAGCCAAAAACTACTATCTCCATCGTCGCCAATAGGGCATTATGAGAGAACTCAGCAACGGCAAACAAACTTCAAACTGGCAGTGCGATTACAGCAGAATAAAAAAATTCCTCTTAAAAAATTGAGGTCCGAGAAAATACACCCCCATCATGTAGGATTAAAAAGCACTAGTTAAGTCTCCTGCATTAAGTTAAAAATCACATGCACTCCCAACTCGAAAAATATATCTTGGAGTAAAAAATTTTGGAGGGTCCTGGCGGGTAGTCTTGTTTTTAGAACGATCTGCGCAAACGAATATGCAGCTTTGACTTCTGTTCCATCTGAAAAACAGAAACACGGTCTGCTTAACAATGCATCCATCTGTGAGGTAAAATAGTAACAAGGGATAATTCAATAATGGTGTAACTTAGGTAATTTTTTTCTCCTGGCTTACACGAGCAATTCACTCATGTAAACTCGCTCGTACCCTACGGGGGGTATACTTCCATTAGGTATTCACGGGCTTCGCAACTGTGGGCAACTAAACGATCTTTTTCCTGAATTATCTTTCTTCTTTTTTACTCATAGTGGTTTCTTCGTCAGAGATGAAGACAATTCTGAATAAGCCGATATCATCCTGTATACAGACTCATGGAGACTTGTAAACCACCCACGTGTTTGCCGTGCGCGATAATTAGTGTCCTTGTAAAGGGTGATACTGGCAGTTGAGGCAAACCAACAAACTGCTTACCTCTGTTTCAGATAGACGGGAGGTGCATATTCCTCTCGTATGCGTAAATCGCCTTGTTAGCTGACCTGAGTAATCTTTCTCCTTTCATTTTCCTCTTACTCCTGTTTCTTTCATCTTTTGTTTCACTCTCGTTGTGGTTTCCTCTTCGGAGGTGAGGGCAATTCTACATGGGCCGATATCAACCTGTATATCGACTCATGGAGAATTTTAAACCACCCACTTGTTGGCCGTGCGCGGCGACCCATGTCCCTGGAAAGGGGGATCCTGGCAGTTGAGGGAAACCAACGCACTGCTTTGGCCCCTGCTTCAGGTAGACGGGAGGTAATATTGGTCCCGTATGCATCAATCGTCTTGTTAGCTGACTTGTTATTGGCTAAGAGATAAAGTGAGCGGACAAATACTAGCCATAATGTTAAGGCTGGAGACTGGAATAGGAGTTTCCTGTGACCGTATGGACCCTGGTAAACACTGGTGCACGAAAGGTGCATCCCTTGTTTGACTCTGTAGGGGATGGTACGGGCGGAATATAAATTGTTTTTAAATGTGCTTGGAATTTCTAAATCTCTCCGATGTGGAGAGCAAAAAATCTTACAGGCTGAGGCCAGGTGGGGAAGCGTTTTGTTCACTTTTTGTTGTATTCAGCTCACTGATAACCTGTCTGATAATTATTTCAAAAACTTCTTTTAATTTTGCCAAAATATTCCACCCCATTTTGTGATGACTCTCTCAAAAAATTATATCTGGAGATTTATTGCTTGAGATTTCTTTCGTCAGACAATCGCAACATCTATTTAATTTCAATATAACTGCTTATTTTTTCTGTTAAAGTACGTCACTCTAAAGACTTCCTATGGATGTATTATCAGAAACAGAACATTTTCTATTTTACAGAAAAGAACTTCAAACATATCTAAAAGATCAAAATGTAATACACGATATATCACTATCCGTCGAATAGTCATACTGTCTATTAAACACATTCTATCGGTCAATAACTGGATTTCACCATCTATACTTAAAGCTGCGCATATAAGCTGTTAAGTCTGGGCTCTGTCGTACACCGTTCATTTATTTTAGATGCCAATGTCATATCAATACAAATACCTGTCTGTGCTGAAGTAGTTCCACGACAGTAAATGTTGCAATCATCCTGAATAATGTGTAAACTAAAAGGGTGACCCTGCCTCATACTCTCGCTCATGTCCAAAGTGGATCCAGGGAAAAAATTCTTGCTATTAAATTATAAAACCTTTTTCTAACCTTAAGTTCGTAAAATTGTTGAATCTAGGACACTGTCGATTTCCTACTCAAGTCTTCTCAAACCTTCAAAATCTAAGGCACATAAGCACCCAGATTGAAACCTTAATTCCCCTAAGCATTTCACCTGTGACTCTGTTTCTGCTACTCAAAAGAAAACCAGTGAGTCTGTTGCCATTAATTAAACTCCCACCAAAAGTGCCCCCAGAGGAATACCTTCTTAAGGTATTCACGGGCTTCACAACCCCGGGCAACTGAGTGATTTTTTTTCTATTAGTCCTTATCTTCCTTTCATCTTTGTTCCACTCTCGTTGTGGTTTCATCTTCGGAGGTGAGGGCAATTCTTTATGATCAGATATCCTGTATGCCGACTAATGGAGAATTGTAAACAACCCACGTGTTTACCGTGCGTGACGACCCGTGTCCCTGTAAAGATGGATCTTGGCAGTTGAGGGAAAGCAACACACTGCTTTGGCCTCTGCTTCAGGTAGACGGGTGGTGCATATTGTTCACGTATGCATCAATCGGCTTATCAGCGGACTTTGTCACTGTCTTTAGGGATCAAGTGATCGAGCAATTACTAATAATCTCGTTAAGGGTAGAGTGATATAGGGTTGTCTTCTGACCGTATGGGCCCTGGGTAGCAGTTTCACGAATGTGCATCCCCTTGTTGGGCTCTGTAATGGGTGGTGCGGTCGGGGTCTCAATTGTTCTCTTTTTAATATGGATGGAAGTTCTCTTCCTTCTCTCTCATGTGAAATTCAACAAACTGTACACAATATTAATTTCACTCGCATTCTTGTAGTGAAACTGTCTTTCTGGCCATCCACCCGACTGGCCTCTCTCTAAAACCCGTAAATATACTCTTATTTTAATGCAATTGGTAAATTTTATTAAGGTCCCCTAGGCATGTTTGGTATTGCATATAATGTATGAGAGATTAAAGTTCCTTTAGAGGAGCACCCAAAAGAATTCGATTACATTATGGTGTATGGGGAAAAATCTTTTACAGAATATTTTAATGATATTATGCCACTGCAGATGGATTGACACTAATATAAATCACCGAGTTTTGACATTCAAAGCATTTTAAATCCATTTATAGGGCAAAACAAAACAGCTACAATACTGTGTTTTAGTAGTAATTGCTGAAATGAGTTTTTAATTTCGGCATGGGCTTTAAAATTTAACTATTTTAGGCACGTTCGTAATTTTATAAATACGTAGCACTTAGTCGCCGTATGATCCGCTCGTCTGTGTGCCTATCCTGCTATCTGTTCGCATATAACAGCACAAAAACTACCGAACCGAATCGTTTCAAAAATTTTAAATACGTATTTGGTGCCGAATTTTGCTGAGTCATTTTAACTTTTAATAAAATTGGATATATAGTTCAAACACAAGGTCAGTTAAGCTTATTCCGTTGCATTGCGGCCGATGGGCTGAAATAGATCCAAGTGCTTTTTAATTAAAACGCCCGTCGAAACATAAAAGAAATTAATATGCATTTATGAAGAGCACTATAATATAAATTTTGTAGAATATGCCGTTCAAAGAGTATTTATTATTCATTTACAAGACACTACAAAATAATTCCGAAGCATAATGTTATGAGGGAGGAGGCTTACATTATTTTTTCCAATCAAAAAATTTCATTCATAGTCATTTTCTCATTTGTCATCGCAAGGTCTTTAAAATAACTTATTTAAGTAAAACTGCATAATCGAGTTCACCTTTGGCGTATTTGAGTCTGCATGTTCTGCTGAAAAAATATGCTCAAATTTCTAAATCACTTGTGATGACACTTTAACAGCTCAAAGCTTATGCAGACGAAATATTAATCCCGTATCGTAACTTATTCTATAAGCATTGCTAATTTCTTTCATTTAATGCATGCTAAAGTGAAATACTGTTCAACTTCTTGAGAATAGGTTTGAAAAGAAAATAAAACAGCGTAAGTAGTGGCCAACATGCAATATTCATTTAAATCCGATTGATCATATCTGGAACACAATCAAATGACGCATTGCATTATTTTGTTGGCGTTTTCGGGATTTTTATGTATCACTTTTTGAAAACAGAATTCCCTATATTCTTATCGAAACTTTCATCGTATCAATAAAAATCAGATGTAGATATCATACTGTGATATATATTAAATATTCTGCATTAACTATTTAAGGGTTCCACATACCGTATAAAAAATTCCCTCTTTCTATTCAACCATCATTATTTGTGCCATTTTTAGATACTAAAATTTGTGTGGAGCGTCTGTTTTTGTTCTTGACGTAATTTCAAGGAGTTCAAATTCTGATACAAGATATGTTAGTGTTTTATTGTCTGTATTACTTTTCATGTATTGAGTACTTCCAATTTTATACCCATGCATGACTGTTTTGAGTAGTTCACATAGTTTTTAACCATATATACGAATTTATATCGAATATTTTATAATTCTGTAGTTCACTTTGGTAATTTTCGTCATTTGAACTTGTGGCAGTATATTATCAATTAAAGGTAGCATCTCATTTTTTTTCTTTTACTTTTCGCATGTTATTATTAAATCTATATTCTCAGCAATATCGCTCAAAGTAATCTCTTTGAGGGTAGTCCTAGTTATGTAATGGAATACATTTGTGTTGTCCGGTAAATCAATAACAAATATTCTTTGCACCACAAAGTGTACAGAATGTATATTATAGTGTATACTTCATAGATGCATATCACTTTTATTTTGTTCGAAAGAGTGTAAGGCCATTAAAATGCATTTAAACTTTTTTTCCATTGATCATAATGTAGTGAAATTCTTTTGATTGTCCGTGTAATTGAACCATGAATCCGATTTTCATAAAATTTGAACCACAAAATCATTTATTAATTATACATTTTAAATTTCAAACGATTCAGTTCGATAGTTTTTGAATTGTTAAATGCGGACGGACAAACGACGAATTGAATGACAACTATGCGTGTTACTTACTTTCATAATTATGAACGCACCTAAAAAAAAAAAAAAAAGCCTTATTGCTTATCAAACAAGCCGATATAAAAATATAAACACAGAAAAATCAGTTTAAAGTTTTCGCCTGCATGGGTCGTTGTGCCGGATGTATTAATAAAATTAAAGATGTATCGCGATATAATTAACGTACAGGTAAAAATGAGATGTCAAATTAGTGACAATTAAAGAAACTTTCCGTTAATATCAAAATTGAAAATCGGTATTTCGACCAATTTCAAAGTTTGTGCCCCCTCAATAAAATGCTTATTTGCTAGTTGTGTAAATTTTTAAATTACAACAGAATAACAGTTAGCGAAACGTTTATTGTTATTATGCATAGCATATATTAATAGGGATGTATTTCCAACAATAAAAGCCCCCCAGGGGAATACCTTCTTTAGGTATTTACGGGTTTCGCGACCCCGGGTTCCCGAGCGATCTTTCTCCATTCCTTTTGTCTTCTCTTTTTTAGTTGTCTATCCTTTTTTCTTTGTTTCACACTTTTTAATCTCCTCTTTTCAGTTTGTTATCCCTCTTTGTTCTTGTTTGGTTTTTTTACTAACTTTTTGTTCACATAGTTCTTTGTTCTACTAACTTTGTCGTTTTCACTAACTTGTTTGTTTACATAGTTCTCTGTTTTTACTAAATTTGTTTTCGTTCTTTTGTTGAAAAAAAAAGAAAAAAAAATTAAAAATACTCAAAAAGACAAAAAATACACCATTTTTTAAGCTCCCTCTTATATTACTTTATATACAATAGTGGTTTTTTTTATTCAAGTGAGACACCCTGGGTGTTGAGGTTTCTTTTAACCTCATCGACTCGACTCTTCCTTTTTAGGTTGATATCGAGTCCCAGGGTGCAGGGCATCTCCGAACTCCGGTTCCATGATCGGGGGGCGCCATGCATCATAGTGGCTGTAAGCGTCAACACCGGGCGACTGGTGCCTTTCGGCGTAAGGGCCGGCTGTAGGTTGGACAGAGCTGTAAAGGCTTACCTACGGCTACCCACTTCCCCTGGGAAAGAACTGGAGCTTTGGAGATGCTATCGAGTTTAACCCAATGTTCAAAAAACGTGGGGGTCTGTTGAAAATAGTTTTCGCCCTTTTGAGACCTGCACCAGACGTAACGGTGAGAAGGGTCGGTGACCAGGCCCGATGCCTGGCGTTTTTCATTTTTCCTCTCTCAATATGGCTGCAATATCTGGTAATAAGACATGCGATGTGGAGGCTCCACAATCTAATAAAATCATTAAAAATATGTTGGGCTCTCGATCAGAAGCCAATAACGATCAGAGCCAATCTACGTTATGGGCTGATAGAGTAGATGAAAATTCTCATGTCATTGAAAGTAACGCTTCCATATTGGAACAAAGATTCTTTGTTCATTTTTAACAGTGTAGCATTATCGAAATAATCGCCAAGGGTGATTTTCAAGAAACCACTATTCCTGCAAAAGACGAGGAATTTGAAGTCAAAATTCTGGCCAATCAGGCAAAACCTGGTTGGGAAAACCGAAATATGTATCGATTTAATATGCTCAATTACATCGTGATAAACGAGGATTCGAAATAAACATCAAATACAAAAGTTACGTATTTTTGTCCGTAGAATCTGAATCTGCAATAAAAAATGAGGGTTATAATTTAAGATTTCAAAGTTGGACCCCTTCCGACCCCCAGGGTTGCGAAGGTCAAATTTGGTATCACTGAGTAGCTTATTTAAAAATATTTAACACGTATATTTTCGTTTTTCAATCTCTTGCGTATTTATCGAGTTATTCGACCGTTTCCAGACTTTTCGGACACCCTGTATAGGTTTATTCTGAAAAGGCGCCTCCCTGATTTGTTTTTGGAATTCAGTGGATAAGTATATAGGGAGGATAGGGGAAAGTAACCCCTCATAATTTATGTAAATGGTATTTAATGCAGAATTAACGGATTTCTTTCAATATTCGGATACATGTTGATAGTAATAAGAAGCTTCGCACATTTGTTGTAGTGTTCTTTTGTTAATTGTAAAGGGGGGTACGGGCGATTACATTCACCTTAAGTTAACTAAATGTAGTTTTATGCTGAGTTATCCGATTTGCTTTAAAGTTTGGATGAAGTTTCTTTCTGATAAGTTGAATTTCTGAACAGTTTTGGATGTTTAACGATTAATTATAAAAGAGGGAACGGGGATCAACGTTTCTTAAATTACATAAATGGGTTTTCTTTCAGAATTATTCTACTTGCTTTGAATTTTGAATAAAGGTTTAATATACGACAAGGCGTATCCCTGATTAGTTTTCTGGTTTCTATGGTTAAGTATAAAGAAAGGAAATGGGGGGAGGTTACATCCTTCCTTACTTTTTCTCGAAAGGCATTGTTATATAAAGCTGTAATATACAAATTATCTGTATAGCCTGTGAGCTCTATGCCATCAGTTTAACTTGGCATCATTCTTTTTATTCAGCTCACAGGCTATCAAAGCCTGAGAGCTTATGTACCCACCCGTTCTGCATGTATGTACGTTCGTACGTAACACGATAGCTCATGATAAAAATATCCGATTCATATGAAATTTTGGATATTGGCTTATTACGATAAGACGCTTCCCTGATTAGTTCTTAGAGTTCATTCGATAAGTATAAGAAGGGGAACGGGAGCTATTTCCCCTCCCCTTAATTTATATAAATCGGTTTTTCATGCGGAATTAGTAGATTTCGTTAAAATCTTAGATGTACGATTATTCTAATGAGGTGCCTCCATGATTAGTATTGGGTGTTCATTGGATAAGTTTAAAAAGGGAGAAATGGCGGAGTACCCCCCCCCCCCCGGTCTTAATTTAGGTTTTTCAGGCAAAATTTACCGATTTACTTCAAATTTTTTATTTAGATTTATTTTGAAAAGGCACTTCGCCGATTTGTTTTTGGAATTCACTTGATAAGTATAAAGGGAGGATATGGAAAACTACCCCTCATAATTTATGCAAATGGTTTTTCATGCAGAATTAACAGATTTGTTTCAATTTTTGGATACAGTTCAAAGTAATAAGGAAGCTTCGCTCATTTGTTGTGGTGATCTTTTGTTAATTATAAAGTGGGGTACGGGCGATTACTTCCCCCTTGAATTAGCTAAATAGTTTTATACAGAGTTATCAGATTTGCTTGAAATTTTGGATGTAAGTTCTTTCTGATAAGTTGAATTTCTGAACAGTTTTGGAGTTTTAATGCTTATTTATAAAGTAGGGAATGGGTAACAACGTTTCTTAAATTACATAAATGGGTTTTTCTTATAATTACATAAATGGGAATTATTCGATTTGTTTCGAATTGTGGATACAGGTTTATTATATGATAAGGCGTATCCCTGATTAGTTTTGGGGCTTTAATGATTAAGTATAAAGAAAGAAAATGGCGGGGGGGGGTTTCCTTACTTATTTATTTCTAAAGGCATTATTATATAAGGCTGTAATATACAATTAGTCTACATAGCCTGTGAGATCTATGCCATCAGTTTAACTGGGCATCATTCTTTTTATTATTGTCTCCGATATCAATGATATACGGAGCCTCCGTGGCCGAGTGGTCAAAGCACCACACTGTTAAAAATTTGAAACTTTTTCTGTATCGTCACTCCGCCGCTTTTATAGAATATCTCTATTTTGACCAATGAGAATACTCCATAATACTGTGAAGTAAACGTTTTCTATAAAAGCTTTGGAGTGACGATGCAGCAAAAGCTTCAAATTTTTAACAGTGCACGCCGCTAATCGCTTATAAGTGTAGGAAGTAGTGGGTTAGAATCCCACTGGGATCATTGCACCATGCTTTTTCTCAAGCTTCCGTCTGTATTTCTTTCTGGTTGTAAAATTTCATTACGCTATCTCGCCCCTCTATATTGAAAATGACTTTTAAGCGGGCTTTCATGTCAAGCACACAAGTCAGATGCATATGTTCAAGTAATAAATAACAAATAATTCAATGTATAGAAATCGTACCAAAAGCACATTGAATTGGCCCCTTTGGTTTTTCCATAGTCGTCAGGGCCATGATTTAAAACAATGTCGATAAAAAGTGCTTAAAACTGCCAGCACTGTTAAAAATTGGAAACTTTTGCTGCATCGCCACTCCACCGCTTTTATAGAAAAAGATTACTTCACTATGTTATGGTGCATTCTCATTGGTCGAAATAGAGATATTCTCTAAAAGCGGTGGAGTGACGATGTAGCAAAATTTTCAAAATTTTAACAGTAGGTAGTACAATATACTGAGACTGATGTTTAGGGCAAGTTGTGACAAAATTATCGATATACGGATGGATTAGTTTCGTAAAATAGGTGAGACGTTAACGAGCATTAGTATGCCGAAAATTAGTAGAACGGCCAACATTTTTAACTGAACATTTTTATCCAAAAGCATGTGAATCTATAAAATTTTATAACTCGTATATAATCACTCTATAGAAAGTACTTATTGACACGGCTTTGCTGTCAAAGAGCCACGTTAATGCCGTAAATAGCTCGAGTAGATTACCTGCATACTGTAAAAAATATAACTATTTAGCTGCATCGTCACTCCCCCGCTTTTATAGAATATCACTCTTTTGGCCAATGAGGATGCTCCATCACAGCCTGAAGTAATCGTTTTCTATAAAGTGGAGTGACGATGTAGCAAAATAGTCATATTTTTTACAGTGCATATATCAGAACATATCATAGCAGGGATACAGAGTGATTCGCAAGTTACGAAAAAATGCTGAACAAGAACCTGAATTCTGCATGATTTTTAAAAAATACAAAAATATTTCCTAGAGAGATTTCTATAAAAGAGGGGGAGTGATGATGCAGCAAAAGGGTAAAATTTTTTACAGTGCACTAAAAATATGGCAGATGAAGATAAATGGAAGAGAACTTGAATTTCGGCATCTCAGATTTTTATACGCTGTAAAAAAAATGACTATTTTGCTGCATCGTCCCTCTACTGCTTTTATAGAAAACGACTACTTCAGGCTATCATGGAGCATTCTCATTGGCCAAAAGAGTGATATTCTATAAAAGCGTGGAATGATGATGCAGAAAATGTTTCAAATTTTTAACAGTGTAGAAAAAAACTACTTCAGGCTATCATGGAGCATTCTCATTGGCCAAAATAGTGATATTCTACAAAAGCGGGGGAGTGACGATGCAGCAAAATTGTCATTTTTTTTAAAGTGTAGGGGGTGATTAATGTGTCAACTCCTCTGCTTTCATACGATCATGGTCCAATGGAGCTAACCAAAGCTATATATATTACCGCTTGCGTAACTTCACTATTATTCAGTTTGTCAAAATGTTGTCGAGTTAACGTAAGGCAATGAAGTGTGTTGTACGATTTTATGCACAGTTTTGAGATTTTCTTTTCAAACTTAAGTATTATGATTGTGTAGAGTCTGTCTTTTTAAGTATTCAATTTTAAATTACATAATATTTGATAAAATTTTAATACCAAGACCGTATGGTTTCGATAGAATGACTTCGTTTTTTTTACTATTGACAAATGACATTGCTGTTACTAAGTGACTAGTAATGAACATTTATATTTGGTGAACTTTAAATGAGCAGCGACTTAAAATTATCTTTCAAACTATTTTCATGGTGTTTAAATATATAGTCAAGAGATAAAGAAAACTGTGTTCAGCGGAATTTTCGTCGTACGTTTTTAGGTTTAAAAGAAGTTGTTGGTGTGATTTGACTGCTACTCACCGCTCCAATGATACCCCCGTTTGTTTCCACTTTCGAAAAATACTAAAGGTAAGTGAATGTTTCTTTTGCATTTCTTTTAATTCTCTATGTGTTTGACTATGTATTTGATTAACATTAAAGTGTGTTATTAATCATTAGTTATTTGTGTGAGGGGGAGGGGGGTTAATGCTAGTATTGCATTCTCATAAGATTCCTTATCGTCAGTTCTATTTTCCGATAATACATATATGCTGTAAATAAAAAAACTCGTTGTATTTTTATATTTAAGCGGTTATGTAAAAGATAATGGAAATTAATTGCACTTTATGTTGAAATGAAAAAAACTCAGGGTTTGCACTTATTAATGCGCCGGGGCTTCTGGGCGATGTACTTCATTAATAGGGCTACCGTAAAAGAAATAAAAATTGTTTAAATCTATAAAAATTATTCCATAAACATTTAAAAACAAAATGTGAAATAGTTTACTTTAACGTAATTATAGTAAAACCCTTCAGTTTTCATTACAGAATGCAGGTTTTTAATGCATGTAATTGATATTCTCTCCCGAAGATAAATTAATATATATGTGAAACAATTCGCGCAGAATTTAGTGATACTAATTAAACCAAATGGCATTAATTTTGAATAAAATTTTACTATTTCGTATAAATTTTAGCACAGCATCTAATGTAATAACATAAAATTATGAAGTAGATGTGTAAGCTATTTGCTGTACTCAATATCGTGACTAACCCCGCTTTGGGTTTCAGAGCTGTCTAGTTTGCGACACAACATTGGAACGTATGTCATCATGCAGTATCATATTTAGATTATATTTTTCCCATTTTCGTTGTTTTCCATAAAATGTTTGTTTGTATTATAGATGTTTAACTCTGTTATGAAGTGTCCTCTTATGCATTTGAAGTTATAGCAATTAGATCCAAGTACGCATAAGATATGGGTATTATCCGCCCAAGCTGACCTAAATTATAAATGCGAATGTCTTAACTTATTTCAAGTTTAAGAAAGCTGTGCACGTGCCACCTTTCCTTAAATTTTTGTATAGTTGTAAGTGCGGCATAAGATTAGAAAACTAATCTTAGTTGAGTTTATATTTCAATTGGTTGGAAAAATGGTAGACTTATTTTTTAAAATTAAATTTGCTTTGCTCTAAATTGTATATGTACGAAGTTTCGAGAATACATTAAATGTAGAATGTTTCAAGGAAATTTATGTATAAAGATAAATTCTTAGATATTTTAATTTTCTTTTGTCAAAGGCCAATATTTGAAATGTATTTTAACTATATAATGAAGCAATCGTTAAATTACTTTAATGTTAAATTACTTGTAATGTTTATAATAGTCGGCTGTACACTCCTGGACAAAATTATAAACTCAGAAAATTTTTAATTTATTTACATCAAAATATAAATAAGCTTAGCTTTACATTAATGAAATTAAATAAGAAAATACATAACTTAAAAAAAATAACATGTGAAACCTGGACAAAAATATAAACTCAAAGTTATTAATTCCTATATTCTGGCATACTTGATATAAATAAATGCATTTTGTCATAAGAAACTAATAAATGGGGTCATTATGAATCAATGCATTTCAATACATCAATACATATTTTAATTTTTCTCACAAAATAACATTATGTCTATGTGAGACCTGGACAAAATTATAAACTCAGTTATGAATATCTACACTGGTATCTTTGATATAAATAAATGTATTTTATGATTATAAACTAATAAATGAAATTATTAGGGATGAATATGTTTTGATACATCAATGCATTTATATATATATATTTTTAAAAAGATGAGTAATATAAATATAGTACATGTGTAAACTGAAAACATAAAATTATAGTTTAAGAAGTGAACGTACTTTTGCATTCTGGTGCAAAGTATTAATGCATACATTCAAAAATGTGTTGAACCGCCATTTTTCTGTATGACTTCGAATATGCGACTCGGCATAGATTGAACAAGTTTTTCCAACTGCTCCATAGACAACTGGTTCCAAGCTGAAAGTATAGCCATCTTTAAATCATTTGTGTTTTGATATTGACGTTCATCGCGATAGACTATTCGAACCATTGCACCCCAACAATTTTCAATGAGGTTTAGATCGGGGCTGCGGGCTGGCCAGTTCAAGACATTTATATACCAGCGCTGAAGCCACTCTTTTGTACTTTTTGCGAAGTGTATTGCTGCATTATCTTGCTGAAATACCCAGTTTACTCCAGCAATCAAAGGTCCACATGGCAAAAGATTATCTTCCAGCATTAACTGATAGTCTTCTGCTTTTTGTTTTCCATTAAGAAAAGCCAGAGCAGTTTTACCATTCTGCGAAAAACCAGCCCACACCATCACGGATCTTCCACCAAAATTTCGACTAAAAATATGTTGTTCTTCATGTTTGATATCGTGCCAGTAGTATCTTATGTCATCTGGGCCATCTAAATTAAACTTCTTTTCATCTGACCAGACAACTGTGCTCCACTCTGTTGTCCATGACATATGCTGTTGTGCAAAATGAAGTCTGGCATTCATGTGATGGGGCTCAAGTTTTGGCTTAGCTTTCATTTTCTTCCATTTCATATTCGGCGCTCGTTAAAGAATTCGTCTGACAGTTCGAGAGCTTACATTTAGCTTTAAAGTATTTACAATTCGGCTAGAAGAAGCTCCAGTACTAGATGTTGTTCGTAAGATAGATCTTCGATTTCTTTCTGTTATTTTTGGACGCCTACCACTCCGTTTCTTCTTTCCATACATTGACGGATTCTTTAAAACGTTTTTTACTGCTCCTTGTGAACATTTAATTAGCAAAGCAATTTGGCGTTGTGTTTTTCCAAGAGCTCTGAATGCCAAAATTTTACCAACTTGTACCTCTGTGAGAACCTTTCCTCGAGGCATTAGAAATTAGAAAAGTTGTTGACTTTTCACTGTTCTAAGAATAACACGCAATGACTCACAATAAACAAGATGTATTAAAAGAAAGCAAAATTATTCTAAAAGTAATTCAAAGGCAGACGATAAATGATTTTTAATAAAATCATGGAGAGAATTGAAAATATGAATAAATATCGTTTGCATTAATACCAATGTGAAAAATAATTTCACTGAATTATTTTCTTATCACAAAACACATTTATTATTTAGATAAAAAATACCAGAGTATAGAAATTCCTAACTTTGAGTTTATAATTTTGTCCAGATCTCACATAATGTTATTTTATGAGAAACTAAAACATGTATTGATGTATTGAAATGTATTGATCCATAATGACTCCATTTATTAGTTTCTTATCATAAAATACATTTATTTATATCAAATGTGCCAGAATATAGAAATTAATTACTTTGAGTTTATATTTTTGTCCAGGTTTCACATAATGTTATTTTTTTTAAGTTATGTATTTTCTTATTTAAATTACTTACTCCATTTTATTTATGAGTTACATTAAATTTAGATGTTTTATTATAAATATTCATCATTATTTCATTAACTTAAAGCTAAGCTTATTTACATTAGGATGTAAATAAATTAAAAAAAATTCTGAGTTTATAATTTTGTCCAGGAGTGTAGTTGACATGACAACTATAAATTCTGAATAATTTAATTTCTGCTCTGTAAGACGTTTAACAAGTTTTAGAAAAAACAGGAAAGTAATGGAAAAGATTAAAAGCGGGGTTTGAGGAGGTTTCACAACTGGCGTATTTAAAAACTTTATAATTCCAAAATGTCTAACTATTATGCTAAATTTATGTACAATAAGTTTATTAATGTAATGTGATGTACGTAAAGTTTAAATAACATGAATGAGAAATTTAATAGCCTTATTGAATTTCTCATTATTTTTAATGAAATTTCTGTATTTAAAAAAGTGGCATATTTTGTACATGATAGCGTTCCCAATTTACAATTTTTTTAATTCTGTGAATCCAGCGATTTTTTGTTTTAATGGGCGCGCAGTATTCATGCATGCGTTACTAATGCGGCGTTAGCGAGTTATCGTGCATTTTAGCGATTCCTGCACAGCGAGTTTCGTGGATCCACTGATGTTTTTCCTTTAGTTTTAATGGGCGCGCAGCGCTCATACACACGTGACTGCGGCGTTGACGAGTTTCGTGGATTTTAGATTCCTGCACAGCGGGTTTCGTGGATCCACTGATGTTTTTTTTTTTAAGCTAGTGCATAGCTTTTATCGCGGGCTTTGAGCGCGGCGACCGAATCCAAAAATTCCGTAACGCAAAAAATCCTAACACATCCGTAACGAAAAAACCTAACACTCGGCTAACGTCGTTTCACTTCGGCAGACATTGACGCGGTATTTTTCAGATATTTAGAGGATATCAAGTCTCAAACTTATGTATCTTACTTCAATTATTATAAATTTATAGTTTCAATAATAATAAAAATTCCTGATAGAATGTGTAATAGAAAAGAATCGTTTTAAGATAAAACAAGGTAGGATAATGTAGCTTTTGGTGAGTGGAGACCCGCCCAATGGTGAGGATCGAAAAATTTAAAATGCTTATAACTCGCGATCTAATTTTCGTAGCGCGGCCAAATTTTGTTGGGTAATTTATTGAGAGAGTGTTAATTTTTGGTGACAGGAGACCCCTCCACAGTGAGGGTCGAAAAATTTAAAATGCTTAACTCGCGATCAATTTTCGTAGCGCGGCCAAATTTTGTTTAGTAATTTATTATGAGACAGTGTTAATTTTTAGTGACAGGAAATCCCCCAAGGGGAGGGTCGAAAATTTTAAAATGCTTATAACTCGCGATCTAATTTTCGTTGTGCGGCCAAATTTTGTTTGGTAATTTATTATGAGACAGTGTTACTTTTGGTGACAGGAGACCCCCCCCCCACGTTGAGGTTCGGAAAATTTAAAATACTTATAACTCGCGATCTAATTTTCGTAGTGCGGCCAAATTTTGTTTGTAATTTATTAAGGTATTGCATAGCTTTGATCGCGGGCTTTGAGCTCGGCGAAAGAGTCTAGAAATTCCGTAAGGAGAAAAAAACCCAACACTCCGGCTAACGTCGCTTCAGTTTTGCAGACTTCGGCACTCTATCCTTCGGCAGACATTGACGCGGTATTTCTCAGATATTTTGAGAATATCAAGTCTCAAACTTATGTTTTTTATTTCAGCTACCATAAACGTATAGTTTCAATGATAAAAATTCCTGATTAACCTACATGTATTGTAAGATAATAAAAATATTTTAAACGATATTAACTTCACATTTGTTCAATACAAGAAAAAAAATTATTATCGGTCATCACGTTCAAAATGTTTAACTTGAATTAATATCAAAGACCAAAAAAAAAAAAAACTGCATAAATAAAAAATAAATAATTATAATTGCATAAGTTGATAAAAAATGCTATGCAATAGCTTTACCGCGGCAGTCCCCGAGTGCCACATGTATTTTTTATTTTAATGGGTGCGCAGCACTCATAATGCTTTAATTTAAAAATATTGAAATTGAACTGAGTTTGGAATCGAGTTTTAACCCACTTCCTGGCGACGTTTTTTTTGAAGCGCGATGACTGCGCCATGCCTTGCTTTCTTTTCCATTTAGGTGCTGCTCTTCTTGACAACCCTCCTTATATTCGGGGAGATTTCGTTCCTTGGCTTGCGCATGCTCCGTTCGTTCTTTCTTTTCTAGTTTTCTTATTGGACGAAAGAGGAGAAACATTTTAAAGTTTGAAGTCTCGCGCCTTGAAATTAAATTTCTTGTGTCTCATTAGAGACCGTTGGATTTCGAAGAGTAACATTGAGCGAGTAAACTTTTTGGGGGGAATATACAAGTGATTTTTTTAATTAGAAACCTTTGTTTTGTATTTAAAAGGAAGTATTTTCTACATTTCTATTGTTTTTTGAATGTATATGCGTGCTTTGTAGTTAAATTAAGCGTTTTAGGCCTTGCTTTAGTATTTTAGATGTTTGAATCTTAATGTTATTTAGTTTCATATTAAATATAAAAGGAAAACATTATTTGACTTCAAAGCTTAGTATATTTCTTTAGAAAATCTATTTTTATTTAAAAAAGGCTGGTTTTGTTTTTAAAAGAAAATGTGTACAGTTTCTTTGTTTCTTGAACAGAATTGTTTTGCATGTTTTGATGTTATACATGTTTTAAGGAAATTTATAGCCGGGGAGTTCAGAAGGGCGGAGCCCCCCTGGGAATTTTTCTTAAAGCTTTGTATTGCGTAGTGTCTCCTGGACTTAAATCCCGCTTCGGGAGACAAAACGCAAAAGCACGCCAGCGTGGCGTATTTTGGAAACGCGCCAAGAAGGGGGTTAAAACTCAGTCGCGCCTATTTGTTAAATATCCTTAATAAATTTTAGAAATAAAATATTTGCAAAGTTCACGAACGTAAGTTGTAAAATCTATGTAATTTTGTGCAAATTTAAGCAGCAAAATTTTAAAATTCATTTTCTGTATATTTTATCCAAGTTGTTTTTCCGAAATTTTTAAGTATGGAACGACGCGTATGAAGAGAACTGCGACCGGGGGAAGTCTCAATTTAGCACCCCCACCACGAACATTTTTTTGTGACCATTTAAAAATGACGTTGGTAGTATAAATATGGTGCCCCCCAAATTTCAGCGCCCGGGGCGACTGAATTACGGGCCCTTCCCCCCCTTTTAGTACGGTGCTGGCAAGTTCACAATTTTATGACTGTTTATTGAAATAAACAATATCTGTAAAATACACATAAATTCCCTAAATTAAAATAATTCGCTTGAATGTACGCAGTGTGCTTTTAAAATTCATTTCTTTTGGTTTTTATAGCGTTTAGTTTTTTTTTAAGGAACAAAAGTATTTTCTATGGCCGCAATCTAGATATATTTTGTACCGTTAGCGAAACGAGATTGACCAAACGAAATTTCGCTCACTTAAAGGGAAAACTTTTTAAAAATGCTGGTTTCTGATTGTTCAATCTCGTTTTGCTCTCTGTATTCGCAAAATCTATCTGAATACTCAACATTAGATGAAAACAATGCATTGATGTTAGTTTATTAATAGAAAAACTTATTTTGTAATTACTAAATCGTCTGCTCCATGAAACTGCATCTGTTAACAAAGAATTCTTTTAGTTTGCTAGATTTTCAGTTTGGAACGCGTGATTTTTCTTGGATAAAAAAAGGATCCTCTTTGCAGTGTTCCGTAACGTAAATGAGAAGTAAACGTTAGTGAATTTTGATTTTATGGCTTCTGTATTTTACTTGTTTTTAAAATTAGTGCATATAAAGTTTTATATTTATCGTGAAGAAATTTCTTAAAATCGGAAAATGGGGAGCTGCAAATTTTTAAAAATTGATAAATATGGAGAGGAAAGTTTGTATAACTAAGAAAATTCCTGGTAAAAGAAGTTAAATAGTTGGGCATTTCCATGCGGATTTGTTTGTCTGTTACGCAACTAAAAATCCCTATGCTTGTTGGCCACCGTTATTTTCGAAAAGTGTGCTTCGCCTTATTCAAATGATGATATATCTTCGATAATCTAAGTCACATTTTCTCGCTTTAAAATACGAGTAGCCAAAATATGTAGTATGTAAATAAGTAGTATGTAACAAGTTCGCATGGAAATGCCCTGTTGTAAATGTTTTTTTTATTTATAAAGGAATCGTCCTTGAAACTTAGCACGTCGCTAATTGTCTGCTAAAAACACTCGTTGTGATTGGGGAGAATTTCTAGGTTGCTGAAAACTCGGTTGGCGCTCGTGGGTGCTTGGCGCGTGTTAAAAAATCTCCAAAATCAAGTGTCTCGGCTGTTCTAGGAATATGCCGAACGCCCGCATAGACTTAACATTATTATCCTGGTCTTTTTCAGTCAGTAGTATAGGCTCTGAAGCATAAAGTGGTTTTATTTTAGAAATACAGTTGGTAAACTTGATAGCTAAATACTCTAATCGCAAATCTACTTTTTTGTTCCTGGCCATAAGCGTTAAGTTTATATTCGAACTCCTGCTACCTAGTTGCATGTACAATGCTGTAACCATTCAAAGTCTTTCATTTTAGGCAATTTTGAAGCATTCAAAATTTTTATCTGTTAAAATATTTTATTTTTGGCTCAGGAGCTTCTGTTTTGAACCTCATTTAAAATGTTTTGTTGGTTAAATATTGTATTTGTTAAATTTATTTTTAAAAACTATTTTATAACCCCCGTTAAAAATGATGGGATGTGAAAGATAAATCTTCAAAATGTTTAAATCATGAAGATAGAATGTAATAGAGGGAACGAAAGGAACATAGATTCAAAAATAGAAATAGTTTCATGGCGCTTCTGCTTCCAGCTTGGGAATGACATGATCACTTTAGATTTTTGATTGCAGATGGCAGCATAATGTCATTGGGTATATTTTGAAATTGCGAAAAATCTAAATTATCAATAAATATGAATGGAAACAAATTGCCAGTTGACAAAGATATAGGCATTTTTCTATTTAAATTTAAGTTTCTAGCAAAACACAAACTTCTGTCAGAAGATGTACATCTTGTGGAAACTTTTAATCATAAAAAATATACAATATTTCTCCGACTAAAAGAGCAAAAGCATTGTATAATTTTTGCATTTTGTTAAACCTGTTTAAGCTCTGATTTTTGATAAATATAACAAATTCTGTAAAACGTAATAAATTTCATTTAAAATATTGCAAATGTAACAAGAAAAGACGAATGTTGCCATAAACATGTATTTAACATATTTATCGTATGATGCCGAAAATTACGTTTAATTCTATAAAATTAGTTATAAAATATTTTTAAACATGCAGTGGAAGGCCTTTATATTCTTTATTTAATATTACTCCTAAATTTACTACACAAATTATTTTCGAATTATTCAGCATTGGCAAATTTTCAAATTTTAATCTGCATGTTTTTTCAAAGTAAATTGCTACTATTCATGACTTTGAGGGGGGGGGGGGTTACAAACTTGTTATAATTTAATATTTTAACTGTGTGCGTATAATTAAAACATTGTACCATGATACTGTACATTCCTTATATTTTTAATTACAATAATTGAAAATATTAATTTTATGTTGAAACAAACTCTTTAAATTAAATTTTTAACTGTTAATAGATGGCGGCACTAAATATTTATCAGCTAAGTCAATGTATGAAAGCTGTAAATACCATGTATTCTTAATCTGATATCTACTTACGTCTAACATGGCCGTGTTAAGTTAGTTTCTCTGGAGGTGAAGCCCGGAGTCTTCCAAAACCTTTATAAAAAGGGTAGTGACATCGTCACTTAAGAATAAGGTTATAACATCCATACAATAATTAAATTCAACGTTTAACACACAATAAATAAAAACATGCTACAGACGTATACGTTTCACGAGCACCAGGGCTCGTTTCCTCAGTGTACAAAAGGTAAAAATGTTAAAAAAAACCCAACTGTCAGCAAGTCGGAACCCAAATGACCGCAGACATAGTACCAAAATACTAGAGATGGGAAAAACAGTTATTTTTTGTTAACAGGTTTCATCATTACACCATTAGCTTGGTAACATGTTACAGTAACCTAATAAATTTTTAACGTTTTACCAAAGGCTAAAAATTTGTTTAAATTCACACTTTTAGGAGACCTTTTTTTAATTTAGGTCATTTTTATAGATTTTAGATAAATATTTGCAGGAAAAGAACATTTTTCTCCTTTTTGAGTAATATTTTGCATTTTTTTCTTTAAAAGATTAATGTCTGAAAAAGGGTCAAGCTCACATTTAAGATGTAGAGTTAAACTTTACAAAAATTCAAAATAAGTTTTCGTACTTCAGCAGTGGTGATGAGAAAACACAGTATTCCCGGATCAGAGTTTACGGAAAACAGTATTCAAGGACCTAATTAGAAATTAGGTCCTTCAAAGGAGCCTACTAGAAATTTTGCATCGCAAAACAAGATCCTTCATTTTTTCCCCTTCAAAGGACCTTTCACAAAATCTTTCATCTTCAAACAGGATCTTTCACAAAAATTTCACCCTTCAAATAGGACCCTTCTCAAAATTCTTTGTATTAGAAATTGACCTTACACGAATCTTTTCAATCTCCAAATTGAACTTTTCATAAATTTAAACATTTAAAAGTAAAATCTGACGGGTCACTTTTACATATACAATGAAAATATGTTTTTTTAAATGCATAGTTCGTCTAACAAAACCCCAAATATAAAGATCATTTAAAATGCCCAAAATTATGATTGATATTTATATAAAATGATGTATAATTTTTTTTCCAAAATTTCACAGAAACAGGACCCTGTGTAGAAAGTATGATCAGACCCCTTGATTGTACATTTTTTAACATTAGCGTCTATTTTCAACATGATTCATCGGTTACAAACATATCCCCATTTGACATTAAAAGATGATGTTTCAAGATCTATTAAAAAAAAAAGACCAAAATAGAGTAATTACATAATATAGTCCCATTGTTTACTTATATTCAATAAATAAGACTGATCATACTAAAATAAATGGTTTACTCTGTGTGTTCTAAAGCATTGCTTTTTAGTGTTTTAAGTTTTTTCTAAAACACTTCACTTTTTCATTTATACCATTTATCGAATAATGTTGATACGATCAACTGTGTATTTTAACTTATCCATTTACAGCGTCCAATAACATTGTGGGATATAAATTACAATATTTAAAAAAATTTAATAAAATCTTTAAAACCTAATTAGGTTTAAGGCAAAATTTTTTAATTAAAATATTTTATTATGAAAATTATATGAACAAATAGTTTTTAAAACGTCGGTCTTAGCTTTTCATATTGACAAGTCATATTATTTTTTTCCCAAATTATTTAAAATATTTTTTAAATTTTAACAAATCTCACTATAAAATAGAAATCTCACTGCTTTAGTAAAATTTTTTCCAAGAAAAAAGTTTTTTAGCAATCCATAGTTATGACAAAATGTACAATAAATAAACAGCTTTACCGCACGCGTACGTAATATCAACTCACAGACATATCCTTCAAGACGCAATCGAAAACATACTGTACCTCACATTAAAACATCCTCAACCACGAAATCAAACGCGAAACTAACCCTCATCAAAATATCATCCGTCTCCAAACGATGCCCGATTCCAACTTGCAAATTTAGAAAACCCTTTTTTTTCCTCTCGATAATTCTCATATTCTAATACTACCAGTCTAGATAAACAGATTCGTATTCAAAGCAACAATATATTTTTAGAATAATATAATTGCTTCGTAGTTATGTATTATAAGTAACTTTAATCTCTTAGAGGAATGATTAAATTTTTTTACGCATCGGAATTGAAACAAATACGATCTCATGTTGAAAGGGAACATAACATTTGAACATTTAACAGTTGGTTTAGAATACTTTATTCAGACAGATAATTAAAACTATAGATAAATTTTATTCCCAACAACAGAAGAACGAGGGAGTTTGCCGTAAGTTTCCCAGACGTACAGACGACGACGAGGCAGTTGAGTTTTGCTAGGACGCGTCTATTATTGTTAGTGGGAGGGGTGACTAATGAATGAAATAAAAGTGATTTTGAGTGTAGGATTTTCTTTTTCATTGATAGGACGGTTTATTGTTTTGGGGTTTTGTTATTTTCGCTGAAATTTGGGTTTATTTGATTGGCGTGCAAATCTAGATTTACTTGACTCGTTTTTAATAAAGGATATTTTTTTTTTCGCTTTCTCTTTGAAGATAGTTAAAAGTTTGAAAAACGATTTTGTAACTTTATTTTCATTACAGTAAAATGTTAAAATAAAGCTTTTTTTTTTTGTTTTATTTTAAGATTTCTTTTCAAGGTAAATGTAAATTCAAGGTATTGTTATAAAATTAATAGGGAGTTTTTAATATTCTGTTACTAAAAAACAAACTTCATAGTAGTAACAGTGTTTTTTTAACTGTTATGTTAAATAATGCCCACCTCTACAAAATACCAACAAGCCTCAGCAACCAATAAGATTAAACCGGACATGAGATGCTATGACATAAATCTAACCAGAAAGTTGATGTACGGTATACTTGAAAGATCATTAACCAAGGAGTTTTTTACCTTATGTATATAGTGCTTCAAAAAAGTCTAAGTCTAGCGGAGTAGTGCATTTTTGGATAATAGTAGCTGAGGTAAAATTAAAATTATGGCCCTCCTCCCAACAATGAGAAGCAATAGAGGAATTCTTTAACTCTTAACATAACCTATATGTTCGGCGACTCTTTTTCTAAGTTTACGTTTTGTTTGTCCAATATAGGACAAACCACACTGACATTGTATATTGTAAATACCCCAATGATCCAGAGGAGAAATTTGATCTTTTAATTGAGAAAAGGTTAATTTATTGACTGGTTTAAATACTACTTTGAAATCATAATGTTTCAAAATATTTGTAACTTTAAAGCTAATGCTTTGATGAAACGGTAAAATAATTAGACTAGAATAAGAAACTGGTGTAGCAGAAGAATCAGGATCATCGAGATGTTTATTAAAACTATAAGAAATTAATTTATTGATGTATGATAAACTGAAGCCGCGATCTATAGCAACTGATCTAATGTAAATGAACTCATCACAAAGAGAACTGTTATCTGAACAAATTGAGCTCTGTTAAAGAAAACCAGAAGCTTTTTGAGAAGGGGGTGACATGAATTAAAATGGGGGGGGGAGTGTGACAGCAAAGGGTTTACGGTAAACACGGGTGTCAAATGAGGTTAATTGACGATGACGAAATAGAAAATGCCTAGTTATTATCCTCACTGTTAATACTCTAAGAAAATACGTCATATAATTCTTTAGTAATTGTTAACGAAAAGTTTTAATATTTGGCGTAATGGAGGAATTAAATAAAATTGTGCTGTGGCGTTTTGTTCATTGTTATGGTAGCGTAATGATAATGCTAGTTTGGGGGGAGGGTAGTACTGCCATCGTAACATCACACAGAAAGCGACAGTCAACCGAAACAAATTGACCTTCCGTAATCGGGTTTGCTATCCATAGTAACAACCACTGTTTAATTCTAGCTTTGCTATTATATAGTTTGATAGTGTAAAATTACTTTGTCACCAATACATGACATGCAATGATTTTGCAGTTTACTACATTTGCTCTATAATCTATTTTATAACAAGAGGAGGTATGCTAAAAATCATACTTACACTGTCTTTCTTTTTAAATGACATGAAATTAAATTTTATTCAAATTAATAAGGAACTTGCTTGCAGATCATTCTGTCCCTGAGTTCATTGCCTTGCCCTCTTTCTTATGCCCTTGTAGTAACTGCTCTGCAGCATCCAATCGTTCGCCGACTGATCGGTTTATAATAAAAATTTCAATAAAAAGTGACTTTTTAAAGAATTAAAAGTTCATGCACACATTCTACCACTAGCTGTTCTGATTGGTATTGAACAAGCTCTGTATAACTGAAATGCATCAAAAGTCAGTGCTGGAAGGTTTTCTGTTTTTTAAATTTTATGATTTCATACTTTTAAGTAAGTTTGCCCAGACAAACCTACATTTGGGCATTCCTGGTTTCTATGAACAGAATTTTTTTACTTAGAGTATCATAAAAGCCTCCTCCCCTACCCAAAATCCCTTTTTAATGCTTATCCACTTCTGTTAGACTTAAATACACTGGCGAATGGCTGTATACCAGGCTGTGCGATTTAAAATGTCTGGGCCATAAATCATTTCATAACTTATGTCATATATGGGTGATTCTACGATAAGAGGTTCAAAAACATGGAGAATTCGGCCAAAAAGAAACGTTCGAGTTTGATCAAAAACCTTTAAATTATGATTTTTGTTCCGTTTATTTACTTTTTCATGTAAGGGCAAGTCACTTTATACATATTTTATAACTTTTTCTGGTCAGTGACTCGCTCCCCTGGCAGTTATCGTGCCAGGGAAAATACGGCAGGGGAGAGACATTTTCGTGTAAATTCAAACTTTTTAACTGACTGAATTAGTTTTTCGGTTAATTGTGTATTTCACTTTAAGTATTACCGTATTGTTTAATTAGGGCAGTAAATGCAATTGAATTAAATGAATATTATAAGTTTTATGACTTACCAGGAGAGATACACGATCAGTGTGCGAAACCACTACAAAACACGGTCGCGTCGCAACAACTAAAAATGGCGACGCTTAAATGACTTGCGCGTTTAGTATTGCTAACTTCAAGCCAATAGATGTCCTTAAGCACTACTTCCAATATAGCCATCCTTGAATTTATATTTGTTTCAGCGGAACGAAATTTGACAGGGGAGAGACACAAAAAAAAAAGCGGGACAAAAGTTAATTTTAAAAATTATTTGAAATGAATAAAAATATTTTATTTTTTATTTTATAATACGTAAGTATAATTACTTAAATTCCAATTAAACATACTTTAGCTAAGCATCTGGCGGAAAAAATATATGTATTGTTTGAAAGTTAAATTGAAACCGACAAGGGGACATGCCAGGGGAGGCGACTTTTTAGACTTCGTAAGAAATTTCAGAAAAATGTGTTTAAATTAGGCATTCAATCGTGATGTTATTTAATAAAGTATATTAAGATGATGCGATTCATTGCAAAAAATAGCAACATATAGAATAAAAAATCTGTTTTAAACAGATTGCCGTACTAATTACCTCTTATCGTAGAATCACCCATATACTGAATTTAAGGTCTTTAAAGTATTTGCAACATTATCAAAATCCGTATAAACTAATACATATGTACATAAAATTTAAAAATTTATTTTATATAATTGATATATATTTTTCAAAATGAGTTCTACTTCATAATCTTGGAATAGCTTCACAATCGGAATAGTATCTTTCCTAACATGTTTAGTGTTACAAAACGACATCGCTTTTGGGGAAGTTTTTTTTTTAAATCTGTGCTTGAAATGTTAACGAGATTTTCTCTTACTATTATGAGCGGAAAACATTTGACTCACTGCGCTCTGCAAGTATTTCTTCGGAACATATTAGAATAAATATTTAATAAAATCGGATTACTGAAATGAGAGGACGTGTGCCGGCTTTTGTAGCAGAAAGGAAACCTGGTAGGATATTCCGCTGGAAACTCGGTAAGTTGGACCATTGAGACATTCAGAAAACAAGTACTGGTCAACCAGGTAATCAGTAATGCCGCACCAGATGTTGCGCATTTCGTGCCACAAGGGTGTAAGAATTCTGTCGATCGAATATAGGAACTAGGCATTATAATCCTTTATCTACAGTCATTAATTGATGAAAATTTTATCTTCTAAAGCATTTTACTTAAATTTTTTAAACTAAATTAAAAGATTTACGTAATCATTTAATAAATTTTTGAGGGATTTTAGAAGGATTGAAGATTTTAGGATTAATTAACTTTGAATTTACAGGGATTTTGTGAAATCTTTTATTTTAATTAGTTTTCTTGGTGTTTTTGTAGAATTATAAAATGTACAAATGTTTTTACAATATAAATATTGAAATATTTCCGAATTGAAGTCCCTTCTCCCTCAGTGCCAAGAAAACTGAAGGTACAAAGGCAAAAGAAACCATCCTTTTAAAAGTATTTTTGTTTTGTGTAACCAATAATGCTTTAGGAACAAAATTCTGTATCTGACACTCATCGTATGCAGTATTACAACTAATTGACGTATTAAAAGGATTTTATAAGAAATTTTAATGGTACTTTTCAGTACTGTCGGTAGATAGTGTTAAACATGCCATCTCATGAAAGTGTAGCTTCATTTGTAAATAGCACTTCGGAGGTAAATTGTGTATCATGCCTCATTTGATCAGTTTTCCAGCTTACAAATACCAGCCTGTGAGGATTGTCACTTTTGTCAAGTGTTTGAACCTCTTGTATGTGAAAAGGGTGCATCCGTTCATTGTGTAGAGCTCTCTACACTGATATGTGCGAAACATCCAGTTCAGCTGAAACTGTTCGCATACTAGTCAGCAAGTTCTGCAATTCTGCAGCGCGCGCATGGCGGTTTATGTATAACATATTAAAAGTATAAACTTAAGTACAAATTAAAAGCACTTTAATTATCATGATCATAGGCTTTGTAAACTGTATTGAATGTGCATATCTATTGGGGGGGGGGGGGGCGTGAATGTAGAACTCTTCTCAAAAGCAAATGTCGTATAGTACGGAAACTGATTTAAGCATGAGCTGTTTCATGGATATAAATTTAATAATTTGGTCTCTTTTAATGACCAGTTTTTAAAATTTTCTTATGGCGATATCAGTCATCGTAAGTTCTGGTTTAGATTTATCAATTAAAACCTTTTTTTAACAAAAGTTTTACATGTTTAGATTCATAGTATTCTAGATGCTTTTGACATTTTGATCAGAAAGGCGAGTGTTTTTTGTACAACAAAATTGCTTATTGACTTTAGGCGTGAAACAAATATTAAAGTTTTTTTAATGTTTCTTCAAGGAAGTGAAACAGATTAACTATATATGAGATGAAAATTTTAAATTCCGCTGAACACAATCCATAAGAGAACTCTCATTTAAATTCAATTATTAGAAATAACTTCTTGCATCATTAGAGATCAGAAAAATATAAAACTAATTATAGGATAAAGTATTTTTTTTTGCGAACTTGGCGATTTTAATCTGTTTATGTACAAATAGTAATATGTGACAGTGTAATGCTAGCATTGATATTTTTTGTTATGTACTATATTAATATATTAAAAATTTCCTGATTGTTCCAAGAAAAATTTTGCACTGCAACATCTCTTGATTAATGTGGCAGATTTGTCGTTGAATATACAGGATAAACTCCACTAATATTTGTGAATGTATTAAAAGTTAACTTTTTTGTCCTGTTTAGAGATTATGAACTGTATACACTATTGTGACACTGATTCTATATTAACTTTTCACGATTTCATACGATTTTAGCTTAATTCAACACAGATATTTATTCATCTTTCCATAGATTCTTCAACAGAATAGCACAATATAAAATTAGTCTCAATATACTAAGTAACGGTTTTTATAGAAAATGTTAGAACATCAAAATATTGATACTTTTCATTTTCCCATGGTTCCAGAAAAGCGAAGAGAATCCCGACTGCAACCAACCTTCTCATTGAATTCACAATGTTAGTGTTTCATTGTAGAGTATGCAAGATAAATATTGCGAGATTATTTGAAAAAACAATAACAGAATTTTTTTGGCCAGTTTGTGAGATTATGGACAAAATCAATATTATGAATAAATTGTAATATTGACACTAATTCCACTAATTTCTCCTTCTCTTCTCTAATAGTATAGATTTGTTCAAATTTCATAATTTCAGCTTAATTTACAACTGATATTTACGTTGATCTTTCTGGGGAAGCAATGTAGCTACAATAGAAAAGCTAAAAATAATTGCAATGAATTTAAACATTTCGCATAAAATAAGATAAAGCAACAAAATATAGATCTTTGTCTAAGTTTCCTAACTGTTAAAGGAAAACTGGAGATTTTGCGCTGAAACCTATTTTTTCATGAATTTAATTTGTTGCAGTTATCCATTGAAAGATATACCAGATAAATATTACAGGATTACAAATTGTAAGGCGATTACTTCATACACATTAGTTTTGGCCCAGTTTCTAGATTACAATCGGGTATAATGGACAAATACTAATGGGCACTTTAATTCTAGCCGTGCGCTGTTTAATAAATTTCTACAAAACTAGTCTTTAGCACCGAAGTTTACATTGATGTTTCGGTGAAAATTTTCCTACAAAAAATAGCCAAATGTAAACTGTAGTCAGAATAAATTTTACACTCTATATGAAATAAGACGTGAAGAGATTCTTGTCTTTTTCAAATGGTTCCAAGAAAAATTGGAGATGTTGCTCTGAAACCTTTCTTCGCTATGTTTTCCTGATCCATTGTCGCATACACAATAAAATTTGCAGGGCTGCAATTAATAAAATGATGGTAAAAACAACGTAGGATACACAATGTAGTCTTCCTTTCATTAAATTTGCATTGCCGTAGAGATCAGTTTAAAATACAGACCTGTAGTCTTTTATAAGATTTGCATTGTTGCAGTGATCCATGATAGGATATACAACATAAAAAGTGAAGGAATATTTGTAAAACAATAGAACTAAAAAATAAGTGTAGGATGCACTGCGACCTTCCTTTTCATTAAATTCGCATTCTTGCAGCAATCCATTGATAAATTCCTATTTACTGTTTGAAAAAAAGTCGAACTCAGCACCTGCTGCCCAGTAGATTTGAGAGCAGAATTTCTCAGCCACAGTTAATATCTTAATGTTTTTGTCTTGGCATTAGTAATTCTTTAACCTTTACGCAAGGGATAGGGCACCCTCTATTTGAAAAGATATCGGACAGATGCTGGCCGACCCTCCATATAAAGGTTAAAATTGAAATTTCTTTTAAAAACTGTTAAATATATCTACTTTCGTAAACCAGATTTACTTTTTTACACGCAACTGTAACGCTACGTGAAAAGCTTAAAATCGGAACATATATAAAATCCGATAGCCATATATAATTAAAAATGGCCACCATACGTATTGTTTTCGTAGAAGACTATTTTAATCCTTTTCGTTTTGTAATCTGAGCAGTTTAAGGTATCGCGAACTATGAAAGAATTGCACTCTTGTCATGTTTCGCAATTTACAATTTTATCTCTATTAATAAAATAAGAAAAGGAAAGCGGTAGCATTGAACTCTGATTGTCCAGCTGGTAGGCGAGCGCTTTTGAAAAATCCTTTAACTAGAATAATTACAAAAAAGCAATTTATTTTAAATTAATCAAAATCAGTGAGCATGAAGTTTTGTGGTCCCCTTGTACATAAAAATACCATAAATCTAAAACTAGATTTTTTTTTGCAACTTTAGCTTTTCTGATTTATATGTATGGTATGCATGATGAACGGGCTTTGTACGACATCAAACTTTAGTGAATGGCATCTCTTTCAGAGGTAATTTTACTTCTATACGAATTGGGATGCTCACACAGTGCAATTTTTCAGTTATGGATTAGAATATTGGGGATCATGAGCTTAATTATTTACAAAAAGTCAAATCTTTTTAATTTCGCTGTATCTGTTGTATATCGTAAAATTGCTCCAGGATGAAAATTAAGATTTTCTTTTTAATTTCAAAATACTATTTTCCGATAGCAAAACGCGACAAATGTGTACGCCCATATTCGAAAAGACTATCTAGACAAACATTTGAAGCGTTTACCCCGAATATAATTCCACATATACTCTTGTACATTCATTTAAAGTTTTAATTTCATGTGAATGTCAATTGGTTTTTTTCACATATCCCTTTTTAGCTCACAGCTATCAAAGCCTGGGAACTTAGACTGTATCATACTGTAGCGAACACACATACAAAATTAATAGGCAGTTATAGAATAAGGAATTTTAATTAAAACAAGATTACGTACTTGTATATAGATACGAAATTCACGCATTGCCTGAATACATACATTATTTCGTTTCAGTACAAAAAAATTCTGATAATAGTCCCAAAAAGTGAATTTGTTTTTTTTACCAATTACATCAAAAAATTGATTTTCCATCTTAAGTAATACGTTATTTTCTCATTTTGACGGTCTTGGCACCGCGTGTCTCAAAAGGGACCTTGCGCCAGAAACCCCAATATAACCAACCATCGTAAGTCGTGTATTAAACAATACTTCAGGAGCAAACAAAATATAAAATGCGGTCAATTAGGTCTATTCGACCGAAAACAACCACTTTTGAAATAGATAAGAAAATTCCACTCTAAAGGTTCCATTTTAGTTTTTCTTCCTTTCTGTGACATTTGGAAATTATGGGTTTTTTCCCGGGCTAAAAAAGTATTGTCTTTTATAATTTTGCAAGGAGTCCTTTCAATTCCGCATCAGACTGTATTATATGTATACAAATAGATTCATAAAGACGTTATAAAGAATTTTAAATATTAGGTACTTGTATATAGGTACAAAATTCACGCCTCGTCTTAATACGTGAAACTCCTTTCGTTTCTGCACTAAAAATTCTGATAAATCTCCAAAACGAGAATTTGCGTATTATTTACCACTTACAGCTAAAAATTATCCCTTTTATCACCATGGCGTTTTTCTTATTTTGATTTTGTCTTGGCGCAGCGTCTCGAAAAACGGACCATGCGCCAGAAAACGGAATACAACCAACCAACGTGCAAAGGGATTACACATTTATATTTCAGGATCAATCATAACTTAACAATAAGCATTTCAACTTCCCATCTGACTGTATAATACTGTAATATATACACATGGAATACAAAAATGAGCAACGTTTAAAAGCACCAAATATTGTACATAAACAGCAAACCGGTTTCGGTAGCATTTAGCGTACTATCGGCAGTGCTAATGGAAGTAAAAATCGTCTCATATATAGAGACGGAGGATTGAAGGCAACCAACAGGTTGGCAGTCATCTGCCAGTTTTAGAGGGTAGCTCTGAATGGGACGAACCCCCTTCTTTAAATGTTAACGGGCTTCACAACCCTGGCCACCTGAGTGATCTTTCCTTTTCCTCTTACTCCTCTTGTCTACTATTTATCTTTATTTCACTCTCATTGTGGTTTCAACTTAGGAAGTGAGGGCAATTCCACATGGGACGATATCATTCTGTACATCGACTCGTGGGAAATTGTAAACCACCCACATGTTGGCCGAGTGTGGCGACCCGTGTTCCTGGAAAAGGGGATCCTGGCAGTTGAGGGAAACCAACACACTGCTTTGGCCTCTGCTTCAGGTAGACGGAGGAGCATATTGGTCCCGTATGCATAAACTAGCCGGTCAGCTGACTTCCGTCACTGGCTTTAGGGATCAATTGATTGAGCAACTACTGGTCATATCGTTAAGGGTGGAGACTGACATAGGGTTGTATTGTGACATGAGCCCTGGTTAGAACTGTTGCACGAATGTGCATCCCCATGTTGGGCTTGGTATTTGATGGTGCAGCCGAGGTCTCGATTTTATTTTTAACATAGTTGGGAAAAACTTAATATCCTTTTTTCTCTCCCTAGTGGAGAACAACATACTGTAGAGATCCTTCACTCGCTTTTTTATCATTAAATGTAGTGATGGCCACTCTGATTGCTTCTTTAAAAAGACGTCGCCTTTTCTCATTGCTAAAACATTAGTCTGTCTTGAGAAATGGTCATTTAGGAAATGGTCAACTACAATCTGAGGATTTGCTAGTTGAGGTTTCTGCAGCAGAACAATCGCAACTTCTAATTGCTCTACAATAGGTACCTTAAATAGCAATTCATTCACCTAGTAGGTTTCATTTGATTTAATTTTTTGAACATTTATCTCATTTAATATCTGACTTCTTCCGATTTTCAAGTATTTATCCGTTTTAAAAGGAATTAAAAATTTTCACGAATCCAATAGTTTTTTCTTGTACAAAAAAGGTTTTGAGGATCAAGAACTTGCGTCAAGAATCCTCGCAAATGAATTAATTTCCAAGTGTAATAATGTATTTTCTTTCTATAAGAGAATAGCCAAAAACTACTATCTCCATCGTCGCCAATAGGGCATTATGAGAGAACTCAGCAACGGCAAACAAACTTCAAACTGGCAGTGCGATTACAGCAGAATAAAAAATTTCCTCTTAAAAAATTGAGGTCCGAGAAAATACACCCCCATCATGTAGGATTAAAAAGCACTAGTTAAGTCTCCTGCATTAAGTTAAAAATCACATGCACTCCCAACTCGAAAAATATATCTTGGAGTAAAAAATTTTGGAGGGTCCTGGCGGGTAGTCTTGTTTTTAGAACGATCTGCGCAAACGAATATGCAGCTTTGACTTCTGTTCCATCTGAAAAACAGAAACACGGTCTGCTTAACAATGCATCCATCTGTGAGGTAAAATAGTAACAAGGGATAATTCAATAATGGTGTAACTTAGGTAATTTTTTTCTCCTGGCTTACACGAGCAATTCACTCATGTAAACTCGCTCGTACCCTACGGGGGGTATACTTCCATTAGGTATTCACGGGCTTCGCAACTGTGGGCAACTAAACGATCTTTTTCCTGAATTATCTTTCTTCTTTTTTACTCATAGTGGTTTCTTCGTCAGAGATGAAGACAATTCTGCATAAGCCGATATCATCCTGTATACAGACTCATGGAGACTTGTAAACCACCCACGTGTTTGCCGTGCGCGATGATTAGTGTCCTTGTAAAGGGTGATCCTGGCAGTTGAGGCAAACCAACAAACTGCTTACCTCTGTTTCAGATAGACGGGAGGTGCATATTCGTCTCCTATGCATAAATCGCCTTGTTTGCTGACCTGAGTAATCTTTCTCCTTTCATTTTCCTCTTACTCCTGTTTCTTTCATCTTTTGTTTCACTCTCGTTGTGGTTTCCTCTTCGGAGGTGAGGGCAATTCTACATGGGCCGATATCAACCTGTATATCGACTCATGGAGAATTTTAAACCACCCACTTGTTGGCCGTGCGCGGCGACCCATGTCCCTGGAAAGGGGGATCCTGGCAGTTGAGGGAAACCAACGCACTGCTTTGGCCCCTGCTTCAGGTAGACGGGAGGTAATACTGGTCCCGTATGCATCAATCGTCTTGTTAGCTGACTTGTTATTGGCTAAGAGATAAAGTGAGCGGACAAATACTAGCCATAATGTTAAGGCTGAAGACTGGAATAGGAGTTTCCTGTGACCGTATGGACCCTGGTAAACACTGGTGCACGAAAGGTGCATCCCTTGTTTGACTCTGTAGGGGATGGTGCGGGCGGAATATAAATTGTTTTTAAATGTGCTTGGAATTTCTAAATCTGTCCGATGTGGAGAGCAAAAAATCTTAAAGGTTGAGGCCAGGTGGGGAAGAGTTTTTTTCACTTTTTGTTGTATTCAGCTCACTGATAACCTGTCTGATAATTATTTCAAAAACTTCTTTTAATTTTGCCAAAATATTCCAGCCCATTTTGTGATGACTCTCTCACAAAATTATATCTGGAGATTGTTTGCTTGAGATTTCTTTCGTCAGACAATCGCAACATCTATTTAATTTCAATATAACAGCTTATTTTTTCTGTTAAAGTATGTCACTCTAAAGACTTCCCATGGATGTATTATCAAAAACAAACTTTTTCTATTTTACAGAAAAGAACTTCAAACATATCTAAAAGATCAAAATGTAATACACGATATATCACTATCCGTCGAATAGTCATACTGTCTATTAAACACATTCTATCGGTCAATAACTGGATTTCACCATCTATACTTAAAGCTGCGCATATAAGCTGTTAAGTCTGGGCTCTGTTGTACACCGTTCATTTATTTTAGATGCCAATGTCATATCAATACAAATACCTGTCTGTGCTGAAGTAGTTCCACGACAGTAAATGTTGCAATCATCCTGAATGATGTGTAAACTAAAAGGGTGACCCTGCCTCATACTCTCGCTCATGTCCAAAGTGGATCCAGGGAAAAAATTCTTGCTATTAAATTATAAAACCTTTTTCTAACCTTAAGTTCGTAAAATTGTTGAATCTAGGACACTGTCGATTTCCTACTCAAGTCTTCTCAAACCTTCAAAGTCTAAGGCACATAAGCACCCAGATTGAAACCTTATTTCCCCTAAGCATTTCACCTGTGACTCTGTTTCTGCTACTCAAAAGAAAACCAGTGAGTCTGTTGCCACTAATTAAACTCCCACCAAAAGTGCCCCCAGAGGAATACCTTCTTAAGGTATTCACGGGCTTCACAACCCCGGGCAACTGAGTGATTTTTTCTATTAGTCCTTATCTTCCTTTCATCTTTGTTCCACTCTCGTTGTGGTTTCATCTTCGGAGGTGAGGGCAATTCTTAATGATCCGATATCCTGTATGCCGACTCATGGAGAATTGTAAACAACCCACGTGTTTACCGTACGTGTCCCTGTAAAGAAGGATCTTGGCAGTTGAGGGAAAGCAACACTGCTTTGGCCTCTGCTTCAGGTAGACGGGTGGTGCATATTGTTCACGTATTCATCAATCGGCTTATCAGCTGACTTTGTCACTGGCTGCAAATGGGTAAAATTGTAATGTTGTTTTCTCTGCATTTCATTTTAAATGCAAATAAAATATGATTATTTCAATATTGCATAAAAAATCTTATTTAGGAATATATATGTAATCCTTGAGTCTTAATCATCCTTCAATACTTTGAAAATTCATTAAATTTATAGAATTATAATATCTTAAGCATTGCTTATATTGCAGTGAAACCTGGAGCTTAGTGTACGGAATACACTGGTTTCCAAATATTAAGGAAAAATCACAAAAATAGCGATATTTCAAAATATTACATGTAGATTTTAATGAAACTCAGCCACAATATGCAACGCATAGTAAGGTATAAAATAACATGAAAAGAAATTAGCAGACAATTATGGTGTTTCAAAAAATAGCATAATTATAAAATTAACAAAATCAGTTTGCCAGTTTGTTATAGGAAAAGTACCTTTAATATGCCGTATGATCACCCCTAGTAGCAGTACAGCGCATACAGCGATGTGTCATACTGTCAATTATGCGGTCGATGAGTTCGCTGGGAAGTAAGAGCCATTGCTCTTCCAAAGCAGTTGTAAGCGTGGCAAGGGTCAGAGGAGGGGGATAGAGAGCAGCGACACGTCTCCCTAAAGCATCCCAAACATGCTCGATGGGATTCAAGTCCGGTGATCGAGCTGGCCATTCCATGCAATGAATTGTCTCGTGCTGAAGATAATCTTCCACTATGCTGTGCGGTATAGCGTTGTCGTCCTGTAACAAGAAATCATTACCTATTACACCGGCATAAGGTCGCACATAAGCATCAAGGATGTCATCTCTATAGACGTGAGCATTCACGGTTCCACATGGAAAGACATGGAGGTATGTGCGTCCACCCAAAGAGATACCACCCCAAACGCAGACACTGCCTCTTCCGTATGTTTCTGTTTTACGAATGTTTGACGGATGATAGCATGTTCCCTGTTCTTTCCAAATCAAACAAGACCTACTATCGCTTTGGAGGCTAAACCGGGACTCATCCGTGAAGAGTACACGCATCCATTGATCAACCATCCAGTGGGCATGTTGAAGTGCCCACATCAAACGTTCTCTCCGGTGACGTGAGATGAGCTGCACACAAATTTCTGGTCGCCTGGCGTAAAGTCTACCTTCGTGAAGCCTTCTACGCACAGTAGACATTGACACCAACCTTCCAGTGGCTGCAGCAAGGCAGGATCTAAGGTGAGATGGGGTTTCGGTTCTATTCCTTAGTACACATAACCGCAAATATCTGTCACCGGCGCTTGTCGAAACCCTTGGCCGTCCTTGGCTGAACCTTCTTGAACCCGAACCAGTGGTTTGAAATTGTTGTCAAACCCTATGAACCACTGAAGGACTCGCATTTAGTCATCTAGCCACCTCTGCCTGACTTTGTCCTGCCTCCAATCTCCCAATAGCTCTAAATCGCAGTTCTGTGGGCAAATGATGCCTCGAGGTCATTGTAATGAATTGGCTATCCTAGATTTATAATATCACTATCACAGCGACAACTGCAGTCTTACTCTCTAACGTGCATTTTTATGTGCCTCACGGATGACACAATGCGATTGCAGCGCCACTAATTTGCATTTGATATTTTTATTCAGCATCTTTTATTTAACAATATATGCAAATTTCATACGGATTGCTCTCTTTTTGAACGAGTTATCGCTATTTTTGTGATTTTTCCTTAATTTTTGGAAACCAGTGTATTACGAGACAAACGCTTAGAGGGTTAGGGATCAAGTGATCGAGCAATTACTAGTAATCTCGTTAAGGGTAGAGAGTGATATAGGGTTGTCTTCTGATCGTATGGGCCCTGGTTAGCAGTTTCAAGAATGTGCATCCCCTTGTTGGGCTCGGTAGTGGGTGGTGCGGTCGGGGTCTCAATTGTTATCTTTTTAATATGGATGTAAGTTCTCTCCCTTCTATCTCTTATGTGAAATTCAACAAACTGTACACAATATTCATTTAACTCGCATTCTTGTAGTGAAACGCATTGATAGTGATTCTGATAATTCATTTAAGAACACTTCACCTTTTTCTTATTACAAACATTTTAGTCAGTTTTTTGTGATGCACATTCTCTCAAAATTTGCAGTCTCGGTGTTTACTGGTTGAAGTTTCCTCAATTAGCCATTTAGAACTATTAACCCCTTAACGCGCAGTGTTGCCGCGTCGGCAACACCTAAAGTTCCCCCTGTTTAGAGACCCAAAAACTACTCTAATGGCTACTTTAAATCTTTCTTATGAGTTCTAGATGGCAGCACCATACAGATCACTGTTTTTAAATAATAGGTAAAATGTTTTGCTGTAACACCCGCTTCACAGCAATGCTCTTCTCACTGCGCTTATCAATGCTTTACTTATGGGAGGTTACCACTTCGGCAACAGCTGTGTAATTAAAATGGTTTGTGCAATCTTAACAAAACAATACCTGTATACTCCTCTAGTTCTAAATAGATTGCCTAATTTTTTTTCTTTAAATTCCATCTTTAAAGAGTAGTGCGCCGGAAAGGATTAAATTCTAATACAATAGGTCCATTTTCTGTTTCTATTAAAGCACATCCAACCCTTAATATATGGCGTGGCGTGATATCGGAGCCAGATCTTTTGTTCTCTACCAGGAATAAACCCTTAAAAACTAAACCAAAACATTATAGATATTAGACTCATTACTATCCCGTGGCTGCCAACTTCTACGCGTATTTAAAATTAAACATATTAGAAAAAGAAATTTTTAGCAAATAATTAATCATATATTGAAACATAACATTGAATATATTTGGTATATATTTTACTACAAAAATTTTGGTTCCAAAGCTGTTTATGTGATTTAATCAGGTGTAGTAGTTGGCAGCTCTGCCATCCATCGAAAAGTGTTTCCGACGAAGCACATTCTCACCTTAAACAGCCCAACTGAGATTGACTGCTCCATCTCCAAAAAATACTCAATGTTCCTCTTTCTCCCAGTAGTGTCTCTGAAAGGTCTTTGTACCATTTTAAAAATTCAATGTTCCAACCAAATTTTAAAGAGCAGGCACATTTAAGGTCTGTTATGAACTCTCATTTGAATAAAACTATCAAAATGCATCGAAATAATTAGTACGTTTATGC
The DNA here is from genome assembly GCA_964019185.1 of Maratus speculifer. Lineage (NCBI taxonomy): Eukaryota > Metazoa > Arthropoda > Arachnida > Araneae > Salticidae > Maratus > Maratus speculifer. Next base: position 441,845,946 of record OZ025290.1, on the reverse strand, counting down.
TTTTTTTTAAATTAAAAGATAAAGCGGTACTAACCTGTTAAACAAGTAGAGATCTGTACATTTTGTTCATATTGTCAGAGCCCAGTTATGGCTTTTTGGCAAAATTGGCAGTTTTGTGATGTATGTAGCACCCGAAATGAGTCTAATCGATGCCAAAATTGGATTGAATATTTTGTAGTGCCAATGTCTCAAGATTGAAACCAAAAATACTACTAAATTATAATTTGTCGAAGTATCAATCCCCAAATTTTCAATTCATACGTATTTGTGGCATTACAATTGTTTCTTTTTCTTTCTATGAGTACAAAAGTTTATTGGATTCGTGAACATATTCAAATTTGTTTTCGCTGGATTTTTACGCAAAGGTTTGGATGACAAAAATATGGTTTTTACAAAATTTCAGTCTGACTCATTCCGTGGGCGCTTCATCTCAAGAACTAATAAATGGAATTTATAAAGCTGATTCAGTTACCCCCTTTATGAATTGTTCAGATTTACTTTTTGGTTTAAATACCTCGATAGGTGACGCTGGTATGCAGTCTTTTTCACTTACTGTAATTTCAAGAACAAATGCACAGATGTTCATCGATTCAATTTGTGATTTATATAAATTTTTTTTTTGGAGTTTATAGCCCAAGGGGGCACTGCTAAACTTCATTATTCACGATTTATCGCTATAGTATTTTTGTCAAATTAAAAATAGAATATGCACTACAGCGAGCAGGTTAAAACATGAATTGCTCGATTTGGGAAAGTGCTAATAATTTCATTTGATTTCCTGCTATGCTTTTGTTTTCTTATTAAATATTACTTTGCTAACAAAATAATTGCTTGTAAATTTAGTGTTCTTTAAAACGTAACTGGGATTAAAGTTTATTGAATAACTGGCAATTTTCACTCAAAAGTTTAAAAAATGCAACTAGAATTATGTCGTAATCGATTGAATCATCGGACGTAATCGGAGGGCAGACGTTCATAAAATTGCCCACAACACAATTTGCTTTATTTTCATTATCACCATCTATCTGCACTGGTTGCCCATACTGATGCAATCTAAAAAAATAAATGTTTGAGCCCCAGTTTCTTTATCCGGTTAAAATTACGAAGTGAGGAGGGGCATGTAGTCGTATTTCTTTAATACTTCCCTACTGAATGTAAAGTACATTTGACATGCTTTGAGAATAGATTTAAATTCATACTTATTGGTTGCTCATTGCATAAATCTTTCTCACAATTTTTCTGAACAAAACATCTCGCTGATGTAAATCCATATTCAGAGGATGATCTGTCGATTGGGAAGTTGGTCCTTTCATAATGTTTTATTTCGTATGCTAGATACTTGCCTCAATAGCCTCGGAGAGGGAGGGGTTATTGCTGCGAAAATATTCATGACAAAAAGGTGAATTTGTATCTGTTCTAAAATATTTTGAAAAAAATTCCTTTGTGTATTCTTAAATGAATGACATCTGCAACGATCAATTTAACTGTTTTCGATTAACGAATATTTAAATGAAAGGATGACACTGATAAAATTAATTAAAATAAGACGTTAAATTTTTGTTTCGTCGTGCGACGCCAGATGTTAAAATGAAAGTATACTTAATTTGAAGTCTATCTTAGTTTTCGTGCTACACAGGGGAGCGAGAGGAATAGTGTTTCGTCAGATGAACGAATTTCTAACTAAGGAATTTTTTGCGCTGCACAGGTCTGTAGATTAATTCATTTAAAACTACAATAATCTGTAGAAGATAAATATATATTAAGTCTTGAACTAAAGAATACAATATAATTTTCCATCTTTATTTATCTCGACACAAATCCACAAAGAAAAACGAGTATATTCACTATCTTAACAAAAAATCACTATTACATATCTATCTCGTACTACAATTTACGGGTTTTATTTTTAAACTCCTTGAAAGTTCCAGAAAATCATTCATCCATTCTGCCGTTGCCACCTTTTTTTTAAATCCGAAGAAACTTTAATTTAGCACAATATTCTGTCCGTGACAGGTCACGCAAAACCATGGGGTCAGTCCTTGGCAATAGAGTTGGTCCTCAGCCGAGCATGTTCATACCAGAGTAAGTTCAGGGCAGTAGAGTTTTTCCGCAAAGCTCCTTGACTCTTACAATAATCTCCTTTTTTGAATTAAAAAAATTAATGTTCGAAATCCATTCTTTAAATTAATGAAAATAAAATACGATCGGCATCTTCACTTTTTGAATTTTGTTTATTCAGACTCGCACTTGAAACTTCGAATCTGATAATATTGAAAGACAAACTACTATTCCTATCTCAACGGGGAGCGGGTTATCTTTTTGATTATATTGATTGCGGATTATATTGAGTCGTCTCTACTGGTACCATTTTTAAACATTTGAAAATTTGATTTTACAGTACTTTTAAACACTTCGTTGCAAAATAAATAAAAATCTCTTAAGTGAGGTATTCAAGCAGTTTATTTATATTAAATAAAACTAGCGATTCAATTGATTTCAAGGACATTTTCACTTAGTTATTTGTCTAGATAACTGAATTTTTTAAATACATTATCACACATGTTATAACAAAATTAAGTTCACATTTATTATTCCATTTATATAAATAACTATACAAATTTTTAATTTTATTTAAATCACAATGAAACTTCCTTTGGAAAAAAAATGGAGGGAAGGAAATTTAAACAGCGCTGTACAAACCGAAAACGGCCATGCGTGGGATATCAACATATACATCAGAAATATTGGAAAAAAGGGATAAAACAGTTTCCAGAGCCGAGCTTCTCCATGCGGTCAAACAAAAAGGGCACGAGACCTCAGATCCTAGAGGAACAAAGTGACGTGCAGCCGCTACGGCCAGGAACGGCATGTAGGGACCCAAGCGTCGCCACTGAAATGACGCCGTGCGAGCACCACCAGGCTGCCACCGAGTAAAGCGATATAGCAAGCAGTGTAAAACATGCCAGAGCACACCGCTGATCAATGGACCAAGACTTCAGAGAGGACTTGAAGGAAAGAGACTCTAATTCTCGTTACGCACAAGGAAACCACTGAAAAACCTTGTGTAGTCACTTCATCCGAATCGCGCCCACAATTGGACACGGACTTCTTATAGAGTAGTGCGTTCGAACTATTTGGAAATCGGAGTTCGATAAAATCTTCAGAAGACGGCCGCCTGGCGGCCCACCCGGTCCAAAGTGTCTATTTCAACGATATCCTTCCTGCTGTAATGATCAAAGCAAAGATAGGTAAGCGTTCGAGTGTGGAAGTTTGGTGGGAAATTCTTTTCCCTGATGGACCTCCACAGGGGGCACTCAGACGCAATGTCTAATCGTGCTAATCCCATTCCCGCAAAAGCACACAGTTGCCTTTGAAGAAGCGGGCCTGATGATCACCCAAGGTATCGTGTCAGGTTAGAACCTGGTTTAGAAAGACCTCCACATGGGGCACTCATAGACACAACGTCTAATCGTGCTGATCCCGTCCCCGCAAAATGTAGATTCTTTCATGGATTAAGAAATACGTAAAATTGCTCATTAGATTCTTTCGTTCATGTAGATTTTTATGAAATGTTCCATATAAAACATGGCATAAATTGAATTGCAACCGAAAGTCCTTATTACAATGTCCTTCACTCATGTATACATATGTAGTGTTCCACCCAAAAAATGGCACAAAAATGATGATTCGATCTAAAGGCACATATACACTTTTGTGTTATAGTAAAAGCAATAATTTGATGTTTTCATCATAACTCTTTTTTAAATAGGCACTTCTAGACGCCAAATTTCACAATCTTGATTAATGCTATTTATTAAATGTTGATTGTATTAAGATTTTAAGACAACGAGATTCCTTATTTTTTTCGTGTATATTTATGAAATGCTGTTATAAATCATGGCGTAAATTGAAGAGTTAGAACCAAGGCACGTATGCATTTACTCTTGTGTTAAAGAAATCTATTATTGTTCCTTTAACATGTCTATCTAAATCGGTACTTCTAGACGCCAAATTTCGTAAAATGTCATTTAGACATTTGGTAAAAGTACATTCTTTCATGGGTTTAAGATCTAAATAGACTAGTTTTTAATAAATATTTTACTACTTGGAAGATAATGAATGTCATTGTTTTGCGTACTATTAAAGTAATATTCAAGATAATTGATAAGGAAGATTTTTTGGAGATGTTTAGAGAATATTGTATTACAATATTTATGTTGCAACTTTCTAATACATTACGTTTTATTTCCCCCAGGGGGATACCTTCTTTAGGTATTCACGGGCTTCACAACCCCGGGGCACCTGAGTGATCTTTCTCCTTTCCTTTTCCTCTTACTTCTCTGCTCTTCCTTTCCTCTTTGTTTCACTCTCATTGTGGTTTCCTCTTCGGAGGTGAGAGCAATTCTGTATGGGCCGATATCATCCTGTGTATCGACTCATGGAGAATTGTAAACCACCCACGTGTTGGCCGTGCGTGGCGACCCGTGTCCCTGGAAAGGGGGATCCTGGTAGTTGAGGGAAACCAACACACTGCTTTGGCCTCTGCTTCAGGTAGACGGGAGGTGCATTTGGTCCCGTATGCATCAACCGGCTGGTCAGCTGGCTTTTGTCACTGGCTTTAGGGATCAAGTGATCGAGCAACTACTAGTCATCTCGTTAAGGGTGGAGACTGACATAGGGTTGTCTTGTGACCGTATGGGCCCTGGTTAGCACTGGTGCACGAATGTGCATCCCCTTGTAGGGCTCGGGAGAGGGTGGTGCGGCCGGGGTCTGAATTTTATTTTTTTCTAATATGGATGGAATCGCTTCTTTTCCTTCTACTTCTCTCCCTAGTGGAGAGCTACAAACTGTACTGTCTTTCTCATTTACTCGCTTTTTCATAGTGAAACATACTGATAGTCATTCAGATTGCTCCTTTAAAAAAACCTCACCATTCCTTATAGCTAAAACTTTTCAGTCTGTCTTGGGAGACGGTCATTCTCTCAAAAAATTACAATCTGGTGATTTGCTGGTTGAAGTATCTACAACCAAACAATCACAATATCTCTCTAATTGCACTAAAATAGGCACTTTTTCTGTTTCCGTACAAGCACATAGGACTTTAAATACAAGCCGCGGAGTAATATCAGAACCTGATCTTTTATACTCCACCAAAGATGAACTTTTAGAAAATTTAAGAGACCAAAATGTAATAGATGTACGCCGTATCACCATCCGTAAAAACGAACAGATAATTCCCACTAAACATATTATTCTAACCTTCAATAGCACTACTCTACCACCTAGAATTAAAGCAGGATATCTAAACTGTAAAGTCAGACCCTATATACCAAATCCCACTCGCTGTTTTAAATGTCAGCGTTACGGTCATACTAAAACAAACTGTCGTGGATCTCTCACCTGTGCACGTTGTGCAGAGGTCGGCCATAACAACACCTCATGTGAAAAATCCGAATGCTGCGTCAACTGTAAAGGAAATCATACTGCATATTCCCGCAAATGCCCTAACTGGAACCGTGAAAAAGAAATAGTCACTATAAAAATTACTCAGAATTTATCTTATCCTGATGCCCGTAAACAAGTTGAAAATAGAACCCCATCTGTCGGAATTACCTACTCCAGCTTACTCAAGAAGCAATCAACAGCCATAAGACACATGGCTACACAAACTGATGTCTCATATCCACACGATAAATCTACCGTAACACAATCAACCAACACACCATCCTCTGAACCGGCAAAAATAAATGACATAGAGAAGAAACATCAAAAATTAACAGCTTTATCTAGTAATTCATCTATATCCCAAACTAAAACAAAAGCTGCCATGAATACCACCATACCACAGAAACCTGATATCACCAAAAAACAGAATCTAAAAAAACCTCCAATACAAACGACAAAAAAGAAAAACTCAACTCCAGTCTCTCTGCAGTGGAAGACTGTGGGGAAGGGGAGGCAAAAATCGGGCATCAGTTCAGTTATAAAAAATATTAAAGATCCCAAACAGCTGAAGCATTACGCGGATGAAGTTATGGATGCCGAGTTGTGCTGCAGTGACTCCGATGATGATGAAAATATTGTATTCGAAGAATCTGTGGCTGACCAAACTGTCTCTCCAGAATCAGTACACTCTAAACTTCCCCAAATTCCGCTCCCTCAAAATATAACTAGATCGACACCTTTGAAACCAAACCATAGATCTGAAGCTCCTGAAAATAAAACGAAAAAGAAAAAAACTGTAACACCTAAAAGTGAAACAAACCAAAAACAGAAAAATAAAATAGATGAATCTCGTATGGATGATGACGCTCTACACCTTCATCCTGAACGGGATGAAGCTTTAGACGATGGAGATAGTAGCATGTCTACTACCTCCGAACATAATGACATAGATACATTTATCTAACATCCTCATTCATGACTAACATTATCTCTTGGAACTGCCGTGGTTATCACAATAAATATGACGAAATCCGCAACATTCTCTCTGACCATCAACCTCTATGCCTAGCTCTCCAGGAAACACATTTAAAACCTAATGACAAAGCGAAATTACGCAACTATATTACTTATAGAAAAGACTTTACTAGTAGTAATAGGGCCACCGGTGGGGTGGCTCTTTTCATCTCTCGCAGCTTACCCCACTCTCATATACAATTAAACACAAATTTACAAGCTGTAGCAATCAGAGTACACATTAAACGTCTCATTACAATCTGTACCATATATCTGCCACCTAACCAAACTATTAACTCAGCACACCTTGATGATCTTCTTTCCCAACTCCCCACGCCCCTCATTATCATTGGGGACTTTAACGCCCATAGCCAATTATGGGGTAACTCCGACAATAATGCACGTGGTGATACAATAGAGAAACTAATTTCTGACAATGGGCTATGCCTGTTAAATAATGGTGACTACACTTATTTTCACGAGCCAACCCGAACTTTTCATGCAATAGATCTAACAATCTGCTCCCCTTCACTCTATCCTTTATGGAACTTCTGGGTCTCTAATGACCTGCACGGCAGTGACCACTTTCCTACTTTTATTTCATTGACTACTCCAGATGGAGATTCTAATAACTATCCCAAAAGATACATATATGACAGAGCCAATTGGCCAGCATTCACTATGCTTGCAAATATAACAAACGGCATGATAGTGGGTGATATTGACAAAGCACTTGATAATATAACTGATTGTATTATCAATGCTGCTGATGCTACCATTCCAAAAACTTCTACTACACACAAACACAGAAAACCATGGTGGAATAACGAATGCCAAATGGCAAAGAAAAAACAACAAAAAGCTTGGGGCATATTTCGTAGATATCCTAGCAATAATAACTATATTGCATTTAAAAAAGCAAAGGCTGATGCTAGAAAAGTGCGACGAAAAAGCGTGATTCTTGGATTCATTATGTCTCCAGCATTAACTCAAATACATCAAGTAAAGAGCTCTGGGCAAAAGTAAAAAAATGTATGGGCATTCATTCAGAAAATCATATTTCTATTTTAAAACATAATGGTCATACTATCACATCTCTTAAGAACATTGCTGAGACAATAGGGTCTACCCTAGCTGCAATATCGAAATCAGATGCATATCCGGAACCTTTTTTAAGTTACAAAAGACAAACTGAGACAGCCAGGATTAATTTTAATACCCATAATTCATTTTCATATAACCATCCTTTTATTATCTCTGAGCTAAAAAAGTGTTTGAAAGACAGTCAATTATCTGCCCCTGGTCATGATGGCAACACCTACATCATGATCAAGCATCTCTTTGCTCTCTCTCTTGAAAACCTCCTTTCCTTTTTCAATCGAATCTGGATGGAACACAGTTTTCCTCGTGCTTGGTGTAGATCTATTGTTATTCCTTTTCCTAAACCAGGAAAAGATGCTACGAACCCTAATAATTACAGACCTATCGCACTTTCTAGCAGCCTTTGCAAATTACTTGAAAAAATGGTTAATTGCCGCCTCGTTCATGTTTTAGAAACTAACAATTGCCTTGCTGCATTTCAAAGTGGATTTCGACGTGGTAGATCAACTATCGATAATTTAATACATCTTGAACATTATATTAGGACAGCTTTTCTTAAACGCAGCCATTTGGTCTCAGTATTTTTTGACATGGCGAAAGCCTATGACAGAACATGGCGCTATGGGATCCTTTGTGGATTTTTTAATTTGAACTTTCGCGGGAACCTCCCAATTTTTATTAAAAACTTTCTTGCTGTGCGACTTTTCCAAGTTCGCATAGGCGGAATTCTTTCTAGTTTCTATGTACAAGAAGAGGGTGTACCCCAGGGCAGTGTCCTTAGTGTCACCCTCTTTGCTATTAAAATAAATGACATTCTCAGCCAACTTCCTCCTTCAGTGAAAGGAGATTTATATGTTGATGACTTTAGAATTATGTGTATCGGACAGGATATTCGTTTTATAGAAAGACAGCTGCAAATTGCTATCAATCGCATCCTGAATTGGACTAATAAAAATGGTTTTATTATATCTCACGACAAAACATCTTGTGTGCATTTTTGTAGACGTAGGGATCTGCATCCAGATCCTGAAATTTTTATTGGTTCTACTCCAATCCCTGTTGTGGACAATGTTCGTTATCTTGGTCTATTTTTTGACAGGAAACTTACCTTTTTACCCCATATTTTACATTTAAGGACGAAATGCGAAAAATCCCTCAATTTACTTAAATTCCTTTCTAATACTTCTTGGGGAGCGGACCGTGGTTCTCTTCTTAAGATCTATCGTTCTGTGATCCGTGCAAAAATTGACTATGCCTGCCAGGTCTACAGTTCCGCTTGCAAGTCTGTTCTTAAGAAACTTGACACTGTGCACCATAGCGCACTTCGTGTGTGCTCTGGTGCATTTCGTTCTCTCCAGTTGTAAGCTTATATGTTGACTGTAATGAATCTTCATTACACTATACTCGTGAAAAACTTTCATTGGAATTGTTTTACCGTGTCCTTTCATATCCTGGTCATCCTCTTCATACATATATTTTAAGCACAGACAATGATATTCTTTATCAGCATCGCCCATCCTGCATCCCCTCTTTTGGTATAAGAATGAGAAGTATAATCAACAATAGCCCTTTAAATAATGTTGAGGTGAGCACCTGTCCATTGCATATGTATCCCCCTTGGAACCCGCCTGTTATTACAACTCTCCATCCTTTTAAAGGTTATGAGAGAAAGAATTTAGCCGCTATTGCTTTTAAACAATTATTTGCCGCACACCGTGCTAATTTTAGTAATCACATGGACATATATACAGATGGTTCTAAGAATGGTAATATTGTTGGTTGTGGAGTTTATTGTGATGGTGTTACCCTTAGTTATCGGCTTCATCCTTCTATCTCCGTTTTTACAGCCGAATTAATTGCAATAGAGAGGGCCATGGTTCACATCTCTCATCATCATATCTCTTCTTTCATCATCTATACTGACTCAAATAGTGCTATTGATGCTTTAAAATCTTTTAAAAAACATTCTTATGTCTCAGCTATCCTAGATTTTTATACTAACTTGACTAGACGTGGTTATAATATTTTATTTTGCTGGGTACCTGGACACATGGGCATCCCTGGTAATGAAAAAGCTGATGAGGCGGCAAAATCTGCTCGTAATCCTTTACATCATAAAATACCATTCTCAGATATTAAACTAATTATAAAACATTTTATTCATAATAAATGGCAAGAAAGCTGGAATTTAGAATACAATAATAAGTTGCATCATATTAAACCTACAGTTGAGACCTGGCCTGCGATTTATCCAAGGAAAATAGACGTTCTTCTTACTCGTCTGAGAATTGGACATTCTAGGATCACTCATAAACATTTGTTATTCAGAGAGGATGCACCCATGTGTCCTCATTGTCATTTTGATACTCTGACCATCCATCATATCTTAACGGACTGCCCGGGACTTGTACAGGATTTATTTTAATACTTCATCACCCACTTTGACAAGCCTCATTGGGGAAACACCCCATGGGGCACTTTTTACTTTTTTAAAACACTCCGGATTTTATTTTGAAATTTAGATCTTTTTGAGGTTTTGATCTTACCTGTTTACATAAGTTGACATTCTGGATGGAATTCCCATCCAGATACCTACTTTTTATGAGACTTACTTTTTGTGCTTTACTGGTTTGTACTCTTCACTGTCGTTCTTCACTTCTTTGACCATATCTGGATGGAGTGCCCATCCAGATAGCGTTTTTATCTTTGTTATACAATCACACTCTTTATTTTCACTTTTTATTCTTTTCATCCTTGTTTGGCGCAGCATGTCCCTAATGGGACTTTGTGCCATTAAACTCCAATCAACCAACCAACCAACTTTACGTTTTATTACAAAGCATTCTTTAAGGAAAGGTAACTTTTATTTTAAATTTATAGCGTAAAATGTTTAATATAAAAGAATCTCAAACACGCAAAGAGAATGAAGCAAATAATTATTACTAAATGCATAAACGTAAATGAAGTCGTACAGTAAATGCATAGACATACTAATATTACTACATGTAAATAATAGCAAATGTTTTTCTTAAAATAATTCCCCATTAAAAAGCATGTACTATTAATAGTACACCAGACCCGAAAGGGTTAAATAATCGCTTTTTCTTCACGCCAAATTTTGCAACCTTGACTATCGCTAAACATTTTTATGTTAAATCTATCATAGCTTTAAGAAAACATAAGATTCTTTGTTGCAATTTCCTTCGTTCATGTACAAATCCCCCCAGGGGGGATACCTTCTTTAGGTATTCACGGGCTTCACAACCCTGGGGCACCTGAGTGATCTTTCTCTTTTCCTTTTCCTCTTGTCTTCCTTTCATCTTTGTTTCACTCTCATTGTAGTTTCCTCTTCGGAGGTGAGAGCAACTCTGTATGAGCCGATATCATCCTGTATATCGACTCATGGAGAATCGTAAACCACCCACGTGTTGGCCGTGCGTGGCGACCCGTGTCCCTGGAAAGGGAGATCCTGGCAGTTGAGGGAAACCAACACACTGCTTTGGCCTCTGCTTCAGGTAGACGGGAGGTGCATATTGGTCCCGTATGCATCAATCGGCTGGTCAGCTGACTTTTGTCACTGGCTTTAGGGATCAAGTGATCGAACAACTACTAGTCATCTCGTTAAGGGTGGAGACTGACATAGGGTTGTCTTGTGACCGTATGGGCCCTGGTTAGCACTGGTGCACGAATGTGTATGGGGTAGTGGGTGGTGTGGCCGGGGTCTGAATTCTGTTTTTTCAAACATGGATGGAAAATTATTTCCTTCTAACTCTCTCCCAAGTGGAGAGCGACAAATTGTTCAGAATACTTTTACTCGTTTCTTTATAATTAAACGCACAGATAGCCACTCAGACAGTTCTTTTTGCAATAAGGAACGGAGAAGTTTTCTTAAAATATTTCAGTCTTATCTGGGAGATGGACATTCTCTAAAAAAAATTGCAATCCGGAGATTTACTTGTTGAGGTTTCGTCTGCTAAACAGTCACAGCTCCTCTCAAATTGCTCTACTATTGGTTCTTTCTCAGTAAATGTTCAGATGCATAAAACTCTAAACACAAGCCGTGGTGTTATGTCTGAGCCAGATCTTTTATACTCTACCAAAGACGAACATTTACAAAATTTAAAAGAACAAAATGTTATAGATGCACATAGTATTACAATCCGTCGAAATGGTCAAGTCATTCCTACAAAACACGTTATTTTAACATTTAATAGCTCTACTCTACCAACCAGAATTAAAGCTGCTTACCTGAACTGTCGTGTCCGTCCTTACATCCCTAACCCTATCCGCTGCTTTAAATGCCAGCGTTATGGGCACACTAAAACTGCCGTGGTTCTCTTACCTGTGCACGCTGTGCAGAAGTCGACCATGATAGCGATTCATGTGAAAAATCGGAACGCTGCATTAACTGCAAGGGTGATCATTCTGCATACTCCCGTTCCTGTCCTAACTGGATACGGGAAAAAGAAATCCTTGCTGTTAAAATATCTCAATCTCCCCTATCCTGAAGCTCGTAAAATAGTTGAATCCAGAACTCCATCTGTTGGAGTTTCCTACTCCCGTTTACTAAGGCAGCAATCAAACTCTGTTAGACATATAAGTACCCAAACAGATTTCTCAGATTTTTTTCAGAACACAATCTACCAACACACCTATCAAAGAAACCCGTGATATCTCCCTCCTAACTAAATGTTTACTAAAACCACTGTTAGAACGCTGTCTACCATCCAAAGAACGAGTTAAAATAGTCAAAATGGAAACTGACTGATTCATCGTGTTCTGTTTCATCAGCTTCTAATTTTCTAAAATCCAATACTGGTCGAAATGTAAAACCGAATCGAAAAACGCATATTCAGAAAGATTCAAGTAAGACTGCTATAAATCCAAATAGTTCACAAATTTGCAATAGTCTCAAAAAACAGAATTTAAAACAGAAACTTAGCCCACAAACCCATAAGAAATCCTCAACACCAACTTCTCTACAGTGGAAAACTGTGGGGAAAGGCGGGAAAAGCTCTTAGTCCGTTTTTAAAAAATATGAAGGATCCAAAGCAGTTGAAGAAATATGTGGAGGAGGCTATGGAGTCGGTCATACAATGACTCGGATACCGATGACGATAATGCAATGTCAGCAGAGTTTGAATCTGACTTCAGCGATTCTATTGATCTGTGTTTTAACCAATTGACATTTTTATATGCACTGTTTTTTATTACATTTCTGACAGTAGTTTTCAACTTGTTAAATCTTGTCCAAGTTTTTCTATTTTACCCTTACGGACTTTTAACCAGTTATATTTTAATTACAGTACATGTATCGATGCATTACATCCTTGATTTTTAACTCTGTTTTTATCTAGTATTTTATGTCATTTTACACTGTTTGTATTTATTTTTTATTCTCAACTTTTAGAGTTTTAATTTACACTGAGTGTTTTTTACGTATGGTATTTGATTTATAATTGCTATTTTTACTTTGTTTTTTTTCCTTAGTACTGACAACTAATTTATACCTCTTAGTTTCTTTCTTCGACTTTGTCTTGGTGCAGCATGTCCTAATGAGGACCTAGCGCCATAAAACTCAAATCAACCAACCAACTTTAGCTCCACGTTATAAATCTATATATATATATAATAAATTAATCTATCATGCACAAATAGAAACAAAAATTACAAGTGACCACTATTATTCATAATAAAGCAATAAAAATAGAAAATCTATAGCTAAAAAACTGCTTGAATAATACACCTGCATTAGTTGCCCAATATGACGATCCACCAATGATTACCGAAGTACCTGACGAAATTGTTTAATCAGGATATTATATTCAAGAAACAGATCACCAGCTATTTTATTCAGAAATTTAATCCAAGAAACAGATCATCATTTCGGATATTGCCTTTACACCTCAGTATGGATCACCTTTAAAACAAAACAACCCCATAAAACAAAATTAGTCACATTAATGTATTAAAAATATACAGGTAAGTATTTTATACGAATGTAAAGTTTATAGTGTTCCTATGAGGAGGCATTTTTGTAATAACTTTGTCGCATTTTGACATTTTTAAATAATTTTTTTGCACTGCTTAGATGAGGTCCCTCTCAAGATCACTCCTTGATTACATTTTCGGTTTTGGTAGCATATATTTTTTATAAAGTTAATTTTAATTTACAAATCGGTTTCGGAAGTAAAAGTAACTTTTTACCGGGTGTTTCAAAAATGACCGATATATTTGAAAAATCAATAAAAATTAAACAAGCGATAGAAGTACACCGTTTGTTGTAATGTGCTTGGGACAATAGTAATTTTTTAGACAAACTTACGAAATTAGTTACAATTTTCAACATCAGATGGCGCTGCAGTCTGAAAAAATCTATAGAACGATATTTTCCACATATCCACCATGCGCAGCAATAATATGGTGTAGTCTCTGAATGAAATTACCGGAAATGTTTATAAACGTGTTAGGCGGGATGGCTTCACATACATAAGAGATGTTCTGCTTCAGTTGTTCGACTGTTCCTGGATTGTGGCGGTACACCTGGTCTTTTACGTGTCCCCACAGATAGTAGTCACAGGGGTTCATGTCTGGCGATAAGGGAGGCCAATCCACGCCGCTCCCTGTATGTGTGGGATAGCCCAAAGCAATCACACGATCATCGAAAACTTCATTATGGAAATTAAAGACCTGGGCTGTGCGATGTGGCTGGGCAACATTTTGCATAAACCAAGAGGTGTTCGCAGTGTCGTCTAAGGCATTTTGTACCGTCACAAATTCTCGAAGAATGTCCAGATAGCGTGGTGCAGTAATCGTTTCGGATCTGAAAAATGGACCAATAAGCCCCTTGGAAGAAATGGCGGCCCAAACCAATATATTTGGAGGATGTAGGGACGATGGGACTGCAACATGGGGTTTTCAGTTCCCCATATGCGCCAGTTCTGTATATTTACGAAGCCGTCCAGGTAAAAATAAACTTCGTAACTAAACCAAATGCTGTACACAAGGATATCGCCGGTATCAATCCTTTGCACCATATCGTTACCATGTGTTACTCGTGCATCAAATGGAAGAAGCGCTGAGGGGTTTCAGAGTTAGAATTTTGTATGGATAGAGGTGTAAACTCTGGCACATGAGACGGTACGTGGACGTTGGCTTTATTTGGACTGCAACTATAACACGGCGAATGGAAACCTGAGGCCGCTGTTCGATCACCTTTTGCACAAGCTGAGCATTACTCTGTTTTTGTCGTACGCAGCCGCCTTACATTTCCAGAACGTTCATCCTTTACGACTCCAGTCCGTTGAATTTTTTCAAATTCTTTATTGTATCGCTTTTCGGTCCTTTGGTTTACATTAAACTTCCGTTGAAAACTTCGTCTTGTTGCAGCAACACTGTGTTCTATATGGAATTCCAACACCAAAAAATTCTCTTATCTAAAGAATAAACCATTTTTCCCTGCAAACTTGCAGTCTGTAAACAGCACACGCTTACAGCAGAGAGACAACTTACAGATTTGCGAACTCAGACTGAGTTTTCTTCAATAGCTTTTATCTGATCTGCAGCGCTATCTGTTTTTGAAAATTGTCAAAATAATTGAAAATAATCAAAAAATATAATAAACGAGAGATCTTGAGAGGAACAATGCAAAAAAATTATAATTTAAAATGCAAAAAATTATAATTTAAATTAAAAATTTTGCTATGCAATGCACAAAAATATAAAAAGTCAAAATACGGTGGACAATTTCGCAGCTAGAATCTTCGTCACTGGCGTTACAAAACATCATGGAATGACCCAAATAAGCGTATTTATAAACAAAAGTTATCATTCAAGTGCAAAATTCATTTTATGTTTAACAATTAAAATTCATGTAAAAAAAATCAAATGTAGTGAAATAAATACTTATGTGCAAACATATAATATAAATTAATTTAAAAATATATTAAAAACATCTGAAAATACATTAAACACATTAAAAAAACAATCCAAAACCCAATATGCTTTCAATCATATCACGGCCATAATCAATGAAGATTTAAATGTTGTTATTGTAATTAAATTATTTTTTTCCTTTTGTGCTTATTGGAGAATTATCTAGAAAAAATTCTTATTTAAATGTTGCACATTAAATGACATGCCAGACATATATGTTCGAATTTCTAACAAACCAAGATTTTTTTCTATTATGCGGAAGATCCTTCCATGCTAAATGATTATCGTATGGTATGTTTACAGTATAGTTGCAAGCTATACAGTAAGATCTATAGAACAGACACTCGTGAATAGAGAATACCTCTGTTTAATGAACATTTTTTCAATTACCACTCCGAAAACGTATGTTTTCGTATCTTTAACCTCTGAAAAACGGTCATTCCGAATAGCGCACAGTAATTTTGACGATACAGAATGAAAAATTTTTTAAAAGGAAATTAAATAGGAAAAAAGCAAAACTTTAAATTTATCAGTGCAATGTGTCAAAAATTTTGTGATTACAAGACAATGTAGGTGGTGGGCTGAGAGAAGATCCCCCTCTCCACGTCCAGTGCGGAAATATAGGGGTAGTTTGGGAGGTAAAATTTCCTACCCCTGGATCATTGGAATTTTGTCCCGGAAGATTTGAAAGTTTATTCTTTTAAAGGTGTTCTTAACTGCTCCGCTCAACAAGCGCAAAAAGTTGACACATCTACGAATTCATTTTTTTACGGAAAGATATGAAAATGGAATGCCTGAGCGATTCTAAATTGAACTTACAAGGAAGGTCTCCATACTTGGCATACTCGGATTTTTTTTTGAAAAAAAATACTGATTAAATTACTCATGTATGTAATAAAGGTTCAAATTTAGCGGCGGAATTACAGAAGAAACTCTGTAAAAAAAAATACTTTCGAGTATTTGGCGCGAAAAGACGAAAGCGTCACGCAATTTGGCGAGTAGCATTTTCCCTCGCCAAAAGCAAACGAATTTAATGCACCTGAAAATTTCTTGTCAATTAAATTTTAGAATACGTGTAAATAGTATTTAACGAATTTTAATTTGGACAATGAGTTTGACATATAAATGCATTTTATATTACATATTTCTGTTGCTTTTGCTTCAGTTATTTAATTTTATAGCTTTAAAAATAATTCCTTTATATAAAAAATACTTTCATATTGAAAGTATTTTTTCATACATTTAAGCGTATGACAAAATAAAAGCCAGATGAAGAATACTGCAGTAATACGTTTCGATACAGAAGTTTTTGTTACCATAGCCACAAAACTGAATCGACAGAGCTCAATTAGATTGGAGTTAATTTTGAGATTGAAACTGTTTTAATTCATAAAATTTCAGTTAATTTTCATTCTAAATACATTATGATAAAAATAAAGTTAAAACAAACTAAATCTGACAAAACTAACGTTATATAAATAAAATTTCTTTAAGCAAATTCAAGGTGAAACATTTTTACCTTAAAAAGGATCTGACATAAAATAATTTTTGAAATTTTATTTTGTCGCCAACCGATGACAAATCGCCAAATAAAAGAATTGTTCATTATTTTTTAAAGAACGTACTATCGGGGTTCCGCCAAAAGTTTTCTTTACAAACATATATCCACATGAGAAGAGCATTCTGTAATTTTTTCAGAATTTTCTGAGTATGCCCGTATGGAGACCTTCCTTGTTAGTTTTACATTTTATGATAATAAAATAACCTATCCAGTTTTTCTGCTTTCGTCGGGAAATGTGCTCAACTTTGAAAGTTTGTTTTGAAAGATCTATTAAAAAAAATACAGAAAACTGAGAGCACTTAAACAGTTCCTGAAGAATAACGCCTGCTATTTTCATGCATTTCCGAACAAAAATAAATTAATGCATAAGTCACAAAGTGGCGCTTTTCGATTTAAGAACACCCTTAACCGTTTAAACACCAATGTTCCCAAATATGAACATTGTATTTGTAATACAAAACATATTTTTCAACATAAAACGATTTCCTTATTTTTCCTATAACATATGACTGATTTCAACTTTTGATGGAAAAAGATATATTTATGTTTAAGCATTTATCACAGATATAAAGAAAATATAAATTAATTTCCATAAAAATCTATTATCTCTCTAATATGTTTTCATTATAATACTTGCATTTTACCGCTAGGAATCGCCACACTGTCACTTTCATCAACTGACCATTCATCATGTTTTAACTGACTGTCCGGGCCTCCGGCACTTGTATAGAACCTATTTTCATTCTTCATCACCTATCTTGGCAAACCTCATTGGGGAAATACCTCATGGGGCGCTCTTTACTTTCATAAAACATGCAAGACTTTATTTTGACATTTAATGTACTTTTACTCATTGATGTTTGAATGGAAGTCCCATCCAGGATGTATTTTCACTGATGTACTTCTGTTGACTAAGTTAGAGTTTTTCTAATGTTGTCTGACTGAATCTGCATGGGGTCCCCCATCCAGATAGCTTATTACTTTGTTCGTTAACTTTTTTGCTGTTTGTTTGTAATACTTTTCTTGGCGCAGCATGTCCCCTACGGGATTTTGTGCCATTAAATCCCATACAACCAACCAACCAACCGCTAGGAATCGATGTTTTTCGAATTGGAGAAAATACTCAAACAGTATACAATTGCATATAGCGGAAAATATTTTTTTTATATTTGCATAGGTTGTTAATCAATAATCATGTTCCAAAATGCGAACACTGAAATGAAAGCAGCGAAAAAAACTGCAGACATCTTTTTGGCTTTTTAAAAAAATTTTATGCATAAACACTTGAAGCTGTAATTTAAGAACAAAGTTAAAATTACATTTCGATATTAATTAGGCGTCTAAACGATTAAATAAAATGCTCTTTATTAGATCAGTCATTCATTACTTTTACAAAAACAAGTCAATCCTTATTTTATTATTTCCTCTGATGCAAATAAAGAATGATTAAGGAATATTGCAATACCCTCAATATTTGAGTCATAGTTACATACATAGTTATATAATATTAAAAGTTTTTGTAAATAATACTGTTATAAATGACATGTTTTACAGCAGAAATAATCAAAGAATGATGCAGTCAGAATATTATATCGAGTTGAACAAAGAGTTAATTTTGGCTTAACTTAGCTCCTCATCCCTGATCGTGAATTTTTATCGAAAGAATACACTTTATAATTATTAATATAGAAATTTATTGTATTACCCATTATTATATTCGTCAGCTTAACAGTTCAATGTTTTTCGAAACACTACTTTGCGTACCAAATTTAAAATGACTGAAAACATCCTTAACTCACTCGAAATGAGAAGGTCATCCGGGTCCGAACACCCTCGTTTTTTTTATAACCGTCTACAGGTTCGGACGGGCTCGTGATCTTTATTTCAAATGTCAACAATTTTAATTTTCTCCTACAAAAAAAAAAAAAAAAAAAAAAAAAAAAACATATGCTTAAAAAATTTATTTCAAATCATTTTAATGCTGTTTTGATGTAGATCAAAATAATGGAGAACAGAAAGCATGTTAATTTACTCATTCATTTTTTATAGCATTAGAATGTTATCTTAAAAGAAAATGTGTGAAGTTTTCAGATTAATGACTCACTTAAATTACTGCACCATCAGAATATTTTATTAAGTGAATCATTTATTTATCATTACTATTTTTTTAGAAATCCAACGCGAAATGCATCATTTCTTTTGTTTTCGTTCAACAAGTACTTCAGGTTTGCAAATGTTAAGTCTTCTATCGTGTTTTATTCCTAATCACTTCTCATATGAAAATGTTACCGACTATATCCAATTTTTATCTCTAGTCTTATTCAAGAAATCTCTTTCATTCCTAAGTAAATATTATTAACATGCATTTTTATTCCGATATGAAGCAATCGAGCAATGTTTCCTCTTTTCCTACAAGAATCGGATCTCTGAGATAACCGTGTCAAATTTTAAACTGAAGCTCATTTTTAAGTATACTAAAATACGAAAGACGTTCTGAGGAAGGAATTGATTACAGAATATTTATATTACGCTAACGTATGTGGCACAAAAATCACTATTATTTGTTAATTGTTTAATGGCAACGTCAAAATGAACGTATCTTATTGGCTACTGTGCAAAAGTCCTTTGGAAAGATTTAGGCTGTGGTAAATTGGATTTATTTGTTTTGTTCCTTCGCTGTAATTGTGGAGCTTCAAAATATCAATTCTTTTTACTGTTTTACTTAAAATAATAAATAACAGTCCATGAATTTTAAACTTTTCACTTTCAAATTAACCGTATTGTTATAAATGAAGTAAGTGAAAGGATTATATTTTAAACGAGCGATTGGCGGGTCCCTGAAATACTCATCAACATTGTATCGGGGCCTGTTGAGGGGCGGAGGACGAACTATAAGAAAAAAAAAATGTAGGGAGACATGAATAAACAAAAAATTGATAAAAGAATACAAGCATAAAATGGGAAATGTATACATAAGAAACAGAGCACTCATTAACAGCCTGAATTAGTCAAGCGACGACATTAGAAAGTTATTAAACCAAGTGTTCTTATAATCTTTGTACAAAAATGTAAAACTGTATGCTGTTTTAATCAATTATTTTTAAACGATGGCAGTTAAACAAGCATTTTTTCATCGGGTTAAAATGATGTAATATATTTTGGTGTAAAGCATTCATTTTAATTTGAAAACAGTAGTATATATGCATTAAGCTAAGTGATGTCACCTACTTCAAAAAAATAAATCCTAAAGTAACAATATAAATTTCAGAAATATTTAACATTAATTTTAGCTTGTATTTTTAATACATTCTCTTGCTTGGAATTTAGCATTAAATAAAAATAACATTAAGTATTTTTTTTTCGATAATTATTCCGTATAAAAAACTAACCTGGTGACGTCGTCGTCATATTTTAAATCATTAGCCATTTTTTTTTAAATAAAACTAGCAGGCTATGCCCGCTGCGCTGGCCAATATTTCAAAATCAACCGTGGATGAAACGAACTGGTGAATTTATATTTGCATTTTAAATAATTTGGACCTACAGCAGCAACTTGCTCATTGCTGAAAAGATTTAGACACCATTGTGATATTAAATTATCTTAAACGTTGCGCAAAAACCAGCTATTTAGAAGTAACTATTTTAGTTTATTATTAACAGTGCACATTTGGAAGCGAAATGAGACCATTATGGCAACAGGATTTAAAATTTTCCCTTATCTGAAGAAATATTAACCCATTAGTGCCTGAATTATTTTCTTCGTTAGAATTCAAATTTTGCATTTTCCCACCCCTTTTAAAGCAAGAATAACTTTTATCTTAATTTATCGAGGACTTTGTATCGTTAAAGAAAGTATTTATTTATACTCATTTTTACTGGTGTGAGATGCGCTTACTTGAATTTTTTAAAACTGTCCCAAAAATGGGACGCTAGGCACTAATGGGTTAATTATTACAGTCGTTATCATGGTACAACTCCAGAAATTTATTCAACTTTTCATTATGTGAAGCCAGGAATCCATAGTTACTCCCACTTAAAAAGTTTATATATATTAAATTTTGTCCGCGTGATAAAAGGCACAATTATGCAAGAATAATCTTCAAACTCGTCAAGTACATTGAGATGGTTAATATCTCAGTGGGAATTGCAAAAGAGCAAAATCGGTCCAAGGGGGTGGTAATTGGGAAGGGTTCAAAAATTTGAATACCATCTTAACATGGCTTTCACAAAACCAGCTCTTACAAAACAATAGCAGGAAAAAAAATAAACATTTTTCGTTACAGCAAGTTGCCAACGATAAAAAAAAACACACACACATTAAGATTGTCACTAAAACAATTACTTTATTATTGCAAAATTTCCTCCTGAAAAATGAAAACAAAATTATTTGCTCTTTCGTATTTAAGTATTTTCTCTTTAGCTATAAGATAAAATTATGTAAATTTGTATAATTTGGCGAAGGATTTGGCGAAATTGGTTGACGTGACAATCAAGTAGTAGCCAATTTACACTTTTCATATTTCACAAAAGATTCCTACACAGACATCATATACGCAATCGCAATAGGTTTAGCACGATTATCTTGCAACTACAATGTGGCAAAATCCTCGTTTTAGAATACCAAAGAAATGTATATTTTATTTTCTATCATTTTAAACAGCAATTAACAATAAATTAAAAGTAACTGTAGAACAAAACAACAAATATCATTTCAAAAAAGAAAAAAATGAAAGTAAACAAGTTGAATGTAGATACTGCCATTGCAGAATTCAGTTTCGCCTCCGATTAGAAAAAAATAAAAAAAAAATCGATAGAGGTTTTTTAGAAGGGCGACCCTGTTTAGAATGCAATGAACTAACTTCATTTTTCTTGTGTTTATCAATATAATAGCAAACAGAACGGCGTGAAATACCCAGTTGATTAGCAATTTCTCTCTGAGACTTTGGAATTGCGGAATAATAAAGAGATACAATTTGACGTGCTACTTCTTCATTGACTAGATTCATCAAAAACGGATTTTTTCCTTAGTTTAAACGCTTTTTTATAGACTCTGGTAAAAAGCAAATGCATTTCATTAATAAAACGAGTGGAATACCGTCGAATTCGACGAATGAAATGTTTAAAAGACCCGATCGATTTGGCTTTTAAAAAAAGCAAAAGTAATTACATTATTGAATCAATATATATTTTTTGAATCAATACATTATTGAATTGCATTATTGAATCAATATGTAATAAATATATTTTCCAGTTACAATTTTGCATGCAAATATTTTCACATCTTTAGTTAAAATTGTAATCTGAGTGCTGGCGAAATCCAGAAATTTTATTTTATATTCACTACAGAAAAAGATTTATTTAAAAAAAAAAACTAATTTCATTTTTACTATGACATTATTTTCACTAACTGAAGTCATCTGAAAGTAAAATCTCAATCTGTGTCCATAATAAAGAGATATTAAAATGTAATATCGTTATGAGTAAAAATGCGATGTTTTAAATAGTGACGTCATTTTCTCTTCAAATGTTTTGTAAAATTTACTGTTATTAGTAATATGAAAAAGGCGTCCGTAATAATATTGTAAATTCATTTTATCTGGTTGCTGAATGCCATCATTTTCCTTATTTGAAATATTTCTTACTTTGCTTTAGACATTAATTTTATCATAAATTATTTTGTTATTTTATTTACATTATTATTATTATTTCTCAGTAAATATATTTTTTTACCTCAATTAGTGCATAATTATATGCAATCATTTTATTGTGGTTAAATTTTACGAAAACAACTTTTTTCTTTTAAATGCGAGGACATGTTCACTGATGAAATAAAGTTTGACTTGTGGAAAGTAATAATGGAAAATAAATTTTTATTATCGAGAGAAAAGCTAAACTAAGTTGCCACCATTTTGAAGAAATATCGTAAAAAAGCATTTAAAACTAAAATATAAAAATGGAAATAAATTAAAAAATAGCTAAAATGGGCACAACTACAAATAAATAGCTTTAATTTAAAAAAATAATTATCAAATTCGGTTCAGTAGAAAATTCAGGGCTGATGACACGACATTTTTAGCTTGTCTGAAAGAAATAGCATCGGAGGCTAATAAATAACTTATCTTCAGATAAACAACTATAGCTGTGTTACCATATGAGGCAAATAATGCCATTTTGGCGCCAGTGAGATACCTCGATGAGTATATGACCAAATCCGTGACAAAATTTCCATTTGGAAAAAACTTTAACCGGTATTTATATTGCATTTTCCCTACTTATGTATAAGAAAGAACTTTGACACAGATGTCATGTATGCACCACATTGGCGCAATTTTTTTCTGGCGCCAATTTGGAGAACTTGGTTTTTAATTAGTAATTTCATAAATATTTTTTAATTATTTTGTATTTGAAAAAAATAATAATAATAAAAAAGTTTAATAGCTATAGAACAAAATTATTTATATTTTAAAAAGCAAAATGAAAGTTAATAAATAGTTTATTAATAAACAACCATAGTCGGTTTACCATGTGTGGCATAAAATCGCCATTTTGTTGCAATCGTGCGAATGTGGTGCGTATATGACATCTGCGCCAAAACTTTAAAAAGTTGCAATTATATTATTTTACAGTTTGGATAAGGAAGACATTTATACCAAAATTTAAACATTATACGCATTTTTTTTTTACTATAACTGCTATTTATATATTTACAATTAAACAAAAAAAAAATATCCTAAAAATACTCACACATTTAAAAGAGCCAGAGAATTTAGTAATTGTGAGCATCGCTCCGGCTTATGCCTTTTTGGTATAAAATCGCATTGTTTGACAAAAGTAAATTCAAGCACCCAAATAAACAAATAACATACAATTAACAGATAAAACCATTTTTAAAAGTAATTCTGCTATTTTGTCCTGTAAGACACATAATGGTAGAATTAGATTTTAAAAATAATTTTTTTAAACTGTTATTTACGTTTTATCTAATAAAATATTTAAAATACATTTTTGTTAGCCTGCGCGAAAGAGAATAACGAAAGTTTGATTGAAGAAATATTGAAGAGGAAATGGTCAATTAAAAAAAGACTTGTAAATTTTATTCAGAGGGATTTTTCATTTCAAAATGTTGAATTTATCTATAGTAATAACGCATAATTGCATAAATTTCCTTTGAATTGCAAAATTTTTCCTTCAGTACTACTTGGTTATACCGTCGACCAATTTCGCCAAATTATACAAATCGCCAAACTATTAGCCAGATTATATAGATTAGCATGATTTTCACTTAAATAACGAAAAACAAATTATCAGAGCATATATAAAAGTAGAAATGAAATGTCGAATTAAAAATCACTTGATGACATAATTAATATTTATATTATGCTTAATGTCAAGTGAATATGGCATTTATGATCATCCATTATTGACATTTAATCTTGGAATTTGGGGGTAGATTTTTAATCGATGGGGTAATCTTTCCTTCTTCAGTTTTAAATTTTAAAACTGAAATTTTTCCTGTAAGTGAAATTGACGAAATAGCGCAAGAAAAATTAACAATGAAAACATTTGCAAACAGAAATAAGAGAGATACTGATATCTATATAATTTACGATTGAATATTAAAATATACTCTAAAAATTATCTTCACTTGAAAAAAAAACCAACATTATTGCGAACATTAAGAACCTAAGTCGGGCATTAAGTCAGTAGTGCATTTTCGGCTCAAAAACACATTCTTTGGCGACAAAAGCAAGATGAAAATGATATAGAAACGAATAGTAACTCACAACTTAGTGTCGTTTACAATCATTTCTGCTTTTTTCTGATGTAAGTTATATTATACGGAAATTCGATAAAAAATAGAAAGAAAATAATAAAAAGGGAAATAACTATCATTCAAAATTCATTTAATCAATTTCTGAAATTCATGTTTTTATTCTAACACCAGGGATAAGTCGCCAAAAGTTGAACCAATTGTTATATTTCGCGGTAATTTATTTTTTAAGCATTACAAATATTTTGCTCATTTTCAAGATATATTTTTATAATATTACGCCTCATTTAACGGTCTTTCTTTATTATTATCAGTAGTTATTTTCTGCTATTTTCAAGATATTTGTAATATTTCTAGTAGATATAGCCATTGTAATTCTTTTAGCAATTATAATTTTCGCCAAAAACAGCTACTGGCAACCCTTTTGTCAAAAATAACCGAAAAATACGAAATTTACTACGAAAAATCAGCTATCCCTGTAAATTTGAATCATAAACCTTCGGGACAATATTTCCTATCGAATGATACAATCGGCAAAAAAATCCATCGGTAAGTTTTTGAACACACTCGTTTGGAAGTTTCAGAACTTCTGCTTTATAATATGATAATTAATGATATACGAAAGAATGTTATGGGTACAATATCTAGCGATTAATTTTCTGCATCAGACTAGCATAAAAATGCAGAGTTCATGATTTATTAGCACAAATGTCATATATCATAACATTGGCACGTTACCTTTCCGACGCCAATTTGGCAAAAATTTGGTTTTCAAATACCAGTTACATACATATTTTTTAGCTAAGTTACATTATTTTAAAAATGAAATAATTATAAAGATGTTTTAGTTAGTAAAAGAATTTATATCATTTTAAAAAAGAAAATAAAAGTAAAGTTAATTAAAAAATAAATAACTATCGACGGGTTACCATGTGAGGTACATATAATTGCACTTTTGTTGCTATCCCGCCAATGTGGTGCGTATATGACATCTGTGTCTGTTTATTTTTTTAACAGAATATTCTAATTTGGCCAAAAATTGAGCGATTAAAATATATTATTAATAAAAGCAACATGATTTTATGCTTAGTATACATTCAAAGATGACGAAACCAATCGCCAAGGCTGGCTAGCTTTTAATATGTAATCTGTCCACGGGAAATATAAAAAACATTGTTCTACTCTTTGTCATATAAATAGTACTTTCAGAAAATTTATTTTGTTTATTTTAAAAATATTTTTTTTAAATGTGTTCATCAGATTTGCATGCTGGGGAGAAAAACACGAGGAAGGATATATGTTTTTACATGCTATCAAACATATTTTTTTGAAAATAAAATTATGAGCTGGGGATTAAGTTGTTCGCCTATGAAGGCATAGTCACATTTTGAAAAACTTTCGTATGTAGGGATGTACCGCATGTGTATTACCTGAGATTTATCAACCAGCAAAATTTCATCTGGAACACTTTAACTGAGATAATTTTAGATATCATGCAGTTGACCCTTCCACCTATAGAAGTTTTCATAATGATTAAAAGTATTTTTTAATCTTTATAAGAAGTTAGGATGTGAAACGTTTTTACACTTGTATCCACACTTAATCACTATTTTATGTAAAAATATTTATATCCCTTTACTTTTACCATTAGATTTATTTTTAAAACATTTTTACCCTCACCATAAAAAAAATTTCGTCTAGAGCCTTTAAAAAAATATCCTTTTTACTCAGATATTGTTTGCATCCAACATGTTCATGTATAACTGGGCATCCCCCATTCCCGCTTAAAAGGCTAGTTACGCCTGCGATTTTAAAACTATCATTTTGAAATCGGCTCAGTATTTTCTGGAATTAGTCCCTATAAATACATAAACTTTATCTATTTATAATATAGGTATGAATTAATATTTATGTTTAAAGTCACACTTTCCCTGACAGTAATTTATGTTGTCCCGAAACGTTGCTATTGCAATGCATCAAAAGGCACGATAAAATTAATTTCAAAATTTAGCATAAAATGGAAAAGGTGAAGAAATGGTAAAGGAATTACCTCGTTAATGTGTTAAACTAAAATAAGAAAAAGGCATTAGTAATGGTACATACGGCGGTGACTCCACCGCGGTCCGGCTGCTATGATTGCTTGCATCTCTGCCAGTCTTTTTTCTTGGAGCCTTCCTCTTCTGTTTGGTGGTGGTGGGCCAGCGACAGGGGTACCCAAGACACCAGGATGATGTTGAGCACCAACAGCGCCAGGGGCACCCAACGCAACGATATGTGCTTGTTGAGGCCTAACAACACCGCCCAGCACAACAGGAGGAGCTTGTTGAACCCCAACAGCCAAAAATGAATTTATTTTAGCTCATTTAGATACAAAATATAGCAATTTTAAAACCCTAACTGTGCACATAGGGCACACACTATAAAACATCAAATTTTAGCTAACAATTTGAAGTTTAATTTTTGCCATCAATTTTTACTATTTTACTTATTAATAAACCGACATACAGATGTGAAAGAATTGTTTTCATAAAAATGAATAAAAAAAAAAAAACGTGCAGTGAAGGGTCAACTCACTGTTTGAAATCAGGAGAAAACAAATAAGATAAAAAAACAAAAGGTATGATTCTTAACATAAAAAACGAATCATTGGAATCGCCTTCGGACCGTCGTTTTTTGGGACTACGCCACTCATTATCGTCCTGTTCTTCTGCCGAGTCCTGGGGAAAAAAGAAACCAGGATGAATAATATGAAGAATGGTTCGATGTATTTTTACGATATCTGTAAATATAATTACATTGAAAAACATTCTTAGGTTCCTCTTGTTTCCAGGACTATGACCAGCAGCATCATTAGGAGATCTCTGACCATTAGTACCATGTTTAGCAGGCACATCTTCGTCATCATCGTCATGATCCCTCTCTTCTCCTCCAAATACATTTTCTCGGTCTGACTCGGAATTTGAGCTTGATAATATTACCCAATATATTATCAATGCTGCAGATATTAGTATACAAATCTCACACTCTATGCCGCGACACAGGAAGCCATGGTGGAATGACGATTGTCAAAAGGCAAAGAAATATCAGCAGAAGGCTTGGGGCATATTTCGTCGCCACCCCAATTATAACAATTATCTGGCTTTCAAAAAAGCAAGGGCTGAAGCTAGAAGAGTGCGACGTAGAAGCCAGCGGGAATCCTGGATGCAGTACATTTCCAATATAAACTCATATACTTCTAGTAATGTCCTGTGGAAAAAAGGTAAATTGTATGGGACTATATTCAGAAAACCACATCTCAATTTTAAAACACAATGGGCAGACCATAGCATCTCCCAAAAATATTACCGAAACAATAGCAAGTACTTTGGCATCCAATTCTAAATCTGATTCGTACCCCGAACCTTTCTTAACATACAAAAAACAAATGGAAACTAACAGCATAAACTTTAATTCTCACTTTTCTTATGACTATAATCTACCATTCACCAAACTAGAGCTCTTTCGGTGCTTAAATAGCCGTGTATCTGCTCCAGGACACGATGGCATCACCTATACAATGATAAAATATCTTTCTACTGCCTCACTCAATAACTTACTTTCTATAATAGAATATGGATTGAACACGCTTTTCCTAGAGCTTGGCGTAAAGCTATTGTAATTCCTTTCCCCAAACCAGGTAAAGATTCCAGTGATCCAAACAACTATAGACCTATTGCACTCTCTAGCAGCCTTTGCAAATTTTTGGAAAAAATGAATAATTGCCGCCTGGTGTATTTTTTAGAATCTAATAACTGCCTTGCAGCTTTTCAAAGCGGTTTTCGACGAGGTAGGTCCACTATTGACAACCTCATTCTTTTAGAAACCCATATTCGGACTGCCTTTTTAAAACGCAACGATTTGGTGAGTTTTTTTTGACATGATGAAAGCCTATGATGAAACCTGGAGATATAGCATCCTTCGTGATCTTTTTAAACTGGATTTTCGTGGCAACCTACCAATTTTTATAATGAACTTCCTCGCAGTTAGCATTTTTCAGGTTCGAATTGGGGGTGTTTTCTCCAGTTTCTATGTACAAGAAGAGGGTGTACCACAGGGCAGTGTTCTGAGTGTCACCCTCTTTGCTATCAAGATAAATGATATCCTGCACCAATTGCCACCTAGCGTTCAGGGTACACTATATGTCGACGATTTTAAAATTTTATGTAAAGGACAGGATATGTGTTTTATTGAGAAACAATTGCAAATTGCTATAAACCGTATTATTCAATGGACAAACAAAAATGGCTTTATCTCCCAAGACAAAACCTCTTGTGTGCATTTCTGTAGACGAAGGGATCTGCATCCAGATCCTGAAATCTTTATTGGTACCTCTCAAATTACTGTTATTGACAATGTTCGTTTTTTGGGTGTATATTTTGACAAAAAATGTACTTTTCTACCACATGTTTTGCAGTTACGTAAAAAATGCGAGCAATTACTTAATTTAATAAAGGTGCTCTCAAACACATCTTGGGGAGCAGACCGTAACTCTCTCCTGAAAATATATCGTTGTATAATTCGCTCTAAAACTGACTATGCCTGTCAAGTCTATGGCTCCGGACGTAACTCTGTTCTTAAAAAAATGAACACAGTGCACCATAGTGCACTCCGCTTTTGCTCTGATGCCTTTCGTACATCTCCGGTATTAAGCCTTTATGTCGAATGCAATGAACCGGCATTACACCGTATTCTTAAAAAACTTTCATTAGAATTGTACTACCGTTTTCTCTCACATCATGATCTTCCTCTTCATTCTTATATTTTAAATACAGACAATGACATTTTTTATCAGCATCGGCCATCTTGCATACCATCATTTGGTGTCAGAGTAAGGAATATTGTTAGCAATAGCCATCTAAATAGTATCAAGGTGAGCTCATATTCAATACAGGAGTTTCCTCCTTGGAAAGCTCCTAGCATTACCACTCTTCATCCCTTTTAAAGATTTTGATAAAAAAACTCTGCTCCTATTATCTTTCAACAGCTGTTTGAGGCACATCGTTCAAGTTTCAGAAATTTTACTGATATCTACACAGATGGATGGAAGGACAGCAATGGGGGTCAGCTGTGGGGTCTTCTGTGATAACACTAGCCTAAGTTATCGTCTGCACCCTTCCACTTCTGTTTTTACAGCAGAGTTGATTGCAATAGAGAGAGCCATGATACACATATCCCATCATCATAACACTTCATCATTTATAGTGACTCAAATAGTGCTATTGACGCAATAAAATCATCTAATAAACATCCTTATGTCTCCGCCATACTGGATCTTTATGACAGACAAACCGTGGTTATAACATTCTATTTTGCTGGGTACCCGGGCACATGGGTGTACCTGGAAATGAAAATGCTGATCGTGCGGCAAAACTAGCCCTTAACCCTTTAGATCATAAGATTCCTTTCTCAGACATTAAACTTTTTCTCAAACACTTTATTTATAATGAATGGCAAGAAAGTTGGGACTCAGAAGTTAGTAATAAATTACACCATATTAAACCAACAATCACGACCTGGCCTTCGAATTTCCAAGGAAATTAGATGTTCTTCTGACACGTCTGAGAATTGGTCATTCTAGTATCATACACATTTGTTATTTAGGGAGGATGCACCCATGTGTCCTCATTGCCACTTCGATTGCCTAACAATTAATCATCTTTTAACTGACTGTCCGGGTCTCCGGTAGCTGTACGGAATATATTTTAACACATCATCACCAATTTTGACAAACCTCATTGGGGAAATACCTCATGGGATACTTTTTACCTTTTTAAAACATGCAGGATTTTATTTTGATATATAATCTTTTATCTTAATTTGGATACTCAATAACGATGTCCAGATGGGCTTTTGTATTGTTTTAACTATCTTATTTTTTTTAACTTTGTCTACTTGACTATATCTGGATGGGATACCCCATCCAGATATTTTGACCTTGTTTTCTATTTAATTTTAGTATTTTCAGTCTTTGTTTTGGCGCACCATGTCCCTTAAGCGATTTTGTGCCACTAAATCCAATAACACCAACCAAACAACAAATTGACCGTAATGGGACGGAATACTTTGTATAGTCTCTGTAGTTGATCTATATATCAGATTTTCCGAAAATTTGAAATGACTCGACAAAATTATGTAAATATTCTATATTATAAATTTCAAGCGATTAGGTTGGGTAGTTTTTGCTTTGTTATATGCGGACGGACGCTGAAACGACAACTAAAGGTACTACGTATTTCCATAATTGCAAACGCACCTAAAAATGAAACAGAACGGAGGTGAAGAAAAAAGAATCTTACTGTTGTCCATGAAAGATTTCTACAGCCTTGTTTACGATGTCCGTCGCCACTTGCATTGCTTTTCTACTGGCATCTTCTGCTGCACCCCAGGCTCCGACGGCCCTCTTTAATAGATTCTAGAAAAAGCAAAAATATATTCATAAAAGGAGAAAAAATAAATAGAAATTATGCCCTTTTCCAGTATGTACTCTAAAAAACAGTGTAATCCTACAGATGTAAAGTTTCCGAAATCTGTATGGTTACTAATATTTTATCTGTACACTACTCTACAAGAAAAAAGGAAAATCTACTAATTTTTGTAAAGTTACAGAAACCTGTAAATTTACATACGAGTCAACTAAAATTACAGTTATCTTACTAAAATTTAATCTGTAATCTGCATTGTAGTCACGTAAAAAACTCTTGGAATCTTAGTTTCCTAAAAAATTCTAAGCAACTTTAGAGATTTTTTTGATTTTCAGTGTAAATCTGTATCTATTATATGGATTTTTGCTGTTTCCGTTGCATAAAAAGTTCTAGGAATCCCAGTTTCCTAGAAAACTTTTAGTGATTTTACAATTTTTTTACAGTGTTGGAGTATTGGTGCTTTTTAAAAAAGTTTGGTGCGAGATTTAGAAATTGATAATTATTATCTACAGATATAGACAGCTATAAAGACATATATGACGCGGGATTTTGTGCTTCTTTTATTTATTTGTTATGAGCTATTAATTATTCATTCTTTCTTTGTATATATATATAATGCACACACACATCAATGTACACACATTTCATTTTCCCCCAGGGGGATACCTTCTTTAAGTATTCACGGGCTTCACAACCCCGGGGCACCTGAGTGATCTTTCTCCTTTCTTTTTCATCTTGCTCCTTATCTTCCTTTCATCTTTGTTTCACTCTTATTGTGGTTTCCTCTTCGGAGGTGAGAGCAATTCTATATGAGCCGATGTCATCCTGCATATCGACTCATGGAGAATTGTAAACCACCCACGTGTTGGCCGTGCGTGGCGACCCGTGTCCCTGGAAAGGGGGATCCTGGCAGTTGAGGGAAACCAACACACTGCTTTGGCCTCTGCTTCAGGTAGACGGGAGGTGCATTTGGTCCCGTATGCATCAATCGGCTGGTCAGCTAACTTTTGTCACTGGCTTTAGGGATCAAGTGATCGAGCAACTACTAGTCATCTCGTTAAGGGTGGAGACTGACATAGGGTTGTCTTGTGACCGTATGGCCCCTGGTTAGCACTGGTGCACGAATGTGCACCAGTGCTACCTTACAATTTGCTCTCCACGGCTCTATCCTTTTTGGAAATTCTGGGTATCTAATGACTTACACGGCAGTGACCACTTTCCGACTTTTATAACACTGACTGCTCCTGATAAGGATTCTTCCAATTTTATCAATCGTTACATTTATGACAGAGCCAACTGGCCAGCTTTCACTGCACTTGCAAACATAACAGCTAATATGATGGGTACACGACATTTCGGTCCCGCCATTTCGGTCCCGCCGTTTCGGTCCCGCCGTTTCCGTCCCGAGACATTTCGGTCCCGAGACATTTCGGTCCCTGGCCATTTCGGTCCCTGGCCATTTCGGTCCCGAGACATTTCGGTCCCGAGACATTTCGGTCCCGAGACATTTCGGTCCCGAGACATTTCGGTCCCTTGCCATTTCAGTCCCTATAACTTGGTTTCTGATTGATGAAGGCCTACTTTTTTTAATATTTTTATTCTACTGCCCCCCTTCCCCTTTTTTTTAATACAAAGCTGAATATAATAGTCCAATAAGTTTAATCTATTGTAACTCGTGATAATAAAATCACAGCAAGTTGAAAATTTGACTTAATAATGTTATATAATTTTACGCTGTCTTTATTATTATTATTTAACATAATGAATATTTTAAGTTTTATCATATATTCTTTGTATTAGGTATTTTATCTATACAAAAAACTAAAATACATATTTTATTGATTGTTTTAGCACACTTTCTTAGAATCTTTAAATTAGTGATTTCCTAACTAGGCGTGCTACGAAAATTTTTTGTTTAAAAAATAAAAATGCTCCAACGACCTTTTTTATGTAATAATTATTGGTTGCAATTTTTTTTTTTTTTCAAAGTTTTCTCACTTTATGAAGACAATTTTTGTGAATTAATTTTATTGAAAGTGGGCTTATTTCTTTGTATAAAATGATTATTTTTCAATTTTATATAATAATGTAATTATTATTTTAAATAATTTTATTTTCAAATTTTAACTGGCAAAACTAAGTTTTTTTAATTTATCGTTTATTTATTTATTTATTTATTTGCATTACCTTTTCGCTCCCACTTTCACAGAGAAAATGTTGACAATTCTTATTTTAATTTTATTATTGATTGAATTAATAGTTTTAAATTTCAGTAACTTTAAATATAAAATAAATAAACAGGTAAACAATAAGTTTCAGTTTATAACTACTACAAAACATAATGATAAATTGAATATAAAACAGATTATTTATTGAGTTTATTTAAAGTAAAATTCGAAATGCGTATTAATAATTTTATCAATTTAATTAAATAAAGATTCATTAAATTAAAAATACATATATTTAATAAAATATTAATTTGATTTTAATTTTAAAATCACTAACTGTTTTGAGATTTAATTTATAGCAATTATTCATGACCATAAGTTTTTATTCAAAAATTATTAATTATTTCAAAAAAGGAAATTATTATTATTATTATTATTATTATTGAAAAATCAGTAACGTAACGTAATAATTAATTAAACATAATAATGCAACACTGTAACAATGCGTAAAAATATTTCTTAACAGTGTTAGGTAACATTATTATCCAGATGCAGATTTAAATTTTCTGAAACAATGTTATAGTTTACAGTTCGCAAAAAGCAATCATATATTAATTAATTATTTTTAAAGAGTAAGAAAAATATCATAAACTAACCAATAAATGAATAAATAACATATTTATTTTGAGAATCCTTATAATTTTTATATATCCTAATGAACTTGATAACATTATAGTAGCTGAAATTTAAAAAATATGTTTTTTCATTTTTGCTATAATAAGAGCTATAAACTAGATTTTAAACAAGTAATTTATAAATAAGTCACTTAAACAAGTAATAGTTAAAATAATTTTGAATTCTTATTAATAAATATGTTTGATAAAAATAATTTAATTTTTAATTTTTTTTAAAATTTAACAGCATAATTATTAATGCTTTAAAATTTTCTAAGATTATGTTAATCATTTAATAAAATAATGTATAACATTCAGTAAGAAACAAATCAAAATCGAGTGCTAGGAATTTTTAAACACTTATAATTTTTTATGTTGGTGTTCCTATAAAATTTGAAATATATGCATATAAGTACCAGCTAAGTACTACTATTAACCTCTTTTAAGCAAAAATTCTGCATGTCAATCAATTGTCAACGCCCATCTGAACAAATAGTCATCTTTATACAAGATAGCTAGAAAAGCTGGGTAGTTAGCTTTATTCTACTTATCTTGATCTTTATACACTTGTCAGATGAAATCTCTCATTCTATAATAAAATGTAGTTTTTACTCTGGAGTTCAAATGCGGACGGATCTCCAGATTTGACTTGTGTTTATTTCGCTCGTAGTTTTTGAATGTAATAAGCATAAAAAGTGTTTAATGTATCAAAAAGGATTTGTAATTCCTGCATTGTTATATGTAAAAAGGTTGTTACACGTAAAAAGTTATTTCGTAGCAATAATTGTTATATGTAAAAAGATTAACGCAAACTTTTAAATAGTTTTTTTAAATAGCGAAATAAAATAATTATTTAAAAAATAAAATGTTTTAGTCAATCCCGATGCAGAACTTAAAAAATAATGTGGCTTTATCACAATTCCATGTTAACCCCCCCCCCCAAAAAAAAAAAAAAATGTAAAATGCCATAATTTAAAAATGATGTGCCGTTAAATAATAGGATGAATAAAGATTTCTAAAACTATTGGCAGATTTTTTTTTTCATTATTAAACACATATTGTACAAATTATATGCAACTGAAAATGTGTAGGCCATGGACATTTGCTTAAGCAAATTAAATTCGACTTATACGTGTTTTTAAATTACCAGATCTTCCTGATTGAGGAACTTCCACATAAATCCACAGAACAATCCTCCCCCATCTCCTGAAAACAATTACTTCTGTCATATGAAATTTGCATGGCGTTTGGATCCGCTGCAATATGTTTGAGTTTGGATCCGAGTTATACGTGTAAGCGGTTTTTGGGTACTTGTTACTTCTAATTAATCGCATTACGCTAAAACTTTATTATGTTGCTTTCAGTTAAAAAACCAGTGTTGAATTCAGACACTTTTCTCCGGGAGGGACTTCTGTGGCTCCGGGGGGATTCAATAGAGTCCTGGGGGATTACACTTTTTTACCATTGAAAACACAAAATCTCAAAATTTCCGAAAGGGGGGGCATTGATAGCTCTGGGGGGGAATGACCAGCCCCTGAATTCAACACTCTAAAATGTTCCCTATAAAATTATGTCAGATATTTCCCGTGCACAAAATTTCAGCTTGCTGGAGAAGGGACCGAAATGTCTGAGGACCGAAAAGTCCAGGGACCGAAATGTCTCGGGACCGAAACGTCTCGGGACCGAAACGTCTCGGAACCGAAACGGCGGGACCGAAATGGCGGGACCGAAACGTCCTGCTTCCAATATGATAGATGGAAATATTGACAATGCACTTGATGATAAAACTGAATGTATTATCGGTGCTGCCGACTCTAGCATTCCTAAAACATCTACTCATAAGCACAGGAAACCTTGGTGGAATAGTGATTGCCAAAATGCAAAGAAAAAACAAAAAGCTTGGTCTGTTCCGGAGGTACCCAAATAATACTAACTATATGGCATTTAAAAAAGCAAAGGCTGAAGCTAGAAGAGTGCGACGCAAAAGTCAATGGGAATCTTGGATTAATTATGTATCTAGCATTAACTCAAACACTTAAAGTAAAACACTTTGGCTAAAAGTAAAAAAATGCATGGGAATATATTCAGAAAGTCATATCTCAATTTTAAATCACAATGGACAAACCATCACATCTCCTATGAACATAGCTGAGACAATAGGAAAAACCCTAGCATCCATTTCAAGCTCAGATTCGTATCCGGAACCTTTTTTAACTTAACAAAGACGAACTGAAATGACCAGGATTAATTTTAACTCTCATAACTCTTTTCCATACAATCAGCCCTTTACTCTCTCAGAACTGAACAAGTGTTTGAGTGATAGTCACTTGTCAGCCCCGGGTCATGATGGGATTACCTACATTATGCTGAAGCACCTGTCAGCACTCTCTTTACATAACCTCCTTTCTTTTTACAAAAGGATTTGGTTGGAACAAAATTTTCCACATGCTTGGTGCAGAGCAATCGTTATCCCTTTTCCTAAATCAGAAAAAGATGCTGACAATCCCAATAATTAGACCTATCGCACTCTCTAGTAGTCTTTGCAAACTTCTTGAAAAAATGGTTAACTGCCGCCTCGTGCATATTTTAGAAACAATTATCTTGCTGCTTTTCAAATTGGTTTTCGACGTGGTAGATCTACTATCGATAATTTAATCCATTTGGAAAATCAAATCAGGACTGCCTTTCAAAAACGCAACCATTTGGTGTCGGTATTTTTTGACATGGCAAAAGCTTATGACAGAACATGGCGTTATGGGATTCTTCTAGATCTTTATAACCTGGGCTTTCGTGGCAATCTTCCAATTTTTATTAAAAACTTTCTTGGCACTCGTCTATTTCAAGTTCGAATTGGTGGTTCTTTGTCTAGTTTTTATTTAGAAGAAGAGGGTGTACCCCAGGGCAGTGTCCTGAGTGTCACCCTCTTTGCGATTAAAATAAATGACATTTTCAATCAACTTCCCCCTTCAGTGAAAGGAGATTTATATGTTGACGACTTTCAAATTATGTGTATGGGACAAGATATTCGTTTTATAGAAAGACAGATGCAGATTGCTATCAATCGCATCCTGAATTGAACTAATAAAAATGGTTTTATTATATCTCACGACAAAACATCTTGTGTTCATTTTTGTAGACGTAGGAATCTGCATCCAGATCCTGAAATTTTTATTGGTTCAACTCAGATCCCTGTTGTGGACAATGTTCGTTATCTTGGTCTATTTTTTGACAAGAAACTTACCTTTTTACCCCACATTTTACACTTAAGGACGAAATGTGAAAAATTCCTCAATTTACTTAGTTCTTTCTAATACTTCTTGAAAGCGGACCGTGGTTCTCTTCTTAAGATCTATCGTTCTGTGATCCGTGCAAAAATTGACTATGCCTGCCAGGTCTACGGTTCTGCTTGTAAGTCTGTTCTAAAGAAACTTGACACTGTGCACCATAGCGCGTGTGTGCTCTGGTGCATTTCGTACCTCTCGAGTTGTAAGCTTATGTGTTGACTGTAATGAATCTTCATTACATTATACTCGTGAAAAAAATTCTTTGGAATTGTTTAACGTGTCCTTTCATATCCTGGTCATCCACTTCATACATATATTTTAAGCACTGACAATGATATTCTTTATCAGCATCGCCCAGCCTGCATCCCCTCTTTTGGTGTAAGAATGAGAAGTATAATCAACAACAGCCCTTTGAATAATGTTGAGGTGAGCACCTGTCCATTGCATATGTATCTCCCTTGGAACGCACCTGATATTACAACTCACCATCCTTTTAAAGGTTATGAGATAAAGAATTTAGCCCCTATTGCTTTTAAACAATTATTTGCCTCACACCGTGCTAATTTTAATAATCAAATGGACATTTACACAGATGGATCTAAGAATGGGAATATTGTAGGTTGTGGTATCTATTGTGATGCTATTACCCTTAGTTATCGGCTTCATCCTTCTATCTCTGTTTTTACAGCCAAATTAATTGCAATAGAGGGCCATGGTACACATCTCTCATCATCATAACACTTCTTTCATCATCTATACCGATTCCAATAGTGCTATTGATGCTTTAAAATCTTTAAAAACATTCTTATATCTCAGCTATCCTGGATTTTTATACTAACTTGACAAGACGTGGTTATAATATTTTATTTTTCTGGGTCCCTGGACACATGGGCATCCCTGGTAATGAAAAAGCTGATGAGGCGGCAAAATTTGCTCGTAATCCATTACATCATAAAATACCATTCTCAGATATTAAACTAATTATAAAACATTTTATTCATAATAAATGGCCAAAAAGCTGGAATCTAGAATACAATAATAAGTTGCATCATATTAAACCTACAGTTGTGACCTGGCCTGCGATTTACCCAAGGAAAATTGACGTTCTTCTTACTCGTCTGAGAATTGGACATTCTAGGATCACTCATAAACATTTGTTATTCAGGGAGAATGCACCCATGTGTCCCCATTGTCATTTTGATACTCTGACCATCCATCATATCTTAACGGACTGCCCGGGACTCCGACACTTGTACAGGATATATTTTAATACCTCATCACCCACTTTGACAAACCTCATTGGGGAAACACCCCATGGGGCACTTTTTCCTTTTTTTAAAACACTCCGGATTTTATTTTTAAATTTAGATCTTACCTGTCTACACAAGTTTACATTCTGGATGGAATTTCCATTCAGATACCTACTTTTTTTAGACTTACATTTTGTGCTTTACTGGTTTCTACTCTTCAATGACATTCTTCACCTCTTTGAATATACCTGGATGGAGTACCCATCCAGATAGCTTTATTATCTTTGTACTACAATGACTCTCTTTATTTTCACTTCTTGATCTTTTCATCCTTGTTTGGCGCAGCATATCCCTAAAGGGACTTTGTGCCATTAAACTCCAACCAACCAACCACACATTTCATTTCGATACCTATATTATTGTTTTTATATTGGGATGCTTTGCGTTCAAAGAGCTATACCTGCTAACCACGTTCAGAATTTTCAACCAGAACATTGGTAATGTGCCCTGTTAAAAAAAATTGCCATTCTGACAGATTGAATGAAATTAAGAAAGGCGATCGTCCTCTCCAAAACAGCGTGTCATGCTTTTCCGGTGGAGTAAGGCATTTTTCGGTAAATATTGCCTCTCCACCGCTGTTGTGGCAGCTGAAGGATTTTTTTGAAAATGGATAAGCAATATACACAATTGAAAATCAGCTTGCATATGATAATTAGGATTAAAAAAGGCAGTCTCCCAGACCTTTATAATGACTCTGTATAAGTTTTTTTTTTTTTTTTTTGGATTCGAGGTTTATAAAAGCTGCTTCAGACAATTTCAGAGGATTTTCCCAAAATTTTTATAAAGAGTTCAGTCATCTGTGAAATACCTAAAATAAATTAATATCAGAAATGACCGATCTAAGCTCGATCAAAACTAATTTTGTGTTCAACTTCATGTATGTATCGCTCTCTGTATTGCTGCTATAAAGCATGTTATTAATAACAATATTATTTGCAAAAAATTTTAATATGTAAGCTGTGTATGTACGCACATGTTTATGAATTTTACATTATGTACACATTTCGAAGAAAAAAAACCCATCCGAATAATATTTTTAGCTCGTTTCTGATTGTTTTAACCTTGTCTCTCGATTCCTATTAAGAATGTTTTAATAATTTCTTCAAATTCTGCAAGAATTTTTTTTTTCACAAATGCAGCCATTTTGGGGGCATATTTTTCATTTAGCGCCAAACTTTTGGCATTCAATTCTTGAAAGGGAATTTTTTGGCCAAATGTTGCCAATATTTTGTGTAATATTGCCAACTCGCTGTTAAAATCTTCTCGGCTTCGTGCTCATAACCCGAATGACACAAAATGACTTACTTATAAAATTCGTTCAAAAACTTGACTTAGTTAAATGGTCTTCTGGTAATCAAAAATGTAGAATATAAAAATTTTACCGTTTAAGCCGTTTCTTAACTTTTTCCGGCACTGGCAAAATTCATCAGTAAAATGAGATATTATCGACTGACACTGGAATTCAGTCGAATCTTTTAGATATTTTGAAATTTTAATTTAATTTTTTATTATAGAAGCAGAAATTTGCTAAAATATTATTGGTGACGTTTGCAAGTTTGGAATTAAAATTAGATATCCCAGACCGGGCATAGTGTGACGGAAAGGAATAAATGAAATTATCTTGAACAGCAAAATGACCCATTAATACACTACTAAAAAAGTGTTAAATTACAATTTTTTTTTTTAGGAAATTGGAATTCCTTGAACTCTTTGTGTAACGTTAACAGCAAATATTTATGCAACCGATTCTATTACATGAATTTTGGCTATTGTCTTTACATAAAAAATTCTAAAAATTTTACTTTCCTAGAAATATTTTTTTCAAACATAAGACGCAACCCAGTAATCTTTTTAAGGGTAAATACGGTAAAATACCAAATTCAATTAAAAATCGTTATAACTGTATTGTAAATTAAAATTAGCTTGACACGTAGTATTCCACGAATGACCCACTAATCTAAATTTCGAAAATGCAATCTAGCCAATGGTTCCATTGTGCCTAAATCTGATATAATACAAATTTCCATCACTATCATTTGAGTTATTTGTTAGATACAATTAGCTTGACCACTCCCAGAGTGATCCAAATATATCTACAAATCGAATTTTCTCAAATGTACGAAATGATGTTTCCTAGCTCAAAAGCGTTAGAATAC
Organism: Maratus speculifer; assembly: GCA_964019185.1. Classification (NCBI taxonomy): domain Eukaryota; kingdom Metazoa; phylum Arthropoda; class Arachnida; order Araneae; family Salticidae; genus Maratus; species Maratus speculifer. Next base: position 441,805,066 of record OZ025290.1, on the reverse strand, counting down.
AAAAAATAGTAAAATTCGTTTGAGCTTGGTTCCAGATAAAATTACATTGACCTGCAGTGACTCACGAAGTGACATTTTTCAAACATGTGATTATGAACAGTGACCCTTTTTGTATCCGAAAACGGCTTAACATAACATTTTCTCAATATCGTTTGAACCGTTTTTTAGATATCATTAGCTTGACTTTGACCCATAGTGACCAAACAGGATTCCCTATTAAAAAATTCTCGAACATGTAACCTAGCCTTAATGATCTTCTACCCTGTAATGTCATAATACAAAATTTTATCAAATACTTTTGAGACTTTTTCAGAACCTTTTTAACCTGATGAGGACAGATTGTGACCCAAAATGAGGCTCTAATCGAATGTTCTGGAACATGCATCCTTCCTCGTAGGTTTTATTCAGCCCGAAAATGAAAAAAAATAGAATATTTAATCATAATCGTTACTGCCGTTATTAAATAGAATTTGTTTCACCGTAGTGACTTCAAAATGACCTATTAATCGAAATTTTCTGAACATATAATATAGCACGCCCCTGACCCATTATGACAGAAAACGATCCACTAATCAAACTTTCTGAAACATATGCCCTAGCCAAAAGTTTTTCTGGAGCCCAAAAACGATAAATCACAAAATTTAGTTAAAATCGTGCGATATATTTTCTCGATAAAATTAGCGTGATCCACAATGACCCAAAAATGACCCACTAATCGAATTTTCCTTCACATGTAACTTAACCCAATGGTCGTCTTAAAATCCAAAGCGGTAGAGAACAAAATTTGGTCACAATCGTTCTAGCCATTTTTTTAGATAAAATTGGTGAGATCCACAATGACCCCAAAACCATTCACTATTTATTTATTTATGCCTAAGTGGGACAATTCTTGAACATATGACATAGACCAATAGTTTTTTGTGTCAAAAAACGGTTGGATACAAAATTTCATTACAATCAATTCAGCCGTTCTTTTAGATAAAACTAGCAGCCTTCTCCCGCTACGCTGGTCAGTTTTTTTTTTTAAGAAACTTTGAATCAAACGTAATTTTTATATCATAGTAATTTTTAGTTTTATATCGTACTTTAGGCTGTCTGTCATTGGAGAAAAATCAGTCATCTAAACGGAAAGTTCAATGTTAGTCACCAATGAATAACGTAGCGCTCAACATTTTAACAATTTTAATCGCCTAAAAATTCATTCAGCGGAACTTTTAAAATAAAGCCAAACTTTCGTAATTGGGTTTATCTGATAAAAAACATTTCTTCAGTGTTCAATTAAACAACGTAGAATGCTATATTTCATTTGATACAAAATTTCTGAAAAATTATTCAACTAACAATGTACAATCCATTAAAATCTATCTTGTAGAACTTAAATTATAAGTGGCCTCAATGAAATTTCACTTTGCGTTTTATTTATATTGAGACAACTAAATATAGATTACATAATCATGTCAACCTGATTATAGAACTCTTTCAAAATTAAAGGTTCAATAGATTTTTTTGATTGAAAATTTCATTGAAGGATTGAAAATTTCAGGTTTTAGCGCCGAAGACACAGCCAAATCAGGAAAATGTGAAGTATCTCGCGAACTACAGAACTTAAAAGAATTTGTTTGGTACCATTCGATTCACCATGAAAAAATACACTAAAATACGTTATCAGTTGAAAAATAACAACAAAAGCCGATTTTTAAGAAATTTTTTAAAAGTTCGTTCTTTTTTTTAACCCCTTTAGGTGTGGAATTTTCGAAAATCACTTCTTAGCGGCACTCGATGTTATCAGAAATATTTTTACCCCAATTTTCAAGATTTTAGGTTCGGCAGATTTTTTTTGTGCTGTGATTAATACGAAATCCAGACTTTCTTTTGTATATATAGATTAGCTGGACCCTGACCCATTATGACACAAAATGATCCACTAATCGAATTTTAAACATCTGAATAAGCAATTTAATTTTGCTAGCGAGAGGTGTAACAAAAAACAAATATTATTGACATGTTTCGATTCCAATCTAATAAGAACTATAATCGTCATAAAATAAAGATACAAATGCAAAAATCGTTTCACGGTCAAAACAAATGGCACGCGACAATGAGATGTAAATCAAAAACCACGCGCTATATTTTGATTTATATCTCATTGTTACGTGCCATTTGTATTGACCGTGAAACGATTTTTGCATTTGTATCTTTATATTATGACGATTATAGTTCTTATTAGATTGGAATCGAAACATCTCGATAATATTTGTTTTTATTTTTCGTTACACCTGCTTCAAGTAAAATAAAATTGTTTATTCCAATGTTTATATTTAAAAGTTGAATTTCTTAAAGCCTTGTGATTTAAAAATCTAAAACATTTAATAATTTTTTTATAATCGTACATGTATTTCCGTACATGTGACCATACTCATTAATCTTTTCGTGTCCAAAAATGGCAAAATGCAGAATTTTGCCGAAATCATTAGAGCCTTTTTTTAAGATAAAATTTACACACACACACAATTTTTGCTTGAATTATTGTATAAAAATAGACGTGAAAATCTCATTGGTAGATATAAAGTCGTATCTGGAAAACTGAAATGGTATTTCCGAAGATCCCTAAAATGTACAATATATTTACACGTTAATCTTGAAAGGGGGGGAAAAAACTCGACGGTTACAGGTTTGTCAAAAGTAAATGGCGGGTTGCACTATTCTTCCCCCTATACTGTAAAGTACCAAATAAAAATAATTATAATTACAACCATATTGTAATGTCTTATTGAGATTAAGATCATATTTAAAAAAGTTATAAAATTTGTATAGGTACCAGGGTTGTTAGAGAATTTTCGTTCAGCTGATTTTTCTTCTGCATTAATTTCTTTATTTCTAGTGACGGCTGATCTAGTCTTTTCATTATCATTTCGTTGCTCTCAATTACATCAAATATGTAGTTAGGATTGTCTGAAAAGGGAAAAATATCATAAAATGATTAAGTAGTCAACAATAACTTTTATAATAAGTAAAATTCATTTCTAAATCATTTTTAAATCGATCATTTTTGGTATCAATCATCAAACAACAGGATGAAATAGGATTGGGACAGAGTTCAATACCCTGTGAAATTAGCGAAGAATTTCAAAAATGGATTCGAGAATCTCTTTATTGGAATCTTACAAAATATATCAAGATAGCGGAAAATCACGATTTTTGACTATTGTCGACCTCCATTCTTATGTCACAATGTTTGATGTTTTTAAAAGATTACCAAAAAATCGAATTATAATCTCTTTATTTTAATGAATACAATTTGCACAATGAAAATTGCAAATAAAGCGTAGCAAATGAAGTGCGATCGCACTATCAACGAAGTTTTAAAAATATTCAGATCTCGCTATGTTATAGTAGAAAGTACTTCGGATATAGTGTAGTGGTCGAAATCTTATTTGTGTTTCTGTAAATATACAGGAAGAAACTTTTATTAAACCTCAGCAATGTATATAATATTCATAAAATGTGAAATAGTTTAATATAATTAACACACGCCCAAAAATGTTTTCCCGTATAGCATTATGAAGTGGAATACATTTGTGTGGCCCTGTTATTTAAAAATATTCTTTGCATCGCAGTTTGTACATAATATATATTTTAATGTACACTAAATGGCCATTGATGACCGCCCACTTGCGATTTTAGCCATTTTGTTAAATATCTAAAAAAATACATCAGGAATTATCCTGAAACTCTAAGTGCCTAAGTATAATAGTTCAAGTCATACATTTCCGTGAAGATTTTATCCCGAAACTTCACAGAAGACCGTTAACAAATTAAAAAATAATGAATGTCTTTTAGATAACCCTGTCAAAACCAAAGAAGCAAAAGCGCTCAAACTGTAGATTATGATTAAGTGGCTTACTGTAATTAACTTTGTTCATTTTTATGCGAATAGCATGTATACTCGTAAAGAAATTAGGTTATTTTTTATAAAAACGCTCCCAAATTTTGCCAAAGTTTTTGCTTATAATTTGCAGTGTTCTAAATATAAAGAACATTCTTTTCTGAAAATGACAAATAATATTGCACACAATACTCTGTAGTCAAAATTAAAATAATAATAATTGTATGGTAAATGAGTACCTTTACTAAATACTTTTTCATTTTCGATAATCAACGATATCAAGTCAACAATATGAAAATTTCATTTGCATATTGTGTCAGCTTAATGTTTAGAGCAACTTTTGTAAAAGTCTCAAAATCATAGTTTGGAAATTCTGAAAATAAATGTCTATAGATTAAGCACAAAATCTGTTGTTCCCAAAATGAAGAAAAAAAATGGAGGGATCTTATCGAAATGTAGTAGTATGTCCCATATTGTGTATTCTATTTTGACACTATGAAAGAATATATGGATACTACCCCTCTTGTTTTTGCTTCACTTTGGGAATGTCCGATTTTAACTTATTCTATTGACAATTTTTTTCAAAATTTTTCAGCTATGATTTTATGACCTTGACAAAAGATGCTCCATACATTTAGCTAACATAATATGTAAATGAAATTTTTATATCTTTGAGGCATGCGCAGTGAAAAACTAAGTAAACCTACTCATTTTTCATACAATTTTTTTTTATATCTTAATTCTGATTACAGAGTTTTCTGTGTAATATTATTCGTCATATTTTCACAAAAGAACGTTACTTTATATTAAGAACACTGCAAATTACAAGCAAAAAACTTGGGAAAGTTTCGGACCATTTTTATAAAAATCTTTATTTACGAGTATGCATGCTATTCGCATAAAAATGAGCAGAGTTTATTACAATAAGCCACTTAATCATAATCTAAAATTTGAGCGCGTTCGCTACATTAGTTTTGACAGCTTATCCAAAAGTTATTCGTTCTTTTTTAATTTGTTGACGTTCCCCTATTGGAGTTTCGGGGGAAAACCTACATGGCAATGTACTAATCGTATTATATTTATACACTAAGTTTTGGGATAATTCCTCATATTTTTTTCTAGATATTTAACAAAATGTCTAAAATCACAAGTGGGCGGTCATTAATGGCCATGTAGTGTATATATATACTTCATAGGTTCGTGTATTCTATTTAATATTCGAATGAGTGTAACACCATTAAAATGTATTTGAATCATTTTTCCCTATTGACCGTATTGTAACGGAATATGATTGTCCTTGTAACTGATCCATTCATCCGATTTTCATAAAATTTGAAATGACTGAAACAAATTATGTACTAACTATATATTTTAAATTTCAAACGATTCGGCTGGGTAGTTTTTGTGTTATATGCGGTTGGACGGACAGACGAACAGACGGCCTGAACGGCAACTATAGGTGCTACGTATTTACATAATTACGAACGCACCTAAAAAGGTACTAACACTGCCACCGCCGATGACATATAATTTTTCTATGACCGGGGGTTCATTCTTCATTAATATTAAGAAAACTGTTTTAGACAAAAATATGAAAAATAGTAGTAACATAGAGGAATGTTTAAGAAACACACCGAAGCAGACAGTTTTTAAATCGAACAATTATTTAGAGATATTTAATGTTGAATGTGATAAAAAACGTTTTATTAAAGAAGTTTCATAGAAGTAAAAACTATGCATAAAAATTTAAAAAATTTTAGATTATTTTATCTGTTAGTAGTTCTCGGTATGTAGACTTCATTTGCTTTTAACTACCCATCATACGTAGTACCGTAAAATGGGGTGATTAGGAACGAAACTTCCCGGTCATACAAATAAATTCACTATAAATATATGTGATGATATTTTTAGTTGCCAATTTTTTTGGTAATAAGGTAATAACCTTAAGAGTTCGGAAATTCAGTTTTGACATGTTCGCACCACTACTCGGGTATATAAAAAAATATCAAGAGGATCCTCAAAAACCTCATTTTTTCAACGTCTTCAAAACTTTGTATGTACAGTTTTTTTTTCGTATTCTAACCTAAGAAAGGGTATTTTTAATTAATGATAGACCTGTAAACGATATGCCGTATAAAATTCTACTTTTTTCTAAACTACATAATGAAAAATGGCTTGTAACATCAGAGGTTTAAGATTTACGGGGTGAATCGGAACACGTTTTCTCTCATGGTTTATTTTTCTATACAGTAATAGTTTCATGTAATATATGAAAACATATGTATGAATATGTATTGTGACAATATTTTGTTTGTTCTAATTACTTGAAGAGTTTAAAGGTGCCAAGAAATTACTTGGTTAAACAGAAAAGTCAACGCCTAGTCGAACAGATATGGAACACACAATAAAAGAACTTAAAAATAGCTAATTATTTAGAAAAGCTACACAGCATTATTCTCTGACATCCACAACATTACACAAACATCTCAAAATGAAAAACCAATTGGAAAAGAGAGGGATGCAAACAGTACTAAGGGCTGGGGATGAGGGCGTATTAGTAGATCGTTTTAATACATGCAGCCATTTGGGATTACTCAATAGATTCACTTACCCAACGACTACTATTAAAGGATAAAACGGAACAGGGCTGAATTTGCATTAAATTCTACGTCTGCGATTAAAATATAATTTCTTAAAATAAATTTTAATTTTCTTGATTTCAAAGTTGTTTCTAATTTTTAAATAGGCATATCTTTACTAATATATAAAAAAAGGCTTGGTTTCACAGAAATTACGTGTTCCTATTCCTCCCTTGCTATTATTACCTGTTTTTATGAACTTTATTAAAGTTTGAATCGGTATAAATAAAGATTGTAACATTTGTTCCGACTCACCCCTATCTGCGGAGTGAATCGGAACACCATTAAAAAAATAAATAATATATATATAAACAGTAAAAATGTTTCGTTTTTGCTTAAAAAGTAAAGAACAAAACAAGACCGGAGTTTCTAGTAGAAAAATAAAAAAATTAAAAAAACCAGTTGTCAGTTTTTTTAACGTTAAAGTTGAAACGTGTTCAGATTCACCCCATTTTACGGTATTGGGTAAGTATTGCAATCGTTTTGAAAATGAAAAAAAAATTACGATTTACACGTTTCAGATACTGGAGATTCCGAAAAACATTTTTAGAAAAAAAAATTGTAATCCGTCCGTCTGTGTGTCTTTGTCTGTCTGTCTGCCTGTAACCGCTCTATCTCCCAAACAAATTGAGATAGACTTGAAACTTAGTATGTACATAGTATGTAAGAATGGGACGAAGCCTATTTAATATCAGTAACCTAGATTATCTGGAACTATTTTTTTCGGACATTCGAAAAATTCGTTCTGATGTAAGGTATACAAAAATTTTCGAATGTTCTATTTCAAGGAGTGTACGTAAAATGCAATAAATTAACACAAATTTTGCATAAATAAAGAAGTCGATCAAATTATTAGTTACCGAGATATGTGCAGCCCTTTTTTTCCACATTCTTAGATTTTTTATGAGCCTATATTTCATTCAAATTCCAATTCAAAGGTATATTTTAATTGGAAATGAGGCGCTTAATCCGACGCAGTAAACTGTTAGTAAATATTATTTTTGGAGTTATAAGAATGTTTCTTTTACTCAATCTGGTACTAAAGTATTTTGGCGTTTTTTATAATTTGTCGAAATTGGTTCATCATCAATTCATTGATAGAGCATTACTATGTATATTAAAACTATTTAAATATGCGTTTAAATTTTATTTTGGAATTGCGATGCATTTTATAAATATTTTACATGCGTTTTATTTTTATATTTTATATTAAGCACATTTACGATGGATAAGTATTACGGTGGTCCCACAACGACTAGTTTATAATATCACTCATTTTGAGGATTTATTTCCATTTTAAATTGAAGTTTTTAGCACTTCGAAGGGTTTTTCTTACATATTTTATAATAGTATATTTATTTTTAATTGTTGTCAGCTAAAAAAAAAGTTTTTAGTAGCGCAGTATAACATATGGAGATTTGTATGTATTGACAAAATGCAATCCAAAATTTAATTCATTTATGAGATACATATATTTCAGTTGAAAATTTCTTTTCTATTTACTCTCATAAGGCCCCCCAGGGGGATACCTTCTTTAGGTATTCACGGGCTTCACAACCCCGGGCACCTGAGTGATCTTTCTCTTTTCCTCTTACTCCTATTGTGTTCTTTTCATCTTTGTTTCACTCTCATTGTGGTTTCCTTTTCGGAGGTGAGGGCAATTCTGTACGAGCCGATACATCCTGTATATCGACTCATGGAGAATTGTAAACCACACACGTCTTGGCCGTGTGTGGCGACCCATGTCCCTGGAAAGGGGGATCCCGGTAGTTGAGGGAAACCAACACACTGCTTTGGCCTCTGCTTCAGGTAGACGGGAGGTGCATATTGGTCCCGTATGCATCAATCGGCTTGTCAGCTGACTTTTGTCATTGGCTTTAGGGATCAAGTGATCGAGCAAATACTAGTCATCTGGTTAAGGGTGGAGGCTGACATAGGTTTGTCTTGTGACCGTATGGGCTCTGGTTAGCACTGGTGCACGAATGTGCATCCCCTTGTTGGGCTCTGTAGGTGGTGGTGCGGCCGGGGTCTGAATTTTATTTTTCTTTAATATGGATGGGAAAACTTTTCCTTCTATTTCTCTCCCTAGTGGAGAGCAAAAAAGTGTACTAACTTCCTTCACTCGCTTTTTTATAATCAAACGTACTGATAGCCACTCTGATTGCTCCTTTAAAAAAACTTCACCTTTTCTCATTGCTAGGACATTTCAGTCTGTCTTGGGAGATAGTCATTCTCTGAAAAAACTACAATCTGGCGATTTTCTAGTTGAGGTTTCTACAGCAAAACAATCTAAACTTCTCTTTGATTGCTCTACAATTGGCACCTTTTCTGTTGCTGTACAAATTCATAAAACTTTAAATAATATCAGAACCAGACCTTTTATACTCCGCCAAAGATGAACTTCTAGAAAATTTAAAAACCAAAATATGATTGATGTACGCCGTATCACCATCCGTAGAAATCAGCAGATTATGCCTACTAAACACATCATTTTAACTTTCAATAGTCCAACATTGCCAACTAGAATTAAAGCTGGGTATCTAAACTGCCCAGTCCGACCTTTATATACCGAATCCTCTCCGATGCTTTAAATGCCAGCGATATGGCCATACCAATACCAATGGCCAATGTCGTGGAAATGTTATTTGTGCACGCTATGCAGCGGTTGGCTTCAATAGTAAAACTTGTGAAAATTCTCAACGCTGTGCAAATTGCAAGGGTGACCATAGATCATACTCTGGCTCGTGTCCTATATGGACCCGCGAAAAAGAAATTCTTACGCTAAAAATTACTCGGAATTTATCTTACCCCGATGCCCGTAAAGTTGTTGAATCGAGAACCCCATATGTTGGTGTTTCCTGTTCAAGTTTACTTAAGCAGCAATTAAAATCCGTAAGACATATAAGCTCTCAGACAGAACCATGTAATCTACCCAGTACCCCCCCCCCCCAAAAAAAAAAACATGCGATTCATGTTGTTCAGTTAAACTTCCTGCAATCCCAAAATTAGAACGCTGGCTACTTTCTTCAGAACCTGTTATTATTTTACACACATCTACTCCGACACAAAAATCTTCTGCTCAACTTAAGAAGGCAACTGAACCCCAGACTAAAAATAAGGCAACTATATCTAATAATAATAATCCCGATTCTTCTGTTTCTAATCTGCCGAAACCTGTTACTAATCAAAAGACTAAGGCAGTTACTCCTAATAAAAAAACTATTGATCATTCCGCTTCTTATCTACAGAAACTCAATACTCTTCAAAAAATGAAACCGATCCAAAAGGCAAAAAAGGGTTCCCATCCGAGGTTCCCAGCAGTGGCAGATTGTTACAAAAAAACACCGCAAATCGCACCAGAACCTGTCCATTACAAATTTTAAAGATCTCAAAATACTGCAAAATTATGTGGCAGACGCTATGGAAGAATCTGACGACTCGAGTACAGAAGAGAATATTGTTTTTAACGAATTCATCCCTGATTAACTTTACATTTTTAATTTCTGTGTCCGTTAAAATTATTTTTTATATGACTTGTGCATCATCTCATGCTTTGTTTTTTTTTTTTTAATAACAATTGCTGCTTTATTCTTATTTTTTTTTTTAATTGCACCTTATGTTTATCACTTGCCTTATTTATTTTACCTCTTATTTTTTAATTTTTGAGTTCTTTCAAATTGTGTATATATATTTATTGTGGATGTCTATATTTTAACAAATTTTATCGGTAATTTTATGAATTTTAATTAAGGACTGTAGACTTTTTGTTTGGTTTTAATTATGCATTTCATTACTTATTCTTGATTAGTTTCCTATTTTGATTTTGTCTTGGCGCAGCATGTCCCAAAAGGGACTTTGCGCCATAAAACCCCTATCAACCAACCAATCCACTTGAATCGCTGGAATCAAAGTAGTTAGGAAATTTGGCATTGTAATATTGCAAAATATCTTGAGAGAAATCTGCTTTGTTCTTTCTCTTCTGAATTTTGTATTTTTTACATTAAATTTCATCATTAACATTTGCAATATGGTCATTTATCCCTTTTTTAGATCGATGCCAAGCTGTATTAATTTTTAAAGCTCCCAATAATTTATACAAGTTTTAAATATTACTTACAGACTGTAATCTGTTTCCGTTGAAAATTTTTACCACGAACCATTTCATCAAAAGTGCATGTCCATTATTTAACTAGAAGATATCCATGTTTGACAGAAATTCATGCTAAATACCTGAAAAAATAAATATGCTGTTCAACTTAAGTTCAGTATCTTGCATTTTATTACACGCTTTGCATATTTTGATATTTTACGTTTCTATAAAACTTAAAATCTCTCACTTTACTAATGAATACATTTTATATGCTATCAAGAACTGTACAATGCGTCATTTGAATTTGTATATTATTTCGGATGTTTTAGTGATAACATATGCATTGCTTGCAGTGTAACAGCACAGATGATTATAAAAATGAAATTCTGCGCGGCTGGAGGTATTTTCTTGGTTTAATTTATTTTTCCGCCTACGCTTTTTTAAGTAGATTTCACAAAAAACGAAGACATTCTCAATTTGACGCGTGCAATTATTTTAATGCATATTTAGAGAGCAGCTGGAAAACTGTGCGACCGTTTCATGAGATTTTAACTCCCTGACAGCTAATCTTAATAGCAAAATTGTAACATTTTTTGTACTGAACTTTTTGTACAATACTATTATAATTAACATTTGCCTATTTAAAAGTCTCTGGCAATAGTACTAAAGTTCCAAATGAAACGAAACTTCGGTAGCGTTTGTCGTTAATCTGAAAATTACACGTTAAACTATAATAATTGAAAAAAAAAGCAGTGGTCTGCGAGACCGGTAATATTAAAGGTTAATAAAAGTTAGTCTAATTATTTACAAAAGCTATATCGTATTTGAAATAGAAATATGTTTTACTTAGAATTAAACGTCGCACGCCTAGATAAATTAATACTTTATTTTTCTTAATGGCGGGAAAGGAAATAACCGATTTTAAATATTTTGCCTTTTTAAAACAGCCAATCTAGGATTTGTATGTTCATTAACCAGAATAAAATTAGAATGGTTCCAATTTAAAAAAAAAGTCTTTTTGTTAAGTGTTAAATTTCTTCTTCACTCCTGAGACAAATTTTACGTGAGACCTCTAAATCCAGTTTAATATGAATGCAAAATAATTTTAAAGATATACAGTTGGCAAAAAAAAGTATTTGTACACTTCATTTTTTTAAATTATAATGAAATTAAACAAAAGATTTAAGCAAAAAATACTGTAATACATTAATTTAATGCATTATGATATTATAGAAGCAAAAACAAAATTAAACGAATCGATTTTTTACATTATCATAAACAAATATACAAAAATATAATGCAAAAAAAGTATTTGTACACTATAGTAATGTAATATAATTAATGAAAAGTTAGTAAAATGATACAAATTAATATTTTGTGCGAAATCATTTAGCGTTTATGACTACTTCTAGATGGTGTGACATAGATTCCACCAACTTTTTTGTAGCGGTCTCTTTAATGTTATTCCATGACACAATAAGAGCTTCTTTAAAACTGTTTTTTACTAATACATATTTTTTTTCGGATTTTTGCATCCAATAGCATCTGCAAAATTTTCTATTGGATTCAAGTCTAGATATTTTAGGGGAGTTACCAGTCGTCTTCGAGTATTGTCGTAAGCATGTGCTGGTGATCACAGCAGTATGCTTTGTTCGTTATCCTGCAGAAAGTGAAAAGCTTCCTCTAAGCATAATTTCTTGGCACAGTTTAATAAATTATGGCGCGACACATCAATGTATGTTAAACCTGTCCTTCCATTGTCAATAAATTTTAAATGTCCTGCTCCTTTAGAAGCTATACACCCCAAAAGTATAATATTCCCCCCTACATGCTTGATAGTTTGAAGTATACGTTTTGGATCTAGAACAGTTTTATTTTTACGCAATTTTTTTTGAATGCCTGATTGTATGAAAATTCCGAATTTTCCCTCATCAGAAAAAATTACTGTTTTCCAAAAATCAATGATTTACTTCTGTATGCGAAAGCGAATACTATGCGTTTTCGCCTATTTGTTTCGTTGATGAATGGATTTTTCCTTGAGGTTCTTCCTTTTAAATCTGCATTGAGAAGAATATTTTTTATTGTTTGAGGTATTACTCTGATGCGAGAAGATGTTGCAAGGTCTCCAGCAAATTTCTGAACCGAACGCATAGGATTTTTTAAAGCTTTTTTTACAACACTCCCTTTTTCCCTCATTGTTAGTTTGCTAAGAAGTCCTGGTTTTCATTGAATTTCGATGCTTTTAATTTATTCATAGTTTCTCACTATACATCCAATAGTTGTAAATGGTAATTTAATAGCTTTTACAAATTCTTGTTGCGAATTTAAATTTTTATTATGCTCAATCATATGATTTCATATATCTAGAGGTGCCTCTCTAGTATTAGGTTCTATACTCAATTACTTCAAGAGCAAATTAGATTAAATGTCAGACAAATATAATATGAATTTAAAAATTATTAACAGCTTCTGTAAAAGTAGTCCTTTGAGCCATAAACACTATAAAACACAGTACATATCACGATGGAGAAATGTACAAATACTTTTTTGCAAGAAATTTTTAAACTTTTCCTATTAGAAAATTATTTTACGTCTTTATCGAAATTTTCTGTTGTGTAATTTAAAACGCACGGTAAACACTGTATTAAAACTATTTTTGATAAAATATCTGTTTTATATTTAGTAAAAAATTAAAAATTTTAGAGTGTACAAATACTTTTTTTGCCAACTGTATCACTCTTTAAATCAGTGCTCATGATAGTCACGCATTTATCAACCTTTATCCGATAAGACACAAAATGTAATGTTATTAGTGTGAAGCAGTCTGTAAGACCGCAAAATCTAACGATGAATAAAAAGGCACGTTTGACTCATTGCATGGTGTTTTTGTACTAAATTTTTTGTACAAGATTATTATAATTAACGTTCACCTATTAAGAGGTGTCTGGCCAAGGTATAAATTTCCAAATGAAAAAAACATTCGATAGTGATTGCAGTTAATCTGAAATTTTTAAGTAAAACTATAAGAAATGAGAAAGACACTGGTCTATGAAACCGGTAACATTAGTTAATGGTTAAAAATAAAAAGCAATTTTTACCAATCTACAAGCATTTCAAATAACTTAAACGGTATTACTTACCGCCTCCTCCAGGCAGCACCAGGACTGAGGTGGGTAAAAGCAGTTGAAGATTAGATTAGAGGCTTAGCTAGCCTATAACAAATTTCGATCAAAAATTCAAACATATCTTTAATTTTTTATATTTCAACTGCATTTGATGTTATTTATGCACGACCATACGATTCTTAAACGTCAAAACAAATATTGTCTAAAGCAATCTATTTTCAGAAAAGACTGATTTATTATAAGTCTTTTAGCACTTCGACCACTTTCCCTCTAAAGATAGCACGTCCTTCACGCTCAGGGATAATTTTGTAAAACAACGAAGCATATGCTTCCTAAACAATATGTTCATACACATTGTTTTCTTTATAATTTTACACATTTAGCCTTTATTTCTTTTTATATTTTTAATAGTAGGGTAACATCCCCAGTAATTGGCACATTAAGAATTTGTCGTTAAACTTACTTAAATTCTCATTACAAAGAAATAAGCTATTTACTTGGAAATGTTTTTAAATCAAAGAATGCATATCTGTGCGTCTATTTTGCCCACTAAAAGAAAAAAAATTGAAAAAGTATTTTTATAAAAATATATTTATAAAAAGTTGCTGAAATGACCAGTAATTGGCACCTAGAGCCCCAATAATGACACTTTGTGATCCAGTAATTGGCATATGTTTATATTTAAAAAAAAACTTTACATTTTGCATTGGGTTTAATCGCTTTAAATCAATTTACTGTAGATGAAGATAGAAACAAAATTAGTCTATAATTTTAAATGTACTTCCAAAATAAATGGTTTAATCTCAAATTCCTTGCGAATTCCTTGTAATTGGAATAGGTGCCAATTACTTGGAACTAGCAAAACGAAGCACCATTAATTGGCAACTACCATTAATTCAGAAATTAAATTTTTGTGTCGAAAATACTTTTACACAATTAAAGTAACCCTTTTTAACTAAACAAAACTGTTGTCAATTAAAATTTAAAATATGTTATAAATCAGATAATAATGAATTGAAAAGCATGCCTTCCTTAAGCCAAAGGAGAAGAATTTACAACAAAATGGCTAATTTGATACAAGCCATACTTGTTTCTCTTTCCTAAGCTCTATTGTCATCTTGTAAAATAAATCAGTCATAATCTTGAACATAGATGAGCATATAACTGATATAGTCTTGAATTTTTAAAAGACTGGCTATAAATCTTTTTTTAGGATATGTTTGTAAAATGTGCCAATCACTGGTGCATGCCAATTACTGGGGATGTTGCCCTACATTTAGATTAATTGAATTGACTAATTTAGCCTTTTAGGTAGATTTCGTATGAAATACTACCTATTGCATTCTCTCCCATGTTGGAATTTCTAAAAAATTTTTGCAGATCTATACCAATCGTGATTCCTAGACCCCAAAACTACCATCAGCAAAAAAGTTTATCTATCTCTCTCTCTCTCTATATATATATATATATTTCACTTTCTTCTAGATACGATAACTTCCATAATTATGCTCAGATTTTCTTCAAATTTTTACATAAAATCAAGGGGCATAAAATCTCGGTCGAGTTCGTTAATGAGCAAAATCGGACCAAGGAGGTGGAAATAGGGAGGGTTTTTGTGAAAACTGAAAAACCGCGATAACTTCCTAATTAAAATAGATATCTAATCCGTTTAAAGTTTATCCCCCCAGGGGGATACCTTCTTCAGGTATTCACGGGCTTCACAACCCCGGGGCACCTGAGTGGTCTTTCTCTTTTCAGTTTCCTCTTACTCCTGTCTTCCTTTCATCTTTGTTTCACTCTCATTGTGGTTTCCTCTTCGGAGGTGAGAGCAATTCTGTATGGGCCGATATCATTCTGTATGTCGACTCATGGAGAATTGTAAACCACCCACGTGTTGGCCGTGCGTGGCGACCCGTTTCCCTGGAAAGGGGGATCCTGGCAGTTGAGGGGAAACCAACGCACTGCTTTGGCCTCTGCTTCAGGTAGACGGGAGGTTCATATTGGTCCCGTATGTACCAATCGGCTGGTCAGCTGATATTTGTCACTGGCTTTAGGGATCAAGCGAGCGAGCAATTACTAGTCATCTCGTTAAGGGTGGAGACTGACATAGGATTGTCTTGTGACCGTATAGGCTCTGGTTAGCACTGGTGCACGAATGTGCATCCCCTTGTTGGGCTCGGTAGTTTGTTTTGCGGCCGGGGTCCGAATTATTTTTCTCCTACTATGGATGGAAAAATCTCTAATTTAAATAATTCTCTCCCATGTGGAGAGCAAATTGTGCAGAATTCATAGTTTATTCGTTTCTTTGTAATCAAACGTACCGATAGCCTCTCAGATAATTCTTTTAAAAGAGCTTCACCTTTTTCTAATCGCAAAAACCTTCCAATCTGTTTTTGGTGACTGTCACACTCTCAAAAAATTGCAGTCTGGGGATTTACTGGTTGAGGTCTCTTCAGCCAGCCAATCGCAGCTTCTTGTTAATTGCACTAAAATAGGTTCTTTTGCTTTTTCTGTTAAAGCTCATCAAACTCTGAATACTAGCCGTGGTATAATATCTGAACCAGAACTTTTATTTTCTACAAAAGAACTCTTGGAAAATTTGAAAGATCAAAATGTCATAGAAGTAAGGCGCATAACAATTCGTCGGAATGAAAAAGTGCTTCCCACAAAGCACATCATTCTGACATTCAATAGTCCTAATCTACCTACAAGAATAAAAGCTGCCTATCTAAGTTGTCCTGTCCGACCTTACATGCCTAACCCTCTCCATTGCTTTAAATGCCAGCGTTATGGTCATAATAAAATCAACTGTCGTGGTAATGTTACCTGTGCTCTTTGTGCAGAAGTCGGTCACGATGGTACATCTTGTGAAAAATCTGAACGCTGTGCAAATTGTAAAGGTGACCATACTGCATACTCTCGCTCATGTCCAATTTGGAACCGTGAAAAAGAAATTCTTGCTGTAAAAATCAGTCAAAATCTTTCATACCCAGAAGCTCAAAGTTGTTGAAACCAGAACCCCATCTATAGTTGTTTCTTAATCTAGTATACTCAAGCAGCAATCAAAATCCATAAGACATATAAGCACTCAGACAGAACCATGTAATCTAACCAGTACCCCAAAGAAAAAAACATGCGATTCATGTGTTCAGTTAAACTTCCTGCAATCCCAAAATTAGAACGCTGGTTACCATCTTCAGAACCTGTTACTATTATTAAGTCAATTGAATTCCAAAGTAAAAATAAGGCAACTATATCCAATAACAAAAATCCTGATCCTTCTACTTCTAATTTCCCGAAACCTGTTACTAATCAAAATACTAAGGCAGTTACACCTAATAAAAAAGTTACACCCATTAAAAAAACCATTGATCAATCTGCTTCTAATAACCAAAAGACAAATTTTTTTCAGACAGTGAACCCAAAATAAAAGACAAAAGAAAATAAGGCTCTTCGTAATTCTCACCAATGGCAAACTGTAACAAAAAAACAACGAAAATCAAATTATGACCCATCTGTTGCTTATTTGAAAGATCCAAAAAAACTAAACAACTACGTGGAAGAGGCTATGGAAGAATCATATGAGTCAAGTGAAGACGAAGCGAACATTGTTTATGAGGAATATGTGCCTGACTGATCTTACCACTTACCTTTTTCATTGCTATCAACAAATGTCATTGTTTTTACCGTTTTTACTATTTCTTGTCAAGCATCACTATTTTACTGTTCGTATGATTGTAACTAATTTTTTATGCTTTCTATTTTATCTTATTGACTGGTTAAAATTGTATTACAATTTCATGTATCATCATTTTGCTTTTACCTTTTTACTCATGTCTATGATATTCTTTTAAACGACTTTTACATTTGGCATTTTTAACGTTTACCTTTCTTTTTTTTGTTTTCCACTTAACCTTGTTCTTGGCGCAGCATGTCCCTAAAGGGACCTTGCGCCAAAAAAATCTATACAACCAACCAACCAACCTTTGCATTTGTATCCTCCTTGGAATCCACCTGTTATCGCAACCCTCCATCCTTTCAAAACCCCCAGGGGGATACCTTCTTTAGGTATTCAAGGGCTTCAGAACCCCGGGCACCTGAGTGACCTCTTTTTCCTTTTCTTCTTACTCCTCTCGTCTTTTTCATCTTTGTTTCACTCTCATTGTGGTTTCCTTTTCGGAGGTGAGGGCATTTCTGTATGAGCCGATATCATCCTGTATGTGAACTCATGGAGAAATGTAAATCACCCACGTGTTGGCCGTTCATGGTGACCCGTGTCCCTGGAAAGGGGGATCCTGGCAGTTGAGGGAAACAAACACACTGCTTTGGCCTCTGCTTCAGGTAGACGGGAGGTGAATATTGGACCCGTATGCATCAATCGGCTGGTCAGCTGACGTTTGTCACTGGCTTTAGGGATCAAGTGATCGAGCAACTACTAGTCATCTCGTTAAGGGTGGAGACTGACATAGGGTTGTCTTGAACCGTATGGGCCCTGGTTAGCACTGGTGCACGAATGTGCATCCCCTTGTTGGGATCGTAGTGGGTGGTGCGGCCGGGGTCTGAATTATTTTTTTCTAATATGAATGGAACTACATCTATTCATTCTAATCCTCTTCCTGGTGGAGAGCAAGAAATAGTACAGATTTCTTCAATTACTCGTTTTTTTTGTCATTAAACGTACAGATAGTCTTTCTAATAACTCCTTTTAAAATACTTCACCATTTCTAATTGCAAAAACATTCCAGTCTGTTTTAGGGGATGGTCATTCTACTAAAAAATTAAAATCTGGAGATTTACTAATTGAGATTTCCACAGCTAAACAATCGCAACTTCTCTCCAATTGCTCTACAATAGGCACTTTTTCCGTCTCTGTACAAATACATAAAACTCTAAATACAAGTCGTGGTGTTATATCTGAACCTGTTCTCTTATTCTCTATTAAAGATTAACAATTAGAAAATTTAATAAGCCAAAATGTCATAGATGTACGCCGTATTACTCTCCGTCGCAATGAACAAGTACTACCTACAAAACATTATTTTAACATTCAATGGCCCTACTTCACTAACTAAAATTAAAGCTGGCTATTTAAGCTATCCAGTTCGTCCATATATACTAAACCCTCTCCTTTACTTTAAATGCCAACATTACGGCCATACTAACGCTACATGTCGTGGATCTCTTACCTACGCTCGTTGTGCAGAAGTCGGCCACAACAATAAATCCTGTGAAAAATCCGAACGTTGCGCAAACTGTAAAGGTGATCATACAGCCTATTCTCGCACTTGCCCTAATTGGAGCCGTGAAAAAGAAATAATTACGATAAAAATTACTCAGAATTTATCTTACTCCGATTCCCGCAAACTTGTTGAATCCAGAACACCATCCGTTCGAATTTCCTATTCCAGTTTACTTAACCTATCAAAATCCGTAAGACATAAGCACTCAGAATCCTGTAATCTACCCAGTACCCCAAAGAAAAAAAACACGTGATGTCTGTTGTTCAGTTAAACATTCTGCAAGCCCAAAATTAGAACCATGGTTACCTTCTTCGGAACCTGTTACTATTTTATACACACCATTTCAGGCACTAAAATCTTCTGCTCAACCTAAAATGTCAACTGAACTCCAAACTAAAAATCCCCCTAGGGGGATACCTTCTTTAGGTATTCAACACCCCGGGACACCTGAGTGATCTTTCCCCTTTCCTTTCCCTCTTACTCCTCTGGTCTTCCTTTCCTCTTTGTTTCACATTCGTTGTGGTTTCCTCTTCGGAGGTGATGGCAATTCTGTATGAGCCGATGTCATCCTGCATATCGACTCATGCAGAACTGTAAACCACCAACGTGTTGGCCGTGCGTGGCGACCCGTGTCCCTGGAAAGGGCGATCCTGGCAGTTGAGGGAAACCAACACACTGCTTTGGCCTCTGCTTCAGGTAGACGGGAGGTGCATATTGGTCCCGTATGTATCAATCGGCTGGTCAGCTGACTTTTGTCACTGGCTGTAGGGATCAAGCGAGCGAGCAACTACTAGTCATCTCGTTAAGGGTGGAGACTGACATAGGGTTGTCTTGTGACCGTATGGGCCCTGGTTAGCACTGGTGCACGAATGTGCATCCCCTTGTTGGGCTCAGTTGTGGGTGGTGCGGCCAGGGTCTGAATTGTCTTTTTTCTAAGCTGGATGGAAAAACTTCCTTCCACTCTCTCCTTCCCGGAGAGCAACAAACTGCACAGAATTCCTCATTCATTTGATTTTTCATAATTAAACGCACTGATAGCCTCTCAAATAGTTCTTTCAAAAATCTCACCATTTTTTATAGCAAAAACATTTTAATCTGTTTTAGGGGATGGCCACTCTTTAAAAAAATTACAGTCTGGGGATCTACTGGTTAAAGTTTCTTCAGCCAGTCAGTCGCAACTTCTCTCAAATTGTAATACATAGGTACATTTTCCGTTTCTGTTCAAGCACATCAAACTCTAAATACTTGCCGTGGTGTAATATCTGAACCAGATCTGTTGTTTTCCACAAAAGATGAACTTCTAACTAATTTAAAGGATCAAAATATAATAGATGTACGTCATATAACAATCCGTAGAAATAGGCAGATAACTCCTACAAAACACATTATATTAACCTTCAATAGCCATATTTTACCTACTAGAATTAAAGCTGTATATCTGAACTGTCCAGTCCATTCCTATATTCCTAATCCCATCCGTTGTTTTAAATGTCAGCGCTATGGACATACATATACTAACTGTCGTGGCACTAAAACATGTGCACGATTTTCAGAAATAGACCATGACGATAAAACATGTGAAAACGCTGAATGCTGCGTTGACTGCAAAGGTGACCATACAGCTTACTCCCGCTCTTGTCCAAACTGGATTCGCGAAAAAGAAATCATGGCAGATAAAATCACCCAAGAACTCTCATATCCGGAAGCCCGCAAAATTGTTGAATCCCGAACACCATCAGTTGGAATTTCCTACTCAAGTTCAATCAAACAACCTTTAAAATCTGCACATCAGCATCCAGACTGACGTGTCTATGTCATCAAATAATTCGGCCAAAATACAATCAACAAACACCCAAATCAAAGAAACCGTGATATCTGTCTTCCACACAAATGTTCACCGCGAAAGTCTACTGAACCCCAGACAAGAATTAATACATCTGTATCTACATCTAAAAAAAAATCCTAATCTCTCTGCATCTAATTGCCAAAAACTTAATACTAGTCACAAGCCTAAAGCAGTTACACCCAATAAAAAAACCGTTAATCTTTCTACGTCTAATCACCAAAAGACCAATTCTGCTCAAGCCGTGACACCAAATCAAAAGACAAACAAAAATAAGACTATTCGAGGTTTTCACCAATGGCAAACAGTCACAAAAAACAACGAAAATCAAATCATGACCCATCTCTTGCTTACTTGAAAGATCCCAAAAAGCTAAAGAATTATGTGGAAGAGGCTATGGAAGAGTCATGCGACTCAAGTGAAGACGAAGGAAACACTATTTTTGAGGAATATGTGCCTACTTAATCTTTCCACTTACCTTTTTAATTTCTGTTTTTAAATATTGTCAAAAGTATCATTGTTTTTACCATTTTACTAATTCTTATGTATCACTACTGTACTGTTCGTGTGATTTTTATCTTATTGACTGGTTATAATTGTTATACTTTTTTATATATTATCATTTTGCTTTTACCTTTTTACTATTCTATGTTTGTTTTTTAAAGTGACTTTTACATTATGCATGTTTTAAAGTATACATTACTTTTAGATAAATTTTTTTGTTTTCTTCTTTACCTTGTTATTGGCGCAGCATGTTCCTAGAGGGACCTTGTGCCAAAACAAAATCCATCCAACCAACCTACGTTTATCTCATTGACTACTCCAAGTGCGGATTCCAATAATTATACAAAAAGGTATGTGTATGACAGAGCCAATTGGCCAACTTTCACAGCACTTGTGAACATCACAAATAACGTGATAGAAAGTGACATTGACAAAGCACTTGATCATTGTGCGCGCGGCAGCGCGCTACAATAATATGATTGAGCGATGGTGCACACGGATTTTTCAATTTTTCTTTTTGCAATAACTAACTAAATACTTATCCAATTTTGATGATTTTTTTTTTAAATGTTCGTCTGACCAAGACGCACAACATAGCACAAAAATTATTTTTTTTTATGGCATACTGTAGGTGTACTGTAGAGTATTCTGAAAATATGACAAAAATTTTGTGTCCCAGCACTTTTCTCGAAAACTACTAAAGATAAAAATTTAATTTTTTTTTAAACAAAAGACAAACTTTTTATCCCGAGGTAGTCATCGAGAAAACGTTATTTCGCTGGGCGGTTTTTCTGAAATTGCGTATTTTCCAAACTTGGTCATAAATGGGTATATCTAACGTTCTATTCCAGATAGAATGTTGCGGTAAAGTTTATTTTAAAGATTTTGCGATGCTAATTAATCCTGCAAAAATTCATAGCTTTACGTTAAACAGTTTTTTTACAAGATGAAATAAAAGAATGGCAGTCATCAATCTAAGGTACTTGTGATCATCGGAGAGAAAAACCAGTTACACCATTCGATTAAGCATAAAAAAATACAGAATGCTTTTTTTTCTCTTATTTTTAACTTAATTTTTTAACGAATTATGAATTTTTTTGAAATTTTTGACATGCTGATTTTTGTCATTTTTTTAACACTAGAACGCCCGGATGGAGTCGATTCGACTCCAATCATCCTTATATATACTAGCTGACCCGCCCGGCGTTGCCCGGGTCCGTATTAGCAATATTAAACGAACTTGAAATTTGTATGATTTTATCAATAACTGGAAGCATGCAGAAATGCATTGTCTGAAATACGTCATTTTCATCGTTATAAAGTATTAAAAGGTTCTGAAAAAAAAAGAAAACTTTTAGTAATACAATTTTTAGTTTAAATCAAATGTTTTCAATATTTTATTTAATTTTATTCAAAATGAAAAAAGATTTTCTTAGCAGACGATTTTTTGTGATAAATACATTATCTGTTTTATATTTCTTCTGCTTTATTCCTTTTATTTATAGAGTTCAAAATGAAAAAAGATTTTCTTAGCAGACGATTTTCCTGTGCCTCAATTAATTATCCTCGGAATTCCTTTTATTTATAGAGATTATAAATGTGAAAGTGTGTCCGAAAATTGGAATGAACTTGGCTTCAAAACGGATGGATTAATGTCTTTGAATTTTTGTATATAGTTAGATTATTGGTCTGAAATGAACATAGGCTAATTTTTATTTATTTTATTCAAATATTTTTCTTAATAATTCAACATTTCACTATTTTTCATACAGAATAAATTGAAAAAAATTTCATAATATTTAATCATCTTTCTTTTTTCGTTGCCAAAAAATAAAAAAAACGGAATAATTATTTCTCTTCTGTAATTAATTTTCAACTGAAAGATTTTCACGTGATAAAAGAAAATGAAATAAATAAATGGATCCTATTCTGTTTTCGGTTCGAGGTTAAAAACCGCGATTTTAGCAATTGTGACGTCAGAGGAATACTGTTTTTCGTCTTATATCACGCAGACGATTATGTAAAATTTCTTTTACACTTTGAAGACTTCACAAGAATATAACTTCACACTTTACAAGAATATGAATATTTTAGTAGTTTTTCCAGATATTAATCCGTAATAAAAATGAACCTTTTTCTTTCTTTCGGTTCGAGGCTATAAAATTCAACTTTTTACCAATTGTGACGTCACAGGAATACTTTCCATTAAGAATTTTAAAAATATCAATGTAACGTCATATCTGAAACAAAGTATAAGTTTTTAAATTTTCAAAAATTCTGTTTTTTTTTTTTTTCGTTTTACGGAAACTACCCCCTTTTTGACACTTTCTAACATGGTCTAAAAGTGTTTACGACTTCAACCTGTCTGTATACCAGATGCCGAGTGCCTGGGGTCTGCCGTCTGTTTGTCCGTGTTTCAACTTGAGTAAATATAGTTGGATTCATACGAAAATAACATACGTTATTGAAATTTGCTATAGCATGTGCGGCATTGAAAATGAACCAGGTAGCAATTATAGCTGAATCACATGAGCTCTCAAAAGGAGACTTTACATTATAATATACGGCGAAAAAATCATTTGTGGTGTATTTTGATAATGTTACATAATTTTAAATGTAATGAAATTTACATGCATTTTTAAGGTTCACAAGAACATGGTTACTATCGAATATGTTAAGTATAGTACTTATAGTGTGCGTACAGTGAGCTCAAAAGTATTTCAATATATCATAGTCTGTGAAGTAAAACCATTTGCAGCATATTTTAATAATGTTATTTTATTAAGGTTATTTTAATAATATTGAAATTGATATCAGTTTCTGAAGTGCACTAAAACAGGATTTCTGTAGAAAATGGGGTGAAAAGGTTTAACATTCTTTTACAAGATAACAGAAAAAATGTTCGGTAATATAATAGTCTACGGGGAAAAATATTCCCAGCGTATTTTAATTGCGTTGCACTATTTCAAACATGATGAAATTAATATACTGAGATAATCAATACAATGATAAATACTGAAATTTACTAATATGCTTGCAGTAAAGTATGATTTGCATCGCATTTGTTGTTCATTTACAGAGACGCATAAAAGATTTTGGACCTGTGTCCAGATCTCAGATATTGTATCCAAAGTATGGTCTATTAGAAAAGATTGCTGAAGAGCTTTTTCAATTGTAGTATGTATTTTAAGGAAAACTAATGCATCCTGAAGTTCAGCTACATTTGGTATAATAAGAGATGTTTGTAGAATTTAAATAAATCATGTATCGGACTATACAATAAACTGGATATATGGTCACCTGTGCAATAGCGATTTCCGGAAATATGAATTCAATAATTTGAATCGGGTTTTTTGCTTGAATAATTTAAGCTAAATATGCGGTCGTATAAATATTTGCACGTGATATACAGGACTGTACAAAAGAATTCAAGTACGTTTCTGTCTATTATTAGAAATTGCTAAAGGTGAATTTTAATCTTCGTTATACTTTTTCTAACTAAGCAAAATTTTAACATTGTATTTAGAATATTTACAAGCACATAGATCACATACACAGATGCAGAAAAGAATGGGCCGGCGAAGTTATGTATTATGGAAATGTTGGATATTTTTTTTATTACCTATAGGTTTAACACTTGATTTTTCTTTCTTTGATATGGAATTCTGAAATGCACTACAACATGATTTCTGTTACATTGGGGTGCGTTACAGGTGTTCTATAGTATAAATGGTTGCAATTTCATTTTCGCGATCGTTAATATTATCTAACATATTTTCCATTTATTTGACTGAGTTCTTTAAGTCCCCTATAAAAAAAAATAATAATAATAAAATAAACTACTCCATAGCCTGGTATAAGATATGTGCTATATATTTTTTAAATTATTGTTAATGAAATGTTTTGCTTAATTAAAGCGTTTATCTTTTTTTTTTATGCTACGTGAACGACGTCACGGGTAACAGCTAGTGTAACTAAATTTCAATTCGAACCAGAAAAATTTTCTTGAAATAATTTAAATCTAATCCACGCAAATTTACGTTAAATAAATCAATTAAATAATTTTGAATAAAAATTCTGGTGAGAAATATTATTTTCAAACTTGAGTAGAATTTCCGGACGTTCTAGTGTTAATGAATCATTTACTGAATAATTATGCACGGTGTCTAGCCCTGGTGGCTGTCAAATTTGATTTTTAATTTTAAATTAGGCAATTTTTTGCACCATGCCAAATTTATATTTTATCCATTTTTTTCATTTATTTATATTTTGTTTTTAGCACAATGGCATCAATGGCAAAAATGCCTGGCATACCTGTCAAATATTGGGGCCCTGTACTTTAAAAAAGTGTATTTATTATAAGTATATACCGTATTTATTCTAATAGAATGCGCCCTCTAATAGAGCGCGTCTTCTAATAAAGTGCGCACCTTGGTGCTGATTGAAAAAATAAATATACGGAAACGATATAGTAGATTAGTAGAAAACGATTACTTAAATGCATTATCGAGGATTCTCATCGATCAAAATAGAGATATTCTATCAAAGCGATGGAGTGGCGATGCAGCAAAAGTTTCAAATTTTGAACAATGTACCACTCCTATAAACTATAGCGCCAAGGATATGCACACTGTTAAAAATCTGCTGCATTTTGCTGCAACGCACTCCCCTGCTTGTATAGAAAACGGTTACTTGGCCGTGAAATGGCGCTTTTTATTGGTTGGAATAGAGATATTATATACAAGTGGTGGAGGGCGTTGCAGCAAAATGCAGCAGATTTTTAACAGTGCACTGTTAAAAATTTGACCCATTTGTTGCAGAGTCACTCCACAGCTTTTATAGAATGTCTCTTTATGGCCAATGAGAATGCTCCATAACACAGAAAAGCAATAGTTTCCTATAAAAGCGGTGGAGTACGTTTTTAATAAGTCCGTAATAAATACGGATTAAGAAAAAAAAGAAGCATGGTTTTTGTATCAAACTTTACTCTTGCATAAAAAAAGTTCCTGTTTTTGGCAAAAATAATGGATATTTGAATGAAAAATCTATTCTTTGAAAGGATTTATTATTTTATTCACTTTAGTAAAAAACTGATTTTTTGAAAACCACCGTAGAATTTTGGTATAGAAAAACCTGTTTAAAAATTTTTCTTAATTTGTAATACCAGAGTATTAGAGTATGTAGCATTTTTTAATTTCAATACAAATAAGATTTTGTTTTCCATATATAAAATACAAAACAAGTTGTGCAATATCCCTATGGAATATGGAAAAATAGAAGGACTAGTGAAAAATGCTCCAAGGAGCAGTGCAAAAGCAGAATATGATTTTAATTGAGCATTAAAAAGTAATGGACAAGTGCTTCTGTTAATTACTGAGCATGAGGAAGGATAAGGGATCCCTTCTTGGCTACAACTCACTTCAATGCCAACTTTGAAAAAATCATATTTGCGCTTTTTCCGTGAAAACAAATCCGTCGCAGTTACTATAAAAATGTATAGTGTAAAGACGTAACCAGTAAAGATGCAGCTTAATTAGACAAAAATGTAAAGGAAGGCGACATAATGCCAGATACCTAGTTCCTGCAGGTATCACATTCATGTACTGCCACCAAGCATACCCTAAGTGTATAATTGCACAGAAAATTGATTTGTAGTATAGTGCAGAGTGAACAGTGCAGTTAACATCAGAGATGTAGTACAGGCTATACGCCGTACACCTTCTGGACTTTTTAATAGAACACCATATACCCTCTGTTTTTCAAGAAAGCTTATAGTATACACATTCTAGAATATCCCTCTGCTTAGAGCATATATCTTATGTTATTTTTATGACTACACCCCTGGTTAACATCTAAAGCACGGTGGAAAATTCTACTAAAGAACCGCAAATTTCTTTTGTATGGAAAAAGCGCAAATATGATTTTTTCAAAGTTGGCATTGAAGTGAGTTGTAGCCAAGAAGGGATCCCTTATCCTTCCTCATGCTCAGTAATTAACAGAAGCACTTGTCCATTACTTTTTAATGCTCAATTAAAATCATATTCTGCTTTTGCACTGCTCCTTGGAGCATTTTTCACTAGTAATATAACTCATTGTATTATCAATGCTGCTGATGCTAGCATCCCTAAAACTTTATTTGTTCATAAACACAGAAAATCTTGGTGGAATAGTGATTGCCAATTAGCAAAGAAAAAACAACAAAAAGCTTGGGGTATATTTCGAAGGTACCCCAACAACACTAATTATATAGCATTTAAAAAAGCAAAGGCAGAAGGCTAGACGAATAAGACGCAAAAGCCAGCGTGAATCTTTGGATTAAGTATGTTTCAAGCATAAACTCTGACACATCCAGTAAAGAGCTTTGGAAAAGGGTGAAAAACTGCATGGATCTGTATTCTGAAAGCCATATTTCAATTTTAAAACTGAACGGTCAAACCATCACTTCTACCAAAAACATAGCTGAGACAATAGGGAATACCCTAGCTTCTATTTCAAATTCAGATTCATATCCTGAACCCTTTTTATCTTATAAAAGACAAACTGAAAAGACCAATATTAATTTTAATAGTCATAATTCATTTTCCTACAACAAACGATTTATTTTATCAGAACTTTTAAAATGCTTGCATGACAGTCGTTTATCTGCTCCCGGACATGATGGCATCACTTATGTCATGCTCAAGCACCTCTCTGCACTTTCTCTTAATAATCTGCTTTCTTTTTTTAACAGAATATGGACAGAACACATTTTCCCTAATGCTTGGTGCAGAGCCATCGTTATTCCTTTTCATAAATAAGGAAAAAATGCTATTAATCCTAATAATTACAGGCCTATTGCCCTATCAAGCTGCCTTCGCAAACTTCACGAAAAGATGGTCAATTGCCGCCTCACTCATGTTTTAGAAACAAACAACTGCCTTGCCGCTTTTCAAAGTGGTTTCCGACTTGGTAGATCTACTATCGATAATTTATTCCATCTTGAACACTACATAAGAACAGCTTTTCTTAAACGCAGGCATTTGGTCTCGGTATTTTTTGACACGGCGAAAACCTATGACAGAACTTTGCGTTATGGAATACTCCGCGACCTTTTTAACTTGGACTTGCATGGGAATCTTCCTATTTTTATCAAAAACTTCCTTGCAGTGCGAATTTTCCAAGTTCGTATTGGGGGAACTCTTTCTAGTTCTTATGTACAAGAAGAGGGTGTTCCCCAGGGCAGTGTCCTGAGTGTCACCCTCTTTGCTATTAAAATAAATGATATTCTCAGTCAACTACCCCCTTGTGTAAAGGGAGATTTATATGTTGACGACTTCCGGATTATGTGTTTGGGAGAGGATATACGTTTTATCGAAAGATAATTGCGAATTGCTATTAGAAATATTTTTAATTGGACTAAAAAAATGGTTTTGTTATCTCTCATGACAAAACTTCTTGTGTGCATTTTTGTAGACGTAGGGATCTGCATCCAGACCCTGAAATTTTTATCGGATCAACCCAAATTCCTGTTGTAGACAATGTCCGCTAGGTTGGCTTCTATTTTGACAATAAACTTACGTTTTTACCTCATGTTTTACAATTAAAGACAAAATGTGAAAAATCGCTAAATTTACTTAGGCTACTTTCTAATACTTCATGGGGAGCAGACTGAACCTCTCTTCTAAAGATTTATCGTGCTATGATCCGTGCAAAAATTGACTATTCCTGCCAGGTCTACTGTTCTGCTTGTAAGTCTGTTCATAAGAAACTTGACACAGTGCACCATAGCGCACTTCGTGTTTGCTCTGGTGCATTTCGTACATCACCTGTTTTAAGCTTATATGTTGATTTTAATGAACCTTCATTACATTATACTCGTGAAAAACTTTCTCTGCAGTTGTTTTACCGTATCCTTTCACATCCTAGTCATCCATTTCATACATATATTTTAAACTCTGACAGGGATACTCTTTATCAGAATCGCCCATCTTGTGTGTCTTGTTCTTGGCGCAGCATGTCCCTAAAGGGACCTTGAGCCAAAAAAATCTATGCAACCAACCCATCTTGTGTGCCTTCTTTTGGTGTAAGAATGAGAAACATATTCAACAACTGCCCTTTGAATGATATTGAGGTGGGCACTTGTCCATTGTACATCTACTCTCCTTGGAATCCACCTGCTATCGCAACCCTTCATCTTTTTAAAGGTTATGAAAAAAAGATTCTAGCCCCTGTGGTCTTTAAACGCTTATTTGCTGCACATCGTGATATTTTTAGCAACCACTTGGACATTTATTCAGATGGCTCAAGGAACGGAAATACAATTGGCTGTGGTGTATATTGTGATGGTATGATTCTCAGCTATCTACTTCATCCTTCTACATCTTATATTTACTGACGAATAAGTTGCTATAGAAAGGGCATGGTGCACATATCTCATCATCATAACACATACTTTATCATCTATACCGACTCAAATAGTTCTATTGACGCAATTAAATCTTTTAAATAGCATCCATATGTAAAAAACAAAATAAACTTATAAAAGTTTAAATAGCATCTTAAGCTTTTATAATAATTTGACAAGACATGGTTATAATATATTATTTTGTTGGGTACCTGGACACATGGGTATACCTGGTAACGAGAAAGCGGATGAGGCGGCAAAACTTCCACTTAGTCCATTACATCTTAAAATACCATTCTCAGACGTTAAACTAATTACACTAGCCAACAAAAAAAAAAAAAATTGTCAGTTTCCTGTTCTAGTTAGTCAATTCCTACTAATTTTGGGTTGAAAAAAACGAATATTTAAATGAAATTTTTTAATTAGCTCTTGTTTTCAAGATACAATATAGCTCACTGGAGAAAGATACACAACATTTTACACCTTTATTTAAAGCAAATTGAAGAAGAAAAAAATCCTATGTTATAAATACAATACAATAGGCTTGTTTCATTAAACAATGTTCTTTATTCAGAAATCAGTGGTTGTTTTTGGAATATTCTTGCAAATGTTTCCTTTTGAATTGCCTCTTGTACGTCAACGCCGGAACATCTCTTGTAACAGTCCAGCAGTAGTCGGCCAGCATTGACTCTTCTCAGCGACCCTGATATCTGCGTTCCAATACAGAAATATCTTTGTGAAACCTTTCACCATGCTCATAGCTTACAGCTTGACAGTTTTTAGTTAAACAACAACATGGGAGTGGAGGAAATGAAGTTTCAGAGACATGTTGCGTCCAACATCATGGTACTGTTGTAAGAGTTCTTTCAAGAACTGTTGGTAGTTCTCGGCTTTTCTGTTGCCAAGAAATCCCCATACCACACCTTTTTGAAGGCTTCCCAGGCTGCTTTCTCTTTCCCCTCCAAAACTTTATCAAAAGCAGGGTCCTTCATTAATGTGCGTATTTGAGAGCCCACAAAGATTCCCTCTTTAACCTTTGATTCACCCAGTCCTGGAAATTTTGCTCAAAGGTATTGGAAAATCTCTCTATCCTTGTTCATTGCTTTCACGAAGTTCTTCATTAATCCCAGCTTAATGTGCAGGGGTGGAAGCAGAATGTTTTATGGATCAAATAGAGGCTAATTTTGGACATTTATTTCCCCGGGATTTAGATTTCTTGAAGGCCATGTGTGAAAGTTTCTTTTATGTAGTGAGAGTTTCTATCTCGACTGTCCCACAAACACAGAAAACAGCAGTACTTGGTATAGCCTAATTCATTCCCAGGAGTAAAGCAATTTTTTCAAGTCGCCAAAAATCTGCCATTTATGATCCTTGTTTTTGATTGACTCGAGAAGTAATTTCACATCTTCGTAAGTTTCCTGCATGTGAACGGAATGTCCAATGGGAATGGAAGGAATATTGTTGCCATTGTGTAGTCAGAAGTAGTGTAATGCTTTCAAAGTAAGTTTGGAAGAGTCTATAAATAACTTCCACTTCCATGAATCATGAGTTATGTTCATTGAATTCATCAAACCATTAACATCAGTACAAGCAACATGTTCTTTCTTCTTAAAGAAATGAAGATGAATCTTGTGACGTACCCTGTATTCTGTGATCTTGACTTCCGGTTGGATTCTACATAGAAAATGCGGTTGAGGGTAATTACAGCTATTGGGAGTACCAACTTCCGAACATTCAAATTCTCATAAAACAGCCATAGTGAGATTTCTCAATTTGGTTCCTATCTTGAAAACAAGAGCTAATCTCAACTTTTAATGTTGATTTTCGTGTTTAGAGAAACAAAATACTTCGAAAATAACTATTTTTGAACCCGAAACATTTTTGTTGGGTAGTGTATTAACCATTTTATTCAAAATAAGTAGCAAGAGAGTTGGGATTTAGAATACAATAATAAACTGCATCATATCAAACCAACAATAATGATCTGGCCTCCAATCTACCCCAGGAAAACAGATGTTCTTCTTACTCGTTTGAGAATAGGTCACTCTAGAATCACTCATAATCTAACGGACTGTCCGGGCCTCCGGCATTTGTATCGATTCTATTTTAATTCATCTTCACCACTCTTGACTAACCTCATTGGGGAAACACCTCATCGGGCACTTTTTATCTTTTTAAAACATGCAGGTTTTTATTTCGATATATAACCTCTTCCAATCTCTTTGGTTTCTCTTGGCATTTTAATGACATCTGGATAGGTCTCTGTCCAGATTGAGGACCCCCAGGGGGATACCTACTTTAGGTATTCACGGGCTTCACAACCCCGGGGCACCTGAGTGATCTTTCTCCTTTCCTTTTCCTCTACTCCTCTCATCTTCCTTTCCTCTTTGTTTCACTCTCGTTGTGGTTTCCTCTTCGGAGGTGAGGGCAATTCTGTATGAACCGATATCATCCTGCATATCGATTCATGGAGAATTGTAAACCACCCACGTGTTGGCCGTGCGTGGCGACCCGTGTCCCTGGAAAGGGGGATCCTGGTAGTTGAGGGAAACCAACACACTACTTTGGCCTCTGCTTCAGGTAGACGGGAGGTGCATTTGGTCCCGTATGCATCAATCGGCTGGTCAGCTGACTTTCGTCACTGGCTTTAGGGATCAAGTGATCGAGCAACTACTAGTCATCTCGTTAAGGGTGGAGACTGACATAGGGTTGTCTTGTGACCGTATGGGCCCTGGTTAGCACTGGTGCACGAATGTGCATCCCCTTGTAGGGCTCGGGAGAGGGTGGTGCGGCCGGGGTCTGAATTTTTTTTTTTCTTAATATGGATGGAATCACTTCTTTTCCTTCTACTTCTCTCCCTAGTGGAGAGCAACAAACTGCACAGACTCTATCATTTACTCGCTTTTTCATCATTAAACGTACTGATAGCCTATCTGATAATTCATTTAAAAAGACTTCACCATTTCTCATTGCAAAAACATTCCAGTCAGTGCTGGGAGATGGCCATTCTATCAAAAAACTGCAATCTGGGGATCTACTAGTTGAGGTTTCTACAGCTAAACAGTCACAAATTCTTTCTAATTGCTCTACAATAGGCACCTTTTCC
This sequence comes from Maratus speculifer, assembly GCA_964019185.1. Classification (NCBI taxonomy): domain Eukaryota; kingdom Metazoa; phylum Arthropoda; class Arachnida; order Araneae; family Salticidae; genus Maratus; species Maratus speculifer. The sequence goes on along the minus strand of OZ025290.1, from coordinate 441,772,250 downwards.
GTTTCTGTACAAGTACATAAAACTCTAAATACAAGTCGTGGTATTATATCTGAACCTGATCTGTTATTCTCTACTAAAACTGAACTTCTAGAAAATTTAAAAGACCAAAATGTCGTAGATGTACGCCGTATCACTATCCGTCGCAATGAAGAAATACTACCCACTAAACATATTATTTTAACCTTCAATAGTCCCAATTTACCAGCTAGAATTAAAGCTGGCTATCTAAGCTGTCCAGTTCGACCATACATACCAAACCCTATCAGATGTTTCAAATGCCAGCGTTATGGCCATACTAATACTAATGGCCAATGTAGTGGATCTCTTACCTGCGCACGTTGCGCGGAAGTCGGTCACGACAATAAAACATGTGAAAATTCCGTACGCTGTGCAAACTGTAAAGGCGATCATACAGCATATTCCCGCAAGTGCCCTAACTGGAACCGTGAAAAGGAAATAATTACTATAAAAGTTACTCAAAATTTGTCTTATCCTGATGCCCGTAAACTAGTTGAAAATAGAACCCCATCTGTCGGAATTACCTACTCTAGCTTACTCAAGAAGCAATCAACAGCCGTAAGACACATAAGTACACAAACTGATTCCCAATTTCCATCCAGTAAATCAAATGTAACACAATCAGCCAGTACTCATGTTAAAGAATCGACCAACACCCCATCCTCTGAACCGGTAAAAATTGACATAGAGAAAAAACAACAGAAACCGACAGCTCTATCCAATATGTCATCTCAACCCCAAACTAAGACAAAACCTGCCATTAATTCCAATATTCCACAGAAACCTGATGCTCCCAGAAAACATAATTTAAAAAAACCGCCTATACAAACCTTTAAAAAGAAAACCTCAACTCCAGCTTCTCCACAATGGAAGACTGCTGGAAAGGGGAAGCGAATTTCTGGCATCAGCTCAATCATAAGAAACATTAAAGATCCGAAACAGCTCCAGCAGTACGCGGACGAGGCTATGGAATCCGAGCCCTATAGCAATGACTCGGATGTTGACGAAAATACTGTATTTGAAGAATTTGTACCCGATAACTTAGATACATCACAATCCACTTCTGCCAATCCATCACAAACTGCCTCTCCAAGATCATTACATTCTAATACTTCCAAAGTACCATCTCATAACAGGAACGCACTAATTACATCTAAAACTTTAAAGCAAAATATTTCAAAAACTAAATCTACTATATCTGCAATACCCCCACCAAAAAAGAACAAAATCTCAAAAAGTCAGACAAATTCACAGAAAAAAGACAAAAAAAATCAAAGAATGGAGGATGACGATGCTATGGACCTTCATCCCGAACCGGATGAAATACTGGACGACGGAGACAGTAGCATGTCTACTGTTTCTGATCAAAATGACATAGATACTCATATTTAACTCTCGTAATTATGAATAATATCATCTCTTGGAACTGTCGTGGTTATCTTAATAAACATGATGAAATCCGGGACATTCTCTCTGACCATCAACCACTCTGCTTAGCTCTGCAGGAAACCCATCTAAAACCAAATGACAAAGCAAAATTATGTAATTACGCTGCTTACATAAAAGACTTCACTGGTAGTGATAGGGCCACTGGAGGAGTGGCTCTCTTCATATCTCGCAAGTTACCTAATTCGCTTATCAGTTTAAATACTAATTTACAAGCTGTTGCTGTCCGAGTCCATATAAACAGACTTACTCCATATGCACAATTTACTTACCACCAAACCAGTCCATTCCATTAGCACATCTGGAAAATCTCATTCTCCAACTCCCCACTCCATTTATTATTGTTGGAGATTTTAATGCTCATAACCAACTCTGGGGCAGTTCTGATAACAATCAACGTGGAGAAATAATAGAGAAATTAATTTCTGACAATGGCCTATGCCTACTCAATAATGGTGATCATACCTACTTTCATGAACCGACACGCACTTTTCATGCAATTGATCTTACTATATGCTCCCCATCAATCTATCCATTTTGGAATTTTTGGATCTCAAATGATCTACACGGCAGTGATCAGTTTCCAACTTTTATTTCATTGACTACTCCTAATGTGGATTCCAATAATTATACTAAAAGGTATGTGTATGACAGAGCCAATTGGCCAACTTTCACGGCACTTGCGAACATCACAAATAACATGATAGAGGGTGACATTGACAAAGCACTTGATAATATAACTCATTGTATTATCAATGCTGCTGATGCTAGCATCCCTAAAACTTCATCTGCTCATAAAAACAGAAAATCTTGGTGGAATATTGATTGCCAATTAGCAAAGAAAAAACAACAAAAAGCTTGGGGTATTTTTCGAAGGTACCCAAACAACACTAATTACATAGCTTTTAAGAAAGCAAAGGCAGAGGCTAGACGAATAAGACGCAAAAACGTGAATCCTGGATAAAGTATGTTTCAAGTATAAACTCTAACACATCCAGTAAAGAGCTTTGGAAAAAGGTGAAAAACTGCATGGGCCTGTACTCTGAATACCATATTTCAATTTTAAAACTGAACGGTCAAACTATCACTTCTACTAAAAATATAGCTGAGACAATAGGGAATACCCTTGCTTCTACCTCAAATTCAAACTCATATCCAGAACCATTTTTATCTTATAAAAGAAAAACTGAGAGGACCAGTATTAATTTTAATAGTAATCATTCATTTTCCTACAACAAACCCTTTATTAAATCAGAGCTTTTAAAATGCTTACATGACAGTCGTTTATCTGCTCCTGGGCATGATGGCATCACTTATGTCATGCTCAAGCACCTCTCTCCACCTTCTCTTAACAATCTACTTTCTTTTTTTAACAGATTATGGACAGAACACGTTTTTCCTAATGCTTGGCGCAGAGCAATCGTTATTCCTTTTCCTAAACCACGAAAAGATGCTACTGATCCTAATAATTACAGGCCTATTGCCCTTTCAAGCTGCCTTTGCAAACTTCTTGAAAAGATGGTCAATTGCCGCCTCATACATGTTTTAGAAACGAACAACAGTCTTGCTGCTTTTCAGAGTGGTTTCCGACGTGGTAGATCTACTATCGATAATTTAATCCATCTTGAACATTACATAAGGACAGCTTTTCTTAAACGCAGGCATTTGGTCTCAGTATTTTTTGACATGGCGAAGGCCTATGACAGAACATGGCGTTATGGAATACTCCGCGACCTTTTTAACTTGGACTTTCGTGGGAATCTTCCTATTTTTATCAAAAATTTCCTTGCAGTGCGAATTTTCCAAGTTCGTATCGCAGGAACTCTTTCTAGTTTTTATGTACAAGAAGAGGGTGTGCCCCAGGGCAGTGTCCTGAGTGTCACCCTCTTTGCTATTAAAATAAATGATATTCTCAATCAGCTTCCTCCTTCAGTGAAAGGAGATTTATATGTTGACGACTTCCGGATTATGTGTATGGGAGAGGATATACGTTTTATTGAAAGACAATTGCAAATTGCTATTAGAAATATTCTTAATTGGACTAATAAAAATGGTTTTGTTATCTCTCACGACAAAACTTCTTGTATGCATTTTTGTAGACGTAGGGATCTGCATCCAGACCCTGAAATTTTTATCGGATCAACTCAAATTCCTGTTGTTGACAATGTCCGCTATTTAGGCCTCTATTTTGACAATAAACTTACGTTCTTACCTCATGTTTCATAATTAAGGGCAAAATGTGAAAAATCACTAAACTTACTTAGGGTACTGTCTAATACTTCATGGTTAGCAGACCGTACTACTCTTCTAAAGATTTATCGTGCTGCAATCCGTGCTAAAATTGACTATGCCTGCCAGGTCTACGGTTCTGCTTGTAAGTCTGTTCTTAAGAAACTTGACACAGTGCACCATAGCGCACTTCGTGTTTGCTCTGGTGCATTTCGTACTTCACCTGTTTTAAGCTTATATGTTGACTGTAATGAACCTTCATTACATTATACTCGTGAAAAACATTCTCTGGAGTTGTTTTACCGTGTCCTTTCACATCCTAGTCATCCACTTCATACATATATTTTAAACTCTGACAATGATATTCTATATCAGAATCGCCCATCTTGTGTGCCTTCTTTTGGTGTAAGAATGAGAAACATAATCAGCAATGGCCCTCTGAATAATTTTGAGGTGAGTACATGTCCATTGCATATCTATCCTCCTTGGAATCCACCTGCCATCACAATCCTTCATCCTTTTAAAGGCTATGAAAAAAAGAATCTAACCCCTGTGATCTTTAAATGCCTTTTTGCTGCACATCGAGATATTTATAGCAATTACTTAGACATTTATACAGATGGCTCAAAGAATGGAAATACTGTTGGCTGTGGTATATATTGTGACGGTATGACTCTCAGTTATAAACTTCATCCTTCTACATCTATATTTACTGCCGAATTAATTGCAATAGAGAGGGCCATGTTATACATATCTCATCATCATAACACATCTTTCATCATCTATACTGACTCAAATAGTTCTATTGACGCAATTAAATCTTTTAAAAAGCATCCGTATATCTCATCCATCTTAGACTTTTATAATAATTTGACAAGACGTGGTTATAATATTTTATTTTGTTGGGTACCTGGACACATGGGTATACCTGGAAACGAGAAAGCAGATGAGGCGGCAAAACTTGCACTTAATCCTTTGCATCACAAAATACCATTCTCAGACGTTAAACTAATTATTAATCATTTTATTCAAAATAAATGGCAAGAGAGTTGGGATTTAGAACATAATAATAAATTGCACAGTATCAAACCTACAATAATGATCTGGCCTCCAATCTACCCCAGGAAAACAGATGTTCTTCTGACTCGTCTGAGAATAGGTCACTCTAGAATCACTCATAATCATCTATTACTCAGAGAGGATGCACCCATGTGTCCTCATTGCCATTTTGATCATCTGACCATTCATCATCTTTTAACTGACTGTCCGGGGCTCCGGCACTTGTACAGACTGTATTTTAATTCATCATCACCAATCTTGACAAACCTCATTGGGGAAACACCTCATGGGGCCCTCTTTAACTTTTTAAAACATGCAGGTTTTTATTTTCATATATAAGCTTTTCTCTATGTTGGTTTGGAAGCCCTTTAATGACATTCAGATTAGCTGCATTGTAATATTTTAAGTATTTTATTTTCTTAACCTATTTGCTTAACTATATCTGGATGGGAAACCCCATCCAGATAATTTGACATTTTCTCTTTTTCACATTTGTACTTTTAGTCTTTGGTTTGGCGCAGCATGTCCCTTAAGGGATTTTGTGCCATTAAACCCAAATCAACCAACCAACCAACCTGTCCAGATTGAGCTTTCTATTGTTTTAGTTCTATGTTGTACTATTTTAGTATTTTAATATTTCACCTTTTCACTATTTATCTGAATATATCGAATTGGGATACCCCATCCTGATATATTTTTTTTTCACGTTTGTATTCTTACTCTTTGTTTTGGCGCAGCATGTCCCTCAAGGGATTTTGTGCCATTAAAACTGATACAACCAACCAACCAACCAATCGCTCATAATCATCTATTATTTAGGGACGATGCACACATGTGTCCTCATTGTCATTTTGATCTCCTGACCATTCATCTTTTAACTGACTGTCCCGGCCTTCGGCACTTGTACAGAATGTATTTTAACTCATCATCACCAATCTTGACAAACCTCATTGGGGAAACTCTTTAACTTTTTGAAACATGCAGGTTTTTATTTTTATATATAATCTTACTCTATCTTAAGTAGGATACCCTTTAATGGCGTTCGGATGAGATCTATTGTAATTTTTTAAATATTTTATTTTTCTAAACCTATTTGCTTGACTATATCTGGATGGGATACCCCATCCAGATATTTTGACAACTTTCTCTTTTTTACATTTATACTTTTAGTCTTTGTGTTGGCGAAGCATGTCCCTTAAGGGATTTTGCGCCATTAAACCTAATTCAACCAACCAGATTATACTTTCTCTAGTTATACTGTTATTTCTAGTCTAATGTTTTAGTATTTAAAATTTTTAAATCTTTCTTCTCGACTGTATCTGGATGACTATAACTGGATAAGATACCCCATCCAGATATTTTTATTCTTTCCACCTTTTCACTTCCGTATTTTTAGCCTTTGTTTTGGCGCAGCATGTTCCATAAGGAATTTTGCGCTATTATAACCAATCCAACCAACCAGCCTGCGAGGCCGGTTACATTAGTTATAGGATTAGGTAATAAAAAAAGCCCATCAAATGAAAAAACTCGCGTAAAATGCAGACGCGGAAAATGCTTAGCAAAATGAATTGAAATGCAAAGTAACCTAAGATTTCAACTCTACATTTACCTCCTTCTTGGCCTCTGACGCAGCGCCTGCGCAATTGCAGATAGACAGAAATTATTGTATAGCGAATAATCTGGCTTGGCCTGTAGCAGTGGGCGATCTATAACAAAATAATAGACATCAATAAAACAAAAGTTGATAAAGGAATGCAAATTCAAAATAGACAAATTTAAATATAAGAAAGAATCCTCATTAGCAGCCTAAATTAGTCGATGCTTAGCACAATGCATTGAAATTCGACATAACGTAAGATGTTAATTAGTTCATTAAGATGTTTTTAATTAAGATGTGTTTTGATGTTTATCTCCTCCTTTAGCATCTGTCGCAGCTCTTGCGCTATCTGTTATGAAATAGCTGTCTACAGATTAATACCGCCTTGGCTGCCTGAGCAGACGAACTATAACAAAAAAAAATACAGACATCAATAAATAACAACTTGATAAAATAATACAAAAACATAATTGATAAATGCAAATATAAGAAGAGAAACACTGCCCCCATTGCTCAAATCTTAATATTTGGACGTGAACATATTATAGCTGTGAATAATCAACAATCGGTCTAGTTTTTACTTATTTCATTTTGGTTATATTATTTTTAAATTAGAAAAGTTTCAGTTTCAAAACCGGTTCTGAAAGTTAACGTATTTTATGAAAAATAATCTGAAAAAAATCGAAAAAAGTAAAACCTGGGCCGGTTGTGAATCGTTCTCAGGTATCCTATGCAAAAGATAGCATTCAAAAATATAAGAGTTTGAGCGAGATATTTGAAAAGAAGACTTTGCATTATCACCCGGATCTTTTTAAGTCAGTAGTGTGGGTTCTCAAAAAAAATGAATATCAGAGAAGAAAATGGTATACGTACGGCGTCCTCCCCGGTTCCATTGGCGCGGTGGACGCTGCGGGCAGGGGGGAGGAGGAGGAGGAGTTGAGCTGGAAATAGGATTTGCAGAAGAGGGAGAGGGCGAATGGCAGGAGGAGGAGGGCGATTAGAAGGAGGCGGAGGACTGCGATTAGCAGAAGGAGAACTGTGAATAACAGGAGATGGAGAACGTTGAACAGGAGGAACAGAAAGAGGGGGAGAAGTATGAGGGGGAATATTTTGCCCGCTCGCCGAGGAACCAGGCGACCTGGAAGCACGCTTCTTACGTTCAGGTCCCTACAAAACATAACAGAATAAAACAGTCTTAATCAGATGAGATACCACATAAAATACCTGTTGCGGAATGAAAAAATACATACAAAGTAGCAGAAAACTGACTGAAAAAATTATCTCAGCACTAGAAGAGCGTTTTCCGTCACGCCTGAGGTCGGGGTCCGGTGATTGCAATGACCTCATACTAGGGAAGTCGTCTCCCGCTAATTCAAAATAAAAATAAAAAATTTTTAAATATTTCAAAGTGTGGAAATATTTTATGAAATTGGTCCTGCAATTTGGTTGTACTTTAAAACACTTAACGTTCAATATTTATGAAAAAAAATGAAAAGATATTTATGAAAACTTACTTCCACTTGTTGAGGGTGCGTCCTCGGCTGACTGATCCAGAGATAATGAAGATAATTCACGGTCCCTGGAAATATATTATTAAAAATGTAAAACATTTTTTTATTATTATATAAAAACACTGTTTTCCCTGGTTCTCCAAAAACACATTAGAATATTTATGGAATCATTAAAAATATTAAATCTTTTTTTTAATTAATAAACTAAATTTAAATTTTTCAGGGCTTTTTGAGATTATTTACAAGTATCTTCTATTCCAATGCTGTTTAATTTTTTTTTATAAAATTCGAAAATTCTGATATTAAAAAGACAAGTAAGAAAAATCATGAATTAAGCATAGATTCTGAAGCACTTTCCAACACTTCTTGAATTTTTTAACAAAACTTCGTTTTCCAGGGATATAACGTATTATTGTTCATATACAAACATGTATTCCAATACTTTTGAAAAGCCGTGTATATGATCAGTCGGTTAATATATAGACTACATCATGGTAAAATTCTAATTTAGCAAGAAAACGCTTAACTGGTTGAAATTTTGCTCTCAGCAATTTATACTAATAGATGGTAACATACTTGAATACTTTTGTTTAGCCCAGTAAAATACATAGTAATTTTAGTACACGTAAGTATTTTGCTAAAGTATAGTTTAAAAACATTCTCTTTAAACTGTTTAAATGAAATTTATAGGAATTATCATCCAAAAGCGACTATGTATCCAGTTTTTTTCGTGACCTTGCACATCATTTTATCTATATTCTACAAACATTTCTTGGTAAAATAAATGCAGTTCACCGTATAAAGGCATAACATATTTTAAAAGCACCTTTTAAGTATATCACGCTTATGTTAAATAACCTTTCCGAGATCTTTTGTGTAACTCCGTGTCTCTAAATTATGTAACAATTAGCATTTATATAAACCATATAATATGTACACATATAGTGAAACTTAAAAGCGTATATCATAATTAAAAATGCATTCCATCCCTCTGACAGTCCTCTTCCATAATATACAGGACTTCAGATATAATATACAATTTGAAATTTTTTGTGTCCCTGTAAATGCTATGCACTAGTATGACGCATTAAATAACTCATATTAATCCTCAACAGCGTATATCAATTTGATTATATATGAAATCGTTTACCATAATTAATATATGCTGCAAACCATTCCCCCTGTATTACTATGTATTGGAATTCTTTTGTATGGTCCTGTAAATGAATAATAACTATTCTTTTCGCTGAATAGTTTATAAAACTGATATTTTGGTGCACTTTGTAGATGCATATAAATTTAAAGTTGTTTGATAGGGACATTCATTTTAAGTGATTTTTTCCCCCATAAGCCGTATTGTAATGGAAAACTTTTGACTCTCCCTGTAAATAAGGCAATCATGGCAGAAACTTCGTTTTCTATAGGATTCGTGCTCGACTAAACGTCATTAACCTCCAGAAATTTCATGACTATCCGAGTATATTTAGGAGAGTTAGAGCGCGGACAGACAAATTGAAGACATAAGCACTTTTCAACTTTGTTGGAAAGTGCTGAAAAAGTTTTTTTTACCCGCGTCTTTCAACATGAAGAAAGTGGAAGGATTTGAAAGTAATCCATTTTCGCTTTACTCTGTAAATATTGCTTTATAAAAACCATGAACAACGTAAACATTTATTCCCCCTTGTAACTACTGATAAATAAGATTTATAGGCATATTTTTGCATTATACTGTACAGTTGGCATGTCCGGCAAAACTGACGATAAATAATATATAACGAAAAATTAAAAGGCTTAGGATCATTGGGTTACTGCTTACTCTACTATCTGTATTAAATGAAGAAACAGAATCCTGTAAAAAATAGACGGATTTTTAAAATAAAAATAAATATATTTGCAAATTGGTTCTTATGAGGTCGATTTTTACATTTCTGTTAAAATTGCATTATTTAAATATGTCTTTAATCGAAATTTTAAATATATAACTATTACACAATTTCGTCGAATAATTTCTAATTTTATGAAAATCGGATGCATAGAACAATTACAGAGGCAATCAAAAGTATTCCATTACTTTACGGTTAATGAGGAAAAACGTTTCAAATGTAAAGTTACACAACCAACTATTTTGAAATTTAAAACACATAATTATTACATAAATTTGACGAGTGATTTAAAGTTTTATGAAAATCGGATGCATAGATAAATTACAAGGACCATCAAAAATATTCCAATACATTAATAATTATGTATTTTAAATTTCAAAAGAGTGAAATGAATTTGAATTTTTCCCCATTAATATTAAACAATTTTGTCGAGTTATTTCAAACTTTATCAAAATCGGATGCATAGTTCAATTACAGGGACAATCAAAACTATTCCGTTACATTACTGCTAATGGGAAAAAAGTTTCAAATGGATTTCAATGGTGCTACACTCATTAGAACATAATAAAATTGATGTGCATCTATAAAGTACATATTACAATATACATTTTTTATCATATGTGGTGCAAAGAACATTTGTTATTGACATAAAAGGCCGCACAAAAGTATTCCACTACATAATGGTATAGGAAGAACGTAGTTTGGTGCACATTTTAATTAGCACTTTCCAACAAAATGGAAAAGTTCTTATGCATTCGGTTTGTCTGGCCGTCTGTCAGCGATCTAATTTACATAAATATACTCGGATTGTTATGAAATTTTAGGACTTCATTGACGTTTACCCTAGGACGAACCCTATTGAAAATGAAGTTTCTCATTATATTCAAAATTAGAATCAAAAGTTAGAATCAAAAGTTTCTCATTATATTACGGCCTATAGGGAAAAATCCTTTCAAAGGCATTTTGAAGCTGTTATATCCTGTCAAACACGGCCCACTAGTGGCCGCGAGGTTCTGACCTCCAAACTGGTAGATGTGGGTGCTGGTTTCGCATCCAATCGCGACCGTCGGCCTAACCCTTAAGAGCTTTCCGTGGTTTTCTTCGAACCACGAGTAAATACGGGTTAGGTTCCCTTAGAAAGACCCCCACGGAGGCATATATCCCATAAGGCCTATATCCCCTAGCGTAGATAATTGGCAGACATAAATACAAACAAACAAACCCGTCAAACATATTAAAATTTATGTGCTTTTACGAGGTGCATTAAAATATGCATTCTGTAAAATATAAGGTGAAAATGTATCTATTATTCATTTACAAGGCTACACAAAAGAATTCCACTAGATAATGGTAAAAGAAGAATTTGTGTGTGACATATTTTAAATATATTAAACTGTTTCATGCATAATAAAATTGATGTAGGTCGATGAGGCTAAGTATAAATTATACGATACTGCCTTCCCTAATATAAAGTACATAGTATTTACATAAACACACAAAAGATTTCAAATAGTACATTCTTTCCGCAGTACTATATATGTATCTGATGATAGCTGATGGATGGATGAAATGCATTTTAATTATGATATGCGCGTATAAGTTTCACTAAATTTATGCATATTATATGTTATGTATAAATGCTATAGTTAATATACAGGGCTAGACAAAAGAGCTCGCCAAAGTTACTGAATATGAGCATAAATTACTAAAAGGTGATTCTTAAATAAATTATGCATTTTTACGCTGAACTGAATTAAAATTACTAAGAAATGTTTGCAAAATATAGATAAAATCATATACAGGGCCATGCAAAGATTTGGGACATGGAGCCTATGAATGATAATTTGAGTAAGTGATTTCAGTTGTTTTAATTTAAAAGAAAGTTTAGCTTAACACTGATGTGTAATAAAGGTATCAGGCAAACTACATGGCTGAAAAAAGTATTCAAGTAATTTTTCCACGTATTTGTATAAATTGCTGAAAGACCAATTTGAATCTAATAGGCTTTTTTTGCTAAAATAAATTTTCCCGTTATATAGCATTTATATTAGCTGGCAGATCAAATACAGGAATGTTCAATAGTACTGGAAAACATATTTGGCTATATTTATCCTTATATCCTTATTTACATAAATAACAATTTTTTTAAAACATTTCATGAAGCGTTATTAATTGCTTCAAAATATATGCTTAATGCATGATTTTTATTACTTGTTGTTATTAACTACTTATAATTTTATAAGATTGATATATGAGTGTGATATTTTTAAAATTTCGTTATTGTACGAACGCATCTCATTTGCTACGCTTCACGTACAATTTCCAACTTGTTTTTTAATGTGCTGGAGTATGCATTTTAAGGAGTCATTGTGTGCTAGGTAAATTACTTACAAGGCTTCCACATCTGAATTAGAAAATCTATTAAGTATTTCTTCCAGCTTCTTGTATTGTTTATCCAAGTTAAGATATCTCGTGTAAATTTCATCCCTCTGGGACTTACCTTCAGTCATTTCACCCTATTTAGAAGAAAAATAAATATTAAAGTAAAATTTTTAAACACTGCTATAGTTATTGTATTTAAGGATTTTTTTCACAGATTTACGTAACACTTGTGAATTTATAAGATTTAAATTTAAGTGAAAAAAAATCTTTATTGTACCTATTCGGATTACATTAGAAATTATATCAGCTTTGAAATGTTGCTGCAAAGTAGACATTGGATGTATGCCTGTATACAATACATGGCCATTGCTGACCGTTCACTTGTGAATTTAGACACTTTGTTAAATATCTAGAAAAATACATGAGGAATTATCTGGAAACGCTTCTTGTATAAATATTGGGTTGGGGAAAAAGTAATTTCGTTTTTTGCCAATAGATAGTTTTAAAATCGTATATCTTGAGTACTATACAGCATTTGAAAGGTAAGTCTCTAGCATATTATAAATGTAAAGTTATCATCATCTGTTTAATCAGTCAAAAGTTATTGCGTTTTAAAAAGAGAGATTCCAGAAGATCATTTCCGTCACATTTTAGTTTATTTCTAAAAAGAAAAAAATGCGGCTCAGGTTCATCGAAAATTGCGTGGCGTTTATGGTGATCGATGCTTAAGTAAACGCTAAAGTCAGAATATGGTTGGCTCGTTTTCGTTCCGAAAATTTCGATATTAAGGATGAAAATTTCCCTGGCCAGCCTATTGTTAAAAAAGTCGATGCAATTAAAAAAAAAAAATCGAAGTACACTGACGTAATTTTTCCTGCGACATTACTACGCAACTAAACATCGACCATAAAACATTTTTGAACCATTTACAAAAAATTTAATACCAAAAGAAACTCGAGTTCCCCATGAGTTTGCAGTGAAAAAGTTTAATGGACAGAGTTTCCATTGGGGATTGCTACTGATATGGAACAAAATCAAGCCATTTTTGAAACAAATGATTATGAGTGATGAAAAGTGAATCACGTACGACAACAATGTGCGAAAAAGATCGTGGTCGAAGCTTCACAAACGATGGTAAAGCCCGGATTCACGCCAAGGAAGGTGATGCTGATTGTTTGGTGCGAATGAAAAGGAATTGTCCATCATGAGCTGCTCTAACCTGGCAAAACCATTAATTCAACTATCTATTGTGAACAAATAATGCAATTGAAGCAGGTGATTAAAAAAACCTGTCCGAAATTCATCAATAGGAAAAGCGTTTTCTTCCATCACGACATCGCTAAACGACACACACGTTTAGTCTCTCAGCAAAAACTGAGAGAGCTTGGTTGGGAGGTTTTGATGCACCAACCGTGTAGTCTGGACTTAGATCCAACCAATTACCATTTGTTCCACCCTCTGCGGAACTCTCTTAATGGTGTTAGGCTAGCTTCAAAAAAGGCTTGTGAAAATCACCTTGTTCAGTTTTTTGCACAGAACTCGCAAATTCTACAGTGACGGAATTATGGTTTTACCAGAAAAAGGATAAAAGGTCATAGAACAAAGCACCACATATATTACTGATCAGCTTTTTTTAATTTATATAAATAAATTCAGTTTGAAAAATACGGAAAAAAAAGCGAAATTACTTTTTCCCCAACCCAATATAACAGTAAAAGTCATAGATGACAGTGAAGATTTTTTCCTAAAACTCCATAGGGGACCGTCAACAAATTTAAAAACAATGAATATCTTTTGGATAACCCTGTCAAAACTAATGTAGCAAAAGTTCTCAAACTGTAGATTTTAATTAAATGGCTTATTGTAATAAATTGTGCTCATTTATAAACGAATAACCTGTATACACGTAGAGAAATTACGATTTTTTTAAATGGTCCCAAATTTTGCCAAGTTGTTTGCTTATAGTTTTTAATATAAAGTAACACTCTTTTCTAAAAATATGACAAATGTAACGCACAATAACCTGCAATCCTTCTATAGTAAAAAGAAAACTAGCCTTAAAAGAATGACACCTGGAATGATGCTGATGTGTAAGGTTTCCGGAAATACGCGTCCGGGTTTACCACTCCTTGCATGAACCGAATAAACCAATCCGGAAAGGGACCCGTCTATGCATCGCGAAGCGATTTCATGGGGTATTGGCGAGCGCAGCAAGCAGGGGAAGCCTACAACTTGGAATCGCGAAGCGTTTACGCGAGGGGTTGGCGAGCATGGCGAACAGGAGGCACCAGCCCCCCTATAGTTTAAAAGAACTGTAACTGCTCATTCCAATTATGCATGTTTGGGGCGCCGCACCCCACTTTGACCCCCCCCCCAAATGCGAAATTTTTAAATTTTTATCCACAGCACTCGTGTTGCTTGTCTTTAAAAAGGTCTGAAACTGCCTTTTCCTACTATGCATGTCTTGTGTGTCTCCTTCCGCTCTGCCCTCCAGGGGAGCACATTTTTAATTTCTTCACAACACCAGTCGTGTGACACATCATTTGAAAGGTCTACAACTGCTTATTCATATTATGGATGTCTTGTGTGTCATCACCCACTCTGCCCTCCCAGAGGGGGCATATTTTTAATTTCTTTACAATACCAGTCGTGTGACACATCATTTAAAGGTCTGCAACTGCTTATTCATATGGATGTCTTGTGTGTCACCCCCACTCTGCCCCCCCCAGGGGGGACATTTTTAATTTCTTTACAACACCACCCAGCAAACACAGAGCTATCGGTAAGCAATCGGACGATAGCCGCTTGCCACTGTCAGCGGTATTGGACCGATGCAGTTGCCGCTACCGTTCCCATATCTATTTTGGTACACTGCGCGAATGCCGCCCGATTCACGAGGCACGCAGCCGGTCCGGTATCGGCAAGCCTGGGGTCTTTTGCGGAGGTACCCGAATAAAAATAACTATATTATATAAAAAAGCAAGGGCTGAAGCTAGAAGAGTGCGACGTAAAAGCCAACGTGAATCCTGGGTTAACTATGTATCAAGCATCAAATCAAATACCTCCAGTAAAGAACTGTGGGCTAAAGTGAAAAAATGTATGTGCATTTACTCTGAAAATCACATTTCTATTTTAAAACATAACCGTCAAACTACCACCTCTCCTAAGAATATAGCTGAGACAATAGGGTCCACCCTAGCTTCTATTTCAAAATCAGACGCATATCCAGAACCTTTTGTATCATGCAAAAGACGAACTGAAAAGACCAGGATTGATTTTAATTCTCATAACTCTTTTTCATATAATGGACCATTTACTATGTCAGAACTCTTAAAATGTTTGCTAGATAGTCGCTTATCTGCCCCAGGTTACGATGGCATCACCTATATCATGATAAAGCATTTGTCTGCACCCTCTCTTGACGCTCTCCTTTCTTTTTACAATAGAATTTGGATGGAACAGATTTTTCCTCGAGCTTGGTGTAGAGCTATCGTAATTCCTTTTCCTAAACCTGGAAAAGATGCTTCCAATCCAAATAATTACAGGCCAATCGCACTCTCTAGCAGCCTTTGTAAATTACTTGAAAAAATGGTCAATTGCCGCCTCATGTACACTGGTGTCCAAAAGTTAAGCATAATTGGTAATTAAGTAATTATTTTTAAGTAATGAAAGAAATATGAATCGGAATGTGCTGAAACTCCAGGTGTGTAAACAAAATAGTACGCGTCACATATTTTCGCGAAGAGTTTTCCCCGAAATCGAACAGGGGACCGTCAACAAATTGAAAAAGAACGAAGATCTTTTGGATAACCCTGTCAAAACTAATGTAGCAAAAGCGTTCAAACTGCACATTATGATTAATTGGCTTATTGTAATGTACTGTGTTGATTTTTACTAGGATAGCATGTATACTCGTAGAGAAATTAAGGTTTTTATAAAAACAGTCCTAAATTTTTCCAAGTTTTTTGCTTATAATTTGCAGAGTTCTTATTATAAAATAATGTTCTTTTCTGAAAATATGACAAACATCATTGTACACAATACCCTGTCATCAGAATTTAAAAATAATAAAAATTGTATGAAAAATGAGTATGTTTAGTAAATAATTTTTCATTGCGCATGCGTCAACGATATCAAAATGTCATTTGCATATTGTGTTAGCTAAATGTATAGAGCAACTTCTGTAAAAGTTTCAAAAACATAGCTTGAAAATTCTGAAAATGGGAGCCTATAGTATCAACTCAAAATCCGTTATTCCTAAAGGAAGCAAAAAAATCAGGGGTTTTACCTAAATATAGTTGTACGTGCAGTATTGTGTAGGCACTAAACAATGGAATATGGATACAGCCCCTCATCTTTTTGCTTCATTTAGGGAATAAAGGATTTTGAGTTGATTCTATAGGCTCCCATTTTCAGAATTTTCAAGCTATGTTTTTGAAACTTTTACAGAAGTTGCTCTATACATTTAGCTAACACAATATGCAAATGACATTTTGATATCGTTGACGCATGCGCAATGAAAAATTATTTACTAAACATACTCATTTTTCATACAATTTTTATTATTTTTAAATTCTGATGACAGGGTATTGTGTACAATGATGTTTGTCATATTTTCAGAAAAGAACATTATTTTATAATAAGAACTCTGCAAATTATAAGCAAAAAACTTGGAAAAATTTAGGACTGTTTTTATAAAAACCTCAATTTCTCTACGAGTATACATGCTATCCTTGTAAAAATCAACACAGTACATTACAATAAGCCAATTAATCATAATGTGCAGTTTGAACGCTTTTGCTACATTAGTTTTGACAGGGTTATCCAAAAGATCTTCGTTCTTTTTCAATTTGTTGACGGTCCCCTGTTCGATTTCGGGGAAAACTCTTCGCGAAAATATGTGACGCGTACTATTTTGTTTACACACCTGGAGTTTCAGCACATTCCGATTCATATTTCTTTCATTACTTAAAAATAATTACTTAATTACCAATTATGCTTAACTTTTGGACACCAGTGTATGTTTTAGAGACAAACCATATGCTGACTGCTTTTCAAAGTGGTTTCCGATGTGGTAGGTCTACTACTGATAATCTAATTCATCTTGAACATTACATTCGGACAGCTTTCCTTAAACGCAACCATTTGGTGTCAGTCTTCTTTGACATGGCGAAAGCCTGTGACAGAACATGGCGATATAGAATTCTCAGAGATCTTTTTAACATGCACTTCCGCGGGAACCTGCCAATTTTTATCAAAAATTTTCTTGCCATTTGAGTCTTTCAAGTCCGAATTGGGGGAACTCTGTCTAGCTTTTATAAACAAGAAATGAGTGTACCTCAGGGCAGCGTCCTGAGTGTCACCCTCTTTGCTATTAAAAAAAATGATATTCTTAGACAACTCCCTTCTGTGAAAGGAGACTTATATGTTGATGACTTCCGTATTATGTGTATTGGACATGATATCCGTTTTATTGAAAGACAGCTACAAATTGCCATCACCCACATTCTTAATTGGAGAAATAAAAATGGTTTTATTATTTCTCAGGACAAAACTTCTTGTGTACATTTCTGTAGACGTAGGGATCTACATCCAGATCCTGAAATTTTTATTGGCTCATCGCAAATTCCTGTTCTGGATAATATTCGTTACCTCGGCGTTTATTTTGACAAAAAACTTACATTTTTACCACATGTTTTACAATTAAGGACAAAATGCGAAAAAATTCTAAATTTAATAAAGGTACTATCCAACACTTCTTGGGGTGCAGACCGTACTTCTCTTAATATATATCGTGCTGTTATTCGTTCTGAAATTGACTATGGCTGCCAGATCTACGGTTCTGCTTGCAATTCTGTTCTTAAAAAATTAGACACTGTGCATCATAGCGCACTCCGTGTTTGCTCTGGTGCTTTTCATACATAACCAGTTCTAAGTATGTATGTTGACTGTTATGAACCTTCATTACACTATACTCGGGAAAAACTTTCTCTGGAGTTGTTTTACCGTATCCTTTCACACCCTGGTCATCCACTTCATACATTTCTTTTAAATACTGACAATGATATTCTTTATCAGCATCGTCCTTCTTGCATCCCAGCTTTTGGTGTCAAAATGAGGAACCAACAACAGCCGTATGAGTAATATTGAGTTTAGCTCTTGTCTATTAAATATATATCCTCCTTGGAACCCACCTGCTATCAGCTCTCTCAATTCTTTTAAAGGTTATGATAGGAAGAATTTAGCCCCATCTGCATGTAAACAATTATTTGCTGCACATCGTGCTGACTTTTGCAATTACATGGACATTTACACAGATGGATCTAAGAGTGGGATCTTGTTGGTTGTGGAGTTTATTGTGATGATGTTACCCTTAGTTATCGACTTCATCCTGCTACATCTGTTTTTACAGCCGAATTATTTGCAATAGAGAGGGCCATGTTATACATTTTACATCATAACACATCTTTCATCATCTATACTGATTCAAATAGTGCTATTGATGCATTAAAATCCTTTAAAAAACATTCTTATGTCTCAGCTGTCCTGGATTCTTTTACTAATTTGACTAGACGTGGTTATAATATTTTATTTTGCTGTGTACCTGGACTCATGGGCATCCCTGGTAATGAAAAAGCTGATGAGGCGGCTAAACTTGCTCGTAATCCGTTACATCATAAATTACCATTCTCAGACGTTAAACTAGATATTAAAAATTTTATTACGAATAAATGGCAAGAAGACTGGAATTTAGAAGACAATAATAAGCTGCTGCACCGTATTAAACCTACAATTGTGAATTGGCCTCCGACTTATCCAAGGAAAACTGACGTTCTTTTGACTCGTCTGAGAATTGGGCACTCAAGAATCACACAAACATCTCTTGCTTCGGGAGGATGCCCCCATGTGTCCTCACTGTCATTTTTATATCTTGACCATACATCATATTTTAACTAACTGTCCTGGCCTCCGGCACTTCTACAGACTGTTTTAATTCATCATCACCAATCTTGACAAACCTCATTGGGGTGACACCTCATGGGGCTCTTTTTACCTTATTAAAACATGCTAGACTTTATTCTGAAATATAATCTCTTCATTTATATGATTGTTTTTTATGACTTTAACTTTTAGCACTTTAATGACATCTGGATGGCATAGTAATTATGTTTTAATTTTTACATTTGCCTGACTGTATCTGGACGGGATACCCCATCCAGATAGTCTTTTTTTTTACCCCTTGGCTTTTTGTCTTATTACTCTTTGTTTTGGTGCAGCATGTCCCTCAAGGGATTTTGTGCCTCTAAAACCCATACAACCAACCAACCCCCCAGGGGGATACCTTCTTTAGGTATTCACGGGCTTCACAACCCCGGGGCACCTGAGTGATCTTTCTCCTTTCCTTTTCCTCTTACTTTTCTGATCTTCCTTACATCTTTGTTTCACTCTCATTGTGGTTTCCTTTTCGGAGGTGAGGGCAATTCTGTATGAGCCGATATCATCCTGTATATCGACTCATGGAGAATTGTAAACCTCCCACGTGTTGGCCGTACGTGGCGACCTGTGTCCCTGGAAATGAGGATGCTGGCAGTTGAGGAAAACCAACACACTGCTTTGGCATCTGCTTCAGGTAGACGAGAGGTGCATATTTGTCCCGTATGCATCAATCGGCTGGTCAGCTGACTTTGTCACTGGCTTTAGGGATCAAGTGATCGAGCAAATACTAGTCATCTCGTTAAGGGTGGAGACTGACATAGGTTTGTTTTGTGACCGTATGGTCCCAGGTTAGCACTGGTGCACGAATGTGCATCCCCTTGTTGGGCTCGGTAGTGGGTGGTGCGGCCGGGGTCTGAATTACTTTTTTCAATTATGGATGGAAAATCTCTATTTCCTTCTAATTCTCTCCCAAGTGGAGAGCAACAAACAGTACAGAAACTTGCATTCTCGCGTTTTTTTGTCATTAAACGCCTTCATAGCCAATCTGATTGTTCTTTCAAAAAAACTTCACCACTTGTAATTGCTAAAACATTTCAGTCTGTTTTGGGGGATGGGCATTCGCTCAAGAAATTGCAATCCGGGGATTTACTTGTTGAGATCTCATCTCATCATGTTGAGATCTCATCATACATTGGTCCCTTTTCTGTTTCTATTCAAGCACATAAAACTCTAAATACAAGTCGTGGCGTAATATCTGAGTCAGAACTTTTATTTTCTACTAAAGAAGAACTTATGGAAAACTTAAAAGATCAAGATGTCATAGATGTAAGACGTATAACAATTCGTCGGAATGAAAAAGTGCTTCCCACAAAGCACAACATTCTGACTTTCAATAGCCCGAATCTACCTACTAGAATTAAAGATGCTTACCTAAGCTGTCCCGTCCGACCATATATTCCCAACCCCCTTCGATGTTTTAAATGCCAGCGCTATGGACATAAAAATAGTAACTGTCGTGGCACTAAAACTTGTGCACGTTGTGCTAAAGTTGACCATGACGATAAAACATGTGAAAACGATGAACGTTGCGTCAACTGCAAAGGTGACCATCCAGCTTACTCCCGCTCTTGTCCAAACTGGATTCTCGAAAAAGAAATCATGGCAATTAAAATCACCCAAAAACTTTCTTATCCAGAAGCCCGCAAAATTGCTGAATCCCGAACACCATTGTTCCACAGTTGGCGTCTCTTATTCTACCCTACTCAAACGCCAAGCAAACTCTGTGAGGCACATAAGCACTCAGACTGATTCTGCCATTCCGTTTGACTCACCCTCATCTAGCAATTTAAAGAAAAAAACCCGTAATGTATACTGTAACGTTACTCCAAGACTGATGCCAAAATTAGAGTTCTGGCCACCATCATCAGAACCTGTGAAAATAGAATACCTTTATAAACGAACACAAAATTCATTAGCTGAAACTTCAAAACCTATTAAACATGAGACACAGGCTACTTCAGAATCAGATAAAAACAATCCGTTGAACCCCAATGTATGTCCAATTAAAAAAACAAACATAAAATCTAGCACACACAAGGATAGGAATAAACCCTCAACCCAAGTCTCTTCACAGTGGAAAACTGTGAAGAGAAAGGGCAAAAAATCTTGCCTCAGCTCTGCAATTAAAAACATAAAAGATCCAAAACAGTTGCTTAACTATGCTGAAGAGGCTATGGACTCATCGAGTTATGAATCTGATGATGATGAAACAAATACGGTTTATGAAGAATATGTGCCTTCTTCTTAAATTGCAAAAAAAAAAAAAAAAAAAAAAAAATGATTGATTGGTCTGTTTTAAGCTGTATTTTGGCATTTTGTTTCAATTTAATACAGACATTTTTTGAGAAATTTTACTAGTTTTAATCTAAATATTTATTCTTTTGAACTATATTTTGGTTGTATAACTCATTAACAGGGCCTTGCTGTTCTTTAAATATTGCACCGTTTTTGCATTTATGTCACTGTTTGTTTTGCACAATTTTCATGATTCTTTAAAGGATATTGACTTTTATCGTATACCATATTGTTGTATTGTTGACTTATTGTCTTATTGATTTGACTGATTTAACTCTTGTTTTGTCCTGAATTGTGTTTTAATCTTTTGTACTTGTTTTATTTACATTCATCTCTTAACGCTTTCATCTTTTAACCTTGCTTTTTATCCACTTATATTTTTACATATTTTTAACAATTTTAAAAAACTTTTCAGTTTTTGCTTCATCCTGGTCTTGGCGCAGCATGTCCCCAGTGTGACTTTGCGCCAGTAAACCTCAATCAACCAACCAACCCTATACAATGGAAATGAATAGATATGCAGAGCATTTACGCAAGTGGGCGTATAAGCTGAATTGTCTGCCCTGAAATAACTTGTCATAAAAGAAGATATTGTATGTCAAATGAATATATATTAACAGAAATTAAACGGGTTTAAATAACAAATAACAACCTTTATTAAAATCATAATTAAAATCAAACAAACAAATATGAATATAAAATCAATTGATTAATAACATAAATATTGATATCAGTTCTTCCATAGGATTCCAATTAATATTATTCACTTTATACGTAATGAACCAGAGCACCAGAAGAAAGAAGTTTATATTGTAAAAAGAAAATTATATTTTAACTTGAAATGAAAAAAAAAAAATTTTATGAAAAATATTTTTATCTTTAAGTTTAATTCAAATCATAATTCCCAGTTCATCCTAAACATTTACTTTCAGAATAAATTTTAATCACTGACGTTAACAAATAAATAACAGAAAACTTTAAATTTAATTCTTAAATATAAATCTCCCCTTCCCACTACTACAAAGTCAAGTTAACCTTTTTTCAGATGATAAATGCTCCTAAGGATTAAAGCTGCCACTCAAGAATACCTTCCTAAAATACATCACCTGCCACATGATGTATTCTCCATTAATCTACCTCTGCTACAAGAAGATTTATATGGAGGGTGGAGCAAAACAAAATAGACAATGAATCGACTCAATGACAGTAACATCCGAACAGAGATCCCATGCATACAG
The DNA here is from genome assembly GCA_964019185.1 of Maratus speculifer. Lineage (NCBI taxonomy): Eukaryota > Metazoa > Arthropoda > Arachnida > Araneae > Salticidae > Maratus > Maratus speculifer. The sequence goes on along the minus strand of OZ025290.1, from coordinate 441,749,596 downwards.
TTGGCAAAAAAAGTATTTGTACACCCTAAATTTTTTTTATTTTTAACTAAATAAAAACAGATATTTTGTCAAAAATAGTTTTAATACAGTCTGTTTACCGTGTGTTTTAAATTACACAGCAGGAAATTTCGATAAAGATGTAAAATAATTTTCTAATACTAAAAGTTAAAAAATTTCTTGCAAAAAAAGTATTTGTACATTTCTCCATCGTGATATGTACTGTGTTTTATAGTGTTTATCGTTCAAAGGACTACTTTTACAGAAGCTGTTAATAATTTTTAACTTCCTATTATATTTGTCTGACATTTAATCCAATTTGCTCTTGAAGTAATTGAGTATAGAACCTAAAACTAGAGAGGCACCTCTAGATATATGAAATCCTATGATTGAGCATAATGAAAATTTAAATTCGCAACAAGAATTTGTAAAAGCTATTAAATTACCATTTACAACTATTGGATGTATAGTAAGAACCTATGAATAAATTAAAAGCATCGAAATTCAATGAAAAACAGGACTTCTCAGCAAAGTAACAATGAGGGAAAAAGGGAGTGTTGTTAAAAAGCTTTAAAAAATCCTATGCGTTCGGTTCAAAAATTTGCTAGAGACCTTGCAACATCTTCTCGCATCACAGTAATACCTCAAACAATAAAAAATATTCTTCTCAATGCAGACTTAAAAGGAAGAACCTCAAGGAAAAATTCATTCATCAGCGAAACAAATAGGTGAAAACGCATAGTATTCGCTTTCGCATACAGAAGTAAATTATTGGATTTTTGGAAAACAGTAATTTTGTTTGAGGGAAAATTCGGAATTTTCTTACCAAGAAGCATTCGATAAAATTGGCGAAAAAATAAAACTGTTTCTAAATCCAAAATGTATACTTCAAACTATCAAGCATGTTGGGGGGAATATTATAGTTTTGGGGTGTATAGCTTCTAATGGAGTAGGACATTTAAAATTTATTGACAATGGAAGGACAGGTTTAACATACATTGATGTGTCGCGGCATTATTTATCAAACCGTGCCAAGAAATTTTGCGTAGAGAAAGCTTTTCACTTTCTGCAGTATAACTACCAAAGCATGCTGCTGTGATTACCAGCACATGGTTACGACAATACTCGAAGACGACTGGTAACTCCTCTAAAATCTCTAGACTTGAATCCAATAGAAAATTTTCAGATGCTATTGGATGCAAAAATCCGAAAAAAATATGTATCAGTAAAAAAAGCTCTTATTGTGTCATGGAATAACATTAACCAGACCTCTACAAAAAAGTTGATGGAATCTATGTCACACCATCTAGAAGTAGTCATAAGCGCTAAATCAATTCACATAAAATATTAATTTGTATTATTTTACTAAATTTTCCTTAATTATATTACATTAATATAGTGTACAAATACTTTTTTTGCATTATATTTTTGTATATTTGTTTATTATAATGTAAAAAATCGATTCGTTTAATTTTGTTTTTGCTTCTATAATATTATAATGCATTAAATTAATGTATTACAGTATTTTTTGCTTAAATCTTTTGTTTAATTTCATTATAATTAAAAAAAATGAAGTGTACAAATACTTTTTTGCCAACTGCATAAGCTCCGGATCCTCCCAGGGAAAAACGATTGTCCAAGCAATCAGCAAGTCATTACCAGCTCGCCGGCTATCGTAATGCTTGTTAAAACGAAACCACTGTATTGAGCCTAAATTCATTGCTAACAAATTAAAGTCGATAAAATTAATTCGAAATAGATATAACTAACAGTCTGAATTAAAAGATATGTTTAAGAAGGAGAGATTAAAAGATATTGTTCTTAAAAGAATAAGTAAAAATAAAAACTCATCTGACATTTTGCTGTAGGTGGCCGGCACCTTGCTATTCATTCTGAAGCTTTCATTCAATTTAAACGTCAATTCAAATATGTCAGTTCCTCTTATAGCAGCATATTCGCTTTAAAAACCGTAACATCTCTTAATATATTAAAGTTGGACGTTATCACTATATTCGCTTTAAAAAAACAAAAAAATAACTTTACTAGCACGACCACCGTTTCCACTCTGGACTTCATTACAACACTGAACGAGACAAGGCGAACACTCACCGGCAAAACAACACAGTTTAAATATTCCATCCTTCGCTGACAACGCCCCCTCACGTGACATCCGTTTCCTGGTCTAACGTCACCTCCGGTCTCTCGAATGTTCCCGGGAAAGACTATCCAATAGCAATCAGCCACGGGGAAATCACGTATGCTTCTGGACATGTTACGCCACCTATCGCTAGGTCCGATAACTTTTTAGAAAATCATCGTAAGTATTCTATGAAGGATGGAAGATATTTGCCAGGAGAAACGAAAGTGTCGATGCCGTAATGATGCAATTATTAACGAGTAGTGAAAGGTAAGTAGATAAGATACAAGTAGCTGTTGATTAGGCCGAAGTACAAAAAGAAAAATAAAAGGAATTTTATTTATTATAAGTTGAAATTTAAACACAAGAAAATAAGTGTTTAAATTGAGACTGTTTCATTTATACTTTAATTATTTAGAAGCAAATAAAAATAGAATTTGTTTTAAATGTAACTTTACTTTATACTATTGTAAATATAGTAATAAATGAAATAGAAAAATAGGTTGAGTGGAATGACAAGAACTTAGGGAAAATATGTCTATTTTCTATCACTAATGAGGACCTTGTGCCATAAAACTCAAATCAACCAACCATCATATTCAGTTTGTCCAAGTATCATCAAACTCTGAATACAAGCCGTGGTGTAATATCTGAAACAGAACTGTTGTATTTTTCAAAAGAATTCTTAGAAAATTTATAGGACTAGAATGAAATAAAAGTCCGTCGTATTACTAACAATAGAAATGGGCTACTTTCGCCGACGAGACATAATATCCTCACCTTAAATGGCAGCACTATTCCACTTAGAATTAAAACAGCATACTTAAGCTGTCCTTCCCCACCATATATACCTAATCCTCTGCGTTGTTTTAAATACTTTTTTTGTAACCCCCACTAGTACATGCCCAGGTTCTGCTACCTGCGCATGCTGTGCAAACGTCGGTCACTATGGTAAATTTTGCAAAATTTATGAAAGCTGTGCAAATTGTAAAAAAAAAAAAACAATCAAACCAATTCATAATTTAAGAGATATGAACCCCCCTGGGGGATACCTACTTCAGGCATTCACGGGTCTTCACAACCCCGGGAACCTTCTCTTTTCCTCTTACTCTTCTGGTCTTCCTTTCCTCTTTGTTTCACTCTCGTTGTGGTTTCCTCTTCGGCAATTCTGAAGGGCAATTCTGTATGAGCCGATGTCATCCTGTATATCGACTCGTGGGGAATTGTAAACCACCCACATGTTGGCCGTGAGTGGCAACCCATGACCCTGGAAAAAGGGATCCTGGCAGTTGAGGGAAACCAACGCACTGCTTTGGCCTCTCTCCTTCAGGTTGATGGGAGGTGCATATTGGACCCGTATGTACCAATCGGCTGCTCAGCTGACTTTTGTCACTGGTTAAGCGGTCAAGTGAGCAAGTACTTACTAGCCATCTTATTAAGGGTGGAGACTGACATAGGAGTATCTTGTGACCGAATGGGTCCTGGTTAGCACTATTCTACGAATGTGCATCCCCTTGTTGGGTTCGGTAGTGGGTGGTGCGGTCGGGGTTTAAATTGTATTTTTTCTATTATGGATGGAAAAAATTCTAGTCCTATTTCTTTCCTTTACGAAGAGCAACAAATTGTACATAATACTTTAACTCGATTATATGTAATTAAACGTACAGCCTCTGATAGTTCTTTCAAGAAAACATCTTTCATTATTGCAAAAACATTAGTCTTATATGGGAGATGGTCATTCTCTAAAAAAAAAAAATCTCACTCTGGTGATTTACTTGTTAAAGTTTCTTCTGCCAAACAGTCACAACTTCTGTCGAATTGCTCTATAATAGGTTCTTTTTCAGTTTCTGTACAGGTACATAAAACTTTGAATACAAGTCGTGGTGTAATTTCTGAAACTGATCTGTTATTTACCACAAAAGAACTTTTAAATAATTTAAAGGATAAAAATGTCATAGATATACGCTGAATCACTATCCGTAGAAATGAGTAGATAATTCCTACAAAGAATATTATTCTAACCTTCAATAGTCCCATCATAATCCATCTGGCCTTGCATCCTTAACGCTCTCCGTTCCTTCAAATGTCAGCATTACAGTCATACTAACACTACCTGTCGTGGCGCTGTTACCTGCCCAAGTTTTCTGAAGTCGGCCATGATGGTAAACTTTGTGAAAAACTTGAACGCTGAGCCAATTTTATAACTGATCACAAGTCATATTCTCGCTCCACTCCTACTTGGAATCTGTGAAAAAGAAATTCTTGCAGTAAAAATAAGCCAAAAATTTTCCTATCCTGAAGCTCGAAAACCCATCTGTGGGTGTTTCATATTCAAGATTACTTAAGCAGCAATCGGAATCTTCAAGACTTGATAGCACCCAGACAGATGTACCTAATCCGCTCTGTACTCCAACGAAAAAAAACCCCCTGATGTCGGTTGTTATACTAAATGTTCTGCAAGCCCAAAATTAGACCCGAGGTGGTTACCCTCCTCGGGACATGTCACATTATACCAACCCATTCAGTAACAAAAATCTTCAGTTTAACCCAAAAAAGTCAACTAAATACCAAATTTAAGTTGCTACATCTAATAAAAAAAAACATGGTCCTTTCTCATAGTGGCCCCCAGGGGAATATCTTCTTTAGGTATTCACGGGCTTCACAATCCCAGGGAACCTGAGTGATCTTTTCCTCTTACTCCTCTTGCCTTCCTTTCATCTTTGTTTCACTCTCATTGTGGTTTCCTTTTTGGAGGGGAGGGCAATTCTGTATGAGCCGATATCATCCTGTATATCGACTCATGGAGAATTGTAAACCACCCACGTGTTGGCCGTGCGTGGCGACCAGTGTCCCTGGAAAGGGGGATTCTGGCAGTTGAGGGAAACCAACACACTGCTTCGGCCTCGGCTTCAGGTAGACGGGATGTGCATAATGGTCCCGTTTGCATCAATAGGCTGGTAAGCTGACTTTGTCACTGGCTTTAGGGATCAAGTGATCGAGCAACTACTAGTCATCTCGTTAAGGGTGGAGGCTGACATAGGGTTGTCTTGTCACCTTATGGGCCCTGGTTAGCACTGGTGCACAATTGTGCATCCCCTTGTTTGGGCTCGGTAGTGGGTGGTGCGGCCGGGGTCTGAATTTTATTTTTCTTCTATGGATGGAAATACTTGACTTCCTTCTCTTTCTTATAGAGAACAACAAATGTCACAGAATTCCGCTTTCATTCGATATTTCATAATTAAACTTACTGATAGCCACTCTGATAGTTCCTTTGGAGAAACTTCACCATTTCTCATTGCAAAAATATTCCAGTCAGTCTTAGGAGATGGCCACACTCTCAAAAAATTACAATCTGGAGCTTTACTAGTTGAAGTATCTACAGCTAAACAATCGCAGCTTCTCACTAATTGCTCTACAATAGGCACATTTTCAGTTTCTGTACAAACACATAAATCTCTAAATACCAGCCGAGGTGTTATCTCTGAACCAGACCTATTATTTTCTACAAAAGATGAACTCTTAGAAAATGTAAAAGATCAAAATGTTCTTGATGCACGTCGTATCACTATCTGTCGGAATGGACAAGTCCTTCCTACAAAGCATGTCTTTCTCACTTTCAATAGCCCTACTTTACGAACTAGAATCAAAGCCGCTTACCTGAATTGTCCTGTCAGACCTTACATTCCTAACCCTCTCCGTTGCTTTAAATGCCAACGTTACGGCCATACTAAAGTTACATGTCGTGGATCTGTTACCTGCGCACGTTGTGCAGAAGTGGGCCATGACAATAAAGACTGTGGAAAAAAACGAACGTTGTGCAAACTGTAAGAGAGATCATACTGCATATTCCCGTACTTGTCCTAATTGGAACAGAGAAAAAGAAATTGTCACAGTTAAAATTACTCATTTGTCTTATCCTGAAGCTCGCAAACTTGTAGAAACCAGAACCTCATCTGTCGGAATTTCTTACTCCAGCTTACTTAAAAACCAATCAAAACCTGTAACACACATAAGCACCCAAACGGATTCCTCATATCCACCTAATAAATCTACTAAATCGCAATCAACCAGCACACCAATTAAAGAATCTCGTGATGTCTGTGTTCCTACTAAAATGTCTGGAAGCCCTAAATTAGAACGCTGGCTACCATCTAAAGAACCAGTTAAAATAATTGACTTAGAAAAAAGACAACATAAATTAAATGCTCAATCCAAAAAATCATCTGATCCCCAAACTAATACCAAAGCTGGAACTAGTACAAAAATACCGCCTAAATCCAACACTGTCCGAAAACAGACTTTGAAAGAAACATCACAGGCACTAAGTGGAAAAAAGAAAACAACCATAACTCCAACTGTGGAAGACTGTGGTGAGAGGAAAAAAAATTCTATTACTACCCCTTTTCTTAAAAACGTAAAAGATCCAAATGAACTGCAACAGTACATGGAAGAGGCCATGGAGTCAGTGATATAGCAATGACTCGGAAGCCGATGACGATAATACTATATTGCAGGAATTAAAGCCGACTTGAATGCACACTGATTTATTAGCATTTTATTCTTATTTATCCTGCCATTTTACTTACTTATAGTACAGATTTTAACTAAGTATAAATATATTTTTTACTGTCATTGACTGGTTCTCAACTACTACATTTGTGTCATCAGATTTTATTGATTTTTAAACCTGTGTTTTTATAGCACTAGTAGATCATCCTTTTCACTGTTTTTTAACCAGTTTTAGATTTTTACAGTTTTAATAATCTTTTAGTTTTTTAACTATGGTCTTTTAAATTAATTTTTAATATATTTATACTATTAGTGTATTTAATTGCATTCTTTTTATTTTTTTTCTCAATTTGACTTTGTCTTGGCGCAGCAGGTCCCAAAAGGGACCTTGCGCCATAACACCCTAATCAACCAACCAACCAACCAACCTTTCTCATAGTGTCCAGAAACCTAGTACTATTCAAAATACTCAGGTTGTTAACTTACTAAAAAACACTTGATCATTCTATATCTAATCTCCAGAAGCCCAATGCTGCTCAAGCTGTGAATATAATATAGCAAATAAAAAAAACAAAGAAAATAAAACTATTCGAGGTTCTCATCAACAGCAATGTGTGAGGGGGAAAAAAACAGAAATCTCATCATGCTACAACTGTTACCAGCAAGAAAGTTTTAAAACAGCTGCATAATTAAGTGAAAGAGGAGACATAATCGTATACACTGTTTATACTACAATAATTTTACATATTTCAATTATTTTATATTTAAATATGTAATTTAAAATTTAAATTTTAAATATGTAATTTAATTTATTTCGTATATTTTAAATGAGATCTCTGAACTATTAGTTTTAGTTACACATTTTATGCGTTTTTATTCATTTTTTTTTTATTTTGTCCTGGCGCAGCATGTCACAAAAGGCTCTTTGCGCCATAAAACCCCAATCAACCAATAAATCTCACCCCAGGGGATAACTTCTTCAATTATTCACGGGCTTCACAAGCCCAGGCACCTGAGTTATCTTTCTTTTTTCTTTCCTCATACTCCTTGTCTTCCTTTCATCTTTGTTTCGCTCTCATTGTGGTTTCCTTTTCGGAAGTGAGGACAATTCTGCATGAGACGATATCATCCTGTATGTAGACTCGTGGAGAATTGTAAACGACCCACGTGTTGTCCGTGTGTGATACCCCGTGTCCCTGGAAAGGGGGATCCTGGCAGTTGAGGGAAACCAACACACTGCTTTGGCCTCTGCTTCAGGTAGACGGGAGGTGCATATTGGTCCCGTATGTACCAATCGCCTGGTCAGCTGACTTTTGTCACTGGCTTTAGGGATCAAGTGATCGGGCAACTGCTAGTGATCTCGTTAAGGGTGGAGGTTGACATAGGTTTGTCTTGATACTGTATGAGCTATGGTTAGCACTGTTGCACGCATGTGCATGTCCTTGTTGTGCTCAGTAGCGGGTGGTGCGGCCGGGGTTTGAATTGTATGTTTTCAAATATGGATGGAAAAACTTCATTTCCATTAATCTCTCAATAGTGGAGAACAGCAAATTGTACAGACTCCCTCATTTACTCGTTTTTTTACCATTAAATGTACTGATAGCCACTCTGAAAGTTCCTTAGGAAAAACGTCACCAGTTCTCATTGCAAAAACTTTCCAGTGTCTCAGGGGATGGTCATACTGTCAAAATTACAATCTGGGGATTTACTAGTTGAGGTTTCTACCGATAGACACAGCTTCACAGTAATTGCTCTTCAACAGGCACATTCTCAGTTTCTGTACAAACAAATAAGTTGCGGTGTACAAATAAACAAGTACAAATAAACAAGTTGCGGTGTTATCTCTGAACCAGACCTATTATTATTTTTTAAAAAAGATGAACTCTTAGAAATTTTAAGAGAATGTCTTTGATGCACGTCTTATCACTATCTGTCGGAATGGACAAGTCCTTCTACAAAGCATGTAATTCTCACTTTCAATAGCCCTACTTTACAAACAAGAATAAAAGCCCCGTAATTGAATTGTCCTGTCCGACCTTACATTCCTAACGCTCTCCGTTGCTTTAAAAGCCAGAGTTACGACCATACTAACTCTACATGTCGTGGATCTGTTACCTGCGCACGTAGTGCAGAAGTCTGTCATGACAATAAATCTTTTGAAAAACCCGAAAGCTGTGCAAACTGCAAAGGAGATCATACAGCATATTCCCGTACTTGTTCTAATTGGAACCAAGAAAAAGAAATAAACAGTTATAATTACTCAAAATCTGCCTTATCCTGACGCCCGTAAACTTGTTGAATCAAGAACTCCATCCGTCGGGATTTCTTATGCTAAATTACTAAGACAACTGTCAAAATCAGCAAGGCATATAAGCACCCAAACAGAACTCTGTTTTCCTCCTAATAGCTCATCTACAACAGTATCACCAAGATAAAAACACGTAGTGTGTATTCTACTGCCAGCACAACACTTATGCCAAAGCTAGAGCTTTGGCCACCATCATCTGAACTAGTTAAAATAGAATACTTAACAGTTTAAGATTTTTATGGTCGATTAGTTAAGTCAACCGAACATAAAAGTAAAAAAAAAAAAAAACCCTGCTTCATCTGCATCTAATATCCGAAATCCTTAATACTAGTTAAATTATAAAACCAATCCAAAAAAGATTTCCAGATCCTGAAATTTTAATTGGTTATTCTCAAATTCCTGTTCTGGATAATATCCGTTACCTCGGTATATATTTTGACAAACTTGCGTTTTTACCACATGTATTACCATCCAGGATAAAATGTGAAAAAATTCTAGATTTAATAAAAGTACCAACTCTTCTTGGGGTGCAGACCGTACTCCTCTTCTTAATATATATATATCGTGCTGTTATTCGTTCTAAAATTGACTATAGTGCCAGATATACGGTTCTGCTTGCAATTCTGTTCTTCAAAGAACTAGACACTGTGCACCATAGCGCACTTCGTGTTTGCTCTGGTGCATTTCGTACTTCCCCAGTTCTAAGCATGTATGTTGAATGTTATGAACCTTCATTAGAGTATACTCAGGAAAAACTTTCTTTGGAGTTGTTTTACCGTATCCTTTTACATCCTGGTCATCCACTTCATACATTTCTTTTAAATACTGACAATGTTATTGTATATCAGCATCGCACTTCTTGCACCCCAGCTTTTGGTATCAGAATGAGAAACCTAATCAACAATAGCCCCATGAGTAATATTGAGGTCAGCTTTTGTCCATTACATATATATCTTCCTTGGAAACCACCTGTTATCAGCACCCTCAATCCTTTTAAAGGTTATGATAGAAAGAATTTAGCCTTTTCTGCATGTAAACAATTATTTGCTGCACATCGTGCTGATTTTAGTAATCCCATGGACATCCACACTGACAGTTCTAAGAATGGGAGTTTAGTTGGTTGTTTTGTTTTTTGCGATTGTGTTTCTCTGAGTTATCGGCTTCATTCTTCCACCTCTATTTTTACAGCCGTGTTGAGGCAACAGAGAGCAATGTTACATATCTCATCATCATAACACTTCTTTTATCATCTACAGTGCCTCAAATAGTTCTATTGACTCACTAAAATCTTAAAGCATGCTTATGTCTCTGTCATCCTAGATATTTATATGAAATTGACTTGACGGGGTTATATTTTATTTTGCTGGGTACCTGGACACATGGGCATTCCTGGTAATAAGAAAGCAGATGAGGTGGCAAAACTTGCTAGTAAACCTTTATGCCATAATATTCCATTCTCAGATGTTAAACTGGATATTAAACATTTTATTGAAAATAAATGGCAAGAAGACTGGAATTCGGAAAACAATAAGCTGCATCGTATTAAATCTACAATTGTGACCTGTCCTCCGACTTATCCAAAGAAAACTGACGTTCTTTTGACTTGTCTGACAATTGAACAGTCAAGAATCACAAACATCTCTTGCTTCGGGAGAATGCCCCCAAGTGTCCTCATTGTCATTTTGATATCCTCACCTTGCATCATATTTTAACTGACTGCCCGGGGTCTCCGACACTTGTACAGAACCTGTTTTAATTCTTCTCTTGACAAACCTCCTGGGATACCCCATCCAGACAGTCTTTATTTTGTCTTAATTGTGAATGTTTTGGCGCAGCATGTCCCTCAGGGAATTTTGTGCCACTAAAATCCATACAACCAACCAACCGTTTTCAAGATTAGATTTTTTTTGAATAAAAACAATGTTTTAGATTTTCGAATCAATTCAAAGACACGTCTCGGGTGACTAGCTATAATAGCTTATATAATACTGATATACCTTGTTAACTATGAGGAATAAAGAATGATTAACTCTTATAATGTTTTACTATTATACTTAGCACAATGGATTTAATTGCAAAATGGCCTAAGATTTCAATTCTTACCTCCTCCTCCTCCTTTGCCACAAAGCATGAGCGATGTCGGGGATACGAAAATACTAGTCTATGTTGTAATTGGACCTGGGAGCTCGCTGAGGACGAATGATAAAAAATGTGCTGAGACATGAATAAACAAATTGATAAAAGAACACAAACGTAAAATGAGAAATGTATGCATAAGAAACTGCCCTCATTAACAGCCTAAATTAGTCAACCGGCGCCATTAGAAAGTTTTTCAACCAAGTGTTCTTATATTGTGTACAAAAATGCAAAATTGTATACTGTTTTAATCATTTATTTTTGAAAGATGGCAGTTAAAAAACCAAGAGACATATTTAGTAAAATGTTTCATCGGGTTAAAATGATGAAATATTTTTTTTGTGTGAAAGCATTCATTTTAAATAGAAAATAGTATTATATATTCATTTAGCTAAGTGATGTCACTTTCTTCGAATAAATAAATCCTAAAATAACAGTATACATTTCAGAAATAATACTATTTCCGATTAGTTCTAGCTTGCAATTCAAATACATTATCTTGCTCGGAATTTAGCATTTATACAAATGTTTCAATGTTTTTCGAAATGTTCTTTTTGGTTTTTATTACACGATTCATAAATTGAAAGGTTTTTTAATTTCGACAAGAATTATTCAGTGATAAAAACAAACCTGAGGACGTCGTCCTATTTTAAATCATTAGTCAATTTTCTTTAAATAAAATATTAACATTTTATAGGACTTGTACAAAACAGCGTGATTTTCACAGAATTTATCCATCACAAATGTCTGACACTCTTCTATTTTACAATCTCAAGGATGCATGTTTTGAATAAAATTTAGTAAATCGTATATGAAAGTCGATGTAAGAAAATTTAGCATTTCAATAAAAATTCAACATGGGGGGGGGGAGGCGTGAGAAAATTTTACGAAAACTGCTTATCTTACCTCTAGTCTCTCAATTATTAGATCCTTTTCTTGACAGATTTTTTTGTAGTGGTTTTTTTCAATAGTTAAAATCCTTATATGGTCATCTTTGTCTTTAGGTATATCTAAAATAAACACATAAAATTGTATTAAAAAAAATGCGAGAAAAAGATATTAAATTACATTTATTTCCTCATTATGCTGACTAATTAAAAATCCAGTTCATTTTTGAATTGAGCAAAAAATCAAAAATTGTTTAATTTATATTAAAGTATAGTTTATAACATGATTTATAAATTTCAAAAGGTTTAACTTTCAGAGTTTATCTGAGTGAAGGAAACAAAATACTCACCCCCCAGGGGGATACCTTCTTTAGGTATTCACGGACTTCACAAACCCGGGGCACCCGAGTGATCTTTCTCCTTTCTATTTCCTCTTACTCCTCTTGTCTTCCTTTTATCTTTGTTTCACTCTCGTTGTGGTTTCCTTTTCGGAGGTGAGGGCAATTCTGTATGAGCCGATATCATCCTGTATATCGACTCATGGAGAATTGTAAACCACCCACGTGTTGGCCGTGCGTGGCGACCCGTGTCCCTGGAAAAGGGGATCCTGGCAGTTGAGGAAAACCAACACACTGCTTTGGCCTCTGCTTCAGGTAGACGGGAGGTGCATATTGGTCCCCTATGTGTTAATCGGCTGGTCAGCTGACTTTTGTCACTGGCTTTAGGGATCAAGCGAGCGAGCAATTACTAGTCATCTTGTTAAGGGTGGAGACTGACATAGGATTGTCTTGTGACCGTATAGACCCTGGTTAGCACTGGTGCACGAATGTGCATCCCCTTGTTGGGCTCGGGAGTGGGTGGTGCGGCCGGGGTCCGAATTTTATTATTTTTAACATGGATGGGAAAACTTCATTTCCTTCTATGTCTCTCCCCAGTGGAGAGCAACAAACTGTACAGAAAAGTTTTACTCTCTGGCGACTCCAAAGTCTAAAGCGCCCTCTGTCGGCATTTTTTGAAATTTATCTTTATTATTTAATTTCAAGAAAATGCCGACATAAAGAATAATTTTAGTGAAAACCGCAAATCAATCGATCGATTTTTCAGTTTTTTATGTTTATTTGAAATTTTGGTCCCTAAACTTTAATGAAGGCTATCTCCTTTGGCAAAAGTTTGGGACCCTTGGTCTCCTATTTAATATTGTTTATCTTGATGTGTAGTATCACCCTCTGTTATTGTAAAAAAAATTTGGAATCACCCTGTATATATATATGTGTATATATATATATATATATGTATATATATATATGTATATATATATATATATATATATGTATATATATATATATATGTGTGTGTGCTTACATATATAATATTCTCTGGACACCGAAAACAGTGCTTCAAATGCCGAATCAATACGAGGTATTTTAAATTTGTAAAAAAAAAACAAAAAAAAAAAAAAAAAAAACCAGGCGATCTAAATAAACTGAAACACCGATTAAGCGGGCAAATTTATCGAAAAGGACTTCTATAAAATTCGTTAATACAGAAATATCTTTAAATAATTCCTTCAGAATTCAATTATGCTAAAATTTAGGTCAGAAATTTAATAGAGCTTTTGAAATAATCTAATATCTTTTTATAAAGTGCGTGTTTGTTTGTTCATTTAATATTAACTACACTCTGGTTGTTTTGCATTTAAAATCTATAATCATATAAGTAAGTTTATCTACGACTTAATTCTACCAGTGTTATTGGAGAATACTTTCGTGTCTGCATAATACTTAACGTGTAAGGGAAATTAGAATTTTAATGCAAAGCACGTATTTATTCGTAAAATGCATTAATTTTTTTGTTCTGTTTTCCTTGACTGATCTTTCAAGTCTCAAGTGGTAAACTTTCAGCTCTCGAGTTACTATATATAAATCAACGTGGACAAGATGATGAGTTCAATTCCTTTGAGAAAAAAAAAACATTACTTTTCTTGTGAAAAATAACAGTAGTAAGTTTTGATTACGTCAATTAATAACTATATCTTAATATTAATAATATATATTCTAGAACGAAAAAGTAAGAATTTGTATCATAAATAAATATTTTGCTTACAATACGTTGTTGTATTAACAAAAACATTTAAAATACATTAAAAATATTTATTTACATGTTTCAACTCTTTTTAATCGCGTCATCTTCAGAATGTAAATGGAAAATAAAATTACAAACATAGTAAACTTTGATGAACGTTCATTATGTTTCAAGTCAAGTATTCATTACATTTTAAGCCATTCTACATTTAGTTTGTGGGAATGGAACAAAAACACCTTCAGTCAGATTATCCAGTAAATATTAGTTTTTTAATTTAATTTGAAATCAATATAGTACTTATCAATTTTCCTGTTTTACTCATCCAATAACAATACGAATCCTGATTATTTTTCTGCTTAACGTAATATCGTAATCAAGATATCACATTTAATTAAATGATGGACAACAAATTATCTTTGACATGTTTCGGTTTCACTACCCATAAGAGTCCTAATCAAAATATAAAAGTAAAATATAAATCATCTGACGGTCAATAAAATCATAAATTAGTAATAATAAAAAATAACAGCATTATTGCAAACAAACAATGAAAGCAAATTGTGTTTTGTATCAATTTTTAATCCTAAGTCAATAACATTAATTCCATATTCCATTGAGTCCATTGAAATTTATACGCGTAAACCGTTCGTTTGCAATGTTGCTGTTTATTTTATAATTCCTACATTATGATTAGGATTAATGAATAAATTTCTCGAGTAAAACTTGAATAAAAGCAGACACACTGGAAAATAATTTTCTATCAGACTATTTTTAATTTAATGTTTTGTATTGTTTGTAATGTTTTACATTAAAACGGATGTTTTTGCTATACATCTCATTGTCACAAGTCAACTGTATCGAGCATGAGACGATTTGTTTTTCTAATTTGTGTCATGCTTATAGTTTTTATTTGAAAAGAAACCGAAATATGTCAAAAATGATTTATGTATAATGTATTTTCTAACACCTTTCCTAAGTAGATAATGTTAATTCCTAATAGATAATGTTAATTAATACAACCTCTGACAATAAAGTTCGGTGGATAGTCCTATAACATTAATGTAGATGAAATATTAACGAAAGTTACTTTACTGTCCTTCAAAATAGTCAGCTCGCATAACTATGCACCGTTGAGATTTGCTATACACAGGCCCGTAGCCAGGATTTTCTTTCGGGAGGGGCTCAATTTTGGAATTTTTTCTATTCTTACAAAAGTAATTTCAATAATTGAATAATATTCAGTAAAAAATTTAAAAATAATCTAGGCTTATCCTAATGTGTATAGGATACATAGGATACTTGTTAACTGTGCCAAATGTTGTTATTTCATATTTAATTTTTTCAATTTCTGTTACAATTTTTAACTTTTAAGAGCACTTTCAGTTTCCAAACCGAATTGGCAACCCGAGAGTTTTTAGGAAAAATTTTCTGCGAAACTTAAAAAGCACAAACTATCAATGCTTGAGATGAGTCTCAAGTAAGGGAGAGGGGGGGGGGGGCACATTTGAACTGGGGTCACCTTTGAACACTAACTATTTTCCTTCAAATAAATTATTTTCTAAAATTGTGTATGGCAATACATTACTATTGCTTCAGTGCAATAAGTACACAAAGCTCATCCATTTTGTATGCACAATACTGTCTAGATATATATTTTTCTCCCTCTTGAATCTAAACTTAAGAAAATAACATTGTAAGATTTTTGTTCAAAATTTTGTATCCCTAAAATTTTGCTTTATTGTTCAACACTTAAATAAAGATGTAATCTTTAGTTTATAAGTTTTGTTTTATTCAAATTCATAAGCCGAATTGAGTAAACCGTTGTAATGTTGAACTCCATGTGATGGGGCACCATTGAATAATAAAGCTGGGGCACCACTGAACATCTAGAACTATGAAGTAAAGAGTTGATATGCCTAAATGTTACTATTTTTGGATTTTTTTCTATGTGAAAAGAGGTTAATTAAGAATATCAAAGAACATGAACTTATACTGTTAACAATCCTTCTTTACTGCAAACAGGTATTACAATCTCTGGATGTATCAGCGATTGGAAATTTCAAACCTAAATTGATGATGGCATTTATTTATTTGATAATTGCAAAATCCAGCTACACAATAATGATTCATGGTTTAGTAGTTTTCTCTAACAAAGCCTATACTATTTCATTTACTCTTTCCCAAACTACAGAATTACTACCATATTTCCGGGCGTAAGCGCCGCGGCGCATACGAGTTTAAAAGTTAAAATTATGCTTACTGCTGCGTTTCTGCCGGGGCGGCGGATACGATATATTTTTTTTCCCTTGCAGCGATATTCGTTACAGAGGTGATTCTGGTCGACATTTTTCTAAAAATTGTGAAAAGTCAATCATCAGGAAGAAAATTTCGAAGCATAAAAAATATCGTGAATATCGACAAATGATAGCCTAATTTCTGTCAATCATTCGCAGTAAAAGCAAGAATTTTATCAAAGGAACGGGAGAAAAAACACGACTTTTATCAAAGGTTCGCGGGAAAAGCGCGAATATGTAAAAAGAAAAAAATGTGTATTTCATGATAGGATCACTTGAAAAACTACAATTTTACTATCGTAAAATCCTGTTTATCCGCCCTTCTCTATCAAACGCTAGTCCCCACTATAAAAAAAATCGCTGAAAAAAAACCCGCGAATTTGAGCAAAGAATCACGAGAAATAACTGCAAATTTATTGAAAGGATCGCAAAAAAATCATAAATTTCACCAAAGTATCGCTAAAAAACCCATTTTTCTACGAAAGATTGCAGTAAAAATGCGAAATATGTCAAAAAATCTCTAAAAAACCCAAATTATGTCAAAAGATTGCGGAAAAAACGTGAATTTCTCAAAGGTTCGTCCAAAAAATTGTTAGAAAAAACGCAAATATGTCGTATCTATAAATAAACGGTAAAAAAAACGAGAAAAAACGTAAAATCAGTCGAAAAAACGCAGAAAAAAGGAGAAATTTGAAAAAAAAAGCATGAAATCTATTAAAAATCTCGAAAAAAAAGAACATTTCATCAAAGGTCCATGATTCAATCAATTCACCATGATTCATACCGTCTCAATGGCGAATGAGAACGGGATGAATCATGATGAAATGAATGGATCATGAATCTTTGATGAAATGTGTGTTTTTTCGAGATTTTTTTAATAGATTTCATTCTTTTTATGCTTTTTTTTTTACAAATTTCTCCTTTTTTCTGCGCTTTTTCGACAGAATTTATGTTTAAAAAAAAAAAAAAAAAAAAAAAAAAACGCAAATTTTTTCAAGTATTGCTTCAAGTATCAAAATTCATGATTCATTATTCATTCAAATATTCATGATTCATCCCTTGCTCATCCCTATAAAAAACGCAATTTTTTTCAAGTATCGCGAAAAAACTCTGCAAATTCGTCAAATATCGCGATAAAACCCTGCAAATTTCGTCAAATATTGCGATAAAACCCTGCAAATTTCGTCAAATATCGTTACAAAGCCCTGCATACCTCGTTACAAATTATAAAAAACGTCTAAAAAAATCACGAAAAAGAGGCTGCACGAATTCAAATTTAATTTTATCATAAAAAATATACAATATACTAAATTTAAAATTGGATTTATATGTTAAAAAAAACGTGAAAAAACACTGTATATAACGCAATTTTTAACATTTTGATGTATTTTCAAGTAAGTGCGCCGCATACGGTGGTGCGGCGCTTCTGATGAATATTTGTTTTATTTTAATGCATTTTCGGAGATTCCGCGCTTACGGTGTGTGCGTCGCATACGCCCGAAAATACGGTAGTACTTTCGTAGTAGATAAAACGAAATTTAAGTCAAGTTTTTTCATAAAAAGTGTGAATGAAGAATTTTAATTTTTCAGAAGCATCAGATATCATATTGGGGTATTACAAGAATATTTTTAAAAAGTTTTCTCAAACAAACATAACTGGGAAGACATTCTGTGTTGTTTCAACAATGATTTTTGACATAGACTTAGATGGATTTAAGTTTGGTTAAATAACAGAAAAATTATTAGTTTCAATAAAATATAGTTATTAAATTTTATCCGTATTACTTTATATTCCTGAAATATATGCAGTGTTTTATGAAAACTCTCAGTATTTTCATATTTTACTCATTTCTTCAAAGGTGCCATTACTTTTTCAAAAATACCCCTACATGAGACAGGTTTGAACAGAAATATTTCAGCTTTTTAAATCCTCACAATTTTTTTAATTTATATGAAAAACTTTTAATTTCTGGTTCATATGATGAAGAAATGCACTGTTTTTATTATGTAATACTTAAAACGCAAAAAATATAATTCAAATAAGAAATGTACTGATTTTTTAAAAAAATTGCTCAAATGTGCTCCCTTCTCCTCTATCCTATGAAGAAAAACGTTGCAAAATATTGAAATGCAAACAAATAATTTGTATTGATTTAAAACACAAGATTAATGCTAACGTGCGAGAATCTGACATTACGAGTGCGAGGTCTTGAAACTATTGATCCATAAATGAAATAAATTACATGCATTATTTTTTTGTAAAAAGATTAATTGCTACAGTCATTTGTAATCATAAAAATTATGTTTGTACTTCACATTCTCTGAGTATAATAATTATTAATTACAATAGCTGTAAAATAAATTTACTAGCAGTGTTGAATTCAGGCACTTTTCTCCGGGAGGGATTTTTGGGGCTCCGGGGGAACATTATAGTGTTCCGGGGGGTGGGATTGTACTTTTTGACGATTGAAAACACAAAATCGCAAATTTTCCGGGATGGGACATCTCATTTCTCAGGGGGAGAGGGAATGTCCCCCTCCCGGGCGACCCCCTGAATTCAACACTGTTTACTAGTGCAATAGAAGCAATCATCATAATTTCTTCTTAGCCATGCTGCTGATTGACTTAAAAAGAGTTTGTGTAATTTCCCAAAGAATGGAAATTATGGAAAAACTACTCAGTCTGTCATCGACCATAACGCTGCGAGTCGGATTTAATTATTTTCTTTGCCAAAAATATATTTCAGCACTGACTTTTGTTACTCGGCTTTCAACCAAAACCGTCAGCAAGTGTTTGATTTTATCGTAATACGCCACATTACAGTATTAAAACTTTTAAAACCTCTGTGTTCGTGTCATCATTAGCAATTTGTTTGCACCCTAATTCATATTCAGCTTTCATTTGCTACATTGACACTTTATCCTGAAAATATTGCATCGAATTCTCTAATTTGCTTGCTTTTTTCAGTGAAGCACATCCTGGAAATCTCTGAAAGTGCGATCACACACACTGTGTAAATGAAACTTTAAGCTCAACATGCAGCATTGGCTGCAGCTGCTTCGCGAAAAACGCCGTGCAATTGAGATTTCATATGCGCAACATTAGCAGAAACTTTTTCCATTCCAAGTGGAAAATGCTGCGTGCAGCGCGTAATCTGACCAATAGCGTAGAAGCAGATTGTCTGCGTCACTCCTTTGAATGGCCGTCTAAATCAAGATGGCAGCTGTCAGTGTATATGAACGCTCGTTTGTATAGAAAACAAATAAAGTATTTGAGATCTAAACGCAATAAACGGTTTTTTATGCGTCAAAAAGACTTCACATTAAAAAAATATTTAATCGAATTCATTGCGGGACAATGAAATAAGGATCCTTCGGCACTTAAAAATAGCAAAATCCAAATACCGTCGCCATGAATTTTCGATGATTACAAGCTGCGAATGTTCTAAGTAGTAAGTAAATATTTATAAAATTTAGAAGTATTTTTAACTATTATTCTTACATTTTGTTTAACAATAAGTTTAATTGCAATGTTAAGGAGTTTTGAATATATTTTTACTGTTTATGAAATTTGATTGTGTTTTGTCCATACTTGTCGCCAAATTCGCCAATGTTTAGTAAACAAAGTATTTTCTTTCATTTTGAATATATAATTACGCAAAAATATTAGTTGAATGCTTCTGTCAGCTTTATAAATCAAACAATATATCCGATTATTCATTTTTTGGTGTACCCTATTTTTAAAAAAATTGTACTAATTATCTTTTTACCTTTTATGCATGTCATATGTCGTATTAAATTATATTGGTTGACTAATCGTAATACCAACAAATTAATTAACTGGAAAACATTTATCAGCTATACTGCTTAAATCTCTTGTTAAACAGCGTTTTGAAATTTTATTTGATGAATTACTTGTGTAAACATTGACTTTATTTCTTTATTATGCATATCGATAAAGTTATTTTCATATGGATTATTGTAAAACATTAAAAATGAAAAATAATGAAAAGAAAAAGGCGTCTACATAATATGGCGACAATATTTAATTCTTTTAAATTTTAATCATAAGTATTTGGAGATTTTTTATGGGAACAAAGTGAATTGTATCATTTTCATTATCTAATTCTGAGGTATTTACACAGTTTGTGTTAATAACATGAAGATGCCGTGGTATATCCCTTGTCATTCCTTGTTTCCTGTTTTAAGTCCTTTTTCAAAAATAATGGAATTATATCTGGTGGCTTTTCCTAATTATACAATAATATTTTAAAATGGAAAGAATTATGTTTAGCAGATTTTTGTCAGTGATGGAATGCAAATAACAGATTTATTATTTTTAGAAATATGAAAACCAATAAAACACCATCAAAGCACATAAAAAGTAAAAATACAAAAACCTTTTAACATTGCATTTAATCTTATTGTTAAATAAAATGCAAGATTAATATTTATAAAACTTTTAAATTTT
The DNA here is from genome assembly GCA_964019185.1 of Maratus speculifer. Classification (NCBI taxonomy): domain Eukaryota; kingdom Metazoa; phylum Arthropoda; class Arachnida; order Araneae; family Salticidae; genus Maratus; species Maratus speculifer. The sequence continues at coordinate 441,728,776 of OZ025290.1, read as the reverse complement.
ATAAAAAAATATTTACTTACACAATTTATTTTAAACATCTATAAACACTAATACAATATAAACTAATGTTTCAAATATATATATTATTTGAAACTATTTCAACATTTATAAATTATTTATTAATTTATATTATTAACAGTGCATAACATTTTATCTGATAACCTTCAAGCTATTACTAGTTTGGTAAAAAATAATTTTCCTTAATTTAATGGCAGAAACTTAGTAGTTAAAAGGCAAAAAATATCTTTCCTAAATCATGGAGCAAACTACTTTCAAGAAAAAGGGTTATGCTGTCATAATATGATGTAATTCAACACATGAAAATTAATTAAATTTGTAATTAAAAATCTCAGAAAAAAAGCGAGACGCTTGGCAGAAAGAAAGGAAAAAATATAAATATATTTTAATAAAATATAAATATATTTTATTAAGAATTCCTCCTAAAGGTGGAATTCCATTTTTCCTAAAGAAATTTTGGGCTTTCTCTAGATTGATGGAAAAATGCAAAGAAAAACTTTGGAAGGATAATAAGGGAGGGGGGGGGGAATGCCTTGAAAATTTAGTAATTTGACATTTTGTCTATTTAAATACTTGGAGTTTGTTCTTGAGTTATTGTGCAAAAGAGATATAACATGAAAGCTGAGCTTATATCATATAAGCATCTGAAAGTCATGTAAAAAAAAATCATTCAGGAAAGATGCTTAGAGTAACTACTCTAAATATCTCATGGATTTTTTTTTTTTTTAAATATATCATAACAATTCAAAGTGAAAGGAAGTTTTTCTTGGAATAGAATATTTTGTGCTAATTATAAACACTTCTGGATAATTTCTGTGATACCTTTTTCTGAAGCAAAGATCAATTTAGTGAAGAGAATTTTTTTAAAGAAAGAGGGGGGGGGGAGATTTAACAGCTAAACCATTAAAGACTGTACTTCACATAAGTTGGTCAGATTTATTTGGATTTATCCCTTTAGCATTGTTAATACTTCATAGATAAAAAAAAAACAAAAAAAAAACAATCATATGCGCAATTATATTTAATTTTATTGCATAGGTAGCTATTAAAATGATACTTAAATTAAAAAAGTTTCGCACACTGTATTGATGGAAAAAAATTTCCACCTTTTTTCTCATTTCCCACTTTCATGCCTGATATATATATAACAAGGGTCTGACCAGACTTTTTTCACAGGGTTCTGTTTTTGTGAAATTGTGAAGTTTTTCTTATATTTGTGAAAATTCAGTCATAATTTTGTGAATTTTAAACTATCAAAATCTTCAGGTTCTATCCTTCATGTATGAAAAAGCTAAGTAATATGATCTTTGATGAGTTCAACTGTTTATTTACAGGCCAGTTTTTATTTTTAAATGATTAAATTTGTGAAAAGTTCAGTTTGAAGGTGAAAAAATTCTGTAAAAGCTCTATTTAATAAAGAAATAATTTTTTGAAATATACTATTTCAAGATAAAATATTTTGTGAAGGGTCCTATTTGGAGATTAAAAAAATTTATGAAGGGTGCAGTTTGAGGATAAATTATTTTGTGAAGAGTCTTTTAAAGGACCTAAAATTTTCCTAAACTTATTCCTGTATAAATATGTAGTATATTAAAATATATATCAATGTAAAAAGCATGAAATTTCTTTAAATTTAATAAAATCCATCCAAAATTTATTACATTTAAAGAAAAACATTGAAAAATTATATATTGACTTAAAAATCAACATATACACTCGCATTTTTTTAAAGTAAATTTAAGTACATATTTTATCCTTAAAAAACAATTTTAACCATTTATACCATTTATTTTTCTTTTCCTGAACGAATTTTTACGAACTTTTGCAGTTAAAATAAGAATAGAACGCCAAAATATGGGGGAGGGGGGTGCTAAAACTTATTGAGTATTTGCAATGTTAAAAAAAAAAAAAAAACTAAGTATAATTAAAGGGCTACTTAATCACATGAAAAGACTCAATTTCTAGTACTAATTACATGGGAGAAATTTACAGAAATATCTGTAATTATATCTTTAAAGTATCTATATAATTTATGAAAATAATATGGTTGCATTTAAATTTTTTTACTGTGTAGCTGAGTTCAATTTGTACAAAAGGCCGCTTTTTCAATTTTGATTGCAGATATATAAATATATATTTTATATAATATATATTTTATGAGAATATTTTCATTTTCGAAACCGGTTCTGAAAATGTAAGTGTGCCCATTGAAAATATTTGTAAAACAAAATTAAAAAACGATCCTTGTACACATCGTTTTGAGCTATTCAATGCAAAATAATAATAATAAATAAAATAAAAATAGATATTGAAATACAACCAAGATATCTTTATAAATCTCTTCCATAAGATTAGCATTAGCGAATGAGTCTTTTTGCTTGAATGAAGTAGTCTCTTAATGATTTAATGTAACGATATCTCAATTTCCAGTTTTTTCGAGCAAAATGTTGTGAAATCCTAGTTCCCCCCTCGTCCCCCTTAAAAAATAATAATAATTCATTTTTAATTATTGCCGCTATTAGAGGAACTCAAACTTTTTATTTTACTCATAACTTTAGATGCCGTGTGGGCGATAAACAATTTTCTGTTGTAAACTTCTTGCTGAGTTTTGTTTACCTAGACGAAACTTTCTACGCATCATCCAGTAACCCTTTCGCGGCTGACCCCACCTCTTTTGCATCAGAAAAAGTTGTGTGTTGAGCTTAAAGCTTCACCTATTTCCCAATGTGATCGCGCCTTTAGAATGTCTTCATTCGAAATGAATCGATAATTTAAATTTTGAATAAGACTTTCTACATGGGGAAATAAGACCGTGATATTGTAACATTTGTCAGTGGATGTAATTTGAGGGTTTGTACCTGTTTCCTGTCTAAATGTCAGTCTTGAGGTCTTTATTTCAGTTTGGAAGATGTCTTCCCGAAGTTTTGATATACAATAAAATCTCACAAAAGATTGCTACTTCATTTTTCTGCATAGTTATGTAAAACAATTAGGCATCTTTAGCACGGGTTGCAGTCAATATTATATCACCAGTTTTTTTTTTTTTTTGAAGAAATCACTAAGACTGTGAGACAGAAAACCTTCTGACAAACAGACAAGCTTATGAGAAAATTATTCTTCTCCCTGACTGCCAAAAAAACTCCAGCTGTTAAAGAAATCTTCCATGTGTTTTTCGAAATATTTTCTGAGTTAATACAAATGCATTTAAGTAGCTCAACAGAAATAAATATGCTTTCATACCTCTCGATAAAATTTGTATCACAAATGTGGAAAAGTTATATTCTTTTGTTTTCTAGGATATATGATGCAATTTCTTCTTGAAGTGCTAAATTTGCCTTCAGGTGATCTTTAAAAACTTTTGTCGCTGCTTTAACAAGTCCATGCATGATACTTTCAACAGGGACCGATTTACAAATTTGGGGGCCCTGGGCACAGATGCTAATAGGGGGCCCCTTAGAAAGTTGCTTACAAAAATATTGAGCTCCCCCTCTCCCCCCCCCCCCCAAAAAAAAAAGTTACTTATTAAGATAGCCGCAACTGACTTTACGATTGAATCACTTTTAAATGCCAAATAAAAAATTTAATGTGATAATCATTTATTTATCTTTTAAATAAGTATTTCACAATCATGAAATTTAAATGAGTAGACGTAGTACAATAAATTGTGTAGTGATAATTAGGTACTTACATATTAACGCCACCGCAGTTATCTTTTGGATTCCTTGTTGCCTTGTTTTTGGCTGATTTTTGATGCCATTTTTTAGTGTTTTAATGCTTTTTAGTGCCTTTAAATGCATTTTTTTGCTCATTTTTTGACGCCATTATTTTGCACAAGTTCTGCTGCGGTGGCGTTAATACATAAGTACCGATAATTATCTTTTCCGATGCAAGTTTATATATCTGGAATGATAAAGTATGCAACAAATAACCATAAATTTTCTACAATACCCAACTATAATTATTAAAAATATTATGGGACTCTGCCACCTATGAACTGCACTCACCAACCCCAAATAATCTGACAAGAACAGGAACATGATTAAATAAGAGTAAAAATACAATATCTTTTTAAAGTGATAAAGATAAAAGAAAATATTCACTTTAATAAAGTGATTAAATGCGTATGTTTCAACCAAAATGTACAATGTTGTAAAAATGAAATATGAACACAGTAGAATGTAGAATGAAATGTAAAATTTCACTAGATTGTGTAAGCAGTTGTATTGATTTTGGGCAATAGTTGAAAACATTTCAGCAGCATTTGGGGCCCCCTGAAAAGTGGGGGCTTTGGGCCTGTGCCCCGAAGGCCCTGCCCTAAATCAGGCCTTGACTTTCGAATGAAAGGAATCAGCATGTTGTTGGACAAGGCAAGATTTAACCGATGGCTTTCTCAGAGGACGTATCTAATTTTTAGATATTCTGAAGAATTCTAGAATTGAACCCCGCTAACATGACCAAACATATTGGTTACTTTGTCATACGCCAATGCGACACATTTATACATGCCAAGACATAGTTCATCACAATGTTGTAAAATTACTTTTCTTGAATTTTTGAGACATTTATTGAAATGACACATGAAAAAAATTTCCGAATTATTGGGTTTTGTGAATTTTTTAATAGTTCACATATCTAACGCAAATGGCAAGCTGTTCTGCACTTGAAACATCCGTAGTTTCAACAGCAATTAAGCTAAAATAGATTGCAATATATATTTTGATAATTAATACTTCGGTAACTGTATCCCAGAATATTTGATTTCATTCTGAGTTTCTGGGGTGAAATAAATAGCATTTCTAAGGATATTTATAATGTCTCGTTTCAATTCATTCACTCCAGACTTTGCTCAAAACTTAAAAGAACTCTTAACTAGTCTTTTTTATACCAATTTCTCTAAAGTTAGAGGATCGTCATCGTGGTCAGTGGCAATTTTATTCTGCACAAAATAAGATTGCTTCAAGTATTAGTTCAAGATCTTCTCTTATTTCTTCTTTTCCTGGAGCTCTTTGAAAACTCCACAATGAAAAAATTCTATTTCTATTTTCCTGAAAAAATCTGAAGTTTGTTTGTTAAAATAACATAAGGTTTGTGATAAACTAATTGTATAGGTTTTAAGAAAAACATTTAGCCTTTTTCCAATGACTGAAACATGTAGAAAATAATCTTCCTAATTTTTCATGATCTTTCTTATGCCGTATGCGTATTATACTTAATTTTTCTTAGCCAAATTAATGATAAGAAATTACACTTGATCGAATTTTACTGCGCATAAAGACAGCAAAAATTATTTTTCAAAAAGAATTTATATTTTTAGTGGTACATACCTATTAAAAAAACAATATATCCAAATAGCCGATATAATGAAGGATTACTGTAACTGTAATTCAATAAATGGATATTTTTACAGCTAAAAATGCAATTGATTTTAATGTAATGGAAGATAAAAACGAACAAAACTTGTTTTTTTATCATACAGATAATTTTGTATTTTCAAAGTTTCGGGAGGGGCTTCAGCCCCCTTAGCCCCCTCCCTGGCTACGTGCCTGGCTATACATGTCCTGGAAACTTTGCAAGAAGTCTTCTTTTGGGATGGTGTTCAAGCTTCGTTATCTTTCGCTGGATGTCAGGAATATCACCAGATTGCTTTCCATCCAAAGCGACTTTCATTCATGGGAATAGGAAGAAGTCTAGAGTATTGAGATCGGAAGACTATGGTGGATGTCTAATTTGTACCACCTCTTCTTCAGCTACCATGCGCACAGTTAATCGACGATCTTTCGTGAGTAATTTCTTCACTTTCGCATTGTTTTTCGCATTGAAGGATGTCGCCGCTTTGGGGATTGTCAGAAACACTTTCACGGCCTTTTCAAAAACAGGCAAACCATTCATGGACAGTACTTGATCTTTATAAACACGTACAGTACCGCATGAGTTTCTTTCGGTGTCTTGCTAAGCTTTAAAAAAACTAAATTGATCTTTTGTTTGTTCCTTTTCTCGCTCTCATTTAAGAACAATATACTAAACAAGCACTTTGTAAAGCACGTCTTACATTGAACATAAACAATGCTCAGCTGAGCAAAGGTGAGGGAGATGGTCAACACTTGCCTCGACGCAAGTGCAGCGTTTTGTTTCGCTAGTTTTGCCCGATTGGCCGTTCTGAATTCATTCACCGGACTTTTTTGTCAGAGGTTGTATGCTTCCTGGTAGCTTTTATATAGCATTGATCTCTGCATCCAAAACATCGGTTTTTCGGATTCAATCTACTATGAAGTAAACATTTTCAGCTAAAAACTGAATTCATGCATGCAATTGAATTAAAATAATGTTAATTTTCAGACTAATGTTAACGCTGTTAATTTAGAATGTTTGTCTGTTACACATGTTTTCTGAGTATCAAAATATTTACCTGAGAATGGATAGCATCAGAAAAAAATGATATTCTGATTTGAAAAAAAATGTTTATTATACTGTAACAATTATTCAGAAATGTTTCCGAAAAAGACTAATAAAATTCTTTTTTAGGTATACCTTTTAGAATTAAAAAAATGGGTATTATACTGTAAGAACTATTCACAAACATTTCCGAAAAGAACGGGTAATTAATAAAATTCTTTTCTAGTAATATATCTTTAAATTTTGAAACAAAAAAATGGTTATTATATTGTAACAACTATTCAGAAATGTTTCCGAAAAAGACGGGTAACTAATAAAATCCTTTTTTAGTAATATCTTTTTAAAATTTGAAAAAAAATGGTTATTATACTGTAACTATTCAAAAAAGTTTTCGAAAAAGACGGGTACTTATAAAATTCTTTTTTTGTAATATCTCTTTGAATTTTGAAAACATAGTTTTCTGTGAATTTTAAAGGAAAGGAATTCTTTTACAGAATCTTCGATTACTCTGACTAGGTTATTCTACATTTCCGTTCTTGATTAAAGTACATTTTTGTAGATTAAGAAACATCTGTCATTTTTTTTTTTTTTACAGAGTAGGCAATTGCCAGAAATTTGAGGACATTTGTTTGCAATTTCTGGACGCATATATGGCAAGTTGAATAAATTCACTTCATATCTTTATCTTTTTTTGATATTTAATAATCATAATTAAGAACAACATTGTAATCGATGTGAAAGAGGGTCAAATTTACATCATGAAATGTTACAAATGAACGTGAAAATAAAAACACCATTTAGTAAATTATTGGTTTTTATTTTCCTGTATAATTGTAAGATGTTTTTTTTCATTTGATAATAATATTTATTTAAAAAAATAAAAAAGTGTATTTCAAAATATAATTTTTATAATCGTACCTTAAACTGAATTTTCCTTATTGATCTTTTGTGCTAGTAGATTGTCCATGTATTGTATACATATTTTTTCATTAAAATTAAAATTGGCAATATTGTTTAAGATTGTTTTATATTTTGTTTTGATAACTTTTCAGATATTATGTTCAGATATTGTGCACTTATTATCTTTTTACTAGTTTTAGATGTAAGGACTGCATTTTTTTATAATAGATAAAAATAAACATTAAACTATGTTATTTCATCATCTGATTCAATCAGGAATTCACACACGCACTCTCTCTCTCTCTCACACACACACACACACACACACATATATATATATATATATATATATATATATATATATGAGTGTGTGTGTGTTGGTGTGGAAATTGAGGCAGTAAGTACTCAATCGAAGGTATTATAATTCCGTTTAAGAATGCGTGAACTCAAATGAATACCGGCACTTTTGCCTGTCATTAATGCAGTCGTTATTGCAGATCGTGGAGTGGTAAAAAAAGGGCCTTAATTGGAAAAGGCATTGCTCCATGAAATAATTAAGGCATCTAGATTGCTCTATTCTTTTATTGACAACATATAAGCTCAAACAGTTCCCATTTAATGTCGAAGCTGTTATTACTATATGAAATCATTGAAGATGTTTGAAGAAATTTAGATAGAAAAAGCTGGCGTTATACGGAAACTCCAGGCAGCGTAAAATCATAACAATTTGAAAATCTAACAAAAGTCTCCGTTTTCATCGAATGTTCTAGAATTTTGATCACATTTCATGAGGTCGCGTGTTTCTGATTGGTAAGGAACAAGAACGTCACGGGAAAAGGTCCAATGAGAATAATTCTGCAAAGAGATCTGTCAAAAACGCGTAATAAGCTAAAGATTTGAGGAGTTAGCAAAAATACCGGGGCCTAAAAAGTCTTGAAATAAAAATAAGTAAAAATAAAAATAAAAAAATGCCTCTTTAAAAACTTAATGCATCGGATTACTTTTAAGTATCTCTGTGAATGAATTAAAAATGCTACAAACTTCATTTTTTAATTCCGAACATGTCATGGTAAGCATCAATAACTTCTATCAATTACATGAAAAATAAAACATATTTAAGTGAATTAGATCTCGAGGGGATAAACAGGTAGCCAGGCAGACGGCAAAAAACCCCAACTGGTAAATACCTTTTAACAGGGTTCGAAAGTGTTTAAAATAAAAAGAGATAGGTCGTTTGTCATGTTGGAATTTAAAGAATCGTGTCAGATATAAAGGCATGAGTAAGTCTTTTTACGTTTATGTTATTTTATAATTATAGATAATGAAATAATTCAAAACAGTAGGTAAGTAAAATTAGTACTTGCCAAATTCTTAGACCTGTGTTTTGTCCATATCTACCTGATGAAGATAAATTTATCCTCGATGTTATTTTGCACTTCCCTTTTATTGACACTTATAATTACTCTTGAATGAGTATTCCTTGGAATTACCTTAAAGGTATTTATATATTCATATTATTTGCACAATTATCACAAATACACAATTAAAACACACTCAAGAAATATAAACTGGATCTCCTTTTAATTTTATTCACGAGAGCCAACATTTTCTGCTCTTCTTTACCAGAAGTTGCATCGTCGAATAATAACAATAAAAAAACACACGCATTACAAGATAAAGAAATAAAATAATAAAAAGTTATTTATAGTTTATGAGTTAAAAAAACATATAAGCAAACATAAACAGTTTTTCAAGGTTTCGTTGATTGCTACTCAAGCAAATTTATGAGGTGATTTCAACTGTCAAATTATTGCACAACCAAGAAAATTAGTTTTTGTTTCGAAACATTTACTTTTAAATGATGATTTATGTCCATCATGTCATTCACCTGCCAAGACGTAACAAATTAGGCCATCGATGATCTAATATAAATACATGTGCAATCGAAACATCGAGATCGAACTTGGTTAAAAATTGTATATCTGACTTATGTACTGTCGCATTTATTTCGTAATTTCTCCAATAGAATCGATAAAGGAAAAAGTTACTCGAAAGTTGAGTGTATCATTATATATTTCTAAAATAATAGTATTCCCTTGAATATATTTCTGATGACACATTTGTAATGATCTCATATTGATTTATGATCAGTATAAAGGAAATTACTATATTAAAGTAACTGGCTTGTCCTTTTGCTCAACGCTACTGATCTCGCATACTAAACATGAGATTCCTGGTTTATATCTCGGCAGTGACAATTCAATTGTCTCTTAATTTGAGAACCAGAAAAAAAACACGCAACTTCTAATAATAATAATTTCATCTCATAACTTACAGGTATCAGTACCAAATAATTCATCTTCCGCAAGTAAAGCCTGTGAAAAGCTTACAGTACAATTACTGTCATTCCGTGCATAAAAAATGCGTGCTAGAGCATAATTGAAGGGTGCATATCTCTCGAGAGGCGTTAAAAAATGTCCCCCTCCCCCCTACTAGCAAAAAGTTTAAATGGTGAAATAATTTCAGTTAATCAGTAAAAAGCGAGTTACTAACATAGATTAAACTATCTTGACTTTTTTTGCTAAACGGCAAAGCTTTAGCCATCAGACTATAAGAAGACTAGTTCAATTTTTACCGACGCGGGTGCCAATTCATACTCTAAACATCATTACCTAAACTTTGCTTTACCCCCAAAGACCCGGTCTATAAGGGCGTTCTTTTCAAATATTTCGCCCAAATTTTAATATTTTTGCATGCATTTTTACAAAAGATAGCTGAGGACGATCCGCAACCGGCCTAGTTTTTACTTTTTAAGTTTTGGTTTCAGATTTTTTTTAATTACTTTCGAAACCTTTTTAAACCGGTTCTGAAATTTAAACTATCGTAATATAAGAAATATGTAAGAAAAATCGAAAAGGTAAAAACCAGGCCGGTTGTGGATCGTCCTCAGCTATCTTGTGCAAAAGAAATCACGTAAAAATATTAAAATTTGAGCGAGATATTTGAAAAGAACGCTCGCATAGTCTTTATATTATCATCCGGGTCTTTTTCTGTGCCTAGTGTTGCGCCTTAAATGCTTCTCCCATAGGCAAAGCCCTGAGATTCTCCGGGAGGGCTTTTTGCAGCTTATCTAGCGGCATGACAAATGTTTTAATGTTCTTGTTAATTATGTGGGAAAACAACGATATGTCGTATTTTTAATGTCTCATTCTATTTTTTGACTTTCATACTCAATTCTGACCACCTGGACTACATTGAAATTCTTAGATTTTTTTTCTTTTCTGATAACACTGGTGAGAACATTTTACAGAATGTTTTGGTCTCAAAACACGACATGCATCAGACAACGAGTAAAGATTAATCTAATTAAAACCGGTGTTCAGTAATGAAATAAAAGAAGCATTCAATGCATAAAACTGATACAAGGTTTAATAATTCTCTTTTTTTAGAAATAATTATTTAATAACTTTTGTTTTAACTTTTTATTTATAGTACAAAACTAAATTTATATGTATGGAAAATCATATCTCTACAGTCCAAAATTTTTCGCATTAGGCGACTCGGATTTTAATATTGCTCAGTTATATGTCGTTTGAGAATAATCCCTTAAAAGACTTATTATCGATGCTAAAAGCTTTTTAATTAATACTTTATTTCAGATTTTTTTTCATATTACATTTGAGGAGTCCAGAAGCCAAAAGGTATAAGTGATAAAATTGAAAAAAATGAGATAAGTGCATAGACTAACTGGAAATAAGTCTATTTATTTGTAGGTAAGAAGTTATTAGTGATTTTTTAATTATATACTGTGTTTTAGGGGTCAGTTACATAGCCTCTTTCCCAAAACTGTGAAACGCTTGGAGGCCAAAGGGTATAAGTGCAATTGTATCCATTAACGTCTACAGCAGAAGCGCGACCAACGGCATACAAGGCCATTTGCTTTTTTATACATTAAATAAATACATTTTAATTGTTAACATGTGAGAAAATCATGCTTTAAGTGTAGATTTTGAAACACTTTCCAACACTCTCTGAAATCTTTAACACATTCGCTGCCGATCACGCGCCAACATTAAGGGGCCACTCACGAACCAGCGCGTGATGTAGGGTAATGTCTTAATAGTCAGTCACGCGCTGGCACGGGAAAATCTTTTACTGTTTCTTTGTTATGAAAAGTAAATCGGCTTCTGGGAAAAACCCACTTCTACAGTGTGGCATTAACTATCATCACATCTTCACGTAAGCGGCAGCGAACATGTTAAAAATCTTTGTTATTTAGGGTAACAGAGTGTTAATGTCCATAACCAAGTATGTATTCTAATAATTTTTAACAGCCCTAGGTTTTATCTGTCGGTTACTATGCACTGCATAATGGGGAAATTTTGTTTAGCAAGAAAACCCATAACAGTTTGAAATTTCTGTTTCAGCAGTTTTTACTAATAGATGGAAACACACTTGTATACTTTTATTTATCCTGTAGTTTACCTTGAACCTTTATTATACGCCCGTATTTAGCTAAAATTTAGTTAAAACTAAAACACTCTTAAGACTACTGAAATCACATTTCCAGAAATTATCATAAATAGATGACAATGCATAAAATTTTGTGCATGACCCTGTATTTCATTTTATCAATGTTTTGCAAGCATTTCTTAGCAAACTGAATTTAGTTCAGTATAGAAATATATTACGTATTTAAAAGCAATCTTTAAGTAAATTACGTTCATATTCAGTAACCTTTACGAAATCTTTTGTATAGCTCTGTATATGAACTATAGAATTTATATGAACATATGCATATATATTAATATGTATGAATTTAGTGAAACTCAAAAGCACAAATCATAATTAAGAATGCATTTCGTCCATCCATCAATCATCATCGATAATATACAGTACTTCGGATAGAATATACTATTTGAAAGCTTTTTTGTGTCCCTCTAAATACTAAGTACTTCGTATTATGCGCGAAATAACTTATATTAAGCGTCTGCAATGTATATCAATTTTATTATATATGAAAATTGTAATATTATTAAAATATGTTGTAAAAAATTCCCTCTTTTATCATTAGGTAATGTAAATCTTTTGCGTAGACCTGTAAATAAAAAAATATCTATTCTTTTCACCTCATATTTTACAGAATGTTTATTTTAATGCAATTCGTAAATGCATATAAATTTTGATGCGTTTGACAGGTTGTAACTTCTTTAAAATTCATTTGAAATGATTTATCCCATAACCCGTAATTTAACGGAAAACTTTTGATTGTCCCTGTAAATAAACTAATCGTGTTAGAAACTTCATTTGCAATAGGTTCGTGTTGAGGTAAGCGTGAATAATTCCCAAAAATTTCAGGGCAATCCGAGTATATTTACGAGAGTTAAGGCACGGACAGACAAACTAAAATCACATTCACTTTTCAATTTTGTTGGAAAGTGTTAAAAAATATAAAATTTCAATGTTTCAAAATTTATAATAAAATTTTAAAACTTATATTAGAACAAAAATATTGCCTTTTATTCATTTATATTAACATCGTTCATTTTTTTTTTCGTAAATTCATTTTTATTTCATAATTTTTCCGTTTTTAGAATTTATATTAAAACAAAATTTTGTCCTTTCATTTATGTGTATCAACATTGTTCTTAATTTTTTCATAAATACAATTTTTTATTTCATAATTTTTGCATTTTTTGTGCTCATTCGGCACTTGTACCTTTTAGCTTCCAAGAACTTTTCATTACTGCTTGGAAGCCAAGGGATACAAGTGCCAAATGATGATAAACATTGCTTAGTTATAAATAAAAAGAAAAATTGTATTCCACATTTTTTAAAACAGTTATTGAAATAAGAGTTCAAAGATCTTTAAGATATAAGCAAAAATTTCACATCTCAGTTCATTCAATTACAACTGATGTTTAACTTTGAACTCAATGTACTCGAAATCTAAATTTTGTCACTTGTACCCCTTGGCTTCTAGGCTCCTCTTATATCTTTTTAAAAATATTTAACTAACCCCATTGTTACATTTCCTAAAAGAAATAAAAAATTTAATTTTAAATAATAAAAATGCGTCAAAACACCCAAAAGATCTGTAATGGACATCCTGTATTCCAGTAATGGATACCTCTCCTAAAATCTTAAAAATAAATAAAATTTTGTTAATCACCATTGATTTATAAAATTACTATCCAAATAAAAAAATACAAAAAATAAAAAAAATAAAAAATAAAATAAATAAAATAAAGAAGTTGGATCTTAGCATGTTCATTAAGATTTTCAATGAAAAATAGTGAAACTTTATCTTCCTAATTACTTTGATGAGAAGTGTAGAAGAAAAATCCAGATTATTAAGCATGCAAACTGAAGTTAAAAAATAAAAGCTCAACTATTACTTTTTTAAATTCAAATCAAAATCTGTTAGACGGTCTATTACTGGAAGGCAGTCCATTACATGTACATCTACCACATATTTTTTCTTTAAATGAAAGTTATAACAATTTTTTTATATATATTTGTTAGATTTTTCACTAATAATGCCAACAATCATTCTTGTATGAAAAATAACAATCATGTGTTGAAATAAAATTTTTAAATTTATTAATTGCGATACTTTTTTGGGCCTCGTGCCAACGGGACCCGACTAAAGCTACGGGGGGGGGGGTTATGGTAAATATCATTTTGGGGGGGGGGGGGTCTTTCTGTCTATCGATAGATTTTTTGTGAATAATGTGGAATTGGCTAGTACTAAACTTCATACTTATTGTATGTACTTATAAATTTTTACTTGGAGCAGTTCACATCTGTATACAGGATATCACAAGAATATAGTCTCAATTTTAACCTCTTCAGACCTGAGCATAAAATAACTCCAAGAATACATATTTATTGCTTTTGCATAATCGAAATGGCACCATAAATGACAGAAAGAGTCGTTTTATGAAGCCAGTACTTTAGGGGAATCTTAATTTAGGTTTACATATATAGATATAAAAATCCTAATCCTCTTAAAACATCAGTTTAACTATCAGTAATATAAATTTACGCAATAACAAAATTAAGGTCTTTAAAGAAGTACAAGATCAGCAAATCCTCAAATTTTTTTATTGTACAGCATTTAAATTAAATAATCATGAATATTTCTTACTTTCTGGGCCACAACATCTTGAAGATATTTTCGAAACTCGGATGAAAATTATATTTATTTTATGAGGTTATATTCACCAGCGCTGAAATTTATTGGTTTTGTTTTAAATTAAAAAGCATTCAGCTGTATAGAAGTAGAGTAAAAATGCAAAAAAGTCGAACAGTTTAGTTTTTATGAGAAAAAGAATGGAGATACACCTTTGTGTACCTCAGGTCTGAAGAGGTTAAGAAAAAGTGCTAACAGGATGATTGTAGAAAAAAAAATGATAGATGGTATCTTTTTGCAAGCTTTATCTTTGATAATCTAGGCACATTATAAGATGGCTAAAAGAAAATGTCGCAAATTGGTCATAATTAATTATTTTAACTTGCTACGCTTTCAGGATAACGTTAATAAAGAATTTCTTTTGAAAACGAAAGAATATTAAGTTATAATAATAGTTTAATTAATATTTTTCTAATATAGTTAGTTGTTTTTGGCGTAGATTTATGGGGTACTGGACGAAGAGAGAGGAAAGAGGATCACTCCTACCTTCCTAAATGTTCCGTAAATATGAGAATTTTGATCTCTTTCTATTGAAATAATAGACTTTTCATAGGACTTTTTTCAAAACTGCTCCACAGATGTAAGCACCACAAAACTGTTTTTAAAAAAGGAAGTAATTCGTTTCGAATATTCGATGTGACATCATACATTTTGTGCGGAACTTTTCTCTAGAACAATTTTTATTTTGCTGCGCTGGCGGTTGCACGAGATGATGTTCGGAAGCCAGATTGGAGCTTCGAAACAAATAACTTTTCTTTTAACTTAAAAAAAAAATCATTTAAAACCTTTTTATGTTAAGTTTGCACCAGTATTATGTAAAATTATTATAACCACGATGTACATCTGTTCCATCTCCTTGTGTTAAGTACAGTGTTCTCGCTGACATTTGACCAACGTTAGTAATTTGGCTAATTAAAAATAAAAAACATTCGCCAAATGAAAAAAGTATTAGCCATATAGATTCGCCATGTAACACACACACACACACACACACACACACACACACACACACACATATATATATATATATATATATATATATCTTTAATCTTTTAATGTAACCCTTTTTTTCTATATGTTCTAAAATAAGCTGAGTTTTTATAACTGTGACAGGAATTGATATTAATCTAATTTCAACTATCCGCTACAAATAAAAAAATATGCATATGTTAAATATATATATATATATGCATGTGTATGAAAAATGAAAAAGAAAAAGCAAAAATTGAGCACTAGCAATTTGGCGAATCTAATCGCTTGTTTACTCGCCAAATGAAGAATTTAGTCTCAATTTGGCGCATTGGCGAGCGACAGCGAGAACACTGGTTAAGTAATTAAAAAAAGATTGTTTGTGAATTCCGAAGTCTTCATAGTTCTGTTTTCAAAACATACTTAAGTGTGTAACATCTTATTAATTTTCCAGCAATATCGTCGTGTATTTAAATAGCTGCTTTCTGAAGAGTAAATGAAACAACCTCTAAGAACATGACATGTAAGGTAGGAACTATTTAATATCTATCTTTAGAAGTAATAGGCCCCACAAGTGGCCGAGAGGTTCTGATCTCAAACCGGTAGACGGTAGTGCTGGGTTCGAACCTAATCGCGACCGTCGGCCTAACCGTTCGGAGTTTTCCGTGGTTTTCTTCGAACCTTCCGTAAATACGGGCGAGGTTCCCTTAGAAAGAGCCCCACGGAGAGCACCCCGTCCTTTAGGGCCTATATCCGACAGCGTAGATAATTGGCCAAAATACATACAAACAAACTAACTTTAGAAGTAATAAAATCTTACAGTACTTTAAAACACACGACCTTTACTTTTGGCTAATTTTAATCATTTGGCACTTTTATTCAAAACCCTAATTGCTTTTATGTGCGGGCCCGGGACAATTGGCCCGCATGCCCCTGCGCTCCAGGAATTGCCAGTCAAGGAAATCTCTAAAGATTTCTAGATTTTTTTTTATTCTGATAATTTCAGTGGTTTAAGCTTGGTTACAATATATATTTTTTAAATTTGTGATTTTATTTAAATTTTATTTAGGGGGACTGGAACACACTGGTCCACTTTTGTACTTTACACCTTCTTCCAACAATGACGGAAAGTCCAAGCTGCTTGAAAATATTCTTGAACATTTCTTAAGCATTTTTTCATGCCTCAAATTTTTTGTCGGAACATAGCTTTAAATAATTTTTTCCCCAAAAAATATCTGTACATTTTTTAAATGGATTAGAGTGCCCCAGAATTAGGGCTCAGTGGCCCACTATTAAATATTATTCAAAAGGCAATAAACTTAATATTGTATTTATTTAAATCCTTTATTTTTTCTTTATTACCAAAATAAAATAATGAAAATTTGCGAGTAACATTTTGGAACAAAATTTATGGAAAACTAAAAAGAATTTTTTTTAATTGTATTTTTTAAATAACAGATAGAGATGCAGAAACAAATGCAAATAAAGTGAAGATGAAAATTAAAAATACTTGTGATCCGGAATTTTTCTCTCAAATTATTTTACATCTGAGTGTGATTTTACGATAACATTGATATAAACAGCACATTAATAGCCATAAAGTTTTTATTTCAAATTTCTTTTAGGTTACATCTAAAATGAGTAATAAAATCTCAAAATCTTCTAGAAGTTATAATAACAAGCTACAGTTAATAGGATACATGTATTGCTTCTAGAAAAGACAAATACAAACCAAAATATTTACGTTAAATATTTTGACCTTTTTTTTAGTATCTTCAACTGAGCGAAAAATTGCCCAGGCCGGGAATCGAACCCAAATACTTGACTTACATGGCCATTGTTTTACCTGTTTAGCTAATTGGGCGATAGCCGATAGTTCAGTTGCAGATGTTCAATTTGTATGATAATTTTAACAATCAGATTGACTGCGCTAAAATAAGAGTATATGTTTTTATTTACATTATTTTACAGTTAAATATTTATTATAAGTTTTTTTTAACTATTTGGAAATTAGTTTTTGTCCTCGATATAGAACTGAAAGACCTGAATCATATCTGAATCTTTTTTTTTTTTTGGTTAAATTTCGCAATTTTTTTTTATTATTTGTTCATTTTCTGACTGGTTCACGTTTAATGTCTAAAAATGGAATACTTCTGTTGCCACGATGACAAAAAATAGTAAACTTTAAAAAAAATTAGTAATTTGGAAAAAAAAATTATGATTACTTTTGAAAATGTCATTTAAAATTGCACTTTTTTCTCTATGCAATGGTGTAAACATTTTAAATGTGCGATTTTTAGAAGTTTAAAAATTTGCAGTTCCAAAAATTGTTAAATTTCATTTAAAATTTGTTCCTGATCGGTCCAGGAATATTAATGTTTAATCCATGTCGTACGTAATAGGAGGCGTTCAGAAGTCAGTCTGATGAACTCCATCCAATAAAAATGCACATTTTAAACAGTTAAAGTGGTATCTTCTATATAATAAAGGCCAAACGTATCTGTGCGTAACGCATACGTCATTTTGCAAATGGCAACACTTTTCGATGGAATTTTAATTTTGCAGTTTTCGTTATTATAAAATTTTAAACTTCTAGACATAGCACGTTTTCGACATTTATACCATCGTTTGGAGAAAAATATGCACGTTTAAATGCAGTTTGTTAGAAAACTGTATCTCAATTTGTTTTTGAGATATTAATTTTTTTATAGTTTTTAGCTCATTTTCTCTACTGGTGGCAACTTAAGTATCGCATTTGTGTGGGAAAAAAAGGGAAAATATCCATAGAGTAAAAAAAAAAAAAAAAAAAAAAAAAAAAGATGAATAGAGATGCAGTTTGGTGGCTGGAGGTGACGCCAAAAAAGCATCTCTAAAATTCGTGCATTGCATGAAACACAACCACGTGCTTTCGCAAAAAAAGGAAAACTTTTAGCGATACAGTTTTAATTCATAATACAATGAAATATTATTTTAGAATGCTGAAATATAATAATAATTATTATTTTTTTTCATTTAGAGACAAAATGCTGTTAAAGGATTCGGTCTCTGTTCTTAGAGATTGTTTTGTTTGGCCCGAATAAGAGACTTAAATTGGAAGAACAACGCCCATGAAACCGTTTTAATCGCGTACTTCACCTCCATTTATCTCTTTTCTCCGTGAAAAATAACAGATCACTGTATATTTTAGTTGCCTTTTTTTCATAGCATCCGAAAAAAAAAAGTAATTAAAAACGTGTTATGTCAAAATATCGTTGGCTATAAAACCCAGTGAATGTTGTTGGTTTTATTTCGCTTTTTCCTATCAATTTAATAACTTTTAGTTCTTTGAAAAGTTAATTTACAAAAAATACATCAATTAATCTTTACAAAAATGTATTTTAAAGAATATCTGTGTGTCATATTTTCTTAGTTGATTTTATAAACTGAAATAATGCAATTTTATTCTTTGGCAAGATCTTTGGCTAATAACTTCTATCTTGCGTCTAATACGGAAGTACCGATAATTTTCAAAGCTTTATATGATAACATAATTAATATTTTTCATATAAAATTGCTGTTTGGAATTAGTTAGCAGTTTAAAAAGCATATTACGTAGGAAAAATTTATTAGACTTTTCAATTTTAATTTTTAAAAAAGTTTTTCACCTTTACTCTGTGACCCGGGAACCCCGGGTTCGGTGTACTAGTATCTATAAAAGCTAATTACATGAAAACTTGTCTTGTCTGTCGCATGCAACGATTTTTGGCTACCAGTATTTAGGAACGGAAAATGACTTATTTTATCGGAGTCATTTCATCAGTTCAATAGGGCAAGGCAAACTTTTCGAAATATAACGGTGGCAAACAAGCATAGCGGTTCCTAGCTATGTGACAGACATGACAAATTTCCATGGAATTAACCTAAATTGTTTGTTATTGGTCTAATAATATTAGTGTTTAATTTCTGGCGTACGTAATATAGGACTTGTTATGATCACCATAAAAAATGATATTTATAATTACTATTAATTTAAATATAGAATTAATTTAGAAATCTTTAAAAATTTAGTCTTTGAAAATATCATTTTCCAAATAGTCGTTGTAGTTGATTAAATTACAATCATGTTTTTTTTGTTGTTGTTGTTATTATTGTTATTTAATTTTACCTCCTTATTAATACATATGTTACAAACTAATCCTGTACTTTAAAATTTTGTTTATTTTTGTTTTATTTGTAGAATAAGCAATTATTAAATATTTTGAAATTTCTACATTACAAATTCTACACAATAGCGTTGATTGCGCACCAGTGTGCTCCAAAAGTGGATTGTCCACTGTGCCCCATGTTGAAGTTAGATACATTATCATAAAATTGTTATTTGAAGCTTTCTTTTAAGCGTATTAACTTCAATATTAGTTAAAGATAAGTATCCTACCTTTTCAAAAAAAATATCCGCAATATATTTATCTTTTAATTATAAAGAAAAGTCGAATGATGAAAAAATTTACTTTTAGAAGTTCAAAACAAGAAGTCAATATAAAAAGAATAACTAACTAGGGAACTGCAAGAAGTGTAAGGCACCGATTTTGACTAAATTGGTATCGTTGGAAAGAAAGCCGTTTCGAGATATCCGACAATTTATGTCACGTAGCTAGTGCACACTTAATGGGGGACCGCAAAAAAATTCAGTCTCTATTTTAACGAAAGTGGTATCATTGAAAATATATCATCGTGAAGATTAAAAAACTCAATGGAATCACCCGTCGGAAATGAGACGTTTTCAAGATATCCGACAATTTGTGTCACATTGTTAATACACACTACTGGGAAACTGCATTAAGTGACATAATTTTGTCGGCTCATTTCAGATGGGTAGTTCCATTGAGTTTTTTACTTCTCACAATGATATCATTGCAACGACACCATTTTCATCAAAATTGAGAAAACAATTTTTTGCGCTCCCCCATTAAGTGTGCACTAGAACAGTAGGCACTAGCTACGTGACATAAATTATCGGATATCTCGAATACGGCTCATTTCCGACGGGTAGTTCTACTGAGTTTTTTCTCCCTCATGATGATATCTTTTTAACGATACCACTTTCGCTAAAATCTAGAGAAAAAAATTTTGCGGCCCCCCCATTAAGAATGCACTAGTTAAGTGACATAAATTGTCGGATATCTCGATAACGGCTCGTTTGCGACGGGCAGTTAAATTGAGTTTTTTACTGCTTGCGATGAGATCTTTCCAACGATACTACTTTCGTCAAAATCGGTGACTTACACTTCTTGCAGTTCCCTAGTAAGAGCTAACGAAGTGTTTTAAAGGCTATAAGTAATAAAATCAGTGCTGTAATCAATTAGCCTAAAAGAAAAAAAGATAAATAAAAAAATAAAATATAAGGGTTAATCCACAGTGTGATTAGGTCCACTGTATCCATCTTTACCCTACAGATTGATAAAGCTTTTATTTCGCTGTGGAATGTAAGCGGAAAACCAAAGCTGAACTATTATACTTATAATATTTTAAGTGCAAGCAGAATTATTGTTTGTAATCGTCTATCTGCAAAGAGAAAGATTTAAAAAGTTGGTTGTTTGTGTTTGACGCCCAATCATCGCGCGGAATATGAGCCCTGAGGGGGTTCACTGTAACCTACTCTCCCTTATAGATTGATAAAGATTTTATGTCGTTATGGAATGTAAGGGGCAAGGGGCCGCCCATAAAAGATGTTATGTTTGGAGAGGGAAAGGGGGGGGTTGTGATGTTTTGTGACAAGGGGGTGAGAGGAGGTAAAAAGATATGTGACATCACGCATTTTGGTTAAAATAAAAAGCAATAAAAATCAGCAAATTAAGCATTGAAGCTACTTTGAAATCTTAGTATGCTGTGTTTATAAAGTAATGATAAGATTTATAGCAAAAATACAATAAATTCAATTTCAAATCCTAAAACACTATTTTTGCCTAGTGTTTCATACTAACATTTTCATACTATTATATATGAATTAGGTTTTTCTTGCAAACCCCATTCTTATTACATACAAAATAAGTACGTGAATCATTTTCATTGTTATGTTTGCAAATGTCATTAAAACACATGATGAACTGCAAGTATACCTTTTGTAATATAGCGTAACAAGTTACAAAAAAGGGGAGGAGGGGGTCAAAAATGCTGAAAAAAAGTTACATCATTAGTGGACAATCCCTAAACAGAAAACGAGAGCTGAACTATTTTACTTATATTATTTTAAGTGCAAACAGAATTATCATTTGTAATCGCCTATCTTCAAGTGGCAGATGTCTGCAAGATACAGGATTTAAAAAGAAAAACTTGCTAGAAAACTATTTTTAACCCCCTGACTGCCCAGCCAAATGGTAATATTTTAATGTTGTTTGCTCTTTAATTTATTAAAAATATTTTTAAAAAAATGTTTTTTCCAACCTGATACAAAATATGTTATCAGTATCGTTGTATAATTTTTGATAGCATCAATCCTAACTTAATTTTTCAGAACTGGGTTTTATTTGTGAACTAATTTAAATATTGCTTATGTTTCAGTGAAACCTGCAGCTTAGTGTGTGAAAAAATCAGCCAGTGGCAGTCAGGAGATTAAAACAATAAAAATAGGCTAAATTGCAATACAGTTTTCGAACGAATTTCATTTGGAAATAATTTTTTTTTCTCTGATGTTCTTGATATTTTTACATATGTGCAGGCCTGAGGAGCAGGAGTGCAGCCGGTACACTGTTTCAGGACCAAAGGAACTCATAGGGGCGCAGCTCTTGGGACACTATGTATTATATTTTTAATATCTATTTCCTATGCAGAGTTTCCCTCTGGTTTAAAAAGAGGCAGGGCGCTACCTTTCTGAAAAAAGCCCATTTTACATTCTTAAGGACACTTTTTCCTTAAGGACACTTTTATGGAGTTGATTGCAGAATGTAGCGGTCCAAAAAATCGTGGATATACAGAAATTTCGTCAAAGAATCCAGAACAAAAATCCAAAAATTGAAAAAAAGAAAAAAAGGTAAATTTTGTTAAAAGATCGCGAAAAAAACCGATTTTGTTAAAAGATTTCAAAAACAGCAGGTTTTCTAAGATAATCTCGAAAAAAGGCAGTTTGCTAAAAAATCGCGAAAAAAATAAATTTTGTAAAACAAATCACAAAAAAAACTGAATTTTCGTAAAAGATGACCAAAAATGGCAAATTTCTTCAAAAGATCTCGAAAATCCGCCACTTTTGTTACGTTTAAACACAAAAAAAACGCAAATTTTAAAAAAAGGGCGCAAAAAAGCATATAGCTCGTAACGGGAGTGGAATCGCCCCCTCTTTTCTCCCACCTGCGTTGTAATATTTCAGAAAATTTGCTGTGAATTTAAATTTTTCTTTTTTTCTTTTTCTTTTTTTGCTTAGGATCACCTCTGTAATTCTGTCAGATTTTTTTCCAAAATTAATAAAAAGTAAAGCAGTTATTTCCGAAAAAAAAACCCCGCTAAAAATCTTATATAAAATATATCACGCGGTCGCTTCGGGCGCGGAAATTTAGCGGGCGCCAAATGTATACTACAAACGTCATTTTTCAGCTGTCACAAGAAAAAGTTGGGAGGGGGGGGCGTCAAATTCTAATTATGCCCCGGGTGCAATTTTCTCTTCGTACGAAAATGATTGCGAATCAGGAAAATCCGCTTCTGGAACAATAGAAACACAATGTTGAAGCAGGAAAATTAGTTTTTAGAACAGAAAAATTCATTTCTGGCATTAATTTTTTTTGTGCCCCTTTGACAAAATTTGCATTTTTACCGATCTTTCGACGAAATTTCCGTTTTTACGGGATATTTTGACTAACTTTACGTTTTTTTTCACGAATTTTTGGCAAAATTTGCCGTTTGAGTAGGTATTATTAAAGATTTTGCTTTTAATGGTTTTGGAGAATGTGAGTGTGGTTGATCTTGGGTCCATCATGGTCGTCTTTCAAATCAAAACTTCTAATTTAACGGATTGAATTATGTCAAACCGATCATTAAATTTCATTTAAGAACAATGACATTCGTGGAATATCGAACTTGTAAGACTTTAAATTTGTTTAATTAATCAATTATTCAAGATCATGGAATAGGAATTGTAATATTGTGTACCATTAAATATATACCTGCCGTTATATAAAGGATTTGTTCGTCTTTGTGTGATCATTGTTTCATTCAGTTGAATACTCGTACCGAAAGTGTACTATACAAAGAGGTATGTAACATTATTTATTTTTTTAATTAACTATTATGGTTCTATTTTTAATACATTTTAAACTTTTATAAGTTCTTAAATTCCTTTTTTTTCTTGCAACTGCCTTATTAATTTATTTTAGTTTAAAAAAAGGTTTTTTAGGTATGACGGATAACAAAAAATATTCTTCATCTAAAAATTACTTGAATTTAAAAATTCATAAAAAAACTAAATGCAGTATTAAAAATTTCCGTTCAATGTTGGATCAATCCATTTAATAAAATTAAGTGCAGCAGCAAAATATGGTACTTCTTATTTTTCAAAAACTTCAGGCTGGGTGATGGGTTTTGCCGTTTGTTTTACACTCGATGTGTCTTGAATCTCTCCCCCCCCCCCCCTTATTCAGCGCCATTCATGTTTATCCAGCACTAAAGACGCGTCGCATGCTTCAGGCATAAGAAGCGTGAGGCAGTGGTGTAGCAAACGGAGAGCGGAGGCGGCGGTCAGCCCACCCAATCTCTTTTTGTAAATATCTCTCTCTCTCTCATATATATATATATATATAATCTTATAGGATTTCGGAAAATAATTCTGAAATAAAATGAAAACTCTAGCGCACAACAAAACAGAATTAATTTTCTTTTATTTGAGAATGTGAAAATTTTCAAAAGTCACTAGAGAACAGAAACGAAGCTATCCAACGAATAACTATAAAAGAAGACTTGTCTTTAACATATAGGATAGATGTGCCAGTAATAGACCACCTTCCAGTAATGGGCCACCTCGTAATTTTTAGTTTATAAAAAAATAATAAATGGTAGTTAAGTTTTTATTATTTTTTCTTACTTCCCCCTTGCATGCTCTATAATCTGGATTATTTTTTTACACTTTTCATCTAAGCAATTAGAAAGCAGAAAATAAAGTTTCACAGTTTTAGTGAAAATCTTAATGAACATGCTAAGAGCTGACTTTAATTACTTCATTTATATCTTCTTTATTATTTTGTAAAAATTTAATGTTTTTGTTTGAATAGTAATATAAAACTCTGAAGTTCATATACCAATGGTCATTTACAAAATGTTATTTATTTTTAAAATTTTAAGAGAGGTGGTCCATTACTAGATTGCTTATTTCGTGATTTTCCAGTAATCGACCACCCAAGTGACTAATGCTAAAAGTGTAATTTGAGTAGAGATAAAACATTTTGATTTAACTGAAAAGCTAAATAATCAAATTTAATACTACTTAAATTTTACCTACTAGTTAATTTAATAAAAGCAATTTCTTTATAAATAGCTGTTTTTAAGAATATATCCAAAATTGGTACAAAAAACAAGCAGAACATTTGACAAAATCTAGATGTGCCGTTACAAATAAGTTGTTTTAAGTTGGTTCAGAAATGTAGAATCATATTTGGAAGAAGATATTACCAGTATCTTCTTCCAAATTCTAAAGTATACAGAGAGAATTCTCAATGCAGTTAAAACTGGTTTTCTTTTGGCCTCTTAAAACAGGAAAAATTTTGGGACCAAAATCAGTTAAAGATGTGTATTATGTAGTACCGAATAATGAAAAAGAACAAATCATTGTTAGGGGATTTTTTTTAGCAAATAGTGAGAATGTTCCATTGGTGATAATATATCCATATAAGCCTCTCTCAAGAGAAATTGAGCCATCAATCTGTGCCAAATTGATGGGCTATAAGATTATATGAAAATGTTTGGATAGTGCAAGAACATTCATCATTTTACATTTTAAAATTCTGTATTGAATAGTTTGGACTATCGGAAATGGTGATAAAATTGAAGATTTGTTATTTATATTTCATATTTGCACAGCACATCATTTAGATAATGATATGAATGAAGACTATGATATGATTGGAGACTTTTTTTATTGCCATATTTTATCTAAACTTGATTTCAGTAAAACATTGTCTTTATCTTATAAATCCTTTAAATTTAAATATTTTTTTTATATCTTTACAATATAAATCCTTTAATGTAATGAATTTTTAATAATATCACTAATATTTTGTTTTATATCCACATTAGAAATCCTAGATTATAATAAATTCATAACTTAAATTTAAATATTTTGTTTTATGTTTTTTCATTATAAATCCTTTAATGTAATGAATTTCTAACTTAAGTTTTAATATTTTATTTTATTAGTATGCTTTCATTACATTCTGAAGCAAAATACAATTGAGAAATCAATTATCGGTTATTTTTTGTAGGGTGGAACGTAAGGGGTCCATTATAGGAACATAGGCGGTTCATTACTGGGCTTTAGGGTGTTTAGATGTATTTCTATTATTTAAAATTAAATTTTTATTTCTATTGGGAAATGTAACAATGGGATTAGTTAGATATTGTTGAAAGATTAATATAATATGAAAAAAAATTGCAATATAATAATTATAACTATGAATAAAAATTTTTTTTAAAGAAATTCCTTAAGGGGGTTCATTACTGGCACATCTACTCTAGAATACTTATGCGGATTAGGGTTTGAGTGATGAATCGCCCCTGTGTTTTATTTTTTATGCAGGAGGACAAAAGGAAATTAAGGAATGATATAGTCATTTGTTTTAAAAACGCAGAATTGTGACTGAAAAAATATGACTGATGGAGCGGGTGGGAGTGACACCATTTATATCCTCCCGGGTGTCACCCATTCTAGCTACGCCACTAGCGCGAGGACTAGTATGTTGCCAGTTTAAGCAAAACGAAACGGTAAAACCTATAGTGTGTACCCAGATGTTGAAATTTGGAAATAATAAAGACCACCCCCTCCAAATAATCTCTATACAAAAATTAGACGAAATTTTCATTAAACTAGAAATAACTTACAACCTATTAGAAAAAAATTACAACAATGCCAAACAGTCCTTTGGCTATGATCTTCGCTGAATCTACTGATAACAATGCAAGCACCGGTCCCTTTCCCTCTATCAATTCCATAAATAACTAAAATTCAAATGTTTTTCGCCTACTTTGTGGGGATGCTAGCGGCTTTAGACCCAAGCTTGATGAGCTCGGGAATTTCGTAATTAACAATCCTGTTACTAAAATTCTTATACGGGAGGCATATTTCAGATGTGTATATTGCTGGGACGATTACTGTTTCTAAACCAATAATAGACCGTCATTATCACGGTCAAGTACACGCCCACACAGTTTGATTGACAGGAACTCGTGGACAATTGATCGTGTGTGTTTATTATTTATTTGTACTCGGATTGTTTGAATTTGTACTCGGTAATTAAAAATTAAAGGTACGAAAGAATTTTTTTTTTTCAAAATGACTGAATTTTATTTACTTCAATTAGAAATTATACTTCCTCTGATCCTGAAATAAATAAATAAATAAATAAATAAATAAAAATTAAATAAGAATTTTGCTTATACGGATATTTTTGCAGAATACTTTTTTTCCCATTTAATATATATATAAATCATTTTGGAACGATATTTAGAATATTAAAAGGGTTTGAAATATTTTTTTTAAATGTCTTATTTATTAATAAAAGACAGCCTCCAATAATTGAAAAAAAAAATCACCAACGGACTCTCGGTCCGCGATGGACTCGAACCCATATCCTCCGGTTTCAAGCTCGACGCTCTAACCATTCAGCCAGTCAGCTCACTTTCATCCGCAACAGATTATCGTTATAATTAGCACCGTCAATTGTCCACGAGTTCCTGTCAATCAAACTCTGTGGGCGTGTACTTGACCGTGATAATGACGCTCTCCTATTGGTTTAGAAACAGTAATCGTCCTAGCAATATACACATCTGAAATATGCATACGGGAGGTAAGGTAAACAAACTCTAAAAATCTTAAAATTCAAAATTTAGAACTTATTTCATCATACGTATTAAGAACAACATTATTTCACCATATGGAAGCACTGCAATTTTCGTTAAAAAACAAAATCACTCATTTACTAATTCCCTCCCTCACCCTTCAATCTCTGAAAAATTTGAACATTAAAATCAATTTAGACCATCAAAGTTCTTTCACTGTCTTCAATCTATTTTATCGATACGCTTCAAAATCTTCGGAAACCCCACTCCTTCCACCAACCGATTACTTCAGGCTATCATGCAGCATTCTCATTGGCCAAAAGAGTGATGTTCTATAAAAGCGAGGGAATGACGATGCCACAAAATAGTTTTTACAATGTAGGGGCGTGTTCAGCAATGTCACCGGTAAGTAACCGGTAAGATTGGTTAGTTACCAAAGCGTTCAGTCTGCTAACCGGTACGCAACCGATGTCGTTCAGAGGTAGTTACCAATGTGACCGGTAAGGAACCGAACTAACCGAGGAAAAGTCCTGGTTAGTTGGGTCACGTGATTGGTAACATGAAATTAGGGGCGTGTTCAGCGAACTTACCAAAGTGACCAATGAAACCGGTAACTTACCGGAGTGGTATGTAACCGGTAGCTAACCAATTGCAGATTCTCTGGACGCACTGGTTAGTTTTGTCACGTAGCGCCATCTGTAGAAATAGTAGATAGCCAATTTGATTTAAACAAATTTTCATGTTACCAATCACGTGACCCAACTAACCGGGACTTTTCCTCGGTTAGTTCGGTTCCTTACCGGTCACATTGGTAACTACCTCTGAACGACATCGGTTGCGTACCGGTTAGCAGACTGAACGCTTTGGTAACTAACCAATCTTACCGGTTACTTACCGGTGACATTGCTGAACACGCCCTAGGAGTGTAGTGTTTCGTTTTAAATCGGTTAAATCAAATTGGCAATCTACTATTTCTACAGATGGCGCTACGTGACAAAACTAACCAGTGCGTCCAGAGAATCTGTAATTGGTTAGCTACCAGTTACATACCACTCCGGTAAGTTACCGGTTACATTGGTCACTTTGGTAAGTTCGCTGAACACGCCCTAGATCAGATGAGAATTGAGGATATTCAACTACGCCATGATCACGTGGTCGGTCAAGGCAAATAATTCTAGCGTAAAAAAGGAAAAGCTCGGTTAGACGCAACGTAAATCCCAGCCAGCCAATAGAAACTTCTTGGGGAAAGCAGTAGCAGCCTCTCTTCTTAGCAGTTGGGATTCTTTGTTGAAATTACCTGTACCACGTCACTTTTTATAGCCTCGAACACAGATTTGGAATACCCTCCATACTAGAAAATGTTGTTAGTGGCAGTGTTGCCAGATATAGTGTTTTCAATACTACGATAGTATTTTCTCGGCCGAAATTAGGAGTGTAGTGTTTCGTTTTAAATTGGTTTCTTCCTAGTATTTTTGAAAAAAATATGAAAGAAAATGCAATAATTTAAAGAAATGGGGGAATTTGATATGCTCTAAACTCATTATTGGACAATCTTCCATCTCCATAACCTATTGAGCATAGTTTTTGAATCTTTAGCAATTCATGGAAGGTATACCATGTTTACTTACTAGATTGGGTTTTGTTGCCAAGTACTTCTACATTAAATTGTTTTGAGTTAAATATATGCTATATTTAAAATGAAATTTAGTTAAAACCTTCCACGTCAACATCAAAGTATTGCTTTTAACTTACATATCTAAAAAATCATATCAACCATCTTTTAGCTTATTAGGAACAACATACCTTTTTTCTATAACAATATTTTAAAAATACTTATAAATTCCGGTAGTGGAGCTATAGTTAACTTTGTAGCGTAGTATTTTGTAGTAATTTTTCAGAGATAACTCTAGTATTTTTTATTTCACAAATCTGATAACACTGGTTAGTGGTGATGTCAGGCAACAGAACGTCTGATAAGATTTAGTCAAATTAAAGTAAGTTATTCGGCTGTATTTGTTGTTTTATATATTATATGATAAGATAAATGATTTGATAAATATATGCTTAAAATTCCTTTGTATTAAGTCTAAATTTCTTTTGGATAGCTACATTGAGAATTTAAAAAATAAATTTGCTTATAAAAATAACACGTTGAATTAAAGTTTGCTAAAAATACATTTGTTTTTACCGAAAATATGAGAACAGTTTTATTTGAAAAAAAGTTATGATTTTGAATAAAAGTGAATATAGATGCCATAGTAATAGATTAAATTTATGCGATTGATTTAATTCGAAAGAATTTATAGTTTAATCTATATTCAAAACTAATTTGATTTTGTTAAGGAATGTCATTGATATGTTAGTAAAATGTAAATAAATAATTAATATTGTATATTATACACTTGTATTACCGTTAGTTGGTTGTGTACGGGAGAGTGGGGCGGAATGGGACAGTAGGTTTTTCTCTTTTCTTATCTTATAAGCATGTCATTAATTACACCTTTGAAACAGTAGTAACCTAATCTACTGTAGAATATTTACTGATCTGCATACGTTTAGAATTGTAAATGTAAAAGAAAATCTTACAAGAATCTAAAATTTGTTTCATGCACTCGTCATGCTTTCTATCATATTAATTACTTATGCATAGTTGTAACAGTTTTATTTATTTGTAACGTTATAATGTATATTATCCTAAGTTAAACCAAGCCTAAAAGCAGCGTTGTTGTTTATAAAAGTTTGACATAAAAAAAGGTAGTGGGGAGGAATGGGACGTGTCAATTTCCTCTTTTTAATAACATGAATCTAAATTGCTTTAATACAGATATTTTTAGCGCGTAGACATAGCACTGATAATGTATCCATTTATATAAAAAAAATTAAACTGATGGTCTTTTGTCATCTGTGCATAAAAATCCTGAATTTTCCTTCCTGTGATGAAGATACTGGGTTTTGATATTGTGGCACAGATATTATCTATCTGCAATTTTTCTTAGACTGCGTACGTACCAATACTAGACAGTTAGCTTATACTTTTTTATAGCTGTCCCATACCTCTCATTAATGGAACGCCTTGGTACACATTTTGAAACTTAAGATTTCTTTAATTTTAAAATTGTTTTCGCATATTATGTTTCTACATTCTTTAACTAGCGGTCTCGGAGATCGCTGACTTTAAAGTTTTACAGTTTAACTCGTAATTTTTAGTTGAACTATGGATACTGGTCACATTTTGTTTCGTTTACAACCTTATTGCTATTTCTAGAGACTTTTGAATAGCTGAATCTGCTTTATAATAATCTGGTATATAAAGTTTAATATTTAATAGCATTCTGAGCATTAATGTAACATTTTATTCATCTTTAAATTAAGCGGTCTGACAGACCGCTCACAGTAGTTAGATGACAATTTTTGTCACAGTAGTCAAGAGTAAAGGACATTGAAAACTGTTTCATTTTTAGGTGCGTTCGTAATTATGTAAATAGGTAGCACCTATTGTTGTCGCTCAGTCTGTCCGTCCGCATATAACAACGCAAAAACTACCCAACCGAACGTAATTATACCATAATTTTGTCAAGTCATTTCAAATTTTATGAAAATCGGATGGATAGATCAATTACAGAGAACATCAAAAGATTCTGTTACATTACGGACAATGGGGAAAAAAGTTTCAAATGCATTTTAATCGTTTGAAATTTAAAACATATAATTACAGCGTAATTTTGTCGAGTCATTTAAAATGTTATGAAAATCGGATGCATAGATCAATTACAGGGACAATCAAAGGTATTCCATTACATTACGGGCTATGGGGGAAAAAGTTTCAAATGCATTTTTATGATGTTACACTCATTCGAACATAATAGAATTGGCATGAATCTATGAAATATATACTAAAATATGCATTCTGTACAATCTGTGATGCAAAGAATTTTTATTATTAAATTACACGGTCACATAAAAGTATTCCACTACATAATGCTACTCGGGGAAACATTGTTTGGGGCGTGTTTTAATTACATTCAACTATTTCACATTTTATGAATAAGATACACGTTGCTGAGGTGTAAAAAAAATTACTTCCTGCATATTTGCAGAAACACAAAGATTTCGAATACTATACTACATCCGACGTACGCTCTACTATATCAGCAAAATCTTAATATTTTTAAAACTTCGTTATTGTACGAACTCGCCCCATTTGCTACTTCACGTTCAATTTCCAACTTGTGTATTCTATAAAGTGAAAAAAATTTTCTTTTTATATTGAACAATGTTATTTTCATAAAAAGCGCCCTATGCCTCCCCACTTTCTTTTATTCCTTGCAGGACTTTAACGGTTTCAATAATTTCTCATAGTGATTTAGGAATTTTTAGTGCAACTGATGTCAGATATTGGAAAATCACTTTTATAATTTAATTCTTCATAGGCCTTTAGTGTATTCCCTTCCGTATGTAAATTTTCCTATCTTTGCATGTGGAGGGGATATCAGAATGTAAATTATTTTAAAAGATGACATTGCTTTAAATTTTTTCTAATCTATTTTCCTTGATGTGATGACGATGCTGGTATTTGATATTGTAATTTATTGTATAGTTCATAATTTTATCACTGTATTTGATATTGTAATTTATTGTATAGTTCATAATATTATCATTGTCAATTTATAACATATTTCGCCCTTTATTAGCGTTTGAAACTTTGCTAAAAGTGTGTTTAGTGACAAGATATAATACCTTGATTTATTTTTAGAATTTTTCATGATTTTTATTACAAAAATATTAAAAATTTAGGTCAATGTATTGTAATAAGCGTTATGGTGTATAAAAAATATAGACCAAAAATAAATATATAATATTTTGAAACTATGTAAGGGAGAAGCAATGGGAATGACAGTACATTTAATAGGAGGGGGGGGGTATTTTAAAGTTTCATCTTAAAAAATTAAGTGTTTGCTTAAAAAAAGTATATTTAAGTTAAAAATTATTCATGGATTATTTCACATATTTCACTATTCAGTAATATCAAAATCTGTTGGGATGTTCATTTTGTGGTTTTTAGTAAAAGGTCAAAAGGGAGAGTTTGTGCTCCTATAAAGGTAAACGTCTAGGTTAAATATTACTCTAATATTTTTTTAATCGGTCTGAAAATATAAACCAGACATATGCAGTTAAAAAATGAAAATAAGATCGGAATTTGCAGACTATTTTAAACTAAATAAAATAAATACCCACCACCCCTCCTTTTTTTCTAATCTGTATGAATTTCAAAAACATTTCTATATAATCATAAAACCAAAAACTTTTATGCTAATAAATTTGCAAGTCGATTTCCTTTAAAAAGAGATAAAGATTTTTCCTATTCTTATACGTTTAACAAGTTAATAGGTTATTTCTTCCATTAAAGAATTTTTTTGACTAACTCTGACGCTTACTAATTTTTAATGTTGGAGATTTTTAAAATTTGTATCTGATAAATATATTAACCGAAAATTTTTGTTATCTTTCAATTACTTTTCAGGCATAATTCATCAACTCAGTTGCAGCATTAATGCAAATGATCATGCATGTTACTATTATACTAGTAACTATTCAATAAATTTATAAAATACTATATGCGAGTTTTGAAATAATGTCTGCAACAGATGCCTCAGGAACAAAGTTTTGCAGGTAAAATACTTTACAACTGAAGTAATCAATTACTTAACTTTTAATGTCTTTATGAACTTATTTATTTTTAATATTTTTCAAACAAATTTTATTAGTTATATTATGTAATAAAGCCAAACAAAGTTACGATTAAAAGGAATTTGCAGAAAAAAAACAGAATCTGCAATGTCTGTCTCCTATCTTGAACTTTCTGCTACCGGGGGTATCAAATAATCAAATAAAAAAAGTTTGAAAAATATTTGTAATTTAAAAAAAAATAAATAAATAAATAAACGAAGAATCGAGAGAGAGAATTGTTAAATTCGTCAAAGTGCTTCTAGAAAATATTACTACTCTTTTTTTTAAACTTGCAAATATAATAGGGTAGATGTGCCAGTAATGGACAACCTTCTAGTAATGGGCCACCTCGCACTTTTTGGTTTATAAAAAAATAATAGTTAAGCTTTTGTTATTTTTTTCTGAACTCCACCTTGCATGCTTTATAATCTGGATTAATTCTTTACACTTTTTGTCAAAACAATAGGAAGCAGAAAATAAAGTTTCACAGTTTTTGTTTTTTATTGTAAATCTTAATGAACATGCTAAGAACTGACTTTACTTGCTTAGTTTATCTTTTTTATTTTTTCGTAAAAATTGAATGTTTTTGTTTGGTTAGCAATAAAAAACATTGAATTTAATATGCCAATGGCCATTTACAAAATTTTATTTAAGATTTTGGGAGGGGTGGTCCATTACTGGATTGCTTATTTCGTGTTTTTCCAGTAATGGACCACCCAAGTGACCAATACTATAAGTGTAATTTCATAGAGATAAAATATTTTGATTTAACTGAAAAGCTAAATAATCAAATTTAATACATAAATTTTACCTATTATAATTTAATAAAGGCAATTTCTTTATAAATAGTTATTTTTAAAACGTCATTCAAAATTGGTACACAAAACAAGCAAAAAATTTGACAAAATCTAGATGTGCCGTTACAAAAGAGGTTTTGAGTTGGTTTAGGAATGTAAAATCATATTAGGAAGATATTATTAATATTTTCTTCCGAATTCTAAAGCATACAGGAAGAATTTTCAATGGCGTTAAAACTGGATTTCTTTTGTGCTCTTAAAACGGGGAAAATTTTGAGACCAAAATCTATTAAAGATGTGTATTATCTAGTACCGAATAACGAAAAAGAACAAATCACTGTTATGGGATGTTTTTCAGCAAATAGTGAGGTTGTTCCATTGATGATAATATATCCATATATGCATCTCTGAAGGGAAATTGTGGAATCAATCTGTGCTAAGATTATTGACTATATGATTATATGAAAATGGTTGGATAGTGCAAGAACATTTATCATTTTAAATGCATTCTAAAATTCCATATTGAATAGTTTGGACTATCGGAAAGAGATGATAAAATTGAAGATTTGTTATTTATATTTCATATTTACACAGCACATCATTCAGATAATGATATGAATGAAGATTGGAGATTTTTTTAACGCCTTATTTTATCTAAACTTGATTTCAGTAAAACATTGTCTTTATCGTATAAATCCTTTAAATTTAAATACTTTGTTTTATATATTTACAATATAAATCCTTTAATGTATTAAAAGGTTAATAATATCATTAATATTTTGTTTTATATCCACATTATAAATCCTTGATTGTAATAAATTCATAACTTAAATTTAAATATTTTGTTTTATGTTTTTTCAATATAAATCCTTTAATGTAATAAATTTCTAACTTAAGTTTTAATATTTTGTTTTATTGGTCTGCTTTCATTAAGTTCTGGAGAAAAATAGAATTGAAAAATCAAGTATCTGTTATTTTTTATATTGTGGCCCAATACTGGAACATAGGCGGTCCATTACTGGAACATAGGTGGTCCATTACTAGGCTTTTGGGTGCTTAGATATATATCTATCATTTAAAATTAAATTTTTATTTCTAATGGGAAATATAACTATGGGATTAGTTAAATATTGTTGTAAGATTAATATAATATGAAAAAAAATGGAATACAATAATTACAACTATTAATAAAAAATTATTTTTCAGAGAAATTTCTTAAGGGGGTCCATTACTGGCACATCTACCCTAGATCTAAATGTCATCGGAGATGGAAAAGCACTTCAGGAATAAGGTAAAATGCACTGGACAGTTTCAGTACTAAACAAGCATTTATCTGCTGAAGACGAGTCACTTATATTATCAGGATTAAGATCATCTTGAAAAAAATCTAAATTTTTATCTGAACTAGATTCAGTTTCAGATACAGCCCGCAATATTTCTTTAAATTCTGACATTTTTTAAACAGTTTTTCGCGACATTGCGAGAAAAAAAAATTACATACGATCAAGTAAACAACTGCAAAATAAATATCTAACTTAAAAAATCCGAACATAAAAGAAATTTCACGTGACCTGCACATAGTTTTTCTACACTTTTTATTCATATGCAATCAGTATATTGAAACCTCAACAAAGGGAATCGCATAACAAGCAGATTTTTTTCCAATATCTGCTACCCTTCCGTCTTCACGTACTTTTCTTTCCATGAAATGCTCTTTAAATTTTCTCAAAAGGTAAAAATAATTGTTATAAACGGAAAAAAATTGTGTACTGTTAGATTTTATTTATTCAGTGGTCAAAATGACAGTAATCCACCTTTCTAGTTATATATACTCCAAGGGGATACATTTTTAAGTATTCACGGGCATGTCAACCCCGTTCATCTAAGTGATAGCCCCCCCCCCTTTTCCTCTTATTGCTCTTGTCTTCCTTTCCACATTGTTTCACCCTCCTTGAGGTTTTCTCTTCGAAGATGAGCGCACTTCTTCATGGGACGATATCGGCTCATATAGAATTGTAAACCAACAAATTGCTTTGACATCTGATGGCGGGAGTAACTATGACTCTCTTTACAGAGAGTCCAAGGGATGTTTCCGGTCGGGGCACGGGCGTTGTGGGTTTATTTTTAGACCCCCCATTCTCGTGTCCTGGTTTAAGGAGCTCCGTAGTTACCTGGGGCAGTGATGCGCAATACAGTCCGGTGTTCAGTCACCAGACCTAGCCTCTCCTGTCCAAGTCTGACCTGAACCCCCTGGCCTCTGGCCTTGGTTCCCGCCGGGGCAGGGAGACTGCGACCTGGTTGCGGCCTAACGGTTTAGCTTCCCGGTTGTGGTGCGAAATTCCCTGTGCAAACTCAGGCAGGCGTCTTGCAGGCTTAATAGGTTAGCAGCCCTCTAGGCCCAGGTTCTGTCGCTCCTCATGTAAATAACATCGAAAAAAGCTCATCAAAAACAGAAAAATAGACATTCCATTTTAAAATATAACGGTCGTAGTATCGCACCTCTTAAGAATATAGCTGAGACAGTTGGGACTACCTAGCTTCAATTTCAAAATCAGATGAATATCCAGAACCTTTTTTAACGTATAAATGACAAACTGAAATGACAAGGATCAATTTTGATACTCATAACACATTTTCTTATATCTGAGCTAAAAAAGTGTTTGAAAGACAGTCATTTACCTGTCCCTCGTCATGTCACCTACATCATGATCAAGCATCTATCTGACCTCTCTCTTGACAACCTCCTCTCTTTTTTCAATAGAATCTGGATGGAACACCCTTTTTCCTTGTGCTTGGTGTAGGGCTATCGTTATTATTTTTTCTAAACCTGGAAAACACGCGACGAACCCAAATAATTAGACCAATCGTACACTCTAGCAGCCTTTGCAAACTTCTTGAAAAGTGGTCAATAGCCGCCTCGTACATATTTTAGAAACTAATAACTGCCTTGCTACTTTTCAGAGTGGGTTTTGACGTGGTAGGTCTACTATCGATAATTTAATCCATTTGGAAAATCGGATACGGGCAGCCTTTCTAAAACGCAACCATTTGGTGTCAGTTTTTTCGACATGGCGAAAGACTATGATAGAACATGGCGTTATGGTATTCTCCGCGACCTTTTTAATATGGACTTTCGTGGGAACCTTCCTATTCTTATCAAAAATTTCCTCACAGTTCGACTTTTTCAAGTTCGAATTGGGGGAGTTCTTTCTAGCTTTTATGTACAAGAAGAGGGTGTACCGCAGGGCAGTGTCCTTAGTGTCACACTCTTTGCTCTCAAAATATTATTAACCAACTACCCCCCTCTGTAAAAGGTGACCTTTATGTTGCTGACTTTCGTATGTGTATGGGACAAGACATTCTTTTTATTGAGAGACAGCAGCAAATTGCAATTAAAAGTATTCTTAGCTGGACAAACAAAAATGGTTTTGTAATTTCTAGTGACAAAACTTCTTGTGTGCATTTCTGTAGACGTAGGGATCTGCATTCAGATCCTGGAATTTCTATTGATTCAACTCAAATACCTGTTATGGACAGTATTCGTTACCTCGGCCTCTATTTTGACAACAACTGGCCTTTTTACCGCATGTTTTACAATTACGGACAAAATGTGAAAAATTGGTAAATTTATACTAAAGGTCCTTTTAAATACTTCTTTTGGAGCTCACCGTACTTCGCTTCTTAAAATATACAGTGTTGTTATTCGCTCTAAAATTGATTATGCCTGTCAGGTCTATGGTTCAGCCAGTAACTTTCTTCTGAAACTTGACACTGTGCATCATAGCGCACTCCGTGTTTTCTCCGGTGCATTTCGTACCGCTCCCATTTTTAGTTTTTATGTTGACTGTAATGAACCTTCATTATTCCATAATCGTGATAAACTTCCTTTGGAATTATTTTACCTTCTCCTATCACATCCTGACCATCCTTATCGCACCATTATTTTAAATACTAACAATGATATGCTTTATGAGCACCGTCCGGCTTTTGTCCCATCATTTGGGGTCAGAATGAGAAACATTAAAAATAACTCTTTGAGTGATGTTGAGGTGAGTCCATGTTCTTTGTTTGTTTCCCCCGTGGAAGCCTACTAACATTATCTCTCTCTATCCTTTTAAAGGATATGATAGAAACAATTTCACCCTTGCGCATTTCCAACAATTTTCTGTACATCGTGAAAATTTTAGTAGCTACTCTGATATTTATACAGACGGCTCTAAAAGCGGATGTATTTTTGGTTGCGAAATTTTTTGCGGAAACACTTGTTTAAGTTATCGTTTCACCCTAATATTTCTGTGTTTACAGCTGAATTGATAGCGATTTAGACAGCCATGGTGCATATCTCTCATCATAATAAATGTTTCATCATATATCTTTTATCATACTCAAATTGCTCTACTGATGCTATTAAATCCTTTAATTATCATCCCATTGTTTTTTCTACCATTAAATCCCCCAGGGGGATACCTTCTTTAAGTATTCACGGGCTTCACAACACCGATGCACCTGAATGATCTATCGTTTTTCCTTTTCCTCTTACTCCTCTTGTCTTCCTTTCATCGTTGTTTCACTCTCATTGTGGTTTCCTTTTCGGAGGAGAGGACAATTCTGTATGAGCCGATAGCATCCTGTATATCGACTCATGGAGAATTGTAAACCACCCACGTGTTGGCCGTGCGTGGAGACCCGTGTCCCTGGAAAGGGGATTCTGGCACTTGAGGGAAACCAACACACTGCTTTGGCCTCTGCTTCAGGTAGACGGGAGGTGCATATTGGTACCGTATGCAGCAATCGGCTGGTCAGCTGGCTTTGTCACTGGCTTTAGGGATCAAGTGATCGAGCAACTACGAGTCATCGCGTTAAGGGTGGAGGCTGACATACGGTTGTCTTGTGACCGTATTTCCCCTGGTTAGCACTGGTGCACGAATGTGCATCCCCTTGTTGGGCTCAGTAGTGGGTGGTGCGGCCGGTGTCTGAACTTTATTTTTTCTATAATGGATGGAAATCTTCACTTCCTCCTTCTCTCTCTTATAGAGAGCAACAAATGTCAAAGAATTCAGCTTTCACTCGATATTTCATAATTAAACGCACTGATAGCCACTCTGATAGTTCCTTTGGAAAAACTTCACCATTTCTCATTGCAAAAACATTCCAATCTGTCTTAGGGGATGGCCACACTCTCAAAAAATTACAATCTGGAGATTTACTAGTAGAAGTATCTACAGCTAAACAATCGCAGTTTTTTACTAATTGCTTTACAATAGGCACATTTTCCGTTTCTGTACAAAAACATAAATCTCTAAATGCAAGCCGATTTGTTATCTCTGAACCAGACCTATTATTCTCTACAAAAGATGAACTCTTAAAAAATTTCAAAGATCAAAATATCCTTGATACACGTCGTATCACTATCCGTCGGAATGGACAAGTCCTTCCTACAAAGCATGTCATTCTCACTTTCAATAGCCTTACATTACCAATTAGAATCAAAGCCGCTTACCTGAATTGTCCTTTCACACCTTACATTCCTAACCCTCTCCGTTGCTTTAAATACCAACGTTACGACCATACTAAAGGTACATGTCTTGGATCTCTTACCTGCGCTCATTGTGCAGAAGTGGGCCATGATAATAAAGATTGTGAAAAACCGAACGTTGTGCAAACTGTAAGGGAGATCATACTGCATATTCCCGTGCTTGTCCTATTTGGAACAGAGAAAAAGAAATTATCACAGTTAAAATTGCTCAAAATTTGACTTATCCTGAAGCTCGCTAACTTGTAGAAACCAGAACCCCATCCGTCGGAATTTCTTACTCAGCTTACTTAAAAACCAATCAAAATCTGCAAGACACATAAGCACCCAAACTGATTCCTCATATCCATCTAATAGATCTACTAAATCACAATCAACTAGCACATCAATTAAAGAAAGCCGTGATATGTCTCCCTACTAAATGTAAAACCACTATTAGAACGCTGGCTATCATCCAAAGAACCTGTAAAAATAATTGATCTAGAAAAACATCGACAGAAATCTCTATCCAGTGGATCATCCAATTCTCCTGCTACTTCTCTAAAAAATGCCCCAAGTTCATCTCCTCTAAACATGAAAAAAAACAACTCTAGTCAGATAGTGAAAACTTTCATTCAAAAAGGGACAAAGGCTGGAACCAAAACTGCTACAAAAACACCACAGAAATCAAATATACTTAAAAAAACAAACAGATAGCAAGAAAACCCCATCTCCAGCATCTGCCAAGTGGCAGACTGTTGTTAAAAGAAAGAAAAGCTCATCGCTAAGGTCCCAGGCAACTCCAGCACTATGTTCAAGATGCTATGGAATCCGAAGCTTACGGCAGTGGCTCGGATTCCGAGGAAAACACTATGTTTGAGGAATATGTGCCGGGTTGAACTTGGTTTTTGGTTTTATGTCTTAGATTTTCTGTTGTATTTTGCCTTTTGTGTTTCTTTCTATGTTGTTAATTTTTTTAGAATTTTTACTATTTTTGGAATTTAACTTTTTGCATTTTTAAATGTCTTTGACTGGTTTTAATTGTTTTTAATTTCACGTGTCACCGCATTTCCATTTTCTATTAATTCATATCCATGAGAGGTTTTTAATGTGGTATTCACTTTTTAAGTTCTAACTTTATTTTACGCCTACCTTGTTCTTGGCGCAGCATGTCCCACAGGGGACCTTGCGCCATAAAGCTCAATTCAACCAACCAACCAACCATTTTAGTTTCCTAACAGCTTATAAAAATTATGCATGCTCTTTTTATGTGAAAATCAATATTTCATAATATAGTGTAAATTAAACATTTTCTTTTTAATTTAAACTAAATTTCGGATTTCAGTAAAATAACCCACAAAAAGGCTTCTTAAAGTATTACTTGTGAACGATCTAAGTAGCGTTGGGTTTTAACTATTTGAATCTCGAAAAAAAACCTGAAATGTGAATCGTATTGTCACAGACAAGAGAACAGAATAATTAAACATGCATTTTACTTTTATTTTTCGAATGCAGATGACAGTTCTCTAAATAAAAAGGAAATGCAGTTTTCTGAATATATAGTAATAAGCTGAAAGGAATATATACGATATATTGTAAAACGATCTTTCATTTCACTCTCTAATTTATATTGGTCTTCGTTATCAAAATTAGGATAGGTCTTATTAGGACATTACCTTTCGTGATTTGATTTTTGCAAATATATATCAGTTTCTTACCTCTACTACTACAGCCGTTAATTACTCTTCAACAACCAAGTTTTAAGCATCTTTCGAATACTTAAATCTAACAGGGAAATTTTTCAATTGAAAAGATGGGACTTTAGATTTTTTTTTTCTGAGAATTTTCAGTTTCGCTCTTGGTACTTTTAAGAATTTTGGGTGATTTCATATTCTAGCCAGTTAATAATGTTTATATAGTAGTTTGTAACACTGAATTTCAATATTGGAATATGAAACTGTCTTGTTATAGAACAAAT
The DNA here is from genome assembly GCA_964019185.1 of Maratus speculifer. NCBI lineage: Eukaryota > Metazoa > Arthropoda > Arachnida > Araneae > Salticidae > Maratus > Maratus speculifer. The sequence continues at coordinate 441,687,278 of OZ025290.1, read as the reverse complement.
AGTGTCCTTCATCTTCAATATTTTTCGGAATCCAAATTCTCCAACATGATTTTTTTATCAGTTATCATTCCTGTAAATTTTCATGTCAATGACAGAAGTATACGTTTTGTTGAATAACGAGATTAAGAATTTTCTTTGAATATCCCTCAAATAACGAAACAACTTAATTGTTTATTTAAAAAGAAAAAAAATCGGGTAACTTTGTCTAGCGTTTATGAACAAGAGGAGGGTGTACCTCAGGGCAGTGGGGTGTACCTCAGGGAGACTTATATGTTGACGACTTCCTTATGTGTTTGGGACATGATATCCGTTTTATTGAAAGACAGTTGCAAATTGCCATGACCCACATTCTTAATTGGACAAATAAAAATGTTTTCATTATTTATCAGGACAAAACTTCTTGTGTACACTTCTGTAGACGTAGAGATCTACATCTAGATCCTGAAATTTTTATTGGCTCATCGCAAATTCCTGTTCTGGACAATATTCGTTACCTCGGCGTATATTTTGACAAAAAACTTACATTTTTATCACATGTTTTACAATTAAGGACAAAATGCGAAAAAATTCTAAATTTAATAAAGGTACTATCCAACACTTCTTGGGGTGCAGACCGTACTTCTCTTATTAATATATATCGTGCTGTTATTCATTCTAAAATTGACTATGGCGGCCAGATCTACAGTTCTGCTTGCAATTCTCTTCTTAAAAAATTAGACACTGTGTCGTACACACTTTCCGTACTTCACCAGTTCTAAGCATGTATGTCGACTGTTATGAACCTCCATTACACTATACTCGGGAAAACTTTCTTTGGAGTTGTTTTACCGTATCCTTTCACATCCTGGTCATCCACTTCATACATTTCTTTTAAATACTGACAATGATATTCTTTATCAGCATCGTCCTTCTTGCACCCCAGCTTTTGGTGTCAGAATGAGGAACCTTACCATGAATAGCCCTATGAGTAATATTGAGGTTGGCTTTTGTCCATTACATATATATCCTCTTTGGAACCCTCCTGTTATCAGCACCCACAATCCTTTTAAAGGTTATGATAGAAAGAACTTATCCCCATCTGCATGTAAACAATTATTTGCTGCACATCGAGCTGACTTTTGTAATCACATGGACATTTACACAGATGCATCTAAGAGTGGGAATATTGTTGGTTATGGTGTCTATTGTGATGTTACCTTTAGTTATCGGCTTCATCCTGCTACATCTGTTTTTACAGCCGAATTAATTGCAATAGAGAGGGTCATGTTATACATATCTCATCATCATAACACATCTTTCATCATCTATACTGATTCAAATAGTGCTATTGATGCATTAAAATCCTTTAAAAAACATTCTTATGTCTCAGCCATTTTGGATTCTTTTACTAATTTGACTAGACGTGGTTATAATATTCTATTTTGCTGGGTACATGGGCACATGGGCATCCCTGGTAATGAAAAAGCTAAGGCGGCAAAACTTGCTCGTAAACCGTTACATCATAAATTACCATTCTCAGACGTTAAACTACATATTAAACACTTTATTCAAAACAAATGGCAAGAAGACTGAAATTTAAAATACAATAATAAGCTGCACTGTATTAAACCTACAATTATGACCTGGCCTCCAAATTATCCAAGAAAAACTGACGTTCTTTTGACTCGTCTGAGAATTGGGCACTCAAGAATCACACATAAACATCTCTTGTTTCGGGGGGATGCCCCCATGTGTCCTCACTGTCATTTTGATATCTTGACCATACATCATACAGTTGGCAAAAAAAGTATTTGTACACTCTAAAATTTTTAATTTTTTACTAAATAAAAACAGATATTTTGTCAAAAATAGTTTTAATACAGTCTGTTTACCGTGCGTTTTAAATTACACAACAGAAAATTTCGATAAAGATGTAAAATAATTTTCTAATGGGAAAAGTTTAAAAATTTCTTGCAAAAAAAGTATTTGTACATTTCTCCATCCTGATATGTACTGTGTTTTATAGTGTTTATGGTTCAAAGGACTACTTTTACAGAAGCTGTTAATAATTTTTAAGTTCATATTATATTTGTCTGACATTTAATTTAATTTGCTCTTGAAGTAATTGAATATAGAACCTAATACTAGAGAGGCACCTCTAGATATATGAAATCCTATGATTGAGCATAATAAAAATTTAAATACGCAACAAGAATTTGTAAAAGCTATTAAATTACCATTTACAACTATTGGATGTATAGTGAGAAACTATGAATAAATTAAAAGAATCGAAATTCAATGAAAACCAGGACTTCTTAGCAAACTAACAATGAGGGAAAAAGAGAGTGTTGTTAAAAAAAGCTTTAAAAATTCCTGTGCGTTCGGTTCAAAAATTCGCTGGAGACCTTGCGACATCTTCTCGCATCAGAGTAATACCTCAAACAATAAAAAATATTCTTCTCAATGCAGATTTAAAAGGAAGAACCTCAAGGGAAAATCCATTTATCAACGAAACAAATAGGCGAAAACGCATAGTATTCGCTTTCGCATACAGAAGTAAATCATTGGATTTTTGGAAAACAGTAATTTTTTCTGATGAGGAAAAATTCGGAATTTTCTTACCATCAAGCATTCGAAAAAATTGGCGTAAAAATAAAACTGTTCTAGATCCAAAACGTATGCCTCAAACTATCAAGCATGTTGGGGGGAATATTATACTTTTGGGGTGTATAGCTTCTAATGGAGCAGGACATTTAAAATTTTTTGACAATGGAAGGACAGGTTTAACATACAGTGATGTGTCGCGCCATAATTTATTAAACTGTGCCAAGAAATTATGCATAGAGGAAGCTTTTCACTTTCTGCAGGATAATGACCAAAGCATACTGCTGTGATCACCAGCACATGCTTACGACAATACTCGAAGACGACTGGTAATTCCTCTAAAATCTCTAGACTTGAATCCAGTAGAAAATTTGCAGATGCTATTGGATGCAAAAATCCGAAAAAAAAATATGTATTAGTAAAAAACAGTTTTAAAGAAGCTCTTATTGTGTCATGGAATAACATTAACCAGACCACTACAAAAAAGTTGGTGGAATCTATGTCATACCATCTAGAAGTAGTCATAAACGCTAAATGAATTCGCACAAAATATTAATTTGTATCATTTTACTAAATTTTCCTTAATTATATTACATTAAGATAGTGTACAAATACTTTTTTTGCATTATAATTTTGTATATTTGTTTATTATAATGTAAAAAATCGATTCGTTTAATTTTGTTTCTGCTTCTATAATATTATAATGCATTAAATTAATGTATTACAGTATTTTTTGCTTAAATCTTTTGTTTAATTTCATTATAATTTAAAAAAATGAAGTGTACAAATACTTTTTTTGCCAACTGTATTTTAACTGCCTGTCCTGGCCTCCGGCACTTGTACAGACTATATTTTAAGTCATCATCACCAATCTTGACAAACCTCATTGGGGAGACACCTCATGGGGCACTTTTTACCTTTTTTAAAACATGCTAGACTTTATTCTGAAATATAATTTCTTCATTTGTATCATTGTTTTTTATGACTTGAACTTTTAGCACTTTAATGACAACTAGATGAGATAGTCCTTATATTTTAATTTTTACTTTTCCCTGACTGTATCTGGATGGGATACCCCATCCAGACAGTCTTATTTTGTCCCCTTGGTTTTTTGTCTTATTACTCTTTGTCTTGGCGCAGAATGTCCCTCAAGGGATTTTGTGCCACTAAAACCCATACAACCAACCAATCAATTAATGTTACCTACTAAGAATTAAATAAATATAACCAAAGCACTCATTATTTTATTCCTATCTTTACCACGCTTGTATTTATTTTAATTGTACGCTTTAAAAGATACCATTCTTTCAAAATGCCCATAATAGCAAAAAAACATAAGTTATTAAAAGATATGTACTTTAGCTAAATAGAGAAAAAAAATACTCACCTCGAGGATGAAGGCCCTGATGAAAACTTTCGTTAGTTTCTGAAGTAAGGTACTCAACCACTTGTTGAGTTTCAATTAAATCATATAAAACTGAATAGACGATCTCATCTGAAATTAAATAGTTATATAATAAATATCATTGTAAAAGGGATGTAATACTACTCTCTAAAACATGAAACAAGTAAGAAAAATCATGCGCTAAGCATAGATTATTAAACACTTTCCAACAATTCCTAAAATCTTTAACAAAACTTCTTCTTTATTTAGATAAATAAGGTGTTTCTGTCCATAACCAAATATGTACTTCGATACTTTTGAACAGACCTGTGTAGATATGCCGGTTGATATATAATGCGGAAGTTTAGTTTAGCAAGAAAACGCCTAACAGGTTGAAATTTCTCTTTTATCAATTTACCGAATGTATGAAAAATACTTCAATACTTTTGTTCAGCCCTGTAGTTTTTATCTGGTACATTTATTACACGCCACTATTTTGTTAGAATTTAGTTGAAATAAAAACACTTTTAAAACTACTTAAATCACATTTGAAGGAATGGCAATGAATCCATGGGTGACCATATAGATAATTCTTTGCGCGACCCTTTATAACATTTTATTTATATTCAACAAACATTTCTTAGTAAACCAAAAGCAGTTCATCGTAAAAATGCATCACTTGTTTATAAACCATCTTTAAGTAAGTTACCGTCATATTCAGTAAGGTTTGCAAGCTCTTCTGTTTAACTCTGCATATTAACTGTAGCATTTAAACACACCACATAATGTGCAGATATTTAGTAAAACTTAAAAGCGCATATCACAATTGAAAATGCACTTAATGCAACCATCAGTTATCAACAATAATATACAATACTTCGGACCCCCCCCAGGGGGATACCTTCTTTAGGTATTCACGGGCTTCACAACCCCGGGGCACCTGAGTGATCTTTCTCCTTTCCTTTTCCTCTTACTTCTCTGCTCTTCCTTTCCTCTTTGTTTCACTCTCATTGTGGTTTCCTCTTCGGAGGTGAGGGCAATTCTGCATGGGCCGATACATCCTGTATATCGACTCATGGAGAATTTAAAACCACCCACGTGTTGGCCGTGCGTGGCGACCCGTGTCCCTGGAAAGGGGGATCCTGGTAGTTGAGGGAAACCAACACACTGCTTTGGCCTCTGCTTCAGGTAGACGGGAGGTGCATATTGCTCCCGTATACATCAATCGGCTGGTCAGCTGACTTTTGTCACTGGCTTTAGAGATCAAGTGAGCGAGCAATTACTAGTCATCTCGTTAAGGGTGGAGACTGACATAGGATTGTCTTGTGACCGTATAGACCCTGGTTAGCACTGGTGCACGAATGTGCATCCCCTTATTGGGCTCGGGAGTGGGTGGTGCGGCCGGGGTCCGAATTCCTTTTTCACTTAATATGGATGGAAAAACTTCTTTCATCTATCTCTCTCCCATGTGGAGAGCAACAAATGTCAAAGAATTCCTCTTTTACTCTATTTTTCGTAATTAAACGCAATGATAGCCTCTCTGATAGCTCTTTCAAAAAAACTTCACCATTTGTTATTGCTAAAACCTTTCAATCTGTTCTTGGTGATGGCCATTCCCTCAAAAAATTACAGTCTGGGAATTTACTGGTTGAAGTTTCTACAGCCAATCAGTCACAATTTTTGTCCAATAGTAATACAATAGGCACCTTTTCTGTATCTGTTAAAGCACATCCAACTTTAAATTCTTGTCGTGGTGTAATATCTGAACCAGATCTGTTATTTTCCCCAAAAGAAGAACTTCTAACTAACTTAAAGGATCAAAATGTCGTAGATGTCCGCCGTCTCACTATCGGTAGAAATGGTCAGATAATTCCTACTAAACATATAATATTAACCTTCAATAGCCATATTTTACCTACTAGAATTAAAGCAGGCTATTTAAATTGTCCAGTCCGACCTTATATCCCTAATCCGATCCGTTTTAAATGCCAGCGTTATGGCCATACCAATACTAATGGCCAATGTCGTGGCACTGTTACCTGTGCACATTGTGCAGAAGTTGGCCACGACAGTAAAACTTGTGAAAAAGAGGAACGCTGCGCAAATTGCAAAGGTGATCATACATCATATTCTCGCTCCTGTCCTATTTGGAACCGTGAAAAAGAGATCATTACTATAAAAATAACCCAAAACCTTCCTTACCCTGAAGCTCGTAAAATTGTAGAATCGAGAACCCCATCTGTTGGAGTTTCTTACTCTAGCTTACTTAAGCAACAAACAAAACCTGTAAGACACATTAGTACCCAGACTGAAGCTCCTTTTAAGAACAGTTCTCCTGAAAAAACATCTAGTCCTATAAAGAAAAAGACCCGTGATGCCCACGCAACTGCTGTTACCAGAGTAGTACGTTTTAATTAGAGTGAATAAATGCAACTTATTTATATAATTATGAACGCATTTAAAAATATTCAGATTTTGGTGTAATACTACGCAATATTTCAGATACTGTATAGTAGACTAAATCTTTTGTGCGTCACTGTAAATACTGTCCCCCAGGGGAATACCTTCTTTTAGGTATTTACGGGCTTCGCGACCCCGGGATCCTGAGCGATCATTCTCCTTTCCTTTTTTTCTTCTCTATTTTAGTTGTCTATCCTTTTCTCTTTGTTTCACACTTTTTAATCTTCTCTTTTCAGTTTGTTATCCCTCTCTGTTCTTGTTTGTTTTTTTACTAACTCTTTGTTCTTGTTTGTTTTCTTACTAACTCTTTGTTCTTGTTTGGGGTTTTTAGACTAACTTTTTGTTCACATAGTTCTTTGTTCTATTAACTTTGTTGCTGTTCTCTTGTTTAAAAAAAAAAAAAAAAAAGAAAAAAAAATTAAAATAGACAAAAGACAAAAAAGACACCATTTTTTTAAGCTCCCTCTCGTATAACTCTTTTACAATAGTGGTTTTTTTTATTCACGTGAGACACCCTGGGTGTTGAGGTTTCTTTTAACCTCATCGACTCGTCTCTTCCTTTTTAGGTTGATATCGAGTCCCAGGGTGCAGGGCATCTCTGAGCTCTGGTTCCAAGTACGGGGGGCGCCATGCTTGCATGGTGATTGTTAGGAGTAACACCGGAAGACTGGTGCCTTTCGATGTAAGGGCCGGCTGTAGGTTGGACAGAGCTGTAAAGGCTTACCTACGGCTACCCATTCTCCTTGGAAAAGAACCGGAGCTTCGGAGATGCTATCGAGTTTAACCCAATGTTCGAAAAACGTGGGGGTCTGTTGAAAATAGTTTTCGCCCTTTTGAGACCTGCACCAGACGTAACGGTAAGAAGAAGGGTCGGTGACCAGGCCCGATGCCTGGCGTTTTATTTTACTCTTTCTCTCAAATATGGCGACAAATTTAGGAATTAAGACATGCGATGTGGTAGCCCCACAACCCCATAACTCGCTTAAAAATCAGCCTGAAACTGTAATGTCTCAGAGCTCATCAGAGATGGATGTATCTGCTTACGAAGTGGTAGCCCCACAACAAAATAAAGAGAATAAAGTATTGAACTATACCTCACAATCTACCTCATGGGCAGAACGGGTTGAAGAGTTTTCTTCCAACATGGAAAGTAAAACTGTCAACTCCGATGCCAATAAAATCAAAGAAAGATTTTTTGTAATAAAACGGCAAGAAGGAACTTTTGAAAAGACATCACCTTTTTTAATACATAAAGCAATACAAAGTTTGGTTGGTGAACCCAAAACAATAAAAAAACTCCGGACAGGTGAACTACTAATAGAAGTCAGCAACAGCCAGCAAGCTTTGAATTTAAAAAAATGTACACATCTTGCTAACATTGCCGTCACCATATCGCCACATAGATCATTAAATACCTCTCGCGGAGTAATCTCGGAGTCTGATCTTTTGTATGTCACTGAAGACGAAATATTAGAAAACCTTAAAGACCAAAACGTCATCGAAGTCAAACGAATAAAAATTTACCGTAAAGACGAGCAAACCTCTAATCAAGTCCAAATACCTACGAAGCACATCATCCTCACATTTAATACACCCAACTTACCTAAATATATAATTGCTGGGTATTTATCATGCTCAGTTAGACCCTACATACCAAACCCATTGCGTTGCTTTAAATGTCAACGCTTTGGGCACTCAAAAATCTCTTGCCGAGGGAAACTCACTTGCGGTCGGTGCGGCGTAGCTGACCACGAAAGTATACAATGCCATGCAACACCTTATTGTGTAAACTGTAAGAAAGACCACCCATCTTACTCAAAATCCTGCGAACAATGGAAGAAAGAAAAAGAAATACAAACCATACGTACTAAAGATAATATATCATATCAAGAAGCCAGAATAATTGTTGAATCCAGGACTCCCAAAGTTGGTGTATCATATGCTACTGCCTTATCAAAAACTTCTCACAGAACTTATCAAACCATTGCAACACAAACAGAACTCCCTACTGAAACTAATCATCAATCAAACCAAAAAGAAAACAGCTCCTCAAATAATTTAAATAAAACTAATAGACCTACACAATCTAGCTCATCTAAATTAGTCAATTCCATTCCTCCTAAATCACCGCAAAATGGGACTTCAAAATCATCTCAATCTCTTTTTCCTAAAGCTCCACTCCATAAAAGAGGCACTCAAAATACAACCAAAATAACACCTTTAAAAACAAATCGTAAATCTGACACAGAAAAACACAGCCTTCCAATTATTAAAACTATTGTATCATCTGAAAACCTAGTTAAGAAGAAAAAGAATAAAACACAGAAACATCAACTAACTCCAAAGCAGGATACCAAAACTCATGAGACCACTGTGCAGGATGATGATGCTCTTTACCTTCATCCTGAACTGGATGCAGAATTGGACGATGGAGATAGTAGCATGTCTACTACCTCAGAACAAAACGACATAGATACTTATATCTAACTCACCCAATCATGACATATTATCTCATGGAACTGCCGTGGCTTTCGTAATAAATATGACGAGATCGAAACATTCTTCATGACAATCAACCTTTATGTTTAGCTCTGCAAGAAACGCATCTTAAACCTACTGACAAAGCAAAATTGCGCAATTACTCTACATATAGAAAAGATTTTTCAGGTACTGACAGAGCTACTGGTGGAGTAGCTCTTTTTATCTCAAATAATTTACCTCATACTTATATCAATTTAAATACTAACTTACAAGCAGTTGCAGTCCGTGTTCATATTAATCGCTTAATAACAGTCTGTACCATATATTTGCCACCAAATCTGCCAATACAATCTGCACATCTAGATAATCTTATTCTTCAACTCCCCATTCCTTTCATTATTCTCGGAGACTTTAACGCCCACAGTCAATGGTGGGGAAACCATGATTCTAATCAACGTGGTAGTATGATTGAGAAAATTATATCTGACAATGGCTTATGCCTGCTCAATAATGGAGATCATACTTACTTTCACGAGCCTACTCACTCCTTCCATGCCATAGATCTCACTATCTGTTCCCCATCCATTTATCCATATTGGAACTTCTGGGTTTCTGATGACCTTCACGGCAGTGACCATTTTCCTACTTTTATTTCGCAGACTACTCCCCACATGGACTCTAATAATTGTTTTAAACGCTATGTTTATGACAGAGCCTATTGGCCAACTTTCACAGACCTTGCTAAAATTACAAATGATATGATAGAAGGCGACATAGACGATGCACTTGATAATATCACCCAGTGTATTATCAATGCTGCAGATTCTAGCATTCCAAAAACATCATCTACTCATAAACACAGGAAACCTTGGTGGAATAATGATTGCCAAAATGCAAAGAAGAAACAACAAAGGGCTTGGGGCCTCTTTCGGAGGTACCCTAATAATACTAATTATATGGCATATAAAAAAGCAAAGGCTGAAGCTAGAAGAGTGCGACGCAAGAGCCAACGGGAGTCCTGGACTAACTACGTATCTAGCATAAACTTCAATATCTCAACCAAAGAACTGTGGCAAAAAGTGAAAAAATGTATGGGCCTTTACTCAGAAAATCATATTTCCATTTTAAATTACAACGGTCACACCATATCATCTCCTAAGAACATAGCAGAGACCATAGCTAATACCCTTGCATCCATCTCAAAATCCGACGCATATCCTGAACCTTTCTTATCTTACAAAAGACAAACTGAAATGAACAGGATTAATTTTAATACTCATAATTCGCTCTCATACAATCAACCATTCATTATATCAGAGCTTTTAAAATGTTTGAAAGACAGCCACATATCCGCACCTGGTCATGACGGCATCACATATATCATGCTCAAGCATCTCTCGTCACTCTCCCTAAACAATCTACTCTCCTTTTTTAACAGAATATGGATTGAACAGACTTTTCCTAATGCATGGTGCAGAGCTATTGTTATACATTTTCCCAAACCAGGAAAAGATGCTACTAATCCCAATAATTATAGGCCAATTGCACTCTCTAGCTGCCTCTGCAAGCTTCTTGAAAAGATGGTTAATTGCCGGCTCATTCATGTTTTGGAAACAATCGCCTTGCCGCTTTTCAAAGTGGTTTTCGACGTGGTAGATCAACTATCGATAACCTAATCCACCTTGAACATTACACTCGCACTGCATTTCTCAAACGCAGCCATTTGGTGTCAGTTTTCTTTGACATGGCGAAAGCCTATGATAGAACATGGCGATATGGGATCCTACGTGACCTTTTTAATTTAGACTTTCGCGGAAACCTTTCTATTTTTATCAAAAACTTCCTCGCAGTTCGGCTCTTCCAAGTTCGAATTGGAGGAATCCTTTCCAGTTTTTATGTACAAGAAGATGGTGTACCTCAGGGTAGTGACCTGAGTGTCACCCTCTTTGCTATAAAAATAAATGATATCCTTAATCAACTTCCACCCTCTGTGAAAGGTGATCTCTACGTGGACGACTTCCGTATTATGTGCATGGGGCAAGATATTCGCTTTATCGAGAGACAATTGCAAATTGCAATTAAAAGTATTCTTAGCTGGACAAATAAAAATGGTTTTGTAATATCTCAGGACAAAACTTCTTGTGTTCACTTCTGTAGACGAAGGAATCTGCATCCAGATCCTGAAATTTTTATCAACTCAACTAAAATTCCTGTTGTAGACAGTGTTCGGTACCTAGGCCTCCATTTTGACAAAAAGCTCACATTTTTACCACACATTTTACAATTAAGGACAAAATGTGAAAAGTCGCTGAACTTGCTGAAAGTACTATCTAACACCTCTTGGGGAGCAGACCGTACTTCTCTAAATAAAATATATAGGGCTGCAATCCGTGCAAAAATTGACTATGCCTGCCAGGTTTATGGTTCTGCCCGAAAATCTGTTTTAGAAAAACTTGACACTGTGCATCATAGCGCACTCCGTGTTTGCTCTGGTGCATTTCGTACTTCTCCAGTTTTAAGCCTTTACGTTGACTGCAATGAACCTTCATTGCATTATACTCGTGAAAAACTTTCACTGGAACTTTTTTATCGTGTCCTTTCTTATCCTGGTCATCCACTTCATCCCTATATTTTAAATACTGACAATGATACTCTTTATCAGCATCGCCCTTCTTGCATTCCATCTTTTGGAGTACGAATGAGAAACTTAATTAACAATAGCCCTTTGAATGATATTGAGGTGAGTACATGCTCTTTGCATGTATTCCCTCCTTGGAAGCCACCTAGCATTACCTCTCTTCATCCTTTTAAAGGATTTGATAAAAATAACATGGCCCCTATTGTTTTTCAACAATTATTCTCTGCTCATCGTACAAATTATAATAGCTATACTGATATTTATACAGATGGTTCGAAATGTGGCGACATTGTTGGTTGTGGGGTTTTTTATGATAACACCTCGTTGAGTTATCAGCTTCACCCTTCCACTTCAATCTTTACAGCAGAATTAATTGCAATAGAAAGAGCCATGTTACACATTTCCCATCATCATAACACATCCTTCATTATTTACACAGACTCAAATAGTTCTATTGATGCTATTAAATCGTTTAATAATCATCCTTATGTGTTAGCCATCCTTAACATCTATAAAGATTTGACAAGGCGCGGCTATAGTATTTTGTTTTGCTGGGTACCTGGACACATGGGTATTCCTGGAAATGAAAAAGCAGATATGGCGGCAAAACTTGCTCGTGACCCCCTTCACCACAAAGTCCCATTCTCAGACGTTAAACTAACTATTAAACGCCTTAGTTATAATAAATGGCAAGAAAGCTGGGACTTGACTTTCAATAATAAACTGCATAGTATAAAACCAACAATCGTAACCTGGCCTCCAATTTATCCAAGAAAAAAGGATGTTATTCTAACTCGTCTGAGAATTGGACATTCAAGGATCACACATAAACATCTGTTACTTAGGGAGGATGCACCCATGTGTCCAAAATGTCATTTTGATCACTTGACCATTCCCCATATTTTAACTAACTGCCCAGGCCTCCGACACTTGTACAGGACATTTTTTAACTCATCATCTCCAACCTTGACAAACCTCATTGGGGAATTACCTCATGGGGCACTCTTTACTTTTTTAAAAAGTGCTGGATTTTATTTTGACATATGATCTTTTAATGTTTATTATTTATTTTATGACTTTGTTTCTCAGTTTGCCCTTTCTATTTATTTACTTTTATTTGTACATCCTAACTTTTTACTTTTCTACCATTGCTTGACTGTATCTGGATGGGATACCCCATCCAGATATTTCTATTTTTTGATTTTTTAATCTTTGTTTTGGCGCAGCATGTCCCTGAAGGGATTTTGTGCCATTAAACCCTATACAACCAACCAACCACTGTAAATACTGTCATATTTTTATTGTACAGGAAATATCTTGTAAGAATCCTCAGAGACGTATGTCATTTTCATAAAATGTTAAATAGTTTAATACAATTAAATCTCAAACCAAACAATGTCTCAATGTATAATTGTTCGAGCGAAGCGAATTCTTATACTCATAGTACGTAACGATATTAAAAGTCAAAAAAATTCTTTCGCCAAGCATATCTCAAAAAATACTTATCGGATTTCGATTCTGTTTGTACCAGAAGGTACCTATGAAGGTAACCTGGTGAATGCACCTACTATCAGAAATTAGTTCCAAATAGTTAAAATGTTCTATTGAAAAAACTGATAAAAAAAGCTCAATTTATTAGCATACGTCATAGAAATTTCGTGTGCGTCATTTTTCATCGGCTGGATATTTTCGTAGACAACCAAATCAGAGTACATGGAGTATAGAGTTGTCTGAGCGAAGCGACGGCTAATACACATAGTACGTAACGAATTAAAAGTCAATCATAATTCTTTCGTCAAGCAAATCTGAAAAAAATACATGTCGGATTTTAATTCTGATTGTACCAAAATGTACTTACGAGAGTAATTTACTGAATGCATTTATTCTCAAAAATTAGTTCCAAATAATTTAAAAATTATATCTAAAAAGCTGATGAAAAAATAGTATTTATTTGCATATGTCACAAATATTTGACGTGCTTCACTTTTCACCGGCTGGATGTTTTCGTTAAATTCCAGAATTCAAGCACATGGTGCAAAGAAATATGTAAGCAATTTTTTATTCAAGTGCAATAAAACATATTTAAATTTAAGAAACAAATTGAAAAAGAAATCTGTTTTATTATTATTATTATTTATTTATTTAAAAGTAAAAAGTCATAATATTTATTAACTTACAATTTGAGATTTTTCGAAAATCTTTAAAATAGCATTTTGTAATCGCCATTAGCATCTTATATATTTCATGCGTACAAATTGGGGAAAAAATTCATGTTTAAATAAAATATGAGTTTGACATGTGTGCTTTAGATATTACTTTTAATCATAGGTTATATTTTATTATTTCTTTTTACATAGATTAGGGGAGACCGGGGCACGTTGGCCATAGGGATAGGTTGGTCAATTCGCTTTAATTTTCAAACTATTCACCATATGTCGCCACAAGTTCAGAAGCATGTTAGAAAACCTCTTCCCCTACCCTTCCATGAGTTTCAGTTCTCTTAAAGAAGCAAACTAAGAACAATGTTGATTTTTCACTTTCGTCGATCTCCAAGCAAATTTTCGTTAGTGTGCAGAAAGTGTTAAATCTCTCAAGAGATATTTCACAAGCTCAATCTATAACGATTCTTTTGATGTAACAATAAATATTAAATGTTGTTAAGATATGTGTAGAATAGCAAAAGTATTTCAAACATGGCGAGGGGGCAAGTTGGCCCACTTACTTTGGGGCATGGTGACTCAGTGTTAGTTTCCCGGCCCGTTGTCCCTATAAGCTACAGCCATTGGACCGCACAGTTTATGGCCCATTAAAAAAATATGTTAATGCAGCCTGTGATAGTTGGGTGACCTGAGAATGGAAAAACACCTGATTCATCTGCATCAAATTCCCACAAACCCAAAACTAATCTAACTGTAACACCTACCCAGAAAACAAAAGAGAATAAAACTATTCGGGGTTCTTCACAGTGGCAAACTGTGAAGAATAAACAGAGAAAATCATGTCTACAGCTACAGCTAATCTCAAAGATCCAAGGCAGATGAATCAGTACGTGGAGGAGGCTATGGAGTCGGCATCTTACGACTCGAGTGATGATGATGAAAATGTTACTTTTGAAGAATATAGACCTCAGTGATTTTACCCTTTTAAATTGTTTTTTATATATTTTTGTGCTTCTTTTTAGACATTGTTTGATTTTAACTTTGACATTTGGAGACAGATTTTAATCCTAACTTGACTTTCTAATTATGACAAATACTAGGACAGCCTTTTAATGCTATTTTTACAGTTTAACTTTTACATTTTAAGCTGTATTACGTTTTTTTGAACTTTTTGTTCTCACCTTGTTCTTGGCGCAGCATGTCCCTAAAGGGATTTTGCGCCATAAAACCCTAATCAACCAACTCAAGCTGAATCTAAGGGATTAACCAAACCTGTAAATGAAACTAAGGCCGTTACCTCACAAAAAAATGACCCGAACTCATTTGCATTAAACTCTAAAAAACCCAACTCTCGTCAAATAGTGAAAACTGGTGTTCAGAAAGAAGGGACCAAAGCTGGGATCCAAACTGCTACAAAATCAAAAACATTACAGAAATCGCATATGCTTAAAAAACAAACAGAAACCATAAAAACCCCATCTCTAGCAACCCCACGGCGGAAGACTGTCGTTAAAAGATTGCAGAATTCATCGCTCAGTCCATGCAAAAGAAATTTTAAAGATCCCAGGCAACTGCAGCATTATGTCCAAGAAGCTATGGAATCAGTCTTACGGCAGTGGCTCGGATTCCGATAAAAATACTATTTTTGAAGAGTATGTGCCTGGTTAAATTAATATTTTTATTGGTCTTGGTTTTAGTTGTATTTTGTGTTTTCTGTAGTACTTTTCCAATTTGGTTATCGTGTCACTATCTTACTGTTTTAGAATTTTTAACTAGTTTTAGAATTTTCCTTTTTTACAATTTTAAACATGTTTGTCTGGTTTTAATTTATTTTTAATTTCATGTATCACCGCATTGCCTTTATCAACTTAACTCATATCTACAAAGGATTTTTAATGCAACTTTTCACTTTTTACATTTTGTTTTGAAATTTAATCTTATCTTATTCGTACCATAATCTAATGATTTATCATTTTACTGTTTTTGGCTTCTTATATTTACCTGACCATATCTGGATGGGAAGCCCCCATCCGGATATTTTGACGTTGTATTTTTTTCTTCATTTTTACAATTTTGTCTTTGGTTTGGCGCAGCATGTCCCTCAAGGGATTTTGTGCCATTAAAACCTATACAACCAACCAACTTCTGAAACTTGACACTGTGCACCATAGCGCACTCCGAGTTTGCTCCGGTGCATTTCGTACCTCTCCCATTTTTAGTTTTTATGTTGACTGTAATGAACCTTCATTATTCCATAATCGTGATAAACTTTCTTTGGAATTATTTTAACGTCTCCTATCACATCCTGACCATCCTCTTCACAACATTATTTTAAATACTAACAATAATATGCTTTATGAGCACCGTCCGGCTTGTGTCCCAACATTTGGGGTCAGAGTGAGAAACATTAAAAATAGCTCTTTGAGTGATGTTGAGGTGAGTCCATGTTCTTTGTTTCTGCTCCCACCGTGGAAGCCTACTAACATTATTTCTCTATCCTTTTAAAGGATATGATAGAAACAATATCACCCCTGCGCATTTCCAACATCAATTTTCTGTACATCGTGAAAATTTTAGTAGCTACACTGATATTTATACAGACGGTTCTAAAAGCGGGTGTATTTTTGGTTGCGAAATTTTTTGCGGAAACACTTGTGTAAGTTATCGTTTCACCCTAATATTTCAGAGTTTACAGCTGAATTGATAGCGATTGAGAGAGCCATGGTGCATGTCTCTCATCATAATAAATCTTTTATCATATCTTTTATCATAGTCAAATTGCTCTATTGATGCTATTAAATCCTTTATCATCCCATTGTTTCTTCTACCATTAAATCCCATAGGGGTATACCTTCTTCTGGTATTCACGGGCTTCACAACCCCGGACACCTGAGTTATTTTTCTCTTTTCATTTCCTCTTACTCCTCTTGCCTTCTTTCATCTTTGTTTCACTCTCATTGTGGTTTCCTTTTCGGAGGTGAGGGAAATTCTGTATGAGCCGATATCAACCTCTATATCGACTCATGGAGAATTGAAAACCAAACACGTGTTGGCCGTGCGTGGCGACCCGTGTCCCTGGAAAGGGGGATCCTGGCAGTTGAGGGAAACCAACACACTGCTTTGGCCTCTGCTTCAGGTAGACGGAAGGTACATACAGTTGGCAAAAAAAGTATTTGTACACTTCATTTTTTTAAATTATAATGGAATTAAACAAAAGATTTAAGCAAAAAATACTGTAATACATTAATTTAATGCATTATAATATTATAGAAGCAAAAACAAAATTAAACGAATCGATTTTTTACATTATAATAAATAAATATACAAAAATGTAATGCAAAAAAGTATTTGTACACTATATTTATGTAATATAATTAATGAAAATTTAGTAAAATTATACAAATTAATATTTTGTGCGAATTCATTTAGCGTTTATGACTACTTCTAGATGGTGTGACATTGATTCCACCAACTTTTTTGTATCGGTCTGGTTAATGTTATTCCATGACACAATAAGAGCTTCTTTAAAACTGTTTTTTACCAATACATATTTTTTTTTCGGATTTTTGCATCCAATAGCATCTGCAAATTTTCTATTGGATTCAAGTCTAGAGATTTTAGAAGAGTTACCAGTCGTCTTGGAGTATTGTCGTAAGCATGTGCTGGTGATCACAGCAGTATGCTTTAGTCGTTATCCTGCAGAAAGTGAAAAGCTTCCTCTATGCATAATTTCTTGGCACAGTTTAATAAATTATGGCGCGACACATCAATGTATGTTAAACCTGTCTTTCCATTGTCAATAAATTTTAAATGTCCTGCTCCATTAGAAGCTATGTACCCCAAAAGTATAATATTATCCCCAACATGCTTGATAATTTGAAGTATACGTTTTGGATCTAGAACAGTTTTATTTTTACGCCAATTTTTTCGAATGCTTGATGGTAAGATAATTCCGAATTTTCCCTCATCAGAAAAAATTACTGCTTTCCAAAAATCCAATGATTTACTTCTGTATGCGAAAGCGAATACTATGCGTTTTCGCCTGTTTGTTTCGCTGATGAATGGATTTTTCCTTGAGGTTCTTCCTTTTAAATCTGCATTGAGAAGAATATTTTTTATTGTTTGAGGTATTACTCTGATGCGAGAAGATGTCGCAAGGTCTCCAGCAAATTTTTGAACCGAACGCATAGGATTTTTTAAAGCTTTTTTAACAACACTCCCTTTTTCCCTCATTGTTAGTTTGCTAAGAAGTCCTGGTTTTCATTGAATTTCGATGCTTTTAATTTATTCATAGTTTCTCACTATACATCCAATAGTTGTAAATGGTAATTTAATAGCTTTTACAAATTCTTGTTGCGAATTTAAATTTTTATTATGCTCAATTATAGGATTTCATATATCTAGAGGTACCTCTCTAGTTTTAGGTTCTATTCACAATTACTTCAAGTTCAAATTAAATTAAATGTCAGACAAATATAGTATGAAGTTAAAAATTATTAACAGCTTCTGTATAAGTAGTCCTTTGAACCATAAACACTATAAAACACAGTACATATCAGGATGGAGAAATGTACAAATACTTTTTTTGCAAGAAATTTTTAAACTTTTCCTATTAGAAAATTATTTTGCATCTTTATCGAAATTTTCTGTTGTGTAATTTAAAACACACGGTAAACAGACTGTATTAAAACCATTTTTGACAAAATATCTGTTTTTATTTAGTTAAAAATTAAAAATTTTAGAGTGTACAAATACTTTTTTTGCCAACTGTATTGGTACTTTTGTCACTGGCTTTAGGGATCAAGTGATCGAGCAAATACTAGTCATCTCGTTAAGGGTGGAGACTGACATAGGTTTGTCTTGTGACCGTAAGGGCTCTAGTTAGCCCTGGTGCATGTATGTGCATCCCCTTGTTGGGCCCGGGGTCTGAAATTAATTTTTTTATCATGGATGGAAAAACTTTATTTCTTCTCTCTCTCCCTAGTGGAGAGCAAGAAACTGTACAGACTTCTTCCTTTACTCGTTTTTTATCATTAAACGTACTGATAGCCACTACGATTGCTCCTTCAAAAAAATCTCGTTTTCTTATTACTAAAACATTTCAATCTGTCTTGGGAGATGGTCATTCACTCAAAAAACTACAATCTGGGGGGATTTGCTAGTAGAGGTTTCTGAAGCCAAACAATCACAAATTCTCTCTAATTTTTCCACAAATTGCTCCAACTTTTCTGTTTCTGTACAGTCATAAAACATTAAATACGAGCCGCGGCGTAATATCCAAACCTGACCTTTTATACACTGTTAAAAATCTGCTGCATTTTGTTGCAACGCACTCCACCGCTTGTATATAATATTTCTATTCCAACCAATGAAAAAGCTCCATTTTACGGCCAAGTAACCGTTTTCTATAAAAGCAGGGGAGTGCATTGCAGCAAAATGCAGCATATTTTTAACAGTGTACTCCACCAAAGATGAACTTCTAGAAAATTTAAAAGACCAAAATATCATTGGTTTACGCCATATCACCATCCGTAGAAATCGGCAGATATTTCCTACTACACACATCATTCTCACTTTAAATAGTCCAACATTGCCAACAAGAATTAAAGCTGGCTATCTAAACTGCCCAGTCCGACCATATATACCAAACCCTCTCCGATGTTTTAAATGCCAGCGTTATGGCCATACCGATACCAAAGGCCAATGTCGTGGCAATGTTACCTGTGCACATTTTGCAGAAGTTGGCCACGACAGTAAAACTTGTGAAAAATCTCAACGCTGTGGAAATTTCAAGGGTGATCATGCTGATGTCAGATCGCAGCATTCTTTCAGATCTGAAGTTACTATGATGTCGGTATTTCGAATCGTTGTGTAACTAAGATATCGTTTCATTACTCTGCTTATGAGTGTTCTTTTTCTTTGGCGATATGGCGTCATACTTTTACGAATTCCACGCATCTGGAGATGAATGCCTGCATTCCAGTTTAAGTATTGTGTCATCGTACCGATAACGTTTGCTTGTTCCTGATTGGTTGTTTCGTATAACTGTATGCTTCACTGTTACAGAGAACTGTCTTGCTATTCCCATGCGATTATCAGATGGTATATATTTGAGCAACTTGATGTTTTAATGGCACGTTTTCGACTTGTAATATTTAAGGCATGATTCTGGTTTAATCAAAAGCTCATTTTAACCTGCTGTATCGTAATGCTAGTCTAGACTTATAAAAAGCTCACTAAATAAGCAGTACGTTCTTTTGGCCAAAGTTATGGCCGGAATTTGCTGTTATAACTAATCATGTTTTTAAATGTTTTTAATAAAATTTAGTTTAATTTATTCCCTGACTTTTTTCTGCGTATATGTGTACACCAATCCTTTAAAACTCTGCTTTAAGTGATTGTGGCTTCTAGGCTTAAACTCATTTTTGCCCTAGCAGCCCGTTATATGCATCATACTCTTGCTCCTGTGCCATTTAGACACACGAAAAAGAATTTCTATTTTTATCAATTTTCTTGCAGTGCGAATTTTCAAAGTTCTATTAAAATAAATGATATTCTCAATCAGCTTCCTACTTCAGTGAAAGGAGGTTTATATATTGACGACTTCCGGATTATGTGTATGGGAGAGGATATACGTTTTATTGAAAGACAATTGCAAATTGCTATTAGAAATATTCTTAATTGGACTAATAAAAATGGTTTTGTTATCTCTCATGAAAAAACTTCGTGTATGCATTTTTGTAGACGTAGGGATCTGCATCCAGACCGTGAAATTATTATCGGATCAACCCAAATTCCTGTTGTAGACAATGTCCGCTATCTAGGCCTCTATTTTGACAATAAACCTACGTTCTTACCTCATGTTTTACAATTAAGGTCAAAATGTGAAAAATCGCTAAACTTACTTAGGGTGCTCTCTAATACTTCATGGGGAGCAGACCGACCTTCTCTTCTAAAGATTTATCATGCTGCAATCCGTGCTAAAATTGACTATGCCTGCCAGGTCTACGGTTCTGCTTGTATGTCTGTTCTTAAGAAAATTGACACAGTGCATCATAGCGCACTTCGTGTTTGCTCTGGTGCATTTCGTACATCACCAGTTTTAAGCTTATTTGTTGACTGTAATGAACCTTCATTACATTATACTCGTGAAAAACATTCTCTGGAGTTTTTTTATTGTGTCCTTTCACATCCCAGTCATCCACTTCATATATATATTTTAAATTCTGACAATGATATTCTATATCAGAATCGCCCATCTTGTGTGCCTTCTTTCGGTGTAAGAATAATAAGCATAAGCAGCAATGGCCCTCTGAATAATATTGAGGTGAATACGTGTCCATTGCATATGTATCCTCCCTGGAACTCACCTGTATTCTTTCACATCATGGTCATCCTCTTCATTATTTTATTTTAAATACCGACAATCACATTTTTTATCAGCATCGACCATCTTGCATACCATCATTTGGTGTCAGAGTAAGGAATATTATTGGCAATAGCCATCTAAATAATATCAAGGTGAGCTCATGTTCATTGCGGGAGTTCCCTCCTTGGAAAGCTCATAGAATTACCACCCTCTATCCCTTTAAAGATTTTGATTAAAAAAAACTCTGCTCCTATTATTTTTCAACATCTGTTTGAGGCACATCGTTCAAGTTTCAGAAATTTTACTGATATCTACACAGATGGATGGAAGGACAGCAATGGGGGTCAGCTGTGGGGTCTTCTGTGATAACACTAGCTTAAATTATCGTCTGCACCCCTCAACCTCTGTTTTTACAGCAGAGTTGATTGCAATAGAGAGAGCCATGTTACACATCTCCCATCATCATAACACTTCATTCATCATTTATAGTGACTCAAATAGTGCTATTGACGCAATAAAATCATCTAATAAACATCCTTATGTCTCAGCCATACTGGATCTTTATGACAAACTGACAAACCGTGGCTATGACATACTATTTTGCTGGGTTCCCGAGCTCATGGGTATACCTGGAAATGAAAATGCAGATCGGGCTGCAAAACTAGCTCTTATCCCATTAGATCATAAGATTCCTTTATCAGACGTTAAACTAATTATCAAACACTTTATTTATAATGAATGGGAAGAAAGTTGGGACTCAGAAGTTAATAATAAATTACACCATATCAAACCAACAATCGTGACCTGGCCTCCGAATTACCCAAGGAAATTATATGTTCTGACACGTCTGAGAATTGAACATTCTAGGATCACACATAAGCATTTGTTATTTAGGGAGGATGTACCCATGTGTCCTCATTGTAATTTTGATTGCCTAACAATTCATTATCTTTTAACTGACTGTCCGGGTCTCCGGTACTTGTACAGAATATATTTTAATACATCATCACCCATTTTGACAAACCTCATTGGGGAAATACCTCATGGGGCATTTTTTACCTTTTTAAAACATGCAGGATTTTATTTTGATATATAATCTTTTATCTTAATTTGAATACTCATTAACGATGTCTAGATGAGCTTTTATATTGTTTTAAATATCTTATTTTTTTAACTTTGTCTACTATATATGGATGGGATACCCCATCCGGATATTTTGACCATGTTCTCCATTTATTTTTAGTCTTTGTTTTGGCGCAGCATGTTCCTTAAATGATTTTGTGCCATTAAACTCAATACAATCAACCAACCAACCTTCAATGCTTAATTGATACAAATACAACATTGTTTTCCATGAATATTGAAGTATAGGTGAAAATTCACCGGAGCTTCTAAATACTGTGCTCAAATGTTAGTGAAAAAAACCACCTAGAAAGCCTAAGCCGAATTTATATTCATCTTTCCCAAGAACCTTTAGTCTACTTAAAGCGTTCTCACTGAATGCTTACAAATGTAGGACCCTACTTATGTCTTGCACTCGCAATTTTAAAATCAATGGTTCGTGTTTCTAAACGACGACGACGAAGAAGAATGCTGAAATAGACCGTAACCGTATCTGCTATTTTTACTAGGGTTACACAATATTTACAAGCTGCTTGTTCAAATTTAATGAAATATTTTTATTTTATTTATTTATTTATTTCCACGCAGCTGATAAGAGTATGTTCTCCCGAAACGTTGCTATTGGAATGGATATATCTCGTTTGTCGATAATCGCATTCTGTTATTTATGTGTGCTAGAAAATTCGATCAAGCGAGTTAATTACAATTTCATTTGTTTTATGAATCGAAACGGTAAACTGAAGATAAAAATATCATTATAAGCATCATAAATTTAGCATTTAGAATTTCACAATCGTTGCCCTAAGAAAGAATCATAATTATATATGTAACTGTTCAGTGATAAAGTAGTACATAATTATTTTAATTATTGCGCTATTATCGTTTATTTATATCTTCATTATCGAGGTGTAATAAGTTGTCTCAATTTCACAATCCTTTGGATAATTTTGGCGAGAGAAGTTTGGCACATCTCCCCCCCCCTTCTCCTCGATTTTTAACTCTTTAATTTTTTCGTGCCTTTTGATTTTAAATTTTTATTTCAAAATTTAGCATAAAATGGAAAATGTGAGGAAATGGAAATGGTAAAGTAATTACCTCGTTAATGTGTTAAACTAAAATAAGAAAAAGACATTAGTAATGGTACATACGCGGCGACTCCACCGCGGCCCGGCTGCTATGACAGCTCTCATCTCTTGCAGTCTTCTCTCCTGGAGTCTTCCTCTTCTGTTTTATAGTGGGCCAGCGACAGGGGCACCATTAGGCACCAAGATGATGTTGAGCACCAACAGCTCCAGCGCCAGGGGCACCCAACGCAACGATAGGAGCTTGTTGAGGCCCAACAGCACCTCCCAATACAACAGGCGGAGCTTGTTGAGCCACAAAAGCACCAGCGCCAGGTGTACCCAAGACACCAGCCAAGTTGAGGCCCAACACCACCTGGGACAGGGGCACCGAAGCCGCCAGCATCGGGCTCATCGGGATCAGATAAAACTGCAAAATCATCTTGATCAGGTACATGACTACTCGAAGATGAACTGTCTATAGCGTCGTAATCTGATTCATCTGAAATTATAATTTTTAACTAAATTTAATTTCTATAGTCATGCGATTCTACTGTTTTTTAATATTAAGGAGATTTTTAAATAGTTCCACTGGAGGATTTTTGATAGTGTTCCCTTTCATAGTTTTATCACTGGGAGCAGTATTCATTGCGACAGATATATTTGGGAACACTATTCCAGTGAGCTCAATCCTTCACTGCATCAAGTCTGGCACGTACCAAAATATATTATAATTTTCATTACCTGTCATGAATTTGGCCGATAGGATCTCTGTGCTTAATCAAGAAAAGTCCAAAAAGTGGAATAGGACTTATTTTTTCCCCTGTCAGATGGCTCCATCCCACAAAAATATTTGATTATTTTTCACTTCTGAAGAATATATTCTATCAAGCTATTAACACATTTTCTGTCGATCGCGCGCCAGACCGTGATGTGGGGTGTTTTTACGATATCTGTAAGGATAATTACATTGAAAAGCATTCTTACTTTCATCATTTTTTCAGGACTATCACCAGCAGCACCATTAGGAGATCTCTGACCATCACTATCTTGTATATTGGGTCCAGCAGGTCCCTCGTCGTCATCATCGTCGTCGTCATTATCGCTTCCGTTCCCACTAAACACATCATCTCGGTCTGATTCAGAATTAGTAAGTTCTGCGTCACTTTCAATTTCTCTGAAAAGAGGTACAACTTTTAATAAATTCTATTCACTAACTCATCCATGAATCGTCCAAACTATCAATTCATAAAATGAAGAAGAAATGAAAATAAAATCGATATTCTGCTATTGTGTGTCTTGCAAGGAAAGTCTCCAAACTGGGCATACTCAGATTTTTTTCTTGAAAATAAATACTAATTAAACTACTCATGTATACAATAAAGGACCGGTGAAAATTAGCGGCAGAATTGCATTAGGAAACGTGTAAAAAAAATAAAATACTTTCGTATATTTGGCGTGAAAAGTCGAAATTGTCACACGATTTGGCGAGCAGCACTTTTCTCCGCCAAAAGCAAACGCTTTTAATGCAATTGAAAACTTGGATTTTTAGAATCGGTGTAAAGGAATATTTAAACATGAATTTCAACATAAACAATGAGCGAGTTTAATATATTATATACATATATATATTAAATTGCATATATTTATTATTTGTTGCAGTAGTTATTTAATTTACCTCTGCAAAAAGTATTTTCATATATAAAAAATTGTTATGCAGTAAAATTATTTTCATACATTTAAGCGTATTCAAAAATAAAAGCCAAATGTTTCCATAGCAACAGAATCGAATTGACAATGCTCAACGGGATTTTGAACTTGAAACAATTTTAATGAATTTAAATTTGAATTTCGTTTTAAATCTGAAATTTTGATGGTTAAATTTGAATTTAAATGCACATAAATATCAATATAATGAAATTATACTTAAAACAAGCTAAAGCTGACAAAACAAAAGACATTTAATTTATCTAAATACGTTAAACATGACACTTTTTTTTAATGCATTTGACATAAAAAGCATTTTTTGAATTTGCTTTTCATCGCCAGCCGATGGTAAATCGCCAAATAAGTAAATATTCATTATTTTTTTACGGACAGGGTAAGGAGGTTCCGCCGAAATTTTTTTAATAAACATATATATCTTCATGAGAAGAACATTCTGTAATTTTTTCAGATTTTTCGGAGTATGCCCGTACGAAGACCTTCCTTGTTGGTCAAAATTTGGGCAATTATAAGAAACCACTTTTTTAATTTATCATTTATAGTAGAGTAGGGTATTAAAAGGAGACTGCTATGACGACAGAGATCAACATGTTCTCTAGTAATAATACTAATTAGAGGACACGACAATTGTTCCAGAGATTGATTATCGAACTTCATGAAATATCACACCATTCTATTATTTGTTAGCTCTAAAGGGAACAATAGAATTTATTTAAGCAAAACCGACCCCAAAATCGATTTTTAGCACTTTCCAACAAAGTCGAAAAGTGCTTATGCATTCGGTTTGTCTCTCCGTCTGTCCGTTTGGCCGGATGGCCGTCTGTCCGCGCTCTAACTCCCGTAAATATACTCGGATTGCTATGAAATTTTTATACGATATTGAGGTTTACCCTAGCACGAACCCTATTGAAAATGAAGTATCTAGCATGATTAGTTTATCTACAGAGAGAATCAAAATTTTCCCATTACATTACGGCTTATGCGGAAAAGTCATTAATATACTCGGATTGCCATGAAATTTTAGGACGTTATTGAAGTTTACCCTAGCACGAATCCTACTGAAAATGAAGTTTCTATTATGATTAGTTTATCTACAGGGCGAATCAAAAGATTTCCATTACATTACGGCCCATGGGGAAAAATCGTTAATGTACACGGATTGCCATGAAATTTTAGGGCGTTATTGACGTTTACCCTAGCACTTGATGCATGTCACTGAAACTTAATATAAATTATACGCTACTGTCTTGCATAATATGATGTACAAAGCATTTACAGGGCCACACAAAAGATTTCAAATAGTATATTCTTTCCGAAGTATCGTATATGTGTCCGATGATGGCTGATATGCATTTTTATGATACTCGCGTTTATATTTCGTAAAATATATGCACATTATATGGTGTGTATAAATGTTAGAGTTGATATACAGAGCTACCGAAAAGAGTTCACCAACTTTACTGAATATGAGCGTAAATTATTTAAACGTGGTTCTCAAATAAGCTATGCATTTTTACGCTGAGCTGCATTCAATTTACTGAGAAATGTTTGCAGAATATAGATAAAGGGATATTCAGGGCCACGCAAAGAATTCGGTACATGGACGCCTATGAATGATGATTTATGAGAATGTGATTTCAATTGTTTTAAAAGTGTTTTAGTTTACAATACATTTTAGCCTAATGGTGACGTGTAATAAAGGTACAATGTAAACTACAGCGCTGAACAAAAGTATTCAGGTATGTTTCTATCTAATAGTATGAATTGCTGAAAAAGAAATTTCAAGCTACTGGGTATTTTCTTGCTAAGCTAAATTTTCCCATTATATGAACAGACATATGAAATACAGGGCTGTTCTAATGTACCGGAATACATATTTCGGTATATTTGGCTATACACTATTATTTCCCTAAATAACGAAGTTTTGTTAAAAATTTCATTAAGTTTTGGAAAGCGCTACATAATCTACGCTTAACGCATGATTTTTCTTACTTATTTTTTACATTATTTTTTGCCTGTTTGTTCTGAGTCTGTTCTAAACCACATGCATATGCGATTATTTTTCGCAAAGTTACAAGCGTTTGAATTTTGTACACAACAATTTTTTTACAAATTAACAGCGAAAAAGTGATTTGTAGAGTTTTTGAAAGCGATGTATTTTCTTTGTACAAAGTAGTGCCATATCATTTTATTAGGATATGATCGTTTAAGTTTCACTAAATCTGGTGGTTTCACTGGTGTATATAAATACTATAGTTGATGTACCGATCAAAGGTGTTCGACAACGTTACTGAATATGAGCGTAAATTACTTTAAAATGCTTCTTAAAGATTTAAAGAAATGCATGTTATGCATTTTTACGCTTTATAACTGCATTTAATTCACTAAGAAATGTTTTCAGAATATAAATAAAATGATATACAGGTTATGCAAAGAATTGGCTACATAGACGCCTATGAATGACAATTTATGAGAATGTGATTTCAGTTGTTTAAAAAGTGTTTTAGTTTAAAATAAATGTTAGCTTAAAATTGACGTGTAATAAAGGTAGAAGTTAAACTACAGAGTTGAACAAAAATATTCTAGTATGTTTCCATCTAATTAATAACATTACTGAAAAAATTTTCAAGCTAGTAGACATTTTCTTGCTAAACTAAATTTTCCTATTATATAGTATGTATCAACTGACAGATCAAATGCAGGGCGGTTCAAAAGTATTGGAATACATATTTGACTATATTTAGCCGTATACTCTTATTTCCTTAAATAATAAATTTTTATTAAAGATTTCATGAAGAGTTGGCAAGTTCTTAATAATCTATGCCCAACTAGTGGTCTTAAATGCACCAAACCTTCATTGTGAGTCTTTGATGGGGTGATTATAACCAATCTTCTTTTACTTCTTTCTTAAAAACTTTTCTTACTGTCTTCTCTTTCTTTCTTCTTTACTTTCTCTTTTCTTCTTTCTTTCTTTCATAAAAAGGGGGCTATGAAAAGTAAAACATTTAAGAGGTACTCTTAAAATATTTAATTTTCAAAATGAAAAAATAAAAATAACAAAGCGACAATGATGAACATGTATAAAGTGGTCTTAATTATCCCTCCTGCCCCTACACTTTTTCATAATTTACTACTAGAGCTTTATAACAAGTTGGAAATTGCACGTGAAGCGCAGCAAATGAGGTGCGTTCGTAAGATAACGAACTTTTAAAAGTATCACTAACTTATATCTATCTCATAAAATTCTAAATAGTTGGTTACAATTAAAATGCACGCCAAACAATGTTCTCCCTATACCATTGTCTAATGGAATACTTTTGTGTGGCCTTGTAAATCAGTAACAAACTTTCTTCGCATTATAAATTATGAAAAATGTATGTAATAATATGCACACAATTGATACGTATCAATTTGATTATGTTCAAATGAGTGTAACAGCATTAAAATACATTTGAAACATTTTTCCTCATTGGCCGTAATGTAACGGATTGCTTTCGATTGTCCCTGTAATTGATGTATGCATTCAATTTTCATAAAATTTGAAATGACTCGAAAAAATTATGTAATAGCTATGTATTTTTAATTTCAAACGATTAAAATACATTTTTAACTTTTTTTTCCCATTTATCGTAATGTGACGGAATACTTTGTATAGTCTCTGTAGTTGATCTATATATCCGAGATTTTCCGAAAATTTGAAATGACTCGACAAAATTATGTAAATATTCTATATTATAAATTTCAAACGATTCGGTTGGGTAGTTTTTGCTATGTTATATGCGGACGGACGGACTGACTGAAACGACAACTAAAGGTACTACGTATTTCCAAAATTGCGAACGAACCTAAAAATGAAATAGAACGGAGGTGAAGAAAAAAGAATCTTACCGCTGTCCATGAAAGATTTCAACAGCCTGGTTTATGATGTCCGTCCCGGCTTCCATAGCATGCCTTGTAGAGTCTTCTGCAGCCCCCCCCCCATGCTCCCACGGCCCTCTTGAATAGATTCTAGAAAAAGCAAAAATATATTCATAAAACGAGAAAAAATAAATAGAAATTATGCCCTTTTCCAGTATGTACTCTACAGATGTAAAGATGCCGAAATCTGTATGGTTACTAATATTTTATCTGTACACTACTCTACAAGAAAAAAGGCAAATCTACTAATTTTTGTAAAGTTACAGAAACCTGTAAGTTTACATACGAGTCAACTAAAA
Source organism: Maratus speculifer (assembly GCA_964019185.1). Lineage (NCBI taxonomy): Eukaryota > Metazoa > Arthropoda > Arachnida > Araneae > Salticidae > Maratus > Maratus speculifer. Next base: position 441,658,079 of record OZ025290.1, on the reverse strand, counting down.
TTACAGTTATCTTACTAAAATTTAATCTGTAACCTGCATTATAGTCACGTAAAAAAACTCCTGGAATCCCAGTTTCCTAAAAAATTCTTAGCAACCTTACAGAGATATTTTTTTTATTTTCAGTGTAAATCTGTTTCCTATTATATGGATTTTTGCTGTTTCCGTTGCATAAAAAGTTCTAGGAATCCCAGTTTCCTAGAAAACTTTTAGTGACTTTACAATTCTTTTTTTTTTTTACAGTGTTGGAGTCTTGGCGCTTTTTAAAAAAGTTTGGTGCGAGATTTAGAAATTGATAATTATTATTATCTACAGATATAGACAGCTATAAAGACATATACAGTTGGCAAAAAAAGTATTTGTACACTTCATTTTTTTAAATTATAATGAAATTAAACAAAAGATTTAAGCTAAAAATACTGTAATACATTAATTTAATGCATTATAATATTATAGAAGCAAAAACAAAATGAAACGAATCGATTTTTTACATTATAATAAACAAATATACAAAAATATAATGCAAAAAAGTATTTGTACACCATATTAATATAATATAATTAATGAAAATTTAGTAAAATGATACAAATTAACATTTTGTGCGAATTCATTTAGCGTTTATGACTGCTTCTAGAATGGTGTGACATAGATTCCACCAACTTTTTTGTAGCGGTCTGGTTAATGTAATTCAATGACACAATAAGAGTTTCTTTAAAACTTTTTTTTAGTGATACATATTTTTTTTTTCGGATTTTTGCATCCAATAGCATCTGCAAATTTTCTATTGGATTAGATTCTAGAGATTTTAGAGGAGTTACCAGTCGTCTTCGAGTATTGTCGTAAGCATGTGCTGGTGATCACAGCAGAATGCTTTGGTCGTTATCTTGCAGAAAAAGAAAAGCTTCCTCTATGCATAATTTCTTGGCACAGTTTAATAAATTATGGCGCGACACATCAATGTATGTTAAACCTGTCCTTCCATTGTCAATAAATTTTAAATGTCCTGCTCCATTAGAAGCTATACACCCCAAAAGTATAATATACCCCCCCCCCCCCCAACATGCTTGATAGTTTGAAGTATACGTTTTGGATCTAGAACAGATTTATTTTTACGCCAATTTTTTCGAATGCTTGATGGTAAGAAAATTCCGAATTTTTCCTCATCAGAAAAAATTACTGTTTTCCAAAAATCAAATGATTTATTTCTGTATGCGAAAGCGAATACTATGCGTTTTCGCCTATTTGTTTCGCTGATGAATGGATTTTTGCTTGAGGTTCTTCCTTTTAAATCTGCATTGAGAAGAATATTTTTTATTGTTTGAGGTATTACTCTGATGCGAGAAAATGTTGCAAGGTCTCCAGCAAATTTTTGAACCGAACGCATAGGATTTTTTAAAGCTTTTTTAACAACACTCCCTTTTTCCCTCATTGTTAGTTTGCAGAGAAGTCCTGGTTTTCGTTGAATTTCGATGCATCTAATTTATTCATAGTTTCTCACTATGCATCCAATAGTGTAGATGGTAATTTAATAGCTTTTACAAATTCTTGTTGCGAGTTTAAATTTTTATTATGCTCAATAATAGGATTTCATATATCTAGAGGTGCCTCTCTAGTTTTAGGTTCTATTCTCTATTACTTCAAGAGCAAATTAAATTAAATGTCAGAAAAATATAATATGAAGTTAAAAATTATTAACAGCTTCTGTATAAGTAGTCCTTTGAACCATAAACACTATAAAACACAGTATATATCAGGATGGAGAAATGTACAAATACTTTTTTTGCAAGAAAGATTTAAACTTTTCCTATTAGAAAATTATTTTACATCTTTATCGAAATTTTCTGTTGTGTAATTTAAAACGCACGGTAAACAGACTGTATTAAAACTGCTTTTGACAAAATATCTGTTTTTATTTAGTTAAAAATTAAAAATTTTAGAGTGTACAAATACTTTTTTTGCCAACTGTATGACGCGGGATTTTGCGCTTGTTTAATTTATTTGTTATGAGCTGTTAATTATTCATTCTTTCTTTGTATATATATATATATAATATAATGCGCACACACATCTTTGTACACACATTTCATTTCGATACCTATATTATTGTTCTTATATTAGGATGTTTGCGTTCAAAGAGCTATACCTGCTAACCACGTTCAGAATTTTGAACCAGAACATTGGTAATGTGCCCTGTTTAAAAAATTGCCATTCTGACAGATTGAATGAAATTATTAAGAAAGGCGATCATCCTCTACAATCAGCGTGTCATGCTTTTCCGATGGAGTAAGGCATTTTTTGGTAAATATTGCCTCTCCACTGCTGTTGTGGCAGCTGAAGGATTTTTTTGAAAATTGATAAGCAAGATACACAATTGAAAATCAGCTTTTATAAGATAATTAGGATTAAAAAAGGCACAGTCTTTCAGACCTTTATAATGACTCTGTATACGTTTTTTTTTTTCGGGTTCGAGGTTTAAAAAAGCTGCATCGGACAATTTCAGAGAATTTTCCCAAAGTTTTCATAAAGATTTCAGTCATCTGTGAAATACCTAAACTAAATTAAATTAATATCAGAAATGACCGATCTAAGCTCGATCAAAATTAATTTTGTGTTCAACTTCATGTATGTATCGCTCTCTGTATTGCTGCTATAAAGCATGTTATTCATAACAATATTATTTTCAAAAAATTTTAATATGTAAGCTGTGTATTTACGCACATGTTTATAAATTTTACATTATGTGCACATTTCGAAGAAAAAAACCCATCCAAATATTTTTAGCTCGTTTCTGATTGTTTTAACCTTGTCTCTCGATTCGTATTAAGAATGTTTAAATAATTTCTTCAAATTCTGCAAGCATTTTTTTTTCACAAATGCAGCCATTTTGGGGGATATTTTTCATTTGGCACCAAACTTTTGGCGTTCAAATCTTGAAAGGGAATTTTTTGGCCAAATGTTGCCAATATTTTGTGTAATATTGCCAACTGGCTGTTACAATCTTCTCGGCTTCGTGCTCATAACCCGAATGACCCAAATTGACTTACTTATAAAATTCGTTCAAAAACTTGACTTAGTTAAATGGTCTTCTGGTAATAAAAAATGTAGAATATAAAAATTTTACCGTTTAAGCTGTTTCTTAACTTTTTCCGGCACTGGCAAAATTCATCCGTAAAATGAGATATTATCGACTGACACTGGAGTTCACAGTCGAATCTTTTAGATATTTTGAAATTTTAATTTAATTTTTTATTGTAGAGGCAGAAATTTGCTAAAATATTATTGGTGACTTTTGGAATTGAAATTAGATATCCCAGACCGGGCACAGTGTGCCGGAAAGGATTAAATGAAATTATCTTGAACAGCAAAATGACCCATTAATACACTATAAAAAAAAAGTGTTAAATTACAATTTTCTTTTAGGAAATTGGAATTCCTTGAACTCTTTATGTAACTTAAACAGCAAATATTTATGCAACCGATTCTATTACATGAATTTTGGCTGTTGTCGTTACATAAAAAATTCTAAAAATCTCACTTTCCTAGAAATATTTTTTTCAAACATAAGACGCAACCCAGTGATCTTTTTAAGGGTAAATGCCGTAAAATACCAAATTCAATTAAAAATCGTTATAACTGTATTCTAAATTAAAATTAGCTTGACACGTAGTATTCCACGAATGACCCACTAATCTAAATTTCGAAAATGCAATCTAGCCAATGGTTCCATTGTGCCTGAATCTGATACAATACAAATTTCCATCACTATCATTTGAGTTATTTGTTAGTTACAATTAGCTTGACCACTCCCAGAGTGATCCAAATATATCTACAAATCGAATTTTCTCAAATATATGACCTAACGAAATGATGTTTCCTAGCTCAAAAGCGATAGAATACAAAAAATAGTAAAATTCGTTTGAGCTTGGTTCCAGATAAAATTACATTGACCTGCAGTGACCCACTAAGTGACATTTTTCAAACATGTGATTACGAACAGTGACCCTTTTTGTATCCAAAAACGGCTCAACATAACATTACTGAGAATGAGAAAGCAGATGAGGCGGCAAAACTTGCTCTTAATCCAATTCACCATAAAATTCCATTCTCAGACGCTAAACTAATTATTAAACACTTTATTCATAATAAGTGGCAAGAAAGTTGGAATTTAGAGTACAATAATTAGTTGCATTGTATCAAACCAACTATCATGACCTGGCCTCCGAACTATCCAAGAAAAGCTGACGTTCTTCTGACTCGTCTGAGAATTGGACACTCTAGGTTACCTCACAAACATCTTTTATTCCGAGAGGATGCACCCATGTGTGCACATTGTCATTTTGATTATCTTACCATTCCTCATATCCTAGCGGACTGTCTCAGCCTCCGGCACTTGTATCGGTTCTATTTTAATTCATCTTCGTCACTCTTGACTAACCTCATTGGGGAAACACCTCATGGGGCACTTTTTATCTTTTTATTGAAACATGCAGGTTTTTATTTCGAAATATAACCTCTTCCAATATATTTGGTTACTCTTAGCATTTTAATGACATCTGGATAGGTGCTCTATCCAGATTGAGCTTTCTATTGTTTTAGTTATATGTTGTACTATTTTAGCATTTTAATATTTCACATTTTCGTATGAATATATCGGGATGGGATACCCCATTCTGATATATTTTTTTCACGTTTATATTCATACTCTTTGTTTTTGCGCTGCATGTCCCTCAAGGGATTTTGTGCCATTAAAACTGCCCCCCAGGGGGATACCTTCTTTAGGTATTCACGGGCTTCACAACCCCGGGGCACCTGAGTGATCTTTCTCCTTTCCTTTTCCTCTTACTCCTCTGGTCTTCCTTTCCTCTTTGTTTCACTCTCATTGTGGTTTCCTCTTCGGAGGTGAGGGCAATTCTGCATGGGCCGATACATCCTGTATATCGACTCATGGAGAATTGTAAACCACCCACGTGTTGGCCGTGCGTGGCGACCCGTGTCCCTGGAAAGGGGGATCCTGGTAGTTGAGGGAAACCAACACACTGCTTTGGCCTCTGCTTCAGGTAGACGGGAGGTGCATATTGGTCCCGTATGCATCAATCGGCTGGTCAGCTGACTTTTGTCACTGGCTTTAGGGATCAAGAGAGCGAGCAATTACTAGTCATCTCGTTAAGGGTGGAGACTGACATAGGATTGTCTTGTGACCGTATAGACCCTGGTTAGCACTGGTGCACGAATGTGCATCCCCTTGTTGGGCTCGGGAGTGGGTGGTGCGGCCGGGGTCCGAATTCCTTTTTCACTTAATATGGATGGAAAAACTTCTCTTTCATCTATCTCTCTCCCATGTGGAGAGCAACAAATGTCAAAGAATTCCTCTTTTACTCGATTTTTTGTAATTAAACGCAATGATAGCCTCTCTGATAGCTCTTTCAAAAAAACTTCACCATTTGTTATTGCTAAAACCTTTCAATCTGTTCTTGGTGATGGCCATTCCCTCAAAAAATTACAGTCTGGGGATTTACTGGTTGAAGTTTCTACAGCCAACCAGTCACAATTTTTGTCCAATAGTAATACAATAGGCACCTTTTCTGTATCTGTTAAAGCACATCCAACTTTAAATTCTTGTCGTGGTGTAATATCTGAACCAGATCTGTTATTTTCCCCAAAAGAAGAACTTCTAACTAACTTAAAGGATCAAAATGTCGTAGATGTCCGCCGTATCACTATCCGTAGAAATGGTCAGATAATTCCTACTAAACATATAATATTAACCTTCAATAGCCATATTTTACCTACTAGAATTAAAGCAGGCTATTTAAATTGTCCAGTCCGACCTTATATCCCTAATCCGATCCGTTGTTTTAAATGCCAGTGTTATGGCCATACCAATACTAATGGCCAATGTCGTGGCACTGTTACCTGTGCACATTGTGCAGAAGTTGGCCACGACAGTAAAACTTGTGAAAAACAGGAACGCTGCGCAAATTGCAAAGGTGATCATACATCATATTCTCGCTCCTGTCCTATTTGGAACCGTGAAAAAGAGATCATTACTATAAAAATAACCCAAAACCTACCTTACCCTGAAGCTCGTAAAATTGTAGAATCGAGAACCCCATCTGTTGGAGTTTCTTACTCTAGCTTACTTAAGCAACAAACAAAACCTGTAAGACACATTAGTACCCAGACTGAAGCTCCTTTTAAGAACAGTTCTCCTGAAAAAACATCTAGTCCTATAAAGAAAAAGACCCGTGATGCCCATGCTACTGCTGTTACCAGAGTGTTGCCAAAATTAGTGCTTTGGAAACCGTCATCAGAACCTGTGAAAATTGAATATTGGACTAGTCAAGCACAGAAATCAAGCCAATCAAAAAATATAACCAAACCTGAGAATGGAAAAACACCTGATTCATCTGCATCAAATTCCCACAAACCCAAAACTAATCTAACTGTAAAACCTACCCAGAAAACAAAAGAGAATAAAACTATTCGGGGTTCTTCACAGTGGCAAACTGTGAAGAATAAACAGAGAAAATCATGTCATAGCCCATCTACAGCTAATCTCAAAGATCCAAGGCAGATGAATCAGTACGTGGAGGAGGCTATGGAGTCGGCATCTTACGACTCGAGTGATGATGATGAAAATGTTACTTTTGAAGAATATAGACCTCAGTGATTTTACCCTTTTAAATTGTTTTTATATATTTTTGTGCTTCTTTTTAGACATTGTTTGATTTTAACTTTGACATTTGGAGACAGATTTTAATCCTAACTTGACTTTCCAATTATGACAAATACTAGGACAGCCTTTTAATGCTATTTTTACATTTTAACTTTTGCATTTTAAGCTGTATTACGTTTTTTTGAACTTTTTGTTCTCACCTTGTTCTTGGCGCAGCATGTCCCTAAAGGGATTTTGTGCCATTAAACCCTAATCAACCAACCAACCATTAAAACTGAAAACCAACCAACCAACTTAACATAACATTTTCTCAATATCGTTTGAACCGATTTTTAGATATCATTAGCTTGACTTTGACCCATAGTAATCAAACAGGATTCAATATTAAAAAATTCTCGAACATGTAACCTAGCCTAATGATCTTCTGCCCTGTAATGTCATAATACAAAATTTTATCAAATACTTTTGAGACGTTTTTCAGAACCTTTTAACCTGATGAGGACCGATTGTGACCCAAAATGAGGCTCTAATCGAATGTTCTGGAACATGCATCTTTCCTCGTTGGTTTTATTCAGCCCGAAAATGAAAAAAATAGAATATTTAATCATAATCGTTACTGCCGTTGTTAAATAGAATTTGTTTCACCGTAGTGACTTCAAAATGACCTATTAATCGAAATTTTCTGAACATATAATATAGCATGCCCCTGACCCATTATGACAGAAAACGATCCACCAATCAAATTTTCTGAAACATATGCCCTAGCCAAATGTCTTTCTGGAGCCCAAAAACGATAAATCACAAAATTTAGTTAAAATCGTGCAATATATTTTCTCGATAAAATTAGCGTGATCCACAATGACCCAAAAATGACCCACTAATCCAATTTTCCTTCACATGTAACTTAACCCAATGGTCGTCTTAAAATCCAAAGCGGTAGAGTACAAAATTTGGTCACAATCGTTCTAGCCATTTTTTTAGATAAAATTGGTGTGATCCACAATGACCCCAAAACCATTCACTGATTGAAATTTCTTGAACATATGATATAGACCAATAGTATTTTTGTGTCAAAAAACGGTTGGATACAAAATTTCATTACAATCAATTCAGCCGTGCTTTTAGATAAAATTAGCTGGACCCTGACCCATTATGACACAAAATGATTCACTAATCGAATTTTAAACATCTGAAAAAACAATTTAATTTTGCTAGCGAGAGGTGTAACAAAAAACAAATATTATTGAGATGTTTCGATTCCAATCTAATAAGAACTATAATCGTCATAAAATAAAAATTGTTTGACGATCAAAACAAATGGCACGCGACAATGAGATGTAAATCAAAAACCACGCGCTATATTTTGATTTATATCTCATTGTTACGTGCCATTTGTATCGACTGTGAAACGATTTTTGCATTTGTATCTTTATTTTATTGCGTTTATGGTTCTTATAGATTGGAATCGAAACATCTCAATAATATTTGTTTTTATTTTTCGTTACACCTGCTTCAATTAAAATGAAATTGTTTATTCAAATGTTTATATTTAAAAGTTGAATTTCTTAAAGCCTTGTGATTTAAAAATGTAAAAGATTTAATAATTTTTTTATAATCGTACATGTATTTCCGTACATGTGACCATGCTCATTAATCTTTTCGTGTCCGAAAATGGCAAAATCCAGAATTTTGTCGAAATCATTAGAGCCTTTTTTAAAGATAAAATTTACACACACACACAATTTTCGCTTGAATTATTGTATAAAAATAGACGTGATAATCTCATTGGTAAATATGAAGTCGTATCTGGAAAACTGAATTGGTATTCCCGAAGAGTCCTAAAATGTACAATATATTTACACGTTAATCTTGAAAGGGGAAAAAACTCGACGGTTAGAGGTTTGTCGAAAGTAAATGGCGGGTTGCACTATTCTTCCCCCTATACTGTAAAGTACCAAATATAAATAATTATAATTACAATCATATTGTAATGTCTTATTGAGATTAAGATCATATCTTTTCAAAGTTATCAAATTTGTATAGGTACCAGGGTTGTTAGAGAATTTTCTTTCAGTTCATTTTTCTTCTCTATTAAATTCTTTATTTCAATGGACTGTTGATCGATTCTTCTCATTAAAATTTCATTACTCTGGATTACATCAAATATATAGTTTGGGTTATCTGAAAAGGGAAAAATATCATAAAATGATTAAGTAGTGCTGGGCAGATCTGGACTCCTGTAACGGAAATTCTTAATTAAATATGCCAGCATACCCTAAACCCCCTAGTGAATTAGGTAAGCTACTCCTAATCACTTAACTTAAGAAAATTCATAGCGCTAAGTAAAAAAAAAAAAATAATCAATCTCTAATAAAAAAATAAAAGTGATCGTAAAGGTCCTGGTTAAATCCTTAGATAATGGTAAGGCACCAGCCTTCACTCCACCCTATATGCGTTCTGTAATTTTGAAAAAGGAATTAACTTCTAGACCGTCAAAAAATGTCAGAATTTAAAATACAAAAACAGACTTTTTAACTTAAGTATAATTGAATCTTAGAAAACCATACTAACAATAAAATAGGACTCATGGTCGAAATGAAATATGCAAGTTTAACAATTAATATACATTTATTTACAATATTATTTACAAATTAAAGATGTGGTACACGACACATCGGATTCAAACATGATAAAAAAATAAGTTAAACGTTTATCCACACAATTACTAGTGATAATTCTAGAATAAAAAATTTATTTTAATAATTCATTATTCTAATTCTTGGGTACGAGTTTGAGCGTACAAGCAAATTTTACTCATATTTCTTTAAGCCCTCAATAAAACCTGGGGAACAATAAAATTAAAATGCAGTACCTTGGTATCTTTAGTCATTGAGAGAAATCTGGAACATCCGGAGCAGTCATTTTCAGCGTCCGTTGAATCAATCCTCCTCGGATGTGGCGACACTTAGTAATAATCCTGACGATCGCACACACTCATTCTCTTTCGACTCATAAACTCGAGTCTCAAACTAATTTTTGTGGAGGTTTTCACCTCAAAAGAAACCTTTCAAAAACCAGGAGCATCTTTTTCATTTCAGCCAGCATCCTGCATCATTCTGCCCCCCCCCCCCCAAAAAAGAACTCTCAATCTTCTCATCCATAGCAGGCGGGGCTAACTCCTTCTCTCCCTCATACACCAGAGATGACCAGTAAGTTTTTTTTACTGATGACACCTCGACAGGGATTCGCTGGCCCTTTTGTACGAAGAGAGGGGACTCCTCTCCTATCGCCTGCCTTCCCGTCCGATAGAAGAAAAAAGGCGCGAATTAACAACTTGGTGTGGGGTCTCAATTTTATTACTCTGTCATAAATTTGCGTATAAATCCAGTCCTGACAATACTGTCAAGACATTGTGTCCACGGCGCCTAGTCGTCGGAACTCCTGATAATTGGCTTGTTTTGCTTCTTAACATGTAAATAGCTCCAACATGAAGTATAATACTCTTTACAAACATTCATATTACATATAAATATATATATAACTTCAGAAAATTATATACTTAATATACACTTTTATAATCAGCACTAACAATATTAATAATAAAATTTCAAAAATAACTATGTACAATTTCTTTTATCCATATGAATATCAGTAGAATTGCTGGATCCTTACATGTTTCCAGCATGTAGTCAACAATAACTTATGTAATAAGTAAAATTCATTTCTAAATCATTTTTAAATCAATCATTTTTGGTATCAATCATCAAACAACAGGATGAAATAGGATTGGGACATAGTTGGGATAGAGTTGGGACAGAGTTAGAATCCTGTGAAATTAGCGAAGAATTTCAAAAATGGATTCGAAAATTTCTTTATTGGAATCTTACAAAATATATCAAGATAGCGGAAAATCACGATTTTTGACTATTGTCGACCCCCATTCTTATGTCACAATGTTGTTTGATGTTTTTAAAAGATTACAAAAAAATCGAATTATAATCTCGCTATTTTAATGAATACAAATTGCACAATTTGCACAATGAAAATTGCAAATGAAGCGTAGCAAATGAAGTGCGATCGCACTATCAACGAAGTTTTAAAAATATTCAGATCTCGCTTTTATAGTAGAAAGTACTTCGGATATAGTGTAGTGGTCGAAATCTTATTTGTGTTTCTGTAAATATACAGGAAGAAACTTTTACACCTCAGCAATGTATATCATGTTCATAAAAAGTAAAATAGTTTAATATAATTATCACACGCCCAAAAATGTTTTCCCGTATAGCATTATGAAGTGGAATACATTTGTGTGGCCCTGTTATTTAAAAATAAATAGTCTTTGCATCACAGTTTGTACAGAATATATATTTTAATATACACTAAATGGCCATTGATGACCGTCCACTTGCGATTTTAGCCATTTTGTTAAATATCTAAAAAAAAACATCAGGAATTTTCCTGAAACTCTAAGTGCCTAAGTATAATAGTTCAAGTCATAAATTTCCGTGAAGATTTTATTCCGAAACTTCACAGAAGACCGTCAACAAATTAAAAAATAATGAATATCCTTTAGATAACCCTGTCAAAACCAAAGAAGCAAAAGCGCTCAAACTGTAGATTATGATTAAGTGGCTTACTGTAATTAACTTTGTTCATTTTTATGCGAATAGCATGTATACTCGTAAAGAAATTAGGTTTTTTTAATAAAAACGGTCCCAAATTTTGCCAAAGTTTTTGCTTATAATTTGCAGTGTTCTAAATATATAGAACATTCTTTTCTGAAAATATGACAAATAATATTGCACACAATACTCTGTAGTCAAAATTAAAATAATAATTGTATGGTAAATGAGCACCTTTTTACTAAATACTTTTTCATTTTCGATAGTCAACGATATCAAGTCAACGATATGAAAATTTCATTTGCATATTGTGTCAGCTTAATGTTTAGAGCAACTTTTGTAAAAGTCTCAAAATTATAGTTTGAAAATTCTGACAATAATTGTCTATAGATTAAGCACAAAATCTGTTGTTCCCAAAATGAAGAAAAAAAATGGAGGGATCTTATCCAAATGTAGTAGTAAGTCCCATATTGTGTATTCTATTTTGTCACTAATGAATGAATATATGGATACTACCCCTCTTGTTTTTGCTTCACTTCGGGAATGTCGGATTTTATCTTATTCTATTGACAATTATTTTGAAAATATTTCAGTCCCCCAGGGGAATACCTTCTTTAGGTATTTACGGGTATCGCGACCCCGGGATTCTGAGCGATCTTTCTCCTTTCCTTTTTTCTTCTCTATTTTAGTTGTCTATCCTTTTCTCTTTGTTTCACTTTTTAATCTTCACTTTTCAGTTTGTTAACCCTCTCTGTTCTTGTTAGTTTTTTTTTTTACTAACTCTTAGTTCTTGCTTGTTTTTTTACTGTTTGTTCTTGTTTGGGGTTTTTAGACTAAATTTTGTTCACATAGTTCTTTGTTCTAATAACTTTGTTCTAATAACTCTTGTTTAAGAAAAAAAAGAATAAAAATGACAAAAGACACCATTTTTTTAAGTTCCCTCTGATATAACTTCTATATAGGCAATAGTGGTTTTTTTTTTTATTCACGTGAGACAACCTGGGTGTTGAGGTTTCTTTTAACCTCAATGACTCGTCTCTTCCTCTTAAGGTTGATATCGAGTCCCAGGGTGCAGGGCATCTCTGCGCTCTGGTTCCAAGTACGGGGGGCGCCATGCTTGCATGGTGGTTGTTAGGAATAACACCGGAGGACTGGTGCCTTTCGACGTAAGGGCCGGCTGTAGGTTGGACAGAGCTGTAAAGGCTTTACCTACGACTACCCATTTTCCTTGGGAAAGAACCGGAGCTTTGGAGATGCTATCGAGTTTAACCCAATGTTCGAAAAACGTGGGGGTCTGTTGAAAATAGTTTTCGCCCTTTTGAGACCTGCACCAGACGTAACGGTAAGAAGAAAGGTCGGTGACCAGGCCCGATGCCTGGCGATTTACAATCTTATATCTCAAATATGGCTACAAATTTAGGGAATAAAACATGCGATGTGGTGGCCCCACAAGCTAATAAAGCAAAAAGTGATATTTTGATCTCTGCCTTAACGATCACATCATGGGCTGACAGAGTAGAATCTGCTTCTAATTTAGAAGTTAACACAGCTGACAGCCTTAAAAGTGATTCTTTGCCTCCATCTGAAAAGTTTTTTATTGTTAAACGTGTAGAGGGAAGCTTTGATCATACTTCTCCCTTTCTAATATATAAATCTATCCAAGGATTTGTTGGTGAAACGAAGAATATAAGGAAATTACGATCTGGTAAACTTCAGGTGGAAGTGAACAATAATCAACAAGCAGCAAATCTTAAAAAGTGCACTCTTTTTGCAAATATTCCTGTTACTGTTTCTCCACATAGAACACTTAATACTTCTCGCGGAGTGATCTCTGAATCGGACCTCCTGCATATTAATGAAGATGAAATATTAGAAAACTTAAAGGAACAAAATGTTATAGCAGTTAAACGAATAAAAATTTTCCGTAATGATGAACAAACACCAACCAATAAAATACAAATACCCACGAAGCATATTATACTTATTTTTGGCTCACCTAATTTACCCAAATCCATTAAGGCTGGATATTTATCATGCTCCATTAGACCATACATCCCAAACCCTATACGTTGCTTTAAATGTCAACGTTTTGGGCATTCCAAAATTTCTTGTCGTGGTAAATTGACCTGTGGTCGGTGCGGTACAGTTGATCATGAAAGTGACAACTGTAGTGCTGCCGCTCACTGTGTAAATTGTAAAAAAGATCATCCGTCATACTCAAAATCTTGTGAAATGTGGAAAAAAGAAATACAGACAATACGCACAAAAGAAAATATATCTTACCCTGAAGCTAGACAAATAGTTGAATCCAGAACACCCATAGTTGGTGTCTCATATGCCACTGCTTTATCTAAAACAAACCGCAAAACCAATCAAAATATTGCAACTCAAACAGACTTCTCCACAGAAATAAATGCCCAATCTAAGCAAAAAGATACCTTGGCTATAAAATCTGGTAAGACAACTACATCTACACAATCTATGCCTTCAAAGTCAATAAATTCTATTTCTCCCAAATTGCCACAAAGTACCTCTTCTAATTCCTCTCAGTCCTTATATCCTAATTCCCTTACTCCTAAACCTGTTTATTTAAAACCTGTTTATTTAACCTCCTGTTTTATTTAAAACACCATCTCTAAAGTCAAACATTAGATCTGATATTGAAATCATACCCTACGTATTAAATCAGCTGCACCAATTGAAAATCCACCCAAAAAGAAAAAAAATAATACATCTAGAAATGGAACCCATCAACAACAGTATCAAAAAGATGAAACACATATGGATGATGATGCCTTAAATCTTCATAATGAAAGGGATGGAGTATTGGACGATGGAGATAGTAGCATGTCTACTACCTCCGAAACAAATGACATAGATATACATATCTAACACTCCTTTCATGTCTAATATCATCTCGTGCACTGTAAGAAAAAGTACTGTAATTTTACAGCAAAAAGTGCTGGCAATTTGGGTGCCAGCAAATTATGCAGTTATTTTACAGCAATGGCGTTATTTTAATTTCACAGTGCAGGCGTAAATTTTACTGCAGTTTTAGCTGTTATTTTTACAGCAAAGGCGTTATTTTAATTTCACAGTGCAGGCGTAAATTTTACTGCAGTTTTAACTATATTTTTTACAACAATGTCGTAATTTCATTTTTACGGTATTGTTGTAATTTTCACGGCACTTTTAACCATTATTTTTACAGCTATATCATAATTTCATTTTACAGTATTGTTGTAATTTTTATTATTTTTTTAGCCGTAATTTTTACAGTTGTGATGCATTTTAATTTTATAGCACAAATATTAATTTAAATGCATTTTTAGCCATTTTTTTATATTTTAAACATTTTTTGTTTTACAGCACAACCGTATAATTTAATAAATGTTAACCTTTTTTTACAACTGAGATGCATTTTTAATTTACATTTAAAATTTTATTTTAATTGTAAAACAAATATGCACCTCAGTTGTAAAAAAGGCTAACAAGTATTACGGTTGTGCTGTAAAACAAAAATATGATTAAAATGTAAAAAAAAATGGCTAAAAATGCAGTTAAATTAATAGTTGTGCTGTAAAATTAAAATGCATCACAACTGAAAAAATTACGGCTAAAAAATAATAAAAATTACAACAATACTGTAAAATGAAATTATGATATAGCTGTAAAAATAATGGTTAAAAGTGCCATGAAAATTACAACAATACCGTAAAAATGAAATTAATTCTTAATATTCTTAATTTTTATGCATTTTTCACTACTGTTACAGCAATGTTGTGTTTACAATTGTCTTTTCACTACGTTAATATTTATATTTGTCTTACTGCAAAAGAAGGGGGGAAAGATAAATCTTTATAGACAATTTACCAAACAAGTAACATTTTGTTTTAAAAAATGATATACATTTCTTTGATGCTTGCCAGTCAAAAACATTTTTAATATAAAAAGAAAAAAATGATTTAAATAATTTTTTTCTTCACAGGTTGAAAATTTTTTACATCATAATTAATTATGCAGTTTTAAAATTTTAATAAAATTGTTAAATGCACATTTAAAAATAATAAATATATAAAAATTTAGACCACAAATCTATGTGTTATATACAAAATATGCGTGCTATATAAAAAAATTAAAAATTTGTGTTTTACAATTTAAAATTGTAACATGCAATATAATTTTCATTGACGTTATCTTTTTTTTTTTTTTTTTTTTTTTTTTTTTTTTTTTTAGTTACTGTTATATATTACTAATGAACTATTTATGTATTTTTTCTGAATGAAAAACTATTATTATTACTTACTATTTAATTTAAAAGAAAAGTTTATAAATATGATGTTACAGTGAATAAAAGCTTTTTTTTCATTGTTTTTTTCCGCCATTGTGTTATTTCACTCATATAAATTTGACATGAATATAAATAACAAAAATAAAATTTTACTCTTTGAACCTATATAAAAAGAAATAAAAAAAAACCAATAAAATGTATTAAGACTTTGTCCATTTTAAAAAAGCAGGCATTGCGATGGCAATCGTATTTTTGTCTTGAATATATTATTACAAATAATTGCTTGACGTTAGCAGAATTATTACTTCAACTTCCAAATGTTAATGTATCCCTCTTCTCTAAAAAATACTAAATCATTTCAATAAAAGTATTTTAAAATGCCAATTCTCAATTTTTTTTTCTGAATTAAGCAACTGTATCGAGTATTTTTGCACAACCAATCATCATTACGAATAAGGAATTTTATTCACAATTATTACTATGTTATACCAAAAAAATTATATTTTTATATATACATATATATGCAGTTATTTTATTAATACTTATACACCAAGCACTGAATAGTAGATACATGATTTTGTTTTAATTTATATACAGTTATTTTATTTAGTTTTAAAATTACTACTATGTAATTATTAGAAAATGTCGACAGTAATAACATAAGAAAAAAAATCCTCTGGAATCATGATTTGACTATTTACATTTTTTTCCCTTTTGATTTTCTAAAAATAATGAGGAAATTTATTCACATTTTATTGTAATTTCTTTAGCAATAAAATCCATGTTTCTTTATATATATATATATTTAATTTTTACCTTATGTAGACATATAAGCATTAATTTTGAAATATGTAGTCTGATAATAGTATTAAAAAATAAATTAAAAAATAATAAAAATAAGTAAAATAATGATTTGATTGTTTAATTTTTTTGCCATTTTTATTTTCTAAAAAAATAATTAAATCGATTTTGTCATAAATAATCGCATCAAGTTTAAATGTAAGTGAAATGGAGCCATGCTGTATTCACTCTCGGCTAAGAATTTGATGTATTTGTATACAAACACACTAACAGTATTTAGACACGAGTAATATGAGTATATTAAACTGATTAGTTTTCTAAGCAAATAAATAGTGACAGAAAGTGCTTTAATTCAGTAATATAATAAAAAACAGCAATTTATACTTAATCAATTCCAAAGCAGAATATTTTAAACATAAAACTATTTTATTAATTCTTATATCTAATTCAATTGCAACAACTTAAAATTAAGGTTTAATACTTACATTCAAAATGTTACTTACATTAGGGGGGGGGGGGGAATCTGAATTTTAATCAACTTATCATGTAAAAGCTAGAATAAATGATAAAATATTACAAAAGTTGTTTTAAATCAATGTTGAACTTTGATTTTCATCTGTTTTAAACATGTATTACATGAAAAATCTCTTATGAAGAAAAAAAACAGATATTCATAATGCATATTCTTATCTTATTCTTATGTTCTTATAAAATCTGTATTGCAGATTTAGAAAAGCAAAATAAAAATGCTGTCATTTTAAAACTTATTGTGTTAGTAGAGTTCTATATTTTTATGCATGCAGCAGATATTTTCAGCAATTAAAAAAAGTCTAAGAAAGTGTAAATTTTATTTCAAATGTTTGTATACTACAAATGTTTGCGTAAAACTAAAATTATTTTGTGATATGCTTTTTCCTCTTTTTAATTCTGAAAATAATTTTCTTCACTCTTCTTTTGTTTTTATAAAACTCTTGATTTAATACATGTCAAATATATGAAAAAGACATAATAAATACATGAAAAAGACATAATAAATACATGAAAAAGACATGACAAATACATGAAAAAAAAAGAATTTATTAATTAGAAATATATATAAGTGAATATTAGAAAAATTCTAATTTATAATCATTAAAACATTGCCATTCAGGCATTCATTTCCTCTTCTTGGACCTCTCTTCTTTTTCTTGTCCATCATTTCGATATTTTTAGATGCAATTCATTATTTGATGGTTTCTTCAATTTCAAGGAAGGTGGAATAATCAAAAACAGCGAAGGTGGACTAAATCTGAAAAGAAATAAGGGTTTCAGTTTCTAAAAAATGCTGACCAGGTCACTTTTAATATTTTATGTTAACAAAATCATTTAAAATATCAAAATGAATCTTTCATAGCTGCAAACCTACCTCACTCTACCCTTTTTTATACACACATAAAAAAAAACTCCTGTAAAATAACTAGGAAACTTATCTATTATTTTCTGAAATCTATTTCTCAAAGCTGAAAATACACGCAAAATTCAACAAAATACTTCAAATAAAGTGTTGGGAAATATTTCTATATAGTAAAGCTAACTAAAAGCACATTAATGTTAATTAAGATACATTTTGATAATTTTCATTTAAACATACAAAATTTACAAAAAATGATACTGTATGAAGAAGTTTAGGTTTTTAGCATTGGAAAAGCTTATTGTGTGCCTCTGAAATTTACACTTAAATAACATTTAAAATACATAAAAAAAATATTTTTTCTGCTTAGGATAATCTATTCATTTGGTGCATTATTTAGTTCTTCATTGTAGTTCACTTGTAGTTTTATATTTTGAAGCAATTGTTGACATCAGATGGATAGTTATTAAAAAAGGACATTAGATAAATGATAAAAATATACGTGTATCTAAAAAAAGAAAAGGTGGTAGCATCAGAATAAAATAAACTACCTTCTTTTGACAACCAATAGATTATGAGCCTTTTAAAGAGGGGCGAAATGAGAGACACACTTTAAAATAATTATTCCAGAAATATTTTTTTAAAAAGGAAAATAAACATGTAATAAATCAAGTGCCAAATGAAATAGAAATAATCAACGTGACAGAAAACGCAAATTATTTAACACATATAGCTATTAATGTATAAGTAATATACACTATCAAAATAAGCATCAAATTCGTGATCTGAGAATCTATTGATCACATATTGTCTGAAAAAAGCTAAAGTTAATGAACTATTTTTTCCAATCATGACTAAAAAGCCTATTAGAATTTCATATTTAAGACATGCAAAACAAGCAATGTTTAAAAAATTTTGAAGATTTTGGAAGTTATTAAACAGATTTTGTTAAAAAATGGCAAGAAAATTCCTTAAAAATATACTTAAAATATGTAATCAACAAAGATTTCCGCTCCCCTATCATTAAAGATAGGCAAATCTTACAACTAGCATTACGTGTATAGAAGTCGGAAGGGGGGGGGGCACGTCATTTCAGATTTAAAAAATTGGAAAAACAGATAAAAAAGTTACAGAAGAAAGGGTAAACAACATAAAATTAATTTAAAGAATAGTAAAGATCACTTTTATTGTTTATTAATCATTAGAATGGATATTAATAATTCATAAAATTGTTAGAAGCAATGCCAATTTCATTTTCTTAGTTAAAATATAATATTTAATTTGAATATTTGAGAGCAGATGAGGGTTTTGAAAAATGAAAAAGCATTCACATATAATCTTCGTGACAAAATTGTTGCCATTTGACGTCTATGCTGCGAAATGACGTAAAATGACTTGTGAAATGGATTACTCTTTTAGAAAGGGGAAAACGATTCAGGTTATGTATTCTGCTTATTAATTTTGGAGATAAGAAGTGAGAATATTTAGTATCTTAGTAGAAAGACTTCCTTTCTTTTCTTTTTCAAAAATATATTTAATCTTAATTCTCCTATCCGCCTAAGTAAACGAAATACAAAAATAAAAAATTTTGCTCATTAAATAAATAACTATCTTACTAATACTACTTTCAGGAACAATAAAATAAATAATAATAATAATAAATTTCTTTCACAATTGCTTCTTCTTTTCTCCTCCCCCCTTTCCCTCAAGAATAAGTTTAAATTTTGAAATTTTTTTTATTAATATCTGCACTGTTTTTATCTTATTCTAGACATTGGACCAATACAAAAGGTTTACTTTTTTTTTTTTTATCAAAATGTCTACATTTTTTAACCTATCAATTCTGAATTTATCCATTCATGAACTTGAGTTTTAGTGAATAATCTTACTATCAATGAAGATTTTATGAAGAAAATAAGGTAAATTTTAGTCACATGGCAAAAACAAATATACGAAAATATTTTCAATTTATTTTAAACTTCTCATTTAAAAAATAAATAATTAAATGGCAAATTGATGGCTGTATGCGTACTTTTGATACACCATAATAATTTATGAAATTAGCTTGTAAATCTCTTGCACTTCAAAATACAATTCACAAAAATGATATCTTTTTCACACATACAAAAAAATTCCCATGAGTAATTTTTGAGAATTATTAATTTTCCCATATCAACTATATCAACAATGGATAAGAAAACTTGTGACTAGTAGTTATTTCTGATTAATATAAACTTTTAAAAGAGACTGGTTTTGATTGTTTTTTCTAAGACTAATTAAACAGTTTTTAAAGGTTTTGTAAGAAATTATGGACTATTTTTTAAGATTTTAAGACCAAAACAATTCCCCTAAAGTTTTCCTGAGATGTTTAAACTATGCTAAAGATACTGTAAATATTTTTAGAAACATTTCTCTATGGATATATATACATCTTTGGTAGATCACTTTTAACAAGATAAAGTCGAATTCTTCAGTTTTTAAAAGTGGGAGAAAGGAAAAAAAAAAAGAGGGGGGGGGGGCTCAATTTTTTTTTTTTTACTTTTTTTTTTAATTTATTTAAAAGTACTTCAAATATGTGTGACGGAGAAAAGGCATGATTTCTCTCCTCCTTTTCTAATAAAAATTATGTTATTCATGATAATTTTATTAGAAAAAAAGATTAATCAATATTAACAAAATATTATTTTCTTTTAATGTATGATCAGCAGTACAATAAAAAATCACAATTCTATTCATAAAAATGTTCTCATAATTCAATAAAAAGGATTTATACTTTAAATACTTTTTAAATGAAAATGAAAAAAAAAAATTCATTAAAGAAGCAATTAAATGCTTCCAAAAAGTTTTAATTGGTTTAATGGAATGTTTTGTATTAAAGTTTTTCTTCCCCATTAAAACATTCGACATGATTAATCAAAGTTCACGCATTTAAAATGCTAGCAATCCTCTATGATATAAAGCATTTTGTCAAGAAAATAAAGCTATAAAATTCAATATTTGAAAGGAACACACATAAAAGTGCTTTAAACATTAAAAATTGTAAGTTACGTACCTATGAACGTTCTATCAGAATTATCAGGGCTTCAGATTCACATGAAAGCAAAATATTCCAATTGCAGTATATATCTGAAATACAATAAGATGTTTTGTTTGTTTAAGTTTAATAGTTTTGTCATTATAAAATAATATAAAAATGTATTAATCTTTTCGCCACGTTTTGAAAATCTCAAGCATAAAATTGTAACCTGAAAATTATTATTATTATTATTATTATTTCAACTCTAAATTGAGTTTTATTATATTACTAATAATTACAAAAATGCAATTTATGATTTCATCAAAGAGTATAACTGTTAAATTACAAACCCGTTGAAATTTGCTTTAAATTTAGCGAAATTTTATTATTATTATTTAAAAAAATAATTATTAAAAATTGAAAATCCATTGGAATTTTTTTTTTTTTTTACTTAAAAAGCACAAATTATTTTGTTGTTGTAATTACTTTTACTAATAATAGAGTGTAGTATGTTAAAATTTAATGAAATACATATAATATGGATAAGTTTGCAAAATATTTATTATTTTCAAAAGAATCTCTAGCTATAAGAAACCCTTAAATTTAAAAAAAGGAGTTTTCAAAAAAAAAAAAAAAAAAAAAAAAAAGATTAAAAAAATAAAAAAGTAGTACATATTAAAATGATATATTCCTAAGTTTTGCAAACACAGGCACAAAATTGTAAGATTAAAATTATTATTATTATTAATTTTTAGATTAAGTCAGATTATATTTATTAATAATTACAAAGGGTCATTAAGTTGTTTCATTAAATTATATTTATTTAATTTAAATGGATATATATGTGATGAATTACAACTCAATTGAAATTTTATTATCAAAACAAAATAATATTAAACGGGATGAAAACTTCTTTGTTTTATTTCTAAAAATGTTTACTAACAATTGAAAATGCATTTGAAAGAATTCTTTTTACTTGGTAAACGCAAACTGTAGTGTTGTTATAACAGCATGATAAGTTAAGATTAAATTAAATGCATATACAACATATAATTTTTCAAGATATTTACCATTTCCAAGAAATCTATAACTATAAGGTAAACCTAAATTTAAGAAATGAAGTTTATTAAAAGACGTTTTCGATTAAGAAAATGACAAAATATTAAAATTCGCCTTTCCAAGTTTTGCAAACCCAGACAAAAAATTGTAAGCTTAAATTATTATTATAAATTTTATTATTCTCATTTAATTTTAAATTAAATCATATCATATTTATAATAATTACAATGGCTTATTAAGTTATTTATTTAATTCAAAAGGATATAAATAAGATAAATTACAACGCAATTGAAACTTGCTATTTGATACAGAGTAATATTAAATGGAACGAAAAAAATTGTGCAATTTCTCAATATTTTAAAAATTAATTGAAAATGCATTTGAAAGAATTATTTTAACTTTAATAGCACAAATTTTTGTATTGCTATAATTATCTATATTAATAAAAGAACATAAGTTAAAATTAAATGAAAATAATAAAAAAGATATATTAAAATTACATTTTCGCAACTTTTGCAAACTCAGCCACAATATTGTAATAAAAAATATTATTTAACTTTAAATCAAATCAGTTTAAATTTATAATAAATTCAAATTCTTCTTCGGTTGTTCCATTAAACTGTCTTTAAAAAAAAAAAAAAAAAAAAAAAAAAAAAAAAACTTAAATGGAGATAAATGTGATAAATAAAAACACAATTGACGTTTGCTATCAAACCAAAGCATTATTAATTAGAACGAAATTTTCTTTCGTTTAATTTCTCAATATTTTAAAAATAAAAATTGATATTGTGTTCAAAAGAATTATTTTAACTATAAAAACACAAATGGTTGCATGAATATAATTATATTAATTAATGAAAGTACATGATAGTTAAAATAAAACAAAATATATATGAAATCCATAACTTTTCAAGATATTTATTTTCTAAAAATATATAACAATAGAAAAGCTCAATTTTTAAAAAATAAGTTTAAAAAAACTTCGCTATTAAGAATATTGAAAAAGAAATGTTAAAATTACATTTTCGCAAGTTTTCTAAACCCAAGCACAATGTTGTAAATATATATATATATATACGCCCATGGGATAAACTAGTTTTTCCTAGGCCAAACCGGTCTATCCTAACGCCCATCGGATAAACTAGTTTTTCCTAGGCCAAACCGGTTTATCCTAACGCCCATCGGATAAACTAGTTTTTCCTAGGCCAAACTAGTCTATCCTAAGGCCCATAGGACAAACTAGTTCTTCCTAGGCCAAAGTAGTTTGGCCTAACTCTTATAGGATAAACTAGTTTAGCCTGCTGGTTATTGGTCTGAACTAGTTTATCTTAGGTCGATCTAATTTATCCTAGGCCAATTCAATTTGGCGTGATTTTATTTGATTTAATGACCGCCTCAGCGCCAAAATTCTAGTTTGTCCTAGGCTGATCTAGTTTATCCTAGGCCAATGTAATTTTACGTGTTTTTAGCTCATGGGCGTCTAGGCCAAAGAAAAAATGAGCTCACAGGTTCTGTATGTATGTATGTACGCATGTATGTACGTACGTATGTACGTAACGCGATAACTCTTGATAGAAATAATGTAATTTAACATGTTTTTATCTCATCAGCTACCAAAGACTGAGAACTAATGTGCCCGTGGCTTCTGTATCTATGTATGTACGTAACGCAATAATTTTTCATAGAAATACTCGATTTGCATCAAACTTTCAATATTGGTTTATTCTAATGAGGAGCTTTTCTGATTAATTTTGGGAGGTCATTGGAGAAGAATAAGGACGGAGGGGACGAGAGGCTGATTCGGCCTTTCCCTTAATTCAAATAAATGGATTTCTATGGATTATTAGCATATTTTATTCAAATTTTAGATATAGGAGTATTCTGTTGAGGCGCCTTCATTAGTTGTGGGTGTCAATTGTTTAAGTATAAATGGAGGGGAGAATAGGGGTAACGCCCCATAATTTATGTAAATGCTTTTTTCACGCAGAATTTACTGATTTACTTCAAATTTTAGAAATAGATTCATTCTGGTAAGGCGTTTCCCTAATTGGTTTTGGGGATTAATTGAATAAGAACAAAGGGAAGAACGGGGTAATCCCGCCTAATTTTGTTAAATGGGTTTTTCATGAAGGATTAACCGATTTCCTGCAAATCTTAGATTTGTTCCTTCTGATAAAGCGATTCACTGATTAATTTTGGTGGTTCTTTGGTTTTCAGAAATTTATTTCCTTCCTTAAAATATATAAATTTGCTATAATACAGAATTATCCAATTTGCTTAAAATTTTGGACATGAATTCATTTGATCAGGTACTTCTTTAATTAATTTGGGTCTTTTCCTATGGTTATGTATAATGGGTTAGTGGACGATTTATCGCTTACCTTAAATTAGATAAATGGGTTTTTATGCCGTATTATCCGATTTGCCGTAAAATTTGAATACAGCTTATAATTTTTTCTTTAAAAGTCGTCCCCCAGGGGAATACCTTCTTTAGGTATTTACGGGTTTCGCGACCCCGGGTTCCCGAGCGATCTTTCTCCTTTCCTTTTTTCTTCTCCTTTTTAGTTGTCTATCCTTTTTTCTTTGTTTCACACTTTTTAATCTTCTCTTTTCAGTTTGTTATCCCTCTTTGTTCTAGTTCTTGTTTGATATTTATACTAATTAATCTGTTGTCATTATTCTTTGTTCTACTAACTTTGTTATCAATCTTTTGTTTGAAAAAAAAAAAAAAAGAAAAAAAAATTAAAAATGTTTAAAGACAAAAAAACACCATTTTTTAAGCTCCCTCGTACATTACTTTTTATACAATAGTGGTTTTTTTTATTCACGTGAGACACCCTGGGTGTTGAGGTTTCTTTTAACCTCATCGACTCGTCTCTTCCTTTTTAGGTTGATATCGAGTCCCAGGGTGCAGGGCATCTCTGAGCTCTGGTTCCAAGTACGGGGGGCGCCATGCTTGCATGGTGATTGTTAGGAGTAACACCGGAAGACTGGTGCCTTTCGATGTAAGGGCCGGCTGTAGGTTGGACAGAGCTGTAAAGGCTTACCTACGGCTACCCATTCTCCTTGGAAAAGAACCGGAGCTTCGGAGATGCTATCGAGTTTAACCCAATGTTCGAAAAACGTGGGGGTCTGTTGAAAATAGTTTTCACCCTTTTGAGACCTGCACCAGACGTAACGGTAAGAAGAAGGGTCGGTGACCAGGCCCGATGCCTGGCGTTTTATATTTTTCTCTCTCAATTATGGCTACAAATTTAGGGATTAAAACATGCGATGTGGAGGCCCCACAAGCTAATAAAGGAAAAAGTGATTTTTTGAGTACTTCGGTAACAACCACGTCTTGGGCTGACAGAGTAGAATCTGCTCTAGTTGACAGTCCCCAAACACATTCCATGAATATATCTGAAAGGTTTTTTGTTGTAAAACGTTTAGAGGGGAATTTTGACCATACCTCTCCCTTCCTAATTCATAAGTCTATCCAAGGATTGGTTGGTGAGCCAAAAAACATAAAAAAACTGCGATCTGGTGAACTTTTTGTGGAAGTTAGCAATAGCCAACAAGCAGCAAACTTAAAAAAATGCACACATTTTGCAAATATTCCTGTTTCTGTATCTCCACATAGAACTCTTAATACTTCTCGCGGAGTGATCTCTGAATCGGACCTCCTGCATGTTAATGAAGATGAAATATTAGAAAACTTAAAGGAACAAAATGTTATAGCAGTTAAACGAATAAAAATTTTCCGTAATGATGAACAAACACCAACCAATAAAATTCAAATACCAACAAAGCATATTATACTTACTTTTGGCTCACCTAATTTACCCAAATCCATAAAGGCTGGATACTTATCATGTTCCATTAGACCATACATCCCGAACCCTATACGTTGCTTTAAATGTCAACGTTTTGGACATTCCAAAATTTCTTGTCGTGGCAAATTGACCTGTGGTCGGTGCGGTACGGTTGATCATGAAAGTGACAATTGTAGTGCTACCGCTCATTGTGTAAATTGTAAGGGAGATCATCCATCATACTCAAAAGCCTGTGAAATGTGGAAAAAAGAAAAAGAAATTCAAACAATACGCACGAAAGAAAATATATCTTACCCTGAAGCTAGAAAAATAGTTGAATCCAGAACACCCATAGTTGGTGTTTCATATGCCACTGCTTTATCTAAAACAAACCATAAAACCCATCAAACTATTGCAACTCAAACAGATTTCCCTGTAGAAATAAATTTCAAACCAAAGCAAAAAGATACCTTGGCTAATAAATCTGGTAAGACAACTACATCTACACAATCTATGCCTTCAAAGTCAATGAATTCTATTCCTCCCAAATTGCCACAAAGTTCCTCTTCTAATTCCTCTCAATACTTATATCATAATTCCCTTCCTCCTAAACCCACACTTAATAAAAGATGTTCTCAAAACACAACTAAAACACCTCCTCTAAAGTCAAACATCAGATCAGATATTGAAAAACATACCCTACGTATTAAATCAGCTGCACTAATCGAAAATCCACCCAAAAAGAAGAAAAATAAGACATCTAGAAATGATACTCTTAACCAACAGAATCAAAAAGATGAAACACATATGGATGAGGATGCCTTAAATCTTCATCCTGAAAGGGATGAAGTATTGGACGATGGAGATAGTAGCATGTCTACTACCTCCGAAACAAATGACATAGATATACATATCTAACGTTCCTTTCATGTCTAATATCTCGTGGAACTGCCGTGGTTATCACAATAAATATGACGAAATCCGAAATATTCTCTCTGACCATCAACCACTATGCCTAGCTCTCCAGGAAACCCATTTAAGACCTATTGACAAAGCGAAATTACGCAACTATGCAACTTACAGAAAAGACTTTACAGGTAGTGACAGGGCCACTGGTGGAGTGGCTCTCTTTATTTCTCGTAATTTACCCCATTCACAAATCAACTTAAATACCAACTTACAAGCAGTTGCAATCAGAGTTCATATAAACAGACTTATTACCATCTGCTCTATTTACTTACCACCAAACACTTCTATTCAGCCAACAAACCTTGATAGTCTCCTTCTTCAACTCCCCACTCCTTTCATCATTGTGGGAGATTTTAATGCCCACAGTCAACTATGGGGTAATCATGACTCTAACCAACGTGGCGATATGATAGAGAAATTAATATCTGACAATGGCTTATGCCTACTCAATAATGGAGATCATACTTACTTTCATGAACCATCACGCACTTTCCATGCAATAGACCTAACCATCTGCTCCCCATCTATTTATCCATATTGGAACTTCTGGGTTTCCAATGACCTCCACGGCAGTGACCATTTTCCAATCTTTATTTCACAGACTACTCCTGATAGGGATTCTAATATGTGTGCTAAACGTTATATCTATGACAGAGCCAATTGGCCAACTTTCACCAACCTCGCCAAAATTACAAGTGATATGACCACAGGTAACATAGACGATGCACTTGATAATATCACTCAATGTATTATCAATGCTGCAGATATTAGTATACCTAAAACTTCCTCTAATTCAAGACATAGGAAACCATGGTGGAACAATGAATGTCAAAAGGCGAAAAAAGAGCAACAGAAGGCATGGGGCAAATTCCGGAGGTATCCTAATGATGCTAACTATATCGCATATAAAAAAGCAAAGGCAGAAGCTAGAAAAGTCAGGCGTAAAAGCCAACGTGATTCCTGGATAAACTACATCTCTAGCATTAACTCCAACACATCAAGTAAAGAACTCTGGAATAAAGTGAAAAAATGTATGGGACTGTACTCAGAAAATCATATCTCTATTTTAAAACAAAATGGACAAACCGTTGCTTCACCTCAGAACATCGCTGACACAATGGGAAATACCCTGGCATCTATATCAAGCTCTGACTCTTACTCGGAACCTTTTTTAACTTATAAAAGACAAACTGAAAGAACAAGGCTTAATTTTAATTCTCATGACTCACATGCTTATAATGAACCATTTATTATTTCAGAGTTGATAAAATGTTTGAAGGAAAGTCGTTTATCTGCCCCAGGCCATGATGGGATTACTTATACTATGCTCAAGCACCTTTCTCCTTTCTCTCTCAATAATCTCCTATCCTTTTTTAACAGGATATGGATTGAGCAGAGCTTTCCAAATGCTTGGTGCAGAGCTATAATTATACCTTTCCCTAAACCAGGGAAAGATACAACTAATCCCAATAATTACAGGCCTATTGCCCTTTCTAGCTGCCTTTGCAAACTTCTTGAAAAGATGGTCAATTGCCGCCTCATGCATGTTTTAGAAATGAACAATTGCCTCGCTGCTTTTCAAAGTGGCTTTCGACGTGGTAGGTCTACTATCGATAATTTAATTCATCTTGAACACTACATTCGGACAACTTTTCTTAAACGCAGACATTTGGTTTCAGTATTTTTCGACATGGCGAAAGCTTATGATAGAACATGGCGTTATGGCATCCTCCGCGACCTTTTTAATCTGGACTTTCGAGGGAATCTCCCTATTTTTATTAAAAACTTTCTAGCTATTCGTCTATTTCAAGTCCGAATTGGTGGAATTTTATCTAGGTTTTATGAACAAGAAGAGGGTGTTCCACAGGGCAGTGTCCTGAGTGTCACCCTCTTTGCTATTAAAATAAATGGTATTCTCGGTCAACTCCCCCCTTCTGTGAAGGGAGATTTATATGTTGACGATTTTAGGATTATGTGTATGGGAGAAGATATGCGTTTTATCGAAAGACAGTTGCAAATTGCTATTAGAAATATTCTTAATTGGACTAATAAAAATGGTTTTGTTATCTCTGATGACAAAACTTCTTGTGTGCACTTTTGTAGACGTAGGGATCTGCATCCAGACCCTGAAATTTTTATCGGATCAACACAAATTCCTGTTGTAGACAACGTCCGCTATCTAGGCCTCTATTTTGACAGTAAACTTACATTTTTACCTCATGTTTTACAATTACGGACAAAATGTGAAAAAACGCTAAATTTAATTAAGGTACTTTCTAATACTTCTTGGGGAGCAGACCGTACCTCTCTTCTTAAGATCTATCGGGCTGTCATCCGTTCAAAAACTGACTATGCCTGCCAGGTCTATGGCTCTGCACGAAAGTCTGTTCTTAAGAAACTTGACACGGTGCACCATAGCGCACTTCGTGTTTGCTCTGGTGCATTTCGCACATCACCAGTTTTAAGCTTATATGTTGATTGTAACAAACCTTCACTCTACCATATTCGTGAAAAACTTTCGTTGGATTTGTTTTACCGTATTCTTTCACATCCCGGCCACCCACTTCATACTTTAATTTTAAATACCGACAATGATATTCATTACCAGCATCGCCCATCTTGCATCCCACCTTTTGGTGTCAGAATGAGAAGCATAACCAATAATAGCCCTCTGAGTAACATTGAGGTGAGTACTTGTCCACTGCATATTTATCCTCCTTGGCACCCACCTGATATTAAAACCCTTCATCCTTTTAAAAATTACGATAAAAAGAATTTACCTGCTGCTGCTTTTCAACAATTATTTGCTGCACATCGTGCAGATTATAGGAATTTTACCGACATTTATACGGATGGCTCAAAGAGTGGAAATAAAGTTGGTTGTGGCGTTTTTTATAATAATGTTTCATTGAGTTATCAACTTCATCCCTCTGTTTCTATATTTACAGCTGAATTAATCGCAATAGAGAGAGCCATGGTTCACATATCTAATCATCGTAACACATCCTTCATTATATATACTGACTCAAATAGTTCTATTGACGCACTTAAATCTTTTAAAAGACATGCTTATGTCAGTGCCATCCTGGACTTTTACATTAAATTGACTAGACGAGGTTATAATATTTTATTTTGCTGGATACCTGGACACATGGGTATCCCTGGTAATGAAAAAGCAGACGAGGCGGCAAAACTTGCTCTTAATCCATTATACCATAAAGTACCATTCTCAGACGCTAAACTAATTATAAACCACTTTATTCATAATAACTGGCAAGAAAGTTGGAATTTAGAAATAAATAATAAACTACATTATATCAAACCAATTATCTTGACCTGGCCTCCGAACTATCCAAGAAAAACAGATGTTCTTTTGACTCGTCTGAGAATTGGACACTCTAGGATGACTCATAAACATCTTTTATTAAGGGAGGATGCACCCATGTGTCCACACTGTCATTTTGATTATCTTACCATTCATCATATTTTGACGGACTGTCCGGGTCTCCGGCACCTTTATAGACTGTATTTTAAAACTTCATCACCACTATTGACAAACCTCATTGGGGAAACACCTCATGGGGCACTCTTTGCTTTCTTAAAACATGCAGGCTTTTATTTTATGATTTAGGACCTCTTTAAACTTTAACTTTGACTTTCCGGCAATCTGGATGGAAACCCCATCCAGATGCCTTTCTTGTTATTAGCACCTTTACAAAATACTTGTCTTTATTTTTTTAAATATGTTTTTTTACAGTTTTCCGACTATATCTGGATGGGATACCCCATCCAGATAGCCTTTTCTATTTTGTTTTTTTATAATTTTGTCTTTGTTTGGCGCAGCATGTCCCTAATGGGATTTTGCGCCATTAAACCCTATACAACCAACCAACCATCTTTAAAAGTCGAATCCCTGAATTGTTTTGAGGGTTTAATGATTAAGTATAAATGGAGGAATGTGGGATTACCCTTTCTAAATCAGATGAATGGTTTTTTGAGCAGAATTATCTGATTTGGTTCAAATTTTGGATAATTGTTTAATTTTATAAAGCGTATCTGTGGTTAGTTTTGGGGGTTCAATGGTTAAATATAAGTGGAGGAAAGGGAAAAAAGTAATTCAACATACTTTATTTTTCGAGGGTGTTATTCTATAAAAAAATAGCTGAAATACACAATGACTGTAAATAGCCTGTGAATGCAAAGCCATCAGTTTAATTGGGCAATATTCTTTTTAATATTGATCCCAACTACTGCTCCATTGCTAACCTTGTGCAAAGTGGTTTTTCTCATCACCATTATAATATATTTTTTCGATGCGTGGTAGAATACTGTTAGAAGTTTACACGGGCCAGAATTTCGAGTTCCGGGCCCCGCCTTTCCCGAAGGAAAGTTATTTTGCCGTGACTCTGTGTAAAAATTAAAAGTTCAGCCTGAGCCCTGCCTCTACAAAAATATGTGAAAAAAGATTCAGTCCCGCTCATTCTGGCCCTACTCAATTTCTGCAAAAAATTCAGATTTTACTTAATATACAATTAGGATTCCTTTAAAAAATACTGCATACATACATATTGGATAAATTTACAATGTATTTTTAAATTACGAGGTGTTCACAGAATGAAAAATACACAATGTATTATTGATTATTTAGTTTCTTAGACCTTTCAATATTGAAATGAGGATTCATTAAATAATTAATGTAGTTTAGAACAAAAGAAAAAAAAGAAGAGTTATAAACATCATAACTAAACTGTTCAGTAAAAAGTAAATTTGTGAATATGTTTCTCTGTCATTCCTTAAGACTTTTCTCAAATCCAAAAGAGCTACATCCTAACACATTTAAGAATTAATTCATTTTCGGAAAGGCATAAGATTAACAGGCATTCTCACTCAGAAAATATGTAATCGAATGGCATTAACCATTTTTCAATAAAAGCGATGTACCTTTGAGAAAATACTATTAAAGCTACGTTTTGAATCGAATTTTCGGTTACGACTTCACGGAAAAAAAAACTTGACGCCGTGACAAGAATAACTTATGTGTCGACAAGAAATTAATTTCTAAAAAATGGTAAACGCTGTTCGATTCTAAATTATGTTCACCTCCAATCTGGCTCGAATATGCAATAATAATAATAATAATAAATGCAAGCCTGATCTCAGTTGGCACGAGCCTGCAGGAAAAAAAACATGTAAAATGCATTATGTCTTTAGGGTGGACATGTGAAATTCCTGTATTGATGTTATAAGCAATTACTCTTGACACACATTTATACTTATTCTAGTGAAAGACATGTTTTTTACCGGCCAAACCCGATTTCGAGCCAAATTAGATTAGCCTAGGCCAAACTATTTTATCTTAACGCCAATTATATAAACTAGATTACCTACGCCAAACTTGTTTATCTATATGTCCGTAAGAAAAACCAGTTTTCACTAGGTAAGAGGGAAATCCGTCATTTTTCCTTCATACTTTACCATTAAACCCTCAAAACTATTCAGGAATTGCCTTATCAGAAAGAACCTATAACCAAAATTGAAGCAAATCCGTAATTTCTGCGTTAAAAACCATGTATCTAAATTATGGGGGGGAGGTACCTACATTGCCCTTTCTTTAACGCTTAAACAATAAACATCCACAACTAATCCCGGAGGCGCCTTGTCAGACTAATCCTATATCTAACATTTTAAATGAAAACTGATAATTCTGCATGATAAATGCATTTCTCTAAATTAACGGTGGGGGATTAGACTCCCGTTCGCCCCCTTTATTCTTATTCAGTGAATTTCCAAAACTAATCAGAAAAGTATCTTATCAGAAGGAACCTACATCCAAAATTTGAAGCTTATCGGATATTTATATCAAGAGTTATAGTGTTACGTACATTCATACGTACATACGTACATACATGCGTACGTGCATACATACAGAACCTCTGAGCCCTTTATTTCGCTGTCTTTGACGCCCGTGAGCTAAAAACACGGATAATTACATTGGCCTAGGTCAAACTAGATCAGTCTAGGAGAAACTAGAATGTTGGCGCTGATTCAGTCATTGAATTCAATAAAATCACGCCAAACTGAATTGGCCTAGGATAAACTAGTTCAGACCAATAAACAGCAGGCTGAACTAGTTTATCCTATAAGAGTTAGGTCAAACTAGTTTGGCCTAGGAAAAACTAGTCTATCCGATGGGCGTTAGGATAAACCGGTTTGACCTAGGAAAAACTAGTTTATCCGATGGGCATTAGGATAGACCAGTTTGGCCTAGGAAAAACTAGTTTATCCGATGGGCGTTAGGATAGACTAGTTTGGCCTAGGCCAATCTAATTTGGCCTCAAATCGGGTTTGGCCTGTAACATATATATATTAATTTAAATGAACTCAGATTATATTTATAATAATTACAAATTCTCTTTCAATTGTTTCATTAAACTACTTTTTTTTTTTACTTAAAAGGGAATAAATGTGAAAGAGAATTTCTTTTGTTTAATTTCTCAATATTTTTAATGACAGTTGAAAATAATTTCGAAAGAATTATTTTAACTTTCGAAGCACATATTATTGCATGGATATAGTTATTTTTACTATTAAAATAACACAATAAGTTAAAATATAATCAAATAGATATGAAATACATAATTTTTCAAGATATTTATTATTTTCTAAAAATCTATAATAATAAGGAAAACTTGAAATAAAAAAATCATATTATAAAAAAGAAATTTACCATCAAGAAAATGAAAAAAGAAATATTATAAAATTACATTTTCGCAATCGCATACAAGTTTTGGAAATCCAAGTTCAAATTTATAAGTTAAAATTATTATTATTATTATTATTATTTAAATCAAGTTAGGTGGCTAAGACTCATTAAATTGTTTCATTTAACTAACATCATAAAATGTAAAAGGAAATAAATGTGATAAGTTACAACATAATTGAAATTTACTATCAAAACAAAATAAAATTAAATTGAACAATTATTTACAGTATTTTTCAATGTATTACACAATATTTTATTTCTTCTGCTTAATTTGTGAAAATATTTTTAATAACAATTGAAAATGCATTTGAAAGAATTATTTTAACTTTAAAAGCACAAATTGTTGTAGTTGTATAAGAAGTAAAGTAATTTTGTTAGTAGTAAAGTAATTTTATAAAAAGTACTCTTGAAGCATTCAACTAATAAAAGAAGATAAAAAGTTAAAATAAATTAAATATGTATAAAATGCACAATCTTCCAATGTATTTATTATTTTCTATAAATTTATAATTATAATAGAATCTTATATTTAAAATAATGAGAATTATGATTTTTCCATTAAGACGATGTTAAATATTTTCTCAAATTCTGCAAATGCAGTCGCTAAATTCTAAGATAAATTATTATTATTATTATTATTATTATTATTATTATTATTATTATTATTATTATTATTACTATCAGCATTTAACTTTCAGTCAAGTCAGATTATGTAAATAATAATTACAAAGGCTCATTACGTTGTTTCGTCAAACTATTCTCTATTTAATTTAAAAGGATTTAAATGCGATAAATTGCAATGCAGTTGAAATTTGCTATCAAAATAAAGCAATATTGAAATGAAAAAAAAATGTCTTTATTTAATTTTTCAAACATTTTTAGTAAGAATTAAAAATTCCTTTGAAAAAAATATTTTAACTTCAAAAGAACAGATTTTCGTATTATTATAGTTATCTATATTAATAAATGAACCTGATAAGTTAAAATTAAATGAAATCTACATAAAATATATAATTTTCCAAAATACTTGTATTTTGAAAAATTATATAACGTGATAAGTTAAAATTAAATGAAATCTACATAAAATATATAATTTTTCAAAATACTTGTATTTTTCTAAAATCCTCTAAGAAACTTATATTTAATAAAATGAAATTTTCAAAAAAGAAATTTAGCATTAGCAATTTAGAGTTTATTGAAGTTACATTTTTCCAAATTTTGCAAAGAAAGGCACAAAATTATCAGCTGTTAATAATAATTATTATTATTATTATTATTATTATTATTATTATTATTATTATACTTTAAATTAATTTAGATTATATTCATAATAAATACAAAGGTTTCACTGTTCACAGTTTGGAACTTGATTATTGATTGACAACCTATGCAATTATAACAAATTATTTACCGCTATATGCTATTGTATATTGTTCTTGAGTATTTTCTCAAATTTCAAAAACATTTAAATTTCTAACGGCAAAATGTAAATAATAATTAAAGCGACAAAAACAATAATATATTTTTTTAACAAAATCGAATTTACATTTTCCTTATACCTGTGATAAATGCTTAAACATAAATATTTTTTTTTTCAAAAGTTGAAATCAACCTTATATTTTATAGGAAAAAATAAAGACATCATTATTATGTTGGAAAATATATGTTCTGTATTACAAATAATGCAATGTTCCCATTTGGGAACATTGGCGTTTAAACGGTTAAAAGGAAATAATTATAAAAAATACGACAAAATTTCAAAATATAATTTGCATAGTTTTAAGGGGGGGGGGAATTATTTATCATAATTTAGAAATCAATATTATAAAAGTACACACTTTTAGGCCAAAAAGAGAAACCCACAAAAACAAACTGCAGATGAAATTCTTGCTAAATTTAGAGATTATGATATGATGAGATATATAAATATGATTAATGATAATTTGATTTCATGTTAGTGATATTTACAAAGAACACAACTATCAACAATGAAATAAATACGATATATTATAATAAGCTCTTAATCAAAATAGTTTAATTCTAATAAGAATAATTGCATTTTTATCTGCTAAAACATTTAAAATATAATACCAGTTTTCGATCCAAAAATAATCAAAACAAGAAAGAAAAAATCACGCGTCAAGCATAGATTATGAAGCACTTTAAAGCACATTCAGAATAATGTAATAAAACTGCACCCTTTGTAAAATGATTTGTACAGTAATAAAACACCTTCTTTTTATTTTCCGATAAATTAATAACAGTTATAAGCGATTGTTGCCCCATGACGGCAACGTTTCTTAAGCAAGAAATGTTTCCAGTATCCCGCGTAAAAAGGGGCTGATTTACGTAAGATATCTGGCAAAGTTAGTTACATAAAATGACAAGAGTTAAATAAAACAAGTTTTAAAGAATACTTTTTTTCAAAATAATCTGCAATCATGATCTCAAATTAAAAAAAAAAAAAATCACATAATATTTACCTGAAGTATGAAATATTTTCTCTGATAATACAATTAAAACAACAGCTTTTTAATCAAGCTATCGGAAATCTGGTTTTTAACAGTCAATTAAAGAAAAGAATTACACGATCGGATGACGAAGTAAAACATGAAAAGCTGTTTTAGATTCGTTGGCATTTCCTGTTCTACCCTTTGTGAAATTTGCTGATTTCAGTACAATACAAGTCTTATCTTTAAAAAGGAAAAAAGCATGAGGTTTTTTTTTATTTGCTATAATGTTATTTCTCAGTATAATTCTCATTTCATCTACGTTTTATATACGCTTCGTTTATTACTTGGCTATAATTATATAAAATGCATTCTGTGTCTATATTTTTACATGGGAAAATAATAATTTATCACACTTTTTAAAAGTTTAGAAAAATAAAATAATAATGGATTATATGTTCAATATATGTCAGGCAAATGTCGCTCTTTATGGCAAATTATCGCTCCGGTCCTGTTATAAAATAACATACGAAGGAAATACATAGAAATATTAAAAACATTGCACACCTCCTATAAAGCAAAAACGTAACCTATCAAAGTAATAGCAAATCACAAAACCCCCAATTTTTCTTTTAATCGGATTGAATTATTAAATATAAATAATGATAATTGTGTTAAAATAATACTTATTTTAAATATAATACAGAGAAACTTAATAGCATAGTTGAAGTAGTTAACAACATTTATCAAAGATCTTCCATGAGTATTAACTTATTACACTTTACTGAAATATGTGCGTTAGTTATTTATAACACAATAAAGAGAAATGCAATTTCATTAAAGCTAAGAAATAAGTACAAAGACCAAACTTACTTTTAGCCCGCAACAGATTCATGAGCTTGTGATTTATTTAAATCATTCCTGATTATGACGAGAAAAAATCTAATAAAACAATCACTGCAACAGGAAACAAATGGCGGCGGGGCGGAGTGCATTATGGGATAGACATAGCCATTAGAGTTGCGAAACGGCAGATGGCGCTACAAAAACGTCACTGAAAAAAAACGCCATGACCGTAAAATTCCATTTTTGCACAAAAAAGAACTATTAACAGCCCTTTTTGCTGTTTTTTCTTCCGTTTTTTCTTACAGTGTGGAACTGCCGTGGTTATCACAATAAACATGACGAAATCCGTAATATCCTCTCTGACCATCAACCACTATGCCTAGCTCTCCAGGAAACTCATTTATGACCTATTGACAAAGCGAAATTACGCAACTATGCAACTTACAGAAAAGACTTTACAGGTAGTGACAGGGCCACTGGTGGAGTGGCTCTCTTTATTTCTCGCAATTTACCCCATTCACAAATCAACTTAAATACCAACTTACAAGCAGTTGCAATCAGAGTTCATATAAACAGACTTATTACCATCTGTTCTATTTACTTACCACCAAACACTTCTATTCAGGCAACAAACCTTGATAGTCTCCTTCTTCAACTCCCCACTCCTTTCATCATTGTGGGAGACTTTAATGCCCATAGTCAACTATGGGGTAATCATGACTCTAACCAACGTGGCGATATGATAGAGAAATTAATATCTGACAATGGCTTATGCCTACTCAATAATGGAGATCATACTTACTTTCATGAGCCATCACGCACTTTTCATGCAATAGACCTTACCATCTGCTCCCCATCAATTTATCCATATTGGAACTTCTGGGTTTCCAATGACCTCCACGGCAGTGACCATTTTCCAATCTTTATTTCACAGACTACTTCTGATAGGGATTCTAATATGTGTGCAAAACGTTATATCTATGACAGAGCCAATTGGCCAGCTTTCACATACCTTGCCAAAATTACAAGTGATATGACCACAGGTAACATAGACGATGCACTTGATAATATCACTCAATGTATTATCAGTGCTGCAGATATTAGTATACCTAAAACTTCCTCTAATTCAAGACATAGGAAACCATGGTGGAACAGTGAATGTCAAAAGGCGAAAAAAGAGCAACAGAAAGCATGGGGCAAATTCCGGAGGTATCCTAATGATGCTAACTATATTAAATATAAAAAAGCAAAGGCAGAAGCTAGAAAAGTCAGGCGTATAAGCCAACGTGAATCCTGGATAAACTACATCTCTAGCATTAACTCCAAAGCATTAACTCCAACACATCAAGCAAAGAACTCTAGAATAAAGTGAAAAAGTGTATGGGACTGTACTCAGAAAATCATATATCTATTTTAAAACATAATGGGCAAACAATTGCTTCACCTAAAAACATCGCTGAGACAATAGGAAATACCCTAGCATCCATTTCAAGCTCTGATTCTTACTCGGAACCTTTTTTAACTTATAAAAGACAAACTGAAAGGACAAGGCTTAATTTTAATTCTCATCACTCATATGCATATAATGAACCATTTATTATATCAGAGTTGATAAAATGTTTGAAAGAAAGTCGTTTATCTGCCCCAGGCCATGATGGGATTACTTATATTATGCTCAAGCACCTTTCTTTCTTCTCTCTAAACAATCTCCTATCATTTTTTAACAGGACATGGAATGAGCAGAGTTTTCCAATTGCTTGGTGCAGAGCTATAATTATACCTTTCCCTAAACCAAAGAAAGACTCAACTAATCCCAAAAATTACAGGCCTATAGCCCTTTCTAGCTGCCTTTGCAAGCTTCTTGAAAAGATGGTCAATTGCCGCCTCATGCATGTCTTGGAAACGAACAATTGCCTTGCCGCTTTTCAAAGTGGATTCCGACGTGGTAGGTCTACTATCGATAATTTAATTCATCTTGAACATTACATTCGGACAGCTTTTCTGAAACGCAGACATTTGGCCTCAGTATTTTTCGACATGGCGAAAGCCTATGATAGAACATGGCGTCATGGTATCCTCCGCGACCTTTTTAATCTGGACTTTCGAGGGAATCTCCCTATCTTTATTAAAAACTTTCTTGCTATTCGTCTATTTCAAGTCCGTATTGGTGGAAATTTATCTAGATTTTATGAACAAGAAGAGGGTGTTCCCCAGGGCAGTGTCCTGAGTGTCACCCTCTTTGCTATTAAAATAAATGGTATTCTTAGCCAACTCCCCCCTTCTGTGAAGGGGGATTTATACGTTGACGACTTCCGGATTATGTGTATGGGAGAAGATATGCGTTTTATCGAAAGGCAATTGCAAATTGCTATTAGAAATATTCTTAATTGGACTAATAAAAATGGTTTTGTTATCTCTGATGACAAAACTTCTTGTGTGCACTTTTGTAGACGTAGGGATCTGCATCCAGATCCTGAAATTTTTATCGGATCAACACAAATTCCTGTTGTAGACAACGTCCGCTATCTAGGCCTCTATTTTGACAGTAAACTTACTTTTTTACCTCATGTTTTACAATTACGGACAAAATGTGAAAAATCGCTAAATTTAATTAAGGTACTTTCTAATACTTCTTGGGGAGCAGACCGGACCTCTCTTCTTAAGATCTATCGTGCTGTCATCCGTTCAAAAATTGACTATGCCTGCACGGAAGTCTGTTCTTAAGAAACTTGACACGGTGCACCATAGCGCACTTCGTGTTTGCTCTGGTGCATTTCGCACATCACCAGTTTTAAGCTTATATGTAGATTGTAACGAACCTTCACTCTACCATATTCGTGATAAACTTTCTCTGGAGTTATTTTACCGTATCCTTTAACATCCCGGCCATCCACTTCATACTTTAATTTTAAATACTGACAATGATATTCATTACCAGCATCGCCCATCTTGCATCGCATCTTTTGGTGTCCGAATGAGAAGCATAACCAACAATAGCCCTCTGAATGACATTGAAGTGAGTACTAGTCCACTGCATATTTATCCTCCTTGGCACCCACCTGATATTAAAACCCTTCATCCTTTTTAAAAATTACGATAAAAAGAATTTACCTGCTGCTGCTTTTCAATAACTTTTTGCTGCACATCGTGCAGATTATAGGAATTTTACCGACATTTATACGGATGGCTCAAAGAGTGGAAATAGAGCTGGTTGTGGCATTTTTTAAAATAATGTTTCATTGAGTTATCAGCTTCATCCTTCTGTTTCTATATTTACAGCTGAGTTAATCGCAATAGAGAAAGCCATGGTACACATATCTAATCATCATGAAACATCCTTCATCATATATACTGACTCAAATAGTTCTATTGACGCACTTAAATCTTTTAAAAGACATGCTTATGTCACTGCCATCCTGGATTTTTATATTAAATTGACTAGACGAGGTTATAATATTTTATCTTGCTGGATACCTGGACACATGGGTATCC
Organism: Maratus speculifer; assembly: GCA_964019185.1. Taxonomy (NCBI): domain Eukaryota; kingdom Metazoa; phylum Arthropoda; class Arachnida; order Araneae; family Salticidae; genus Maratus; species Maratus speculifer. Next base: position 441,617,913 of record OZ025290.1, on the reverse strand, counting down.
CTGGTAATGAAAAAGCTGATGAGGCGGCAAAACTTGCTCTTAATCCATTATACCATGAAGTGCCATTCTCAGACGCTAAACTAATTATAAAACACTTTATTCATAATAACTGGCAAGAAAGTTGGAATTTAGAAATCAATAATAATCTACATTATATCAAACCAATTATCATGACCTGGCCTCCGAATTATCCAAGAAAAACAGATGTTCTTCTGACTCGCCTGAGAATTGGACAGGATGACTCATAAACATCTTTTATTAAGGGAGGATGTACCCATGTGTCCACACTGTCATTTTGATTATCTTACCATTCATCATATTCTGACGGAATGTCCGGGTCTCCGGCACTTCTATAGACAATATTTTAACACTTCATCACCACTATTGACGAACCTCATGGGGCACTCTTCACTTTTTTAAAACATGCGGGCTTTTATTTTATGATTTAGGACCTCTTTACCTTTGACAACCCTTTTTTGACAATCTGGATGGAAACCCCATACAGATGCCTTTCTTGATATTAGCACTTTTGCAATTTAATTCGTTAATTTGTTTAAATATGTTTTTTACGCATCTCTGACTATATCTGGATGGGGTACCATCCAGATAGCCTTCTCTTTTGCTTAGCCCCATGTTTTTATATTTTTTGTCTTTGCTTGGCGCAGCATGTCCCTAGAGGGATTTTGCGCCATTAAACCCTATACAACCAACCAACCTGATTTATTTTTCCAGATCTATACCGATTATGATACCTAGACTCCAAAACCACCCCAAATTAAAAACTCTATCTATCGCCGCGGTACCTTACATTAGATTTTCATTACTCCATTAGGTTTTGCACAGATTTTCATTGATCCATTTCCAAATCGTTAACTTTTTTTTATATCTAGAACTGAATTCTGTACATGCTTCCTGTCTTGATACCAAATATTTCAAAATCTGTTTCATTTCCAATATGACGTCATAAATGTGTTCTTTTTAATTCTTAAAATCAATTTCACTTTTTACGATGGAATCACGCAAAAATCAGATATTACTTTTTTCTTTGGCGATTTCTTTTCTTTTTAATCATGAAGTCAAATTCGGAGAAAAATCTCTTCTGCATGAAACTAATATTTATACTTAAAAATAAGCATTGATACATTGCGTCAGAAGTATAGTTCTAGACATTCACCTCTAGCCAATATCATATTCCTCCAACAATACCTCAAGACATAGTATCAATAAAATGTATATATTTTATTTTTTGTATTACGTCATATTTATTTATATTCTGTATTTCTTCACTTAGAAGATTCTTGATAAATCAATAAATGTTTGAATTAAATTTCTGCCTAAAATTGAAATTTAACTTCGACAGAACTTCAAACCGCTATCGGAGCTCTGGGCAGGGTTCAGCGTAGAAAAGTTGGGGATTGTCATATATGCAACACAGTGGCGCGATTGGAACAAAATGGATATTATATGCCTCAGATGCTAACCTGGCTATCGTTGTTTATTTACTAATAAATTCTTTATTTTCCATTACTTTTACTTAAAAAAATTATGTAGATCGTTTTGTTCTACAGTTATTAATAAACTTTTTTTTATTAACCACTCTTTCCCTTTTTAAATATTAGAAAACAATTTAAAAGTATGTGATTTGTATTTGAAAAAAAAATTTTCGCCAAATTGGCGTCAGAAAAAAATTGCGCCAACATGGTAAGTATTAGACATCTGTGCATAAAGGTGACGCATTATGAATATTCCAATGTGCTTAAATTTTATTAACTCACAGAGAGAGTGAATCAAGAGTTTTATAAAAATATTAACTTAAAGTATAAAAATACAGCTATTTTCAACAAACTCTTTGCGATATTTTAAAAATTAAATCGTGTAGCGTTTTATCATATTAAAATAATCGGAATAATGAATTTAATAAGAGTTAATTCGGTACTTGGTTATCCCGTCAACCAATTCCGCCAAATTGTATAAGTCGCCAAACTAATACCAAATTGTTTTATAACAAAAGTACAAATAAATGGGTAAAACACTAGTAAAAAGTGAAAATAAAATCATTTGATGACATTTCTAAATACGTATAGGTATTTAATGTCATGGAATGTGACATTCACGATCACCCATTTCTGGCATTTAATCTTAGTTTGGCGATAGTTTTTTGGTCGACGACGGAATAACCAAGAAAAACCGTTGATTTAAAATTGATTTTATCCAATGATTTAATTATTTGTAAAATTACAAATTTAGGCACGATTTAAAAAAATCACCAAATCGGGAATTAAAAATATATATGTAAACATTATTGTTTATACTTGTTTACATTGGATTTGAATATTTAAGTTGATAGAATCGGCGACTTTATTGCAGTGCCGAAAAGTCTTACACCAAGTAGTTGACAATTCTGCGGTTTAGCCTTAAAAAATTGCTATGTTTGAAGACCCAGTTCTGCAGATTTACTACCGTAAAATGGAGTGAATCGGAACACTTCTCAACTTTGACGTTAAAAAAAAGCAATAACTGATTTTACTTACCCATCATACTTAGTATAGGGTAAGTCTTGCAATCGTTTTGAAAATCGAAAAATTTTTTTTGACGGATTTACACGTTTTAGATAGTGGAGATTCCGAAAAACATATTTTTAGAAAAAAATTTTTGCCGTCCGTCTGTCTGTCTGTCTGTCTGTCTGTAAACGTTCTATCTCCCGAACAAATTGAGATAGAGACTTGAAATTTTGTATGTAGTTAGTATGTAAGAATGGGACGAACCCTATTTAATATCAGCAACCTCGATTATCCGGAACTATTTTTTTCGGACTCTCGAAAAATTCGTTCTGATGAAAGGTATATAAAAATTTTCGAATTTTTTTGTTCTAAGGAATGGATGTAAAAGGCAATAAAATAACACACATTTTGCATATAGAACGAAGTCGATCGAATTATTAATTGCTGAGATATTTGTAATCTTGTTTTCCACATTCTTCGATTTTTCATGACCCTGTATTTCAATCAAATTTCAATTCAGAGGTATATTTCAATTGGAAATGAGACGCTTAATCCGACGCAGTTAGTTGTTAGTTAATAGAATTATTATTTTTGGAGTTATAAGGATGTTTCTTTTACGCAGTTCGGTACTACTTGAGTAGTTTGGCGTTTTATATAATTTGTCGAAATTGGTACATCAGCAGTTCTTTAATATATCATTACTATGTATATTAACAATATTTAAATTTTGTTTATGAATTGCAATGCATTGTATAAATAGTTTCACATGTTTTATTTTCATATACATATCCATGATGGGTAAGTATTACGGTGGCCCCCAACGACTAGTTTTTATTTTATTTTTCTACTGGAAACTTCGGTCTTGTATTGTTCTTTATTTTTTAAGCAAAATCGAAACATTTTTACTGTTTATATACAGTTGGCAAAAAAAGTATTTGTACACTCTAAAATTTTTAATTTTTAACTAAATAAAAACAGATATTCTGTCAAAAATTGTTTTAATACAGTCTGTTTACCATGCGTTTTAAATTACACAACAGAAAATTTCGATAAAGGTGTAAAATAATTTTCTAATAGGAAAAGTTTAAAAATTTCTTGCAAAAAAAGTATTTGTACATTTCTCCATCCTGATATGTACTGTGTTTTATAGTGTTTATGGTTCAAATGACTACTTTTACAGAAGCTGTTAATAATTTTTGAGTTCATATTATATTTGTCTGACATTTAATCTAATTTGCTCTTGAAATAATTGAGTATAGAACCTAATACTAGAGAGGCACCTCTAGATATATGAAATCCTATGATTGAGCATAATAAAAATTTAAATTTGCAACAAGAATTTGTAAAAGCTATTAAATTACCATTTACAACTATTGGATGTATAGTGAGAAACTATGATTAAATTAAAAGCATCGAAATTCAATGAAAACCAGGACTTCTTAGCAAACTAACAATGAGGGAAAAAAGGAGTGTTGCTAAAAAAGTTTTAAAAAATCCTATGCGTTCGGTTCAAAAATTTGCTGGAGACCTTGCGACATCTTCTCGCATCAGAGTAATACTTCAAACAATAAAAAATATTCTTTTCAATGCAGATTTAAAAGGAAGAACCTCAAGGAAAAATCCATTCATCAGCGAAACAAATAGGCGAAAACACATAGTATTCGCTTTCGCATACAGATGTAAATCATTGGATTTTTGGAAAACAGTAATTTTTTCTGATGAGTGAAAATTCGGAATTTTCTTACCATCAAGCATTCGAAAAAATTGGTGTAAAAATAAAACTGTTCTAGATCCAAAACGTATACTTTAAACTATCAAGCATGTTGGGGGGAATATTATACTTTTGGGGTGCATAGCTTCTAATGGAGCAGGACATTTAAAATTTATTGACAATGGAAAGACAGGTTTAACATACATTGATGTGTCGCGCCATAATTTATTAAACTGTGTAAAGAAATTATGCATAGAGGAAGCTTTTCACTTTCTGCAGGATAACGACCAAAGCATACTGCTGTGATCACCAGCACATGCTTACGGCAATACTCCAAGACGACTGGTAACTCTTCTAAAATCTCTAGACTCGAATCCAATAGAAAATTTGCAGATGCTATTGGATGCAAAAATCCGAAAAAAATATGTATTGGTAAAAAATAGTTTTAAAGAATCTCTTATTGTGTCATGGGCCCCACCAGTGGCCGAGAGGTTCTGATCTCAAACTGGTAGACGGTAGGTGCTGGTTTCGAACCCAATCGCGACCGTCGGCCTAACCGTTCGAAGTTTTCCGTGGTTTTCTTCGAACCTTGCGTACATACGGGTTAGGTTCCCTTAGAAAGACCCCCACGGAAGGCAACCCACCCCATAGGGCCTATATCCCATAGCGTAGATAATCGGCCGACAAAAATACACTACACTACACTACACTTATTGTGTCATGGAATAACATTAACCAGACCGATACAAAAAAGTTGGTGGAATCAATATCACATCATCTAGAAGTAGTCATAAACGCTAAATGAATTCGCACAAAATATTAATTTGTATCATTTTACTAAATTTTCATTAATTATATTACATTAATATAGTGTACAAATACTTTTTTTGCATTATATTTTTGTATATTTGTTTATTATAATGTAAAAAGTTAATTCGTTTAATTTTGTTTTTGCTTCTATAATATTATAATGCATTAAATTAATACATTACAGTATTTTTTGCTTAAATCTTTTGTTTAATTTCATTATTTTAAAAAATGAAGTGTACAAATACTTTTTTTGCCAACTGTGTATATATATATATTATATAATTTTTTAATGGTGTTCCGATTCACCCCGCAGATAGGGGTGAATCGGAACAAATGATATAATCTTTAATTTTTCCGATTCAGACTTTAATAGGGTTAATAAAAACAGGTAATAATGATAAGGGAAGAATATGAACGCATAGCTATTGTGAATCAAGCCTTTATTTTACATACAAGTAAAGATATGATTTTTTAAAAATTAGAAAACAACTTTGAAGTCAAGAGAAATTAAAATTTATTTTAAGAACTTATATTCGAATTGAAAAAGTAGAATTTAATAAAATTCAACCCTGTTCTGTATTATCCTTTACGAGTAGCCATTGGGTAAGTGAAAATATTAAATAGCCCCAATCTCTGTATGTATTAATACGATTTACTAATACGCCCTCATCCCCAGCTCTTAGTACTGTTTGCATTCTTTTCTTTTTTAATTGGTTTTTTTCTTTCATTTTGAGATGTTTGTGTAATCTTGTGGGTGTCAGATAATAATTTTGTGAAGTTTTTCTAACTAATTTGCTATTTTTAAATATTTTTATTGTGTGTTCCATGTCTGTTGGATTAGGCGTTGACTTTTTTCTTTAACCAAGCAAGTTCTGGGCAAATTTAAACTCTTAAAGTAATTAGAACGAACAGAATATTGTTACAATACATATTCACACATATGTTTTCATATATTACATGAAACTATTACTGTATACAAAAATAAACCATGAGAGAATGTGTTCCAATTCACCCCATAAATCTTAAACTTCTGATATTACAAGCCATTTTTCTTTTTTCATTATGTAATTTAGAAATAAGTAGAATTTAATACAGCATATAGTTTACAGGACTATCATTAATTAAAAATCTTTTCTCTTAGGTTAGAATAAGAAAAATACTGTAGTTACAAAGTTTTGAAGACGTTGACAAAATGAGTGTTTTGAGGATCCTCTTGAAGTTTTTTATATACCCCAGTAGTAGTGCCAACATGACGAAACTGAATTTCCCAACTCTTAATGTTATTACCTTCTTATAAAAAAATTGGCTACTAAAAATATCATCACATATATTTGTAATGAATTTATTTGTATGATCGGGAAGTTTCGTTCCCATTCACCCCGCTGTTCCTATTCACCCCATTTTACGGTAGTTTCATTACATACCAAGGATGAAGTACTATTATTATCAAATACTATTTTTGAAAATTTTTATTGACATAAATTTATTTTGATTTTCTTCGAACATATAACACGAAGAAATTTTTAAAAATGTGGAATAAGTATGAAATCCCGGCGCAAATGTCGTATACGCACTGGGTTTGGTGCAATTTTTTTCTGATGTCAATGTGTCAAAAAACTCGCTTTCAAATACCAGTTATATATTTATTTAAGGTTTTTTTCTATTTTGCAAAGACAATAGGTAGAAAAAAGTTTAATATACTTTTTTCTATCTTTCTTCAGTTAGAAGCTTCTTGATCAATGTTTGAAAATGTCCTTTTAATTTAAAAATCATGCTTCATTTTGCTTTCTCCTGACGATTCTTGTATTTGTACGAAATGTTTGCAAATCTGTTTCATTTCTAATATGACGTCGTAAATATAAAATTTTTAATTCTTACAAAAATAAATAAATAAATAAATAAATAAATAAATAAATAAATAAATAATTTTTTTATTTTTTATTTATCACGTAAAAATGATTAATTGCTACAGGAAATATGTCCATTGACCTCTGTATATTTTTTTGATTGGAGGGAATTATTTTTTAAACACTTAGCTACTTTGAAGAAAATTTGTGGAAGCGCGTACAAAATGTGGGGAAATGTCTAGTAAATAACTCGTTCAATGTTAAATTCCGTATTAAAATAACATTACGGAGTCGCACTGGAAATAAAGTATAGCACTGCCGTGCTATGCTTTTATTCCACCTAGTAAACAAACTACGACACAATAAACTAGCACCCCAATCGCAGAATCCTGCGATATCAGTTTTCTAAATGGTACGGAACACAATTTTTAGAACGTTGACTACAATCTTCAGAACCTGTAAGAATAATGTAACCAGCTAGTCGGTCACAAATCTTTAGCTCCATCTGAAAATTAACCAGACAGCGACTAAAGCTGTCAAATCTCTTAAACTTCTTTATATTTTTTCTCTTAATAATTTGTGGATTTCTAGAGACTGGTAATCTATCCTTTTCAGTATCATCTGGTTGCTTTGTATTAAATCATTAATGTAGTTAGGGCTGTCCTTTTCACTTCAGTATTTTTAACATTTGTTTTGGCGCAACATGTCCCCCAATGGATTTTGCACCATTAAACCCAATCCAACCAACCTGCGAGGCGGGTAACATTATTTATAGGATAAGGTAATAATAGAAATGCCGTTACAATGAAACAACTTGCTTAAAATGCAGACACGGTAATTGCTTAGCACAATGCATTGAAATGCAAAGTAACCTAATACTTCAATTGCCATTTACCTCCTCCTCGCAGCTCTCGCGCAATTGCCGGCAGACGGAAATAATTGCCTATCGAATAATCTGGCTTAGCCTGTAACAACAGACGAATTATATAAAAAAATAACATAGAGAGCCATCAATAAACAAAAAATTGATAAAGGAATACAAATTCAAAATAAGTTTAAATGTAAGAAATAGAGCCCTCATTAAAGCCTGTTTTCATACATATAGGGTAGGTGTGCCAGTAATGGGCCACCTTAAGGAATTTCTTTAAAAAATAATTTTTTATTAATATTTATAATTATTGTATTCCAATTTTTTTCATATTATATTAATCTTTCAACAATATTTAACTAATCCCATAGTTACATTTCCCAATAGAAATAAAAATTTAATTTTAAATAATAGAAATGTCTAAACACCCAAAAGCCCAGTAATGGACCACCTATGTTCCGGTAATGGGCCGCCTATGTTCCAGTAATGGGCCACCCTACAAAAAATAAGAGTTAATTGTTTTTAGGTGCGTTCATATTTATGTAAATACGTAGCACCTATAGTTGTCGTTCAGTCTGTCCGACTGTCCCTCTGTCTGTCTGTTCGTCTGTCTGTCTGCATATAACAACGCAAAAACTATCCAACCGAATAGTTTAAAATACATAATTATTACATAATTTTGTCGAGTCCTTTCAAATTTTATGAAAATCGGATGAATAGATCAATTACAGGGAAAATAAAAAAGGATTCTGTTACATTACAGTCAATGGGGAAAAGTTGCAAATGCATTTTAATGGCGTTACACTCATTCGAACATAATAAAATTGACATGAACCTATGACGTATGTATATACTAAAACAAAAATTCTGTACAATCTGAGATGCAAAGAATATTTATTATTAAATTACAGGGCCACACAAAAGTATTCCACTACATAATGCTATACGGGGAAACATTGTTTGGGACATGTTTTAATTATATTAAACTCTGCCACATTTTATGAATATGATATACGTTGCTGAGGTGTAATGAAAATTTCTGTATGTTTATAGGAATACAAAGAGTTCAACCACTCTAATGTATCCGAAGTATTGTCTACTATATCAGGAAGATCTGTATATTTTTAAAACTTCTTTATCGTACAAACGCACCTCAATTGCTACGTGTGTGCAATTTCCAACTTGTTTCAATTATATTTTGCTCCAGAACTTAATGAAAGCATACTAATAAAACAAAATATTAAAACTTAAGTTAGAAATTCATTACATTAAAGGATTTATAATGAAAAAACATAAAATATGTAAATTTAAATTGTGAATTTATTATAATCAAGGATTTATAATGTGGATATAAAACAAAATATTAATGCTATTAACTAACATTAAAGGATTTATATTGTAAAGATATAAAACAAAATAAATTTAAAGGATTTATAATATAAAGACAATGTTTTACTGAAATCAAGTTTAGATAAAATAAGGCATTAAAAAAGTCTCCAATCTTCATTCATATCATTATCTAAATGATGTGCTGTGCAACTGTGAAATATAAATAACAGATCTTCAATTTTATCACCCCTTTCCGATAGTCCAAACTATTCAATATGGAATTTTAGAATTCATTTAAAATGATAAATGTTCTTGAAGTATCCAACCATTTTCAGATAATCATATAGCCCATCATTTTGGCACAGATTGATTCCACAATTTCCCTTCAGAGATGCTTATATGGATATATTATCACCAATGGAGCAATCTCATTAGTTGCTGAAAAACATTCCATAACAGTGATTTGTTCTTTTTCGTTATTTGGTACTACATAATACACATCTTTAACCGATTTTGATCCCAAAATTTTCCTTGTTTTTAACCTTATTGAAAATTCTCTGTGTATGCTTTAGAATTCGGAAGAAAAAAATATCTTCTTCCAAATATGATTTTACATTTCTGAACAAAACTTAAAACAACTTCTTTTGTAACGGCACATCTAGATTTTGTCAAATGTTCTGCTTGTGTTTCGTACCAATTTTGGATGACTTTTTAAAAACAACTATTTATAAAGAAATTGCCTTTATTAAATTCTAATAGGTAAAATTTAAGTATTAAATTTGATTATGTAGCTTTTCAGTTAAATCAAAATATTTTATCTCTACTGAAATTACACTTTTTGTATTGGTCACTTGGGTGGTCCATTACTGGAAAATCGCGAAATAAGCAATCCAGTAATGGGCCACTCCTCCTAAAATCTTAAAAATAAATTACATTTTGTAAATGGCCATTGGTATATTAAATTCAATGTTTTATATTGCTAACCAAACAAAAACATTCAATTTTTACGGAAAAATAAAAAAGATATAAACTAAGTAAGTAAAGTCTTCTCTTAGCATGTTCATTAAGATTTTCAGTGAAAAACAGAAAATCTGTGAAACTTTATTTTCTGCTTCCTAATTGTTTTGACGAAAAGTGTAAAAAATTAGCCTAGCTTGTAAAGCATGCAAGGTAGAGTTCAGAAAAAAATAATAAAAGCTTAACTATTACTTATTATTTTTTTATAATCTAAAAAGTTCGAGGTGGCCCATTACTGGCACATCTACCCTAGTTTAAATTCTGAACATGTTTTCAATCAGCTTCGAACATCCTGCATACCAGCATTTGGAATCAGAATAAGAAACATCGTAAGCAAAAGCCATTTGAGCAATATTGAGGTGAGCTGATGTTCATTACATAAGTTACCTCCTTGGATAATTCCACAAAAAAAATCTCCCATAACTCAACTGATTTCTAAAACATGAGCTACTTCTGCCAATTTATCGCAAAATGACTCTTCAAAGTCAATACAATTTAACATCTCAAGAATACCACTCCATAACAGAAACACACAAATCGCCATTAAAACATCTTTAAAACAAAATATTTTAAGAAATAAATCTACTGTGTCTGAAACTCCCTCCCCCCCCAAAAAAATATATCAAAATCTGACTAATTTAAAGAAAAATGACAAAACAAATAGAAAGGCTATGGATATGACGACGCTATTGACCTTCATCCCGAATCGGATGCAGACAACGAAGACAGTAGAATGTCTACTACCTCCGAATGAAATAAGATTGCAATTGTTGTTGGGCATCTATATGGAGATCCCATCAAGATGTATTTGTTCTATTTTTTACTTGTAATCATTCTTAGTTTTATATTTTACATTGATGATTAGACCTTAATATGACCATATTGGGGTAACCCCATCCAGATAACTTTTCCATTTTTTCTTTCTATTTTGCTTAAATGTATTATATTCTTTTTGATCCTTTCAATATTTTATCCTTTGGTTGGCGCAATATGTCCTTGAAAGCATTTTGCGCCATAAAAATACAACCAACCGAACAAAATGACATAGATATTCATGTCTAACACTCCCATTCATGACTAATATCGCGTGGAACTGCTGTGGCTATCGCAATAACAATTATCGAAATCCGTGACTCTCACCATCAACCACCTTGCTTAGCTCTCCAGAAAACCCATTTAAAAAATGATAAAGCTAAATTACTGAATTATGTTACTTATAGGAAAGACTTTGTGAGTTGTGACAGGAGAGGCACACACAGACAGGACACTGGAGAAATGGCTCTCCATTTCTCGCAATTTATCCCACTATTATATCCCTTTAAAACAAACTTGCAATCTGTTGCTGCCCGTGTGCATGTAAAAGTCTCATTATAATATGTACTGTTTACTTACCACCTAACCAAACTATTCAGTTTTCCGACGACCAGAAGCTTGACGACCTTCATTTGCTGGTAGTACTGGTCTTTAATCATCATCGGAGATTTTAATTCCTATAGCCGACTGAGGTGTAACTCTCATAATCCACGTGGTGATGCTATAGGGGAACTCAATTCTGACAGTGGCTTATGCGTGCTCAAAGGTGATCAGACATATTTTCATGCAGCAACACGTGCATTTCATGCTATAGATCTCACTTTGCTCGCCAACTATTTATCCATAATAAAATTTCTGGTTCTCTAATGATTTGCACGGCAGTGACGATTTTCCAAAATTTATCTCACACAGACTACTCCACGCAGGGATTCCAAACTTATTTAAGGCAAGTGTATACTCCACCTATTTTAATGTTGACCGTTAATGTTTTGACTGGCTTGTTGGTCGTCGTCGTCATCATTCTCATCTTGATAGTCGCCATCTTCACTAAAAATGTTGTCTCTATCGGATTCGCTGTTACTCAGTTCAACATAGCTATCTACGTCTCTGAAAAGAAGTAAAAATTTTAGTGAATTCTATTCACTAACTCATCCATGAATCGTCCAAACTATCAATTCATAAAATGAAGAATTGTTGAATTGATGCGCCATTGTTTTGGCGCAGCATGTCCCTTAAGGGATTTGCGCCATTAAACCCAATCAAAAAACATCCTTATTCTTCACGCTTAATTCCCTGACAGTAATTTATGTTCTCCCGAAACGTTGGTATTGGAATACATATATCTCGTTTGTCGATAATCACATTCTGTTATTTATGTGTGCTAGAAAATTCGATCAAGCTAGTTAATTACAATTTCATTTGTTTTATGAATCGAAACGGTAAACTGAAGATAAAAATATCATAAGCATCATAAATTTAGCATTTGGAATTTCACAATCATTGTCTTAAGAAAGAATCATAATTATATATGTAACTGTTCAGTGATAAAGTAGTACATAATTATTTTAATTATTGCGCTATTATCGTTTTTTTATATCTTCAATATCGAGGTGTTTAAAATAAGTTGTCTCAATTTCACAATCCTTTGGATAATTTTGGCGAGAGAAGTTTGGCACATCTTCCCCCCCCCCCTCCTTGATTTTTAACTCTTAAAAATTAAAAATCAAAAGGCACGAAAAAATTAATTTCAAAATTTAGCATAAAATGGAAAAGGTGAAGAAATGCTAAAGGAATTACCTCGTTAATGTGTTAAACTAAAATAAGAAAAAGACATTATTAATAGTACATACGGCGGCGACGCCACCGCGGCCCGGCTGCTATCACAGCTCTCATCTCTGCCAGTCTTCTGGCCTGGAGTCTTCCTCTTCTGTTTTGTAGTGGGCCAGCGACAGGGGCACCCAAGACACCAGGATGATGTTGAGCACCAACAGCTCCAGCGCCAGGGGCACTCAACGCAACGATAGGAGCTTGTTGAGGCCCAACAACACCGCCCAAGGCAACAGGGGGAGCTTGTTGAACCCCAACAGCGCCATCGCCAGGGGCACCCAAGGCCACAAGCGGAGCTTGTTGAGGCCCAACAGCACCTCCCAATACAACAGGCGGAGCTTGTTGAATCACAGAAGCGCCAGCGTCAGGTGTAACCAAGGCACCAGCCAAGTTGAGGCCCAACACCACCTGGGACAGGGGCACCCAAGCCGCCAGCAATACCGTCGTCAATGTCATCATCGAAGAATTGGGCATCACTATCTTCAGATTGGGCACTGGATGAAGTATTTTCTAATGATTCTGAAATTTTAATTTTTAACCAAATTTAATTTTTATAGTCATGAGAATTCTAATTTTTTTAGATTAAGGATTTTTAAAAAGTTCCTGTGGAGGATTTTCGATACTGTTCCCTTTGATAGTTATATCATTGGGAGCAGTATTCAATGCGACCCATATATTTGAGAATACTACTCCAGTGACCTCTATCCTCACTGCACCAAGTCTGGCACGTACCAAAAAATATTATAGTTTTCATTACCTGCCATGAATTTGGCCGATAGGATCTTTGTGCTTAATCAAGAGAAGCCTAAAAAGTGGAATAGGACTTATTTTTTTCCCTGTCAGGTGCCTCCATCCCACAAAAATATTAGAATATATTCTTCGGAAGTAAAAAATAATCAAGTTATTAACGCATTCGCAGCCGATCACGCACCAGCGCGTGATGTGGGGTGATGTCTCAATAGCCAGTCACGCGCTGGCGCGAGAAAATCTTTCAATAATTCTTAGTTAAAAAAAGTCGGCTTCTGGGAAAAACCCACTTCTAGAGTGCGGCATAAACAATCATCACATCTTCATGTAAGCGGAAGCGAACGTGTTAAGGTAAGATTTACATTCCTTATTTTCACTGAATACTTAATATTAATGAAACGGTAAATTCAGAATGTTAAGCAGACAAAATGAATTAATTTAAGCTCATTTAAGTTACAAAATATAGCAATAAATTATTTAAAAACCCTATTTGTGTACATAGGGCACAAACCATAAAACATCAAATTTTAGCTATAAATTTGAAGTTTTTTATTATCAATTTTTACTATTTTACTTATTAATAAACCGATATACAGATTTCAAATAATTGTTTACATATAGTAAAAAACCGTGTAGTGAAGGGTCAACTTACTGTTTGAAATCAGGAAGAATCAAATAAGATAAAAAAAAAAATAAAAGAATGCTTTTTAACATAAAAACGAACCTGTTGAGAATATTTCGGTAAAAATGCTAGATTTTTGTGAAGTATTGTGATGCAAGCTGTGTTTAAGAAAAAAATAAAAAATTACAAACATAGATATTTACATAAACTTTACAAAACAATAACTTCTGGTTTTAGTTTTAAACGAATTATAAAAAATCTAACAAATTCTTTCATCTTCTATGAAAGAAGGAATTTAAATAACCCCAACCAAATTTGGGCGAAGTTAAATAAAAATATATTTAAAAATTGAAATATAAAAAAAAGAGCATTCTTTATGCTCTGTCGAGACATCAAAATCCCTGAGGCCACCGATTCATGACATAATAATTCTAATTTTAAAACAGCACAGAAATGCATAGTGCTGCCATCTGTTATCAAGCAGCACAACTAACACTAAAATATTCTAATTAAATTGGCTTTACTAAACAGAACCATTAGATGCACTTGACATTCGTCGTTTGGGACTACGCTCCTATTCTTTTTTATCCTCTTGATCACTATTCTGGTTGAAAGAGAAATCCGGATGAATAATATGCAGGATGGTTCGATGCATTTTTACGATATCTGTAAAGATATTTACATTGAATAACATCCTGATATTTCTTTTTATTCCGGGTGCTGGTGGTGGTCTGTCACCAGAATCTTCGTCGCCATTACGAGAATCTTGAGATTGTTTGCTTGGTCTTTACAGTTAATACTAGAGGTGTGCCTCCTCTCCCACCTAAATTGTTAGAATTATCGTCTTGATTATTGATATTCTCATTTGGTCCTTGTCCATCGTCGTGGTCGTAGTCAACATCTTCTTCAAAAACTATGTCAATATCCGATTCTGAGTTAGGCAATTCTACGTCGCTTTTTTTTAAACCTCTGTTCACCTGACTATGGTTAGGATGCCCCATCCAGATATTTTGACCATGTTCTCTATTTAAATTTAGTATTTTTAGTCTTTGTTTTGGCGCAGCATATCCTTTAACGGATTTTGCGCCAATAAACCCAATACAACAAACCAACCAAAAACATCCTTATTCTTCTCTTTATCTCCAGTGATTTTTGTCTATCAGCATCCATTAAATCTCCGTCGTCATTATGATTTTGGACGTCTATGCTTGGTCTGACGACTAATATTACAGGTGTACTTCTTGATCCACATAAATTATTTTCATGTTGACCGTTGATGTTTTGACTGGCTTGTTGATCGTCGTCGTCGTTATTCTTATCTTGATAGTCGCCGTCTTCATTGAAAATGTCGTCTCTGATTCTCTGTTACTCAGTTCAACATCGCTATCTACGTCTCTGAAATGAAGTACTGTAACAGGGTGACTGCCTTCCCTAAATTATAGTATCTATAGGTGGCGCTATTGGCACCTTCGGCAAAATATCCGGAGATATTTTGCCTTCCTTTTCTAAAAAGACATGAAATGAAGTGAAGTAATTGAGTTTGCAGTCAAGATGTAAGATTGGGATGTGTGTTCGCTTTACATCTCTCTTAGAGATGTTCTTTGTGCTAAGTAATTTTTATGAATATTCAATTGATTGAGTTGCGCTCGTCTTGTGATTTGTATATAATGTGTTGTGTCGTCTACAATAAAATGTGACTGTAACATCTATGTTCTATATTTTAAGTACCGAATAACATCCCACACTGGCGCCCAACGTAAAATGGAGTTCTTTCGGAACATTTTTGTGCTTTCCAAGTCTTTGTGTCAAGTTCGCTGCTGTCATCCTGACAAAAATTCCAAAAATTATATTTAAAGTAGGGTAATCCGTACCCACTTCTAAATTATTGTCACCTCGGCAATAAAGGAAATTTTGTGTTCTCAAGTGCCGTGTTCGTCAAGAACAATTCATCCTGTGATTTCCAAAAAGTTCTATTATATAATGTGCAATATCAAGTATCAAGATATACTCCAGTTTTGTGCTAATTCCTTTAATATCAGTTATGTGTGGTAGTATCATCGCGACAAAATTCAAGAAAATATAAAAAAAAAAGAGTAATCTGTACCCATTTTAAAGGTGTTGTCAAATCTACAATGAATCAAGCTTCTGTTCTTATTTTTAATAGTGCTTTCTTCTTCTTCAATTGTGTGTTTTAAGTGCGTCATCCTGACAAAAAAGCAAGAAAATGCATTGGAAAAGGGTAATCCGCACCCTTCACATTGGAAATAATTGAAAAATATTGTCGACATGACAATAAATAATGTTCTTCAGTCTTCATAAGCAACAAAATATCTTCTAGTTTTAATTTGTGATTGAAACTTCTTTATTTCGTCATTTAAAGCATTCTAATTATAATCTGATTTTGTCCTTAGAAGTGTTCGATACCTATTTACTTCTGCGTGCTTTAATTGTTATGTGAATCATCGACAACCTTTATCTAAAAATAGATTTTTATTTTATTTGTTTTTTTACCGGTAAAAGTTGAAATTATTTTTTTTATTGTTTTTTGTTTCTCTTTTTTTTTTTTTGCTAGCCAGCTGCGGAAAAAAGTTTTCTTTTCCTTTTATTTATTAAGACAAATGCTGTTTCATATATATATATATATATATAATTTTTTTTTGTTTGTTTTGTTTTATGTTGATTTTGAATAAGATTATTAAGAAACATTAGTTTTCTGAAATTGAAAGTGATTTCTTTTGATATTGTTTTTAAAAGCAAGGATTCTGAGTAAGTGAATTTTGTTTTGTTTTTTTAATCTGTGCACAGAGTTTAAAAATGATTTTGATAAATTTTATTATTTCGTATTTTGTTTATTTTTTAGATGTAAAGTAAGTTCTTTATTCATATTTCGAGTTGTTTTCATATTTATGTGTGGTTGATAATTCTTTCGCAATGAATTACCTATAATATTTCATATATTTAAAATGAATGATTTATGTCATTGGTAAGCTAATTTGGTAAAAAGGTTGAATTTTAACGTAAAATAATATTTCTTCTAAATATTTTCATGAGCTCATGATTAAATTAGTGGTATATTTTAGTATGTTTTAAATTATTTCCTGCATTTTTTTAAACTTTTATTTATGAAATTTATCCATATTTACATGTTTTATTTACCTGTAAGGGGAAGGTAGTCATTTTGTTCTTATTATTTAATGGGTCACGTATCTAATAGTTTTCTAATTTAAGCATAAATCAACAATATCAACAACAATTTGGGAAAAATGGCGTTTCTTTCTAAAGGAAAAAAAATCGATTTGTTTAATTTGGGCACAGAATTAGAGTTAGATGTAGATAAAGATGATAAACTATCAGTCTTACGTGAAAAAATTATGAAGTGTCAACTGCTTAAAGACGACGAACAATTTGTTAAAGAGGCATTTATGGCTATCGTGGAAGATCGCAAAAAACAAGAAATTGCAGAACAACAAATGATTCAGGATAAACGTATTGCAGAGGAAAGAGCATATGAGCTAGAAAAGCTTAAGCTACATGCTCAAAATCCTACCGCGACAACAGTACCACAAAATCAAATAGACCAGATGCGTATAGATATTAAAAATATCTTGCCAACATTTATTCCTGAAAAGGATGATATGTCTTTGTTTTTGACAATGTTTGAACGTCAAATGAAAATGCTTAATGTCTCCAAAGAATTTTGGGTTTCTCAATTAATTGCCGTACTTCCGAACGACATTGGTAAACTAATCGCCAGAGAACCAGAAGAAATGTTCAAAAATTATTCTTATATTCGTGACATATTGCTTAAAAGATTTAAGTTGACAGCAGAAAAATTTAGAGTATTATTTAGCCGACATAAAAAAAGAGAAAATTCTACTTGGAAGGATTTTTATTTTGAACTTAGAAATTATTTTGAGGGTTGGTTATCCGAATTAGAAATCAATTCATTTGAAAAACTAACTGAACTAATAATCGCTGATCAGATTAAGAAAAAGTGTCCACATGAATATAAAAATCATTATTTAGATGGTTGGGACAAGTTAAATGATCCTGTCGTGTTGGCTGAAAAGCTAGACATTTACGAAAACATTAAACCTTCTTCTCAAAAGTCAGCAAGTTATCCTAAAACGCGTGAAGCGCAGAAACATGTTTTGCCGAAAAATTCAAATGGTCAAGAGTTCTGGAAAAATCAAACACCCAAACATGAAACTAACGAACATTTTTCAAATTATAAAAATAATCATTCTACTTCAAAATATACAAATTCAAGATACGAAAACAATGATAAGCGTCCGATTATAAATTGTTATGGCTGTGGTAAACAAGGTTTTGTCAAAGCCAAATGTCCTAATTGTTCTCCATCTACTTTTACGCAGACGCAATCAGCAAATTTTCGTTCCCTTCATCTCAAATCTTGTTCTGTCAATACTCAAGCAACACCTTTGTTATACATAAAGGTAAATGGTGTTACAGGGGTTGCTTGCGCAGATACAGGAGCTACTCATTGCATTGCTGGGGAAATGTTATACAAGATTCTGTGTGACCAAGGAACTGTGTTCGAAGACACCGGTGTAAGCATAACACTTGCTGATGGACTACGAAAAGAAACCAACGTTCTTCAAGCAACAATCACAGTTGAAATAGAAGGTCGTACAACTAGTACAACGATTTTTGCCTTACCCGAAGCCCAGGTAGAACATTGTTAGGCATAGATTTTTTAAATAAAATGGGGATCGTGCTAGACATGAGAAGCCAAAGTTGGTATTTCCAGAACAATCCTAAACGTAAAATTCCCTTTTCTGATGATCCTTTCATTACGACGCCTGAAATCTCAGCACCAACTGCCACAGTTAACTCGGTTATGTTAAGAGAAACAGAAGGTCAGCATCTATCTGAGATACAAAGAAAAAGGCTTAATGACTTACTTGAAAAATTTTCCAATACCTTTCGACCAGGGGGAGAAGCAACACCCGTTGTTTGATTTCATATAAATACCAGAGACCATCGTCCTATATCACTACCTCCTTACAGGTTATCACCGGCAAAGAAAGAATTGTGTAAAACCCAAATTGATGATCTTCTAGCCAAAGGAATTATTGAAGAATGCGAGTCACCATACTCTGCACCAATAGTGCTCATTCCTAAGCCAAATGGTAGTGTTCGCTTATGTGTAGACTACAGGAAGCTGAATGAAGTTACTATACCAGATACCTATCCACTCCCTCGTATGGACGATCTTTTGCATCAGGCGAAAACTGCTCAGTTCATGACAACGCTGGATCTGAATGCTGGTTGCTATCAAGTGAGTGTCTATGAACCTGATCGAGGTAAAACTGCTTTTGTATGCCCTCTAGGAACATATCGCTTTCGAAGAATGCCGTTTGGTCTCCGCAATGCCCCTGCAACGTTTCAGAGGACAATGGATAGCTTTCGCAAAGGACTCCCAGATGTAAATATTCTCACTTATCTTGATGACTTAATTGTTTTATCATCAAGTTTTGAACAACATCTAGCTGATCTTGAAGCTGTTTTTAAAAGATTAGACAAATGGAAACTTTCTGCTAATAGAGAAAAATGCAACTTTGCTTGTACCAGAGTAAAATATTTAGGACACTGGATCACACCAAATGGCCTAGAAGTTGATCCTGGGAAAGTTGATGCTATTGTGAGGATCCCACCTCCGAAGAATATAAAACAACTGCAGTCCTTTCTGCAGACATGTTCGTGGTATCGCCGTTTTATACAAGACTTTGCAAAAATATCCAGACCATTTAGTAATCTCACAAAAAAGAATGTGGAATGGCACTGGGGTGCCGATGAAGAAAATGCATTTCAAACCTTGAAGCAATGCCTCGTTTCAGCTCCAATATTGAAACAAGCTGATGAAACTAAACCTTTTTTTATTCGAACTGATGCAAGTAGTTATGCTCTGGGAGCAGTAGTTCTACAGGGTGAAGGTGCTGAAGAGCATCCGATTGAGTATGCAAGTAGATTGTTGACTGCTGCAGAACGCAACTATCACACCACAGAAAGAGAAGCACTTGCTGTTGTCTGGGAGGAACAGAAATTCAGAGGATATATTGATGGAACAGAAGTTACTGTGGCATCCGACCACCAGCCTCTCCGATGGTTCATGAGTTTAAAGTCACCCTCTGGAAGACTTGCCAGATGGGCTTTGCAATTACAAGAATTTAATTTGAAAATAGAATATATTCCAGGCAAAGCTAACGTCATAGCTGACATGCTTTCTCGTCCTGCTTGTGATCATACCAATAAAGAAAGTTGCGATATTTGCGCTATAATAGTTGATATTCCTTCTAAATCATCAAGTGATTTACGTGCTGAACAAATGAAAGATGAAGAATTAAAGAAAATTATTAAAAGTTTCGAAGATGAAGAAAAAACTCTTGACTATACTAACTGGACTGATCGCGGTTATATTATGAATCAAGGAGTTTTATACAGGTATTCTCAAAGTTCGGAATCAGAAGAAGTTTAACTAGTTGTCCCATCACATGAAAGGGAGAAAATTTTAAAAGAACACCACGATTCACCTACGGCTGGTCACTACGGTGCTGAAGGTACGTTAAATAGAATATCCAAAAGGTATTATTGGACTGGAATGCGTTCATACATTGCAAATTATGTCAAAAATTGTGCTGAATGCAATAGGTATAAGCCTTCTAATCAAAAACCATCCGGTTTGTTACAAACACCAGTGTATTCACAAAGATTTGAAGTTCTATCAATTGATCTTTTTGGCCCTTTACCAAAAAGTAAAAACGGTAAAAGGTGGATATTTATAGTAGAAGACTGTGCTACAAGATGGGTGGAATTGTTTCCCCTTACACATGCTACTGCAGCGCAGTGTGCAACTACGTTGCTTGAAGAAGTTATCCTTAGATATGGTCTACCGAGACGTATAATATGTGATAACGGACCCCAATTTGTTAGTAGTGTGATGCAACAACTTTGTTTTCTTTTAGGTATCAAACAAAATCCAACTCCCATATACCATCCCCAGGCTAATCCTGTGGAGAGGAAAAATAGAGATCTCAAGCCGAGATTAGCTATATTAGTAGAAAATGATCACTGCTCTTGGGAAGAAAAGCTTCCAACAATCCGTTTTGCACTAAATACTGCTAAGTGTGACACTACTGGAGAAACAGCAGCATTCTTGCAGTTTGGAAGAGAATTGAGAACAACGGATGATGTTCAGCATGACATTCGTGCTGTAATTCAAAATGATAATTTTGTGCCTGAGATTACTCCATATCTCAAGAAATTCGCAAAATTCACCAAAGAAATCAAAGACAAAGTTGAATCTAAGCAAGATCAGAGGAAAAAATTTGCTGACCGTAGTCGGAAACCGGGACATAGTTTTGTTCCAGGAGACAAAGTTTGGGTTGACTTACATCCAGTAAGTAAAGCCTCTAACAACAAAACGTCGAAGTTCATGCCTAAACGTGATGGACCTTACATCATTTTAACTCAAAAATCACCCACCACTTTTGTCATAGCAAGTATGGACAATCCAAATGATCCACTTGCTACATGTCACACTTCTGCCTTAAAACTATGTAATGACTCTGACATTGTGCCTGTCGCACCCATTAAGAAACGCGGTAGGCCACCAAAGAAAGTTACTGGTTCCACACCGGGACGTTCGCGGAACCAGAGGGGGAGGCTGTAACAGGGTGACTGCCTTCCCTAAATTATAGTATCTATAGGTGGCGCTATTGGCACCTTCGGCAAAATATCCGGAGATATTTTGCCTTCCTTTTCTAAAAAGACATGAAATGAAGTGAAGTAATTGAGTTTGCAGTTAAGATGTAGGATTGGGATGTGTGTTCGCTTTACATCTCTCTTAGAGATGTTCTTTGTGCTGAGTAATTTTTATGAATATTCAATTGATTGAGTTGCGCTCGTCTTGCGATTTATATATAATGTGTTATGTGTTGTGTCGTCTACAATAAAATGTGACTGTAACATCTCTGTTCTATATTTTAAGTACCGAATAACATCCCACAGTACAACTTTTAGTGAATTCTATTCATTAACTCATCCATGAATCGTCCAAACTATCAATTCATAAAATGAAGAAGAAATTAAAATAGTCTTTTGTTTTTAACTTTAAACCTATTAGTGAACCACTAAAATTGGATTTTTATGCATTTTCTACCAAGATATAAATTGGCAAAAAGATAGTCAATATGCGAATAGAGTTTTATTCAAATCTAAAATTTTAATTGTTGAGGCGATTGTCGGAGCTGGCGCCTCCATGTATGTCATATTTATTCCTTTTCAACTTTCCGCAAAGTGCATTTTTTATCCTTCTCGATCAGTTTTATTATAATATAGTATTTTATGGCTCTAATCCATGCATTTTATTTGAGATTTTAATATTTCCGTGTACTAAATATTCAGTAACGATGTTTATAATTATTTTCAAAAGAGACACTAAATATTTCTGCTTCATATACTGAATTTTTTTCAAATAAATAGTATTAAACTTTATAAATATGCAATACAAATAAATTTTATTAACTAGGTTGTATACGTTAAAACAAAAACTTGTGCAATGGTACACAAAATAAACATTTAATATGGAAGTGTACAAACATAATTAATGATGCAGTATAATATAGAGATATGCAACTGCCTGCTGTCGGCATTAGGTTAAACATGATGTTGAAGCGCTCAAAGTAAAGAGAGATCTTTCTGCTCAATTTTTAACTCTTACATTAATGGAAATCCGCAATGAGTAAATAAAAATCCCTGCCGGGTCGGCGTTAGACTTCGTATTAGATTTTGATATTGCACATAAACCATCGGAGTACAAATAATTTATGTACACTATGGACAATAATTATTGAACAACTTTCGTAATTTACAGATAAAAGGATTTCGAATAAACATTCTTTCAATAGCTTCGTTAAAGTTTTTAGTGGTGGTTTCAGATTCCCTTTCGAAAACTTATTGTAATTAAGCTCCCATTCCACACACACCCCCAGGGGGATACCTTCTGTAGGTATTCACGGGCTTCACAACCCCGGGGCACCTGAATGATCTTTCTCTTTTCCTTTTCCTCTCACTCCTCTTGCCTTCCTTTCATCTTTGTTTCACTCTCATTGTGGTTTCCTTTTCGGAGGTGAGGGCAATTCTGTATGAGCCGATATTATCCTGTATGTCGACTCATGGAGAATTGTAAACCACTCACGTGTTTGCCGTGCGTGGCGACCCGTGCCCCTGGAAAGGGGGATACTGGCAGTTGAGGGAAACCAACACACTGCTTTGGCCTCTGCTTCAGGTAGACGGGAGGTGCATATTGGTCCCGTATGCATCAATCGGCTGGTCAGCTGACTTTTATCATTGGATAGGGATCAAGTGATTGAGCAACTACTAGTCATCTCATTAAGGGTGGAGACTGACATAGGGTTGTCTTGTGACCGTAAGGGCCCTGGTTAGCACTGGTGCACGAATGTGCATCCCCTTGTTGGGTTTGGTAGTAAGTGGTGCGACCGGGGTCTGAATTTTATTACTTTTAACATGGATGGGAAAACTTCATTTCCTTCTATGTCTCTCCCCAGTGGAGAGCAACAAACTGTACAGACTTCCTCCTTCAGACGCTTTTTTATCGTTAAACGTACTGATAGCCACTCTGATAGTTCCTTTGGTAAAATGTCACCATTTCTCATAGCTAAAACTTTCCAGTCTGCCTTAGGGAATGGCCATACTCTAAAGAAATTAAAATCTGGAGATTTACTAGTTAAGGTTTCTACAACTAAACAATCGCAGCTTCTTTCTAATAGCTCTAAAATAGGCCCTTTTTCTGTTTCTGTTCAGGTTCATAAAACTCTAAATACAAGCCGAGGTGTTATTTCTGAACCAGACCTTTTATTCTCTACGAAAGATGAACCCTTAGAAAACCTAAAAGACCAAAATATTATAGATGCACGTCGTATCACGATCCGTCGGAATGGCCAATTCCTTCCTACGAAGCATGTTATTCTCACTTTCAATAGCCCTACTCTACCTACAAGAACTAAAGCTGCTTACCTGAATTGTCCTGTCAGATCTTACATTCCTAATCCTCTACGTTGTTTTAAATGTCAGCGATACGGCAACACGAAAACTGTCGCGGTTCCCTTACCTGTGCACGCTGTGCAGAAGCTGACCACGACAGCAATTCATGTGAAAAATTAGAACGCTGCATAAATTGCAAAGGTAATCATACAGATTTCTCTCGCTCTTGCCCAAACTGGATCCGTGAAAAAGAAATTCTAACTGTAAAAATAATGCAAAATCTTTCCTACCCAGAAGCTCGTAAAATTGTAGAAGCCAGAACCCCGTCTATCGGCGTATCTTATTCAAGCCTATTGAAACAGCAGTCTAAATCTGTAAGACATATTAGCACCCAGACTGACGTGTCTACGTCATCAAAAAAGTCAGTCAAAACACAATCAATAAACACCCCAATCAAAGAATCCCGTGATATCTGCCCCCCAGGGGGATACCTTCTTTAGGTATTCACGGGATTCACAACCCCGGGGCACCTGAGTGATCTTTCACATTTCCTTTTCCTCTTACTCCTCTGGTCTTCCTTTCCTCTTTGTTTCACTCTCATTGTGGTTTCCTCTTCGGAGGTGAGGGCAATTCTGCATGAGCCGACACATCCTGTATATCGACTCATGGAGAATTGTAAACCACCTACGTGTTGGCGGTGCGTGGCGACCCGTGTCCCTGGAAAGGGGGATCCTGGCAGTTGAGGGAAACCAACACACTGCTTTGGCCTCTGCTTCAGGTAGACGGGAGGTGCATATTGGTCCCGTATGCATCAATCGGCTGGTCAGCTGACTTTCGTCACTGGCTCTAGGGATCAAGTGATCGAGCAACTACTAGTCATCTCGTTAAGGGTGGAGACTGACATAGGGTTGTCTTGTGACCGTATGGGCCCTGGTTAGCACTGGTGCACGAATGTGCATCCCCTTGTAGAGCTCGGGAGAGGGTGGTGCGGCCGGGGTCTGAATTTTATTACTTTTAAATATGGATGGAAACATTTCTTTTCCTTTTACTTCTCTCCCTAGCGGAGAGCAACAAACTGTACTGCCTTCCAAGAATACTCGCTTTTTCATTGTGAAACGTACTGATAGCCACTCTGATTGCTCGTTTAAAAGAACTTCACCATTTCTCATAGCAAAAATTTTCCAGTCTGTTTGGGAGATGGTCACACTCTCAAAAAACTACAATCTGGTGATTTGCTGGTTGAGGTTTCTACAAACAATCACAATTTCTCTCAAATTGCAGTACAATAGGCACATTTTCTGTTTCTGTACAAGCACATAAAAGTTTAAATACAAGCCGCGGAGTAATATCTGAACTAGATCTTTTATACTCCACCAAAGATGAACTTTCAGAAAATTTAAAAGACCAAAATATCATAGATGTACGCCGTATCACCATCCGTAAAAATGAGCAGATAATTCCCACTAAACACATTATTCTGACCTTCAATAGCACTACTTTACCACCTAGAATTAAAGCAGGATATCTAAACTGTAAAGTCAGACCCTATATACCAAACCCTACCCGCTGTTATAAATGCCAGCGTTTCGGTCATACTAAAACTAATTGTCGTGAATCCCTTACCTGTGCACGTTTTGCTGAAGTGGGCCATGACAATAATTTATGTGAAAAATCAGAACGCTGCACTAACTGCAAAGGAAATCATACAGCATATTCCCGCAAGTGCCGTTTCAAGGAACCGTGAAAAAGAAATAGTTACTATAAAAATTACTCAAAACTTATCTTATCCTGAAGCCCGCAAACTTGTTGAAAATAGAACCCCATCTGTTGGAATTACCTACTCCAGCTTACTCAAGAAACAATCAACAGCCGTAAGACACACGGCTACACAAACTCATGTAACATATCCGCAAGATGAATCAACCGTAACGCAATCTACCAACACCACATCCTCTGAACCAGTAAAAATAACTGACTTGGAGAAGAAACAACAGAAAATAACAGCTCTATCCAATAAGTCACCTCAACCCCAAAATAAAACAAAAGCTGCCACGAATACCATAATACCACAGAAACCTGATATCCCCAGAAAACAGAACCAAAAAAAACCTGCTCTACAAACGAATAAAAAGAAAACCTCAACTCCAGTTTCTATACAGTGGAAGAATGTGGGGAAGGGGAGGCAAAAATCTGGCATCAGTTCAGTAATCAAAAACATTAAAGATCCAAAACAACTGAAGCATTACACGGATGAGGCTATGGATGCCGAGTTATACTGCAGTGACTCGAAAGCTGATGAAAATATTGTATTCGAAGAATCTGTGCCTGACCAAAACTAAAAAATTGCCTCATACATGACCAATATTATTTCGTGGAACTGCCGTGGATATCACAATAAACATGACGAAATCCGTTATATCCTCTCGGACCATCAACCATTAATCTTAGCCCTACAGGAAACTCATCTAAAGCCCACTGACAAAGCAAAATTACGCAGCTATACAACCTACCGGAAAGATTTGACAGCTAATGGAAAAGCCATTGGTGGTGTGGCTCTTTATTTCCAATAATTTACCCCATTCTCCTGTTTCTTTTAATACTAATCTTCAAACTGTCGCAGCCCGTGTACATATTAAACAACTAATAACAATATGCACCATTTATTTACCTCCAAATCAAAATATTCAGCCAGCAGATTTGGATTCTCTTCTTCTCCAACTCCCCACTCCCTTCATTATTGTTGGTGATTTTAATGCACACAGCCAACTGTGGGGAAAGAGTAATTCTAATCGACGTGGTTATATTATAGAAAAATTTATTTCCGACAACGGCTTATGCCTGCTCAATAATGGAGATCACACTTACTTTCACGAACCTACCCATACCTTTCATTCAATAGGCCTTACAATTTGCTCTCCACGGCTCTATCCTTTCTGGAACTTCTGGGTATCTAATGACCTACACGGCAGTGACCACTTTCCGACTTTTATAACACTGACTGCTCCAGATAAGGATTCTTCCAATTTTATCAACCGTTACATTTATGACAGAGCCAACTGGATAGCGTTTACTGCACTTGCAAATATAACAGCTAATGTGATAGATGGAAATATTGACAATGCACTTGATAATATAACTGAATGTATTATCAGTGCTGCCGACTCTAGCATTCCTAAAACATCTTCTACGTATAAGCACAGGAAACCTTGCTGGAATAGTGATTGCCAAAATGCAAAGAAAAAACAACAAAAAGCTTGGGGTCTCTTCCGGAGGTACCCAAATAATACTAACTATAAGGCATTTAAAAAATCAAAGGCAGAAGCTAGAAGAGTGTGACGCAAAAGTCAACGGGAATCTTGGATTAATTATGTATCTAGCATTAACTCAAACACTTCAAGTAAAGACCTTTGGCTAAAAGTAAAAAAATGCATGGGAATATATTCAGAAAGTCATATCTCAAATTTAAATCATAATGGACAAACCATTACATCTCCTAAGAACATAGCTGAGACAATAGGAAAAACCCTAGCATCCATTTCAAGCTCAGACTCTTATCCGGAACCCTTTTTAACTTACAAAAGACGAACTGAAATGACCAGGATTAATTTTAACTCTCATAACTCTTTTCCATACAATCAACCGTTTACTATCTCGGAGTTAAACAAGTGTTTGAGTGATAGTCACTTGTCAGCCCGCCCCCCAAGGGGATACCTTCTTTAGGTATTCACGGGCTTCACAACCCCGGGGCACCTGAGTGATCTAGCTCTTTTCCTTTTCCTCTTACTCCTCTTGTCTTCCTTTCCTCTTTGTTTCACTCTCATTGTGGTTTCCTTTTCGGAGGTGAGGGCAATTCTGTATGGGCCGATACATTCTGTATATCGACTCATGGAGAATTGTAAACCACCCACGTGTTGGCCGTGCGTGGCGACCCGTGTCCCTGGAAAGGGGGATCCTGGCAGTTGAGGGAAACCAACACACTGCTTTGGCCTCTGCTTCAGGTAGACGGGAGGTGCATATTGGTCCCATATGCATCAATCGGCTGGTCAGCTGACTTTTGTCACTGGCTTTAGGGATCAAGTGATCGAGCAACTACTAGTCATCTCGTTAAGGGTGGAGACTGACATAGGGTTGACTTGTGCCCGTATGGGCACTGGTGCACGAATGTGCATCCCCTTGTTGGGCTCGGTAGTGGGTGGTGCGGCCAGGGTCTGAAGTTTATTTTTTCTACTATGGATGGAAATACTTCACTTCATCCGTCTCTCTCTTCTAGAGAGCAACAAATGACACAGAATCCCGCTTTCACTAGATATTTCATAATTAAACGCACTGATAGCCACTCTGATAGTTCCTTTGGAAAAACTTCACCATTTCTCATTGCAAAAACATTCCAGTCTGTCTTAGGGGATGGCCACACTCTCAAAAAATTACATTCTGGAGATTTACTAGTAGAAGTATCTACAGCTAAACAATCGCAGCTTCTCACTTATTGCTCTACAATAGGCACATTTTCCGTTTCTGTACAAACACATAAATCACTAAATAAAAGCCGAGGTGTTATCTCTGAACCAGACCTATTATTTTCTACAAAAGATGAACTCATAGAAAATTTAAAAGACCAAAATGTCCTTGATGCAAGTCGTATCACTATCCGTCGGAATGGACAAGTCCTTCCTACAAAACATGTCATTCTCACTTTCAATACCTCTACATTACCAACTAGAATCAAAGCCGCTTACCTGAATTGTCCAGTCAGACCTTACATTCCTAACCCTCTCCGTTGCTTTAAATGCCAACGTTACAGCCATACTAAAGGTACATGTCGTGGATCTCTTACCTGCGCACGTTGTGCTGAAGTGGGCCATGACAATAAAGATTGTGAAAAAAACAAACGTTGTGCAAACTGTTAGGGGGATCATACTGCATATTCCCGTGCTTGTCCTAATTGGAACAGAGAAAAAGAAATTGTCACAGTTAAAATTACTCAAAATCTGTCTTATCCTGAATCTCGCAAACTTGTAGAAACCAGAACCCCATCTATCGGAATTTCTTACTCCAGCTTACTTAAAAACCAATCGAAATCTGTAAGACATACAAGCACCCAACCGGATTCCTCATATCCACCTAACAGATCTACTAAATCACAATCAACCAGCACACCAATTAAAGAATCTTGTGATGTGTGTCTCCCTACTAAAATGTCTGGAACCCCTAAATTAGAACGCTTGCTACCATCCAAAGAACCGGTTAAAATAATTGACTTAGAAAAAAGACAACAGAAATTAAATGCTCAATCCAAAAAATCATCTGATTCCCAAACTAATACCTAAGCTGGAACCAGTACAAGAATACCGCCTAAGTCCAACACTCTCCGAAAACAGAATTTAAAAGAAACATCACAGGCACTAAGTGGAAAAAAGAAAACAACCGTAACTCCAACCTCTTCACTGTGGAAGACTGTGGTGAGAGGAAAGAAAAATTCTACTACTAACCCATTTCTTAAAAACCTAAAAGATCCAAAGGAACTGCAGCAGTACATGGAAGAGGCTATGGAGTCAGAGTCATATAGCAATGACTCGGACGCCGATGACGATAATACTATATTGCAGGAATTTGAGCCGACTTGAATGCACACTGTATTATTACCATTTTATTCTTTATCATCCTGCCACTTTACTTACTTATTGTACAGATTTTAACTAAGTATAAATATATTTTTAATTTTTTACATTTTACTCTCATTGACTGGTTTTCAACTACATTTATGCCATCGGATTTTATTATTGATTTTTAAACCTGTGTTTTCATAGCACTAGTAGATCATCCTTTTCACTGTGTTTTAACAAGTTTTAAATTTTTACAGTTTTAATAATCTTTTAGCTTTTTAACTATGAGCTTTTAAATTAATTTTTATTTTACTTATACTATTAGTGTATTTTATTGCTTTCTTTTTATTATTTTTTTCTCAATTTGACTTTGTCTTGGCGCAGCATGTCCCAAAAGGGACCTTGCGCCATTAAACCCTAATTACCAACCTACCAACCACTTGTGAGCCCCCGGTCATGATGGGATTACCTACATTATGCTGAAGCACCTGTCACCACTCTCTTTAGATAACCTCCTTTCTTTTTATAATAGGATTTGGTTGGAACAAAATTTTCCACATGCTTGGTGTAGAGCAATCGTTATTCCTTTTCCTAAACCAGGAAAAGATGCTTGCAATCCCAATAATTAAAGACCTATCGCACTCTCTAGTAGCCTTTGCAAACTTCTTGAGAAAATGTTTAACTGCCGCCACGTGCATATTTTAGAAACAATTATCTTGCTGCTTTTCAAAGTGGTTTTCGACGTGGTAGATCTACTATCGATAATTTAATCCATTTGGAAAATCAAATCAGGACTGCCTTTCTAAAACGCAACCATTTGGTGTCGGTATTTTTTGACTTGGCAAAAGCTTCTGACAGAACAAGGCGTTATGGGATTCTTCTAGATCTTTATAAACTGGGCTTTCGCGGCAATCTTCCAATTTTTATTAAAAATTTTCTTGCCACTCGTCTATTTCAAGTTCGAATTGGTGGTTCTTTGTCTAGTTTTTATTTTCAAGAGGGTGTACCCCAGGGCAGTGTCCTAAGTGTCACCCACTTTGCTATTAAAATAAATGACATTCTCAATCAACTTCCTCCTTCAGTAAAAGGAGATTTATATATTGACGACTTTCGAAATATGTGTATGGGACAGGATATTCGTTTCATAGAAAGACAGTTGCAAATTGCTATAAATCGCATCCTGAATTGGACTAACAAAAATGGTTTTATATTTCATGACAAACATCTTGTGTGCATTTTTGTAGACGTAGGGATCTGCATCCAGATCCTGAAATTTTTATTGGTTCAACTCATATCCCTGTTGTGGACAATGTTCGTTATCTTGGTCTATTTTTTTACAAGAAACTTACCTTTTTACCCCATATTTTACACTTAAGGACGAAATGTGAAAAATCCTTATATTTACTTAAAGTTCTTTCTAATACTTCTTGGGGAGCGGACCGTGGTTCTCTTCTTAAGATCTATCGTTCTGTGATCCGTGCAAATATTTACTATGCCTGCCAGGTCTACGGTTCTGCTTGTAAGTCTGTTCTAAAGACACTTGACACTGTGCACCATAGCGCACTTCGTGTGTGCTCTGGTGCATTTCGTACCTCTCCAGTTGTAAGCTTATATGCTGACTGTAATGAATCTTCATTACACTATACTCGTGAAAAACTTTCATTGGAATTGTTTTACCGTGTCCTTTCATATCCTGGTCATCCACTTCATACATATATCTCAAGCACTGACAATGATATTCTTTATCAGCATCACCCATCCTGCATCCCCTCTTTTGGTGTAAGAATGAGAAGTATAATCAACAACAGCCCTTTTGAATAATGTTGAGGTGAGCACCTGTCCATTGCATATGTATCCCCCTCGGAACCGACCTGTTATTACAACTCTCCATCCTTTTAAAGGTTATGAGAGAAAGAATTTAGCCTTTATTGCTTTTAAACAATTATTTGCCGCACACCGTGCTAATTTTAATAATCACATGGACATATATACAGATGATTCTAAAAATGGCAATATTGTTGGTTGTGGAGTTTATTGTGATCGTATTACCCTTAGTTATCGGCTTCATCCTTCTATCTCAGTTTTTACAGCCGAATTAATTGCAATAGAGCGGGCCATGGTACACATCTCTCATCATCATATCACTTCTTTCATCATCTATACTGACTCAAATAGTGCTATTGATGCTTTAAAATCTTTTAAAAAACATTCTTATGTCTCAGCTATCCTGGATTTTTATACTAATTTGACAACACGTGGTTATAATATTTTATTTTGCTGGGTATCTGGACACATGGGCATCGCTGGTAATGAAAAGCTGATGAGGCGGCAAAACTTGCTGGTAATCCTTTACATCATAAAATACCATTCTCAGATGTTAAACTAATTATAAAACATTTTATTCATAATATTTTATTCATAATAAATAGAAGAAAGCTGGAATTTAGAATACAATAATAAGTTGCATCATATTAAATCTACAGTTAAAACCTGGCCTGTGATTTACCCAAGGAAAACTGACGTTCGTCTTACTCGTCTGAGAATTGGACATTCTAGGATCACTCATAAACTTTTGTTATTTACAGGAGGATTTACCCATGTGGCCTCATTGTCATTTTGATACTCTGACCATCCATCATATCTTAACGGACTGCCCGGGACACCGGCACTTGTACAGGATATATTTTAATACCTCATCACCCACTTTGACAAACCTCATTGGGGAACATCCCATGAGGCACTTTAAAACACTCCGGATTTTATTTTGAAATTTAGATCTTATCTGTCTACATAAATTGACATTCTGCATGGAATTCCCATCTAGATACCTACTTTTTTTAGGCTTACTTTTTGTGCTTTACTGGTTTATACTCTTCAATGACATTTTTCACTTCTTTGACTCTATCTGGATGGAGTACCCATCCAGATAGCTTTATTATCTTTGTATTACAATGACTCTCTTTATTTTCTCTTGATCTTTTCATCCTTGTTTGTCGCCGAATGTCCCTAGGTGGACTTTGTGCCATTAAACTCCAATTAACAACAACAACAACAACACACCGTGAGAGAGATGCGTACAGTTAAACAGACGCACACACGCTCCGTGACAGGGATGCGTAGCAAGACGGGTGCACACACTGTGAAACAGCATAGACACACACACACGAGCACGGAGAGGGGGAAGAGTGACAAACAGAACGGGACAATTAGTCAGAGAGCGAGAGTTAGGCAGTTTGGGAGGCAGAGATCTGGAAAAGAAACAGTCATGTTTTCAATTAAACATAAGTTAAATTATAAAAACTGAAAAACGCGGCATTCGTTGTATAGTTGCAATAAATACTTAGCGGAATGGATGCAAAGTATCCTAAATTTCAATTCTTACCTCCTCGTCTTCCTCTTCCTCTGCCGCATAGCACGAGCGATTGGCGGGTCCCTGAAATATTCATCAACATTGTATTGGAGCCTGTTGAGTGGCGGAGGACGAACTATAAGAAAAAGAAAAAAAAATGTAGGGAGACATGAAAAAACAACTTCTTGATATTTTCATCCTTGTTTGGCGCAGCATATCCCTAAGGGACTTTGTGCCATTAAACTCCAATCAACCAACCAACCAACCCTGAAATATTCATCAACGTTGTATTGGGGCCTTTTGAGTGGCGGATTACGATGGCTTAGCGGAATGGATGCAAAGTATCCTAAATTTTAATTCTTACCTCCTCGGCTTCCTCTTCCTCTGCCGCATAGCACGAGCTATTGGCGGGTCCCTGAAATATTTATCAACGTTCTATTGGGGCCTGTTGAGTGGCGGATTACGATGACTTAGCGGAATGGATGCTAAGTATCCTAAATTTTAATTCTTACCTCCTCGTCTTCCTCTTCCTCTGCCGCATAGCACGAGCGATTGGCGGGTCCCTGAAATATTCATCAACGTTGTATTGGGGCCTGTTGAGTGGCGGATTACGATGACTTAGCGGAATGGATGCAAAGTATCCTAAATTTTAATTCTTACCTCCTCGGCTTCCTCTTCCTCTGCCGCATAGCACGAGCTATTGGCGGGTCCCTGAAATATTTATCAACGTTCTATTGGGGCCTGTTGAGTGGCGGATTACGATGACTTAGCGGAATGGATGCTAATTATCCTAAATTTTAATTCTTACCTCCTCGTCTTCCTCTTCCTCTGCCGCATAGCACGAGCGATTGGCGGGTCCCTGAAATATTCATCAACGTTGTATTGGGGCCTGTTGAGTGGCGGATTACGATGACTTAGCGGAATGGATGCTAAGTATCCTAATTTTTAATTCTTACCTCCTCGCCTTCCTCTGCCGCATAGCACGAACGATTGGCGGGTCCCTGAAATATTCCCCCCCCCAGGGGGATACCTTCTTTAGGTATTCACGGGCTTCACAACCCCGGGGCACCTGAGTGATCTTTCTCCTTTCCTTTTCCTCTTACTTCTCTGCTCTTCCTTTCCTCTTTGTTTCACTCTCGTTGTGGTTTCCTCTTCGGAGGTGAGAGCAATTCTGTATGGGCCGATATCATCCTGTGTATCGACTCATGGAGAATTGTAAACCACCCACGTGTTGGCCGTGCGTGGCGACCCGTGTCCCTGGAAAGGGGGATCCTAATAGTTGAGGGAAACCAACACACTGCTTTGGCCTCTGCTTCAGGTAGACGGGAGGTGCATTTGGTCCCGTATGCATCAATCGGCTGGTCAGCTGGCTTTTGTCACTGGCTTTAGGGATCAAGTGATCGAGCAACTATTAGTCATCTCGTTAAGGGTGGAGACTGACATAGGGTTGTCTTGTGACCGTATGGGCCTGGTTAGCACTGGTGCACGAATGTGCATCCTCTTGTAGGGCTCGGGAGTGGGTGGTGCGGCCGGGGTCTGAATTTTATTTTTTTTCTAATATGGATGGAATCACTTCTTTTCCTTCTACTTCTCTCCCTAATGGAGAGCAACAAACTATACTGTCTTTCTCATTTACTCGCTTTTTCATAGTGAAATGGACTGATAGTCATTCAGATTGCTCCTTTAAAAAAACTTCACCATTTCTTATAGCTGAAACTTTTCAATCTGTCTTGGGAGACGGTCATTCTCTCAAAAAATTACAATCTGGCGAGTTGCTGGTTGAAGTATCTACAACAAAACAATCACAATATCTCTCTAATTGCACTACTATAGGCACTTTTTCTGTTTCCGTACAAGCACATAGGACTTTAAATACAAGCCGCGGAGTAATATCAGAACCTGATCTTTTATACTCCACCAAAGATGAACTTTTAGAAAATTTAAGAGACCAAAATGTAATAGATGTACGCCGTATCACCATCCGTAAAAACGAACAAATAATTCCCACTAAACATATTATTCTAACCTTCAATAGCACTACTTTACCACCTAGAATTAAAGCAGGATATCTAAACTGTAAAGTCAGACCCTATATACCAGATCCCACCCGCTGTTTTAAATGTCAGCGTTACGGTCATACTAAAACAAACTGTCGTGGATCCCTCACCTGTGCACGTTGTGCAGAGGTCGGCCATGACAACACCTCATGTGAAAAATCCGAATGCTGCGTCAACTGTAAAGGAAATCATACTGCATATTCCCGCAAATGCCCTAACTGGAACCGTGAAAAAGAAATAGTCACTATAAAAATTACTCAGAATTTATCTTATCCTGATGCCCGTAAACAAGTTGAAAATAGAACCCCATCTGTAGGAATTACCTACTCCAGCTTACTCAAGAAGCAATCAACAGCCATAAGACACATGGCTACACAAACTGATGTCTCATATCCACACGATAAATCTACCGTAACACAATCAACCAACACACCATCCTCTGAACCGGCAAAAATAAATGACATAGAGAAGAAACATCAGAAATTAAGAGCTTTATCTAGTAATTCATCTATATCCCAAACTAAAACAAAAGCTGCCACGACTTACCACCATACCACAGAAACCTGATATCACCAAAAAACAGAATCTAAAAAAACCTCCAATACAAACGACAAAAAAGAAAAACTCAACTCCAGTCTCTCTGCAGTGGAAGACTGTGGGGAAGGGGACGCAAAAATCGGGCATCAGTTCAATTATAAAAAACATTAAAGATCCCAAACAGCTGAAGCATTACGCGTATGAGGTTATGGATGCCGAGTTGTGCTGCAGTGACTCGGATGATGATGAAAATATTGTATTCGAAGAATCTGTGCCTGACCAAACTGTCTCTCCAAAATCAGTACACTCTAAACTTCCCCAAATTCCACTCCCTCAAAATATAACTAGATCGACACCTTTGAAACCAAACCATAGATCTGAAGCTCCTGAAAATAAAACGAAAAAGAAAAAACTGTAACACCTAAAAGTGAAACAAACCAAAAGCAGAAAAATAAAATAGATGAAACTCATATGGATTATGATGCTCTACACCTTCATCCTGAGCGGGATGAAGCTTTAGACGATGGAGATAGTAGCATGTCTACTACCTCCGAACATAATGACATAGATACATTTATCTAACATCCTCATTCATGACTAATATTATCTCTTGGAACTGCCGTGGTTATCACAATAAACATGACGAAATCCGCAACATTCTCTCTGACCATCAACCTCTATGCCTAGCTCTCCAGGAAACACATTTAAAACCTAATGACAAAGCGAAATTACGCAACTATGTTACTTATAGAAAAGACTTTACTAGTAGTAACAGGGCCACCGGTGGGGTGGCTCTTTTCATCTCTTGCAGCTTACCCCACTCTCATATACAATTAAACACAAATTTACAAGCTGTAGCAATCAGAGTACACATTAAACGTCTCATTACAATCTGTACCATATATCTGCCACCTAACCAAACTATTAACTCAGCACACCTTGATGATCTTCTTTCCCAACTCCCCACGCCCCTCATTATCATTGGGGACTTTAACGCCCATAGCCAATTATGGGGTAACTCCGACAATAATGCACGTGGTGATACAATAGAGAAACTAATTTCTGACAATGGGCTATGCCTGTTAAATAATGGTGACTACACATATTTTCACGAGCCAACCCGAACTTTTCATGCAATAGATCTAACAATCCCCCCCAGGGGGATACCTACTTTAGGTATTCACGGGCTTCACAACCCCGGGGCACCTGAGTGATCTTTCTCCTTTCCTTTTCCTCTACTCCTCTCCTCTTCCTTTCCTCTTTGTTTCACTCTCGTTGTGGTTTCCTCTGAGGTGAGGGCAATTCTGTATGAACCGATATCATCCTGCATATCGACTCATGGAGAATTGTAAACCACCCACGTGTTGGCCGTGCGTGGCGACCCGTGTCCCTGGAAAGGGGGATCCTGGTAGTTGAGGGAAACCAACACACTACTTTGGCCTCTGCTTCAGGTAGACGGGAGGTGCATTTGGTCCCGTATGCATCAATCGGCTGGTCAGCTGACTTTTGTCACTGGCTCTAGGGATCAAGTGATCGAGCAACTACTAGTCATCTCGTTAAGGGTGGAGACTGACATAGGGTTGTCTTGTGACCGTATGGGCCCTGGTTAGCACTGGTGCACGAATGTGCATCCCCTTGCAGGGCTCGGGAGAGGGTGGTGCGGCCGGGGTCTGAATTTTATTACTTTTAAATATGGATGGAATCACTTTTCCTTCTACTTCTCTCCCTAGTGGAGAGCAACAAACTGCACAGACTCTATCATTCACTCGTTTTTTCATCATTAAACGTACTGATAGCCTATCTGATAATTCATTTAAAAAGACTTCACCATTTCTTATTGCAAAAACATTCCAGTCAGTGCTGGGGGATGGCCATTCTATCAAAAAACTGCAATCTGGGGATCTACTAGTTGAGGTTTCTACAGCTAAACAGTCACAAATTCTTTCTAATTGCTCTACAATAGGCACCTTTTCCGTTTCTGTACAAGTACATAAAACTCTAAATACAAGTCGTGGTGTTATATCTGAACCTGATCTGTTATTCTCTACTAAAACTGAACTTCTAGAAAATTTAAAAGACCAAAATGTCGTAGATGTACGCCGTATCACTATCCGTCGCAGTGAAGAAATACTACCCACTAAACATATTATTTTAACCTTCAATAGTCCCAATTTACCAGCTAGAATTAAAGCTGGCTATCTAAGCTGTCCAGTTCGACCATACATACCAAACCCTATCAGATGTTTCAAATGCCAGCTTTATGGCCATACTAATACTAATGGCCAATGTCGTGGATCTCTTACCTGCGCACGTTGCGCGGAAGTCGGTCACGACAATAAAACATGTGAAAATTCCGTACGCTGTGCAAACTGTAAAGGCGATCATACAGCATATTCCCGCAAGTGCCCTAACTGGAACCGTGAAAAGGAAATAATTACTATAAAAGTTACTCAAAATTTGTCTTATCCTGATGCCCGTAAACTAGTTGAAAATAGAACCCCATCTGTCGGAATTACCTACTCTAGCTTACTCAAGAAGCAATCAACAGCCGTAAGACACATAAGTACACAAACTGATTCTCAATTTCCATCCAGTAAATCAACTGTAACACAATCAACCAGTACTCATGTTAAAGAATCGACCAACACCCCCTCCTCTGAACCGGTAAAAATTGACATAGAGAAGAAACAACAGAAACCGACTGCTCTATCCAATAAGTCATCTCAACCCCAAACTAAGACAAAACCTGCCATTAATACCAATATTCCACAGAAACCTGATGCTCCCAGAAAACATAATTTAAAAAAACCTCCTATACAAACCGTTAAAAAGAAAACCTCAACTCCAGCCTCTCCGCAATGGAAGACTGCTGGAAAGGGGAAGCGAATTTCTGGCATCAGCTCAATCATAAGAAATATTAAAGATCCGAAACAGCTCCAGAAGTACGCGGACGAGGCTATGGAATCCGAGCCCTATAGCAATGACTCGGATGTTGACGAAAATACTGTATTTGAAGAATTTGTACCTGACAACTTAGAAAAAACTAAATCTACTCTATCTGCAATACCCCCACCAAAAAAGAACAAAATCTCAAAAAGTCAGACAAATTCACAGAAAAAAGACAAAAAAAATCAAAGAATGGAGGATGACGATGCTATGGATCTTCATCCCGAACCGGATGAAATACTGGACGACGGAGACAGTAGCATGTCTACTGTTTCTGATCAAAATGACATAAATACAAATATTTAACTCTCGTAATTATGAATAATATCATCTCATGGAACTGCCGTGGTTATCTTAATAAACATGACGAAATCCGGGACATTCTCTCTGACCATCAACCACTCTGCTTAGCTCTACAGGAAACTCACCTAAAACCAAATGACAAAGCAAAATTACGCAATTATGCTGCTTACAGGAAAGACTTCACTGGTAGTGATAGGGCCAGTGGAGGCGTGGCTCTCTTCATATCTCGCAATATACCCCATTCCTATATCAGTTTAAATACTAATTTACAAGCAGTTGCTACTCGTGTGCACATTAACCGACTAATAACTATTTGTACTATATACCTACCACCTAATATGTGTATACAGTCAGCACATCTAGATAATCTTATTCTTCAACTCCCATCTCCATTCATCATCGTTGGCGATTTTAATGCTCATAGCCAACTCTGGGGTAATTCTGACAATAATGCACGTGGTGATGTTATAGAAAACCTTATCTCTGACAATGGCTTATGCCTGCTCAATAACGGTGATCATACTTACTTTCATGAACCTACCCGCACCTTTCATGCCATTGATCTCGCTATCTGCTCCCCATCCATTTATCCTTATTGGAACTTCTGGGTTTCTAATGACCTCCACGGCAGTGATCATTTCCCTACTTTTATCTCGCTGACTACTCCTCACATGGATTCTAATAATTGTTTTAAACGCTATGTATATGACAGAGCTGATTGGTCAACATTCACAGACAATGCTAAAATAACAAGTGATATGATAGCGGGTGACATTGACGATGCGCTTGATAATATCACCCAGTGTATTATCAATGCTGCAGATATTAGTATTCCAAAATCACATTCTATACCGCGGCACAGGAAACCATGGTGGAATGATGAATGCCGAAAGGCAAAGAAAAAGCAACAGAAGGCTTGGGGCATTTTCCGACGCTACCCTAATAATAATAACTATCTCGCTTTTAAAAAAGCAAAGGCTCAAGCTAGAAGAGTGCGCCGTCAAAGCCAACGTGAATCTTGGATTCAGTACATCTCCAACATCAGCGCCAGTACATCAAGCAAAGAACTTTGGAAGAAAGTGAAAAACTGTATGGGACTGTATTCAGAAAACCGCATCTCTATCTTAAATTACAATGGACAAACAATAGCATCACCCCATAATATTGCTGAAACAATAGCAAATACACTGGCATCTAATTCTAAATCAGACTCGTATCCAGAACCTTTCTTATCATATAAAAGACAAGCAGAATCTACCAACATAAATTTTAAATCTCGCCATTCCTATGAGTATAATCTACCTTTCACAAAACCTGAACTTCTGCGATGTCTGCAAAATAGTCGTTTATCAGCTCCAGGACACGATGGCATCACTTATACCATGCTAAAATATCTTTCTACCACCTCTCTCAATAACCTTCTCACCTTTTACAATAGAATCTGGATTGAACATTCTTTTCCTAAAGCCTGGTGTAAAGCTATTGTCATTCCATTCCCAAAACCAGGTAAAGATCCCAGTGACCCAAACAACTACAGGCCAATCGCACTCTCTAGTAGCCTTTGCAAACTTTTAGAAAAAATGGTTAATTGCCGCCTAGTGCATGTTTTGGAATCTAATAATTCTCTTGCATCATTCCAAAGCGGATTTCGTCGTGGTAGGTCCACTATTGATAACCTCATTCTTTTAGAAACTCATATTCGAAATGCTTTTTTAAAACGCAATCATCTGGTGACTATCTTTTTTGACATGATGAAAGCCTATGATAAAACCTGGAGGTATGGCATACTACGTGATCTTTTTAATCTGAACTTTAGAGGTAACCTACCAATTTTTATTAAGAACTTCCTCGCAGTTCGAATTTTTCAAGTTCGAATTGGGAGGTTTCTTTCAAATTTCTATGTACAAGAAGAGGGTGTACCACAGGGCAGTGTTCTGAGTGTCACCCTCTTTGCTATCAAG
The DNA here is from genome assembly GCA_964019185.1 of Maratus speculifer. Classification (NCBI taxonomy): domain Eukaryota; kingdom Metazoa; phylum Arthropoda; class Arachnida; order Araneae; family Salticidae; genus Maratus; species Maratus speculifer. The sequence goes on along the minus strand of OZ025290.1, from coordinate 441,577,039 downwards.
ATTAATGACATCCTGAACCAGTTGCCACCAAGCGTTCAAGGTACACTATATGTTGATGATTTTAATATTCTATGTAAAGGACAAGATATGCATTTTATCGAGAGACAACTACAAATCGCTATCAACCGTATTATTCAATGGACAAACAAAAATGGCTTTATTATTTCCAAAGACAAAACCTCATGTGTGCATTTCTGTAGACGAAGGGATTTGCATCCGGATCCTGAAATTTTCATCGGAACTTATCAAATTGCTATTGTTGACAATGTCCGCTTTTTGGGCTTAAATTTTGACAAAAAACTCACTTTCTTGCCTCATGTTTTGCAGCTACGAAAAAAATGCGAGCACTCTCTCAATTTAATCAAGGTGCTTTCCAACACATCTTGGGGAGCAGACCGTAGTTCTCTCCTGAAAATTTACCGCTCGATTATCCGCTCTAAAATTGACTATGCCTGCCAGGTCTATGGTTCAGCACGTAATTCCGTTCTTAAAAAAATCGACACTGTGCACCATAGTGCACTTCGCTTTTGCTCTGGTGCTTTTAGAACATCACCGGTTTTAAGCCTTTATGTCGAGTGTAATGAACCAGCACTACACCGTATTCGTGAAAAACTTTCATTGGATTTGTACTATCGTATTCTCTCTCACCGTGGCCATCCTCTTTGTAATTACATTTTAAATACAGACAACGACACTCTCTATCAACATCGACCATCATGCATTCCTTTATTTGGAGCCAGAATGAGGAACATTATTAACAATAGTCAACTAAGCAATATCAAGGTGAGCTCATGTTCATTGCATGAGTTTCCTCCTTGGAAAACTCTTAATATCACCACACTCCATCCTTTTAAAGACTATGACAAAAAGAACACTGCACCTGTCATATTTCAACAATTATTTGCAGCCCATCGCTCAAAATTCAGGAATTATACCGATATATACACAGATGGATCAAAGAGTAGCAATGTTGTTGGCTGTGGGATTGTCTGTGATAATACCAATTTTAGTTACCGGCTTCACCCTTCAGTTTCTGTGTTTACGGCAGAGTTGATTGCGATAGAGAGAGCCATGTTACACATTTCACACCATCATAACACTTCATTTATCATTTATACGGACTCAAATAGTGCTATTGACGCAATTAAATCATCTAACAAACATCCTTATGTCTCATCCATCCTGAATTTTTATGATAAATTAACAAACCGTGGCTGTAAAATTTTATTTTGCTGGGTACCTGGACACATGGGTATTCCTGGAAATGAAAATGCAGATCAAGCGGCAAAACTTGCTCTTAACCCTTTAGATCATAAGATGCCATTCTCAGACGTTAAACTAATTACAAAACACTTTATCCATCATAACTGGCAAGGTAGTTGGGATACAGAAATTAATAATAAACTGCACCGTATCAAACAAACGATCATTAGCTGGCCTCCAAATTACCCACGGAAAACTGATGTTCTACTGACTCGTCTGAGAATTGGACACACTAGGTTAACTCATAAACATCTTCTATTCCGGGATGATGCACCCATGTGTCCTCATTGTCATTTTGACTGCCTAACCATACATCATCTTTTAACTGACTGTCCGGGCCTCCGGCACTTGTACAGAATATATTTTAACTCATCATCACCTATTTTGACAAACCTCATTGGGGAAATTCCCCATGGGGCACTTTTTGCCTTTTTAAAGCATGCAGGATTTTATTTTGAAATTTGAATTTTTTTCACTACTTTTATTCCTACAACTTGGACCTAGTTATCTGGATCTCTATATAGTTGGATCTTTTAAACTTGCCTAGCTATATCTGGATGGGGTACCCCATCCAGACACCCTGATATTGTTCTTTTTGTCTTTGTCTTGGCGCAGCATGTCCCTCAAGGGATTTTGTGCCACAAAACCCTAAACAACCAACCAACCAACCAGATCTAACAATCTGCTCCCCTACTCTATCCTTTATGGAACTTCTGGGTCTCAAATGACCTGCACGGCAGTGACCACTTTCCTACTTTTATTTCATTGACTACTCCAGATGGAGATTCTAATAACTATCCCAAAAGATACATATATGACAGAGCCAATTGGCCAGCATTTACTATGCTTGCATATATAACAAACAGCATGATAGTGGGTGATATTGACAAAGCACTTGATAATATAACTGATTGTATTATCAATGCTGCTGATGCTATCATTCCAAAAACTTCTACTACACACAAACACAGAAAACCATGGTGGAATAACGACTGCCAAATGGCAAAGAAAAAACAACAAAAAGCTTGGGGCATATTTCGTAGATATCCTAGCAATAATAACTATATTGCGTTTAAAAAAGCAAAGGCTGATGCTAGAAAAGTGCGACGAAAAAGCCAGCGCAATTCATGGATTCATTATGTCTCTAGCATTAGCTCAAATACATCAAGTAAAGAGCTCTGGGCAAAAGTAAAAAAATGTATGGGCATTCATTCAGAAAATCATATTTCTATTTTAAAACATAATGGTCATACTATCACATCTCTTAAGAACATTGCCGAGTCTATAGGGTCTACCCTTGCTGCAATATCGAAATCAGATGCATATCCGGAACCTTTTTTAAGTTACAAAAGACAAACTGAAACAGCCAGGATTAATTTTAATACCCATAATTCATTTTCATATAATCATCCTTTTATTATATCTGAGCTAAAAAAGTGTTTGAAAGACAGTCAATTATCTGCCCCTGGTCATGATGGCATCACCTACATCATGATCAAGCATCTATCTGCTCTCTCTCTTGAAAACCTCCTTTCCTTTTTCAATCGAATCTGGATGGAACACAGTTTTCCTCGTGCTTGGTGTAGATCTATTGTTATGCCTTTTCCTAAACCAGGAAAAGATGCTACGAACCCTAATAATTACAGACCTATCGCACTTTCTAGCAGCCTTTGCAAATTACTTGAAAAAATGGTTAATTGCCGCCTCGTTCATGTTTTAGAAACTAACAATTGCCTTGCTGCATTTCAAAGTGGATTTCGACGTGGTAGATCAACTATCGATAATTTAATACATCTTGAACATTACATTAGGACAGCTTTTCTTAAACGCAGCCATTTGGTCTCAGTATTTTTTGACATGGCGAAAGCATATGACAGAACATGGCGCTATGGGATCCTTCGTGACCTTTTTAACTTGAACTTTCGCTGGAACCTCCCAATTTTTATTAAAAACTTTCTTGCTGTGCGACTTTTCCAAGTTCGCATAGGCGGAATTCTTTCTAGTTTCTATGTACAAGAAGAGGGTGTACCCCAGGGCAGTGTCCTGAGTGTCACCCTCTTTGCTATTAAAATAAATGACATTCTCAGCCAACTTCCTCCTTCAGTGAAAGGAGATTTATATATTGATGACTTTAGAATTATGTGTATCGGACAGGATATCCGTTTTATTGAAAGACAATTGCAAATAGCTATCAATCGTATTCTCATTTGGACTAATAAAAATGGTTTTATAATTTCTCAAGACAAAACTTCTTGTGTGCATTTTTGTAGACGTAGGGATCTACATCCTGATCCTGAAATTTTTATTGGTTCAAATCGTATTCCTGTTGTGGACAGTGTTCGATATCTAGGGCTGATTTTTGACAAGAAACTAACTTTTTTACCACATATTTTACAATTAAGGACAAGATGCGAAAAATCGCTTAATGTACTTAAGGTACTTTCAAATACTTCTTGGGGAGCAGACCGGAACTCTCTTCTTAAGATTTACCGTGCTGTTATCCGGTCAAAAATTGACTATGCCTGCCAGGTCTATGGCTCTGCATCTAAGTCTGTTCTTATGAAACTTGACACTGTGCATCATAGCGCACTTCGTGTGTGCTCTGGTGCATTTCGTACATCACCAGTTTTAAGCTTGTATGTTGAATGTAATGAACCATCTTTATATAATATCAGAGAAAAACTCTCTTTGCACCTATACTATCGTATTCTTTCCCATCACGGTCATCCACTCCAAACCTACATCTTAAATACTGATATCGATATTTTATATCAACATCGACCATCTTGCACTCCATCTTTTGGTGTTAGAATGAGGAACATTATTCACAATAGCCCTCTGCATAATATTGAGGTGAGTTCATGTGCCTCGCATGTTCTCGCTCCTTGGAATCCTCCTAGCATTATTTCCCTCAACCCTTTTAAAGGATATGATAAAAACAAGTTAACCGCTTCTGTCTTTCAGCAATTATTTGCAGCACACCGTGCGAATTATCAGAATTACATCGATATTTACACAGACGGTTCCAAGAGAGGGGATATTGTTGGCTGTGGTATTTTTTCAGGTAATATTCATCTCAGCTATAGACTCAATTCTTCAATTTCCGTTTTCACTGCTGAATTAATAGCAATAGAGAGAGCCTTGATACACATATCTCATCATCATGACACTTCCTTTATCATTTATACAGACTCAAATAGCTCTATTGACGCTATTCAATCTTTCGATAAGCATCCTTATGTATCATCCATCTTAGATTTTTATAATGAATTGACTAGTCGTGGCTATAATATTATATTCTGCTGGGTACCGGGGTAAATGGGTATTCCTGGTAATGACAAAGCTGATGAGGCGGCAAAACTTGCTGTTAATCCATTACGTCATACAGTCCCATTCTCTGATGTTAAACTACATATCAATCATTTTATGCAGAATAACTGGCAAAAAAGTTGGGATTTAGAATACAACAATAAACTATATTATGTTAAACCAATAATTAAGACTTGGCCTTCTATTTACCCAAGAAACTCTAATGTTATTCTGACTCGTCTAAGAGTTGGACATTCAAGAATCACGCACAAACATCTTTTACTGCGGCAGGATGCCCCCATGTGTCCTCACTGTATTTTGATTACCTGACTATTCACCATGTTTTAACTGATTGTCCTGGTCTCCGACATTTGTATAGAATTTATTTTAAATCCTCATCACCACTCTTGACAAACCTCATTGGGGAAACACCTCATGGGGCACTTTTTGACTTCTTGAAACGGACTGGCTTTTATTTACATCTTTAGTTTTTTGTGATTCCTGAGTTTGCCTTTCTTACTTGGCACCTGGGTGGAGAGTCCATCCAGTTATTTCTGTTCTATTTTTTACCTGTGTTTATTTCTACTTTTTTATTGTACTTTGATACTTCAACGTTAATTTGACTACATCTGGATGGGATACCCCATCCAGATAGCCTTTTCTTTTACTTTTGTTTTTTCTTCTTGCATGATATCATTCTTGTACCATTTAGCTTGGCGCAGCATGTCCTTGAAAGGATTTTGCGCCATTAAATTCCATACAACCAACCAACCAACCAACCATCTGGTAAGTGGATAAACCATGGATTTGTTCTCGTAGGAGTTTCTCCAATAACAATGCAAGAAGATCAGTTTTTTAGTTCTTTATCTAGAGCACGAACTTAAGTTACTCCACAGATCACCGTTCCACACATCTATCACTACAGCCTTCGCTCACTAAGCTGCAACATTCTCGGCGTTCTACATTCTCGGAAAAAATGACATGGCTTCCGAGTAGTTTAAAGGAGAGATGCATTCTAACCTCCTAAAAGACCAAATGAAAGTAATCATTTTCACGACAAAACTAGCGCCCTCCTACTCTGCGTCAATCAATTTAAAAATCCAATTAGGATGAACTCGAGCCTCAAACGGACAAAAATGATCAATTCTAATTGGTCGTAGCAGGCGGTCCTTGGCAAGAACTATATTTTTTCCTCGGAAGAACAAGCCCTTTAGCAACGCGTAGTAACACCTGTCACGCGATGTTAAAAATAAAAAATTAAATTAAAATCCCAGGAATATTCCAGAATGTAAAAAGCTTACGAAATACCTCCCGCCTTTTTGAGAAGCAAGAAATAATTTATTAATAACTAAAGTAAGAAAAAGGATTTTAGCTGTTACAAGTTACGAAACTAAGATTGAAATATGTTCCACAAATTTAGAATTGAAGCTAAGAGAGAACAAAAATGGCGAAATCTTTTTTATTTTATTACATATATATATATACCGGGTGTCCCAAAAATGACTGATGGATTTTAAAATTCAATAACTTGCAAACGGTGACAGCTATTTAAAAATTTTCTGCAGGAGGGTTATGTATAATGTCAAGTTTTTTTTTTACCGTAACTCTTTATTTTAGTTCGAATTTCAAACAATAGGCGGCGCTGGCGGCGTTTGAAGGCCAGGTCGACGCCTCACTCAGCACTGATCACCTGGCCTTCAATCGCCGCCAGCGCCACCTATTATTTGAAATTCGAACTAAAATTAAAAGTTACGGTAAAAAACTCCTGACATTATACATAAACCTCCTTCAAAAACTTTTTTAATAGCTGTCACCGTTTGCAAGTTATTGAATTTTAAAATCCATCAGTCATTTTTGGAACACCCGGTATATATATATATATATATATATATATATATAAGAGCAGATGGTTGAGATGTATGCGATCGCATTTTGGAACAATCATCAATTAACACTATTTGCGACGGGAGCCTTTTACGGAGTTTTTAGTGTTTTACCACCGGTTTTCAAGAACAGAAATTTATACATATTAAATTGAGAAAAATGCTCCGATTATATGAGGCAAATTGTTCAGTAAAGTTTTACAGGTGGGGGGTAATTATGGGTTCTTAAGCCTTTTCGCTGGCCACCGGTGATACGCGCCACCGTGAATGCGTTAAAATAGACTATACATACAAAACGAAAATCTATATTAATAAAATAACAAATCGCTCTGTCTGTGTGTGTGTGTGTGTGTGTCTGCGATAGTTAGCGAAAACTACGGTACGTACGAAGCTCAAAATTTTTCTGAGTAGCTCAATATCTCTCCTGATGCACCTGATGCTCAGAATTTCAAAATTCTATTTATTAACTGAGTTATTAATTAAATTCCAAACCTCACTCTCATAAAAAAATCGCTTTTTTAGCTCACAGGCTATCATAGCCTGAGAGCTTATGTGCCCGTCCGTTCTGTATGTATGTGCGTTCGTGCGTAACGCGATAACTCATGATAAAAATATCCGATCCACTTGAAATTTTGTATATAGGTATATCCTGACAAGGCGCTTCCCTGATTAGTTTTTGGAGTTCATTCGATATGTATAAGAGGGGGAACGGGGGGGCTCATGCCCCCCGTTAGTTGATATAAATGGGATTTTCATGCAGAATTAATTTTTCGTTCAAAATTTAGATTAGGATCATTCTGATGAGGCGATTCCGTGACTGTTATTAGGTGTTCATTGAATAAGTATAAATCGGGGGAACAGGGGTTCTAATGCCCCTCCCCCGTTAGTTGATATAAATGGGATTTTCATGCAGAATTAATTTTTCGTTCAAAATTTAGATTAGGATCATTCTGATGAGGCGATTCCGTGACTGTTATTAGGTGTTCATTGAATAAGTATAAATAGGGGGAACAAGGGTTCTAATGCCCCCCCCCGTTAGTTGATATAAATGGGATTTTCATGCAGAATTAAGTTTTCGTTCAAAATTTAGATTAGGATCATTCTGATGAGGCGATTCCGTGACTGTTATTAGGTGTTCATTGAATAAGTATAAATAGGGGGAACAGGGGCTCTAATGCCCCCCCCCCGTTAGTTGATATAAATGGGATTTTCATGCAGAATTAAGTTTTCGTTCAAAATTTAGATTAGGATCATTCTGATGAGGCGATTCCGTGACTGTTATTAAGTGTTCATTGAATAAGTATAAATAGGGGGAACAGGGGTTCTAATGCCCCCCCCCCTTAATTTATATAAATGGGGTTTTCAAGCAGAATTTTCAGATTTCGTTCAAATCTCTGAATAGTTTTGGAAGTTTAATGGTTAAGTATAAAAGAGGGGGATAACTCCTTTTATATTATATAAATGCTAAATGGGTTTTTATTAAGAATTATCTAATTTGCTCTGAATTTTGGATATAGATTTTTTATATGATAAAGCATGTCTTTGATAGTATAGGAGGTTCAATGATTAAGTATAAAAAAAGAGGAAAGGGGAGAACTGTTTCCCCTTCTTAATTTTTTTTCGAACGGAATTAACCCTTGAAAATATAAGGCTTTAATGTACAATTAGTATTTGTAGCCTGTGAGCTCAATGCCATCAGTTTAGCTGGGCAGTATTCTTTATTTTAATCTTTTTTTCCTTTTCATTCTCTTATGGTTGGTTGGTTGCATAAAATTTTCGCAGAAATAATTTGAAAAACTGGGACTGACCTTTAAAATTCATAGACTGGCAAACTGTCAGTTTAAATGAGGATTTTTTTTATTACAGCTGCTGTACACCATGGAGGAAAAAGATAGGTGGTGGCGAAGTAAACGGAAAAAAAGGTTTGCAATATGAAACCATTTATCGCTGAAATTTTAATGTCTCAAAATAAAGCACGAGGAAGGAATTTTGTATTAATAAGACGGATTGGAAGAAATGAATTACAGCTGAAGCATATTTTACGAAGAAATAGTAATTTTTTTAAATGGTTTTTTCTATTATATTATTTATTAAAATAAATATTTGCTTTTAAAATAATTGAAATTGGAAAATTAAAAATAATTAAATATCAAAACAAAATAAATAAAATATTGAAAACATATGATTTGAAGTAAAAAATTGTATTACTAAAAGTTTTCTCTTTTTTTTTCAGAAATTTTTAATACTTTATAACGTAGATGAAAAATGTTTATGATTTAACAACATATTAATAATTCCATGTCAATATATAAAATATAGTGATGAAAAGATTCTTTTAAAATCATGCATGAACACTTAAATAATAATATTCATCTAAAATCTAGAGTGCGGACGATTTTAAGACATTAACGAAAGAATGTTGATTTTTCAAGCAAAGTCTTAAATGATGTTTCTATATTGATATTTCAAAGTCATATGATAAAAATAATCAAGTAATTCTTGCCTATGATTGATCTAATTGTATCTTTCATGCATTCCGATCGTGTATTACAGGCAATAATGGCACAAAACGTTATTTTTATAAACGAATTTTTAGTTATCTATTGAATAACAGTTTAAAAGGTAAAAAACAAAGAAATATTGGTTTAAACCAGTTTGAATTGATCGGAGTTTCAAAGGACATGGTTTTGTTGGTGCTTATTTGGACTTAATGTAGCGGATTTTAGAGTTACATTTTTTGCGTCACCCCAAGACATTATACTGCCACTCTATTAATTTCTTTTTACTATATGGTTTTATGCATATTTTTGGCATTTCGAACATTAGAATGTATGAGTCTTTAACTGTATTTCTGTAAAAAACATTACACGACACTTTTCTATGAGTTTATTTTTTAATCATTGATTAAATTTAAATGTGTTCTATTCAATTTAAAATTGTAATATGGCTTTAATTTGTTTTTAAAACAAATAAAATAGCTGTTTGGCGTACAGTTGTTTGTATCCGCAAACGATTCATTCACCATAATAAATTACCAAATAGCAAAGTACCAGAAATAGTCATAAAAAGAATAGTAGCAAAACTTATTATAATCTTAATGATTAGACTAATTTAAACATAACCCGATCCCAACCAGAAAAAAAAAAAAAAAAAACAGACCACACTCCGATCAGTGATACACAAAATTTCCGTGAGTATAAACCCGACCCTGACCTAAAAATTCTGTTTGGAAAAAACTATGGATTTGATAACTGACCCGAACCAAATCTGAATCCCGCAAAAATGTTCAAGTGAAGCATAACCCGATTCAAACAAGGAAAAAATAATTTTCGTGGATATGAAACCTGACCCGAACCTAAATATTTTCTTGAAAGAAACCCGAAGTATGACTCGAACGAAATCTGAAACCGATAAAAATATTCCAGAGAACTATAACCCGATCCCAGCAAGACAAAATACTTTCCATGGTCATAAACTCGACTCAAACCTAAAAAACTCCGTTTGAAAAATCCTGAACTTTGACCCAAACCACATCTAAATCTGACCAAAGTATTCGAAAGAACTATAACCGGATTCGAGTAACACAAAATAATTTCCGTGGACATGAACCCGATACGAACCTAAAACTCCCATTCAAAAAATACCTGAAATTTGAATCGAACCAAATCTGAATCGGAAAAAACTATTTCAAAGAAACGCAACCGGATCCAAACAAGACAAAATATTTCCATGGACATGAACACAATCCAAACCCCAAAAAATTCTTTGAAAAAATCGCGAACTGAACGAAATCTGAATTTGGCAAAAATATTCCAGTGAAGCATGTCCTTATTCGAACAAGACAGAATTATTTCCGTGAACATGCAAGAAGACCCGAACCCAACAGTTATATTTGAAGAAAAAACCCGAAATCTGAATTGAACCAAATCTGGACCTGACAAAAATATTCCAAAGAACTATAACCCAATCCAAGCAAGACGAAATAATTTCTATGGACATAAACCCAACTCGAACCTAAAAAATTCGATTTGAAAAAGACTGAAATTTGACCCAAACCACATCTAAATTCGACCAAAATATTCGAAAGAATCATAACTGGATTCGAGTATGACCAAATAATTTCCGTGGACATGAACGAGATCCGAACCTAAAAATTCTATTTGAAAAAATACCTGAAATTTGAATCGAACCAAATCAGAACCTGATAAAAAATATTCCAAAGAATCGTAACCGGATCTGAATAAGACAAAAAATTTCCATTCACATGAACCGAATCTGAACCTGAATCTGAATCTTTCTTTGACAAAATCACGAAATCTGAACTGAACCAAATGTGAACTTGAAAAAAATATTCCAGTGAAGCATGTTCTTATTCGAACAAGGCAGCATAATTTGCGTGAACACGCAAGAAAAACTGAACCCAAAAATTCAATTTGAAGAAAAAGCCGAAATCTGAATTGAAACAAATCTCTTCCCGACAAAAATATTCCAAAGAGCCATAACTGTATCCGAGCAAGGCAAAATAATTTCCATGGACATGAATACGACCCAAATATTAAAAAAAAAAAAAAAAAACCTAAAATCTGAGCCGAACGAAATCTGAACCCGACAAAAATGTTCTAATGAATCATAACCAGATCCGAACAAGACAAAATAATTTCCATGGACATGAAACCAATATATGGTTTGGTAACATTTATGTTGCAATTACATTATGGTAAGTCTTTGATTATATTTAATTTCCCTTTAGGTTACAGTTAGGTCACGATTAAGTTAAAGTTAGGTTAAAGTTAAATTGCATTTATGTTATGGTTAGAATAAGGATATGTTACAATAAAGTGAAGGCTAGGTTACATTTATGTTATATTTAATTTACAGTAAGGTACTGTTAAGTCAAAGTTAGGTTACAGGCAGGTTATGGTTACGGTACAAAAGTTTACAGGTAGGAATTTATCCATAGAATGAACATTACGCATGATTTGATTAAAAATAACACTTACTTTTGTTAAATGGTTCTGAAATTATAATACTACATACCAACATTTTAGCTACCCGCGAGTATCTATTTCATTCATGGTATAGTCGGATTTAAGAGTGATATAGTTAGATTTGAAATTTAAAATATTTCACTTGGGATTTCTGTGTGAAAAAAAATAATTAGTTACATGACTTAACTGTGATTTTTGATAAATATCAACACTTTAACACAAAAATCACGCAGTCGTTGGATACATATTCCCGCCCGCGTTTCTCATCGCTCATTTTGAGTATTTTTAGAGCTTAACATTAGCTGTTTTTTAAACCGATTTTTCACACTGTCAGTGGCCACATATTTCAGACAATGCATTTCTGCATGTTTCGAGTTAATGATAAAGTCATACAAATTTCAAGTTAGTTTAATATTGTTAATACGGACTCGGGCAACGCCGGGCGGGTCAGCTAGTATCATTATAAAAAAAAATAATAAGTAAATTGAGTTACGCAGTTTAAAAAATAATGCTACAGATACACCCAGCAAATTGAAAAATAATACCAGCTTTCAAAGTGGTAACATGTATTGTTTAGCACCTGAAGCAGTAAGAAAAAGTTTTAACCCGGGAGAACGCGCGCTTTTCAAGGTATGAATGATTTTAACTTTGCCACCAATAAAATCTAATGATAACAGTCACTTTATTAAGACGGAGACAATTCTTACAAATTTTGCGATAAAATAAATTGACGATCACTTTTAAAAAATTAGTGGTTACAATTGTAAAAACCACACGAACTCAGGGTCTTTTAGGCCCTGCGCGCGTCCTCGCGGGTTAACGAAAGACCTAGCGTATTTCATAATTTTTAATGTCTGCTTTAAAATTTTTATTGTTTTTATTATTTATTTATTTATTTCCGCCAGCTGGTTCAACATTTTAAACAAATACATCGACGATAATTTTCAAGATCTATAGAAAACGCAGATTTCAGAAAACTTTTCATAGATATATTTGATATTAATTATTTTTCTTTACAGAAATTCTGATAAAAAGATCCATGAAAGTAATGAAACATACAAACCCTTATTTGCCTAATGATCTTAGAGAGTTTTTAGCTCCGCCCCTATCTTACCGTATGGGAAGGCCATTTTTCCAATTTCAAGAAATGTTATGTTATAGAACTGTAAGCAAAATTTAAAACAAATTTAGAAATATAGACATGATTTAGCAGTTGCTAAATTACTGTGTATACCATTACACTTATTGCATTACTAAATATCAAAAACGTTGGTATTAGAAATTTTTTAAACTTTAAATGGTATTAGTTAAGGAAGAAAGTTGACTAATGTGCTTTATTTTTACTTCGCATATTTAGAATTAGTAATCATAGGCATAAAAAAGGCATTTATATATCTTTCCTCTTCATGAGACATAAATTTAAAAAAAAAATCCCGGAATTTTTATACGCATACACGGTGTTCCAAAATTCGACTGCCAAACTGAGAGTGTCGATAAAAAGAATCAAGGGGATAAATATTACCATAGAACATAAAGTGTAAAACCATCTATTTAATCACAAATACGAAGAGTTTCCTCTAAACTGAAGTCGGGATTAGAATAATAATTTTGAGAGAAATAAAAATAGCGTAATGAAAATGCAATGATATGTTACTTTGTTTAGCATGAAATGTTATAACGCAACGAGATATTCCAAAAAACAGGGGCCTTAAACAATCGATGATACCACATGAACTGGTAATCACAGTCCAAAATCTGGAGAGTTAAGTTCATACTGCTGGCTCGTATAAAAGAAACTCGAACCAGGTTTTTTTTATATAATGCAGGATGCCGAGTGGTGTGGAAAAAACGCAGCCAAAAATTATACTAAATACCAGTATTTTGTTTAAGAGAAATTCGCTGTCTTTAATCCCCCTTTTTCCTATTTTTCCAAGTATTTTTTATGACAAAATAATGGTAGATTTTTCTTTTTTTTTTTTTGTCTATTTTTTCCGCGACCACTCACCACTTAGAGATCACATTTACAACAAAGGTGAGGCTATCTATATTACATTAATTTACAACACGATTATTCAATCCGTAAATGAATTAAAACAGATATAAAATTTCCTAGCGGGTGAAAAAAGTCCAGGCCAGGATTCGAACCAGGGATGTATTGGCATAAAACATATTGACCTTCGACTTATTCTGTTGAGCTTATCCAAAGTATCAGACCAGATTCTATCATCGTTAAGGTTAGTTGGGTGAATTAGTCCTCCAGTAATCATACGAGAAGGTTCAGTTGGAAGAGTATTGTCGGCTTCAGCAAATGCATCTTTAGTTCGGATCCTGCCCTGGACCTTTTTCACCAACTTGGAAAATTTACATCTGTGATAGGCTCTGATTAACTAATAGTCACGAGAATCAAGTGCTTCCCTTACAAAATTTTTAGGGGCCCGAAATTCAGAAAACGAAGCCCCCCAAAAATTTCATCAAATTAATTGTAATGATTGCTAGATTATTTTTATTTCATACCTGAATATTAATAGTTTTTTTAATTTGGTTTGTACGCACAAAATAATATATAAATAATTTAAGCTATTGCTAAAATTGAAAAAACTACTTCAAAATATTAATATTTTATGCATGCTACATTCAAACTTTTTATCCAACTTAAATTTTTATACTAATAACATGATGCAAATATTTTTTCTATAATTTTCTCTCATGTAACCAATTATTGCACATATATATATACAGGGTGATTCCAAATTTTTTTTACAATAAAAGAGGGGTGATAGTACACATCAAGACAAACAATATTAAATAGGAGACCAAGGGTCCAAAACGTTTTCCAAAGGAGAGAGCCGCCTTTAAAGTTTAGGGACCAAAATTTCAAATAAACATAAAAAATGGAAAAATTGTTCAATTGATTTGCGGTTTTCACTAAAATTAACCTTTATGTCGGCATTTTCTTGAAATTAAATTATAAAGATAAATTTCAAAAAATGCCGATAGAGGGCGCTTTAGACTTTGGAGTAACGAACAACTATTTTTTGCATGTATTTTATGCATCTCATTAAATGTTTTCCTAAGCTTAGAATCAAACTTAAATTTTGAGCTCAAAATCTGGAAGTGGGAGTGGTTAAGTAGCCCAAACTGAACTGTGTTCAGAGGGTTCAAATTTCAAATGATTATAAAAAAACGGAAAAATTGGTTCATTGATTTGCGGTTTTTACTAAAACTATTCTTTATGTCGGTATTTTCTTAAAAATATAAAGATAAATTTCGAAAAATGTCGATAGAGACCGCTTTAGACTTTGGAGTAACGAACAACTATTTTTTGCCGTTATTTTTTGCATCTCATTAAATGTTTTCGGAAGCTTATACTTAAACGTAAATTTTGAGCTCAAAATCTGAATAGTAGGGAGTAGTTAAGTAGCACAAAATGAACTGCGTTTAAAGGGGGGGGGGGATGTTCAAATTTTAAATAATTATAGAAAATGGAAAAAATTTTCAATTTGTTTGCGGTTTAAAATAAAACTATTATTTAATTCAGTATCTTCTTGAAAATAAATTTTAAAGATAAATTTAAAAAAAATCCATTAGAGGGCGCCTTAAACTTCAGAGTAACCAATAATTAATTTTAACCATTATTTTTTTGTTCTAGTTAAATGCTTGCAAAAAATTATTAAATGTTTTCGGAAGCTTAAATTTAAACTTAAATTTTGAGCTCAAAATCTGAATAATTAGAAGTAATTAAGTAGCAAAAATTGAAGTTTAGAATTTGAGCCTAAAATTTAATTTTATGCATTTGAAAGCATTTAATGAGATTAAAAAAATAACAGTTAAAAATAGTTGTACGCTACTCCAAAGTCTAAGGCGCCCTCTATTGGCATTTTTTGAAATTTATCTTAAAAATTTATTTTCAAGAAAATGCTCATTTAAAAATTAGTTTTAGCGAAAACCGCAAACGAATCGACCAATTTTTCCGTTTTTTATAATCATTTGAAATTTGAACCCTCTGAACACAGTTCAGTTTGTCTACTTAACCACTCCCAACTATTCAGATTTTGAGCTCAAAATTTAAGTTTAAGTCTAAGCTTACGAAAACATTTAATAAGATGCAAAAAATAACGCCAAAAAAGAGTTGTTCGTTACTCCAAAGTCTAAAGCGCTCTCTATCGGCATTTTTAAAAAATTATCTTTATAATTTATTTTTAATAAAATACCGACATAAAGAATAGTTTTAGTGAAAACTGCAAATCAATGAACCAACTTTTCCGTTTTTTTTTAATCATTTGAAATTTTAATCTTCTGAACACAGTCCAGTTTGTGCTACTTAACCACTCCCACTTTCAGATTTTGAGCTACAAATTTAAGTTTGACTCTAAGCTTACGAAAACATTTAATGAGATGCAAAAAATACCGGCAAAAAATAGTTGTTCGTTACTCCAAAGTCTAAAGCGCCCTCTATCGGAATTTTTTGAAATTTTTTCTTTATTAAGAAATGCCGACATAAAGAATAATTTTAGTGAAACCCGCAAATCAATCGACCGATTTTTCCGTTTTTTATGTTTATTTGAAATTTTGGTCCCTAAACATTAATGGCGGCTATCTCCTTTGGAAAACGTTTTGGACCCTTGGTCTCCTATTTATTATTGTTTGTCTTTATGTGTACAAACCCCCCCTCTTTTATTGTAAAAAAAAAAAAAAAAATTAGAATCACCCGGTATATAAATATATATATGCAGCACTGGTGATTTCCAAAAGTATGTCTAACTTTAAAAACATTCCTCGAATGGAAGGGGCCCCCGAAATGACACTGTGCTTTCTATATTTAGGGGTTAATCGGGCCCTGATTTGTGAGACTATCTATTAAAAGTTTCATTGTAATGTACATCAGATTTCTAAAAATTATTACTTCTAATCCAAACTTAGTTCGGATGAAAGACTAAGTATTACTGACTAAATAACTTTTTTGCGAATCCACGTTCTATGGTTATTTTTCATCGTCTTAGGGATTTCTATCAGCTCTATCTTTTCTATCTTTCTAATGACATTTCTCTTAAGGTGGGTCATCCATAAATGATATCACACTTGGAGGGGGGAGGGGGGTTCATGAAATTATGACAGCTTGTGACAAGGGAATGGAAGGAGGTATGAAAAAATGCGACGTTCCACATTTTTTTTTTTAAGTAAAAGCATTAAAACTCAGCAAATTAAATTTTTAAGTTATTTTGAAAGTTAAGAAATTTGTGTTTATAAAGGAAAGATAAAATTTTAAGTCAAATACTGATTAAAATTCCATTTCATATTCTAAAATACTACTATTTTCCATTGCTTTTTCATATTAATATTTTATTACTATTGCCTGTTAATCTTATTTCATACAAAATAAGTACACGAATCAAAATTTATTGCTACAGTTACAGATATCATTAAAACACAATTTAAGTTTTAAAATAAAATTTAAAATATGATCTATAACATAATTTTTTTTTTCTTCTCAACTACAAGTATATGCACAAGTAATATTGCGTGACACGTGACAAAGAGGGTGGGGAGGGGGTATGGTGAAGTCTGACACTTTGTGACAAAAGGGGGGGGAGGGGTAAAAAATATTGAAAAAAAAGTGTGACATCATTTATGGACGCCCCTAACTAAAAAAATAAAAAAATAAATAAAATAAAATGTAATTATAATAAAAAATATATTGCTAATGATGTAATCCTCGCATTATTAATGTCATTTTCTCTTTAAAATTCAAAAGAAAACCAAGCAGGAAATTTTATTCTCCTTACATTCAGTTGAGCGAGGCTATAAAAAATCGCCATTTTACGAATACAGTCGAGTCTCTCTATAACGAAACTCCATACATCGAATTTCTCTAGATAACGAATTTTTAGTAGGAACGGTCCCCTTTTCGCATTATTGCATTAAAAACAGTCTCTATATAGCGAATTAGCTATCTTCATATAACGAATTTTTTTCATAAATTGGTCTTAATTTATTCAGTTTTAAAAGAGCTTCGAAATCACATGGAATCAATATTTCATCACTTATTTTTAATTTATCGTCAGTGTTGAGTTTTTTTATATTACTTCTCTCCTTGTTCTTTAAATCCAACGAATTCATCTCACCTCCCACACACCTTTCCACATCTTTCTCAAAACATAGTCAATTGGATTGATACACATGTAAGAGAGGAATCAATGAGAGGCACATAAGAATGGCCTTCAAATGAAGGGAAACGTTAACTACAATTTTTCATTCCTTGCTAAAATTTGAGCATTTTGTTTTTGAGAGCGTAACAATTTTAAAATCAAAACAACAAAAAATTACAGATTTCTTCGTCTGAAATGAATGCAAGTCTTCCTTATTTTTTTTTCGTTAAGCTTTCAAATAAATGTATGTTCTCTTTTTTGAAACAGCTTAAATAATTAAGAAATAAAATGTTAGGTTAATATTTACTTTTAAACATTTCAAATTCTTAATTCAAAAGATCAAAAATAATATTTGTTCAAATTTTACACATTAAATACGATTTTTAACATCATTCTCTATACATCGAATTTCTCTATATAAAGAATTTTTTACTGGAGCGGTAAATTTCGTTATATAGAGACTCGACTGTAATGATGCCACACAAATATTGCTTATTGAACTTACCGCATCAAACAATTATTTGCATATACGATTAACCCTTTGCGGCGCGATGGTATATCTATGAAACCACTTAATTTTAATTCCCAAATGCCATACTTATACCGGAATTTTCATAAAAAAATTTACGGTTCATTGAAAGCGTGAAATATGATCTTTTCTTATGTAAAAATGTAGCTGTTTTCAAATTCCGATGTCAGGCATTAATTTCATCAATTAAGCAATGTTTTTGCCCTGCACCGCAAAGGATTAAAGAAATTTTCGAGTAAACTTAAAAGAATAGTTTAGCACTTATTTCCAGCTAATAACTCCTTATAAAAAATTAACCCTATTCTTCTTATTGGCTCGAAACTATAAAAATCGTCATTTTACCAATTTTGAAGTCGCAGAAATACTATTCATTATTATTTCTACATTCGTTTCACATGTCTACTTTTATAAATTTGTTCCATCAGAATAGCACTTTCGCTTGATGCGAAAAAGTTAGGATACGAAAAAGAGTGATTTCACGTGACGTTCCAACTCACCACAAATTGTTTTCGTATTTGTGCTAATAAATGTGTGAGTTTTAAAAAAAATAACAAAATAATATCTATAAGTAATAATTTCTGTGCTTTTCACTTTTCTTTAGCTGTAATATAAAAACGTCTTTTGAAAGACGATTCCAAATATTTCCAGTAAAAGAATTTTAAAAAAATGCTTAGAAAATGGCACCTTTTCTCTTTAAACCATTCTGATTTTATATTCTTTTCGCACCAGTATTTTTCTAATGTAAGTTTTGAAATGTATTTTCTTTTGCGGAAATTGGCAAATCATCTGTTAAGAATTTCTGTTTAAAGGAAGTGGTGCCAGTAATAATTAAAAAATAGTTACCTGTGGCTGCCCTTATAGAGTAAAGAGGTGAAGTGTGGTGGCTGGTGTGACATCAAAAAGTAATATTATATTCATAATGACATCATAGAGTGATAAAAAAAATTCGCTACATTCAACTCAAAAACAAACACGCGTTTCTCCAAAAAGGAAGAAAACTTTTTATGATACTACTTTGAATTCTAATAGAATGAAATGCTACTTTAGAATGCTTAAATATAAGCATATCATTTTCATTTAGAATAAAAAAAAATAAGGTTGATATCAAAGAATTCGATACCTGTTCTATTTGGGACAAATGAGGACATTTAAATTTGAGTGATGACGTGCATCATATTGTTAACTACTTTTACGGCATACTGCATCGCTTTCTATCTCTTTCCTCACATGAGTTTTAAGTCAATGGAATTTATTTCAAGATTAAAATAACAGACTTTTTAATACTTTCTGACATAAATTCATACCTGTAGATCGAATAAGTAAAACTAAGATTTTTTTGTCAGCTATTTTTAAATAAAACATAATTTAATCATAATATTTTTTCATTAGTGATTGAAATAAAAGTTATTTTCCACTTCAATTTGAAATTGACAAAGAAAAAGAAATCTAATAATCCCTGACATTATCGATTTCCTATTTTTTTCACAAAATGGGATGCTTTGATTGCCAGCATTAGAGAAATATAATTCAAATTTCAAATAAAATAAAATAAAATAAAATAAAATAAAATAAAATAAAATAAAATAAATAATAATAATGTTTCGAAAATTAAATCAAATTTTAAAATTATAATATTAGTTTTGAAATCTGCGTATCAATACGGATTTTTGGTGTTAATTTTACCACATAATGTTCAATACATTTGGAGAAATCGCCAGAAAACTAAATTAGTCGTTTTATCAGTCGTTTCATAAAATCATTTCATAATGATTTTATGTATATAGGGTGTATATCTATATATCTATGTAATAAAATAAAAAAAATTTGCGCCATTTTGCTCTCTATTAGCTTCAATTCTAAATTTGTGGAACATATTTCAATCTTAGTTTCGTATTGTAACTTGTAACAGCTAAAATTCTTTTTCTTACTTTATTTATTAATAATTCATTGCTTGCTTCTCAAAAAGGCGGGAAGTATTTCGTAACCTTTTTACTTTCTGGAATAGTCTCGGGATTTTAATTTTATTTTTTTATTTAACATCGCGTGATCATTATTAATGCGCGTATGTTAAAGGGCTTGTTATTTGCGAGGCAAAATGTAGACCCTACCCGAGGCCACGCCTGCTAAGACCAATCAGAGCTGATGATTTTTTGACGGTGAGATTCGAGTTAATCCTAATTGGATTTTTAAAATGATTGACGCGGAGTAGGAGGGAGCTAGTTTGTCGTGAAAATGTGGATTTCTCATTTTGTTTTTTTAGGAGGTTAGAATGCAATTGACTTTTAAACTATCAAGACGCCCGTTTCATTTTCCCCGCTGAATTAGAATATCTGATAATGTGGACTGGATAACGAAGGTTGTAGTGTCGATGTGTGATAAGTCTAAGGTGATTGCGGGGAAGAGCTTACCTATTTTATGAGATCATAAAGAACTTGAAGACTGGTGGTGTTTGTTTTTATAATGCGAAATACCCCAATGAAATTCTTCCACTGCTCGCCAACTGGCGGAGCGACTACTCTGCTTGTGCGCGCGCCATTTTCGTCGAATATTTATTACATCTATATGCATACATACACACGCACATACATATACATTCGCACGTTTTGTTAAAGAATATGGGAAAATGGAAAAATGGCGCGTCATTTTATACTTGTCGAAACTTTGTCGCGAATCGCCAATTTTTTTTTAACACCAGTGAATTGTTACAAAGATATTTGTTTTTATTAAAAGCAGAAATTTGCTTTTGTATAAAAAAGTATATTTCCATAAAAAAGTTGGTATAAAAAAAATGGATGATGTTAAGTTTGTGAAATGTTAATTTATTAAGAATAAAGAAACATGTATTTTAATTTAAAACTCACACTGTTTATTTTACAGCAGAAGTCTGGTACTTATTATACATGCCTTAATATCCTCGTTGGGAAGTATTGGTTTGAAGTGAACAATCAAGTTAACCGGTGGCGGATACATTCCAGCTGCCGGTCGACTGTATCAAAGGATGAAGACTGCAAAGCCAAATACACGTCGTGTCCTCTCACCATGAAGACATGCCTCTCACACATGTTACTAGCCTCTGAATGACAACGAAGCAAATTCTGTTGCGCGGCCTAAAGGACTGTATCAAAGGATGAAGACTGCAAAGCCAAATACACGTCGTGTCCTCTCACCATGAAGACATGCCTCTCACACATGTTACTAGCCTCTGAATGACAACGAAGCAAATTCTGTTGCGCGGCCTAAAGGCAAGAGGAGCGTGGCAGGCTGTCAAGTGAAGGAAAAATTTTCGGACAGCCCTCTATGTATCCAGTGGACGGAAATTGCAGTCAAACTTCCACAAGAGGAAAAATGTCCCTGCATCACGTGACTTTATCCGAGTCAGGGAGGGGTTGCCGTTGCTCTCCTCATCTTATTTCATCTCGATGTTTACTCTTTTTAGATGTTTTGATCCTGAGCGATGAAGATATTCGGGGATCTATGATCTGTTTATTTCCACAAGCGGTTAAGGGTGTCCTTAATTGCTCCGCTAAACAAGCACAAAACGTTTTGACACATTTGCAAATTCATTTTTTGACAGAATGTTTTAGAATTGGAATGCCCGACTATGGAAGCGATTTTCAACCGAACTTATTTTTCCATTTTATGATAATTAAATTACCTATCCAGTTCTAAGCTATTTCGATCACGTGACCACCCGTTCTTTTCCTGCTTTTCGACCGGTTTTTCAGCTTTCGTCAGAAAAAGTACTCAAAAACGTCAACTTTGAAGGCTTGTTATGAAAAATGTATTTAAGAAAACCCAGAAAATTGAGTGCAATTACACAATTTCTGAATAACAGCAGTAACTATTTTCCATCATTTCAAAAAGAAAAAAAAAGAAAGCATATATCAAAAAGTTGCTTTTTTCGGTCTAAGAACACCTATAATGCTTATCTTCAAAATTTTGTGGGACGAGTATAAATATTTTTCTTTTCAGAAAGCGTAAAGTTTTATTAAAGATTTCTGCGGAAAGTATTTTTCGCACAAATTAACAAGTTGTATTCCTCTAGTTCTTTTTCTTTTGTAAAATAAACAATTTTTTACGCCTTGCTCAATTTAATTTCATACAAATATGAAATTCACAAATTCCTTTTTAGCCTCCAATGCTATTTCTTTCAGACAAGCTAAAAAAATGTCGTATCATCATCCCTGAATTTTCTACTCAACCGATTTTGATAAGTATATATATATATATATATATATATATATATATATATATATATATTTTTTTTTTTTTTTAATGAAAGTTATTTATTTGTAGTTGTGCCCAATTTAGTTATTTTTTAATTTATTTCCAATTTTATATTTTATTTTTAATTTTAAATGTTTTTTTAGGATATTTCTTGAAAATGGTGGCAACTCAGTTTAACTTTTCTCTCGATAATAAATTTTTTTTTTTTCCAAAATGATTGCGTATAATTATGCACTAATTGAGGTAAAAAAATATATTTGCTGAGAAATAATATTAACTAGGACTTCCCTCAGAGGGATTAGTCTGAGCGATATTGCTTAGAACAGAATTTTAATATTAATATGCTTAAAAAAAGATTCTATCTTTAATTAATTATAAATTTTCATAAATTGAAATGGCAAAAAATAGCAAAGTGGATAGTACAATTGCAAAGTAGTACATAAAAATTCCTATACATGGTGAAAAAAATGGAAAATCAAACTATACAAAACAGTCATGCATGGGTATAAAATTCAAAACAAGCAGTGCATTAAAAATAATACTTATAATAAAGTATTAAACTATCTTGTATAGGAATTTCAACTCTTTGAAATAATGTCAAGAATATACGATGTTAATTTTAGTACCTAAAAGTGGCGCAAATCATGATGGTTCATGATTCATGAATTCCCTCATTAGAATGAGGGAATTTTTTATATGGTGTGTGTGCCCTTAAATAGTTAGAACATAATAGTTAATAAACATAATAATATAATGTCTACATCTGTTTTATATGCATGCAATGAGGTTTTCGATAAAAAATTAGGGTATTCTCTCTGTAAAAAATGATATATAAAAATCTCGAAAACGCCTACAAAGGAATACAATGTGTCCTTTCGAACATTTGTTCCAGATATGTTTAATCTGATTTGAATGGGTCATGCATGTTGGCCACTATATACGCCGTTTTGTTTTCTTTTCAAACTGATTCTCATGAAATTGAGCTGTATTTCACTTTAGAATGCATAAAATAAAACGAATTGGCAATCATGAATGTGGTAGAGAGTTTATAGAGGTATATGTCATATACCTTCTGGATTTTTTAAGAACCACTGTTTACCTCCTCTTTCTCAAAAAGCTGCAGTATATACGTTCTAGGATATATTCTCTAAACTTGAGCGTATACTCTCTGATTAGGGCGTATATTCTGTTTTTTACGATTATTTCACTGTTGACAATGTCTATACTATAAAGTACGAACGAAATCTGAATATCTCGTCTGCATAAGCTTTGAGCCGTCAAGTTTACAAGGGATTGCAAGGGATTTACAAATCTGAACATATTTTTTCAGTATAACATGCAAGCTCAAATACGCCAACGTGAACTCGATTTTGCAGTTTTACCCGAAAAAGTTATTGTTTAAAAGATCTGCTAGTGAATTCGAGAAAATGACTCTAATTTAAATCCCTAGATTAGTAAAGCTTAAAAGTCAATATTCCCCCCCCCATACTAATTTGTAATGGTATTCTTTTGTGGTGCCGTGTAAATGAAAATAAGTATTTTTTGCGCGGCATGTTTGGCAATATTTATATTCTAGTGCTCTTCATAAATGCATATTGATTTCATTATGTTTTTACGGGTTTAACATCATTAAAAAGTACTTGGAACTATTTCATCCCATCAGCCGTAATGTGGCAGAATACTGTCCCTGTATTCGAACTATTTATCTGATTTTATTAAAATTTGCAATGACTCAACAAAATTTGGCAACAAATAGATATTTAAAATTTCAAACTATTCGGTTGGATAGTTTTTGCGCTGTTATATGCGGACAAACAGACGGACGGATCAGACGACGATTATAGGTACTAAATATTCATATTACTTAGGGACACACCTAAAAAACAGTTAAACGTAAAAGCATATGCAAAAATTGAAAACGCATTTCCAGAAATTACAGACCAAAGACAGTATTGTGACCGATTTCTTTTGTGTGTCCCTGTAATTGGATTAAAAAGGCTATAAATGTCTTGTTATAACGTAATCGTAATGAAATTCAATGGTTTATATATGTTTCACACATTTCTAATAGCGCAATTTCATTAAAATACTCTGCAAAAGATTTCCCCCAATGGACCATAATGTAATGAAATTCTTCTGGGTACCCCTGTAGATACACTATTAATCTCACATACTTCATATACATTACCAAACATGCCTAGAGGATCCTAAATAATGTTTACTGATTGCGTATAAATCGGTGTATAATTACGGATGCTAGGGCGTGAACAGACGGATAGAAAAACCGAATGCATAAATATTGTTCAGCTTTGTTGGAAAGTGTAAAAAAAAAAAGCAATTTCACAAGCTGAAGATCGCAACTACATCAATTCATTTAATGCCAAAAAGAAAAAAAAGCTCGCCAAAAAATTTAGAACAGGATTTGATACACATTTTTATATAATTAGCGCCAAACTATCGTTATTTACATTGCATGTTAACCCGTTTTTAGCTCACAGGCTATCATAGCCTGAGAGCTTATGTGCCCGTCCGTTCTGTATGTATGTACGTAACGCGATAACTCATGATAAAAATATCCGATCCACTTGAAATTTTGTATGTAGGTATATCCTGACAAGGCGCTTCCCTGATTAGTTTTTGGAGTTCATTCGATATGTATAAGAGGGGGAACGGGGGGCTCATGCCCCCCGTTAGTTGATATAGATGGGATTTTCATGCAGAATTAAGTTTTCAAAATTTAGATTAGGATCATTCAGATGAGGTGATTCCGTGACTGTTATTAGGTGTTCATTGATTAAGTATAAATAGGGGGAACAGGGGTTCTAATGCCCCCCCCCGTTAGTTGATATAAATGGGATTTTAATGCAGAATTAAGTTTTCGTTCAAAATTTAGATTAGGATCATTCTGATGAGGCGATTCCGTGACTGTTATTAGGTGTTCATTGAATAAGTATAAATAGGGGGAACAGGGGCTCTAATGCCCCCCCCCCCCGTTAGTTGATATAAATGGGATTTTCATGCAGAATTAATTTTCGTTCAAAATTTAGATTAGGATCATTCTGATGAGGCGATTCCGTGACTGTTATTAGGTGTTCATTGAATAAGTATAAATAAGGGGAACAGGGGTTCTAATGTCCCCCCCCCTTAATTTATACAAATGGGTTTTTCAAGCAGAATTTTCAGATTTCGTTCAAATCTCTGAATAGTTTTGGAAGTTTAATGGTTAAGTATAAAAGAGGGGGATAACTCCTTTTAAATTATATAAATGCTAAATGGGTTTTTATTAAGAATTATCTAATTTGCTCTGAATTTTGGATATAGATTTTTTATATGATAAAGCATGTCTTTGATAGTATAGGAGGTTCAATGATTAAGTATAAAAAAAGAGAAAAGGGGAGAGCTGTTTCCCCTTCTTAATTTTTTTTTCGAACGGAATTAACCCTTGAAAATATAAAGCTTTAATGTGCAATTAGTATTTGTAGCCTGTGAGCTCAATGCCTTCAGTTTAACTGGGCAGTATTCTTTTTTTTTTTTATTTTGTTGTTTGATTATTAATAAATTGTTTATTTATTTTTTCTATATTCATTTAATCTAGATTTAATCGTGTTTTTTAATTGTTACTTCCTGTTTAAAATAATAGAAATTAATTTAAAAGTGATTTTCGCCAAAATTGCGCCAAACCCGATGCGTATATGATATCTCTGCCTTAATTTCATGGTACTTTTCCAATACCTTCACCTTGGCGTTTTTATAAATCGTGGTCATGTTTGGGCTTCAGAAATTGATTTCAAACCTGATGATCGTTTATGTTTATTTTTACTCATAAATATAGCACAGATATCATATTTATGAGTAAAAATATAAGCTACACGTTAACGCGATTTTTTCCCCCGCCAAATTGGTGAAAACGTTATTTTTGAATATTGCTATAAGTATTTTACGATTTATTGTGATATTTATACTTTTTTATTACATTTATTATTACGTTTATTATTTATATTTATTCATCGCTTCCACTATTGTTTCGTTTTTTTTTTCTTTTGGTATTACTTGATTATCGCACCGACCTGTAAGAGAGCCCGGTATTGCGCATATTTCTATTTACGCGTATTAGTCCGAGTGCTACGCGACAAAAATAAGGAGAAAACTGCAAATCGTGATAAGAATATACCGCTTGGTTAGTATGTACTTTATGATAATACAATGCATATTAGAGGGGGAGGCATCTCGTAAAGTCATTGGAATTCAAGATGGCGGTTGTTATTCAAAATGGCGCCAATTTCTGAATTTTCTTAATATGCGTAGTAAAAATGTTCATTTTTATGTTGATTTCGATGTTTTAAAAGTCAAAATTTTTTTTAATACTTTTCAACATTATTTAAAAGAGTGTATGAATGCGGTTTATCTGTCTGTTTGTCCGAATGTCCGCCTGTCCTTCCATGCTCTAGTTCGCTTAAATGTACTCAGATTGCCATGTAAATTTTATATGTTTTATGAAGTTTGTAATAACATGTTCGGGGTAAAAAATAAAGTGTATAGCTTTTATAGCCCATTTACAGGGTGCTAAACAAATGGCATTGCAATATTGTGCATGCGGCGAAATCGTTTGTAATGTGTTTTAATGATGATATACTCTTTAAAACACATTCAAATTGATATACATCAATGTTAATACTGCAACGAACTACCAAAAACTTACTATATAATGAGATATGCATAGTATTTATCGCTTATTTACAGTGACACACCAAAACAAGAAAATATGCGTTTGTAATTTGTATGTAAATTTTATAAAGATCACGAACTAATTCAAGTATTATTAGTGGAGGTGCTAGGAGGGATAAAACTTCATTTTGTGATAAGGATATACCGAATATTAATAAAATGCATATAAGAAAGTGAGGCATCGTATAAATTTATAGTAATTCAAAATGGCAACTATTATTTAAAATCTTTTGCAATTTTATTCCTCTGCATCTTACAAGGGTACTTCTGATGTTGATTTCCACGTTTTATAACTCAAAAATTCTCTTTTTAATACTAGAAATGTACCTAAAACGAAAATAGGACATTTATTAAAGTAATTTTTGTCATTTACAGTAGAAATTTTAAAGGAATAAATAAATGACAAAAATGCTATTTTATTAATTCATTACTTATACAATATATTAAAAAATTAATGTTACATATAAAACTGTAGAATATAGAAATTTTACCTGGTATAATTGAATTTTTCAAATTCGTTTTTGCAATTGCACAATAATGTGCAAGAAAGTCCAGCCTTTCTACTGACACATTTATTTTTACAGATTTTACACAAATATTTTATTAACTCCTCTCAAAAGTCTGAAATCTCTGGCAACTCCAACAATTTTATTTTCTATGATAAATTATACAACCACCATTCCCATTTGTTTGGAGAGCGTGAGCATATTTCACGCTGATATGCTTGTCCTCAAATGTGTCCAGCTTGGAAAGCACTGTGTAAAATAAGTTGTTGAAGTGACCCTTGGTTGGTGGAAGATGTTCAAAAGAACGATTTTTTGCCGTAAACAATTCTTTCTTGAACTATTGAAACTCATGCTATTGCTTGTTAAACAGTACAATAATAATACGAACTTTTGTAAAATATTTAAAATACTTTCAGGAATGGACGTTTGTGGTTTTGATAGCTGATAGGTATGAAAATGCAGCAGTAGCTTCTTTACATGGCGTCACTATTTTCCAACTTGACTTTTTCGTCTTTTCTGTGAAACCCGGATTGTTATCGCATCCCGTGAAAGCATGAAATTTTAGTAAAGCCATTGCCAGCTATCCCAAAAATATCTTCCAGTTGCTGCAGCTATAGTATGAACAGGAATAAATCTGTATTTTTCCCTGTTTCAAATGGAACCTAAATAGTTTCTAGGCATTTATCCGAAAGGATAATGAAATACGCAATCGCTAAAACTAATACATCAGTGGGTACAGAGCGTATAACAATATTTTTTAGTCCTTTTTCAACCATGTCTTTGAGATACAGTATTATTCTTGAATCAGCTTCTTCGTGACCAGGGCAAGTCATTCCAATTAAGGAACTTATGGCAGTAAGATTGCCTTTACCTTCTTTTCCTGAAGTAGCTATATTATAGCTTGTGTATTTTTATGATAAATATTTCTGGCGTCCCAAGTAGATTAAAAAGCTCTCCTTTGTTATTTGAATTTCTTAAGGAATTTACCAATTTTTAGGTAATCTAATATGTGGTTGCACTTATCATCTGGTCTCTGTAGCCCTCATCTGTCCAGTTTCTCCTTTAATGATTGGTGTAATATATCTATCCCAAATCAAATCTATTCTTTGACATATAAAATTCTCAATTTCGTTACGTAAGTGAGTATAAAATGTGCTGATGTAGTAATCATTAAATGTGTTTGAAGTTTGTTGAGGCTTTAAAACGTTAGTAAGACCTGTCCATCATATATTAAAGCCTCACATGTTCCTGGAAAAACTTTGCCATTTTCCCCAACAGTTTCCAAAAAAATATGCGCTAAATTACTTTTATGGCTAGGTCTTAGCGAAAAATTTAATTTGAAGTAAGTGATATTGTTCATAATAGTATCGGTTTCTTTCTTCGAGTTTTATTTGAATGTTAGAGTCAAACTCTTGTATGAAATTACATATTTCTGGTCCAGATACCATTCAACGTATAAGTGCCAATGGATCCTGCAATAACCCTACAGCAGCTCTTTCTTCTTTGACAATAGCATTGTTTTGTTCATGCGCTTGATCTATGCGCATAACTGGGAAGAATATGTTTGATTTTCTTATCACAAAATGTCCCGTTGAAAATGCACGGTGTTCGTTTGGTAGTTTAATCTCTGCATCGAACAGACCTTTCGGATGGATGGCAATTAACGTGCATAATTATGATTAAGCATAAATGAGTCTGCAAGAAGACTCAGGAACCGCAACAAAAAGAAAGGAAAGTAAATTCAAATTAAAATTTTGGATCACTTTTGATTCATCTCATTTTGGTTGGACATTAATCATCATAATTACAATGTGTATTTATAAGCTGCATTCCAACGAAAAAAAAATAATAATCATATGATATTTTGCATTTCGTTCCTACCTGGCAAAGTTAAAAAAATTATATTATAATTTAAAAAGCACATCGACAACATTGTGGATATAGACAGCACTGAAAACGTATTCTTTTTTGAGAGCTTGTAAATGAACTATAAATTCTACGCTCGCCGTATTATACAGAAAGTATCTAGTACTGCACTTCAATGATGTGTATTAATTTCAATATGTTTCAAACAGTTTAACATCATTAAAACACACAGAAAAGGATTTTCTCCAATAGACCTAAATGTAAGGGAATTATTTTGATTGTGCCTGTAAACGAACTATAAATGCTACACTCTACATTTTCGATGTAGAACATATTGCAATAAACAACTTCTTTAAATTACTATAGAGATAATACATATATAAATAACACAGAAATCCGAGTAAATTTAAGCAAAAAACAGCAGGACCAGACTGACTGCTAGACAATTCAAAAATACTTTGAGTGCCCTGTAAATGGACTATAAAAACTATACACTTTATTTTTTCTCCGAACATGTTATTATAAACTTCATATGGCATATAAAATTTACATGGCAATCTGAGTACATTTAAATGAGCCAGAGCATGGAAGAACAGGCGGTCAGACAGACAAATAGACAGATAAACCGAATTCATTCACTCTTTTAAATAATGTTGGAAAATGTCAAAAACAAAAATTTTATTTTAAAAACATCGAAAGCGACGTGAAATGCACATTTATATTATGCATATTCAGAAAATTCAGAAAATGACGCCATTTTGAATAACAGACGCCATCTTGAATTCCGACGACTTTACGAGATGCCTCCCCCTCTAATATGCATTATATTATCATAAAGTATATACTCTCCAAGCGGTATATTCTTATCATGATTTGCAGTTTTCTGATGCGTAGCACCCGGACTATATCAAATAATTAATTGATTAAAATCATTATATTTTACTTAATATCAAAAAAACTAATTAAAATAATTTTACTATATTAAATTACTTGTAAAATAATAATAAATAGAACGCCTTCAGCATATCAACAACAAACAACATTTTTATTCTTTTTAATAACA
Source organism: Maratus speculifer (assembly GCA_964019185.1). NCBI lineage: Eukaryota > Metazoa > Arthropoda > Arachnida > Araneae > Salticidae > Maratus > Maratus speculifer. The sequence continues at coordinate 441,546,534 of OZ025290.1, read as the reverse complement.
ACAATATCGTCTGCCTTTTTGTTGCCAACAAATGAAAGGAATTTTTACAAGTTCATGGAGGCTACATTACTCCCTCCCCAGTAACATAGTTACGATACAAATAGAATATATACAGAAATATAAAATAGAAATATAATATATTAAATAAAATATAAAAAAGTACATAATTAGTTTCTATAACGTTTCGGAAACCTTACTTGTCTACCAGAGATTTTTATCAGGCAAATCTGAATGTTCATTTTTGATTATTGATGGCACAGGCAGAGGTAGTTGGTTATCCGGTAACTCGTGATAAGGAGTGTTCTCATCATTTGTTAATAAATAAGCAGGTTTCAATCTATCTATGGATATATTTATATCTTTTTCCTTGATTTTTACTCTGTAATACTTTTCATGTCTTTTGACAACTGGAAAGGGTCCATCATAAGCAGGTTCGAGTGGTTTTTTAACCCGATCAATGCGTATGAATACATGGCTAGAATTGTGCAAGTCCTTATGAACAAAAATTTTTTGAGAAGGCTGTCGGCGAGTTTTAAAAGGTTTTAATTCTTCCATTTGTTTCTGCAATTATTTAGCAAAGGTTTCTGTGTCGATAATAGTTTTCGGTTGTTCAAAAAATTCTCCTGGTAGCCTGAGAGGTTTTCCGTAGACCATTTGTGCAATGGTAAAATTTGTATCACCACGTAAAGCCGATCTCAATCCCAATAGTACTGTAAATAATGATTGAGTCCATTTAATTGTATTTTGCGCTCTAATTGCCGCTTTTAACCCTTTGGTGGTTATAAGCGAGCACACGCGCCCAAAATATTGTTCTTGTAAATGGTTAAGAGCGTCTGTGAACGCCCAGAATCGTATGCTACTAAATGGTTATAAGCGCTCACAGACGGTCCAGTTTTTCTGTGTTGAAATGGTTAAGAGCGCGCGAACGCGGTTCTGCTTTCCCCCCATTGTTCGGGCATGGGAGTAAGGTAGGCGTGTAGCTACTCCTCCTTCTTACCACTGAACAATACCCATTCTTAGGCAGATTACCTGTCAATTAGTTTATTGTAGTTAAAAGATTTTGTGGTTTGGAGATTTCGTTAAAAAATGCTTAGAGTATGATGTTTTCTGTGAATGATCAAAAATGGCATTATATTTCAAAACAAATATTAAGGTGAATCTAAAGATTATATGTACTTGAAATGTTATAGATTCGTTCTAAGCAAATTCATCAAATATTATATTAATGTTTACTTATTTTATTTTATTCTTCTTTTCCAGAACATTATATTTCATTATAAGTATTATTATTTTAAAACATTTGCATGTTTCATTTCTTTACTGCATTATTTGAAAGAATAAGTACTTATTTTCTTTTAATTTTTTTTCTGAAAAATGTTTCAGTGCTTTGCATTGAATTATATTACTAAATACTTATTTTTTCTTCCTTACATCACTTTTGCTGTGTCACTTTTTTTAATATCAGGGGCATCATTACAGAACTTTCTTTCGGGATGGAGGGGGGGGGGGATTTTATAAGGATAGGTTACTGGGTTTAATCCCTTCTTCCCTTTCGAACAGAAACGTTTATTGAATTATATTTACAAAAAAGTCAAAACTAAAAGACACTGAAGAACCCTGAAAATATTCATTTTAAACAGTATTCCATCTTAGCACGTAAAATTTAACATATTGAATATCAAAAAAATTATTTTATAGACAGTTTCCTTTTTTACAGGTATTTTCAGATTTGTTAAGCCGTTCACTTTGTAATAGAGCACTGCATTACAGTAAAACTTGTGAAAATGAAACTTCTCTACAACTCAATAAAATATAAATTCTTTTTCAAAAAAAGTGAAAAAAAAATCGAATCTATATTATAAAGGCCAAACGTATCTGTGCGTAACGCATACGTAATTTTGCGAATGGAAACACTTTGAAATGGAATTTCTGTTTTGCAATTTTCGCTACAGCAAATTTTACGCGTCTAAGCATCGCATATTTTAAATTTTTACACCGTCGTAAAGAGAAAAAAAATTTAATTTTAAATGCAGTTTGTCTGAAATCTGTATCTCAATTTATTTTTGAAATATTATTTTTTTTTATAATTTTTAGTACGAATTTTGTAATTGTGGCAACGGAATCTTTCACTTAAAATTGAAAAATTTAAAAAAAAAAAAAAAAAAAAAAATGTGCAATATTTTTCCATGTATTTTCTTCTGTGCAATTTTCGGTACTACAAATTTTACACTTCTAAATATCGTGCATTTAAATATTTTACACCGCAGTATAGAGAAAAAAATGTACTTTTAAATGCGATTTGTTTCAAAGCTGTATCTCAATTTATTTTTAGAGATATTAATTTTTTTTAATTTTTAGTGCCAATTTTGTAATTGTGGTAACAGAATCACTCCATTTTCTCTCCCCCAGGGGGATACCTTCTTTAGGTATTCACGGGCTTCACAACCCCGGGGCACCTGAGTGATCTGTCTCTTTTCCTTTTCCTCTTACTCCTCTTGTCTTCCTTTCATCTTTGTTTCACTCTCATTGTGGTTTCCTTTTCGGAGGTGAGGGCAATTCTGTATGAGCAATTCTGTATTTCTGTATCATCCTGTATATCGACTCATGGAGAACTGTAAACTGCGTGGCGACCCGTGTCCCTGGAAAGGGGGATCCTGGCAGTTGAGGGAAACCAACACACTGCTTTGGCCTCTGCTTCAGGTAGACGGGAGGTGCATATTGGTCCCGTATGTACCAATCGGCTGGTCAGCTGACTTTTGTCACTAGCTTTAGGGATCAAGCGAGCGAGCAATTACTAGTCATCTCGTTAAGGGTGGAGACTGACATAGGATTGTCTTGTGACCGTATAGGCCCTGGTTAGCACTGGTGCACGAATGTGCATCCCCTTGTTGGGCTCGGTAGTGGGTGGTGCGGCCGGGGTCCGAATGATATTTTTTATAATGGATGGAAAAGCTTCATTTCCTTCTATTTCTCTCCCTCGTGGAGAGCAACTAAGTGTACAGATGCCTTCTTTCACTCGCTTCTTTATCATAAAACGTACTGATAGCCACTCTGACCCCTCCTTTAAAAAGACTTCACCTTTTCTCATTGCTAAAACATTCCAATCTATCCTTGGGGATGATCATTCTCTCAAAAAACTGCAATCTGGGGACTTACTAGTTCAGGTTTCTACTGTCAAACAATCACAATTTCTTTCTAATTGCTCTACAATAGGTACTTTTTCCGTGTCTGTCCAAGCTCATAAAACTCTACAAGTCGTGGTGTAATATCCGAATCTGACCTTTCATTCTCTACTAAAGCTGAACTATTAGAAAATTTAAAAGACCAAGATGTAATAGATGTACGCCGTATCACTATCCGTCGGAATGAACAAGTTTTACCAACAAAGCATATCATTCTAACATTTAATAGCCCTACCTTACCAACCAGAATTAAAGCTGGCTATCTAAGCTGCCCAGTCCGCCCCTATATCCCAAACCCTATCCGTTGTTTTAAATGCCAGCGTTACGGGCATACTAACACAAATTGTCGTGGATCTGTTACCTGCGCACGTTGTGCAGAAGTCGGACATGACAATAAATCATGTGAAAACCCGAACGCTGTGCAAATTATAAAGGAGATCATACAGCATATTCCCGCACTTGTCCTAACTGGAACCGAGAAAAAGAAATTCTTACTCTTAAAATCACTCAAAATTTGTCTTATCCTGATGCCCGTAAACTTGTTGAAACCAGAACTCCATCTGTTGGAATATCTTACTCCAGCCTACTTAAGAACCAATCAAAATCTGTAAGACACATAAGTACCCAAACTAATACCTCATATCCACCAAGTAAATCAAACATAACACAGTCAACTAACACACCAATCAAAGAATCCCATGATATCTGTCTCCCTACTAAATGTTCTGGCAACCCACAATTAGAACGTTGGCTTCCATCATCAGAACCTGTTAAGATAATTGACCTAGAAAAACGGCGACAGAATTCTCAAATTCAATCTAAGACATCATCCAAACTTAAAACTGAAACTGCGACTGTTCCATCCCAAAAAAATACTTTAAAATCATTTGAACCACAGGCTAAGATCAAGGCAGGTACGAGTACTAAAATACCAATACAGAGGTCTGATACTACCCGTAAAACAAATTTACAGAAAAATTCTAAAATATCTACTCCTGCCTCTCCAGGGTGGAAAACTGTGGGAAAGAAACAGAAAAATTCTTCGCTCAGCGCTTGTATCCGTAATGTAAAAGACCCGAAACAGCTTCAAAACTATGTTGAGGAGGCCATGGAGTCAGAGTCTTATAACTATGACTCTGATTCAGAGGACAATACTATATTAGAAGAGTATGCACCTGACTAAATTCTTTTTTATTACTCTGAGTTTTAAATGTTTTATATAGTTTTATGTAGTATTTGTCTGTTTCATTTTTCGTGTTATTGTCTTATACAGCGTTCGAATTTTAACTATTTGTAGAATTTTAACTATTTAAATATTTTTTAATCTCATCGATTTTTAATTATATTTTCATGTACCACCGCATTTCCTTTTTTCATTTACTTCATAGCTATGCCCGTCTTTTGATATGATTATCACTTTTTTCATGTTTAACATTTTACATTTTATAGTGCATTTTTAACTTTTGTATTCATTACCTTGTTCTTGGCGCAGCATGTCCCACAGGGGACCTTGCGCCATAAAACCTCATTCAACCAACCAACCTGACTGTTTTTTTTTCCTTAGTACTGACACCTAATTTATACATCTTAGTTTTTTTCTTCGACTTTGTCTTGGCGCAGCATGTCCTAATGAGGACCTTGCGCCATAAAACTCAAATCAACCAACCAACCAACCACTCCATTTTCTCTTAAAATTGAAAAAAAAAGAAATTAAAATGCTTATATTATTTTTAAAATGTCGTCTATTATGAAATCCGATAAATTTCTGTTTTATTTCGTTTAATAATTTGGATAATTGAGTTTTATAGTTTTTTGTGAATTTTAGCTTAAAATAATATTTGCTCGAGAGTTAGACTGACCACTATAAGATGTATTTTTTACTGTAACTAATTTTGTCGATTTAATATAAATCAGTTCTTTCTTAAAGATTCTCTGTCGTCGAATTTTGACGGGTTCCACGTCGTTTCGATAACAACAAAATATGTACAGTGAAACTTCTGTCCCTTATTCAGAGTTTTGATTGTTGTTCTTAATTAATCGTTCAGATTGATATAAAAATAATAATTAATTAAAAGTGAAGCTTAAATGTACCCGAAGTGTATAAATTACGTTAATGAGACACAAAAGAAATAGAGAATTAATAAATTAAATTTTTCAATTGATTACCAAATCTTTAAATTATTTGTAGAATTATTGTTTTTTATTTTATATGCAAATTCTGTACATGGAAAAAGTATTAAAACATTTAAAGGGTTTATAATTATTATTGTTTAAGTAATCAATCAAAATTAATCGTTTTGCAAATTTCCATTTTTCTCTCAAACTTTTCAAATGTTCATTTACTATTCTTATAAATTTTAGTTCTTCATTATCAGCAGCATTACAAATATATGTACAGGGTTGTTATAATTAAAGTTCGCCTATTCAGAAGGCTCTAGAGCCGGTTGTATGGCTCCAATCGAAGCAGAATTTCACTAGTAGGTAGTTGAAGGAATGCGCTCTGCGAAAATCGAAAAAAAAAATTAGTTAAAATTTTTGTCAATAGGTGGCGCTGCGCCAATACCATGCGATTTTTGTTTGTGGGGATTTTAAGATTCCGTATGTAAAGACAGATGTCAGACAATCTCTGATCTGAAAGACAGTATTAGACTTCGCATTCGCTCAATCTCACAAGACAGTTTACGCAATGCTATAGAAAGCACAATTCTGAGAATGGAATGCGTTATTGAAAAAGGTGGAGGATTCATTGAGCATGCGTAATCTTATTCTTCGTTATTTCCTCGCTGCCGAGCGACATGTTTTGTTTTCGTTGATGCAGATTAGATCACATGAAATAAAATTGACATAATTTTTTTTTTTTTTTTTTTTTTTTTTTTTTTTTGTATTGTTTGGAGTCATAGGTCAGGCTCTAGAGCTGTCTGATTAGGTGAACTTTAATTATAATAATTAGCGGTTCGTTGAAGTTTGTTGAAACTTTTAAATTTGTGCACTTTGTCTGGATTGATTGAAATTGATATAATGAATCTGCAAATATCGCCTGTAATATTTCCGCAGCGCCACCTATTGACAAACATTTCAAATAATTTTTTTTTCGATTTTTGTAGAGCGCATCTCTTCAACCACGTACTAGTGAAATTTCGTTTCGTTTGGAGCCATAGATCTGGCTCTAGAGTCTTCTGAATAGGCGAACTTTAATTATAACAACCCTGTATATATATATATATATTCACTTTTTTGGTAAACAAATTACCTATTGAATTGCAAGTGATTTTGATTGTGTGACGAATACGTTTTTCATTCTTTCTGAGTAGTTATTCATATTTCAAGTAGAAATTCGATTAAAAACGCCCACTTTGACAATACTTTCTGTATGATCTATTGCGTTGCCCCCCCCCCCAAATAAATAAATAAAACAATTTGATTACATAGTTTCTGAACAACAGCTAGTTTCAGACAGGTTTGTGAACATTTCCCTTTTTAAAAAGGTGCTATTTCTAAGTCTTCTCCTATAAATTTTATTTTATGACGCTAACAGTTCTTTTTTTTTTTTGGAGGGGGGGGGGGGGGAATCCCTTTAGTTTTTTGGGCTTAATTGTTGTGTGAGAGTGTAGTAGTGATGTGTAGAGTAGGCAATAGGTTTTCTTAAAATATTAATACACATAATATACTTATATTAATGGAATCTTCCAAAATATACCGTACTGCTGCTGTGCTCAATAGGCGCAAAATGTTTTGACACATTTACAACTTTATTTTTTAACGGAAAGATATAAAGTTGGAAGGCCTGACTAAGGAAGCGATTTGAACTCGAGCTTATTTTTCTATTTCCTTTTATAAATGAATTACTTATTGTGTCATAAGCGATTTTTATCATGTGGCAAAGACGTTTTCACCCTTCCTTGAGCGGATATTCTCCTTTCGTGCGAAAAATTGATTCAAAACTCCCAGTTTGACAGGATTTATTGCGTTTGAAAAAATAAATCGATTAGATAGTTTTTTAACAAAATCTTCTACAGTTCGGAACCAAAAAAAAAAAATCAATAAAATTTGTTATAAAGTTGCCTTTTTGGATTTGAGAAGTGATTCTGAAATTCACTGCTGAACAATGTGAAACTTCCTGTCAGAATTTCTGAATAATTTTTGACTGTAAATGCATAAAATTCACAAGCTGTTATTGAAAGGATTTAAAATGGAATAGCGTTTTCCATTTTCGATAAATAAATTACTTGTCGAAATATGAGATTCTAGTCACGTGACTGCTTTTTTCCCCATTCCGTGCTATCGCTTCCGATAGTTCTGGAAATTCCACTTAAAATGCTAATTTTGATAGTATTTTTTGCAAAGTTATATCACTTTAAAAAAAAGGATAACGCCATTCTATTATATTGCTTCTGAATACAAACAGTCGATTTTATTAATTTTCGAAAAGAAATGAGCTCAGAAATGTGCTAAAAATCTGATTCTAAATAATTATTAATATTGTCATTATGTATTTTATGTCTTTCGTAATTTATAATAATCATAATTTTAAAATATACTGTAAAATTTTTCCATAAATATATATATATATATATTACTCTTTAAGAATCTTAATTGTATGTTTTTAAAAAATCTGAATTTTTGGTCACTCGGGTCTGATTTTTCCTTTCCACGCGCCTTGTCTGTTTTCACTGGCTTTTGTCAAGGCCGCACACGGTTTTGAAAATTCTTGCAATTTATTTTTATCTAATCTCTTTGCGTGTCATTATATCATAGAATGCCATACTTTGCTATGTCTGCTACAATAGTGTTTAAAAAAAGGCCTTAAAATGAATAATGCTTACTTAAAAGGCAATTAAATAATTAAATATAGATGTTAAAATTTAATTTTATTTAAAAATCTTACTACTTTCAAACCTTTTCCAAACAGGTTCTTCCTCAGAGAATATTTTCTTTAATAAATACAAATATAAGATTTTGTTTTGAAAAATGAACGAGACTCGTGGCTTGAAGATTGAGTTAGTAATATATTCACGTGAACGGTAAAAAATTATTTGATTGTAAGAGAATCAATAGAAATCTTATGCAAGAGCAATAAAGTGTGCAATGATGCCATATCTTATAATATACCCAGTTTATGGTTTAGCATCATAAAAATAAAATCCTGACAATTTGAGAAAATGACGTATTAAAATTTCGTGGTACAACATCAAATCATTTTTTACCGTTCACGTGAAAATATTACTAACTCAATCTTCAAGCCACGAGTCTCGTTCATTTTTCAAAACAAAATCTTATATTTGTATTTATTAAAGAAAATATTCTCTGAGGAAGAACCTGTTTGGAAAAGGTTTGAAAGTACTAAGATTTTTAAATAAAATTAAATTTTAACATATATAATTAATTATTTAATCGCTTTTTAAGTAAGTTTTATTCATTTTATGTTAAAAGCAAGGCAAAAATTTCATTCCGTCATATATTTTATATGTAAGAAGTTTTATTTTCCTTGTTTCTTTTGTATTAAGATTTATTAGATATTTATATTGAGTTTACATTTTATTATTTCTGTCCATATTTCTTTGTCATCTATTTTAATTTTTTTGTGCAAGTTTGTTTCATTAATTTAATTTATTATTCTTATTAATGGTAGCTATTTAGCTTTAACGGGAGGGAATTTTAAGTCCAAACATGTTAATTTGATTTATTTTTCAAATTGCAAAAATGCTGTAAAATTTCATGAATTCCAAATATCCCACTCCCCAACCCTGATAGTTTTCCCATTCTTTTTACAAAAATTTGAAATATAAGCCAATTTAAAATCATAATTTCCTGTCTACTATAGAAAGGCTCACTTACTGTACTTGATTTTTTTAAAAACAAATTTAAATATAAAAATTATTAAAATGGTGCTATTACTATAATTAACCTGTAGAAAAATAATCTAAAATTATGGAAATAACACAGATTAAAATTGCTAAGATCAAATAGTCAAAGGATATGCAAACAGGTAGGCGGAAAAATCGCAAACAATGGACAACAGAGACAAGTAGAAATAGCTATGTTTGGGTAACCAAGCGGCTTAAATTTGAATTGCAAAAATGTAAACTTGTATTATAATTTTGACAAGCTACCACATAAGTAGAGAGACCCTTAGAAGAAAATTATGAACTTCATTCCTATCCCTTTGTATCTGAAGAGAGAAAAGGCGTTTGTAATCTGCATCAATGAAACTTATTGCAGCTAGGGATGCAATAAATGTTGAAATACACATAAAACATCCGATTTGTAAAAAAAGTTCAGTTGAAGAATTTTTTTGCTTTGCATTTTTCAGAGAACATTATAATGTTTAATTTTCTAGTCAATAATATACATAGTTTTTTTTCCAAAACGGATGACTATAGTATATATGTGTTAGTAATACAAAATTTTGTAAACAAACTTTATTCTTCATGAATAAAGATTTTTTTTTTTGTATATGAAAAAATTTATAGAAATAAATATTTATATACAATAAAATTATCACATCTGTATGCTTAATGGAATCCTGAAGGAAAAAAAAGTTACACAAAATTTCTAAACAATTGAATGTTTGGGATAATTATGCAATTTTTTACAGGAGAAAATAATTATTAAAAAAAATGATAACTTTTTTTTTTAATAACAAAGGATGGTGGACTAATTATGCTATTTTTTTCTGCGGTCAAATAAAAATAAACTGTTTTTTTTAATTAATTAAAAGTCATGATGCCATCTGCAGTAAAGAACGTTCCTAGATCAGAGTTAAATAAATTTACAAAAAAAAATAAATAAATAAATAAATAAAAAATAAAAAATATATATATATGTATGATTGTAATACTATAGATACTAAGATTTAAATTTTTAAGGGAAAATGTTAGATAACATTGCAAACGGAAACTGTTGAAGTAAATTTATTTCCAATCCGCATTTTTAAGTGCATTTCGTATGAAAAAAATTCCTGTCGGCTTGGCTAGTTGGGGGTACATTTTGAAGTTAAATACTCAGTTCAACAACCAAAAATTAAGTATGATTAGAGATAAACCCTCTTTAACAACTTTATTTGCCGCTTTTGAAAATAAAAAATATTATTTTTATTTTTACTTTATTTATTTATTTTTATAGGAGTAGCTTTAATCAGAATAATCTTAGCTAAATTCGGCTCAAATGCCCACTTTGACAGCATTTGTTTTGCAATTTATTCTGACTTTTTGAAAAAAAAATCGACCAATACGGCACATTATATAATTCTTAAATAAGAGAAACTGTCAATTAAATGCGCTTGAGAGCAAAATTGAATTTAAAAATGAGTTATAAAAAAAGCAATTTTTTATTTGAATACGTCCTCAATTCGTCAATCATGATCGCTTTCGGAAACTTTGTTGGAATTGCCCGAAGATAGATTTCTGCATGTGGGGGAGCGAATGGCAAATTTAAATAAAATTTCAGATTCATCCTTCTTTGATAAAAAAGAAAAAAAAAGGGAAACACGAGTTTAGATAGATTCTGAAACATAATATTTCTATAAATCAACACCTGTTAGTTTCATGCATTTTCGAACAAAAACTCATTTCATAAATTTGTCCTTTTGAATTTAAAAAATATTTTAACATTCATAACTCTGTTTCCTCCCTATCCACTTATTTTGTAAAAAACTTAAGATTAAAAAAAATTGTTTAAGCGTTTTTTCCATGTTTGTTTTCAGGCCCTGACTATCGCACGGGCACCCGGGGCCCGTACCCTGGGCACAGAATTTCTTCTAAATTTCCATTAAACAATCATAATTATGAAAAAATATGACATTTGAGATACTTATTTGAAAAAATGACAAATATATGTCTCAATATATGGCTAAAAGAACAAAAATGTTTGTATATATATACACTATCTACCAAAAAGTATTTGTACACTTTCAGTTTTTGACATTTTGTCAAATATTTAAAAATATACTGGTCGGATTCTTCTGGAACTTCAGAAATATAAAGATTATGTTTCACTTTATATTTATTTACATTCATTTGTTAAGCGGGTAATTAGGGGGCCGGCAAAAAAACAAAGAATAATAGAAATATTTGGGATCGCCCTGTACATGAAAATGCACGAAACGACTTATCGCTTTAGAATACAAATATATGAATGCAGTAGAACATGTACACTAATTTTTGTGAGAATAGCATGTATATTTATGGCGATAGAGCGATTTTTTTGAAAAATTCAAAAAATTCTGGTATGTTTTTTGTTTATATCATGCTGGGTTTTTGACCAAATTTAACGCAAATTTCAGAAAAATTGGCAAAATGCAGTAGAAAAAATGTAGCTCAATTGGAATATAAATATATTAAATATTTTATGAAATATGAGTAGTTGTATAAAATAATTTTTATCTGCGCATGCGCGAACTAGAAAAACATTTTTTTTACATCATTTAATAGTCAATTCTATGGAGTGACTTATAAAAAAAAATCCAATCAAATATCGTGAAAATTCAAAAAGATATCATTATTTTAGTGAGATGTTTTTACTCTGCTCTCTAAAAACGGCTGAATCTTAAGGGATTCTCCACAAATTGCCTTTTTTTAATAACTGACTTTTTAAAAAAAACTAGTATTGAATTAATACAATATCTAATACAATATTGCTGCTAATAAGTACTTGACAATTGTGATAGAAAAGAAAAAGAGCTTTATTCACATTCAGGGCCAAAACTAAGAGAGGGTTGGGGGAAAAGGGCATGTGCCCCGGGCGCTAGGATGAAAGTGTTCCAAATGTACATTTTGTTTGGCGATTTTTTCCATGTCTATGTTTAGCATGATATTGTCAAAATCGTCCCATTCAAAGCATTTCTCCTATACCAAAGCATAGAAGAATCTAATGATGATGGCATAAAGATCCCGCATAAAGCAGATTTTTTTTTTTCGTTTTGATTCGGTTTCACGATTTTAAGGTATAATTTTTTTTAAACAAAGCAGACTACTTTAATCAATATTACATATTTTAAGTTTTAAAATAAGTCGGCTATTAATAAATTAGAAAAGTTTTCTTTGCAAATACTTTTGCAGATGCTTTGCAAAGAAGAAAAGGGAGGGGGGAGTTCACCAAATTCATTGAAATATAAATATATTAAATATTTTCTAAAATGTTCTATGTCATGCAATACTTTCAACCAAATATAAAGCCACATTCAGAAAAATTCGCAAAATTTAGTAGAAAGAATAAGGTGCTATTGAAATATAAATATATTAAAAGTTTTCTAAAATATGAGTATTTGTATGAAATATTTTTTAATCAGCGTATGCTTGAACGATAAAATTTATCATTTTACATAATTTAATATTCAACTCTATGGAGCTACCCATAAAAAAATCCGATCGAATTTCGTGGAAATTCAGAAAGTTATTGTGGATAGGATTGAACTGATTTTCAATTGGTCTCTGAAAGCAGTTGAATGACGTCAGATTTTACGCAAATTGCCAAACCTCCATTTACGTTTTTTACTGGTGATTTACTTCTTTTCTTAGATAATTACCAGAACGAACCTATTTCAGGATAAAAATAATTATAAAAAATCGAAGCATTTGTGTCAAATCTACCCATTGATACATAATTGATAATGGCTCTTATCCAAATGCCGATATCTGCGATCCTGAAATACGTCAAGTTCTCCACTGTTAAATGTGGTGTCGAAAACAACACTGACATCAATCGCATGCATGATGCCAAGAAGAACAGAGCTGTCTGATTTTGAGAAAGGTGTGATCATCGGGTACGAACGAAATGGCCGATCTTTAATCGACATATCTAGCGAGCTTAATTACCCCAAAACGACTGTGGCTTATGTGATTAGAAAATGGAAGCTGAATGGTGATTGTCAGAATGTGGCCAGAGTAGGCAGACCGACGAAACTGGGAGATAGAGACCGACGGGTTCTGTCTAGAGAAATTCGGAAGAACCGCAACCAACCAATGTTACACATACGCCAAGAATTTCAACAAGCTTCAGGATGTGTTGTTTCCATGAATACCATCCGTAAGGAAGCTCATCTGCTTAATTTTTATGGCCGTGCTGCCGCCCATAAGCCTTTAATCACCAAGTCCAACCGCGCAGCTCGGTTAAGTTGGTGCAAAACATGCCAGCAATGGACTGTACAGCAATGGAAACAGGTTCTCTGGAGTGATGAATCAAGGTTCACCCTCTACCGTTCTGATGGTAGGGTCTGGGTCTGGCGTCTGCCTGGAGAACGCCTCCTACCAGAATGTATTGTGCCCACAGTTAAATTTGGCGGAGGGAGAATTATGTTCTGGGGTTGTTTTTCCTGGTTCGGACTAGGACCCTTGGTCCCAATTCATGGTAAGCTCAATGCCGATGCCTACTGTAATATACTGGACAACAGTGTACTTCCTACGTTGTGACAATACTATGGATTGGACCCATGTTATTTCCAGGATGACAACGCAAGCAACGCACGCTGTAGCGAGGTCCAGCATGGATTGGTATGCTGATAATGGAGTGCATCGACTCGAGTGGCCTGCCCAGAGCCCAGACCTGAACCCAATACAGAACCTCTGGGACGAGTTGGATCGTCGAATTAAGGCGGGTGACACACGCCCAAAATCAGTAAAAGAGCTTACCTGCCTCGTGCAAACAGAGTGGAATAAAATACCATTAAATGTAATACAAGGACTAGTTGAGAGCATGCCCAGGAGAGTCGCAGCTGTAATTGCCTCTCGAGGAGGATCTACAAATTATTAAATGTGAACAGGGCCAAAACCAGTCTTTTTTTCCCGAGGCAAACGTGGATTTTGAAGATACCCCTTTCCCCCTCCTTCGCAAAGCATATTTACAAAGAAAATTTCTCCAATTTATTAATAGCCGACTTATTTTAAAACTTAAAATATGTAATATAAAATAACGTATTCTGCTTTATTAAAATACTCCAATTTGATACTTTAAACCGAATCAAAAAAATTCTACTTTCAACAGATCTTTAAGGCCCTTGTCCCTGCCCGCGAAGACACTGCTGAGCTAATGCTATTCCTGTGGGGAGGCATTTTTCTAATAACTCTTTCGCATTTTGAAATTTTCAATTTTTTTTTTTTTCATTGGATAGCGGAAGTCCCTCTCAAAATCGCTCCTTGACTACTTTTTCGATTTGAGTCATAGATATTTTTTATAAAGTTAGTTTCACTTTCAGAACCGCTTTTGGAAGTGAAAGAAACATTATAAAAATATCTACGCCAAAATTGAAAAAGTAATCACGGAGCGATCTTGAAAAGGACTTCCGCTATCCAATGCAAAACATATTATTTAAAAATGTCCAAATGCAAAAGAGTTAGAAAAATGCATCCCCATAGGAATAGCATTAGCTCGTGAGCATCTTCGCGGGTAGGGGCAGGGACCTTAAGCCATCATCATTAGATTTTTTTTATGCTTTAGCATAGCCCAGATATAATAATTTTAACAATATTATGCTAAACATAGCCATGAAAAAAATCGTCAAACGGAAGATACATTTGGAACACTTTCATCCTAGCGCCCGGAGCAGATGCCCTTCTCCGCCCCCCTCTCTTAGTTTTGGCCCTGAATGCGAATAAAGCTCTTTTTCTTTTCTATCACAATTGTCAAGTACTTATTAGAAGCAATATTGTATTAGATATTGTATTAATTCAATACTAGTTTTTTTTTAAAGTCAGTTATTAAAAAATGTCAATTTGTGGAGAATCCCTTAAGATTCAGCCGTTTTTAGAGAGCAGAGTGAAAACATCTCACTAAAATAATGATATCTTTTTGAATTTTCACGATATTTGATTGGATTTTTTTTATAAGTCACTCCATAGAATTGACTATTAAATGATGTAAAAAAAAATGTTTTTCTAGTTCGCGCATGCGCAGATAAAAATTATTTTATACAACTACTCATATTTCATAAAATATTTAATATATTTATATTCCAATTGCGCTACATTTTTTCTACTGCATTTTGCCAATTTTTCTGAAATTTGCGTTAAATTTGGTCAAAAATCCAGCATGATATAAACAAAAAACATACCAGAGTTTTTTGAATTTTTCAAAAAAATCGCTCTATCGCCATAAATATACATGCTATTCTCACAAAAATTAGTGTACATATTCTACTGTATTCACATATTTGTATTCTAAAGCAATAAGTCGTTTCGTGCATTTTCATGTACAGGGCGATCCCAAATATTTCTATTATTCTTTGTTTTTTTGCCGGCCCCCTAATTACCCGCTTAACAAATGAATGTAAATAAATATAAAGTGAAACATAATCTTTATGTTTCTGAAGTTCCAGAAGAATCCGACCAGTATATTTTTAAATATTTGACAAATTGTCAAAAACTGAAAGTGTACAAATACTTTTTGGTAGATAGTGTATATATATTGCTGGAACCCTTTTTTAAAATTTTCCGGAAAACTTAATTTTTTGATTTGACCCTTTGTGAATAATATAACAAAAATAATTTGTGAATAATACCCTTTGTAAATAATACCCTTTGTGTAACATTTAATAATGGTAATAATAATGTAATAATAATAATAATAATAAAATTTAGAATCAGTAGTAAATCAACCAATCTAAGGGGGCACAAAAAATTTAAAGTGTTCTGGGCACAAAAACTCACAAGTCAGACCCTGTTCGTTTATATTACGCAAATAAAAGTCGGATTGAAAAATGATACGATCTGAAAGGTTGGTTTGTCCCCTAATCAGGAATCAGTTATCAATGCCTGAATAACAATATTCAATATCTTGAGTGAAGTGCTCAAGGTAGTCGGAAAAAACCGCCCCGGAAAAAATCGCCCCGGTAAAAATCTCCCCGGTAAAAATCTCTCCCGGAAAAAATCGCCCCAGGCAAAGTCACTAGAAAGAAAGGTCCGAGTTTGAATGTAGAAATTGGGATTTCTACGAACGGGGGGAGAGGATTGTTGCATTGCTAATTTGATTGCTAAATGGATCACAAGAGCAAACTAGAAACCATTATGTTTGAATAACAAAAGATTTTCAGTTTGAATTACAAGAATGTAAACCTGTATTGTAATTTTGACAAGCTATACTACACGAATAGACCTTTAGAATAAAAATTTGAGCAGCATACCTGTCTCTTTGTATTTGAATAGAGAAAAGGGGTTTATAATCTGTATCAATGAAACGTATTGCATTTAGGAGTGCAATAAACGTTGAAATACCCATAAAACCTTCTGATTTTTTACAAAGGGTTCAGCTAAAGATTTTTTCGTTTGTATTTTTCAGAGAACATTATAACGTTTGATTTTTCAGTGCCTTTCGCTGTATTATTCTCTATAATAATATTTGACTAGTAATAATTGCTGTTAAATGTGTTAATTATATTGATTTTGAAGAAAGAGTTTTAGCTACTGGATTTTTATCTATCTGATGATATGGAAATAATTATTTCTAACAAAGGCAAGGAGAAATTATTATTGGCAGGGTATGTTTACCTAGTGCATAAAACTGTAAAGCAAGGTATCCGTTGGAGATGCTCAAAACAGAAATTAGAAAAGGTAAATAATTTATTTTTTTAAATTTTTATAAAATTGATGATATTTTTGGAATTATTGTAATCAACCTCTTGTAAATTATTTTGTTTTATTTTTATATACATGTTTCTAAAGAGAAAAGCTGCTGATCTCAGAAATTTGATTAAAATTATGATATTTGAATCTTGTTTAAAAGTCAAAAGTAACTTTGACGGTTAAAGAAATAATAATAATAATAATTGAAAAAAGAATAACTAATTTTTTTAAAATATATTTATTTCTGCATTCATTCTTATTACCTATAAAATAAAAAGTTTGAAATTTATTTTCAATATTTTTCTATTTTTACAAGAATTCAATATATATATATGCAAATATTTTACTAATTATAATCTAATTGTAATAATAATAACTTATTGCGTGAAAAAAAAATTATGTTTATTGTTCATATTAAGAAAACATACATTATAAAATTGATTGATTGATCATGACAGAAGATCTAATTTTTTAAATGTCATTAATTACACATTTATTTCCTTATAAGGATTTTGGAATTTCTTGATATAAATTAACAAGTTTTATATTGATTTTGAGAATCATAAAATAGATTTATTAGTTTTATGAATACTTAATGTGGTTTAAATGAAGAATTAGAATTATAATTTATAGATAAATTAATGTATATAATAATATTCGAATTAGAATAATTGCAGACGATTTCGTAAACAACATATTGTAATTTAATTTGATGGGTTTTCTTATGTTATAATATTTATCTGAAAAAGAATAATAATCAATTCTGACTTTGCAACAGAGACACAACATGAAACTTCATTGTTTTATATCAGAGAAAATATATTAGTATTGTCCCTATATTACAGAGATTATAAATGTAATGTTCTATCTTGGCTATTAGATGTTTAATAATCTAATGCGGTGATTACATTATTTATATTTATTTAATGCACTATTTTAATAATTCTCCAATCCTGTCGACTTTGTGATTTATTTGACTAATTTTGGATAATTATTATTTTCAATGTATGATACACAATGTATGATGTACAATGTGTGACATATATAAATTATTTTTTTTTCCGCCTTTTTTTTTTTTTTTTCTCTTCTTTTTCATTTCTGTTTTTCAATTTTAGTTTTGATTATCATAAAGTGAAGCATTTTTTACTATTGATTCATATTTTATATGTTCTTCAAAGTATATAAAATTTATAATGTTCTCAGTTGAACACATGTGAATTCCTCATGATAATTAGTTTCGATTTGATTAAAATTTATTGAGTGTAACATTTTATGATAATTAATTAGAATACAATGAAAATTGATATAAACATATTGTATTTATTGTTGTTTAATTTTCGATGGAATTTTATTTCAATTTCATTATTTACATCTGTCTTTTTGCTTTTAAAGAATATGTACTACAAATAACTTCTGGTGCCACTGCTTATCCAAAGGAAGCATTAATTAGTCATTTATATTTTTTTATGAAAGAATTAAAACGTTATTACTTAAGGAGGCTAAGGACTTGAAAACTTTTCAAAAAATAGATTTTTTTATGATCTATTTTGATTATTCAATTAATTCTGAACTCAATGGAAAAACTGCATACAAAAAATTGCATTTTTAACGGAGTTATAAGCATGTATGTATCAACACTTTCGAAGCCGCACCCATATAATTTTAACATTAAGTCTGGTTTTATCAAAACTTGATTTTTTACGACTATCCATAAGATATATATATATATAAAACTATTTGATAAAATGGCTTGCTCTTTTTGTATGCATGTAACATTATTAGCTATAGAATGAATTAATATATTTTAGATAATTTAATATTATAGTAGGGTCTGAAATGTTTTCCAGCTGGATTTTTGTGCCAAGTTTGATATTTTTTGTTTATTTTGTAGCTTTTGACATGTAGATTTCAAATATCTTAGGTGCCATTTTTTTCTGACACATTTTTGTGGTGATTTTCAAGATGGCGCTCAAGATGGCTGCCATTTACTGACTTCTTTAATATTTGTGTGATATTATTGTCCAATATGTCAAATTATATGTTTTTGGTGTCAGGAAATTCAAATCTACAATCCAAATAAGCCTAAATTACGTTATTTATTATTTATTTATAAATTTACTTCAAAATTACTAATATTGCTTGTTTTTTCTTTTGCTGCATATGTGAAAACTATATGTTCCCTGGAAGATACTAATAAGAGTGACAGTGTTGTGAATACACAATGCATTGTTTAGTGTGCTTGAAAGGTGCATAATTATGTCAAAAACCTGGAACAGACAATCTCGAAAAACTGAAGGAATATGCTGAAAAATTCGCTGTAAATTCGATTATCTACCGGTAATCAAAACTAGCTTCTCCGAGTGGAAGAGATTCATGTTTGTGTTCCATATCCCCATGCAGTAGGAAAATACATTGATGGTAGTGGCTTTGATCTTATGAAATCAAAGCTACTACCATCAATGTATACTGCAATATCAATGCACTGAAATTTATCTGTACTTTCCTGCAACAATTCTTCAGATTTTTGGAGGTGAAAAATACACTAGAGGCTTGAGTTTCACATAACAGTGTTCTTGATATGCTACGAGCTTCTCTTTGAGGTACTGTCGCATTCTCTAGAGAAAATTTCTCTGCAAGAAAAATGCAATTCACTACGGGAAAAATTGTACAATTGTGAAGTTGAAGCTACAATTTCGTTTGAAGTTATCAAAGCAGTAGATGTAAAAGATTGTCTTCCACATATTAAAGAAAGTAGTGATGACATGGCAAAGTTCCTACTATAGTATATGAACCAATTCGGGTCTTTGCAACGTTTCATCCGTGCCACTCGTCAAGGTGACTGGGCATTTCATGTCGCGTCATTATATAGGAAAAAATCAAATATTATTTTGCTCATGACATTTTTCAGTATACTAGACACTTTACTGTATACATAGCACAGATGAAGGTCCTTAAAACAACATATTTAGAAGTATGGAATTCTCTTAAATCTGGTTGTTTTGCAGTATCCAAATCTAATGTGTCATTTACGAAACTATTTTCCGACGTGAACTTGGTACAGAAAATCAAACAAGTTGGAAATTGCACGTGAACGTAGCAAATGAGGTGCGTTCGTACGATAACGAAGTTTTAAAAATATTCAGATCTTGATGTTATAGTAAATAGTACTTCGGATACAGTATAGTAGTCTAAGTCTTTTTAGTATTCCTGTAAATATGCAGGAAGTAATTTTTATTACACCTCAGCAACGTATATCTTATTCATAAAATGTAAAATAGTTGAATATAATTAAAACACGCCCCAAACAGTGTTTCCCCGTATAGCATTATGTAGTGGAATACATTTGTGTGGCCCTGTAATTTAGTAACAAAAATTATTTGTATCACAGATTGTACGGAATGCATATTTTAGTATATATTTCATAGATGGATGCCAATTCTATTATGTTCGAATGAGTGTAACATCATTAAAATGCATTCGAAACTTTTTTCCCATTGACCGTAATGTAATGGAATACTTTTGATTGCCCCTGTAATTGATCTATGCACCCGACTTTCATAACGTTTGAAATGAATCGACAAAATTGCGCAACAATTATATGTTTTAAATTTCAAACGATTAAAATGCATTTGAAACTTTTTTCCCCATTGACCGTAATGTAACGGAATCCTTTTGATTGTCCCTGTAACTGATCTATCCATCCGATTTTCATAAAATTTGAAATGACTCGACAAAATTATGTTATAATTATGTATTTTAAATTTCAAACGATTCAGTTGGGTAGTTTTTACGCTGTTATATGCGGACAGACAGACGGACAGACAGACGGACGGAGCGACAACAATAGGTGCTACGTATTTACATAATTACGAACGCACCTAAAAACGGAAGAGCATTGGTGAACTTATATGTTTAACTCAGAATGAAAGTATCCTCGAAAAGTATTTCTTGTGAGCACCAGACGTATTACGTACTGTTTCAAGCTTCTTTAAAAAGAACTGTCCAAATAAAATCTCTAAGCAGCTCGGGAAATACTATCAACTTTAGACCTCCAAATCACTAAGGATATTTCATAATGCAGCCATCGTCAAGGAGAGTATTCGGAATCATTTTGGAGAAAACCCTTTACAAGATAATACCACATTAATGAATATTGTGTCACCTATGAAAGTTTTAGCATCTGTGAAGGATGATATTCTGAATTGTGACCAAAAAAGCCAATTGGAATTGAAAGAATTTACAAGAGAGAAACTACGGAGTAAATACGCTAAATTGTAACTTTAGCGTCGAATGAAAAAAAATAAAAACATTCAATCCTTGTAACAAGAACACTGCATTTAAGATTGGTGATAAATTGGTTTAAATTCAAGAAGATAGGCAACTTCTTGCTGGTTTTCTTATTGTTATGGAATCCAGACATCAAATGTACACAAACATAAATGCATAAACTACAAGTTATTAGTAACACCAAGATCATTATTTTCTTCTGATAGATATCTTCATATTCCATCTGACTAAAATTCATTTATTGCAGAAACAGAGCAATATAATTGTTCTCCCATACTTCAAACAATAGAATATTCAATTGCTTCTCTAATAGAAAAACTGTGTATTATAGAGGGAATTGCAATTGTATTATCAATAAAAAAGATACCTGCCGTGAAAACTTGTGAAGACTTTGCAAATGCTTTTATCGTGATCATTATAAAAATGACAAACAGATACACTGAGGGGAGAATAATATTTGATCAATACCTTGAAAACTCATTGAAGGAACAAACTCGTAAGAAAAGATTAGGGGCAACAGAACCTATAAAATTTACTATTTCAAATAGTACCAATATATCTTTAGTATCATTAAAGACGTTCCTTTCACACAATGAAACAAAATCACAGCTAACCAAATATCTTGGGAATAAGTTACTACAGGTTTTTGTTGTTAGCATCAAGAAAATTGTTGTCGTTTTTGGCAATAAAACATACAGTAATCAAGCAAATGTTTATGATTCAAAATTATGTGATCATACACATGAAGAAGCAGACACCATTATACCTCTTCATGTACTTGATATAGTTAAATATCACGATAATTGTGAGATAGATGTATTTTCACAAGATACAGACATTTTCATACTGCTGATTGACTTGGTTTCAAATCATCTAGTAAACAGTGAAATCAATTTTGTTACTGGTCGAGGCAACAAACATAGGAAAATTAATATTAATGAAAGATGTAGAGCAATAGGTGATCATAAAAGCAAAGGTTTACTAGGTTTACATTCATACACTGGTGGAGACTGGGGAGGAAAATTTCTGGGCATTTCAAAACAAAAGTGGATAAAAGTATATATCAATCTTCCGTGTGATGATGATATTGTAACAGCTTTTCAAGAACTTGGGGAACCTAACGTTGATCCATTATCCAATCTGTCGTTATTTGAAAAATTCACCAACTTGACTTATTTGAGAAATAGTAATTTTTCAAGCATTTCAGAGCTAAGATGGCACCTTTTCAGAACTAAAAGTTTTGAGGGAGAGAAATTACCACCAACTATTGGAGCACTGAAGCCACATATTCTACGATCCAACTTAATTTGCACCACTGGAAAGGGCTACAAAAATCCCCGACCTATTGTACCCCCACTTATTGGAAATGGTTGGGAAATAGATAGCGAAGGAGAAATTACTCCAGTCAAATCCCTGGAGTTATCTGCGCCTAAAGGCGTTATTGAACTTGTGAAATGCGAGTGTAAAAGAACATGTACAGTTGGGAAATGTTCCTGTTTAAAGAACTCTTTGGATTTGTACTACCCTTTGCAAATGCAGTGACTGCAATAATACAAAGGATTATCAATACCATCCCAGTGATAATAGCGATTCAGAAGAGGATACGTGATATCCCAGTAGTGTATATACATATAAATGCAGTTTTAATAATTATTTTTAATATTTTCAGTTATTTATGTTGTTTCATTTAAATATTTTGGTTGTGTATAACTGATTAATAAAACTGTAATATATCCGATGTCTTTCATATGTTTGTAATTTATTTGCATCGTATCACTTAAAATACTTAAAAAACTCAATTTACTCCTAATTTTGTTTAAAATTTGTATTTCTTGACCCCGAAAACATATAGTTTGACATATTAGTCATTAATATTCAACAAATATTAAAGAAGTCAGTAAATGGCAGCCATCTTGGATGCCACCGTAAAAATAACCCCAAAAACGTGCAAGAAAAAAATGGCACCTAAGATATTTGGAATCTCCATGTCAAAATCTCCAGTATAAGACAAAAATATCAAACTTGGCACGTCAATCCAGCTGGAGCTACATTTTACGACATTTCAAACCCTACTATTATGAGTATTTTTAATGAAAAAAAAAATTTTTTTAGCGTTTTTTTAAATTTTCAAATTTAAAAGTTTATTTTTAATATATATATTTTTTTTTTTTTTTTTTTTTTTTTTTGAGTGATAGTTACATTCTTAATTCATTCTGTAGAGCAAAGTTTCATAATTATTTTAAAGCAAAAATTAGGTTTTTATGTCAATTCGATGTTAAGCTATCTTACGGGTATACAAGAGATTTTTTTTTTTTTTTTTTGAAAATTATGATATATAAATTTTGTTATATTTTTTGCTATATTTAGTTATATAATATATAGGAAATAAATTATCAATAATAATCATAATAATAAATTAATAATACATAAATAAACATTAACTATAGAATTAAATATGAGTAAAATTAAAAATAAATGCAAAAATAAATGTAATTAAATATTGAAAATTACACTCATTGACAAAAATTTATTTAAAAAATGATAATATTTTATTAACTCATAATAATAAAAACCCATATATACATTTTTTAATTCAGTTTCCCTTGCTCTTTTGTAGAACGGGGGGAGGGGGTCTACATCTTAAAACGATATTATGAAATGATAACACGAAAGGACGCTCAAATTTCAAAAAATCATCTCAATCTAGTGTTTATATTCTAAGATTAACAAAGTGTATTATTATCAGACTTATCTAAATGTGAAATTCGTAAAAAGGTGCGCTTTTTTCCGTGATTTAACCCTTCACTGCCTGATTTTTTATTTCTTTATGAAAAAAATTATTTGAAATCTATAAACCAGTCTAATAATGGGAAAAATAATTAAAAAAAATTTAAATTTCAAAATTTAAGCTAAATTTTGATATTTTATGGCGTGTACCCTGTTTATACAATGAGAGTTTTTAAATATTGTATTGCTATATTTTACAATTAAATGGGCTTAAATTAATTAATTTTATCTCCTTAACATTCTGCAGTTTACTACTTTTTATTAATATTTTTAAGTATTCAGTAAAAACAATAAAAGTAAATTTGGCCTTAAAAGCTCGATAAAAAAAAT
The DNA here is from genome assembly GCA_964019185.1 of Maratus speculifer. Taxonomy (NCBI): domain Eukaryota; kingdom Metazoa; phylum Arthropoda; class Arachnida; order Araneae; family Salticidae; genus Maratus; species Maratus speculifer. The sequence goes on along the minus strand of OZ025290.1, from coordinate 441,522,398 downwards.
TTTCCTCTCTGCCGGATAAAATCTATCTTTGTGTCAAATGCAGCCATCTCACACGGACAAAATGGGTGTTATTCCATTATTTGGACTGTTCTTGGTCATTTACAGTGGTTATATTGGCCAAATTCATGAAACATAAAAAGAATTATAGCGTTTTAGGTATGTGCCATATATGGCACACCATGCAGTGAAGGGTTAATTATATCGTATAACTTATATTAAGCCTCAGCAACGTACATGTTTACAAATTTATTATACATAAAATATAATGCACACAATTTCCCCCTTTATCATTATGTAACGGAATGCTTTTGTGTGGTCTTTTGTGTAAATTAATTAAGTTATGTTAATAGAATTAATTGATGTAACTATACAATTATTCATTGATTAGTGTCAATTAAACATCCATTATAATTCGTTTTTCAATTTAACAAATGCCTTTCCCACTCTCATTTTTTAATAATTATTAATTAACCATTGCGTGTTATCCAGACAACACGGCTCTACTCCGTACTCTATACATAAACTATTAATTTGATCACAGCGAAAATCAAGAAAAGAAACGATCTTATTATTATTTCATTTATTTTTTAATTTTTTTAAGGAAAATTTCGGGGGAAACGCAAAAGATTTTTTCAGAATTTGCATTTGTAGGGATGAAAAAGGTAAAAGAATTAAAAATAAAATTTAATGGTTTACAAGATAAGTAAATATCTCTCACATCCTCATTTCTAAACAAAAGTCGAGAATTTAATTACTCTTTAACAATAGCTTCAAAATTTTGGAAAAAATATTTGTTAGAATTACATAAATTTAAAAAGTTTATTTCATTATGAAAGTAATACTACAGCACATAATTTTATTTGAAAATGCATGTAAGCATGACTAAATAAATAATTACTTCTTTAAAAACAATCGCGTTTTTTCCTAGCAAACGACAGTTATTCATTCTGAAATTCATAATATCTTTTCATATTGTTCTCAAAGAATTCAGGAAAGGACAAGGGACATTGTCCCAAGAAGTCGAGATTTCCCCATCCCTTGGAAAATCTGGAATTTTATTCCAGTTGGTTCTTCCTGTACTTTTCCAACTTCGGGTCGTCACTGCTTTAATTATAAGACTTAGTTTTGTATATATATAAAAAAAAAGAGACAGCGTAAAATAAATATCTTTCCACTTCTAATTTATTACGCTTTAATACTATTAATGTTTGCAAATTTATTTTTAAATTAATATAAATAGAACTACATAATATTTCCTATAGATCATACTGAAGGCGTATCTTTTGATCTTTTTCGTTCAACAGATAAATCTACATTTTTTTTTTTTCGTTATTATTATTGAATTTAAGACTCTTGGTTCTCTCTTACCACTATTTAAATGATAATAAAAATAATTAATTTTACAGTGCAAAGGTGCGGTGACTACAGATTTAAGGAAAGAAAAAGTCCTGAAAAATTCCGAGCATAACCATCCAAGTGATAGCACCAAAGTAGAAGTATTAAAGTCAGTGCACAGAATGAAAGAAAAAGCCAAAATATCTGCGAGCAAGCCAGCACAAATATTTGCTGAAGAAGTTCAGGGATTAGCAAATGACGTCCGAGCTTCTTTACCTCTGGAGGAGATTGTTAAAAGGACATTAAGAAACCAAAGATCAGCTGATTACCCTGTTACTCCAAATTCATTGAGTGATTTGAAAATTGATGGTAAAAAACTGCATACTTTATTTTATTTATTTATATTTCCATTTAAATTTTAAATATATGACAGTGCAATTATTTTTTTTACAGTTTATCTTTTAAACTAACTTAAAATATTAAAATTAACTAATATCCCATTTTTAAATAGTAATTCACATTATAATTCTTATTAATAAGATTATAAGGGGGCGAGCTCACATTTTCACCTTATTTCTTATCTTAGATGATTCCCAAACTTTAAGGTGGGGAAAACAATTCTATTTATTCCCTGAGAGTAATATCCACTTTTAAGAGGCTACTTCAGTCAAACGAAAAGACGCGTTCACTAATACTAATCCAATGGAAGAAATTTATAAGAATATCTCGGTCATATTTCAATATTTTTAAAGTACATGTTTTGGATTGGATATCTGAGATCGATCTGTGTAAATGCTATTTTTTTTTTTTTTTTTTTTTTTTTTTTTGATTGCAGACGTTCCTGAAATGAAAGTATCTTCATTAAAAAAATCTGTAAACAAAATGAAAAAAAAATAATGACCTTTATATAGATCGATATCAACTATCCAATGAGAAAAAAAAGAACATTTAAAAATATTTCAACGTGACCGAGACATCTTTATAAATTTCTTCCTTAGGATTAGCATTAGTGAACGGGTCTTTTCGTTACGTTGAAGTAGAATCTTAATAAATCACTGTAAACGGTACAAAAATAAATGAAAAATTGCATGACTGAAAATTTGGCATTGCATTTAAGTTAGAAAAAATATATGCTAAATCTAATCAAATAGTGTAGCAAATGAAATACCTGAATTATAAAAATTTATGCGTGTTTTGTGTTGAAAATGATTTTAATTTTAAACATTTCTACATTATATAAATTGGTTTTCATTCAAACTATTGCATTCTTTTTAATCAAAAAAAAATTATTATTTAATTCTTTTTTTCGTTTGTTTTCTAGGTATATGGGCCATGTTAAATAATCAAAGTGATGAAAAGTTACTGCTACACGATAACGGCCCACAGTCGGCAGAGAGGATTTTGGTGTTTGCAACAAATACAAGTCTTTCATATCTAAAAGAAGAGACATGGTTTATAGATGGAAACTTTGACTTATCCCCAAAATTTTTTACTCAGTTATATGCATTAAGAGTAAAAAAGAACAATTTCTCTGTAACAGCAGCCTTTTGCCTCTTGCAAAGGAAGACCCAATCTACTTATGAGCAGTTATTCCAAATATTATTGGAAGAATGCGAGGCCTGAAAAATTTACCTGGACCCCAAAAATGTACATATGGATTTTGAGAAGGCGGTAATTTATGCTTTAAAGAATATTTTTGGCAGTCAGGTGATTGTCAGAGGATGTTTTTATCATTTAGCCCAGAGCACATTCAGAAAAGTGCAAGCTCTTGGGCTAAAACAAAAATACATGGAAGACGAAAATTTTAACAAATTTTGCGGTCAATTAGATGCTTTAGCTTTTCTCCCAACTCAAGATGTACCTGACGGTATAAAATATTTGAAAAGAATAGCTACAGAAGAGGAGAAAAAACTAATGATCGATAACTTTGACAATATTTATGTTACCGGAACTTATAGAATGGTACCTCTTCCACCCACCAATTCTTTTCTGTCAAGGAGAATTCCACCAGCATTTCCACCAGAAGTATGGAATGTGCACGATGCTACTGTCCAAGGTTCAGAGCGAACGAATAATGATACCGAGGGATGGAATAACCGATTCAAAAATCTCGTCGGGCATTCGCATCCCTCAATTTATGTGCTGATAGAAAAAATTCGTCAAGAAATTGCAGTAGACGAAACAAAAATGCAACAGAATGCATTGGGTCAATTAAGCATAAAACGCAAAAGACAACAATACGAGAAATTGCAAATAAGATTAAAAAATTTATGTGATCAATATGATGCTGATGAAAAATCTCTTGCAGAGTTTTTGGACGCAGTATCTCGCACGATACGATTCTTGTAATGATATTGTACATAAAATAAAATTACATATTTTCAAATAAATTAGTTTCTTATTTTAAACAGATTTCAGGTTTAATAAGTACTGCCATATAAATCGAAATTTCTTACTTTATACAGTATTTTAAATTAAATAAGCATTACAATAGCTTTTATGCAAAGCCAGAGCCATTTATTATTTTCAGTATTAATATCATAATTTTATAATTCCTTTTTTTTTAATTTAATTGTATGACCATCGCGATTAGTTTAAAAGTTCCATGTGTATTATTTTATAATAACGGTGCTTAAGAGCTTACCTTTTTACGATAAGGGCCACTTACAAAAATGGCTGAATTGTCGAGGGCCGCATTAACATAGAGAAAATTCTATTTAATTGTGTGTGTGTGTGGGGGGGGGATACGCAGTCTATAAACAGATAAAAAACACGTTTTCAGAGAGGGGCCAGTTTTACTCCTCAATGTTTCCATATCCTTCTGTTACCCAATTAAATTGGCAACGGTATATCAACAGTTTATGCTAGCATATACTACCTCTGACAATAAAGTTCGGTGAATAAATTCAGATCGATCGATCTAGCAACACTAGGGAAACAAAACGCTGCATCTGCATAGAGGCAAGTGTAGACCCTCTTCCCTCACCGTTGTTCAGCTGAGCGTCGTTTAGGTTTTGTGTAAGACGTGCTTTACTAAGTCCTTGTTCTGTCTGTTGATTCTTAACTGTAACAACTACCATACTCGCCAGATCTCAATCCTCCAGACTTCTTTCTATTTTCACGACTCGAACACTCTTTGAAAGAAATTTGATCCTATTGCTGACATCCAACGAAACGTGACGAAGACTTTGAACTTCATCCCAAAAGAAAACTTCTTGCAAATTTCCCAGGACATGCAAAGCAGATCTCAGCGGTGCATAGTTATAGGAGATGAGTATTTTGAAGGATGGTATGGTAACATTCGTTAATATTTCATCGATATTAATTCTACACGACTATTAACCGAACTTTATTGTCATAGATAGTATATAATAGAGATATAGCAATGATTTTTTTCAAGGACTGAAGAAACTCCTTTGGGGAGTAAAATTTGCTTTAATGAAAGTGCTAAAATGAAAGTGCTAACCATAAATCTGGCAAGCGAAAAAAAAAAAAAAAATGTGAACTCTATGAACAAATGTGGGGAGAAGAGAAACATTATTGTAAATTGTAGTTCTCAACATATTGAATCACCAAATGGGGATATCAAAAAGCAAGTTAGTAATACAAGTTAAATTAGGAGTGTAAAAACCCCTATAAGAGAAAGATGAGTCACATAAATAACGGGGTTGTCAAAGGCGGATCATATGTATATATACATGCATATTTATTTATTTATATATATTGTGGGGTGGTTACTTATAATCTCAAAAATGCTTATTTAAAAAAAAAATTAATTTTTTTTAATTCATTTTAATTTTTTACCTTCAGCTCCCTTTTAGAGTTAACATACAATTTTGCTTGTGATATACAATTGACATATTGCTAAGCTGTGAAAATATTTCTCGGCAATATTTGAAGGGATAAATTTAACTTCATTAAGGGTGTATTTCAATTCAAACTGCTTATTTTCTGATTTATTTTTAAATTCGCTTCTGCTCTCAAACGCATCAAACTGGCAAATTCTCTTGTTTCAAAAGTACATAAGGTGCCGTGCGCCGATTTTCTAATAAATGCAGAAAATATTGCAAAAAATGTTGTTAAGGGGAACGTTTTTAATCGAATTTTATGAACTTGCAGATCTGGCAACGAAAAAAAAAGTATCGTACTGAGAAAATAATCATTTATAAATCAAATTCTAATGAATTTAAAAATGAAAATAACAAAAAATGAAATTACGCAGCATCTTATACATCTCTTCAAAAATCCTCTCAGCAAGTTCCATGTTTTTTCTTTTAAAAATGAGTCTGAAACTATATCACAAATTTTCGAACTGTTGAAAGTAGAAAAGTATTTTTTCAAATACATAAAAATACATAAAAAGTTAACAAAAATTAATAAGAATAAGAATAAAAAGTTAAAAGGAATAAACATAAAAAGTTTCATTAACAAAGATGAGATATAGAAAATGGCCAATTTTAATAATATATATCAATTTAAATTTTATAGTATAATTCGAGCCTCCTCATCAAACGCACTGAAATATTTACCTTACATTTTTTTTAAAAGCTGGAAGAATCTCAATTAATGCATTCTTTGCGTAAGAAATTAAAACACGATTTCAATAAACTTATAACAGTTGACAAGTGCTAAAATTTTATATCTTTCCTGATATTTAAATGATTGTTAATGACAATAATTCGCATAGTTTTTTAAAGCAAATGACTATACTATATGTATGTTAATTATACAAAAATCTTTATTCTTTATATACATATATATTGTATATGAGTAAGGATATAGAAATAAATATTTATATACAATAAACTTATCACACCTGTATGAATAACCATATAACGTTCTATGAAGACTAGCTGATACTTCTTGATAAATAGAAACTTGAAAGAAAAAATATAACACAAAATTTCTAAACAATTGAATGTTTCAGATAATTATGCATTTTTATTGGAGAAAATCATTATTAAAAAGAATAAATAAAGATGTTTTTGAAATGAAAAGTATAATAAATCAGTAAAATCAATTTGTTGATGGCCTCCTATGGAGTTTTGGGGAAAAAATCTTCACGGTAATATATGACTGTATATTATGCTTCCAAACCTGGAGTTTCAAGATAATTCCTCATGTATTTTCGTAGATATTTATCAAAATGTCTAAAATCGCAAGCGGCCGGTCACCTTTGGCCATATCGCGTATAAGCTGTCCTTATAGCAAGATGAAACAATCTGTAAAATCTATTTCATTTTCTATAGTTATTGTTAAATGTAACTGCACTATTCAGCTCTAAGCAAAAGGTAGTCCTTCTCGTTTTGAAAATAAAAATAAGAAGTTTCCGCAAATAAACGACATTAACATATTTTTCGGGACTAAATTTTACAATTTGAAATATATTTTCCTTTAAACTTATTCTCAATAGCTGAGTTTAACTAGCGCAAAACGTATTGTAACATTTACAAATTAATTTTTTAACGGAAATATATAAAACTGCAAAGTCTGATGATGACAGAGATTAGAAAACGAACTGTGTTTTTTATTTTATTTTTATCATTGAATTACCTAAAGAGGTATGAGCGATTTTGATCACGTGACAAACACATTTTCACCCCTGTTTGTGTGGTTATTTATCTTTCGCGCGGAAATTTGATCCAAAACGCCCACTTTGACATTATTCATTAAAAGATCTATTTGGTTTGAAAAAAATGGAAGCATGAGTTTGTGATTGATTAGATAGTTTCTGATCATCAACACCTACTAGTTTTAAGCATTTTTGAACAAAAACAAATTAAAACTTATGTCATAAATTTGTACTTTTCGATTTAAAAACAGCCTTAACATTCATAACTCTAAAACACGATAATAAAAAAATATTTCACTGTTTAAAAAGTTTTTGTCTTCGTTTCTGTTACACAAACAAAAATCGGATTGAAAAATGATACGAACTGAAATCTAGGTTTGTCCTCAAATCAGGAATCAGTTATCAAAGCCTGAATAACAATATTTAATATCTAGAGTGAAGTACTCAAATGAGACCATCCACGATGTCTTCGTAGCTACAAATTGTATTAATTTAAAGAAAAAATATCTAAAATTTGATTTTGGATCGGGGCAGGTACCCCGTTTGCCCTTGCGATAATATGTCCTTATTTGATATGGAGGTTTTACTATTAAACGATATGTATGTAATACTGTAATTGTTTCAAGAACAAATACACGTGATTTAGCACTTTTTTACTTGAAATTATAATTGCTTTAATCAAAGTCATAAGATATTTGATATCCATAAGTGTAGGGTTTTTCAATCTTAACTAACATGAGTCCTTTTTTTTCACTACATTTTTAATACCCAAATAAAATTATGCGATCAATTTTGTGAATGCAAAAATCTTTTGCATTAGTTCAATACTTTTTGAATCTGTACGTCTAAACCAATGCACAAACACAACTTCAACAGGAAAGATTTTGACCTCAAGAGTGATTTCACTCACTCAGTACAATACATTAATCCTTCCACTTACTGACAGCCATTGTATTTTTTCCCACCCTCCAAACAAATCATGTTATCTAGCCAGGAAGATTAGTTGGGGGAAAGAAAAAGTTGTTTTGAAATGTAAGAGACGCTTGACCATCTGTGAACAAGATCCAAATACACGTTCGAATAAAAATACGAGTAATTAACACGTGTTTTACTTGAAATTATAATTGCCTCAATCAAAGTCATCAATCTTTGTTATTCATAAGTGTTTACTTTTTCTATTTTAATTAACATGAGTCCTTTTTTTTTTTTTTTTGGCTACTGTTTTCTCCGGGGGCGATTTTTACCGGGGCGATTTTTTCCGGGGTGATTTTTACCGGGGCGATTTTTTCCGGGATTCCAAATGAGAACACCCAATACGTCTTTGTAGCTACAAATTGTATTAATAAAATATATATATATCCAAAATTTGATTTTGGGGATCCAGGGCAGCTTCCCCCTTTGCTCTTGCAATAGTATGGAGGTCTTATTGATATTATTTGATGATTATTTGATATGGAGGTCTTACTGTTAAACGATATGTATATAATGCTGTGATTGTTTCAAGTACAAGTACACGTGATTAGTACATGTTTCACTTGAAATTACAATTGCCTTAATCAAAGTCATAAAATCTTTGTTATTCGTAAGCTTGGGCTTTTTCAATTTTAATTAACATGAGTCGTTTTTTTTTCTGATGGAACTTTTACCGGGGGCGATTTTTACCATGACGATTTTTTCCGGGGGCGATTTTTACCGGGATTCAATTTTTTTTTTTTTTTTGGTTCCTTAAATCCAATTGTTTTCTCCCCTTGAGTTTATTTTTAATTTTATCAAAATCTGTCACACATTAAATTTTTGATCTTTTTCCGGAAAATTATAATAACTTTAAACTGATTTTATGCGTATTATGCTAATAAGTTAAGTTTTATTTTTAATTTTATTAGTTTTTTTTTCTTTCTTTTTTTTTTTTTTTTTTTTTTTTTACAAAACCACTATTTTTATCTCCTTTCTTCGATTTCGCGCATAAACGAGTTGACCCAGTTGAACTCTTTGATTTTATGTTTGTAAGAGATTTGTGCAGAAATATGGAAGTTATTGTGTTTATACCAAAAAAAAAAAAAAAGAGTAATACAGATAAACAGATCGATGTAAAAATTTTTGAATGGGGAGTAGTTTTGGGTTCTAAGAATCATGATCAGCGTAGATCTTTTAAAAATGTTCAGAAATTCTTACAGAGGGAAGAAAGTAATAGGCAATATTTCTTACAAAAATTTATATAAATGTTACATAATAACTCTTACTACAAAGATTCAACTAATAATGAATCAAAATAAAATATATTGCAATAAATATTTGTTATTTATTTATTTTTCGTTAGTAATGTACAGAATTATTGTGAAAAGAAAAAAAAATAGAAGAATGAATAATTTTTAAAATATAGTTATTTCTCCACTAAAGTATGAAAGAAAAAAGATTAGAAATAAAATTGCAACTATAGTTCTAGGTTTGGGACACTAAGTTATTGGAGCTCTGGGAAAATGCCCCATTAACCTGTATGCAATTTTTTTTTTTTTTTAAGTATCTTGGAATCTAAATTGACTTATTTCTGAATTCAGTTTTGTTCGTGAACGCATGGAATTGGCAAGTGCTCTTATTCAGAAACAATGAAGTTGAAAAAAATTTTAGAATTTTTTTATATAAAGACAGACATTCTTTTAGAAAATGCTGTCAAAGTTGTCATGTCTGATAAACCTTATCATGAGAAAACAATTGCTTATAACACAACATATAAATCATTTGCCTAAAAATGAAAATATTCAAATTAAAAGCAAACGTGAATGCACTCTCTTAAAAAGTCCTCTAAAGCATTCCTCTGCAAGATCTCTTTCGAATCACTTTACCATAACAAATTAAGGGATGTGGACAAAAAAAATGTAAATGCAAAAGAAATCACCAATATTTTATTTTATTTTTATTTTATTTTATGTTATTCTATTTTATTTTATTTTATTTGTTTTATTTATTTATCCATTTATTTAATTTTTGTGTTACAAATAATGCTTTAGAAACAAGATAAAGTAAAGTATCAATAACTCAATCTAAACTGTATTACTACTAACCGATACATTAAATAAATTTTATAAGCAGTTATTTCGATACATTAAATACAATTTATCAGCAGTTATTTTAATGATTCTTTGAAGTACCGTCAAGGCTTAAGGTGTTAAAGTTTTTTTTTTTTTTTATTGCTATGTTTTATATTTTCCATTTCCACGTTTTAATAATGCTAACACGAAATAGCCTTTCTCACACTTGTATGAAAAATTTCAGAAATTTTCTCAATCAGTTTCCAAAGAATTGATCAGAAGCAGAAATCTTATTTTTCCTCTGAGACTTGGAATAAAGCAGATTACAAATTTGATCTCATTTTTTTTCTTTATTATTCTTAAAGTTATACCCCCCCCCCCCCCCCCAAAAAAAAAAAAAAAACTTTGTAATGAAACATAAAATTTTCTGGCACAATACAAATTTTAAGACATAAAAACTTGATTATTCAAATGAAATTATTGAGATTTTTTTTCTTTTTTGTTAATTAATCGATAAATGAACTACATACAAATGAATATTTCTCAATGCGAAATTTTTTTCAGTCGTGTTTCAAAAGGCCATCTTTGACAGTTTCTCTGAAAAATCTTCTACTTATATACACTTAATGATGGAAAATGTTTAATTGCGTAGTTTTTAGCTCTCAATCTATCAAAGCCTGAGAGCTTATGTGCCTGCCTATTCTGTAAGTACGTATATATGCAAGCATGTACCGCTAAACTCATAATGAAAAAAATCCGATTTACTTGAAAGTTTGTAGATAGATTTATTATGATAACCCGCTTCCCTGATTACTTTTGGGAGTTCATTCGATAAGTATAAGATGGGCAACGGGAGAATGCTCCTCCCCTTAATTTATATAAATTGGTTTTTCATGCAGATTTTGTTCAAATTTAAGGTAAAGGATCATTCGGATGAGGCGACTTCGTGATTAGTATTAGGTGCTCATTGGGTAAAAAGAAACAGGAGGAACGAGGGTCTAATCTCCCACACTTAATTTCGAAAAATAGTTTTTTCATGCAGATTTATCAGATTTCATTGAAATTTAAGACATGGGATCATTCTAATAAGGGCACTGCCATGATTATTTTTGGGAGTGCTTTAGATAAGTCTAAGAGGGGGACGGGGGCTTACCCTGCACCCTTAATTTAGATAAATGGGTTTTTCATACTGAGTTATCAGATTTCATTCAAATTTTAGGTATAGGATCATTCTGATGAGGCGCCTCCGTAATTAGTATTGGGTGTTCACCAGATAAGTTGAAAGGGGAGAAATGGGAGGTACCCTTAATTTAGATTAACCTTTCCCTTAATTTAGATTGTTTTTTTTTTCACGCAAAATTTATCGTTTTGCTTCAAAATTTGGACATAAGTTCATCCTGATAAGGCGCTTCTCCGATTTGTTTTGAGAATTCATTGGATAAGTGTAAATAGGGGGATTGTAGGGACTACCCCTCGTAATTTAGGTAAATGGTTTTATATGCTGAATTATCTGATTTGCTTCGATTTTTGGATACAGGCTCATATTGATAAGATGTTTCCCTGATTAGTTGTGGGTTTCTTTTGTTAAGAATAAAGTGGGTTCCAAGCGATTACCCCTTTAAATTAGATAAATGGGCTTTTATGCAGAATTATCCAATTTGCTTTAAATTTTGGATGTTGGTTGTTCCTGATAGGGCGAATCTCTGAGTAATTTTAGAAGTTTAATGGTTAAATATAAAGGTGCGGAATAAATGGGTTTCTATACAGAATTATCCGATTTGCTTCGAATTTTGGATATATATTCTTTTTTTATTAAATAAAGCATATCACTGATTAATTTTGTGGGTTCAATGCTTAAATAAGTGCCAAAAGAGGAAATGGGGCGGGCTATTTCCTCCCTTAATTTATTTTTCGAACGGCATTATTCATTGAAATTATAAGGCTGCTGGTGTGTGGCCTTAGAGATCAATGCCATCAGTTTAACTGGACAATATTATTTTTTATTATTAAGGGAACCTGCTCTTTTTCCATCAGTTGCCATTTTTTGTCCTGGTGTTTATTCATTTAAACACAAACAAAATAATGGCTAAATATAATATATTTCCATATTGTTAATAATTTATTAAACATCATTTCTGTCGTTTTATTCAATAGTACGAAAGATGTTTTATAACAGATATTGCAATAAAATTACTTTGGAGCATCTTATTGCCAAAGTTTTTAATATACACACACACACACACACACACACACACACACACACACACACACACACACACACACACACACACACACACACACACACATGTATATATATATAGAGAGAGAGAGAAATTCTAACTAGGCATTTAAAATTTCCTTAATTTTTGAAATGTTAAATCAGAAAATCAGTTTTTATTTTCCAGTTTTCTTTCTCGAAAAAGTAGAATAACATTAAATGATTAATGGCGAAAATGATAATCATTTTTTAGAATTTAATATGATAGTTTAATTTAAGGAACTACATTATTCACGAATCCGAAAAAACCCGCTCGTCAATGCGAATTTGATTGGAGAAATTTATTAACATATCTAGGTTGCATTTCAATACTTTTAAATGTTTTTTTACATTTAGTATCTGGGGATGACCTGTACGAAGACATTGCTTACTTTTTCGATTTTGATTGCCGTCTTTTTTTTTGGTGAAGATGCTGTTATTTTCAAAACCAGTTCCGAAAATTAAAGTGTCCTCAATAAAAATCCGTATGTATCCATAAATAAAATAAAAAAAAGTAAAAAACGGTCTTTGTATAGATCGATCTCAGTTATCCAATGAAAAAAAAACTTTTAAAAAATGTTGAAATGACTATAAACTAGATATCTTATAAAATTCCTCCATAGGTTTAGTGTTAGTGAATGGGTGTAGACTGAAGTATCCCCTTAGCGATTCTTAAATGCGTACCATTGTTTGGTTATCTTCAACAGAGAAATAAAATGAAAACTGTTCTTTGAAAATGCAGTTGAAGATAGATCGATACACCGATGAAGATAAAAAAAAACATTCATATAAATTAAAATAATTCGCAGTAGCTAGTTTATGAGTATAATTATTTGCGCCTTCTTCTATATATCCCATTTATACAGTTTATACAATACGTCTGTGTATAGTTTGTATAGTCTGTGTATAGTCTATACTTGTGTTCTTAGAAACTTGCTATGGCATTTACAATAGAATTAACCATCATTTGTTCTAAAATTAATTTATAAATCTTATATTAAAAGGAAATTTCTATTTTATGAGATATAACATTTGTGATAAATATTTATAATAAAAAACGAATTTACCATTAATATCGAGTTTGGAACTTCTGCATGCGAACGATAACTGCATCCATATAACATAATTAACATCTAATATATATATATATACATTAAATTATAAAATTCATTTGATATCAAGAGAAAAAAAATGTTTACAATTTTAAATTTTTATATCCGAAGATTTCCATGTATTTCCAAAAAATCCGAAGATTTCCAAAAAGTAATTTTGTCACATTCTACTTATTCTACTTGCGTATCGATAAAAAAGTATTGGAATAGTGCTTCTTACATTTTAAAATTACAAATTTTTATCTTTGAATTTATCATTTTTAAAAACTCCTTAATCTAATGCATCTGGCATAACAAAAAATATTTGAAAAATAATAAAAATGAATCCATATCTGTATTTAACTGTATCTCATATCGTATAGAAATATTTTAAATTAATTAATTTATACTTATACTGATGATACAGAGAATAATTGCTAACTTTTAAAAATCGTCCTTTCGCTTATTTCAGAGCAAACAGCAAGTTACTTTTTAACAGGTGCTCCTTTGAAAGGGAATTAGTTCATGGGCAATCAATCACTCTGCAAAAATGTTGTGGACGTCTTTCCTATCCAAGCACACACAATGGGTTTCAAGGGATTATTGTCTGCTTTCAAATTCTAAGAGGGGAAAGCACTTTTTACAGATACATTGCTATACGTTTTGTAAACTGAAGCTTTAACCATTTCTATACACTCAAAAGCGTACCTATGAAACCATTTCCAGTAGTTAAAACTTCAAAGGACAAACCCGTGAAAGGGTTAAAGTACGATGGATTCGTTCTATCTTCCCATTACACTGTGGATGATAGGCTGTTGTTGGGCTCAATTTAAAACCACAAATAATACTTAAATTGTGGAATAATTCTGATCTAAATTGTTTTCCTCGATCCGTGATTACACGATGTGGAATGCCAAAGCGAGAAATCCATTGATCATAAAATGCGCGAGCAACTGTTGGAGCCGTCACATTTTCTAGAGGAACTACTCCTGTCCAACATGTGAAGCGGTCAATACAGGTTAGGCAGTATAATTTTCCTTCAGACGGTGTTAGTGGACCTATGATGTCAATATGAACGACACTAAATCGTTCATCTGTTTCTTCAAAAGTGGCAAATGGAGAATGCGTATGTCTGCCAATTTTGTTTTTCTGACAATTAATGCAGGATTTTACCCACTGATTAACATCTTTCCTAATATTTGTCCAAATAAACCTTGAAGCTACTTGTTTTACTGTATTTTTCACTCCAGGATGAGCTAAATTGTGGATTTTCTTAAAAATTTGTTCTCTAAAAGCTTCAGGAATAAATGGTCGGATTTTGGAAGTTGAAATATCACACCAAAGAAGTTTACCTGAATCCAAAGGATATTGTTTGAAATTTAAAGATGGATTTAAACAGTGGCGTAGCTAAGGGGGGGGCAAGGGGGGCGTCCGCCCCGGGCGCCGAGGCCTAGGGGCGCCAAATTGAGAGAAATTGTTATATATCTATATTGGGGTGGGGGCGCAAATTTTCTTGCTGGCCCCGGGCGCCAAACAACATAGCTACGCTACTGGATTTAAACGTAATTTTGTAAGTTCTTCATTATTAATCTGCCCATCAGAAATTTTGTCATAATCTATTGTAGAAATCGATTGTATTCTGGATAACGTGTCTGCAACTGTATTTTCTACTCCACTAATATGTCGAATATCTGTTGAAAATTGTGATATATATTGTAAATGACGCAACTGTCTAGGCGAAGCTTTTTCATTTTTTTGCTGAAAGGCGAATGTTAAGGGTTTATGGTCTGTATAAATTATAAATTGTCTTCCTTCTAACACATGTTTAAATTGCTTTACAGAAAGATATATTCCCAGTAATTCTCGATCATAGGTACTATAACTTTTCTGAGCATTACTTAATTTTTTTGAAAAAAAGGCTAATGGTTTCCAGCAGCCTGATTCAAATTGTTGTAAAACTGCACCAATGGCAAAATCAGAAGCATCACAAAAGAGAGATAATGGAAGATCGGGATTAGGATAGGTCAATAAAGCAGCATTTGCTAGGTATTCTTTACATTTTTCAAATTTTTCTTTTGTTTCATCTGTCCACGGAATTTTTCTTTTGTCTTTCTTTTTCACCCCTTTTAAATACTCATGAAGTGGTGCTTGATTTTCAGCAGCATTTTTTATGTATCTTCTATAAAAATTCACCAGACCAAGGAAAGTTCGTAATTCGTGGATTGTTTCCGGTAATTTATAATTTTTAATTACTTCTACTTTTTCTGGAAGGGGTTTTGAACCTTCAGGAGTAATCATGTATCCTAAAAATTGTAATTGGTTTACTCCAAAAACTGATTTTGCAATGTTTAAACGAAGACCATACTGATCCAATCTTGAAAAAACTAATTTTAGATGTTCTGTGTGCTCATCTTCCGTTGTAGAAGCTATTAAAATATCATCTAAATATGGGAAAACGAAGTCCAATCCGAAAAATACTTCATTAATGAAACGCTGAAACGTAGATGGAGCATTCCGTAATCCAAAATTCATCATATTATATTCAAATAATCCAAACGGCGTTATTATCGCTGTTTTTTGCTTATCCTCTTCTGCAATGGGGATCTGAAAATAGGCCTTAAATAAGTCAATTTTTGAAAATATTTTCTTACCTTTTAATATATGCTGAAAATCTTCTATTCTGGGAATAGGGTAACGGTCAGGAATGGTTCGAGCATTAAGGCGTCTGTAATTCCCGCACGGTCTTAAACTTCCATCTTTTTTGTTAACTAAATGAAGTGGACTAGCCCATGGTGATTTGGATGGTCTAATTATATCATTATCCAACATAAACTTGAATTCTTGTTTTGCTAAATTGAATTTTTTTGAGTCTAATGGGCGAGGTTTTGAATAGACAGGAGAATCTTTAGTATCAATATAATGCTTTACATTGTGTTTGGAATTGCATATTAAAAGATTTGGCTTCGTTAAATTAGGATATTGTAATAACAGATGTGCATATTGAGAATTTTTGTCAGTTGTACTTATGCTATCAGCACTTGATACACACATAACATCGCTTTTAACATAAAGGTTAGTAACACCATCTATTAATTTTTTATTATGTATATCAATAAGCAATTTAAATTTATTAAGGAAATCTGCACCTAAAATTGCTTTGTCTACTTTTGCTATTACAAAAGGAAATTGATATTGTCTACGTAAGCCCAAATCTAGTGTTAAAATTTTGAAACCAAATGTAGGAATTATTGAACCATTTGCTGCATACAATATAGAGTTACATATTTTATGTTTGGATGAAGCAGGAATAATTGATAAATCAGCTCCACTATCAACAAGAAAGCGTAAACCGGTAGTTTTGTCTTTAACAAATAAACGGTAATTACGGCAATCTTTA
This sequence comes from Maratus speculifer, assembly GCA_964019185.1. Taxonomy (NCBI): domain Eukaryota; kingdom Metazoa; phylum Arthropoda; class Arachnida; order Araneae; family Salticidae; genus Maratus; species Maratus speculifer. The sequence continues at coordinate 441,505,720 of OZ025290.1, read as the reverse complement.
AATTCTTCAGCAGCAGAATTTGCCGCTAAAACTACTGCTGATCGGAGTTTTCCGATTTATTCCAGCTGCACGGACTTTTACATTTATTAGGATAACACAGATTACCAAATTTAAAATGGTAGTAACAATATTTCCCATTTGGATTAAATCGTTTTCTCGATTGACTTCTACTTTTATTTCGTTTAGTACCAGATTTCCGAATTTTACTTCTGGATTGCCTCTCAATTTTTAATGCCGAAATCTGGTTTTCCAACATAGAAATTTTCTCAAGTATTTTACTCATAACAGAAGAATCTGAACTCGCAGAATAAATTTCTGTTGAAGAGCTCATTTCAAAAATTTTATCTGCCATTAGTGATAAATTATCTAAATTTTCACTGCTTACAATTAGAATATTTTTTATCGACTCTGGTAATTTATCAAGAAATAAAGTTTTCAAAACCTTTTCCGGTATGTTATTTCCACTGAGCGATTTCATTTTAAGCAGTAGTTGGCTTGGTTTCATATCACCCAATGAAATTCCAGTAAGCAATTTCTTTAGTGATTTTTCCTCACTCTCTTTAAATGTATTTAAAAATCTTTCTTTAGCGGCGGTATATTTATCATCCCGATTACTTTGGATAATATCCCATATATTTTCAATGTATTTAGGGTCTAACTGAGCCACTAAATGATTGAATTTTGTTTCTTCATTTATAATATTTACAAGGGAAAACTGAGTATCAATTTGGTAAAACCATATTTCAGGATTATCTTCCCAGAATGGAGGAAATTTGACGCTTACCTTGTTTGCTTCAGGAACTTTGTTTGCTTCAAGAATCGAATTTGTAGACGTTTTCGTTGATTCTTGAGACATTTTTCAATGCGTTAAAATGTCCAAAGCAGGGTCACCAGAATTTGTAAGAGAGCCCGGTATTGCGCATATTTCTATTTACGCGTATCAAATAATTAATTGATTAAAATCATTATATTTTACTTAATATCAAAAAATTAATTAAAATAATTTTACTATATTAAATTACTTGTAAAATAATAATAAATAGAACGCCTTCAGCATATCAACAACAAACAACATTTTTATTCTTTTTAATAACAACAATATCGTCTGCCTTTTTGTTGCCAACAAATGAACGGAATTTTTACAAGTTCATGGAGGCTACAGACCAAAAAAGTATCACCAAGCAATAAGATAAAATGCCAATAATGAATGATCGTGAATATCGCATTAAATACGATACATGTGTTTAGAACATCATCAAGTGATTTTTTATCAAACTTTTTATTTGCATTTGTATAAATATTTCACTAATTTATTTCTTCTTTCGTTATTAAAAAAAAAATGCCAATATGTATAATTTGGCGAAATTGATCAACGAGATAACCAAATTGTACCACTATTTTATTTTAGCACGTATTTTATTTAAACACGGCAAATTGCATGTGCGAATTATAAAAGATATAATTGCGGTTATAAAGTGCTATTATGAAGAATGTCGCAAAATCTCGAGTACAACTTACTGAGAATTAAGGCTTTTTTTTCTTTTAAATTAACAACAACAGTAAAAAAAATTTCCAGTTTTTTTCTTGAGTTTAAGCATAATTTATTGTTCGTAAAAATTGTTTGAGTATTTTCCTTGCTCCATGTGCTTAAATTCGGGAATCTCACGAAAACATCCAGCCTGTGAAAAGTGACGCACACCAAATTTCTGTGACGTATGCAAATAAATTGTGCTTTTTTAATCAGTATTTTAATTATAAATTTTAAACTATTTGGAACTATTTTTTGAAAGTAGGTGCGTTCAGTAGGTTACTCTCATAGGTACCGTTTGGTACAATGAGAATCGCAATCCGACAAGTATTTTTTCAAATTTGCTTGACGAAAGAATTTTCTTGACTTTTAATATTGTTATGTACTATGTGTATAAGACTTCGCTTCGCTCAGACAATTACTATTTACTCCATGTACTGATTCGGTTATCTATGAAAATAATCCAGCCGGTGAAAAATGATGCACACCAAATTTCTGTGACGTATGCAAACAAATTTTGCTTTTTTATCAATTTTTTAAATATAACTTTTAAACTATTTGGAACTAATTTTTCGTAGATGATGCATTCACTAGATTACCTTCATAGGTACCTATTGGTACAAACAGAATCAAAATCCGACAAGTACTTTTGAGATTTCCTTGACGAAAGAATTTTTTTGACTTTTAATATCGTTACGTACTCTGAGTATAAGACTTCGCTACACTCAGACAATAATGTAAATAAAATAACAGAAAATGATTTATGATAAAAATTAATGTCTAAATCAAAATAAGAAAAATTTCAAATGAGGAAAATGATGTCATTTAGCAACCAGATAAATGGGAATTACAATATTATTACGGATGCCCTTTTTCATATTACTAATAAGAGTAACTTTTAAAAAACATTTGAAGAGAAAATGACGTCACTATTTAAAACATCGCATTTTTACTCATAACGATATTAGGTACTACTCTGTTATCCCGTCGACCAATTTCGCCAAATTATACAAATCGCCAAACTAATAGCCAAATAATACATATTAACATATTTTTTATTTTAAATAACGAAAAAACAAATAATTAGTAGAATATTAACAAAATATTAATAAAAAGTCGAAATAAAAATCACTTAATGACATTTTAAACCCATGAATCGTATTTAATGTCATTGAATGTGACATTCACGATCATCCGTTATTGGCATTTAATCTTATAGTTTGGCGATAATTTTTTGGTCAACGGGATAACCTAGTAGTACCCAATATTACATTTCAATATTTCTTTTCATTATGGAAGCTGAGATAAAGATTTTATTTTCAGATGACTTCAGTTAGTGAAAATAATGTCACAGTAAAAATAAAATTAGTCTTTTATTTATTTTTTTTAAATAAAATTATTTTTCTGTGAGTGCATATAAAATAAAATATATGGATTTCGCCGGCACTCAGATTACAGTTTTAACTGAAGACGTGCGAATATTTGCATGCAAAATTGTAACTGGCAAACTTGACATTAAGTTTGGAAATATATTTATTATATATTGATTCAATAATGTAATTACTTTTGCTTTTTTTTTAAACCAAATCGATCGGGTCTTTTAAACATTTCATTAGTCGAATTCGACGGGATTCCACTCGTTTTATTGTTAAATTGCATTTCCTTCTACTCAGAGTCTATAAAAAAGCGTTTAAACTAAAGAAAAAATCCGTTTTTGATGAATCTAGTCAATGAAAAAGTAGCACGTCAAGTTGTATCTCTTTATTATTCCGCAATTCCAATGTCTCAGAGAGAAATTGCTATTCAATTGGGTATTTCTCGCCGTTCTGTTTGCTATTATATTGATAAATACAAGAAAAATGAAGTTAGTTCATTGCAATCTAAGCGGTGTCGCCCTTCTAAAAAAACCTCTATCGATTTTATTTATTTATTTATTTATTTATTTATTTTTTTTATTTTTTTTTCTCCAATCGGAGGCGAAATTGAATTCTGCAATGGCAGAATTTACATTCAACTTGTTTATGCTTATAATGTGTAAAATTATATTTTTTATATTCATCAAATGTTAGTTATCTGATATCTTTGCAATCATTTTAAATGGAAACTTTGTTAAAAAATTCCAGAAAGAGTGGTCCCACACTGTAAGTTAAATATAAAGCTATTTTCCCCTTCTTAAATACTTTATCACACCTAAGTTTCTAATATGAGGTTTTTAGAAAACTTATTGACTCTGAGAATTCTGTAACATAATAAAAACCCAACAAAAATGCATTATGAATTTGAATATGTTTTCTGAAAAAAAAAAAAAAAAAAAAAAAAAAAATATCAAACGAACAAATGATACCACCACAGAACTGGTTCTTAACGAAATTTTAATTTTAATATTTTAATATAAGAAAATAATGCCTCTGAAAATTCTCCATGGCGTAAATAAAACAGATCGAAGTACAGTTTATTTATTTTTCATCTTCTTTTTCAAATTTATTAAAAACAATCCCAATTACGGCACCTGTATTTGTTGCACTTTAATTGTCCGTTAACCACTTAATGGTCACATTAAATTAAGGTTTAAAATTTTAAATTCAATATTCTCATATTTTTTTTAAACAAGTATGAAAAATCATGCGTTAAGCATAGATTATGAAGCATTTTCCAACAGTTAATGAAATCTTTAACAAAACTTTGTTATTTAGGTAAATAATAGTGTATAGCCAAATATACCCAAATATGTATTCCAGCACATTTGAATAGCCACGTATTTCATATGTCAGTTGATATAATGGGAAAATTTACTTCAGCAAGAAAATACCCAATAGCTTGACATTTCTTTTTCAGCAATTCATACTATTAGATGGAAACATACTTGAATACTTTTGTTCGGCCCTGTAGTTTACATTGTACCTTTATTAAACGTCAGCATTAGGCTAAAATTTATTGTAAACTAAAACACTTTTAAAACAACTGAAATCACATTCTCATAAATCATCATTCATAGGCGTCCATGTACCGAATTCGTTGCGTGGCCCTGTATATTCTTTTATCTATATTCTGCAAATATTTCTCAGTAAATTAAATGAAGCTCAGCGTAAAAATGCATAACTTATTTAAGAACCACGTTTAAATAATTTACGCGCATATTCAGTAACGTTGGTAAGCTCTTTTGGGTAGCCCTGTATATCAACTATAACATTTATAAACACCATATAATGTGCATATATTTAGCGAAATATAAACGCGCATATCATAATTAAAATGCATTTCATCCCTCCATCAGCCATCATCGGACACATATACGGTACTTCGGAAAGAATATAGTATTTGAAATCTTTTGTATGGCCCTGTAAATGCTATATACTTCATATTATGCAAGACAGTAGCGTATAATTTATATTCATCTTCAGTGACATATATAAATTTTATTATACATGAAAAAGCTTAATATATTTAAAATATGTCACACACAATTGCCCCTTTTACCATTATCTAATGGAATTCTTTTGTGTGGCCCTGTAAATAAATAATAGCTACATTTTCACCTTATATTTTATAGAATGCATATTTTACTATGTTTTACAGGGTATAACATCTTTAAAATTCCTTTGAAACGATTTTTCCCCATAGGCCGTAATGTAATGGGAAACTTTTGATTCGCCCTGTAGATAAACTAATCATGGTAGAAACTTCGTTTTCAATAGGGTTCGTGCTAGGGTAAACGTCAATAACGTCCTAAAATTTCATGGCAATCCGAGTATATTAACGCTTTTCCCCCATAGGCCGTAATGTAATGGGAAACTTTTGATTCTCTCTGTAGATAAACTAATCATGGTAGATACTTCATTTTCAATAGGGTTCGTGCAAGGGTAAACCTCAATAACGTCCTAAAATTTCATGGCAATCCGAGTATATTAATGATTTTTCCCCATAGGCCGTAATGTAATGGGAAACTTTTGATTCTCTCTGTAGATAAAACTAATCATGGTAGATACTTCATTTTCAATAGGGATCGTGCAAGAGTAAACCTCAATAACGTCCTAAAATTTCATGGCAATCCGAGTATATTAACGATTTTTCCCCATAGGCCGTAATGTAATGGGAAACTTTTGATTCGCCCTGTAGATAAACTAATCATGGTAGAAACTTCGTTTTCAATAGGGTTCTTGCTAGGGTAAACGTCAATAACGTCCTAAAATTTCATGGCAATCCGAGTATATTAACGATTTTCCCCCATAGGCCGTAATGTAATGGGAAACTTTTGATTCTCTCTGTAGATAAACTAATCATGGTAGATACTTCATTTTCAATAGGGTTCGTGCAAGGGTAAACCTCAATAACGTCCTAAAATTTCATGGCAATCCGAGTATATTAATGATTTTTCCCCATAGGCCGTAATGTAATGGGAAACTTTTGATTCTCTCTGTAAATAAAACTAATCATGGTAGATACTTCATTTTCAATAGGGATCGTGCAAGAGTAAACCTCAATAACGTCCTAAAATTTCATGGCAATCCGAGTATATTAACGATTTTTCCCCATAAGCCGTAATGTAATGGGAAACTTTTGATTCTCTCTGTAAATAAAACTAATCATGGTAGATACTTCATTTTCAATAGGGTTCGTGCAAGGGTAAACCTCAATAACGTCCTAAAATTTCATGGCAATCCGAGTCTATTAACGATTTTTCCCCATAGGCCGTAATGTAATGGGAAACTTTTGATTCTCTCTGTAGATAAACTAATCATGGTAGATACTTCATTTTCAATAGGGTTCGTGCTAGGGTAAACCTCAATAACGTCCTAAAATTTCATGGCAATTATATATATAAAACCCTTCCGTGTATAACAATTCCGGGTCAACCTATCCACGAGAAAAAGAAACTCATTCACCAATGAAAACGTTTCATAGTCGTAATGGAGCGTTCTCATTGGTCAGATTTACAGTGGGAGCTATAAATGACGTCACTACTTTTTACTTCGCTTTGAAATCTTTCCACGATTTCAAAAAGTACACTGTTAAAAATTTGACCCATTTGCTGCAGCGGTACTCCACAGCTTTTATAGAATATCTCTTTTATGACCAATGAGAATGCTCCTTAACACAGTAAAGTAACCGTTTTCTATAAAAGCGGTGGAATGACGCTGTAGCAAATGAGTCAAATTTTTTACAGTGTATATTTAATTAAAAATTTTATTAAAGGAAAGCGAAGGTGTATTTTAAATGCAATATTGTTAAAATTTTTATATTCCGGTTGCATTAATTTTTTTTTTACTTTACAGCCGTGAATGACTCTTGAGAATTTCAAATCTATAAAAAACATTGTGAAAAGTTACCTCCGATTTTAAAGGCAATCTATTTTCTGACCAATGAAACCGTTCCATAGTCGTAATGGAGCGTTCTCAATGGTCAGATTTACAGCGGGAGCTGTATATGACGTCACTACATTTTACTTCTCTTTGAAATATTTTCACGATTTCAAAAACACTATTTAATTAAAACTTTTCATTTAAGCAAACCGCGGGTGCGTTTTAAACTTCATTATTATCCCCACCCCCATCTACCAGATAGTTTTGCTATAGTTTTAAATGCAGAAATGCAGATTTCTGCTGAATTTTTTTTTTTTTTTTTTTTTTTTTTTTTAGATTTTTCCCTTTCCAAGTTTAATCGCTGTATTTATCAAAATTGTTTCAGCCTAAATTGGCTATGACTGACCACAGTTGTTGTAATTTTTTATCATCCTTTAAAAATGCAAACACGTCATTTTGACGGGCTGTCTTCTAGTCCGAGTATATTAACGATTTTTCCCCATAGGCCGTAATGTAATGGGAAACTTTTGATTCTCTCTGTAAATAAAACTAATCATGGTAGATACTTCATTTTCAATAGGGTTCGTGCAAGGGTAAACCTCAATAACGTCCTAAAATTTTATGGCAATCCGAGTATATTAACGATTTTTCCCCATAAGCCGTAATGTAATGGGAAACTTTTGATTCTCTCTGTAAATAAAACTAATCATGGTAGATACTTCATTTTCTATAGGGTTCGTGCAAGGGTAAACCTCAATAACGTCCTAAAATTTCATGGCAATCCGAGTATATTAACGATTTTTCCCCATAGGCCGTAATGTAATGGGAAACTTTTGATTCTCTCTGTAAATAAAACTAATCATGGTAGATACTTCATTTTCAATAGGGTTCGTGCAAGGGTAAACCTCAATAACGTCCTAAAATTTCATGGCAATCCGAGTATATTAACGATTTTTCCCCATAGGCCGTAATGTAATGGGAAACTTTTGATTCTCTCTGTAGATAAACTAATCATGGTAGATACTTCATTTTCAATAGGGTTCGTGCTAGGGTAAACCTCAATAACGTCCTAAAATTTCATGGCAATCCGAGTATATTAACGATTTTTCCCCATAAGACGTAATGTAATGGGGAACTTTTGATTCTCTCTGTAATTAAAACTAATCATGGTAGATACTTCATTTTCAATAGGGTTCGTGCAAGGGTAAACCTCAATAACGTCCTAAAATTTCATGGCAATCCGAGTATATTAACGATTTTTCCCCATAGGCCGTAATGTAATGGGAAACTTTTGATTCTCTCTGTAAATAAAACTAATCATGGTAGATACTTCATTTTCAATAGGGTTCGTGCAAGGGTAAACCTCAATAACGTCCTAAAATTTCATGGCAATCCGAGTACATTAACGATTTTTCCCCATAAGCCGTAATGTAATTGGAAACTTTTGATTCTCTCTGTAAATAAAACTAATCATGGTAGATACTTCATTTTCTATAGGGTTCGTGCAAGGGTAAACCTCAATAACGTCCTAAAATTTCATGGCAATCCGAGTATATTAACGATTTTTCCCCATAGGCCGTAATGTAATGGGAAACTTTTGATTCTCTCTGTAAATAAAACTAATCATGGTAGATACTTCATTTTCAATAGGGTTCGTGCAAGGGTAAACCTCAATAACGTCCTAAAATTTCATGGCAATCCGAGTATATTAACGATTTTTCCCCATAGGCCGTAATGTAATGGGAAACTTTTGATTCTCTCTGTAGATAAACTAATCATGGTAGATACTTCATTTTCAATAGGGTTCGTGCTAGGGTAAACCTCAATAACGTCCTAAAATTTCATGGCAATCCGAGTATAGTAACGATTTTTCCCCATAAGACGTAATGTAATGGGAATCTTTTGATTCTCTCTGTAAATAAAACTAATCATGGTAGATACTTCATTTTCAATAGGGTTCGTGCAAGGGTAAACCTCAATAACGTCCTAAAATTTCATGGCAATCCGAGTATATTAACGATTTTTCCCCATAGGCCGTAATGTAATGGGAAACTTTTGATTCTCTCTGTAAATAAAACTAATCATGGTAGATACTTCATTTTCAATAGGGTTCGTGCAAGGGTAAACCTCAATAACGTCCTAAAATTTCATGGCAATCCGAGTATATTAACGATTTTTCCCCATAGGCCGTAATGTAATGGGAAACTTTTGATTCTCTCTGTAGATAAACTAATCATGGTAGATACTTCATTTTCAATAGGGTTCGTGCTAGGGTAAACCTCAATAACGTCCTAAAATTTCATGGCAATCCGAGTATATTAACGATTTTTCCCCATAAGACGTAATGTAATGGGAAACTTTTGATTCTCTCTGTAAATAAAACTAATCATGGTAGATACTTCATTTTCAATAGGGTTCGTGCAAGGGTAAACCTCAATAACGTCCTAAAATTTCATGGCAATCCGAGTATATTAACGATTTTTCCCCATAGGCCGTAATGTAATGGAAAACTTTGGATTCTCTCTGTAAATAAAACTAATCATGGTAGATACTTCATTTTCAATAGGGTTCGTGCAAGGGTAAACCTCAATAACGTCCTAAAATTTCATGGCAATCCGAGTATATTAACGATTTTTCCCCATAAGCCGTAATGTAATGGGAAACTTTTGATTCTCTCTGTAAATAAAACTAATCATGGTAGATACTTCATTTTCTATAGGGTTCGTGCAAGGGTAAACCTCAATAACGTCCTAAAATTTCATGGCAATCCGAGTATATTAACGATTTTTCCCCATAGGCCGTAATGTAATGGGAAACTTTTGATTCTCTCTGTAAATAAAACTAATCATGGTAGATACTTCATTTTCAATAGGGTTCGTGCAAGGGTAAACCTCAATAACGTCCTAAAATTTTATGGCAATCCGAGTATATTAACGATTTTTCCCCATAGGCCGTAATGTAATGGGAAACTTTTGATTCTCTCTGTAGATAAACTAATCATGGTAGATACTTCATTTTCAATAGGGTTCGTGCTAGGGTAAACCTCAATAACGTCCTAAAATTTCATGGCAATCCGAGTATATTAACGATTTTTCCCCATAAGACGTAATGTAATGGGAAACTTTTGATTCTCTCTGTAAATAAAACTAATCATGGTAGATACTTCATTTTCAATAGGGTTCGTGCAAGGGTAAACCTCAATAACGTCCTAAAATTTCATGGCAATCCGAGTATATTAACGATTTTTCCCCATAGGCCGTAATGTAATGGGAAACTTGATTCTCTCTGTAAATAAAACTAATCATGGTAGATACTTCATTTTCAATAGGGTTCGTGCAAGGGTAAACCTCAATAACGTCCTAAAATTTCATGGCAATCCGAGTATATTAACGATTTTTCCCCATAGGCCGTAATGTAATGGGAAACTTTTGATTCTCTCTGTAGATAAACTAATCATGGTAGATACTTCATTTTCAATAGGGTTCGTGCAAGGGTAAACCTCAATAACGTCCTAAAATTTCATGGCAATCCGAGTATATTAACGATTTTTCCCCATAGGCCGTAATGTAATGGGAAACTTTTGATTCTCTCTGTAAATAAAACTAATCATGGTAGATACTTCATTTTCAATAGGGTTCGTGCAAGGGTAAACCTCAATAACGTCCTAAAATTTCATGGCAATCCGAGTATATTAACGATTTTTCCCCATAGGCCGTAATGTAATGGGAAACTTTTGATTCTCTTTGTAAATAAAACTAATCATGGTAGATACTTCATTTTCAATAGGGTTCGTGCAAGGGTAAACCTCAATAACGTCCTAAAATTTCATGGCAATCCGAGTATATTAACGATTTTTCCCCATAGGCCGTAATGTAATGGGAAACTTTTGTTTCTCTCTGTAGATAAACTAATCATGGTAGATACTTCATTTTCAATAGGGTTCGTGCTAGGGTAAACCTCAATAACGTCCTAAAATTTCATGGCAATCCGAGTATATTAACGATTTTTCCCCATAAGCCGTAATGTAATGGGAAACTTTTGATTCTCTCTGTAAATAAAACTAATCATGGTAGATACTTCATTTTCAATAGGGTTCGTGCAAGGGTAAACCTCAATAACGTCCTAAAATTTCATGGCAATCCGAGTATATTAACGATTTTTCCCCATAGGCCGTAATGTAATGGGAAACTTTTGATTCTCTCTGTAGATAAAACTAATCATGGTAGATACTTCATTTTTAATAGGGTTCGTGCAAGGGTAAACCTCAATAACTTCCTAAAATTTCATGGCAATCCGAGTATATTAACGATTTTTCCCCATAGGCCGTAATGTAATGGGAAACTTTTGATTCTCTCTGTAGATAAACTAATCATGGTAGATACTTCATTTTCAATAGGGTTCGTGCAAGGGTAAACCTCAATAACGTCCTAAAATTTCATGGCAATCCGAGTATATTAACGATTTTTCCCCATAGGCCGTAATGTAATGGGAAACTTTTGATTCTCTCTGTAGATAAACTAATCATGGTAGATACTTCATTTTCAATAGGGTTCGTGCAAGGGTAAACCTCAATAACGTCCTAAAATTTCATGGCAATCCGAGTATATTAACGATTTTTCCCCATAGGCCGTAATGTAATGGGAAACTTTTGATTCTCTCTGTAAATAAAACTAATCATGGTAGATACTTCATTTTCAATAGGGTTCGTGCAAGGGTAAACCTCAATAACGTCCTAAAATTTCATGGCAATCCGAGTATATTAACGATTTTTCCCCATAGGCCGTAATGTAATGGGAAACTTTTGATTCTCTCTGTAGATAAACTAATCATGGTAGATACTTCATTTTCAATAGGGTTCGTGCTAGGGTAAACCTCAATAACGTCCTAAAATTTCATGGCAATCCGAGTATATTAACGATTTTCCCCCATAGGCCGTAATGTAATGGGAAACTTTTGATTCTCTCTGTAAATAAAACTAATCATGGTAGATACTTCATTTTCAATAGGGTTCGTGCAAGGGTAAACCTCAATAACGTCCTAAAATTTCATGGCAATCCGAGTATATTAACGATTTTTCCCCATAGGCCGTAATGTAATGGGAAACTTTTGATTCTCTCTGTAGATAAACTAATCATGGTAGATACTTCATTTTCAATAGGGTTCGTGCTAGGGTAAACCTCAATAACGTCCTAAAATTTCATGGCAATCCGAGTATATTAACGATTTTTCCCCATAGGCCGTAATGTAATGGGAAACTTTTGATTCTCTCTGTAGATAAAACTAATCATGGTAGATACTTCATTTTCAATAGGGTTCGTGCTAGGGTAAACCTCAATAACGTCCTAAAATTTCATGGCAATCCGAGTCTATTAACGATTTTTCCCCATAGGCCGTAATGTAATGGGAAACTTTTGATTCTCTCTGTAAATAAAACTAATCATGGTAGATACTTCATTTTCAATAGAGTTCGTGCTAGGGTAAACATCAATAACATTATTTCCTTTTACATCAATAACTTTTCAACTTTGTTGGAAAGTGCTAAAAAGAATATTCATCTTATTTAATGGCAAGTAAAATGATACCAGAATAAAACCAATTATACTGTTCTATAAAACTGGTGGGAATCAAACAATTCTGAATAAAAGCCGTGAAACTTGCAGCTCGTGAATGTCTCGGGCGCGACGATTAAGTGGTTAAATTTGTGGTATTGAGTTGCTCCGCCCCAAACATCTCTTAATTTCCTTTTAATGTATTTTTACATTTACATTATTTATGGGGATATTATTAGCAAAGTTTGAGATGCATATTATATAGATTCGCTATATAATATGCTATATATATATATAATATTCTAAAAAAAATGACTTATGCTATCGCCGCCGCTGACGATTTTTTTTTTTTTGGTATGTGTGTGTGTGTGACTTAAAGTATTTCTTTGCTAATATTAAGAAAACTACTGTACATAAAAATATAAAAATTGAATGTATTATAGAGAAATGTTATAGAAACAGAATGATGCATGCAATTTTCAAATTCAAGACTTATTTTAAGAGATATTCAGTACTAAAGTTAGTCAAAAATGTTACATTAAAAAATTTTTATAGAAACAAAAACTATATATAAGAATTAAAAATTTTTTCGATCATTTTATACATTGGAAGTTCCCGCCGAGCGGACTGTATATATTTTTGTAATTTGACTCATTTTTGGAGGATTTATTTCAATTTTAAATTTAAATTTTCAGCATTTTAACAGACTTTTTTTTTTGCATATTTTAGGAAAGATTATTATTTTAAACTGTTGCCAAATGATCAAAGAATAATATTTCCTTCAAATTAAAAAAAATGTATATTCACCGATGGGATCGAATATTTTATGAGTTAAGGCCAAAATTGTTCTTTTAGTGATGCATTCATTTGCCAATTTAAAATTCCGAAAATCACAAGACAATGTATCACTCTTGGTGTCCCACATTAAACCAAGTAAGGGAATTTTATCCTCAGCCGCATCACTCAAATGACCCTTTTCATTAAAGCCTAATCCAATTTCTTCGCACCGATTATGACACCAACCACGAAGATCAAATTGTGCCGAAGCTAATAGTTTCCGTGCTTCATTGCGAAAATATTCTAACTCTTCTAACGATTCTACACTAGCTACACAGTTATCTACATAGAAAGATTCTTTAAGTTTTATAGCAATGTCTTTAATGTTCTCAGGTGCTTCATCTAAGTGACGTGTTAGAGTAGCGGCCAAAAAGAAGGGGCTACAACTAATCCCAAAGACAACCCGACAATGTCTATAAATTTCAAGGTTTTCTGAATTCCCATCTCTCCACCAGAAAAAACGTAAATTATCTCTATCCTTTTCATTTAGTGATATCTGTAAAAAAAGCTTTACGAGATCCGCTACAATACCTATCTTTCCCACTCTAAATCGATTTAGAACAGAAGGAATTAGTTCAATTAAATTAGGGTCTCTTACCTATACAATCATTTATGGAAACAGAACCCTTAACATCTGCTGATCCATCAAATACTGGCCTAATTTTGGTCGTAGAATTAGGTTTTATTACAGCTCTATGAGGAAGATAATGGACTTTGGTGTTAAGTTTTTCCTCTCCTTTCACTCTTTCAATAATCCCTTCCGTTTCCCAATCATTTAAAACTGCTTCGTAATCTTTCAACAAACCGCAATTTCGGAGATTCTTAATATTATTTTGCAGGCGTTTTATCGCTAAATCTTTATTACTTGGAATGGGAGGATGCTCACTTAACCAGGGAAGACAAACTTTGTACCTACCATCAGTTTCGCGTCTTAACGGTTTCTTTAAAATGCTCCAAAACCAATTTCTGAACTTCTTCCTTAGTTTGTTTTTCCGCCGGATCTACTTTGCCTAAAGAATCTAAATTCCACAAATCTGTAATTTTGGCATTGTTTACATATAATGAAAGGACCAAAAGAGAACTATCCCTTTCATTTCCGCCAATTTTGCCCATAGTAGTCCAACCTAGTTTTGTTTGCATCGCAACCAAACCACAAGATAACTTTTCTATTTTTCCTGTAAACAGTTCTCCCACAACATCTGCTCCCAAAAGTACATGTATTTCATTTAAATTTCTTTCATATAAACAATTTTTACCTTCAGGGCAGATATCGCTCAAAAATATATTTTTTCCTTTTAATTCCGCAATACTTTTTTATTACAAAGTAAACGTTTTTACTGTCTGTAAATATTGAATAAAGTTAACATAAAAGTGATTTTTTGTGAGTATGTTTTATTTTATTTCCTTTTTTTTGTAATTCTCCGGATAACAGAGATTTTCGATAATCCGGAATGAGTCTGGTCCCAATTAATCCGAATTATCGGGGTTTTACCTTACTTTAATTTTACAATAACTTCAAAATTTAATCTGTTGATTTTTAATGTTTTTATTGAAACCAAAATGAGTGACGCCACATTACACCACTTTACACCCTCCCACCCCCTTGTCACAAACTGCCACAATTTCATGTACCCCCTTCCCCCCTTTCAAGCGTAATAACATTTCTACATGGCCCCTAAATAAAAAAGTTAAAAATATTAATTTTCCGAGGCAATAGTTTAAGAGCCCTTATTTTGAAATTCAGACAAAAAAAAAATGGTGTTTTGATAGTTGTATTTTTTAATTGTCTTGATATTTTTTTTATGTTGAAGTAAATCATGTTTAATGATAACTCTGCAATTTTGAAGCCCTGAAAAAATTTTCTCTTCCTTATAGAAAATATCAAAATTCACGTTTGTGAATGCCATTTTTATGTAAAATGAAATCCCAATATTTTTGGAGTGATATACCTCTGGCTAGCAACAAGATCCTAAAATTTTTTTGGCATAAACTTATATTATAAAACTACCTGCTTATTAAAATTTATTTGTTTCCATGGAACATTGTTATTTTACATTGTTTTGTTGCCACAAAGTACAGTCAAAATGACGTTTTTGTCCATTTTCCGCAATTAATATCTTATTTAAGCTGTAATACCTCAGTTTTTCTTATAGAGTATTAAAGGGCACAACTAGGACAAGCTAAATAATATAGTACTACACGGAGATATTGTGCTGTTAGTAGTTATAACCTGTTAAATATTAAAAATTTCCAAAATCTGCAACATTTAAAGTACTTTATTTCAAAAAAGCGCCGCAGTTGAATGAAAAAAAAAATATGTCACGCAATAGTTGAACGTATGTACAAAAACATGGAAAAGAAAAAGAAAATGAGGCCTCGTGATATTTTTTAGTAAAAAAATGACAAAATTTATGAGAAAAGCAATGTCTATTATCACATTTTTTCCCTATGGGAAAATGAATTATCCAGTTTCTCTTTCGGAAGAGGCGACAAAAAAGGGATATTTCATTTACTTATAGGGAAAAATCATAGAAAGACGAAAGATAATTTTTATATTTTATTTTTTCTTAGGGGAAAAATGTGATTGTAGACATTACTTTTCTTGTAATTTTTGTCATTTTTTTGTCTAAAATTATCCCAAGACCCCACTTCTTTTTCTTTTCCATGTTTTTGTATATATGTTCAATTATTGCGTGACATTTTTTTTTATTATTATTATTCAGTAACTGTGGCGCTTTTTTGAAATAAACTGTACTTTAAAAATTGTAGATTTTGGAAATTTTGAATATTTAACAGGTTATAGCTACTAACAAAAACAGTATCTCCGTGCAATAGTATATTATTCGGCTTGTCCTAGTAGTGCAGTTTCATATTCTATAAGAAAAACTTTGGAGCATTATAGCTTAAATAAGATGTTGAGAGCTGAAAATGGACAAAAACGTCATTTTGACTGTACTTTGTGGCAACATAACATTGTAAAATAACAATGCCTCATGGAAACAAATAAATTTTAATAAGCAGGTAGTGTTATACTATAAGTTAATGCCAAAAGAATTTTGGGATGTTGTTGCTTGCCAGAGATATACCACTTTAAACATGCTGGGATTTCATTTTTCACAAAAATGGCATTCACAGCCTCGAACTTTGATATTTTCCATAGGAAAGAGGAAATTTTTTCAGGGCTTTAAAATTGCACACTATTTATTAAATAAGATCTATTTCAACATATAAAAAAAAATCAAACAAATCAAAAAATACAACTATCCCACTTTGTTTGATTTTCATTTATTTTATTTTAATAACATACAGTCAGTCACAAAAGTCTACATACACTCATAAAATTACAGCAATCTAACACATTACTAATATTTTGGGGAAAAAATTATATTAGTAAATATTTCAGATATTAACTGATGTCCATTAAAGAAAATTAAAAATCTAATTAAAATTTTAGCAAAATTGTGCAAAAATCGATATTATACAGTCACAAAAGTTTAAATACAAATAATGTATACTACATTTTATGCATAACTAAGATTTAAAAGTTAAAAATTAATACTTTGTAGGACCTCCCTTGGAGTCTATAACTGCCTGCATTCTTTTTCGCATTGACAAAACAAGATTTTTTGTCGTATCGGGAGTAATTTCAGACCATGCACGTTGTATCGCGATCTTCAAGGTTTCTTTACTTGTAACTGTGTGTTGTCGAATTCGACGATCAAGTTCATCCCAAACGTGCTCAATGGGGTTTAAGTTTGGTGATTGTGGTGGCGAATATAGTTGTTTGGGTATTTTGTAAAGGAGCCATTCTTTTACAATCTTAGCTGTATGCTTCGGGTCATTATCTTATTGGAAGACCCAGCTATTTCCTAGGCCTAATTTCTGAACGAATGAGTGTAGATTGCTCTGCAATATTTTTAAATATCTGAATCGATCCATTGTACTGTCAATAAACACTAAATTACCTACCCCAGCCGCCGCCACTGTGCCCCAAACCATTACACTTCCCCCACCGTGTTTAATAGTTGGTGTCAAATTTTATGGTTTCATTTCTGTGGTTTTTTTCGCCAAATTTTTCCATGCCCATCACAGCCAAAAACATTAAACTTACTCTCATCAGTAAATAACACTGTTTTCCAAAAGTCAAAGTCTTTGTCAATATGTTTGGATGCAAAATCAAGCCTTTTTTGTTGGTTTGCTGATGAAATGAGAGATTTCCTTCTGGGAACTCTACCATTGAAGCCTGCCAATCGAAGAATTCTACGAACGGTTTCAGAATGCACTTTCTTACCACTTGTCATCGCAATGTGCTTGGTTGTTTGCGGAGCACTAATTTTCGGATTTTCTTTTACTTTTCTTACTATAAGTCTTGCATCTCGGTCTCTAAGTTTCCTTGGACGACCACATCGAGATTTGTTAAGCACATTTCCACTTAAATTATAATTTCTAAGTATAGTTTGCACAGTTGCACGGCTTTTTCTTATAATTTCGGCAATCTTGCCATAAGATTTATTTTCGTTTCTTAATTTTACGACCAGATTACGCAGTTCTAAGGATGTTTCTTTTCCCTGACACATTTTTCACATTATATACAACCGTTTACATACAATTAAATACTCAGATTATCTTGGGAGATGAAGAACAGCTCAACTCAACGTCACGTGCCTGGTAAAATTGAAAAGGGAAAAGGAAAGAAGTTCATATGCAAATTTTGTTAACAGCCAATCAAGTGAATGCAGACTTTTTTGATATGTTGATTGCAGTAAATATGCAAATTTTACTACCAATTATCATTTTTATGCTACTACAAAGCATTCGGAAGCATTTTCTGGGTTAAAATAATAGACTAATGTGCTTTTTTGCTTGTAAATTCGAGTATTTTTGGTGAAAATTCTATTTTTATATATGTATGTAGACTTTTGTGACTGACTGTACACCCGACACGTGTTTTCGACATGAAAGCCTGCTTATAAGTCATCGTCAATATACAATGACGAGATAGCACAAGGAAATTTACAACACAAGAGAAATACAGCTAGGAGCTCCAGGAGTATATGCAATGGAGCCAGTGGGAATCGAACCCACAACCTCCAGATTAGCAGAGCGACATCTTAACCGCTCGGCCCTTGAATTTCAAAATAAATGCTCTTAAATATACAAACGCATCGAACGCCCATTGACTGAGTGAGGGGAATTCGGGCGCGGAGTGAGTTGCAGATTTAAATTGATTTTAAGTATCTAACTAGAATAAAAAACGAGTTACGCAGGTACAGCCAACTATAATAATATGAACTAGTTGACCCGCAAGACGTTGCATTAACATTAATTAAACTTGAAATTTAATTTTCCGAAAAAATGAGGGCAGAGTGTAGATCATCTCGTCTATTTTAAATGTTTCAAAAAAAAAAAAAAAAGTCCAGATTTTTTGAAATTTTTAGGAGTTACAAGCATAATGTTTACGTAGATTGTATAAAACAATAAAAAAAAATATTGATATTAAATGGTAAAATAACATGTAAGTAGACTTTTTTTTTTCTTTTTACAGACGTAATGAAAATTTAGAGGTATGTTTTAAAATTAAGACTCGGTAAAAATCGTAATTTAGATTAGAAGGAAAGAAAAATATCGTTAAAGTATCATAATTTTTAAATTCTGTAAAGGGAAAAAAATTCTACAAATAAATTGAGATAAATAAATAAACGTATACCCGTAAAGAAAAAAATATTTCTAATTTATTAAAAAAAAAAAATTTCGAACGATATCATAAAAAATTTACAATATCAAATCAATATCATTTTTATTTCTATTTTTATTTTAAAAAAATAAATAAAAATAAAAAAAGAAAGAAAGAAAAAAGAAATTATGGAAAGAAAAAGCTGTTTCCTCCGGAAAGATGTGCAGATCAGGCCCTTCAGACAAGATTCTGCAGAAAAGGGTCTGTGCAAATCAGGGCCGTAGCTAACTGGGGTGCTATGGGCGGCTCAGCCCCTTTAAAACATTTTGAATCCCCCCCCCCTCCCTGGAAAAGATTCCAAGGTCACTAAATGAATTTATCTTCTGAAAATCCAAATGAAATTCTATTTAAAAATTTAATTTAGTTTTCAGGACCTTTCACAGTTTTGAAGGGATACTAAATTGTAACGTGTTTCAACACTTTCTCATCCTATTTGCACATATGAAGCTAACATGATGTTTAATATTGCAGTTATACACTCGAATTTTTCATCATCCTATTACATTCTTAGCATAAAATGAAGTTTTTACAACTTTTTATTAAGAAACATAGTAACTACAGTGTGAATATGCACTCATTTATCTTTCTGCATGAAAGAAAATATGATCACCCCCTACATTTTCTTAAGCCCCCCCCCCCCTGCCTATCATTAACTTCTAGCTACACCCCTGGTGCAAGTATAACGTTATCAACTTTTTGGCAATTTTGGATCTCCTCCATTCAGTGTTCTCGCTGACATTTGACCAACGTTAGTAATTTGACTAATTAAAAATAAAAAACATTCGCCAAATGAAAAAGTATTCTCCAAATAGATTCGCCGTGCAGCACAAAACAAATTATCTTTAATCCTTTAATGTACCCCCTTTTTTCAATATTTTCAAAAATAACCTAAGTTTTTATAACTGTGACAGCGATTCTTATTAATCTAATTTCAACTATCCGCTACAAATAAAAAAAATATGTATATGTTACAGGCCAAACCCGATTTTAGGCCAAACGCCCATCGGATAAACTAGTTTTTCCTAGACCAAACCGGTCTATCCTAACGCCCATCGGATAAACTAGTTTTTCCGAGGCGAAACCGGTTTATCCTAATGCCCATCGGATAGACTAATTTTTCCTAGACCAAACTAGTCTATCCTAAGGCCCATAGGACAAACTAGTTTTTCCTAGGCCAAACTAGTTTGTCCTAACTGTTATGGGATAAACTAGTTTAGCCTGCTGTTTATTGGTCTGAACTAGTTTGTCCTAGGCCAATTCAATTTGGCGTGATTTTATTGAATTCAATGACCGCTCAGCGCCAACATTCTAGTTTCTCCTAGGCTGATCTAGTTTATCCTAGGCCAATGTAATTTTACGTGTTTTTAGCTCAGGGGCGTCAAAGCCAGAGAAATAAAGGGCTCACAGGTTCTGTATGTATGTACGTACGCATATATGTACGCATGTATGTACGTACGCATATATGTACGCATTAGGGTGGAGCGAAAAAAAATTTTTTTTGAAAATCAAAAACGGGTAGGTACCAAAAGTTGCCTTTATACTAGTACATCAACTGCGTGAAATTTTACCGCTGAAAAAAAATGGCTTGAGTCTGCGCTTTTGCTCCAAAAATCGAAATTTTGGGTAAAATTTGTCATTTTTTGACATTTTTTCAAAAAAATTAAAAATTTCCTTCAGAGCTGGTTAGTATTTAAAAGTGTTGCTTAGACCTTCATATTTATCTGCTTAACATATTTAAACTATAAAACAATATCTGTAGTCTGTATAATTGGAGCAAATCTGACAACTTTTTGTGAAAAATCAGCGTTAACCTCTCTATTGGAGCATACAACGAAATGTTGTTTTGAATGCATTTCTTACCTAGCTGCTTTCAAAACTACTGTGTATATAACTCATAGAGGTGGTTGCATTATCCCACCCGTCTCAACCACCCAATCATCTAGGCCCAGTGTTTTATTTATGTATTGAATTGTTATTTTTTTCCCGAAGACGAGTATAAGTTTTCTATATATCAAAGTAATTTAACTCTTCTTTGTATTCACTGACTTTGGATGATTTGGATCATGCTGGTGTGACCTGCTGCACGTATATTTTTATACCATGTATAGCAGAAGAGAAGCTGAGTAATGTATTGGGTATGTTCTTAATTGAGCCTATTCAGCAGTCTATTATCTTCATTAAAATTTCATGCAATTAGTACATTATGATTGGAAGTTCTGTTATCACAACATTCTTTCAATCAATTACATTTTATATGCAATGATTTGCCTAATAATTGATTGTATGAATTCAATTTCTAGTATGTCATCATTTATTGAACCTATTACATTGAATATATGCTGAGAAGCTAGCTGTTTAATATTATGACGATCGTCACAGAGGACTGCAAACAAAATTTGCCTGTAAAGCAACAATATTTCTAAAGAAGTTTTAGCAGGCTTTATGTCGTTTCCTGTGTTGTTCCGTAGTCTAGTAATTTCTAATAAGATTTTAGATCTATTATTCAGGTGTGTTGTACATTTGGTATAAAACATCCCGCGGTATAAACTTGGATTGTACATTTTGTGAATGAACATGTAGACGCTGATTGCCAATCTGTGCTTATATAAAGCGGAATGTTTTATTAACTTTATGAGCTGTCTTTTGTGTGAGATGTTTTCTAAATTCCTATTCCCCATTCTTTCTGAGAAATAGCTTTCCTTGTGAATTTGCTTTGCAATCTCCGACAGAAATTTCTAGTCTGTTCTGAGTATCTTTTTCTCAATTTGAGAAAATAATTTTTCAAAATTATTCTTTATTTTATTTTTAAAAAAAAATGCAATAGGAAGTGAATAGTACATAGACAAAGATTTTCCTTATTGATCCAATGAATCCATGTAGCTTAGAACGTTTTATATCGACTTCTCTAATAATTGATGCAGAGGAAATTCACTGGAGTTGAAGTAGCGAATGATTCAATATTATACACAATTCTAAGCTTACCCCATGCAAAATGGTTTACAGTGACAAATAAAATTCTCCTAATTTTAAATGAGTACTTATAGTCGATTAGAATCCGTACATTCCCTCATAAAGTACTATGCATTATAAGTTTATGCCTAGGACATTTCACCATCAAATGTTGTCCATTCATAAAAAGGGGATCTAAAAGTTAATAGGAAATTACCTGGATACGAAAACACTTAGAAAACGGCATAAAACTAATGCAAAAAAAAGGTTATTTATAACAGCGGTTGCTTTACACATGGAGAACAAATTTTCATTGCAATTCTCTCTGACGATCACCATCTCATTAAACAGCTCGCTTCTCAACATATAAAAAATGCAAAAGTAGAATAAATGATGGCATACTTATAGTTGAAATCTCTGAAATCATCTTTGAAGCAAATCATTACGTAAAAAAAAATACAATTGACTAAAAAAATGTTGTGGTAAGAGAACTTCCAATCACTATTCATCAACTGAATGTAAGTTTGATAAATATAATAGTTGGCCGAATAGATTCCTTTAATAATATTCCCGTACATTACTCTGCTTGTCTTTTTTTTGTATAAACTGTAAAAATATACATGAAGATAGTTACAGCAGCATGTGAATGCAAAGAACAGATGAACAAGGTGGAAGCATCGAAAACATATGCCAAATTTTTATAAAGAAAATCACAAATCAATGTATAAATAAAACACTGTATTAAGATGATCGAATAGTTGGGCTGGGTGGTGTAGAAAATATAGCCACCTCCACGACGCATGTCCAAGGTAGTTTTGAAAACAAGAGCTGTATTAAAAACAACAATTCATTGTATGGCCCAATAGAGTGGTAATACTGTTTTCTTACTAAAAGTTGTCTGTTTTGCTCCAGCTATAGGGAATAAACATATTGTTTTATAGTTTAAATATGTTAAGCAGATAAATATAAAGGCCTAAGCAACACTTTTAAATACTAACCAGCTCTGTAGGATTTTTTCGATTTTTTTGAAAAAATGTCAAAAAATGACAAATTTTACCCAAAATTTCGATTTTTGGAGCAAAAGCGCAGACTTAAGCCATTTTTTTTCAGCGGTAAAATTTCACGCAGTTGATGTACTAGTATAAAGGCAACTTTTGGCACCTACCCGTTTTTGATTTTCAAAAAAAAATTTTTTTCGCTCCACCCTAGTACGCATGTATGTACGCATGTACGTACAAATGTACGTAACGCTATAACTTTTGATAGAAATACCCGATTAGCTTCAAATTTTGGATGTAGGTTCCTTCTGATAAGATATTTTTCTGATTAGTTTTGGAAATTCTCTGGATAAGAATAAAGGGGGCGAACGGAAGGTTAATCCCCCACCGTTAATTTAGAGAAATGCATTTATCATGCAGAATTATCAGTTTTCATTTAAAATTTTAGATATAGGATTAGTCTGACAAGGCGCCTCCGGGATTAGTTGTGGATGTTTATTGTTTAAGTGTAAAAGAAAGGGCAATGTAGGTACCCCCCATAATTTAGATAAATAGTTTTTAACGCAGAATTTACGGATTTGCTTCAAATTTTGGTTATAGGTTCTTTCTGATAAGGCAATTCCCTGAATAGTTTTGGAGGGTTTAATGGTAAAGTATGAAGGGAAAATGAAGGATTACCCTCTTACCTAGTAAAAACTAGTTTTTCCTACGGGCATTTAGATAAACAAGTTTGGCGTAGGAAAAACTAGTTTATATAATTGGCGTTAGGATAAAATAGTTTAGCATAGGCTAATCTAATGTGGCTCGAAATCGGGTTTGGCCGGTAAGGCCGGTAAAAAACATGTCTCTCGCTAGAATAAGTATAAATGTGAGTCAAGAGTAATTACTTAGAACATCAATACAGGAATTTCACATATTTACTGTAAAGACATAATGCATTTTACATAATATTTTTTTTTCTGCAGACTCGTGCCAACTGAGATCAGGCTTGCATTTATTATTATTATTATTATTGCATATTCGAGCCAGATTGGAGCTGAACATAGTTTGGAATCGAACAGCGTTTTCCATTTTTTAGAAATTAATTACTTGTCGACATATAAGCTATTCTTGTCACGGCGGGCGTCAAGTTTTTCTTTTCCGTGAAGTCGTAACCAAAAATTCGATTTAAAACGTTAGCTTTAATAGTATTTTCTCAAAGGTACATCGCTTTTATGAAAAAATGGTTAACGCCATTCGATTACATATTTTCTGAGTGAGAATGCCCATTAATCTTATGCCTTTCCGAAAATGAATTAGTTCTTAAATGTATTAGGATGTAGCTCTTTTGGATTTGAGAAAAATCTTAAGGAATGACAGAGAAACATATTCACAAATTTACTTTTTACTGAACAGATTAGTTATGATGTTTATAACTCTCCTTTTTTTCTTTTGTTCTAAACTACATTAATTATTTAATGAATCCCTATTATTGAAATGTCACAGAAATTGAAATTTGAAAGCTCACAGAATATAAATAATCAATAATACATTGTGTATTTTCCATTCTGTGAACACTTCGTAATTTAAAAATACACAGTAAATTTATCCAATATATGTGTATGCAGTATTTTTAAAAGGAATCCTAATTGTATGTTAAGTAAAATCTGAATTTTTTGCAGAAATTGAGTAGGGCAGATTGAGTGGGACTGAGTCTTTTTTCACATATTTTTGTACTGGCAGGTCTCGGGCTGAAGGCTGAACTTTTAATTTTTATACCGGGTCACAGCAAAGTAACTTTCCTTCGGGAAAGGCGGGGCCCGGAACTCGAAGTTCTGGCCCGTGCAAACCTCTAACAGTATTCTACAACCCTTCGAATAAAATATATTACATAGGGGTGATGACAAAACCACTTTGCACAAGGTTAGCAATGGAGCAGTAGTCGGGATCAATATTAAAAAGAATATTACCCAGTTAAACTGATGGCTTTGCATTCACAGGCTGTTTACAGTCATTGTGTATTACAGTTTTATTTTTTTAAAGAATAACACCCTTGAAAAAAAAGTAAGTTTGATTACTTTTTCCCATTTCCCCCACTTATATTTAACTACTGAACCCCTAAAACTAATCACAGATAGTTCTATAAAATTAAACAATTATCCAAAATTTGAAGCAAATCAGATAATTCTGCTCAAAAAAACATTCATCTGATTTAGAGAGAGTAATCCCACATTCCTCCCTTTATACTTAAACATTAAACTCTCAAAACAATTTAGGGATTCGCCTTTTAAAGGAAAAACTATAAACTATATTCAAAATTTACGGCAAATCGGATAAAACTGCATAAAAACCCATTTATTTAATTTAAGGAAGGCGATAAATCGTACACTAACGCATTATACATAACCATAAGAAAAGACCCAAATTAATTAAAGAAGCATCTGATCAAATGAATTCATGTCCAAAATTTTAAGCAAATTGGATAATTCTGTAGTATAACAAATTTATATATTTTAAGGAAGGAAATAAATTATACGTTTCCTCTTTATACGTAACCAAAGAACCACCAAAATTAATCAGTGAAACACTTTATCAGAATGAACAAATCCAAGTTTTGCAGCAAATCGGTTAATTCGGCATGAAAAACCCATTTAGCAAAATTAGGCGGGATTCCATTGTTCTTCCCTTTGTTCTTATTCAATTAATCCCCAAAACTAATTAGGGAAACGCTTTATCAGAATGAATCTATTTCTAAAATTTGAAGCAAATCACTAAATTCTGCGTGAAAAAAGGATTTACATAAATCCTATTCTTTCCTCCAAATCTATTCTCCCCTCCCTTTATACTTAAACAATTGACGCCCACAACTAATGGAGGCGCCTCAACAGAATACTCCTATATCTAAAACTTGAATAAAATATGCTAATAACCCATGGAAACCCATTTATTTGAATTAAGGGAAGGGGCGAATCAGCCTCTCGTCCCCCCCCCCCTTATTCTTCTCCAATTACCTCCCAAAATTAATCAGAAGAGCTCCTCATAAGAATAAACCTATATTGAAAGTTTGATGCAAATCGAGTATTTCTATCAAGAATTATTGCGTTACGTACTTATGTACATACATAGATACAGAACCCACGGGCACATTAGTTCTCAGTCTTTGATGGCTGATGAGATAAAAACATGTCAAATTACATTATTTCTATCAAGAGTTATCGCGTTACGTACATACGTACATACATGCGTACATACGTACATACATGCGTACATACATACATACAGAACCTGAGAGCCCATTATTTTTTTGGCTTTGACGCCCATGAGCTAAAAACGTATAAAATTACATTAGCCTAGGACAAATTAGAATGCTGGCGCTGAGGCGGTCATTGAATTCAATAAAATCACGCCAAATTGAATTGGCCTAGGATAAATTAGTTCAGACCAATAAACAGCAGGCTAAACTAGTTTATCCTATAAGAGTTAGGCCAAACTAGTTTGGCCTAGGTAGAACTAGTTTGTCCTATGGGCCTTAGGATAGACTAGTTTGTCCTAGGAAAAACTAGTTTATCCGATGGGCGTTAGGATAGACTAGTTTGGCCTAGGCCAATCTAGTTTGGCTTAAAATCGGGTTTGGCCTGTAACATATATATTAAAGTATATATATGTATGCATATGTATGAAAAACGAAAAAGAAAAAGCAAAAATTGAGCACCAGCAATTTGGCGAAACTAATCGCTTGTTTACTCGCCAAATGAAGAATTCAGTCGTAAATTGGTGCATTGGCGAGCGACAGCGAGAACACTGCCTTCATTTCTTCCGATATCATTTGTTATCATTCTTCGAACACCCCCCCCCCTCCCTTCCTCGACAATAATATCATTATCAAAATGTATATAAACAAGTAAGAAAAAATCATGCGTTAAGCATAGATTATGAAGCACTTTCCAACACTTAATGAAATCTTTAACAAAACTTTGTTATTTAGGGAAATAATAGTGTATAGCCAAATGTACCCAAATATGTATTCCAGTACATTAGAACAGCCCTGTATTTCATATGTCAGTTCATATAATGGGAAAATTTAGCTTAGCAAGAAAATACCCAGTAGCTTGAAATTTGTTTTTCAGCAATTCATACTATTAGATGGAAACATAGTTGAATACTTTTGTTCAGCCCTGTAGTTTACACTGTACCTTTATTACATGTCAGCATTAGGATATATTTATTGTAAACAATTTTAAAACAACTGAAATCACATTCTCATAAATCATCATTCATAGGCGTCCATGTACCGAATTCTTTGCGTGGCCCTGTATATCCCTTTATCTATATTCTGCAAACATTTCTCAGTAAATTGAATGCAGCTCAGCGTAAAAATGCATAGCTTATTTAAGAATCACGTTTAAATAATTTACGCTCATATTCAGTAACTTTGGTGAGCTCTTTTGGGTAGCCCTGTATATCAACTATAACATTTATACACACCATATAATGTGCATATATTTAGCGAAATATAAACGCGAATATCATAATTAAAATGCATTTCATCCCTCCATCAGCCGTCATCGGACACATATACGGTACTTTGGAAAGAATACACTATTTGAAATCTTTTGTATGGCCCTGTAAATGCTATGTATTTCATATTATGCAAAACAGTAGCGTATAATTTATATTAAGCTTCAGTGACATATATGAATTTTATTCTACATGAAAAAGCTTAATATATTTAAAATATGTCACACACAATTCCCCCTTTTACCATTATATAATGGAATTGTTTTGTGTGGCCCTGTAAATGAATAATAGCAACATTTTCATTTTATATTTTATAGAATGCATATTTTAATATGTTTGACAGGGTATAACATCCTTAAAATTCCGGTGAAACGATTTTTCCCTATAGGCCGTAATGTAATGGGAAACTTTTGATTCGCCCTGTAGATAAACTAATCATGGTAGAAACTTCATTTTCGATAGGACTTGTGCTAGGGTAAACGTCAATAACGTCCTAAAATTTCATGGCAATCCGAGTATATTAACATTTTCCCCCATGGGCCGTAATGTAATGGAAAGCTTTTGATTCGCCCTGTAGATAAACTAATCATAATAGAAACTTCATTTTCAATAGGGTTCGTGCTAGGGTAAACCTCAATAACGTCTTAAAATTTCATGGCAATCCGAGTATATTAACGATTTTTCCCCAATAGGCCGTAATGTAATGGGAAATTTTGATTCTCTCTGTAGATAAACTAATCATGGTAGATACTTCATTTTCAGTAGAGTTCGTGCTAGGGTGAACCTCAATAACGTCCTAAAATTTCATGGCAATCCGAGTATATTAACGATTTTCCCCCATAGGCCGTAATGTAATGGGAAACTTTTGATTCGCCCTGTAGATAAACTAATCATGGTAGAAACTTCATTTTCAATAGAACTTGTGCTAGGGTAAACGTCAATAACGTCCTAAAATTTCATGGCAATCAGAGTATATTAACGATTTTTCCCCATAGGCCGTAATGTTATGGGAAACTTTTGATTCTCTCTGTAGATAAACTAATCATGGTAGATACTTCATTTTCAATAGGGTTCGTGCTAGGGTAAACCTCAATAACGTATTAAAATTTCATAGCAAACCGAGTACATTTACGGGAGTTAGAGCGCGGACAGACGGACAGACGGCCAGACAAACCGAATGCATAAGCACTTTTCAACTTTGTTGGAAAGTGCTAAAAAATGATTTCTTGAATTTATTTCTTTTATTCGTAGTGATATACGAAACTGGTTACATTTATTTTTCCCATACTTTCATGATTCAAATGAAGATTACTTTGCATATGAAAAAACTTCATATAAAATAACACTTAAATGAAATGGTTACTATTTAAAATAATTTTATAACTTTTTTTTACGTAATGCATGCAACAATAATAAAATCCTCTCAACGGAGGAGGGGTGGGGCTGGCAGATAGAAATTCTAATCAACAAAACAAATGGACATGGACAACTTTCCTTTTCTTTCTCTATTATTTATTAGTAAACACAAACATCATTTCAAATATACTTCACATATTGTTTCCCGAATCGGAATTATACATGCATACGCATATAAAGAAGAACAGGAATGTCAAATGTTGAGTTATTCCATATTTTAGGATTAAATAATATTATATTCTAATTTAGTGAGTTTAATAATAACTTTGTATTTTCATAAAATATGTATTTCATAGCTTTGTATTTTCATAGCATGATATTTTGTACCGAAGACCATGTTACAAATAAAAAGAGAAAATTTTGATTGCATCAAAAATGATATCTATATCTAAAGTCAATGCCCCCCCCCCCAACCTCCTGCTAGAGATATCGTACGATATCATATGCCAACCAGGGCCGTAGCTAGAACTGAACAATAGGGGGGGGGGGCTCAAGAGAATGTAAGGGGGGCTCATAATTTTTTTTCTCTTGCATTGCCACAGAAAGAAAATGTAATGCATATTCATATTGTAGGTAGTATGTTTCTTATTAAAAAGTGTTCTAATAACTTCATTTTATACTAAAAAAATTATAGGATGATGAAAATTTTGATTGTATTGCTGATCAAAATTAAACATCATGCTAGCTTCATATGTACAAAGAAGATGAGGGAGTGTTGAAACACTTATTTTAGATACAATTTAGTAATCCTGCAAAATTGTGAAAGGTTCTCAAAACTAAGTTAGATTTTTGAACAGAATTTCATTTGAATTTTCGGAACAGAAATTCATTGAGTGACCTTGGAATCTTTTCCAGGGGGGGGGGGGGAGGCTCAAAATATTTTAGGGGGGGCTGAGCCGCCCATAGCGCCTCCTTAGCTACGGCCCTGATGCCAACTCCTCTTCCCCCCAAAAATGATAATTTTATATTTGAGCTGCCTCAAAAGAGAAAGCGTCAGACGGGCTCCATTTCAGTAAATTAGCAAAAAAAAAAAAAAAAAAAGATTAACATTTGAATGAAAAACGGAATTAATTCTTTCTATTGCTTGCCCCCAGGGGGATACCTACTTTAGGTATTCACGGGCTTCACAACCCCGGGGCACCTGAGTGATCTTTCTCCTTTCCTTTTCCTCTACTCCTCTCATCTTCCTTTCCTCTTTTTTTCACTCTCGTTGTGGTTTCCTCTTCGGAGGTGAGGGCAATTCTGCATGAGCCGATACATCCTGTATATCGACTCATGGAGAATTTTAAACCACCCACGTGTTGGCCGTGCAGTGGCGACCCGTGTCCCTGGAAAGGGGGATCCTGGTAGTTGAGGGAAACCAACACACTGCTTTGGCCTCTGCTTCAGGTAGACGGGAGGTGCATTTGGTCCCGTATGCATCAATCGGCTGGTCAGCTGGCTTTTGTCACTGGCTTTAGGGATCAAGTGATCGAGCAACTACTAGTCATCTCGTTAAGGGTGGAGACTGACATAGGGTTGTCTTGTGACCGTATGGGCCCTGGTTAGCACTGGTGCACAAATGTGCATCCCCTTGTAGGGCTCGGGAGAGGGTGGTGCGGCCGGGGTCTGAATTTTTTTTTTCCTAAATATGGATGGAATCACTTCTTTTCCTTCTACTTCTCTCCCTAGTGGAGAGCAACAAACTGCACAGACTCTATCATTTACTCGCTTTTTCATCATTAAACGTACTGATAGCCTATCTGATAATTCATTTAAAAAGACTTCACCATTTCTCATTGCAAAAACATTCCAGTCAGTGCTGGGAGATGGCCATTCTATCAAAAAACTGCAATCTGGGGATCTACTAGTTGAGGTTTCTACAGCTAAACAGTCACAAATTCTTTCTAATTGCCCTACAATAGGCACCTTTTCCGTTTCTGTACAAGTACATAAAACTCTAAATACAAGTCGTGGTGTTATATCTGAACCTGATCTGTTATTCTCTACTAAAACTGAACTTCTAGAAAATTTAAAAGACCAAAATGTCGTAGATGTACGCCGTATCACTATCCGTCGCAATGAAGAAATACTACCCACTAAACATATTATGTTAACCTTCAATAGTCCCAATTTACCAGTTAGAATTAAAGCTGGCTATCTAAGCTGTCCAGTTCGACCATACATACCAAACCCTATCAGATGTTTCAAATGCCAGCGTTATGGCCATACTAATACTAATGGCCAATGTCGTGGATCTCTTACCTGCGCACGTTGCGCGGAAGTCGGTCACGACAATAAAACATGTGAAAATTCCGTACGCTGTGCAAACTGTAAAGGCGATCATACAGCATATTCCCGCAAGTGCCCTAACTGGAACCGTGAAAAGGAAATAATTACTATAAAAGTTACTCAAAATTTGTCTTATCCTGATGCCCGTAAACTAGTTGAAAATAGAACCCCATCTGTCGGAATTACCTACTCTAGCTTACTCAAGAAGCAATCAACAGCCGTAAGACACATAAGTACACAAACTGATTCCCAATTTCCATCCAGTAAATCAAATGTAACACAATCAGCCAGTACTCATGTTAAAGAATCGACCAACACCCCATACTCTGAACCGGTAAAAATTGACATAGAGAAAAAACAACAGAAACCGACAGCTCTATCCAATATGTCATCTCAACCCCAAACTAAGACAAAACCTGCCATTAATACCAATATTCCACAGAAACCTGATGCTCCCAGAAAACATAATTTAAAAAAACCGCCTATACAAACCTTTAAAAAGAAAACCTCAACTCCAGCTTCTCCACAATGGAAGACTGCTGGAAAGGGGAAGCGAATTTCTGGCATCAGCTCAATCATAAGAAACATTAAAGATCCGAAACAGCTCCAGCAGTACGCGGACGAGGCTATGGAATCCGAGCCCTATAGCAATGACTCGGATGTTGACGAAAATACTGTATTTGAAGAATTTGTACCCGATAACTTAGATACATCACAATCCACTTCTGCCAATCCGTCACAAACTGCCTCTCCAAGATCATTACATTCTAATACTTCCAAAGTACCATCTCATAACAGGAACGCACTAATTACAACTAAAACTTTAAAGCAAAATATTTCAAAAACTAAATCTACTATATCTGCAATACCCCCACCAAAAAAGAACAAAATCTCAAAAAGTCAGACAAATTCACAGAAAAAAGACAAAAAAAATCAAAGAATGGAGGATGACGATGCTATGGACCTTCATCCCGAACCGGATGAAATACTGGACGACGGAGACAGTAGCATGTCTACTGTTTCTGATCAAAATGACATAGATACTCATATTTAACTCTCGTAATTATGAATAATATCATCTCTTGGAACTGCCGTGGTTATCTTAATAAACATGATGAAATCCGGGACATTCTCTCTGACCATCAACCACTCTGCTTAGCTCTGCAGGAAACCCATCTAAAACCAAATGACAAAGCAAAATTACGTAATTACGCTGCTTACAGGAAAGACTTCACTGGTAGTGATAGGGCCACTGGAGGAGTGGCTCTCTTCATATCTCGCAAGTTACCTAATTCGCTTATCAGTTTAAATACTAATTTACAAGCTGTTGCTGTCCGAGTCCATATAAACAGACTTATAACAATATGCACAATTTACTTACCACCAAACCAGTCCATTCCATTAGCACATCTGGAAAATCTCATTCTCCAACTCCCCACTCCATTTATTATTGTTGGAGATTTTAATGCTCATAACCAACTCTGGGGCAGTTCTGATAACAATCAACGTGGAGAAATAATAGAGAAATTAATTTCTGACAATGGCCTATGCCTACTCAATAATGGTGATCATACCTACTTTCATGAACCGACACGCACTTTTCATGCAATTGATCTTACTATATGCTCCCCATCAATCTATCCATTTTGGAATTTTTGGATCTCAAATGATCTACACGGCAGTGATCATTTTCCAACTTTTATTTCATTGACTACTCCTAATGTGGATTCCAATAATTATACTAAAAGGTATGTGTATGACAGAGCCAATTGGCCAACTTTCACGGCACTTGCGAACATCACAAATAACATGATAGAGGGTGACATTGACAAAGCACTTGATAATATAACTCATTGTATTATCAATGCTGCTGATGCTAGCATCCCTAAAACTTCATCTGCTCATAAAAACAGAAAATCTTGGTGGAATATTGATTGCCAAATAGCAAAGAAAAAACAACAAAAAGCTTGGGGTATTTTTCGAAGGTACCCAAACAACACTAATTACATTGCTTTTAAGAAAGCAAAGGCAGAGGCTAGACGAATAAGACGCAAAAGCCAACGTGAATCCTGGATAAAGTATGTTTCAAGTATAAACTCTAACACATCCAGTAAAGAGCTTTGGAAAAAGGTGAAAAACTGCATGGGCCTGTACTCTGAATACCATATTTTAATTTTAAAACTGAACGGTCAAACTATCACTTCTACTAAAAATATAGCTGAGACAATAGGGAATACCCTTGCTTCTACCTCAAATTCAAACTCATATCCAGAACCATTTTTATCTTATAAAAGAAAAACTGAGAGGACCAGTATTAATTTTAATAGTAATCATTCATTTTCCTACAACAAACCCTTTATTAAATCAGAGCTTTTAAAATGCTTACATGACAGTCGTTTATCTGCTCCTGGGCATGATGGCATCACTTATGTCATGCTCAAGCACCTCTCTCCACCTTCTCTTAACAATCTACTTTCTTTTTTTAACAGATTATGGACAGAACACGTTTTTCCTAATGCTTGGTGCAGAGCAATCGTTATTCCTTTTCCTAAACCAGGAAAAGATGCTACTGATCCTAATAATTACAGGCCTATTGCCCTTTCAAGCTGCCTTTGCAAACTTCTCGAAAAGATGGTCAATTGCCGCCTCATACATGTTTTAGAAACGAACAACAGTCTTGCTGCTTTTCAGAGTGGTTTCCGACGTGGTAGATCTACTATCGATAATTTAATCCATCTTGAACATTACATAAGGACAGCTTTTCTTAAACGCAGGCATTTGGTCTCAGTATTTTTTGACATGGCGAAGGCCTATGACAGAACATGGCGTTATGGAATACTCCGCGACCTTTTTAACTTGGACTTTCGTGGGAATCTTCCTATTTTTATCAAAAATTTCCTTGCAGTGCGAATTTTCCAAGTTCGTATCGCAGGAACTCTTTCTAGTTTTTATGTACAAGAAGAGGGTGTGCCCCAGGGCAGTGTCCTGAGTGTCACCCTCTTTGCTATTAAAATAAATGATATTCTCAATCAGCTTCCTCCTTCAGTGAAAGGAGATTTATATGTTGACGACTTCCGGATTATGTGTATGGGAGAGGATATACGTTTTATTGAAAGACAATTGCAAATTGCTATTAGAAATATTCTTAATTGGACTAATAAAAATGGTTTTGTTATCTCTCACGACAAAACTTCTTGTATGCATTTTTGTAGACGTAGGGATCTGCATCCAGACCCTGAAATTTTTATCGGATCAACTCAAATTCCTGTTGTTGACAATGTCCGCTATTTAGGCCTCTATTTTGACAATAAACTTACGTTCTTACCTCATGTTTCACAATTAAGGGCAAAATGTGAAAAATCACTAAACTTACTTAGGGTACTGTCTAATACTTCATGGGGAGCAGACCGTACTACTCTTCTAAAGATTTATCGTGCTGCAATCCGTGCTAAAATTGACTATGCCTGCCAGGTCTATGGTTCTGCTTGTAAGTCTGTTCTTAAGAAACTTGACACAGTGCACCATAGCGCACTTCGTGTTTGCTCTGGTGCTTTTCGTACTTCACCTGTTTTAAGCTTATATGTTGACTGTAATGAACCTTCATTACATTATACTCGTGAAAAACATTCTCTGGAGTTGTTTTACCGTGTCCTTTCACATCCTAGTCATCCACTTCATACATATATTTTAAACTCTGACAATGATATTCTATATCAGAATCGCCCATCTTGTGTGCCTTCTTTTGGTGTAAGAATGAGAAACATAATCAGCAATGGCCCTCTGAATAATTTTGAGGTGAGTACATGTCCATTGCATATCTACCCTCCTTGGAATCCACCTGCTATCACAATCCTTCATCCTTTTAAAGGCTATGAAAAAAAGAATCTAACCCCTGTGATCTTTAAATGCCTTTTTGCTGCACATCGAGATATTTATAGCAATTACTTAGACATTTATACAGATGGCTCAAAGAATGGAAACACTGTTGGCTGTGGTATATATTGTGACGGTATGACTCTCAGTTATAAACTTCATCCTTCTACATCTATATTTACTGCCGAATTAATTGCAATAGAGAGGGCCATGTTATACATATCTCATCATCATAACACATCTTTCATCATCTATACTGACTCAAATAGTTCTATTGACGCAATTAAATCTTTTAAAAAGCATCCGTATATCTCATCCATCTTAGACTTTTATAATAATTTGACAAGACGTGGTTATAATATTTTATTTTGTTGGGTACCTGGACACATGGGTATACCTGGAAACGAGAAAGCAGATGAGGCGGCAAAACTTGCACTTAATCCTTTGCATCACAAAATACCATTCTCAGACGTTAAACTAATTATTAATCATTTTATTCAAAATAAATGGCAAGAGAGTTGGGATTTAGAACATAATAATAAATTGCACAGTATCAAACCTACAATAATGATCTGGCCTCCAATCTACCCCAGGAAAACAGATGTTCTTCTGACTCGTCTGAGAATAGGTCACTCTAGAATCACTCATAATCATCTATTACTCAGAGAGAATGCACCCATGTGTCCTCATTGCCATTTTGATCATCTGACCATTCATCATCTTTTAACTGACTGTCCGGGGCTCCGGCACTTGTACAGACTGTATTTTAATTCATCATCACCAATCTTGACAAACCTCATTGGGGAAACACCTCATGGGGCACTCTTTAACTTTTTAAAACATGCAGGTTTTTATTTTCATATATAAGCTTTTCTCTATCTTGGTTTGGAAGCCCTTTAATGACATTCAGATTAGCTGCATTGTAATATTTTAAGTATTTTATTTTCTTAACCTATTTGCTTAACTATATCTGGATGGGAAACCCCATCCAGATATTTTGACATTTTCTCTTTTTCACATTTGTACTTTTAGTCTTTGGTTTGGCGCAGCATGTCCCTTAAGGGATTTTGTGCCATTAAACCCAAATCAACCAACCAACCAATCTTTCTATTGCTTTATGTTTAGTTCACAATGAATGACGAAAAATGCGCCAAGCTGGAATCCGAAACACTAGCATCTCATTCCTAGATGGTTCCCTACGGAAGATTGTTATAAATGGGTTATTCCACTTTTTAGGTGGAGGTGATATGCAGGAGTGTAGTGGAGCCATCTGGACAAAACGGATTAATTTTGCATCCGAAGTAGCCTAACTGGAAGATGGAGTTTTAATTCCAATATAAAATAAAAACTAGCTTTAATTTTACAGAATTTCAATTAACAGGATTTTCAATAAAAATATTAGAAATTACATAAGAACGTTATTAAAATATTATATAAAATTCAATTTTTAATGCCATATAATTATTAAAATGAAAATACATATAACTAACTTTTTTTATCTGTTTATTTTTTTATATTTTTAAATTACAGCATAAGAATTTGGTATTGTTTTTGCCAGAATTATTACTATAAAAAAATTGTGTGGCATTTATATTTTTAAATAAAGGCATAATATTTTGGTTCTAGTGTAAACATTATAAAGCATAGGGCATCCGTGGCCGAGTGGTTAAGTCGCCACTCTACTATGTTGGAGATTGTGGGTTCGATTCCACACACACTTTGTGTAGAGTTCCTGGTTGTATTTCTGTGTGGTGCTGTAAATTTCCTTGTGCTATCTCGTCCTTGTATATTGACGATGACTTATAAGCAGGCTTTCATGTCGAGCAATTAAATTATTTAATTTTTTAAAAGGAAATTATAATAAATCAAATAATTAAAGTCGAAATAAAAACATTTTGGTTCTTATTTGTGTCAAAAGAGAGCTGCACTATTTTTTCAAAACTTCGAATAACATCGCTAGAAGCTACATTATACTTATGTGATTTAAAATCACTTTTCAAATAAATTTAATTTTTTAAATGTAATTGAATTTGTAAAAATAGATACTATGTATTTTTTCATTCAAACATTTTTTTGCAAACAAAATAAAATATTTCTAAATCGTTATTATAATTTTTTTATGATTTTTAAAACACAAAAAAATGACGCTTTAAATTATTCTATTTTTTTAAATAGAAACTTTGTAGTTTTTTTTTTACAATAGTACTTTTAAAAAAAAAATTAAATAAACATCGAAAAATGAAAAATTGAAATTAATCGCAAGTTTCTGCATGCTGGAATTCGAATGAACGATTTACTGCATGCGAGACAAACGACATACACTGTTAAAAATCTGCTGCATTTTGCTGCAACGCATTCCACCGCTTGTATATAATATCTCTATTCCAACCAATGAGAAAGCTCCATTTCACGGCCAAGTAACCGTTTTCTATACAAGCAGGGGAGTGCGTTGCAGCAAAATGCAGCAGATTTTTAACAGTGTACCACAACACCAGAATAGTCTACACTGTTAAAAATTTGACCCATTTGCTGCAGCATCACTCCGCAGCTTTTATAGAATATCTCTTTTATGACCAATGAGAATGCTCCATAACACGGCAAAGTAACCGTTTTCTATAAAAGCGGTGGAGTGAAGCTGCAGAAAATGGGTCAAATTTGTAACAGTGTACACTGCTGCGTATCACTCCCACTTAAAAAGTGGAATAGCCCACTTTTCGTTAATCCGTAGGGAACTATCTTATAGCAGTGAGACGCTAGTATCCGAAACATAGGATAAGTTTATTCTTTCGGCTGGGCGTGTTATGTTTTCCCGTATTTTCCCAAAAGCGAATTGTATTTCGAAAGCTGCTAAGGTCATATACGATTTCTTCACTGACGATATTATTTTCAGAGGAGATGAATTTTACAAACTTTTTCGACTTCTCATCATAATTTAGTTTCGAACTGAAAATGACTTCACCTTCGGATGTAAAGAAAGGCCATTTTTTTGAATGGCGCACCAAGTTGCCTGTCGAAGACGGACCAGAGATAAGTCCAGTCTTCTCATTTCATAATATGGAATGTTATTTAAAGTTCGTTTACTTGACCACAGATTATCGGCGATATAGATTGTGTCTGTTGCCTAAAGTAAAAGGCAATAAATTAAAACGTTTTCCTGTTCTAATTTATTGTAATTATCTTGGATCCAATTGGGATTTTACTAGACATGAGAAAACTTTATCCGGATCGAACAATTGTATTTTACTTGAATTCAGTGAACATAAAACTCTAATTGGTTCCCGACAACGCCTAGATTATTTTATCACATTTTGCCTGTTATTCCATTATCAAGATGGATCGTTGTTGCCTGTGAAAACCAAAATTGGTAAGTAGAAGTTTACAGTTATAAATACAATGTAGTTTTTTGTTATAAGCACAATGTTAGGAGCTATTTTCACCATTCTCTTACATTTCATGGTAACGGACTTGACAAGTAACGCATTTGACATTTCAAATAAAACTTTAAAAAAAACTATTAAAATGAACTAGCTTGTATATTTTTAAACTTTGATAATAATTTACATATCGTCTAAAACTATTTAGTAAACTTACTTAGCAGCTTACATTTCCTCGCTTACATTTCATGGTATTGGACTTGACATTTCAAATAAAACTATTAGAAATGAACTAGTTTGTATAATTTCTAACTTAGATAACAATACACATAGCTTCTGAAACTATTTAGAAAAAAAAATATTTAATTACAATAGTGCAAAAATTATCATTTTAATATTAAAATTTACGGTAACGGACTTGACAGTGAAAAAAAATATCAACATTGATAAAAGCTTATTCTTGGCACTATTGCATTGCTTCTCAATTGAAGAGTAAAAAACGGCAAGTAATAGTTGCGTGAATAGTTTAACTTTATCGCCGAATATTTGCTGCTAACTTTAGGCAGCATTCGAAACCTATTTTGACTAAAGTAATCACAAGGTAACGGACTTGACAAAAAGTGAGGGACAAAAGATTTCTGGTAATTTCTTAAAGAAAATGTCTTTTGTAATATTTTTTTCATTAATATTGGACACTAACAGTTCATATTTAAAATAATTAAACCTTTTTAATTAAAAAAAATTGCTCAAATTAAAAAACACAGTTAAAAGCATAAAAATTGGAATGGGACAGGCATTTTTACTAAGAATCAAAATTTTAAAGATTTATATCTCAAAAGTTTTTGATTTTTTAAATTTTTCATGTTAGAAATGTTCAATATAATCTTTTTTAGCTAATGCATAGCTCAAATCAAACTTAAAATATTAATTTATGTTTGAATTTTCTTCTATTTACTCTGGGACAGCGTATGTAAGCAAAATTTGAAAATGGCCCTTAGAATTAATTAAAAAAACATATAAATAAATAAGTCTCTGGTCCCAGGGGCCAGTATGCATAAGAACTTACAGGGCCACGGGTAAGGTATCATCACTGGTCCTCGGCATGTAGCTCTATAAGCTCCTTTAACAATTGAATGCTTTCCCCCTTGTATGGAAACTAAACTTTTAAGCTATTTAAAATTTTCAGTATGATGAAATTTAAAATTAAAATTTGCCAAAAAATAAATGGACAAAACAGTAGATAAAAAATATATAAAATTAGATAATTTGTTTAATAGTGTTAAATTCAGGAGATGGCCATGGG
This sequence comes from Maratus speculifer, assembly GCA_964019185.1. NCBI lineage: Eukaryota > Metazoa > Arthropoda > Arachnida > Araneae > Salticidae > Maratus > Maratus speculifer. The sequence continues at coordinate 441,466,091 of OZ025290.1, read as the reverse complement.
TGACACACTCCCCCCCCCCCCCCCCCCGGAGCTACTAAAGTCTCTCCAGGTGAAAAGTGTCTGAATTCAACACTGTTGCTTAAGATTATTTATTTGAACTAACTGAAAATTTAATGCATTTTTTTTTTAGAATAAAATAAAATGGTTTTATTTATGAATAATTCCGGTTTTCTAAGGACCCGGAAAATTTACATTTATCTGTTGGGTAACAGATAAAAAGTAACTGGTTCTTCAGACAAATTTTTCAAATTATTGATCGATTACATTTTTAATGGTCTCTGACAAGTGGATAGCGCCGTAGTTGAGGGGGTGCTATGGGTGTCAGTCCCCCTCCCCTAAAATATTTTGAGCCTCCCCTGAAAAAGATTCGAAGTTCACTGAATGAATTTATGTCCCGAAAATCCAAATGAAATTATGTTCGAAAATCTAATTTAGTTTTGAGGACCTTTCACAGTTTTGCAGAAATACTGAATTGTAACTAAAATAAGTGTTTGAACACTCGCTCATCCTACTTGCACACATGAACATGAGGTTTAATATTGCACTAGTTATACGCTCGAATTTTATATCGTCGTATTCTTTTCACAGCATAAAATAACGTTATGGCAACAGTTTAATGAGAAACATCAGTGGCGTAGGAACTTTGTACAAATAGGGGGACCCGGGGCACATTGTGGAAAATTAGTGGTGAGGATTTTTTCATTCATTTAGGAGGTTTCCTTCATAGTGTTGCAATTTTCTCAAACAAGAATATACAATAGAGGCATACCAAAAGATCACCTATTCTTTAATCCAGTTAAAATAATTTTTACTAGATATACTTGATACGCAGAAACTTATTTTATGGACGATCCCGAATACGATATTCAAATTTAAGTCTTCTCCCACTCCCATTTGCCAAAAGATAAAAGTTCTTTCTGTTGGTTTGCTAGAAAAGTCTTTACAAATCTCTTCCAAATAAATTTTCAAGGCAGCCTCTTTATAAATACGTAATAGCATCAAGTAATTGAGTATTTTGTAGTAAACCTTTAAGACCTCCTTTCTTTCTGGCAATCGAGAGGGTTTGAAACGATGAGAAAAAAATTAAGGCACCCAAGTGTGCCCACCGTCTCTTCTCTTTGTTGTTTATTGTGTGAATTTCCTAAAAAAAGTAGACTTTATTTTTTAATTCAACAATGTATCGTAAATAGATATGGTGCGAGAATTACTCCCGGGCGAGCGGAGCCCGTCGGAAATATTCTAGGGGTAGCCACAGCTTCCCTACCTCCCCCACTTCCTACGCCTATGAGAAACTTAGTAACTACAGTGTGAATGTGCTCTAATTTATCTTTCTGCATCACAAAGAGAGACTGAGAAAAAAAAGTATATCAGCCCCTCTATTATTCACTTCCATTTACGGCCCTGCAAGTATACTGCATTCATAATTTAAACTATGCCTAAGAGTATAATTTCTGTTTATATAAGGAGCTGAAGATAAAAGAAGGTAGAGAGATCAATGAGACATACCAGCAAAGAGGGCAATTGGACAAGTCCAATTCTTATTTTTTAATAAGATGATCGTAAACTGCTAATATGCAAATATTTTTAAAGGGAAGTATATTAATTATAACACTGAAAATATATTCATTTACTTCAAAATATAAATCAGAGCCGTAGCTAAGAGAGCGCTATAGGCGGCTCAGCCCCCCCCCCCCCTAAAATAATTTGAGCTCCCCTGGAAAAGATTTCAAGTTCACTTAATGAATTTCTGCTTCGAAAATTCAAATGAAATTCTGTTCAAAAATCAAATTTAGCTTTGAGATCCTTTTTAAGCTTTTGAAGAATTACTAAATTGTATCTAAAATAAGTAGTTAACACTCCATCATCCTAGTTGTAAATATGAAGCTAACATGGTATTTAATTTTGCACCAGTTATACATTCAAAATTTTCATCATCCTATACTTTTCTTAGTATAAAATGAAGTTATTACAACAGTTTGATAAGAAACATTGTACCCACAGCGTAAATATGCACTAATGTATCTTTCTGTGCCAGAAAAAAAAAATGTGGAACAGAAAAAAAGATTGACCCCCCCCCCCCCCTATAGATCACTTCTAGCTACGGCCCTGATATAAATTGAATGGGCGATTTCTTAATAGGGTAGATGTGCCAGCAATGGGCCACCTTCCAGTAATGGGCCACCTCGCACTTTTTGGTTTATAAAAAAATAATAAATAATAGTTAAGCTTTTATTATTTTTTTCTGAACTCTACCTTACATGCTTTATAAGCTGGATTAATTTTTTACACTTTTCGTCAAAACAATTAGGAAGCAGAAAATAAAGTTTCACAGTTTTTCTGTTTTTCACTGAAAATCTTAATGAACATGCTAAGAGCAGACTTTACTTACTTAGCTTTATATCTTTTTCATTTTTCTGTAAAAATTGAATGTTTTTGTTTGGTTAGCAATATAAAACATTGAATTTAATATACCAGTGGCTATTTACAAAATTTTATTTATTTTTAAGATTTTAGGAGGGGTGGTCCATTACTGGATTGCTTATTTCGTGATTTGCCAGTAATGGACCACCCAAGTGACCAATACTAAAAGTGTAATTTCAGTAGTGATAAAATATTTTGATTTAACTGAAAACTAAATAAATTTAATACTTAAATTTTACTTACTAGAATTTAATAAAGACAATTTCTTTATAAATGCAGTCAAGTTTCTCTATAACGAAACTCCATACATCGAATTTCTCTATATAACGAATTTTTAGTAGGAATGTTCCCCTTTTCCCATGATTACATTAAAAACAGTCTCTATATAGCGAAATATCTATCTCCATATAACGAATATTTTTATAAAATGTTCTTTATTCAGTTGTAAAAAAATACTTCGAAATCACTTGAAATCAAATTTCCATCTCTTATTCCTAATTTATCGTTCAGTGCTGAGTTTTTTTTATATTACTCCTCTGCTTGAATTTTCTTGTTCCTTAAGTCCAACAAATTCATCAACCCCCTCCTTTCACACTCCTTTCAACATCCTTCTCAAAACAGTGTTAATTGAATAGTTATACATATAAAAACGGGATCAATGGGGGTAATTGAAGAAAAAACAATTTACAATTGCTTCAAAAAGGCCGAATTTTGTATACAAGAGGATAAGCGGATTCTGAGGAAGAAGAAGATGCGACTTACGCAGACATAAAAAGAACAAGTTGGAAATTGCACGTGAACGTAGCAAATGAGGTGCGTTCGTACGATAACGAAGTTTTAAAAATATTCAGATCTTGCTTTTATAATAAATAGTACTTCGGATACAGTATATTGGTTGAAATTCTGTAAATATACAGGAATAGTAATTCTTATTACACCTCAGCAACGTATATCTTATTCATAAAATGTGAAATAGTTGAATATAATTAAAACGCGTACCAAACCATGTTTCCCTGTATAGCTTTATATAGTGGAATACTTTTGTGTAGCCCTGTAATTTAATAATAAAAATTCTTTGCGTCACAGATTGTACAGAATGCATATTTTAGTATATATTTCATAGATTCATGCCAATTCTATTATGTTCGAATGAGTGTAACATCATTAAAATGCATTTGAAACTTCTTCCCCATTGACCGTAATGTAACGGAATCCTTTTGATTGTCCCTGTAATTGATCTATGCATCCGATTTTCATAACATTTGAAATGACTCGACAAAATTACGCAATAATTATATGTTTTAAATTTCAAACGATTAAAATGAATTTAAAACTTTTTTTCCCCATTGACCGTAATGTAACGGAATCCTTTTGAATGTCCCTGTAATTGATCTATCCTTCCGATTATCATAAAATTTGAAATGACTCGACAAAATTATGTAATAATTATGTATTTTAAATTTCAAACGATTCGGTTGGATAGTTTTCCGTTGTTATATGCGGACAGACAAACGGACAGATAGACTGTCAGACAAACGGACAGATAGATGGACAGACAGACGGACTGAACGACAATTATAGGTGCTATCTATTTACATAATTACGAACGCACCTAAAAAAAATTATGTTATTTTTTGTAGGGTGGCCCATTACTGGAACATAGGCGGTCCATTACTGGAACATAGGTGGCCCATTACTGGGCATTTGGGTGTTTAGACATATTTCTGTTATTTAAAATGAAATTTTTATTTCTATTGGGAAATGTAACTGTGGGATTAGTTAAATATTGTTGAAAGATTAATCTAATATGAAAAAAATTGGAATACAATAATTATAACTATTAATAAAAAAATTATTTTTTAGAGAAATTCCTTAAGGTGGCCCATTACTGGCACATCTACCCTATCGTCTCTAACAATCCTGAATTATTCTTCCAGTGATGAAGATACTAGAATTTGATATTGAAGCACAGACATTATCATCCTACAATCATTGTTAGATTATAAATATAGCCAACACAAGACAATTTGTTTGTTACATTGTTTTATAGTTGTCTCGTTCCTCCCTGTTAGTGGGGAGGTACAGGACACATTTTGAAATTTACAATTTCTTTAATTATAAAATTGTTTCTTTATTGTTCAAGACACTAGAAAGTGTTTCATTTTGTATTCTACAAATCGAAATTTTTGTTTTTGTGTCAAGCAAAAATGATTTTCTCATTTTAGTAAAAGGTGTCCCATTTCTCCCCAATACATAGAACCTATTTAAAACCCACTTAAAAAACTAAATTTATGTGGCCAAATTTTTTTCTCACTTTGCAGATTTTCTACATATAAAGAAGGGTTGGGTTTCTGATGTCAGAAACTGGTTTTTGACATGACAAGCGTCAAAAACTGGTTTAAACCGTCAAAAACTGGCTTAAACTGTCAAAAACATGTAATGCGCTTTGAAACATTTTAAGAATAGGAGGGAAACATTGAATAAGTCTTAATGATTCAAGTATTTTTTTGTTTAACATTAATTACTGTAATTTTATAATTACAAAAAAGTTTAAATTATTTTAATTGCAATAAAACATTTGTTTTTTAGAATGTTCAAACCGAAGAAAATGATTTTGTACATTTAATAATCTGGATCAGTTTTACCCCGCAGCATCCTGTAGCACACAACCAATTTAGCACATTTATTTACAATCAATCTATTTCTGAGTTAAGAGTGTATGAAGTCAAAGTTAGAAAATACTCTCTCAATTGATGCTGAGCTAGCAGGGCTTGATAACAGAAACATTAATAGTTGAGCAAGTGGCAGGCCAAATTTTCAGATTTATGACAGATTTTTTTAAGGAAATGATACTATACAATACAGTAGTAGTGAATTTTTAATATTACATCTGATGTTGTATATATGCGACAGATTTTTAATGTGAAATTTTACAGATCTGCGTAGAGTTCGGGGTTTTTGACAAGAGGTTTTTGACATGATGGTTTAAACCGGATAAAAACGCACGTTATCAAAAACTTGCCAACCCTGATATAAAGTTAATATTAGTGTGATCCTTTAAAGAAAACTTCTACAATGTATACAGGGTGAGTAATAAATATCGAAACAATAGGCTATCTCTTTAAATATTGCCCCTAGACCCATACTTCCAATCGCAAAAATTCATTAAAAAAGGTGTCATATATGATGGCATAGGTTGCAACTCCATGGGGGGGGGGTCTATTTTAAAAAAATACGAAAATTAAATTTTTATACGCCCCCGTAGGGCTAAATTCCCAATCAGGAAATTATTCCTTATACATTTTTGAATTAACAAAAAAAATTTCATCTCCATATCTATAAATCTGAGATATTTAAATCCAAAATTCGCGACTTGCACCACTTAACCAAGCCTCTAAACGAAGAGTTTGACTCATTTTGAAGGAAGAAAGGGATCATCCACATATTGTCCATTTTTAAATGTCGATTTAAGACAATGACTCTCCTTTTGACACAAAAAGCAGCTTAGAAGTATAAAGCTAAACCTGCTTTCAAAATTTCCTTCTAATGTGCACTAGAAGTCAGGGGGGGGGGGGGGGGTCGAAATACCTCGGTCCGGTCCCAAACTGATACATAGAAAAAGTTCGGCCCGGCCTGAAAAAAGATAAAATCATAGCCCGGCCCGGCTTCACTGAATTTCTACATAGTTTTATGCATCAATATGAATAAAAATTGTTCCTATAAGTGAGTTCTGACTAAAAATACTTATTATAGCTTTCTTTTTTCATGTTTATAATTTTTATTTTCAAAGAAACGCAAAAAGCTTCGATATATTTGTTTTATTAATGAATCGCTATTTATACGTAAATGTTTTACTTTTCCTTTAATATCGTTTGCAATACAGTTAGTAAGAGCATTTAAGATGGAATCTCATGGGAAAGATAAAAATGCGCTATAGACAAGTTCCTTTCTTAGGAGGCATAAATGCAATCTATTTTTTTTTTTTTTTCCCCAAGTATCATATTTACTGCATGGATATTTTCCGTATAAGAAAGAATTGCGTCATAAGCAGATTCGTTTTCGCTGATTTTACTTTATTTTTCGTTAAACCTTATATCCTTAAAAAAAATGAACTTTACAGTTTTTATTGTATAATAATGACGATTTTAAAATACATGCACTTTCTGTAAAAATTTTTGGGCTGCGGAAATTTTACTTATTTTTGCACGGATTAGACTAGTCAAAGACGATAATTTTAATACGGATTCTGTCGAGACGGAACTGAAAATTTAGCCACATGCAAAACTAGGAAGAAGGATAGATATTTTTATTTCTAATTTATGCTTAATTATTATACCTACATAAATATTCTTTAATCATTTTTTTGACATAGACGATTATTTATTACAAATTTGTTTATGTAATCTAAAATTAATCGCCCTATAAATGAATATTTTAGTTATACGATCCGTTAGAATTAAAGGTATGCAAAGATAGGTTTGCCTTTTTCACTTCGTTAATTGATAGCCAAATGTGACAGCACTACTTGGCGTTTATTTAAATTTTTACACTATTTCCTACTTAACGGTTTTTTTTTTTTTTTTTTTTTTTTAAGATTAGCGTTTTGGCTTAACATGGATGTATGTTTCTCATGTTTTAACTTACTTTAGAGAGTCACTTCGCCTCTGATCTTCCCAGTGTTGAATTCAGGGTGTGGCCCGAGGGGGGGGGGGGACATTCCCCCCGGAGCAATAAAATGCCCCCCCCCGGAAAATTAGAAATTTTGCGTTTTAAATGGTGAAATAGTACGATCCCCCCTCGGAACCACTGAAGTCACCCCCCGGAAGAAAGGTGTAAAAATTATGATTATTATAATCTGAATTCAACACTGGATCTTCCTGTTAGCAACAGCTAAAGGATTTTTACTGCGTAAGGGGGTGGACACCACTAAATGCTTTCTATTTCGTAAAATAAAGTTTTTTCCATGGATATATGTACTGAATTATTGCTTGATAGACATCTACAGGAAACGATTCCTTGGATTTTTGCTCACAATGTTTCTGCATTTTGATTTACGATCACAAATTATTTCTTTTTCAAGAAGTTCTTTTTTAAAAAAAATCAGCTTTTAGCTTTTCTATAACAACCAACCATTAGCGATCCCATAATCTAATCGCATTCATTTTTCTGCAATTTTTTTATTTTTTTTTTTTTTTTATTTTTTTTTTTTTTTTAAGCAATAGGTATTTTTGAACAGGACGTCAAAGTTGGCGTTTTGAACTGCATATCCAGAAGAAAACAGAAAAACCGCTTACAAAAGGAGCGAGGGATGCATGATCATCAGGTCGAAATCACCAATAGCTTGATAGATAATTTAATTATCATAAGCTCGATTCGAAATCGCTATCATAGTCGGGCTTTTCAGTTTTTGCATCTTTTTGTTGAAAAATGAATTTGGAATTGTATCAAAACGTTTTCCGCTTATTGGGCAGAGCAGTTGACAGGGTTGGGTTTCTGACGTCAGAAACTGGTTTTTGACATGACAAGCGTCAAAAATTGGCTTAAACCGTCAAAAACATGTGATGCACTTTAAAACATTTTAAGAACAGGTGGGGAAACATTGAATAAGTCTTAATGATTTAAGTAATTTTTTATTTAACATTAATTACTGTAATTTAATAATTACAAAAATGTTAAATTATTTTAATTGCAATAAAATATTTTTGTTCTTTAGAATGTTCAAACAGAAAAAATGATTTTGTACAGTTAATAATCTAGATCAATTTTACCCCGCAGCACCCTATAGAACATAACCAATTTAGCAAATTTGTTTACACCCAATCGATTTCTGAGTTTAGAGTGCATGAAGCCAAAGTTAGAAAATACTCTCAATTGATGCTGAGCTAGCAGGGCTTGATAGCAGAAGCATTGCTAGTTGAGCAAGTTTGGAGGCAGCCCAAATTTTCAGATTTATGACCTTTTTTCCGGAAATGATAATATACAATACAGTAATAGTGAATTTTTAATATTACATCAAATGTTGTATATGTACAATAGATATTTAATGTGAAATTTTACAGATTAGTGTAGCATTTGAGGTTTCTGACGGGGTTTTTGACAAAAGGTTTTTGACACGACGGTTTAAACCGGATAAAACCGCACACTGTCAAAAACTTGCCAACCCTGGCAGTTGAGAGCGGTCTTAAATTACTAAAACACTTTAAAATCATTCACTAGAAAATTTACAATTGTAAAGTTATGAAATTTTGTATATCGTACAGAACAAATGTTATTCTTTAAATGTTATCTTTTATTAATATTTGCAACATTACCTTTCTTGTTATTCGGAAATTTTAGTTGAAATTTCTGAATTTTATTTACTTGGAAATACTGGCACCAAACGGCTGAAACTTATGGCCGACTGATTTCCTTGGGCTCATGCTGAATCATGCTCAAATATTTTCAATCAAGTCTTAATTACAAGCCAAATTATTAAGTAATTTCTATCTTGTTACTTCTTTCCTTCTAATTTTTTCTGTTTTTTTTTTTGTCATTAGATTGAATTTTAATTTGTATCCATTTATCTGAAAACAGCTGTCATGTGGGTTCAGAATGAATTCAACCAATGAGTGTTGCACGATAGTCAGATTTATTAAACTTTGTATCATAGACAAACATAGTCGTAAAACAGTCAAATCTGAAATTTAAAAAATTTTCACAAAATTGGCTGAGATATAACCATTTGAAAATTGGTCATTTTTACCAAATGACGGCCATCTTAAAATCTTATCGATGTCTATAAATGGCCATAGCTTGACAACTTATGGCTCAAATTCTACGTTTCGGGTACTAATTTGAGCTATTGGTACTAAGAATGTATATTTTACATCAAAACAATAGCAAATTTCATTTCTTTACTCTTTATTATGCGCGAACAAAGTATCACCCCCCCCCCTCCTCAAAAAAAAAAAAAAGGGCCGACTGTAATGGCCCTTAAAAAAATGAATCGGCATAATTTTTTTAAAAACTTGGTAAAAATATTACTCTTGTGTGCTTTAAATAAAGAAAAATGGAGAGGTAAAATTTGTTGTTTTAATGTAAATGCTTTTTTATACACAAGGTGTCATTAACCAAATAATGATCATTTTAGAATCTAAGTTTTCCTAATTTAAGAAATAATGGTTAAAATAAAATTTTCATGCTATGTACGAGAACAATCTATTGTCCCATTCCTCCCACTGTCCCATTCCACCCCATTCTACCTATGTGTAAAGTAAATCCTCATTTATATGTAATGCATTGATAGATATTTTATAATTATATAATATTACTTATTTTCTTATCTTTTTCAGTGTAATTTTTTTTTCAATTGTGTACTGTTTTTGGGGGGGAGGGGGGGGGGATTCCTACAAAATTAGTACAAATGAGGTTTTGAATATACTTTTACATTTAGATATTAGAAAATTTTATTTAAACATGATTTCTTAAATTAGGAATACTTACAAGGAAGGTCTCCATTGGGGGCATACTCAGAATTTTTTGAAAAAAATACGAATTAAACTACTCATGTAGGTAATAAAGGATCAGTGAAAATTAGCGGCGGAATTACATTATTAGATATGTAAAAAAATAAAATAGTTTGGAATAATTGGCGTGAAAAGCTGAAAGCGACGCGGGATTTGGCGTACAGTGCATTTCCTCGCCAAAAGCAGACGATTTTAACGAATCTGAAAATTGATTTCAATTGACTTCACTGTTAAAAATCTGCAGCATTTACTGCAACGTCACTCCACTACTTTTAAAGAATATCTCTCTTCTGACCAATGAGAATGCTCCATAGCACCGTGAATTGACCGTGTCATACACTGTTAAAAATCTGCTGCATTTTGTTGCAACGCACTCCTCCGCTTGTATATAATATCTCTATTCCAACCAATGAGAAAGCTCCATTTTTTCTATACAAGCAAGGGAGTGCATTGCAAAAAAATGCAGCAGATTTTTAACAGTGTATTTTTCAATTTGGAACAATTTTAATCAATTTAAATTGTGTTTTTAAATGATAAAATATATTAATTTCATTTTGTTTAAGTACGTATAAACGTATGTGACAAAATTACACTTAAAGTAAAGTAAAAATGCAAAACTAAAATTACTTAAACTAAACTTATTTAAATAAATTGAACATAGAAAGTTTTTTCTTTAAAAAGTATTCGAAGCGTAAAAGCGTATTTTTCAAACTTTTTTTTCGCCAACCGGAGATAAATCGCCAAATAAACGAAATTTTTATTTTTTTTTTACGGACGTTATAAGGAGATTCCGCCGAAATGTTTTTTATAAACATGTATAACTATATGAGAAGAACATTCTGTAATTTTTTCAGATTTTTCTGAGTATGCCCGTATGGAGACCTTCCTTGTTAGATTCTAAAATGATCATTTGGTTAATGACATCTTATGTGTAAAAAAGTTTATTTTAAAACAACAAATTTTACCTCTCCAATTTTTTATTTAAAGCACACAGATGGAGCAATGTTTTTATCAAGTTTCAGGAAAATTCATGATGGATTTTTTTTTTTTTTTTTTTTTTTTTTTTTTTTTATAGACCATTACAGTCCTTTTTTAAGGTAATATTTTCAGTTTGCACAGAATAAAAAGTAAAGAAATTAAAATTTACTATTGTTTTGATGTAAAATATGCATTTTTTTTAAGCCTTTAAATTGGTTGCCAGAAAAGTAGAATTTCAGCCATTACTTGTGAAGTTTACGGCCATTCATAGATATTGTTAAATTTCGAAGATGCTCGCCATTTAGTAAAAATGGAGTTTTCAAATGGCTGTATCTCAGTTAATATTGTGAAAATTATTTTTAAATTTCAGATTTGAGTGTTTCACGACTATGTCTGTCTATGATAAAAATTTTAAAAAAATCTGACTATGGCTGTATAATTAAAAGTATGAAAACATAGAAAACTGGGTGTAGGAAACAGGGCTGCTGGCTTTAAGCCAGGGCGATTTAAACCGGCCGGCTTTTTCTGGTTTAAACCATTTGAAAAAGGCCTGATTTTTTTTTTTTTTTTTTTTTTAAGGAAAAGCCGGCTTTTAATAACTGTTTTTCTTTTATAAAACTATGCTTAAAATGAAATGTATTATTAATTAGTAACTATTTAATTACTGTTGTCATAAAAATGAACTGTAATAAATTGTCAATTAAAATATAAGTGAATTGATAGTAGAAATGTTTTTGTGACCAACAAATGGGAAGAATGTTTATTAGAAAATTTGTACAATAAATTTTTTTTGAAGTAGTTCAAATGATTTTTACCAAATACCAATCATTTGACTAAATTTCAAATATCAGTACTACACTGATCTTGTTCCAAACAATAACTATTTGTTGAAATTTTATTTTAAATTCCCTCTTCCGTATCTATACCCTTTTAAGCGTAAATGAGTTAGTTCCTGGAATCTTGATAATCCAGTAACTTGATAGACTAAACCCTAAATCTCTCCTAATTCGAGGAATTTGATGATGAGAAAGTTTGCTGTTGACCCAAATAAATTCCTTACCTTTTAATGTGGAAAAAGATTTAGGAAGGAACAAGAATAAAATATTTAGTCATTCTATATGGAAGCAAAGAGAATATTTACAAACATTTCTATTAACCACTTTACCACAACACTACATTTTTATCATAGTGATCATCGCAGGAACATTTATAGTAATATAGGCTAATCATATCATGGACCTGTTAAACAGAGACCAATCAGATTGGCCGAGGTCATGTGTACAGCAGGAGATATAAGGAACAGGCAGGTATTTCTTACCATTCCACCCAGCAGTAATTCAACCAACACTACGTCAGTTGCTCTTTCCTTATAAGAAAAAACAAATGAAGAAAAAGGGATGTAAGGTAAACTCTAAGTCGGAATCAATCAGGACTGAGAAAATTGTTCACAGTAGATGATCAAATTTTACACTATCTATGGATTCACAAGGACTTGAAAAACCTTTCCAAGCTAGACAAATTTCCATCTTACTCAATCTGGCTTAGATAATTTACTGTACTTTGAAAGATAAATATAAAAGCTATGACAAAATTATTTAATTTTCTTATTTTTAAAGTGGAATGCTGCCTTGTAAACTTCTTGCATAAACAAGTGACTATTTTTATTTAAATAAACCTCCAAATAAGGGACACTCCGAATAAGGGACACCTCTATTTAAGGGACAAAACTTCCGGTCCCAGTCCCTTTATATAGGACGTGTAATGTATTTACCTCTGAATAAGGGACACTCTATTTAAGGGACACTTGAAAATGAGATTAAAAGGATTGGCTTTTGAATTTCAGATAATGAAGTAGTCTGAGATGAAAATGAAAAAACAGATTTTTGTGAATTTATGAAACTGACAGTCATGTTAAAACAAAGGCATACGACACAATTGACAAGCATTTATTTACCCACAATTTTGATTCGAATTCAGTTCGTATCCCCATTGAAAGCAATGCTGTAAATTATGAGGATGATTCTGAAAGTGAGGAATAAAAGAACTTTACAGATGTTTAAGGCTATTCTCAAATCCAAAAGGGCAAATTTCATGACAAAAGTTTTAATTTATTTTTATTCAGAAAGGCATGAAACTAGCAGGCGTTATTGTTCAGTGTCAACTATGTAATCAAACTGTTTTTTTTTTTTTTTTTTTTTTTTTTTTTAGTTTAAAAAAAAAATAAATAAAATAAAAATAACGCAATAAATCTTTTAGGCGATATTGTCAACATAGGTGTTTTGAACCGAATTTATATGCAAAAGAAGAATGAGTAATTCAAGAAGGGGTGAAAAATGTCTGTCACATGTTAAAAATCACTTATAACTCAATAGGTAATTTATTCAAAACTTAAAAACACAGTTTGATTTCAAATCGCTTCCATAGTCAGAAGCTCCAATTTTATACCTTTCCGTTAAAAAGGGAATTTGCAAATGTGTCAAAACGTTTTCTGCTTACTGAGCTGAGTAGTTGAGAGATTTGTAGTCTTAAAATACACAAAACAGTTAGTGATTTTTTGTAAATACTGCTGAAAAGGAAGAACTAAAATCTATAACTAAGGTAAATGAACACTTGAAAAATTTATAGTGAAAATTTGAAATTTGCAAAACAATCATTTTTGACTGATTACTTCAAGTATGATTCTTTTAAATATTTTTATACTTTTTGCATGCATACAGTTTGCATAAAAAATACAAATCATTTAATGATTTAGTAATCAATTAAAAGTTTTAATTAATTCTCTATACCTTTTGTGTCTGATTAACATATTTTATACACCTTGGGTACATTTTAAACTTCACCTTTAATGTATTGTTATTTTCATATCCTTCAGGACGATTAATTAAAAAAAATGATAAAAACTCTGAATAAGGGACACCTCTATTTAAGGGACAAAAGTTCCGGTCCCATAGGTGTCCCTTATTCGGAGGTTTCACTGTACTAATACTCATATATGCTAGGAGCCATTGTTCAAGTAAAGTATTTTATAAATAGTATCATTTTGTATATCATTTATTTGAATATAATTCTTATACATAACATGAAAATAACTTAACTAAGCATAGGATGTGCCATAGTATAGGTGTCTGTTAATCATATTGGCTATTTATGTTTATGTGATACATTATTAACTGGCTATAAAAGTGAACATCTGAAACATGATTTTAAATTAAATTCATAAAATTTGTTTTAATTCACATAAAATGGCCATTAGTAAGGTAAATTAACAAAGGAAGTTATTAAAAACAAATATTAATATATACACTGGAAAAAAGTCAATAAAAGCCGGCCGGCCTGGCCTTTTTTAGAAAAAGCCGGCTTTTTTGCAGCCCTGGCAGGAAAACATAATGCTTAAATCTACGAGTCAACCACTAGTGGTATTCATTTTTACTTTCTTTTATCTTCAATTGAAGAAAGTATTGTAATCGAAATTTTTTCGACTTCCAGTTTTCGACGGATTTACGTTTTAAGGGTCAGAGATTCCAAAAAACATGTTTTTACAAAATGTCTGTCTGTCCGTGTGTAGCCATTCTACCATCAAAAAGTGTGTAAAGTTATACACAGAATTGAACCAAATTTTTTGTGAATGTTTTTGGCTGTGGCAAGCAGGTCCTCCTTAGTTCTGTTTTGAAGTATACCGCCGGAAGGGGGCGCTGCAATCGCGATTTTTGTGCCATTTTCAATATTGTACAGACTAAAAATATATGAAGTTATGCATCGATTTGAACCAAATTTTTTGTGTAAGTGTATGGCTAGTTGATCCTACCTGAATTTGAAAAAAAAAAAATCCGCCGGAAGGGGGGCTGCAATAGAGAATTTTATCCCATTTTCAATATTGCACCATCTAAAAGTGTATGAAGTTAGTTCTAGAACTGAACTAAATTTTTTGTATATGATTATTTTTTGGTAAGGCAAGTAGGTCCTTCCTGAATTTGGAAAAAAAAAAAAAAAAATCTGCCTATCATTCTATTGTCCGTCGGCTCGTGCAGAGACAGAAATTAGTTTTTACTCCGATTAATTGACTGAAGCAGAAATTTAAGACGAAAATCGAAGTTGGATTGGTATTGAATTAAAATTATTAAAGCATTAAAATGAGTAACATTTTTTTAAAAATATAAGTGTACGTATGAAATAGAAGAAAGTTTTGGGATTAGCACATCCAACTAGTTGACATATGCACCACTTTGCTTCCGGCAGACATGGATGATTTGATCCCCTATTACTACTCTTCCATAAAATAAATTTTTCGTGCGATCCAGTGTTGAATTCAGACATTTTTCTCCGGGAGGGACATCTGTGGCTCCGGTGGGGACACAATAGAGTTCTAGGGGGGGGGGGGGGGATTGCACTTTTCACCATGAAAAATACAAAATCTCAAATTTTCCGGGGGGGGGGCATTCGATAGATCCGGGAGGAAATGTCCTCCCCGGGCCATGTCCTGAATTCAACACTGGTGCAATCGGCTCTTGGACTATTATGGGCTGTTATTTTTACAACTGTCGATACGAAGACTGATATTTGCCAAATAGTTGTTGAAATTGAGAGATTATTTCCTCATGATCTTAAAACACTTTATAACTAGTTGATTGACTTCCTAAGTACCTGATATAAAAACTCGCTACACCAAGGTTGCTAAGTTAATCTTTGACTTTCGGAGAACTAGCCTAGTTTCTCTTATCGAAAACAGATCATATAATTACTAGACTAACTGCCACTTAGAATCAGTTTACGGCTGTCCTTGATTGTTCATACATTTGCAGCGTGAGTAATTTTTTATTTGACTGATTTTTTACAAATTACTGATGAAAGTCAAATTTAGCTTCGCTGATAGTCTTGAGTTCTCATGTCATACCATTCAAAATGCTTAAATTCCTTAGCCTAAAAACTCCAGAAAAAAAAAAAAGGATAACTAACGATATCGGTAACTTCTCTGAAAGATCGAATACAACTGCTAAACAAACCACGGGTACTAGTGCTGCTACAATTAATAATTAACTATTCCTGAAACTTCTTCAGGCCCGTAACTAGATGGGGGCAAGTGGGGTTGAGCTCCCTCTAATAATTTCAATATTTTTTACTGTGTTTTACAAAATGTATATTTTAACTGTCCTCAAGGAAAAACAAAAAAAGTGGGAGGGAGGGGGGGGGTTCTTTCTCCCCCCCCCGGGAGAAAGAAACTAAACTTCACTTGTAGATCTTTTAACTGCCTTGAATTCAATAAAATATTCCAAACATGTTTCTTTCATAATCCTATTACAGTCGACTCTCGTTAATTCGAACTCGTCGGGACCACAAGAAAAGTTCGAATTACCCGAAGTTCGAATTACGGAAAATATGAAATAAAAACATGCTTAATATGGTATTATTGCAAGTGAATTAATGTTAGTGTTTTTTAAATATATTTCGTCTGTTATCATTAGAATATGACTTAATAATAAATTAGAATATATAAATACATAAATTAAATGATTAGAAGCAAGCACAATGGGAGAAAAAATTGAGATGTCACTAATGGACAAACGGGGCACTAAGAAAGTGGATATCAAATGCATTGGATTATATGTATACTTGTTTGGGACAATTTTCATAAAAATCAAAGAAAGTTATTCAAATGATCCGTGAAAAAGAAAAGAAAAATGAAAATTCGGGATTCTCGTTAGTTCGAATAAAACGAACTCTATAGAAAATGAGTTCGAATTAGTGAAAGTTTTTAACATTATTCTGCCATTGAAAATTTCGGGACTTCATGTTTAGTTCGAATTAAGCGAAGATTCGAATTATCCGATTTCGAATTAACGAGAGTCGACTGTAGATCAGTTGTTTTGTGTTATCTTGCTTGCGGCAAAGAAATTTGTGGTACAATTCGGGAAACGCGTTCTAGATCGGAGCATTTCTTTTCTCCTAAAAAATTAAATCCAGATCAGGGCCGTTGCTAAAAGTGAACAATAGGGGGGGGGGGACTCGAGAATGTAGGGGGGCTCATATTTTTTTCCTCTCTCTCTGACGCAGAAAGACAAATTAACGCATATTCACACTGTAAGTACAATGCTTCTTATTAAACTGTTGTAATAACATCATTTTATATAAGAAAAGTATATGAGGATAAAATTTTGAGCCTATAACTGGTGCAAAATTAAACATGTCAGCTTCATATGTACAAATAGGACGAGGGAGTGTTAAAACACTTATTTTAGATACAATTTTGTAATTCTGCAAAACTGTGAAAAGGTCTCAAAACTAAATTAGATTTTTAAACAGAATTTTATTTGAATTTTCGGAACAGTTTCATTTAGTGACCTTGGAATCTTTTCCAGAGGGAGGGGGGGGGGCTGAGCCGCCTGTAGCTCCCCCTTAGCTACGGCCCGATCCAGATGCTCTAAAGAGCTACCATATGTTTTCATCGCGTCGGTCACTTCATGATAATTTTAAAGCAATGATCTTACACAGGATGAATGGAAATAGGCATCTTTGTCCTGCTGATCGGCATTTAGAGAATCAATGGGGTAACGTCTTCACTAAATGTAGTTACTGAAAACACTTGTTTCTAAATTTTAATAATTTGCCTGTTGTCAATGTATATTTGACTTAGATTTAGTTAATGATGAAATATCACTTGCAAAATAAATGTTTGTTGAAGGAAATTAGTAGGATAAAAAAAATGTCAATTTATACAAATAAGAAAAAAAAATGCTTGAATACCAGTAATTGTTTCATGCTATGGATAACCCAAGGATATATGTAAGGCAGAAGGGCCTATTTTGTAAAAAAAAGGTGTTTTATAAATGTGCAAACCATTTTTTTTTCAATTCGCCATATAACAATAAAAAACATTACGCGAAAAAGCATGATTAAGGTTAAGTTTATTTTAATATAACAAAAATATTTTCAATTATTTTTGTATGTTTTTTTTTTTTTTTAATCTAATGCAAGCTTAAATCTTCTACTTTCTGACACATTTGCGAAACAGATTTTATTAATAAAGGCATACAATTTGCAGATATGGTTATAACAGACTCAAAGTATTAAACTGCTTAACTGATTTTTGTGTTTCATAAGGCTGTTTACAAATCTAAACGAACTAGTTTCTAACATATTTTCGACACTTTTTTTTTATTTAAAAACATTTTCGGTAATCCAGACAGTACAGAATCGAACAGCGTTTTGCGTTTTTCTATAACAGAAAATAAAAATATAATCTGGTCAAAATATAACTGCAAATTTGACATTCTAAAGGGTGTCCTCCGTGGAGGGTCTTTCTAAGGGATGTAAGAGAATGGGAAACGACATTCCATTCTTATGCGCATGAAGGCGAGAAGCTGAAATTTTTAATCAAATGGGAAGAAAATTACTTTTTGAATGCATCATGAAACTGAATGAAAGAAAGGCATTTTTAAGACTCTTGTAAACTGGAGAAAAGCTAAATAAATATTTGCCGACATTATGTAAAAACTGTTCATTTATTTCGAAAATTGGCGATGATGCCCTTGTGTTTTTTCCTTTTTTTTTTCTTTTTTTTTTTTTCATAATGAGATTGGATTAATTTCAGGAAAAAACATGCGAAACGTATTCGAACAAATCTACGTTAAAAGCACAGGTACCTTTTGAAACCATTTCTTCAACTTTGAATAATATTATAATATATGCGGGAGCACAATATTTAATACTAAAAATTAAATAAAATTTATTTTTAAATTTCCAATTTTATTTGTTCATGGCACACAATATGTTGTCAAAAACAGGTAAGAAGATTGCACCTTTACAGTACTTTGGACATCGTGTAACACTGCGAAAAAGTTATCTTAACCCTTTACTTAACTCTGTTTGCTTAATTCATTCTACACTAACTTATTTTTAAATTTTTATTTTTTTAATCAAAGACACGCGTCGATGTATCTCTTAACAGCGGCTGATTTGGCCTTAAAAATCTCCAATCAAAGGAAAATCAATTGAAACCCGTTTACAATGAGATCACCACTTTTCTTTAAATTATAAATCGATCTTTTCAAAACTGTGGAAATTAGTACGCTTTTAGAATATATGGGGTGTTAGAAAGGGGGTTGGTGAGCGTAGCTCGCAGGGCTCAGAGCCCCTAGTATTACAAATTTTGTTAAAACATCAAACAGAATTACCCATACAACTTCAAACGGGTTTTTCTCCATGTTCAATTTTCGTCACTTTATTGTTTTAAAAATGAGATTTTTATTTGAGATAGGTATTTAAATTTTTTATGTGTTTTTGATTATACGTGTGATAAATCTGGGCATGGAATTAGCTTTAGAGTTTTTTATTTATTTATTTTTTTTTAATTAAATGTAATATATTTATCTGAAATTCCATGCGTAGCCTTACGTAATACACCTTTTGAAAATCTCAAATAAAATATTAGGCAAAAATATCAATATTTAAGGGTAGGGGTGGGGAGGGTCCGGAACACAAATATGTGCAAATTTTCTAAAAAAATTATTGCATTCTTTCATATTTAAAATTACGTTTAAACCATGTTTCTATCTTAATTAGGAGAGAAAATGTTATTGTTTTAGTTTTTCAGAATCTAGCTTTGTAGCAATGGTTGTCATAGATAACTTCCTGTAAAATGCATTTCTCTTGAAGATGGGTTTTTTTCACAATTTCCTGGATTTAAATTGTTATAACTCAGCAACCATTAAAAATGAATGCCTCACACGTGGAACATGTATTTGATTTTTTATTATAATTTTGATACAACAGATTTGAAAAAAAAAAATTTACTTTTGAAAATATGATTAAAAAAAGGTTACATGAATTTTTTTTATTATAATTTTGATACAACAGATTTGAAATATATATAAATATAATTACTTTTGATAAAAGTAAAAATACTTTTGATAAAAGTACTAGAAATTTCCATATCTAGACATTAAGCATGGACCAACTTCTTTTGGCACAATGATGAAAAAATATTAAACTCAAAAAAAAAGAAAAAAGAAAATAACACAAATTTAGATATACCTTTTAAACAAGCTGCATATAAAAGTAATTTTTTTTTTATACGATGGGAGTAAAAATTGAAAATGTGCGATGTTTATAAGTTTAGAGATTTACAGTACCGAAAATTTGTTAAATTAAAATTTCATTTAACATTTGTTTATAATCCAGGAATATTAACATGACTCTAATTGTCCAGGCATATTATGACACTTTTATTACGTAAGCTACAGTTTGATCATCCTAAAAATATTGTTTTTTAATATAGAATTTATTTACAGGTCTTTAAAATTAGTCTTTGAAAATATCATTTTCCAAATAGTCGTAATTTGTTAAATTACAATTTTTTTCTCCTTTCTTTCCAGAAAAGTCTGTTCAGACAGGTCCATGTCTGAAAGCAGAAGAGAGCCTTTCCGAAGACTTCACAAAGCTGTTGGATGCGGGGCCGGATCACGACGCAGTATTAAAATGCGGAAAACATGTCATCAAGGTTCACCGGATCATCCTGTGCGCACGATCAGAAGTCTTCTCGAAGATGTTGCAGAGCGGCATGAAAGAAACCAGATCTGGGATTATCAAAATAAAAGACATGGATTCCAGTTACGTGCATGATTTCGTTAAACACCTGTATAGCGGTGCAATGCCTGATGAAGTAAATTTCGAAAAAGCAAAGGCTCTATACGAAGCCGGTGACAAGTATGCCGTTCGAAGTCTCATTGCGCGGTGTTCGGAGTATTTGCTGGATAATTTATCACCAGAAAATTGTTTTGATTGCTTTTTGTTGGCCGATGCGCACTCTGATCGTTGTCTGATGAACGGGATTAAAAATTACGTGTTAGAAGAAAGAATATATCTGCGAGAGGAACTGTGGTTGCCTTTTTGTGACAGTCATCCGAAAGAAGCTCTTGAAATATACAGATTATCACATAAAAGGAAATCTATTGAAATGGATGAATAATATATCAATTCAAAAACCCTTAACGGGTTAAGTTTGACGCAGCACTCTACTTTATGACTATACAAATCTGAAATATGAGTCTTAAAAATAATGATATCAAATTTTGAGTGACGCTATGCTATTAAAATGAATACATGCATATATATTTAATTTTTCTTTTTGTTATAAGTGATGCATTTTCATTTATATCTCTCATGCATTCTATGTATGTGTTTTAGAAGATTTAATATCAAAATTCAAGTTACGCTGTGATCCAACTTTAAAAAAATTATTTTAAAACTATTTTACACATTTTTGTTTTGTATACTAAAATATAGGCATTCAAATGATTTTTCAACCCAATACACTAACAAATGTCACACTTTTTCTGAGCCAATGTTATGTATTAAATGTATTTAATTCAATCAATTCATTTATCGTTTGCGTCACTCTATCCAAAACCATCAGTAAAATTTATGTAAATGTTTACTTTGCGTCATAATATGTATGCAAATGATTAGCGTTATGCAAAGAAAACATTTACACAAATTTTACCGATAGTTCTGTATAGAGTGGCGCAAACGATAAATAGATTGAATTAAATACATTTAATACATAACATTGGCTCAGAAAAAGTGAGATTTTTGATAGTGTATTGGGTTGAAAAATCATTTAGTAGACAAAACAAAAATGTGTAAAATAGTTTTAAAATTCTTTTAAAGTTGGATCACAGCGTAACTTGAATTTTGATATTAAATCTTCTAAAACACATACATAGAATGTATGAGAGATATAAATGAAAATGCATCACTGATAACAAAAAGAAAAAAATATATATGCATGTATTCATTTTAATAGCAGAGCGTCACTCAAAATTTGATATCATTATTTTTAAGACTCGTATTTCAGATTTGTATAGTCATAAAGTAGAGTGCTGCGTCAAACTTTTAACCCATTAAAGGTTTTTGAATTGATATCATTACTTTTTTTAGGTTAAGAATCAAAAGGTACAAATGATAAAATATCGCTACAAGCTGTTTATAGTACTGTCCAAAAAGTACACTTTAACTGGTCATATTGAATTAAACTTTATTAGAAGCAAAATAAACTTAATAAAAATTTCAAAATTTTACAAAAAAGTACAAATAAAAAAATAGAATATTTTTTTAAGGAATTAAACACACAACTTTACCAAAAACATTTGAAAAAAAATAAAAAGGTAATTGTTAATATACAATTTTTATTGACTTACATTTAAAAGAAAAATGTCAAATTATGAAATTAAATAGAAATAAAATAAACATTATATTTTTCATTTATTCACATAAGAATAACAAAATTCATTTTATTAAAATTAAAAAAAGGTAAAGAAAAATTTAAAACATTCAAAATTTTCACTTTGAACTCTATAGTATACAGAAATTCCTCAAATGTACAAGTTCAATATTGAATAAAAAATAATGAAAATCTGTATTATATCTTTAATAATCCAAAAATTAATACTATTTGAATGCATAGAAAATTAAACCTTACTTTAAAAACTTGAAAATATAATTTTTTCACTCAATGAACAACCTGAACATAAGATTGGTAATGTGGGTCCCCGGGGGATAATTAAAAATTAATTTTATTTAAAGTAAATATTTTAATACATGTTCTGTACAGAAATTAAAGTTCCCTGATTTTTCTATTACTAATTTTAAATATATGCTGCTTCTGTATAAATATTTATAAGAAATAAATTATCTTCCTATTATCCACAAAACAAAGTTGGAGGTGTTACCGTCACCAATGGAACGGCTCGCTGTTGCCCATCGTTCAGGCAAAAAAATAAACAAATAAAATAAATAAATAAAAATAAATATTTATGAAAATTAATCATGCATATATATAAAGTAGTTAACAATTTAAACTCACGTTTTCCTGTTTGGCATTTTGCACCGGTGTATCCCTGATATATAACATTTAAAGTCTATTACACTAAATAAAGATTAGGTTTTTTTTATAAAATAAAATGTAAATATCTTTACTGTTCTTTGGCCAACGATCAGGTAAAAAAAATGTTAGTATCTGTTTTATACCACTTTTTGTCTTTTCGAACTATAGCTGTATAATGATCCATTGATGTGGTTTTACCATGATGAAATATTTCACCTGATAATGTGTAGTTTTTTTGCAAAATGTTATTTTAGTTTGTGTAACTCCTGGTAACAACTCATCTAACAAATCTATATTTTTCAGCATGTTTGATTGTATTAATTGCATTAAAAAAATTAAAACATTTTGTGGATTTTTTAATTTTATATCAATTACTTAAAACTTTAACGTTATTACAAACAAGACATTTTGCTTCGCTACATAAATCTGAATTCCAACTATTAAAATTATACTCAATTAACTCTTGAAATTGAAACTTGTTTTTACCTGGTGGTATCCTCAATTTTCCTATATGTGTTTTAATTACTTCTTGATTTTCATAATCATAATTTTTACAATTATAATTAATTTCAGTATCAATGCGTTTTAAAGAATCATATTTATGCAGAAGTAATAGTAAAAATTCTGTGCTATCCTGCTGTTGTCCGAATATCAAAATCTTCACTATCAAATTCTTTTAGTAATGCATAGCAATCTAAAGCAGCATTGGATGTGGGATTTGAAAATTCAGAATAGTTTTTCATTCTGAAGGAGCAGATAATTTTATTGCCGAGTTTATATCGGGTGTCCAGTAAATGATTGACCTATTTTGAATGCAAATAACAAAAAAACTGTGAGATAAAAATGCGCGGCTTGCTGTATTATTAGAATATAAATAAATTTTAAAATATGCACTTTGTTAATGTAATATAATATTTAAAATAATATTTAATATTATTTTAAAATATTTAAAATAATATCTCGGTCTCAAGACTGAGGAGGGAAAATATAATACAGATGGTTCAATCACAAATATTTTAAATCACTTTCCAACCAACTTGCCCTATTTCTGAAGCTGATTCGAGAGTCTATTGAACATATAGATTCAGATTCAGCCGAAAATCTCATATTTATGAAAATTAGTCATGTCTGTATTCAAACAGCCTGTTACCGCCAGCGCGATATTTTTTTCCGAAATTTGAACTATATTAACAAAGTACATGTTTAAAAATTTATTGATTTTCTAATAACAATACCGCAAACCGCGCATTATTATCTTGTAGCGCAATGACCATAACTGACTTCTGCAACCGTTTTATAACCTTTCTCAACGTTACCCAGGAACCTCTCCACTCCACTCGAGCTTCACGAGAATTCCTGGAACAAGATTTTTTATCTAAGTTGTGCTAACTTCTCATCTCAGTAAAAAACTGCATTATATGTAAAATCTCAGCGATGTATGATTTTTATTGTAATAATTGTTTTAAAAAAACAATGTGTGTTTACTGTGGACTAGTGCTTTAGTGGTGACCCGCACAAGCACGCAGCTTTCAAACAACCAGCTCAAAATTAAATGATAGTGCATCAAAGGGTTCGCTTTTGATTGATGAGAGATATGTGGATATCAGGTCAATTCCATTTTCTGTAAATTCGAGAGAGATTTTTTTAGTTTTATCATGCTTAATTCATATTATTAAGTTTATTGAACATAAAACACATTCATTTACGATTGATCATAATTTAAACATTTATAGATAACTGGATATGCAAGACAATGAAATTAATGGAATTGAACTTCGCGTACCGCCGTTTTGGAAACAAAATACACATTTATGGTTTTCAAAGAAGCCAGGTTTCAGTTATCCGGAATTACAAACGATGACACCAAATATTCTAGTCTAATTTCATCAATCGACTCTGAAAGTTTAAATTATGTTAGTGACCTTATATACATTCCCCCACAGCAGGATAAATGACACATTAAAGCGCAGGCTAATTGCAGAGTTCGCGGACTCTGATGGAAAACGCTTAAAAAGCTGAGTGAATTGCAGTTGGGAGACAGTAAACAGTCTACATTACTCCGCCAAATGCGCGATTTGGCTGCAGGCCAACACAACGATAACTTTTTGCAGAGCTTATGGTTACAGAGATTACCACCAAATATTCAAGCCATCTTATTGGTATCGAACGAAAATTTACCTGAACTTGCGGTTTTAGCCGACAAGATATACGAAACTACAGCAGATAACACGCAGGTATATTCTGTTGCAAAATCAGAACGAGTTGCGGCAATAGACCAGCCATCTATTTTAGACATGCAAAAACAAATTGAGAAGTTGACATTGCTTGTCGAGAAACTTGCCGAAAAAAAAATAAATTCAAGGGGCCGAAGATTCACATCCCAAGGTCAATCTAGGAATATACGCCGAAATCAGGCTTATGAAAACAATCAAAATTATTGCTACTACCATAATCGGTTTGGTCGTTTTGCTAGGCAGTGTAGGAAGCCTTGTTCGTTCACCCAGTCGAAGAAACGAGTAAGCGATACCACTCAAACAAGTGCTGCTGGTGGTAGCGACGTTTCGGTAGCTAAAACTAATAACCGCTTTTGCGTGTATGACCGTGCTACAAATATGAAATATTTAATTGATACCGGTAGTAATGTTTCGTGCATACCAGTAAAAAGAAACCAACACGGTTACCAGCAAATTCCTGACTCCTTAGAATTGTATGCCGCAAATCAGTCTAAAATAAAAACCTTCGGTACTAAATTATTACAATTGAATTTAGGTTTACGCCGAGTTTTTAAATGGAATTTTATAGTTGCTGAGGTTTCGACACCCATCATTGGAGCAGACTTTTTGAGACATTTTAATCTACTTGTTGATATTAGGAATAAGAGACTTATCGATGGAATAACAAAAATAGGCCCCTCAGGCAGTTTGGATAATGTTCAACAAGGGGCAGTTAAAGTCATTATAGAAAATTCCCGTTATCACGCCTTGTTAAGATCTTATCCAGATATTATAACCCCAGATCCCAAATTTGGGAAGGCCAAACATTCCACTGTGCATCATATTGAAACAGTTGGGCCGCTAATCCATAGTCGCCCAAGAAGATTACATCCAAAAACTCTCGATGCCGTTAAAAAGGAATTTAAATTTATGATTGAGAAGGGTATTTGTCGCCCATCCAAGAGACCCTGGTCTTCGCCCCTTCATATTGTGACTAAATCCACAGGTGGCATACGTCCTGTTGGCGATTATAGGCGCTTAAAGGCAAAAACAATTCCAGATCGTTATCCCATTCCTCACTTACAAGATTTCTCCTCTGCTCTCCATGGCAAAACTATTTTTTCAAAATTAGATATTTTTCGGGCTTACCATGCGATTCCGGTAAATGAAGAGGATATCCCGAAAACTGCAATAACACCCTTTGGCCTGTTCGAATTTCCCTTTTTAAATTTTGGTCTCTGCAACGCTGCCCAAACTTTTCAGCGATTTATCAATGAAGTTTTGAGGGATTTGGCATTTTGCTTTGCATATTTGGATGACATTTTGATTTTCTCTGATAATGAAGAGCAGCATGCAGAGCATTTAAAGCAATTATTTCAAAGACTCGGCAACTACGGGATACAACTAAATACATCTAAATGTGTGTTCGGGATTTCTGAACTTTCATTTTTAGGACATTTGGTTTCAAAAGATGGGACTAAACCCTTGCCAGAAAAGGTTCAAGCGGTATTAGATTTTAAGGAACCGAAAACTGTAAGGGATTTACACATGTTTTTAGGCTTAATCAATTTTTACGGTCGATTCTTGCCACATGCTGCGGACAAACAGGCCATCTTAAATGGGTATCTTAAAGGAAACAAAAAAGATAACAACCATATAGAGTTGACTGTGGAAGCTAAAGAAGATTTCGATGATTGTAAACAACTTGCAAATGCAGCTTTACTTGCTCACCCTTCAGAAACGTCGGATTTGGTTTTTGTGTACTGATGCTTCAGATTTTGCTATCGGGGCTGCACTAAATCAAGTTTCAAATAACCAATTTTAACCTTTGGGTTTTTTCTCCCGGAAACTGTCTCCCACTGAAAAACGTTATAGCGCGTACGATATAGAATTATTAGCAGCCTATTCGGCTATTCGACACTTCCAATATATGCTTGAAGGTAGAACATTTTGCATTTATACTGATCACAAACCTTTAACTTTCGCTTTTCATCAGAAATCAGATAAAGCATCACCCCGACAAAACAGACAACTAGATTATATATCACAATTCACAACAGATTTGCGTTATGTAAAAGGTTCAGATAATATCATAGCAGACACTCTCTCTCGAATTGCAGCCATAGAAATGCCTTCCCCAATTGATTATACAAATCTGGCCAATGCACAGGCGAATGATCCTGAATTACATGACTTATTAACTGAAAGCACTTCGTAAAGTTGCTCTACCAGACGGAGAGATTTATTGCGACTATTAAACAACTACCATCAGGCCTTACGTTCCAAAAAGCTTACGTTTTGAAATATTCAATTCTCTGCATAATCTGTCCCATCCAGGAATAAAGGCTACAATAAGACTCATTACCAAGTACACTGGTGTCCAAAAGTTAAGCATAATTGGTAATTAAGTAATTATTTTTAAGTAATGAAAGAAATATGAATCGGAATGTGCTGAAACTCCAGGTGTGTAAACAAAATAGTACGCGTCACATATTTTCGCGAAGAGTTTTCCCCGAAATCGAACAGGGGACCGTCAACAAATTGAAAAAGAACGAAGATCTTTTGGATAACCCTGTCAAAACTAATGTAGCAAAAGCGTTCAAACTGCACATTATGATTAATTGGCTTATTGTAATGTACTGTGTTGATTTTTACTAGGATAGCATGTATACTCGTAGAGAAATTAAGGTTTTTATAAAAACAGTCCTAAATTTTTCCAAGTTTTTTGCTTATAATTTGCAGAGTTCTTATTATAAAATAATGTTCTTTTCTGAAAATATGACAAACATCATTGTACACAATACCCTGTCATCAGAATTTAAAAATAATAAAAATTGTATGAAAAATGAGTATGTTTAGTAAATAATTTTTCATTGCGCATGCGTCAACGATATCAAAATGTCATTTGCATATTGTGTTAGCTAAATGTATAGAGCAACTTCTGTAAAAGTTTCAAAAACATAGCTTGAAAATTCTGAAAATGGGAGCCTATAGTATCAACTCAAAATCCGTTATTCCTAAAGGAAGCAAAAAAATCAGGGGTTTTACCTAAATATAGTTGTACGTGCAGTATTGTGTAGGCACTAAACAATGGAATATGGATACAGCCCCT
Organism: Maratus speculifer; assembly: GCA_964019185.1. NCBI lineage: Eukaryota > Metazoa > Arthropoda > Arachnida > Araneae > Salticidae > Maratus > Maratus speculifer. The sequence continues at coordinate 441,437,984 of OZ025290.1, read as the reverse complement.
CATCTTTTTGCTTCATTTAGGGAATAAAGGATTTTGAGTTGATTCTATAGGCTCCCATTTTCAGAATTTTCAAGCTATGTTTTTGAAACTTTTACAGAAGTTGCTCTATACATTTAGCTAACACAATATGCAAATGACATTTTGATATCGTTGACGCATGCGCAATGAAAAATTATTTACTAAACATACTCATTTTTCATACAATTTTTATTATTTTTAAATTCTGATGACAGGGTATTGTGTACAATGATGTTTGTCATATTTTCAGAAAAGAACATTATTTTATTATAAGAACTCTGCAAATTATAAGCAAAAAACTTGGAAAAATTTAGGACTGTTTTTATAAAAACCTCAATTTCTCTACGAGTATACATGCTATCCTTGTAAAAATCAACACAGTACATTACAATAAGCCAATTAATCATAATGTGCAGTTTGAACGCTTTTGCTACATTAGTTTTGGCAGGGTTATCCAAAAGATCTTCGTTCTTTTTCAATTTGTTGACGGTCCCCTGTTCGATTTCGGGGAAAACTCTTCGCGAAAATATGTGACGCGTACTATTTTGTTTACACACCTGGAGTTTCAGCACATTCCGATTCATATTTCTTTCATTACTTAAAAATAATTACTTAATTACCAATTATGCTTAACTTTTGGACACCAGTGTAGATTTGTGTGGCCGGAAGTGAACAAAGATTGTAGAAACTGGTCCCGTGCTTGTATGGCATGCCAAAGATCTAAAGTACAACGTCATGTCTCCAGTCCTCTGGGATCCTTTAAGACCCCAACTGAAAGATTTAAACAAGTCCACATGGACATAATTGGACCTTTGCCACCATCTCAAGGATACTGCTATGCCTTGACGATGATAGACGGATTCACGCGTTGGCCCGAAGTCATTCCAATAGTTGATATCACAGCAGAAACGGTTGCCCGAACATTTGTTTCTGCTTGGATTTCTCATTTCGGAGTGCCTACATACATAACAACCGATCAAGGTCGTCAGTTTGAAGCAGAACTAGTAAATTCTCTAGCTCGACATTTAGGAATAACGAAGCTTCGAACGATTGCATTTAATCCGAAGGCTAACGGCATTGTAGAACGACTGCATAGGCCATTGAAAACTGCCATCAAATGCCACATGACAGAACGATGGGTTGATACATTGCCACTTGTGCTGTTCGGTCTTCGTTCTTCCCTGAAAGAAGACATTGGTGCACCAGTTTCAGAATTGGTATATGGAACTACCTTGAGACTTCCAGGTGAATTCTTAGTGCTGCGACCACCTTCGGACCCTGATCCTAAACCTTTCGTGGATAACCTGAGAGAGGCCATGAGGAAATTGCAACCAGTACCTCCTGCAAACCATGGATGCCATACACCATTCATCTATCAGGATTTGTAAAACTGTTCCCACGTCTTTATCAGACATGACGCAACCAGGAAACCTCTTCAACCTACTTACGACGGACCATTTAAAGTCCTTTCCCGTTCAGAAAAATGGTTTACAATTGATATTAAAGGCAAAAAGACAGCAGTTTGTCTTGACCGAATAAAACCAGCATTTTTGCTCAGTGTGCCTGAAGATGTTCAGTCAAGAAACCCTTCAACAGCCAAACACGATAGAACAACAAAAGAATGACCCAGAGAAAATAACCAAGTCCAGTAGAAAAGTCCATTTGCCAATCAGATTCCGTGTCTGAAGACACTGGGGGGGAGAGTACTGTAGCGCCTTGACCATAACTGACTTTTGCAACCGTTTTATAACTTTTCTCAACGTTACCCAGGAACCTCTCCACTCCACTCTAGCTTCACGAGAATTCCTGGAACAAGATTTTTTATCTAAGTTGTGCTAACTTCTCATCTCGGTAAAAAACTGCATTATATGTAAAATCTCAGCGATGTATCTTTTTATTGTAATAATTGTTTAAAAAAACAATGTGTGTGTTTAATGTGGACTAGTGCTTCAATCTCAAACCGTTTATTTGTTAAGTTCAAAAAGGGTCAGTTATTTACTGGACACCCAGTACATTCTATATTAAAAAGACATTGCAAGATTGAATTGGCATAACAAGAAACAGCATGTTGATTAATAAAACCGCGAATTTTGTTTAATGATTCTATTGTGTCTATTCCATGTTTTTCATTTTGTGCATTTTCTATATCAATAAATGAAATTGTATGAATGTGTGTTAAACAGTTATTTTTATCTGGCACATTTTTATTATGAGTTCTGTGTAGTGAAAACAATGTTAAATCAGGTTTAAAAGTAGATTTCAATCTATTATATTCCAAAATTGCAATATTCTGAGCTTCAATTCTACATGGATTGAAATTAATTATGTGTAAACCTCTAAACATTTAACTCTGGATAAAGCAACATATGCCTGACCAGGTGAAAATATTGAATTCCCTATACAGTAGAGCGCCAATTATCCGAACACGTCGGGACCGACACTAGTTCGCATAAGCAAAAGTTCGGATAATTGGACAGACAATTTAAAGGATATCCCTATCTATACAAAAATCTTACCACTTTATCCAGGCTTAGGACTGGCAACACTGTTAGTGCTGGCGTGTTTAAAAATGTTTTTTTTTTGCCTTTTGTTCATTTTTTAACTTTTTTTTTGTCTTTTTTTCATTTTTTAAACTTTTTTTTGTCTTTTTTCATTTTTTAAACTTTTTTTTGTCTTTTTTTTTTAAGATTATAATTTAAGTAAAAAAGCTTTTGATTTTCTTCTTGCTTCAAAAAAGAATATGCTGCCATATCTCTAATGCTTCTTAAATGCGTTGCTTGAATAGGATCATCGTCTTTCTGCCTTTCGAGCCATTTCATAGCTGTTTCCAAGCATTCAAAGGCTTCGCTATGTGATGGACCTGGGTCATTTTCAGAGCATTCATTATCAATTTCATTTTCATTTTCTTCATTTTCAGCCACAATCTCATTGTCATTTAAAATCTGATATCCAGGGTCTTGCATGTCGCAATTTATCCACTCATCAATTTCTTTTTCCTCATAATTTAGGATTCTTCCCATCTCTTTTATAGTTTTACACTCTTCATTTTCCTTATCAGATGCTTCTGCTCCAGTATCACTTTTTTCTCTGTTTAAAATTTTATTCCAGGCATTTTTTAACGTAGATGATTTTAAAAGCTTCCAGGAATCGGCAGCCATAATGCAACAATGTTTTAAATTAATTTTTATGGCATTCTGGGAATCAGGCTCCTCAGTGTCTTCTGATAGAAGCATCTTTCTCAACATTTGCTTTCTATAAAAGCGCTTAAATGTCTCTATTACACTCTGATCCATGGGCTGTATCAGCGATGTAACGTTAGGTGGCAAGAACTTTACTCGGAACTTCCCATTTTCCCGTTCAAGGGATCTGCACACGGATGTGAAGGTGCATTATCAAGAAGTAGGAGTACTCTGCCCTCTTTCTTCATATCTTCTTGATGTGTCTTAACTTTAGGAATGAATGTGTGATCATACCAATCAATGAAAACTTCTGATGTCATCCAAGCCTTCCTTTGAGAAGTGTAAATTACTGGCCGATTTTTCCAATTCTTAAAAGATCGAAGATTCTTTGACTGTCCTATCACGAACAATGGTATTCGATGGTTACCGGTTGCATTTGCGCAATTAAGAATTGTGATTCTTTCTTTGTTTAATTTAGTTGCAGAAGCACTTTTTTCGAACCCAGATGCTAATGATTTTTGGGGTAAAGATCTCCAAAACAGGCCGGTCTCATCTGCATTGTAAATAAATTCTTCTTCGTATTTTTCTGATTCAACAAATTCAATAAATTCTTTTACGAATTTCGTAGCAGCCTCTGTAGATGCAGATAATTTTTCACCATGCAATCCGATTTCGCGTATACCATGCCGTAGCTTAAAATTTCTAAGCCACCCAGAGCTTGCTTGAAATGCATTAGTATTTTCTCCGTTCAGCTTTTCGTTGAAAAATATAGCCTTCTCACATAATAAGGGTCCAGAAATGGGATGACCAGATGAGCGTTTCTGCAAAAACCACATGTGCAAAGCTTTATCTACTTTATCATCAAAGGATTTTTTCATCGATTTTCTATCTAAGCTTCCTTGCTCACTTTCAAGTCCCGTTACATACTTCATAATTGATTCTTCATTCTTTTTTATATCTGATATTGTAGACTTTCCTACACCAAACTCCACTGCTAATTTTGTACCTGCTTCACCATTTTTCAGCCTCTTCAATATCTTTACTTTGTCTCCTAGCGAAAGAACAACTCTTTTTCGCTTTCCAGACATCTTTTCTCCTTCGTTGCAGAAAAATAAATGAGCTAGATCGCTGGTGCAATCAACAACCGCTAACAAGAAACCTTTGTCAACGTAGCTACGTCACACAAACCAGTTTTTCTTCACTCCCGACCTGGTGTCAAAGAAATGTCGTAGCCCTTACTTTTCTCTAGTCCTGGCTTCACACCAGTGACCTGTCCATTGCGATAAGAAACTTCAAAGAAATACCCTCCCTCCCCCTTGGGATTGCATTGCAACCATAGACATTGATTGCAACACGTGTCCACAGCGAGGGTGAGGGGAGAAAAATACAAACAGGAATTTTGTGCTTTGACCTTGGTTTCTCAACCGCTTTCTTCAAACCTTTTGTGTTCTCTTTTCCCACTAACAAAACTCCCCAAAAATACCTTGCAGTTTCCGGATTAAATTTTGTATGCCAAGAAAGAAAAGAAAAAAGATAGATAACAGGGTGAAAAAATCCCTGTCGGCTGGGCCTATAGGCGGAGGTAGATTTCGAAGAGTGCTCATTTCAACAAAATATATATATATATGATTAGAGATAAACCCAGTTTGATAACTTCATTTGGCCGTTTATGAAAAATTTTAATTTCATTTTTCTGCAAAAACTGGTTTTATCAGAATCATCTTGAGAAAAATTCAGCTCAAATGCCCGTTTTGACAATATATTTTGACATAGATTCTGAATTTATTAAAAAAAATCGACCAAAACAGTACATTATACAGCTCCTAAATAACAAAAAACTATCAATTGAATGCATTTGAGAAAAAAATAGAATTTAAAAATGAGTCATAAAATAACCGATTTGTTGTTTGAATACATCCTCAATTCATTGATCATTATTGCTTCGGAAAATTTTGTGCGAAATACTCACTTTGACAGCATTTTAAAAAATATATTCTATCTTTATCAAAAAACTGGCCAATGCGTCACAGTATATAGTTCCTAAATAAGAGGATCTGTAAAGTGGATGTGTTTGAGAGCGAAAATGGATTTTAAAACGAGTCATAAAAAACGCAATTTGCTATGTGAAAACTGAATCACAAAGACTTCGGGAAATTCTGTTCAAAATACCCTTTTTGGTAGCCTTTTTCAAAATATATTCTGTCTTTATCAAAAAACCGATCAATGCATCACATTATATAGTTCTTAAATAAGAGGATCTGTAAATTGGATGCATTTGAGAGCAAAAATGGATTTAAAAACGAGTCAGAAAAAAACGCAATTTCTTATTTGAACACTTCCTTAAATTTTCAGTCACAATGATTTCGGAAAATTCTGTTCAAAATACCCTTTTTGCTAGCCTTTTTTGAAATATATTCCGTCTTTATAAAAAAAACTGACCAATGCATCACATTATATAGTTCCTAAATAAGAGGATCTGTAAATTGGATGCGTTTGAGAACAAAAATGGATTTAAAAACGAGTCAGAAAAAAACGCAATTTCTTATTTGAATACTTCCTTCAATTTTCAGTCCCGATGACTTTCGGAAATTCTGTTCAAAATACCCTTTTTGGTAGCCTTTTTTGAAATATATTCTGTCTTTATCAGAAAATTGACCAATGCGTCACTTTATACAGTTTCTAAATAAGAGGATCTACCATTTGGATGCGTTTAGAATCAAAAATGAATTTAAAAATGAGTCAGAATATAAGCAGTTTGGATTTGAAGTTTTTTCTCCAACTCCTATTTTTGTTTAATTTCTTTTTGCTATACGAATTGATCCTATGAAAAACTTGTCAATATAAAAGTTGTAGATATTTTTGAGAAGATGTAAAATAAATTTAATCAGATTTGATATCTTAAAAATTGACAGAGTTATGGATTTTTCTCTTTTTTCAGCGCCCTTTTTCTTTTCGTTTTTAATTTTTTTCGATGATAAAAGTTGGTCCTATCAAAAACTTGTAACTACAAAAGTTTTAGATAATTTTAAGAACATGTACAAAAAATTTAGTTGGACTTGATATCTTGAAAATTGACGAAGCTATGAATTTTTTTCTCTCAAAATCCCTGTTTTTTTCGCCCCTTGAGCCCACTTCTAAATTTATGAAAAATCTGTCATGCATATACTTTTGGCCCATTTTTAAGAAGTAATATAGACTTTAAACCGATTCGATATCTACTTTAATTAAGAAGTTATGGCGTTTTTTCGGTTTTCACAAAAACGCCCCCTATTCCGACCCCCTTGGTCTGATTTTGCCCATTAACGAACTTAGCCAAGATTTTATCCCCTTTGATTTTATGTACAAGTTTGGTGGAGATTGGTGAAAAATTATAGAAGTTATCGTGTCCATAAAAAAGTGAGATATATATATATATAGATAGATAGATATATAAACTGGTGCGATTGCAATAGGTAGTATTTCTTACGAAATCTACCTAAAAAGAGAAATGTAATTGGAAGGGACAGAAAAAAAATATTTAGGTTTTGGAGGTTTTTTTTAAATGAAAAATATGCCGTTCGCATAATTGGAAGTTCGGGAAAAAAAATTTAAAAAGAGAAATACGCTGTTCGGATAATTGGAAGTTCGGTTAAAAAATTTTAAAAGTCGAAAAACACGGTTCGGATAATTGGAAGTTCGGTTAATTAAAGTTCGGATAATCGGCGCTCTACTGTATCTACTACACAAGTATCTAAAGTCAAGCCTTGGCTTTTATGAATTGTTATTTCATAAGCTAAACAAATAGGAAACTGTTTCCGAAAAACAAATACATTTGCAAATAATTGAAATTTTGCTGTTATTGGCTGTACGTCGAATTCTCCAGTTTCAAATTTTATTCTTAGTTTACTGAAATTTTTATTTGAAAAATTATCTTTATAAATTTTAACTATAAAACCTATTACACCATTTACTAAACCGTTAGTTACATCTATATTTCTCAATAACATGATTTTAGCTCCTAATGTAACTTTCATTTCATCTTCTAAGCCTGCTGTTTGACTTTTATCGTTAATTTTATTTAAAGATTTGCGTGCCTTATCTTTCTGATCATTAGTTTTTGCTTCTATTATGTCAATAGCTTTGAGAATAAATTTTAGTTTGTTTAAGGACTCCAACATAGCTGCATTAAAGATATAACACTGGTGTTTTGTTGGAAATAAACAAATAGTTTTATATTCTAATTTTTTAACATATTCGACTAAATCTTTAATACAATCAGATGGATTTTTGGAATTTAATTTCTCTGTTACGTAAAATCAACTCTTGAGCTTCAGTTAATACACCTATTGAATTGAATCCAATATGGATGCATATATTTTATCTGTTTGCCTCATGTTAATGGTCAGTTCATCATGGGTAAGTAAATCTTGCCAAATATTTATAAAATGTAATCCAGCGAAATGTTTAGCGATAGTTTCTTAAGAAATTTTTACAAACGGAGAATGTCCCATTACAAGTGGAAGTTGTAATAAATCACCAAAAAATAAAATGTTTATACGGCCAAACCATCATTTTCATCCATAGTATCAAAGATTTCTGATAACCTCATGTGAATATGCATTAACATTACATTAGATACCATCGAGACTTCATCTAAAATAAGCAAAACCAAATTATTTAAATCAACACGAATGGAATTTATCAACTGATAATTTGGTATATTTAGGTGTATTCCCATGTTCCACTGGTAACTGCAATAAACGATGAATAGTCAAGCCATTTATGTTAAAAGAACAATGCCAGTTGGTGCTGTTACAGCAACTTTATATTTAAATTTCTGATATATAACACCGAATAGCTTTAATTAAATATGATTTACCTGTTCCTCCAACTCCAGACACCAACTTTCTCAAAATTGAATTTGGAATTAATCTGTTATTAACATTATTGGATGTGCAAGTGTTTAATTCCTTAATATACTGTTCTAAACAACTTACAACTTCATCGAAAACACGCTTTTGGTCAACATTTAAATGTTCAATCATATTATCAATATCTTCCTTACACAATAACTTATCTAAATCATCTATTTCATTTCCTACTGGCTCTACATAATTAATGATATTTAAATTATCATCATCCTGAGTGTTTGAAAGCATTTGTTTTTCTATAATTTCAATTTTTGAATCCAAATCTATTTTAGCCTGCTGTATTTGCTCTAAATGTTTATATTTCATTGCCTCCAGTAAATTATCCTTGCAATCAATAAAAGACTCACTATATGTATTGAAATGATCTTTTAGCTCCGAAATAGTTCTCCATGGTTTAAACAAGATTAATAAACAAAAATAATAATTTTCTGGCTCTTGTTTACAATTATAATTGTAATGATTAATTAAATATGGAATTTTACGTTTACTTAAATGTTTATGACCAAATTCATACGAAATCAGTGTTAGGTTTTTTATCTACAATATCATCCCACCTGGAAAAATCAAATAAAGAGAGGCTTTCAAATTGTTTTGGCCTTTGTGGGTAATGCGTATTGATCCAACTTGAACAATACATATTAGTTGCATCATTACTTAATTTCAGTAATTAATTTTTGTTTTTTAATTTACGAGATCTGTTAATTTTAACATCTAACCATCGAATAATCGTCTCTGAATCTGTTCCAAATAATGAGTGTGACAATAAAGTGTCAGCGGCCTCTAAAGCTCCACATTCCCGATTTGACAATGCTCGTAAACTGAAATTCCATAAACGACTATATAAAGGTTTTGAAGAGCAAAAATCACTAAAATCATCAGATGCAAATGAGTTTTCAGCTTTTGTTTGATATTTTGTTATGTATGTAGTTAAACATGCTGAATTTTCACCAATAAACTGAATATCAATATTGCCACACCAGGCTAGCATAATTGGTGCATTATAATCATTGTTTTTTTTTCTTCATTTCGTGGCAAATTATACAAACGGTTTTTGTTAGCTTTCTGCGACCTATTACTGCACCAGCAGCATCATTAACATGCAAATATTCAGAAATTTCACGTAGAAAACTAAACCTACAAACTGAAATTGTTTTATTTTTACCCTTTTTAGCACGCAAACAGTAAGAATTATGACTTTTTTTTGATATCTCATTACACGATCATGAAGTAGTGGGAAATTACTTTTGTTGGGTATTCTACAAGTTATATAATTATTTATGAATTTAACAATAGAATCTAAATTTCCTTTTCCTAATATTGGGGCATTTTTAATCCAGAGTAATAAATGAAAGTGTTGTAATCCACAAGACTGATACTCACGGCGCCACGCATAATGTTCGACTATACCTAATGGACCATTACTAGAAGTTCTAAAATCTAACATAGCCCGAAATTTATTTTCAATAAAATGTGAAGTGTTTACTGGGTCCAAAGCTATTAAATGTGATAAAGGTTTATTTTCATATTTTGGATTAGTTGTTCTTAGATAAATGTGCAAGTCTTCCCAATGACTTGGACACTATAACAATACACTTGGACTCAAAGTTAAAAAGAAAGTAGCAGGACCATAGTTTTTCACCATACAGTTTTATTCATTACGTGGTTTTGACCAAAATTGTTCTGTATTTCGCAATCTACTAAAAATTGTGGATAAATTAGCCTCCAAATCATTGTTCGCAATCCTATCTAAACAAAATAAGTCTTTTGCAGTAAGATTTGATGTAGAATTTGTAATATTTAATTTGTGATAAATTCCGGCTTTTAATTGTCTGATATTAGCATTGTTTAATAAATAAAACAAATATTGTAAATTAAGCCGAAACTGAATGATGAGATTTTAATAAACATTTAATAAATTAAGCTATAGGTAAATTAATTGGCCGTGTTGGAGAATTACCATTTTCACCATAACAAAATAAGTCTGGAAAGCATTTTAAATCTAATTGTTTATCATGATCATCTAAACTTTTTTCCATAATTTGTAAAAACTGATATATTGTGGTAGAATCCATGTTGATCCTTTTTTCAAATAATGGATGTATTGTCATATTATTGTAATAACCATCTGTCAATTCTTTTTGAGTCAACATAGCACCAGAAATTTCTGAAATTTCGTTATCACAATGTGACTCAATATCACAATTTTTTATATTTTCTAACCATTCATCAGCTGAAGTTGGTATATTAATGTGATAATATAAGAGATTGTTTCGTTTAAGCCAATGTAAAGCTTTAAAAATGTATTTATGTTAATTAACGATTGCCAAATATGATTCTGTTTAGATGGTACACTACAAGCTAACACATAAAATTCCTGATCTGCAATTAGTGCATCGGATGGATTTGGCAATTTTTTAAGTGTCTGTTCCAATGGCAATGGTAAATGGAAAACCCTACCTATCGCTTTCTTAACAAGACCGACTTTTTTTTTTTTTTTAAGGACCTTCTTGAACTGTACTCATTCTAGTGATAACTTGAAAAGCTTTTGCACGTTGAATTAATTTTTTTTCAAATTCATTTAAAGTAGAAATACACTCTGGCACCGGTTTGAATATCAAATTGTTTAATATGCATCTTGGAGGCATTTGATTAATTTTAAATTTATTTAAACAATATAGACAAATGTATTTCATATCTCCAAATGTCCCCTTATAGTAAATCTACTAATTTTTTCCACTCTGTATTTAGTGACATATTAGAAATTGGACGAACATTCCGTTTATAACAAAGTTGTAAGCAAGATACGCAAGTATTAACTGGCCAATCTGTATCTTTTGTTTTGAATTTACGAAAAGCTTCATGAAAATGGTCGAAAATGTCCCCTTCTTCAAATGGGAATGAATCAACAATAAAATAACTTTTAATGTTAATTTGGCTACAAATGTCTGTTAAACGTAATAGATCTAAAGTTAAGAGATAGGATTCATAGTAATTTATATTTTTTTCAGCATGTAAAATTTTGTAGATTAATCTTACAATTTGGCGAATATATGGAAAATGTGGGGCAATTGAACGCAAAAATAATAAAACTGAGTCGCAATTATCACTAATATAGCAAAAAGATGACTGACCTAGCTTAAATTTGTTATAATCAATATGTTTTTCAGTTTCATTGCAGTCAATGGAAAAATTTTTAGCACTAAATATTTTCCTTACTTCAGAATTTCGACAATTATCAATATTTTAAAAGAAATGTAAAATTTGTGAACATTGTAAACTTAGTATAACTTTAATAATATCCATAAGACTATCGAATATATATATATATATATATATATATATATATATATATATATATATTTGTTAAGCAAACATATATCACTGTTACAAATCCATTTATTGCATTTATCACCTAATTTAAATAAGTTCATAATTTTTCCATCACTATTATATTCTAAATTTGTTTGATAATTTGTAGAAAGATTAGTATAAGTGGAATCATTAAAAAAAACTCTCTGATGTTGTAGTATGAAGAGAATGTCCAACTAATGCATTAAAATTGTGCTCCAAGTCAGAAAGAGGATTAACTTTTAATTGGTTACTTCTTAATTTATCTTTTAAGGAAGTAAATGCTTTGCAAAATACATTAATAAAACTTTCCCGTTAATTAAAAAGTTTACTTACAACTTTTTCTGCCTGTAATCGACTATCAATATTTTTATTTCCCAAAATTCTTAGAATTAAACACTCTTTATTTTCTAACAATTTAAAGAAATTTTTGACTGCACCAAATTCATTATTTATATCACCTTAATTTTTTTTTGTGCCTATGAAGTTTTTCTGCGCCTTTTCATATCTGTCAATCTATTTTGCCGTTGGATTGGTGTCTCTGATAAAATGTTTTTCCTTCTTTTAGTTAAGAGTCTTTGACGTTGGGCTTGCGTTTGTGAATTCCGATAGAATTTCTGGCGAATTCTGATTTTTCTTAACCTTTCTTCCCGTTCATTTTGTGTTTCTGAATTAATCATTTGCTGCCTTTTAATAATTTTTTATCGATATATTTTTTACATTTGGTTTGGTTTAGTGAATTCCAATATAATTTCTGGTAGATTTTCAATTTTCTTAACCTTTCTTCCTTTTTAATCCTTTCCGAACAAAATGTGCTTTTTTTCCGTTTTTTAGGTTTTAACTACTATTTTGGTCTGTTTCGTATTTTTTTGTGGGTGTTTTGTTATACTTTCTTTTGTATGTTTTTTTATACACTTGTTCGATTCTGTTTTACACAAACAGACATTAAAATATAGAGACTTTTTTTAACAGTATAATTGTGATTATTATTATCAATTATAAAACAATTGCTTAGTAACTGATGAGCTAACCTTTTAATTGTACTTATTCGACACAGGACAGCAGTACCTATTCCATCCAATGTTGAATATCCATTAGAATTGCGTTTATGCGAGTCAAAAACATAATACTTTGATTTTAAATTTCATAACGGCAAATGTGTAGCTGTTGCATGTAAAAATTCCTGCTTTGTATTTTTTTATTTAAAAAAAAAAAGAGTTTAATGATTGAATCAAATTATTTACTGTAGAATCTCCTGTCTCTATATGTTTCAGATTTTCATCAGTATTTTCAAAAAAATTAAATGTTTCGCCACTTAAATGAACTGTGTTAAAAGCTTCATCAAATGTAAAGTAATCAAAACAGGGCTCTTTTTTTTAATAAGTATGTGTTTAGAAGTTTCATATAACTGATCTCCGATACGTAAAATAGAATCAATATCTGATAAACCCCATGTGTAAATATCTTTTTGGTGGAAATAACAAAGAGCTACACAACAAATTGGTGTTGAGTACACTGCTTACCAGCATTATCCCTAAATTCGCCATCACTTTGATCCATATTACCCATTATTACTTTAAATTCACTTTGACTTGGTAAATTTGTACTAATTGATTTCCGTGGTCGACCTCCCCCAAATAAAGTACAAGAGCGAAACAAACTGTGAGAATCAGTATGAAAAAGAGTGTTATAAAAGGGAGACAAGAAGGGGCGACGAGAGCGCTCAAGAGGGGGCGACGAGGGGCGCGCAAGAGGGGGCGACGAGGGGGGAAGAGGAGCGGGCAAGAGGGGGGGAAGAGGAGCATGGAAGAGGGTGCGGGGAAATGAAGGCAAGAGGGTGCGACGAGGAGCATGCAAGAAAAGGTGACGAGGAAAAGGCAAGAGGGTGCGACGAAGAGCATGCAAGAAAGGGCGACGAGGAAAAGGCAAAAGGGTGCGATGAAGGGGAGACAAAGTGCGGGGGCAAGGAAGAAAGCAGGAATTGTTGCAATGGGGCCAGCATGAACAAGAGTAACAGTGCATGCAGGAACAGGCACAAGTGGACAAGCAGGAACAGTCGCAATGGGACTAGCAGGAGCAGGCACAAGGGGATAAGCAGGAACAGTCGCAATAGGGATAGCAGGGACAAGCGCAACGGAGCAAGCAGAATGAGACCCTACAGAGACGACTCGAAATTTTGGTGTTGGAACAGACTTGACACTTTTCGCAGATTGCTTAAACACACGAAAGGTGAAAGCCCATCGTCCATTGCCAGTCTTTTCCACACTATCGATGCTATGATGAAATGATCTCTGATCCCTAAAGACATAAAAATCCCCACCTTCTAACCATTCGCGCGCAACCACTTGCTTCTTATCAGCTATCGCAAGAGTGGCTCCAACACCATGGCATAAGGTAACAACCTGGAGACATGCGTGGATAGGTTCATAATCCTTATGCAAGTTACCCACACAACACATATGTAGATATTACGTCTATTTTGAGCTCTTTACTTCCAGAATACATCCATGTACATCAAACTGATGTTCATTCTAATACGTAAACTGGATTGTTCAGCACATGACATCCATCAAATGTTTATATCCCAACATAATATAGACCAACACAATATGGACATAGAATTTACGTCTATTGTAAAACATAAACTAGATCATCGTAATAAATTATGTACAGAATACGTCTATATCCCAACAATTTATAGACTAACATAATATGGAGGTAAATTAGAGTTAAATATTTTATTTCTGATACATTTTGTCTTGTGGCAACATCAACTTTGTGTTGTTTTGTTAACAGAACACGCCGACGCCATTATTGAAATTTTTGTTTTTAGCAGTTTTTCAGTTCGTTTAAATCAGACTATCAAAGATAGTTTATTCCTATTTTTATGAATTTTTAGTTGTATTAAAAAGAAGATTTAAATTTGTTTATTTAAAAAAATTAGAATTTACAACAACCACTGAATATAACAATAGAATTATGTGATGTTTATAATTTAGATGCGTGATACAACTGATATTTGGATTATATATCCAGCTGGATTGTATGTAAGTAAATACTTTGAGTTATTTTTTTTACTGTGCATCTTTATTTGACATTATATTTTAGTAGTTTTTTTCTTTTGTGATTTTAAACTTTATTTTTAAATAACTATAAACAAATTTTTAATCATGAAATTGATTTTGAATTAATTTTTCAAATTTGTTGATATTCTCTTGACATATTATAATAGTAGAGTGATTTTTGTACTTAACTTACATGGTTACTCATTGATTTGAAATTTTAAATGTTTTAATTTTATAGTGAATCTTAATTTCGTACAACAAACTATACTACAAAGTGTTTGGATTATATTTAATTTCTTATTCTCTTTCTCCCATACGCCTCAAACTCTGTCTAATTCAAATGCTACTAAATATTATTTTGTATAAATACAGGACAAAAACCTTTTGGGATCAACAGTTTGTTTCAATTTAAAAAAAAAAAAAGGTCAACAAAACAATAAAAACTTTCAAACAGTGAATTTCTCTTGAATAAAAGGAAATAACTCTATCAAATGAAAACAAGTATAAATTTGCTTGATAATAAATAATTTTCGAACATTAAAAAAAACTTATCTCTTTTTTATGTTATTAAATTATTTCATTAAAAATTGTTTCATAAAAAAGTTTCTTAATCTCAAAAGTTATCGATACAAGTATGTATCGATTTATCTTACAGCATAGGTCATCAGTTTAAAAGTATTTGTTAAATTAAAAATTTACTGTTTTTTTTTTTAAGCATTTATTTATTATTATTACTTTTTTGAAGATGAAATTCATTATCAAAATTCAAAAGTAAAATGCTGTCTATGGAAAATTCTTTGATTTGAGTCTTTGTGTTTGAATGTATAATAAATATTTAGTTCAATCATGAATTCAATAGATTCAATGGTCAAAATGTTAAAAGTAATGAGAAAATAAGTCCTAGTTTTGTCGTTGCTTGTAGTGTAATATGCATTTTTAGAACATATAATTAAGCGAGTAATGTATTTAAAAAAAGAAAGAAAACTAGTTTGTAGAGAGCGTCAATATTATTTTTTATGTTATGTCAAGAAACAATATCTCAATTAATACAAAACATATGCCAGTGGAGATAAACATCTGACAGATCTTACTTCAAATTTGAATGCTTTCAAAAGATCACAGGTGTGTAGTTTTCTTATATAATAAGCAACTATCACTAGTGATCTTTTGCGAGCAACTGGGATCTGTGTGGTGATGAATTGATGGTGCCCTTGGACTGTATGCTGCCTTTGCGAGGAGTAAGGATTCATCTTCGCATTGAAGATTTTATAAAAGAAAACTTTTAAGAAATTTGAGAGTATGGTGGAATTCCTACTGCTGTGTCAAAAGTGATAAGTAAGTATACTAAAGTAGCATAAAAAATATTATTGGTGCTCTTACAAACTAGTTTATATATATATATGTATATATATATATATATATTGATGGACGACGAATGTTTCTGAATGTAAAATTAAAAAAAAAGCATTTTTAAAAGATAAATTATTCATGTTTTAAAATGATAAAACAAAAATTCTTTCTAATTTCTTATATTTTCTTATGTTAATCATATTTATTATTGTCCGAACAATTAATATTTGTGCTTTTTACCAATAATTTTAACTTTTTAAAACCTGAAACTTTCATGTATAATATTTTTTGAAATTAAAAAAAACAAGATGGCAGAAGTGTCTAGTATACGCATACAGTTCCATATTACATAGATATGATGTATATATATATGTAATACTACATGGACATGATGTATATATATGTATACATTACGTAGATGTGATGTATATACATGTGCATATTACGTAGATATGATGTTTATACATGTACAATTATGTAGATATGATGTATATATACATACATATAACATAGATATTATGTTTAGAAAATGATCTACATGGATATAGACATCCGTTTTACATAGATATTACGTCAATCTGGATGTCCAATGAACATTATATGGATGTATTCGGAGAGACATCTGATGATAATATCTACGTAGATACTATGTAATATGAAACTCCTTGGATGAATTCTAGACATGGTATATAGATGTAATTTACGTTATATGGATGTCATATTTACCAATTTGTGCTGTGTGGGTAAGGGCAGATGTCCCTCTTGGGTAGTATACTAACAGACAAGCATTAGGTTTTGCAAGCTGCAAATCCCTAACAATCCCTGCACACAGATACTCTACGTCTGAGAAGGTCCCACATGGCTTAACTGTTCTACGCCTCTTTTTTCCATAACTATAACTCTTATTTGCAAAGAGCCATTCATAACGGCCACCCGTTGTAGTACTATCCACAATTGAGCCTTTAAACTTATACTCAAGATTGCGAATAAAATTGTTCATTGCTACCTTTTCAGATACGCAAAGCCGGCCGCGCTCTACACTGTTAAAAATTCGACTCATTTGCTGCAGCGTCACTCCTCCGCTTTTATAGAAAACGATCGCTTTACTGTGTTATGGAGCATTCTCATTGGTCATAAAACATATATTATATAAAAGCTCTGGAGTGACGCTGCAGCAAATGGGTCAAATTTTTAACAGTGTACACCTGGGAAAACAGAAGAACATGCAGGACGAGATGTTACAGAAGGAGAGGTTTTAGAACAACATGGATAAACAGAATCGGAAGCAGAATAATGAACAGAGTTAGAAAAAGAATTAGTAGGTGAAAGTTTAGGGAAAGATACTATGGGAAGATACTTACGTTTACTTCTACCTGCTTTAAAAGTCTCCACAGAAGTGCTGAATTCCGATACCTTGATAGACGAATTTTAAAAAAAAATTGATTTTCTTGTGTTAGCATTTACTTCAGCATAAGTTCGCCCATCGGTCTTATCCACAGTGAAAAGTTGATGATCTAAATTAAAGCGCAATATTATCCATTAACCATATATATAAAGTAATAAAAGAAAGTTATGGTATGTGTGTGCTTGTATGTGATGGTTATGAAAAACTACAGCATATGGATAAGACAAACATAGTATGACAATAGTAAAATATTTGAATGCATCTGATACTCAGAGTTTTAGATGTTTATAATTAGCTGAATTAATAACTAAGCGTCGCAATACACTCTCAGAGAAGAGCTCGCTTTCTTACGAACATGGTTGATTTAAATCAATTGATTTTCTTTTTAAATCACTGATTTAAATCAGTTTTTCTTTAGTTACTTTTCAATAAATTTAAGATGTAAACAACACATAAATGTACTTTTTAATGTAATTTATTTTAATATAATTCAGATAATCAAATAGTTTTGAGAAATATAAAGCTTAATCTTTGTCAAAAATAAAATACTAAAGTTTAAAATAAAATGCTTTCAAAATAATCTTGCAACAGTAAAGAAATCTATGCAGAGACATATTAAATATTGGAATATTTAGTTATTAATATTTATTTTATGTCAACTTGCAGAAGTTTTTCGAAATACTAATAACTAAATATTCCAATATTTACTATGTTTCTGCATAGATTTCCTTCCTGTTACAAGATTATTTTGAAAGCATTTTTTTTCCCTAAACTTTGTTGCATTTTATTTTTTACAAAGATTAAGCTGGCCAATTCAAAGATTTTCAATTTGAATCTTACATAGTAGATCTTAGTCTTTTTACAATGATGAAAGATAAGGTATTTGTTGCAATTATTGAAAAGTCGAATACTCAAAAACTTACAGAATTCATGATGAACTAACTTTTTACTGTATTACTCATCTACTTCAGTGAAACAAATGTTTACTGCCTTTGGTTTGGTGCATTTGAAAAGAAGAAATAGATTCAAAAAGTTGTTAAACTCTGTTTTTCTGTACCAGCACTTTAACAAAAGTTAACAATTTAGTTTAACTAAAACTATTTTTAACTAAAATACTGAAGGTTGAATAGATTTTTGAGATCTGATTTATACTTTTCCAAGCATTTTGTGTAATATTTTTCCATAGCTTAAAATTTTATCTCTGAATCTTTTATGTAAATTGTGTAACATAAATAAAATATATTGACACAATACTTATAACATGCATGTGTGTGTGTATGTATGATTTATATTTTATAAATTAAAAGACAAGTCATATAAAAACAATACTGTGTGAATTTTTTTTTATCAAAAAAATCTGGTTTAAATAAAAAAAATCACAAATCCTGTTTACCAAGCAGGCTAAAATATTTGCTCATTCTCATAATCCCAATATACACGTCTGATAGAAAATGAAGAACCGAATACAGCAATTTGTAGAAGAGGAGCAGGAATGTACTGGTGTCTTTCAACCTTGATCTAACTAATTTAAAATAACTAAAGCATAAAAAAATGTAAAATATATTTTTAAACAAAGCATTTTTGCATCTTAAACGCTGCAATCACTATATATATAATATATATTTAGTGATTTTTTTCTAACAATATACAGGGTGTTTCGCTACCAGACCGACAAACTTTGAGGGATGATAGTAGACACGAAGACGAACATTATTAAATAGGAAACCATGGGGCGCAAACGTCTTCTGTAGGAGCTGGGGCCATTAAAATTTAAGGTCCAAAATTTCAAACGATGATAAAAAATGGAAAAAAAGGGTCGATTCGCTTGCGGTTTTCACTAAAATTATTCTTTAAATCACGATTTTTTAGAAATATTTTTTAAAAGTTACGCTCAAAAATTGTCGATAGAGGGCGCTTTAGACTTTAGAGTAACGAACAACTACTTTTTACCGTTATTTTGTGCATCTGGTTGAAATTATTCTAAAGTTTAGACTTTAACTTAAATTTTAAGCCCATAATCGGAAACATTGGAATCGGTTAACTAGCGAAAATTTAACTTTGAATAGAGGGGGAAATTTTAAACGCTCATAGATGTTGGACAAACAAATCGATTTTGTTGCGGTTTGCGTGTAAGTCATTCCCTTGGTAATTATTTTATTCAAAATGACGTACAGCATTGGTGTCCCCATTTTTTGATAGAGGGCGCTTTCGACACATCTCCGAAATTTCAATGACAGTACTCCTGTATGTTTTACTACCAAACCAAGATACTTGCAGGAAGTGTTAGGGATGCAAAGATGACTCGGAGTCATATTATAATGTAACGTCGAAAATGCCTTTTTTACGAGTTAGCGTTAAAAGAAGAAGAGAAAAAAGCAACTTGATAATTCTACAACAGGTTCTGTCGGAACTTCTGGTAAAAGCACATGTTCCTCTTTCGTTACACCACTCTATAGCACGATGGAGCTCCTCCACATTTTACCAATGATGTTCGCAGACATCCCAACGTAACATATGGACAGCGGTGGATAGGTAGTGGTGGCCTGCGGTTCGTTGGCCTGCCAGATCGTCCCACCTACTTCATTATATCAATTACTTTTTTTTACCTACCTTTATTTTATTAGTGTATAATTTTTCTGTATTTTTTTAAATAAATGTTGCTGGGTGGGGCTAGTTGAGCTCAAACCAATTAGTACCCCCCACACCTGTCTCAATCTGAATCTGTAAGACTTCTTCTGCTGTGGTCAAATGAAAACTTGAATGTATGAGACTCCCGTATCGTCAGTGGAAAAACTCTCAGCTCGAATTTCTGTAGCTGCCAGAAAGCTATCCGAGATGCCAGGAATTTTTCAAAGTGAGAGGAATTGCATGCGTCGCTGCTGTCAAGCATGCCCGACTACTTTTGGTCGTAATTTTGGACACCTTTTGTAATAAAACCCTTAACTAAATTGTTTTCTTCCACATACCCGTGTTGCTGTTTCACAACCTGTTTCTGTTGCTTTTTTCTCTGGTTCTTTTAACCACAACTCGCTAAAAAGGCATTTTCAACGTTACATTCCTATGTGATTCCGAGTCACTTTGCATCCCTAACACTTCCTATTAGTATGTTGGTCTGGTAGTAAAACACCTAGGAATAATGCCATTGAAATTTCGGAGATATGTCGAAAGCGCCCTCTATCAAAAATGGTGACACCAATGCTGTACGTCATTTTGAATAAAATAATTACCAAGGAAATGACTTACACGCAAACCGCAACAAAATCGAGTTGTTTGTCCAATGTTTATGAGCGTTTAAAATTTCCCCCTCTGTTCACAGTTAAATTTTCGCTAGTTAACCAATCCCAATGTTTCCGATTATGGGCCTAAAATTTAAGTTAAAGTCTAAACTTTAGAATAATTTCAACCACATGCACAAAATAACTGTAAAAAGTAGTTGTTCGTTACTCTAAAGTCTAAAGCGCCCTCTATCGACAATTTTTAATCGTAACTTTTAAAAAAAAATTTTGAAGAAATCGTGATTTAAAGAATAATTTTAGTAAAAACCGCAAACGAATCGACCCTCTTTTCCGTTTTTTATCATTGTTTGAATTTTTGGACCTTAAATTTTAATGGCCCCTAGCTCCTACAGAAGACATTTGCGCCCCATGGTTTCCCATTTAATAATGTTTGTCTTCGTGTCTACTATCATCCCTCAAAGTTTGTCGGTCTGGTAGCGAAACACCCTGTACATAACAATCATATTTACAGGGTGTTTCATAAAGGACCCCTAGCTTTTAATATCTATAACTCGGAAACGGTGATAGATAGAAACATGAAACCAGTGGTGTGTTTATTAAAATAATCATAAGAATCTTATACATAAATCTGAAAATTTAGTTAAAAATAGTGTTCATAGATGGTGCTGAGAACGATAGGCTCTCTGTTGAGGCTGATATTGTCATCACTTAGCACTGATGCCAATTAAGGAGTGTTATGCGCAGTGGGTCTTGTTCAAAAATGCACTTTTGCTTTTCCGACCCGATTTCGAATTCAATCTATATAATTTTGATTTTGTTGGCATCAGTACAATAATAGATAAAAATGGTGTTTTTATAGGAACGACTCCTTTAAGTTTGAAATGCGAGAAACAACAACGTATATAAAATACGGTATTTTGAATGTTGCTTCTCGCATTTCTATTTTAAAGGAGTCGTCCCTATGGAAACACTATTTTTGTCTATTATTGTGCTGATGCCAAAAAAATCAAAATTATATGGATTGAATTCAAAATCGGGTCGTAAAATCAAAAGTGTATTTTCGAACAAGACTCACTCCGCATAAAACTCCTTAATTCGCATTAGTACTAAGTGATGTCAAAAATCATTCTCAACAGAGCACCTATCATTCTCAGCGCCATCTATGAGTGCTATTTTTAACTAAAGTTTTTGATCTATGTATAAGATTCTTGCGATTTTTTTTTAATAAACATACCTATGGTTTCATGTTTCTATCTATCACAGTTTCCGACTTATAGATTTTTAAAGTATGACCCAAGTATGACTGCTGAAAAAAAATCAGTTTGGATGATATCAACTGTTTTCTTAAACTACTGACTTTGACTTCATGAGTCTTTTTATCACAAACTTGCCCAGTTGTAAAGGTCCGAAATCTTGAAGTTTCATTTTAGAAATCTAGAGATTTTTGTCACTGAAAACTTATTAATTTTTTTAATTAAAATGTAAACATGCTTTTTAGTATAAGTTTAATTAAAAACAGGGCTTTATTTTTTTAAAGATAGATTATTAATCCAAAACATGTCCATGATAACTCAAGAGAAAATTAAACGATTTCATCACTTGAAATGAATCAATGTGGTTTAGACATAAAATACTGCTAATCAATTGTACTAAAGAACAATTAACTTCACTGGACTATTCATCACTGTATATAGAATATTTGATTTATAAAATACTAGCAAACCCTGTAGCTTTGCTTGAGTAAAAGCTGAAATATGTCAACTGTCAAGTGATATTATATGTTATGATTTCCATTAGAAGCAATTATATATTTAGGAATAATTCAAAAAATTTTATTGAAACCAGTTTAACTAAATTATATTACAATACACTCACTCAAATCCGCACAGCTGGTGACCAGATGTTGTGTGGATTATAGAATTTTGCAGATTTCTTGTTATTGTTTTGTTTACATTTTTAAAACAGTAATTTTAACGTCATTAATAATGTAATTGAGATTATAATGAATGCTTACAATAAAGTAAAATGTTAAAATAATTAAATAATTAAATAAAATAATAAAAAATTCAATAATTTTTTAATTTTAAAATATTAAAAGTCAATCAATAATGTATAGTTAAATAATCCCTATAAAGATGAGATGCAATTTTCCTCAAATATTTAATGAAACTTATCTCCTAAAGGTGCAATAATTCACATGAAAGTCTTAAATAAGGTATGTAATAATAATAATAAGGTATTTAATAATAATCAATCGTAAAAAAATTATTAATACATAAATACACTTGGCAACAAGGTTGTGATTGCCAGTGATATCAGCAATATCTTGATTTTTTTTTAAATTTAGAAATAAACTTATTCTTCCTTTATGAAAAAGCGTGAATTCAATAATATTATTGAAAATAACAGATTAAAATACAAATAAAATTGATATAAAAATTAAAAAATTCAAATTTTGTCAGTGCATCTAAAGTGAAAGTTTCCTTATTTACATCTGTAAATTATGTGTGGATTTTAGAGAGTTTCAGATTTTAGGGAGTCAACGGTATTACATTGCATTATTCCGAAATGAGAAAAAAAAATAACTAAAGCTAATTCTAAATAAATGACAATTCAGAAAATATTTTGAAATGTTTATACTTAATTCTTATGTTTCTTTCGATATTCATTTGAAGTATTTAATTTTTTTTAAACTATCTTCTTAGTATATGCGTTTATATTTTAAAATTAACCATTATGTCAAAATTTAAGTTTCCTTTCTAAGGGTCTACCATTAAATATAAAAATAAGGAATTTTACTTAGTAGCCAATGCCTGGTAGGTTGATATTATTTAATAGCCAATTACTAGTTAGTATGAATAATTTCTTTAGTATTTTTTTAAGTATTTCTTTTGTCTTTAGAAAATTTATATGTCACTGAATATTTACAAAATATATTTTTAGAGTAAATAAATAATGTATCAACTACACTGGTGTCCAAAAGTTAAGCATAATTGGTAATTAAGTAATTATTTTTAAGTAATGAAAGAAATATGAATCGGAATGTGCTGAAACTCCAGGTGTGTAAACAAAATAGTACGCGTCACATATTTTCGCAAAGAGTTTTCCCCGAAATCGAACAGGGGACCGTCGACAAATTGAAAAAGAACGAAGATCTTTTGGATAACCCTCAAAACTAATGTAGCAAAAGCGTTCAAACTGCATATTATGATTAATTGGCTTATTGTAATTTAATGTGTTATTTTTTACAAGGATAGCATGTATACTCGTAGAGAAATTAAGGTTTTTATAAAAACAGTCCTAAATTTGTTTTTATAAAAACAGTCCTAAAGTTTTTTGCTTATAATTTTCAGAGTTCTTATTATAAAATAATGTTCTTTTCTGAAAATATGAAAAACATCATTGTACACAATACCCTGTCATCAGAATTTAAAAATAATAAAAATTGTATGAAAAATGAGTATGTTTAGTAAATAATTTTTCATTGCGCATGCGTCAACGAAATCAAAATGTCATTTGCATATTGTGTTAGCTAAATGTATAGAGCAACTTCTGTACAAGTTTCAAAAACATAGCTTGAAAATTCTGAAAATTGGAGCCTATAGAATCAACTCAAAATCCGTTATTCCTAAAGGAAGCAAAAAAATCAGGGGTTTTACCTAAATATAGTACGTACAATATTGTGTAGGCACTAAACAATGGAATATGGATACAGCCCCTCATCTTTTTGCTTCATTTAGGGAATAAAGGATTTTGAGTTGATTCTATAGGCTCTCATTTTCAGAATTTTCAAGCTATGTTTTTGAAACTTTTACAGAAGTTGCTCTATACATTTAGCTAACACAATATGCAAATGACATTTTGATATCGGTGACGCATGCGCAATAAAAAATTATTTACTAAACATACTCATTTTTCATACAATTTTTATTATTTTTAAATTCTGATGACAAAGTATTGTGTACAATGATGTTTGTCATATTTTCAGAAAAGAACATTATAATAAGAACTCTGCAAATTATAAGCAAAAAACTTGGAAAAATTTAGGACTGTTTTTATAAAAACCTTAATTTCTCTACGAGTATACATGCTATCCTTGTACAAATTAACACAGTAGATTACAATAAGCCAATTAATCATAATGTGCAGTTTGAACGCTTTTGCTACATTAGTTCTGACAGGGTTATCCAAAAGATCTTCGTTCTTTTTCAATTTGTTGACGGTCCCCTGTTCGATTTCGGGGAAAACTCTTCGCGAAAATATGTGACGCGTACTATTTTGTTTACACACCTGGAGTTTCAGCACATTCCGATTCATATTTCTTTCATTACTTAAAAATAATTACTTAATTACCAATTATGCTTTTTTGGACACCAGTGTAAATAAAAATGTATTTTAATAGGGTCGATGTGCCAGTAATGGACCACCTTCCAGTAATGGGCCACCTTGCACTTTTTTATTTATAAAAAAATAATAAATAATAGTTTAGCTTTTATTATTTTTTTTTCTGAACTCCACCTTGCATGCTATATAAGCTGGATTAATTTTTTACACTCTTCGTCAAAACAATTAGGAAGCAGAAAATAAAGTTTCACAGTTTTTCTGTTTTTCACTGAAAATCTTAATGAACATGCTAAGAGCAGACTTTACTTACTTAGTTTATAACTTTTTTATTTTTCCGTAAAAATTGAATTTTTTGTTTGGTTAGCAATATAAAACATTGAATTTAATGTACCAATGGCCCTTAACAAAATTTTATTTTTAAGATTTTAGGAGGGGTGGTCGATTACTGGATTGCTTATTTCGCGATTTTCCAGTAATGGACCACCCAAGTGACCAGTACAAAAAGTGTTATTTCAGTAGAGATAAAATATTTTGATTTAACTGAAAAGCTAAATAATCAAATTTAATACTTAAATTTTACCTATTTGAATTTAATGAAGGAAATTTTTTTATAAATAGTTGTTTTTAAAAAGTCATCCAAAATTGGTATAAAACACAAGCAGAACATTTGACAAAATCTAGATGTGCCGTTACAAAAGAAGTTGGTTCAGAAATGTAAAATCATATTTGGAAGAAGATATAATTAATATTTTCTTCCGAATTCTAAAGCATACAGAGAGAATTTTCAATAAGGTTAAAACAAGGTTTCTTTTGTGCTCTTAAAACAAGGAAAATTTTGGGACCAAAATCAGTTAAAGATGTGTATTATGTAGTACCAAATAACGAAAAAGAACAAATCACTGTTATGGGATGTTTTTCAGAAAATAATGAGATTGTTCCATTAGTGATAATATATTCATATAAGCATCTCTGAAGGGAAATTGTGGAATCAATCTCAAACGATTAAAATGCATTTCAAACTTTTTTCCCCATTGACCGTAATGTAACGGAATACTTTTGATTTTCCCTGTAATTGATCTATTCATCCGATTTTCATGAAATTTGAAATGACTTGACAAAATTATGTAATAATTATGTATTTTAAATTTCAACCGATTCGGTTGGATAGTTTTTGCGTTGTTATATGCGGACAGACAGATAGACGGACAGACAGATGGACGGACTGAACGACAACTATAGGTGCTACGTATTTACATAATTACGTACGCACCTAAAAGCAATTATCTGTTATTTTTTGCAGGGTGGCCCATTACTGGAACATAGGCGGTCCATTACTGGGCTTTTGGGTGCTTAGACATATTTCTATTATTTAAAATTAAATTTTTATTTCTATTGGGAAATGTAACTATGGGATTAGTTAAATGCATATTTGCATCAATCCCAAGGATAAAATTAATTGCTAAAGAAGCAGAGTTCCATGTTTCTGCAGAAAAGTAACATGTCTGATAGTTACGCAGCTGTTGGTTTTACGATTTTTGACAAATCGGTGTTTATTTTGATGGTTTATTTTTGACGAAATTCGCAAATCTTTGAAATAACTCGAGTTTTACCCCCCCCCCCCCGACTCTGACTAAAAACATGCTTTTTTCGTGATTATTTAATATAATTTGCATTTTTTCAGGTTTTATTATTATTAATTGCGTTATTTCTGTGATCCCTATGAAATTTGTGCTTTACTGCGATCTATTGACGATATTTGCATTTTTTCCATGACTTTTTCACAACTAATTTTTTTTTCACAATCTTTTAACAAAAGTGACAGGTTTTTATCACGGCTTCATAATATTTTGTGACCTTTTGACAAGTCTTTTTGTGATTTTTTGATGATATCAGACTTTCTCACAAAATTCGTTTTTTTCGACTCTTCTCAAAAATGTGTTTCTTTTTGCAGATACTCAAAGAAATTTGTGTTGTTTTTTACAATTTTTGATGAAATTGTGTTACTTTTCATAGTTATTTTTTGATGAAATTTGCTATTTTTTCACAATTTTTTGGCAAAATTCATGTTTTTTCATGATTATTTAACGAATTTTGCATTTTCCAAGGTTCTTTTGGAAGACTCGTGTAGTTTTTGCGATCCCTTGACAAAATTACTTTTCTGCAATCTATTGACAATATTTGCATATTTTCATGAATTTTTCACATTATGTTGATTTTTTGCTATTTTCTGATAAAAATTGATAGGGATTTTGGTTGAAATTTGCAATACTTTGACATTATTTGTATTTTTGACAATCTTTACATAGAATTCATGTTTATTGTACGATCCATTGACATAATTTGGGTTTTTCTGCAATCTATTGACGATATTTGCATTTTTTCACAATTGTCTAAAAAATGTTTTTTCTTTTGAGATTTATTGACAAAATTCACGTTTTTTTCCCACTATTTTTTGACAAAATTCCTTTTAGAAAATCCTGCAGTTGGCCGGTACTTTCCATATTTTTAATACAGACATAAGATTGCACAAAGTAAAAAAAAAAAAAAAAAAAAAAAAAAAAAAAAAAAAAAAAAAAGAGGAAAAGCATGTCAACCAGAAAATGAGAAAATATTTTAAATAGTGCGCTTGAAAGACAATTAAGCTTATTTTATTCACAACAAAATTGTCAATAATTTTGTTTAAATCCTGTTTTATTTTATTTTTTGGGGAGGAGTGGAGGGGGAAGAAGAGAGTCAGAGTGAATCCATTTTTGCAAATATTATAAGTAGTTCTGAAATTAAAGTTTCTATTTTAAGTTCATACTTCCGAAGCAATGTTTGGCACAGCAATCTTAGCTAGTTGTCCAATTGAAATTTTAACATCTTTTCATATAAAACATCAATTGACAAACATGCAAGTTAATGTTTAATTTGCCACTCAATTGCAAAAAAGTTGTTGAAAACTATATTACAGCAAATTTTCTGCAATTCTATCACGAAATTCGTATTTTTTCTGCAATTCCTTCAAGAAATTTGCATTTTTCAGCAATTCTTTGTCGAAAATCGCATTTTTTCCGCGATCTTTAATCGAAAATCGCGGGGGGGGTTTTGCGATCTTTTGCTGAAAATCATTATTATTATAATTATTATTGCGATCTTGATACAACACGCATTTTTCTTGCGATCTTTTGACGAATCTGCATTTTTTGATAGAATGGGCATTTCTCTAGTAATCTTATGAAAGAATCTACGTTTTTCAGCGATATTTTGACGGAAATGGCTTTTTTCCGCGATCTTTCGGTGAAAAAAATCTGCGTTTTTCTCTTGATTTTACAACGGAATCGCGTTTTGGCTTGCGATGTCTTGTCGATATCTGTGCCATATTTTTTTACATTTGAACCAGCGTATACACTACTTAACAGTTTCAGTTAGGTGGGGAGGCCTACCAAATGGCTTAAGCAAAAAGAGTACACTATTTAACAATATTATTAAGTTATAATGATTATTCAACAATTTGTTTAAAAATCACATGTTCAATTTGTGTAACAAAAAATAAATTAATCCTACTGAATGAAAGCTGCTTTAACAACTGATTATGTAATAAATATGAATCATATATATGATAATGCCAATGAATAATAATAAATAAAAATACAGATTACAAATATAATAATATAAATATACAAAATAGCAGCTCAAAATCCAAAACGCGCGCAAGTCAAGTTTCTGAGAGCCAAGTGCCGCCGAGCCGATATTCTCTAGGATACATAAACATCTCACAGCAAATAATTTAAAATAATTTTTGTTTTCCAAGACCAATATATAACAAACAAGAGTTTTCCTAGAAGCTAGGCAAGTCTTATTCACTTTATCTTAAAGTGATTGATATTATGTATAAGTTTTAATAAAATCGCCCAGGCCGTTTTCAAGATTTCATTATTAGGGACAAACCCCATCGATTTCGGTTTAAAAATGAGTATCGAGATCTAAAAATATACGGCACGTAGAAATGTAAAAATTATAGGATAGGATTAGACTGGGAATATAAGACTATATTAAAAAAAAAATTGGACCATTCTGACCAATATTTGCTGAGTTATTAGATGGCGGCTTTTCACGTTTCCTTTGATGTTGAGTTAGCTGTATATATGAGTTCCACATCTCCCTTACGAGGATACCTTATGACGATGGTAGACTTAAAGCTGCGTCACTCGAAGCCTGCCGCCTTCCATGATAATCTCATAAAAAATATCTTTTTCTTTATTAATTGCAATAAAAACATTTTCATTTTCAAATTTGATTTAACTTCACAGGGTAGAGGGGCAGAACTGAGAAGGGGATTTATTGATGTCTTTTTGTCGTATTGATATTAAAACTAAATTGTAAGTGCAAAGCTTTTTATGCACAAGGGGATTCAATTGTTTCAAAACAAAGGTAATTTTGATAGTTCGAAACATACAGATCATCACAGATTATAATTATGATAGCACAGTACATTTTTTCACATAAATACAGTTTGTCCGTAAACTCATGTTGTAATTTTGACCAGTTACAGGAAATCAACGAAACAAGATGGAAATGTGAAATGCTCACTGAATAAAAATAATTCTCCAAGTTTCATACCTGCTCAATGCAGTTCGATGTGGCGTCAATTTAAAACAGAAAATTACAGATGTTACTCACTCTGTTACACCGTACATCTTTAACTATAAGTAAACAAGTTGGAAATTGCACGTGAAGTGTAGCAAATGAGGTGCGTTCGTACGATAACGAAGTTTTAAAAATATCACTCTCATATGTCAATCTCATGAAATTGTAAATAATTACAATTAAAATGCGCACCAAACAATGTTCTCCCTATACCATTATGCAATGGAGTACTTTTATGTGGTCTTGTAAATCAATAACGAATATTCTTTGCACCACAGAATGTGCAAATTGTATATTATAATATACACTTTATAGATATATATCAATTTTATTACGTTCGAATGAGTGTAACACCATTAAAATGCATTTGATACATTTTTCCCCATTAACCGTAATGTAACGGAATACTTTTGATTGTCCCTGTAATTGAACTATGCATCCGATTTTGATAAAATTTGAAATAACTCGACAAAATTATGTAATAATTATGTATTTAAAATTTAAAACGATTGAAATGCATTTGAAACTTTTTTCCCCATTAACTGTAATGTAACGGAATCCTTTTGATTGTCCCTGTAATTGATCTATGCATCCGATTTTCATAAAATTTGAAATGACTCGACAAAACTATGTAATAATTATGTATTTTAAATTTCAAACGATTCAGTTGCGTAGTTTTTGCGTTGTTATATGCGGACAGACGGACAGACGGACGGACAGACGGAAGAACTGAACGACAACAATAGGTGCTACGTATTTACATAATTACGAACGCACCTAAAAATGAGGAAAAGCTCGATATTGATTAGATGTTTGTGGCGCAGCAAATGGAAGGTGCATCGAAATGCATTGAACAGGTATGAAACTTGGGGGATTTTTCTTTTATTTGGTGAAGATTTCACGTTTCCATCTTGTTTCAATGATTTCCTTTGTCCGGTGAAAAAAAAGCATCATACAACTTTGAAAATAGAAAAGGAATATAATGCATGTACTGTTAAGTTATGGTGTAAATATTATGAGGTAACGTTCACTTAATTTTTTGTTTTTGATTGAAAATAAAGAAAATGAACATGATATATCAAGTTTGAGATTACGAGGAAGAAATTCTAAGTTAACACAGGTTTTAAGTTGAAAATAAAGCAAAAATGAAGGGGAAAAAACCCAAGAATATAATCTAAAGATGTTAAATTTATACACAAGACCTGGTTCATGCACAAATTTTATTAGTCTTAATAAACAGGGATGTTGTATCAAAATTTTAAAAATGTACCTCCCAATTCAACCGCTCTACCCTATGAAATATCAATATCAAATATGGTGAATATCCCTACAGATCGAATTTTTTAAGCTTGGTTTGGTTCAGAAAAAAATTCTTCAAACGTATGGCGAGCGACTCTGCTGAAATTATTGAAGACATTGAAAATTATTACAAGTTTAATTTGAAAACCTGTAGCAATTCAATTAAATCAATTTGGTATTCTCATTTTGTATTAAAGACTTAAGTGTTCGATGTTTTTCCTTCAGTTTATTTTGGTTTTCGTTTAATAAATTCTTAACATTCAACTATTGTTATCTCTTTTATTTTTTCTTTTATCATTTCAATGGACCTTATGCAAGCAACCTGAGGTCGAGGCTAAAATTCGGCTGCTGGTGGTATTTGCTGGCGGTGTTTAGCATAGCAGTCTATGGAGTGTGAGTTATTAGTGCTTTTTTGCTAAAAATATTAAAAGAAAATTCTTTGTTGCAGCAGCAAATATTTAATTATTGTAATATAAATTCAAAATTCGGGTTTTGCTTGCGAGAAAACTCTTTAAATTTGCAAATTTTCGTTAAAAACGTATCCATTCAACCTGTATCAAGGCTGAAGTCGTTTGATAGCGATGTTTGCGCCTGCGCATACTAGCATTTTGGTGGTGCAGTGGTTAGAATAGTAGATTAGCGTACCGCCAGCACTGGCGTCTGACGCCAGGTGCATAAGGTCCATTTCTTTTATCATCTCACAGTTCCCGCCTGTGTATTTGTACATACAGGTGGATCATATTCGACTATACCATCAAGCGGCATGCGTCATCCGTGAGTTACGCTCGATTGCCCCAGTAGGCGGCGTGCATCACCAATGGATTACACTCGATTGTCCCAAAAGATGACGTA
The DNA here is from genome assembly GCA_964019185.1 of Maratus speculifer. Lineage (NCBI taxonomy): Eukaryota > Metazoa > Arthropoda > Arachnida > Araneae > Salticidae > Maratus > Maratus speculifer. The sequence continues at coordinate 441,406,349 of OZ025290.1, read as the reverse complement.
CATCTCCAGTGGGTTAAGCTCGACTATCCCAATAGTCGGTGTGCATAACCGGAAGATCATGTGCGATTGTCCTAACAGGTGGCGTGTACTACGCAACGGTCACGCTTGAATATTCGAAAATTCAGTAGAAGAAAAAATGAAAGGCTTGGACTTATGCTGCAAAAATTTATTGATTAAAAACAAACTTCGGTACTCATTTTTAGAACCCAGCATTTCTAATTCATTCTAACGAGTCATCTTCAGAGGATTTACATGACCCAAACGGAGAAAAACGTGTCTACAACATAGTCAGACACATTAAACTTAATACCACTCTGTATAGTATCACGAAAAAATTATAATAAAATTATATCCCGGACATGGCACCATCTTCTTGGAATGCTATAACACTACTATAAAAAATATGAGAGGAAAAATTACAAAAGTATTTCTTGCAAAATATTCAACCAAATTTTGGGAACTTGAAATGACGTTGTCGTTACAAACTTCTTACTTTAACTAATTTCTGTAGCTTCCTTGATAAGTCTTATGAGGGTTGGAGCAGAAACAATCTTTACGTAAACAAAATTAACTATCTTTATACTTTCCTGCAACGCTAATCTGGAAAAAGCTGTGGACTGTCTATTAAATTTTAAATCTCTTTTATGATCCTTAACTCTCTCTGAACAACTAGCTCATAGTCTTGCCATTGTATGAGGTCAACAATTCATTATTCAGTTGTACAGGTATTTCATAAACATCTGAGTGAAATTAAAATGGAATAGGGTCCTGTTTTCTAATTACATCTGCAAACAGATTTTTTGTGGGGAGAAACGAAATGTTTTAAGTTTTGATAAGAACTTATCAAAAATTGTCCTTAATCTCTCGACAATTATTGGAATCTAAGTAATTTTTCTATAAAACTAGTTAACCCTTTCTGGCTCGGGCAAAATCTGTACTAAAATAAGAAATTACAGACTGACACCGGAATTCATAAACAAATTTCTTAGATATTTTGAATTCCTTAATTTAAGTTTTTATCGTAAAAGTAAAATTTTACTAAAATATTATTGGTGTCGTTTGCAAGTTTGGAATTAAAATTAGATATCCCAGGACCGGGCACAGTGTGCCGGAAAGGGTTAACTGAGCATCTTGAGGATAACTATTGTACTTTTTGATTAAGTTGTGGGCAACTTCCGGTCTATATCCATGGTCGATTCTTATTTTTAATAATATGGTCTGAACAAACAGTAATGAAACAATGATTTCAAAAATTCGTCTGAACCAACAATATGCGTTCTTTTAAGGTGTTGTTGATAATTTTTGGACTATATCCATGATTATTTTTGATTTTTTAATAGTATGATTTAGTTCATCTTTTAAAAATTCATATGAACAGTGTGCACTCTTTTGAATAATGAAATTAAATGCTGACATTTTGTAGATCCAAGGAGTGGAAGCTGCATCAGAAAAAATACCATACATTTTCATTGGCTTTCTAAAAATTTTCCATTTAAGTCAAGAATCTGATTTAATGATTAAAACATCCAGAAATGGAGGGAATTGTTAACTTCTTGTTCCATAGTAAATTTAATGCTGTCATAAAGTTGATTTAATTTTCCAAAAAAAAAAAAATGATGTAGGTTCACTCTCCTCCCAAAGTATAAAAATGAGTCTTAAAATAACCAATTTATTTCATTATATCCTCAATTCTTTAATCATGATCGCTTCGGGAAATTTTGTGCGAGGTGACAATTTGGCAACTTTTTAAAAAATATTCAGCCTTTATCGAAAAATTGTCCAATACAGCACATTATACAGTTCCTAAATAAGAGAACCTGTCAATTGGATGCAATTGAGAGTAAAAATTGATTTACAAAAGAGTTTGAAAAAACGCAATTTGTCATTTGAACACTTCCTCAATTTTTCAACGACGATCACTTCGGGAAATTCTGTTCAAAATATACTTTTTAGCAACCTTTTTTGAAATATATTCCGCCTTTATCAAAAAACTGGCCAATACGTTATATAGTTCTTAAATAAGAGGATCTGCCATTTGGATGCGTTTATAATCCCAAATTAATTTAAAAATGACTGAATACAAGCAGTTTGGATATGAGGGTTTTTTCTTCAATTTTTGTTTAATTTATTTTTGCTAAGATAATTGGTCCTATGAAAATCTTCTCAATATAAAAGTTGTAGATATTATTGAGAAGATATAAAATAAATTTAATTAGATTTGATAGTCTAAGGATTGACAGTTTATGGATTTTTGTCTTTTTTCACCCCCCCCCCTTTTTAGATTTTTTTTTTTTGGGGGGGGGGGGGGTAAGAAATAGTCTTATCAAAAACATGTAATTACAAAAGTTTTACACAATTTTGAGAACATTTATAACAAATTTAGTTAAGTTAAATATCTTGAGAATTGACGAAGTTATGAATTTTTTTTCTCCCAAAAACCTTGTTTGTCACGCCCCTTGAGCCCATTTTTAACTTTATCAAAAATCTGTCATGTATAAACTTTTGGCCTATTTTCTAGAAGTAATATGGACTTTAAACGGATTTGATACTTATTAAGAAGTTGTGGCATTTTTTCTGTTTTCACAAAACCCTACCTATGTCCACCCCCTTGGTCCGATTTTGCCTATTAACGAACTCGACCAAGATTTTATATTCCTTGATTTTATGTGTCAGTTTGGAGAAGATTGGAGCAGAATTATAGAAGTTATCATGTCCACAGAAGAAAATGATACATATATATAGAGAGATAGATATATATATAAAACCGTTAATTATATTACCATATATGAATTATTGAATTTAATAACTTATTTTATATATAAACTTTTTTACTGATGGTAGTTTTGGGGCCTAGAGGTCATGATCGACGTAGATCTGCAAAAATTTTCAGAAATTCCTACATAGGAGGGACCGCTATAGGTAGTATTTCATGTGAAATATTCCTTAAAAAATCTTCTAAAGGTCTAAGATTAAACTCTGCAAAAATACTCTATACAGTTACTCCATCGGGGCAACCCTTATCTATAATATTTACCATTGAAGTAAAAAACATTACTCTGATTAATTAAATCTAACCCTGTTTTTAACGAGGTTTTAACTTCTTGACTCAAATAATTTATCTAGGGTAGATGTGCCAGTAATGGGCCACCTTCCAGTAATGGGCCACCTCGCACTTTTTGGTTTATAAAAAAATAATAAATAATAGTTAAGCTTTTATTATTTTTTTCTGAACTCTACCTTGCATGCTTTATAAGCTGGATTAATTTTTTACACTTTTCGTCAAAACAATTAGGAAGCAGAAAATAAAGTTTCACAGTTTTTCTGTTTTTCACTGAAAATCTTAATGAACATGCTAAGAGCAGACTTTACTTACTTAGTTTTATATCTTTTTTATTTTTCCGTAAAAATTGAATGTTTTTGTTTGGTTAGCAATATAAAACATTGAATTTAATATACCAATGGCCATTTACAAAATTTTATTTATTTTTAAGATTTTAGGAGGGGTGGTCCATTACTGGATTGCTTATTTCGTGATTTGCCAGTAATGGGCCACCCAAGTGACCAATACTAAAAGTGTAATTTCAGTAGTGATAAAATATTTTGATTTAACTGAAAAGTAAATAAACAAATTTAATACTTAAATTTTACTTACTAGAATTTAATAAAGACAATTTCTTTATAAATACAGTCAAGTCTCTCTATAACGAAACTCTATACATCGAATTTCTCTATATAAAGAATTTTTAGTAGGAATGTTCCCCTTTTCCCATGATTACATTAAAAATCGTCTCTATATAGCGAAATATCTATCTCCATATAACGAATATTTTCATAAAATGTTCTTTATTCAGTTGTAAAAAAATACTTCGAAATCACATGAAATCAAATTTCCATCTCTTATTCCTAATTTATCGTTCAGTGCTGAGTTTTTTTTATATTACTCCTCTGCTTGAATTTTCTTGTTCCTTTAAGTCCAACAAATTAATCAACCCCCTCCTTTCACACACCTTTCAACATCCTTCTCAAAACAGTGTTAACTGAATAGTTATACATATAAGAACGGGATCAATGGGGGTAATTGAAGAAAAAACAATTTACAATTGCTTCAAAAAGGCCGAATTTTGTATACAAGAGGATAATGTGGATTCTGAGGAAGAAGAAGATGCGACTTACGCAGACATAAAAAGAACAAGTTGGAAATTGCACGCGAACGTAGCAAATGAGGTGCGTTCGTACGATAACGAAGTTTTAAAAATATTCAGATCTTGCTTTTATAGTAAATAGTACTTCGGATACAGTATATTGGTTGAAATTCTGTAAATATACAGGAATAGTAATTCTTATTATACCTCAGCAACGTATATCTTATTCATAAAATGTGAAGTAGTTGAATATAATTAAAACACGTACCAAACCATGTTTCCCCGTATAGCATTATATAGTAGAATACTTTTGTGTAGCCCTGTAATTTTATAATAAAAATTCTTTGCGCCACAGATTGTACAGAATGCATATTTTAGTATATATTTCATAGATTCATGCCAATTCTATTATGTTCGAATGAGTGTAACATCATTAAAATGCATTTGTAACTTCTTCCCCATTGACCGTAATGTAACGGAATCCTTTTGATTGTCCCTGTAATTGATCTATGCATCCAATTTTCATAACATTTGAAATGACTCGACAAAATTACGCAATAATTATATGTTTTAAATTTCAAACGATTAAAATGCATTTAAAACTTTTTTCCCTATTGACCGTAATGTAACGGTATCCTTTTGAATGTCCCTGTAATTGATCTATCCATCCGATTTTCATAAAATTTGAAATGACTCGACAAAATTATGTAATAATTATGTATTTTAAATTTCAAACGATTCGGTTGGATAGTTTTCCGTTGTTATATGCGGACAGACAGACGGACAGACAAACGGACAGATAGACAGACTGTCAGACAAACGGAACGATAGATGGACAGACAGACGGACTGAACGACAATTATAGGTGCTACCTATTTACATAATTACGAACGCACCTAAAAATAATTATCTGTTATTTTTTGTAGGGTGGCCCATTACTGGAACATAGGCGGTCCATTACTGGAACATAGGTGGCCCATTACTGGGCATTTGGGTGTTTAGACATATTTCTATTATTTAAAATGAAATTTTTATTTCTATTGGGAAATGTAACTGTGGGATTAGTTAAATATTGTTGAAAGATTAATCTAATATGAAAAAAATTGGAATACAATAATTATAACTATTAATAAAAAATTATTTTTTAGAGAAATTCCTTAAGGTGGCCCATTACTGGCACATCTACCCTATAAAATGATTAATATTATTCGTAACTTCAGGAATATTTACAGAAGAGAAAAGTGAGACAATATCGAAACTAACATTGTATTTTCATTAATTTCTAAATCAGCAATCCTGAGAAAAAATTCTTCTGTAGAATAGGTAGAAACTGAGGAGTGGATACAAATGAAACGTTTCCCGTAACAACTTGTGACACAGTCACAAATCCTACAAAACGGGATACAAATGAAACGCCAACCGGCTTCTGCCGTCACAAAGTTGTGATTGTTGTCATAAAAATTTGTTACAGCGTGAGACGCGTAGCAAGCTGTCTCAAGCCGGTAACAACTCCGGAAAACGTAAACAAAATATGTCGGCATATCACGTAATGCGGCGATTTTTGATCAAATATCAGCAAATATTGGAAAAATAATCTTATTTAAATAGCGAAAATTATAAATGTTGTGAATATTAAGTTTTCTATTTTTTTTTTTTTTTTTTTTTTTTAAGAAGGTTAAAATTGGATCGATTTTATTTCTTAAAAATTTAATCCAAACACGTAGTTTTTTTTTTTTTTTTTTTTGAAAGCAAATTTCGCCATATATTTTTAATTTTTTGATATGTAAATTTACATAACATTTAACAACTTGTGTTGTTTTTTTATTATAATTTATTTACTAATGAAAGTTTGTTTGCTAAACTACAAACCAGACAGACAGGGTAAAATATATATAAATTTGTATTGCTTATAACTGAATGATAATTATTATTGATTTGAAATCTTAATAGCTATAAATAATGGCTTGAATTTTAAACCGAAGGTAAGATACGAGATTAGTTTAATAATTTGTTATGTTAAAAAAAAAGATAGAATTGAATTCAAATATTTATAATTTTTAAATGATGATTAATAATAATAAATACTATAAAAAGGAAAATATTTTTTTTTAATAAAATTAATTCTGTTTTGTAATAATTAGAACAAATCATAATCACACATAACCTTGATATTTAAAAAGTATAAATCTCATATTTCTTTATAATTGTATAAATTGTAATTCTACTTTTTTTACGACAACAAAGGGTAAAGTGGGGAGGACACATGTATTTGAGAAGCCATAAAATATATTTTGAAGTACCTAACATATAACCATACAATACAACATATCCAATATAGTCTGCATTTTTTTTTCTTTTTTTTTTTTTTTTCTTGAAGAATATAAATAGGATATTAACTTAGATTTTGTTTTACTTTAATCAGAACCTTACATATAAGAACCTTACAGGTAACATATTAACATAAAATAATACCAAAATGTAACAAAATAAAACATATTAAAGCTCTCAAAACATTTGGAATAGTTTATTATTTTTGTCATCAAGAGGTGATCATGGTTTTTCACTGTGCTATAATATAGTATTTTTTTCAATAGTTTAGCATATGATTTTATTAATTTGAAAAATTAATGAATTTCTAATTAAATTGTTTTATATATATAAATTATTTCAGGGATATATTTAATCAAACTTTTTAAATTGTTTTGAATGATAAAAAATATACTCTAAAGATTTAATTTATCAAAATAATAATTAAAATGTTATCATTAAATTCTTACTTAATGATACTCACAATAAGGGGAAAAAACTATCTAGTTTTTATTTATAGCTTGAAGAAAAATATATAAATAAAATTATATGGTGGATAAATGAAATATTTTCACATTCAAATCATTCAGAATGTATTGAAATAATAAATCATGTCTAAAAAAAAAAAAAAAAAAAAAAAAAAAAATCAAGCAATGGACAAGGTTTTGGAATAGATGTACTGTCTGCTATCAAAATGTCCAAAAAATACCATTCAATGCATCCAGTGCATATTATTGTTATTATTATTATTATTTGGGGGGGGGGGGTTCAAATATAAATAACCTAATCTAGGATATTTTTTCTTTTAATCACGATTTCATGTACAAGACAATTTTTAAATATATCAATAAAAATAAATAAAATAAAATTCTTCAAAATTTATCAAAAATATCATATTAAGATCCCAAAATTGAGCTTCTATCATATATGTTTACTGAAAAATTGAAACAGTTTATTGTTCTTTTCTTCGGGTTTCTTTTTTCTTCTGTTTAAGATAATTTTTAACACATGAACATAAAAAACAAAATATAACTAAAAATTATCTTCAACGAGTGCTTCAATTTTATTTTTTGTTATGTTTAATGTAAACTAATTGTAAAAAATTAATTTTAAAGGTTTTTTTTGTTTTTTTGTTTTTCCAAACTCATTCAAGAACAATTAATTGAATTTTAAAATCTCTCAACAACAATAGACTTTCTCTCTTGTGGGAAATCAAAATGAAATGATTAAAAGTAAATTCATATAAATTAGAAATGAATAAAGGGTGTTCCACTGCACTAGAATAATAATAAAGCCTATGATTTTTTTTTTATTATTACAAATCTAGAATGGAAAAGTATGTTTCGAATTAAGTTTTTATCTAAAATTTCTTCCATTTTTTTAATTTTATGAAATTTAAGATTTGTTTGCTTTTCAAAAAACATTTCTTTCAATTATTAAAATCTTTTAAACGTCTTACACAAATTTCATAATATTTGATTTTTTTTTCCACTTAAGAAAATTTCATAAAAGGCAAAGGTAAAAAACTGTGATAATAAATTATCCTGCATGAAATACTACCATTATTCTCAAAGGTGGATCCAAGATGTGAAAATTACAACCCCCCCCCCCCCCACCTTTCTATACACACGTAACCTAAATCAATAAAAATAGCTAGAAAAGTATTCTTTTTGTATGCACAATCCCTTCCACCTTCACCCAATTATTTTACTAATAATTATATTGATTTTTTAAAATAAAAATTCACTATCATAGTCAGATTTTATTATTTTAGCTTTGATATTTATTAACAAAATAGCAAAAAAAAATATTGTGTTTTTTCAAGTAACTGTAACGAATTTATTTTGTACCTTGTAGAATTCACTAGAACACAACCTCCATTTATTTAAACTCATTGCAAACCAGGGTTGTTTGGTTTAAACAATTTTTTTTAATTATTCCATAATGTTTTGATTTATTTTACACATTGTTGATAAATGCAAAATCCAAGTTACACAGAAGCTACAAGCAAAGTTTTAGAAAAATGATAAATTAACAAATTTCTAAAATGACAAACATTTTTAATCAATCTAACTTTTTGTACAAGCTATAAATCTACAGGGCAGAATAATTAATTTTTAGCAGACTTATCTCATCAGTCATCATAAGACATAGTGAGTCTAGTCTGGGTTCTGTTAGTATGCATGTAGAATGCAAATTTCATGCGTTGATGAACATAACTAAAGTTCTAAATAAAACACATTAATTATGTAAATTTAGCAAAGATAAAGATTAAAAATATGCAATATTTACAAAAAAAAAAACTGTTTTCCTTTGAAAAACACAGATTTACAGTTAATAACATAAAGTTACATTTAATATTTCAGTCAAGCTTTGAAAGAAAATTTTCTTGATTGGAGTATAAATTGGTTAAGTGTAAAAATAGTTAAAAAAAAAAAACCATGATATTGAAGTTGAATAAGAAGATATTGAAAAAATTGGTGCTATTGAAGCACCTTTTACATTTAACGATTTAACTTAAATCTTCTATTGCATAACTGAACCCACTACTTATGCAAAAAAAAAAAAATAGGGAGGGGGGGGGAGGAAAAAACAGTTAGGCATGCTATGCAGGTATACTGTGCTTTATTATATAGAGATGTAAACTATGCCTAGAAGCAGCATTTTTGTTTATACAAGAAGTTGGGGGGGGGGGGGAAGGCTTAAACTACATGAGCCATTTTTATAAATATATAAGCTTTCAAAAGCTTTTTTCAGGGAGGAAGGGATTTTATTTACAAATTTAAATACATTCAAAGAGATACTTTTGGAAAAAAAAAAAGGTAAAAAGTTCATTTTTAGTTTCTCTTAATAAAATACTTACTACTCAGAATGTAACACATTCTACTCACCATGTAAATATTTTGATTCTTTAAATATATTACTCATCTTGATAAATTCATAATTAAATAATAATATTTCTTTCTACTCTTTAAGAAAGATTTTTGTGATTTTTTTTTAAATTCAAAATTTAAGTTTAAAAGTACAAATTTAAATCAAAATATCCTTCATTTAATCATTAAAGTTAATAAGTAGAAAAACTTATTTAAATTTATCTGAAAAAAAAAGAAATTCACTTGGTTAATCTGAACTGTTTTAAGCATATAAAAATATTGTTATATAGTAAAACAAAATAAACAGAAATTTAAATTAAAAATGTGAATTTACTTTTACTTTTGAAAATATTAAATAAATAAATGTCTAGTATTGTATGAGCATTCTCTTTACTAATAATAGCTACAGTTTTACAAGTATCCTATCTATTACCTTAACTTACACATTCTCTACTTATGATTTCATTTTAAAATGTTATGTTCAGGAGTAGGGAAATACATAATTTTATTCGCCACTGGCGAGTGAATTCTCTGATAGATCAAGTACATTTTTAGGTAATCTTCGAAAATTCCAAACTACAGAGATATGCCAAAAAGTTATTTTTTTTCTCTTCTAGTTAGCTTATCTTTCTCAACTTTCTAAATTACACGATACAAAGTTTTATTCTATATTAAACTTTTCTTTCTTATATATATTTCTTAATTTTATGTATTAAAAAAACAAAAATGCATTGTAGTAATAGAAATTTGCTATTTTTACAGTGGCATAACTTTTTTCAACTATATGTTGCATTTTGCTGGGTGGTAAGATTTTCTGAAAATTCTCCACTTATGGTTATGCTTGATTTTAATAACTTAAAAAAGCATTTCCCACTTTTAACAGTTACAATGTATTTTTGAACAAACATGTTACAAGATATCTTGATAAAGATTTAAAATAGTTTAAGTTAACTTAAATCATTTATTAATAGGAACATTTGAATTATGATTAAAATCAACAAATTCTGTCCCCCAAGTAAAATATTTATTATAACACTAAATATAATGAATGAATAAATATAAACTTTTTTCTTTACCCTGTCAAAAAAAATCACCAACTTAATCGGAGCATTTCCTCGATTCAATTATGCAAAAATTCCTGTTTTAAAAAACAAATGATAAAATATTAAAAATTCTGTAAAAGAAGCTCATCCTGAAGGAGTTAAATGGAACAAAAAAGCATTTGTTTACATATATAATGTTAGGTTGGTAGGAAGGGATGAGTATTGATGTAGTGGAATATTTAATTAGGGTCTGAAAGCTTTCTAGAAATCTAACTTGCAAGCATTTTATTTCTTGCAAATGTATTCAGTACTTTATTTCTTAACTTTTCACAGAAATCATAATAGTACCTCTCCCACTTTTAAAGCTTAAAATGTATTTTTGGACAAACATATCTTTTACAAAATATCTTACATTGATTTTAAAAAAAATTTTATTGCAAAATCAATTTAAATATATTTTTTTAATTAGTTGATTTAAATTATTAAAATAAGCTAATCCTGCCACTTATTATAATGAATTAATAAAAAATATAAACTTTTTTCCTTACTCCATCAAAAAATCACTACATCATTGCTGAGTAAATCGATTGAATTCCTCACCCCCAAGCAAACACATTTTGGTTATTTAGTTTCACTTTCAGAAGCCTACAAACTTCAGCATCAAGACAAGAAAACCTTCAATTTGTTTTTGTAAGCAATTTTTATTACATTGCACAATACTTAATAAACAATAAATTACTTTCTGGCTTTCTCTCAATCAAAACTGCATTTTTCTGTATACTATTGCATAAATAAAAGTTGCATAATTCATTCTTATAAAATGCACAAGTCACGGAAACTCAATGTTTCTCAGTTATTCAAAGAAGCGATTTAAAAATACTTAATGCTTTCATTTTTTTCCCATGATTATACTTTCAAAAGAGAAAATAATATGTTACGATTTATGAAAGCTCAATGCATATTGTTTTCAGATAACAATCTTCATTATATTAAATTATTATAAGCATTAAATAAATAATAATTTTAAAGTAATCTACAAATTAAAAACTGATAACTTAATCTACTAACAATGATCATTTGAATGTTTAAAATTCCCACATTGTATTTTATTTTATTTAATTCTTCTAAATTGCAAAATATACTGTTATTAAACAACGCTAAAGTAAAAAATTTCTCCTGCAACAGCAAGATTTTTCAGCTGTGAAATAATAAAAATGCATATACTTTATTTCCTACCTATTTAACAAGTGCTTACATGGCATATAACATATTCCATAATGGAATATAACAATATTAAAGACTTGCTTCTGGTGCTGGAGGTTCATTTTTTTCATCTTCGATCAAAAATAGAAAAAACTGAATTTTTATTGCCAAAGTATGTGACATGTTTAATCAACACATACATGAGGCAATATTTATTCAGGCAAAAGTTTGTTTAGCAAGAAAATACTCAGAACAATACACTTCAGTAATCAGTATGCAGACACTCTGGAAGAATCTTTTCACAATAACTTCATTTAGATTGTAAAATTTAAATCATTTTATACAACAAAATTATCTTCGCAACGTGATTTATTTATAAACAATCCAAAGGCTACTAGCCAATCAAAAGAGCCTATCGCTGAAAATAATCGATACACGGTAACAACTTTGGCCGTGTTCAAAAGCCACTTTTTTAGTGCGCGCGCGCTCAGAAGATTCTGCTTGGAGTAGGTTCTATAGAAGAAGAGAATTTTAAAGTTATTCAATTATTGCATTATTTTTATAGTTCAGAATTGGTAAATACAAATACTATATCCCTTTATCCTTTCAAAACATGATTCTCGTAACGGAAATACATACCTGTGACCTCTCAAATAAAATTTAAAATATTCCAGGAAGTATCACGTGACCTATTTCATGTAATTAAGCCCGATCAGCATTTAAAATATGACAGCCAACCCTGCTCAAAAGCTGACGCGCGCGACGCAAATAAAACTGATGAGCGATTTGATCACGTGATTGTGCGTTTTGTGCTTATCTGTTATTGGTTGCACGTTGTTTGTTGTCAAAGTTGGTAGGTTGACTGATACAATTTAACAATTGGTGATTTAAATTTTTTAATAATTTTATTTTTATTTATTTAAAAATCATTTATCAGTTGCTTTATACTTTTCATATCAAATAGAATGCTGTTGATAAACCAAGGTTGAGATATCCACACGGGGGACTAGCTAAGGGGGGGGGACAGACAGGGGGGAGCCTACCCTCCCAAAACATTCACAAATGTTGTTACACTTTGCAATTTTAAAACTTTTATGTCAAATTTAATTAAAATTTTAATAAAAACTGTGATACATTTTCTAATTTTTATTAGAATTTGCAAAAGTTACAACTCTAATTGGGAATATTATTAATTTTTTTACAAATAAGAACTGTATTACATTTTCAAAGTGCGTTAACTTGGCAAAATTATAAAACGAGTTGGCGAATATAAAAATTTGACTTGACAATATTAAGGTTTTCTCCCCCACCAATAAAAAGTCTTAGCGATGGCCCTGTATCCACGTATTACAAGATTGATTTGTAATCTACAATACTGGATTGATTTCAATGGAATTTGCATTGTTAGTTAGATAATTTTTCAGAAAAAGTTTTAGTATGTGTATATTTCTTATTTAATGATTATATATTTTAATACCGTGTGGATAACAGGCCAAAATATGTCATAAAATATAAGAAACAAACGACATCCGAAATTATGTTAGTATAAGCAACACACTTATTTATACTTTCAATAGAAAAATTATAAACATTCTAATCACACTTTATTCATTACAAAACTAGAAGGCAAACTCCAAATATTTCACCTCTTTAAAATATATGTATCCATATATTCTTAATTTAAAAAAATGTATATCTTTTACATTTTGCTTTTATAATATTTTCCATTTTGATTTTAACACCGTAAAATATCCACGCATGCATTATATTTGCATCCTAATATCAATAAAAACTTACTTCTAAAATTTAAAAAAAAAAAAAAAAAAAAAAAAAAAAAAAAAAAAAAAAGAACATTAATAATTATTTTATGCGTATACGACTATTTTCGCAGAAAACTTTTTTTTTCATTTGCTTAATATATATATAAATCACTTTGGAACGATATTAATATTGTTCTAATTATCCTTTTAATATTCTAAATTTAGAATATTAAAGCTTTCTCCGCAAAAATCTAATTTCTCGTATTTAAATAAGTCTTTTATAATAGAAATACATATGCTTCTGTATTATTAATATAAAATTTACCTTTAATAAAAATGTGTTATTTATTAATAAAAAGCAACCAAAAAAAGAAAAAAAAAAGACACAAACCAACTTTTGGCCCGCGCAGGTTTCGAACCCGTATCGACTGGGTACAAGCCCAACACTCTGACCATTTGACCACCGAGCTCACATTCGTCTGTGACAGATTAACTTTATAATTGGCACCACAAGTAATTACATCCGTGACCTGTTCTCCATCTGTTATTGAGCGAACAGTTACAGTAACCGGTGGCGCAGTAGCGAGTGCTGAACGCACATCCCGTCCACTATAGGTACCCACTCCATGTCCGTGGTCCTGAGCGCACGCGTGCAGCGCGCGTAACAGCTGAACACGGCCTTTGTTACGCCGCTATCTTCATTTGTTACGGTCACAAGTGTTACTTTTGTATCGCCGTTTTCATGCCCGTTGCAAATTTCAGATTTGTGACGCGTAACTGTTACAGCGTGAAACCGTTCCATTTGTATCCACGTCTGAGCTTATGCTAATTATCACAAAACGATTAATCCGTTTTCACAGTTTTCTATTTCTTCTACGGAAGAATTTATTCGCCGGATTGTTGATGCGTTGACTGATACTATAAAAAATTTGACCCTCCTGCTGCATTGTCACTCCACGGCTTTTATAGAATGTCTCTTTTGAACCACGAGAGTGCTCCATAATAGGGTGAAGTTATCGTTTTCTATAAAAGCGGTGGAGTGACGATGCAGCAAAAGGGTAAAATTTTCAACAGTGTATGGAGATATTTTTTTCATCCGGAACAACACGTATAGTTATGTATTTGTCTTTTCGGCACCTACTTCCGATGTCGGTTGGTATTGATGTGGATTTCCAGTTTATTGGATGTGAGAACTTCTCCAGTTAAGATTTAGCACTTTGGAATGAACTCTCATTTCGGAAATTTACTACATCCAACAAACCTTAAGATCCACATTCAAATCTTCGGACATCGTATGCGAGGGTCAAAAAGCTCACTGTAAAAAATTTGAGCCATTTGATGCCTCGTCACTCCACCGCTTTTATAGAAAACGGTTACTTCACTGTATTATGGGGCATTCTCATTGGTCATAAAAGAGAGATTCTATAAAAGTTGTGGACAGACGCTGCAGCCAATGGGTCAAAATTTTAACAGTGCTGAAAATCCGTCAATAAAGGTCTTTACACAATCGGAGCGCGTCAAAGTGCTTCCATGAGTTAATGCAGAGCACAGTACTTCCATATGTTGGTACATATTAAAATACTCTTCTTTCAGTCATAAAAACTGTAAATTAAGAGGTTGCCAAAAAACGCACTATGAATTAATAAATAATTGCAGTAATCTAATTCATCAATAGCGACATCGGAAATGAGCACTGGTGCTTATATGTTGAGTTAGAATCCGATAACAGGAACATGACTGTCTCCATATGAGAGTGGCAGCATTCTACACTGTTAAAAATTTGAAACTTTTGCTGCATTGTCACGCCACCGTTTTTATAAAATATATCTATTTTGACCACTGAGAATGCTCCATACTTCTATTTGACAGACACGGTTTTCCAAACTACAGAAAATATAGGATTTTTCTATTCCAAAACTTGACAATATAGTCGCTTGAACGAGTTCTATTAAACGAGTGCAAGAAGTACACTGTTAAAAATCTGCTGCATTTTGCTGCAACGCCCTCCACCACTTGTATATAATATCTCTATTCCAACCAATGAGAAAGCGCCATTTCACGGCCAAGTAACCGTTTTCTATACAAGCAGGGGAGTGCGTTGCAGCAAAATGCAGCAGATTTTTAACAGTGTAGCTTCACTTTAATGACAAGCTCATCAAAATAATTCGCCAGTTTCTTTTCTCTTGACTCGTCTTAACGTATTAAATAAATATCCACTGTAAAAAATATGACTATTTTGCTGCATCGTCACTCCTCCGCTTTTATAGAATATCACTCTTTTGACCAATGAGAATGCTCCATGATAGCCTGAATTAATCGTCTTCTATAAAAGCGGTAGAGTGACGATGCAGCAAAATAGTCACATTTTTTTACAGTGTCCCCGTATATTACCACTTTGATATCGGGGAATTCCGTCAGAAGAAAATCTGAAAGCATTACGATATTTAACCCGATAACTATAAAAAATGTGGCCCTTTTGCTGCATCATCTCTCCATCGCTTTTACAGGAAACGATAACTTCGCTGTATTATGGAGCATTCTCATTGGTCAAAACAGAGATGTTCTATAAAAGTGATGGAGTGACGATGCAGCAAAAGGGTCAAATTTTTTACAGTGCAAGACAGTGTCGATACACATAGCAGTACGCTTTAATTTCTTTATGCATCCGGCATAAAAAGACCCTGATATACAGGCACATGTGCTCTGACATATAAGGGTACTTTAAATGTGATTTTCAGCTTAATGACACCTATATCCAATGTCGGGGAGCATCGATGCACATTTTCCATTTTGGTGTACACAAGAACTGATCCAGTTAGGATTTCTCTCTTTGGAAAGAACTCGCATCTCTGCAACAGTGGCTATGATCCATATTTTTTTTCACTATTTAGCGAAACGAGATTGATCAATCAGAAGCCTGCATTTTTGGAAACTTTTCACTATTTGAAGTAAACTGCGAAAAGTTCGCAAAAATGCAGGTTTCTAATTGGACAATATCACTTCGCTAACAAAGAAAAGAACTTGGGCGGGATCCAGTAGATTTTGTGCTATTAACGAAAACAGATTGACCAATTAGAAGCCTGCATTTTTCGCGAAATTGTCGTTGCTTAAAGTAAGTAAATTTTCTTATTGATCAATCTCATTTCGCAATAGCGCAAATTCTATGTGAATACAGTACAGTCAAAGTTTCGCAAGATCATGTATCTGCGTAAGAGTAACAGTATGAAAAATGAACGCTTCTAATTGAACAACTGATTGGAAAAAAATCTGAATTTTAAAGTTTTTATTTTTAAAAAGTTCCAATCTAAAGTTTTAAGTTTTAAAGTTCTAAAAGCTGTAATTAGCTACAGATTTCTAACAGTGTAAATTTACAAATTGATCAATCTCCTTTCGCTAAGAGCTCAAAATGTATCTGGATCCCGATTGTTGTCTAGTAAATATTTCGCACTTTGAAGCAAAAAGATCGCGTATCGATTTAAGAGTAATAGCCTGAAAAATTAACGCTTCTATTTAGACGACTGCTTCAAAAAGAATTTGAATTTTTAATGTTTTTATTTTTTAAAAACCAGAATTTCATGAAATTGAAATGGGACCACACGGACATCTTACACTTTCGAACAAAAGAAAAAAAGAATTATCAAAATCGGTTCATATTTATGGAAGTTATGAGTGAACAAGAAATACATGGGTGATTCTACGATAAGAGGTTCAAAAACATGGAGAATTCGACCAAAGAGAAAAGTTTGAGTTTGATCAAAAACCTTTAAATTATGATTTTTTCCCCTGTTTATTTACTTTTTCATATAAGGGCAAGTCACTTTATACATATTTTATAACTTTTTCTGGTCAATGACTCACTCCCCTGGCAGTTATCTTGCCAGGGGAGCGAGGGCAGCTTGGGAATAATCATCGTTCAATAGATAGAAAGAACGCAAGGTATATTTTATTATTTAGATTTTAGTGCTCTTTGCTTCTCTCTCCACCCTTTAAAGCGAGCAATGAATACACCTATAATTGAAATGGTGCTTTAAAAAAATCAGAAAGGAAAAAGATAAATATCAGAAGGCAAAAGACTTTTTGTAGGTGACATGATCTTTCATTTTGTGGGATACTAACTCGCTGACACCACTTCGGTTTTAAAATTATGCAAGTTGTAAAATCCCACAGCTAGCGTTTTCTTTCTTTCTTTTTTCTATTAGGAAATCGATACCATAATTTTTAATTAGTAATCCTCGCTTTATTTAATGACCTATTTTCCGTGGTTAAATAATTAAGAAATTTTAGTATGCATTTTGAAGAAAAAATTGTTTCATTTAACCACGAAGAAAAAATCTGTGATTAAATAAAGCTATTATTATTCAGAAATTATGATAGTTTTTTTAATAAAAAATTTATCTTAAAAGCTTTTATAAACCTATCATAAGGTTTTTTTTTATTAAAGGGTTTTTTAAATAAAAAAAACCTTTTTTAATGAACCCCTGGACACGATATGCTGCAATTTGCATGATATAGTCTTTTGTGTTTAGATATATTAGAGTAAAGAATAACACATTACTAAATTAACTTGAGGTGGACGAAATTCACACACGAAACATATTTAATAATACGACGTTCACTACACACGACATACAAAACAATAACATAGAACATCTAATCTCGAACTCAGGTACATTTCTGTTTCTTTAAGAATTCCATAAAATGAGTCCAGGGGCGCCATCTACAGTTCTACCTGAAAACTAAAAGTGTTAAACACCGCACCTCTTCCCTACTTAATATTGCAGTCGTTCAGGAGCTCTTCTATGTCTTCTGGATCGTCTAAGCACCTGTGGAGAAGAATAATAATTAGTTTTAACATGTTCAGGAGCATCAACTGTAGAACTAGTAGGAACCGACGGTTTTGGGAGAATGTTATCAGAGTTAGGTGAATTAAAACTCGAAGAATCATAATCATGAAAGTCAGTTGGCGTAGGACCTGAAGCAATTGGAACATGAGAGTCAATTGGTTGTGGATCTGTGGAACTTGACTGTACGGGTGGAAAATCATTTTGCTTCACATTTGCATTTTCACTTCTGAAATTTTCTGTAACATTTTCTTCCGAATTTGGATCATTAGTTAAAGAAATATCTTCCCCTATATTAGTTATTTGATCAACATGCCTTTTCCAAATATTCGAACCAACTTGAACTCTATAATGTAATTTCCCTTCTCTTGCTATGATTAGACCAATTTTCCATTTGGCTTCTGGAGTATAATTTCTTACAGCTACTTTCTGGTTGATTTAAAATTATTTTACTTTAACTTTAGATTTCTTTGCAGTTTGTTTTTCATAAACAAAATTTGTAACATTCGGCACTATCAAATCTATGTTTGTTCTTATATGACGTTTTAGAAATAAAGATGCAGGACTTTCCCCCATTGTATCATGAGGCATCTTCCTGTACTGCAAAAGAAAGTTATTCAATTTCATTTGTAAAGTACCTGTTCAGAAGCTAAGGCTTTTAATCCACGTTTGACCGTTTGCACATACCTTTCAGCCTGTCCATTTGTAGATGGATGGTACGGTGCACTAAATTTGTTTTACACCATGCCTTTTCAAGAATATCTCAAATTTTTCAGATGTAAACTGCTTATCATTATCTGATACTAAACAAATAGGAAAACCGTATCGTGCAAAGAGAGAAGAAAGATTAATAATTGTATTTTCCGAAGTTGTACTAGGAACTATAAATACTTCTGGCCATTTACTATAAGCATCAACCACTAACAAAAGCATTTTACCATTAACAGGACCAAAATAATCAATATGAATTCTCTGCCATGGAGTTGCAGGCCATTCTCAATGATGTGTATCAACTTTGGGAGGATTATTTTTCAAATTTACACAAATAGAGCAATTTCTTGCAATATCTTCCATATCATGGTCTCTTCCTAGCCACCATACAAAACTGCGGTCATTTTCACTATACCAAAATGACCAAAATGTAATTCCTTTAATATTTGTTGTCGATGAATTTCCGGGAAAACTACCCTACAACCTTTTAAAATACAACCATGCTGAAGAGTAAATTCTTCCTGTTTTCCGCCAAAAAGTAAATTTTTTGGAATTTCTGAACCAGAAATGAAATGATGAAAAATTTGACGCAATTTTTGTAGCTGAAGCAATAGATTTATCATTTAAAGGTAAAACAGAAAGCTGATTTATTTGAATGATTTCAGATTCATAAAGTACCTCATTTGGATTATATTCGTGGGGTAAATCTTCACTACGTAATGGAAGACGTGAAAGTGCATCGACAATTCCGTGTTCAGTAGTTTTCTTATAACGAATGTCATACTGGAACGTTTGTAAATATATGGCATATCTTTGCATTCTAGCTGCTGATAAAACAGGAATATTTTTAGAAGGTGAAAAATTTGAAACTAATGGTTTACTATCAGTAAACAAGGTGAATCTGTTACCGTACAAATATTGAAAAAAATTCTTAACACCTAATATAATTGCTAATGCCTCCTTATCTACTTGACTATACCGTTTATCGGCATTATTCAAGGTTTTGGATACAAATCCAATAGGCTTTTCAGTATTGTCTGGCATCACATGCGAAAGAACTGCAGAGATACCATACGGAGAAGCATCAGTAGCTAAGATTAAAGGTAATTTCGGATTGAAATGAGTAAGGACTCTGTCAGAAGTAATTTCTCTTTTTATTCTTTTAAACGCTTGATCACATTTGTAAGACCAATTAAACGTCACATTCTTTTTAAGCAAATTATTCAAATGATGTGCAATTGTCGATAAATTTGGCACAAATTTAGCATAATAAGTTACAAGACCAAGGAATGCTTTTACCTGGGATACATTTACTGGCCTAGGGGCATTTACAATTGCTTCTATTTTATCTGGTGTTTTATGAATACCATGCTTATCCACTTTATACCCACAATAAGTAATTTCATCTGTCATGAAGATTGATTTTTCCTTATTTATCCGAATATTATAATTTCTCAATCTTTCAAATACTTGCTTTAACCTTTGTAAATGAATTTCATCTGTTTCTCCAGTTATTCCAATATTATCTATAAAAATTGTAATTCCCTCAATTCCGCTTAAAATTTGCTCGATCTTTCTTTGCCATATAGCAGAAGAACTACTAAAACCCATTGGTAACTTAAGGAACTGAAATAATCCTTTAGGCGTATTAATGGTTAATAATTCTTGGGATTCCTCATCTACTGGTAATTGAAGGTACGCTTGATTCAAATCAATTTTTGCAAAATGAACACCACCACTTAAAGTAGCTAACATATCTTCTATTTTAGGCAAGGGATATTTTTCCACTGTCAGAAATTTATTTAATGTAACTTTAAAGTCTCCGCATAGACGTATATTTTCATTAGACTACCACTGGAACTAAGGGGTTGCTCACTTGCTACTTGTAACTGGTTTAATTATACCAGCGTCTTGTAATCTTTGTAATTCCTCATTGATTGCAGCATGTAGTGCATAAGTAACAGTCCTAGCTTTACAAAATATGGGTGTAGCATTCTTTTCAAGATAAAGGTCTGCCTTTAACCCTTTAATTTCCCCCACTTTATCAGAAAATAAATCTGAAAAATCATTTAACAACTCTTGTAATTTATCAGAATAATTTACAGTCTCATTAACATAGACTGACCTTAAATTATGTGGAAAAATATCAAATGCAGATGCCCAATCTCGTCAAAATAATAATGGGAAATTATCTTTTTTTATTAAATACAATGTTACCTTTTCTGTTTTATTTTCATAAGTAACATTTACTTCAACATAACCTACAGGTTTAAAAATTTAACCAGTTGCAGTTTTTAACTGAACATCTGTGGGGGAAATTTTATAACCAGGAAAAATTCTGCGAAATCTCTTTAAAGGAACAGCAGAAATTCCCGAACCAGTGTCCAATTCCATATCAGCTTTTGCTTTATTTTCAATTAACACAGATAATTTAATAGGATTTGCACCTGTATTTTTTACAGTTAATACGTTTACCGTATCTAAAGAATTTACGTGTTTTGGAAAGTTTTACTACTACATACTTTTCCAATATGGCCTTTTTTCTTACAAACTTTACAAATAATATTAATAAATCTACATGAATTGGCTAGATTGGAAGTATTTCCACACTAACATCTCAATTTATTTTTATTTGCCTCAGAATTTGTATTATTTACATGATTCTTGACATTCTGTTTCTGAAAATCGTTCGACAATTTCTTTGGCTGTACGTTCTTTGAACTTGAAATTTTATTAATACTGAAATTTTTATTTTTAATTTCAGATATTTCAATATCTACATTGTATAACGATAAAGCTTTTTCAACTGCCTTCTCAAAAGTTAACTCATCTACTTGTGTAATCAATTTATTTTGTATACTTTCGCTTTTCAAACAGCATAAAAATTGTTCAAGTACTAAATTTTCATTTAATGTATCACCAGTGAAACAACAAAAAGTTGTACATTTTTTCAATCTAGCAGCAAAATCTTGAACCGATTCCGACTCATTTTGATAACATTTTCGAAATTTAATTCGTTCGATAAATTTGTTGGGGGCGGGGCTTAAATGTTTAATCAAAATGTCAACAATCTCAGAATATTTTAATGATTCACTATCTTTTGGAAAACTTAAATTACTTAGCAAATTATAAAGTTTAGAACCCATGCAGGATAAAAGGGCCGCAACTTTTTTTTCATCTTTAATTTCGTGTAGAACAAAATTCTGTTCAAGGCCTTTGACATACTCTTGAAATGTTTCGACCTGATCGTCGAATTCTTTGAAACTAAACATTGTGCTTTAATACAATAAGACAGAAAAAAAAGTAAGGTAAAAGTCAATATTTTCACTTACTACCCTCTTTCTAGCAGTTGCGATACCGTGGAAGGCCGCCTTTACATCTCAAAATAGCAGAAATGAAAATAAAAATGAGCCATTTGCATTTGGCTCGCATTTATTCTTGGAACTTTTTTTCTGGTGAAATATTTTTCATACATTAGCTCGACGCCAATTATTTTGTGTTGTATAAATCCAAATAATGGAAGGTAATTCGGTACACTAGTTTTTGAGAAAATGTGGTTCTTATAAAATAGAAAAAACTTTTTTATCTCATAAAATATCAATATATTTATAAGAAGATAATAGAAGTTGACATTTTCCGACAGGTAGACACGTTCTGGGGGAAAAAAATCGAAAAATTTTACTGAAAGGCGCGTTTCGAATACTTTTCCAGCAACGCCTTTTATATATATTTACCTTATTTTGATAATTATCGCTATTGGCGATCACATCAAAGCGCGCCAAGTAAACCCGGTTTTACGTTCCACTCCTGCATGACACTCCTACAACTTAACTGTTTGCACTGTTTCGCTGATAGTCGGGGATTTATGCTAGGTGTACGAAAGCTATCCTTCTTGACACTTTATTCTCTTTATTTTGACCCCCGACCCGAACGATGAGAGACATTCGGGTTTTCTTGATCTGAAATAATAGGCCGATAAGGCAAATCGTAAGATTTTAATTTTTTTTAATAACAATATAATTTAAAAATTTTCTGGGACGAGTATAATTAAAATGTTTTCTATCAGAAGTTTCATTAAAGATTTAGGAGCAGAGTATTTTTCGCAAAAATTAATAGCTTTTATTCCTCCAGTTCTTTATTTTTCGTAAAATAAAGAATCTTTTTTTACGCCTTACTCATTATAATTTTAGACGAATACGCAAGTCATAAATTCAGCTTTTATACTTAGTGTAAAATTATATTTATCATACTCATCGAATAGTATTTAACTGATACTGATATCATGTGCTATCATTTTAAATGGAAACCTCATTAAAAATTCCAGAAAGAGTATCTTCTCGCACTGTACGTTAAATAAAAAGCTTTCTCTCCCCTGAATACTTTATCCCATGTAAGTCTCTAATGTAAGATTTTTGGAAAACTTATTGACACTGAAAATTCTGTAACATAAAAAAAAATCAACTAAAATGTATTATGAAATTGAAGAAGTTTTATGAAACAATTTCTCATCCAACGAACAGAGGATACCGCCACAAAGCTTCTTTAACGAAACTTTGATTATTATAATATAAAAAACTAATTCCGCTGAAAATTGTCCATGATGTAAATAAAACAGATCAAAGTTCAATTTATTAATTTTTCATCTTCTTTTGCAAATTTATTGAAAATATTCCCAATTTTGCCACCTATATTTGTTTGATTTTGATTGTCCGTTAAATTTCTGGTATTGTGTAACTCCGCCCCAAACATACATTTATTTCCTTTTTATGTGTTTTTACATTTAAAATATTTACGCGGAATCAGTAGCAAAGTTTGAGGTGTATATTATATAAATTCACTATATTATAAAAAAATTCTGATTGCTCCTTGGAAAAAAAATGTATGTTTTAAATATCATTGAAAGAAAACATAAAAAAATGTATTTATAACTTATGTTTTTAAATCTAGCAACTGTGCTGAGTTTAGCCTGTTTTTGATTGGTTAATAAGAATTCAAGTATTTCAACGTAAATAGCAGACAAAATCAAGGCCGGTCATCTTACGGAATGAAATTTAAAAGATTCAACTGCATATTAAATAAAAAGAATATTGCCCAGTTAAACTGATGGCACTGAGCTCACAGGCTACGCATACTAATTGTACATTACAGCCTTGCATATTCGTTAATTCCGTTCGAAAAAAAAATTAAGAAGGGGAAACAGCTCTCCCCTTTCTGCTTTTTTATACTTAATCATTGAACCTCCTAAACTATCAAGTGCATGCTTTATCATATTAAAAAATCTATATCCAAAATTCAGAGCAAATCGGATAATTCTTAATAAAAACCCATTTAGCATTTATGTAATTTAAGAGGAGTTATTCCCCTCTTTTATACTTAACCATTAAACTTCCAAAACTATTCAGAGATTTGAACGAAATCTGACAATTCTGATTGAAAAATCCATTTATACAAGTTAAGGGGAGGGGCATTAGAACCCCCGTTCCCCCTGTTTATACTTATTCAATGAACACCTAATAACAGCCACGGTATCGCCACATCAGAATGATCTTATATCTAAATTTTGAGCGAAAACTGTTAATTCTGCATGAAAATCCCGTTTATATCAATTAAGGGGGGGGGGGCATGAGTCCCCCGTTCCCTCTGTTTATACTTATTCAATGAACACCTAATAACAGTCACGGAATCGCCTCATCAGAATGATCCTATACCTAAATTTTGAACGAAAACTGTTAATTCTGCATGGAAATCTCGTTTATATCAATTAAGGGGAGGGGCATGAGCCCCCCGTTCCCCCTCTTATACATATCGAATGAACTCCAAAAACTAATCAGGGAAGCGCCTTATCAGGATATACCTATATACAAAATTTCAAGTGGATCCGATATTTTTATCATGAGTTATAGCGTTACGAACGTACGAACGTACATACAGAACGAACGGGCACATAAGCTCACAGGCTATGATAGCCTGTAAGCTAAAAATTATTCTTTTGTAAAATTTTGAGGGGCGTGTTCCTATATTCCTTAAATTTCCCTTCATTCTAATCAGTAAGTTCCAAATTCCTCTGTTTAATGGTAAGATTATCAGTCTTCTATTTAAATCTATTTGCAGTAATCTTTCTTTTCTTCTTCTTTGCTTCTCGGGAAATCCATACTTTTTACTTTTTCTTACTTTATATGCCCCACCAGTGGCCGAGAGGTTCGGACCTCTCAACTGGTAGACGGCAGGTGCTGGGTTCGAACCCAATCGCGGCTGTCGGCCTAACCGTTCGGAGTTTTCCGTGGTTTTCTTCGAACCTTGCGTAAATACGGGTTAGGTTCCCTTAGAAAGACCCCCACGGAGGGCACTCCCCCCTGGTCCTATATCCCATTAGCGTAGATAATCGGACGACAAAAATCAACCAACCAACCAATCTTACTTTATATTTTTCTTAATGTGTCTTTTTTCCCTTGGTAATTAAAGTACTTCTTAAATATATACTTAATTTTATGTGAAGTGTTAAAAAATTACTCTCAGTTCGACAGCTTTTAACACATAAAACATTAAATTGAGCTCGAAGTACGACATTTTAGAAATATTTTGAAGACATATTAAACAAGTAAGAAAAATCCTGCGTTAAGCATAGATTATGAAGTACTTTCCAACACTTAATGAAATCTTTAACAAAACTTTGTTATATAGGGAAATAATAGTGTATAACCAAATATACCCAAATATGTATTCCAGTACTTTTGAACAGCCCTGTATTTCATATGTCAGTTGATATAATGGGAAAATTTAGTTTAGCAAGAAAATACCCAGTAGCTTGAATTTTTTTTTTCTTTCAGCAATTCATACTATTAGATGGAAACATACTTGAATACTTTTGTTCAGCCCTGTAGTACCATTGTACCTTTATTACACGTCAGCATTAGGTTAAAATTTATTGTAAACTAAAACACTTTTAAAACTACTGAAATCACATTCTCATAAATCATCATTCATAGGCGTCCATGTACCGAATTATTTGCGTGGCCCTGTATATCCTTTTATCTATATTCTGAAAACATTTCTCAGTAAATTGAATGAAGCTCAGCGTAAAAATGCATAGCTTATTTAAGAACCACGTTTAAATAATTTACGCTTATATTCAGTAACGTTCGTGAGCTCTTTTGGGCAGCCCTGTATATCAACTATAACCTTTATACACACCATATAATGTGCATATATTTAGCGAAATATAAACGCGCATATCATAATTAAAATGCATTTCATCCCTCCATCAGCCATCATCGGACATATATACGGTATTTCGGAAAGAATATACTATTTGAAATCTTTTGTATGGCCCTGTAAATGCTATGTATTTCATATTATGAAAGACAGTAGCGTATAATTTATATTCAGCTTCAGTGACATGTATCAATTTATACATGAAAAAGCTTAATATATTTAAAATATGTCACACACAATTCCCCCTTTTAACATTATATAAAGGAATTCTTTTGTGTGGCCCTGTAAATGAATAATAGCTACATTTTCACCTTATATTTTATAGAATGCATATTTTAATATGTTTGACAGGGTATAACATCTTTAAAATTCCTTTGAAATGAATTTTTCCCCATACGCCGTAATGTAATGGGAAACTTTTGATTTGCCCTGTAGATAAACTATCATGGTGGAAACTTCATTTTCGATAGGACTTGTGCTAGGGTAAACGTCAATAACGTTCTAAAATTTCATGGCAATCCGAGTATATTAACGATTTTTCCCCATGTGCCGTAATGTAATAGAAAACTTTTGATTCGCCCTGTAGATAAACTAATCATGGTAGAAACTTCATTTTCAATAGGATTCGTGCTAGGGTAAACGTCAATAACGTCCTGAAATTTCATGGCAATCCGAGTATATTAACGATATTTCCCCATGGACCGTAATGTAATGGAAAACTTTTGATTCACCCTGTAGATAAACTAATCATGGTAGAAACTTCATTTTCAATAGGATTCGTGCTAGGGTAAACCTCAATAACGTCCTAAAATTTCATGGCAATCCGAAGATATTAACGATTTTTCCCCATAGGCCGTAATGTAATGGAAAACTTTTGATTCGCCCTGTAGATAAACTAATCATGGTAGAAACTTCATTTTCAATAGGATTCGTGCTAGGGTAAACCTCAATAACGTCCTAAAATTTCATGGCAATCCGAAGATATTAACGATTTTTCCCCATAGGCCGTAATGTAATGGAAAACTTTTGATTCGCCCTGTAGATAAACTAATCATGGTAGAAACTTCATTTTCAATAGGATTCGTGCTAGGGTAAACCTCAATAACGTCCTAAAATTTCACGGCAATCCGAGGATATTAACGATTTTTCCCCATAGGTCGTAATGTAATGCATAGGCGTAACTTGGGCTCTAAAACTAGGGGGGCAAAAGTTTCGAAGTACTTTTCTACAAAATTATGCCGCCACCCCCCCCCTTGCAGTCATCGCGTGCACACATATATACTTTAATATTTCAAAAATTTAATATTAAAGAAAATATAATAAAGGTTCAACCATAAACGAAAAAAATAAGTAAAAATCCTAAATTAGTAATTTTATGTCTTTTATAAGAGTTTTTGAAATATTGAATGCTCAACCGTTACATCTCTTGCATTTGATGCACCGTTCAAAAACTAGGTTTCTAAAACTACGGGGGGGGGGCGGGGAGACAAAAGTTTCGAAGTACTTTTCTAGAAAATTACACTCCCTCCCTTTTGCAGTCATCACGTGCACACATATACACTTTAATGTTTAAAAAATTTTAATATTAAGAAAAAAATAAATGTTCAACGAAAAAATAATGAAAAATGCGAAATCTGTAATTTTATGTCTTTAATAAGATAGTTTTAAATATTGATAACACAACCGTTATATCTCTTACATTTGATGCAGTGTTCAACCGAAAAAAAAGTTCAAACAAACTTAATAAAAATTAATCAAAGGCTTCTAGTGAACTGCATGGGCCAAAAACCCTTGCGCCGGCCCGGCCCGAACGAAAGTTATTATGGCCCGGTCCGCTGTGAAAATTAAAAGTTCGGCCCGATCCCGGAAGGACACGGCTCAATTCAGAGCTGCTAGAGCGTACCAACTTAATGCTGGAATCTGTCGTAAGTTAACAAGCTGCGCCAGCTGGTGGCAGGGGTGCAAATGAATGCGCGGGTTTGACGTCATATATGCGCAGATGTTTATTATCTCCGCATCTCTTGCGCATATTTTCTGAATTTTCACTCAATCATGACAGATTAATCAAGTCTACGAGATATATTGCAAAATATTTTTGTTACAGTTTGTATCGATAAAATTATGTACATTTAAAAAAATAGTCACAATATCATTTTAATTTCGGGAGAAAAAGCACTAATTAGTACTCATAAGTACCATATAATGCTACGAAAAATATTGAATTTTACCCTAAAATTAAAATGACAATGCGACTTTTTTTTAAATACCCAGATTTTTTTTAATTAAAAATATATGTATTTAAAAAAAGTCGCATTGTTATTTTAATTTTAGGGTAAAATAAGTCAATATTTTTCGTAGCATTATATGGTACTTATGAGTACTAATTAGTACTTTTTCTCCCGAAATTAAAATGATATTGTGACTATTTTTTTAAATGTACATGATTTTATCGATACAAACTGTAACAAAAATATTTTGCAATATATCTCGTAGACTTGATTAATCTGTCCATGATTGAGAGAATAGCTTGAAATTTGTGATTGAATTTTTAATTATGAAGTCTCGAAATAGCTTTGTCTGTTAAGAAAAAAAAGAGAGAGAAAGAGAAAGTGTGTAATCTACGATTTTAAGAAAATTATTGTCTTGAACGTTAAATATTTAAACAAATAAATTAACAATATTTCTCTGTTTAACAAAACAACATTCAATACATACATTTAAAATTATTCCGAATATACGTATAATGAAATAATTTTTTAAATTAAAAGAATGAAATGTTTGCAAGTTAAATAATAAAAGTCGATACGACCAAGAAAACATTGGATTTTTATCGTCTGCAATTGATAAGTAAAAATGGAGCTAAAGTTAAATATTTTATTTAGTATTAAATTCTATACATTTCTAAACATTGCTAAACATTATATTATCATAGGAAATACTAAGGTGCATACAATTTTGTATAACTTAGCTCATCAAGATTTAGTAAAATGTGACACTACTTCAGAATTCTGCATTTATATAATCTACTTACTAAATTATATGAGTCATCTTTCATTATATTAAAAACATAATTAAAATCGAACATATTTTAATCAGCGATATTTGTATCGCATAGTTAAAGGATATTTCATCTTAGTATATTTTATGTTAATATTTAATCGTACTACACCTATTTATTCTATATTTATTTACAATATTTCAAACCTAAAACTTATTCTATGCAATATTTTAAAGTAACATTTTATAGAAACAAAAAAGTTTTGTTGCCATTCACATAAAAGAAACTGAAATCTACTTAATAATCCGCTAGTTATGCACCCCTGCCGCTAGATGGCATATGCCTTGGCCCCGCCTTTAATCTTGCGGACAGCTCTTCCATAGGAGTTGGAACGCTTGAAATATATGCAGTTTTGGCTCAATTTCTATATAATTTGCCTCAATTTTATGTAAAAATTTTAGATTGGATGAATAATTAATTCAAAATTTATCCCATTTACTATGATAATCGCTATTCTGATGCAAAGCTGTGTATCAAAAATTCCTTGACTTTTCCCTGACTTTTTGCCTAAACTTCCGAATTTCCCTGACTTGTAAGACCCTGGAAAGTATTTTGTCCAGAGACAAATTGAAAAAATTCACAATTTTTTCAATGTATAATCGACGAAATTCGAAAGGATAATTTTGAGTAAAAAAATATAATAAAATAAAAATAATAATAATAGTAATAAATAAATAAATAAATAAAACTGAAATTCACCACAATTTTGTTTGAAAAGTTACAGCAGAGAGATGCGGAAAAAATTCTTTTTCCCGATGCTAATTTTGCGTTTTTCCGCAACTTTTTGACGAAATTAATCTTTTTTCCCCAACTTAATGTTTTTTTCCGTCGATAAAATGTGTTTTTTCCCGATGCTTTGACGAGACTTTTTCCGCGATCTTTTATCAGTTTCTTTTTTTTTCACAATCCTAGAAAAAAACTCATGTTTTTACCGCGATCTTTTGACAGAAATTTGCATTTTTGCACGATCTTGTCAGAGATTTGTATTTTTCCCGTGATGCTTTTGATAAATTAGAGTTTTTTTCGCGGTCATTTGACAAAATTCACGTTTTTTCCGCAATTCTTTGACAAAATCCATTGACAAAATTCGCGTTGTTTCGTGATATTCAACAAAATTTTTCCGAGTTCTTCGCGATCTTGTCACAAAATTTGCATTTTTTTGCGACTTTTTGACAAAATTCGCGTTTTTCCGCAATCCTTTGACAAAATTTGCGTTTTCTGCGAAATTTTTTGACAAAAACGATTTCAGGTACATTTACAATATTCAACAAAATTTGCATTAGTTTATCAATTCTTTGACGAAATTCGCGTTTTTCTAGTATCTTTTGTCAAAAGTCGCATTTTTTCTACCATAATTTGGCAAAATTCGAATTGTTCCGCGATATTCAACAAAGCTTGCGGTTTCTTCGCGATTCTTTGACGAAATTTGTATTATTTCTAGTTTGCACTCAAAATAGAGCACATATTTGGAAATAAAAAAGAAGAGAAAATCAAAATATAAAAATTGGCCCTTAACCTCAGAATAATGCAAAAACTGGAGGGGCAAAAAGCAAGTCTTGCCCCTGATCCTAGAAAACTAGGGGGGCATGTGCCCCCCTCGCCCCCGCCATATTATGCCCATGATGTAATGGGAAACTTTTGATTTTCTCTGTAGATAAACTAATCATGGTAGAAACTTCATTTTCAATAGGGTTCGTGCTAGGATAAATGTCAATAACGTCCTAAAATTTCATGACAATCCGAGTATATTTACGTGAGTTAGAGCGCGGACAGACGGCCATCCGGACATACGGACATCCGGACAGACGGACAGACGGCCAGACAAACCGAATGCATAAGCACTTTTCAACTTTGTTGGAAAGTGCTAAAAATGAAGAAAAGAAAAACGTGTGAAAAACAGGTTTTTCCGGAGATATTTTCAATATACAAAAGCATCCCATGTTTAATGAATTAAAACATTAAACAAAGAATTTTTGACTGAAGTATCCCTTTAAAAAAGATTTAAAAAAATGCATTATGAAATGAAATAAGATTTGTGTATGTGTGTGTGGAGGGGGGAATATCGTCAAACGAACGAAGAATAAATATCCTAACAATGCTTTTTCTTAGTGAAGTATTAATTAGAATATTGTAATATCAAAAACAGTGTAAATTCTCTTTGATGTGAATAAAAGAGATCAAAGTACAATTTATTTATTCTTCGTCATCTTTTAAATGTTCTTGGAAACATTAATAATGCTTGTCACCCCTATATTCATTCTAGCTTGATTGTCCAGTAATTTGCGGTATTGAATAGCTCCACTTCAAATTTCACTTCAGTTCTATTAAATGCATTTTTACATTTACAATTGCAAATATTTATGCGCATACCGATGACATTGTTTCGGGATGTATGTTACATAGATTCATTATATTACAACAAATGGTGATTACTCATTGGAAAAAAAAAAAAAAAAAAAAAAAAAAGATTATTTTTTCAATATAATTGAAAGAAAATCGTACTATAATAATGATAATAATAGAATGTAATTCTAATTTATGCATTGGAAACAGCGCAGAGTTCAGCATGTTTTTAATTAATAAGTGTACTTCAACGTATACACGATAAAATCAAGATGGATTATCATAAGGAAGGAAGATTAAAAATTCAACAGCATATTATTAAAAATTTACTCGTTTCCAAAATTTTGTGGGGAGTGTTCCCTCATTTCTGAAATTTCCCTTTATTTAAGGCTGTTAGTCAATCAAGTTCCGAATTTCGCTCGCTAAAGCTAAGTTTATCGGCGTGTGATGCCTTCGTATAATTAACATACCTCTTCAGGAAATGCATGTTGTTAACTTGTGTAGCTGTAAATAAATGTAAATAATCGTAATTCATCGTAATAATTATTTTTTGAAGTTAATAATTTTAAATATTATTAAATTAGTAGATGCGGTAATTTCAACAGTTATGTTAAAATTTTTGAACATGCAAAAGCCTTCTAAAGAAACAGGCCACCTGAAAACCGCCTAAAAGTTAGCCCCCCCTTGACGGAAAATGAAAAAGTGAGATATGCATTTCGTTTGATCATCGTTTGATCAGATTTGATCAACAATTTTCATCGTTTGATCAACATTATTTTACGAGTTATGATTAAAAATAACCAGGGGGGGCTAACTTTTAGGATTTTTCAAAATGCTCAAAATTAAAAAAAAATTAGTGATTCTTATCAGAAATCGATCGTAGAGATTTGATCAACTATTTTTAGCGTTTGATCAAACCCGGAAGTGCCCCCAAAATCGATATTTTTAATTCCAGCCACCTAAAAGTTAGCCCCCCCATGACGGAATTTCGAAACAAAAATGGTGTCATCTAACGTAAAATTACCTCTAGAGATTTGATCAACCATTTTTAGCGTTTGATCAAACCCGGAAGTGCCCCCAAAATCGATATTTTTAACTCCAGACCCCTAAAAGTTAGCCCCCCCCCATGACGGAATTTCGAGACAAAAACGGTGTCATCTAACGTAAAATTACCTCTAGAGATTTGATCAAACATTTTTAGCATTTGATCAAATCCGGAAATGCCCCCAAAATCGATATTTTTAGTAATAGACCCCTAAGGGGTTTAGCTCCCCCACCACCTCCATGACGGAATTTCGAAACCAAAGTGGTGCCATCTAAAGTAAAATCATCTGTAGAGATTTGATCAACCATTTTTAGCATTTGATCAAACCCGGAAGTGCCACCAAAATCGATATTTTTACTAATAAACCCCTAAAATTTAGCCCACCACCTCCATGACGGAATTTCGAAACCAAAGTGGTGCCATCTAACGTAAAATCATCTGTAGAGATTTGATCAACCATTTTTAGCATTTGATCAAACCCGGAAGTGCCCCCAAAATCGATATTTTTAGTAATAAACCCCTAAAATTTAGCCCCCCCCCACCTCCATGATGGAATTTCGAGACAAAAATAGTGCCATCTAACGTAAAATTACCTCTAGAGATTTGATCAACCATTTTTAGCGTTTGATCAAACCCGGAAGTGCCCCAAAATCGATATTTTTAACCCCAGACCCCTAAAAGTTAGCCCCCCATGACGGAATTTCGAGACAAAAACGGTGTCATCTAACGTAAAATTACCTCTAGAGATTTGATCAATTATTTGTAGCATTTGATCAAACCCGGAAATGCCCCCAAAATCGGCATTTTTAGTAATAGACTCCTAAGGGGTTTAGCTCCCCCCCCCCTCCATGACGGAATTTCAAGACAAAAATAGTGTCATCTAACGTGAAGGGAGCATCCTCTAGCTCACAGCCCTAATGAGTCCCATGTGAGGGAGGGATGTTACAAGTTTTCAAAATGACAATTCATATTTAATTCTTAGAACTATGGGTAAATAATTGCAAATATAGTGTGACATTTACATTAAAAGGGTTTAATGTAAATCACAAAGTTTATTTTATAGTAAACAGTTTTGGAAAATCGAAATCCAATGAAAAATATGCTTGGGCCCGACTGGTGCTGCCAATTAAATTTTGCTGAATGCATTTTGCACTTATGTTTTGTTCATTGATCATGGAATAGTCAATTTCTTGCGAAGATGTTTTTTTTTTTTCATTTTTCAGCACAAATAGTGTATTGCTATGTAAAAATAAAAGGTTGCAGCTTGAGTTTAATAATTATTATATATTTCATATAGTATATTTCAAAACGGTAATTTGTGCAGTAATTTGTATTTTTTTAAACGTGGTTGATTTTTCAATTAACATCAGATGCATGCAGTTCCATCTACTTATCATAGGATGAGCCCAGTACCACTTGTGTATGTACATATTTTTTTTTCTAATTTCACGAATAACTGATACAAAATTACAGAATATTTTATTTTTCCGCAAAAGATTCATCTTGTTTAAATGAAAAACATGAGATTGAAAGTTTTCTAATATGGCTAGTGTCAATAGATCGTCTGCTTATTTTGACGGAAGTGTGAAGTTCCCTGAATGTATATGTTATAGCAGAGCAGATGTTTATTTTTTCACTGGAAAACCAAAGCATCGAAAAATCGTCTGTGTGACGAAAGATAAATAATAATATCCGAATTAGGGCAAACAAATTGCAGGTGTGGGTTCCGGCAAAATCCAGCGTTTAAAAAGCCTATGTATTTATTTTGGAAACAAATGATATCCACAAAAACAGAAAAATATTATGTTAATGATTGAGTACCTACGATGCGATGCGGTGTTCTTTATTTCTGTATTTGAATTTATTTCAGATGATCTCGTAAAGGCAACTATAGATTTGAAGTTGTGCTAATAAAAAGACAAAAAATTTTGGATTCCCTTCCCTTTCATTCCATATCATATGTTTTTTTTAAACCGTAAAACCACAACTTCCTTAATAATACAGTTACCCATGTCTATTTTTTTCAATTGTTTCTTTAGTTTGCAGTGACATGCAGTAATATTAAGTCATATTCTAATGATAACAGACGAAATAAGTTGAAAAAAGACTATAACTTAAATACCTTTGTAATAATACCATATTAAGCACGTTTTCCATAATTCGAACTTCGGATAATTCACACATTTGTGGTCCTGACGAGTTCGAATTAACGAGAGTCGACTGTACTTCGGAAAAAGCTTTCGGAACAGCGGATAATGTATGGATATACATTACGACAAAATAGAAATGCCACATATTGGAGTATTCCATATTTATGAATTAAATAATTTTATAATCATTTACAGTCATTTAATGTTATAATAAAAAAAAAAAAATAATTTTTAGATTAGCATCCTTTTGTAAGGTACCAAATTTATAACAATGTAGCGTTTTGAGATATTAAATTTACACATGACAGTTTACGTTGGGACATTTATTCAGAATATGTAAATGAAAAAAAGTAGATTCAGAACTTTGTTTTATAAAATGATCGATTTTTGAAAAGAAAAAAGAAATGCTTTTCTGAGCACATAATGAACGCAAATTTGTTAACATTTGGAAAACTAACTAATTGAATAATTTGAAAAAACATGTTTTCTCACTGTTTCGCTTTTTTTGGATGGACTATACACATGACTATAAAAATGAAACGCAGAATAGCATGTACTTTAATATCATTTTCGCGATTTTTACATTCAAAACTATAAATTCAGACAAAACGGAGTTAAACATATAAAGTCATACGAGATTAAAGTTCATTTAAGGGTCACTCATCCCGGGCAAGGCCAGAGGGTACTCTAGTGTATGTCTCTGTCTCTGTCTCTCTCTCTCTCTCTCCCCATATATATACATATCGATAATTTCGTGTTAGTTTCATGTTAATTTTTTGTCTCAAATATCATGGAGGAGAAAATTTATAGGTCTAATGCTAAAAATATTGATTCTGAGGGAGCTTCCGGGTTTGATCAAATGCTAAAAAAAGTTGAACAAATCTCTACAGATGATTATACGTTAGATGACATCATTTTTGTCTCGAAATTCCGTCATGCAGGTGGGGGGGGGGGGGGCAAAACCCCTCAGGGGTCTATTACTAAAAATATCGATTTTGGAGGCATTTCCGGGTTTGATCAAATGCTAAAAATGGTTGATCAAATTTCCAGAGGTAATTTTACGTTAGATGACACCGTTTTTGTCTCGAAATTCCGTCATGGGGGGGGCTAGCTTTTAGGGGTCTGGAGTTAAAAATATCGATTTTGGGGGCACTTCCGGGTTTGATCAAACGCTAAAAATGTTTGATCAAATCTCTAGAGGTAATTTTACGTTAGATGGCGCTATTTTTGTCTCGAAATTCCGTCATGGAGGTGGGGGGGGGGGAAACTAAACCCCTTAGGGGTCTATTACTAGAAATATCGATTTTGGGGGCATTTCCGGGTTTGATTAAACGATAAAAACGGTTGATCAAATCTCTAGAGATTATTTTACGTTAGATGGTACCGTCTTTGTCTCGAAATTCCATCATGTAGGTGGTGGGGGAGCTAAACCCCTTAGGGGTCTATTACTAAAAATATCGATTTTGGTGGCATTTCCGGGTTTGATCAAATGCTAAAAATGGTTGATCAAATCTCTAGAGGTAATTTTACGTTAGATGACACCGTTTTTGTCTCGAAATTCCGTCATGGGGGGGGCTAACTTTTAGGGGTCTGGAGTTAAAAATATCGATTTTGGGGGCACTTCCGGGTTTTGATCAAACGCTAAAAAGGGTTGATCAAATCTCTAGAGATAATTTTACATTAGATGACACCATTTTTGTTTCGAAATTCCATCATGGAGGTGGGGGGGGGCTAAATTTTAGAGGTTTATTACTAAAAATATCGATTTTGGGGGCACTTCCGTGTTTGATCAAATGCTAAAAATGGTTGATCAAATCTCTACAGATGATTTTACGTTAGATGGCACCATTTTTGTCTCGAAATTCCGCCATGGAGGTGGTGGGGGAGCTAAACCCCTTAGGGGTCTATTACTAAAAATATCGATTTTGGTTGCATTTCCGGGTTTGATCAAATGCTAAAAATGTTTGATCAAATCTCTAGAGGTAATTTTACGTTAGATGACACCATTTTTGTCTCGAAATTCCGTCATGGGGGGGCTAACTTTTAGGGGTCTGGAGTTAAAAATATTGATTTTGGAGGCACTTCCGGGTTTGATCAAACGCTAAAAATGGTTGATCAAATCTCTACGATCGATTTCTGATAAGAATCGCTAATTTTTTTTTAATTTTGAGCATTTTGAAAAATCCTAAAAGTTAGCCCCCCCTGGTTATTTTTAATCATAACTCGTAAAATAATGTTGATCAAACGATGAAAATTGTTGATCAAATCTGATCAAACGATGATCAAACGAAATGCATATCTCACTTTTTCATTTTCCGTCAAGGGGGGGCTAACTTTTAGGCGGTCACCTGAAACTGTATATTCTTCAAAAACATTGCGCCTTTTTACTTTCTTCTATCTTCAGTAGAAGAGAAAGTATTGCAAGCGAAATTTTTTTCGACTTCCGGTTTACGACGGATTTACACGTTTTAAGGGTCGGAGGAAAAAAAAAAAAAAACATGTTTTTACAAAATGTCTGTCTGTGCGTGTGGCTGTATGTCTGTGTGTGTGTCCGTATATCGAAGGGGGCGTTGCAATAGCGCTTTTGACCATTTTCAATATTGTACGGACTAAAAGTGTATGAAATTATGCATAGATTTCAACAAAGCTTTTTGTGTAAATGTTTGGCTATGGCTAGTAGATCTGTCCTGAATTTGAAAAAAATCCGCCGGAATGGTGTCATTTTCAATATTGTACCACCTAAAAGCGTATGAAGTTATGCATAGAATTGAACCAAATTTTTACTTTCAATACCTTCACTACCTTCAATAGAAGAAAGTATTGTAATAGAAATTATTTTTGCTTCCGGTTTTCGACGGATATACACGTTTTAGGGGTCTGATATTCCAAAAAACATGTTTTTACAAAATATCTGTCTGTCTTTGTGTCTATGTGTCACAGGGCCGTAGCTAAGGGGGCGCTATGGGCGGCTCAGCCCCCCTAAAATACTTTGAGCCCCCCCTGGAAAAAGTTACAAGGTCACTAAATGTTCCGAAAATTCAAATGAAATTCTGTTCAAAAATCTAATTTAGTTTTGAGACTCTTTCACAGTTTTGCAGAATTACTAAATTGTATCTAAAATGCGTGTTTCAACGCTCCCTCATCCTATTGGTACATATGAAGCTAACAGGATGTTTAATTTTGCACCAGTTATACATTCAAAATTTTCATCATCCTATTACTTTCTTAGCATAAAATGAAGTTATTACAACAGTTTAATGAGAAACATAGTACCTACAATGTGAATATGCACTCATTTATCTTTCATCAATAGAGAGAGAACAAAAAAATATGAGCCCCCCCCTACATTCCCTTGAGCCCCCCTATATTCCCCTGAGCCCCCCCCCCTCCCCTATCGTACACTTCTAGCTACGGCCCTGATGTGTCAGTATGTCGCCATTCTACCATCAAAAAGTGTATGAAGTTATGATTAGAATTGAACCAAATTTTGTGTGAATGTTTTTGGTTGTGGCAAGCAGGACCTTCTTCAATTTTGAAATATTCCGCTAGAAGGGGTAACTGTAATAGCGTTTTGTGCCATTTTCAATATTGTACCGACAAAAAATGGATGATGCTATGCATAGAAATGCACCAAATTTTTTTGTAAGTGTTTGGCTATAGCTAGTTGGTCCTCCCTCAATTGGAAAAAAATCGCCGGAAGGGAGCGCTATAATCACGATGTCAGTGCCATTTTCATTATTTTACTACCAAAAATTGTATGAAGTTATGCATAGAACTGAACTAAAATTTTTGTGTATGATTAATTTGGGGTATGGCAAGTAATTCCTCCCTGAAGTTGAGAAAAATCTGCCTATTATTCTATTGTCCATCGGCTCCTGCAGAGATGGAAACTCGTTTTTACTCCGATTAATTGTCTCAAGCAGAAATTTAAGATGAAAACCAAAGTTTGTATGGTATTGATTTAAAATTATTAAAGCATTAACATGGGTTACTATTTTTAATATTAAAATGTACGTATGAGTTACAAGAAAGTCTTGGGATTGGTACATCCAACTAGTTTCCTTAGAGGTTAAAATTTTTCTACTATATATACACTCATTTGAAGCATGGAGTGTAAGTTTACGCACCACGCCCCAATTCTCGATTTTTTGTTTCTTTTTTACGTCAAAAAGTTGTATAACTTTTTAACTCTACTCTGCTGGCAAGCTTTTAAAAAAAGATTTCTACTATTTAATTTGGAATATTCATTAGCAACGTTATACATTTAATTGCATCATCCTACCATTATTAAAAAAAAGCACCTGTTGTCAAGTTAATTTTGAATCCTAGTTTGAAATGGTTTTATTCCATTTATATTTGCCCCACCAGTGGCCGAGAGGTTCTGACCTCAAACTGGTAGACGGTAGGTGCTGGGTTCAAACCCAATCGCGACCGTCGGCCTAACCGTTCGAAGTTTTCTGTGGTTTTCTTCGAACCTTGCGTAAATACGGGTTAGGTTCCCTTAGAAAGACCCCCACGGAGGGCAACCCACCCCATAGGGCCTATATCCCATAGCGTAGATAATCGGCCGACAAAAATACACTCCCAGAGCTGCCAACTTCTACGCCTATTTAAATCTTAAATTTATGTTTCGAACCACAAAAATGTTTTTGTAAAATGTATACCAAATATATTCAGTGTTATGCGTTATAGTACATATTCTTAATTATTTACTAAAATTTCTGTTTCTAATATGTTTATTTGACTCTAAATAGGCGTAGTAGTTGGCAGCCATGCACTCCACCACCACTACACCATTTATATTTTTATACTAAGTAACAATATATTCATTTATCAAACATATTATTATCTAAATGCTGTAAATGTGTTCATATTCTGTCGTTATTTAGTTATTAATAGTTAATAGAATATAAAATATGAAGCCACTATCGTTTTGCTCAATTTTCAGTATAACTTTGAGCCGGCCCAAAGTTAAGCGTAAGTTAATAATTTACAGATTATAGGTGCTATTGACAAAAATTACCCATATTTGCACGTATGTTTTACATATATGCCAAAAGCGCATAGTGTTTTACATATATGCAGATATAACATGTAAATATTTTTAGAAATATGTGTAAAATACATAAAATTCATTTAATGGCGTCATTCGAGGCGGAGCTACACAAATCTGACATTT
Source organism: Maratus speculifer (assembly GCA_964019185.1). NCBI lineage: Eukaryota > Metazoa > Arthropoda > Arachnida > Araneae > Salticidae > Maratus > Maratus speculifer. The sequence goes on along the minus strand of OZ025290.1, from coordinate 441,366,482 downwards.
CAACCAGTCGACATTTTTTATTCTTGTTTGAATATTATTAGTACTAGTATATGTTGCTGTAACTATGGATATATTACTGAGTTAACACTCGGTTTACTCTCAGCTTAAGATATACTTAATATCCATTAAAAAAAAAAGAAAGAAAGAAAGAAAAAAACATAAATATATCTGTTTTTTATGTAAAATCATTATGTAATAATAAAAAAAAAACTTTCAAATTTTTATGAAATTAACAATTGTTATATTTTACAATCGTTATAGACACTGCATTATTTTTTTAATACAAATAATTCGATAGCAATTAATGCAGATTTCCTTATTTAAATGTTTATATAGCACTATCAATAGTTTTGAACATGAAATGCTTTTCTTGAGAATTTTTTCTATTTCAATCACTATAAACTTCTATATAAATTCTACTACAGAAATTTTCCATACCATTCTCAATGTATATATATATATATATATATATATATATATACCGGGTGTCCCAAAAATGACTGATGGATTTTAAAATTCAATAACTTGCAAACGGTGGCAGCTATTTAAAAAATTTTTGCAGGAGGGCTATGTATAATGACAGGAGTTTTTTTACCGCAATTCTTGATTTTAGTTCGAATTTCACACAACAGATGGCGTTGATGGCGGTTGGTGGCCAGTCGACGCCGAGACTTACTTCATTCAGCTTTGAAGCAAAAGAAGGAGATTAAGGCTATGGATTACGTCTCATTCTACAGTACAGTCTTGCTCTCAGGCACCAATTCTGGACACATTCGATATGATTTCAATAGAATGCGTTGTTGCCATGGAAATAACAGATTTTTCGATAGTGGAATACAGCGTTCAGAAGTGGGCATAAATTTCGCAATCAGTATTTGAGTTTGCAGAAGATTTTCGTTTAGGAAGTTTTATTTTCCCGGATTAAATTACTTTTTTATGGCACGATTTAAAGAATATTTTATGCATCATATTTTAAAACTAGATAAAGAGAGTTTTTCAATTTGATGATTTTTGTTATATTCTTAAGAAATTTTACATCTTTTAAGAAAATTCGTCAGTAGATTTTTATGAATCTTCAAAAAATAATCATGAAAACTGTTGATAGTACATTATTGTGTAAAATAACTACAAAAAAAAATATTATAAGTTGCCTTGTTTAGCCCTTTTCAATAGGATTAGTCTATCGTTGCATTAAAATAGAAAAAAATAAAATAAATGTGAGTTAATTAAAATTTATTTTCCCGGATTAAATTACTTTTTATGGCATGATTTAAGGAATATTTTAGGCACCGTATTTTAAAACTGCACTGTTAAAAATTTGAAACCTTTGCTGCATCGTCACTCCTCCACTTTTATAGAAAGATATTATTTCACTGTATTATGGAGCCTTCTCATTGGTCAAAATAGAGATATTCTATAATAGCAGTGGAGTGACGATGCAGCAAAAGTTTCCAATTTTTAACAGTGTAGGTGAAGATATCTTGCTACAATCTTGCTCTTACACTATAAAAACCTGCTGCATTTTGTTGTATACGCACACCGCTTGTATAGAAACGGTTACTTGATTGTATTATGAAGCACTGTTATTGGTCGGAAAAGAGATATTATATACAAGCGGCGGAGTGCGTATGAAGCAAAATGCAGCAGATTTTTAAAACTATGGGGCCCGATTCTGAACTGATTCGATATGATTTCAAAGGAATGTGTTGTTGTCATGGAAATAACAAATTCGTCTATAGAAAAATACAATATTCAAAATTGAGCATGAATATAACAATCTAAATCGATCTAAAATTTCTTAGAATATAACAAAAATTATCAAATTAAAGAAATCTCTTTATCTAGATTTAAAATATGATGCATAAAATATTCTTTAAATCGTGCCATAAAAAGTAATTTAATACGGGAAAATAAAACTTCCTAAACGAAAAACTTCTGCAAACTCGAAAACTGCTTGCGAAATTTATGCCCACTTCTTAAAGCTGTATTCCACTATCGAACAAACTGTTATTTCCATGGAAACAACGCATTCCATCGAAATCATATCGAATGAGTTCAGATCGGGCCCCACAGTGTTAAAAATCTGCTGCATTTTGCTTCATACGCACTCCGCCGCTTGTATATAATATCTCTTTTCCGACCAATAACAATGCTTCATAATACAATCAAGTAACCGTTTCTATACAAGCGGAGTGCGTATACAACAAAATATAGCAGATTTTTACAGTGTAAGAGCAAGATATCTTCACCTACACTGTTAAAAATTGGAAACTTTTGCTGCATCGTCACTCCACTGCTATTATAGAATATCCCCTATTTTGACAAATGAGAATGCTCCATAATACAGTGAAGTAATCTCTTTCTATAAAAGTGGAGAAGTGACGATGCAGCAAAGGTTTCAAATTTTTAACAGTGTAGTTTTAAAATACGGTGCCTAAAATATTCCTTAAATCATGCCATAAAAAATAATTTAATCCGGGAAAATAAATTTTAATTAACTCACATTTATTTTATTTTTTTCTATTTTAATGCAACGATAGACTAATCCTATTGAAAAGGGCTAAACAAGGCAACTTATAATATTTGTTTTTGGTAGTTATTTTACACAATAATTTACTATCAACAGTTTTCATGAAAATTTTTTGAACATTCATAAAAATCTACTGACGAATTTTCTTAAAAGATGTAAAATTTCTTAAGAATATAACAAAAATCATCAAATTGAAAAAATCTCTTTATCTAGTTTTAAAATATGATGCATAAATTATTCTTTAAATCGTGCCATAAAAAAGTAATTTAATCCGGAAAATAAAACTTCCTAAACGAAAATCTTCTGCAAACTCAAAAACTGCTTGCGAAATGTATACCCACTTCTGAATGCTGTATTCCACTATCGAACAATCTGTTATTTCCATGGCAACAACGCATTCCATTGAAATCATATCGAATGAGTCCAGAATTGGTGCCTGAGAGCAAGATTGTACTGTAGAATGAGACGTACTCCATAGCCTTAATCTCCTTCTTTTGCGTCAAAGCTGAATGAAATAAGTCTCGGCGTCGACTGGCCGCCAACCGCCATCAGCGCCATCTGTTGTTTGAAATTCGAACTAAAATCAAGAATTGCAGTGAAAAAACTCCTGACATTATACATAGCCCTCCTGCAAAAAATTTTTTAATAGCTGTCACCGTTTGCAAGTTATTGAATTTTAAAATCCATCAGTCATTTTTGGGACACCCGGTATATATATATATATATATATTACATATATGCTTTTTAAAAACAATTTTTATATAATAGAAATTTCACAGTAAACCTCTCAATCATATATTCTAGGACGAAAACTCAAGAAATGGGCGGTCCTTCAGAATTTTCCATTCATTTTGGTCAAGATTCCAAACATCGTCAGATATGCCAATGTCGATACACATCATCAAAAGTCTAAAAAATGATATTGTTTTTACTAATGTCGATAGATATTTCTGAATCTTAGAATACTAACATTATTATTACAACATTGGCCAATGTCAATAAAATATTAAAGATAAGGCATCAAAAATTTAAATTTTCTAAAAATGGCAAAATTGTTGAAATTTATTGTTTAGAATAATATTATTTATATGTTATAATTTTTTAAATAATGTAAAAAATTCAGTTGGATGCTTTCTCTTAAAAAATAATTTTAAGTAAGTTTAATACATTTAAGTTAGGTTTATAAATGATATCACACTTGAAGGGGGAGAGAAGGTTCACGAAATTGTGACAGTTTGTGACAAGAGGGGGAGGGGGTAAGAAGAAATTTGACATCACAGACTTTGGTTACAATTTGTGCATTAAAATCTAGCAGATTAAATTATGAAGTATGAAGTAATTTTAAAATTAAAATATATTATGATCATAAAGATAAGATTTAGAGCCAAATGCGTTTAATTCTATTTCAAATTCCAGTTTTAGATTGCTATTTCAAATTAATATTTTATTACTATTCTATATTATTTATTTTTATTCATTTATTTATTTATTGTAAACTTTATTTCATGCAAAATATAAATCATTTTAGTTGTTCAGCTCACAAATGTCATTAAAACACATAGTTAACGTTTAAAAATAAAATTTCAAATGTGATCTAAAACGTAGTGCTTTGTTTTCATTAATTGATTCAGTAATATATTTCATCAAAATTACATAACACGTAATATGGTAATTATAATTTAAATATTGGAATCAAGCAACAATGTAGAGTGAACAGTTTTTTTATTGGTTAATAAGAGTTGAAGTTCTTCAATGTAAATACAAAGTCAATTCTAATCATCATAATGAAAATGTGAAAATGATTAAGTGAAGATTAAAAATTCTTTGTTTTCCAAAATTTTCGGAAACGATTTTTAGAAATTTCACTTCATTTAACCCATTAGCACCAGCGATGAGATAAAATTTACCTCAATCACATTGTGGATTAATTCTACAACTGTACGCGCGTATTCCTGGCGGGTTCATGCAATTAACAAATATAAATTCCCTTTATGCCACTTTTTTTTTGTTTGTTTGTTTGTTTCTGAACTGCAAGCATATGTTTACGTAATATAGCGACAAAAAAAAGGGGGGGGGGTAAGATGAAGTGTGACATTTTGTAACAAAGGGAGGGGAGTCAAAAATATGGAAAAATGAGTTTCATCATTTATGGACCGCCCCTTATATCTGTGAATGTTGGCAGATATTGTAAATTTGATGTTTGACATTCAGTGACTTCCCAGATATCGGCTAATATTGATAGAGACATTGGTTTAACCCATAGGTACCCAACCTTTTCTGAACCACCGCCCCCCTTTACAAGAAAAATTATTCCAATGCCCCCCCCCCTCCCTTTTTAAAAATGTGAAATCAATGCCCCTATAAAAATGTGAAATATTTTTGTAATTATCTATACCAAATTTTATCTTTTTATATCAAGAATCCCAACGTTAAAATTAATAAAAACGACAATCAAATGTAGTATTTTTTTTTTTTCATTAATATTTAGAAATAAATATAAAATCAGTAAAATGAGGCTAGTGTACTTTTAACAATTTGTTAAAAGTCTATTTGTTCAATGAACGTTTGAACCAAGCTATTTGAACAATTCATTCCGATTTTGTTAAAATCAGTCGCAAATTGCTATGTTCAGTCATGTGCAGTCTATTCCTTTTTTTAGACAGTAAATTAGCTACTTAACAGATCCTATGCTCAACCAAATATGATGAAGGAAAACTTTCTGGCAGTTAAAAATATCTGTATTCTTTTTCACAATTCAGAGTAAAGAGCTTGTAAGTATTCATATTTGTAACCAGAACTCTTGATAACCATTTCATTATTTGTGAGTTCTACGAGTTCCTCCACTAAATTTAATGATTTTGCTGTATCTACATTAGCGAAAGGATCTAAAAGCCTACTCGGAATATTCATGTTTGTAATATGAAATATCCTAGAATTGTTCCTGAAATTCAGCATGAAGACGTCCAAATGTTAGCAGGATGCAAATAAATATTCCTGTTTTACAGAGACTGCTAAAAATGTAAGAATGGCCTTTACTTACATTTCGTTTGAACAGAGGTTTTCCCAAAAAAGCAACTATGACTTTTTATTGTTTTAATTAAATTGGCTTCATTGAGCATTCTTAATAGAGGAAAGTGCGAATGTTAAGGACCTTTTGACTTTATAAGTTTATAAAATAATGAAATTAAAAAATATCGTTCTCATATTTGTGCATAATTCTCGTCTTTAACCTTGGCTTTAATACTAGTAAAACCTCTTATTACCAAGTGCAGCAGTTAAAAATCTGCACGCATTTATAAAAATTGGGGAAAATGTCCTTTTTAACCCTATTGTAAGGAATGAAAGAGACACCTTGCGTTGTTAACCCTTTCTGGCACACTGTGCCTGGTCTGGGATAACTAAATTTAATTCCAAACTTGCGAATGGCCAATGGCACCAATAATATTTTAGTAAAATTTTGCTATTACAATAAATGCTTAAATTGAGGAATTCAAAATATCTATAAAATTCATTTGTAAATTCCGGTGTCAGTCGGTAATTTATCATTTGGCTACAAAATTTACCCGTGCCGGAAAGGGTTAAAAGAGACACACATAAATAAAAAAACTTTTATGAACATTTTGTCTTTCTATTTGTGATTGCATTAATCAAAAATAAAAGATAATAATATACAAATAAAAATAAAATATATTGCAGCGTATGATAAAACAAAAACAAGTATCTCAACACCAGTTACGGATTTAGGTAACTTCATCAAAATAGATTAATAGGGTGGGGAATGGTAAAGGCAAGACACTATGAAAAAAGAGAAGGTACCAGTATTTTTTTATAAAAAATACCTCTATTAATAAAAAAAAGGGATTAAAGAACGCGATTTTCTCTTTAACAACATACTGGCACAGTGGACTCGTGATTTTACGACCCCCGATCTAGCGAGCATTGGATGAAGTCCCGACCATTTTTCAATATTTACAGTGTTTTATCTCACTCGTTTTAACGATCCGCAAACAATCCGAATCTTGATTTAGCGACCTTTTTACATGCTCCAGATATTAAAAATCTAGAAGCAGTAATTTATTTTTCTTTCCAAAAAATGTTACAGCGTCAAATATTATGCAGTGTTTAAAAAAAGGTACCGAAAAAATTAGTCTATGGTATTTTAATCAAATTAAACGAAAAGAAAATTCCCAAAACGAATTCTTAGTGGCTATTCATACAGCATATAATGTTTGGCAAGCGATTTCTTGTTACACAGTTTTGCCCCAATTCCGCTGGATATGGTTAAAGAACTTTGGAACAGCTTTGGAACTTAAAACTGCTGCCTAGGAGTTGAAAAAACAGAACACCGCAAATGAAGATTCCAATCATCTAACACACAATCATTACGAAAAGATGTTGTACGGCCAGAAAAAAATCTCGTATATGAAGAAGTTTCCAACTGCCACTTACAGCAAAAAAAAATATAAGATAATTATTAAAAAATTGTTAATTAACTAATTTAAATAATTTTTTTTAATTTTGTGAAATGTTTAAAATTTTGTAAAATTATTTTTTATACTAAAAATTTAGACTAAATACTACAATTTTTTTATTGCATAAATCAGTAGTTTTCACTGCATTAGAATGCTAAGTATTTTTAAAGTGCATAAAATCAACCAGTATTAGCAACATATGATTTAACGATCATTCAAATTAACATCCTTTTTGCCGAGGTCCCATGAAGATCGTTAATTGTTTGGCTGTGTTTTTCCCTGTCACTTTTAACTCCCTCAGTTATTGTCCCTTTCAGCCCCATACCCACTCGGCGAAATTAAAAATGCATTCAACAATTCGCAGTATTTTAGCTAAGAAAATATACTGATGTACACATAAAGTGCATACTTTACACTGCTAAATAACATAAATATTATAATGTTAAACTCAATATAAATTTCTGAGACAAAAAAATAAAAGCAAGATCAAAATTTACTTTTTTAGTATTAAAAATAGGTTTTATTTTCAGCACATACAACGCTGTAATTCCGGACGTTAGTTGTAAGGATTATTAAGATAAAACAAGTATCAGCACCAATTCAGCCAAAGCTGAAACTTTGTACATTTTATTTTTCTATCTGGAATTTTGAGAATCCCTTTCATCCCCAGTCTTGTTAAATAAGCTAAGTCAGTTTTGGAAGTAATCAGATTTCCGCTCGATTTTTCGTCTACGTTTTAATAGAAGTCAAGCATTGAGTCCAAATGCATTGAAACTTGATTCATACAAATGCCTATTGTGAACCAATGAACTTTTGCAGACAGCAGCAAGCGATTGTAATCTTCCTCATTTTCACTACAAAGTTAAAAACAATACTCTGCCATGCAATGAAATGCTTTTAATTTTATCGATTACTTTAATAACGTAGTGAATGAAGTGACATATGATGTTGTACATTAAATTATTTTGTAACCAATGGCTGACGATGAGTAATGTACATAGAGTACAAATGATACTGCTTATGACGCTCCGTAATTGCTGGAGAACCATCAGTAGCAGTGGACAAATTTTTTGTCATTCGTAAAAGGAATTAGATTTTTGGGACCCAGCTGTAAGCTCGATTGCATAGATTTTTATTTAAAGGTAATATTTTAAGATTTGATCATGCTCCCAAATAATATTGGAGATAAGCTTGTTTTATTGCACATACTTTAAATTGCTAGGTACGCCATGGCAACGCCCCCCATTTGCCTCTAGACCCTCCACCGCCCCCCTGGAAGGTTCCAGCGCCCACTGGGGGGCGGTACCACACCGTTGGGAACCTATGGTTTAACCCTTTGAGCTCTGGGGTGTAAATTTCTTTAAAATTCCAAATGCCACATTGGCACCAGTATTTCGCAAAGAAAAAAAAAACGATTAACGATCAATGTGAAAAAAAAAAATGCATTAAACTTTTTTCAAATAAATTTGGTCGAATTTTCTGGTGCCATTGTGGCATTTTGGAATTAAAATTATGTGGTAGAAAATTCTACCATCAGAGCTCAAGGGGTTTAAAGAATAGTGAAATGGAAATGAAAGAGTTGTAAAAAACTTGTTTGTTCTGAGAATTCAGAAACATCAAAAGAAATCAATAAAAATGATTTCAAATAATGATCATTTAAGGAATACCATCACAGAGGATGTTTGTACAAAGATGTTGCTTGAAACAAAATTTTTATTAGAATATTGTTTTGTTATGCATAACAAAATTAGATACCGCGGAAGATTCTTCATTAAGTGAATGAAACATATAAAAAGATTATTTATTTATCTTTCATCTTCTTTTTTTCAGGTCTAATGCAAACATTTTCAATGTTGGCACCCATATTCATGAACATATTTTCATTGTCCTCTAAATTTGCGGAACTGAGTAACTCCGCCCTAAATATTACTTTTTACCTTCTATTGAAGATAGAAGAAAGTATTGCAATAGAAATTCTTTTCGACTTCCGGTTTCCAACGCATTTACACGCTTTAGGGGTCAGAGATTCAAAAAAAAAATTTTACAAAATGTCTGTCTGTCCGTGTGTCTGAGTGTGTGTGTGTGTCAGTATGTCTGTGTGTGTGTCCCTTTGTCGCCATTCTACCATCAAAAAGTGTATGAAGATATGCATAGAGTTGAAAAAAAATTTTTTAAATGTTTTTGGCTGTGGCAAGCAGGTTCTTCTTCAATTTTGAAATATTCCACCGGAAAAAGAGCTCTGCAATCGCGATTTTTGTGCCATTTTCAATATTGTACCGACCAAAAGTGTATGAGATTATGCATCGAATTGAACCAAATTTTTTGTGTATGTGTATGGCTATGGCTACACTGTAAAAAAATGTACCCTTTTGCTGCATCGTCACTTCCGCGCCTTTATGGAATATCTCTCTTTTGGCCCATGAGAATGCTCCATAATTGGGGGAAGTAATCGTTTTCTATAAAAGCGGTGGAGTGACGATGCAGCAAAAGGGTCAAATTTGTTACTGTGTAGTTGGTCCTCCCTGAATTTGAAAAAAATACGCCTGTAGGGGGCACTGTAATAGCGATTTTTGTTCCATTATCAATATTGTGCCACCTAAAAGTGTATGAAGTTATGCCTGAAACTGAACTAAGATTTTTGTGTATGATTATTTTTTGATATGGAAAGTAGGTCGTCCCTGAATTTGTAAAAAAAAAATCTGCCTATTGTTTTATTGTTCATCGGCTCGTGCAGAGACGGAAACTCGTTTTTAATCCGATTAATTGACTGAATCAGAAATTTAAAAGAAAAATAAAAGTTGCTATAGTATTGAATTAAAATTATTATAGAATTAACATAACTATTTTTTAAATATTAAAATGTACGTATGAGATAGAACAAAGTTTTGGGATTGTCGTATCCAACTAGATTTTATATTATTATGCATTTTTACATTTACAATTGTAAATACTTATCTGGATACCAATGACACAATCCTGAGACGAAACTTATGGAGACGCGCAACATAGTGCGCCTACATAATTTTCATCTCAGGATTGTATCATCGCTATCCACATAAGTATTTACAATTAAGAAATATTATCGAAACAAAATTGCATAACACATAGTATAGTAATTATAATTTATGTATTGCATAACTACCAACTTTTACGAATTTTTCCTAGCATATAAATTTTACAGTAAATATTGTCTTATTTAATCGTCGATATCCTATGATTAAACAAGTGGAAAATCTCTGTACAATGTTAGTGCAGTAGTAGCAAGAATGAGTAAAAGTTGGCAGCTATGATATAGGGATCAAGCAACAATGTAGTGTGAGCAAGTTTTTAATTGATTAATAAGAGTTAAAGTCCTTCAATGTAAATACCAAATCAATTCTAATCATCATAATGAAAATGATCAACTGAGGATTAAAAATTCTTTTTAGATTTTTAGAAATTTCACTTTATTTAACCCGTTAGCACAAGCATTGAGATATAATTTACTTCAACATTACATTATGGATCAATTCTACAATTGTATGCGTGTATTCTTGTTGGGTTTGTGCAATTAACAGAATCGAATTCCGCAACTGTTTATATTATTATTATTATTATTTGCTTAACCCAAAAACGAGGATGTTCGGGGCGACATGACAATATCACGTGCTTATTGCGTGTAAACGTAGTATCCTGTGTAGTTTTATTTAAAAAAATGTGTTCATAAAATTTAGTGGGACGAGTATAATTATAATTTTGTTTTAAAGAAGTGTAATTCTTCGTAAAAGATTTTAGCAGAAAGAGTATTTTCCTTCAAATTAATGCCTTTTATTCAATTAATTCCTTAGCATCCATAAAATAAAGATTTTATTTAATCTTTACTCATTTCAATTTTACAAAAACATATGCAGTTCATAAATTCAGCTTTTAAGTTTAAAACGTTGAATTTTTTTTAAATTATTATTTTTACTTTTTGAATGGTTATCCGATATTATTAGCTCTTCTAATAAATATAGATCTCGTTTAAAATTTCAGAAATGTTATCTTCACATTCTACGTTAAAAATAAAGATTTTAATATTTAAATTAGAATTTTAACATATAGCGACCAAAGGAGATTACACTTTTGAACGTATTCCACAAAAAATTTTGGAAACAATACCGTTAATAATTTTTATAAAAATTGGATATTGTTGATTTATGACCAGGAATTACCCCAAGTGACCCACATAATAATAGTTAAAATTTTAAAAAGGGGAAAAACAATGGATTTTGCTTCAATATATCTATATACACTTTATATACTTATGTGAAATTTCTGCATCCAACACTAAAAGCATGATTCACCAACAGAACAGTTTTTTTTCTTTTTAAGAAAAGTCATCAATTTCTTTTTCTATCAGTCCATAAGTTACTTGGTTACATAAAAGTAGTCAGATGTGGTAATCAAAAGACTTTCTCATTCACGTTAATACTTCCAGAAAAATGAAACATAGCAGCGTCACCGATTAGGTAATCTGCAACAAAATCTAATCTGCAAGAACTTATTTCAAGTTCTAACATAATCTGAAATTTGATGAAAATTTGTGCTTTAGATTCTGAGATAGAGCTGTTGCGATAATCATGAATAATGCCGCATAGCAGTGCCACCTGTTGAGCGAATTACTCCAAAAACTAAAGAATACTAAATTATATCAGGGACAAATTGAATCTGAAGTTTGATGAAAATTCGTGAAATTAGTTTTTGAGATAGAGCTATTTCGATAATCACGAATAATGCGGAATAGCAGCGCCACCTCTTTGGCGATTTACACCAAAACGTAATCAGAACCATATTATATCAAGAACTAATGGAATCTAAAATTTTATTTAATTAAAAAAATCCCGTCCATTTATTTTTGTGATATAGTTACTTTGGAACGCCTGAAAAAGACAGTATAGCATCGTCACCTGTTGGGCGATTTACACCAAAATGTAACCAGAACCGTATTATATCAAGAACTAATGGAATCTAAAATTTTATTTAATTAAAAAAAAATCCCGTCCATTTATTTTTGAGATATAGTTACTTTGGAACTCCTGAAAAAGACAGTATAGCATCGTCACCTGTTGGGCGATATACTATTTAGATCCAGTTTATGTCACCTGAAACTAAAGTTTTGTGAAATTCCGTGCATTAGTTCTTGAGATAAAGCGCCCACAAAATGTATATCACATACAGACAGACTCACAGAGTAGCATTTTGAAAAAACATGTTTTTTGAAATCTCCAACCCTTAAAACGTTTAAATCCATCGAAAACCGGATTTCGAAAATTTTCACGTATCCAATACTTATTTCTTGTAAAGATAGAAGAAAGTAATAATAATAATGTAACGAAATGTAGCGTGAACATGTTCTATCCTTAATATACTTCTCTCGAAAAGTTAAATGTATAAAATATAATTTATATTGTATATTTTAATGAGTTTGGAATGTGAAGAATATAAAATTAACATAAATTAATTAGTATAACGTTTTGAAAAGGAAAATAAAAAGTAGATAGGGATGTATTACTGAATTTATTTTATTAAAATAAGTGTTATGGTTAGTTTTTATGTATTAGGCACATTCAGCATTAAAGTGGGGGAGGGGGGGGGAGGGGAGGAGGAGCAATACAAAATTTAAAGAAATTGATTGAAGAAAATAATAAAAATAATAAATTTTAATTTAACAAATTATAACGACTTCCAAAGACTAAAATTTTAAAGACTTATAAATAAATTTTATGTTTAAATTAATAATAATAATAAGCATCATTTTGATGCTGATCATAACGAGTCATATATTACGTACGCCATGATTAAACAGACCAGATTCCAAGACCAATGATAAAAAAAAAAAAAACAGTAGTTTCCGAAGGAATGTCAACTTGAATATGAAGCAATAAAAATAAAAAATAATAATTCAGAAAATATATTTCCTGAAGAAGGGAAAGGATAATATAGAGCAAAATGCTGTACTTGAATGTTTGCAGCAATGTTTTAAAAATTGTAATTTAAACCATAATGCCATAAATGCTGTAGCTATTAAATTTAATGTTCATCGCCATATCCCGTTTGCAGAAGCAGGCAAAGACGTCAAAAATTGAATGTGAGGAAATTTACAAAGTAAGTTTACAAAAAGAAAAAAAATTAATAAGATTGGGATTTTGGATTTAAGGTATTTTTTTAAGGTTTTTGTCTTACATATTTATGGTGAAATACATATTTTCCCAACATTTCACTAACTTTCTATCTTTACAAGAAGAATGCATTGAATTCGTTTGGATTTTGGATGGAGGATCTTTATATAATCGAAAAGTTTCTGCTATTAAACAAAACAAAAAAATGTTATCTTTAATTACAGACATCATATCGGGTTTCGAAATAAAATTGGAAACCGTGCTTACAAAAGAATGTTAGTTACTTCCATAATTTTAAGTATATGGGTGTAGGATGCATTCATATATTTAAAATATCTCCTCCAGAAGTTAATATATTATTCTCGTTTTTCCTTTGTTCTCTTCGTATTTTTTTTTTTATTTATTTTTTTTTTTTATTTTATTTTTTTTTTCTCAGTTTTAAAAATGTTTCTGATATGCAAACTCAATTTAGTGTTTTACATATTAAAAACTGACGAACTGAGAGGAAGGTTTTAACATTTCCCCAAAATTAAGTACATATTTTAGAAATATTTTGCTAGAGTAACGAAAAAAAGACACATTCTATAATAAAAATATACAGTAAAAAAAGTTTAAAATTTTTATTTTCGAAAAAGATATGTTTACGAATGCCTCCGCCTACAAATTTAGTATTAGTGAGTGGAATTCTGACACAAAAATGTGAAAACTCTTTGTCCAAAATTTTCGAAAACAGGGAATTTTTAATTTGATGTTGAATCTTCTCTTAATCATTTTGCTTACGATGATCGGCCATGATTTTCGGCCATGATTTGATCGAGTATTTTCATCGAAGTACTTCAACTTTTATTAATCAATCAAAAACACACTAAACTCTGCATAGTTGCTTGATTATAATTATTCATTATTACTTTATTATAATTACAGTGAATCGAAATAATATAGATCACAAAATTGTGCCATTAATATCCGCATTTTTATTTATTTTTTTATTTATTTTACAATTGTAAATTTAACCCGGGAGTACACGCACAAGTTCTTTTTGACCCGGAGCTGCGTATGATTTTTGCAATTTTAACCAATTATCTTTGAAAAGTAATCTTTTAGTTATTTTATCGCAAAATTTGTAAGGATTGTCTCCGCCTAAATGAAATGACGGTTATAACTTGTTTTTATTGATGACAAAATTAAAACCTCTACCTTGGGTAAGTCCGTATTCGCGTTTGTAACGAAATGCTCGCCCTCTCGCGGACGAAGTCTGAATCAAATATTGAACGTATGCTGTTGGGTTTCCCCATAGAAGTTAATGCAAAAAGCGTGATTTTTATTAACTTGCAACTTTATAAAATGCGATTTTAAAAGTCCGATTAAAACATGTGGCTGAAGTTTCTAGGTACCTTTATGTAAATAACGAGAATTGAAAGACTTTGAGTACCCATAAATTTCGAAATTCAAAGAATTTGTTAAGTACAATACTGCAATCTGCTGTTTAGTAGACGGCAATGTTTATTTATATTTTGGAGTTGGGGAAAAGAAATATCGTCGTTGAAGAACATCTGCTTGAAATATTTATTCTTGATAACATTATTTTCTAAAGTGAGTAATATGTATGATTTATTTAATTTAACTAATATTAGTATTTTGTTACAAACTCTTTAAAAATTAAAAATCGTATTATACCAGTGTTATTAATTTTTTGATTGACAAGTGACAACTGTTAATTTGTTTTTTCGGTATTAAAATGCATAATGGGGGAGGGGAAAAGAGATATTTGGGGCGGAGTTACCCAGCTTCGCATATTTTCCAGACAATCAAAATACGATCATAAGTGCAGGTGTCTGCAAAGAAAATGTTTTCATAGACTTGAAAATGAAGACAATGAATAAATAAATAGTCTTTAAAACCTCTATTGAATCGTTTGATTTTCATTCCGTATGATGATCAGCTTTGATTCTGTTGAATGTTTATGTTGAAAGACCTCAAACTCTTACTAAACAAACAAAAATACATACACTCTGCACACTTGTTTGATTCCAATATACATACTATAATAACATATTTCTTATTTTGTAATTTTCTTTCAGTGATATTTAAAAGGGTATCTTTTCTTCATTAAGAAATCAGCAAATTTTCTACTAATATTATGAATCTGTGTAATATCACCTATCTCAAACTAGTGCTATATCTGTATCCACAAGAATATTTAAAATTATAAATGTAAAAATACATAACGCGGAAATAAAGGGATATTTGGGGCGGAGTTATTCCGCTTCGCACAATTTCTGGAAAATCAAAAACACAATCATAAATATAGGGACAAGCGAAGAAAATGTTTTCATAGACTTGAAAAGGAAGATGAATAATACATAAAAAGTCTTTAAAACTTCTATTGAATCGTTTGATCCTTATTTAGTATGATGATCGGCTCTGATTATGTAGAATGTTTATGTCGAAGAACTCCAACAAACAAACAAAAACACAGTCGTTCTGCACACTTGCTTTATTCCGATATAGTTATTATAAAATCAAATTTCTCATTATGTAATTTTCTTTCAATGATACTTAAAATGGTACATTTTATTCACTAACAAATCAGCAGATTTTCTTCTAATATTATGAGTCTGTGTTATCATCTATCTCAAACTAATGCTATATCTCTATCCACAAGAATATTTAGAATTATAAATGTAAAAATACATAACGAGGAAATAAAGGGATATTTGGGGCGGAGTTATTCAGCTTCGCAAAATTTCTAGAAAATCAAAAACACAATCATAAATATAGGTGCAAGCGAAGAAAATGTTTTCATAGACTTGAAAATAAAAATAAAAAATAAAAGGATAGTTTTTTAACCTCTATTAAATGTTATGATTTTCATTACGTGTGATGATATGCTTTCTTTATGTCGAATGTTTACATTGATAGAATTCAAGCTCTTACAAAACAAACAAAAATACACATGCTCTGCACTCTTAATATATTCCAATATACATAGCAAAATGCATATTTCTTATTACATAATTTTCTTTCAATGATATTTAAAATGGCATCTTTTATTCGCAGAGGAATCGGCGTTTTTTCTAACATACTGAGACACATGATATAACATTTTATAATTCTATAATATTCATCTAAAGATTGTGCTGTTGGTATCCACATGCATATTTTGGAATTGTGACTGCAAGAATGCAGAATGAGGAAATAAAACGGCATTTGGGACGGAGTTTCTCAGCTTCGTACATTTTTCTAGATAATTAAAACAGTGCGTAACCAGAGTGGATGACCAAGTGGTCAACATGCCGATAATTTTTTAATGTTCTGTTCACCTTATCTAACCAGAAAATTTTCTGCTATGAAGCAAGGAGAAGAAAACATCACAATATTGCCTGTTTTGTGAACTCATCCTGTTTACGCCTCTGCAAAATACAAAAGTAAAAGGAGCCATCAAATGAAAAAAAATTATAGACATATGAAGGGGTGTGCTCTGAAACTTTTCGCGGCATGCAAGCTTTCATGGAATTAATATAAAAAACAAATAGGCTTTTTAATCTCTTTTAAATCTTTTGCTCTTCATTCCGTTTGATGATCGGTTTTGATAATGTAGAATGTTTACATTGAAGAATTTCAATCTTGTTAAACAAACAAAAATACACCCACTCTGTATACTTGTTTGATTCTTGTTGGTGTGACGTATTTCTTATTATATAATTTTCTTTCAATATATTTTAAAAAGTATATTTCAAGCAATCTGCAAATTTTCTTCTACCATAATGAGTCCGTGTAACATCCATCTCAAGATCGTGCCATCTGTGTTGTCATGAATATTTAGAATTTTAAATGTCAAAATACATAAAGGAATATTTAGGGCGGAGTTATGAACTTCCCATTTTTTCCAGACGATGAAAATGTGATCATAAATATAGGTGCGTGCCAGTAAAGAAAATGTCTTCAATAGACATGAAAGAAAAAAAAAAGGAGGAAGAACAAACTAATAGGCCTTTTAATCTCCATTGAATCTTTTGATCATTATTCCGTATGATGATCAGCTTTGATTATGTAGAATGCTTACGTTGAAGAAATCGAACTCTTATTAAACTACTAGAAATAGACTTATGCTGCAAACTTATAGGATTCCAGTATCTATAGTCTAAAGTCATATTTCTTAGCATAAAATTTTCTTTCAATGATATTTAAAATGGGATCTTTTATTCAATGTGCAATCAGCACATTTTTCTTATGACATAATATGTCCGTGTAATATCCATCTTAGCAGGGCCCGATTAACCTCTGAAGCTATGGGAAGCACAGTGGCATTCAGGCCCCCCCCCCCCCCTCATTCGAGAAGACCTTTTTAAATTTTACGTACCCAAAATCTCGCCATATTATGGTGGCTCAGCTGACTTCACATATATTTCATTAAACAAATGATATATAAATAGTGGAATGCAGTAATAACAATACATACATATATATATATATATATATATATTTTTTTTTTTTTTTTTTTTTTTTTTGAAAAAAAATTTATTACATCGAACAGAAACAACATCCACAATCTGATACAGTAAAAACATAAAATGAAACATTCAAAATCTTATAGATATTAGCTATAATTCATGAAATGGATAATTTAATAAAATGGAAAATTCAAACTTAAAAAATGAAACATGAGAGAATATCTAGAATATTTGGAACATTAAAGCAATTATTAAAGGAGAAAGTAAATTATCCCTCATTCATTATTAAAATAAAGTTTTTTTCCTGATAGTACATTTAATTAAAATCTTGGCACAGATATCATATACGCACCACATTTGCACAGATTTTTAAAATTGGCGATTTTACGCCAAACATTGTAACCCGGTATTTTTGTTTCTTATTGTAAACCTAGTTAGTTGATATCTCGCCTAATGCATTTAGCATTTTATATTTTGTTTTACATCTTTATATGTTAACAAATTTTGCTTAAATATGGATTTATATGTTATAAATTTTCTTCTGATATGATTATAAGAAATAATAAATGATATAGCTGCATGCATTCAATATAGCTAGAAGTGTTAATATTTAAGATTTATTGTGAAAATTATATTTACTGTTTTAGTAACTTATTAAGTTTCTTATTTAAATTCATGCCTTTTTACTGTTATATTTTATTTTAATTCTTTAAATTATTTTTCAAACTATCATTTTCTTATTTTAATTTTATTTTTTAAAATACTAGAGTCTTTCTCTGTTTCACGTTATTTTATTTTTACATTGCAATAAAAAATCACCTGCTGTCATTGCAGGCCCGTAACCAGATGGGGGGCAGGAGGGGCTGAGCCCCCTCTAACGTCCTCTAGAGCCCCCCTCTAACAATTTCTGTACTTTCTTTCTTTCTTTTTTTTTCTTTTTTTCTTTTTTTCTTTTCTTTTTTTTTTTTTTTTTTTAACAAAATGCATATTTTAACTTTCCTCCAAAAAAAAAAAAAAAATTGCAAGAAAATTTTTTAGATTTTTTAACTGTTTTGAATAAAAAAAAGAATACGCCAAATTATTTTTTATTTAAACCTTATTAGATTAGTTGTTTTCGTTATCTTGCTAGCGGTATACTGCAATCTTTCTCCTGAAAATAATTAAGTCCAGATGCTCTAACTGGTCACCACATGTGTTAGTACATGGTTATCTTTTCAAAGCAACGATCTTACACAGGATGAATGGAAATGGACACATGTTGCTCAAGTTGACTGATAATTAATCAAGCAATGGTCAACGTCTTGACTTAAACATAGTCATTAAAAACCTAGGTTTCTAAATTTTAATGGTTTGTCTGTTGACAATACGCATTATCAGTAGATTTAGCTAACGACGAAATATCACGTGGAAAATAGAATGTTTGAAAATTAGAAAGACAAAAAATGTCAATTTATACACGTGGAACAAAAAAAAAAAAATAATTGTTTGAAAGCCATAATTGTTTTATGTTATGGGAGTTTGCAGAAACATGTTAAGAAAGTATAAAAAGTTTTTTTTTTTTTTTTCAATTTGTCATATAACTTTAAAAATATTAAGCAAAAAAGCATTATTAAGGTTAAGTTTATTATAAGATTACGACAAAAATGTCCTCAATTATTTGGTATATGGTACATTAAATTTATTTTCAAGTGTAAATCCACTTCATTTTAACACATTTGCATAATAATTTTATTTATAAAGGCATAAAATTACCAGATATCATTATTCAGTTTCAAAGAATAAAACTGTGTAATTGTGTCTATAAGCTTGTTTTCCAATCTAAAAAAGCCCCTTTTTGACATATTCGTGAAATAATTTTATGTATAAAGATATTGGCAGGTATTTAGACTATAAGAAATCAAACAGCATTTTACATTTTTCTGTAACAGAAAAATAATCTGTCAAAAAATGATGGCAGATTTGACGACAGTTGATTTTCACGGCATTTAATTACAAAATACAAGTAGTCCAGTAGTAAATGACTATAACTCATGATATATGACATTTATAAGAAAGCGGAAAACAGTATTCAATTCTTAGGTGCCTGGATGTGAGAAGATGAAAATTTTAAACAAATGGAAAGAAAATCATTTCTTGAATGCATCTTGAATATTCTCGTTATTGAGTGAAAGAAAAATATTTTTTAAGATCAATTAAAACGAGAAAATACCTAATAATAAACATTCACCTTACATTTAGTGAAAGCTGTTCACATCTTTCGAACATGGGTATTTATCTCAGTGTGCTTTATTTTGTTTTATTTTTAAATAACAGTGGACAAATTTTAAGAAAAACGTGTAAAACGTATGCGGCAAAAATAACATTGAAAATATAAAATTAAAATCACAATCTCCTTTTTTTTTTTTTTTTTTTTTCTCCCAGCAACATTGTTATTAATCCCTTGGAGATGAGCGACCATGTACTTGCTGCCAATAAGTGTTCAGAATCCTTGTTTATATCCACCAGTAAAATTTTACTGTAAAATTTGCTTTATTAAATCAGAGCATTTTTACGATTTAATAATGCACAAATTTGTTTTTAAAAACCAGTGACAAAACATTAAAAATTTCTTAAAAGGCTCCTGGCTCTAAGTAGCAAAGTCCAGATATGTTTCAAAAATATGAAATCAATATATATTTGAAATTATATAATTATAAACAGATTTCTAAATTTAATTATTGTAAATTGTTAAGTTGTTGGTTTTATAAATCCTATTTTTAATAAAATAAGGTCAGGCAAAATTAGTTTGAAAGAGAAACTTATATCATCAGTAAATTAAATCGTATTTAGATCAGCCATGGCTTTAAAATGATCTAATAATTCAGCAGAAAACTAAATATTAATAAAATTAAATAAACCACGACTTACTGTTAGTTAAAAATATTAAAAATATGAAATTGTAATAAGAATAATAAATTAAGTTTCATTAAGTCTGCAATTTCAACAAAAACAATCATGCAAAAACTGTTAACTTTTAACTAAAAATGAAAAATAAACTTTTTTTTACCAAAAATAATACAGTCTTCAAAAACTATTGCTATATATATATATGTATATATATATATATATATATATATATATATAAACTATGGCATAGAATCTTATATTTTAAAATCTATGTGTTTGGTTGCTATTTTTCCATAATGGTCAGTATAAACGCACTATTTGATACTAACCATAGCTGTAGTTGCTAATCTTACTTGAAAATAAACATTTATAACATGAGAAAAAAGTTACAAAAATAGTAAAATTAAATTTTTAAAACTAAATATTATTCATAAAAAATCTCATAGATAATTGGATGAATATCTATTGGATACTTATATTGAACTTGTCTTCACTTGCATAGACGCTAAAAAGTGAAATTAAGGGTCAATTCGAAAAAACGCTTTTCCACCTTCAACAGCTCGAAATTTTCTGATACAATTTCAGACACTTTTTAAAAAGTAGAAACGTGAAACTTGCTGAGGGGATTTTTGAAGAGATGTATAAGATGCCGTGTGATGTCATTTTATGCTCAATTCATAGAATTTGATTTATTAATTGTTATATTATCGTCTCAGTACGATACTTTTTTTTCGTTTACAGATCTCCCGCTTCGGAAAAATCGGTTCAAAATGCAGTTTTTGATTGCTTTTTGCAGTATTTTCTGCATCTATCAAAGAGTCGACAATCACGACACCTTGTGTACTTTCTAAATAAGACAATTTGCCAGTTTGATGCATAGGAGAGCAAAAATGAATTTAAAAATAAATCGAAAAATAAGCAGTTTAAATTGAAATACACCCTTAATGTACATAAAAATAAATATAATATGCATGATAAATACGCATACTCTTTATTTCTTATTAATTATTATGTAAAAATATTTTTTAACTTTGCAATAGTTTTTTAAAAATTTTCTTTAATAAAAAAGAAAATATATATATTTATTTTCCGATGATCATGAAGTATTTTGCATTTAATTATTTCCTTCTAGAAAAGCTCCGTTACAGAAAGGTTTCACGGGTTCCTCTATAGGCAGGTCCATTTTATCAGTTTTTGCTATATTTAGTTTCCTTAAGATATGGATTGTTAAAATATGTCAGCCCCCAGAAAAATTTCAGAGCCCCCCCTGGCATGACTCGCTGGTTACGGCCCTGTGTCATTGTATGTAATTTATATTGAAAAACAAAAATTTCCCCAAATTGGCAAGGGGAAAAAGCACGTGAAAATGTGTATATGACATCTGTGCCAAAATCTTTTTGAATGATCAGCAATGAATAATTTTGAAACCGTTCTAATAAGCCATTAGACCAAAACTAAATGGTTAAGAGCTTAGTTATTATAAGTTTTTAAAAAGCAAAAAATAAATAATAAGTTTATACACATTATACAAATCATAAATAAAATAAACAAAGTTTTCACTTATTCATAGTCTTTTTTGATAAATTGTTATCTTTAAATATTTATTTCTATGTAGCTTGAATCAACTGTTTTAAACTAAACTGCTTTTAATGAAAATTTAATAAAATCAGTTTTAACAATGATATAACTATTACAAGTTAAAAATATGCTGCCTTTTATATTAGGTCAGATGTGCAAGTTTAATGGACAAACAAGGAATCTTAAAAGTAATAATAATAAATATTTTTTAAGCTATTGCATAGCTTTTATCGCGGGCTTTGAGCGCGGCTACCGAATCCAAAAATTCCGTAACGACAAAAATCATAACACATCCGTAACGAAAAAACCTAACACTCGGCTAACGTCGTTTCACTTCGGCAGTCTTCGGCATGGTATCCTTCGGTAGACTTCGGCAGACATTGACGCGGTATTTTTCAGATAATTAGAGGATATCAAGTCTCAAACTTATATATCTTATTTCAGTTACTATAAAATCTATAGTTTCAATAATAAAAATTCCTGATAGAATGTGTATAGAAAAGAATTGTCTTAAGATAAAACAAGGTAGGATAATGTAGCTTTCGGTGAGTGGAGACCCGCCCAATGGTGAGGATCGAAAAATTTAAAATGCTTATAACTCGCGATCTAATTTTCGTAGCGCGGCCAAATTTTGTTTGGTAATTTATTATGAGAGAGTGTTAATTTTTAATGACAGGAGACCCCCCACGGTGAATGTCGAAAAATTTTAAATGCTTATAGCTCGCGATCAATTTTCGTAGCGCGGCTAAATTTTGTTTGGTAATTTACTATGAGACAGTGTTACTTTTGGAGACAGGAAATCCCCCATGGTGAGGGTCGAAAAATTTAAAATGTTTATAACTCGCGATCTAATTTTCGTAGCGCGGCCAAATTTTGTTTGGTAATTTATTATGAGACAGTGTTACTTTTGGTGACAGGAGATCCCCCATGGTGAGCGTCGAAAAATTTAAAATGCTTATAACTCGCAATCTAATTTTCGTAGTGCGGCCAAATTTTGTTTGGTAATTTATTATGAGACAGTGTTATTTTTGGTACAGAAGACCCCCCACGGTGAGGGTAGAAAAATTTACCTACCAATTTTGTTTGTTGCGGCCAAATTTTGTTTGGTAATTTACTATGAGACAGTGTTACTTTTGGTGACAGGAGACCCCCCCCCCCAGGGTGAGGGTCAAAAATTTAAAATGCTTATAACTCGCGATCTAATTTTAGTAGCGCGGCCAAATTTTTTTTGGTAATTTATTATCAGACAGTGTTATTTTTGGTGACAGGAGATCCCCCATGGTGAGGGGCGAAAAATTTAAAATGCTTATAACTCGCGATCTAATTTTCGTAGCGCGGCCAAATTTTGTTTGGTAATTTATTAATGAATTGCATAGCTTTTATCGCGGGCTTTGAGTGCGGCGAAAGAATCTAGAAATTCTGTAACGAGAAAAAAAACCTAACACTCTGGCTAACGTCGCTTCAGTTTGGCAGACTTCGGCAGACATTGACGCGGTATTTTTCAGATATTTTGAGAATATAGTCTTAAACTTATGTTTTTTTAATTCAGCTACCATAAACGTATGGTTTCAATGATAAAAATTCCTGATTAACCTACATGTATTGTAAGATAATAAAAATATTTTAAACGATATTAACTTCTCATTTGTTCAATACAAGAAAAAAATTGTTATCGATCATCACGCTAAAAAAGTTTAACTTGAATTAATATCAAAGACAATAAAAAAACTGCATAAATAAAAAATAAATAAATAATTATAATTGCATAAGTTGATAAAAAATGCTATGCAATAGCTTTACCGCGGCAGTCCCCGAGTGCCACACGTATTTTTTTTTTTTTTTTTTTTTTTTTTTTTTTTTTTAATCTGTAAACAACATTTAAGCAACCAAATATGAATCAAAATTTAATAATACACAAAAATTTTCCAAAACACATAAAATTCTAGTAATGGACACCTAATTATTTTAGATGAATAGTTTAAAATGCTAGGAGGGGGGGGGGGGGGTATCAGGTAATTACTACTGTCAAATTTATTGAAACACTAGGGGAGGTCAACAGTAATAAAAGTTTTAAAGTATTAGTGCATAATTTCGTCTCATTATTTCCAACAAACGTCTACAGATTGCTTGTAAGTAACAGATATTACAAATGTGAAAGAAGTGATACTTTGAGTTAGACATTGAAAATATTAAATAAAATAATTTCAAAATAAAACTGTAGAAATGATGTTTGGAGTGAAAGAAGCTATTTATAAAAGTTTTGGTGTTACTATATTTTGGCAAGTGCAATTTAAAAATTAAATTTTATTATTTAAGTTTTAAATTACATCAAAACATTTTATGCACTATAAACATTACAAAAATTCCATTTTAAGCAATGTTTAAATGGAGTGTTTATTGATGGAAAATGACAAGAATCGCAATTATGGACACCCTTCTCAAAAACTTAAAAATAAATGAAATTTTATAAATTACTAAGCACATAAAATTCAAAGTTTTCTACTGCAACCAAAACAAAGTTTAAAATTTTGCAAGAAAATAAAAAATATATAAATTTATTATATGAAGCCAGCTCTAAGCATGGTCATTAAGATTTTCACTGAAAACTGTAAACTTAGAAATATTTTCTGCTTGCTGATTTGTTTAAGTGTAAAAAATAGTGCAAAATTATAATATACTAGCAGGCTATGCCCGCTGCGCTGGTCAATATTTCAAAATCAACCGTGGATGAAACGAACTGGTGAATTTAAATTTGTATTTTAAATAATTTGGACCTCCAGCAGCACCTTGCTCATTGCTGAAAACGATTTAGACACCATTGTGATATTAAATTATCTTAAACGCTGCGCAAAAACCAGCTATTTAGAAGTAACTATTTTAGTTTATTACTAACAGTGCACATTTGGAAGCGAAATGAGACCATTATGGTAACAGGATTTAAATTTTTCCCTAATCTGAAGAAATATTAATTATTACAGTCGTTACCATGGTACAACTTCTGTAAAATTTCTTCACAACTTTTCATTATGTGAAGCCAGGAACCCAAAGCTACTCCCACCTAAAAAGTTTATATATATATTAAATTTTGTCCGCGCGATAAAAGGCACAATTATGCAAGAATCATCTTCAAACTCGTCAAGTACATTGAGATGGTTAATATCTCAGTGGGAATTGCAAATGAGCAAAATCGGCCCAAGGGGAAGGTAATTGGAAAGGGTTCAAAAATTTGAATACCATCTTAACATGGCTTTCACAAAACCAGCTCTTACAAAACAATAGCAGGAAAAAAAAATAAACATTTTTCGTTACAGCAAGTTGCCAACGATAAAAAAAAAAAAAAACATTAAAATTCTCACTACAACAATTACTTTATTATTGCAAAATTTCCTCCTGAAAAATGAAAACAAAATTATTTGCTCTTTCGTATTTAAGCATTTTCTCTTTAGTTATTTAAGATAAAATTATGTAAATTTGTATAATTTGGCGAACAATTTGGCGAAATTGATTGACGTGATAATCAAGTAGTAGCCAATTTACAGTTTTCATATTTCACAAAAGATTCCTACACAGACATCATATACGCAATAGGTTTAGCACGATTACCTTGCAACTACAATGTGGCAAAATCCTCGTTTTAGAATACCAAAGAAATTTATGTATATTTTATTATTTTCTATTATTTTTAACAGCAATTAACAATAAATAAAAAATAACTGTAGAACAAAACAACAAATATCATTTCAAAAAAGAAAAAAATGAAAGTAAATAACTTATCATCAGATAAACAACTATAGCTGGGTTACCATATGAGGCAAATAATGCCATTTTGGCGCCAGTGAGATACCTCGATGAGTACATGACCAAATCCGTGACAAAATTTCCATTTGGAAAAAACTTTAATCGGTATTTATACTGCATTTTCCCTACTTATGTATAAGAAAAAACTTTGACACAGATGTCATGTATGCACCACATTGGCGCAATTTTTTTTCTGGCGCCAATTTGGAGAACTTGGTTTTTAATTACCAATTTCATAAATATTTTTTAATTATTTTGCATTATTTGAAAAAAAAAATAAAAAAGTTTAATTAATAACTATAGAACAAAATGATTTATATTATTTTAAAAAACAAAATGAAAGTTAATAAATAGTTTATTAATAAATAAACAGCCATAGTCGGTTTACCATGTGTGGCATAAAATCGCCATTTTGTTGCAATCGTGCGAATGTGGTGCGTATATGACATCTGCGCCAAAACTTTAAAAAGTTGCAATTAAATTATTTTACAGTTTGGATGAGGAAGACATTTATACTAAAATTTAAACATTATACGCATTTTTTTTTTTTTTTTTTTTTTTTTTTTTGCTATAACTGCTATTTATATATTTACAATTAAACACAAAAAAAAAATCCTAAAAATGCTCTCACACATTTAAAAGAGAGTGAGAGAATTTAGTAATTGTGAACATCGCTCCGGCTTATGCCTTCTTGGTATAAAATCGCATTGCTTGATGACAAAAGTAAATTCAAACACCCAAATAAACAAATAACATACAATTAATAGATAAAACCATTTTTAAAAGTAATTCTGCTATTTTGTCCTGTAAGACGCATAATGGTAGAATTAGATTTTAAAAATATTTTTTTTTAAAATAGAAAAATGCTATTTATGTTTTATCTAATAAAATATTTAAAATACATTTTTGTTAGCCTGCGCGAAAGAGAATAGCGAAAGTTTGATTGAAGAAATATTGAAGAGGAAATGGTCAATTAAAAAAGACTTGTAAATTTTATTAAGCGGGAATTTTTCATTTCAAAATGTTGAATTTATCTATAGTAATAACGCATAATTGCATAAATTTACTTTGAATTGCAAAATTTTTCCTTCAGTACTACTTGGTTATACCGTCGACCAATTTCGCCAAATTATACAAATCGCCAAACTATTAGCCAGATTATATAGATTAGCATAAATTTTCATTTAAATAACGAAAAACAAATTAGCAGAACATATATAAAAGCAGAAATAAAATGTCGAATTAAAAATCACTTGATGACATAATTAGTATTTATATTATACTTAATGTCAAATGAATGTGACATTTACGATCATCCATTATTGACGTTTAATCTTGGAATTTGGGAGTAGATTTTTAATCGATGGGGTAAAATCTTTCCTTCTTCTGTTTTTAAATTTTAAAACTGAAATTTTTCCTGTAAGTGAAATTGACGAAATGGCGCAAGAAAAATTAAATTAACAATGAAAACATATGCAAAAAGAAATAAAAGAGTTATACTCATATCTACATAATTTACTCTAAAAATAATATAATTTACTCTAATAATTTATAAATATACTCTAAAAATTATCTTCACTTGAAAAAAAAACAACATTATTGCGACCATTAAGAACCTAAGTCAGGCATTAAGTCAGTAGTGCATTTTCGGCTTAAAAACATATTCTTTGGCGACAAAAGCAAGATGAAAATGGTATAGAAACGAATAGTAACTCACAACTTACAGTGTCTTTTACAATCAGATCTGCTTTTTTCTGCTGTAAGTTATATTATACGGAAATTCGATAAAAAAGAGAAAGAAAATAATAAAAAGGGAAATAACTATCATTCAAAATTCATTTAATCAATTTCTGAAATTTATGTTTTTATTCTAACACCAGGGATAAGTCGCCAAAAGTTGAACCAATTGTTATATTTCGCGTTAATTTATTTTTTAAGCATTACAAATATTTTTTTCATTTTCAAGATAAATATATTTTTATAATATTACGCCTCATTTAAGCGGTCTTTCTTTATTATTATTAATATTATCAGTAGTTATTTTCTGCTTTTAATTCTTTTAGCAATTATAATTTTCGCCAAAAACAGCTACTGGCAACCCTTTTGTCAAAAATAACCGAAAAATACGAAATTTACTGCGAAAAATCAGAGTTATCCCTGTAAATTTGAATCATAAACTTTCGGAAAAATATTTCCTATCGAATGATACAATCGGCAAAAAAATCCATCGGGTAGTTTTTGAAAACACTCGTTTGGAAGTTTCAGAACTTCTGCTTTATAATATATATGATACAAGAAGTTAAAAATATAAAAGCAAAATTGAAAATAACAGTTGACAATAACAGTTTAACAAAATTGAAAATAACAGTTAATATAACACTTTTACCTGTTATGTTTTATTATATTGCCTTCTTCCTTGATTTACGCCTAGCAAATTCATCAATTATGTCATTAAAATCTAATTTAGTAGTTATGTCGCTTTCTATTGCTAGTAAGGATAAGCCACTTACTTTATTTTGAGAAAGTGATGATCTCATGCGATTTTTTATCCTTTTTAGAACAGAAAATGACCGTTCACTAGAACAGTTTGAAATGGGAATTGAAAGCATTATTCTCAATGCTACTTCAACATTAGGAAAAGTCTGTTCTATGTTTAATGATTTAATAAGTTTCAATTTTTGTATAGGTTGCAAGTCTTTTGTTACAAACTCATTAAACTGCAAAAATTCATCAGGAAATTCTTCTTCTATATCTTCAGAGTAAATATCGTGAAACTTTTTAGCGCTTTCTTTAATGTTCAGCTCGGACAGATTTTCGTTGCACATAAAACCAAATATCGACTCTAGAGAAACATATGCACACTTTCGTTTTTCCAATGCACTGATAAGGGAGTCACATATTACATAGTGAGTTTGAAATAAAAAATTTTCTCTGCAGGAAAGTTCAACATTTTTGCTAGATGTTTCATCCAGCATTCTACTTTTCGTCACTTTCCTTCGTCGAGATTCAGTGTAACTTCTGTTGCCGATCAAAGTCTCTGCCTGATTTTCCCAATCATCAAAATGATTTCGCACATGCTGAACAAATTTAATCAATGAATTGTACAATGGTACAATTGTACACATTTTGCAATTTTCAGACTGAATGGTCTTGCTAGCATTGTTCATTCTTTGAAGATTGCTGTCCCAAATAACAGTCATTAATGCAAACTCAAATTTTGACATTTTGGAATGTAAACGTTTAGCATCATGTCTAGTTGTAGCTGTTTCATTTTCATTGCTTGAAATAGCATCCAGAACTTTGAAAATAATCATGTATTTTTTCTTCAAGACTTTCACTGCATCAGCATTAGCTGACCATCTGGTTCCTGATAATGACTTAAGTGTCAAATTGCTTGCATCAAATAATGACTCTTCATTCATTAACTCCCATCTGTGTGTGGATGCCGAAAAAAAATTGTACAAGCTTTGAACAACTCCAAAAAATGATACTGCTGAATGACAACATTCTGCAGCACTTGTGCCAATAAGATTTAGGGAATGTGCTGCACATGGAACATAATGAATTAAGGGAAAATCTTTTTTTAACCTCGCTTGAAGACCTGAGTACTTACCAGACATATTGCTAGCGTTATCAAATGATTGACCTCGGCAATATTTCAACTCAATATTCAAACTTTGAAGAAAATTTATAACGACTTCATGCAAATGTTCTGAACTGTGGCTATGAATAGGAATAAACTTTAAAAATCGCTCAACTGGTTCATCTTGATTTACATAACGTAAGACGCAAGTTGGTCAATATGGCTAATATCATGTGTGGAATCCACAATAAGTCCAAAATATTTTGCCTGTTGGATTTGTTTTACTATTTCTTTCAGAACTCTGTCTGACATTATCTCTATGAATTCAGTAACAATTGTTGATGATGGGTAGTTAACATTGCCTTTACCCTTATTACCATAATAATAAATATGATCTGCCAAAAAAGAATCAAATGAGGCTAATAATTCCAATATACCTAAAAAATTTCCATTATGTACAGATCCAAAAGTTTCATCATCTCCAAAACAAGATAGTCCACGTAGCAATATATATTTTATAACAGCAACAACTCTGAATAAGATTTTCCGCCAGTGCTCACATTCATTTTCAAATTGCTCCACAAGATTGTTATCAATACGATTAGAG
Source organism: Maratus speculifer (assembly GCA_964019185.1). Taxonomy (NCBI): domain Eukaryota; kingdom Metazoa; phylum Arthropoda; class Arachnida; order Araneae; family Salticidae; genus Maratus; species Maratus speculifer. The sequence goes on along the minus strand of OZ025290.1, from coordinate 441,336,434 downwards.
GATTTTGATCGTGATGATAAGGAAAACATGCATCTTCGATGAAATTCTGAGTTTTCATGCGATTGGAGCCTTTTTACAATGTTTCTCCAATCTGAAAATCCATCTTTACATAACGCTTGATCATTTGAACCACCATACAACTTGCATACATAGCAAAAAACAGCCTTTACACTGGGTGAATAAACCAACCATTCTCGACTGACTAATTCTCCATTTTTTTTATATCTAAAGAAATTGTTTTTTGAACATGTTCGCTCAATTCTTCCAATTACTTTTTTGGAGTTGCTAAGATAACTTATGTTTTGTTCCAGTTTTATGTTAGTAAAATATTCCCTAATAGAATCAGTTATGGAAGGCCACAAAGCAGGATCACTATAATTTATAAAGTTTTGCACAAGATTTGTTTCCAATGTAGTCTCAACTTCTGTATTACTTTCCTTTTCAGGTGGAACTGAAAGGAAATCATTAGAATTCGAATCACAAGCATTTTGTTTTAATGTTGAATTTTTACCTATGCATTCTAATTCCTTTTCCTTAGTTTCTTCTTTAGAAACAAACGGGCGACATTCCAAATTTGTAAAAATATTTTCCGTGAAAGTTGGCTGATTTTCACATTGAGATTTGTTTTGTTTCTTAAGCTCGCACTTTTGAGGAACAGAAGTCAAAACTTCAAAATTTGAATCTAAGTTATTTGGAATCTCTTCATCAGGAACAGAAGCTACGATTTGGAAATTTGCATCAAAATCACTATCTTGGATTTCAACTGCAGGAACGGGAAAAGATGAAATTTTTTTTTCAGTCTCGGATGTGGATTCAACTTCAATTTCTTCTTCTTTTGCAGGTGTAGATATTTTTGCACCAGGTAAGTTTTCTGAATCGCGCCTATTGTCTTCTGTTTTTAAAACAAATTGGTTCATTGCCACGCTTAATCGTTTGTTACAAGCAAGTCTTTTTGCTCTTTTTTTTCGTTTACTACATCCTGAAAGACTTTGAGGCTTAGTTTTAGCCATACTGAATAATTAAGTTAAACAAAATAAAATTCTGCAAAAATTCAACTATAATGTAAAAGAGTAATAAAATATCCATACAACGCACGTGTTAATGATAAACATAGCGCGAGCGGTGTTGAATGCAAATATTTCACAGATCTAAAAGTTGGGAGATTTCATTACTGCTTTATCAAATTCTACCTGCAAATCGCATGGCAAATTCATCGCAACGAGACAGTGAATCAGTGTCAACAGACGTCACACCCTAGCAACTAACTTTACAATCTGGTGGGCATTATGATTGCCGACTAGATTCTTTCGATTTTGATTGGTTGAATGATAATACTACTTGATAAATTGAGGGCTTTGATTGGTCGGGCAAAATATAGAAGGATGATAAAAAAGTTATTTGCTAAACATACTTTTTATGAAAAACTTTTTAAAATCCATATACATGAATTAGTTAAAAAGAAAAAAGGTAAAACTTTCATATGGAATTAATTCAACATAAGATTTGGGGCCTCCTGTTTTCTCAATTTCGGGCCCCTTCAAAATTTTTCTAGGGGAAGCACGTGCTTCTCGTGCCTATTCGGTAATCAGGGCCTGCATCTTAGGATTCGGCTTTCTATATCCACGTAACTATTTATAATTGTGAATGAAAAATGCATAAAGAGGAAATAAAGGGATGTTTTTTATTGAATTACACGGCTTCGCACGTTTTTCTGGACAGAATACGATCATAAATGTAGGAGCCAGCGTAGAAATTGATTTCATAGACTTCAAAAGGAAATTGGAAAACAAATAAATAGTATTGATCTATCATTGATCTAGCATTTATCTATATATCTATTAATTCCTTTGATCTTCATCCCGTATGATTGGTTTTCATTATGTAGAATGTTTAGGTTTAAGAATTCCTAATTTTGTTAAACAAACAAAAATACACTTGATTTGTACACTTGCTTGATTACAATATACATATTATCATGACACATGTCTTATTATATAGTTTTCTTTCAATGATATTTTAAAAGGTATCTATCATTCACTGAGCAACCAGAAAATTTTCTTTTAACATAACGAGTCTGAGTAATGTCCATCTCAAGATTGTGCTATCTGTATCCACCAGTGCAGTGCGAAAGGAGGGGCGATGGGGACAGTCGTCCCGGAAGCGGAAATATTGGGGTGCCAATTTCATACTACCAACGTCATTTTTGACAAAAAAATAAAATATTTTTTTACGAAATCTAAATAATAAAAGCTGTTAATTTTTGGGTCTCATTTGGAATTTGATAGGTATTAATTTACTACTTTCTGCAGAAATATTCTATGAACAATTAAAATATTTCAAAATAAAATGTAAAAAAAAGACTCATACCAGTAAATTTTAAATACTATACTCTATTTTACGAAAATGTTCTTCTGAAACCATAAATAAAGACAAATTCTCACGAATTCTCGGAACCCTGAATTCTATCGATATTTGGGGTTTATATATTACCATGATAAACAAGGAAAATTAACGAACGAAATAAGAAATTATTTTCTGTAGTTTACGAAAAAATGGCGTAGAAATTTACCAGCTTAAATTTAGCCTTTATTATTATTATTATTAATATTTCAAACATGAACGAGAAATTTTTAAAGGAGGATCTTTATTTTAAAATCACAAATTTTTAATTTCAGGTTCGATTTCAGGTTTCGAAATAAAATTGAAGACCAGATTTGCAACTCTTCTTCGATAAGACTGCTAGACACTCATTTTTATCTCTTTTATTCAGATGCTGGGGGATTTTCAGCGGTATCCATACAAATAAAAACATTCCTATAGTAATTTCGTTACAAATATCATCTTAGTAGAAGTCCTCTAGGTAGGTCTAGTAGGTATCCTCTGTCCATCTGTGGTGGTATCTTTATTCCTCTGACGATGATTATTTCAATATTTTCTGGAAACTTATTCCATTTCATTATACAATTTTGTTGATTACTTTTAATAATACAGAATACACAGAATTAACAAGTTTTTTACAAATCTTTCATTGAAGATTGTATTGAATGAAGTATTTAGAAAAAAAAAAAAATCGTTATATTTAATGTACAGAATGAAGGTTGTCTTCCTGGAATTTTTAACGAGATCTCCATTTTAACCAATAGCGAATGATATCAGATCACTATTCGAAAAGACAAAAAATTTCTACTTTTTAAACATAAAAGCTAAATGTATGAATTACATATTTGTCTAAAATTAAAATGAGTTAGACTAAAAAATTATTTGATTTAGGAAAACTAAAGAATAAAGTCGTTAATTTTACAGTCCTATTTGGATTTTTAAAAGTATTAATTTATTATTTTCTACAAAAATATTGTGAAGCATTAAATTTTTCAAAACAAAATTTAAAAAAAAAAAATCACCCCACTAAATTTTATACACACATTTTTAAAGCAAAAATGTTCCATTTTGTACTTCAGCTTAGAATGTTTACATCTCGTCTCGTAACCCCGAATGCATTTCGATGTTCGGGTTTAAAATAATATCATAATAAAGAAGATATGAATCTTGAAGGAATTTAAAATATCTTAACGAATTTTAAAGAAATCTTCTTGTTCTTAGTGATTTAAGAAAAACTGGCTCAAAGGACTCCTAGTTCAGCCTTGCCCTCTCATTTTTTTTTCGTCATTTTAAATTTTAAATATAAATTTTTAAAGAAGGATTTTTATTTATGTAATCAAGAAGCTTCTCTCATTAAACAAAGCAAAAAAAAAAATGTTATTTTTTATTCCAAACATGAATTCGGGTTTCGAAATAAAATTGGCGCCCTGCATTTATACGACTACAATTCATCTCCACAATTCAACAATCTATGCGCATAGGATGCATTCGTATATTTAAAATATGTTTTATTTGTCTTTGTTTTGTATTGTTCGTTAAAAAAGAAAAAAAAAATCTTAGTTTACAAAATGTTTCTTAAATGCAGACTCAATTTAGTGTTTTATAGATTAAAAACTGGCGTACTGAGAGGAAGGTTTTTACATTTCCAAAAAAATAAGAATATATTTTTAAAATATTTTGCAGGAGTAACGAAAAAAGACACGTTCTATAATAAAAATATACAGTGAAAAAAGGTTTAATTTTTTTTTAGTTTTTCGAAGAAGATATGTTTACGAATGCCTCACACACCTACAAATTTAGTATCAGTGGGTGGAATTCTCAAATGAAAAATGTAAAACCACTTTGTCTAAAATTTTGAAAAAAAAAACATTGAATTTTTAATTTGATGTTGAATCTTAAAACAATCATTTTGCTTATGATGATCAGCCATGATTTTGTTGAGTATTTATATCAAAATACTTCAACTTTTATTAAACAATCCAAAACACCTTAATCTCTGCATAGTTGCTTGGTTATAATTATACATTAATATTTAATTATAAATTATAATTACAATGAGTCGAAATAATATATATTACAAAATTGTGCCATTGGTATCCGCATTTTTTTACAATTGTAAATTTAAAAATGCATAATTGGGGAAGGCAAAGAGATATTTGGGGAGGAGTTACTCAGCTTCGCATGTTTTCCAGACAATCAAAATACGATCATAAGTGTAGGTGCTAGTGTAAAAAATACTTTCAAAGACTTGAAAATGAAGACAAAGAACAAATAAATATTCCTTAAAACGTCTATTGAATCGTTTGATTTTCATTCTGATGACCGGATTTCATTATGTCGAATGTTTACGTCGATAGAACCTCAACTCTGATTAAACAAACAAAAATACACACATTCTGCACACTTGCTTGATTGCAATATTATAATGACATATTTGTTACTATATAATTTTCTTTCAATGGCATTTAAAATGGTATCTTTTATTCAAAAATAAATCAGCAAATTTTTCTAACATTATGAGTCAGTGTAAATATCGCCTTTATATCAAAATAGCGATATGTGTAATTTTATGTAAAAATATATAAAAAGGAAATAAAGGGGTATTTGGGGCAGAGTTATTCAGCTTCGTACATTTTCCTGCCAATCGAAAAAAAAAATCATAAATATAAGGTGCAAGGGGAGAAAATGTTTTCATAGTCTTGAAAAGGAAAATAGAAAATAAATAAATAATATTTTTAACCTCTATTTAATCTTTTGATTTTCATTCCGTATGATTATCGGCTTTCGTTATGTCGAATGTTTACGTTGACAGAACTCCAACTTTTATTAAACAAACAAAACTACACTCAGTCTGCACACTTGCTTTATTCCAATATGCATATTAAATGACATATTTCTTATTATATAATTTTCATTCAATGTTATTTAAATTCGTATCTTTTATTCATTTAGAAATCAGCAAATTTTCTTCTAACTTTATGCGTCTGTGTAATATCTATCTCGAGAGTGTGCTATCTCTATCCACATAAATATTTAGAATTGTAAATGAAAAAATACATTAAGAGGCAATAAAGGGATATTTGGGGCGGAGTTACTTAGCTTCTCATATTTTATTAGACAATCAAATATAATCATAAATGTAGGTGCCAGTATTGAAAATGATTTCATTCGACATGAAAAAGAAAATGAAGAAAATATAAATAGCTAATTTATCGTTTTTAGATACATTATGAGGAATTTTGATTGGCATTTATATATATTTTAAATAAAAATTAAATTACAGACATCCTCTGAGCTGTGTACTTACTCCATTTCATAATACATTTTTATTTATTTCTTTTAACGTTGCAGAATTCTCGGAATAAACAAGGTTTTTCTAAAATGTTAATTAGGTATTTGCAGAGGCGTGGCTACAGATATTCTTCGGGGGGGGGGGGGGGGGGGATAGAAAAATTTCCCAATTTATAATTCAAAAATTTCCCAACTTGAAATAAAACGCTTTATTTTCCAGTTGAAATAATGTGTTTAATCTGCATTTAATGATAATGATTCTTACACGTAAAAATAAGTTTCGTAATAATAAGTTTCGTAATAATAATAATAATAAATAAATAAATAAATAAATAAATAAATAAAAAATAAAATTGACATAAAACATAAAAACTATATAACTATTGTAACAGTTGGAAATTTTTACATTTTTCATTTTTGGGTGAAAAAAGTCCGGGCCAGGATTCGAACCAGTTATGTATTGGCTGAAGCCGCCAATGCTTTTCCAATTGAGCCATCCCGGACACGAACACCGGAGGACTATTTCACCCAATTAACCTCAACGATCACTTTATCTGGTCTGATACTCTGGATCAGCACAACAGAATAAATCGAAGGTCAATATATGGAACTGCAGAAAATCGCTGCATACGAAATTACATTAGACTAATTTTAAACACGATTAATTTACCGATTGATTAATCGTGTTTAAAATTAGTTTAATATATAACTATTGGCCCGTTTAATGAAAGTTTCTGGTCTTCCTATTATGTACGAATCACAATCGTAGGCCATATGAAAACATCTGTATGATATTTTCAGATTTCTGAGAAAGGAACAAGTTTTGGAGGAAATAGATTAGAGACACTGTTGATGGGGAACAGTAAAGAAAATCAGTTCTGAAAGAAATATGATATTTTGGAAGCACAAAGAAACACACTGACAAACTGAGTCTGATTGTTTTAAGCATTTCCTTTGATAAATTAAAACTACAATATAATTTTAAAAATACGGTATATCAAAATAGAAATCAAGTTGGATTTTTTTTTAATTTGGATTTCTGAAGGAATATTAAGCATATTTCCAATATTCATAATGGCACTTTTTTCCGCAATTTTATTCATAACCAAATTATACGTTACAAAACACGTCACAAAAAAAAAAAAAAAAAAAAAAAACGGAAATCGCATGTAAAACATTGCAAATGAGGTGTGTTTGTATTATAACGAAGTTTTGAAAATATTAAGATCTTTCTATAATAATTATGCGGTACTTCGGGTGCAGTATAGTAGTCGAAGTTACATGTGCGTTCCGGTAAATACTATCTGCTATCTAATTCACAGAAAGTAATCTGTAGTAAACCTCTGCAACGTATTTCAATTTCGTAAAATGTAGAATAGTTTAATATAATTAAAACGCGCCCCAATAATGTTTTCCCATATATCATTATGCAATGGAATACTTTTGTGTGGCCCTGTAAATATATAAACGAGGATAATAGTATAAATTCGGCGCCCCCTCAAGTTCCGCGCTCGGCAGTCCGCCCCTTTCGTTTCTCTTTTCACACGGCTCTGATGAAATATTTAGAAGAAAAAATCTTTATGTCTAACGTGCAGTGTGAAGGATCTTTTTCTTGAATTTTTAACAATAACTCCATTTAAATGACAGAGAATGATATCAGATGACTATTCGATGAGTAAAAAAAATTATACATTTTAAACATAAAACCTATATGTATGAATTGCATATTTGCTTAAAAGGATTTAGACGTAAAAGAGAAAATTGTTTTACAAAAGCTAAAGAATAAAAGCCGTTAATTTTTGGTATAATTTGAGTTTTTTAAGGTATTAATTTATTAGCTTCCTGCAGAAATATTGTGCGAATCATTAAAATTTTTCAAAACAAAATTTTAATTAGACTCGTACCACTAAATTTTAATGACACATTTTTTTAAGACGAATGTTCTGATGCATTATTAACAACTGATTGTCAATGCCTGTTCTCGTAGTCCAGAATACCTATACCTACGGTGTTCAAGTTTAAAATATTACCAAAGTAAAAAGAGAAAATTTAATAAATTTAAATTGTTCTTTAGGGTTGGGCATTCCGAATCATCTTGAGGAGTCGACTCTGACTCGATTCACTTGGTTAATGAGTCGAGATAGTGAGTCGACTCTCGACTCACTTACGATTAGTTGGTTGGTTGTAAAAATGACGCAATTTTATATCTTGTATCTCGTATATCGCACAAAAGAGAATTTTTAAATGTATGCTCGAATTATTTTGCTTTAATTTTTACATAAAAAATATATTTTTGTGGTAAGAGCCGAAATTTTCAGACCTGTACCGGCCAAAACGTATAAAAAGTAATGACCTGGCCCGGTAAAAAACATAAATGTTCGGCCAACTTGCTTCGTACAGAACAGTTATTGACCCGACAAGAAAAAGTTAAAATCTTTGTCTTAGCCTGATCCGGTATAGTTAAATCTGTAGAAAACATGGATATTTACGTCAATAGTGTTAAGAATTTTTCCGCTTGAGAAGTTCTAACCAAAAACTAATATTTTAGATTTTTTTTTTTTTTTTTTTTTTTTTTTTTTTTTTTTTTTTTATGTTTAAAGTCTTTATTTTTAAAGAAGAGCCCTATGCTATGATATTAATTTTTTTTAATGAATGTTAATTTGTATGTAAATGTTTCAGTTGATATTAATATTGTTAATCCACATGCTATGTGCTATTCTAGTCATTAGAGGTTTAAAAATCTGAAAAATGCTACAAAGTAAAATCTTCTAAGGCGGAATAACATTGAATAAAAATTCGCTATAGACGAGTTCCCTTCCGATCGCTAAAGGGAAAACAAGGTTAGACCCGAACCTGTCTTTTAGAAAAAAGTAAGGCTCGAGCTCGGCTTGGGAGGAAGCAATGACAAAGCCCAATCCGAGTCTTATAAAATAATGTAAGGTCCGACCCGAGCGCCGCAAATAATAGGCCCGAGCTTCGAGCCAGGGTCCGGCCAATCACAGCGTTTAAAATTTTCAGACTTTTTCTTTCTTTTTTTCCTTTTTTTGAGGGGGGGGGGGGGGAGTTCTTTACTTAAAAAGTGAAAACGGATACTTTAAGTTCATCATGTTCATATATTTATAAATTACTAGTTATTCACAACTATTTTCCAAAAAAAGGAGAAATATTAGGACAAATTAAGTTAATTGATTTTTTTTTTCTTTGTTTTATATGTGTGCGTTTATATATATGTCGTGTTGGTTATGTTGGAAAGGTATCGTAACATCGAATTAAAAAGAAATTAATTGTATTTTACTTTTAGATTCTGTAGAAAATATAAAGTAAAAAATATGTCTCCCTCCCCCTGTCTAGTCTATTTCTGAATTTATTGAAACTAAAATTATGAAAAAAAGGGGACAACTGTATTTTATTCGAATTTTGCTGGAAAATAATAGCGATTATCCTGAGTCTCATTGTTTTGTAGAAAATTGCATTTTTCTTTTCACATAAACTTTATATTGTAGGGCTCAATGTTAGCATGTTTTAATATACAATTTTAAAATTGATAGCCTGACTATTCAGGTTATTTCGAACCAAATAACATTTTCTATTTGTTTAATAAATGAACTGCTAATCAAACTAAATACGAAAAAGAAAAAACGGAGCTGTTATAGTGTGTTTGAAGAGGTGAAGAGATATTAGAAAATTTAGGATTCAATTCTAGAATAAAACTCCGCATTGACATAATTTCTGACACATTTTTAATTAGAATTTAAAAAATTGACGGGCAGCTGTAGAGGAGATGAAAAATCAAACAGCATTTTCATTTTTTAATAAATACATTACATATGCAGAAAAAATGTATTCTTGTCATGAAACGACAGGTTTTTCTCCTTTCCCTTGCAATATAAAGTTCAATTTTAGCAGTAATTTTCAAATGTATTTTGCCCAAAATCGGAAAACACCAATCGATTACATAATTTCTGAATAAGAAAACTTTTCAATTTTACGAGTTTGTTTCCAAATAAAAATGAATTAAAAATGTGTAAGAAAGTAGCTTTTTTGAATTTAAGAACAGATTTAATAAATTCAGAGAAATGTTTTCAGAAATCTATTTTATATTATACATCTTTAAAAGCTACGACATTTTTAACGCTCTTTTTTTTCTTTTATACCATATTACATTAATTTTTTAACAAATGTTGAAGAGTCTAAAAATGTAAGTAAACGATAACATTGCTGTTGCTATTGTGTATTTTCTGTCTTGCAAATACATACTAAACTAAAATATTGCTCATGAATGTGCATAAAATATTCTTAAGAAAATTATTGTATTCTAAAAAAAATCGGATTTTTTTGTAGAAATTCAGCCGGGCCGGGTAAGTTTATTTATTTATTTATTTGTACGGGTCGGGACCGGATAGAATTTTTAATTTTACTTCAGCCTGGGGTAGCTTCAGTAACGGGTAGCGAGCCGGGCTGGACCTGTGAGCTCCTCTAAATGAATTATGAAAATCTGCAAGTTTTCTGTAATATTAATAAATGTCATTTTATAAAGCTATCAAAAATTTTCAATGTCTGGGACATAATTTACCCTTTATGCGATCATAAAAAAGCGGCGGGGAGACTAATTTTTTAATTTTTTTTAACATGATATTTATAGTTTTTATAATTTACTTCCTTTTGAAATTCTATTTACAAAATCATGATAATATACTGATTAACTGCCAGGTTTTATGTTTTTTTCTACCACTATTTTTTAACAAAAAAATGTTGTATTTTAAAATCATCGGAAACCTAGGAAAACAAGCAAATTCCCTTCATAAAAAATAACTCTAAAAAATAAGCGTAAAATTTGGCAGCTATGACTTTGTGATCCCCTCTCCTCCCGATTGACACACAAAACTTATTTGCGCTACAAAAAATAAAATAAAATAAAATAAAATAAAAATAAATAAATAAAATAAACAAGAAATATTCTCCAAATCTGGTTTGCAAGAAGGAATATTTAAAAAAAAATCGACTATCTTTAAAAAACTATATGTAAATTATATCCATTTTTACATTACCTGCAAACATCTATAATGTATTTTAAAAAATATATTAAAAGAATATATTCGTAATCAAATGAAGGATAACATTTTATCTAAAATACATCAATCATAAAATAAACTCATAGCATTTTTTAGCAGTGGTGAATTCGGAAAGTGGCCCGGGGTTCAGGCATTCCTGCGGAACAATGAGATCACCCCCCCCCCTGAAATATTAGGCATTTTGTGTTTTAAATGGTAAAAGAGTGCAGTCTCCAGCCCCACCGAAAATTCTTTGTAACACCCACCCACACCCACAGAAATCTCCCCTCGAAAATATGTGTCTTAATTCAACACTGCTTTTAAACAACTTGAAATTAAAGTAGAATTTTATTTCTCTCTCTTCAACTTTTTTTCTATATTGCATCAGATAAAAGCAGTTGAAAATATTTCCCTAACCAGTCCTATTTTCTTTTAGCAAAAAATACAAACATAATATCTGCTTTGTTTGATCGTCTTTCCCCTATACGGAAATCAGCACAAGCTTATCATATATTCAATTAATCTTCCCAGAAATATCGTGCTGAACGCCCCTTTTTCCATAAATTCCATTAATGGTTTCAGAAATAACCAGCTGAACGCCCCTTTTTCTTTGCCCCTCCCACTCATTTTAATCATTCGGTATCTTCCTAATTATACGTGAAATGCACATCTATACACTGCCTCCGATTTCCCAAAAATCCCCAACCCCAATTTAATGTCAAACCAAGACACTTGTTTTTTGCTAAAAAGTCCAGCGCGGATTCGAAGAGTCGAAATCTGATACCGAATCGAAAGCGTGGTTTTCAAGGAGTCGAAGAATCGAAGAGTCGACTACCCAATCTTCAACTCTCGACTCCCCAAGTCTGACACTCTGTTAAACTTGTCCAACCATTCTTTCAGTGAGTGAGTTGACTTTTCGACTCTTCGACTCCGAATCCCAAACTGAGTTGAAATGAAAGTTCGACTCTTTTGAGTCGACTCCGTTAACTAGCTAGGAGTCGATTGTTCGATTCTTTTGGAAGGAGTCGAGCTTTAGAGTCGACTCTTCGACTCCTCGGCCAACTCTATTGTTCTTATTAATTTACGATTACGATGAACTTAGATACAAGGTTGTCAGTTTAGCCTTCATTTTCTTTATTCGATATTTCAAATATGAACCAGAAATTTTGAAAGGAAGATCTTTATTTTAAAATCACAAATTTTCTATTATACCAAATAAATCAAAAAAAGTTTTTAATTTCAAATGTTCTAATTCAGATTTCAAAATAAATTTGGAGACAAGACTGGAAACCGTGCTTCGATAAGACTACTAGACACTCATTTTTAGCTCACAGGCTATCATAGCCTGAGAGCTAATGTGCCCGCCCGTTCTGTATGTACCGGGTGTCCTGAAAAGGACTGAACGATTTTAAAAATCAATAACTTGCAAACTTTTACAGATATTTAAAAAATTCTTGCACGAGAGTCATCTGAAAGGTCAAAAGTTTTTTCCCTGCGAGTCTGGATTTTAGTTCAAATTACAAACAATAGATGGCGCTGAGAGCGCTAGATGCTGTGTTGAGGTGGATATTGACGTCACTTGGCACTCAAGCAAAATAAGGAGATTTCGCTGAGGAGTGGATCTTGTTCGAATATGGACTTTTGCTTTTACCATCCGATTTTGAATGCAATCCATATAATTTTAATTTTGCTGGCTTCAGCGCAATAATAGAGAAAAATATTGTTTTCATTGGTACGAAACCTTTGAAATCGAAATGCGTGAAAAAACAACGTTCGAATTACCGACTTTTTTAGCCTTTGATGCTATTTCTTTCAGACAAGCTAAAAAGTGTCGTATCAAAAATTGTGGCCCACTTTTACTTACCTATCATATGTAGTATAGAGTAAAACTTGCAATCGTTTTGAAAATCGAAAAAAAAAAAATATTTTGACGGATTTACACGTTTCAGATACTGGAGATTCCGAAAAACATATTTTTAGAAAAAAAAATTGCAATCCGTCTGTCTGTCTGTAAACGCTCTATCTCACAAACAAATGGAGATAGAGGCTTAAAAATTTGTATGTACTTAGTAAGTAAGAATAGGACGAAGCCTATTTAATATCAGTAACCTCGATTATCCGGAACTATTTTTTTCCGGACTCTCGAAAAAAAAATTTGTCGGATTTACACGTTTCAGATACTGGAGATTTAGAAAAACATATTTTTAGAAAAAAAAAATTGCCGTCCGTCTGTCTGTCTGTCTGTAAACGCTCTATCTCACGAACAAATGGAGATAGAGACTTAAAATTTTGTATGTACTTAGTAAGTAAGAATAGGACGAAGCCTATTTAAAATCAGTAACCTCGAATATCCGGAACTATTTTTTTTCGGACTCTCGAAAAAAAATTTGTCGGATTTACACGTTTCAGATACTGGAGATTTAGAAAAATATATTTTTAGAAAAAAAAAATTGCCGTCCGTCTGTTTGTTTGTCTGTCTGTAAATGCTCTATCTCACGAACAAAAGGAGATAGAGACTTAAATTTTTTTGTGTACTTAGTAAGTAAGAATAGGACGAAGCATATTTAATATCAGTAACCTCGATTAACCGGAACTATTTTTTTCGCACTCTCGAAAAATTCATTCTGATGAAATGACGATAAACGATGTTGGATGCGTGATTTTTTTTTCTTGTTTTTGTATTACTTAGAGCATTTACTTCTATATTAGATCATATACATGTCAGAACAAAAGATTTCGAATATATTTCCTTGTATTAATAGAAATTGTTGAAGAAAATTTATGCGTTCTTTAACTGAACTAATCTTTTGTTAATATTATGTAGAATATCTTATAGATGTTTAAAATATATACAGGACTTCGCAAGAGAATTCGTATATTTTTCTAAATACTGAATTCCTGAAATTGGGTTTTCAAATATGATATGCTTCTCCCAAATGCTTTATTGAAACATCACTTTTCACCTTTTTTAAATGGCGAGCGCTTCATAATCAAAAGTGTTCCGGTGCATTATTGCTTATGAGAATAAATCCTTTACAAACTATTTTAATATTGTAACACAATTTCGAATTCATCAAAATTGATATAAAACATTGAAGTACACAACAAGATTTTTTTCTATTGACGATTGTATGTGTAGAAATTATAGTTCACTTACAATATTACACAAAGAAATTTCATTATGCGATTATACATTGAAAAAATTTTGTTTATGGCAAAAAATTATTGTTATTCATGTCACACTGTGGAAAACATAATAAAATTGGTTTTCGTTTAAGAAATAACATTCAAAAATATATATAATACTATCACTAAAATATATTTTCTGTATAATTTGGAATGTAATTTATTTATTATTCGTTTACTAACCCAAAAAAAAAAAAAAAAAAAAAAATTGCATAATGGTCTACGGGAAAAAATTGTTTGCAGTGTATGTTAAATGTGTTGCACTAATTTAAATATAAATAAATGGTTTAAAATTTACTAAAGCTCACTACGGGATACTTATTTTATAATATTACATGCATAAAATTTGTCGCTCATTGAAAAAGACCGGAAAAAAATGTTTACAATGCAATATTCAGAGCACTGTCTATGAGCGATAATTGCTGTGGAAGTGCACTTTCAATTATTTTATGTTTTTAAAAAAATATTGTTGCACATTACATAATATTATACATAGTGTACATTCTGCTGTAGTTTACATACAGGGATGCACAAAGAATTCCTATTGAAAAGAGTTTTTTAATCGATTTATGCATTTTAATAATATCATGTACAGGGTCATGCTAAAAAAGTCTGTTTTTTTTTTCAACATTTTTAAACATGTTTTTGTATGGATTAAATTGTATGACGTGTTAAAAATTTATAAGTAATGAACAGGTCTGTATAAAATAAATAAATAAATAAATAATAAAATGTAGAGGATACACATTTTTAGTGTTTCTATTGCAGAGCTTCAACTTAAGAAGAGGGAACTTGTTCGGTTATGGATAATAATAACTCGAATCCAGTTTTCAATTGTATCATGCGTTTTCGAAATGTTTAAGTCGACATATTCTTTCAACTTATTAAATGACGAACTTATTGTGGCATTTTAAATGTACAGTGAAGTCAAATTAGAATGAATTATTTTGAGTTGCGATAATCTTTGTTTGAATTTTTATGTGTTACATCCTGTTAAGATAATTTTGATTATTTCTTTTTAAAGCACCACTTGTAAAAACTTATTTGTCGCCTCAATTTCAAGAACTTACATACTGTCGTAAGTTAAATTAAAATTTATAATGCGTTTTCATATATTTCTCTCGTTATTTATTTATCATAAATTTAAAAAAATCGAAAATTTCAAGTTTTTTTTTTTTTTTTTTTTTTTTTTAATAGCTAAAGTAATTTCCGGCGTATAATTTGCGGATCAAATAATTATTTTTCGACCTAAATTTTTTTGAAAAATAAAATGTAACGTATTAGATTGCGGTAAACATTTGACTTCAATTACTAAATAAAATTTCTGGATTCAAACAGAATTGTTAAATCCACAGATTAAACTCTGAAAATTACGGTAATCAGAAATATTATATTACTAAATGAATTAACCAAACAGTTAAGAAAAATTAAAAGAAATAAATACTTCATAAAATTCTCTTAGTATATCAACCCTTTAAAATTCAGATTTAAGGGGATCAGGGGCAAAATCTTTACTTTTTTTACATTACTCTATTATTTTTTTCTGTTTAAAATGACGTTTAAATCATGTCTTAAATAGAACAGGAAAGTCTTAATAATTTTAATTACTCCATTTTTTTTTCTGTTTAAGATGACGTTTAAATCATGTCTTAAATTGAACAGAAATCTTAATTAGAACAGGAAATATAATTTTTTATATTTGGATTCGATTTCAAAATCTAGCTTTCTAACAATGGTTGTTATGGAAACGACATCTTTAAAAAAGGATAAATTTCTTCATCTGGATTTTTTCCTCATTTCTCCTATGTAAATTGTTATAACTCAAGAACCGCTTAAGATAAATGGTTCAAACTTGGAACATGTTTTTTTTTTTTTTTTTTTTTTTTTTTTTTTTTTTTTTTTTAACTGCATTTACTTTCATTTTGATTGAGTAAATTTGAAACGATATTTACATTTTTTTTGAGTTACATCATTATTTTCAAAATTTTACTTTAAATAATTTTAATTTTTATTTAAATTAATATCTTTAAAATTGATGAAATAAAATTAAAGATTATATATTTCTGTTTATTTATAGGAAAAAATAATATTCTATAAATAATATTTCAAACTATAACGATTTTAATTTACTCCACCTTTTTAAATAAATTTAAATTTCTTTCTTTAAAAAAATATAAGTTTTATTATGTGATTTTGTTTACTAATGATACGATTAAACATCACAAAAAAATAAAAAATTTTAGCTCAATAAATAAAAATTATTTAAAAATCTGCCCCGGATCTCCTTAAAAGAGTGTAAATACTTATATTAAAGTAGAAAGGGCAAAGACAAGCAATCAGATGCTCAGATTCACATTACGATATTCTCAAAATGTCCCCCATTCGACACAATCAAATGTCTTAAACGAAGCACAAAATTACTACATACATTCTGCAAAGTTAACTCTGAAATACGTTCACATTCAAGGCTGATTATTTGTTGTAGTTCAGATATAGTGGTGGGGTTTTGTTGATGAACAGCATCTTTCAAGTGGCCCCATAAAAAATAATCGCACGGATTGAGATCCGGCGAACACGGTGGCCAATCCATACCCTTACTTGTTGCCTTTCGATAATGCAGTGCAATTACGCGGTTTTCAAAATATTCTTCTAGAAAAGTAAAAACATCTGATGTCCGATGAGGTCTCGCCCCGTCTTGCATGAACCAATCTGTTTTTAAATCTCCTAAGGTATTCAATACGGCTACAAATTGTTGCAAAATTTCAATATATCGACTTGAATTTACCGTCTCTTCCAAATAAATGGGCCCAATAATGCCACGGCTGGAAAGCGCTGCCCATACAGCAATTTTCTTTGAATAAACTGATCGTGGCACGCATACATGGGGGTTTTCAGTGCCCCATATCCGCCAATTTTGCTTATTGACGAAGCTATCGAGATGGAAATATGCTTCGTCAGAAAACCAAATTCGATTTACATCGATAATACCGCCATCTATTAAATTAAGCATTTCATTTGCAAATATTAGTTTTTCTTGTTTCATAAGAACAGGAAGTGGCTGCTGAGTTTGTATTTTATACGGATACATTTCCAAGCATTTTCTTAATATCTGATGTATTGCTGTTCTACTCACTGAACACGCAGCTGCAATTTTACGTACAGATTTTTTCGAATCTTGAGTAATAACATTTTTAATAACACTCACGTTAGCTGCTGTCACGGCCGATTTCTGTCGTCCAACATTTGCTACCAAATCGTCAGTAACACAACCAGTTCTTATAAATTTATCATACAATTGTCTAATTGTATTTGAATGCGGAACAATACTTGTATTGAATTTTGCTTGGAAGCTCCTTCTTGTTGCTGTTACACTTTTATCCAAGCGATGATACTCCAATACTAAAAATATTCTTTGTTCTAAGGAATAAACCATTTCCGCGATTTTATAATAGCATAGATAAAACTCTATTAAAGAACTTCTTTAAAAGAACTAGTATTTCTTAGAATATAACATTTTTTTAGAATGGCAAAATTTATTAATTTTTAACCATAAAAAAAACCTACTAAATCGTTTCACTTTGTTTTAAAATATGACGCACAAAATATTCTTTAAATTAGATAATAAAAAGTAATTTAATCCGAGAAAATACAGCTTTCTTAAATGTGAAATCGTCTGCAAGCTCGAGTGCTGCTCGTTAAATTCAAGCAAGATTTCAATATCTGCTATTATATTAAAGGATTTATTATTTCCATGGCAACAACACATTTCATTGAAATCATATCGACTGAGTTCAAAATCGGGGCTTCATGTCGAGTACACAAGTCAGATGCATGTTGTTCAATAAAAACAAATAAACAAAAGTTCAAAATCGGGCCCTAAGAGAAAGATTGCATTGTCAAACGAGATACACTCCACAGCGAAATCTCCTTATTTTGCTTCAGTGCCAAGTGACGTCAATATCCGCCTCAACACAGCATCTAGCGCTCTCAGCGCCATCTATTGTTTGTAATTCGAACTAAAATCCAGACTCACAGGGAAAAAACTTTTGACCTTTCAGATGACTCTCGTGCAAGAATTTTTTAAATATCTGTAAAAGTTTGCAAGTTATTGATTTTTAAAATCGTTCAGTCCTTTTCAGGACACCCGGTATGTATGTATGTACGTTCGTATGTAACGCGATAGCTCATGATAAAAATATCCGATCCACATGAAATTTTGTATATAGGTATATCCTGATAAGGTGCTTCCCTGATTCGTTTTTGGAGTTCATTCGATATGTATAAGAGGGGGAACGGGGGTTCGTGCCCCTCCCCTTAATTGATATAAATGGGATTTTCATGCAGAATTAACAGTTTTCGTTCAAAATTTAGATATAGGATCATTCTGATGAGGGGATTCCATGAATGTTATTAGGTGTTCATTATATAAGTATAAACAGGGGGAACAGGGGTTCTAATGCCCTGCCCCTTAAATTATATAAATGAGTTTTTCAAGCAGAACTGTCAGATTTCGTTCAAATCTCTGAATAGTTTTGGAAGTTTAATGGTTAAGTATAAAAGAGGGAATAATTCCTCTTAAATTATATAAATGCTAAATGAGTTTTTATTAAGAATTATCCGATTTGCTCTGTATTTTGGATATAGAATTTTTATATGATAAAGCCTGTCCTTGATAGTTTAGAAGGTTCAATGATTAAATATAAAAAAGGTGAAAGGGGAAAGCTGTTTCCCCTTCTTAATTTTTTTTCGAACGGAATTAACCCTTGAAAATATAAGGCTGTAATGTACAATTAGTATGTGTAGCCTGTGAGCTCAATGCCATCAGTTTAACTGGGCAATATTCTTTTTATTATCTCTTTTATTCAGATGCTGAGGGATTTTCAGCGGTTCAATTATCCATACAAAAAAAAAAAAAAAAAAAAAAAAAAAAAAAAAAACATTCACAAAGAAATTTCTTTAGGAATTTCATCTTTATATAAGCATTCTCTGTCCATCTGTGGCGGTATCCTTTATTTCTCTGACGATGATTATTTGAATATTTTCAGAAAATTTATTCCATTTCATAATATAATTTTTTAATTACTTTTAATATTACAGAACTTTCAGAATAAACAAGTTTTATACAAGTCTTTCATTGGAGATTGCATAGGATGAAATATTAAGAAAAAAAAAAATCCTTATATCTAATGTACAGTATGAAGGTACTCTTTCTGGAATTTTTAACGAGGTCACCATTTTAAAAGACAGCGAAAGATAGCAGGTAACCATTCGAAGAGTAAAAAAAAAAAAAAAAATCTACTTTTTAAACATAATTAAATGCATGAATTGCATATTTGTCTAAAATTAAAATGAGTTAGACTGAAAAAAAAAAAAAATATATTTATTTTATAAAAGCTAAAGAATAAAAGTCGTTAACTTTAAGGTCCAGTTTGGATTTTTAAAGGTATTAATTTATTACTTTCTGCAGAAATTTTGTGTGAACCATTAAAATTTTTCAAAACTAAATTTCTCTCAAACAAAATAGACTCATCCCACTAAATTTTAAAAACACATTTTTATAGAAATAATGTTCTATTTATAGTTGCGTGGTTGCACAAATATATATTACTCTCGTAGCCCCGAATGCGTTCGACGTTCGGTGCTAAAATATTATCATTATCATAATAAAGAAGAAATTGAGAAACGTCCAAGGAAGTTATGATTTCTTAAAGGAATAAAAAATCTTTTCAGTGATTTACGAAAAACTGCCGTAAGCGGTTCCCACTTTAGCCTGCCCTGTTTTTTTTTTTTTTTTTTTTTTTTTTTTTTTTTTTTTTTTTTTTTATTTAAATTTAAAATATAAATTTTGAAAGGAGGATATTTGTTTATAAAATCAAGAAGTTTCTGTTACTAAACAAAGCAAAAAAAAAAAAAAAAAAAAAAAAAAAAAAAAAAATGTTATTTTTAACTTTAGGCACGAATTCGGGTTTTGAAATAAAATCGGAGACTACTTACATAAGAATGCTAGTTACCTTCATAATTTCAAGTCTATATGCGTAGGATGCATTCGTATATTTAAAATATCTCCTCCGGAACTTAATATATATTTTTCGTTTTTGTTTTGTTCTCTTCATATTTTTTTTTTTTTTTTTTTTGTTCTAAGTTTTAAAAATGTTTCTGAAATGCAGACTCAATTTATTGTTTCACAGATTAAAAGCTGACAAACTGAGAGGAAGATTTTAACATTTCCCAAAAATTAAGTACATACAGTCGAGCCTCTATATAACGAAATCCATCGTTCCAGTAAAAAATTCGTTATATAGAGAAATTCGATGTATAGAGTATGATGTTAAAAATAGTATTTAATGTGTGAAATTTGAACAAATGTTATTTTTTATCTTTTTAATTAAGAATTTGAAATGTTTAAAAGTATATATTAACCTAACATTTTATTTCTTACTTATTTAAGCAGTTTCAAAAAAGAGAACAGACATTTATTTGAAAGCTTAATGAAAATCAAATAAGGAAGACTTACATAAATTTCAGAGGAAGAAATCTGTAATTTTTTGTTGTTTTGATTTTAAAATTACAATTGTTACGCTCTCAAATTTTAGCAAGGAATGAAAAATTGTAGTTGATATTTTCCTCCATTTCAAGGTCTCTCTTATGTGCTCTCATTGATTCCTCTCTTATATGTGTAACAATTCAATTGACTGTGTTTTGAGAAGGATGTTGAAAGGTGTGTGGGAGGTGGGATGAACTTGTTAGATTTAAAGAATAAGGAGAGAAGTAATATTTATTAAAAAAAAAAAAAAACCTCTCTACTGAACGATAAATCAAAAATAAGTGATGGAAAATTGATTCCATAAGATTTCGAAGCTTTTTTAAAACTGAATAAATTAAGATCAATTTATGAAAAAATTCGTTATATGGAGATAGATATTTCGCTATATAGAGTCTGTTTTTAATGTAATCATGCGAAAAGGGGACCGTTCTTACTAAAAATTCGTTATATGGAGAAATTCGATGTATAGAGTTTCGTTATATAGAGGTTCGACTGTATTTTAGAAATATTTTGCAGGAATAACGAAAAAAAGACACATTCTTTAAGAAAAATTTTCAGAAGAAAGAAGTTTAAATTTTTTATTTGCGAAGAAAGTTTGTTTTATATACGAAGCCTCATACGCCTATAAATTTGGTATAAGCGAGTGTAATTCGGAACCAAAAATGTGAAAACTCTTTGTCCAAAATTTTGGAAAATAAGGAATTTTTAATCTGATGTTGAATCTTCTCATAATCATTTCGTTTATGATGATCGGCCATGATTTTCAAGAGTATTCGCATCGAAGTACTTTAACTTCTATTAAACAATCAATAGCACACTAAACTCTGCATAGTTTCTACATTATAATTATATATTATTATTTAATTATAAGTTATAATTGTAGTGTGTTGAAATAATATATATAGCAAAATTGTGTCATTGATATCCGCATTATTATTTACGATTGTAATTGTAAAAATGTATAATTGAAGGGGAAAAGGGATATATGGGGCGGAGCTACTCAGCTTCGCATATTTACCAGACAATCAAAGTACGATCATAAATATAGGTGCCAGCACTAAAAATGTTTTCATTAGACTTGAAAAAAAGATGAAGAAAAAAAAATTGTATCTTTTATTTTTTCAGATACATCATGAGAAATTTTCAGTGGTATCTAATTTTGCTATGTACAGTAGAACCTCGATTATCTGAAGTAAATGGGACCTACTATGGGACCTACTTCGGATAATCGAGAATTCATCAATAATCATCTAGTTTAATATACAGTATCGTCATTGAACGGTTACTATGACTTATTTTAACTGTTAAAATACTAAATTAAAATTATAAATAAAAATAAATTTATTTCTGAAACAAAAACTTACAACGTTTAAAATTTTTTCTGAGTTCCTTTTCATCTCACTGACAGTTCACGCGACAACGTGAACAACTTTGCAAGTTTTGTCACACCTTCTCCAGATTCTAGACGCCTAACAATGTCACATTTTTACTGTATGGTTAATACTTTTTTTTTCTCTTTTAATGGTAGCCATGATAAAAAAGAAAACTTGAGTACAAAAAATAAGAAAGAGAATGCATAACCTCTATATGATAACACTCAAGAAAATTCTGATGTAACAGCAAAAAAAGGGAACAAACAGGAATTCTGGCCAGCTGCCAAAAGTGACCATACCTAAAAGATCGTCCTTGTAGAGGTAGAAAGAGAATAGCAAACGGCAATAACATTTGGTTGTTCTGGGACTCGGCAGTATGACCTTCCAAATTTCGAAATGGGGTGTGTTTTTGTTTAGAACAGGGGTGTTTGAAAGTGGGGAAGAGTACACTCATACCGAAAATTGAGCTTGCGAGAAGGAATTCTAAAAAAGGGACATTCAAAATATTCGTACTTGTAGATTGGAAAGGACGGCTTGCATACAAAAGGAATGTGGGGAAAAAACCCTTAAAATGCATGTTGTTAAGAGAAAATTTTAGATGATAATAGAAAGTGAAAAAAAAAAAAAATGCAGAAGAAACCGACTTCGGTTAACGGACAGTTTCAATTGATGTTCTACTGTATCTTCAAATAGAAATTTCATTACAAATATCCTCTGGCGCTGTATCCTTTATTTTTTTAACCACTTTACTCAACGATATTTTTGAAAAAACTTTCAAATAATGTCTAATTTTTAATCTCTTTTCACAGAATTTTTAAACTTTTCTCAACGGTGTTATAAAACAGAATTTTTTTCATAATTGAATCAAGAAATACTCCGATTAAATAATATAAAAATTACAATAAAATTTTACCAGTATAAATGATAAATTAGGACTTGAGTATGGATGCCTGTACGTGGTACAGGCAAATCATGATTATCAAAAACACGTTGCCCGATGATGTATGGTAGTGATGGGCGATTTCGATTTTTTAAATCGATTTAATCGATACTACGGCCAACTCGGTTTAATCGATACTTTAAAATTTTTAATCGATTTCTCTGAAGGTAATATAATTTTCATTTTCCTCCAAAAGTCGAAGATAAAATAGACGGCTGTGCCAATTCCAAAATTTCAGTGTATTAGTTTCTAAGATAGAAGAATTAAAGAAACCTCAGAACCCTCCCCCCCCCCCCTGCAAAACAGCGTTTTTTGTTGAGTGATGTACACCAAAAATTGATCAGGATCAATTTTTATTAGGTACCAGCTGAATCTGAATTTTGATGAAAATCCATGAAAGCGCGAGATACAGCTATTGCAAAATCATAAAAAATGCAGCATATCAGCGCCACCTGTAGGGCAATTTACACCAAGAACTAAATAACATTAATCTATGTCAGAGATTTACTGAATCTCAATTTTGATGAAAATTCGTTCTTGAGATAGCGCTATTGTGTTAATCATGAATAATGCAGTATAGCAGCGCCATCTCTTAAGCGATTTCCACCAAAATGTAATTAGCATCAAATAATATCAAGGACTAATTGAATCTAAATTTTTATGAAAGTCCGTGCAGTAGTTCTTGAAATAAATCTAAAATGGAAACAGGGGCGTGCGAAAAGAGAACTGCGCCCGGTTCAAAGTTCTAATTTAGCCCCCCCCCCCCTATTAACTTTTTCTTGTGATAGGCTAGAAGTGATGTTAGTAGTAAAAATTTAGCGGCCCCTGAATTTCCGTGCTCAGAACGGTCGCTTCCTTCCCCCCCCCCTTTCACATGGCGCTGAGTGGAAATTGTGAAAAATTCAGTATAGCAGCGCCATCTGGGAAGCTATATACATCAAAATGCAAAAAACATCAATTCATGTCAAGAACTAACTGCGAATCGCAATTTGTGCATTAATCCTTTCCGGCGCGCACAAATTCTGTTCGTAAAATGAGAAATTGTTGACTGACACCGGAATTTACAAAAGACTTTTTTAGAAATTAAGAATTCCCTGATTTAGTCTGTCATTGTAAAAGTAAAATTTTACTAAAATATTACTGGTGCCGTTTGTAAGTTTGGAATTAAAATTAGGTGTTGCCGGAGTGGTAACACTGCGCCGGAAAGGGTTAAAAAACATAAAATCTCATAACCTCTCGGGGGGGGGGGTAATCCCCTGCGGGCCACCCCATTAATTCGACACTAGGTTAAATCGTCATATTTTTGTTTAGAAGTCCAGTTATTTGAAGTATTAGTTTATTATGTTTTATTTTTCACGCTCGTCTCTACTAATCCCCCCCCCCCCTTCCGCGTCAGTTTTAACTTACAGGGGCGTTCGAAATATGCATACAGTTTTTTAAATGTTCAATTCTCGGTCTATTTTATTTTAGATCCACATTTTAAATCCTTGACAAAAGATAAATAAAGGGTCGCCCTTCCGCCCGTTTGGGGTTTATCTGCACCTCGCCGCGGGGCATATTTTTTTGTTTCTTCAAAAGAAACAAACAAAATTTTGAGGGGGGGGGGGCTTGCACCCTCCCCCAATATACACCTTAAAATTTCGCTCATTTAATTCTCTACCATTTTTAACTTAAAAGTTTAAGCTACATGGCACCCCCAGAGCTGTGGACCCCCCCCCCCTGTCGATCACTCACCTAATTTTGCTTATTTCTTCACTTCATTTCAATCTTTAAAAGGCTATAACTTTGCTTCTATAGGAGTTACAGTGATGAGAAAAATTCTAGTACAGCCAGGCATGAGATTGCAAAAAGTTAAAAAAAGAGGAAAAGCGCGTGAACTGGAAAATGAGAAATTATTTTGAAATAGCGCGCGTGTAAGACAATTAGAAAACTTATTTTATCAAAACAAAATTGTCAATACTTTTGCTTAAATCCTGTTTTATTTTATTTTATCTCTGGGGGAGAAAAGGTCAGAGTGAAACCATATATGCAAATATTATAAGTAGTTCTGAAATTAAAGTCTCTATTTTAAGTTCATACTTCTGATGCAATGTTTTACACAGAAATCTTAGCTAGTTGTCCAATTTAAATTTTCTTCTTGGGGAGCAGACCGTACTTCTCTTATTAAAATATACAGGGCTGTGATCCGGTCAAAGATCGACTATGCCTGCCAGGTCTATGGCTCAGCTAGAAAATCTGTTCTTGAAAAACTTGACACAGTGCACCATAGCGCACTTCGTGTTTGCTCTGGTGCATTTCGTACATCACCTGTTTTAAGCTTATACGTTGACTGTAATGAACCTTCATTACATTATACCCGTGAAAAACTTTCTTTGGGGTTGTTTTACCGTCTCCTTTCACATCCTAGTCATCCACTTCATACATACATTTTAAACTCTGACAATGATATTCTTTATCAAAATCGTCCATCTTGCGTCCCGTCTTTTGGAGTCAGAATGAGAACCATAATCAGCAATAGCCCTTTGAATAATATTGAGGTGAGCACATATCCATTGCATATGTATCCTCCCTGGAATCCACCTGTTATCACAACCCTCCATCCTTTTAAAAATTACGATAAAAAGAATTTACCTGCTGCTGCTTTTCAACAATTATTTGCTGCACACCGTGCAGATTATAAAAATTTTATCGACATTTATACAGATGGCTCAAAGAGTGGAAATGGTGTTGGCTGTGGCGTTTTTTGTAATAATATTTCTTTAAGTTATCAGCTTCATCCTTCTGTTTCTATATTTACAGCTGAATTAATTGCAATAGAGAGAGCCATGGTTCACATATCTAATCATAATAATACATCCTTCATCATATATACTGACTCAAATAGCTCTATTGATGCACTTAAATCTTTTAAAAGACATGCTTATGTCACTACCATCCTGGATTTTTATATTAAATTGACTAGACGAGGTTATAATATTTTATTTTGTTGGATACCTGGACACATGGGTATTCCTGGTAATGAAAAAGCAGATGAGGCAGCAAGGCTTGCTCTTAACCCTTTACACCATAAAGTACCATTCTCAGACACTAAACTAATTATAAATCACTTTATTCATAATAACTGGCAAGAAAGTTGGAATTTAGAAATCAATAATAAACTACATTATATCAAACCAATTATCTTGACCTGGCCTCCAAACTATCCAAGAAGGACAGATGTTCTTCTGACTCATCTGAGAATTGGACACTCTAGGATGACCCATAAACATCTTTTATTGAGGGAGGATGCACCCATGTGTCCACACTGTCATTTTGATTATCTTACCATTCATCATATTTTGACGGACTGTCCGGGTCTCCGGCACCTTTATAGACTCTATTTTAAAACTTCATCACCACTATTGACAAACCTCATTGGGGAAACACCCCATGGGGCACTCTTTGCTTTTTTAAAACATGCGGGCTTTTATTTTATGATTTAAGACCTCTTTAAACTTTAACTTTGACATTCCTTTTTTGGCAATCTGGATGGAAACCCCATCCAGATGCCTTTCTTGATACTAGCACCTTTACAAAATACTTGTCTTTAATTTTTTAAATGTTTTTTATAGTTTTTCGACTATATCTGGATGGGATATCCCATCCAGATAGCCTTTTCTATTTCAGTTGTTTAACCCCATGTTTTTTATATTTATGTCTTTTGTCTGGCGCAGCATGTCCCTAAAGGGATTTTGCGCCATTAAACCCTATACAACCAACCAACCAACCAACCAATTTAAATTTTAACATGTTTTCACTTAAAACAACAATTAATAAACACGGCAAGCTAATATTTAATTTGAAATTCAATTGCAAAAAAATTGCTGAAAACCATGTTAGAGCAAATATTTTCTGAGTTCTTTTACAAAATTAGTATTTTTTCACCAATCCTTTGATACAATTAATGTTTTTCCCCTCGATTCTTTCACGAAATTTGCATTTTTCTGCGATCTTTTGTCGAAGATGTCCTTTTTTCCGCGATCTATAGGCGAAAATTTCACTTTTCCCCGCGATATTTTTACGAAAATCGCGGTTTTTTCGCGATTTTCTCGCGATATTTTGTCAGAATCTGCGTTTTTCTCGCCATATTTTGACGAAATCCGCGTTTTTCTCGCCATATTTTGACGAAATCCCACGCGATATTTTGACGAAATCTGCGTTTTTCTCGCGATATTTTATCGAAATCAGCGTTTTTCTCGCGATATTTAGTCGGAATCTGCGATTTCCTCGCGATATTTTGTCGAAATCCGCGTTTTTCTCGCGATATTTTGTCGGAATACGCGTTTTTTCGCGATGTATTGACAGAATTCGCGTTTTTCTCGCGGTGTCTTGACGAAAATCTCGTTTTTTTCCGCCATCTTTTAACGAAAATGAAGTTTTTTGAGCGATTTTTTGACGGAAATCGCTTTTTCTAGCGTTTTTTTTGACGGAATCCGTGTTTTTCTCACGTCTTGACAAAAACCACGTTTTCCTCGCTATGTTTTGACGAAATCCGCGTTTTTCTCGCAATATTTTGACGAAATCCGCGTTTTTCTCGCGATATTTTGACGAAATCTGCGTTTTTCTCGCGATATTTTATCGAAATCAGCGTTTTTCTCGCGATATTTAGTCGGAATCTGCGATTTCCTCGCGATATTTTGTCGAAATCCGCGTTTTTCTCGCGATATTTTGTCGGAATACGCGTTTTTTCGCGATGTATTGACAGAATTCGCGTTTTTCTCGCGGTGTCTTGACGAAAATCTCGTTTTTTTCCGCCATCTTTTAACGAAAATGAAGTTTTTTGAGCGATTTTTTGACGGAAATCGCTGTTTTTCTAGCGTTTTTTTGACGGAATCCGTGTTTTTCTCACGTCTTGACAAAAACCACGTTTTCCTCGCTATGTTTTGACGAAAATTGCATTTTTTCGCAATATTTTGGCGAAAACAGCGTTTATCTCGCGACATTTTGACAAAAATAGCATTTTTTGCGACCTTTTGACGAAAATAGTGTTTTTTCCGGAGATCTTTCGACGAAAATCGCATTTTTATTCCCCGATATTTCGACGAAAATTTCGTTTTTTCCGCGGCCCTTTGAAGACAAAAAATCGAAAAAGCGGAAAACCGCGGATCCGCGGAAGAATCTCATGCCTGTATAGCTAACCATTTCTCGCCGTTCTTTTTGCTATTCCAGTTTCCCGGTTTCCCCTATAGGACCTTTTTTTTTGGGGGGGGGGGGGGCAGAGGGGTTTTTTCTCATTTCTTGATACAATATGTCTATTGAAAGCGTATGATTCATACATTACAAATCTAGCATAAGAAATTTTCTTCCATCATTTCAGGTCACGTTATGGACCCATAATGTGTTAAAATTTTAATTTTTCAAACTTCTTCGGAAAAAAAAAGAAAAAAAAAACATTGATAAATATTATCGAAATTGGAGTTCGAACCCGCAATCGTTTGACTGCACACGTAATCCTTAAGCTTATTGGCCACCGAGTACTCAGCAGCGCTATTATTTCTTTAGATTGTCATCTTTAAATTCGTAATATCTTTTGAATGGAATGTCAGATTTGAATAATTCAAAAAGTAATCTACAGATATTGTAACAGGCATTAATGCAAAATGATTTATTTGGATAAGGATTAAGGTATCGATAGTATGGTCTAATTTTGGTTGGTGTATTGATCGCGTTTTAAAATGTAAGAAAGTAATTATAGTGAGTTAACTACAATAGCTGGACATATGGTATCGCGCAGTTTTTTTAATAGAGATTAATATATTCTTTAATATTATAGATTTTTTTTTTATTCATTTAAAAGTATTTCCTGACGATTAAAAAAATACGCACATAATTGTTCAAGGTTTCACTTCTATCGGCACTCTCAGAGTACACTCTCCCCACTATTTTTTTTTTCATGTTCGCCCTTCCTACCGCCCCGCCCCCCTTCCTCACCAATCTTAACTTACAAGTTCGTTCAAATTATGACTGCGATTTAAAAAAAGTCTAATCCTCGTTCTATTTTGTTATAAATCCATATTTTGAAACCTCAACAAAAGATACATTTGGGCCGGGGTCGCCCTTCTGTCCGTTTGGGATATACCTTGCCCCCCTGGGTGGGGGGCATATTTTTTGTTTCTTCCACACCATTTCATGTAACATATCGTTATAAAGTTTTTATCTCCTCGTTTTTTTTTCTGTTACTACCCGTCTCTCCACCGAGTTGCATGCTTTTGGCACTTTTAATAGTTTTAAAGAGTGCATGTTCCCCGCAGGCCACCCCATGAATTCAATACTAAGTTAAACACTATATTTCTGTTTAGGAGCTCAGTTATTTGGGTTATTAATTAATTATGTTTTAAGTTCACCCGTTCTAATCCCTCGTTCCCCCCCCCCTCCTTCCTCGCCAATCTTTACTAAATGGGCCGTTCAAAGTATGCATGCAATTTTTAAAATGTCCAATTCTCGTTCTATTTTATTGTAAATCCTCATTTTGAAACTTCGACAAAAGATGCATTTGGGCTATGGTCGCCCTTCCGTCAAGAGTGGGGTTTACCTGCCCCCTTGGGAATGGGGCATATTTTTTGTTCTCCCAAACTATCTCCTGTAACATTTGGTTGGCATTAGAAAAAAAAAAAGTTTTTTTGTCTATAGTCCTTGTTTCCCATCCTAGTTACACGCTCTTGGCACTCTTTATCCTCGGTTTAATGCCAAGTTACTCAGTGTTGTTATTAGTTGAGTTATGTCTCTCAAATTTGTCAAAGTCTTTGTGTAAGTGACAACCATAAGTGACAATCATTTTAAAATTTAAAATTCTTATTATCCGACTCTAAAATCTGCAATAGTTTAATTCCATGCCTCCCTAAATGGGGATGGGGGGTGGGAGGCGGTAATTACGGACCTGCTGATTGTCTAAGTTTTGGAATTAGTAATTTGGATCTTCTCTGTGTGAACCTGAATATCGAAATATCGATTCTAGTATCGATTCTAGAACTGAGAAATCGATTCTTATTATGATCGATGTTGCTTTATACGATATCGATTCTCATAATTTCCAGAATCGCCCATCACTGTACGGGCAAAACAGGGATGCAGTTAACGATGATTATTTAAATACTTTCACAAAACCATTTCACCATACATCTTTCATGATATCTTTTAATGTTGCAGAATTCTCAGAGTAAATTTCAATTGCTGTGAAATTTTCAGAAATCTTTCATTAGTGATTAGCTAGGATGAAAGTACTTGAAAAATGCTTTTAGAAAGAAAATCTTTATTTCTAGCAAACAATGTGAAGGTACTTACTCTCTTTGGAAATTATTTATTATTATTATTTTGGAAAAGGACGTTTTGAATAATGTTGTTTTCTCTGCATATTGTTTTAAATGATTAAAAAGTTGATTATTTCAGTTCTATATAATAAAACTTCATTACGAATGTGTACATAATCCTTGAGAGTTATCCTTATTAAATGTATTAAAAATACATTTTAAATAAATAGAATTATATTACTTTAAATAATGTCTATAATGCAATGAAACTAGGAGCATAGTGAACAAATTAACACAGGCTTGTCAGTAAAGGGGTTAAAAAAATAATAATAATAAATAAAAGGAAAAATAGAAAAATATCATTTTATCTCTTTTATTCGGATGCTTGGAAATTTTCAGCGGTACCTATAATTGATGCAAATTATAATACTGAAAAAGAAATTTCATCACAAACATCGTCTTAGTATAGCATTGTTAATTTCGAGATGTGGACCAAGGAAGGGGGAAGGGGGCATTCCCACCCGGGGTAGTGATATGTCACCCACCCGGAAAATTCAAGATTTCCTAGTTTCAATGGGAAAAAATGCAATTTTCTCCCACGGAACTCCATTTGCATCCCCACTCCCACCCCTGCAGCCACAGAAATCCCTCCCGGTTAAAAGTGTCTGAATTCAAGACTGAGTATAAACATTCTCTGTCCCTCTGAGGTTGTATTCTTTATTTCTTTGACGATGATTACTTCAATATTTTCAGAAAATTAGTTTTATTTCATAATACATTTTTGTTGATTATTTTTAATGATACAAAATTCTTAAAGTGACCAAGTTTTTTTTACAAAACTCTTATTATAGAAATTCGGATAGGATGAAGTACAATTTAGGACTACAGTAAATATTAAATGTATCAATATATTTTAAATATAATGTATTATTTTTTTAATACAGAGGTTCCCAAAGTGTGCTCCGCGGAGCACTTGGGGCTCCGCCTGAACTTTCCAGGGGCTCCGCGGCGTTCAAAGAAAAAAAAACATGAAAGAAATTAGCATATTACAAGTGAAAGACTTTTAAAAGTACGCAGAAATTTGTGTGTGTGTGTCAAAAATAAATGAATCATTAAGCGGATTCAAAAAATTTAATAATGCACTTCAGAACAAAGCTATTGAATACTTAAGCTCAGTCACTACGTGTTAAATTTCTTAGCGCACTTCAGCGCCACAGCGGCTGGTAGGCGAAACAGATTGCGCTGCAGGGAAACCACCCACCAGTTCCTCTTACCGTTTGTATCGGTGTTTTGTTTTCGCACTCTCTTTAAAAGGTTGCTAAATTATTGATACGTCAAAGCTAAAACTTTTACGAAAATAAAATAATTGGAATTAAAAAAGAATTTCGCACATATTTTAACAAAAATCAGATAATTCAACAAAAATATTTTATTGCTGTATTTCATGATATACTTTTTTTTTTTAAATTATTTTTAATCGGAATAATGGTTAATCTTATGAAAATGTTCAATTTAAGACATTCATCTGCAGAATTTCAAAATGAATTTTAAGTTGCTTTTTTAATAGCGATTTAGTATTTTAAAATATAGTGACATAAATATTTGTTTAGTATCAAATAAATTCATTTGAAGATTTTATGTACATACAGGATAACAAAAGGGAAAAACTATACATAGACGCATATATATATCGATGTTATTTTGTGGGGTGGGTGGAATAAGGGATTAAAAACTAAGAAATTAAAATTTTTTCATTATTTTTATCTAAATCAGCCATGTATAAAATTTTTTATTTAGCATACTTTTAGTACCATGATGAAATTGCAAAAAGTTATATATATTGAAATTGTTAAATTAAACTTGTTAAGTTGAAAAACTGAAAGCTTCATTTATTCAACATTTTTCTAAGTATAACTTTTTGCAATTTCATCATGGTACTAAAAGTATGCTAAATTAAAAATTTTATACATGGCTGATTTAGATAAAAAAAAATAATGAAAAAATTTTAATTTCTTAGTTTTTAATCCCTTACTCCACCCACCCACCCCCCCCCCTCCAAAATAACATAGATATATATATGTGTCTATGTATAGTTTTTCCCTTTTCTTATCCTGTATGTACATAAAATCTTCAAATGAATTTATTTGATACTAAGCAAATATTTATATCACTATATTTTAAAATACTAAATCGCTATTAAAAAAGCAACTTAAAATTTTGAAATTCTGCAGATAAATGTCTTAAATTGAACATTTTCATAAGATTAACCATTATTCAGATTAAAAATAATAATAAAAAAAAGTACATCATGAAATACAGCAATAAAATATTTTTGTTGAATTATCTGATTTTTGTTAAAATATGTACAAAATTCTTTTTTAATTCCAATTATTTTATTTTCGTAAAAGTTTTAGCTTTGACGTATCAATAATTTAGCAACCTTTTAAAGAGAGTGCGAAAACATTGTATAAATCAATCGCAAATTTTTTTTTTTTATTTCCAATTATTTTATTTTTGTAAAAGATTTAGCTTTGGTGTATCAGTAATTTAGCAACCTTTTAATAATTCTTCCTTATTAGGATGAGCAAAGCGAATACTCTACTAGGCCACTCAAATTACATTTTGTCGTACACTTTACAATAAAACTATTCAATATTTTAACTTCAAATTAAACACAAAAATAAATTATGATCCGTAGATTTGCACAATATTTTTTTTACAGTAAAACGTTAAAAAAAAATTATTTTAATTAATTTATTTTACATGCATTTCCAATACGGACACATTTTAGCAAATAAATAAAAAATGAAACGCGTAATTTTCAGAAAAAAAATATATAAATCATGGAGTAAGTAATTATAGATAGAATCATGATTAATAAATAAAACATTTTTTCATTATTCTGCAAAATCGTTTGCACAGATGACACTCAAACATTTTAAAAGAATTGTATTATGGATTTTTTTTTGTAAAGTGGTAACAAAAGAATTGCAAACAAAAATATAAACAAATATATAAATGAAAAATTAAAAGAACTGCATGAAGATGTTGCCTCGATTCACGCTCTTTATAAATGTACTAAAGCAAAGTTGGCAGATTCAGAAATGACAAATAGGCTTTAACCATTTCTTACTTTATCATTTGGATCTAAAGTAATATTAAGTTCTTATTTGTGGACCAAAAAAGGTTTAGTGAATGGGACTTTAGACTTTGTTGCATGTATTAAAGAAAATCGCAAGCCACCAGATCAGATATCACGAATAATCATGGATAAATTTGAATACTGCAGTAATTTAACTTATAAGAATTGGTGCGTACCGATTCCCCCAATAATTAAATTCTGGAAAAATGGAAGCATAAATTGCTCAAGGAAAGAATTTCTTCTGCAGTTAGCTTTTGCTGTTATAATTCATAAATCCCAAGGTTTAACATTAGATGAAGCAGTTGTAGATATTGAGGATATATAAACACCAGTTGGCTTAAAAACGTATGTAACGTTGTCGAGAGTGAAAATCCTTCAAAATTAAGCATTCAATTGAAATTTTCCTTACAAAAAATTCTACAATATCAAAAATTCTCATATGCTAACATGTATTAAAACGAAGAAATTAGAATAAAATGTTTTACAGTTAAAAATTCACAGTATCAACGAAAGCAGATTTCAAACATTTTTCCAGAAAATAGGATTTTGAAAAAGTAACTTTCTTCAAGCTCTTTTCAAATATATTATTCTAAAATAGCTATCAAAGGTTAATTATCTGATGTTAATTACAAAGATTGGAAACATGCATATTTCAAACAACTTTAAAAAACACCAGTGGCTACTGGAAATTGTAAAAACATCTTTAAAAGAGCTTTTAGTTGAAAATTTAAAAATATTTTGTAAAAGTTTGCTTCGAAAATATTTTATTATGCCAGTCTTACATCACAAATAAAAAAGTAAAATGTGCCAAAACATAAAATAACGTTTTTGTTTAATAGAGATGCAAAAATAATATTAAAAAATAGTGTTACTTTCAAATATCTGTTTTATAAAATAATGCTTCGCGAATCCAAACAAAGCATGGCTTTTGCTAGTTTACTTAAATTAATATCTTAATCCCTCCTCTTCTTCCTTAAAAAAACTGCACATATTCATTAAATGTAGCAATATATACATGTGTGAACACAGGACATGATAAACTTTTGTAATAATTTTTCCAGTACTTTGTTGTTGAAATATCCACTACTAAATGTTTAATGCATTTTTTTAAGGTTTCGCTAAAATGCCATATTGAAAAGATACAATTCAAAAACTAATATGTTTTAATACACTCGCAAAAATTTTTTAAAGAAAATTACCTGTTGCAAATATTGAAATTTGTGAAGTCATTTCTTTATTACACAGTATTTCAGTAACAAATAAAAGAGTTTTTCACCACTGGAGAATTGACAATTTTATTCCTTAGTTATATGTTATCAATTTAATTTTAATTTTTACAGTTATAAGAATGAAATTCATGTCACCGCATTCAGAGGAGCATACCTGAATTCAATACTTAACACCAGGCATAATAAAAAATATGAAATTCCAATAAAGATTCATATTCATTATTGATCTAAGCTCACTAACAACATTGCGTAATACAGAATCATGATCTTTCTACAATGTAATGCTAGAAAGCAGCAACTGAAGTAAGGAATTCTCATACCAAGCATAAAATTTTGAAAAATAATTATTTAAAAAAAAATTCCTCATATATATTTTAAGCTGAAAACATATTCAGTTAGGTGTTTAACATTCACTCATGTCAACAAATATGCATTAGCCTAGTTGGCCATTTGACCATTCATTCTGTCGATATCAATTTTTAGCACTGTTGACAGTACATTGATTAATTTTACTGATGCAAACTTTCATGTTAATCATTAAACTTAAAAAATAAAAATATAAGAACCTTCAAATTGATTTTTGAGGGATTTATACACAATATGTAATGCAGAGCTTGATGTCGAATGTCACAAAAAATATTGAATCGTTATGGAATTTTTCTTCCAAAATAAAATTGCAACCAGGCAGATTTAGTATGTACATCTGGCAGATTCATTGTTATATATATATAATCAAAGCTGCAATGGGTCAGAAAGTGCTACTAATATAAATTTATAGGAGAGGGTACATATAAGGATGTTCAGGATATATCCTAACATGTAAAGAGAATTTGACGTAAACAGAAATCCTCTGAGGTGTTCTTGTATGGGTAGTGTTTTAGCAAAGTAAAATAATGATAGCAGTTTGAAAATTCATTTACTAATTTTATTTTAAAAAAAGCATAAAGTAGCATGGTGGAAATAAAAAAATGCAAACAAAAAGTTGCCCTAAGTAATTTAATGTTAATGCACAAGTTCACAAATCAAAGTACATATTTCAAAAATATTCTTCACAAACAAACCACATACTTTAAGATGATTAATATTCAACATAAGCTGTTCTACATAGTTCTACAAAACATTTTTAAATTATTAGACCTTTTATAAACTGCAATGTGTATTTAAATGCCAACTCCAAGTAGAGAATTCACACAGTACAATTTGCATAAAAATAGCAAAAAATTAATTAGCTTTAATTCATCATATAAGCCTCTCATAGAATTTATTGTTAAGACCCAACCCTTTAGTCCTTTCGATGCAATTCTTCCTACTTTTGGAAGCTCATCTGTGTTACTAGAATTGACAAAATGACTTTTTTTTTTTAATTTCTTCAGATGTAATTTTTCTTTTTTTCTTTGGTGGCTGATCTCTGCTGCTAGAACAGACAAAATAATATTTCTTTAATTCTTCATATGTATCAGTCCAGAAATGCAAATGAGAACCCTCAGAAGCCACACAATGATACTTTGTACCATCTGGAGGATGTTTACTGTTGCCGTTACAAGAGTCAAATAGGTCATTTATCATTCTCACAAAGTCAGCAGTTGCAGCAGATTCAGCTGGCAGAAAATTGCCTGAAATTAGTGCACTCATTCCAGCAGAGACACTTTACTGAAAATTTGTCTTGCAATTTTAACCTGAAAATAATTAAAGACAGATTAAAAATAAACTTTAGGAAATTTTAATGCTAAATATTTTTGTAGTCTAATATTTAACACATTTTTCAAATAAAATTTATAAAAAAAAGAGAAATAAGAGTAAAATAGAAAAAAAAAACTTTACCAAACATATTTGTTTGTGCTTCAAACAAAGAAAAGAACTAATTCTACTTTTAAGAAGTACAGCTGTTGCAAACCACACCTATTCGTTATTAGGTAACTGGTATTCTTAAAGGTAAGAAATACCAAATTGTTACTTAAAAATATGACTCGTTAGTCGTATGTGTCAATACGTATGATTCCATATGATTTCGAAACTTTTTAAAACTGAATAAATTAAGATCAATCTATGAAAAAATTCGTTATATGGAGATAGATATTTCGCTATATAGAGAGGGGTACATGGATGCAATTCTCCCTTTTGGTTAGAGGCATTAAAAACTTCCATTTTACCCTGTGGCGTATCTAGACTTATCATTTCGGAGGGGACAGATTTAGTAAAAGTTTCTACGAGGGAATCGCAAGAAACATTAAAAATTCCGCTTTAAAAGAGTTTTTATTAAATCAGGTAACACACATCATAACAGGAAACGCATTATATCAGCGGTTCCCAAACTTTCTTGGTACGCGACCCACCTTTCAGTGAAAAAAAATTTCGTGACCCACCTTCACTAAAAAAAAAAATTTTGCGACCCACTAAAGAAAAAGTTGTATATCAGTATAGCAATTTTTGTACGATCTCTATACGCTCAGCTATCCTGTCCAACGAAAAACGCAAATTTTTGTACGGAAGATATATTATCAACAAAAACAAAAATCGGTAATCTCAATGTGTGTCAGTGAATAGTAATTAAAAAAATGCACAAACTACAAATATAGCTAAAAATACATTTAATTATTATGAACACATAACTTTTTGGTTAATTAGATACTTCCTGCTGAAATTGTCATATCATATTTTTTCAAACAGATGAAATAAAAGATATATTTTGATAACAAACCTTGATTTTTCCGAGGCCCACCAAAATAACTGCCGTGGCCTACCAGTGGGTCGCGACCCATAGATTGGGAACCGCTGCATTATACAATCAAATCTGCTAAGATAGAACAGAATGTAATTGGAAAAATTTTCCGTTTAAGCAGATTTCCGTCTTAACAAGTATAATTCCATGGTTCTACCACATTTTTTGTAGTGGGTTACTGAAAATTACTAAAAGGTTTCTCAATTAATAGTAAATAAAACTGAAGTAAACAGCAAATTTAAAATTATTTAAGAACGTTCTCATTCTACCCTCCCCCCCCCCATCCATCCATACACACACACACCTCCTTCAACACATTTCAGAAACCATTTTGGAGAATACATGCACGACATTTTGTAAAACTTAAGTATTGAAAAATGTTTTTTATTTTCTCATAAAAGAGATACACTTGGAATCCCCATGATGACTTTTCCGAGATATACCAATCAATTAACTGACAAATTTAATACTATTTCCTGAATTCTTTTTTTGTGATAATTTGTGACAGACTGAAACCTGTTTATATATTCAAAATTCAGAATCACTCAATTAAATTTATGATTCACTTTTAATGTAAATGAAGTTTATTTCTAATCAAAACGTTAAACAGTCATAGAGCCGCCTTTTTTATCAATATTTTGTAATACTATGGAAATAATATAACCATCACTGTTCTACAACAAGCTAAATAACAAGTTTATACTACGATTTAAATAAATTAAAAACTAATAAAAAAAATAAAGGTTCA
Organism: Maratus speculifer; assembly: GCA_964019185.1. NCBI lineage: Eukaryota > Metazoa > Arthropoda > Arachnida > Araneae > Salticidae > Maratus > Maratus speculifer. The sequence goes on along the minus strand of OZ025290.1, from coordinate 441,298,546 downwards.
AGGCTGCCTATTTTATACAGAGAAGATATCTCTATCTATGTATTACCTAAAGTCACAGTGTTGGTGTTGTTTATTACAGCCGATTATCTACAGTAAGGATAATGGCTAGAAAGAGATGCCCTCCATGGTAGTATTTTTAAGGGATCCTAATCCGTATCAATACAAGGAAATCAGAATCCAAGGTTCGAAGGATACTACCCTAAAATTACAGATTTTCTACTGATAAATAGCAAGTGTAAGCTTTTTAATGTTTTAAAACTAATAAAAATTAATAATGACCTTTTAATCAGCATATATTATGTTTTAAACAGTAAAAGACGTGTAAATCGAGCCTATGTATAACTGATATTTGGTTGAAATTGTTATTTCCTTATATCTGCAAAATAATACATTTTCTAATAAAAGTCTGTCTAAAACAGAATGGTTTAGACTTTAGACTTTCAACACTCCCTCATCCTATTGGTACATATGAAGCTAACAGGATGTTTAATTTTGCACCAGTTATACATTCAAAATTTTTATCCTCATATACTTTTCTTAGCATAAAAAGAAATTATTACAACAGTTTAATGAAAAACATAGTACCTACAATGTGAATATGCACTCATTTATCTTTCTGCATTAGAGAGAGAGAAAAAAATATGAGCCCCTCCTATATTCCCTTGAGCCCCCCCCCCCCTATCGTACACTTCTAGCTACGGCCCTGGTAGCCCCATCAGATCACCTTTTTAATCCACTGATTTTACCAATTGTAACATCACAGGAATACTATTTATTGCACTTACAACATTACAGAAAATTTCATTTACACAAAAAAGTACATAAATAGTGTAGCATTTGTTTCCAGTTAATAATCCATAAACAAATAGCCCCTGCTGTCCTCTTCGGTTTGAGGCTATAAAAATTGCCATGTTACCTATTGTGACATCAGAGGAATACAGTCCATTTTGGAAACGTATCATTTCGTTCATAATTTCAATCATTTCAGAAGATTATTTCATACTGTGTGTACATTTCATAGTGTAGACTTTTCACAAACAGCAGTATAAAAAAAAGCATATCGAAAGATCAGCAACTCTTTAATCCAATTAAGGTATTTTTTTAGATATACTTGATACACAAAAACTTAATTTATGGATGATACCGAATAAAATATTCCAATTTAAAGCTTCACCCAATCCCAAAAGTTAAAGTTCTTTCGATTGTTTTGCTTACAATTTTTTTTTCAATTACCTTCTAGATAAATTTTAAAAACCTCCTCTTTATAAATATGCTGTAGCATCAAATGGAATCTCTGTTGACCCATTGTTGTTCAGAAATATGTTTGAAGCCGTTGACGAGTACTGGAAGATCTCTCAGCTGCTGCTACTGATGTTGGAATCGCCAAAATAAATTCTGCTGAAAGGTAAACTTCAGAAAATAATATCTTCATTAATTCCTCCGATGACATAATTTTAATTCCGATCATAATGCATTTTGGTCAGTTTCATCCGGGATTAGTGTTAGAAAAAGTATGCATTTTTTAATTCAACAATATATCGTAAATAGATGTGGTGCGAGAATTTCTCCCGGGGAAGCTGAGCTCATCTAAAATATTCCAGGGGGAGCCAGAGCTCCCGCAGCTCCCCTGGTTCTTACGCCTATGACCCCTGAATAACCCTTTGACAAATTTGGCATTTTCCTGCTATCTTTTACCGAAATTAGCACTTTTTATACCATCTTTTAATGAAATTCACATTTATTTCGAGATTCTTTCATGAAATTTGTGTTTTTTTAAGCGGCATTTTGATAAATTTGTGTTCATATGAAGAAACGTATGAAGAGAAAACTGCGCTCGGAGCAAAGTTTCAATGTAGTGTTCTTTTCCTTCTCAGCGACCAAAAATGATCTTGGTAGTAGAAAATGGTATCCATAAATTTCTGTGCCCGAGGTGACTGCCCTTTCTCCCCCCTGCCCCCTTTCACACAACGCTGTTTATATGGAGATGGTGATCCTTTCACAAAATTTGCATTTATTCCACAGTGCTTTCATGAAATTCACATTTGTTCCGCAATCATTTCACGAAATTCGCGTTTATTCAGCAGTCATTTCACTAAATTCGTGTTTATTCCGTGATTTTTTTAAAAAGAAATTCGTGTTTTATTGAGATCTTTTAAGGAAAGTCAAGTTTTTTGAGCGATTCTTTGAAAAAATTGGTGTTTTTATTGTGATAATCTAGCAAAAATTTCTGCAATCGATTGATGAAATTGATTATGAAAATAAGCTATTCAGCTCAGTTCAAAAGCTATGAAAAATCGGTAATTATCCTGGAAATTTGGACATAACTATCCAAATTTCAGGGTTGATAAACTATGTTTCATAACTTTTGGAATCGAAAGCATTAATTTTTTGGAAAATTTCATACTGAATTGTCTGTTCTCTCGATGGTAAATCGCACAAAACTTGTCAATCAATCACAGGGGGGAAAAATGCGAAATTTGATGACTGTTTGTGAAAAATAGCGGGAATTCAAACGATTTTTCTCAACACAAAAACTCGTAAAATATGTCATTCAGTTGCACAAAAAAAAAAAAAAAAAAAACGTGAGAGTTAATTGTAGTTTCAAAATGCAAAAATGTTTGGAAAATGTGATTTTTTTTTTTTTTGGCGGGAGCCCCCTGCCCACGATATTTTTTTGGGGCAGGATTTCAAAATTTTGGGTGCGAGTCCCACCCTGAAAATCAAGACCTGCAAGCCATTATGCAGTTTAGAAATAAGTAGAATTTAATACAGAATATCGTTTACAATTCTATTATTAATTAAAAATCCCCTTTTTTAGGTTTAGAATACGAAAAATACTGTAGTTACATACAAAGTTTTGAAGGCATTGAAAAAATGATGTTTTTGAGGATTCTCTTTAAGCTTTTTTATGTTTCATAGTATATGAGTAAAATGGTTGTGACAGAGATACAGACAGATAGAGGATTGATTTTATAACAGTTTTGTTTTATAAGTACGGAACCCTAAAACCGTATTGCTTGTCCAGCACTATTAAGAAGAATTAAGGCTAGTTTCCACCAAAATCGATTATACAGAGAGAAAAAAAAAAAAAAAAAAAAAAAAAAAAGAATGACTCAAGTTTTTTAAAAACTTCAACCTCAGTTCAGACATGATGTAATGTCCTATGTTGATGCATGTTACATTATGTCAAACTAGCATTGGCTTTGCAGCACAGTTACACTTATTCTCATAAAAATCATTTTAAATAAAAAGGGCAAAAATCCACATAATTTTGAAAAAACCGAAACTGTGACAAAAAATACACTTAAAATACAAAACCAGAAAGAATCCTGAAAGAAAAAAAAAACTCACTCAAAAAATTAGCACTAGTGGCAAAGCCTCTTTTGACCGGTAATTTGACAACGACAAGAGAAAAATAAAGAAACAGAAATAATTTAATTATAAGCAAGTGTAATTTGTAATGAATTAGGGATGCACCGAATATTCGATATTTGGCCATGTTACCAAATATTCGGCTAGGCTGAATATTAAACTATTCGGTTAGGCCGAATATGAAACTATTCGGCCTGCCGAATATTCGATATGGCCGAATCCAATACTTAATAAAACCTTTTAAAAACTTTTCACTATTTCTACTTTTAACTGTCAAATGTTTAATTTATATTTAAAATAATTAGAAAAAAAATCATTTTTAAATAAAATAGAATGCTTTTACATTATTTATTTTCTGTTTGTAAAGTATAACTTAGGAAAATTAACCATGAGAAGGATTAAAATGGTGATTTATTAGGATTCTCCTTAGGAATAAATTATGTGTTGATACAAGTTTCTAAATTTTGTTTAGTAAATAATCTGTTTCTTGCTTTTCCGCAAATAAAAGTCCTTTAAAAGAAAAAAACTTTTGAGATTAGTAAAAGCTATCAGACAATTTTTGTCCATGAAACCATAATCAACTTATTGAGTCATAAGTACATTGTATTTCATCTCATTCTAGGTCAAAACTTGTGTGTTCGTTTATTACATTAACAATAAATAAGATAACATATATTCTACTCACATGCTTTGATTTCTCTAAAATATAATATGATGAGAAGGGTGGAAAATACCACTATTCATAAGAAAAGAATTATGAGCCAAACATACCTTTATTCAGAATTAAGTTGAAAGTATTTGTACTTCATATTGAAAAAAATCTGCCTTGAGTTATTTAAAAAGGACAATTATCAGACTGTAAAATTTTTCTTCGGCCATTTTTTCATTATTTGATTTTAAAATGTCTGTTTTGATTCGTAGAAAATTTTATTATTTAAAGTTTCATAACGATAACTGCACTTCTTAAATAACTCAAGCCAGATTTTTTTCAATACTAAATGCTCTTATAAAAAGCTCTTGGTTATCAAAGTAAGTTTCTTTTATTAAATATTATGTAAAACTGTTTTAAAAAGTAACATTTTAATACCTTTAAATTTTGAAATATAAAAAGTATTTGGAAAGCCGAATATTCGGTATTCGGTTCACCTGTCGGCCGAATATTCGGCATTCGGCCAAAATCACTATTCGGTGCATCCCTATAATGAATGTTTTTCAATTTAATTTTTGAGTGAAAGAAAAGCAGCATTCTACATTTTCTTACAATTGATACTTAGTGCTACCAACTGTTGATTTTCAAAATACAGTAGACTCCCTCAAATCCGCAACTCTCTAAAATCCACACATATTTTATGGATGTAAACAATGAAACATTCAGTTCAAATGTAGGTGCAAAATTTGACTTTTTTTTAGTTTTATATTGGTTCCATATATTTTTTAATTTATAATTTTTGTTAAGATTACTGAATTCATGTTTTTTCATAAAGAAAGAATGATTTATTTCTGAAAAAATAAAGATATTGCTGATATCATTGGTAATCACAATCTTATCAAATATATTTGTGTATTAATCAAGATTTATTACTTAAGTCTGGCTAAACTTGAAATAAAGCTTCATTATTTTATGATGCTGATTGTGAATTAGTAATGTGCCTTTATGAGGCAAGTTTCATTGAATAATTTAGGAAAAATACATTTCATCTTTATAATGAATATGTGATTGTACATTATTAACTTGACCTTTGCTTTTAGTATTTATATATTAATCATTTATGTATGTAGTATCATTTAGTATGTAGTATTAATCATTTAAAAATTATCTAAATTTTTATTATTTTAGTTTGTTACTTATTTTAATATTTTAGTATATTGTAAGCATTCATTATACTTTTGATTTCATTATTAATTACATTCAAATTATTTTTTAAAAATGTAAACAATGAAATGACCAGAAATCTGCAAAATTCTAAAATCTGCAAAACCTCTGGTCCCAAGCTGTGCGGATTTGAGGGAGTCTACTGTATATGGCTAAACTGAATGGCAGACCTGAAAACATATGAAAAATTAAAAATCTTAGTACACAAAATTCAAATTAATATTGAGGTTTTGGGTTTGTTTGTTTGTTTGTTTTTTTTTTTTGGGTGCTTCACAACCTTTTTTTTTTTTTTTTTTTTTTTTTTTTACATTCATTAATAGAAAGGTTTTTAGTATTCCATCTCCATATACAGTACACTCCCTCTAATCTGCACAGGTCGGGACCAAGGGTTTTGCAGATAATAGAATTTTGCAGATTATAGGTCATTTCTTTGTTTACATTCTAATATTCGGAATTTATCAACAAATATAGTAAATATGCAGCCAATAAATAACACAAATGAAAGAAAATATTTTTTTAATGCATAAAAAGCTATAGTCAATAGGAACACATTTAAATGATATAATACAAAATTAATGGAAAACATTTCTATTTATTTTTAAATCTTTCGAACATCACAGTAGTGTTCACTCTTGAAATAAAAAGGGCATGATTCTGTTCACTCAAAAGGGCACTACTGCAGCAAAAAAGAGCACTTTTGCAAGAAAAAAATTGTTATTACTTTTAGAATGGGAAAAAGAAAGCGGCAAAATGCATAAATTTTATGACATAAAAATACAATTAAATTAAAACATGATTGAACAGTTTCATGTTTTTTTTTTTTTTTTTTCCCAGAAAGAAAAAAGCCATCATTTTTGAGAACACAAATTTAAAATACTATGGAATAATAATAAGAAAAATATATTAAAAATCTTTGGGTAAAGTGGTGCATTTTACTGGATGCAAGTTTGAAATTTTGCCAAGACTGAAAATATTTTTCGCCCTCCCCCCCCACTGAGTGAGAACATGAGCACGTAACTCGTGTTTTTTTTCCACGACCATATGACGAAATTAGTTTTTCCCCCAATCTTTCAACAAAATTTGCGACTTTTCTACGATTTTGAACAGAATCTTATGATTTTCTACTATTTTTCACCGAAATTTGCGATTTTTCTACAGTTTTCAGCAGAAATCTGCGATTTTCGATAAAATCCAAGTATTTTATACGATCTTTTGACGAAATTCGCGTCTTTTTCGTGATCCTTTGACAGAAATCGCGTCTTTTTCGCATCCTTTGGATAGAAATAGCATCTTCTTCGCAATCTTTTGACAAAAATCACGTTTTGTCTGCTATCATTTGATGAAAATCGTAGGGGTTTTTTTTTGAGATCAAGTCATGGAAATCGCGTTTTTTTCTCGATATTTTGGCAAAATTCGCATCTTTATTGCGATCCTTTGACAAAAATTGTACATATTTTGTATTCTTTGACCGGAAATAGCATCTTTTTCGCGATCCTTTAACACAAATCACATCTTTTCACGATGCTTTGGCAAAATTCGCATCTTTTTCACGATCATTTGATAAAAATCGCGTTTTTTCTGCAATCATTTGATTAAAATTGTGGAATTTTTTGTGATCATTTGACGGAAATCGCGTCTTTTTCTCGATTCTTTGGGAAAATTCGCGTCTTTTCCACGATCCTTTGACGAAATTCACGTCTTTTCCACGATCCTTTGATTAAATTCACGTCTTTTTGTGATCCTTTGACAAAAATTGCCTCTATTTAGTACTCTTTGACTGGAAATAGCATCTTTTTCACGATTCTTCGACGAAAATAGCGTCTTTTTTTGCGATTCTTCGACGGAAATAGCGTCTTTTTTTGAGATTCTTCGACGGAAATAGCGTCTTTTTTTTTCGATTCTTCGACGGAAATAGAACCTTTTTTCGCGATTCTTCAACGGAAATAGCATCTTTTTCGCGATTCTTCGACGGAAATAGCATCTTTTTCGCGATTCTTTGACGGAAATAGCATCTTTTTCGCGATTCTTCGACGGAAATAGCATCTTTTTCGCGATTATTCGACGGAAATAGCATCTTTTTCGTGATTATTCGACGGAAATAGCATCTTTTTCGCGATTCTTCGACGGAAATAGCATCTTTTTTGCAATTCTTCGACGGAAATAGCATCCTTTTCGCAATTCTTCGACGGAAATAGCATCTTTTTCGCGATTCTTCGACAGGAATTGCATTTTTTCTGCAACCTTTTGACAGAAAACTCATCTTTTTTGTGATCATTTGACAGAGGGCGCGTCTATTTCGCAATCTGTGACCGAGATGACGTCTTTTCCGCGATCTTTTAACAGGAATCGCGTTTTCTTCACAAGCTTTTGACAAAAATCGCGCCTTTTTTCGCAATTCTTTGATGATATTAAAGTGCTTTTCGCGATTTTCCGACAGAAATAGCGTGTTTTTCGCAATCCTTCGACAGGAATAGCGTTTTTTTCCACAAGCTTTTGACAAAAATAATGTTTTTTTCCCGTGATCCTTTGATGAAAAGCGTGTGTTTTTCGAGATCCGCTTCCGTCCTCGGAGATTTTTCCGTCTCCTTTCCGTCCTCGGCAGGGCCTGATTAATGCACGGGCCTCCGGGGCCTCGGCCCTGGGCCCACCAATTTCAGGGGCCCAGAAATTATGTGGCTGATTTTTTCCCCTTAATCAAATACTTTTCGAATAATATTGTTTTATAAAATATGAAACGTAAAATTTAAACAGTCTGAATGATTCAATAAAATTTTTAGAAGTTTTTATCCTAGGCACTTTTAACCCAAACAACTTTGTCAACTCATCAAATAAATCTTTTTTATGTGAAAGTATTGCCGTAAATGGATAGGTAGGGGGGCCCAATTTTTTAACAGGCCCTGGGCCCAACTTCAGCTTGATCGGGCTCTGGTCCTCGGGAATTTTTAAAAGACGGAATTCCGTCTCAGGACTGAAAAACTTGCACCCATGTTTTACTATTGCAAAAAAAAAAAGGCAGGGTGCTACACCCTTCAAGTTTGGTCTAAAATAAACACTAGATCACAGTGATAGTGGTTTGCTTTATCATTTTTTATTCATGCAATGCAGTTTAATCTTGATGCCCTTAAGAGTCAGAATTCCTTAATCAGTAACATAAGTTTTTTTTTTTTTTTTTTTTTTTTTTTTTTTTTAAATATCCTCAAGAGCTGTTTTATCTTTTATATAGCCAGCAAATGTGTACAGACTATAGCAATCTTAATATTTATTTATAAGATACATAAAACATTTCCTTCTAATGAATGCAGAAATGCATTGAAAATTTCTAAATTCATCAGTACAAGTACAGTTCAACTTTTATTATGGTCAAAGTGTGCATTATCTTGGTTAAAAAAAAAAAAAGGAGATTTTAACAGTTTGTTTACATCTGAAATATAGTACGGATTATAGTAGAGATGCATCGGATGTGGATTTTTGCCGGATACCAGATAACAGATATCCGGTACAAACTTTTACCGAATATCCGGTATCCGGCCGAATAATTTCTCATTTTTAATTTTAATAATATTTCGATTTTATGCTTGTTTAAAGAGAGAAAAAAATATTATAATTTTATATTATGCAAGTATTAATAGATTTCAATTAACTTATTAAGTCAAAGTTACTTAAAAACATAGTAATAATTAAATATTGAAATGTAATATTATTTTGCCTTTTCATTTTTACTTATAAAACTTCTAACTTTACATGCATATTTTTTTCTACCTTTTCTTTAGTCTCTATCACCAGATTTAGATAGTGACTTGAGGTTTTTATAGATGAGTTGTATCGATTAACTAACAGAATTTTTTTTTTTTTTTTTTACCCTGTTGACACATAATTAACAAAAATGGGATAGTTGTGTATGTTACTCCTCTCGACTCTGAGTGAGAGTTGCAGTCTTCCTATTAAGCTCTTTTTGCATTGCAGAACAAGTTTCAGAATGAACTTTATTTAAAAGGTCACTTGCAATTTTAACATGACTGGGTGACTTATAACAAGGCGTAATTCAATTGCTTTGGAAATTTTTACTAAAATATGTTTAAAAAAAAAATGCAATTTGTATATTTTTCTTTTGTTTTTACCACATTTTTTTCTATTGTAGACTGCTTAACTTGTGCAATTGATGTTCCAGCAAAATTTGAATGGTTTCTTCAATATCAGCACCATTTTGTTCTTGATTTTCTAAACAAACACACTTTGAATCTGGAGTATGAATATTCATAAACTCTTTAGTTTGCTGGAAACTTTATTTTTCTACATGGTTTTTAATCCTCAATACTTTAGCACTTATAAGACGGCCCCATTGTACACATTTCTGACTCAGAATTTTTTATGTATTAACAGCAACTTCATAAAACTTTTAGATTAGATATTTAGATCTTCCTCTTTTGTTGATATTCATAACTCAAATTAATAATAAAGTTATTAACAAAACACTTGAGAAGAACTATAAAAGTCAACTACTATATTACGGCAATTAAAAAACTGAAAGCAAAACAAAGTTGAAACTGTAGTTGATATTATAGTTTTGGTTTTACAATTACAGTTACGACAGAATAATTGAACTTGCAGTTAAATTTTGACTGGTGAAAATTACAATAAAACTTTTGAGAGGTGTAAAATTACTTCATTACTGAAATTTAAGAACAATTTTTAAGAAAAATAAAAAATTTTAAGTTGTAGTATATATTCTAGTTTTGGTTTTACAATTCTGACAAAATATTGTCATATTTTAAATATATCTTCATTTACATATAAACATTATAATTTCATAATTGTGAAAATATACAAGTATTTATTTTCGTTAACATTGCTTTTTAATAAGATAAGGTTGTCAAGGAGCAAATTAGTTTTACATTTTTTTTTTTTTTTTTTAATGTAAAAAACAGAATTTAAAAAATGTTTTACTATCTGGCAACCGGATATTAAAATATTCGGCCGGAACGAATATCCGGTTTGAGTGCTGAGTGCATCCCTAGATTATAGGGTTGTGGAAGAGGGAGTGGACTGTTGTAAACTAGTCAGATGTTGCAATCCTAAAACTTACTTCTATCTTATGAATGTTGATACTTTATGAAAAATGCAGCATAGAAGTGCCATCAGTCATCAATAACTATCGTTATATAATCTGAAGAAACTGATCCTGTGAAAGAAAAAAATTAAAGTAATTATTAATTTTCTGTATTTAGAAATTTAATAACTTTCACTGGTTGAAGCATTGTCAACAAATATGAAACTTTCTTATCTTATACTATAACACAAGCAAAAATTGTGTTTGGAAATTTTATCTTAAAAAAAGTTCTAATGATTTTGACTAAAATTTTTTATTTCACCATGTTCAAGCATAAGAAGACCATTGGACTAGGTTACATGTTCAGGGTTCATACTCATTTTCGAAGAAAAAATCCCCTGAGAATCCCCTAATGTACAATTATGATGTGTAATCCCCAGGATATACAATTTTTCCATGTCAGCAATTAATGGCATGTTTTAAACTAGTATCATGACATCCCACCTTCTCAAAATAAAATGAAAGCAAGGTAATCTCAAAAATAAAGTTTACATATTACCTATATGAACAAAACCAACAAAACTTTAAAAGAGAAACACTGATTTGTATAAAACATGGATGAAGTCTGTAATGCCTTGCTGGGCTATCCTTAAAAACTTTGTAGCTTGCTGCAAGAATTTAATTTCCACTTTATAATTTTAATACCTCTTTCAAAAACATTATATGAACAATATTAAGACTACAAATGCCATACCAACTTAAAAACTTGCTTCATTTTACTTAAATTCCTCTTGAACTTATGTCAAAACTTACAACGTTAGAAGGTGTATCGAGTGACTGAACGGATGCCGACAGATCTCAAATCATCAAGCATATAGACAGTAGCAATTGCCCTCAATTTCCCAAAGTAGCTAGTCATTTAGCCAGGTTTTCCTAGGTTTGGGAATTTTTTTGTATTATCCCTTGAGAAATCCCCTAATTTTTAGAATCAAAAATCTATCCCCCGATTTTCCCAGGAATCCCATAATTCCCTGTTGAGTATGAATTCTGATGTCCTATAAAATTCGATTAATGGATCATTTTTGGTCAGGGTCAAGCAGTGTTCTCACTAACATTTGACAAACATTAGTAATTTGGCTAATTTAAAATAAAAAACATTTGTCAAATGAAAAATGTATCAGCAAAATAGATTCGCCGTGTAGTATAAAAAAGTATCTTTAATCTTCATGCAAAATAATAAATGAATATTCAGAGCATACATGTAACAAAAAATAAGTATTATATATAAAAGAATAAGGTGGGGGTAAAGATGCACACTTCCCATAAATTTTGATTTTTAACAACATATTTGGTCTAAACTTATGTGATTAATGATTAAAATATACTCCAACATTAGGCACGTGTCACCATCAACCAGTGTTCAGTCAAATTGTAATTTTCAAAAAGCATTGTTCAGCATATCCAGGGATAGGGAAATACATCATTTTGCTTGCCAGTGGCGAGTGGATTTTCTGGCAAGGCGAGTGCATTTTTAATTTTTGAAAAAACTGTAGGCAATAGAAACATTATCAGAGACACTTTTTCAATCTAGATATTTTAACTTTCCAAATTATTACAGTGTAAATATGATACTAAAGTTCTATCTGATATTAAGCTTACCTCTGTTGCATATATTTCTTAATTTTATAGGGAAAAAAGAATTACGAAAATGTATTGAGTAGTAATAGTAATTTCATGTACGATTTTGTCAAAACTATTTTCAACTGCATGCATGTTGTATCTTGCAGGCTGGTGAAATAAATCCATGGCTGGTAAGATTTTTGAAAAATTCCCCACCCCTGAGCATATCTTTGTTCCGTTGGTTGGGGTAAAAGTATGCAGTGATGGTACAAAGATACACAGTGTGTAATTTTATCTTGTTTCTCCTAAAACAAATGAGTTATGAAAAAGTATGAGTAACTTTCACTAGTATTTATAGTTAAACTGAAAATTATAAATTGAACCATGGAAAAAACGAAAAAAAAAAAAAAAAAAAAAAAAAAAAAAGAAGAAGAAGAAGAATGTGAGATTGAAACTAGCAGTTAAACTTGTAACTGCTGTGACAAAAATTGTTCCATAAATGTGAGCAGTATCAGAGACCACTTGATCATAGAATGAATAAAGGGCTGACTGACTTATAAGTTACTATTTTTGTGCTAAACTTTATGTTAAGACCTATTATTGTAATAAAAACAATCATTCAAAAATGTTTAGCGATACTACTAAGCTACCAGACGAATCAAAATTAAACTATAACAACAATAATTTAACCGAAAATTAAAAGTTAAGTTGTGAAAAATAAAAACAGCAGGGTGTCTGTGATGCCAAGAGTTAAGGATTAAGAATTAAGACAAATGCATTTCATTCAACAAGAATATTAGTTTTTAAAAGTAGATAGGTGGATGCTTACATTTAACATAAAAAAAGGGAGAAAAAATTGAAAATCAATTTGATGTACATTAAGATAAAAGAATACAATGTAATTTCATAATTTTTTTGTGTTAAAATAAGGTTTTCAAATTTAAAAATACATTTATAAGAACATTTAAGAGTAATAATTATTAATGAGCTCCTATTTTTTAAATTATACATAATCAAAATTTATTTTCTTCATTGGAAAAAAAGTTGGTATTCGGTCGCCGAATATTGAGTATTCGACTAAATCACTATTCGTCCCATCCCGAAAATACTTTATTTAAATTGCATCCAAATTGCTAAATTTATTTTAAATAATTCTGTTTGATTAGAATATGTAATAATATTAATATTGGAATAGAATATTTAGATATGGTTCTAAATCGTACAAACTAGAAAGTAATCATACAAGACTGGCGTAAGAAATGAAGATTTAAATAGCTACCAAAATAATAATAATTAAGAACAAAATCTTAAAAAGAAAAAATATATAATACTAAACAACAGGTAAATGAATAAATAATTTCTTTTTATTAACACTAAAATGTGGTATCGTTTGTTCTCCAACATTAAATATAATTCATAATATAGTTTCAAAAAACAAAAGAAAATTCTATTCATTTTATACAGACACTAAAAAAAATATTATTATTTTATTCATTTTACACACATGAACCACAATTTTAGATCTAGCCTAAATAAGAAAAAAGTTTTGTTAAAAACGAAATAAAGTTTAAAACAGAATAGTACCTACCTGTTTTCATCTTTGAGCGAAAGAACAAATGGAAGTTTATTCTTCGAAAGCTCAGCATCAAATGCCAAGTTTTGGAATACCGGCTGCTGGAGGGCGCTACGGTCACTCGCTAAATTTCTCCCATAGAAGTGAAAAGGCTGATATATTCAATGGCTGTGCTTCAGAACTAGTTAATCTTTTGCATTATACATGTATTTATTTTCTGTATAATGTTTGTGGTTTAAATTGTTTTATTTTATGTTTCTGCATTTAATGTCGAGAAAAAGAACACTTCTTGGCCAGAACGAACGCCGTTACTGGCCATTGGAAAATGTAAAAACATCTTTAAAATTTTTAGTTAAAAATTAAAAATATATATTTTGTAAAATTCTGCTTCGAAAATATTTTTATTTATACCAACCTTATATCATAAATAAAAAATTCCGAGGAAATTCTTAGTTATTTGGCTGAATTTACATTTCTAAAATTTAAATGTGCCAAAACATGAGATAACGTTTTTGCTTAATAAAGATGCAAAAATATAAAAAAGTAATGTTCCTTTCAAATATTTATCTTATGAAATAATGCTTCGCGAATCCAAACAAAGCACGGCTTTTGCTAGTATTTTAAAAATGGATATCGTTAACAATTTAACATTATTGCTTGAACATCGCTCGAGTAAAAAAGAGTTTTTTTTCCTCGTTACTAAAAGTTTCCAGAAAAAAAATTAACTATAATTTTTGCTATAGTTGAAGGAAATATCTCAATTATACAAATTAGATATTTGAATTTAAAAAAAAGAGGTCTTTAATCCTTACTTTTATTTTATTGTATCCAATAATATTAATGTTACATAAAACTGTTAAAAGGTTATATAACTGAAAATCTGATTTTTAAAATTTCTATTATGAATTCAGAATTTTCGTATCAGTAAAGAGCCAAACAGAAAACATTGGTCCAATGTTGGATATTGCTGGCTCGGATTTTTATCCAGCCGATTTTTTCTATTCCATAAACATAAAAAAACATTAATTTGTAAACCACAGAGTATCGCTGGGTTCAGGGGCTCCGCGGTAGAAATTCTTCCCAAAAAGGGCTCCGCGAGTTCAAAAGTTTGGGAACCGCTGCTTTAATATAATAAGATTTTTATTAAATTTCACATTTATTCTAATAATTTTCACACCTATGCATGTTTATAACAAAACACATTAAAAAATATCATCTGTTAAAGGAACAATGTCTCTTTATGCATGCTGAAAAAGCAGTAAGGAAAAGGTGGGAAATGAAATACATGTCATGATAAAAGCTCAAGACTTGTAGTGCCATCTTTCTTGCATTTTTTAGATCAATACTGAAAAAATCATACACTGAAAGGAGCAAGTCTTGCATAAATTAGTTGTCACAGGAATAATACATTGAAAGTTATGGTATTCATGTATCCTATACATTGAAAGTTCCACACGGAACAAAAAAAGACCCAAACAATTTGTGTGTTACTATTTTTACAGTAAGAAACTATCATCTGAAATAAAAAGTTACACATCGCCACCTGAGAATAATAAGGTTCAATCTGTGTTTTTGAAAAAAATGAATTATCAATTTAGAAATGCTCTATTTATATCAATGGGGGCATTTCTGGATTAAGATATCGTCATAATATAATTGTAATGTTATATATAAATTATATACAGTAGACTCCCTCAAATCCGCAAACCAGAAATCCGCACATATTTTATAGATGTAAACAATGAAACTTTCAGTTTGGATATTGGGACAAAATTTTATTTTTTTTAGCTTTGTATCAATTCCATATATTTTTTTATTTATAATTTTCTTAATAATACTCTATTCATGTTTTTTCATGAAGGAAGAATAATTTAAAAAAAAAAAATCAAGATATTGCTGATATCACTGGTAATTACAATCTTCTTAACAAATATATTTATGCATTAATCAAGATTTTTTGGTCATTAAGCCTGACTAAATTTGAAAAAAAAAAAAAATCCTTATTTTATGATTTTGATGTGAATTAATAATGTACTTTTATGAGGCAAGTTTTCTTGAATAATTTTGGAAAAATACATTTGATCTTTATATAATGAATATTTAATCATACACTATTGATTATTAACTTGACCTTTGCTATTAGTACTTAAATTATTTTTAAAATTATCTTAATTTTTATTACTTTATTTTATTACTTATTTTAATATTTTATTACATTGTAAGCATTCATTATAGTTCCAAATGCACTATTAATTGCACTCAAATTACTGTTTCAAAAATGTAAACAAAGCAATGACCAGAAATCCACAAAATTCTAAAATCTGCAAAACCTCTGGTCTCAAGCTGTGCAGATTTGAGGGAGTCTACTGTATAACATCATTTTCATGCAAAAATGCCTTCATAGATACAAATAGAACATTTCTAAATCGATAAGTAAATTTTTTCAAAAACACAGATAGAACCTTATTATTCTCAGGTGATGACGTAACTGGATATTTACTATGATTATAGAAACAAATTATAGAATATTTTTGAAAAATTTCGAAAAATATAACAGATGTATAAAGAAAGAAATTTTATATGGGTCTAAAAGAATCTGAACACCCTAGGAAGATTAAATCATAAAAATTCCTTGTCATAGTTTTAACGGAAACACTACTTTTTCTTTTTGGAACTTAGCGCTTCCAATTTACTATGGTTGCCGAGAGTTTTAGCACACGATGATATAAGATTGAAAACATAAGTGAATGGAATCTCTCAACAATTTCTCTTTTTTGTCTTCAACCAAACATTAAGCTGCTATCAGATTCATCAACATTTCGAGAGATTTTTGTGCCAACACTTGATTTCCTCCACCTTTTCACGAAATATTCGCACAACACCCAGTGTGATGTGATAACAAACAGCAATGTCCTCCAACTTTTTCCCGCAGTTCCAAAAAAGTCTCTGCTAGACGAGACTTTTCATCCAACATCGAACATTTCAACAAATCAGATACGCGATTGATAATGATACGAATAGGCGATAAATATTAACGCCTGGTACTAGTAATACTGGTTTTCCTACTTTTTCCAAGACAATTGCACTCTTTGAATGGGGAAAAGTTGGGGTTAAAATTGGCTGAAAAGTTTGTTGTGCGTATGTAAAGTTTGTGAATCTGATAACAGCTTTAAAAGACACATGTAAACTGGCAAGGGAGTTTCTCTGCCAGTTTTGTGCCTCAATTTATTTTCGGATAGTTTACATGATTGTGCGTTAAAACCAATTAGCTGCGATATTATGAAAGTTGGTTAAGCAATTTGTTTATTGGCTTCAATATTTACTCGTAAAAAAAAAAAAAAGCATATTTAAGATAATCAGCCGGAAGTGATGAACAAATTTACACTTTGATTTATCATCAAAATCACTGTTGAATGAATTTGTATATTAAAGCATATCTTTTTCTACCCTTTTCACAAATAATGTCGGCAACAGTTTTGCCATATGGTAAAATATACTCTCTATCAGAGATTTATGGTGTCAGGCAATAGTGTAGTAGTTAAATAATAATAATAATAATAAAAAGATTCAGATATACATCAGATTTCCCAGTTTTCTACTGAAGACAACAGCTATTTTACAAATACAGTCGAGTCTCTATATAACGAAATCCACCGTTCC
The DNA here is from genome assembly GCA_964019185.1 of Maratus speculifer. NCBI lineage: Eukaryota > Metazoa > Arthropoda > Arachnida > Araneae > Salticidae > Maratus > Maratus speculifer. The sequence goes on along the minus strand of OZ025290.1, from coordinate 441,281,401 downwards.
AGTAAAAAATTCGTTATATGGGTGATTCTACGATAAGAGGTTCAAAAACATGGAGAATTCGGCGAAAAAGAAAAGTTTGAGTTTGATCAAAAACCTTTAAATTATTATTTTTGTCCCGTTTATTTACTTTTTCATATAAGGGCAAGTCACTTTATACATATTTTATAACTTTTTCTGGACAGTGACTCGCTCCCATGGCAGTTATCGTGCCAGGGGAAATACGGCAGGGGAGAGACATTTTCGGGTAAATTCAAACTTTTTAACTGACTGAATTAGTTTTTCGGTTAATTGTGTATTTCACTTTAAGTATTACCGTATTGTTTAATTAGGGCAGTAAATGCAATTGAATTAAATGAATATTATAAGTTTTATGACTTACCAGGGGAGATACACTATCACCGTGCGAAACCACTACAAAACACGGTCGCGTCGCAATAACTAAAAATGGCGACGCTTAAATGGCTTGCGCGTTTAGTATTGCTAACTTCAAGCCAATAGATGTCCTTAAGCACTACTTCCAATATAGCCATCCTTGAATTTATATTTGTTTCAGCGGAACGAAATTTGACAGGGGAGAGACACAAAAAAGCGGAACAAAAGTTAATTTTAAAAATTATTTGAAATTAACAAAATTATTTTATTTTTAATTTTATAATACGTAAGTATAATTACTTAAATTCCAATTAAACATACTTTAGCTAAGCATCTGGCGGAAAAAATATATGTATTGTTTGAAAGTTAAATTGAAACCGGCAAGGGGACATGCCAGGGGAGGGGACTTTTTAGACTTTGAAAAAAATTTCAGAAAAATGTGTTTAAATTAGGCATTCAATCGTGATGTTATTTAATAAAGTATATTAAGATGATGCGATTCATTGCAAAAAATAGCAACATATAGAATAAAAAATCTGTTTTAAACGGATTGCCGTACAAATTCCCTCTTATCGTAGAATCGCCCATATAGAGAAATTCGATGTATAGAGAAAGATGTTAAAAATCGTATTTAATGTGTAAAATTTGAACAAATATTATTTTTGATCTTTTGAATTAAGAATTTGAAACGTTTAAAAGTAAATATTAACCTAACATTTTATTTCTTAATTATTTAAGCTGTTTCAAAAAATTGAACAGACATTTATTTGAAAGCTTAATGAAAATCAAATAAGGAAGACTTACATTAATTTCAGACGAAGAAATCTGTAATTTTTTGTTGTTTTGATTTTTAAATTGTTACGCTCGCAAAAAAATACTCAAATTTTAGCAAGGAATGAAAACATTAACATTTTCCTCCATTTGAAGGCCTCTCTTGTGTGCCTCTCATTGGTTCTTCTCTTACATGTGTATATCAATCCAATTGACTTGAAAGGTGTGTGGGAGGTGGGATGAATCCGTTGGATTTAAAGACCAAGGAGAAAAGTAATATATATATATATACATATAAAACTCAGCACTGACGATAAATCAAAACTAAGTGATAGAAAATTGATTCCATATGATTTCGAAGCTTTTTTAAAATTTAATAAATTAAGACCAATTTATGAAAAAATTCGTTATATGGAGATAGATATTTTGCTATATAGAGACTGTTTTTAATGTAATCATGTGAAAAGGGGACCGTTCCTGGTAAAAATTCGTTATATAGAGAAATTCGATGTATGGAGTTTCGTTATAGAGAGACTCCACTGTAGTTAAAAAATGTAATTTAACAAATTACAACTATTTGTGAAATGATAATTTTCAAAAACACAAATTTAAAGACTTATGAATAAAATCTATATTTAAATTAAAAATAATAATAAACACCATTTCTAGGATTATCATAATGAGTCATGCATTATGTATGCCATGCATTTAACATTAATATTCCTAGACCAATAGTAAAAGAACAGTAGTTTACAGATATACAACTGTTTAAAATGTGCATTTTTATTGGATGGAATTAACCAAACTGACTTCTGAAAGCCTCATATTACGTACAACATGGATTAAACATTAATATTCCTGGGTTTATTATATACAAATTTTAAATGAAATTTCAGTTTTACAACTCTTGGAACTGCAAATTTTTAAACTTCTAAAAATCGCACATTTAAAATTTTTACACTGTTGCATAGAGAAAAAAAAGCACTTTAAAATGAAATTTGTTTAAAATCTCTATCACAATTTGTTTTTAAAATATTAATTTTTTAGGATGAGCGAAGCGAATCCTCTACTAGCCCACTCAAATTACACTTTGTCGTACACTTTACAAAAAAACTATTCAATATTTTAACTTCAAATTAATCACAAAAATAAATTATGATCTGTAGATTTGCACAATATAATTTTTTTTTACAGTAAAATGTTAAAAAGTTTATTATTTTAATTAATTTATTTTACATGCATTTCCAATACGGACGCATTTTAGCAAATAAATAAAAAATGAAATGCATATATTTTCAGAAAAAAATATAAATCATGGAGGAAGTAATTAAATATAGAATTATGATTAATTTAATAAATAAAATATATTTTCATTATTCAGCAAAATCGTTTGCACAGATAACACTTAAACATTTTAAAAAAACTGTATTGTGGATTTTTTTTTTTTTTTTGTAAAATGGCAACAAAAGAATTGTAAACAAATAAAATTAATTGTTAAATTTGTTATATAAATGAAAAATTAAAAGAATTGAAGCGTGAAGTTGTTGCCTCGATTCAAGCTCTTTATAAATGTACTAAAGCAAAGTTGGTCGATTCAGAAACGACAAATTGACTTTAACCATTTCTTACTTTATCATTTGGATCTAAAGTAATGTTACGTTCTTATTTGTGGACCGAAAAAAGTTTAGTGTAAAGGTTTAGACTTTAGACTTTGTTGCACGTAATAAAGAAAATCACAAGCCACCAAACCAGATATCGCGAATAATCATGGATAAATTTAAATACTACAATAATTTAACTTATAAGAATTGATGCGTACCAATTCCCCCAATAATTAAATTCTGGAAAAATGGAAGCATAAATTGTTCAAGGAAAGAATTTCTTCTGCAGTTAACTTTTGCTGTTACAATTCATATATCCCAAGGTTTAACATTAGGTGAAGCAGTTGTAGATATTGAGGATATATAGACACCAGTTGGCTTAAAAACGTACGTAACGTTGTCGAGAGTGAAAATCCTTCAAAATTAAGCATTCAATAGAAATTTTCCTTACGAAAAATTCTACAATATCAAAAATTCTGATACGCTAACATGTACAAAAACAAAGAATTTAGAAAAAAAAGTTTTACAGTTAAAAATTCATAGTATCAACGAGAGCAGATTTCAAATGTTTTTCCAGAAAATAGGATTTTGATGAAGTAACTTTCTTCAAACTCTCTTCAAATATATTATTCTAAAATAGCTATCAAAGATTATTTGATGTTAATTACAAAGATTGGAAACATGCATATTTCAAACAACTTTAAAAAACACCAGTTGTTACTGGAAATTGTAAAAACATCTTTAAAAGAGCTTTTAGTTGAAAATTAAAAAATATTTTGTAAAAGTTTGCTTCGAAAATATTTTATTATGCCAGTCTTACATCATAAATAAAAAATTAAAATGCGCCAAAACATAAAATAACGGTTTTGTTTAATAAAGATGCAAAAATAATATTAAAAAATATTTTTACTTTCAAATATCTGTTTTACAAAATAATGCTTCGCGAATACAAACAAAGCATGGCTTTTGCTAGTTAAAAAGTTTTTATTACTTTTTTTGTCCTTGTGACAACAGAAGTATTCCATTTTTGGACATTAAACATGGACCCATCAGAAAACAAATAAGTTGTGGAATTCAACACCAATAAAAAGATTCACATATACTTCAAATTTCCCAGATCTATACCAAGGACAACAACTATTTTCCAAATAGTTAAAAAAAGAAAACAGGTTATCCATTCTAAGCAGAGGGTATATGCTGAAGGCACAGCATATTATCTACCTTACAGTGTATTTTCTACAGCTTCTTTGAGAAATTGAAGGTATACGGTATTCTTTTAAAAAATCCAGAAGGTATGTGGCATATACTGCTGTATACCCTCCACTACATCCTTGGTGTCAGGTATGGGGAGTGTGCAAAAATCTTCTGTCATAAACGTGAAGTGTGTATGTCAGGCACACATAATCGTTCATCTGTTCTGTTAAGCTGAATTAGTTGTTTCGGACACATTTTTGTCACAAATCTCATTTTAAAAACAGTTTAAATATAATTTGAATCTCTCCTATTTAGTTTTATAAAATTTCAAATTCTGCGAAAACTACACCCTGACATATTTAATTAGTGTTGCTTTCTTATGACAGTTCATTACTTCTAGACTTGTTGTACATTCCAGCTAGACATTTTTGATAATATTTTTCTGCTTGAGCAATCATATATTACATAGTATGCTAGAATTTAATTAAATTCAGAAACACACTGCACAACTGAAAATTCTCCTTCGACAATTTCCATCAATAAATGGAAATATACTTTAGATGTTTTATGCAGCCCTATATGTATATGATCTACAGAATTTATACACACTAACTAATATGCAAAGTAAAATTATTTAAATTTGTGTACAGCAATTGAAAATGCACTCTCAGCAGTAATTGATCATAGAAAGAATAATGTTATATTTTGTGTTCCTGTATAAAAACAACTAATGCTATACACATCTTACTCTATAATATACCTATCCTGGAAAATACTTGACAAATATAATATCAATTTTAATGTGTTAAAAATAGTGTAACCTGAATAAAATATACCATAAATGATTTTTTGCCATAGACCGTAATATAACAGATTTTTTTAAGTATTTCTGTAAAGAAACTATACCTGATACATACTTCATTTTCAATACCAAAAATTCCATAGTGAATATCAACAACATATATAAAATTCATTGCAATCTGATTATATTTACTAAGTCAGAGCATGGTCAAACAAGCTGCCTGACAAATGCACAGCCATACTGACTGAATTCATAAATACTTTTCAACAATATTGAAAATTGTTACAAACGACTATTTTAACCTAAACAGTTTAGAAATCTACATCTAACACACTTTTATATGAAGAATCTATATATATATATATATATATATATTATGCTAACATATGTGGTACAAAAATCATAATTATTTGTTAATTGTTCAATGGCAACATCTGAATGAAATGCAAATTATCGGTTATTGTGTAAAAGTAATTTAGAAGGATTTAGACCAAGATAAATCTGAATTATTTATATTTTTCTCTTTCGCTACAATTACAGAGTTTTAAAACATTTTTAGTTTTCTGTTACTTAAAACAACAACAACAAAAAACAAGTCATGAATTTTAAACATTTTAGTTTAAAATGAAAGTTATGCATTATAAATGAAATGAGTGAAAGGATTATATTTTAAATGAAATTAATTAAATACAAAAAAAAAAAAAAAAAAAAAAAAAAAAAATGCCACGGGAAGATTGTTTGGCGAATTATCACCTGTGCCCGATCAGTATAAAAATACTGAGTTTTTGAATTTTCTAGCAGAATTTTCTGATTTGGCACACAATTGAATCAGTAAAATTAAATTATGAATAAAGATATTATGATGCAATGTTTAGTATAAATTTAAAGGAGACCAAACTGATCGCCAAGGGCGGCTAGTAGTACAAAAATTGCAAGAACTCTGAAAATGACATTTGAAAAACAGCTGCCATCCGACTTTATATGATGCCCCTCTCTTTTATATGTATTGCACTATATAAAATACATATTGACCAACAGGTATATTTTTATCATGATTTTGAGTTTTTCCATACATACCCTGCAGACTAAATAAAAAAATTGTAGTCCTTTGCCAGTTGTATAAGTGAACCTTAAAATATAACAAATTCACTTACTAAAAACTTTAGAAAATCTAAGTACCTTTTAACTATAAACATAAAGCCCACAAACTACTTACCTATAGAGATTAACAAGACTTTTACAGACAAACAAGCAAACTCTTTTAAATGAGAATAAATATAATTATGGTTTTATCTAAAATGCAAATTCTTATTCATGATATATGTTTCTACAATTCATCTTCACAATCCTTCTTACACAGTCCTTCAAAATTTAGAACATAAACAAAAAATTTTAGATAGTAAATATTTGATGTGGTGAAATTCAACTTAAAATACAGTATTTTTATAATGACATTCACTTCAAAATAAATCTTTTTCTGACAACAAACTTTAAAATAATTTTAACTCAGTAACTTAATTTTATTTTCTTAAAAATTCAACAAAATCTAAACAACAACTTTCACTAACATTAATAAATAATTAAATTAAGCATTCGTACAATTTGTAATAATTTAAACAAATGAAAAAAAGTCAAAATATAAGACATAAGGTATTTAATAAATTTTTAAAAAGTCTACAAATGTATATACAGTTTTGACAAGAATTATTTCTTTTTCAATAAACCAAGTTTTCTCTGCTTATTTACATCTGTTGGAATAATAGGCATATATTCTTTGGTAACATCTTTATATTCTCCGTCAGGATAATCATAATTCTCAATTGGTGGAGTTTCAACAGGTCCTTTCATCTTAAATGGAATAAATGAAGGGTCCGGCTGAAAAAAAGCAAATAAGAAAGTAAGTATTCTGTAACAAAATTATGACTCTTGGTAATATTTTAATACAGTCGAGCCTCTATATAACGAAATCCATCGTTCCAGTAAAAAATTCGTTATATAGAGAAATTCGATGTATAGAGTATGATGTTAAAAATAGTATTTAATGTGTAAATTTTGAACAAATATTATTTTTGATCTTTTTAATTAAGAATTTGAAATGTTTAAAAGTATATATTAACCTAACATTTTATTTCTTACTTATTTAAGCAGTTTCAAAAAAGAGAAAAGACATTTATTTGAAAGCTTAATGGAAATCAAATGAGGAAGACTTACATAAATTTCAGAGGAAGAAATCTGTAATTTTTTGTTGTTTTGATTTTAAAATTACAATTGTTACGCTCTCAAAAAAAATTCTCAAATTTTAGCAAGGAATGAAAAATTGTACTTGATATTTTCCTCCATTTGAAGGTCTCTCTTATGTGCTCTCGTTGATTCCTCTCTTATATGTGTAACAGTTCAATTGACTGTGTTTTGAGAAGGATGTTGAAAGGTGTGTGGGAGGTGGGATGAACTTGTTAGATTTAAAGAATAAGGAGAGAAGTAATATTTATATATAAAAAAAAACCTCTCCACTGAACGATAAATCAAAAATAAGTGATGGAAAATTGATTCCATATGATTTCGAAGCTTTTTTAAAACTGAATAAATTAAGATCAATTTATGAAAAAATTCGTTATATGGAGATAGATATTTCGCTATATAGAGTCTGTTTTTAATGTAATTATGCGAAAAGGGGACCGTTCTTACTAAAAATTCGTTAGATGGAGAAATTCGATGTATGGAGTTTTGTTATATAGAGGTTCGACTGTATTTTGAAATGAAAAATGATTATAAGCTATCCACCAGTTCATATAACAGATTATAACGCAAAATCTTGGAGCACAAGTGAAAAACACAACAATCCAGCCAAACAAAACTCAGTGTTTTTTTAATCAAGCATAAGTAACTGCTAGAGATGTAGAATATGTCTGACCCAGCAATCTAGATTTGGGTGGAAAATTTGGTGGTTTTTGCACAAAAATATATAATTGATTTCAATTTTAACAATGAATTACATAATCAAGAAAATTTTTCTCTACAAATAGTAAAATCCCTATGGCGACTTTTACAAAATTGATCTCAGAATAATATGTACCGAATATACTCACACAAATGTTGAGAAATTTTGGAAAAAAAAAAAAGGGAATTTATATCTACAGTAAGCTTGCAGAATTTATGCAAGCTTACAACATACCCTAAAAGTTCGGGGAAATTTTTATATGGATTGGGGGAAATGTTGGGAGTAAAAACATTTTCCACACCCCTGATATTTGCTATAATAAATATTAATGATACTTTGCAAATGGATATTTTTTAAAAACAGTAAACAACTTTGTTGCCATTGGTGCAGAAACTGTTATGTTTAAGTAAAAAAATTTTCTGACCATTTTTCATTATAATTATAAAGTAAAGTAAATGCAAATATAATAAAGTAGAAAAAAAATGTTTTATCCCAATTAGTTTTCCCAGTTCTCTCCATGGCCAATTAGCATGCATGTTTTAAAAGATGTTTGTGTACTTAAAACATGCTATTTATTTTCAAATTGCTGTTATAAATTTAATGAAGTTTCATAAACTGTTTTGAATAAAAGATTTAAAGTATAACAGCTAAAGTTTCCTAAAGATAAATTATGCAATATATTTATTAAAGCAAATGTAATTGCAAGTGTTACCTGCAACTTGCAGTGGTGTGACAGGTTGTCAAATGTAAACAAATGATTGTTGCCACTGCTGGTTTAGAAACTCTGCAATGCTGGACTTGTAAGTAATTAACTGTAGCTTTGACATGGTAAGTGGGTGTGTCCAGTTAAACTGGCTTTAGTTTTTGCATAATTTTTGTGTCTGACTGTAACTGTAATTAATCAAGTTGACTTTAACTTTAACTGATTTCATTTTTGATAGTATTTAAAGACCAAGCTGTTGGTGAGATTGGGTAGCACTAGCCTGGCAGTAGTGATGGTAGCATCAATGAAATGGCACTTATGAGAATTGTTTTTTTCCAGAGTTGGATGGAGATGAGTGTTTTTAAGAAAGTTTTTGTGTTTATGTGCCTTAGAGGCGGATATGAGCTGTGCTCATTTTAGTTCATCTTTAACAAGTTTTTAATGCAATAGTTTAATTAACATAGTTTAAATAAAGAAATTTAGTTTGAAAATTTTTGAATATTTTTCTCTTGCCATGATTCACCAACATATGGTCTTATCAACATACAAAAGATCCACGGACTGACAGTGGTAGCAGATGTGCGTGCTTGTTGTTTTAATGGAATCAGCTACTTAAAGATAAATGCATATTGCTGCTAAATAGAAAATATATTGCTCTGTTGTTATACATAATGCTGAAGATGGCCGATACTCCAACAATGTCCTTCCCAAAGTTGGGTCAAGATAATTTTAAGGCTTGGACATTTAATGTCAACATGCTACTGTGTAGCCAAGGTCTACATGAATTTATATCAACTGAGGACAAATTAGAAGAAAAAGTAGATACAGCTGGAAAGGTGATCGACGAAGAGAAAATTAAATTAAGATCGCAAAAAGCACTGGCGCTGATTTGTCTAAGTATGAACGAAGAAATTAAAAGCACAGTTTACCAAGCAAAAGATCCGTTTGAAGCATGGAAACTTCTGAAAGCTGCATACGAACCTTCGTCAAGAGCTAGAGTTGCCTCGCTTAGAAGAAAATTTATGGAAATAAAATTTAATCAAGCAGAAACCATGAGCTCTTACATTAATAGAGTGCTTGAAGCTGTAAAGGACTTAGAACAAGTTGGGAAGGTTGTGCCTGTTGATGAAGTTGCCTATCAAGTAATCGAAAATTTACCGCCCAGTTATGAAAATTTGATTATGCAGTTATATCAGTTGCCTGATAAGGATTTCACAGTTGATGGTATTCGTCCTTTACTACTGGCGGAGTATGACAGACAAGTTAATAAATTATCCGAGATGCCAAAATATTTAGAGAGTAAAGCCCTCATATCTTCAAGTGGGAGTCCTCATGTCAAGCCTGAATCAAGGAGATGTTTTAAATGTGGATTACAAGGTCATCTAATGAGAGACTGTAAGAGATATATTCCGAACTTTTCTCGCAGAGGCAGCCGTCAGAAAGTAAAACAAGGACGTTGTTCCCAGACTGAATCGAGAAGTGCCCATTTTGTAGCAGCCTTAGTCATCGAGGATGCCTGCACAGAATTTTTGTTGGACTCTGCGGCTACAGATTGTTTTTGCAATGATAAAAATTTGTTTTCTAATTTTAGGTGTTTGAGTAGCAAGGCCAGCATTGCAAGAGGATCGGTCGAAATTAAAGGTGTTGGAGACATTTCTTTGGAGGTAAAATCAGGTGGTACTACAAAGCAGGTAACACTTACAAATGTTTACTATTCACCTTTGATGATTAGAAATTTAATTTCTATTAGAAGTTTGACAGAAATGAACTTTAGTGTTGTTTTTGATAATTCTTGTGCAATCTTATATTTAAATAATGTGCAGTTTTTGAAAGTACCTTTGATAAATAAATTTTATGTATTGAAAGCACACTGTATTACCTCACATGAAGTAAACGTGGTAAATAGTAATAAACTGAAACTGTGGCATGAACGGTATGGGCATTTAAACGTTAAAAATTTAGTTCAATTTTCAAAAACCAATAATGTTGTGGGGTTAGATAAACTTAAGGAAGAAGCTTTAGTCTGTGACTCTTGCCATTTTGCCAAAAGCACAAAGCAGAATTTTTCGGCTATAGATGAGATAAAGACAGGGAAAATTTTAGAATTATTACATCTTGATCTTTGGGGTCCTTCCCCTGAACCTTCCATGGGCGGAGCTCGGTACTTTTTGAGCATAATAGATGATCATTCTCGTTATGCTTTTGTCTATATCCTTAAACATAAAAGCCAGGTTTTTAATTATTTCAAAGGTTTTAAAGCTTATGTGGAAAGGCAGACGGGTAAGAAAATTAAAAGATTAAGAACGGACTGTGGCGGCGAATTTTTATCGGATCATTTTAAGACTTATTTAGTAGAAGAAGGTATCAGACATGAGCGAACGGATGTATATTCACCTCAAAGTAATGGCATTGCCGAACGTTACAATCGTACATTAATGGAAGGGGTAAGATCTATGTTAATACAGGCAAAACTACCCCGTGGTTTATGGGCTGAACTTGTGGAAACACATAACTACCTGAGAAATAGATGTCCTCATGCAAAATTGGGAGGTAAGGCTCCATTAAATGTTTGGATGGGTAGACCATTTTCTGTTCGCCATTTAAGAGTAATAGGAAGCTTAGCTTTTGTGCATATACCCAAAAGGTACACTAATAAGTTAGAGGCTAGATCAAAAAAGGGCATATTAATTGGGTATGCGTCGGGTACAAAGGGGTATAAAATTTGGTATCCGGGCACTACAAATGTTCAAGAGACAAAGCATGTCAAGATAGTAGAAGGGTGTTTGTATAATAGAATGAAAACTAAAGAAAGGGAAGATGTTAAGTTTAAATTAAACTCTGCTGTCGAGGATGAGGAGGGCGAAACTGTAGTAAGTTCTGAGGGCTCTCCTCCAATAAAATGGAAAAGGGTTGAAAAAGTTAGACAGAAAGGGGCATCAGCTGGTCAAATAGATGTTTATTATTATCCTGAGGATAAAGTTCGGCTAAGAAGTAAAAGGGAAATTGAGACTTACTGTAAAAATAAAGGTTTAGTTTTTCACCCTGAAAATTTTGATTTTAAGCCTAGTTCGGAAAGTCAGCCAGACAGCATTACAAATCCACAATTGCTCACTGATAACTTAGAAAATAATGATGAAAATTCAGAGTCTGATGCTGAGGCACATTGTATAGAAATAAAAATTCCCGTCAATTATAAAGAGTCCCAGGAAATGCCAGAAAAGGGGAAATGGGTAGATGCTATGAAAACTGAACTACAAACTCTTAATGATAGAGATGTTTATGAATTAGTCCCGCGCCCTGAAAAGAGTAAAGTTTTAGGAGCAAAATGGGTTTATACTGTTAAAAAGGATGCACTGGGAAAAATTAAAAATTTTAAAGCTCGCTATGTAGCTAAAGGATTCAGACAGGTAGAGGGGATAAATTACTTTGACACTTTTTCACCAGTCGTTTCGTTCTCATTAGTACGATTTTTCTTTGTAACTCTAGTTGTTTTGAAGGGTTGGATTTGTGAGCATTTAGATATAAAGGGGGCATATTTATATGCTAAATTGACTGAATTAATTTATGTCGAACAGCCTGAGGGTTTTATTGAGAAAGGGAAAGAAAATTTTGTTTGGAGATTAAAGAGAGCCCTTTATGGGTTACACCAGGCAGGAAGAGAATGGTTTCTGGAGTTAAATAACACATTTGCTGAGGGAGGTTTTAATAAAATAGAGGATTGTAATTGTATCTATACTTTTAAGTCAAAATTAATAATATTGGTTTATGTTGACGACTTTGCAATTTTTGCAGAAAACAGAAAAGTGATGGAGGAAGTTATAAAGTTAATAAGGTCTAAATTTGAAATAAAAATGTTGGGAACAATTAGACATTTCTTAGGGGTAAATTTTGAAGAAATAAATGGCGAGTATTTCATGCATCAAAGAGACTACATTGAAAAACTAGCACAAATTTTTAAAGTGCCAAAAATAAATTGTAAATTGCCCTTAACCCCAGGAGTAATGCTGAATACAGCAAATACTGATGAAAAAGCAGAAAATGTTCCCTATCGACAGTTAATAGGATGTTTGTTATTCCTTGCATCCAGATCACGTCCTGATATTCAGTTTGCTGTAATAGCTCTCGCCCAATTTTCAAGTAATCCATCTTATACTCATTGGAAATATTTAAATCAGGTTTTGCAATATGTCATAAATACAAAAGATTTGGCAATAAAGCTATCCAGGATATCAAACTGTAATTTAAATGTTTATACAGATGCTAGTTGGGCTTCAGATATTGTTGATAGAAAATCAGTAAGTGGTTATGTTATATTTGTAGATGAAGTACCAATTATCTGGAGTTCCACTAAACAAAAATGTACAGCTCTCTCAAGCATGGAGGCTGAATACATTTCTCTATCTGATTGTGTAAAAGAACTATGTTGGTTGTTAAGGATAATAGAGAATTTTCTTTTCTTGAATTTAATGCCAAATAAACCTGTCATTCATTGTGATAATCAAAGTACAATTAGTTTTTCAAAGAATCATATAGAAAATAGTAGGACAAAGTATATTAATACAAGGTTTTATTTTGTAAAAGAAAATTTAGAGAAATTCAATTTAAAATATGTTTCTGGTAATGTAAATGTAGCAGATATTTTCACTAAGGCATTGCCAGGTCATAAGTTTTCTTTTTATAAGAATTGGCTATTTGGTTAGGGAGAGATTCTGGGAAAAGGGGGCCATGTGTTATGTTTAATTAAAAAAATTTTCTAACCATTTTTCATTATAATTATAAAGTAAAGTAAATGCAAATATAATAAAGTAGAAAAAAAATGTTTTATCCCAATTAGTTTTCCCAGTTCTCTCCATGGCCAATTAGCATGCATGTTTTAAAAGATGTTTGTGTACTTAAAACATGCTATTTATTTTCAAAGTGCTTTTATAAATTTAATGAAGTTTCATAAACTGTTTTGAATAAAAGATTTAAAGTATAACAGCTAAAGTTTCCTAAAGATAAATTATGCAATATATTTATTAAAGCAAATGTAATTGCAAGTGTTACCTGCAACTTGCAGTGGTGTGACAGGTTGTCAAATGTAAACAAATGATTGTTGCCACTGCTGGTTTAGAAACTCTGCAATGCTGGACTTGTAAGTAATTAACTGTAGCTTTGACATGGTAAGTGGGTGTGTCCAGTTAAACTGGCTTTAGTTTTTGCATAATTTTTGTGTCTGACTGTAACTGTAATTAATCAAGTTGACTTTAACTTTAACTGATTTCATTTTTGATAGTATTTAAAGACCAAGCTGTTGGTGAGATTGGGTAGCACTAGCCTGGCAGTAGTGATGGTAGCATCAATGAAATGGCACTTATGAGAATTGTTTTTTTCCAGAGTTGGATGGAGATGAGTGTTTTTAAGAAAGTTTTTGTGTTTATGTACCTTAGAGGCGGATATGAGCTGTGCTCATTTTAGTTCATCTTTAACAAGTTTTTAATGCAATAGTTTAATTAACATAGTTTAAATAAAGAAATTTAGTTTGAAAATTTTTGAATATTTTTCTCTTGCCATGATTCACCAACATATGGTCTTATCAACATACAAAAGATCCACGGACTAACAGAAACCAGGGGTCGCAGTGTTCCTAAAATTTTCACACTTTCCTACCACAATTTTTAAACAATAATATTTATTCAAAGATTTCATTGTGGGTCTTAAAGTAATGTGAATGGGAAATATTTGATGTAAAATACTGGTAGAAAAATACGAAAATTTTAGGGACGCTGCGACCCCTGAGAAACTTTGAAAAATAAACAAATAAACAGAAATAACTTTCTTTTAAATACATTTCAGCATCTATTTTCAAAGTTGTTTTTGTGGACTTTTCATAAAAATCCTCAATTATCCAACACTAACAAAATTTGTTAGATTTTTGTCTTAGGTACAAAAGGTTATTTTAAACAAAAGGGTTTACAAAGGATTTAAGCTCTTGAGTCTCTTTTGACAAAGTGAAAATAAGATTTATTTATCTAAATAATATAATTTTGACTAACATAATATTTTTTATGCAAGGAATTAAAATATTTTCAAGACATTGCTTTTCAATAATTATCAATCCAGTTGCTAGAATGTGTAGATGATTTTCAGATTATATTTTTATTCTCAAAAATTCAGATCATTATTTTAGGAAAAATTAATTAATTAATAGTCATTTAAAAAAAAAAGTAATTTTAATTTTTCCATAAATCCAGTAATATATCTTATAAATCCAGTATTTTCAATTTAAAACATCGCAGCTTCCCTATTTGACATAATAGCAATATACAAAATAATATTTTTCTAAATTATTTGGATGAGCGAAGCGAATCCTCTACTAGGCCACTCAAATTACACTTTGTCGTACACTTTACAAAAAAACTATTCAATATTTTGACTTCAAATTAAACACAAAAATAAAATATGATCTGTAGATTTGCAGAATATAATTTTTTTTACAGTAAAACGTTAAAAAAATATTATTTTAATTAATTTATTTTACATGCATTTCCAATACGGACGCATTTTAGCAAATGAATAAAAAATGAAACGCATATATTTTCAGAAAAAAATATATAAATCATGGAGTTAGTAGTAATTATAGATAGAATCATGATTAATTTAATAAATAAAATATGTTTCCATTATTCAGCAAAATCGTTTGCACAGATGACACTTAAACATTTTAAAAAAATTGTATTATGAAATTTTTTTTTTTTTTTTTTTTTTTGTAAAGTGGCAACAAAAGAATTGTAAACAAATAAAATTAATTGTTAAATTTGTTATATAGATGAAAAATTAAAAGAATTGCGTGAACTTGTTGCCTTGATTCAAGCTCTTTATAAATGTACTAAAGCAAAGTTGGCTGATTCAGAAATGACAAATGGATTTCAACCATTTCTCACTTTATCATTTGTATTGAAAGTAATGTTACGTTCTTATTTGTTGACCGAAAAAGGTTTAGTGAACGGGACTTTAGACTTTGTTGCATGTATTAAAGAAAATCACAAGCCACCAGACCAGATATCGCGAATAATCATGGATAAATTTGAATGCTACAGTAATTTAACTTATAAGAATTGGTGCATACCAATTCCCCCAATAATTGAATTCTGGAAAAATGGAAGCATAAATTGCTCAAGGAAAGAATTTCTTCTGCAGTTAGCTTTTTCTGTTACAATTCATAAATCCCAAGATTTAACGATAGATGAAGCAGTTGTAGATATTGAGGATATATAGGCACCAGTTGGCTTAAAAATGTATGTAACGTTGTCAAGAGTGAAAATACTTCAAAATTAAGCATTCAATAGAAATTTTCCTTATGAAAAATTCTACAATATCAAAAATTCTCATGCGCTAACATATATAAAAACGAAGAAATTAGAATAAAAAGTTTTACATTTAAAAATTTATAGTATCGATGAAAACAGATTTCAAATGCTTTTCCAGAAAATAGGATTTTGAAGAAGTAATTTTCTTCAAAATCTCTTCAAATATATTATTCTAAAATAGCTATCAAAGATTATTTGATGTTAATTATAAAGATTGGAAACATGCATATTTCAAACAACTTTAAAAAACACCAGTGGCTACTAGAAATTGCAAAAACATCTTTAAAAGAATTTTTAGTTGAAAATTTTAAAATATTTTGTAAAAGTTTGCTTCGAAAATATTTCTTTATTCCAGTCTTACATCATAAATAAAAAATTCCTAGGAAATTGATTTGGCTGAACTTACATTTGTAGAATTAAAAGTCGCCAAAACATAAAATAATGTTTTTGTTTAATAAAGATGCAAAAATAATATTAAAAAATAATGTTACTTTCAAATATTTATCTTATGAAAAAATGCTTCGCAAATCCAAACAAAGCACGGCTTTTGTTAGTTTTATTATTAATTATTCATTCTTAAAACTATATTAATCAATCTTATTTTTAAATACAAATTATTTTAATGTAATCGCACAGTCTTTTTATCGTATAATTCACAATTTATGCTATTTCAAAAATTAAGTTTAATCTCTATTTTTTTTTATGAAGATCGTGGTTTTTTTCAAATTCATGCATCGCCATTTTGTCATAGCCTCTCTTACAGCCTAGATCAATGAGTCATCGGGATTTGGGAATGTTCGACGATGTTCCAGAAGATTCGTCGGTACGAATTTCCCGCCAAATCCCCGCGTTCCCTCCTTGATGACGCACGCTTTTTTCTGGATCATTCCTAGCGTCGGGAGATGCTGGATTCTGATTGGCTGGGCGCACGAGTGCCAGAGAGAGGAGGACGGCGATATTCTGATTTATTTGACACTTTTTTAGAGGGACCAGCGTGTGAGAAAGAGGTGCAAAGCCCGACGCGGCCCTCTCAGGGGTTCAGCGTCGGGTGAGAAAAGAACGTATTTTTGGATGAAGCGAGAAGATAATTCTTTTTCTTTTAAAAACCACCGCCTTGCTGCGAAAAACTTTTCGTAAAGTCTTTTTTTAAAAAAAATTCGACCAGCCTCCCAAATGAAGTTATACTTCTAATCTAATTTGATTGATTTTGCTTCCCCATCTAAGAGCTGTGGTATCATTACCTGTTCGGAAGGCATCGTAGAATCGCAAAAGGCAAGCAATCCCTCTTGCTGACTATCAGCGATAAGCATCATCCTTGTACTTTTTGACACAGCGTTGCATCTTTGGAGTGGCCTGAGCAATGATTCATCTGTCCTGATCTCGGTCTGCAGACATGAATTCGTCCCTTCCGTGATTTTGTGGATACCAAGATCCCCAGCTTGACGAGGTTCCACCAACAAACCCAGGAACTCCGTGAATTCGTCCCTTCCATGATTTTGTGGATACCAAGATCCCCAGCTTGACGAGGTTCCGCTAACAAACCCAGCAACTTTAGATTCCATAGATCTGAACTCTCTTTTTTTTTTTGTGTACTTTGTTGCGAGAAGTGTCGTCCAAAAAACAAATCAGAGACTATGTGAACTTTTATTCCGGTTATCAGAAAAGTGATTTAAAATCTCTGTAAAACCTGTTCATCCATAAGATTTAGCGTTATTAGGGTATAAAATATGAAGTTCTATATTCCAGGTGGCCACTGGAACCCATTTTACAACTTGTGCCTAAAATAAAGTAATATTTAAGATATTTCTGTGTGATTCATCATTAAGGGTGAGTGTTTCTTTTCATTTTCATTTTACTTTATTTAATTTCAGCTGTCTCAAGTAACAAACTTAAAAATTAATGAGTTTAATTTAATTTTTGTCACTACGCAATGTACTACTATCTTTCTGGCTGTATTTGGCTGTATATGCTGCTGGCTGTATTTGAGGAGTTTGTTATCTGGTGATATTATTTTTTGGGCCGACTTGTTTGTTTCCACAAGTTTTGGCTGCTAAAATATTGCTGGGATAGCAAATCCCCAAATACACCTATAGCACTAGTAAGACAAGGTTTAGAATTTCTTTATGAGAGACAATGAAATGAAACACTGCTTTGCTTTCAGATTTCTTCTTAGGGTTTTAATTACATTTATGAGATATATTTTGTATTTTGTTTATATGTATAGTAAAGGTATTTTCTACAGATATTTGAGATTTAGAAAGGGTAGACAAACTTCCATCATCTAACAAAAATTACTTCTGCCTAAATTTTCTTACCATCTAGTGACAAATAAATTTAATGGATTTTTCAGCATAAGATGGCGAATTTTCCTTTTTTACAGTGTTTAATGTGATTTTATATATATTACGTGATTTTTTTTTTTTTTTTTAATAAAACTGATGTTTACAATTAAATTTTCTTGAAGCTTCATTCTAATTGATCTTATCTTTGATCAGAAAGAATTTTAGTTTCAGTTTCAGAAAATCATGAAATGAAGTAGTATTTCTAAGCAATATTTCACTCCAAAGTCAAATTTTTTCCTGTTACATCAAAAAAGAATATATATATATATTTTAACAGATTTAAATTTTTCATTTAGGATAATAAAATTTATAAAACAGTTGATATACTTTTATGATAACTACTAAAATTTTTATACATAACATTTTCAAACATTTTTCAGATTATACAAAATGGAAGACATTGTGTCACATAGAAATTACTTTATGATATAACAATACATATTATTGATCCATTAATGACCAATCTCAATTTTTGTTGAAAATAAACAATTTATGCCCTTTGCAAACAGACTTCTATAAAATCAAAAACATTCTGTGCACCTATATATTGGATAAAAAATTTTCAGCAAATTAATTTAATGTTAAAAAAAAATTATGTGTTATATTATTTTGACGATATGAATTAAAAAACCATAGTTTAAAATAATTGCTATTTAAATAAAAAATTAGTTAATATTAATTAAAGAATAGCTATTTTAACTAAAAATAATGCTGAAAAAAAAAAAAAAAAACTTGATAGGAAGGGGCGGATTCTTTTTGATTATTTTGTCATTTAGAAACAGCCCAATCTTTAATATTGTGATCTCATCAGTGCACAAAATGGCAGTCAATTTTATAATACTACAAAATTATTCGATTTAACTATCACCGCCAGGCTAAAAAAACATGGCAGCTGCCAATAATGGAAAACCAACCATCGACAAATTTTATTCTGCAGAAAATAGAAATAAAAGGGTTCTGTGATGTCATAACAATGTTTTGAGTTTTTAAACTTTGAATTGTGACTTAAACAATATATAAATTATACGTAAAATTGGGGAATATTTTTAAATTTTCAAGATTAGAAAAAGTTACAAAATTTTTTTTCCTTTGTATCTTTTTTTTTTTTCTTTAAAAAGTTCTGAATTTTTTCCTCATGCACAGCATTCACATGTACATTTATATTATACAGCTCTATTTGCAAATATTTAGATAGAAATATATATCTTATTACACTGTTAAAATCCTCCTACACATACTCTTTCCAATGGAAATTTTTTTTAAAAAAGCAGTGGCTTTCATTTTTGCTTGTTTAAGTAAATGAAATGAATGAGATTTATGTTGATTTAATATTTGAATTTGTTTATTTTTCTTATTTATGTAACTGTTTCAAATTTTTCATCAAGGACAGCATTACAAGCTATCATCAAACGAAAGAAATTTTGCGTTTTGTTGGTATTGGCGAAATTTACAGCCAGATAATATAAAAGTACCCAATTTTTAAACAACAAATATAAAAAGTAAATAAAGAAAAAAAAAAAAGAATGAATTAGGGGAAGTCTGAAAATTAGTTTCCCTTGTTGACTGTGTGTATGAAAGCCAAAAAGTAGACAGACATGAAAGAAAAGAGATAGTACAGTAAAACCTCCATAACGGACACCTCTATTTAACGGACAGTTTTAGAGTCCCCACTCCCAAAACCTAAATTTTTGTATGTTTAACCTCTGAATAACGGACATTCCGAATAGCTGACAGTAATTTTCACGGTAAAGCTTGGAAATTATTTTTTAACAAGAAAAAAAAAGTATAAAGTGTAATTTTATCTAGGCAGTGTGTACATATTTCGTAATCACAGACAAATGTAGAGAGTGGGTTGAGGGAAATCCCCTTTACACTCCAGTGTTGAATTCAGGGGGGGGGGGTACCGAAAGAGGGACATTTTCCCAGAGCATTGAAAAGTCCCCCCCCCCCCCCCCGGAAGATTCGAGATTGCATGCTTTTAATTGCCAAAAAGTGCATTAACCTTCTCCCCCGTAATTTTATAATGTCAAACTTAAAGCTGCAGAAATCACTCCCAGAAAAAAAAAATGTCTGCATTCAACACTGCCTACGTCTGAGAAAGAAAACTTCCCTCCTTGAAAGATTTAGGATGCACAAATTTTCTGATCTTCCATAAAACATACATAATTTTCTCTTTCGCTATAAATTCGCGTAATATAACTTTTTTTGTAATATATTTAATTTCTGATTAATCATGTAACAGAAGTTTTAGGACATATAAAAGTAAATTAATGAAACTTTAATCATTTCTTAGAAATTTTTAAACCTCTTAGGTTTTCCCAATAACGGACACCTCCGAATAGCGGACGATTTTCGCGCTCCTGAGGTGTCCGTTATTTAGAGGTTTTACTGTATCTTTATTTTTCTACATAATTACAGAGTATATTGAGACATTTATCATACTGCTTGATAAGCTTCAAAAAACCCTCCACTAAAAACTCAGGGCTTTGCATATGGAAGAAGCTAAGCGCAAAGCCCAGTTGTTTTCATGGAGGGCTTTTTGCGGATTATCAAGTGACAGGGTTGTTTGGTTTAAACCATAGTACCATGGTTTAAACCACTTGGTTTAAACCATGGTTTAAACCAAGTGGTTTTTTTTAAATTTGGTTTTTTTCCCTTTTCCCTCATGTTTTCATTTATTTTACACATTATTAAAATGTGCAAAATCAAAGTTATGCAGTAACTATAAGCAAAGCTTAAGACAAATTAAATTTTTAAAGTGACAAGCATCTGTAATCAATCTAATTTTTCTTACTAGCTATAAATTGACATGGCAAAATATTTTTCTACAGTGAACTGTGGAGGATAAAAAAAGGTAGTTAGTTTTAATTATTTTTTAAACCTTTTATTTTTAAAAAAAATGTAAAAATGGCATATGCCAGCCAAAAATGCAATTTTACTGCTTAGATAGCTTGATTATGATTTACTAAGGATTGTATCATGTATCAAAGCATCAATAATTACATAATCATAAGTCATTCTTTCCATTGGTTACTCTTGTTCTGTATGCTAATGAATGATTGGCTATGATTTTTCTGTGTTCCATAGCTATTGGTTTTAGTAAGCTTTGGTTTTTCTTAGATTGGATTTGCAGTTTTTACATTATTTTTTTCTGTTTCTAGTTACTTTGTATTGTATTTTATTTTAAGAAAGCTACTTATATATATTGAAATAAAAGAATGTCTAAAACTAGAAGAAAGGAAAATATAATCTGGTTTTCATTTGAGGGAATAAGAAATACATCAAAAACATGTTTAAGAGACAAATGTAAAAATTGCATGCAATGTAAATGCTGTCAAATTAGCTCTTCCTTATAATACTAGGTGTGATTCATTTTCAGATGCTTTAGATGTTTACCTTAAAAATTGCCACACTTTACTTAAAATTTGTGTAGAAAAAAGGAATGTTATTGATAAAAATATTCAAAAGCTTGTATCTGTCTAATTTTTATTTTAAAAGAAATGTTGAAGATATGTTTAAACTGTTAAATTCTTTTGCAGTTGCCCTGGATAATATCTAAAGTAATAAGTTCCATTACTAATGCAGTTTATAATTGGACAGGTCTTCAAAAAATATTAAGAGAAAAAAAATGTAAATAAAGAAGTCTCATAGTTTTTTAGTCCAGGTATAAAATTGCCCTAACACCCATGCCCTTTTAGGTATACATGCTTGAACCACAATACAGTCAAAGTGAACTATGTGAACAAGAAAAAAAGGATACATTAAATTTTACAAAACAAAAATATCATTGTAACTCGATGCTTGCACAGATAATAAAATTTAATGCTAAATCTTCACCTTTTGAAGAACAAAGAAACGGAAAAAATAAATTTTGTATTTAAAAAAAAAAAAAAAAAAAAGTTTTTTAAGCTTATGTCTCAATTTGTGTAAGCATTACATTCGTTGATGTATCAAGTAAGTCAATACACATGTATTTTTTAGCATTAACAAAATGCATATTGATATTTTTTAAGTAAATATATGTAGTAAGAGATTAATAATCATTTGTTGATGTTAATACTGTAAATAATTTCTAAATTATGCACAAGAAAATGTTTTCTATTTCAGCTTATTTCTGTTAATTTAGTAAAATATGTTCGTTTGCCCTTTACTATGTTCTTCATTATCAACATGCATATAATTATTTCTTAAATTATTATCTAAAAGGTTTATATAAGTATACTAATAAATTAATAGGTTTTTTTTTTTTTTTTTTTTCACACAATGAATATTTCCCTATAGAAACCTATACTTATAAGATAATTTAATTATAAATTTTTATGCTTTAGTTATTTAATTATCAAAAAAAAAAAAAAAAAAAAAAAATACTAATGTGAATGTTTAACATTAATTAACTATTAATTACAAAAAATCATCATGACTTTCTAAAACTCAAGTTATTTTTCTTGCAAATGCTATTTAAACAATGATTTGAAAAAAACCCGGTTTAAACCAAAAAAACCCGGTTTTTTGGTTTTTAAAAAAATAAAAGGTTTTTATACCAACCCTGTCAAGTGATAAAAGAAATGTCTCAATATACTCAGTAATTATGTGGAAAAAAAAAAAAAGATATGTCGTATCTTTCATGTCTCATTATACTGTTTGACTTCCATGTGCACATTTGTCCACAGATGCAAGGATAAATTTATTTTCAGACTCCCCCTCGTATAACTTTTTTCCTTTATGAATGTCTAATTGTACTAACAGTAGATAATTACAATAAACACTACGCCATAACAGCAGCATAAAATTTTCTAAAAAGCATTATAAGTGAGAAATTTTAAGGAAAGTTTTTTTTTTTTTTTTTTCCTTATTTTTACTGCAGGGTTCCCAGCAAAACAAGAAGGACAAATTACCTGATTTTCGATGATCAAATCTCGAAAAATTCCCTAACCAGATCTCAAAAATTTCTTTAACCAAACAGGAATACAGTGAAATTTTCTACTTATTTTCACAATCCTTTGTCAAAACTAACGTATTTTCTGCAATTATTCTTCAATTTTCTAGTTCTTTTTCCTCTTGTGATTGTTTAATGAATTTTGTGATTTCCCCCCCCCCCCCCCAAAACTATTTGATGACTTTGGCATAATTTTTAATTTTTTCTCCAAGACTTTTCAGAAAATATTTGTAAAATCCCTGAATTTTCCTATATATTTTGAAATTTCCATGACTTTTCCTGAGTGCTTTGAAATTCCATGACTTTCCAGATTTTCCGTGACTTTTCATGATGATGGGAACCCTGTACTGAGATTTTTTTATTTTTTACAAATCAATGACTAACATGTTTTTTTTTTCTTTTTGTAAGTTTAGAAAATTTTATTATATCCAACATCTTTCTCTTTTAAAAAATATTGTAAGAATGAAATGCTGAACTAGATTTTCATAAATAATGGACTAACATATTGCGACTAACATGTAATCCACACAGGAAAAAAAGAAATAGTTTTTATAAAATAAGTTATTGCTTTAAAGCCCAATTTAGGATTTATATAATGGACATAAAATTCAACATTTATTTCATTAGCAAATATGGTACAGCATAAAGAAAAACAAAAATCTAAAGAAACCATATCTGTTTAAAACACATATTGAAACAACTGAAAAGCTTCATAAAATTTATAGAAACTATTATAAAAAAAATTTCAGAACATGACAACTTGCAATGTAAAAGAACAAGAATTCTATTTAACACGTTTGCTGCCAATAACCCGCCCTCTGTGTTAAATTAATTAAGAATTTCATGCGCTAGCGCATGATCGGCAGCAAATGTGTTAATGACATTTTAACATAGCATGTGATTTAAAAGCTTTTACTTAAGTTTACCTAAAAATGAAACAGTATAACAAATCAAGCAATATTTAAACAATCAAAAATTTAAAATAAATTATTCAAATAATTTATTGACAAAGATTAATTGTGAGTGCTGAATTTCCACTCTTTTTATGAGTGTGTTTTTATCCACTTTACTAAATGATTGATGTTGTTTTTAATGATCAATCACAGCATGCTATTTACATTATTCTATCTAAAGAGATACTGAGTTAACATCAATTCATTTTAGCTACAGTCAAGGACATAGAAAGGTTTATCATGTAGATGTTTCTGAATTGCAATTTATCACTATTTATGCGTCATCCTCGCGTGGTAAAAATACGAAAAAATTCTCATATCAGGCATCAAATAGCAAAAGGTTTTGCTGGAATGAGGAGTTGAAATTAGCCACTTACTATTCTATTTATCAGTTGTGTGCAAAATATCATTGGGCGTTTAATAGCCTGAGTCGAAATTTCATAGCATTTATTTAGACTGCTAAAAGAATATCTGAAACATTTACATATTTAGGACTATTTTAGATTGTACTTATTTTTAATAGTATTTCTGTCACAAATTGAGGAATTTTTATTTTATAAGCAGTTAAAAAAATTAGACTATTTAATAACATGTTGAAAAAGATACAATAAGCCGTTAAAGATAATTTTTTCAATGTTTCACGCCAAATCAATTGCTAACTTTTTTTTTTTTTTTTTTTTTTTTTTTTCATTTCGCTAATGTTTTTTATTTTTTATTTGCCAAATAGACCTTATATTGTTCAAAAGCCAGTGAGAACCCTGAGTTATAATGATAAAAAATTAACTGTACAAAATAAAAAAGCTGACCGAATCCATGTCGATTCAGGCAGGGGGGTTACCTTCATAGTCTCAGAAGTTCTTTCATTGAACATATGTTAAAATTTGGGAAAAAATAAAATTCCCGTAATTTTTGGTTTTTCCCCAAAAAATTTCTGGACCGAGATACAGGGTGCCAAAGATGGCATCCCGAGCACCTTTTCCCGTTTGTGATTTTCGAAAAAAAGTTTAAAGTGCTCTATCTCTGAAACGATGCAAGATATTTCGTTGCAGTTTATTTTATTTTAAAGATAATATTTTTCTGCTTAAAAAGATATACTCTATTTTGAAATATGTATTTAATTACTTTTACAGCAGCCTTCTAAAAAAAAATTTTTTTAATCAAAAATAATTTTTTTCTCAAAAATGCCAATCTCAAAAATTTTGAATTTTTTACTGTTAGTCAATACCATTGAGGACTACCTTCACTGTAAAGGAGAACTTCCACTTTTGAGTTTAACAAGTTTTAGAATCATTTCAAGAATTTAGAGAATTTTACAGGAACTGCATATCGAAAGTTCCAATAAAAGTCTCTCAATTTTTGTTTATTTGTATCATATGTAGCCTATTACATATCCTAAACAAGTTAGAAATCACACGTCAAACATGGTAAATGAGGTGCATTCATACTATGACTAGTTTTTAAAATATTTAGATCTTGGTACAATAAGTATTACACTCTTGTGAAAACTGGCATGAATACAAAATTTATTATGTTTCTATATATTAAATTCAGTAATACAGAAGTAATATGAATCCATCTTAAAAAGAATGTAATCACCAGGGCAACCTAGAATCATTACCTATCATGGGATATGTTTGAATTAATTATGCATGATAGGATTTAACAGGATGAATAAAATGTTTATGAGCGTCTTTTTTTCAAAGTTTTAATTTAACTTTCATAACATCTGACAACCTTTTTCACAACATTTTTTGAAGGTAACTTTTTTTTTGTTTGAAATGATATATTCAATTTTCTAAAAATGTATTCATATTTTCTGATGCAGCTTTTTGATTTTTTTTTTTAAATTAAAAGAAATCAAAAATGCCAATCCTAAATTTATTTATTTATTTATTTATTTATTTATTTATTTTTTTTTTTTGCTGTTGATTAATACCATTGAGTACTTACTGCCTTCCTTATTTCGGAAAACTTCCACTTTTCATTTTGACAAGTTATCGAAACACATGTAAAATTCTGCCATATATTTTACCAGTTCCTGTATGACAATCACATACTGGTCTCAGGAAATCAAAATCTTAGTCTTGTTTGACATAGGATTTTATTTCTTAATAAGTATAAGAAACTGACAGCTTTAAAAATAGCTTACAAAAGAAAAAAAAAACATGCAGTAAAGTTTACAAAATATATGTATAAGTTTCAAAGCATATTACTTCCAGTGTACTCTGCTTAGAACTGAAATTAGAAATTCATAGACTTTATAATTTGTTGAACAGTATCTGTATCTTCCTTTGATATTTAGTGATGCCTTCCTCTTTAACTAATAGGGTCTGGGGCTTCCATAATCCTTAAAACATTGTGAATAGAAAGTGAACACTGATGGTGATGTTGCTGTCTTGCAGGTGGAAATCTATACCCAACAGCCGATCCAAGTGGGAGCATAAAGTTAACGACAATTTCATAAACACCTGATATCATTTACCTTTGCAACCCACCATTCACAGTAATATACACAGGCAACAAAAATTACTTTTTATAAATTGTGAATCTGAATATTTTGCAATTGTTTCAGAGATCTTGGTTGGACAAATGAAGTTCCTTCTTGCTTGCTGTTCAAAGTTTGTGCAATATAGGTACTATGATAGCAATAGATGAATATACCCATCACTATGATATTAATGAATGATTGTTCATTTTATTAAATTCTATCATACATAATTAAATATCCCATGATAGGTAATGATTCTAGGTTGCCCTGGTGATTATGTTCTTTTTAAGATGGATTCATATTACTTCCGTATTATTGAATTTAATATATAGAAACATAATAAATTTTGTATTCATGCCAGTTTTCACAAGAATGTAATACTTATTGCACCAAAATCTAAATATTTATAAAACTTGTCATAGTATGAATGCACCTCATTTACCATGTTTGACGTGTGATTTCTAACTTGTTTAGGATATGTAATAGGCTACATATGATACAAATAAACAAAAATTGAGAGACTTTTAATGAAACTTTTGACATGCAGTTCCTGTAAAATTCTCTAAATTCTTGAAATGATTCTAAAACTTGTTAAAATCAAAAGTGGAAGTTATCCTTGACAGTGAAGGTAGTCCTCAATGGTATTGACTAATAGTAAAAAAATCAAAATTTTTGAGATTGGCTTTTTTGAGAAAAAAATTATTTTTGATTAAAAAAAATTTTTTTTTAGAAGGCTGCTGTAAAAATAATTAAATACATATTTCAAAATGGAGTATATCTTTTTAAGCAGAAAAATATTATCTTTAAAATAAAATAAACTGCAATGAGATATCTTGCATCGTTTCAGAGATAGAGCACTTTAAACTTTTTTTCGAAAATCGCAAATGGGAAAAGGGTCTTGGGATGCCACCTTTGGCACCCTGTATCTCGGTCCAGAAATTTTTTTGGGGAAAACCAAAAATTACGGGAATTTTATTTTTTTCTGAATTTTAACATATGTTCAATCAAAGAACTTCTGAGATTAAGAAGGTAAGATTTTTTCTTTGGCTGCCTGAATTGACAAAGACTATGCCAGCTTGTTTTTCTTGTTTAAAAATTGGTCATTTAAGACATCAGTGTAAAACTAGTGTTAAATGCTTGATTTGTAATGGCAATCATTCAAAATTCATGTCTTCTCAGAGTGATAAAGAGAATGAGTATAAAGAAAATGATTCAAAAACAGAGGTTACTCATTCTAATAATAGTTATGAAAATATATATTTACAAACTTTATTCTTAATATATGTATTGTTGTAGATATTATTGTTAAAAGTTAAAAGAGGCTAGGATTTGAGCTTTGATAGATTCAGGGCTCACAACATAGGTATGTAAATGAAAGAGTTATTTTGGAAATGAAAATAAACCCAATTAAAAAAGAAAAAATTATTCTTTGTTTATTTGGGGGTAAAGAGACGGAGCCATTATCCCATTCAATATTTTTCGTAGAAGTAAATGGCTTAGATAGAACTTTTAAACTTTGTTTTGAAGCTTTTTCAGAAGAAAAGATTTGCAGTTTTGTTCCTATTGTTAATGATTCTACAATTAAAACAGGAATTAAAGCAAAGAAAAATAGAAATTAATAATAATGTATGTAAGAAAACTGAAATTGATTTGTTATTAAGGACAGATGTTATTTGGAAATTATAAACGAGGGAATTTATACAATTGTCTTCGGGACCTACTATTGTTAACCAGCATGGTTTATGCTGGGGCAGGGTCTCGTGAGTAAAAACACAAGTGAGGAATATGTCAAAGATGTTGAATGTATTATTCAATCTGTCTTTATATTTGAAAGATATTTCAATAAAGGATTTATAGGAGTTAGAGACTTTAAGTATATCAGATAATATTGAAAATGTTAAAATAAAAATTTGAATGGTTGAGGATAAGATTAATTTCAAAAGTAAATTATCAATACGTCCGATGATAGGCATGAATTAAAATTACCATGAAAATACAAATTACAAATCTGACAATTTTCCAGGTAATAAAAATACAGCTTTGATGTATCATAAGAAAACGATTAAACGTGCTAAAGAAAGTAGAATTCTAAGTGATTATCAAAAGATGTTTGAGGAATGGGAAGAATTAAACATTATTGTAGGAGTACAAGAAAACGAATTAGATAACCAATGCCATTTTTTGCCGCATAGGCCAGTATTAAAAATGAGTAGTGAAAAAACAAATGTAAGACCTTATTCAATGCTTCTGTTAACGAAAAAGGAAAACCTTCATTAAATCAATGTTTATTTAAAAGATCTAATTTTTTTAGAATTAATAATGTAAAATATTGACAGATTTAGAATATTTCCTATTGGTTTAAGTGCCAATTTAGAAAAAGCATTCCTTTAGCTGATTATTGCTCCTAAAGATATGGATTATTTGTGTTTCTTTTACCATGTGATGAGAGGATACAAATTTATAATCTTTGCCGCATTGTTTTTGGAGTATCCTGTTCTTCATAAATAAAGACTGCTTCCACTATGCACCTTTTAGAAAATTTCTCATCTGATTTTAATGAAGTGGTTCATAAGTTAAGAAATACTTTTTATATTGATAATTGTATAACTGATGTGAATAGTATCTGCAAAGAAGAAAATTTTATTGAACAGGTAAAATTATTATGTCTTAAAGACTATTTTAACTTATGTTATTGGGAAAGCAATATTGTTTGTAAATAGACATCTAAACATTCTGGTGCTACCTCTTCACTCGTTAGCAATGGAATTTAGATAATGATACACTGAAATGCTATATTAATGCAAATATATTGACATGTAATGTTAGAGTAACTAAGAGATTGATTTTATCTATTCTGCAATCTATATTTCATCCAATTAGTATACTTGCTCCAGCTATATTATCATCAAAATTAATTCTGCAAGAAACATGGAAACGAAAAATTCATTGGGATGATATGTTGCCTGAGTACATTTAAAATCAATTTTATTTAGGGTTAAATAATTTGCATATTTGTTAAAAGATATAGAAATACCTTGTTAGGTAGGCTCAAATGCAACTTTTGACTTTCATATTTTTGTTGATGCTTGTAAGAATGTTTATGCAGCATGTGTTTATGTTTGAATTTGCGATTCTTCAAGAATTAAGTTGACTTTTTTAAGAGTGAAAACTTATGCAGCAGCATCCTTAAAAATCTTAAGTATTTCAAGATTGGAATTAATGTCATGTTGCATTGGAGCCAGATTAGCATTTTCCATATGCAATGCAATAAAAACTTTTGATATGAAAGTTACATTTTGGAAAGATTCTACAGTTGCTTTGTGGTGGATAAAAAAAAGCATGGGGATTGATCTAATTTTGTTACAAATCAGGTTTTAAAAAAAAATCAGGTTTTTGACACAATCAGAAGCAAGGAGTCATATCCCTGGTCATATGAATCCAGCTGATATACTATCATGCAGTTGTTCTCCTAGTCAAATGTTGTGTTCTGAATGATTTAACCCCTTGGGGATGAGCGACACGTACATGTGTTGCAAAAATGCTTAAGAATCCTTGTTTATCCCCACCAGTAAAATTTTACTGTAAAATTTTTCTTATTTAATTGATTTAAAAAGGCACAAATTTCTGTTTTTAAAAACCGGTGACAAAACATTAAAAATTTCATAAAAGGTTCCCGTCGCAATGGGTTTAAGAGCCCACAATAGTCACAGAAAAAGAGAAAAAGTACGCAAAAAGACCCGGATGATTATGTAAAGTCTATGGGAGCCTTCTTTTCTAATATCTCGCTCAAATTTTAATGTTTTTACATGATTTTTTTGCATAGGCTAGCTGAGGACGATCTACAACCGGGCTGGTTTTTACTTTTTCGATTTTGGTTTCAGATTTAAAAAAAAAAAATATTTTAACTTTCAAAACCGGTTTAAACCGGTTCTGAAATTGAAACTATCATAATATAAAAAATATATGAGCAAAATCGAAAAAGTAAAAACTAGCCCGGTTGTAGATCGTCCTAAGCTAGCCTATGCAAAAAAAATCATGTAAAAATATTAAGATTTGAGCGAGATATTAGAAAAGAACGCTCCCATAGACTTTACATGGTCATCCGGGTCTTTTTGCATACTTTTTTTGTGACTATTGTGGGCTCTTAATGGGCCTTCATGGCTCAAAGAAAACTAGAATTGTGGCTTATTAGTGAAATTTTTGGGGGAATTTAATGAAGTTAATGATGAAAAGAAAAGGGGTTAAACTTACAAATATTAATGTATCAGAGTTGTCCGATTCAAGGGTCTGTCCAGACTTTTCTTACAGGGTCCTGTTTTTGTGAATTTTAAACTATTAATGCCTTCTGGTTCTATTTTTCATATATGAAAAGCTAAGTAATATGAGATTTATGGTAATATGAGTATTTGGTGAGTTCAACTGCTTATTTACAAGCCAGATTTTATTATTAAATGATTAAATTTGAAGGTGAAAAAATTCTGTAAAAGATCTATTTAAGAGAGAAATAATTTTGTGAAGGGTCCTGTTTTGAGATAAAATGTTTTGTGAAGGGTCTTGTTTGGGGATAAAAAATTTTGGAAAGGGTCTTGTTTTAAGATTTAGGTCCTTTAAAGGACCTAAAATTTTCTTAAACTCATCACTGTGATCCTTTTGACATTGGAAAAATTTCCAATTATGACAAAAGAATTTGAGTTTTCTGTTGGGTTTTACGACTTATTAACACCTATAGAAACACACCCAATTAGTGTAAAGATCTTTCTGTCGATGAAATTGTAAATTCCAAAAAGTATTATCTCATAAAGAGCTTGAAACTATAATTTGTGATTGTGAGTCTATTATCAAGTCTGTGTTTTTAATGTGTGTATCAAGGAAATTCAGAATATTTAATTCTCCTAACAACCCCTTCAATCTTTCTAAAAAAAGAAAGTCTTTCAAATGTAACCAATATAGACAAGATTGATTCACATCATTTACATAATAGATTTAGATATTGCATTAAGCTTTTTAGAGAATTATAACAAGTCATTTTAGAAAAGAATATTTGGGACAGTTAGTAATGAAGCATACTTAAGGAAAAATTAGTAGAGAACCAGAAATCGGAAAAGTTGTATTGATAGGTTATGATTTCCAAAAAGTGGCTACATTGGCTTTAAGAGAGAGTTAAAAAAAAAAAAAAAATTAAAGGACGTGATGGGAAGGTCTGAACATTTGTTGTATGTTTAAAATGTACAATATGTATGGAAAAGACTTACATTGTTTAAGTATTCTATCAGCTTTCATTTATTTATTTATTTTTGCTATAATAAATGTTTTTATCTGTTTTGTTAATTGAGATATTTCTTTATGAGTTGTTATTCAAACAAATAGTAGCATTGGATATATGCTTCGAATTTGTTAATTTTTTAAAGGAAGTTCAATGAACATTGATTCTTTTGAAACAACACATACACACATAAATAACATCTGCATTCAACACTTAAAGGTATATACAAATATTCTACAGGCATACATACAATAAATCTAACAGGAGTGAGAAATTAGTCAGAGACAGGAATCAAACTTAGGACCACAATGTACTAGACTGTTGCCTTTCCACTGTTAGTCAAAAATTGCATACCCAGGTATCGACCTGAGAAGCTCAGTGGTAGAGCAACAGCTGAGTATGCTGTGGTCATAGATTCGATTCCTGGCTCTGACTAATTTTCCACTCCAGTTGGGGTTATTGTATTTATTGTATGTACGACTGTAGAATATTTGTATATACCTTTAACTGTTGAGTGCACAAGTTTTTTTTAAGGTTGTTTTTAAATTTATATTGTCAGTAAAGTTTTGTTAATAGAAGAATTGGTAAATGAAGAATGGAAACTTTACCTGCAATGCCTCTTCATACAGCTCAGGTGATGCTTCTTGGAGAGCATCTAAGGCATTTTCTTGTGCATTTACAATTCGCTGAAGAGCACAT
Source organism: Maratus speculifer (assembly GCA_964019185.1). Taxonomy (NCBI): domain Eukaryota; kingdom Metazoa; phylum Arthropoda; class Arachnida; order Araneae; family Salticidae; genus Maratus; species Maratus speculifer. The sequence goes on along the minus strand of OZ025290.1, from coordinate 441,248,990 downwards.
ATTTCTGCTACATGCTCCCTTCTCTTATATATTGCCCACTCGTGCTTCAACTGAATCCTTTCAATCATTTCTGCTTCAGTTAGAATTGTTTCAGGTCGCTTTAAATCACTGCAAAAATATAAATAAATAAACATACATTGAAATTCAAAAGGAAAAATTTGTAATTTCATAAAAAAAAGGGATTATTATAACATGAAAAAATAATTTTGTTATTTTACATACAATCTGATAATTCGAGGAAAGAAAACAATTTGGAGTATAAGGTGCTTTTTTTTCTCTTTGTACAAAGTGAGTACAGTATATTTTTAAAATATTTTTAACTTGAGAAAAAAAGGGCTGGATTATTTAACAATAATCAACAAAAATTAATATTTTTTAATTATCGTAGTAACAATATCCAAACTCTGATACTAAGAATGTATCCCAGTTCTGACTGATACATCTCAAGAACATTTTTTTTAACCACACTTACATTTTATACACTGAAAAAAAAAAAAGGTCACCAAATATTTAGTGCTAACATCTCAATATCTTTTTTGTCTATTGTATCATTTCTATGATCCAATCCCTGTTTCATTCAATCCACAACATCCCCCTGCAGTGATTATCTCTGTCTGTCATTAATGTTCCAATATATCCCAATACAATATTCACACTTTTTACTTACCCATCATACGTAGTATAGGGTAAGTCTTGCAATCGTTTTGAAAATCGAAAAAAAATTTTGATGGATTTACGCGTTTCAGATAGTGGAGATTCCGAAAAACATATATTTAGAAAAAAAAAAAAAACTGCCGTCCGTCTGTCTGTCTGTCTGTAAACGCTCTATCTCCCAAACAAATTGAGATAGAGACTTGAAATTTTGTCTGTAGTTAGTATGTTAGAATGGGACGAACCCTATTTAATATCAGCAACCTCGATTATCTGGAACTATTTTTTTCGGACTCTCGAAAAATTCGTTTTGATGAAAGGTATATAAAAATTTTCGAATTTTTTTGTTCTAAGGAGTGGACGTAAAAGGCAATAAAATAACACATATTTTGCATATAGAACGAAGTCGATCGGATTACGAGTTGCCGAGATATTTGTAATCTTGTTTTCCACATTCTTCGATTTTTCGTGACCCTGTATTTCATTCAAATTTAAATTCAGAGGTATATTTTAATTGGAAATGAGACGCGTAATCTGACGCAGTTAATTGTTAGTTAATAGAGTTATTATTTTTGGAGTTATAAGGATGTTTCTTTTACGCAGTTCGGTACTACTTGAGTAGTTTGGCATTTATATAATTTGTCGAAATTAGTACATCAGCAGTTCTTTAATATAGCATTACTATGTATATTAACAATATTTAAATTGTGTTTATGAATTGCAATGCATTGTATAAATAGTTTCACATGTTTTATTTTCATATACATAACCATGATGGGTAAGTATTACGGTGGCCCTCAATTGACTAGTTTGTTTTAGCTGCAAATTTCAGAGTTCATTTGTTAATGAATAACGAATGCTGTTATTGCCTGTGTTTTAATTCTGCTGCTATTGGTCTAGACATAATGCAATATATGAAGATATGGATATAATGCATTAACATGAATTAAAATACATATTGATTATTTTGCAATTCACAGTATTACTTATACCTTTGCAGCTGAAAAAGCTCAGCTCTAGAGCAACCAATTAGAGCCTGCTAATGGTAATGTTTCTCTCTTTTTTTTTTTTTAGGTTACACTGACAAAGTTTTTCTGTTTGTTCATTGGTTCTTTTTGAACTTGTTCATTGGTTGTCCTTGAGCTTAACTTCCAAGCAACTAGCATCTACACTATGTTGATTGAACATTTATATTATATTTATCTTTTTTGTAACATTATCGATAAAGTGAAGGTTTCCAGAATGATATTATTATATCCTGTCATGCTATTTTTAAAGAAAAATATAATACAAGTAATGGTATAAGTGGAAATAGCTATCAAAGCCTTTTCTAAAATATTTCTATTTTGTATAAATATCTATATATTTAAAAAGATGCTGTATGAGCATATAAATATAAAACATTGACTCATTGCTTTTACATCTGTTGGTACATAAATTGCTGCTACCTACCATACCGTTTATCTTCCAAAATTTAACTTTTTGCTATTCCCACACACTTTAAAATAATTATTGCAACATATCACTGATATTAATATTAATTCATTGATGTATTGTGATATTTAATTTTTGATATCGACTAGCTCTAATATGCATACTATTCTGCTTAGATTTTTAGTTAAATTTGTAAACAGAAAAGTTACATACATTTTGTTGCTGTAAAAGTAAACAATTAAAATGTCTTAATAATAACAATCTCATTTAAATTATTATCCAAACATCAGAAGACTTATGGAATTGCCAAAATACAAGATTAATGAATAACTCATCATTGAGAGCAATTTAAAAGGGTAAGAAGGTTATAATAGAAATTAAAGTTTAAAATGATGCATTAAATCTGCATATTTTGGAACCAGAAATTTTGTAGGTTGTCATTTTATAAAATAATTTTACAATAAAAAATATTTATTTAAAAAGGTGTCTCTGGTTTTAAAGGGGAAAAATATTTATCAGAATAAAGTAATTTGTGAATTCCACATGTAAATAACACTTTAATCCCACTAGATTTGATATGTCCAAATTTGACCTATGGATATTTAAATGCATATTCAAAATAAAAAATGTACAAGAATGACTATTATATTATTATACGCATAGATCTAATAGTTATATCACATGGAAAGCGATAACAATGAACATTTTACAAAGCATGTTTGTTCAGTTTGTTGCGTGTTGGGTAAACAGGTTTTTCAAACTTTTCTCGGGGTTGTTTAATTTCTCGCTCTGCTCCTATTGATCAATTGATCAGCGCTGAAAGAATGGTTAACATTTTCTGTGCAATGCAAAAAATGTTCGATAAACAAGAATAGTAAGCAGAATTCTCGCCTTCAACAGGGTCACACAACTTTTGCTGACGGAAATGTCATGTTGGGGAAAATACTTGTTAAATGCGTTTCATGTGATACAGCTATTAGTGACATCACTAGACTAACTAAAATTAACCTACACAGCACATAAACAATTTTTTTGCACTTTCTGAAAAACAAAGTTTTGTTAGTTATGGCACTCTAGAAGGAAGGATGCAATATGTTAATAAGTTAAACCACTGGGTAGGATTCTAAAGATAATTAAGGGTTGAACTTTTAATTTCAAATAAGCAGTATACTCTTTAATTCATTACAAATTATATTTAAACATTCAATTCTCTAAAAATATCCATTTTGTCTCTCATAATGCATACGAGTATAAAGAATTAAAACAGAAAAACTTCTCACTTGCGTGAAAATTTCATATCATTAGTGACAAATTAGTAAAAAATATTGAGACTGATGAAAATATTTTTTGTTTTACTATAAAAGGAATGTGGAAGAACTAATATAATTTTAAAGTCAATTCTTTGCAGACCTGGCGAAACTATAAAATAGTTTTTGAGTTACATTAAAATTGACAAATGAAAAAAAGATAGAGACAAACTATTAACAAAACCTTTTGAGATGTGCTGCAGTCAATCAGATGCAAATATCAATATCAATACAACCCAAATTATTTATAAGATGCAGTTTTCTCTTTATCTTTTAATTGTACTATATTGCATCATATCCCCTATGATTATGCCATTAACAGAATATTTTCATTTTACATATTCACTTGTTTATCCTGTATTCTTTATTTATAATTTCATTTTTTATTACATAGTTGTACTGGAATTGTTTAATATTTAGATAGTGAATATAAGCTCAGTAAAATGTATAAAAATTTCAAGTAAGATTGGTATAATATATATATTTCCTTACATATCAAATAATACCCAGTTATTCAATCATTATGCCTGCCAGTTTTCTGAACATATGCATTCGAGAAGACATAATATTTTGTTTGCATAGCAATATTTTCAAAAACACACCCACACACACATAATACACATAACCATTATATAATACTACATCAACATCTACAATGAATAAATATATATATACTGTAAAAGCAATTTACAATACAAAAAATATCACTAGTAAAACAACTGTACATAAGCAATCATTTGCTATGTTGCAGCAACAATTACTTATTTAAAATTACTCAATAAAATATCAAAAATAATTTATGTATAGTATAAATTTTGAAACATCAATTTTTATACAGTCAAATGATTAATAAATAATTTCTATACTTATATGTTAATGAGATAAAAATTTAAATAGTAAAAAAAAATATGTGCTATACAATATCTGTAGTACATTAAAAAACAATATTTAGCTTCAATTAAAAAGGGGAAGAACATTTCAAAGCCTGTGAAATAGCTAAGTATTTTCCTAACCAAAAATAAACAAAAGACTGCAATTATCAAAATATATACACTTTTTTAACTTTACATGAAAGATATGTAAGCAGAATATAGAAATAAATAATTAAATTTCATAAACATACAAACAGTAGATCATATATATATATATATATATATATATATATATATATATATATATATATATATATATATATATATATATATATATATATATATATATATATATATATATATATATATATATATATGTGTGTGTGTGTGTGGGGGGGGGCTGTTTAACAGCCTCTGCATATTAATCAGGAGAAAACCCTTTAATTGCCTTTAAGGAAGACTTAAAGGAATTGATTGGAAGCAGGAACTTAATGTCCAATCTGCACCTTCCATCGGTACAGCCTGTTAGTACTCTTGCCTAGTGCAAAGGGGACGAAGGCGAATGGGCTTCCTCTAATCTGCTGGGCCTAGCATGGAAAAATTTGGCCACAACTCCCCCCCCCCTTTTTTTTTACCATGAATTCACAAAATAAATCACACCCTCAATTCCCGGCAGTCTGCATGTTCCTGGTTATGGTACAGAAAGATATGAGACAGAGGGTGCTAAGAATCACTGAACTCGGCTTGGCTACCATTAATTGATGACCTTGGGCTACATATAACAAACAATCCCTCTTTTCTGAAAACTCATTACAGGAACTTTAAGAAGAATTAGAAAGAATCAACAAGGACATTCTAAGATTATGTGAAGTAAGAAGAAAAGATTGATCTTATATGATCAAATATGTATTATACAACAGAGACATAGAAGATGCAAAAACAAGAGGTGTAAGGCTTCTGATTCATAAAAGGTGGAAGAATTACATCATAGAATATGATAGTGTATCAGATAGAGTTTTAAGATAAGTAATACAAGTGTCTGGAAGATACAAGCTGCAGATTATTCAAGTTTATGCACCAACAATAAGCTGTACTGATAAAGAAATTGAGGATTTCTATGAAGAAGTATCTTCAATGCATCAAAAGGGAAATTGCTACATAAAATTAATAATGGGAGACTGGAATGCTAGAATTGGGGAGAAAAAGAAAGGTGAATTATCAGTAGGAATCATGGATATGGGTTGTGTAATGTGAACAGATGTATATCATGAACTCATTTTTCAAGAAAAAGCCAAAAAGAAAATGTACATGGCATTGTGCAAATGGTTTAGCAAATGGTTAAGTCAATTTCGCTGAAAGTGAAATTGACTACATCTTGACCAACAAAAAGTATCTTATTCAGGACTGCAGCATTCTCAATAATTTTAATACAGGAAGCGATCACAGGTTAGTTAGATGCAAACTGTTGTAAAATACTAAAGTGGAAAGAATGAAACTTTTGCTATGCTCAAAGAAATCAATTGATGTTATAAATTACCAGAAACATGAAGAATTTCATTTGAAACTTAAAAACTATTTCCTTCCAAATACTTCAATCAACTTTAGATGAAGAGCAAGATGTTACAATAGTGAACAAGAAACTAACCAATACTCTACAAGAAATTGCAAAGAAGATAACTGGTGATGCACAAGTAAAACAGACAAAGAAAATAACAGAAGAAACAAGAAGATAGGTGAAAAAATGCAGAGAATTTAAAATGATGAAAAATGATCCAAAAATCAAGAGTTCAAGATGCTGAATTATGCAAAATGGTAAGAAAATGTGTTTACAAAAGATATCAGAAAATTTAACTGTGATCTTGTCAAGAAAGTTCTAGAAGATAACAAAAGTTTAAAATCAGCTAAGCGCAAACTATGTGTTGGAAGAAAAGATATTTCTGTACTGAAGAGTGCAAATGGAACAATCATCAGAATCAATAATGAAATAGTACACATTGTTGAAGAATTCCATAATGATCTATATAAATGTAAAGATCAAAGGGAAATCAATCTATGCAGTCAACAAGAAAACTTAACTGAAACTGAAGAGATAATCTCAGTTATGACAGATGAAGTTTTACAAGCCGTATTTATGAAAAGAGGTAACTGTCCTGGGGAAGATGGAATTACAACTGTCCTTATCAAAAAAGCAGGAGAAGAATTTGCAAAAGGGCTATCCTTACTGTTTTCCAAATGTCTCGAGAAATCAAGATAAACCAGAAGATTGGAATTATGCTATGATGGTGCTACTTTATAAGAAAAGAAAGAAGGAAAAGATTAAAAACTACCGTCTGATCAACTTACAATCAATGATTTATAAAATTTTCAAAAATGAATTTTTGTAACATTAATTCTTACCTTTTTTCAACAATTAAAATTTAGATTTAAACATGACCTCCATTAAGGTCCTTTTAGAGGACCAATTTTTATTGGAACGAAACATGACCACTTTAGGAAGGTTTTACTAAAATTGAAAAATTTCTTGGAAATTTTTCATTTTTGCCCGAAAATAGGAAGATTGCAGAAATTCAGTTCCAGTTTTAAAAACCTGTTTCAATCAATTCTTACATATTACATCTTTGAAATGCTCAATAAACTTCTTGGGCTATATTTTCTTCAGAGTGTCATACACACTGGATTGTTTAATATTTCATGAAAAGGGGGTGAGTGAAATTATTCTAGTGCAGTGGGATGGAGAACATTGTATGGACTAAAGAAGGTGCACAGAATGGAAAAGTGATTTTAAAATTTCTAGAGGACAGTGCTTAGTAAAAAAAAAAAAAAATTCAAGTTCATGCAGTAAAAAAACAAGTAAACATCATAAAACAAGTAAAAAGAAAAAAAAAATACTTTGAAACTTATAGAAATATTTTGAAAGCTAAAGAGAAAATTTCTTTGAATACAATGAGAAAAAAATCATTAAATAGAGTAAATATCAGGCTTAGAAATTGGGAATTTTAAGAAAGACATCAAATGATGCCTAGAACTTTTTCCCTAGGTGTTAAACAGCATTTCATGGGTGCAATTTTCTGTTGCATCATATTTTCTCACTTTTTTTTTTTTTTTGCAAATATGTTAAGAATAATATTGTTTCTATGTGCATAGGTTCAGGCAGGAGGGTGTATATATTAAATATTATATATTTGTCTTAATTACTGAATCAAAATAAAAACTGGCTTTTTATAAAACTGTAAAACCTGATTAAACTAGAATATATGGATTCTAGAAAAATATTTAATTAATTCTTCTTACGAAGCTACAAAATATGAAAATACAAACAAACAATACAAAAAATTGAAATCATAATATTTAGTTTTTAAAATCAGGCATCTTAACTTGACCATGCATTACACTAGGATACCATAAATTAAATACCTTTTAAGCATTAAATCGTCCAATTAAAGATCCATCTAATTTTTTAAAGGTGGTTTTAAGGTCAATGTTATCAGACACTGATTAATGTGAAGACAGCTTAGATTTGATTGACAGGTGCATGGGAGTTTTAAAAAATCATGCTTTCGAACAAAGTGTGCAAGAGTTTTAGTGACATGTGGCTCTCTGTGGTTCTAGGTCAATTTTATCAGTTATTGGTTAAAGTAAAGTCAGCTTAAAGGTAATTGACAAATGAAAGGATTGTTTTAAACATATACTACTGTCCAATATTTTATGGAAAATAGATTTTTTAAGTGGGTGTGGCGGAGAGAGAAATTTAAGCTAAAGTTGGAATAAGAGTATTTGATTTTGTTTTTTTGTTTTTGTTTTTTTAAGTTAAAAAAAGTTAGGTAGCAAATTTGACAACTAGGTATAGTTTTGTCGTTATCAAATACAATAATTTAGTTGCATTTGGTGACTAACGACTGCTAATTTCTAACCCTATTTAGTGCAGTTCACTGCTTGGAGATTATTTTACAAGAAAATTTGTAAAATATTTTGTTTCTAATGAAAAGTTTATGAAATATAGAAATTTGCAAAACAGAGATCCAACTGTAGTTATATTCAGAGTTTCCCCCAGGAGAAGGGCGCACAGGCCTTTGGAGAAACGTCCACCGGTAAATGTTAGCAGAAGGTTTTTTCTTATTTAAATTCTTAAAGATACAGAATTAATGCCAAAAATAAGGGGAACATTTCTTTTCAAAAATTTACTGGTGGAAGATCAAAAATTTACTGGTCGAAGGCCTGTGCGCCCTTGTCCTGGGGGAAACACTGTTATATTTATGAATCAAATGACTTAAACCAAAATACAAATCACATTTTTTTTTTTAACTTTTCTATTAGAACAAGTTTAAAATTAATCAAAATCTAACAAAAATGTGATCCAACAAGGCAGCAACTGACACTCTTGGTCATAATATATATAGATTTTTTTTTTACGTTATTATGCACTATTATATGACTTTTAGAAGCTTTGGAGATAAAAATCCTACTAAATTCCAATAATCAATATTAGGAATACAATAGGTAAATGATGAATTTGGGCAAGTAAGCCAGATAATTGGTAACAACCTGATATTATGATCTGGCAGTATATTCAGCTTGAAATTATAAGGCCAAACTATACTTTATTGCTTATTTATTATTAAAATTTACATACATAAAGCCGACAGTTTAATACTGCAAAATACAAAGCATTAGTTTATTATAGTAAGTTAATTTACTTATTCAACAGACACAGTTAAAAAGGCAAAAGTGGAAGGGTTGATTCAATAAAGAAGAATATTTGTGATTCATATGACGCATATTATGAGCAAGTATGAACAAGTTTTCTGTACTCAGAATACAAAACTTGTTTTTATAAGTTAAAATAACAGACACAAAGATGCTATGGAAAAAATTGTTAAAGATATTAAATAAATCATTTAAAATAAAAATAAAACTTATTATATTGTAAATATATAGAAAAAGAACATTATACCTATCTCTATAAATTTTCCTAGGAACTTCTAATTCTGAAATTGGCTTATACTTTTTAGCAACTTTTTCTAATCTTCTTATATCTCTTTGCATTCTCCGAATCTTTTTCTCAGCTCTTTCTTTTAAAATAGTGGGATCTATTCTTTTTTTCTTTTTCAGTGGCTCAGCACTAAAATACAAAATTATCATAAATATACATACATAAATAATAAAACAACACATATAATGAAACTCACAATTACTTTCTTCTGGATTAATGCACTCTAAATATAAGCTGGATATGTAGAAATCATGATAATTGGAGCAATCAACAAAAAATTACTTTTGTTTGGAAGGGAAGAAAAAAAAAAGGAACTAGTTTAAAGTCAAAAATAATTTTTGCTACAAATTTCAAATATACATGATAATACTTTCATATATTGCCCCTTTCTGGCACATTTTAATTCCAAACTTGCAAACGGCACCAATAATATTTTAGCAAAATTTTGCTTTTACAATAAAACCTATTAAGGATTTCAAAGTATCTAAAAAATTTGTTTGTGAATTCCGGTGTCAATTGATAATTTCTCTTTTAGTAATAGATTTTGCCCATGCTGGAAAGAGTTAATATGTACTATTTGAACCTATACAACATAGTTACTTGTTTCACTAAAGAGGGAAAATCCTGACCATTTTTCTTATTTATGCAACTAAAATACTGTTAAGAAATTTAAAATTTCAATTGAATGTATACTTATTCATTTCACTCATATCTGCAGAATGTAAGGGAGTTAATTTTTTGGCAGAACCCCAATACAATAGCAGGTGACTTTAAAAACTCACTTGTTTTGCTCTAATTGCCAGAGGCAGCCATATAAGTTCTGAGTGCTTCCATAAGGTTGCCATGCTTTATTTGAATGTATAAATACAAATTATGAATAAGATGGTAAAGATTAGTATTAGTTCAGCTGTTTGAACACAATCTAGACTGGGAGGCAGCAGCACAGACAATCACCTTATCGAGACCACGGATGAAAATCTAAGATTATTGAAATCTTGATTTGCATATTAAACTGCAATCAGTCTGCCAATTTCTATCTTGGTGGAAAACACCTAAAACCTGATTTTTAGTGGTTGACTTATATGCTTATCATTATGTTTTCCTGCTCCCAATCCTCCATGCTTTCATACATTTGGGTGCAGGAAAGTGCAATGATTAACCAATGAGACAACCGCTAAAATTGAGTTGTTTGGTGTTTTTCACCAAAATATGACTTTGCAGACCAATTGTGTATTAATATGCAAATCAGAGGTTAACTAATCCTAGATTTTCATCTATGAACTTGATGAGGTGATTGTCTGTGCTGCCACCTCCAGTCTAATAGTAATATATGGGGGTATACACCATATACCCTCTGGATTATTTTAAGAAGCTTTGTATATCCTCTGTTTTTCAAATAAAGCATTAGCATATGCCCTATCTATGAATATTCATGACTTCAGCGTATACCTTCTGCTTTACCCTATAATCTCTGACATTTTTAAGACTACAACACTGAATACGCATGAATGAAATTTCAAATCAGCTATCTAATTATTTCGCAGCTGCTTAGCAATAATTGCAGTCACACCAAAGTCTCATACATTTGGAAATTATCCCTGTTATGCCTGAAATTTCTCTAGTACTGAGTCATTTTAATCCATCTGATTTTCATGAGTAAGTAAGAAATAAATATGATGGCTAAAGGACTGTTTTTATGTGACTAAGAATCTCATGAACTAGAATTTAAAGGTGAAAATAAGCAATTGCTAGTTGCCATTCGGTGATTAATCTTGAAAAGTTAGAGATAAAATAAGAAAAAGAACCAGTCAAATGTAGAATTTCCTGTTTTTATTTAGTGGATAACATACCTATTTTATTATTGTCAGATCTTAATTCTAGACCAATATGTATTTTTAAAAAGGTACTTACACAGTCAGCTACTTAATCATATTGTGTATAACTTTGCTGCTAACATTTTAAAAATTTTTAAACAGAGTGGGAAATTAGCATCACAAATTTATTCAAAACAATATAAGCTATAATTTTTTTTATTTAGTACATAAGTTACTTATTTACGGCAATTTAATTAATTATTAATAAACATTCAGTGAGCTAAATATGATTAGTGGCTAATAAAGAAATCATTCTCACCAGTCAGTAACTGGCTATTAATAAATATTAACCTACTGGTCAGTAGCTACTAAGCAAAATCCATTATTTTCATCTACATAAAAATTAACAATGTGTTCTGCTTTACAGTATGTCCAGTTACAATCTTCTAAAAAACAAGTGACTTCATCTTTTTTCGAAAAGTAGATTAGAGAAATACAGTATTCTAAAATGGCAGAAATATTAACCTCAAATTATCCATATGTAAGCTTCAAAAATTACATTAACCACTTAACCGGCGAAGGGTATGGGGAAATAGTGCTTTTACCCCCGACTTATCTCGGGGCAGACGGTTAAGTGGTTAAGAAAATTATATTTTTACGAATGAAAACATTACACACTAATAAGTTTTTTGATGTTTGTTTTATTATCAAAATGATTTTTCTTTTTTTTTTTTTTTTTTTTCTTGAACTGATGCAGATATTTGACAATCCAGACTGAAGTTAGGATAATTGGGGCTTTAATGTGCATGTAAAAATAAAGAAACAATAATAGATACATACATATATCAACAATAATAATTACCTTAGTACAGGAGTTCCATGGAAATGCGAAGTATGCCATTTAATTGGCAAATGTGGGTTATGTGATCTGAATACTTGTTTACCTAGATAAAAACTAAAAAAAAATCTTATTAATATAAATAAACATAAAACATTTTTAAAAAATGATTAAATAACAAGTTAAATAAATATAGCAATAAAAAGGTTGAAAGCCATTTATAATTTTTTAAAAGACTATTTTTAAATAAATCATCATGTTTCTTTTTTAAATTGATAATAAAATAAGCTTCTGAATTACATACACAAATACAATATCTGTCAAATAACAAAATAAAAGAAACATGAAACTAGTAAAATTCACAAAACATTTTCAGATGAAAAGCGTTAACAAAACAGATTATTAATTTCTCATTAAAAAAAGCAACTTGCATGTGTGTGGATTCAGCAGTGCAGAAAATGTTTTTTACTACCTCAGGAATGGTTACTTGGAATTCTTTAAATCAAAAATTCTTTCAAAATTTCGAGAAAGTTAAAACTTTTCAGAAGTTTTATCCAGACAGGAAAACAACAACTTTTATTTAGAAAGTTGATACTTTTTGCTCTGGATTTTCTTAACTAGCTAAATGTTTATTTTGAAAGCATGGGTGCAAGTTTGAAATTTTGCCAGGACTGAAAATATTTTGAATCACTCCCCCCCCCCCCCCCCCCCCACACACACACACACATTTTTTTTATTTTTTTAATTCATGTTTTTTTCCATCAACCTTTGAAAAAATTCACTTTTTCCCACAATCTTTTGACAGAAATCGCGCCTATTTAGCGATTCTTTGACAAAAATCGCGTCTCTATCGCGATCCTATGACCAAAAGAACTCGTTTTTTGTGATCCTTTGACGAAAATTCGTGACTTTCCGCGATCCTTTTACAAAAATTCGCGACTTTTTCGCGATCTTTTGACAAAAATTCACAACTTTTTCGCGATCCTTAGACAAAAATTCGCGTCTTTTGACAAAACTCGCGTCTTTTCTTTGCTCTTTTGACAAAAAATCGCGTTTTCTCCGCAATTCTGAAAAAAAAAATAACGTTTTTTCCGCTATAATTTCACGAAAATCGCGTATTTTTCGCGATTCTTTGAAAGAGACTGCGTCATTTTCGCGATCCTTCGACAGGAATCGCGTTTATTTTGCTATTCTTTGACGAAAAACGCATCTTTTTTGCGATCTTTTGACAGAAATAGTGATTTTTCTGCGATCTTTTGGCAAAAATCCCGTATTATCAGCAATCTTAAAAAAAAAAAATCGTGTCTTTTTTCGCGATCTGTTGACGAAAAACGTCTTTTCTTCGATCTTTTGACAAAAATCGCGTCTTTTCCGCGATTCCTCGACAGAGACAGCATCATTTTCGCGATTCTACTATGGAAATGTTTTTCTTGAGATACGTCGACAAGAATCGCTTTATTTCGCAATTTTTTTTTACGAAAAATGCGTTTTTTTACGATGTTTTAAACGAAATAGCGCTGTTTTCTGTGATTTTTTTGACAGAAATAACGTTTTTTTCCGCGATCATTTGACAAAAATCACTTTTATTCATAATCTTTTGACGAAAAATCGTGTCTTTTTCCACGATCTTTTGGAGAAAAACGCGTCATTTTCGCAAACATTTTTCGTCGTCGGAGATTTTTCCGTCCCGCTTCCGTGCTTGGGAACTTTTAAAAGACGGAATTCCATCTGTGGACGGAAAACTTGCACCCATGATTGGATCTAATAAGTTTCTGGTGCATATAGCCCAACAGGTGGCGCTGTTATACTGCCTTTTTCACGATATCCCCAACAGCCATACCTCAAGAACTGATGGACGGATTTTCATAAAATTATTAATTTCGTTAGTTCTTGATATAATTCTCAGATAATGCAATAATCCTTCTCTTCTAAACCAGCACCGAATACTGATGTCCTAGAAAACCCAGAACAGAGTATCGAGCTAGTATCAGATGACGCGCATATATATCATCATTGAAAAAAAAAAAATCTAAATCTTAAATAATAAGTAAAAAAATAAATATGTTTCATTTTTTGATTAGTAATGCTGAGTAAGTGACTAAGAGAACAAACAATAGTATTAATAATTTTTTTTTCCTTCTAAATCTCAATTTTCATTTAGTAAAAAAACCCATTTCCGAAATTTCAAATGAATTTATTGAATTTACATACTGTCAACCAGTTCTCAGATAATGCAATAAACCTTTCAAACCAGCATCGAATACTGATGTCCTAGAAAATCCAGAAAACAGAGTACCGAACTAGTATCAGATGACGCGCATGTATATCATCATTGAAAGAAAAACATCTAAATCTTAAATAATAAGTAAAAAAATAAATATGTTTGATTTTTTCACGCGTCTCTATCGCGATATTTTGACCAAAAATTGCGTTTTTTGCAATCCTTTGACAAAAATTCGAGACTTTTTCGCGATCTTTTGAAGAAAATTCGCGATTATTTCGCGATCTTTTGAAGAAAATTCGCGCTTTTTTCGAGATTCTTTGACAAAAAATCGCGACTTTTTTGCGATCCTGCGGACAAAAAATCGTGTTTTCCCGCAATTTTGAAAAAATAGCGTTTTTTCCACTATCATTTTAAGAAAATCGCATCTTTTTCGCGATTCTTTGAAAGAGACTGCGTCATTTTCGCGATCCTTCGACAGAAATCGCGTTTTTTTTTCTATTCTTTGACAAAAAACGCGTCTTTTTTTAGACCTTTAGTCAGAAAAAGTGATTTTTTTCCGCGATCTTTTGACATAAATCACGTATTATCAGCAATCTTTTGAAAAAAATCGCGTCTTTTTTCACGATCTTTTCGACGAAAAACAGATTTTCTTCGATCTTTTGACAAAAATCGCAGTTTCTCTGCAATTCTGATAGAAATAGCGCTTTTTCCACGATCATTTGAGGAAAATCGCGTCTTTTCTGCTATTCTTTGATGGAAATAATGTTTTTCTAGAAATCCGTCGACAGCAATCACGTTTATTCCGCAATTTTTTGACAAAAAATGCGTCCTTTTGAATTAAATAGCGCTTTTATCTGCGATCTTTTGATAGAAATAACGCCCTTTTCTGCTGTCATTTGACAAAAATCACGTTTTATTAAAATCTTATCGTGTCTTTTTTAACGATCTTTTGGCAAAAAACGCATCATTTTCCCGATCGTTTTTCATCGTCGGAGATTTTTTCCGTCCCGCTTCCGTCCTCAGGAATTTTTAAAAGACGGAAATCCGTCCTGTGGACGGAGAACTTGCACCCATGTTTGAAAGGAAGGGGGAAATAAACATTTTATGTAGGAATAATTATAGTTATTGAAAAAAAGTAAAACAATATATATATTTTTTAGTGTATGGAGATGAGTGTTAGATGATTTTTTTAACAGAAGAAACCTGCCGACAAAAGATTTAACTACCATAACTATTCTGTAGTAAAGACATTTATCAGAAATTCCTTATAAGCAGATTCCTTATACATTGATTTTTTTTTTTTTTTTTTTTTTTTTCTCAAATGTTATGTGACATATATCACACTTTTTGGGACATTCAGCCTTAAGGGGACTCTACGATTCATATGGCAAAAAAGGATGAAAATATAGATTTTCACATTTGTTGCTTAAATTATATTTTATCACCCCCTAGTACCTACATTCTAACAAAGTTTCATAAAGAATCAGAGTAATATAAATTGAGTTTAAAGCAGGGTTGTTTGGTTTAAACTAAAGATGAAAATAAGCACTCGCCAGTCGTCACTCGACGACTAAATGTGAAGAACTGGCAACTAAAAATGTGGAAAACCGGCCAAATGAAGGATTCTCCAAAAGATGTTTTGTGAATAGAATCGTGGAAAAATACCTGTGAATTTCAACAAAAAAAAATTTTTAAAAAAACCCCCCTAATTTCGAAAAAAGATCGCGGAAAAACATGAATTTTGTGTAAGTATCGCGAAAAGACATCGTCTAGTCTAAGGATCGCAAAAAGAACGCAAATATCGTCAAAGAATTGCTAATATCATCAGAGAATCGCGAAAGAACCGTAAATATAATTAGAGAATTGCAAAAAAAAAGCAATTATTATAAAACCCCCCTGCGTATTTTGTCAAAAAAATCAATAAAAACAAACGCGTTTTTTGTCAAAAAGGTAACACCGAATGGAAAAAATGCAAATCTTATCAAAGAAACATGTAAAAATGTGAATACCGTAAAAAAATCGCAATAAAAATGTGAATACCATCAAAAAATTACGTTAACAAACGTGAACACCGTCAAAAATTCACAATAATGAACACGATTTTCGTCAAAAAATGTTAAAACGAACACAAAAAAAGCAAATAACATCAAAAAATCATGATAACAAACGAATACCGTCAAAAAATCACGATAACGAACGAGAATTACCTTAAAAAAATCGCGATAACGAATGTGAATACCGTCAAAAAATTGCGATAACGAACGAGAATTACCTTAAAAAAATTGCAATAACGAATGCAAATACTGTCAAAAAATTGTGATAACAAACGCGAATACCGTCCAAAAAGTTGCGATAACGATTGCCAATACCGTTAAAAAGTCATGATAACAAATGCGATTTTCGTTAAAAAGTCACAAAAACAACTGCATATTTTATCAAAAGATCGCAAAAAAAAAAAAAAAAAAAAAAAAAAAAAAAAAAAAAAAAAACACGCACATTGTGTCAAAGAATTGTGGAAAAAACTTATATTAGTTTCATGAGAGGCCCCCTCTTATTTTTTTTTAGAAAATTTGTTGTGAATTTCAGGTTTTTTTTTTTTTTTTTTTGAAATCAAACCTGCTAGTTGGTGGATAAACATTTTTTTTTTGGAGGGGTTATATCTTAATTCTATACAAATAATTACAAAAAAGAGGGAGTTTATTTATGCCGTTAGCTATACAAGTACCTAAGTATAGTTGGACTTGTGTAGCTAACTACATATGCATGTTACATATAACTTTGCTGTTAATTTAAAATAGATTTGAAATTACTATCTCAAATTTATTTCAAACAATATAAATTAAAATATTTTTAACTAGTTCATGTATTACTTATTTAGTCTAAGCTTGTATATACCTTGTAGTTAAATATTCAGTAACATAAATGTACTTACTGGCTACTAAAGAAATTATTATCACTAGGCTATAACTAGCTACTAAAAAAAGACAATCTACCGGCCAGTGGTCACTGAGCAAAATTCCTTATGTTCATCCTTAGTTTAAACCAATGGTTTTAAAAAAAACCATGCTGTTTTTTTTGTTTAAACCAATGGTTAAAAAAAAAAAAAATCCAAGTTATGCAGAAGCGACAAGCAAAGCTGTAGAAAAATGATGAATAAATTAATAAATTTCTAAAATAACAAACATTTTTAATCAACCCAACTTTTCGTATAAGCTATAAATCTATGTGGCTACATACTACTAATTTTTCTATAATTAACCCTTTGCGGCACAAGGCAAATTCATTGCTTATGTGTTGAAATTAATGACTGACATCAGAATTTGAAAACAACTTTATTTGTAAATAGGAAAACCCTATATTTCACACTTTCAATAAACAGTAATTTTTTTAAACAAAATTCTGGTGCCAATGTGGCATTTGGGAATTAAAATTAAGTGGTATATCTATGAAACCACTGCGCCGCAAAGGGTTAATTGGTTAGAAAAAAAAACTAGTTAGCTTTTCTTTCCACCCCCCTCCTTTTTTTAAGGCTTATATAAAGCCATTAATTTTATATAGATATATAACCAGAAGTGCAGATTTGAGCTAAAAATGTACTTTTACTATTTAAATTGCTTGACTAGTTGAGATTTACTAAGGCTTTCATCATTCCTCAAAGCATCAAATATAACATATTCTTAAGTAATTATTTCCATTGATTTCTTTTTTTATTATGTATATGCTAATGCAGGGCTTGAAATTCAATTTTTCGAAGGAGGGGCGTCTCCCTACCAACATTTATAAATGGAGGGGAGTTTGGCTGTTTGGGAGGGAGAAATATGTTTAAAATCCGCCATTATTTTATGTGCTATTTAAAGAATTACCAGAATACAGACATAAAAAAATATCACTGAAGCAATTTTTATCAACAATTCAGAATAATTATGCGAAATGTGTAAAAAAATTTTTATATTGTCTAGTTTTTACTGGCGGTAAATTCCCTCCCGGTACTAATTATTTTTGTCACAGGTCTAATTATCATTTTAATAATAATTAATAAAACTTCAAATTAATTTAATAAATTTATAATTTATAATACTTGTTATAACCAATATTATTTTTCTGTATATTAAATGTGGAAGATACAAATTTAATCATAAAATAATACTTATTTGAGTGTAGAAAATAAGAAGCATCACTATTGTTTGCATTTCTTTAAAAGGGGCAAGTCAAATTCATCGAAAGCGACTTTCTTAAGGGTGTTCTTAAATCAAAAAGAGCAACTTTGTGACACATACTTTAATTTATTTTTGTTCGGAAATGCATGAAAATAGCAGGTGTTATTATTCAGGAACTGTCTAATTGCACTCAGTTTTCTGTTTTTTTTTTTTTTTTTTTTAAACACAATAGATTTTTCATAACAAGCCTTCAAAGTTGACACCTTTGAGCACATTTCCCAACGAAAGCAGAAAAACCGGTCGAAAAGCAGGAGAAAAACGGGTGATCAAGTGATCGAAATAGCTTAGAACTGGATAGGTAATTTAATTATTATAAAATGGAAAAATAAGTTCGATTCGAAATCGCTTCCATAGTCAGTAATTTCATATGTTTCTGTTAAAAAATGAATTTGTAAATGTGTCAAAACGTTTTGCGCTTGTTAAGTGAAGCAGTTAAGAACACCCTTAAAAAACGAATACTTTATTGAGTAAAGGGATACTTTTAGTTTAATGAATGGCTGCTTTCAGGAATTGCACTCACTCAGAAAGATTTGGAGCTGTCAGAAACTGATTTTAGAGCAGCAAAAAAAAAAAAAATAAATAAATAAAAAAAAATAAATTTAAAAAAAAAATATATATATATACAGACCTGTCCAACCTTTTACTAAGCAGGGGCGCACCTGAGCTTTTAGTAAGCAATGAAGGGCGCCATTATTAAAATGCCCCAAAACATGCAAGAAAATCCTCTTTTAATGTTATTAGCAATACATATAGGCCAATGCATAACGCATTAGAGACATAATGCTCTTAGATCTAAAACGCCATATTAAAAAAAAATGAAAATAACTAAATTGTAGTAAATTTCAAATAATACATTTTTCTGCGAGGGATTATCTCAAACATTTTTGATTGGAAGGAGACAGAAAATAAAATATCACCTATTATTAAAATAAACTGGTAATCAGATGTATTTGCAATAACTGACCCCTTTTTGCAGGTGTAAATTTGCCATTATAAAAAGTACAGAAACAAAGTCATCGGTGATTCCAAAGAGAAAGCCTGGAAGAGTTTTCATTCATGGAAATCCTTTCGCACAATTTTACAGATAAAAGAAAAATCATCAAAATTACATAAAGTTCAAGGGTCTGGGGGAGAAAAAGACAGCCTTTATCCTGTCCTAAAAAACAGCCAAATGCCAGTGAAACAAGGTCAATAACGATAACAAATGTACTGAACTTTTATGCATGAACAAGGTGGAAGATAGCTTTTTTTACATTTTACTTCTTAACATATTAAAAAAAAATGCCAACATTTATTAATCTCTACTGACATAATTTCCATAAAAAAGTCTAGTAACAGGAAACAATCAAAAGGGCGCCAAGAAAATTCGCAAAGGGCGCCATGGCGCCCGCGGGCGCCGCGTTGGACAGCCCTGTAATATATATATATATATATTGAAGCAGGAAAATAGCTCCCCGTAATATTATTTCTGGGGGGAGGAAGGGAAGAGAGGTTCCCTTTGACGAAAGTTGCATTTTTTCGCTATCTTTTGATGAAATCTGTCTTTTTCTACGATCTTTTCACGAAATCTGCCGTTTTTTTTCGGGATTTTTTGACGAAATTTGCTGTTTTCTCGTGAATTTTATGAGGAAATTTGCCGTTTTTTCGCGATCTTTTGATGAAATCTGATGTTTTATTGCAATTTTTTTGCGAAAATTGCCGTTTTTCGCGATAATTTCGGGAAATTTGTTGTTTATAGTGAATCTTTTGTCGAAATTTGTCGTTTTTCGCGATTTTTGGTCGAAATTTGACGTTTTTTCGTGAATTTTCTGAGGAAATTAGCCGTTTTTTCTCGATCTTTTAATAAAATCTGATGTTTTATCGCGATTTTTTTAAAGAAAATTGCCATTTTTCGTGATATTTTGGGGAAATTTGTCGTTTATAGTGAATCTTTTGTCGTTTTTCGCGATTTTCGGACGAAATTTGACGTTTTTTCGCGACCTTTTTGATAAAAACTGCCGTTTTACAGAATTCTGTCACGAAATTAGGCATTCTTTCGAGAATCTTTTGACGAAATTTGCCGGAAATTAGTCGTCTTTTCGCGATCTTTTAACAATATCTGCCGGTTTTTGCAAACTTTTACGAAATCACGCGTCTTGTGAATCGTGTAGCTGTTTCTTTTGTGTTTCATCTCCGGTCTTTTGCGTAATTTACGCGCAATAGCGCGTCCGCGGCATCACTGTTTCATAATTTTTGGAATTGAATGCGTTATTTTTTTTGTAGGGGGGGGGGGAATTCCGAACAGAATCACCTCTGTTTCGCCGCGGAAAATAGAATGAAACTCGTCAATCGATTGCAGGAAAAAAATTGCGAAATTTGTCAACCAGTTGCGGAAAAAATCGTGATTTTCAATGATTTTTCGCTGTAAAAAAACTCGCAAAATGTGTCGATTACTCGCACGAAAATATCATAAAATTCGCAAAACGGTTGTGGGAGTTGATCATAGTTTCAAAATGCAAAATTGTTTCGGCGGGAATCTCCCGTCCACGTTATTCTTTTGGGCGGGATTTCAAAATTTTGGGCGCGAATCCCGCCATCCCGCCCTGAAATTCAAGCCCTGTAATGAATAATTGGCAATGAGTTTTTTTGTTCTGTGTTTATTGGGTTTAATAAGCTTTTGTTTTTCTCGCATTCTCAAATTGGGATTAGAGATTTTGCATTATGATTTTATTCTGTTACCAGCTGGTTTGGCACAGTTTAAAGCAATTGGTTTTTTAGAACAAATCTAATATAATATTTCCTCATTTTTGTAATTTAAGTGTTTCAAATTATTGGATGTAAGTAATTTCTATTTTTAAGTCTTATCTCAGCAATCACCACATGAGACATTGTGAGTCTAGTCTAGGTCATGTTAATATGCATGTAGAATGCAAATTTTATGCATTGATGAACATATCTGAAGCTAAGAAGACACTTAAATATGTAAATTTAGCAAAGATAAAATAGATTAAAAATAGCAATATTTAGAAAAAAATGTTTTTTTCCTTTGAGAAATGCAGATGTACAGTTAATAACACAAAATGACCTTTAAGATTTCAGTCAAGCTCTAAAAGAAATTTTTTTTGATTTGGGGGGAGGGTATTTTTTAAGAAAAAAAAAGAAACTTGGATATAAAGTTGAATAAGAAGACATTGAAAAATTGGGTGCTAGTAATGCACCTGTTTGCATTTAACTAAATTATGCAATAAAATATATTTAAATCTTCAATTGCATAACCAAACTCATTACTTAAATCAGCCAAGAAAATTGGGGAGGAGAGGAAGGGGGGACAAGACAAGGTTTACTTGAGACATAACAGAACAAAAATTCGCATAAAATGCATAAAAAGATGTAATTTTTAGTTTAGACATTTAAAAGTACTAAGCGTTGTAATAAGTAATATAGCTTGTAGTCTGATGGTTGTTTAAATGCTTTAGTGAATGACAAAACAATATTTATAAAACTACTTTGTATTTTAAGATCAATGTTTGCAACAGTCTAAAAAGCTGTTAAATAGGTACTTTTGTTTATTTTACTGTTGCCTTCTCTCTTTTTTCTTTTAACCAGGTAGTTTCAGAGAAATGTCAAATAGCAACAATATACAATACTTCTTCAAATGTGTAAAGATTCTACAGCTAAATTCAAATCATTCCAAAAATTCTTTATAAAAAGCTTTACTTTCAATAAAAGATAATTCCTAGAGTCTTCTAACAGAACAATCAGACATCTCAAAATTATTTCAAAGAAATTATTTTGAATAGCCATGTGAAAATAATATATATAAAATTTTATATATGAAAATACATTGTATATTCCCTGTGGCAGAATTTTTTAACTGTGTCTGCGACAAGCCCCATTAACATCAAATTCTGTCTGCAACCGCAATGCAGTATTTTCTTCTAACTGCATATACACATTTACACAACATATGTTTAGGAAAAAGAAAAGACACTGAAAAATGAATATATCACAAATCAGGTATTCTACATATTTTATATGTAATATTCTTAACTACTTTTTAAATGCATATTTTTAAAAAAGTCCAAAAACCTAAATTTAATAAATCAGCATTAGAAAAATTGTCTAGCATATTTACTTACGACGAAATTCGCCGTTTTTTTCGGATTCTTTGACAAAATTTGCCATTTTTTCTCGATCTTTCGATGAAATTAGTTTTTTTTTTTTTTTTTTTTTTTTCTGCAGCCCATTGACGAAATTTTTCTTCTTCCTGCAATTCTTCTACAAAATTTGAATTTTTTTTTTTTTTTTTTTTTTTTTTTGTGATTCCCCGAAGAAATTAGTCTTTTTTTCAGCGATTCTTTGATGAAAACCGACATTTTTTCGCGGTCCTTGGACGGAATTCCCATTTATTTCACGATTCTTTGAAGAATTTACGTCTGTAAAAATTACGCGTCCCATGGGACGTCGTAAGAACTATTGTTTCCATCCCAACGCCAATTTTTCGCGTAATTTAAGCGCTATAGTGCATCCGCGGCATCGCTAATTGCTTTGGTGCGCGCGATCAGACAGGGGAAAGAGAATGTCGGAGGAAAACGAAAACTATTTCAATTTGGCGGCCACTATTTGTTCTCCCGTTTTTGTTTTTTGTGTATTTCGTCCGCCCCCCCCCCCCCCACAAAAAAGAAGGTAAAAAATTTTAATGCATATTTGCATTGATCTCAGGAATGATAAAATATAGCGCCGAAAAAGCGGGATTCTGCGGAAAAGTGGCATGTCTGCATATCAGAATTTCCTTGGGGTTTTTGTTTTTCGTGTATTTCGTCCGCCCCCCTCAAAAGAAGGTAAAAAAATTTAATGCATATTTGCATTGATCTCAGGAATGATAAAATATATAGCGCCGAAAAAGCGGGATTCTGCGGAAAAGTGGCATGTCTGCATATCAGAATTTCCTTGGGGGAAGGGGGGGGGGCTTAAGAACAGGTGAAGACCTTGTTTTAAACAGGTTTCCGTCTTAGCTGGTAAAATTTCAATATATTGAATATATATATAGATATATATATATATATATATATATCGTTTTAGATTTTTTTATGATAATTATTAATTTATATGTATAAAGCGTTTATTTAATGAATATGTTTTTATTGCAAACAAATTTGATAAATTATTTTAGCGTTTGAGCAATTTTTTAATTTTTGTTTCAGTTTGGCATTTAATGTTTGATAAATTTTCTGACATTCCTTGGGGGGGGGGGGGTAGGCACTCCTGATCGTGGGGGGAAAAACGCAATTTCGTGGAAGAATTGCGGAAAAAACAATTCGGTTTTTATTTTTAACCTAACATTTTTTTAAGTTTTTCAGCGAATTGCAGATATAATTAAAAAAAAAATTATATTTCTGTTGTTAATTGTACGATTTTGTTCAAATTTTCAACAAGTTGCAATAATAATAAATTAGGTTGTGTACCAAATTTTTATTAAAATATAATAAGTTTTAAGAAAATTATTCCCAACGACAAAAAAGCCCACTTGCTAGAAAATAAAGCTGATAACAACTTGTGGTTTGTTTATTTAGATCAAAGAACTCGGATGTTAATGAGATAAGCTTTCCATTGATAATGTTTAGTACGAAAAAAGATAATTTCAACAAAAATATTTCATGACTATATATGCATTATTTCTATTTAAATATAATCTACTTGACTTCCAACTTAAATGCTTGAATAAACAAAGCATTTAAATAAGCAAAACAAATGGCAGATATCTCAAGTTTTCTTTGCTATTACTCTGTGATTAGTTTTTTATGGATGCCCTAATTTTCAAATAATTATGTCCCGTACTATATACTAACAATAAGTAAATATAAATTATGTAACATTTATTCTTTACTGCTTGTAGAACATCAGTTAGAGTTGCAGACTTTTCATCGTCATATCTTGCTCGTTTCACAGCTCGATCATAAAGAAATCTTTTGGTGATATATCTTCATTATTGCAGTATTCTAGTTTCCATTGTTCTTATTATTTTCCAAGATATTTTCCTGATCGTGATACTCATCAAATTCAGAGCTGATTTGTTCTTTTTTTAAGCTAGAATCCAGCGCCGAAACTAGCCTTTTTTGCGCCCGGGGCAAACATGGCTTTTGGCGCCCCCCCCCCCCCAACACATAATCATTCTTTATAATAAACACACCAAAGAAAATCTTAATTTGGCGCCCCCTTTACCTTTTGTTCTGTTGGCGCCCCCCTCTAGTTACCTGTTAGAATCTTCCACTTTTTAAAATAATTTCCAGTCATACTTTGACCAGGATGGCGTCTTTAAAAATGTGTGCTCATTTTTTTTTTTTTTTTTTTTTTTTTTTTATGTATTATTTTAGAATCACACACAGCACAAAAAACTTTATCCCGGGACACCATTCTAAGCACGTGTTCTTCACAAAGACAGCTGCTCATCTTAGCGGCCGCAGCGCTGAAGAAAGCAGGAATGAATTGGCGAGATGGGCGAGAGAGGCGGGAATTTGACATCCGGATTAGGAAACAGCTGTGTACTGCCGAAAGAAAAAAATGTCCGAAAGTTTTGGACAATTTTTAAAAGTTTTTCGTTAATGCAGACAAAAAGTGTCCGACAATTGCGGACAAAAAGTGTCCGTCAGTTGCGGACAAAAGTGTCCGAAAGTTGCGGACAAACTTTTTTAATTGATTTCATTAGTACAGACAAAAACTGTCCGCAAGATATTTCTTTGTCCGCGACTACGTCGCCGTGTCGCCGTGTTTCTGCCACGGGGTGTATATTTATTATAGTGCTAGTAATAAAAAGATTGTTTATCAAGATTTTCAAGGTATCAATGTTTTATTATGCAGAACATTTTATTTATGAAGTATAAGACATAGCTTTTTTCTAAAAAGTTTAAAATTTTTCAACTTTCTACTAGGGATGGGACGAATATTCGGCCCTTTTGCCAAATATTCGGTTGGCCGAATATTGAAGACTTGTTGACCGAATACCTATAGCCGAATATTTAGAGATATCTTGCCGAATATTGCTGAAATCTAGCCGAATAGTGAAAGATATTTTGCCAAATAAATTTAGAATTTGAAGAATTTCATTTCTTGCAATTTTTTTTCTTCTAATCCAAATTGGTTACTTCATTTATGAAGTCATTCTCATTCTTACTTGCAAAACATAGTTATTCAGATACTAAAAAATATACAGCCTTTCTGTATTTCCTATAAAGGTTGGTGATATTTTAGAAAATGCTGCCCAAGTTGGAGATTTAATTGTACAGGAAATGTCTTCATTAGAAAATGATATGTTACAATTCAAGATATAAAAACACTTATAGAAAAAAAAAAGAAAAGAAACACTATCTTATTTTAAAACACTCGAATATTTATTAATGTCTGCAAATTCCATGCACATGTATAAAGGCTCTTATGAAATTCATAACTTATTTTCTATGAAGTGAGAAATGAAAAAATTCATTCACTAGGTGTATTAACGAAGATTTATTTTCAAAATTAAATATCAAATATTACTATTCCAAATACAACAATACATCTGAAAACAGAACTGGTGTCAAACTAGATACACATTAGATGACACAACTTGCTTTATGAAGATGGTTTTATAAATATTTAAACATACATTCTAAATGCTGAACAAAATAATTTTTTTATTCTATAGTTTTCACTTTTAAATAATTATTTGCATAATTATTTGCTTAAATATGTAACATTATTATGCATATATTTTTAATTTACATCTTTCTTCATTCATGTTGTTATCAATTTCTGTTTATCCATTTAATGCTTGTTGAATAAGTAGAATATTGTATGCGCCGACTCAAATGTCAAAGATTTTGTTAACATATGCATTCTACTTTAAGCATAACCTTTTGCTTTAACGTAATTTGTAATTTAAAGATTGACAACTGATTTCCAAACAGTCTCATTCTTGCGAATTTGCTTATTATTAGGAACACAAACTCTTACTGATCAAATTTACTTCATTAAAAGTTACTTCAGAAAATATTCTTTTGTGAATTCTGAGAGAGAGAGAGATTAAGAATATTATTAATTTTGGATGCAAGAAAAGATAAAAGTATCATTTGATAGTAAAAGTGAAATACAATGTTCATATTTTAATGGAAATATTTTACCATCCTGACTTACTGAAAATCAATTTGATGTACATTAAGATAAAAGAATATAATGCAATTTCATAATTTTTTTGTGTTAAAATAAGTGTTTCAAATTTCAGAATACATTTAAAAGCACATTTAAGAGTAATAATTATTAACGAGTGCCTATTTTTTAAATTATATATAATCAAAATTTTTTTTCTTTATTGGGAAAAAAAGTTAGTATTCGGCCTAAAATTTGGCCGAATATTCGGTATTCGGCCAAATCACTATTCGTCCCATCCCTACTTTCTACATAACTGATTGTATAGTAAATAATTCATTGATTAGAATTATTTTTAAATCAAGTTATTACTCATGTATTCAAAAATATTCATTTTTATTGATAGATATGCATGTATATGTAATAGTAGGAAAGTATATTTAAAAAAAAAAAAAAAAAATCTGGTTTAAACAAAAAAAAAAAAAACATGATTTTTGAGTAAAAAAAAAAAAAAAAAGTTTTTTTACCAACTCTGGTTTAAAGCAATTTTATTCATTGTTCCTTTAAAGTCCAAAATCCACTCAGTTAAAAGTTATTTTTCTCACTTTTTTTTTTTTTTTTTTTTAGGCACATTTAAAGTGATAAACTTTTAAGCATATTGTTCATTGACTCTATTTTTTTTCTCTTTTGGTTGTTTTTTATGGTCTATTTAATAAAATTAACAAGTAAGGTCTCCATACGGGCATACTCAGAAAATTCTGAAAAAAATTACTGAATGTTTTTCTCATGTGGATATATGTCCATAAAAAAATTTTTAGCAGAACCCCGATAGAATGTTCATAAAAAAATAGTGAAAATTTCTTTTATTTGGCGATTTATCATCAGTTGGCGACAAAATAAAATTTCAAAAAATACTTTTTTATGTCAAATCCTTTTTAAGGTAAAAATATTTCATCTTGAACTTGTTTAAAGAAATTTTATGTATATAACACTAGTTAAGTCAGCTTTAGTTTGTTTTAACTATATTTTTGTCGTAATGCATTTAGAATGAAAATTAACTGTGAAATTTTATGAATTAAATCCAAATTTTAATTAATTAAAATTGTTTCAATCTCAAAATTAACTCAATCTAATTGAGCTCTGCCGATTCAATTTCATTGCTATGGAAACAAAAACTTCTCCTATATTCAAATGCATTACTGCAGCATTCTTCATCTGGCCTTTATTTTGTCATACAATTAAATATATGAAAAAATACTTTTCAATATGAAAGTATTTTTTATGTAAGGAATTATTTTTAAAGCAATAAAATTAAATAACTGCAGCAAAGGCAACAAAAATATGTAATGTAAAATACATCTATATGTCAAACTCACTTTGTTGTTCAAATTTAAATTCATTAAATAAATACTATTAACACTTATTCTAAAATTTAATTGACAAGAAATTTTCAGGCGCATTATAATCGTTTGCTTTCGTGGAGGGAAAATGCTGCTCGCCAAATACTCGAAAGTATTTTATTTTTTTACCGAGTTTCTTTTGTAATTCCAATGCTAAATTTGACTGATCCTTTATTACATACATGAGTAGTTTAATCATCAGTACATCAGTATTTTTTTTGAAAAATTCTGAGTATGCCCAGAATGGAGACCTTCCTTGTATTGTAAGTATCAGATTTGCAGTATTTTTTTTTTTTTTTTTAACACATAAAAAATATATATATATATATATATTTTACACATAAAAATGTAAAATAAATTCAGTTTTTACTGTAATTTTACACATATTAGCACATCCCCTCCCACCCCACTCTCTCAAACTAATGATAAAGCTGATATTTAAATTTACACAGCACACTTCTACGAAAAAAAAAGTTCATTTAAGTATTTTAAAATTTACTTACATTTTTTCAAAATATTTAAATTTTGCCAGGGAGTTGAATAACTTTTTGATAGAATCATTTTTCTTCATTGAGTCCTTTATTATTATCCCAAAGAGGCCTCTTATAATGCTTAAATAATAATTTTAAAAAAGTTCAAAGATTACCAAGTCCATTTAAGGCTTCTAGTAATACTTTGTAATAAATTTTCTTTACTCAAAGAAAGATTAGTTTTGTTTCCAACTTTATTCGAAAGTTAATTAAACTCGAATTATAAAGAACATTCCAGTTATTAATATTAGCAAATAAATTCTGCATACATTATTTTGAAACAATTTGTATTATTTGGTGTATTCACATGAAAATACAATAACATTGAAATATATAATTAATAAGATTTATGAGGAAAAAACGAGCAAATGCAGAATTAGAATGTACGGCATACACATATAGTGTTCACTAACGCATTAATTTCAATTCTTAAGCTTATATTAAATTTAAATAATACTATTTAATTATCCTATCCACCAAAAAACTATCGATATACTATTAGATTAAATACCAATAATAGATTATCGTAAATGTCACACTTAAGGCTCCTACAATACGGGCTGAATCACGCCTCCATTAAGTTTCCAAAATGGTTGTCTGACTTGACGTTAGGGATGCACCGAATATTCGGTATCTATTCGGTATTCGGCCATGTTACCGAATATTCGGCTAGGCCGAATATTAAACTATTCGGTTAGCCGAATATCAAAGTATTCGGCCGAATTCAATACTTAATAAAAACTTTTCACTATTTCTACTTCTAACTGTCAATTTTTTAATTTATATTTAAAACAATTAGAAACAAAATCATTTTTAAATAAAATAGAATGTTTTTACATTATTTATTTGCTGTTTGTAAAGTATAACTTAAGAAAATTAAACATGAGAAGGATTAAAATGGTGATTTATTAGGATTCTCCTTAGGAATAGGAATAAATTATGTGCAGATACAAGTTTCTAAATTTTGTTTAGTAAATAATCTGTTTCTTGTTTTCCCCCAAATAAAAGTTCTTTAAAAGAAAAAACAACTTTTGAGATTAGTAATAGCTATCAAGGCAGACAATTTTTGTTCATGAAACCATAATCAACTTATTGAATCATAAGTACATTGTATTTCATCTCACTCTAGGTCAAAACTTGTGTGTTCGTTTATTACATTAACAATAAATAAGATAACATATTTTCAACTCACATGCTTTGATTTCTGTAAAATATGATATGATGGGAAGGGTGGAAAATACCACCATTCATAAGAAAAGAACTATGAGCCAAACATGCCTTTATTCAAAATTAAGTTGAAAGTATTTGTACTTTATATTGAAAAAAAAATTGCCTCGAGTTTTTTAAAAAGGACAATTATCACACTGTAAAATTTTTCTTCGGCCATTTTTTCATTACTTAATTTTAAAATGTTTGTTTTGATTCATAGAAAATTTTATTAATTAAAGTTTTATAATTGCACTTCTTAAATAACTCAAGGCAGATTTTTTTAATACTAAATGTTCTTATGAAAAACTCTTGTTTATCAAAATGTAAGTTTCTTTTATTAAATATTATGTAAAAATGTTTTAAAAAGTAACATTTTAATACCTTTAAATTTTAAAATACAAAAAGAATTTGGAAAGCCGAATATTCGGTATTCGGCCGAATAGTTAACTATTCGGCTGGCCGAATATTCGGTATTCGGCCCAACAATTACTATTCAGCTAGCCGAATATTCGGTATTCGATTCACCTGTCGGCCGAATATTCAGCATTCGGCCAAAATCACTATTCGGTGCATCCCTACTTGACGTCTTATCGCGTAGATGGCGAGGCGAATTTTACTTACTCTATCTCTTTCACGGGAAAATGTGAGAAGAAAACATTCAAAGAATCGGTTTGTTGTGTTCAAGTGATTAGGTTGGCGCGATATTTGACAAAGTTCTCCAATCCAGATCTATTCTTTTAAACATTTATAGGCAAATTATTCCACTTTTCTTCATTTATATGGAATTTAAATACTCCAAAGCCATTCCTGAACATGTCAGAATAATTTTCTGCTCAACAATCGCCCATTTTTAATGATTTTGTAGCTTTAAAATCATTCAAATGTTTCTCGCCTCATAGGAATCAATGGGAAGCAAACGTTAACTTGGAAACAAGATGCTTGATGATTCAGCCTGAGTTATAGGAGTCCTAGTCACACTCACTTGACATTAAAGACTATATATGTGTTTGTTGCGTCATCACATGATTTTTAATTTGACTTTTTATTTGTATTGGTAATATTTTTTTACTAATTTATTTGTTCCATTATTTAAAATAAAAAGTATGACAATTTGTATGAATTTGCGAATATTTTGGAGATTTGTATGTTTTTGCGAAATTGGTTGAAGGGATAATTAAATAATACCTAAATTTATAATTCTCAATTTTTGATACCCAGCGCGCAGCTAATCACCAGTGCGTAAAATGATCAACAATAATTAAGACGAAAGAATAATTTAAATTGCACATTTATAAGACAGTTATAAAAGCAGAATACTTAAAATACGTTGAGTGAAGCACTTGCCTACGCAGACAAGAATAGTTTCAGTCAAGAATTATTATTAACACAGAAGTTACTTTTTTAGTTACAAAAGTTCTTACTTTCGGAAGCTTGAGACAAGACTGTTCATTTTGAAAAGAGAATGTAAAGTTTACTTGCATTCAACTTTCTACTGTTTAAAACAATAGGCAATATTAATCTGCGAACATTAGAATGAAATTTATAAACAAAAATAGTGTTAAGTTGGTTTGATGGTTCATTGAATTTCAACCATTAATTTCTATCGTGATTTATAGTAAAAAGATTCATTTAAAAATTCATTCAAAAAGAGTCATTCTTCAATAAATGAATCTCTGTAAATTGATATTTTATTTATTTTTTACTGTGCTTCAGTTGCACTCCATAATTGAATGAAATTATAATTGGTTACCTTAAAAATATTAAAACAATATTGATTACAATTTTAATTTTAGACAAGTACTCTTTCTTTTTTCAATAATTTCTGGCATCACGTTCCGATACTTTTTCATAATTTTCCAGGACATGGCGCCATCTATTATCTATGTATAGAGTTATTTAAAATATTATCATTCATTCAACTACCGTAATTTCGGGTGTATAAGCCGCGGATCAAACAATTCTTTTTGGACCCAGAAATCTTATTTAGTAATTGAAAACAAATATTTACGTCGATCTAAGAAATTACATTTGTTTCTTAAAAAATTCTGGGTCGAAAAAGAATTGTTTGATCCGCGGCTTATACACCCGAAATTACGGTATATAAAATTATTAAAATGTATATCGAAATTGATCTGTACTAATTAAAAAAAAAAAAAGAAATTTATTGTTAAATTTTTTAAACGTCTCACATTAAAAGTTTTAATCGCAGTGTAAACAAATTTCAGATTAATATTTATATTATACTTTTAAACTTCAATTTATGCTTGTTTTTCAATATATGATTGGTTTAGTTTTTTAGAAATTTCAATTTGGATCAAAAGAAAATCTTTATAGTACAGTGGCATTAAAATTAAATTAGTGAAATAGCTGCACTAACAATTATAGGATTAGAAAATAAATGCATGAAATAAAATTAGATATAAATTATATAATGTTTAAAATTTTTTGCATGTGTCGCCATCTATACAACTTTTCTGAAATATTGAAATTAAAAATTTCATTGAAGCATTCCAGAGCTGCCAACTTCTACGCCTTTTTAAATGAAATAAACGGGTTTTTAACCATAAATTTTATTAATAAATATGCATCATGTATATACTTTATGATATTTAGCACTGCATGTTTTCTTAACTTGTTAAAAGAAATTTCTGGTTTGAATGTATTTGTTTAGCTGAAAAGAGGCCTAGTAGTTGGCAGCCAAGAACATTCTAATAAAAATATTTTTCCACATTATAAGATCACAACTCACTAGAGATGAAGATGAATATCATAATCAGGATATTTTGTTATTTCTGCAAGTTGGAAAGCTTCCAATTAAAAGTGAATAAAAATGTCAAAAAACATTTAATTCTAATTTTTTTTTTTTTTTTTTTTTTTTTTTTTTTTTTTTTTTTTTTTTTTTTTAAATAACTGGAATAAAATAATTCATAAAAATTTGCTATAACTAAATCACTTGTTTATCAAACTATTGATTAGTGTAACAACTGATTACACTCTAAGGCAAATTGAGGAAAAGTTTATTAAATTTCAACTCTAAGATTAGTACCCACGACTTTAGAAACTTTCGTTTATCTTCAGAAATGAAAGAAGAACCAATCAGAATCCAATAAACTTCCGAGATTTATGGAAAATTTTCTGTAATAGAAAGCGCCTTTGGTGTCCATAATTTTCTGTAACTAAGCATACTGCTATTTTTAATATACAGGGTGTCCCAGAACTTCGTGTACAAACCTTGAGGGGTGGTAGAGAACATCGTTTGGAACTACAATTATTTAGGAAAGCATGGGCGGAAACGTATTGTTAACCCTCTCACAACCAGAGAAAATGTATATGAAACTACAAAATTTTTAATACAATATGAATATTGACACCAGAAGTTTAATATGATATGATAATTTTCCCAATTATTATGTATGTAAAATGTATTTTTTTTTTCTTCTTTGCAAATACATTTTTCTGCGATTTCTGATGTCATTCATATTTTTCCACATTTTAGCAATTTCTAATAGCTACTAAGATACTTGATTTTAAAACAACATTATTTTAAATTTAATTTAAATTAAATTATTTCTTGTAATTTTTTTCTATGTAATAAAGCGTTCTACACTGCTTTCCGCATTGTGCCATAACTGTGTCTTTGTGTTTCTTTGAGCTTTTCACGGACAAAGCTCTTACACAGCTAAAATGTTGAAAAAATATGAATGAAACCAGAAATTGCGGAAAAGTGTATTTGCAAAAAAGAAAAGCCAGACATTTCACATACATAGTAAATGGAAAAATCATATTTAAATTCTGGTGGTAAACATTGCGAAACATTGTCGAAGTCATTATTTACGAGTAACAAAATGACATTAGGATAAATAGTAAAGTGCTATGGAATCGAATAACATTTTTTCCCTTTATATATATCTTGTATTATCTCATAAATATTTTATATATATGTACCCCTTATATATCTCTTATATCTTGTATTTCTACCCGATAGCAGCTTTATTCGGATTGTAATGCCTTTGACGTTATTATTGATTTACTATTTTTGTCCTTATAATAAAAATGTGAAATGCTATTAACTTTTTAGTATCCGAATGCTTGAAAATATTATGCATTTAATGATAAAAGTGATTTCATAAATATGTTAAGAAACAGCGAATTAAGACTTGAAAACAGCGAGTTTGAAAAGAAACGTTGAACGTTGCTCAGCTTTGCTATTTCTAGCACGCTGAGTCTTGCACTGATGAAGAATCTCGATAGTAGATTCGAAACGGCTGTTTACTACCTTTTCATGCATTATTTGTGCATTTCTAATCGTTGTTTTATTTAAAGATGCATCAAACCATGCTTGCCAAAAAACATATTTTAAGCATAAATTTTGAAAAACTTTCCAACACATTCAGAATGTATGTAACAAAACTACACCGTTTAAAAAAATTAAAATAATATGTCTCATTTCACCATAGTGAGATGTATAAAGCATTTCAAACCGAATTTCAGTTGTTCCCATCTACAATCGGCAAATTATCCGAATTTTTTAGCTGCCCTGTATATGATATAGAGATTTGTACCTATTAACAACATGCATTCCAAAATAATCTCCCTTCAGAAATTTCCTCTAATAAGGAAAATGGTTATGCGAATACTTTTGTGCAGCCCTATTTATGAGGTATAGAATTTATATATAAAGAGTAATATGCCAAAAACTAATTAAATTTAAAAGCGCATATCAAATTTTTAAAACGGACACGCGAGCAATTATTGCGCAAAGACAGTACTGTAACCGATTTCTTTTGTGTGTCCTTGTAAATTAATGAAAAATGCTATGGATGTCCTGTTAAAGCGAAATAGAAGTGAAATTCGGTGATTCATATCAATTTCAATATCTTTGAATATACTCTTCAAACGATTTTTTCCCATATATACCATAAAGCCGTCGATTCTTTTCAGTGTCCCTGTAAATCAACTATTAATCATACATACTTCATACGCATTACCAATCATGCTTTGGTGATCCTAAATAAGCTTTATCAATTGCATAAAAATCCGAGATATTTACGTGAGTTAGAGCGTGGATAGACGGACAGACAAACCGAATGCCTAAGTTCTTTTCAATTTTCTTGGAAAGTGTTAAAAAAAAGTGATCGAGCTGTATATTTTAACATTAAAAAGTAGAAAATATAAATAAAATACAAAGAGTGCAATTTATTTATAAAATATTTAATTAATTAATAGTTTCATAGTAATTAAATTATTATTATGCGTTGAAAATCAACTGGTATATCCAAAGTTCGTCTTTGTTGAAATATTTAAAAAATAAATAAGGCAAAATTATATATTTTTAAATAAATTCATTAACTCGTGCTTTCTACCAAGTAGTGAATTTTTCAGAATCGAGTTCGATGTCCAAGCCAAGTTAATGTCTTCTATTTATGTGTATAATATACTTATGGAAATTTTTGGGTTAAAAGATGAATTGTAGTTGGGTCATTCCACACCAAATGAGCAAATCAGGTGTGGCTGACATGTCACAGATTTTATTGAAAATCATCATATAATTAGATCACAATCATTTACGAGGAAACGCAAAGTAGTAGAGTTCAGACTAGTTTATTTCAGTATAAAAAATTACATTAAAGTTGAGACGAAATCGAGGTCTTGTGTACATGCTTGAAATTTCAAGTTTGATTATTTGCCGTAGGAATGGAAAGATTGTAATAAAAATTATTTACACTTAAGAATGAACTATAAGTAACAGATTAGCATAATTTAGTAATTGTATTTTTATTTTATAATTTAAAAATAAATAAATAATAAAACAAATCGTGGAAAAAATAAAATATTTCAGTTATATGTTTTAAAATGAAGGACACTTATTCCAAATTCAATTTTTTTTGCCATTATAGCTAATTGAATATATTTAATACATCTATAATTTAATTCATGCCTTTTTCATTCCTTTATGAGAAAAAAAAATAAATAGTGAAAACTGTTGATTAAAAAGTCAACATTTTTTTCATTTTTTTGGCGACGAATAAAAGCTTTTAAAAGTTTTAAACTCTTTGATATTACGGATAAAAGTGTATATTTTAAGTATACGGAGTTTTATTCTTGCTTTCAGTTTATTTTTGCCTCAAGAATATTTTAAATTTGTATAGAAGAAAAACTATTTTTTTCTTAAAATAACTGTATTTTAATCTTAAATTCAATTAACAAACATAGATGGCAGCATACGTCTATTTTAGCAAGAAATTTCCAAAAAAGCGCGTGTTTTCAAAGAAAGATTGTCTTTAGAATGTCTCAAATATTAGTTTTTTGAACCCATTTTTGTTATGTTAGAAATTAAAAAGGCAGTATTGAAACTTTTTTAGTGTGTCATGGACTTATTAATTCTTATGTACGTGTAATATTGTTGATGTAGGAGTTGTCCTTTAATTGTTTTTTGAGGTAACATAAGAGGAATAATTATGATTTTGTCATTTTTTTAAAAGTTTCTAAGTTTTTTTGAAGATGAAGGAAATAAATAACAACTTTGAAACTTTTAGAATTCGATCTTCATA
The DNA here is from genome assembly GCA_964019185.1 of Maratus speculifer. NCBI lineage: Eukaryota > Metazoa > Arthropoda > Arachnida > Araneae > Salticidae > Maratus > Maratus speculifer. The sequence continues at coordinate 441,212,853 of OZ025290.1, read as the reverse complement.
CATAGTACTACATCTTGCATCAATTTCAGAGATGTTTTTTAAGTCCTTTGATTTTTATAACATTTCAAAATTTTAAAAAAATTACAAAATTTCAATATTTACAACCGATTTTTGATTAATTATGATATTACCAAATTATTGTTACTCAATAAATATAAAGATTGATATCCAGAGATTTCAATATCATAAAAAAACTTCATTTTTGTTAAATAGTTTTCAAAATATAGAACTTGAAACTTGCAACTTTCGACGATTATCCGCAAGCCATTCTATATCACAAGTTTTTTAAATGTCCAAAATTGATAAAATAATTTTTCGTGAAAATATTGTGCATACATACATTTGAATATGAAATGAACATGTACCTCAAATTTTATTAAAATCGGATTCTATGCAGCCACGGCTTTTTTTACATTTTTGCTCATTTGACGTAAATGACCCAGTTATCAAATTAGGCGAGATTTTCAAGATCAACACTAAATGCTTATCAGAGTGTTTTTTTTTTTTTTTAATCTAATTTTATTTTATATATATATTGCAGTCTTCCTGATGATTTAATGCGAAAACAAAATTATAGAATACAAAAATCTTAGTGTGCCAATAAAATAAAGGAAATTTCTAAATCTTTATATAAAAAAATAATAAATAAATAAAATAAAATAAAATAAAATTCTTAATAATACTTCTTTTAAAATATTATTTGAAAAATAGAAACGTACGCTTGTTAATAATTAAAAAAAATTTAAAAATATATCGGTAAAAAGTTTTAAAAAGAAAAAAAAAATTGTCTTTAATGTTCGGCAAAAAGTCAAACTGCGTCTGAAAGTATGTTTTCCCACTGAGACACATTGGGTGTTCGGAAACTGTTTTTACAGATAACTTCAGAATGCGATTTCAATAAAAAAAAAAAAAATAATAATAACTGATTTTTTTTTCTTTTTTTTTCTTTTTTTTTTTTTTTTTTTTTTTCTCGATTTTCTGTTTATGCTCCAATAATGTTATCAATTAAGTTTTTACTCGAGAGATTTATTTATTTATTTAACGTAATAATATATATCTTAAAGCTACAAAAATATCTGTGATTCTTTTAGTTATTAAAATTAAGAGAACATTAAATATATTTTTATTTAAAATTAGAATTTAGAAAGGGAAAAAAAACAAGTCGGAAATTGCAAGGCAAACGTAGCAAATGAGGTGCGTTCGTACTATAATGAGGTTTTAAAAAAAAAATCAGATTATAGTGTAATAGAATAAAGTACTTCGGATACAGTATAGTAGACGAAATTTTTTGTATCCCTGTAAGTAAATATATTATACACATATCTTATTTATATTATATAAGAAGTAACTTATAGTAAACCTCAGCAATGCATATCAAGTTCATAAAATGTGAAATGTTTTAATATAATTAAAACGCGCCCCAAGAAATGTTTGCCTCTATACCGTCATTTGATGGAATACTTTTGTGTGGCACTGTAAATGAATAACTGATATTCTTTGCACCACATATTGTAAAGAATGTACGTTTTAGTATATACTTCATAGATGCATATCAATTTTATTATGTTCGAAAGGGTTGACATCCTTAAAAAGCATTTGAAACTATTTTTCCCCATTTGTCATTTCCCCATTGGCCATAATGTAACAAAATACTTTTGATAGTGCCTATATTTGAACAATACATCCGATTTTCATAAAATTTGAAATGATTCGACAAAGTTATGTAACAGTTTTGTAATTTAAATTTTTAATCATTCGGTTGGGTAGTTTTTACGTTATTATATGTACACGGACAGACAGATAGACAGACGGACGGATGGATTTAACGACGAACGTGTTACGTATTTACATAATTACGATCGCACTTAAAAAAGAAAAACGCACAATATCTTAATCATCCTTAAAATGGAAGCTTTTTAGGTATTTTCCTAATCATATAAATGCGATGCATCTACAATCATCTGTCCGTCCGTCTTTCGGTCCGTCTGTCTGCATACCACCACAAAAAATATCCAACCTAAGGGGCCGTCCATAAATGATGTCACGCTTAGTCGGGTTGGAGGGGCTTAGTGAAATTATGACACTTTATGACAAGGGGGTGGGAGGGATTAAGAAAAAAGTGTGACGTCACTCATTTTGATTAAAATTAAAGCATTAAAAGTCAGCAGATTATATTATGAAATTTGTATTCATAAAGTAAATGTAAGATTTAAAACCAAACATATTAAACTCCTTTTCAATCTCCAAAATACTACTGTTTTCAATTTCTTTTTCATATTAATATTTTATTGTATGTTAATTATGTTTTTTGTTCTAAACCTTAATCTTATGTCATACAAAATAAACATATCGTTTAAGACAATAAGCAGAACCGTTTTTACTGTTATGTTCACAAATGTCCTTAAAACACATAATTAAAGTTTAAAAATAAAATTTTAAACATGATCTATAACGTAGTGCTTTGTCACTGAACTGTAAGTATATATTTACATAATATAGCGTGGCATGTAACAAGAGGGAGGGAGGAGGGGGTATGATGAAGCGTGACACTTTGTGACAAACATTGGGGGGGGGGGGGGTCAAAATATTGAAAAAATGCATGACAACATTTTGTGACATTTCCTAATGGTTTGAAATTTAATACATATAGTATTTTCAGAATTTTGCCGTAGCATTTCAAATTTTATCAAAATCGAACCGAAACTGCATCATTTTTACTCCAGCAGCTTTGAAATTCTTCACTGGTGGAAATGCTTCGCTTTTGAAAATAACGCAATTGAAATCACAGATAGATAAAATGCAAAGTTTTACAAAAACTAGTCGTTGGGGGCCACCGTAACACTTACCCATCATAGATATGCATAATATAAAATATGAAAATAAAACATGTGTAAGCTATTTATAAAATGCATTGCAATTCCAAAGCAAAACTTAAACATGCATTTTAATACTTTTAATATACATAGCTCTATATATATGCTCTATAATGAAATGCTGATAAACCCATTTCGACAAATTATACAAAACGCCAAAATACTCAAGTAAGTACCAGATTGCGTAAAAGAAACATCCTTATAACTCCAAAAATAACAATCATATTAACTGAAAATTTACAGCGTCGAATTAAGCGTCTCATTTCCATTTAAAATATATCTTTGTATTGAAATTTGAATGAAATACAGGGTCATGAAAAATCGAAGAATGTGAAAAACAAGATTACAGATACCTCAGCAACTACTAATCCGATCGACTTTGTTCTTTATACAAAATTTGTGTTATTTTATTGTCTTTTATGTCCACTCCTTAAAATAAAAAAATTCGGAAATTTTTATATACCTTTCATCAGAACGAATTTTTCAAGAGTCTGAAAAAAATAGTTCCGGATAATCGAGGTCACTGATATTAAATAGGCTTCTTCCCATTCTTACATACTAAGTACATACAAAATTTCAAGTCTCTATCTCAATTTGTTCGGGAGATAGAGCGGTTACAAACAGACAGACAGACAGACAGACAGACACACAGACGGACGGACGGCAAAAAAATTTTCCTAAAAATATGTTTTTCGGAATCTCCAGTATCTGAAACGTGTAAATCCGTCAAAAAAAAATTTTCGATTTTCAAAACGATTGCAAGACTTACCCTATACTACGAATGATGGGTAAGTAAAAATAGAGTCATTTTATAGAAGAGCAATGACTTTTAGATTAAAATAATATTTACTTGAGAATTAAACTAACAAATATAAGATTATTATTATTATTATTTTTTTTTTTTTACCGCAATTAATTTTGCTTGTTTGTTATAAATAAATGGAACAGCTCCTCTTTCTGAATCATTTTTTTCTTGGTAATTTGACAGATTCCTTGTAATCATATATGTTTTTTTTCATTGTGGATGACACTAAATTCTGAAAAAGTAGAATTCCGTTTCTTGCTTATTTCATTTTTAATCATTTGAAAAATGGCTGTTGTTCTCGGTCGATTATAGAAATATCTGAGACATATCAGAATCTATGTGATGTTTACATTTTTGGAATACTTCTGTTGCCAAGATGACAAAAAAATTATTTAAAACTATAAATAAATAAATAGATAAATAATAACTCAAAAATAAATTGATATGGATTTCAAACAAATTGCATTTAAAAGTACATCCCCCCCCCCCTATACGACGGTGTAAAAATTAAAAATGGGAGATGTTTAAGAGTTTAAAATTTTGCAGTACCAAAAATTGTATCTGAAATTTCATGTTAAATTTGAAAGTGTTGCCATTTGCAGAAAAATGTGTTTGTTCTTTATATTATAGAAAGAATTTATGTAACTAAGCACGAAATTGAATTAATTCAGGTAGGAAGCAACACTATAACCTCTTTTTATTTTATTTTTTTAAATAATAAATCCTTTAGGGGGTAAACCACTGTATAAATGATAATATCTTCGACATATTTCGCCTTTAATTGTAAAATAAACATGTATTATTTTAAAAAGTGAGGAATATATCTATATATTTATTTAAATCTAGAATTTATTTATAAGTCTTAAATTTTAGTCTTAAGTAAAATAATTTTTCAAATGGTTGTTGTAATTTGTTGAATTACATTTTTTTATATTATTATTTTTTCCCCCAGCGGAATCATCCTCTCAATTAAGATATACTGTAAAAGTAGTTTCCGAATATCAAATGTGCCTCAGCGGGGAAACATGCTTTCAGACACGGTTGTTTAGCCTTTTCCCCCGAAAAGAAGCAAAACAAATACGTTTGCTTTTAAAAATGCTTAGAAATGTTTTTGAAAACCGGCGTTATTTTCCCAAAAGATATTTTCATTATCTATTTCGAAAATATTTGTTGTCCTCGATAGAGAACAGGAAAATCTAAATCTTTTTATTGGTTGAATTCTGCAACTTATTTCATTTTATTCGTTTTCTGATTGGTTGGTCTATGTTTAATATCCAAAAATGGAATACTTCTGTTGCCACTTTGAAGAAAAAAGTAATAAAAACTTAAAAAAAAATAATAATAATTTGAAAACAAATTGTGATAAAGATTTCAAACAAATTTTATTTAAAAGTCCCCCCCCCCTTTTTTTTCTCACCGCAACAGTGTAAAAATTTAAAATGTGCGATGTTTAGAAGTTAAAATGTTAGTTCCGAAAAGTGTAAAACTGAAATTTCATTTAAAATTTGATCATGGCGGGTCCAGGAATATTAATGTTTAATCCATGTCGTACGTAATGTAAGGCATTCAGAAGTAAGTTTGATTAACTCCATTAAATAAAAATGCAGATTTTAAACAGTCTATAAACTACTGTTTTTTTTTTTTATCATTGGTCTAGGAATATTCATGTTTAATGCACGTCGTACGTAATGTAGGACTCGTTATAAAAATGATGTTTAGTATTATTATCTAATGTAAATACAGAATTTATTGATAAGTCTTTAAACTTTTAGTCTTTGAAAATATCGTTTTCCAAATAGTCGGTGTAATTTGTTAAATTACAATTTTGTTTACTATTTTATTATTTTAAAATTAATTTAAATTTAACCTAACATCATTAATAATTTAAAACTTTAGATCGTAAAAAAATCAGAAAATGCTTTTAATGTAAATTCTCATATAAAAATGCAAAATATTTTGCTAAGTTCATTATTATTCAGACACTCTATATTTTTGAACAAAAATGTGTTATTTACGTTTTTTATATAATGAATGACTCCATTAAACAAAAAATATAGAATGCGCAAATACTCAGGAAATAGGTGAAATATTTTTGCATTTTTATATTAAAATTTACTTTAGAAAGGTTTTCTGTTTATTTGTCAAGCTAAAGTTTTCAATTATTAATGATGTTTAAATTGATTTAAATTAATTTTAGTATAAAAATGACCTTTTAGTAAAACAAGTTGGAAATTGCACGTGAACGTAGCAAATGAGGTGCGTTCGTACGATAATGAAGTTTTAAAAATATTCAGATCTTGCTGATATAGTAGAGCGTATAGTAGTCGAAATCTTTACGTTTCTGTAAATATGCAGGAAGTAATTTTTATTACACCAACGTATATCTTATTCATAAAATGTGAAATAGTTGAATATAATTAAAACACGTACCAAACCATGTTTCCCAGTATAGCATTATATAGCGGAATACTTTTGTGTCGCTCTGTAATTTAATAATAAAAATTCTTTGCATCACAGTGTACAGAATGCATATTTTAGTATATATTTCATAGATTCATGCCGATTCTATTATGTACGAATGAGTGTAACATCATTAAAATGCATTTGGAACTTTTTCCCCATTGACCGTAATGTAACGGAATCCTTTTGATTGTCCCTGTAATTGATCTATGCATCCGATTTTCATAACATTTGAAATGACTCGACAAAATTATGTTATAATTATGTATTTTAAATTTCAAACGATTCGGTTGGGTAGTTTTTGCGTTGTTATATGCGGACAGGCGGACGGACGGACAGACGGACAGACAGACAGACAGACAGACGGACGGACTGAGCGACAACAATAGGTGCTACGTATTTAGATAATTACGAACGCACCTAAAAAGAACCCATAAAATCTTTTAAAAGTAAAATTTCAAATAAAATGATAAATTATTTCACGAAATTCCTTAATATTTGGTGCCTATTTAATAAGAAATTGGATGAAATATTTTACATTTTTATATGCGAAGTTATTTTAAAAAAGATATTCTGATTTTTTTACAATTTAAAGTTTTAAATTATTAACGATGATTAATTTAATTTAAATTAATTTTAAAATAAAATATTTCTTCAGAAAAAACAAAACAGATTTTAAAGACAACCATAAACATTTTTAAAAGCAAAATTGCTTGTTTTACTTATTTTATTTGGTGTGTGTGTGTGTGGGGGGGGGGATAACCATGTCTGAAAACATGTTTTCCTGTTGAATTATATTTGATGTTCGGAAAATATTTTTACAAATATCTCAATTGACGAATGATTTGGATAGGGGTAAAAATTAAAAATAAATAAATAAAAATAAATAATAAGTAAATCTGATGCGACTCCAGTCGACTTTTCAAACATTTTGCAAAATATACTGTATGACGTTTACAAATGTTTTTAAAACCTGCTTGTTTTTTCTAAAAGACATTTTCATTTTAAAAATAATTTAAATGAAATTAAACACAATTAATAATTTTAATCTTTAGTTCATAAAAAAAAAAAATCATTTTGAAGTACATTTTCATATAAAAAATGAAAAACATTTAATTTAATTTCGAATATTTGTGCACTCTTTACCTTTGATCAAAAATGTGTTATTTACGTGTTTATATATATATATATATATATAAAGAATGACTTCATAAAAAATATAGAGTGTGCAAATACTAAGGAAATCGGTGAAATATTTTTGAATTTTTATATGAAATTTACTTTAGAAAGATTTTCTGATTATTTGTCAATCTAAAGTTTTCAATTATTAATGATGCTTAGTTTGATTTAAATTAATTTTAGTATAAAAAAAATAACCTTTTAATAATAAAAAAAATTAAAAAAACCCATAAAATATTTTAAAAAGTAAATTTTCAAATAAAATGATAAAATATTTCACGAAATTCCTTAATATTTGGTGTCCATGTAATACGAAATTGGATGAAATATTTTACATTTTTATATGCGAAGTTAATTTTACAATCTAAAGTATTAAATTATTAATGATGTTTAATTTAATTTAAATTAATTTTAAAATAAAAAATAGGAAAAGTAAAGCAAGTTTCAAAAACATCCAATAAACATTTTTAAAAGCAAAATTGATTGTTTTACTTCTTTTCGGGGGGGAGGGGGGTAACCGTGTCTGAAAACATATTTTCCTGATGAGTTATATTCGATGTTCGGAAATTACTTTTACAGATATCTTAATGGAAGAATAATTTCGATGGGGGTAAAAATTAAAAATAATTAAATAAATCTAAATAATAAATAAAGCTGATACGACTCCAGTCGGCTTTTCAAACACTTTGCAAAATATACTATGTGACGTTTACAAATGTTTTGAAACCTGCTTTATTTTTCTAAAAGGTATTTTTCGTTAAAATTAAATTATTTTAAAATTAATTTAAATTAAATGAAACACCATTAGTAATTTAAAACTTTAGATCGTAAATAAACATAAAGTTTTTTGAAGTAAATTTTCATATTTAAAAAATGCAAAATATTTCATTTAATTTCTTATTATTTTTAATTCTTGACTTTTGAACAAAAGTGTCTAATTTACGGTTTTTTTTTTCTAATAATGAATTACTCCATAAAAATGTAGTGTGTCCAACTACTAAGGGTAAAATATTTTGCTTTTTTATATGGAAATTTTCTAAAGATTTTCTTATTGTTTGACAAACGAAATTTTTAAATTATTAATGATGTTTAATTTAATTTTAAAATAATAAATGATCTTTTAGAAAAATAAAACATGTTTCAAAAAACTTCTCAAACATTTTAAAAATCAAAAGTGGTTTTTTTTCGGGGGGGGGGGCTTTTTTTTCAGGGGAAAGGCAGAATAACCGTCTCTGAAAGCGTGTTTTTCCCGCTGAAGTACATTTGATGTTCGGAAAATACTTTTACATATCTTAATTGAGGGATGATTTCGTTGTGGGAAAATAATAATAATAATAATAATAATAATAATAATAATAATAATAATAATAATAATAATAATAATAATAATAATAATAATAATAATAATAATAATAATAATAATAATAATAATAACAATAAATAAATCAGGATAATATTCCATTAAAAAATCCAGTTCACTATCAAAGGTTTTACTGAATATACTCTTGGGGGGGGGGGGGAGCAAAATAATCGTGCCAGAAAACATGTTTTCCTGTTGAGTTATATTTGATGTTCGGAAATCACTTTTACAGATATCTTAATTAAGAAGTGTTTTCGATGGGGGTAAAAATTAAAAATAAACAAATAAAACTAAATAATAAATAAATTTGATGTGACTCCAGTCGACTTTTTAACCATTGCTGAATGTACTATGTGACGTTTAAAAATGTTTTTGAAATCTGCTTTATTTTTCTAAAAGATATTTTTCATTTTAAAATTAATTTAAATTAAATGAAACACCATTAGTAATTTAAAACTTTAGATCTTAAAATAAACAGAAAGTTTTTTGAAGTAAATTTTCATATAGAAAATGCAAAATATTTCATTTAATTTCTTATTATTTGTGCACTCTTTACTTTTGAACAAAAATATCTTATTTTCATGGTTTTTTTTTTTTTTTTTTTTTTTTTTTTTTTTTTTTTTTTTTTTTTTTTTCTATAACGACTGACTTTACAAAAAAATATAAAGTGTGCAAATACCAAAGGAATGGGTAAAATATTTTGCATTTTTATATGAAAATTTACTTTAAAAAGATTTTCTGATTGTTTGACAACCAAAACTTTTTAATTATTAATAATGTTTAATTTAATTTAAAAATAATAAATGATCTTTTAGAAAAAAAAAAAAAAGCAGGTTTCAAAAATCTTCTCAAACATTTTAAAAATTGAAAGTGTTTATTTTGCTTCTTTTCGAGGAAAAGGCAGAATTACCGTGTCTGAAAGCGTGTTTTTCCCGCTGATGTATATTTGATGTTCGGAAACCACTTTTACAGATATCTTAATTGAGGGGATGGCTCCTCTGTGGGAAAATAATAATAATAATTACAACAATAAATAAATCAGGATAATATTCCAGTAAATAATCCAGTCCACTATCTAAGTTTTTACTGAATGTACCATGTGACGTTCATTAATGTTTATGAAATCTGTTTTATTGTTCTAAAAGACATTTTTTATTTTAAAATAAATTTAAATTAAATGAAACACTATTAATAATTTAAAACTTTAAATCGTAAAAAAAAAGAAAAATAAAATAAAAAATAAAAGCAAATTTTCATATAAAAAAGGAAAATACTTTACCAAATTTTTAGAGTTCTGTATTTAAAAAATAAAAGCGAAACCATTATAAGATTACTCCTGTGTTTGTGTGTCACAGCCGTTTTCTCGTAAACAATGGAACGTGTTTCAAATTGGCTGAAGTAATAAAGGCTATTGACCGAAATATTTATAGATTAATAACCATTTAAAAATATATTTAGGGAAAAAATAAAGGGCCTAATTAAATTACTTGAAAAAAAAAAAAATCTTTGTACATCGCGTAAAAGCTTTCATAACGCCGAGCCAAAGAACCTAATATCTTTTGACTTTAAGTTTTGCATTTTTAGCGATATCGTCGAAAATGTAATGCGAAAATATGTCCCCCCTCCTCTATTTCCGAATCTACAAAAAGTTTAATTATGAAAAAGTTAGGTGTAATAGATGTGTATTTAAAACTTGTAGTCCGAGAGCCGACAGCGCAAAACCCTATGTTATCGAGCACAAGAAAAAATTCGTTATTTATGGAAGAGTAGTCATAGGAGAATCTAATGATCCATGTCTGCCGGAAGCGAAGTGATGCATAAGTCAAAAATGAATATCACTAGTGGTTAACTCGTAGGCTTAGCATTATGTTTTTCTGCATCCAGTTTTCCGTTTTTTCATACTTTTAATTGTGGGACAAACACAATGCTAAATCTACGAGTCAACCACTAGTTGTACTCATTTTCGGCTTACGCACCCCTTCGCTTCCGGCAGACATGGATCATTAGATTCCCCTATTACTACTCTTCCATAAAATAAAAGGGTTTTTTTTTTGTGCTCGATAACATAGGGCTTTATGCTGTCGGCTCTTGGACTATTGCCCCCCCCCCCCCCAAAAAAAAAAAAAAAAAAACTTACAGATGTTTCCCTAGGTCAATTAGTTTGCGAGAAAATTGTATTTTTCATTTACACACAGATTTCGATTTGCGGATGTTCAGCAAAAGAATTGAGAAACTCTGGAATATCTATCGTTTCAGAAATATAAAAAGATTGCTAATAATCATAAAAAAAAAAAAAAAAAAAAAAAAAAAATGTCGGTAACTGGTTAAGGTATTAATTCTTAAAGACAGGGATTGTTTGGGCATATATAAGGATAAGGGCGGAATACTCTATATACCATCGACTTTTAAAGCCTAGCTAGCAACTTTTAATGATATTTTTGTGTAATGCAATTCCCAGTTACTAATATACATGTATTTACTGTACGAAAACTTCTGTAAGCGAATAATAATCACACTTGACGGGTTTATTATACGAAAATTTACTTTAAAAAAGATTTTCTGCTTATTTGGCGATCTAAAGTTTTAAATCATAAATAACGATGTTTAATTTTAATAAATTTTTTAAACAAAAATAGTCTTTTGGAAAAATTGAACAGGTTTCACAAACATTTTTAAAAAGTGTTTTGTGAAAAAAATTGTGAGCATAATAAAGGAGCATAATAAAGTAAAAGATGATTTCGCTGTGGGGGAAAAATAATCAATAACAATAATAATAACAATAAATAAATCTCCAGTAACTCCAGTCGACTTCCAAAATATGAAATATAGAATGTATCATGTGACCTTTTACAAATGTTTTTTGAAGCTTGGTTTATTTTCTTAAAAGACATTTTTTTATTTTAAAATTAATTTAAATTAAATGAAACATCAGTAGTAATTTAAAACTTTAGACCGTAAAATAATCAAAAGTTCTTTTTGAAGTAAATTTTCATATAAAAATGTAAAATATTTCACTTAATTCCTTATTTTTGGACACTATATTAAAAAAAAAAAAAAAAAAAAAAAAAAAAAAAAAATATTCAATTTTTTTTTTTTTTTTTTTTTTTTTTTTTTTTTTTTTTTTTTTTTTTAAGAACGGATTTATAATTGAAATTATATGCCTATGTCTGACGATTTAGTAATTAGCCACTGGACATCGTTGAGAGTGGACACCCTGTATATGAAAGTTGCGTCAATTCATTCCAAATCAATGCACTTTCCAATGATTCAATAGTGATAATGGTTCAAAAATTATTATTACAGCATCCCATTTCGGCAGAATACTCCCAAATTTAATTAGGACTGGCAGGCCATAGCTAAAACTTATATGAAATTTGTTCAATTCTATACATAACTTCACATTTACAAGATTTTTGGAATCTCTTAAAAAATAAAATAAATATCTGTAAAGTTACTGAAATTTTTCTAGGAAATTGGGATTTCTAGAACATTTTATGTAACGGTAATAACAAAAAATTATGTATAATATGCACGTTTCCACTGTAAATCAAAAAATCTGTAAAGGTTATTAAGAATTCTTTATGAAATTGAGATTTCTAGAATTTTTTATGTAACTGTAACGAAGTTACAGATAACACCACTTATAACAGCTTACTTAATTACTTAATTAACAGCCACTTATAACACCACTTATAACAGCGCAAAAACTGGCAACCGAATGGTTTGAAATTTGAAATATGTAATCTTTGCAGAATTTTGTGAAATCATATCAAATTTTATGAAATTCGAATGAAAACATAAAAAGATATTAATAAAAGTTTTCCTCATTCTATTAAATCCTATCATACGTCATTAATTGAGTGATATCCCATGATATGTAATGATACAAGATTGCCATGGTGGTTATTTTATAACATTAACATCTGCAGAATTACATTTTTTTTTTCTGCGTATATGTGCTACGTGTTTAATTACGAACGCACCTAGAAAAAAGAAGAAAAAAAAACACTTTGCAGGATCCGAAATTTGACCTTATTTATTAATCTATTTTGTGCAAAAGTTTTTCTTTTTCTTTTTTACAGAAAAGTTTTTTAAAAACTGTCTGTGAAAAATAGGCAAAAATTATGGTGGTGACACACAGTAAAAAGTAACCCTTGCGAAATCTCATGAAGAAGGAGAAATTTATTTCCTGATAATTTTATTCAATGTCAGATTTCTTTTGACATTTTCAATTATTCGTCAAAACAGGTGGCAATAATCCGGACTATACATTGTCACACCTGTCAATCCTTTTTTAATTCTACTACTCTAAGATAATAGTGTTGACATGAACAGGAGTAAAACAATGGGGGTTTTGGCGCAAGCGTTAAGTTCTTCGATTGCCGTTCTGCTGTTTCTATATTTTTCTTTGGGATGAAGACCGAAAACTATCTGAGTTCAAGATCGCAAAATATTCCTATTTATTCAACTATGTCAATGCCGACGATTAGGTTTTCACAGAGGTTCTGGAATAAAATTCAATGCCATTATTATTTTTTGTTAATGATTGGTTCTTGTTTGAACAACGATTGTTCGATCCTATATTGCAAAATGTTCTTCTTTCTGTCTTTTATTTTTTTTTTATTTATTTATTATTTATTTTATTTTTTTTTTTTAAGAATTTTGCGCAGTTATAATTCAGATTAAACCTAAGTCAACAGTCAGATCTTCAATTTTTAAGAAATACATTTTTCCGAATTCCCCCTCATGTCGCAAAATTCGAGAAGGAATGTGGTTTATTAGCTGTATTCAGGGACCGATTTACAAGTTTGGGGGCCCTGGGCACAAATGCTTACAGAGGCCCCCATGCACCCATGCTTACAGTTGGATTCAGTAAAATATATATATTCAAAAAGCTAATTACACCTAGAAAAAGAAATTGATTAAAACTACAAAATATATATATATGTACAGGGTGGTCATAAAAAAATTTGCCGATATATGGAGCTCTAGCGGCCAGTCCGCTCAACCGATCGAGGTGAAATTTCAGATATAGCTATTCAGAGGTATGAGCTCGAGATTCTGTGAACGGCAACAAAATGGCGCTCACGGTTACGGTTATAGTTACAGAAACTCGAAAATTTCCAATGGCAACACCCATTTTTTTTTTCATCGCAAAATGCTCAGAGCATGCGAAAACCCTAAAGAGCGTTGAAACCGTACGTGTATCGCAAGAAACGGACATGTTATGCACGCACAAAAAACCGTTCTGGGAATCCTCCCCCCCCCCCCATAGAAAAAACTCGATTGGGACGCAAGGAGGAAATTTGCATACGACACTGAGTCCGTTTCTTGCGATACACGTACGGTTCCAACGCTCTTTAGGGTTTTCGCATGCGCTGAAAAAAAATAGGTGTTGCCATTAGAAATTTTCGAGTTTCTGTAACTATAACCGTAACCGTGAGCGCCATTTTGTTCTCGTTCACAGAATCTCGAGCTCATACCTCTGAATAGCTATATCAGATATTTCATTTCGATCGGTTGAGCGGACTGGCCGCTAGAGCTCCGTATATCGGCAAAGTTTTTTTATGACCACCCTGTATATATATGTATATATATATATATATTGTTAACACTTTTATAAAATTTTAAAAAAATTTCATCAATTTTATTTGTATTTTACTAAACTCTTGTATTTTCAATTTATAATTCCAACAAAATTTTGTTGTTTTTGAAAAATTTAAATTGGTGTGCAGTAGCCATAACATAATTTTTGGATAATAAAAACTTTTCAAATTGAGACGGATTAATGATGTTATTAATTATGCATTTCTGATGAAAATTGTGTACGAAAAATTAAAAAAAAATCAACAATTTTTTTTTGTTTATTAAAATAAAATTTTTTTATTGACACCAATATGGTTGAATAAAAATAATTGTTTGCATAAATTTTTTTTTTTCAATTTTCTGTTTAAAATTTTCATTCGAAATACACAATAACGTAAAAATAACGTCATTAATCCGTCTCAATTTGAAAAGTTTTTATTATCCAAAATTATGTTAATCCTATATAGCTATGTAAGTCAATTAAACAAATGTACGCGAGAGAGTTCTGACTTCTGCACACCCACTTAAATTTTGCAAAAACGACAAAATTTTGTTGGAATTACAAATTGAAAATACAACACAGACTCACATAATAAGACTCACATAAAATTGATGAAATTTTGTTAAAATTTTAGAAAAAAAATTTCTTTTTCTTTTTCTTTCTTTTTTTTTATTTGACGTCACTTAAAATGTTTTAGGAATCCGATTTTACTAAAAAATTCATTAGTAACTTTAAAATGTTTTTGAATCACCGTGCAAACGTGTATCTGTTACATGAATTTCTGTTGTTGCCGTTAACATAAAAAATTCTTGGAATCCCAGGTTCCTAGAAAAAATTTCGTAACTGTTTAATATATATATATATATATATATATATATATATATATATTTACAGTGTATGGGTGCATTAATATGCCATTAAAAGTCTATTTTGCGCAGTAATGTGTTCTTCTACAGACCGACAGAAGGTAAAACTGTAGAAAAATCATATTTGTTTTCCCTATCTGTGCCAATCAAGTAATTGTCCTAATTACTTTTATTACAGTAATTTTTCTTTTTTTCCAGTTTTTACTGTTTAAATGGAAAGAAAGAAGCCATAAAACACAAGAAGAATGACGCAAATATTTATCTACATAAACGTCATCGTTCTATTATTATAACTGCGCTCCATAATGTTTTCTGGTGCATAATTGATACCTTGAAATTGTTTGATTTCTTTCCCTTATCATCATCTTCGTTTGACGTAATGCAGTGCATTAAAGAACCAAAAGGAGGATAATAAAGTTTTGAAAACAATTCTGAAAGGAAAATAATTGACCTACTCCGCTTAAATAAATAATAAATAATTAACAATAACTTAACAAATCATAACAACCATTGGAAAAATGGTTTTCTCAAAAATTTAAATTTAAGAATTACAAATAAATTCAATATTTAAAAAAAAGTCTTTTACAATTAATCGGTTTAGCATTATTGTTTCCTTTTTCGTGATCCTCGCACATTTCGTAATCGGTGGGCTCGATTATCAGACCACAATTTCTTTCTTTCTTTCTTTTTCTTTTTTCTTTCTTTCTTTCTTTTTTTTTTTTTTTTTTTTTTTTTTTTGCGGTTTAGGGGACTATTTTTCATACGACGTTTTTCTTTGGATTCGGTTTTTTCCATATCTGATCATTTGCGACCCATTTTGTAACTTTTCTACTTTCTTCTTCATTAACAGCGACATTCTTCTAAATGTACAGAATTTCGTAAAAGAAAAATAAAATAAAATGCGGACACCCATTACCCAAAGGAAAATGTCTGAATGTTAATAATTGAATTAATAAAAATCAGTAAAAAAATAATTTTTAGGATGATCAAAACGTGGCTGACATTATAACAGAGTCATATATTACGTACGCCATGAATTTAACATTAATATTAATGGACCAATCACAAAAAATATAAAATGCAGACACCACAAGACGACCGTAAACAACAACCATTTTCCAAGTGACTAAAAAAATAAGTAAAGATGTTAGTAAAAAGACATTTGTTTTACCAGAAAACTCCTTTTTAAGGGCACACACTAGTCACGCGGTAAAAGCCGAACGCTAATGTAAATTCTATGGGAGGGTTCTTTTCAAATATCTCGTTTAAATTTTAGTATTTTTACATGATTTGTTTTTGCATAGGATAGTTAAGGACGCTCCACAACCGGCCTAGTTTTTACTTTTTCAATTTTGGTTTTAGATTTTTTTTTTTTTAATTACTTTAATTTTTAAAACCGGTTTAAACCGGTTCTGAAACTGAAACTATCATAATATAAAAAATATATAAGCAAAATCGAAAAAGTAAAAACTAGGCCGGTTGTGGAGCGTCCTCAGCTATCCTATGCAAAAACAAATCATGTAAAAACATTAAAGTTTGAGCGAGATATTTGAAAAGAACACTCCCATAGACTTATCATTATCATCCGGGTCTTTTTGAGTACTTTTTCTGTGACTATTGTGGGGCCTTAACTGTCAAATACGGTATTTGAATTTTAGAAAATTGGAAATTGTACGTCAAAGGTGGCAAATGAGGTGCGTTCGTGTTATAATTATAATTATTATAGGTATTCAGATCTTGGTGCAATAGCTGTTACACTCTTATGCAAAAATGCAAGAATACAAAATTTGTTACTCTTATATAGATTCAATTCAGTCATAGGGAAATAATAGGACTCTACCTGAAATATGATTTAATTACCGAGGCAACGTAAATGATATACCATGATAGGTAATGATCCTGGGTTGCCATGGTAATTATTCTATTAAATCCTATCACAAGTAATTATTTTAGTGAAATCCCATGATACGTAATGATTCAAGATTGCCGTGGGATTTCGTTCTATTTAATAATGGAGCCATATTATTTCCGTATTACTGATTTTATATATATATAATCGTAATAATTTTTCTATTCATAACATGTTGCATAAAAGTGCAATTGTTATTGCACCAAAATCTGGATATTTATAAAATTAATTACAGTACGATCGTACCTCATTTGCCACGTTTGACGTACAGTTACCCATTGTTTAAAAACTGTTTTAACTCCATAGAATTTACTAAACCCGGAAATTTATTTAGCATAAATCAAATGGTCTTTATTATACATTTTTTAAACTATTATACTGTTAAAAAACAAATTTCAGCGACTATTTGGAAAATAATATTTTCAAAGACTATCTATGTTATAAAGGCCAAACCTATCTGTGCTTAACGCATACGTCATTTTGCGAATGGCAACACTTTCAAAGTTTAAGTTTAATTTCGGTATTACTATTTTTGATACTACAAATTTTTAAAGCTCTAAATATAGCACACTTTAAATTTTTACACCATCGTGTAGGGATAAAAATGTACTTTTGAATGAAATTTGTTTGAAAGCTGTATCTTAATTTCTTTTTGAATTATTAATTTTTTTTTTTTTTTTTTTTGTAGTTTTTAATACCGCTTTTATAATTGTTGCAACATAAGTACTCCATTTCTATTAAAAGTAAATGAAACTAGTCGTTGGAGGCCACCGTAATACTTACCCATCATACATATGCATAATATAAAATATGAAAATAAAACATGTGTAACTTATTTATAAAATGCATTGCAAATCCAAAATAAAATTTTAACTCATATTTAGATAGTCTTAATATACATAGTAATGTTTTATTAATGAATTGCTGATGAGCCAATTACGACAAATTATATAAAACGCCAAAATACTCAAGTAATACCGGATTGCGTAAAAGAAACATCCTTATAGCTCCAAAAATAATAATCATATTAACTAGTATTTTACTGCGTCGGATGAAGCATCTCATTTCCAATTAAAATATATCTTTGAATTCAAATTTGAATGAAATACAGGGTCATGAAAAATCAAAGAATGTGAAAAACAGGATTACACGTATCTCAGCAACTAATAATCCGATCGACTTCGTTCTTTATGCAAAATTTGTGTTATTTTATTGCCTTTTATATCCACTCCTTAAAATAAAAAAATTCGAAAATTTTTATATACGTTTCATCAGAATAAATTTTTCGAAAGTCCGAAAAAAATAGTTCAGGATAATCGAGGTTACTGATATTAAATAGGCTTCGTCCCATTCTTACATACTAAGTACATACAAAATTTCAAGTCTCTATCTCAATTTGTTCGGGAGATAGAGCGGTTACAGACAGACAGACAGACAGACGGACGGACGGCAATTTTTTTTTTTTCTAAAAATATGTTTTTCGGAATCTCCAGTATCTGAAACGTGTAAATCCGTCAAAAAAATTTTTTCGATTTTCAAAACGATTGCAAGACTTACCCTATACTACGTATGATGGGTAAGTAAAATCGAGAAAAATGATTACTGTGTCTATATGTTGCCATTTTCTCATTCAAAGGGAAAAAATTGAAATTTAATATCGGTTTCAGCTAATGGCATTGAGACTTCAAATGAATCAAAATGATGAAATTTAAATGCCAATTTTTTCGAAAAGGTGAATGCAGATACAAAATGTGCATTTGTAAATTTGATATGGAAAATAATGCTGGGTTTAAATTTCACAGGGGGGAAACTCTATGATTGAGTCAAAGCTGAATAAATTGTGTTTTTTTTTTTCATTTTGTATTACTAGCATAAGCATCTTAATTGATAACTTTATCATAATAACAGATCTGTATTATTTTTTGCTTTTTACATGTACGATAAAAGATTAATTTTTACAATTTCCACAACTGAGTTTTATAGAAATATTATTTTGTTAATTTGACGTTAAATGTAATTTGTTTAAGAGTTGGACGTACCAATATAAAATGCATTTTTTATAAACAAATTTTGTAGGTTTATTATAAGTCAATGAAACAGTTCCTTCTTAAACATTTTCTTTCGTCAAAATTTGACGGGTTCTACCTTGTAATTCTAAAGTCTTATAGACAGTTTTTCACAGATTACTGAAACTTTACATCTGTAAAATTACAGATTTTTTTTGCAGTGTAATTGTTTTATTTATTAAAATTAACTTTCATCTACAAGGATTTTAAAAAAAAAAGAAAAAAAAAGAAAAAAAGAAAAAGAAAAAAAAGAAAAGAAGAAGAAGTTCAAGAAGACATCTTCAAAAGAAAGTTGATAAACAAATCAACGCGTCAATCAATTCGGTGTCTGGATTCATAAAACTATTCAATTGAGTGCAAGACTGTGACGTAGTAAATTGAACTTTCATCAGTTTGTTTGGCGAACCTATTGTATGTAGACTTCGGTCAAGACCAACTGTTTCAAGGTTATTCAGTTATTAATATTGGCTCTTCTTTCAATTTCATTGGAATCACCAATGCGACATAGAATCCGTAATTAGAGCGTTTTATTTATGGAGGTTTCCTGATTCTATAAATAAAATGCGAATTTTTACATAGTCTTTTCAATGTAATAAATATAATTAAATTTAAAAAAAATAACCTTGTTTTTTGTAGGACGGCTTTTCAATCCAATGAGATTAAGGTTGATTGTGTTTATGACGGCCAATTATCAACACGTAAATATAGGCCCTAAGGGGGTAGGGGCTTCCTCCGTGGGTTCTTTGTAAGGTAACGTAACAAACGCTTATTTACGCGAGGAAATCCAAGGTTCGAAGAAAACCACGGAAAACTCCGAACGATTAGGCCGACGCCCGCGGTTGGATTCGAACCAAGCACCTGCTGCCAATGAAACTAAGGATTGAACAATTACGAATTATTGATAACAAGAAATGCAATGCCTTCACTGCACCGAATGCATCATTTGGCACATACCTAAAAACACTATAATTCTTGTTATGTGCCATGTATGCAGTGTTCTCGCTGACATTTGACCAACGTTAGCAATTTGGCTAATTAAAAATAAAAAACATTCGCCAAATGAAAAAAGTATTAGCAAAATAGATTCGACGTGTAGCACGAAAAAAAACTTATCTTTAATCCTTTAATGTATCCCTTTTTTTTCAATATGTTCTAAAATAACCTAAGTCTTTATAACTGTTGCAATGATTGTTATTAATCTAATTTCAACTATCCGCTACAAATACATTAAAAATATATATATATCTGTACATGTATGAAAAACGAAAAAGAAAAGAGAGAAAAAGCAAAAATTGAGCACTAGCAATTTGGCGAATCTAATCGCTTGTTGACTCGCCAAATGAAGAATTTAGTCGCAGTTTGGCGCAATGGCGAGGATAGCGAGAACCCTGCATGTATGGCTACCCAATAGGATGATTTTAATTGATCAAGAACAGTCCAAAGAATGAAAAAACATTTATTTTTTCCATGCATTTGACAAAAGACTAGAATTTGTTTTTTAACACACCCTCCCCCCCCCCAAAAAAAAAAAAATAAATAAATAAATAAAATAATTTAACAAATTACAACGGCTATTTAGAAAATTATATTTTCAAAGACAAAAATTTTAGCATTATAAATAAATTCTATATTTAAAAAAAAAATAATAATAACAATAATAAACATAATTTTTATGATGATCAAAACGTGGATTACGTAATAACAGAGTCTTATATTATGTACGCCATGAATTAAAAATTAATATTCCTGTACCAATCATGTACAAATTAAATGAAGTTTAGGTTTAACAATTTTGGTTACTGCAAATTTTTAAACTTCAAATGCATACTTTCAAATGGAATTTGTTTGAAAGCTGTATCTCAATTTGTTTTTAAGTTATTTATTTTTTGTAAGTTTTTTAATACCTTTTTTTTTTTTTGTCATCGTAGCAACAGAAGTATTATATTTTTGACAGTAAACATGTACCAATCAAGAAAACGAATAAAATAAAATAAGTTTCAGAATTCAACCAATAAAAAGATTCAGATATACTTCAGATTTCCCAATTCTCTACCGTGAACAACAACTATTTACAAATAGTTTAATAATAATAATAAAAAAAAACGATCAAGCTATTGAGACCAAATTTAGTTTTATTATTTTTTCTGAATACTTAAATATATTAATATAAAGAAGCAATACAATATTTAAAAAGCCTAATTTTGTCCGTAGGGTACACTGTAATAAAAAAAAAACAAGTTGGAAATTGCACGTGAAGCGCGTAGCAAATGAGGTGCGTTCCTACGATAATGGAATGGATTTAAAAATATCACTCTCATGTATCAATCTCATAAAATTGTAAATAGTTAATTAGAATTAAAATGCGCAACAAACAATGTTCTCTCTATACTCATTATGTAATGGAATACTTTTGTGTGGCCTTGTAAATCAATATAACAAAAGTTCTTTGCACCAGAGATTATGCAAAATCTATTATAATATGTACTTTATGATGCATATCAATATTATTATGTTCGAATGAGTGTAATATTATTAAAATGCATTTGAAACTTTTTTTTTTCCATTGACTGCAATGTAACGGAGTACTTTTGATTGTACCTGTGTTTGATCTATGCATCCTATTTTCAAAAAAATTGAAATGACTTGACAAAATTATGCAGTAAGTATGTAATTTAAATTTCAAACGAGTAAAATGCATTTGCAACATTTTCCCCCATTGACCGTAATGTAACGGAATACTTTTGATCGTCCCTGTAATTGATCTATCCATCCAATTTTCATAAAATTTGAAATGACTCGACAAAATTATGTAATAATTATATATTTTAAATTTCAAAAGATTCGGTTGGGTAGTTTTTGCGTTGTTATATGCAGACAGACGGACAAACGGACAGACAGACGGACAGACAGACGGACTGAACGACAATTATAGGTGCTACGTATTTACATAATTACGAACGCACCTAAAAAGTCGATTAAACTACTATACTTTTTCTAGGAAGCTAAGATTCGTAGAACTTTTTATGTAACGGGCAACAGCAAAATTGCATGTAGTGGATTCTGAAACATGAAAATTTGCTATTCCCTTTACATGAAAAGTTCTAAGGAATCCCTATGTCCTAGAAAAAGTTTATAACTTTACAGATTTTATTTTACAGTGTGCATGCCATAGAATATCAGATTTTAGCTGAAAATTTGAAATTTATTTTACTTATTTACTTTTTTACTATTTTATTTCCATTATTAAACTTACATATCTATATTATAAAGGGCAAACATATCTGTGCGTAATGTATACGTCATTTTGCGAATGGCAACATTTTACCCTGCAATTTCGGTTTTGTAATTTTCGCTGTTACAAATTTTACACTTCTAAACATCGCAATTCTTAAATTTTTACACCATCATATAGAGAAAACTATTTACTTTTAAATGCAATTTGTTTAAAAGCTGTATCTCAATTTGTTTTTGAGATATTAATTTTTTATAGTTTTTAGTACCAATTTTGTAATTGTGGCAACAAAATTTTCTTGACATTTTTTCTTAAAATTGAAAAAAAAAAAAAAAAACTAAAATGCGTATATTTTGTCAAAAATGTCGTCTGTTATAAAAGTCGGTGATTTGGGTTTCATTTCGTTTTTATTCATAAATTAAATGGCTTCAAGCTTTGAGTTAAAGTGATTTTAAAATAATGAAATTAAAATATCATTTTTTAAACGTGGTGAATATACGGACGAAGTTATCTTTTACACACAATACAAATTAAAAATTCTACATTTTTTTAATAATGAAACAAGCTCATTTTTTAACTATACTTAAATATACTCCCTTAAGTATTTATAATTAAAAGCAGTTAGAAAATAATTCATAATTTAGGGGGGGGGATGCAGCTTGGAAAAAAAATTGCAAAAATGTGTAAAAAAAGTATCCTAAGTGTAAAAGTGTAAAAAACAGTCCAAATGTGTAAATTTTACACCTAATGTGTAAAACTTGGCAAGTATGAAATAGGCATTATTTGAAATATTTTTTCAAAAATATTGCTCCAGTTAATTGGTTGAATATCCATTCAATGCAATGTCTTCGAAAGAACCTATTACACATACTGTAGAAATCGCTTTTGCATAGCTAGATTTTTTCCTGAATTTTGGTGACATTGTCACTTATTTTGCTTGGTAGATTAAGCAAGAAAGTATATTTTAAGTTTTTAGGTAGAGGATATCTTTTTTTCTGCTTTCAAACTTGAGGCGATTCTAGTCACCTATCTCATTCACTTTTCCCTTTTGATGGGATTAAGGTAACCTATCTCCAAAAAAAAGATAATAGGCCATTCATGTCCCTATATCTAGAGCTCAGTGTGACAGGTCTCCACCCTGTCTCCTTTCTAGGAATGCATCTAGTCTCTGGATTCTTCCAGAAACATCTTTGTAGAAAAGTTTTCAATGTTAGGGCCTGTTTACCAAATAGCAAAGATCTTACTTTCTTTGCAAATAGGCTGGCGAAGCCCGTGCTTACCACTGAAATACAAAAGGGCCCCCAGTTTTACATTTCAAACCTAATTTTGAAGTGGGGGGGGGGGGAGAATTCAATCAGGATAAAGATTGCGCTTTATTTTCTTTCGAAACATTTTTTTTTTCTTCTTGATATGCTGCAATTTGTAAATCATAATGAATGTTTTGAAGTTCAAATATTCTCAACTGTAGTTCCATGTTTGTTTTTTACAAAACTAATCTATATTCAATAAAATAGTTTTTCATTTGAACAATATATAGATAGTAAATTTTAGTTTAATATTAAAAAAAGCTATTTATTCGAAATTTTGATGGTAAAATTTCAAATTATTTAAGCATGCGAAAAATGGATTGGCAAATAAATAAATAAATAAATAGAAACATTGTAGAGTGATACAGGGGCCCCCTTATATAACGTCGAGCTTCCCGTCGGCGCTTTTTGTTTCTTAGGTCAGCTTTAGAATTTTCTTTTTACATTTATTATGCAGTATTTGTTTTGTTGCTATTAAATGATTATCTTATTTTTACTCTGAGTATTTAGTCTGCCTTCTGGATATACTTAAATAAATGCATCGATGTATAAAGCAAATGTCATTTAAATGCTTTCATAACTTAAATGGAACAACTATACCTTATTTGTACAAATAAATGGAATAATACAAATAGCTCTATATTTTCGTACTTTCGCTGTGGCAATTAAGATACTTTAAAATCATAGTTGTTTTTCTTTCTGATTGAATTTACGTTAAGTAATTCATCTGACAATGAAAAGGAAAGTGCTAGTAGATTAAATAAATAATTTTTTTTTTTTTTTTTTTTTTTAAATGCATGTGTGCGTATGCAGTCGGCTCTCGTAAATTCGAACTCGTCGGGACCACAAGAAATGTTCGAATTATGGAAAATATGAAATGAAAACTTGCTTAATATGGTACTATTACAAAGAAATTAATCTTATATATAAATTTTTATTATTTATTTATTTCGTCTGTTATCATTAGAATATGACTTCCTATTAAATTGGAATGTATAAATACATAAACTAATTGAAAGATTAGAAACAAGCACAATGGAAGAAAAAGTTAAAGCGTTACTGATGGACAGACAGGGCACTAAGAAAGTGGATATCAAATGCATTGGATTATATGTAATACTTCTTCGGAACAATTTTCTCAAAAATCAAAGAAAGAAAGTTATTCAAATGATCTGAAATCCGTGAGAAAGAAGAGAAAAATGAAAAATTGGAATTCTCGTTTGTTTAAATTAAACGAAGTCAAGAGAAAATGAGTTCGAATTAATGAAAATTTTTAACGTTATTCTGCCATTGAAAATTTAGGGACTTCATATTTAGTTCGAATTAAGCGAAGATTGGAATTATTCGATTTCGAATTAACGAGAGTCGACTGTATGTATAATTTAAATTGGACAAACATCGTTGTTAATAGTATTTTTAGATACACTGCCTAAAAATTATTAATATTCTGTCACGTTTTTTATAAGTGGATTAAGAAAATATTGTTTTTTAAGCTGGTTTATTAAAAGATTTTCTCTGATGCAAGAATAAATGCGATCACTATTTTTGCCTATCATGCGTAGTGTACGATAAATCTTGAAATCATTTTAAAAATCGATTTTTTTTTCTGATGGATTTACACGTTTTATACACAGGAGCAGTGGCGTAGCTATGTTTTTTGGCGCCCGGGGCCAGCAAGAAATTTTGCGCCCCCACCCCAATATAGATATATAACAATTTCTCTCCCCTAGGCCTCGGCGCCCGGGGCGGACGCCCCCCCCCCCTTAGCTACGCCACTGCACAGGAGATGCCGACAAACATATTTTTAAGAGAGAGAAAAAAAATGATGTCCGTCTGTCTGTGTGACTATAAATGCTTTATCTCCCGAACAAATTAAGATAGAGACTTAAAATTTGTTGTATATTTAGTATGTAATAACAAGAAGAAGCTTATTGAATTTCAGTAACCTCGATTATCCAGAATTTCTCCTTTTGGACTCTCGAAATATTCGGTTCGGTTTATTTTATGACTGCCTATAATCAACACGAGGGATATAGGCCCAAAAAGGTGGAGAGTGGGGGTTCGTAGGGGGTCTTTCTAAGGGAACCTAACCCATATTTACGCAAGGAAATCCAAGGTTCAAAGAAAACCATGGCGATTAAACGAAAACGATTAAGCTGGCGGGCGCGATTAGATTCGAGCCGAATACCTCCCAATCGACCAGCTTCGAGAGCAGAAGCATTCGGGCACTGGTAGGGCTCTCGAAATATTCGTTCTAAATATGTATATATATGTGTGTGTGTATATATAAATGTTCGAAATTTTTATTTTAAGAAGTGAATATAAAAGACAATAGAAAAATACATTTTTTGCACGAAAAATGAAATTAATCGGATAATGAGTTTATGAGGTATTTGCAATAATATTTTCCCCACTCTTCGATTTTTCCTGACCCTGTATTTCATTCAAATTTCAATTCAAAGATATATTTTAATTGGAAATGAGACGCTTCATCCGACGCAGTAAACTGTTAGTTAATATGATTATCATTTTTGGAGTTATTAGAAGTTTCTCTTATTCAGTTCAGTAATAGAGCATTTAATGTTTACGACGTCATCAAGTCACGATATTAAACATTCTAGCTACCAAACAAATTGCGATAGAAGCTTGAAATTTGGTATATACTTAGACTGCTATAGTGCGAAAAAGCCTATTAAATTTCAGTAATCTTAGTTATTTTGCATATTCATGATAAAATAAATATGTATTACGGTGACCCCGAAAGGCCAGTTTCCAGTCTTAGTGCGTTAGTATATGGTAATTTTTTTGATGTATTTATTTAATAATTAAAAAAAAAATAAATAAAATACCAAACTCCAGTAAGTAAGTGTCTCTCTAAATAGAAAAAGAAGTAATGATAATAAGTATGCTTTTTTCAACATTTTTTTTTTTAATCACGTGCGCCATTTCAGAAATTTATAATGTGTGTGTGTGCGTGTGTGCAAGGGTGGGGGGGGGGGAGATGAGTTGACATCATTGTTAATTTATCACTTCTTGTATACAGAAAAAAAAAAACTTCACTTAACGAAAAATGATAGAAATTTCAAATTATTGTACATGTCCTGCATTATTTTAAATTTCCGTAAAAGAAATTTATATCTCTATGTGGCCGTCTATAAATGATGTCACACATTTTTTCAATATTTTTGACATCCCTGCTCCCCCTTGTCACAAAGTGTCACACTTTATCATACCCCCTCTCGTCACATGTCATGCTATATTACGTAAACACATATATTTACAGTAGAACTCCTATAATAGAAGCCTTAACTTACAGTTGAGCAACAGAGCGCTACCTTATAGATCGAATCTAGGAAAAAAAGTGACCGGAAAAAAGTTATCGGAAAAAAGTGACCTAAATTACAAAAGCGGAAAAAAAGTGACACGGAAAAAAAGTGACAAGGAAAAAAAGTGACACGGAAAAAAAGGGACACGGAAAAAAAGTGACAAGGATTGATTTTGGGGAATTATTATTGATTTTGGGGATTCATTGGTTAAGTTTGAAAGGGGGATGGGGGGGGGAGGCTCATAATTTAGGTAAATGGGTTTTTCATGCTGAATTAACTGTTTTGGTTCTATTTTTGGATATACGTTCATACTGAAAAGACGCTTGTCTGATTAGTTTTGGGAAGGGACGATTACCCCCCCCCCCATCCGTCCTCAGTTAGATGAATGGGTTTTTATGCAGAATTATCCAACGTGTGTCAAATTTGAATATACAGGGCTTGACTAAGGCAGGGGCATGCGGGGCAATTGCCCCGGCCCTCGGTTTCAAGGGGGCCCCCAAGGAGAGAAAAGTTTATTGTTTAAAGAGGGCCAAATGATATAAAATAGCAAAATATTACCAAAATTCTTTTTTTTTTCAATTTTAAGGTAGTGTTGAGTAGGACACGGAAAATTCATGACGTTTGTATGAGGTACAACGGAAACATTTTTGTCATGACAATGTCATGCTTCAAAATAGTTTCTTTGGATTTGAGAAAAGCCCTAATAAATACAGAGAGATTTTTTCAATAATCAACATTTCATTACACAACTTTAAAGGTTGTGATGGTTTTAATTCTTCTTTTTATTTCTTTTTTTCTAACTACATTAATTTTCTAATGAAACCTTTTTTTGAATATTAGGATTTCTAAAAGTTATAATAATTAATTTTTGCCACTGTATATTTTCTATTTTGCATGCACATCGTAATTTTAAAATGTAATGTAAAACTATACAAGTATGTATGCGGTATTCTTTAAAGAAATCTTACATATATATTAGGAATTTCTTTGAAAATTTCAATTCCGCAAAAAAGAATTGAGCCGGGTCAGATCGTGTGGGGTCTTTTTTGACTGATTTTTGTACGGGCCGGACATTTAAGTGACACCAGGCCGGGCAGACTTCTAAATGAGCCCCCCCCCCCCTCTTCCACGCCCACATAAAAAAGATGTGACAACTTTTTAAAAAGACGGCTGGAACCGATTCTGTTTCTACTATGTTATTGTCAATCATTTCCTATCTTCAATGATATATACATAATGACAAGCACAAGTTGGGAAGTATAAATTCAATATTGTTAAAAGAAAAAAATGAAAAGATTAGCTCTCTTTTCTTTCTATCAGAACCGACCCACCAGAATAAAACCCTTCCCAAATTCGTCTCGCTTTTTATTTTGCATATTTTACTCTTCTCTTTCACCTTTTCTTATAGCTTGAGCTTTTGCTTTTTCGAACTTCAAACGTAGCCCGCAACCTTGTTCGGATTTTGACTCTTTCATCGACAGATAATGACATCAGAACACACACAACCCATTCCAGTCATCCTCTGAAACGAAACAGCTCTCGTGCCTCACCGCTTCAAAAAAGACGCCAACATGACAAAATTTTTGAGGTACCTCCAATCTGAAAACTAAGGTATTGGGACAAATTGTCAGGGTGTATGGGACAATTGAGGTGCCTCATGTATGAGTTACCCAACACTATTTTAAGGGGTCTTTTTTCTCCTACCTCCTTTGCTTCCCTGCCCCACGTTCCCTTAAAGTAATAGTTACATCATAAGAAAATTAATAATTAAAATTATTTATCATCTGTTATTATGTATAAAGATGTGAAATATAAATACTGAAATCAGTACTTGGTACAAAATTTATGCATACATACAATAGGTTTGAATTTTAATTTTAGTCACTTGAGTATAATTCACAAACATTTTTAAGATAGAAGGGGGCCACTCTAATAATGTTTGCCCCAGGGCCCCCCACTGTCTAAGTCGGGCCCTGTGAATATAGGTTCTTTTCGATAAGGCTTATATATAGCATATAATGCATGAAGAGTTTTAATGGTTATATTTAGAGGGAGAACGGGTGATAACCTTTCTTAAATTAAATTAATAACTTTTTACGCATAATTATCCGATTTGCTTAGAATTTTGGACATAGATTCATTATGATAAGACGTATCTCTGATTAGTTATGGGGTTCTTCTGCTTATTATAAAGGGTGGAGGGGGAGCAATTATATCCCCCTTAAACTAGATAAATAGGTTTTTATGCAGAATTACCCCATGTATTTCAAATTTTAAATATAGGTATACTGTCAGGTTCTGAGACCACCTCTGCTAAAGATTGGAATTTCCGTTATTTCTCTATCTTAATCTCTTTTATATTATACCGGCTGTGTACTAGAATTTTCAAGGTGACATTCTTTCTTTGTTGAAGGGAGAATTGACAGGTAATCCTCTACAGGTGGTGAGTGAGAAAGAGGAGATTGCGGAGAGGCGTGTTCATCCGTCAGTGAGGTATGTGGATGATGAGCTGACAAGCAACATGTCATTAATCAAGAAAGGAATGTGGAATGTGTCCAATGGATAAGCCCCAAAGGGGGTTGACATTGGGGAAACACCGTGATTTGAGAAGAGCAAGTCTTATCTCAGATTAGTTCAGTTCGTATCTGGGTTCATA
Organism: Maratus speculifer; assembly: GCA_964019185.1. Classification (NCBI taxonomy): domain Eukaryota; kingdom Metazoa; phylum Arthropoda; class Arachnida; order Araneae; family Salticidae; genus Maratus; species Maratus speculifer. The sequence continues at coordinate 441,183,227 of OZ025290.1, read as the reverse complement.
CCTAGAGAGTAGTGTTGGACAGAGGTCCTGATAGGGTGTGCTCTGCGTTGTAGAGCGGAAGCAGTGCGTATCTGGAGAGCAAGGGACACAGACGTCCTGGTGTTTAGTGCTCTGGGCCGGGAAGTGCAGGCCGAGTATCCATGTGTTGGGAGATTCGAAAGTGATCTCCGATAAAGTTAATCTAACGTGCATTGAGTGTGAGGTGGAAGGTGTAATTCGAATAGTATACAGCCAACCTTTACTGTATTTAATTTAATGTTGAACCGGATCACCTATATCCGAGTTGTAATTGTATATAATTGTAAATAGCGTATTTAGTGTGTACATATATTCTAAATAAACTGTTAATTCAGTTAATTGACAGCGTCAGTGTTCTTTTACACAATCCTCACAGTGGGTGACCGATATCACCTAGTAATATCGGTGGTGGCAGCTATAACTACCACGGACTTTCTTCAAAGTTGTGCGGGCTGAGAGGAACGTCCGACATATACAGTGGGGGAACGGAGGCTAACCCCCTTAAATTAATAAATAGCTTTTTACGCAGAATTAACTTATTTGATTCAAACTTTGAATGTGCGTTCATTATGATAAGGCGAACTCCTGATTATTTGTGGGTTATCCCCCGTTCATCCCTCTATACTTAGCCATTAAACCCTTAAAACTATTCAAGGATTCACTTTATCAGATAAAACCTATATCTAAAAGTTGAAATACGTTGGATAATTGTGAAAAAAAAAATCTTATTTAAAGAGTGGGGGATTAATCGCCCGCTTTCCCTTATTTAATTAGCAAAAGAACCTCATAATTAATCAGAGATACGCCTTCTTATAATGAATATACATCGAAAATTTGAAGCAAATCGGATAATTCTGCGCAAAAAGCCATTTATTTAATTTAAGGGTGTATTTCGATTCAAACTGCCTATTTTCCGATTTATTTTTAACTTCATTTTTACTCTCATATGCATCAAAGTGGCAAATTGTCTTATTTAGAAAGTACACAAGGTGCCGTAATTGTCAATTCTTTGATAAATGCAGAAAATATTGCGAAAAAAGCAATCAAAAACGGCATTTTGAACAGATTTTCCCCTGACGGGAGATCTGTGAACGAAAAAAAAGGGTCATACTGAGAAGATAATTGTTTATAAATCAAATTCTAATGAATTGGCACCTTGTACATCTCTTCAAAAATATCCTCAGCAAGTTTCATGTTTCTACTTTTGGAAATGTGTCTGAAATTGTATCGAAAAATTTAAAGCTGTTGAAGGTGGAAAAGCGTTTTTTTTAAATACACCCTTAAGGGGGTTTATCCCCCGTTCTCCCTCTATACATAGCCATTAAACCCTTAAAACTTCAGGAATTTACTTTATGAGAAAGATCCTACATCCAAAATTTGAAATAAATCGGATAAGTGTGCATATTTTTTTTAATCTAATTTAAGGCCGGGGGTAGTAATCACCCGCCCCCTTTTTAATTAGCAAAAGAACCCCATAATTAATCAGAAATACGTCTTATCATAATTAACCCATGTCCAAAATTCGAAGCAAATTGGATAATTATCCGTAAAAAGCCATTAATTTAAGAAAGGTTATCCCCCGTTCCCCCTCTATACTTAACCATTAAACTCCTAAAACTCTTCAGGCACTTTATACTATATATAAGCCTTATCGAAAAGAACCTATATGCAAATTTGACACAAGTTGGATAATTCTGCATAAAAACCCATTCATCTAATTGAGGACGCATGGGGGGAGGGTAATCGTCCCTTCCCAAAACTAATCAGGCAAGCGTCTTTTTAGTATGAACGTATATCCAAAAATTGAACCAAAACAGTTAATTCAGCATGAAAAACCCATTTACCTAAATTATGAGCCTCCCCCCCCCCCATCCCCCTTTCACACTTAATCAATGAATCCCCAAAATCAATAATAATTCCCCAAAATCAATCCTTGTCACTTTTTTTCCGTGTCCCTTTTTTTCCGTGTCACTTTTTTTCCTTGTCACTTTTTTTCCGTGTCACTTTTTTTCCGCTTTTGTAGTTTAGGTCACTTTTTTTCCGATAACTTTTTTTCCGGTCACTTTTTTTCCGTTTACCTATAGATCATATCTTAAATTTTATTTTAAAACTTTAACTATTTGTTTTAATGACATTTGTTAGCATAAAAATAAAAATGATTCGTATTTTTATTTTGTATGATATAAAATTCAGGTTTACGACAAAACAAAAACAAAACAAAACAACAAAAAAAAAAAAATATTTAACGTATAATAATAATAAAACATTAATATGAAAAAAAATTAAACAGTAGTATTTTGGAAATTAAAATGGAATTTAATATACTTAGCTTTCAATCTTATCTTTACTTTATAAAAACAAATTTCAAAATTTAATCTGCTGACTTTTAATGCTTCTATTTGAATCAAAATGTGTGATGTCACATTTCTTCTTACTCCCTCCGACCCCCCTTGTCACAAACTGTCACAATTTCACGAACCACCTCCCCCCAATCCACACGTGACATCATTTATGGACGGCTACTATACAATGATCACTTTTCTACAGGAACGTGTTCGTGTTGAATATGAAGTTTTAAATGAACTTTGGAATTTTTCAGAAATCGTTATGAAATATTTTACATTCTCACTTCGGATAAAAATTCCCCAAACTATGAAAATACTCTTTTAAAAAAATCTTTCAACACCTTTCATTTACTATCGCAATTTTTTGTCGGCAACTGGCAAGCCCTTTTTACCGCATGGGCAAATCGGGACTTTGCCCATGGGCCCCGGACCTTAAGGGGCCCCCAAATCCATGCATTAAATTATAAAATATTTACTTTCTTTTTCCAATTCCAACTCTTCAATATGTTAAAGTAATTAAATTTATCTTAAAGCAATATAACAACTTGATAAAGTTATAAAAAAGGGTTTTGTTCTGCACTAAAACAAAAAAAGGGGGTAATTTTATTAATTATAGTATTTAATTTAGAATTGACGGAGCTAAGAATTTTCTTCTGTTTACATCTAAGGTGCGAAAAATGTGTTTATGCATTACACATACACATATAAATGACCATCAGTTCTATTTGAATAACGTTGCAATGATTAGAAAGGGGCCCCCTAATTTATCTTTGCCCAGAGCCCTAAATTGTCATAATCGGGCCCTGGCAACTGGAGATAAAAGAGCTGTAATCCACTAATCGTCAAAGCTCCAAGAACATCCGGAGAATAGAAATGAGCATGTTTGCAAACAAACGCACGCGCTTCTTCCCTCCGGACGTTTGTTTATCAGTCAACCTATCTGGTTTCTGTAGCAACCATTTGAGATTTAAAAGAAAATCTTTTTTGATACCTTAGCCTTGTAATGTTGCAGTAAAAATACAAATTTTATATAGCCATTCATCAGGGGACTGTTCAATGTAACGTTATCATTTTAGGGGGGAGGAGGGGGTTTGCCTTTTGATATCGATATCATTTTTGATCCAATCCAAATTGTCTCTTATTTGTAACATGGTATTTGAGTCAAAGTAATGCAGTTAAACTTTGTGAACACGCTTAACATGAGTTCAGGGTTCCCAGCAAAACATGAATAGCAAATTCTCTGACTTTCCATGACCTAATCTCGAAAAATTCCATGACTTTCCCTGACCAAATCTCAAAAAATTCCCTGAACAAGCAGGTATACAATGAAATTTGCTATTTATTTTCTGAATTCTTTGTCAAAACTAGTGATTTTTTTTCAGCAATTGTTTTTCAAATTTCTAAATTTTCTTTTCCCTAATTATTCGACGAATTACGTGATTTTTTTCCAAGATTATTTGATAAATTTTGTTTCATTTTACATTTCTTCTCCAAGAATTTTCCATGACTTTTTAGAAAATATTTGTAAATTCCCTGACTTTTCAGACATATTTTGAAATTTCCCTGACTTTCCAGATTTTCCCTGACTTTCCATGACGCTGGGAACCCCGGAATCACTTTTAACATGATTTTTTCCACAGTCCGAGTCCCCTATAAAAACGAATACAAAGATTTTGATACTAATAACATAAATTGCTGTTAACGTGAACAAAATTTTGATTCCCCTTGAGGTTCATGTTAACGAGGTTCGACTATACATTATCTTTTTATAGTCTGATATTTATTTTTATGAAAATATAAAGTTATTATTAAAACCACTAAATTATTATAAAATTATCTAATTCTAAAATATGCGATACCCTGCTGTTTGACATTCTTATTCATTTTCATATGTGTATATACCGGGTGTCCCAAAAATGACTGAAGAATTTTAAAATTCAATAATTTGCAAACGGTGACAGCTATTAAAAAAAATTTTTGCAGGAGGGTTATGTATAGTGTCAGGAGTTTTTTTTTTCCGTAATTTATGATTTTAGTTCGCATCTCAAACAATAGGTGGCGCTGACGGCGATTGAAGGCCAGGTGATCAGTGCTGAGTGAAGCCTTCAATCGCCGTCAGCGCCACCTATTGTTTGAGGTGCGAATTAAAATCATAAATTACGGAAAAAAAAAAAACTCCTGACACTATACATAACCCTCCTGCAAAAATTTTTTTTAATAGCTGTCACCGTTTGCAAGTTATCGAATGTTAAAATCCATCAGTCATTTTTGGGACACCCGGTATATGTAATCACAGTTCGAGAAACCATATGTGAAGCACATTTGAAATGAAGCTTGTGTTTGCTAATAAATGAAAGAGAAAGAATGTTGTCCATTTGTTTTGTTGATAAGAATTTCTATATGACCCATCCTTGCATCTCTCCACCGTTCGAGGCAAGTGCAACAAGATTTTATTACTGTTGAATACATTATGTAACAAAAAGCTAGTATAAAATACTTTTAAATAATAACTATTACTTTTAAGTGTTATTTGAATAAAGCGATATATTATTGACTTTTCTTTATTTGAATCAATAAAGTATGCGAAAAATAAATTTAACCAGTTTTGTATATTACACACACACACACACACACACACAAAAAAAAAAAAAAAAAAAAAAAAAAAACACTTTGATAACGATATTATTACTAAGGGGGGGGGGGAGGGGTCGAGGAATGATAACGTATGATATCAAAAAGGGGGGGGGGGAGGGCTCCAAAATTACCAAAAAGTTGTTAACGTTTATATTTGCACAGTCCTTCAGAATATTTCTATCAGCGAAATTTTATGATAGCGAGCACTTTCTCTTACAATAGTGCATTAGTTATAAAAATTGCATTACAGCAAACTTTTAGTAAGGTGGACTCTGTGTAAGACGGAAACTTGTGTAACTCGGAAAAAAAATTCAAGTTTTTGCGAATCAATATACATAGAATAAGATTTTTCTAACAAGGAAGGTCTCCATACGGGCATACTCAGAAAAATCTGAAAAAATTACAGGATGTTCTTCTCATATAGTTATATATGTTTATAAAAAAAAATCCGGCGGAACCTCCTTATAACGTCCGTAAAAAAATAATAAAAATTTCGTTTATTTGGCAATTTATCTCCGGTTGGCAAAAAAACGAAATTTTGGAAAATACGCTTTTACGCTTCGAATACTTTTTAAAGAAAAAACTTTCTATGTTCAATTTATTTAAATAAGTTTAGTTTAAGTAATTTTAGTTTTGCATTTTTACTTTACTTTAAGAGTAATTTTGTCATATACGTTTATATGTACTTATAAACAAAATGAAAATAATATATTTTATCATTTAAAACACAATTTAAATTGATTAAAATTGTTCCAAATTGAAAAATACGCCGTTAAAAATCTGCTGCTTTTTGTTGCAACGCACTCCCTTGCTTGTATAGAAAACGGTTACTTGGCCGTGAAATGGAGCTTTCTCATTGGTTGGAATAGAGATATTATATACAAGCGGTGGAGTGCGTTGCAACAAAATGCAGAAGATTTTTAACAGTGTATGACACGGTCAATTCACCGTGCTATGGAGCATTCTCATTGGTCAGAAGAGAGATATTCTATAAAAGTAGTGGAATGACGTTGCAGCAAATGCTGCAGATTTTTAACCGTGAAGTCAATTAAAATCAATTTTCAGATTCGTTAAAATCGTCTGCTTTTGGCGAGGAAATGCACTGCTCGCCAAATCCCGCGTCGCTTTCAGCTTTTCACGCCAATTATTCCAAACTATTTTTTTTTTTACATATCTAATAATGCAGTTCCGCCGCTAATTTTCACTGATAATTTATTAGCTACATGAGTAGTTTAATTCGTATTTTTTTCAAAAAATTCTGAGTATGCCTCCAATGGAGACCTTCCTTGTAAGGCGAAATATTGTCTATAACAGTAAATTTCCTCGATTTCGATCGATTCCGTCTTAAATAGAGAATTTCCTACCTTTAATAGACAGCTAATAACGGTAAGTGATCAGTAGTATAAATTGTTAATCGCGATTTTGTTTATTTGAGATATGCAGAATCAGCACTACTGATTAAGCGAAAAAAAATCTCTTTCCCCAATAAATAAAAAATCGGAAACCCGGTTATGGAAAGAGAAAAAAAAAATTACTTCTGGTGGAAAATTATATTTGCTCGCCAGAGAGACTAAGAAACATTATACTGATTAAAATAAACTATCTACACACATATTGTAATATTAATAATATATATTCCACAACACGGTTGAACAATTTACAAGGTAATTTTTTAGTTAGACCACGGGCAATATCCAAATTAAAAAGCGCGTGGTACACTTAATTTAATTCCAATAATTATTTATTCCAGTTTTTCACGTTCATTATTGTTTGTAATTTTATTTTTTATTAACATTTTGAAGATGACTCGATTAAAAAGAGTTGAAACATGCAAATAGAAACTTTTAATGCATTTTAAATGTTTTTATTAATACAACAACGTCTTATAAACAAAATATTTATTTATAATATAAATTCTTACTTTTTTGTTGTTGTATGTAATTATTAATATTACGATATAGATATTAATGGACGTAATCAAGCCTTACTACTGTTATTTTCCTCATTGATAGCTACACACAGCCTCTTAAGATATATAAGAAAACAGAAAGCCGATTATGGAAAGAGTGAGAAAAATTGTCTTTATTGTAAAATTATATTTACTCGCAAGTGAGAGTGAGAAATAATACTGATAAATCAAAATACTATCTACACACACTCTCTCAAGATAAAGTAAGAAAATGGAAACTCGATTAAGGAAAGAGGAAAAACCTGTCTTTATTTTTCAGATTTTCTTTAGCGGTTCAGATTAATACAATATACAGTGGAGTCTCTCTATAACGAAACTCCATACATCGAATTTCTCTATATAACGAATTTTTAGTAGGAACGGCCCCCTTTCGCATGATTACATTAAAATCAGTCTCTATATAGCGAAATATTTATCTCCATATAACGATTTTTTTCTTAAATTGTTCTTATTTTATTCAGTTTTAAAAAGCTTCAAAATCATATGGAATCAATTTTCCATCACTTATTTTTGATTTATCGTCAGTGCTGAGTTTTTTTTTTTTTTATATTACTTCTTTCCTTGTTCTTTAAATCCAAAGAATTCATCCTACCTCCCACACACCTTTCCACATCCTTCTCAAAACAGAGTCAATTGGACACATATAAGAGAGGAATCAATGAGAGGCACATAAGAGAGGCCTTCAAATGGAGGAAAATGTTAACTACAATTTTTCATTCCTTGCTAAAATTTGAGCATTTTTTTTTTTTTTTTTTTTTTTTTTTTTGAGAGCGTAACAATTTTAAAATCAAAACAACAAAAAATTACAGATTTCTTCGTCTGAAATTAATGCAAGTCTTCCTTATTTGATTTTCATTAAGTTTTCAAATAAATGTCTATTCTCTTTTATGAAACAGCTTAAATAATTAAGAAATAAAATGTTAGGTTAATATTTACTTTTAAACATTTCAAATTCTTAATTCAAAAGATCAAAAATAATATTTGTTCAAATTTCACACATTAAATACGATTTTTAACATCATTTTCTATACATCGAATTTCTCTATATAACGAATTTTTTACTGGAACGGTGGATTTCGTTATATAGAGACTCGACTGTATTTTTAAATTGACTTCACGCTTAAGGAGCTACTTCAGTCAAATGAAAAGACCCATTCACTAATGCTAATCCTATGGAAGAAATTTATACAGATATCTCGATTGCATTTCAATATTTTTAAATGATTTTTTGGCTTTGGATATCTGAGATCGATCTGTATGCATGCCGTTAGTTACTTTTTTCATTTTGTTTACAGTTATTTTTTACGAGAACGCCTTTCATTTTCGGAACCGATTTGGAAAGCGAAAGCAACCCCATAAAAAATATCTGCAACCAAAATCGAAAAACTAAAAAAACGACCTCCATTCAGATCAATCTGAGTTATCCAATGCAAAAAGAATCATCTAAAAATATTAAAATGCAACCGAGATATCTTTATAAATTTCTCCCACAGGATTAGCATTAGCGAACGGGACTTTTCATTTGAGTGAAGTAGCCTCTTAATACAACGTATTTGATACATTATCTCCATATGTCTCCCACCTCCACATTTCCTATAAGTTATACACTTTAGGGGCCGTCCATAAATGACGTCACGCTTGGAGGGGGGAGGGGGGAGAGGGGTTCGTGAAAATGTGACAAGGTGGTGGAAGGGGATAAGAAGAAATGTGACATCACACATTTTGGTTAAAATAAAAAGCATTAAAAATCAGCAAATTAAATTTTGAAATTAAAGTTATTTTGTATTTATTAAGATAAGATTTAAAGTCAAATATATTACATTCCATTTCAAATTCCAAAAATACTACTGTTTTCAATTGCTCTTTCATACTAATATTTTATTACTGTTGTACATTAATTATGTTTTTGTTGTAATCTTTAATCTTACATCATGCAAACTAAGTATACACGAATCCTTTTTATGGTTATGCTTACAAATGTCAATAAAACAAAGTTTAAAAATAAAATTTGAAATACAATCTATAAACGTAGCACTTTGTTTCTGAACTGCAAGTGTGTAATACAGCGTGACATGTGACAAGAGGGGGTGAAGTGTGACATTTTATAACAAAGGGAAGGGGTAAAAAAAATTATAAAAAGTGTGACATTATTTATGTACAGTCTCTTACATGCTTTCCCTCAATTTATATACATCTACATTTAGTCGGTAATATACATACATGCACTGCATATATGACAACCCAAATGAAAGTAATGGTACAAATTACACCATTGGCACCATTACTTTCACCAAATGAAAGTAATGGTGATGAATAAGGAATCTCCCATAATTACAATACAACAAATTTTAAGAAATCTACGAAGTTGATGAAAAAATTGATAAAAAATGGAGAAAGTCCTACTTTTATTATAGATTCTTTTTTCTTTCTTTCTTTTTTTTTTCCTGAAAAATATGCAAGAACATTTGTATACAGCATGTGCACAATATGTGTTAATGGTTCATGCAATAAATCCAGTTACCATCAGCAATAACTTAGTATAATAATATTGCAACACGAAAAACTATTTTTAGTAAAATTATTATTATTATTATGTTTTAAACAATCACTTTGGGAAAACAATCACCCAGAGAAAACTATACAAATTATGCTAATCATTTTTATTTGAGAATATATATTTAAGTGGGGTTATTTAAAATCGCTATAACTCAAAATATTATTTGTATTATTTCTTTTTTTAACATTTGAATAAATAGAAATATCTACATTTTAATTTTGATTCAACATTTAAAAAAATATTAATTAAAAAAAATAAAAATATTTAAAAGTAAAAATTTGAAAAAAAAAAATATTTGTAACTTTTATATATATATATATATATATATATATATATAAAAAAAAAAAAAAAAAAAAAAAAAAAAAAAACATATTTGCAAAAGAAAAAATATTTTTCAAATTTGCTGAATGAAAATTAGAGTGAAATAATCAAAAAAGACATGTTTCAAGTTTGAAGCATTTATCTTCAACGGTTTTTGAGTTATAACGATTTAAATTCGAGAAATTGTGAAAAAACCCATCACGAAGAAAAACGCCTTTTAACAAGGAATCATTGCATGACAATCATTGCTTAAAAGGTAGATTTTGAAAAAAAAAAAATTACTCTTTTAATTAAGATAGAAACATGATTTAAATGTCATTTTAAGCATAAAAAAACAAAGACATTTTTAATGCATTTTTTAAAAGAAAATTTGAAGATTTTTGTGTGCCGTACCCCTTTAAACATTATATAGTTACTTGGGAGAATTTTCGTATGTTTCGATGATGTTATGTTACGGGCGCTGAAGATAAATCGACAAACATTGTTTCTATCACCATCATTCTTATTGCATTCATTTCGTTTAAGACAGATGACTTTCGTTAAAAACACATATATTGCACAAACTTAAAATACATACCTTTCACGCATTTCATTTAAAATATAACAAATAAATAAAAATATGAAGCTATACCATAAACCAGAACATTTTGTTTCGAATATTGTTTCAAAGTTCATATATACATATAAGTGTGTGTAAAAACGGCTATTGGCGAGATATGCGCCGGCTAATATAAAAGTATCTGTCTCATCTCAATTGACAATTTTCAAATGAAACTGTAAACATTTTTTTCATCAATTTTTTATTCAGAAACATATTCCTCTCCTAACGGTTATTTTGACTAAAATCAAAATTAGTTTTCCTCTTCAAAATCGATACTTATCGTCCGAAAATTTCGCCAAATAACGTATGATATTTGTAAAAACTGAATATGTAATGTATGCGAATTTTCAAATAGATCGGTTCAATTAAAATAAATGGAAAATTTTACCAAGATTTGAATAAATTAAGTTAAGGGGCTAATTTATTCAAATCAAATGAAAAGACCCATTCACTAATGCTAATCCTATGGAAGAAATTTATACAGATATCTCGATTGCATTTCAATATTTTTAAATGATTTTTTGGCTTTGGATATCTGAGATCGAGATGTATGCATGCCGTTAGTTACTTTTTTCATTTTGTTTACAGTTATTTTTTACGAGGACGCTTTCATTTTCGGAACCGGTTTGGAAAGCGAAAGCAACCCCATAAAAAATATCTGCAACCAAAATCGAAAAACTAAAAAACGACCTCCATTCAGATCAATCTGAGTTATCCAATGCAAAAAGAATCATCTAAAAATATTAAAATGCAACCGAGATATCTTTATAAATTTCTCCTATAGGATTAGCATTAGCGAACGGGTCTTTTCATTTGAGTGAAGTAACCTCTTAAATAATTTAAAAATATAGTCATTTTTCTCAAAGATTAAAGTAAACTTTAAAATAGTTTATCCATTTTTTTAACAATGCTCAGTTCTCCCTCCTTTTTTTTTAATTAATTTTTTTTTCTTTTTTTTTTGATTAATTTAGTTTAATGCATATGAACCGGAAACGTATGTCTTGCATACATACTGCGATAAAAATAATATTTAATTTTTTTACAATTTGTGATAATTAATAACTATTCAAATATTTTAAAAACGATTGAGAAGCATGAAGCAAAGAAAAAAAGTTTCGCCCCCCTCCCCCTTCTTTTCTCACAATGATACAAAATCTCTTTTCTTTTGAAGAAAAAAAAAAAAAGTAAAGTTTTAAAAGTTAGAAAAAAAAAAAAAAAAAGTTGCTAGCATCCAAGTGCAAGCCTACGAGGATAAATAGTGCTTAATTTTCGGTACTAATGTAACATAATAATTGAAAATCAATACTTAATTACCAATAATAAATTATTAAAAGTTGATCTCAAAAACTAAAACTCACATAATAAATATTACTTACGAGCATTTGCAATGCATTCATGGGATATCAAAATTTTTGCAATGTTTTTACTATACGTTTTCCCCATATTCGAAATAATATAAGTTACCTGATAAAAATTTAAATTAGAGTAATAATCCAAACTTTAAGAAATCCATAAAATAAAATTGTTTTTCTCGCTTGAAAATGAATATTTGGCAGTTATTTTTTTCTTGCACGTTTTTATATTATATATAAAAAAATGGAATTTTAAATTTCTTCAAATAAAAATATTGCTTTGATATTCTAAAAGAGAGAGAGAGAAAAATACAAATCTACATATCTTTTTTCTTTATAAGCAAAAAAATTAAGAAAAAAAATATTTTTTTAAGATCGAGATTTACTAAATACATTTTTTCCTCTTACAAATTTATTTTAAAATAAAATAAAATAAAACATATGATGCTTAAACTTAAAAAATATACATAGCTTTAATACTATTATATATATAATCTAAACATAATGCATCTCTGAGAAAAACTAAATAAAAAATTACAAGTTTGAAGCCCCGGCGAAAGAAAAAAAAATCCTCGTTTATTTTTATGGAGAAAAGAGAGACAAGAGAAAACCACGCGTCTGAGAGAGAAGCTCAAGATAATAATATCGTAACTTTCTCATCAAACGTTTTCCGCGCCAGGAAAACGAGAGACCATTCAGTGATCACGTGCCCGGCGCTACATGAGGGAGTGGCTCCACCGCCGATTTCGACCAATCAAAACGCCGTATCCTCACCTGATCGTGGAACGATGCTGTGTAGCGGATGTGGATCAATCCAATCTATTCATGGGGAGCATTTCTTTTGCAAAGCTATTGAATTCTGCTACTTTTCCTTAATGTAAATTTATTAATATTTTTAAAAGCAGTATTATTATTAAAAGCAATTTCATTGTAGTTTTAATGAAGAACCGGTAAAAGGATAATTCTAAACTCGGCGAATGAGTGACGTGGTTTTGAGAGTATATGACATGATCGTGACGTACTTCCCGTAATCTTCCTAAGGAAAAAGGCTAACATTGGCCTAAGGCGATCTACACGTTTTAAAAACGAGCCGAGATTCACGTCATGGAACGCCCAAGGCGATTGTCTTACGCTGGATTGGTGAGGCCACCTCAACAAAAATCAAGAAGAGTGTCTGACGCTGGTCAGAGTGGAATTAATTCTCAAACCGCGTGTATGACTTTGAGTAGCGCTTTGGAAACAGCTGAAACAGTACCCGCTATGATGTACGACTCTGATAGAAGATACGAAATGAATTTAAATCGACCTACCCGCCGTACCAGCAGGCCAAGCCGTGGTGATGATGGCTTTACATGCTCCCAGCAATCAGTCTTGAGTGCTATGGACAGATTTGTAAAATCTGTGAACAACATGGATTCTACGGTCCTTGTGCCTTCCCGCCTACAAGACATGGATGTCAGCAACGAGAATAGTAAATTTTCTCGGTGTCTACCTGAATGTCTTAGCAATACTGATGTATATAGGTTTTACGTTATGCTTAAAGATGTTAAAAACGAATTATTATGGGGTCCTACAGTAGCTCCTCCAGCACCTTCTCTCTCTAGCAGCGGCAGATCGTCACCTAACACTAGGGTAATGAAGCACGTTCGCCAGCCATCCGATGATAGTTTGGGCAGCACAGGTTTTCCATCTGATCAAGAGACTGACAGTGATATCGAAAGTGTGGTCACAGACAGAGATAGTGTAGACGAAACAACCTCCAGCCCCCCTGGAAGCCATCTAGCATCCGCTTTCCGTCATCATTTACTCGGACTTCATACAATTTTACATGAACTAGCCGATTCTGCAGACTATTTGTCTACTAGGTATCAAGAAGAAATCGAAACGCCATCTTCGTAACCTATAGTTTTCGTGTAAATTTGTATAATTATTTTCACTTGCTGTGTTGGAAGAACCACTGCTCGGTTGGAGACTTCTTGCTGAATATGGTAAGCCTTCTTCAGACATGTTGAACTTTCTAAATTTAAATGAAGAAAGGAGAAAAAAAAAATCCCATGTTTTTTCTTTTTCCTTCATAAAAATCAAGGCATTATTTTCAGATTTAATCTTAGTAACGAACTGCACAGTACTGTATTATATTAGATTTTGGTTTCTGAAGCAAGCTTTATAGTGAACTGAAATAAGTTTCTAGTGTCCAGCTAAAAAGTGTTTTTATGAACCAGTGAATATTATTCCCGGTGCAATGTTATTATTTTTCCTTTTTGAAAAAGAGTCTGAAATTACTCTGTAAAACAATCTCCCAGAAAAAATACACATGACAAAATAATATTGCTTTGCGTGACTTTCACCAAGTTCTGCCTCTTGATGAAATAAGTTATTTGTTGCTGCACTCTTATTTATGTTTTTTTGAAAAAAATCTTCTCGGTTTTGAACAAAAAAAATGATTTGATCAAAGCTATAAATATTCAACTTTTGATCTGATCGAAAAAAAGTCTATTCTTCAGTTTTTCAAAATTAAGTTCCTAGTCCTTACGAATGTGAACTTCAGACATTCCTGACTTTTCAAGTATCATGTATAAAGTAGTGTATTTATTTTGATACTTTGTTTGTTTAATGCTTTACTTGCTTCAATTCATGTCATAACTAGTTAAGTAATGTTGTATGTAAATGTATATAGGGCATTATGCTGAGTCAATATTTTTCCAATCTCATATGTCCTGCATTGGGATTTCTTTCTTTTGGATGGAGTTTAAATTATTTCTAATTTATTGATAAGCTACATGTATGGATTTTTTAATCTTTTTATTCTTTTAATGATAAAAATTTCCTAAATGAGCTCTTTGTATTGTTAAAAACAATTGTAGGTTACAAGTTTTATCGTATTAACAATTACCCTATGATTTGCTTGTAAAAGTTTGAAGACTTAAAATTTGTTTTGTTAAGCCTATTTATTTTAAAGATTAGCTTTTAAAATCATTAATTCATTAACTTAATTTCATTTAACTGCAGGTATTAACAAATTATTAGCTACATTGAACATCTCTCATGTTCACATCATTTTGATTTTAATTACTTAGTGTTTTTTCTTTTTTAAATTATTATTTCCTTTAACTTGACTGATATGACCTTTATTGAAGTATTTAGATGTAAAAATTAGTGTTACTGTATATTCAGTTTAACTTCAGTTAAAATGTTTTATGTATCATGGATTTCTGTTGTATTTCAAAATAAAATTTCTTAAAATATATCAAACTTTGTATTTATTTTTAGCTGTAATTTCTTTTTAGATGCATGTTATAAGAATCGTTTGCTGCTTAATTTTAGTTTTCTTATAAGTCTTTAAGCCTCGCCTTTTTAATATTAAAATAAATGAGAACTTTTAATTTCTGAAAATTTCCCGAATGGTTGTACTGCTCTGTATTTATTAATTTTTCTTTGGAAAGAGTTTTTTCTTAGCTTGATATTTTAACTTTGAAAAATGCTGTGTATGAAATTAAGTTTTTATATTCTTTTTGAGATATTTTTGATTATTTTTAGTTAAGGGTTATTTTAATACTTTAGTCAAATGACCAGTTTGCTATGC
Organism: Maratus speculifer; assembly: GCA_964019185.1. NCBI lineage: Eukaryota > Metazoa > Arthropoda > Arachnida > Araneae > Salticidae > Maratus > Maratus speculifer. The sequence continues at coordinate 441,167,847 of OZ025290.1, read as the reverse complement.
TAATCCCATGGAAGAAATTTATAAAGATATCTTGGTTGCAATTCAGTATTTTTAATAAGTTTTTTTTTGCATTGGATAGTTGATCAGCCTGTACAACAAAGCCTGTTTACTTTTTTGATTGCAGATTTTTCTTTTTTTTTAATGAGAATACTTTTATTTTCAAAACAGGTTCCAAAAATGAGTGTCCTCATTTAAAAAAAATCTGTAAACAAACTAGAAAAAATAAAGGCCTTTGTATAGATCAATCTCAGCTATATAATGCAAAAGAAAAATATTAAAATGCAACCGATATATCTTTATAAATTTCATCTATAGGATTAGCATTATAGTGAATAGATGTTTTTAACTAAAGTTGCCTCTTAATCTGTTCTTCACCTGAGAATGTAAAATTTTCTTAGTAAATCTTGGCATTTTGTGTGTATTTGGGGGTGGGAGGATAATTTTTAGATCTAGAAGCTGCTGTCAAGCATGAAATTTTGTTCAGTAGACTCCCTTATATCTACACAGCTTAGTACTAGAGGTTGTGCGGATTTCTGGTCATTGCTTTGTTTATATTTTTTAACCAGTAATTTGAATGTAATTAATAATGCAATCAAAATTATAGTGAATGCTCACAATGTAATAAATATATTAAAATAAGTAACAAGCTAAAATAATGAACATCTAAAAAAAAATTTTTAAATGACTAAAATATTAAAAGTAGTGTTCATTCTAGGCCATTTTTGAAGGGTGCAGCACCCTGCCTTTTTTTCAATTTTACAAAATGCACCCTGCCTTTTTTTAAAGTTGTAAGATGAACCACTGGTTTTACCCAGAGGTTTTTAATAAATATTTTTTATTCCGTAGTATTTCTAAATTTTTGTTCCTAAAAATGATAGATTTTTTTCATTTCTTTAAGAAAAAGAACATAAAACTATTCAATCATATTTTAATTGTATTTTTAATTTTTATATCATAAAATCATTCGAAATTAATGTTACTTGATTTATCATATTTAAAAAATATGTATTTTGCCGCTTTCTTTTTTCCCCTTCTAAAAGCAATAAAAAAAAATTTCTTACAAAAGTGCCCTTTTCTGCTGCAGTAGTGCCCTTTTTAGTGAATAGCACCATGCCCTTTTTATTTCTAGAGTGAACACTATTAAAAGCAAAGGTCAAATTAATGATCAGTAATGTATGATTAAATATTCATTATAAAGATGAAATGTATTTTTCTAAATTATTCGACGAAACTTGCCTCATAAAGGTACATTACTAATTTACATCAAAGTTATAAAATAAGGAAATTTTATTTTAGGTTTAGCCAGACTTAATCATCAAAAAAAAAAAAAAAAAAAAAAAAAAAAAAAAAACTTGATTAATATATAAATATTTGGTAAGAAGACTGTGATTACCAATGTTATTGGAAATATCTTGAATTTTTCCAGAAATAATAAACTAACTCTTCCTTCATGAAAAAGTATGAATTCAGTAATATTAACAAAAATTATAAATTAAAATACACATGGAATTGACATAAAACTAATTTGCATAAGTCAAATTTTGGCCCTAAATCTTAATTGAATGTTTCATTGTTTGCATCTGTAAATTATATGCAGATTTTAGAGAGTTGTAAATTTAAGGGAGTCTACTGTATTTAGATTAAAAATTCCTTGCTTGTTATGCTCAAGTCTGGAAGGCTGGACAATCATAATAATGATAATCATTTAAGAATTGTTTTCTAAGTAGGTAATAAAGTGCTGGAAAATATGCTTATAACAGCTTTTGAGCCTGTGTTCTTGCATAAAAATGCAAAATTTATAGAATTCGTAATTTTTATGAAAGTTCTATTTATTGTCTCAAGTTTTAAATTTCCTATTTCTTCTTATTGGATGTTGCATAATTAATATTTTTATCAAAACAGAAAAGGTAAGAATCTAAGAATGTACTCCTAAGTGGATCAAAAATTCTTTTGATAAGTTTCTAGAAAATGCAAAAACTCAATTTTTATATTCAGCTATTTCATAGGGTTTTGAAAATCCACCCCATGGCTTTCTGTTTTTAAAAAAAATTCAGGGGTTTTAAAAAAAATCCCTATTTGTTTGTGATTTAGGAGGTAGGGATTATTAAAAAGAATGAGTATTTTTTACTCTGGTATTTCTGAAATTATTTAATGTAAAATATTGTGTTAAACACTTGTACTTGTTTATTTAATTTTCACCCCCCCCCCCCCCTCCATAACATTGCAACTACATAAAAAAGCAGATTTGAGTGAATTTTCAGAAAATCTTAACAGCTAGCAAGATTATAAGTTGTTCAAAATTTTTTTTAGAATAGAAGTTAGATTTAGAAATTTCATTAGATTCTACAATACATTTTCATATTTCTAATATCAGGGTTGCCACGCCACCTGGAAAACCGGGAAAATACAGGGAATTTTAAAATCCCCTTCCAAAACAGGGAAAATCCAGGGAATTTTGAAAAAAATCTGGAAAACACAGGGAATTTTTTTTTCCTACTATATCCAAACATTTTTTTTTTTTTTTTTCGGCTTTCATTTTGAAAGCGGAATATTATCTTATGATATTTTTTAAGATAAAAAATAAACCAGTGTTGTGTATCAAAGTTATCCTATATTTTATGTTCCCTGTATTTTAATATAAATATTAATTTGAATGCATAAAGTAAGTAGCTTTTCTTCTTTTCTTTTTTATTTCTGCAATTTTTGTGATTTTTTGTTCAAGGTACTGATTTTTAAGTAATATTTTTTTAAATTTTATATTCTTTAAATTATTAGATAAAAGTTTTTAGATATTTTGACATTCATTTACAAGTATTTCAAGGTATTTTTTAGCAGAATGTTTGAGTATTGCTTTACTGTTTTTATTATTATTAATGTAAAATGTGGGATTTAATAATAAGTGTAACAACTTTAAAGGGTTTTTTCATTTGCTCATATCATATAATGTATTGAATTTGCTCAATTAATTGAATATAAGATTGGATATAAGAATTGGATATAGATTAAATTATAAGATGTCTAATTAGCATACATACACGCATATATTTTTGCGCACTCAACATAGAATAAATGTGTTGCAGTACAGGGAAAACACAGGGAATTTTTTTTTTCAAGATTAGAGTGGCAACCCTGGATATATTTTTTCTATTTTTTTAAAGTATAAAGTTTTATGTGGACAAATTATTCAAATCAGTGAATTATATAAATGTTAGAATGTTGCTATTTTAAAATTTTAAGTTAAGGAAACTAACGAATTTTAAATAATAAAAAATCATTAAAGAACAAGGTTACTTGATGTTCACATGAGACATAAACAAAATGCTGAATGTAAAATTTTGTAAATGTTCAGATGGTTTTGGACAAGAGTATTAAGAACGATTTACATACTTAAATGCAAAATTATTAAACCTTAAGTAGATGTTTCTAGATGTTGCATTTGTGAATAAAGTTATGTAAGTATTTTGTTATATATTAAGAGACATAAATAATCGGTCACAATGGTAAAGAACTTTGTTCTTTATTTAGTGAAAGAATGCAGTCTTATGCAACTATAAAATGTTTGTAAATAAGCTTTGTAAGCTTGAAGCAAAGAAAAAATAATCTATAATATAGATAGTAAAATCCCATATTTTTCTTAAAATAATTTATTGCTTCAAATTCTGTAGAAGTAAGATCCCAGATCTTTATTATATTTTCTCAAAATGAAAGATAAAAAAGTAAAATGGAAATCATCGAAAATTATTCATTAGAAAACCAATCTCAAACCCACAAAATAATCGCTAATGAAATCTGTACATTGTTTTTAACAGGGCTGCGGAGACGGAGTTGCTAAAAACAGGCAGATTCAGACTTCAGCTTTTTTTTGTTCGACAATTTGAATTGAAATTAAACCATTCCATTTATATGCAATTTTGAATCCATAAAAGAAATTGTGATTTTTTTGGATAATATCAGGCTACCCAGGTTAAAGTTCCCAAATACAGTAGACTCCCTCAAATCTGCACAGCTTGGGGCCAGAAATTGTGTAGATTTTAGAAATTTGCAGATTTCTGGTCATTGCTTTGTTTATGTTTTAAACTTTAAGTTGAATGTAATTAATAATGCAATCGAAACTATTAATGAATGATTACAGTATAATAAAATATTAAAATAAGAAATGAATTAAAATAATAATTTAGATAATTTTTAAAATGATTTAAATGTTAAAAGCAAAGGTCAGGTTAATAATCAATGTATGATTAAATGCTCATTATAAAGATTAAATGTATATGTACTTGATATGTAAATATATTTGGTGAGAAGATTGTAATTAGCTATGGCATCAGCAATATTTTGAATTTTCTCAGAAATAATTTTTTCCTCTTTCATGAAAAAACAAGGATTCAGTAATATTAATAAATGTTACAAATTAAAATTTATTTGGAATTGATATAGAACTAGAAAAGTCAAATTTTGTCTCTATATCTGAACTGAACTGATTGTTTCATTATTTACATCTGTAAATAATGTGCAGCTTTTAGAGCGTTGTGGATTTAACAGAGTCTACTGTATACTGCAAATAAAAAGATCTGTGTAGTGACCTTTACAAAATCGATCTCTGAATAATATGTACCCTATATTGGGGTGATTCTGTTCCGAATTTTATGAAAACTTAAGGCATCCGGTTCCGAAAATTAAATAATCAGTCATTAATCTGAAAATTTGAACGTAAAAATGCTGCAAATTTTGTTCAAGGATTAAGAGAAAATGTGAATTTCATCACAAGATTGCAAATTTCATCAAAAGAACAGCAAGTTTTGTCAAATGTTCAGAAAATGAATGCAAATTTTGTTAAAAGATTGCAAAATAAACACGCTTTCGTCTAAAGATGGCAAAACAACCACTCATCAAAAGATCGCTAAACAATTGCACATTTTGAAAGATTTCAAGAAAAAGTTGCAAATTGTGTTAACAGATCGCAAAACTGCAAATTTCGTCAAAACGATCACAAAACAATCCCTAATTTAGTTAAAGAACCTTAAAACAACTGAAAATTTAATCAAAAGATTGCACAGCAGCCGCGAATTTTGTTAAAGAGGTGAAATAACCAGGACTTTCATTAAAACATGGCGAAATAACTGCAATTTTCGTCAAAGGAACACTTTAAAAAAAACTTACTTTTTGTTAAAAAGTTGCAAAGTAACTGTGATTTTTGCCAAAAGAACACACACACACACACACAAAAAAAAAAAAAATGAATGCTTACAATATAGTAAAATAATAAATTAATAAACTAATAATACAAATTTGGCTAATTTTTTAAAATATTAAAAGCAAAGGTCAAGCTAATGATAATGTATAGAACAACGTCTACGCTTACTCTTGTGACTATTTGAGCAAATTTTCATAAATAATTCAAATTTTTATTATTTTTTTAAAATTAAACCTAACGATAAAAATTAATATAACTAGTTAAATACCATTGTGGTCTACTCTCATAAAATATATCTAAATTTGTTAAAAAATGTACTTTGCTCGTCCATATAATAAATCAAAATTTAGTTTTTCTTGTGACTATTGTTACGAATTGGATATGTTCCATGATTGGAACAGAATGGTATTTAACTTTATATCATTTTTAGGTACGTTCGTAATTATGTAAATACGTAGCACCTATAGTTGTCGTCCAGTCCGTCCGTCTGTCCGCATGTAACAACGCAAAAACTACCCAACCGAATCTTTTTGAAATTTAAAATATATAATTATTACATAATTTTGTCGAGTCATTTCAAATTTTATGAGAATCGGATGGATAGATCAATTACAGGGACGATCAAAAGTATTCCGTTACATTATGGTCAATGGGGAAAAATATTGCAAATGCATTTTAATCGTTTGAAATTTAAATTACATAATTTTGTCAAGTCATTTCAATTTTTTTGAAAATAGGATGCATAGATCAAATACAGGGACAATCAAAAGTACTCCTTTACATTACAGTCAATGGAAAAAAAGTTTCAAATGCATTTTAATGATATTACACTCATTCGAACACAATAATATTGATATGCATCATAAAGTACATATTATAATATAGATTTTGCATAATCTGTTGTGCAAAGAACTTTTGTTATTGATTTACAAGACCACACAAAAGTATTCCATTACATAATGAGTATAGAGAGAACATGGTTTGTTGCGCATTTTAATTGTAATTAACTATTTACAAATTTATGAGATTGATATATGAGAGTAAAAATTTCAAAACTTCATTCTCATACGAACGCACCTCATTTGCTACGCTTCAACTGCAATTTCCAACTTGTTTATCTTATATTTTTTAAATAAAGTATGGGGAAATAATAAAATAATGGGATTATTTATGAAAATTTGGTGCGAATTGTCACAATTTCTGAATACACTTCCATAGTTAATTATTCATTAGAAAGATGAGATGCATAAAGTTGCACTATTAATTCGCATCAGAATCGTAAAATAAGGTTTTATTTCGGGTTTAGCTTCATTTGCCTAAAAGGTTGCAATTATCAGTGATATCAGCAATATCTTGAATTTTTTTTAGAAATAAATGTATTCTTTCTTCATGGAAAAAACACAAATTCAGTAATATTAACAAAGATTACGGATTAAAATATATATAGAACTGATATAAAAATAAAAACAATTTTAAACCTCTGTTTTGAGCGTATACTTTCTGCTTAGAGCTTATATCTTCTGTTATTTTTACAACTACATCCCTGATCATATTCAATATAGTAGTGCAAGGTAAATATGAAATCTGATAAATTAATATACTAGGGTAACATCCCCAGTAATTGGCACATTAAGAATTTGTCGTTAAACTTACTTAAATTTTCATTACAAAGAAATAAGCTATTTACTTGGAAATATTTTTAAATCAAAGAATGCATATCTGTGCATCTATTTTGCCCACTAAAAGCAAAAAAAAAAAAATTGAAAAAGTATTTTTATAAAAATATATTTATAAAAAGTTGCTGAAATCACCAGTAATTGGCACCTAGAGCACCAATGTATGACACCTTGTGATCCAGTAATTGGCATATGTTTATATTTAAAAAAAAATTTACATTTTGAATTGGGTTTAATCGCTTTAAATTAATTTACTGTAGATGAAGATGCCATATTTCAGGTTTTTGAGAGTAAGAAATCAGTATATTAATCTGAAATGTGAACACTTTAAAACAATACAATATACTTACATTAATATCCAGTAATTGTCATGCTGTCCCCAGTAATTGTCATATGAAGCTTTAATGGATTCCAATTACTGATAAAATTTATATTTTCAAATAAAAACAAATGATAAACAAAATTAGTCTATAATTTTAAAAATACTTCCAAAATAAATGGTTTAATCTCAAATTCCTTGCGAATTCCTTGTAATTTTAATAGGTGCCAATTACTCGGAATTAGCAAAATTGAAGCACCATTAATTGGCAACTACCATTAATTCAGAAATCAAAATATTTGTGTCGAAAATACTTTTACACAATTAAAGTAACTCTTTTTAACTAAACAAAACTGTTGTCAATTAAAATTTAAAATATATTTTAAATCAGATAATAATGAATTGAAAAGCATGCCTTCCTTAAGCCAAAGAACAAGAATTTGCAACAAAATGGCTAATTTGATACAAGCCAGATTTGTTTCTCTTTCCTAGGCTCTATTGTCATCTTGTAAAATAAATCAAAGTTATAATCATTAACGTAAATGAGCATAGAACTGATATATGGTCTTGAATTTTTAAAAGACTGGGTATAAATCTTTTTTTAGGACATGTTTGTAAAATGTGCAATCACTGGTGCATGCCAATTACTGGGGGTGTTACCCTATCTCATAAAAATAAAAATTAAGTTCTTTTGTATAGCATTTTCCCCTTGATTCAGTGGTAGCGTTTTAGCACAGTCTGGCGCAAATCTAGAAAGCATGTTTAAAAAAGTCACCATAAACCTGTTCCAAGAATTTTGCATCTGTTTTATAGATATTTATATTTCCGAGAAATACATAAGAGTATGTTTAACCGTTGATGTTGTTTTTATTAAAAATTATAATCTACATAGAAAATTCATTAGAATATATATATATACAGTAGACTCTCTTAAATCTGCATATAATTTACATGTGTAAACAATGAAAATCTTAGTTCAGATGCAGGGCCAAAATTAGATTTTTTATATTTATATCAATTCCATATATACATTTTAATTTGTAAATTTTGTTAATATGACTGAATTCATGCTTTATCAAGAAGGAAGAATAAATTTATTTCTGAAAATTTTCAAGTTATTGCTGATATCACTTTTAATCACAATCTTCTTACTAAATATTTATGCATTAATCAAGCTTTTTTTTGTTATTAAGTCTGACTAAACCTTAAATAAAACTTCTTTTTTTTATGATTATGATGTGAATTAGTAATGTACCTTTATGAGGCAAATTTCATTAAATAATTTAGGAAAAATGCATCTCATCTTTATAATGAATATTTAATCATACATTATTATTTATTTCATTTTTGCTTTAACATTTTAAATTATCCAAATTTTTATTATTTTAGTTTATAAAAATATTTTTATTATTTTACTTTATTATTTTAATATTTTACCTCATTGTAAGCATTCATTATCTGAACTGTATTATTAATTACATTAAAATTACTGTTTTAAAAATGTAAACAAGGCAATGACAAGAAATCTGCAAAATTCTAAAATCCGCACAACTCCTGGTCCCAAGCTGTGCAGATTTGAGGGAATCTACTGCACAATATTAATTGAAGTAAGTCCCCCCCTCCCCCCAAAAAAACCTAACTGGAATTGAGTACAGTTTGCTCTGTGAAATCTGCACATTTAGAAACAAGGTGTTTAATGTTTATAGTTTTTTGCATATTATGGATCAACCCTTTGTTTACATTTTTTTTTCTTGAATTTTGATTATAAATTAGGAACAATTACATTAAAATTCTCACAGAAAATGTATTACAAAATTGGTTTTAATATATTTAATAAGTAAATTTAATTTAAAGAAAAATTAATACAAAAAATAAATGTTACTGATTATTCTTTATTTTGTTTTATTCTTTTAAACATTGACACGAAGCAGTTGTTTAAGTTTCGTTTATCGTCAGTTTCTTTCTGTAGTCTGGCAGCTGTTCCCAACCTTTAATTGGTTGGTATGCGATTCACCTTTTAATAATAGTAAAAAAAGGTTTTTGTGACCCACCTAATATAAAGGTGTATAGAAATTGCTGTATGACTTTTATAAGTTATCGGCTATCCTATTCAATAAAAAAGGGCAATTTTTTGTATTGAGGATGTCAACAAAAACTAGAATTGGTCATCTCAATGTATGCAAGTGGAATAACAATTAAAACAACACACAAACTACAAAGATAATTAAAAGTATGTCTAATTCTTTATTATCGAAACACAACTTTACAATCGGTGAGATTTCTGGTGCCAATTTGTGCATACCGATGAGGGAATCCGTATCGGGATTAAAACTGTTTAATTTTAAGTCACTTTCTACATGCAATTTGTTTTTGTACTTCCTTTTTCATAAACAACTTAGTAGAAGAAACATGTTCATACAAATATTTTGTGTTGAATACCCTTCAAGGAATTCAAAGCTGATGTAGATATTTCCGGATATTCTGCTGGCATATTCACTCAGAAGGAAATTAAGGAATGAAACATAATTTGCAGTTGAAATTGGTTATTTCTTATATTTGTCTTTTACTAAAAGATATACTTTTGTGACAAATAGGGATGTACCGAATATTCGGTATTCGGCCATGTTACCGAACATTTCGTTGGGCCGAATATGAAACTATTCGGCCTGCTGAATATTTGGTTTGGCTGAATATCAAAATATTAGGCCGAATCGGATAGTTAATAAGGCTTTTTAAAACACATTTTTAAAAACTTTTCACAATTTCTACTTTTAACTCTCAATTTATAAATATATTTAAAATAATTAGAAAAAAAAAAAAAATTAAATAAAATAGAATGTTTTTACATTATTTATTTGCTGTTTGTAAAGTTTAACTTAAGAAAATTTACCATGAGAAGGATTAAAATTATGATTTATTAGGATTCTCCTTAGGAATAAATTATGTGCCGATACAAGTTTCTAAATTTTGTTTAGTAAATAATCTGTTTCTTGCTTTTCTTAAATAAAAGTCCTTAAACAAGAAAGAAAAACTTTTGAGATTAGTAATAGCTATCAAGGCATACAATTTTTGTTCATGAAACCATAATCATAATCAACTTATTGAATCATAAGTACATTGTATTTCATCTCACTCTAGGTCAAACTTATGTTTTCGTTTGTTGCATTAACAATAAATAAGATACCGTAACTATATTTTCAACTCACATGCTTTGATTGCTGTAAAATATATGATGGGTAGAATGGAAAATGCCATCATTCATAAGAAAAGAACTATGAGCTACCCATATTTTTATTCAGAATTAAGTTGAAAGTATTTATACTTTATATTGAAAAAAATCTGTCTTGAGTTATTTAAAAAGAACAAATATGAGACTGTGCAGTTTTTCTTCAACTATTTTCTCATTATTTCTCTTTGATTTCAAAATGTTTGTTTCAGTTAATTGAAGAAATCATGAAATTTAAAATTTTATTAATTGAAAAAGTCTCATAATTGTGCTTCTTAAATAACTCAAGGCAGATTTTTTTCAGTACTGAATGTTCTTATAAAAAGCTCTTGTTTATCAAAATGTAAGTTTCTCTTATTAAATATTATGTAAAATCGTTTTAAAAAGTAACATTTTAATACCTTTAAACTTTGAAATATAAAAAGTATTTGGAAAGCCGAATATATTTGTGTTTGTCCGAATATTCGGTATTTGGCCCAACAATTACTATTCGGCTAGCCGAATATTCAGTATTCTGTTCAACTGTCGACCGAATATTCGGTATTCGGCCAAAATCACTATTCGGTGCATCCCTAGCAGTAGCGTAGCTATGTTTTTTGGTGCCCGGGGCCAGCAAGAAATTTTGTGCCCCCACCCCAATATAGATATATAACAATTTCTCTCAATTTGACGCCCCTAGGCCTCGGCGCCCGGGGCGGACGCCCCCCTTGCCCCCCTTTAGCTACGCCACTGATCCCTAGTGAAAACCTCGATTACTCCACAATTCATCGGTCTATGAATATCCATTACTTCTTGCTCAGGACCTGACTAAGGCTATGGGTGACCCCCTTCTGTCTATCGATGGAATTTTTTTGTAAATTATGAGAAGCTAGTACTAAACTTCATACGTATTTCTATGTATTTATAAATTTGTACTCTGTGCAGTTCACATCTGTGTACAGGATATCATACAAAGATAGTCACTACTAGAGATGTAAATTTTCTGGAAAAATATAAGTGGTGGAAAAAAACTGGTTTTTTTACCGGTTTTTTTCGGGAAAAATTGATTTTTCATGACTGTTTCTCCCAAATAAATTATATTTTCTTAGAGAATATTAAATAATAAACATTTTTTTCCATTTATTTGTATTAAATGAAAATTATTTTCACTTTATATTACAAAATAAAAAGAAAGTAGCAAAGCCTGCTTTTAAAAGTTTTTTTTTTTTTTTTTTTTTTTTTTTTTTTTTTTTTTCCACAGCCTAAGAATTTTTAAAACACTATTGTTTGTTATTTATTGTTTCATATCTCTGTTGAAATGATTTTTCAGTTACATGTTTAATTACCAATTGACCTAATGTAAGAACCAGAGCCAATATGTCTGCAGTTTGGAATGAAATAAATTATGCATTCCATTTACATAAGTATAGTTTTTAAGCAAATGATACTAGTTTAAAGAAATTGTTGCAGTTTTGTCATCATTATGAATATCAGTATTAAAAAAAATTCCATTGTTTGTTTAAAAAAATGTATATTTTTATATTATTACACTTTTTTCTTACAATTATAATTTTATTTCCTTTAAAAGATATGTTTAGTTTTGGTATAGCTTTCCAATTTCAACTCAAAGTTTTGATTTAATTGTATAATCTAAATTCAAACAAAACTAAGTTTTAGTTTGGCTTACTCAGGTCTGCACCTAAAAAATAGCATAGGATTTACTGACTTTTAGATTTTTACTCGCTGAAATCAGAAAAAAATATTGTTTTTTAATAAGTTTAATTAAACGTAATTTTTTTCTTTTTATCTGGAAATCTGGTATTCTATTCTTGAGTAAGAAACCATATTCAATAATGTTTCCATATAGTACTTTCATATTTCTAAGAATGGAACTCAAAAGTTATGAAAACAGAACACTACAAATAGAAAATGCTCGCTATTTGAGAAATTAACAAAAGCAGTTACATACAGAGTAGGGTGGAGCGAAAAAAATTTTTTTTTGAAAATCAAAAACGGGTAGGTGCCAAAAGTTGCCTTTATACTAGTACATCAACTGTGTGAAATTTTACCGCTGAAAAAAAATGGCTTGAGTCTGCGCTTTTGCTCCAAAAATCGAAATTTTGGGTAAAATTTGTCATTTTTTGACATTTTTTCAAAAAAATTATAAAATTCCTACAGAGCTGGTTAGTATTTAAAAGTGTTGCTTAGACCTTTATATTTATCTGCTTAACATATTTAAACTATAAAACAATATGTTTATTCCCTATAGCTGGAGCAAAACAGACAACTTTTAGTAAGAAAACAGCATTACCACTCTATTGGGTCATACAACAAATTATTGTTTTTAATACAGCTCTTGTTTTCAAAACTACCTTGGACATGCGTCGTGGAGGTAGCTATATTTCCTATACCACCCGGCCCAACTATTCGATCATTTTAGTACAGTGTTTTATTTATACATTGATTTGTGATTTTCTTTATAAAAATTTGGCATGTTTTCGATGCTTCCACCTTGTTTATCTGTTCTTTGCATCCACATGCTGCTGTAACTATCTTCATGTATATTTTTACAGTTTATACAAAAAAATGACTAGCAGAGTATTGCACGGGAATATTATTAAAGGGATCTATTCGGCCATCTATTATATTTATCTAACTTACATTCAGTTGATGAATAGTGATTGGAAGTTCTGTTACCAAAACATTTTTTCAGTCAATTGTATTTTTTTTACGTAATGATTTGCTTCAAAGATGATTTCAGATATTTCAACTATAAGTATGCCATCATGTATTCTACTTTTGCATTTTTTATATGTTGAGAAGCGAGCTGTTTCATGTGATGGTGATCGTCAGAGAGAATTGCAATGAAAATTTGTTCTCCATGTGTAAAGCAACCGCTGTTGTAAATAACTTTTTCTTTTGCATTAATTTTATGCCGTTTTCTAAGTGTTTTCGTATCTAGGTAATTTCCTATTAACTTTTTGGTCCCCTTTTTATGAGCGGATAACATTTGATGGTGAAATGTCCTGGGCATAAACTTATAATGCATAGTACTTTATGAGGGAATGTACGGATTCTAATCGACTATAAGTGCTCATTTAAAATTAGGAGAATTTTATTTGTCACTGTGAACCGTTTTGCATGGGGTAAGCTTAGAATTGTGTATAATATTGAATCATTCGCTACTTCAACTCCAGTGAAATTCCTCTGCGTCAATTATTTGAGAAGTTGATATAAAACGTTCTAAGCTACATGGATTCACCGGATCAATAAGGAAATCTTTGTCTGCATACTATTCACTTCCTATTGCAATTTTTTTTATAAAATAGAAAATTATTTTGAAAAATTATTTTCTCAAATTGAGAAAAAGATACTCAGAACAGATTAGAAATTTCTGTCGGAGATTGCAAAGCTAATTCATAAGGAAAGCTATTTCTCAGAAAGAATGGGGAATAAGAATTTAGAAAACATCTCACACAAAAGACAGCTCATAAAGTTAATAAAAATTTTCCGCTTTATATAAGCACAGATTGTCAATCAGCGTTTATATGTTCACTCACAAAATGTATAATCCAAGTTTGTACCGCGAGATGTTTTGTACGAAATGTACTACACACCTAAATAATAGATCTAAAATCTTATTAGAAATTACTAGACTACGGAACAACACAGGAAACGACATAAAGCATACTAAAACTTCTTTAGAAATATTGTTGTTTTACAACAAGTAGTTTTTGCAAATTTTGTTTGCAATCCTCTGTAACAATCGTTATAATATTAAACAGCTAGCTTCTCAGCATATATTCAATGTAATAGGTTCAATAAATGATGACATACTAGAAATTAAATTCATACAATCAATTTTTAGGCAAATCATTGCATATAAAATGTAATTGATTGAAAGAATGCTATGATAACAAAACTTCCAATCATAATGTACTAATTGCATGAAATTTTAATGAAGATAATAGACTGCTGAATAGGTTCAATTAAGAACATACCCAATACATTGCTCAGCTTCTCTTCTGTTATACATGGTATAAAAATATACGTGCAGTAGGTCACACTAGCATGATCCAAATCATCCAAAGTCAGTGAATATAAAGAAGAGATAAATTACTTTGATATATAGAAAACTTATACTCGTCTTCGGGAAAAAAAATAACAATTCAATACGTAAATAAAACACTGGGCCTAGATGATTGGATGGTTGAGACGGGTGGGATAATACTACCACCTCTATGAGTTATATACACAGTAGTTTTGAAAGCAACTAGGTAAGAAATGCATTCAAAACAACGTTTCGTTGTATGCTCCAATAGAGAGGTTAACGCTGATTTTTCACAAAAAGTTGTCAGATTTGCTCCAATTATACAGACTACAGATATAGTTTTATAGTTCAAATATGTTAAGCAAATAAATATAAAGATCTAAGCATCACTTTTAAATACTAACCAACTCTGTAGGAATTTTTTAATTTTTTTGAAAAAATGTCAAAAAATGACAAATTTTACCCAAAATTTCGGTTTTTGGAGCAAAAGCGCAGACTCAAGCCATTTTTTTTCAGCGGTAAAATTTCACACAGTTGATGTACTAGTATAAAAGCAACTTTTGGCACCTACCCGTTTTTGATTTTCAAAAAAAATTTTTTTTCGCTCCACCCTAATACAGAGATAAACTTCTCTAGTGTGCTTTAAAAACTACAAAAATTCAAAGTTTAATCAAGATGGAATGTATAATTTAGAACATAGTTACTTTTAATAAAATATTAGGATTTTTTTTCATAGCAGTTGTACTTTTCTAATGCAAACTGCCCATGTTTTTGCAACATTACTGTACATTATGAAGGTAAAATGGAGATCAATTTTAGATTCAATATCTTGAAAAAACATTCAATTAATCAGCTATAACGAAATCTTGAAAAATGCAGCATAGTAGTGCCACCTATGGGGCAATTTACACTAAAAACTAAACAACATTAATAAATATCAGGAACTGTCTGAATCTGTAGTTTGATAAAAAATCGTCCTTTAGTCCTTGAGATAGAGCTATTGCGATAATCATGAATAATGTAGCATAGCAGCGTCATCTGTTGAGCGATTTACACCAAAAAGTAATGTGCACAAAGTTATTTCAAAGATTAGCTTAATCTGAAGTTTTATGGAAATACATACATTAATTCTTGAGAGAGAACTATTGTGGAAATTATGAATAATGCAACATAACAGCGCCATCAGTTGGGCGATATACACTAATAACTAAACATCTTGAGTTTATATCAAGGTGTAACTGAATCTAAAGTTTTGTGAAATTATGTGCATCAGTTCTTGAGATCAAGTGCCCATAAAATTTTTGTCCTATACAGACTCACAGAGTGACAAATATTTTCCAAAAACTATCAAATCGTGTCCAGGGCCTTCTAAAATGTTTAAATACACCAAAAACTGGCAGTAAAAATTTTCACGAATTCAATACTTACTTCTTGAAAAGATAGAAAAAAGTAATAAATGCATGCTTCAAATTTTATGTTAAATTTTTTATTTTACCATTTCTATTAATCGGCATATTATTGAAATAATTTTGCACATGAATTAATTTTTAAAAAGAGAAGTTGCATTTAATTATACATGTAGTTTTTTTTCCATGTAATCCTGTATTTGTGAAATTGTGAATTTCTTGTATATATACTTATACAAAATATATTCAGAATTTGTGAAAAAGAAATTATTACTATTTTTAGAGTCTTATTTAGACATTTTTAATAATTTTATTTATGCATATATACAACTTGATAAGATTCAGTTGGTATATGGCATGATATTTTTTTTTCCTTCAATCACTGTATTTGCGAAAGATTCAATTTGTAGATTAAACCTTTTTTCTGAAATGTCTATTTTCAAGAGAAATTTTGCAAAGGGTCTTTTGTTTCAAACAAGAAAAAAATGTGAAGGGTCCTTTCAAGTCTTCTCTAACAGATTTCTGCTCAGAGATCAGAATACCCACATTAAAGTTTTCATGTGGGACACTCAACATAAAAATAAATAAAATAAAAAGTATGAGAATGTAGCTATTACACAATTTTCACTATATTATTTCATAAATAAAATTTCAATTTTTTCAGTTCGGAAAAATTGAAAAATAAGCCTTCGGGGAAAAAAACCGAAAAAAAAACGTTTTTTTCCCCAATTTTTCCGTTTTTTTTCCGAGCATTCCCATCTCTAGTCACTACTTTAAGAAAAAGTATAGCAGGATAATTGCAGAAAAAAATGACAGACAGAATGGTTGACGAAGTATCTCTTTGCAAACTTGTTTGCTTATCTACATACGTTATAAATGGCTAAAAAAAATGTCGCAAATTGGTCTTAATTAATGGTTTTAGCTTCCCATGCTACAAGGAAAATGTTAATAAACAATTTCTTTTGAAAACAATAGAATACTAAGTTGTTATAATAAAATTTTAACTATTAATTTTCTAATTTTGTTTGTTTTTCGCATAGATTAATGGGGTACTGGAAGCAAAGAAAGGAATGAGGATCACTCTTACTGGCCTAAATGTTTGAAAATAGATTAATTTTGATGTCTTTTGGCTAATTTTAATCATTTGTCACTTTTTAGTGAAATTCCTAATTATTCTCATGGGGATCTCGGGACGATTGCCCCTGCAGAAGTCAAGCTCCATTCTTGGTAAGATAAAATGATGTTGCCTAAAAAAGTTTAAACACTTATATGGTAGACCCTTGATTAACGAAGATGATCGGGAAATGCCTTGTCCTGGATAATTGAATGCATGCAAATTTTGGAAAAATGATAGAAAATGCCAAATTATTATTCAGCAGGACCTTAATAATTAAAATAGATTTGTATGATATTGAGATTTAAAATTAGCACAATATGAAGAGTTAAATATTAACAGCGATTTTCATTGTTTACATTCCAACATGTAGTGTGGATTATACATTTGTAGATTTCACAGTATTTTCAATATGATATTAAGTATTATAATGTACAGAATTGTATATTAAGTGATTATTTAAGGGCAAAAGCAAGCATCAATGATTTACCAATCTGTTTGTATTATTGAGTTAACTTTTATTAGGATTGAAATTTTCATTTTTCGTCACTGTTTTATTAAAGAAAAACATTTGATTTTTTGATAAGTATTGCTAAATATTTAACAGGTGATTTATCTCTTGCTAACTAAGCATAAAAACCAACAGGGTGAAAAATAGCACTCCAAGTGTTCTGTCATTTAAGTTACGAGGACAATGCCAGCTTGGCATTTTTCACTCATAAATTAAATTGAATTTTGCTAAATTTGCATCTATAGTTTATTCAAGATAAAGACACTTAAATTAAACATAAAGGTTGCCAAACTTTGTCAAGAAGTTTTGTGATTTTTTTTTTTTCACCTATTTGGTATATACAGTCGAGTCTCTATATAACGAAATCCATTGTTCAAGCAAAAAATTCTTTGTATAGAGAAATTCGCTGTATACAGAATGAAGTTAAAATTCTTATTTAATGTGTAAATATTGAACAAATATTATTTTTGATGTGTTTAATTAACAATGTCAAATGTTTAGCTATAAATATTATCTTAATATTCTATTTTTTAATATTGAAACAGTTTCAAAAAAGAAAACAGACATTTATTTGAAAGCTTAATGAAAATCAAATGAGGAAGATGTATTAATTTTAGACGAAAAAATCTGCAATTTTTTATCATTTTGATTTCAAAATTGTTACACTTTCAAAAAAATGTTCAAATTTTAGCAATTACCCCCCAAAAATTAGAAATTCACCACCATTTCAAAAATTACCCGCATTGATCTCGCTCTTGTATGTGTAACAATCCAATTGACGCTATTTTGAGAAGGATGTTGAAAGGTGTGTGGGAGGGAGGGGGATTAATTTTTTGGATTTAAAGAACAAGTAGATTCAAAGATAGAAGTAATATAAAAACTCAGCAATGAACGATAAATCAGAAATAAGTGATGGAAAGGTGATTCCATCAGGGTTGCAAAAAACCCGGGTTTTTTATAAAAAACCCAATCCAGGTGGGTTTTTTTGGGCTTTATTGGGTTTTATTGGGTTTTTTGTTTAAGAGGTGATGGCAGGGGAAGTTTCTTATTTCTAGAAAGTATGTATTATATTTAAAAATCTTTTGATATTTTTATTAATTAATTTAATATACAATAAATTTTCATCAAAATAATACAAATAAATCAATGTAAAAAGTTGTAAAAAAAATGTTTTTACTTCTGATATTATGATATAATAACCACATAGCACATATTTGAAAGCTATTTTAATAAATTACTTTTTATCAATATTCCCCACTAAGAACACATTTTTTAAACAAATGTTTTATTCTTTATCAATCAAAGGTTGCTTGATAATATTTTCAAGATATCTATGGTTCATTGTATAGAGCAGTTTATTCTCTGAACATAATACAGAACTATTATTAAAAATATTTTACAAATGAATTTCAATTATCTACATAACTGATTATAATTATTTAATTTGAATGTTTTGAAATGAATTTATAATACTTATACAATAAACAATGATGTTTAATTTTATAAACAAGTATGGATGGTACCTATGTATTAGGAAATAAAATATAGGGTAAAAATCCTGATTTAAATAAATATATATATTCGAATGTTTTGAAAAAAGTCCCCTCCTTTCCTTTTTTTTTCTTTTAACCAATACTGGCTAAAAGGGAATTAGTCAAATTTGTATTTGGTTGAGACATTATGAAATTTTACAATTATTAAATAAAAGATCTTGTCATTTTTCATCTATGCGAAAATGTTATAATTAGTTACATACATTGATTTTGGACATTTTTTTTTTTTCATAATATTAAACAGTTTTAAAAAAATTAAGCACAATATTTTATTTTGACAATTTTGGCTTTGTCATATTTAGCAGTACACTCACAATCTATTTTGATAGGATAATGTAACTTTTTAAACACAAAGTTAAAAAACTGATATAAAACCTGCTGAATATTAAATACTTTGACCAAAGAAAATAAAAAAACCCAATAAAACCCGCTTTAACGTGGGTTTTATTGGGTTTTTTAGAGTGGGTTTTTTGCAACCCTGGATTCCATGTAATTTCGAAGCTTTTTTAAAACTGAATAAATAAAGAGCATTTTATGAAAATATTCGTTATATGGAGATAGACATTTCGATATATAGAGACTGTTTTTAATGTAATCATAAGAAAATGGGAACGTTCCTACTATAAATTCGTTATATAAAGAAATTCGATGAATGGAATTTCATTGAAGAGAGACTCGACTGTATATATATTTGAATAAAACTATCTAGAAAAAATAAATATTGGTTAAAATGAATCACATTTTACCAGGGCTCATTACTTCATAATTTTAAGGGAGCAGAAAATCCTTAAGTTTTAATTTGTTTGAATTTTGGTGAAAGTGCTGCTTTATTTATTTTATTTATATGTTTTTTTTTTCTATAATTGTTCCAGCAGAATAGGATAGTGGTAAAATTGCAAATAAAACCTTTTATATTCAAAAGCTGCAAAAATATTTATTTTCAGGTGATGATGTTATTGTTTATTGTTTAACACTCTGAGGTGACAATATAGTGTGTGTTTGAGTATATATTTAATTTAATCACTTCCATCTCCTCTCTAGGATTAATTGCTGAGAAAACGATTACAGTAGACTCCCTCAAATCTGCACAGTTTGGGACCAGAAATTGTGCATATTTTAGAATTTTGCAGATTTCTGGTCATTGCTTTGTTTAGATTTCTTAAACAGTAATTTGAATGAAATTAATAATGCAATCGAAATTAATGTTAAAATAAGTAATAAACTAAATTATTAAAAATTGAGATAATTTTAAAAATGATTAAAATATTAAAATCAAAGGTCAAGCTAATAGTCAATAATATTTGATTAAATAGTCATTATAAAGGTGAAATGTATTTTTCCTAAAGTATTCAATGAAATTTGCCTCATAAAGGTACATTACTAATTCACATCAAAATCATAAAATAAGGAAGTTTTATTTCAGGTTTAGCCAGACTTAATAACCAAAAAAAGCTTGCTTAATACATAAATATATTTGTTAAGAAGATAGTGATTACCAGTAATATCAACAATATCTTGAACTTTTTCAGAACTAAATTTATTCCTCTTTCATGGAAAAATATGGATTCTGTAATATTATCATAAATTACAAATTAAAATATGTATGGAACTGATATATTGTTAAAAAAAAGTCAAATTTTGTCCCTATATGAATTGAATGCTTCATTGTTTACATCCATAAATTATGTGTGAATTTAAGGGAGTCTACTGTATATGTACCTGCCAGTCATCTGAAAACTGCATTGTATAATATATTGGTCACTTTGAAATCTGCAGGGCTTAAGACCAGAGGCTGTGCAGATTTTAAAATTTGGCACATTTCTGGTCATTTCATTATTTACATTTTTAAACAGTAATTTCAATGTTATAATGCAATCAAAATTATAATGAATGCTTACAATATAATAAAGAGTTAAAATAATTAAGAAATGTAATAAACTAAGACAATAAAAGTTAAGATAATTTAAAAAAAATGATAAAATTATTAAAAAGTAAAGGTCAAATAAAAAATTAATGTTTAATTAAAAATGGATAACAAAGATGACATATTGAATTATTCAATGAAACTTGCCTCATGGTGTTAGCATACTACCTAATTTACATAAAATTAAGAAATTTTATTTTGGATTTGGCCAGACTTAACCAAAAAGCTTGATTAATATATAAATATACTTTGTAAAAGGATTTGATTAACAATGATACAGTAGACTATCTTAAATCCGCAACTCTCTAGAATCCGCACATAATTTACGGATGTAAACAATGAAATATTCAGTTCAGATATAGTGACAAAATTTGACTTTTTACTTTCTTCTATCTTCAATAGAAGAAAGTATTGTAATCGAAATTTTTTTCGACTTCCGGTTTTTGACGGATTTACACGTTTTAGGGGTCAGAGATTCCAAAAAACATATTTTTACAAAATGTCTGTCTGTCCGTGTGTCTGTGTGTGTGTCCGTGTGTGTGTGTGTGTGTGTGTGTGTGTGTGTGTCTGTATGTCGCCATTCTACCATCAAAAAGTATATGAAGTTATGCATAGAATTGAACCAAATTTTTTGTGAATGTTTTTGGCTGTGGCAAGCAGGTCCTCCTTCAGTTTTGAAATATTCCGCCGGAAGGGGGCGCTGCAATCGCGATTTTTGTGCAATTTTTCAATATTGTACCGACCAAAAGTATATGAAGTTATGCATCGAATTGAACCAAATTTTTTGTGTATGTGTATGACTATGGCTAGTTGGTCCTCCCTGAATTTGAAAAAAATCCGCCGAAAGAGGGCGCTGCAATCGCGATTTTTGTGCCATTTTCAATATTGTACCGACCAAAAGTATATGAAGTTATGCATCGAATTGAACCAAATTTTTTGTGTATGTGTATGACTATGGCTAGTTGGTCCTCCCTGAATTTGAAAAAAATCCGCCGTAAGAGGGCGCTGCAATCGCGATTTATGTGCCATTTTCAATATTGTACCGACCAAAAGTATATGAAGTTATGCATCGAATTGAACCAAATTTTTTGTGTATGTGTATGATTATGGCTAGTTGGTCCTCTCTGAATTTGAAAAAAATCCGCCGAAAGGGGGCGCTGCAATCGCCATTTTTGTGCCATTTTCAATATTGTGCCGACCAAAAGTATGAGAAGTTATGCATCGAATTGAACCAAATTTTTTGTGTATGTGTATGACTATGGCTAGTTAGTCCTCCCTGAATTTGAAAAAAATTCGGCGGAAGGGGGCGCTGCAATCGCGATTTTTGTGCCATTTTCAATATTGTACCGACCAAAAGTACATGAAGTTATGCATCAAATTGAACGAAATTTTTTGTGTAAGTGTATGGCTATGGCTAGTTGGATCATCCTGAATTTGAAAAAAATCCGCCGGAAGGGGGCGCTGCAATACCGAATTTTATGCCATTTTCAATATTGCACCACATAAAAGTGTATGAAGTTAGTTCTAGAACTGAACTAAACATTTTGTATATGATTATTTTTTGGTAAGGCAAGTAGGTCCTCCCTGAATTTGAAAAAAAAATCTGCTTATTATTCTATTGTCCATCGGCTCGTGCAGAGACGGAAATTCGTTTTTACTCCGATTAATTGATAGGAGCAGAAATTTAAGATGAAAATCAAAGTTGGTAAGGTATTGAATCAAAATTATTAAAGCATTAAAATGAGTAACTATTTTTTTAATATTATAATGTATGTATGAGATAGAAGAAAGTTTTGGGATTGGCACATCCAACTAGTTTAGTTTTATACCAATTCCATATGTATTTTTATTTGTAATTTTTGTTAATATTACTAAATTCATGTTTTTTTTTTTTTTTTTTTTTTTTTTTTTTTTCCCGTGAAGGAAGATAAATTTATTTCTCAAAAAATTGAAGATATTGCTGATGTCATTGGTAATCACAATCTGCTTATTAAATATATGTATTGATAAAGCTTTTTTGGTTATTAACTCTGGGTAAACCTAAAATAAAACTTCCTTATTTTATAATTTTGATGTGAATTAGTAATGTACCTTTATGAGGCAAGTTTCGTTGAATAATTTAGAGAAAATATATTTCATCTTTATAATGAATATTTAATTGTACATTATTATACTTCATCTTAGCTTTTATTATTTTAATCATTTTAAAAATTATCAAATTTTTTAGCTCACAGGCTATCAAAGCCTGAGTGCTTATGTGCCCGTCCATTCTGTATGTGCATAACGCAGTAACTCATGATAAAAATATCCGATTCACTTGAAATTTTGGTTATATGTATATACTGATAAGACACTTCCCTGATTAGTTTTTGAAATTCATTCGATATGTATAAGAGGGGGATCAAGGGCTAATGCCCCTCCCCTTAATTTATATAGATTAGTTTTTTATATGATTAAGCATATCCCTGATTAGTTTTGGGGGTTCAATGATTAAGCATAAAAAGGGGAAATGGGGAGAACTATCCCTCCCCCATTTATCTTGTTTTTCGAACAGCATTAACCCTTGAAAATAATAAGGCTGTAGTGAACAAATAGTATGCGTAGCCTGTGAGCTCAATGCCATGCGCTTAACTGAGCAGTATTCTTTATTCTTTTTTTTTAAATTTTAGTTTATAATTTATTTTAATATTTAATTATATTGTAAACATTCATTATAGTTTTGATTTCATTATTAATTATACTCAAATTAAGGTTTAAATAATGTAAACAAAGTAATGACCAGAAATCTGCAAAATTCTAAAATCCACACAACCTCTGGTCCCAAGCTGTGCAAATTTGAGGGAGTCTACTGTATCAGCAATACATTGAATTTTTCCAGAAATTTATTTATATTTCTAACAATAAAAAATAAATAAAATTTTAGTCATATTAACAAGAATTATATATTAGAATACTTACAGAATGTTAAAAAAATATAAAAAAAAGTCTTGACCTTTTTTCCCCTACATCTGAATTTGTAGTTTTTGTTTTTATTTATGATGTGCAGATTTTAGGCATTTGCAGAGGGTTGCAATTTAAAGGAATCTACTGTATAACAATACAGAATTATGTCAAGATTAGACTAAAACAACTTTCACAATAAAATACAAAATGATTTCTTATTTTTTTCATAGATTTTCTCATAATATTTCACATTAGTTTTTTTTTTTATTATTGTAGAGCAATAGTTCTGCAGTACACCAACAATAATGCTATTTACATTAAAATTTTGAATTTTTGGGAAGTTGCTTCGGTATTTGCATATTAGCTGTACTAGAAATATAGATAAAGTAAATCTTTATAACGCACTTCTATATAATAGAATTCTGTATAATGCAATTCTATAACGCATAACTTCTGAGATTCAACCAAATGAATTTTGCTGTTTGAAAGAATCTGCTATGCACATTGTAAAAATACCGGGTGTCCAGTAAATAACTGACCCATTTTGAACTTAAATAATAAATAAACGGTTTGAGATAATAATGCGCGGTTTGCGGTATTGTTATTAGAAAATCAATAAATTTTTAAACATGTACTTTGTTAATATAGTTCAAATTTCGGGAAAAAATATCGCGCTGGCGGTAACAGGCTGTTTGAATAGAGACATGACTCTAATTTTCGTAAATATGAGATTTTCGGCTGAATCTGAATCTATATGGTGTCGAATCTGAATCTATATGTTGAATCGACTCTCGAATCAGCTTCAGAAATAGGGTACGTTGGTTGGAAAGTGATTTAAAATAATATTTGTGATTGAACCACCTGTATTATACTTCCCCTCCTCAGTCTTGAGACTGAGATATTATTATATTACATTAACAAAGTGCATATTTTAAAATTTATTTATATTCTAATAACAATACAGCAAGCCGCGCATTTTTATCTCAAACAGTTTTTTGTTATTTACATTCAAAATGGGTCAGTCATTTACTGGACACCCGGTATGTATCTTCTAGAGGACTAAGCTTCAAATATTTGATCTCTTCTTAATTCAGAGTTTTTTAATGAAAATATTTCTATTACAGTAGACTCCTTCAAATTTGCATAACTTGAGGTTGTGCAGGTTTTAGAATTTTGCAGATTTCTGGTCATTGCTTTAATTTTTTTAAAATAATAATTTGAATGTAATTAATAATGGATGCTTACTATATAGTAAAATATTAAAATAATTAAGTAAAGTTATAAATTAAACTAATAAACATTTAGACATATTTTTAAATGCTTGTAATATTAAAAGGAAAGGTCAAGTAAATAATCAGTAAGGCATAATTAAATATTCATTATGAAGATAGATATTTTTCCTAAATTATTTAATGAAAATTGTCTCATAAAAATGCAATATTAGTTCACATCAAAACCATAAAATAAGGAAGTTTTATTTCAGGTTTGGCTAGACTTAATAATAATAAAAAAAGCTCGATTAATGCATAAATACATTTGGCAAAAAAATTGTGACATCAGCAATATCTTGATTATTTTCAGAAATAAATTTATTCTTCTTTCATGAGAAAAGCATGAATTCAGTGATATTAATGAAAATTGCAGATTAAAGTATATATAGAATTTATATAAAAATAAAAAAGTCAGAAATTGTCCCTACATATGAAGTGAACGTTTCGTTGTTAACATCTGTAAATTAAGTGCAGATTTTACAGAGTTGTGGATTTGAGGGAGTCTATTGTATTAAGTTTTAAAAAATTGGAAGTAAGTAATATAATGATTTTGACCAGGTATATTTGGATTACATTTATAAGATAATTATGAAAAAAATATAAACTGCACATCTTTTGGTTCCACAGAATGCAATGTAAAGATGTATTGTATATTGATATGTACCAGACCTATTTTGCCATGTTTACAAGGTAAGTTTTAAGGGTGTTCTTAACTGCTCCGTTCAACAAGCGCAAAACGTTTTGACACATTTACAAATTCATTTTTTAACAGAAATATATAAAATTGGAATGTCTGGCTATGGAAGCGATTTCGAATCGAACTTATTTTTCCATTTTGTGATAATTAAATTATCTATCCAGTTCTAAGTTATTTCGATGACGTAATCACACGTTTTTCTCCTGCTTTTCGACCGGTTTTTCTGCTTTCGTCGGGAAATGTGCTCAAAAATGTCAACTTTGAAGGCTTGTTAGGAAAAATCTGTTGTGTTTTTAAAAAACAGAAAATTGAGTGCAATTAGACAGTTTCTGAATAATAACACGTGCTATTTTCATGCATTTCTGAACAAAAATAAATTAAAGCATGTGTCATAAAGTTACCCTTTTTGATTTAAGAACACCCTTAATTATGTATGAAATGAAATATGTATAATACGAACCATTGCGTATTTATGTTTGTCCTATAAAAATCTACTATGTTGCCAAAAATGGTTGTTAGTTGTGTTTTAAAACTGTAATTTCATGTTCATTTCTTGAATACATGACCTCATTAAAAATGGTGGATAATATGACGACAGATCAAAATAATACAAAACAATAATTTAGTACATTTTTATTAAACATGTAAAATCAGTCAAATGTTAAATATAAAGAAAAAAAGTCTTATATTCCAGAAACTTCAAATTATTTATAGTAAAAACATTTTAATTGCTTAAAGGATGTCCAATATCAATTAAAACATTCAAATATCTATTTCAATTGATTCACTCGATCATCATCAGAACATATTTAAAAAATACAAATACTTGAATCTTGAGATGGCTTAGATGTCGTATCTTCCCGCGAGCCGCCATTTTGTTTCCCTATTATTTCTCATGCATTACTATTTAACCTTAAACTGCAAAATGCAACTGAAATGATTATTACTTACCCATCATACGTAGTATAGGGTAAGTCTTGCAATCGTTTTGAAAATCGAAAATTTTTTTTTGACGGATTTACACGCTTTAGATAGTGGAGATTCCGAAAAACATATTTTTAGAAAAAAAAATTTGCCGTCCGTCCGTCTGTCTGTCTGTCTGTCTGTCTGTAAACGCTCTATCTCCCGAACAAATTGAGATAGAGACTTGAAATTTAGTATGTAGTTAGTATATAAGAATGGGACGAAGCCTATTTAATATCAGCAACCTCGATTATCCGGAACTATTTTTTTCGGACTCTCGAAAAATTCGTTCTGATAAAAGGTATACAAAAATTTTCGAATTTTTTTGTTCTAAGGAATGGATGTAAAAGGCAATAAAATGACACACATTTTGCATATAGAACGAAGTCGATCGGATTATTAGTTGCCGAGATATTTGTAATCCTGTTTTTCACATTCTTCGATTTTTCATGACCCTGTATTTCATTCAAATTTCAATTCAGAGGTATATTTTGATTGGAAATGAGGCGCTTAATCCAACGCAGTTGATTGTTAGTTAACATAATTATTATTTTTGGAGTTATAAGGATGTTTCTTTTACGCAGCTCGGTACTACTTGAGTAATTTGGCGTTTTATATAATTTGTCGAAATTGGTACACCAGCAGTTCTTTAATGTAGCATTACTATGTATGTTAATAATATATAAATTTTGTTTATGAATTGCAATGCATTGTATAAATAGTTTTCACATGTTTTATGTTCATATACATATCCATGATGGGTAAGTATTACCTCCAACGACTAGTTTAATGATTGAATCATACGTTTAAAAAAAATTAAGACAATTTATTTTGGAAATTTAAAGATTGAACGATGAAATTTTTAATAGTAAAAATCGTTTGATTTACTTATTCATTTACTTTTTTAAATATTAAAGTAAAGTGAAAACAATTTTTTAGTGTGCATAAGCCTTAAAAATATTTATTTTATGTTTTCTTAAATTAATAATTGCAAAATAAAATAATAATAATAATTTGTGAGAAATAATGAGGAAACAAGATGGCGGCTTGCTGGAAATTACGACATCTGTTCCCTTGAGATATTGCAATATATCAAGACCAATATTGCATATATATGTATGCAATATATATATGCATATTGCATATATATATTGTAATTGCAGTGCATCAAGAAATAAATTTACTTGAGCAGTATCATGAGCTAAAATATGTACCTGTTATTCCAGAGGTGAAGCTTAGCAGTTGGGAAGTTCAGCTTGCGAGCTACCAATCAGAATCCACTAATGCTAAAGTTTCGCCTTCTGCTTCTCATCTCACCTCTTTCACTATGATGTTTGGTTTGGTTGGTTGCTTTTAATTTAAACTTCTCATTTAGTATTACCTATATACTATCATCTTCTTTATCATATTATCACAGGAGTGATAAAAGTTCCACACAATTAACAGCACATGAATTTTATTTTCCTCATTAGTATTTTAGTAAGGAACCTTTTTTTTTTTTTTTTTTTTTTTTTTATAATATAGTCTATGTTCACCGGAAATAGAGTTGCTTTCCAACGGTGAAAGAATTTTTCAAATCCGTCAAGTAATTTCGGAGCCTATTCAATTCAAACAAACAAACAAATCTTTCCTCTTTATAATATTAGTATAGACAAACAAACAACAAATCTTTCCTCTTTATAATATTAGTATAGATAATCAATAGTATTCGCAGCGGACGCGATGTAAGGTAATTTTAAGGTAATTTTTCTACACCATGGGTTACATTATTGGTATTTTAGTAAGAAACCTTTTTTTTTTTTTTTAAATATAATATAGCCTATGTTCACCGGAAATAGAGTTGCTTTCCAACGGTGAAAGAATTTTTCAAATCCGTCAAGTAATTTCGGAGCCTATTCAATTCAAACAAACAAACAAATCTTTCCTCTTTGTCTTTATAATATTAGTATAGACAAACAAACAAACAAATCTTTCCTCTTTATAATATTAGTATAGATAATCAATAGTATTCGCAGCGGACGCGATGTAAGGTAATTTTAAGGTAATTTTTCTACACCATGGGTTACATTATTGGTATTTTAGTAAGAAACCTTTTTTTTTTTTTTTTAATATAATATAGCCTATGTTCACCGGAAATAGAGTTGCTTTCCAACGGTGAAAGAATTTTTTAAATCCGTCAAGTAATTTCGGAGCCTATTCAATTCAAACAAACAAACAAATCTTTCCTCTTTGTCTTTATAATATTAGTATAGACAAACAAACCTTTCCTCTTTATAATATTAGTATAGATAATCAATAGTATTCGCAGCGGACGCGATGTAAGGTAATTTTTCTACACCATGGGTTACATTATTGGTATTTTAGTAAGAAACCTTTTTTTTTTTTTTTTTTAAATATAATATAGCCTATGTTCACCGGAAATAGAGTTGCTTTCCAACGGTGAAAGAATTTTTCAAATCCGTCAAGTAATTTCGGAGCCTATTCAATTCAAACAAACAAACAAATCTTTCCTCTTTATAATATTAGTATAGATTGATGCAACAATGCATGTATCATGTATGTGTATTAAATCTATTAATGGTAGAGACAGTTGCTTCCTGTTCTTTCCAACTTGCTTCTATATTTTCTCTTTAGAGATGGGGTATTAAATACAAACACTAAATTTCATTTGCCATCTATAATAACATTTCAACTCAAGGTAATTATTTTGACAAGTCAACTAATAATAACTAATAAGTCTATGACTAATAAATAGTCAACTTATTTTAACTAGGAAGTTGTCAAAACTGGTTTTAACTACTCAAAAGTAGCCAAAACTCTTTATTTCTTACATAAATTACTCAAACTGCATAATTATTTGAATATTATATTTTAATAACTATTAAATATCGATAGATTTAATTTTTCTTCCCCCCCCCCCTTTTTTTTTTTTTTTTTTTTTTACATAACAGTTTTTCATGGTTGTGCCAAGCACTTCAGCAGCTAAAAGTTTATTTGCCAAGTTTCATCTCATCCAAAGTAAAGTATGAAATCATTATTAATAACAACATTTGTAATAATTTTTTAAGCTCTAAATAAAATTTTTTTTTTCCATGATTTCTTTTCTGCCTGTTCACTTTTAACATAAAAGTTTATGTAATCAATTATCATTATTTTACGCAATCAAATTATTAAAATTATTTCAATGATTATGACAACTTGCTTATTTATTTATTTTTTAAAATCTTATACCATAATGCGAGCAAAAATTGTGTGTGTGTGTAAATTTTATCTCAAAAACGGCTCTAACGATTTTCGCAAAAATTTAGATTTTGCCATTTTCGGGCACGAGAAGACCATTGAGCTAGGTCACATGTTCGAGAAAATTCGATTATTGGGTCATAATGGGTCAGGATCAAGCTATTTATATCTAGAGAACGGCTGGATCGATTTTAAGGAAATTTTGTAACCAATCGTTTTTTGGCACGAAAAAACTATTGGGTTGGGTCACATGTTCGAAAAATTTCGATTAGTGGCTCATTTTCGGGTCATTATGGGTCAAGCCATTTTTTATCTAAAAAACGGCTCTAACGGTTTTGACCAAATTTTATATTTTATCGTTTTGGATTACAAGAAGACCATTGGGTTAGGTAACATGTTCGAGAAGATTCGGTTAGTGGGTCATGCTATTTTTATCTAGAGATTTTCTCACTCAATTTTGACTAAAAAATTGCATTCTATGGTTTTCGGGCACGAGAAAAAATTTTAATGGGTCATTAAGGGTCTGGGTCAAGCTATTTATATTTAAAGAACGGCAGAATCAATTTTATCGAAATTTTGCTTGTAACAGTTTTTTGACATGAGAAAGCTAATGGGCTAAGTCACACGATCGGGAGATTTCGATTATAAGAGTCATTTGTGGGTCATGATGGGTCATGTCAAGCTATATCTAAAGAACAGGTGGATCAATTTTAACGAAATTTTGTATACAACATTTTTTAGGACGAGAAATTCATTGGGCTAGGTCACATGTTCGAGAAATTTCTATTAATGGGTCATAAATTGTCTGGGTTTAGCTATTTATATTTAAAGAACGGTATGTAACAATTTTTAGACACGAGAAAAATAATGAGCTAAATGACATTTTCTAAAGATTTCGATTGTAAGGGTCATTTGTAGGTCATGATGGATTATAATGGGTCATGGTCAAGTTATATCTAAAGAACGAATGGGTCGATTTTAACGAAATTTTGCATTCAACATTTTTCGGCCCGAAAAAACTATTGGACTAGGACACATATTCGAGAAATGTTGATTAATGGATCACTTTTGCGTCATTTCTGATCAAATCAATTTTATCTAAAAAATGGCTCGAATGACTTTCACCAAGTTTCAAATTTTGGCGTTTTGGATCAGAAGAAGATTATTGGATTAAGTCAACTGTTAAAGAGAATTCTTTTAGTCGTTTAGTGCGTCAGTTTTGGGTCATTGTGGGTCATGATAATTTTGTCTAAACAATGTCTCGCGCAATTTTGACTAAATTTTGTGTTCTATGGTTTCGGGCACGAGAAAATCATTGTGTTAGGTCAGATGTTCGAGAAAATTCGATTGATGGATCATTTTGGGTCAGGATCAAACTAATTATATTTAAAAAACGGCTCAGTCGATTTTATTTAAATTTTGTATCTAAACGTTTTTTTCGGCACGCAAAAACTAATGGGCTTGCTCATATGTTCGAGAGATTTCGATTATAAGGGTCCTTCGTGGGTCATGCCAATTTCATCTAGAAAATGACTCGCACCATTTTGACTATACTTTGTATTATATTGTTTTCGAGCACGGGTTTCGGGGGGCGATCGCCCCTCTCCCAAACTCGTGTTGAATTCAGACTTTTTTCCAGAAGGAATTTCTGCGACTTCGTCGGACACATTCTATTGTTCCAGGAAAACGCGAATTTCATTAAAATGTCACTAAAAAGTGCTAATTTTGTCAAAGTGTCGCGGAAAAAGAGCGAATTTCTACAAAAGATCGCGGAAAAAGCACGAATTTTGTCAAAGGTCGCTCAAAAAAAAATTTCGACAAAGGATCGTTAAAACACGCGAATTTTGACACAAGATCGCTGAAAGCGCGAGTTTTGTCAAAGTGTTGCGGGAAAAGCTCGAATTTCGCAAAAGGTCGAGGAAAAAGCACGAATTTTGTCAAATGTTTGCAAAAAAACGTTAATTTTGTCAAAGTATCGCGGAAAAAGAGCAAATTTCGTCAAAAGGTCGTGGAAATAGCGCTAATTTTGTCAAAGGGTTGGAAAAAGGGGAAGGCAAAGTATCGCGGAAAAAGTACTAATTTCGACATAGGATCGCTGAAAAAGCGCTAATTTTGTCAAAGTTTCGCGAAAAAGCGCGAATTTCGTCAAATTATTACGGGAAAAGCACGAATTTCATCATAGGGTCGCGGAAAAAATGCTAATTTCGACAGAGGTTCGCGTAAAAAACACGAACTTCGACATAGGATCGCTGAAAAAACGCGATTTTTGTCAAAGTGTTGCGCAAAAAGTTTGAATTTCGTCAAAAGTTCGAAGAAAGAGCGCTACTTTTTTCAAACGGTTGCAAAAAACTGCTAATTTTATCAAAGTGCCGCGAAAAAGTGCGAATTTCGTCAAAGTGTCGCGGAAAAAACGCGAACTTTATCAGAGGATCGCTTAAAAAACGTGAACAACATAGGATCGCTGAAAAGGCGCGATTTTTGTCAAAGTGTCGTGTAAAAAGCTCGAATTTCGTCAAAAGTTCGCGGAAAGAGCGCTAATTTTTTCAAAAGGTTGCGAAAAGGGAAGGCAAAGGAACTCGGAAAAAATGCGAATTTCGACATAGGATCGCTGAAAAACCGTGAACTTCGACATAGGATTGCTGAAAAAGCGCTAATTTCGTCAAAGTATCGCGAAAAAGCGCGAATTTCGTCAAATGATCACGGAAAAGCGCGAATTACGTCAAAGGATCGAGAAAAAAACGCGAATTTTGACAGAGGATCGCGAAAAAAAGCGAACTTTGACGTAGGATCGCTGAAAAGCACGTATTTCGACATAAGACCACTGAAAAAGCTCGATTTTTTGTCAAAGTGTCAAGCATAAAGGTAGAATTTCGTCTAAAGTTAGCTACTTTTTTCAAAGGGTTGCAAAAAAGTGCTAATTTTGTCAAAGTAGTGCGGAAAAGAGCGAATTTCGTCAAAAGGTCGCGGAAAAAGCGCTAATTTTGTCAAAGGGTTGGAAGAAACGTATGCAAAGAATCGCGGAAAAAGTGTGAATTTCGACATAGGATCGCTGAAAAAGCACCAACTTCGACATAAGATTGCTGAAAAAGCGCTAATTTTGTCAAAGTACCGCGAAAAAGTGAGAATTTCGTCAAAAGGTCGCGGGAAAACGCGAATTTTGACAGAAGATCGCGGTAAAAACGTGATCTTCGACATTGGATCGCTGAAAAGCGCTTATTTCGACATAGGATCGCTGGAAAAGCGCGAGTTTTGCGGAAAAAACTTCAATTTCGTCAAAAGGTCGCGGAAAAATGAGCTACTTTTCTCAAAGGGTGGCAAAACACTGCTAATTTTGTCAAAGTATCGCAGAAATGAGCCAATCTCGCCAAAGGGTCGCGGAAAAAACCTGAATTTTGACAGAGTATCGCGGGTAAAAAACGCGAGATTCGTCAAAAATGCCAAAAAATGCGAATTCCGTCAAAGAGTCGCGAAAAAAAGCGCGAATTTAATCAAAAGATCGCAGAAAAAAAGCGTATTTCGTCAGAAGATCGCGGAAAAGCATTTCAATTGATCATCCATTTAATAATAACTGTACAAGGAATGATTTCATGAACAGAAATTATGACTGTTGATTCTATGTTTCTTGGTATCGCCCCCCCCCCCCCCAAAAAAAAACGATCCTCTGGATCCGCCCCTGATTGGGCTAGGACACATGCTCGCTAAAATTTGTTTAGTGAGTCATTTTGGGTCATAATGTGACAGGATCCTTGTAATTATATACTATAACAACTACTCAATCAATTTTACCTAAATTTTGTAACGGAACGTTTTTTGTCACGAGAAGATTATTGGGATGAGTCGCATGTTAAACAAAATTATATTAGTGGGTCATTTCAGCTTCATTGCCGAATGCTGTCAAGCTAATTTTACCTAAGAAATGGCTTAAACGATTTTGATTCAATTTTATATATTCTACTGTTTTTGATTACCTGAAGACCATTGAGCTAAATCACATGTATGATCAAATTTGATTAGTGGGTCATTTTGGGTAAAACGGGTCAGAATACGAGAATA
The DNA here is from genome assembly GCA_964019185.1 of Maratus speculifer. Classification (NCBI taxonomy): domain Eukaryota; kingdom Metazoa; phylum Arthropoda; class Arachnida; order Araneae; family Salticidae; genus Maratus; species Maratus speculifer. The sequence goes on along the minus strand of OZ025290.1, from coordinate 441,133,730 downwards.
TGGCAACAGCCAATAAGATGATGATATTTGACAAAATATTGACAACATTTGGTTGAAAAATCGACGATTATAAGATTACGAAAGCCAAAACACGTGTTTGGCGCCAAATGAAAGAATGTCGTCAAATTCGGCTATATTTGGCAAAAAATATTGTCTTTCAGAATGTGAAGAAATTTTTTATTCATTCTTGATAGGAATGGAGATGCATGGTCAAACCAATCAGAGTCGAGCTAAAAAAGTGATTTGGATCGATGTCTTTTCGTTGTAAATTTCAAAATAATGTAAAATTTATGAACATATGCATACATATACATAGTTTTCTTATTGATTGATTTTATAAATAATACTATTATAAATAACATGTTTTATAGTAATAATACAAAGAGAATGATAGAGTGAAAATACTATATTGAGTTGAATACAAAGTTAATTTTTACCGAGCTCAGCTCGGTCACCCCAGCTAGTGCATTGTTAAATAAAAAAATAATGAAAATTAAAGTTGTAAACACTTCCAAATGTTGTGTTAAATGTTATTTTGACTAACCCTTCTATTCCAAGAGCCGACTACACAAAGCACAAGAAAAAATCCTTTATATTATGGAATAGTAGTCATAGGGGAATGTAATGATCCATGCTGCCGCAAGCAAAGTGGTGCATAAGCCAAAAATGAATACCACTAATGGTTGACTCGTAGACTTAATATTATGTTTTCCTGCACCCAGTTTTCCGTGTTTTCATTCTTTTGATTGTACGGCAAACACAATAATGATAGACCTACGAGTGAGCCACTAATGGTATTAATTTTTGGTCTTATGCACCACTTCACTTCCGATTCATGGATCATTAGATTCCCCTATGACTACTCTTCCATAATATAAAGGATTTTTTCTTGTGCTCGATGACTAAGGGTTTTGCGTGGTCGGCTCCTGGACTATTCCAAATGTTGTACTAAATTTATCATTTAACAAAATAGATTTTAATTTATTTATCCACTTAAAATGAGCTTTCAGATGATTTAACCATTAAATGCATATTGTATCATTTTCGATACCATAAGTGTTCCCGATTTATTGGGGGTTTTATTCACATATTCCGTATTCTCACCAGAAATTTAAAAGAGCAATTTTCACTTTACTTAATGGCAGACCATTCGTAATTAAATAAAGAAAAAATTACTATTTAGATTTTTCTAGTATGAATTCTGATTCTTTGAATTGCGCATTTTTTTGGAACGCGTTCTATCCTATGCATTTAAGGGTTAAACAAACACAACTCTGCTTCAACTAGGTGTTAAAACTTTTAACAAGCTTTAAAAATGATGTTTTATAAGAATAGATAGAATGTCGGCCTAAAAAAAAAAAAAAAAAAAAAAAAAAAATGGCTGTTGCGGATTGCTAAAAAAAATTCTGCTTTTGGAATTTAAACACTGGGCTGTTAATTCTTGCCGATAAAATTTTAAACAACGATGTTGACTAATTGAATAATATTCACCTCATCTGTTTTTAAGACCAATATAGGTTTTAACTAACAAGGAAACCAATTTTGGTGTTGCCCTCACCCACCATTGAGATTTTGGTGTATTTTAACACCTTGGTATATCTATGAAACCTCTTAATTTTAATTCCCAAACGCCACATTTTCGCCGGAATTTCGGTAAAAAAATTTACGGTTTATTGAATGCGTGAAATGCATCTTTTTCTTATTTACAAATAAAGTTTGTTTTAAAATTCCGGTGTCAGTCATTAATTTCAATACTTAAGGAATGAATTTGCCCTGCGCCGCAAAGAATTAAAGCTCTATATTAGAAAATTTGATTATCGAAAAAATGTTTCTGTTAATGTCATATTTTTTTTTATTCTGCAGCTGCATAACTTTCTGAAAATGCTATTTTCGGGGCCACTTATCGGACTGTTAACATAGTTTTTTAAGAAAAACATTTAAAAATATAAATTAGTTAATAACACAGTATAAAAAAAAAAAGTTTAAAAATTCCTTCAAAAACTTGCGAATTTGGTTTTGATAATTTACAAAAGTATATTCACATTTTTGACGGGAAATAAATTGGAGTATTTTCAAAAGTAGAGTTTTCTGGCAACCCTAGCCGAATGGCGTAGAGACGTGCCAATATTCTCCTGAGTTTCGATTTTTCATTTCCAAATACAATACATTTCCAAATACCGAACGACATTTGAGCAATAATACTTATGCATTTCAAGCAGAATAAATACAGTATGGAATCATTTATTCGGAATCATTTATCCATAATCATTATTTTACTAACTGGAAACCCAATTATCTGGAATAGTATTTGTAATAGTCTGATGTTAGAATCTTTGTAGATAAAAGTGTCATACACTGCCAGTTTGACATATACATTGCCTAAAACAATTGTATAGTTTGATAACAAGATCTAATATTTGAAACAGAAGCACATATAGTTATATCGTAGATGTTTTCATTTTTATGCAGAGAAAACAGAAGAATTTTTGTTCCCAAGGAATTCTTATAAATTACCTTCTTTCAAAATCTTAACATTTGATCTTACTTGCATCTGATTCTTAGTTCAAGTTATCTAATAATTAATTTAAAATTAGAAGTAATACCACAACCACGTACATATTCCATAAAACTTATTAAATAGATGCGGCTTTAATGTCCAACCAGTTAACCAGAAAAACCAGTTATCCGGAATACATCCGATCCCAACGATTCCGGAAAAATGGTTTTGTACTGTATTATAATTGCTATTAAAATTTATAAATTACATGCAATTTAGCTTTAAATAAACTGAAAAGAAACTGTTAGAAAGAATTAGGCAAAAATTATCTACTTACTGCAGTGAAAAGTCTATTTTACCAAGTAACAGAACATTAATAAAACCACTGACATGAATATTTTTTAATCGTAATTTTAGAAAAAGTAAATACTTTTCTTTAAACAGCAAATCAAAATAAATGCATCCACATTAAGCATATGATAGAACAGAGTTCCTACTCTTTTTAAAAAGAAAAACAAAAATAAGTTTTTAAGGAATTAAATTGATCATAATTGATTGTTAAAGGTACAGCAAGCCAACCACTAAGAATGAAGATTTAAGGAGAAATAATAAAAAATAAAAAAATTTAAAGTGTTATTTAAATGACAAATTAATAACACCACGGAAAACTTATTAAAAATTCAGAACATTAACCGCTTGGGGAAGAGCTACACGTATACGTGCCGCAAAAAGGGCTTAAGAATCCTTGTTTATTCTCACCGGTAAAATTATACTGTAAAATTTACGTTATTCAATCGGAGCATTTTCACGATTTAACAAAGAACAAATTTCTCTCTTTTAAAACCGGTGGCAAAACGTTAAAAATTTCGCAAAAGGCTCCCGTCGCGAAGGGGTTAAAAGGAATTCAGGGAAAATGGACTATTATATCAAAGTACAAAAACAAAAGTAAAAAAAAAAAAACTAAGGAAAAAAATATAAAATTTTCTCAAAAATTTAATTGGTGAAATTTCTTTAGAAAATGGAAAAAAAGTCTGAAATTTAGATTTAAGTCTGAAGAATCTCATCCCTGAGCTATACAAATTTGTTTTGATATCATAAAGTTAAGATATGAATATTTCAAAAAAAAAAAAAAAAAAAAAAGTTATAAAAAAAAAAAAACTAAATGTAATTAAAACGTTAAAATTGAAATTTACACAACAAACTGCTTCTGAAACTACACAAGTAAATTTCATGGTTTCAGTACTGTATATAAAAATTGAATGTTTAATATATGTAAATTCAGTTATATGAGAAAGTTACTTTGAATTCATTCCAGTTATATTTTAGTCTTTTATTTAATTGTTTTTAATTTGTGATTTTTTTTTTTAAATTGTAAATATCAAATGATATTAGATTTTTAGTTTCAATTCTATAGGTTATTTTAATTTTTAGAAGTTAGTTTTCATTTTATTCTTATTAATATATCAGTGCTGTTTCTTTTGCAGTATGAATTAGGTTGTTCGGATCCAGAATTGTAATTCGGATTTCTAAATTCATTCCGGGGGGGGGGGGGGAGATGAGTCCCACAGGGCCGTAGCTTGAAGTAAACAATAGGGGGGGGGATTATAATCTTTTTTTTCTCTCTCTCTGTCGCAGAAAGACAAATTAGTGCATATTAGCATTGTAGGTATAATGTTTCTTATTAAACTGTTGTAATAATTTCATTTTACGCTAATTAAAACATAGGGTGATGAAAATTTTGAGTCTATAACTGGTGCAAAATTAAACATTATGTTAGCTTTATATGTACAAATAGGATGAGAGAGTGTTGAAACACTTATTTTAGATTACTATTTCTGCAAAACTGTGAAAGGGTCTCAAAACTAAATTAGATTTTTGAACAGAATTTCATTTGAATTTTCGAAACAGAAATTCATTTAGTACCTTGGAATTTTTTCCAGGCGGGGGGGGGGGGGGGCTATTATTAAAATATTTTATGGGGGGTGAGCCGCCCATGGTGCCCCCTTAGTAAAGGCCCTGCACTGAATCGAATGCAAAATAAAAGTACTACTTGTACTTTTAAAATTTGATTTAATACGCCTGTTATTATAGTTGTATACTTTTTTGCTCGATATATGAAGGCTCGAGGTTGTTGATTCATCTTTTTTTTTTTTCCCCTTGTATAAGTTTATCAGACTTCTAGCCTTGCCCGATATATTTTTTTTCCAAACCGGAACAAAAGGGGAACCGCCGCAACACTTTACATCGGCCTTTTTAAATATAGCATCGCATCTGGGCCCTATGCCAGAAATTGTCTAGTTTCGAAGTTGCTGCCCGATTATTATCTTTGCAAATTGAGGTTTACGGCGAAACTTTTTATTTACCTTTATCTCTTTTCTTTTTTTTATACGTATCGACAGGTAAATTTTCGATTCATACTTTTGAGAGTTTTTTACAAAATTCACATTTCGACTGTTCGACAGTTATAAAAAAATTCTTTTAAAAAGAATCTCTTACATATGTATCACATTTAAAAAAAAATAAGTTGCGATTTTTTTTTTTTTTTTTTTTTTTTTTTTTTTTTAAAGCAACAAACACCATTTTACACTGAACAAAAAGAAAAAAATACTTTATAAAAAATGGGTGATTACCTCCAATTTTATAAAAAAGAAGCATGTCAATTATTTATGTTTCAGCATGCAAACCTTGAAGAAAAGCATAAAAGCACATGTATTTAAATAAAAAAAACTAACTTACATACTGTAAAGTACCGAAACTGAGCCGCACACCCTCCCCCATATATTTTGCAAACTGTATAAATCCTTGGGAAATTTATAAATTCCAAATATATTCCCTCACCCTCCCAATTTTTTTTAACTATTTCACAAAAGTTCCAATTATAAGCATCCCTTAAAATTGTTAGAATTTTTTGCCTGCAAAGGAGGAGGGGGGAGGGGGAGGCTTACTTTTGGTACTTTACGGTAGTTTAAAGTAACAGTTCATGCAAAATGAAAATTACTAATCTGAGAAAATGCATCTAATTCACTATCCCAACACCTTCCATTGCGGAATTTAAAAACGATTATAACTCATAAAATAATGTAACTTAAATGTGATTTTTTTTTCTGCATATTGTTTAGAAACATTTAAAGATACTGAATAAATCAAGTACAAAAAGTTTAAAAGGTCCGCTACCCACTTAGAGAGCGATAACACCCTCTCAATAATGTTAATCCTATGGAAGAACTTTTTTTTAACGATATCTCGTTTACATTTTATTATTTTTAAATAAATAATTAATTTTGTCTTGGGTAGCTGAGATCCATCTCTACAAAGGCTGTTTTCTAATGTTTTAATTTTGTTTGCAGTTTTTTTCTTTTTAATGAAGATAATTTTACTTTCAAAAGAGTTATCCAGTTAATGCACTCCAAACTAAGCCAAACGGCTCTGAAACTGCATCCAGTGGAAAATTTTAAGTTATAAAACACAAGAAAATAAATTATTTGGGGCGGGGGATTGTTGCTTGATCCCTTCGCTGTAATCGTCCCTATGCTTCTTTTATTTATGTTGGCACCATCTTTCCAAATTATAAGTTTTGCTTTATTTAACAGTTTAACGCGGTGATTAGAGATTTCAAAAATTACTGTTCTGAAATAGTGATCAATTCAAGAATTTTGTGCCCATTGCGGAAGCGGTTAATTTGTAGCACTTTTCTTTTTTAAAATTTCACGTGAGCGGAGTCACGAGTATTGGATAGTTGTTTCATAAATATGAAAGGTGTTCTCTTAAGGCTTCAGCTTTGAATAAATAACGCTTAAGCAAATGACGAGAGGAGACTGAAATAAATTGTGTTACATAAAATTTATTTATATGTATAAGGTAAATGTGCCAATAATGAACACTCTAGAAAACTTTTAATTTATATATACATGTATATATATTATAAAATAAATAAAAATTTAATGTGTATTATTTTTTTTTTCTTCATAACTCTTTTTTTCATGTTTTATAATCTGAGATATTTTTGACAATCTTAAAAGGGTTCGGATACATTTTAAAATATTTTTTTATTTATTCAGTTAAAAATTTTATTTATTTACATAAATTTATATATATATAATATATATATATATATTTGTGATGGTTAATCCAGTGGCAACCATCACCTCCAAACCCAATGGCGCAAATCCCCCCCCCCCCCCCACTCTCCTCAACAGAATATCAATTTGTAAAATATATTCTATTTATAATCTACTGCACATTCAAAAGATAGCAAGTTGAGCATAGCGGAATGAGTTCTTATTGCCCTTATCTAGAATTAAAAAAAAGAAAACACAGGAAAATTTCTGGAAATTCAATGTTGAAAAAATTTAAAAGTGATATTAAAAGAATCAAGATTTACAAAAGATAGTGAGTTGAGTATAACAGAATGAGTTCTTATTGCCTTTATCTAGAATTTAAAGAAAGAAAACACTGGAACTTTTCTGGAAATTAAATGTTGAAAAAATTTAAAAGTGATATTAAAAAAATCTTTATTTAACAGTAAAAAAAAGGAAACATTAAGCATTTACTCCCCCCCCCCCCCAAAAAAAAAATTTTTTTTTCTCAAATTCCCCCCCCCCCCCCAAAAAAAAAAAACTAACTAAATTGTATGACGCATCTTGCGTCACCAAACCCCTCTTTGGGCACCTCTGGGTTAATCATATTATTTGTAAACAAAATCACTTGATAAAACTTCTCGTATTAAAAAAAAAAAAAAAAATGTTAAAAAAGTGAGATAATTTAGAATCATTACTCAAAATATTATTTATAAAATTTCATTTTTTTTTTTTTTTTTTTTTTTTTTTTTTTTTTTAACATTTAAATATACAGAAATATCTAGGTTTTAATTTTGACTCAGCATTTTTAAAAATATTAATTTAACCCTTTAACACCTAACCCGCCCCATAACGGCCGTGTCATTGAACGCCGATCTCAGGCGCATAGGGCCGAGTACGGAGAATTTAGGGGTGTAAGGAAGTGAAAGAGATGGGTTTCACCTTATCTTGAGGGGTGTTTCTCTATCTTTGCCGATTACTTTGTTTGGGTGACAGTGATGGAATATTCACATGTGGCTTATATTTACTTCTTTTTGCAGTTAAAAGGATTCTATTGAGGGGATGTTATCATTATTTTTTCTTCTAAAGCTTTTTATTTCAAAAGAGTATGGTATCAGTACTTTTGTTTTATTATTAAGTATCAGGGCTGTTATTAAGTTATTTAATTACACTTAATTCAAAATGACAAAAAGTCACGCAAAGGAGGAAAACAATAAGAAATAGATGGAATGTTATTTGGATCAGATGATAGATATTTAGAAAATTAAAATAATTCAAAGTTAAAGAAGCAAAATGGAAATTGCACATTTTCTACAGTAAAAATTTGCCCTCACGCCCTATCCCACCCGATTTTCAAAATCCCGCCAAGGAAATATAACATCTAAATTCAATAGTGATCGCGAATATTTTTAATATAACAGGCACATTTAAATTGAGCGCGGTCCTAAAAAAATAAAGTTCAATAACGGAATATTTTGTTGTCATATTTACATACTTATTTTTGAAAGAAAAAACATTACACTAGCAACCAACTAATTACAAGTGAACTGTTTTCTTTTTCTTTATCGATGAATTAATTGGATCTTTATTTCCTAGCGATTATTGTCCCATGACGGTTATTTTAAGCGCTTTCGCATTGAAGAATTTATTTAAAAAGAAAACTTTGAGAGTATTTTATTTTACAAAATAAATAAGTAAAGTTTGATTTTTTTTTTCTTTTGACTTTCAAAACGATTGCAAGACTTATCCTATACTACGTATGATGAGCAAGTTAAAAAAAAAAAAAAACCGTTAATGATTGGCATGACGACTTAGAAGCCAAAAATTAGTCGTCAAGTCAAAAAATTTAATCGCCGCGTGGCGACTGGCAGCCGTGAATCTGAACTTATATTCAACAATGCCAAACTTTTTTACAATTAGTAAAATCATTTTTGACAGAAAAAAATAATGAAGTTTACATACGTTATCATTTATATATTTATGAAATGAACGATGCTTTTCATATTACTGCAAATTCGTTATATCTTGGAATTTACTGCATAATAATAATAATAATTATTATTATTATTCTAATGTAGCATATCAAAAGTCGACTTAAAACACGATTTCTGTCCGGAAAAGCCTTTGTCTGTATAAGGAAAATGCTAATTATTTCTCTTCTAATCAAGAACGCTGCACTGTATTTAAAATAACTTTATGAACGTGTAAAAAAAATAAATAACAGTTTGGATTTGAGAGTAGTTTTAATATAACTTATTTAATAATGGTAATTAGGACTATTTTCAAATTATATTTAATTATTCTACCTCATGAAGTCATTTTTAAACTTAGGTACGTGAAATGTTCAGGTGTTTTTAATAAGAAACTATGAAAACTATAGCAACATTTTCTATTTTTTGATAGAATCACACTTTTTTTTTTTTTTTTTTTTTTTTTAATACTGCTAAAATTGATGTATTGAAACAAAATCCCAGACGAAAGCCATAGAAAAGCTGTCATGAGACAACAATCGATTATATTGCAAAATTTAAAGAATTTATCATAAAAAGGACAAAATCAGAATCATTCAAAAATGGCTGGCTGATGAACTTCTCATGACTGAAATTTCGCGATTTTACACATTTTTTTTTTTTCTTTTTAATATCGCAGAAAATTTCATAATTTTGAGCAGAAAAGAATACATATATATTTTTTCTAAATATTCACCTTAAAAATACATGCTCTAAAATTGTACCGTATGAGTTTTAAAGGCGACTTTAAAAAAAAAAAACTCTTCAAAAATTCATGAATTTTAAATCTTTAAAATGGATATGAACCCTGTCCTAAAATAAGCAAATTCGATTTTCTATTTCAATTTGCTGTAATATATAGTACGAAAATAATTACATTATAATGAAAATAATGAGGTACAAATACGCTGAATTATTCTGATATCTTCATTTTTTTTTTCATCTATAGAATGTTTATCGAATATTATTTTCAGATTTCAATTTTTTAGGGATATGAGGTTCCCTGAATCATTTTGACTATATTTTGCTAGTCTGCTTTTTTTTTTTTTTTTCAACTATTGTAATTTATAAACTAATGTATCCTACAAAATATGTAGAGTTAAAAAGCAATTTCGAAAGGAATAATTAATGTTTATTCTAGAAATAACACGCCAAACAAATAAATACATCAGTAACATTGATAAGGAATTATATAATTTGTATAGACACTAATCAATGGAATATGGATACAGCTCCTCATCTTTTTGCTTCATTTTGAAAATAACGGATTTTGACACTATTCTATCGAGGATAATTTTCAGGACTTTCAAGCTATGTTTTTGTGACTTTCACAAAAGTTGCTCTATACATTTAACTAACAAAATATGGAAATGAAATTTTAATAGCGTTAACGCATGCGCAGTAAAAAAATTATTTAGTAAACTCGCTTATTTATCATATATTTTTTTCTATTTTTTAATTTTGATTACATGGTCTTATGTGCAATGTTGATTATCATATTTTTTGAAAAGAACATTGTGTTTGATGAAGACAAACACAATGACAAAAAACTTGAAAACCCTTGACAAAAAACTTGAAAAAAAAATTGGGACCGTTTTTATAAAAGCCTTAATTTCTCTACGAGTTTAGATGCTATATTCATAAAAATGAACACAGTTTATTACAATAAGCCACTTAATCATAATCTGCAATTTGAACTCTTTTGCTTCATTAATTTTGACAAGGTTATCCAAAAGATCTCCGTTCTTTTTCAATTTGTTGACGGTCCCCTGTTGGATTTCGGGGAAAACTCTTAGCGAAAATATGTGACTAGTATTATTTTGTTTATACATCAGGAGTTTCGGAGTTACTCCTCATGTATATTTTTAGATATTTAAAAAAATGTCTAAAATAACAAGTGTCAAGATTTTTTTTTTTTTTTTTTTTTTTTTGCGGTGATTGTAAAATTAGAAAAAAATTCCTCCATCTTCTTATAGTATTTGAATAAATGTACATTTTTATTTTATCTTCTGTACAAAAATATTATTTCCAGTTTTTAAAAGTTATACAGTCAGCCCCGCTTAAACGAATATTGACGGTTCCAGAAAAAATATTCGATTAAGCGGGGTATTTGATTAAACGGGGAGACATATAAATGTAATATTTAATGTGTAATAAAATTACAAAATTATTAAATATAGATATTTAATTACCAGAATAAGAAAATCGTTAAAAACGTTAATATACAAACTAAAATAAAAACAAAATGACAAGTAAATACGCAATAGTTAAATGACAGTAAACACATGCATTTTGTTTAAACTACATTTAATGCAGATCGTGTGAATTGACGGCAAATTTTGTTATTAGAAATTAATTTACGTAATTTATACAGGTTTAAAAAAGTAGACGAAAGTGGTTTATGCGAAAATTTTGAGTAAAAAATGGGAGAGATTTTTTTTCGAATGGTATCACAATAATCTTGAGCCTCTAAGTGACAACATATTATTATTAAAGGGCTACTTCGACCACGCGATAGGATTTGCTCACTAATGCTAATCCTATAGAAGAAATTTATAAAGATATCTCTATCGCATTTCAATATTTTTAAATGATCTTTTTTGTAATGAATAGCTGAGATCGATCTGTACAAAGGGCGTCGTTTTTTTAACATTAGGTTTTTATTGCTGATATTTTTAATGAGGATTATTTCAGTTTCGGAGCCGGTTTTGAAAATGAAAGTGTCTCCATTAAAAAAAAACTGTAAAAAAAATCGAAAAAGTGAAAAAAAAAAGTCCTTTGACAAACGAAAGTAAATAAAATAAAAAATTGATCGAAAATACTCTCCAGTTTATTTCACCATTTTTTAAATTAAATCGAAAAATGAACAAAGAAGGGAACTCATTTGGCCAGTCCGTTATACACCTGCCAGGTCATACACCTGCCAGGCATGCTGGAAGTTCTGGAAATTTATTTTTTGTGTAACAACCGAAAATGACAAAAAATGTGGAGGAAATTCCAATTGAAACGTGTTTTCCCCACCCATTTTTCAAATTGTCTCAATCATTTGTTATTCGATTAAGCGAAGACATTTCGTGAAACGTATTCGGTTAAGCGGGGTAAAATAACATTAGCTCAATGGGATTAAATTCGGTTCCAGAGGATTTATTCGAATAAGCGGGGTCTTCGATTAGCCGTTACTCTATTAAGGGGGGAGGACTGTAGTAGCGAAAGTTGCCTATTCAGTTTTTGTCTTCTTTTGTACACATATTTTATTCTTATCAAATTATTACATCTCAAACATTAATGATTAATAAAGTAAAATATTATTTTTTAAAATAGTTTTGTTATAATTATTAAGTACTAGTAAATAGTTATAATTACTATTATTATTTTTACGGTGCTTTTTTTTTCTTTTGTCATTAACCTTTTTTACTGAGTATTTCGCTGAACGCAATATGTTATATTTTTCTGCATAACATTTATCAAAAACGCTACTCTATCGTAAATCTTATCAAGATTATTCTTTTATTATTTCACACAGGGAATTATTTTATGACTTTATGAGAGGGAGACTTTTTAAAGTGTAGATTTAAAATAAATTTTAAATACAGTGAAAAGATTCCATGACCCGGCCATTATGTTACACAGATACGCTGTACATGTTTTGTGTCGCTTAAATGCATTTCAGCACCTGTTATAAAGAAGAAACAATTTCAAGAAACAAAAATATCGTCTTTTTAAATTTCTACAAAAGTCCAAATTTGTTTATAACTATAGAGTAAGTAACTTATGTTGCAAATACCGAAATAACCCTGAAAATGGCATAAAGTGTAACACGAATTCTACTTCAAAGTAAAAGACTGGTTTGACAGCGACGAATAAAGAGTTTCGTATACAGCTGTCTTTGAAAAGGGCTTGAAAAAAGTCACAAATGGATTGTCTCGCCTTTTGTCATTATCTTAGGAGAAAAGCGGAATCATAAACATACTAAGCTATAAAAGAAGTTTAGTTGCTCTAACCGTAAACAGCATTGTAAAAATAGTGCAAGGTATCAATAGGCATTTGTAAGCTTACTCGATCAATTTATTTTTGCAAATGTGTTTAAAAAAAAAAAAAAAACTATATATGTATGGATATTTTACAGGCTTAATTACGTATTTAAGTAAGTTTTGCGATTATTTGACAAGAAAAGAAAAAGAACGAACAGAATAAATTGAGGAACAATTCTAAACTTATTTGTAAAATTTTTGGCTTAATATTTTATCAGTTTGACGGAAGGCTCAATTCTACTTTATTTCGTTTTCTATTAAAATTGCTACATTTTTTTAAATTGTATTACATTCTATAACCACATAGTAGAGGTCTGCACGGGCCCGCACCCGGCCCGACCTGCGGGCCGGGCCGGCGGAATTGTTTCGAATTTGCTAACGGGCCGGGCCGGCAGAATTAGAATGTTTTTTTCAACGGGCCGGCCAAAAAATTGAACGGGCCGTACGTGCCGGGCTGGGCCGATTTAAAAATTTTCGGGCCTACCGGCCCGTTTTGAAGATTTAATCATAAACAATAAAATATAAACCTATTTTCAATGAAAATGGTTTTAACGAGAATAAATATAAATGTGCATCATGAGCCATACTAGTTTGACAGCATCAAATATAAAAATGTAACTTGTGCAGTGTAGCGATCGGCATCGGACAGTTACATTGTGTGTAACCCGTTTTAATATTTTTTAAACTGACTCGTGCAGGGCCAAGATCAAAATTGGATATCAAGGCATTATTTTTCTATATATAGACTTGCCGGACCGAAAGAAGACTTAATTGTTCTCAAGATCTGTAGGGCAGACAACATAATCTGTAAAATTATGAACAGCGATAAAGAGCTGATGTTAGCTTAATTTTTGGATATATACTTCTTGATGGTTTTTAAATTAATTTTTCAATAACGCAAAAGTTTGACACATTTTTACATTAATTTTTAATTGTAAAAATATAAAAGTGATAAGCCTGACTATTGAAGGGATTTGGAATCGAATAGCGTTTTTCATTTTTGGTAAATAAAATACTTGTATAACCTTGTTGAGATACAATAGTTTCTCAAATGGTTGCAAGTTTTTCTCCCTTCCCATGCTATCGCTTCCGGAAATTCTATTCAAAACGCTAACTATGACAATATTTTATTTGCTTGCAGTGATCTTACATTGCTTGTATCAAAAAATGGATAACGCCATTCGTTTATATAGTTTCTGAATAAAGACACCTGCTAATCTTACGCATTTCTGAGAAAAAAATGAATTTAGAAATGTATCAGAAAGGAGCTTCTTTGAATTAACGTATGAATTTGGATTTAAAATCTTTAATAAAATGATATAGAAATATAAATCTTTCTTTATTAAACAGCTTCAAAAGTTACGATGTTTTTAAATTTCTTTTTTTTTCTTTTATTCTAAGCCATATTAATCTTTTAATGAATCTTTATTTGAATGTTGAAAGCCTAAGAATCTTAGTAATCATTAATGTTCTAATGTGTATTTCCTGTAAAATATACTGTAAAATCATCCCATAGATATGTATGCAGTACTCTTTTAAAAAAATCTTAATTATATGAAAAAAATCTGAATTTTTTAGAAATAGTAGAAATTGTAACGGGCCAAAATGGGCCGGGCCGAGCCGGGTCGGGCCTGTTTTCCCTGATTTCTCTACGGGCCGGGCCGGACCTAAAATATAAAAATTTGAACGGGCCGGGCCGGGCTCGGGCCGAACTTTTGAGTTTTACAACGGGCCGGGCCGAAAAACTTTCCCTATGGGCCGGGCCAGGCCCGGGCCTGGAAATTCCGGCCCGTGCAGACCTCTACCACATAGCATAGGCTTCATGAAGTGTATCATAAAAATACTTCAATTTGCTTTAGATATATACAGTTGTGAGACAATGAGATACTTGAACAAAGTAATTGCTCAGTTCACCCCCCCCCCCCATTTTTTTAGATAATTCATTGATACAACAAGGGAAAATATTAAAAGATTAAAACCTTCTCGTGAACAGCAGATCAATGTAATGTCAAATACTATTGTCTTACAATGAAATTAGAAACCATTTAAGATGTTTAAATTCCGATAGTTTATTTTTCTAAGAATTTTGATAGTTTATTTGTTTAGAAAACTTGATATGTGGTCAATGTAATGAAAAGAATAAACATCTGGAAGTAATTTTATTATACAATGATTTCAAGACTTCATAAAAGATTGCTTTTTTAGAGCAAGATAAAAAAAAAATGTGAAAATGAGTAAGCTAGCAGCAGCAAAATATTGTTTCTGCAATTTCTTACTTTTTTTTTTTGCATTTTGCAATGAAGAAAGACTTCTTTAATGAAGACTTAAAAAAAGGTGTATGGTTAGTTTATTTTTTTTATAATATATACATTAAAAATTTAAATTATCATTGCCATAATGCTAAATTTTAATAAAATTAAAATCGTGAAAATAGCATTATTTCTTTCTTTAGTATCTTACTCCTTACTTTTTAGAGTAATTTGCAGGAAAAATGCTATGACATGAAATAAATGTTACCAAAAACATTGGAATCTAATAATAAATACCTTTAAATTGTCTGTATAATATAATAATTGTCAGTGGAAAACTTTATTCTCCCTGTCCAACAGTCAAAAATTTCTAATAATTTTAAACTTATTTTTTTTATCAAAATTCATAAAATGTAAAAGCAATAGTATTAAAATACATAGAAAGCAAATAATCATTTCATATTCCTGTGAGTGAGTAGTTTCTTGCAACATAATTTACTATGCAACGACTTTTTTTTTTTAACTGTAGCGTTGTGAAAAATCGAATCAAAACGCAATTTTTGTCGCCGTATTCATGGAACAGAATCTGTCTTTTAAAGCAAATGTACACTACTAAGCAAATCTTTCTTTTTTGTAACATAGAAAGCTGTAAATTATATTGCAAATAACACTTTTTTTAAGCAGTTAATATTTGTAAACAATTTTAATATTGCTTCTTAAGTAACGTTTATTAATGCTACTCTTAAATTCCAAGTAGCTGTTATACCTCATAAAGTCATTTTTTTTAACCTCTTGCGTCGCGGTGATATATCTGTGAAACCACTTTATTTTAATTCACAAACACAATATTGGCATCGGAATTTTGATTTAAAAAAAAAAATACAATTTTTTGAATGCGTGAAATATAGCGCTTTTTTTTCTTACTTACAAATAAAAAAAAATTTCAAATTCCGGTGGCAGTCATTAATTTCAACACTTAAAGAATGAATTTTCCCTGCGCCTCAAAAGGTCAACTTAGACATGAATCGGAGCCGTAGCTAAGGGGGCGCTATGGGCGGCTCAGCCCCCCCCTAAAATATTTTGAGCCCCACTCCCCTGGAAAAGATTCCAAGGTCACCAAATGAATTTCTGTTCCGAAAATTCAAATGAAATTCTGTTTAAAAATCTAATTTAGTTTTGAGACCCTTTCACAGTTTTGCAGAGTTACTAAATTGTATCTAAAATAAGTGTTTCAACACTCCCTTATCCTATTTGTACATATGAAGCTAACATGATGTTTAATTTTGCACCACTTATACACTCAAAATTTTCATCATCATATACATTTTTTAGCATAAAATGAAGTTATTACAACAGTTTAATATGAAACATAATACCTACAATGTGAATATGCACTAATTTACCTTTCTGCGTCAGTAAGAGAGAGAAATTATGAGCCCCCTTACAATTTCTTGAGTCTCCCCCCTCTTGTTCACTTCTAGCTACGGCCCTGATAAGAATTGTTCAGGTGTTCTTAATTAGAAATCATGGAAACGGTAAGCTTTTTCCATTTTTCGATAGAAGAGCCATGTTCTTTGTAATGTAAACATTATTTGTTGTATCAGGTGGGTCAATGGAAAATCTTTTTGAATAAAGAACCTTGTTTAGAACAATGTTAAAGGTCTTTCGTTCAAATATAATAAATTATGAATAGACATTTCTGATAATATATATAGAGAAAAAATGTAGTATAAATAAACTCATCACTACCTTATATTAAATATTTCGGATAAGAATGAACAGAAGAATCATAATTTCTGGTGTATAATCCTTGAATGAAACAATTATTTTTCGATTCAGGGATTTTTTTAAATAAAATGCAACATTTTAAATTGCTATTAATATTTGGCTTCTATAACAAAGTAAAATTTCTGGGTCCAGAAAGAATTGTTTCATCCGCGAATTACGATTACACACCGGAAATTGCGGTATGTGGAGGGAGATTTGAGCTACCATACATCAAACTGACATTTCAAACACGCCTCTCCCTTTAATGAGCGTAGAAAAGAGGAAAACAAGAAATGGTCGAGTTCACTTTAAAAAATACTCCCCTTTTTTCGTCAGGTTTTAACGATAGTAAGATTTTCTCTGTCGCCGGCGTGAAAGAGTTAAATAAAAATAGTTAAAATAAGAATTTGGAAAAAATGATGAAACTTTTATTAGTGTTCACTCCAGAAATAAAAAGGGCATGGTGCTATTCGCTAAAAAGGTCACTACTGAAGCAGAAAAGGGTACTTTTCAGGAAAAAAAATTATTATTGCCTTTAAAAGGGAAAAAAAGAAAGTGGGAAAATACATAATTTTTAAGTAAGATAAATCAAATGGCATTAATTTTGAATGGTTTTATGATATAAAAATTAAAAATACAATTAAATTAAACCACGATTGAATAGTTTGATGTTCTTTTCCTTAATTTAATGAAAAAAATTTATCATTTTTGGACACACAAATTTAGAATGCAAAAAAAAAAAAAAAAAAAATATTTATTAAAAATCACTGGGTAAAACCAGTTGTGCATTTTGCTACTTTTAAAAAGGGCAGGGTATTGCACCCTTCAAATATGGCCTAGAATGAACACTACTTTTTATTAAAAAATCATATTGTCAAAAGTAAATATTTTTTTCAAATTTGCTGAATCAAAATTAAAGCAATCAAATAAATATAGTTTAAAAAAAAAACTAAAAAACACGCTTTTTAAGTATATCAAACTAAAAAGTGAAAAATAATTCGTACTATAAGCTGAAAACGAAAATAGATGAAAAATACTATATTACTATAAAATCATTGTTATTATAGAAATCAATTAATAAGCAATAAATAAAATTATCGTGGAAAAAAAGCGTGGGGTGCTTCTTAAGAACTGATAGATGGAGCATAGATGGAGCACCCCACGCTTTTTTTCCATGATAATTTTATTTATTGCTTATTAATTGATTTCTATAATAACAATGATTTTATAGTAATATAGTATTTTTCATCTATTTTCATTTTCAGCTTATAGTACGAATTATTTTTCACTTTTTAGTTTGATATACTTAAAAAGCGTGTTTTTTAGTTTTTTTAAACTATATTTATTTTTAACTTTTTAGTTTGATTACTTTAAAAGCGTGGTTTTTAGTTTTTTAAAACTATATTTATTTTAAAATTTACAACGAAAGGACATCGATCCAAATCACTTTTTTGGTCGACTCTGGTTAATTTAACCATGCATCTCGAATCCTATTAAGAATGTATAAAAAAATTCTTCACATTATGAAATACAACATTTTTTGCCAGATATAGCCAAATTTGGAGACATTCTTTCATTTGGCACCAAATACGTGTTGTGACTTTCGTAATCTTAATAGTCAATTTTTCGGCCAAATGTCGCTAATATTTTGTGAAATATTGCCAACTTATTGGTTGCTGCCATTTTCTCATGACCCTGACCCGTATTACCCAAAATGACCCACTAATCAAATTTGATCAAACATGTGACTTAGCTCAAAGGTCTCCAGGTAATCAAAAACAGTAGAATATAAAGTTGAATCAAAATCGTTTAAGCCGTTTCTTAGATAAAATTAGCTTGACAGCATTCATCAAAAAAGCGAAATGGCCCACTAATATAATTTTGTTTAACTTGCGACTCTGCCCAATAGTCTTCTCGTGACAAAAGACGTTTCGTTATAAAATTTAAGTAAAATTGATTGAATCGTTGTTATATATAATTAGAATAACCCTAACCCATTATGATCCAAAATGACCCATTAATCGAATTTTCGCAAGCATGTGTCCTGGTCCAGTGATTTTCTCTTACCCGAGAATATCATAATACAAAATATAGTCAAAACGGTGAGAGACATTTTCTACATAAAATTAGCATGACCCATCAATGACCCACAAATGACCCTTATAATCGAAATCTCTCGAACATGAGCCCATTAGTTTCCCCGTGTCTAAAAATTGTTACATACAAAATTTCGTTAAAAACGATCCAGCCGTTCTTTAAATATAAATAGCTTGACCCAGACCCTTTATGACCCATTAATCGAAATTTCTCGAAAGTATGATGATTTTCTTGTCCCAAAAAAAAAAAAAAAAATGTTATATACAAAATTTCGTTAAAATCGATCCACCTTTTCTTTAGATGTAGCTTGACATGATCCATTATGGCCCATGATGACCAGGGTTGAAAGCCGGCCGGCTTTTTTTGGTTTTATCCACTTAAAAAAAGCCGGCTTTTATTTTTAAAGTGTTAATTTGTATTGAATCCATATTAAATTTGGGTGGATTTATTTTTAATACATTTTTAATAATTTACTACTAAAAAAATTATAAATTTCTATTTAATTTTTCAAATAAATAAGTCTTTATAACTGCTAGGAGTCAACTATGAAGGCATTATGTCTGAAAAATATAAATCTTGGAAAAAAGAAAATATACTCAAAAAATATGTTTTAAACTTAAGAATTATATTTAATGGAATTATGACAAAATTAGTGTTCCCTATAGATATAAAAAAGGCATGGTGCTATTCACTAAAAAGGGCACTTTTGCAAGAAAAAAAATTGTTATTGCCTTTAGAAAGGGAAAAAAGAAAGCAGCAAAATACATAATTTTTAAATATGATAAATCAAGTAACATTAATTTCGAATGATTTTATGATATAAAAATTAGAAATACAATTAAATTAAAACATGATTGAATAGTTTCATGTTCTTTTTCTTAAAGAAATGAAAAAATTCTATCATTTTTGGGCACACAAATTTAGAAATACTACGGAATAAAAAAAATATTATCAAAAATCTCTGGGTAAAATCAGAGGTGCATTTTACTACTTTTAAAAAGGGCAGGGTGCTGCACCCTTCAAAAATGGCCTAGAATGAACACTAACAAAATGAAACACATCAAAGATCAAAGCATTCATGATAACATTGGTACAGGTCAATATGTAAAGATTAAGTCTTAAAATGAACAATGTTGCAAGATAAATTAGGAAGGATTCAATATTTGAGGAAAGTTTAATACATAATTGCATAAATTTAAACAACAAAAAATGTTCTAATAAAATTTGTTGAATTAAAATTTTGAATAACTCTTTGTTATTTAAAAGTGCATATATGCCCACTTGCATGAATGAATATATTCATGCATATGCTAATTGAGAATACTGAAATAAACTGTGAAATATAATATATTATGAAATCTGCATAATTCAAAATGCTATTTTCAATAGTGAGAAATGTTTTTTTTATATGCATGATTTTAAATGTTTATAGCGAATAAAACATGACATTTTAATAACTCTTAAAATTAGCTAAGTAATAAAACATGTAACTAAGTAACCTTTAATTTTATAAAGCAGTAAAAATGGAAAAACAAAGGTAGGATTAAAGGTCAATGTAAATCAGAAAAAGCACTTGGTATGGCCATTTTATAATTTAGCTGACATTTATGCAATTCTGACTATAAACCATTAGCAACTCCATCAATGTGTTATTCTAGTATTAATGGTCTTCATTATTGAAAATTTAGGCTATAACCCAATTTCTCATAATGAATCGTAATTAAAATCCCAATTTTTCATAATAAATAAATTTATTAAACTCAAAGTAAATTAAACATCATTAAAATTAGTTAAAAGACACTTAAAAATGTGTTGCTTATAATAAAAAGGTTTCACTGTATAAAAGCCAATTACGGCCAAAAAAGGCCAATTTTGGCCAAAAAAAGCCGGCTAAAATCAATAAAAGCCAACCGGCCTGGCTTTTTTTAATTTTAGCCGGCTTTTTTGCAACCCTGATGATGACCCACAAATGATCATTATAGTCGAAATCTCTCAAATATGTGATTTAGCCCATTAGTTTCCTCGTGTCAAAAAAACTGTTCATACAAAATTTCGTTATAATCGATCACGCCGTTCTTTAAATATGAATAGCTTGACCCAGACCCTTAATGACCCATTAAAATTTTTTCTCGAACATGTAACCTAGCCCAATATTTTTCTCGTGCCCGAAAACCATAGAATGCAATTTTTAGTCAAAACTGCGTGAGAAAATCTTTAGATAAAAATAGCATGACCCACAGTGACCCTAAAAATGACCCACTAACCGAATTTTCTTGAACATGTTACCTAACCCAATGGTCTTCTTGTAATTCAAAACGATAAAATATAAAATTTGGTCAAAATCGTTAGAGCCGTTTTTTAGATAAAAATGGCTTGACACATAATGACCCAAAAATGACCCACTAATCGAAATTTTTCGAACATGTGACCCAGCCCGTTAGTTTTCTCGTGCCAAAAAACTGTTACATACAAAATTTCGTTAGAATTGATCACGCTGTTCTTTAAGTATACATATCTTGACCCAGACCCTTAATGACCCAACATGACCCAATATGACCCGTTAAAATTTTTTCTCGAACATGTAACCTAGCCCAATATTTTTCTCGTGCCCGAAAACCATAGAATGCAATTTTTAGTCAAAACTGCGTGAGAAAATTTTTAGATAAAAATAGCATGACCCACAATGATCCCAAAAATGACCCACTAACCGAATTTTCTTGAACATGTTACCTAACCCAATGGTCTTCTTGTAATCCAAAACGATAAAATATGAAATTTGGTCAAAATCGTTAGAGCCGTTTTTTAGATAAAAATGGCTTGACCCATAATGACCCAAAAATGACTCACTAATCGAAATTTTTCGAACATTTGACCCAGCCCGATAGTTTTCTCGTGCCAAAAAACTGTTACATACAAAATTTCGTTATAATCGATCACGCCGTTCTTTAAATATAAATAGCTTGACCCAGACCTTTAATGACCCAATATGACCCATTAAAATTTTTTCTCGAACATGTAACCTAGCCCAATGATTTTCTAGTGCTCGAAAACCATAGAATGCAATTTTTAGTCAAAATTGCTTGAGAAAATCTTTAGATAATAAGATAATAAGGAGAGTTACAAACTCACAAACTCACATACAGGTGAAGTTAATAAAAGCGTGTTAAAAAGACATGTTCCAAATTTGAAGCGTTTATCTTTCGCGTTTCTTGAGTTATAACAACTTAAATTCGAGAGATTGTGAATAAACTTATCATGAAGAAAAAGACATCTTCAAAAGAAGTCATTTCAAGACAATCATTGCTGGAAAGTTAGATTTTGAAAACAAACGAATCAACATTTCCTATTCTAATTATGAAAGAAACATCGTTTATACGTTACTTTTAGCATAAACAACAACAACAACAACAAAAAATAATAATGCAGTAAATTTTGAAACAAATTTGAAGATTTTTGTGTTTCAGATCCCTTTAATTAAACCAGTTATTAGAAAGCAGAAAATGAATTTTTACAGTTCCATTGTCTTCCAGTGAAAATTTTACTTGAGCTGGTTTCACTTAATTAATTTACAACATTTTATTTTCTTGTAAAAAGTGCATGGTTTTGTTTTGATAGTAAGTAATAAAAAACTTTATATTTTAAGCCCATTTAAAAATTTACGTTTATTTTTTAAATTTTAGGCGAAGTATCCATTACTAGTATGCTTAGTTATGCAATTTCTAGAAGCGGGCACACTATGTGGCAATTTCTAAAAGTGTAATTTCAGTAATCGTCATAATGCATAAAATCTTAACCCTTTAAGCCTTGACCTACACAATTGTGTAAGAGATCCTAAATGAAAAAAAAAAAAAAAAAAAAAAAAAAAAATTCTTTTTTTGTGATTTAAGTGTGTTTTTAACTGCTCCGCTCAACAAGCGCAAAACGTTTTGACACATTTACAAAGTCATTTTTTAACAGAAATATATAAAATTGGAATGCCTGACTATGGAAGCGATTTCGAATCGAACTTATTTTTTCCATTTTGTGATAATTAAATTATCTATCCAGTTCTAAGTTATTTCGATGACGTAATCACACGTTTTTCTCCTGCTTTTCGACCGGTTTTTCTGCTTTCGTCGGGAAATGTGCTCAAAAATGTCAACTTTGAAGGCTTTTTATGAAAAATCTGTTGTGTTTAAAAAAAAAACAGAAAATTGAGTGCAATTAGACAGTTTCTGAATAATAACACCTGCTATTTTCATGCATTTCTGAACAAAAATAAATCAAAGCATGTGTCACAAAGTTACCCTTTTTTGATTTAAGAACACTCTTAAAGTCGGTTTGCCCCGCACAACTGCGTGGATTCTTCGTTAACGTATCCTAACATCGGACATTTATGTATTTTTTTTATTTCAATGAAATATATTCCTATTAAGGGGGTAGTAAGGTTAATTCGAGGGAAAAAAAGCATATTTTCTATCATTTTTTGTAAGGATACAATTAATATTTATTTATTTGTATAGTTATAGTATAATTATATGTCATTTAAAGAGTATTCTGTGAAATTTTCATTAAGAAATATTAAAAAATGAGCCGATGACAGCGAATCTTCGAAGACGTCCCAAAAAAAGTTGATTCGCGGTGAACCGCATAACTCATGAATGCATCAACGGAAATTAAAAAACCAAATTGATTTAATTAGTTGATAAGTTTCCTCAGGGAACGCAGTCGAGTTTTTTTTTTATTATTGATTTTTCAATTTTTTACAAGGCTCGGAAGTCAAAATACTGATTTTTCATCAAAAAAATCTGATATTTTGTTTTTTAAAAGTAAGTTAAAATTTAAAAAAAAGAAAAAAACTCGACAGCGTTATCTCGTAATTTATATAAAGAAAGAGTGTGTAAAATTTAAAAAAGATCGGTTCAGTAGATTTTGAGCTACAGAGTTCACCGGCTTCGAAAAAGCGAAGTGTTAGAAAAACACGTTTAAAGTTTCACAGACGCTTTTGTCGAAATCGGAGGGCGGAGACTTACAAGTGTATATCTCTGTCAGTTTTACTTCAATTGCTTTCAAATTTTCACAGAATAATCTTAAGATGTTGTACATTAATATAAAATAAAAATAAAAAAATGCAAAAAAAAAAAAAAATACCTTACTACCCCCTTAATTGAGATTAAAAGCCAACAGTTTTAATTTCTACCAAAACTCTCCCGGTTTTAAAGGATTAAAATAAGTAAATTGAATTTCTAAATTGTAATATAGTAAAACTTTCCTTTCACAAAGTCCCTCTTTAACAAAGTTTTCTACTTAACAAAATTGTTTTCTGAACCTTGACTTTGGACACCATGAACATGTAAATTAATCTTCATACTGCGAAAAACATATTCTGGATAACGAAGTTTATTCCACTTAACACAACAGAACCCCTTCATGTCCTACTGACAATGACGTATTGCCAGGTGTAATAAAATGTTTACTGAAGAAATTATAGCGAGCGATGAAAATTATAAAAAAAGAAGATATTGAACGACTTTAAACAGAAGAAATCGTACAAGTCTTCGACGTAGCTTACAGTACAGTAACGATTCAGGAATTGCACGTCAAGGGTAGCGAATGAGTTGCATTCATACTATAACGAAGTTAGATCTTTGTGTATAATAGTATGCAGTACTTCGGATACAATAGAGTAGCTGAAATCTTATGTGCGTCCCTGAAAATACTACCCGCTTTCTATTATATAGAAAGTAATTTGTAGTAAACCTCAGCAATCTACAGTGGAGCATCGTTTATACGACGCCGAAGAGACTATCGAAAAACGTCGTATAAACAATAACGACGTATAATCGATTTTCACTTCCAAAACTAGAATTAATTATCTTTTCACTTAATGTTAATGTTTAATGTGATGATTTGCATGAAATTGTAAATTAAACAAACCAAAATAAACAAATAACCAAAAAAAAAAAAAAAAAAACGGGGGGGGGGGAATTAAAAGGCAATTTAAATATGCGTACCTTTATTTATGTTTCAACGAAAGGTTCCTCATTTGCAGTACATCATTTCCTTTCTATTTAAAGTTAAAGATAAAAAACCCCGGATGGCCAACTAAAACTCGCCAATACTGATAACAGTAAGAAGGAAAAATCCCTGTCGGCTGGGCCTATAGGCGGAGGTAGATTTCGAAGAGTGCTCATTTCAACAAAAAAAAAATATATATATATATATGATTAGAGATAAACCCAGTTTAATAACTTCATTTGTCCGTTTATGAAAAAATTTTAATTTCATTTTTCTGCAAAAACTGGTTTTATCAGAATCATCTTAAGAAAAATTCTGCTCAAATGCCCATTTTTACAACATATTTTGAAATAAATTCTGAATTTATTAAAAAATTGACCAAAACAGTACATTATACAGTTCCTAAATAAGAAAAAACTGTCAGTTGAATGCATTTGAGAAAAAAATTGAATTTAAAAATGAGTCATAAAATAACCGATTTGTTGTTTGAATACATCCTTAATTCTTTAATCATGTTTGCTTCGGAAAATTTTGTGCGAAATACTCACATTGACAGCATTTTAAAAAATATATTCTATCTTTATCAAAAAACTGGCCAATGCGTCACAGTATATAGTTCCTAAATCAAAGGATCTGTAAATTTGATGCGTTTGAGAGCGAAAATGGATTTTAAAACGAGTCATAAAAAACGCAATTTGCTATGTGAAAACTTCCATAAATTTTCAAATCACGAAGACTTCGGGAAATTCTGTTCAAAATACCCTTTTTGGTAGCCTTTTTCGAAATATATTCTGTCTTTATCAAAAAACCGATCAATGCATCACATTATATAATTCTTAAATAAGAGGCTTTGTAAATTGGATGCGTTTGAGAGCAAAAATGGATTTAAAAACGAGTCAGAAAAAAAAAAAACGTAATTTCTTATTTGAACACTTCCTTAAATTTTCAATCACGATGATTTCGGAAAATTCTGTTCAAAATACCATTTTTGGTAGCCTTTTTTGAAATATATTCCGTCTTTATCAAAAAAACTGACCAATGCATCACATTATATAGTTCCTAAATAAGAGGATCTGTAAATTGGATGCGTTTGAGAACAAAAATGGATTTAAAAACGAGTCAGAAAAAAACGCAATTTCTTATTTGAATACTTCCTTAAATTTTCAGTCCCGATGACTTTGGGAAATTCTGTTCAAAATACCCTTTTTGGTAGCCTTTTTTGAAATATATTCTGTCTTTATCAGAAAATTGACCAATGCGTCACTTTATACAGTTTCTAAAAAAGAGGATCTACCATTTGGATGCGTTTAAAATCAAAAATGAATTTAAAAATGAGTCAGAATATAAGCAGTTTGGATTTGAGGTTTTTTCTCCAACTCCTGTATTTGTTTAATTTCTTTTTGCTATACGAATTGGTCATATGAAAAACTTGTCAGTATAAAAGTTGTAGATATTTTTGAGAAGATGTAAAATAAATTTAATCAGATTTGATATCTTAAAAATTGACGGATTTATGGATTTTTCTCTTTTTTCACCGCCCTTTTTCTTTTCGTTTTTAATTTTTTTCATTGGTAAAAGTTGGTCTTATCAAAAACTTGTAAATACAAAAGTTTTAGATAATTTTAAGAACATTTACAAAAAATTTAGTTGGACTTGATATCTTGAAAATTGACGAAGTTGCGAATTTTTTTCTCTCAAAACCCTGTTTTTTTCTCCCCTTGAGCCCACTTCTAAATTTATCAAAAATCTGTCATGCATAAACTTTTGGCCCATTTTTAAGAAGTAATATAAACTTTAAACCGATTCGATATCTACTTTAATTAAGAAGTTATGGCGTTTTTTCGGTTTTCACAAAAACTCTCCCTATTCCGACCCCCTTGGTCCGATTTTGCCCATTAACGAACTTAGCCGAGATTTTATCCCCTTTGATTTTATGTACCAGTTTGGTGGAGATTGGTGAAGAATTATAGAAGTTATCGTGTCCATAAAAAAGTGAGATATAGAGATAGATAGATAGATAGATAGATATATAAGCTGGTGCGATTGCAATAGGTAGTATTTCATACGAAATCTACCTAATAGTCTATTTGCAACTTAAGGGTGTTCTTAACTGATCCGCTCAACAAGCGAAAATCGTTTTGACACATTTTCAAATTCATTTTTTAACAGAAAGTTATAAAATTTTAATGCCTGACATTGAAATCGATTTCGAATTGAACTTACTTTTCCATTTTATGATAATTAAATTACTTATCGAGTTATAAGCTATTTCGATGACGCGATCACTTGTTTTTCTCCTCCTTTTCGACCGGTTTTTCTGCTTTCGTCGGGAAATATGCTCAAAAGTATCAACTTTGAAGGCTTATTATGAAAAATCTATTGTGTTTTTTAAAAAACAAAAGAATGAGTGCAATTAGACAGTTTCTGAATAACAACACCTGCTATGTTCATGCATTTCCGAACAAAAATAAATTAATGCATGTGTCACAAATTTGCCCTTTTTGATTTAAGAACACCCTTAAAAGAGGTCGAGAAAGCTGACCATTCCCGAAAAAAGAATGATCCCTCCCAGTGTAATCTGTTACACGTAAGCTGATTTTTCAGACTAATCGAACACCAGCCCACATTTTTATAATATGGAGTACATTTAAACACACTCTTTGGAGTCATTCATAGCTGCAAACTTCCGTTCGTTTGTAAAATACACAAGAAAAATAAACAAAAATAAACCTACACAAAATCGAAAAACCGACGTATAAACGATTTTGGACGTCGTATAAAAGATATATTTTTACATTACAATGAATAGGAATGAATCGGGACCACATTAAAACGTCGTATAAATGTAAACGTCGCATAAGTGATCGTCGTATAAACGATGCTTTACTGTATATCAATTTTGTAAAATGTGAATTAGTTTAATATTATTAAAACGTGCTCCAATTAATGTTTCCCCGTATACCATTATGTAGTGGAATACTTTTGTGTGACCCTGTAAATGAATGTCAGATATTCTTTGCAGCACAGATTGTACAGAATGTATATTGTAGTATATACTTTATATATTCATATCACTTCTATTATGTTTGAAAGAGTAACATCATTAAAAGGCATTTTAAACTAATTTTTCCCTTTGATGGTAATGTAATGGAATACTTTTGATGTCTCTGTAATTAAACTATACATCCGATTTTCATAAAAATTGAAATGACTCGACAAAACTATGCAACAATTATATATTTTAAATTTCAAACGATTTGGTTGGGTAGTTTTTGCTGTGTTATATACGTATCGACAGACGGACAGAACGACGACTATAGGTACTACGTATTTACTTAATTACGAACGCACCTAAAAAGAAAATTTCAGTTTCACGGAAGTGATGAATTGTTCTGACACTTACAGAAGTGCGAAAAAAAGTATAAACACAGCATTGTTTTCTTGTTTATTTATTTATTATTACTTTTTTTTTTTTTTTTTAAATAAAAAACCTGTACGAAGTAACATTACACACTTCTTTAAAGTTACGACGGTCCAGGTTTTGTTTACTCTTTTTATTACGTGTTTTATTTGTAGGCATTATTATGATTAAACTTTTCTCATATTTTACATTATTACATAAAGCAAAAATTGCTGCCAAAATTAAATTACCTTTTTTTAACATTTTATATGCATTTTTCCAGGGGCATGCGAAGAGAAAAATTTGGCACCCCCTAAATTTCCGCGCCCGGGGCGACCACCCCTTTCGCCCTCCCCCTTTCGTACGGCGCTGCATTTTTCATTTTATGAAAGTGTATTTTATTATACAAATTTCAGGAATTTAAGTTGATTTCTATTTAACGAATTTTTTTCATAACGAAGAGTATAAGAGTGACGGCAATACTTCGTTATATGGAAGTTTCACTGTACCTACCAGAATGTACTAATATTTTTTTTTTCATAGTAAAGAGGTGTTTTATCATAAATTTAGAAATATTTTGAAAACTAAGAAAAAAAAAAGCGACATTTTTTAAGAAAAGAACACTGAAAAAAGAACGTCAAAATATTAATGGCTTAAGGGTGTATTTCGATTCAAACTGCTTATTTTCCGATTTATTTTTGAATTTATTTTTGCTCTCAAATACACCAAACTTTCAAAATCTCTTATTTGGAAAGTACACAAGGTGCCGTGATTGTCGATTCTTTGATAAATGCATAAAATATTGCAAAAAAAAAAAAAAAAAGCAATCAAAAATGGCATTTCGAACCGATTTTTCCGAAGCGAGAGATCTGTGAACGAAAAAAAGGGTCATACTGATAAGATAATTGTTTGTAAATCAAATTCTAATGAATTGAGTATTAAAAGACATCACACGGCACCCCATACGTCTCTTCAAGAATCCCCTCAGCAAGTTTCGTGTTTCTACTTTTAAAAATGTGTCTGAAATTGTATCGGAAAATTTCGAGCTGTTGAAGGTGGAAAAGCGTTTTTTCAAATACACCCTTAAGGAGATATTTTGAATATAAGAATGCATAAAACGCCCATAGATTTAACATTACGGAGGGGAATTCGGCCGCTGACTAGGACCCTTAATAACTGTTATACAAGTCTACCATAATAAGTAGGAAATATTTAATACATATATTGGAAATATAAATATATCTAAGGAATTTACGAATTTTTTACACCTAAAATCAAGTACAATGATTTCCTTATGTTGAAATACTAATTTTTTTCTTTTTTTTTCTTTTTCTTCTTCTTTTAAAATCAAATTTATAAGTAGGTATGTAGCTTTCCTGGCAAACAAAATAAATAAATAAAAATTATTCAAACTAGAGAAAATTCAATTTAAATTAGAGATAAAATCTTTGTGATAGATACGTAACATCGACTATTTCTTTTAAATCCCTCTGATCTGCTGAGCTCAGCTAAAAGTTTAGCTTTATTAAGAAACTCAGTTGTCTTGAGTACACTAGTACTAAGATGAGAGAGTGAATGAAAGAGAAAAAGTCTAGTCTAGCGATTACGATTTCGTATTCATTGACAAGACTTAAGTGCACTGCAATTTTTATATTTTCATTACCATAAGAAGATTTATTTTTATTTTCTCACTATGCTAAACTGACGCTGAAGATTTTTTTTTTTGACGTTTCTATTATGCACCATTCGTTCTTGAAAGTTGATAAGTTGATTCGGGTTTTTCTCGGGCATGATGCTCTACTGCATATATTTGTATATCATGCAATTCCAAGATTTAAACAAAAAAATTTTTAATTAAAAATTGTCTTAAATATTTTTTATAGATTTATTCTGGCTCAGTAAATTTCTCCGTTATTAAAGATGAAATATTTATTAGGAGAAAAAAAGTACAATTTTAACAATAGTCACTTATTTTTTACACGATTTCTCCTTTGGTGTTCAACTGAAATATCACTGAAAAACGCGTAGAAATACGGTAGAAATACGCGTAGAAATATTTTTTATAAATAATAAATTCATTTAGACAATCGAGTGATAAAAAGCCTAAATCAATCACTCACAGAAGCAGTAACCCCAAAGCAGTTCTTTGCTGAGAGAAAATTTAGAATGGGGCTTTCATTGTCCAAACACCCCACCAATTAACCCGTGCTAGGTGCAGCTATGCGTGCATAAATTCAGTGCTGAATTCAGGGTTGGCCCGGGGGTGGGGGGCAATGAGATGTCCTCACTGAAGGTTTGAGATTTTGTGTTTTCAATGATTAAAAAGGGAATTCTCCCCAGGGGGGGGGGGGGGGAATCACAAAAGGAGATAGCAATAGATGTGTAAAAAATGATGAAAATCGTCTATACAGCTGTCCTTTTTGGGTGTGTTCCAAATTATATAAATATGTAGCATCGATAATTGTCGTTCAGTCCGTTCGCATATAACAACGCATAAACTACCCAACCTAATCTTTTGAAATTTAAAATATATAATTTTTGCACAATTTTGTAGAGTCATTTCAAATTTAATGAACATCAGATGCATGGCTCAATTACAGGGATAATCAAAAGTATTCCGTTACATTACGGCCAATGGGAAAAAATAGTTTCAAGTGCATTTTAATAGCGTTACACTCTTTTGAAAGTAATAAAATTGATATGAATCTATGAAGTCTCTACTAAAATATGCATTCTGTACAATCTGTGCTGCAAAGAATATTTTTTATTAATTTATAGGGCCACTCAGAAGTATTCCATTACATAATAGTATAGAAAGAAACATTGTTTGAGACGCCTTATAATTGTATTAAACGATTTCACATTTTATGACATTGATATACTTTGCTGAAGTCTACTAATGGTAACTTCGTGTATAATAGAAAGCAGATAGTATTTACAGGAAGACTCAAAAGATTTCGTATACTTATACAGTATCCGAAGTATTGTATACTATTACACCAAGATTTGGATATTTTTAAACTTCGCTATAGTACGAACGCACCTCATTTGCTACGTTTGACTTGCAATTTTCGACTTATTTGTCTTTGACCAATAGTTAATTCCAAAATGACTGGTTTGAGAATTTGGACCTTTAATTCAGATGTGATGTAGTTATTCAAAGCTCGAAAAATAAAGAAAAAAAAATCTATTTCATATGACTTGTTCTCAGCTTTCAAAAAATCGATTTTTTGTTTTTGATCCTTATAGTGTTTATAATTCGGGGCAAAAGAATTTTAAAGAAATATCTCAATTATTAAGGTTCCCACGATCAAAATATATTGAATTCTGAAACTTTGAAGGCGATTTTTTGAAAACTCCATTCTGAAAAATCTCCAAATTCGATTTTTTTTTTTCCAGTTTTAAATAAAAGAGGCAGGTGAGAATTTCTCTCACGCGTTGGTTACTTGATGTGGTGGCCCTTGCAGCTTAATCTGATTTAAAGTTCTTCGTTTATTATTATTTTTTCAATTCTCGTTGTGGTTTGAAAAGAGGTATTTTTTTTCTCTACAAAAATAGACACCATTGATGCCCATAATTAATGCCCATTAATGCCCGTAAAAGGCGTTCAATTGTTGAACAATCTAATATTTTGAATTTATTAAAGCAAAATGTACCTGTAAGTCGTAAAGCCTTAGATTTACTAGCACCAGCACAAACTATCTATGTCCCAAAAAAGGCAAGGCCGATTTACCATATGGTAGCACACCAAAACAAAAATTCGGTGCAAAAAGACCGAAGAAGACTTCAGCCAGGTCTGATAATTCTCAAAAACATGATACACTTCTGTCAATACCTACTATAAAAACTGCAGAAAAAAAAGTCCTTCCGGCAATGCCGGGAGGAAGAGGTAGCTTTCATATACTTATATATTTATTTATTTATTTTAAAGTAAGTTACATTGTTCAAAAATACTAATCTCAAATTAGTGGAAATAATCTTATAAAATTAGTGATTTTATAAGATTGAATACTAGTTTTTGTCAAGACTGAATATTAATAGGAATTTTTAGAAATTAGTCATCTTTTATTCAATCTGGTTTTATTTTAAGCGATTTAGAGAGTCACCAAATTCCACGATATCATAAAGTGTATGCCATTTTAAAGCAACATTGTGGATCGTTCAGATCACACCGTTTCAAAATGTCAGCCATAAGAAAAATTCAGAGTGCTAAAACTCAATCATTTTGTAAGATATAGACAAAATAAAAAGTGTTCTGGAAACGTTGTTTTAAGTTCTAACACGTAAAAGAAAAATATTTTTCAACTCTTAATTTTTTCGCATTTAATTTTTAATTTTAAATTTTTAAAATATTTTAAAATGGTCGCCATTTTGAAACAAAATGGCGGATTATGCAGACCAACGAACTCGGTCGAGACATTTGTATGTACTATGTACATACCAAGTTTCATTGAAATCGGTTCATAAATACGCGTGTTATCACGTGACAAAAATCAGATCGTTTCAAAATGTCAGCCATTAGAAAAATTCAAAGTGCTATAACTCAATCATTTTTTAAGATATAGACAAAATAAAAAGTGTTCTGGAATTTTTGTTTTAAGTTCTAACACGTAAGAGAAAATATTTTTCAACTTTTAATTTTTTCGCATTTAATTTCAAATTTTAAATTTTTTAAAAAATTTAAAATGGCCGCCATTTTTAAACAAAATGGCGGATTATGCAGACCAACGAACTCGGTCGAGACATTTGTATGTACTATGTACATACCAAGTTTCATTCAAATCGGTTCATAAATACGTTAGTTATCGCATGACAAAAATCAGATATATATATATATGGTTATATATATATATATATATATATATATATATATATATATATATATTTCAACATTTGAACGGAGGGTGGTTTTGGGGTCTAGGGGTCATGATCGGTGAAAATATACGAAAATTTTCCGGAAGTGCTTTCCTCCGGACGGCTGCAATAGGTAGCTTTTTACTTTTTGCAATGAAAGCTACCTAAAAATAAAAAATAAACTAGTCAGATGTAGCAATTTTAAAACTTTCTTCTATCTCACGCCTGTTAATACTTCCAGAAAAATGAAACATAGCAGCGTCACCGGTTAGGCAACTACACCAAAATCTAATCTGCAACAACTTATTTGAAGTTCTAACTGAATATGAAATTTGATGAAAGTCCGTGTATTTGAGATAGAATCACCGCAGAAATCGTAAAAAAAAAATTGGATAGAAGCGTCACCTTTGGGCGATTTACTCAAAAAACTAAAGAATATCATATCTTATATCAGGGACTATCTGAATCTGAAATTTGATGAAAATTTGTGCATTAGTTTCTGACAGAGGTATTGCGATTATCATAAATAAAACCGCATAGCAGCGCTACCTGTTGGGAGATTTACACCAAAACGTAATGAAAACCATATATCAAGGACTAACGGAAGCTGAAGTTTTATGAAAATCCGTCCATTAATTCTTGAGGTATATAACTATTGTGGGAATCGTGAAAAAGGCAGCATAACAGCGCCCCCTGTTAGAAATATACACCAAAAACGAATCATATCCAGTTTATATCTGTCTAATTGAATTTAAAGTTTTGTGAAATTTACGTGCATTAGATCTTGAAATAGAATATCCACAAAAATTATATTACAAACAAAGAGACTCACAGCCAGACATTTTGTACAAACATGTTTTTCGAGATCTCTGATCCCTAAAACGTGTCAATCCGTCGAAAACCGGAATTCGAAAATTTTCACGTATCCAATACTTGTAAAAACTAGTCGTTGGGAGCCACCGTAATACTTACCCATCATATATATGCATATATAATATATGAAAACAATACATTTGAAAACTATTTATAAAATGGATTGCAATTCCAAAACAAAATTTAAACGTGTATTTATATTTTACTTACCCATCATACGTAGTATAGGGTAAGTCTTGCAATCGTTTTGAAAATCGAAAATTTTTTTTTGACGGATTTACACGTTTCAGAGACTGGAGATTCCGAAAAACATATTTTTAGAAAAAAAATTTTGCCGTCCGTCCGTCTGTGTCTGTCTGTCTGTCTGTCTGTAACCGCTCTATCTCCCGAACAAATTGAGATCGAGAGATGAAATTTTGTACGTACTTAGTATGTAAGAATGGGACGAAGCCTATTTAATATCAGTAACCTCGATTATTCGGAACTATTTTTTCCGGACTCTTGAAAAATTCGTTCTGATGAAAGGTATACAAAAATTTTCGAAATTTTTTATTTTAAGACCTGGACGTAAAAGGCAATAAAATAACACAAATTTTGCATAAAAAACGAGGTCGATCGGATGATTATTTGCCGAGATATGTGTAATCCTGTTTTTCAAATTCTTCGATTTTTCACGACCCTGTACTTCATTCAAATTTCAATTCACAGGTATATTTTTATTGGAAATGAGACGCTTAATCCAACACAATAAATTTTTAGTTAATACGATTATTATTTTTTGAGTTATAAGGATGTTTCTTTTACGCAATCCGGTACTACTCGAGTATTTTGGCGTTTTATATAATTAGTCAAAATTGGCTCATCAGCAATTCATTAATGGAGCATTATTGTATGTTAAGATTATTTATTTATGCGTTTAAATTTTATTTTGGAGTTGCCATAGACACGCGTTTTATTTTCATATTTTATATTATGATGGGTAAGTATTACGGTGGTCCCCCAACGACTAGTTTATTGTTCGTAGTAATGCTGTGTTAATGAGTTGCTGATGAATCTCTTTCGATAAATTATACAACACGCCTAACTACTCAAGTAGTACTGAATTGCGAAAAAGAAACATCCTTATAACTCCAAAACTAACAATCTTATTAACTAACAGTTTATTGCGTCGGATTAAGCGTCTTATTACCAATTAAAATATATCTTTGAATTGAAATTTGAATGAAATACAGGGTCATGAAAAATCAAAGAATGTGGAAAACAGAATTACAGATATCTCGGCAACTAATAATTCGATTAACTTCGTTCTTTATACAAAATTTGTGTTATTTTATTGCCTTTTACGATCATTCTTTAAAATAAAAAAAATCGAAAATTTTTATATACCTTTCATCAGAACGAATTTTTTGAGAGTCCGAAAAAAATAGTTCCGAATAATCGGGGTTACTGATATTAAATAGGCTTTGTCCCATTCTTACATACTAAGTACATACAAAATTTCAAGTCTCTATCTCAATTCGTTCGGGAGATAGAGCGTTTACAGACAGACAGACAGACGGACGGACGGCAATTTTTTTTTTTTTCTAAAATTATGTTTTTCGAAATCTCCAGTGTCGAAAACGTGTAAATCTGTCAAATTTTTTTTTCGAGTTTCAAAACGATTGCAAGACTTACCCTATACTACGTATGATGGGTAAGTAATAGAAGAAAGTAAAAATATTGAATTTTTGAGTAAAAATGCTTAATTTTAAGTCGTAACATCATTTTCTGCTTAAAAGTTTTCAAATAGTTATTTTTAATTGTAATACGAAAATAGCATCTGTAATAATATGGTAATTTCTGTTGTTTCCATTCTGTCTTCAACAATGGAACTGACAGGATTGCCACAATGTGAAGTGATTTCATAAAAAAGCTTTTCAAATTAAAATTAAAATATAAAAATGGGATTATGTAGCGAATACAGGCTATCTATTAATGAAGTGCTTTCATAAATAAATAAATAAATAAATAAAATAAAAACCAGAATAAATAAATGTCAAAATCAGTTCAGTAGAAAGCTCAGGAGCGATGATTAAAAAACAGTCTGGTCTTAAGAATATGTGGATAATATAAATATAATAAAATGGAGTGTAATGATTCCGGCGCGAACTCATTTGTTTAATCACGCGCATTTACAGCAGTTAATGCATTACAGCATTTGCCGATCCAAGCACTCGAATTACATTTTTTTTCGTATCATTTTTCCGTTATTCTGCTAGAGAATCGGATGTTCGGGACATGACATGGCTAGGAACCTGTCAAGCTGGCTTCCGCTAGAGAGTTGAAATAAGAGAAGAACAGTTAAAGGGCCGAGGACGGAAAGAGGTAGATCCAAATATAAAAAAATACAGTGTAACGATTCCGGCGCGAACTCATCTGTTCAATTACTCCTCTTGGCATTTAAACAGTATAGTTAAAGAACATTAAAACCCACTGACAGTCTTCCAGAAGGGCGGATTTGTAATTTTGTTTTTCCTGCGTTTAGTTTTAAATGCTAAAATAACATTATGTAAAAATACTTGATGAAGAATATGAATGTGAACCTTGAGAATATTAACCATTGTACAACACATTAAGAATCCATTAAATCTTGAGATGCATATTGCTTTAAACATTGATCATATTGCAGTGAAACCTGGAGCTTAGTGAACGTATTAACACGGGCTTGTGAGTGAGGGGGTTAAAAAGACAATTTTCTTGTGCTGAAGTTTGCACAATGAGCGTCTCTATAGACCATTTTCAGTCCCATTTGCACGGGATGCTAGAGGTTGTCCCGTCCAAAATGACGCAATAAAACATCGCGTCAACACTTGTACGTTTGATACATCTGTGCCCATGTCTTTA
The DNA here is from genome assembly GCA_964019185.1 of Maratus speculifer. Taxonomy (NCBI): domain Eukaryota; kingdom Metazoa; phylum Arthropoda; class Arachnida; order Araneae; family Salticidae; genus Maratus; species Maratus speculifer. The sequence continues at coordinate 441,096,997 of OZ025290.1, read as the reverse complement.
AAAAATCTATATATATATATTTTAAATTTATGTGAAAACCACCAGTAGTGACCATCCTCCCCAAACCCAATGACGCAAAGTCCCCCCCCCCCCCTAAACAGACTATCAATTATAAAATATATTCTACTTATAATCAAATTCAAAAGATAGCGAGTTGATCATAGCGGAATGAGTTCATAGTGCCCTTATCTAGAATTTAGAGAAAGAAAACACAGGAACATTTCTGAAAATTCAATGCTGAAAAAATTTAAAAGCTATATTAAAAAAACAAGATTTATTAAAGATAGCGAGTTGAGTAAAGCAAAATGAGTTGTTATTGCCCTTATCTAGAATTTAAAGAAAGAAAACTCCGGAACTTATCTGGAAATTAAATGTTGAAAAAATTTAAAAGTGATGTTAAAAAAAAATCAAGATTTCTTTTAACAGTAAAAAAAAAGGAAATATTAAGAATTTTAAAAATCCTCCCCCCCCCCAAAAAAAAATGTACTTTTTCACAAATCCCCCCCCCCAAAAAACTAAATTGTATGACGCATTTTGCGTCACCAAACCCCTCTCTGGGTACCCCTGAAAACCACGATTTTTACCCATCGTCTTAGAACGGGCAGTTGCACTAGTCTTTGTCTTTTATAACAAATGATGTAATTCATTTATTAGCAAAAGAAAAAAAAAAATGTGACAAGTACCTTTACGTTTAAAAATAAGTTGGATAATATGTGAGAGAACTTCGTGTCGTTCGGCGGGGAAAAATACTTTTTTTTTTTTTTTTTTTTTTTTTATAATTAAAAATACTCTTAAAGCTGATTTTTTTCTATGTCTTTTCTTATGGCATGTTTTTAAAGTTCTTTTGAGATGGAGATACCTATAAGCGGTGCTTAGCTGCCAATACCTCCAGCCTCTGAAATACCTTCTATTCTTAAAAATGCCCCCTCGCGTATCTCAATGAAACTTCTCAGTACCTTTCTTTTGAATGTATGAGGCACCCGGGACCTATTTGAGGGGTTTTTGGGGGAGATTATTTAAATCTTCCAACTTTCTCTGATATTCAGTATTGGAATTTAGGGGCTGTGCATATATAACATTAACACTTCAGGGGGAGAGGCAGCAGGCGTCGATTGTGATTACTTGGGGCCCTGGGCAAAGATAAAATAGAGGGGTCCTTTTCGAATCATTGCAGCGTTATTCAGAGAGAGATGATGGTCACTCATTTCTTCCATTCTCAAATGTGTATATGTATAAATATATTTTCGAACCATGGATAGAAATAGAAGAAAATTCTTAGCTCCGTCAATTCTATATTAAGTACCCTAATTAATAATAAATAAAGTTTAAAAAAACTAAAAAACATGCTTTTTAAGTATATCAAACTAAAAAGTGAAAAATAATTCGTACTATAAGCTGAAAACGAAAATAGATGAAAAATACTATATTATTATAAAATCATTGTTATTATAGAAATCAATTAATAAGCAATAAATAAAATTATCGTGGAAAAAAAGCGTGGGGTGCTTCTTAAGAACTGATAGATGGAGCATGGTAGATGGAGCACCCCACGCTTTTTTTCCACGATAATTTTATTTATTGCTTATTAATTGATTTCTATAATAACAATGATATTATAGTAATATAGTATTTTTCATCTATTTTCATTTTCAGCTTATAGTACGAATTATTTTTCACTTTTTAGTTTGATATACTTAAAAAGCGTGTTTTTTAGTTTTTTTAAACTATATTTATTTTTAACTTTTTAGTTTGATTACTTTAAAAGCGTGGTTTTTAGTTTTTTAAAACTATATTTATTTTAAAATTTACAACGAAAGGACATCGATCCAAATCACTTTTTTGGTCGACTCTGGTTAATTTAACCATGCATCTCGAATCCTATTAAGAATGTATAAAAAAATTCTTCACATTATGAAAGACAACATTTTTTGCCAGATATAGCCGAATTTGGAGACATTCTTTCATTTGGCACCAAATACGTGTTGTGGCTTTCGTAATCTTAATAGTCAATTTTTCGGCCAAATGTCGCCAATATTTTGTGAAATATTGCCAACTTATTGGTTGCTGCCATTTTCTCATGACCCTGACCCGTATTACCCAAAATGACCCACTAATCAAATTTGATCAAACATGTGACTTAGCTCAAAGGTCTCCAGGTAATCAAAAACAGTAGAATATAAAGTTGAATCAAAATCGTTTAAGCCGTTTCTTAGATAAAATTAGCTTGACAGCATTCATCAAAAAAGCGAAATAGCCCACTAATATAATTTTGTTTAACTTGCGACTCTGCCCAATAGTCTTCTCGTGACAAAAGACGTTTCGTTATAAAATTTAAGTAAAATTGATTGAATCGTTGTTATATATAATTAGAATAACCCTAACCCATTATGATCCAAAATGATTCATTAATCGAATTTTCGCAAGCATGTGTCCTGGTCCAGTGGTTTTCCCTTGCCCGAGAATATCATAATACAAAATATAGTCAAAACGGTGAGAGACATTTTCTACATAAAATTAGCATGACCCATCAATGACCCACAAATGACCCTTATAATCGAAATCTCTCGAACATGAGCCCATTAATTTCCCCGTGTCTAAAAATTGTTACATACAAAATTTCGTTAAAAACGATCCAGCCGTTCTTCAAATATAAATAGCTTGACCCAGACCCTTTATGACCCATTAATCGAAATTTCTCGAAAGTGTGATGATTTTCTTGTGCCAAAAAAAAAAGTTATATACAAAATTTCGTTAAAATCGATCCACCTGTTCTTTAGATGTAGCTTGACATGATCCATTATGGCCCATGATGACCCACAAATGATCATTATAGTCGAAATCTCTCAAACATGTGATTTAGCCCATTAGTTTCCTCGTGTCAAAAAAACTGCTCATACAAAATTTCGTTATAATCGATCACGCCGTTCTTTAAATATGAATAGCTTGACCCAGACCCTTAATGACCCATTAAAATTTTTTCTCGAACATGTAACCTAGCCCAATATTTTTCTCGTGCCCGAAAACCATAGAATGCAATTTTTAGTCAAAACTGCGTGAGAAAATCTTTAGATAAAAATAGCATGACCCACAGTGACCCTAAAAATGACCCACTAACCGAATTTTCTTGAACATGTTACCTAACCCAATGGTCTTCTTGTAATCCAAAACGATAAAATATAAAATTTGGTCAAAATCGTTAGAGCCGTTTTTTAGATAAAAATGGCTTGACACATAATGACCCAAAAATGACCCACTAATCGAAATTTTTCGAACATGTGACCCAGCCCGATAGTTTTCTCGTGCCAAAAAACTGTTACATACAAAATTTCGTTAGAATTGATCACGCTGTTCTTTAAGTATAAATAGCTTGACCCAGACCCTTAATGACCCAACATGACCCAATATGACCCGTTAAATTTTTTTCTCGAACATGTAACCTAGCCCAATATTTTTCTCGTGCCCGAAAACCATAGAATGCATTTTTTAGTCAAAACTGCGTGAGAAAATTTTTAGATAAAAATACCATGACCCACAATGATCCCAAAAATGACCCACTAACCGAATTTTCTTGAACATGTTACCTAACCAGATGGTCTTCTTGTAATCCAAAACGATAAAATATGAAATTTGGTCAAAATCGTTAGAGCCGTTTTTTAGATAAAAATGGCTTGACCCATAATGACCCAAAAATGACCCACTAATCGAAATTTTTCGAACATGTAACCCAGCCCGATAGTTTTCTCGTGCCAAAAAACTGTTACATACAAAATTTCGTTATAATCGCTCACGCCGTTCTTTAAATATAAATAGCTTGACCCAGACCTTTAATGACCCAATATGACCCATTAAAATTTTTTCTCGAACATGTAACCTAGCCCAATGATTTTCTAGTGCCCGAAAACCATAGAATGCAATTTTTAGTCAAAATTGCTTGAGAAAATCTTTAGATAATAAGATAATAAGGAGAGTTACAAACTCACAAACTCACATACAGGTGAAGTTAATAAAAGCGTGTTAAAAATACCTGCCTTTTAAAGTTTAAAAAAAATTGTTTTCTAGTATCCACATTATAAAGGCCAAACGCATCTGTGCGTAACGCATACGTCATTTTGGGAATGGCAACACTTCTCCCTGTAATTTCGGTTTTGCAATTTTTGCCACTGCAAATTTTATACTTCTAAACATCGCACAATTTCAATTTTTACACCAGCGTATAGAGAAAGATAAGTAGGGGGAACTGGGGTACATTGATACATGGGGCACATTGATACACCCCCTCTACCGCTCACAGGGTAATTACAGGAAGTTTCACAACAGCTCCAAAAGATGATGCTAGTGTATTCAACTACATACAGAAAATCTTGGAATGATTCAGTAGTTTGATGAAATGGGACGGGTGATTTATTGTTTTTGTTGTTCAAAAGTAAATATGAGTTGTACAATTGAAATGCTATTATACAACTGTTCCAGTATTTCCAACCAAAATGAATACTCTCCCTGGTAAGTACAGCTACTCTTTATCAGTTCTTCATTATTTATTGTTAGATATATTGTGAAGTGTTGGATTTGAGACTCATTTTATTCAAAATTGCTGTATGGGGCACATTGATACAGTCTATGACGGGGCACATTGATACAGCCTAAATCCTTTAATAGTTCATATTTTCATTATCTTTTATTATTTTTTTTACCATACACTCCTTAATCCAACCTTTTTTTTCACGAAAAATTTCTAATATTAGTTTTTATTGAAGTGAAATAGCTTAATTTCTTTATATTAGAACATTTTATAGTATTTTTGAAAACAGAAGATGTAGGAACTTACCCAGCATCTAGTGCTAGTAGAACTAATAAAAGAAAAGGACGCCATTCTGGCAAATCTCGGATTTATATCGATTCTCCAGAGAAAAAAGTATTTTCGACATGCGAAATGTTAAGTAAGAGAAACAAACTGCAGAATAGAAAATGTTACTTATATTATAAACAGAATTTTTAATATAATTATCCTTTTTTTCTGTTTATGAACCTATTTATAAACAGAAAAACTGGTAATTTTTTCATCTTTCATAAGAAAGAAGATAATGCTGGGGTTGAAGTGCTAGATATGACAAAGTTACCACAGCCAACAATCAGACAAGAAACAGCCAGAACATCAGGTCATAATATATTTCATTTTGATTGCTTTAATATTGCTTAAAAATAAATTGTGGGTGATTTGAATTTTTATAAATAAATATAAAATGGTTTTCTAATTCATTTTCTATGAAAAATATGCATTGGTATTATTTTGTCGTCATTTTTCTCAAACGTATCAATCTGCCCCGGGGATGGGGCACATTGATACAAATGACTTTTTTTGATTTTTTTAAAATTACATGCAAAAATACTATATAAAACAATGATTGTACATTTTTATAACATACTACACAAGTTTTGCTGTCACCTCATGGAAAAAAAACTTGAATTTTCTACTTTCTTGACACCAAAAAAAATCTTAGAAAAAAACTGTATCAATGTACCCCAGTTCCCCCTACTTTTAAGTGCAATTCGTTGAAAATTGTATGTCAATTTATTCTCGACATATTAAGTTTTTTATAGTTTTTAGTACGAATTTTGTAGTTGTGGCAACAGAAATACGCTATTTTCTCATAAAATTGATAAAAATTGAAATATGCGCATGTAAATTTTGAGAAGATGGAAATTATGACGGGTTTAGATTTCACGTGAAATTCCAAGATCGTATTAATTTGAAATATATTTTTTTCATACACATTTATACCAAATATAAGAGCCTCAATTAATAATTCCATGTTAATAACTGATATTTATTATATTTTGCTTTATCATTATATTTTTGCATATGAGATTAAAATTTCATTTTAATAATTTGGACAACTGATTTTTATAGAAATAGTTTTTTTCCCCCTAATTTCAGCTTTAAATAATATTTGTTTGAGAGTTAGTCTGATCATTGTAAGATACATTTTTTACTGTAGTTAATTTTGTAGGTTTATTATAAATCAATGAAACAATTCTTTCTTAAACATTTACTTTCGTCGAAATTCGACGGGTTCCCCCTTTTTTTTAATAAATTTGTGTAGCGTAAATTACACACATTAAACACATTTTAAACACATTTTTACACATTTTTTAACATTCACGATTTTTCTCTACGGCCTTTACTGTAAGAATAGACAGAGTTTTGATGGAAAACCGAAAAAAATACTTTCACTTAATGAAATGTACAACAGCTGTTTAATCCCCCCCCCCCCCCCCCAGAGAATTTCACTACGGTGTTAGCGATATTTGCGTTTTCCGCCGAGAAAAGATACGCGTCTAAAATTAGGTTGAGTTATTTAACTTCCTTCTCATAACGTGCTCTTGAACTTACATAACATTGGAAAAGGAATAAGGAACAGTTTGTTTAAAAAAATAAACATCTTGTGACTGGGAAATTATGATTTTCAAATAGAACCAACTTTACTGATGATTTGGATCTTCTTGATACAAATTTTCTGTTTTAAAGTTAAATCCTTTTTTACTTTCTTCTGTCTTTACAAGAAGAAAAGTATTGGATTCATGAAAATTTTCGAATTCCGGTTTATTGACGGATTTACACGTTTTAGAAGTCAGAGATTCAAAAAAAAAAAAAAAAAAAAACTTTTTTTTTACAAAATGTCTGCCTGTATGTGATATTAATTTTGTCTCAAGAATTATCTCAAGTCGCTTTATCTCAAGAACTAATGCACGGAATTTCACAAAACTTTATAATCAGTTAGACCTTGATATAAACTGGATCTGGTTAGGTTTTGGTGCATACCGTCCAAAAGGTGTCGCTGCTATGCTGCTTTTTTTCACGATTTTGACAACAGCTATATCTTAAGAACTAATGCGATTTTAATTCAATGCGATAAATAATATGTTTAACGCCATTTTGTATTCAATGAATTGTTTAATGTAATAAGTAACAGTATATTAAACCGATTTTGCTTTCCTTCCGGTACAAAAACCCTTATACGCCTATTTATGTATAAATTTGCTGGACTAACATATCGCTACCTGTAATTTTTTATGGCAAACAATGTTGATGTTAGAATGTCATATTTCTTACATAAGCAAAGGAATGGGGGGGGGGGAACAAAATGACTAAAAATATACTTATGTAATATTTGAACGGCCCCATAATGTATACGAACGTCCGTAGACAATAATGTATACCCTATGTTTTTTTTTTTTTTTTTTTTTTTTTTTTTTTTTTTACGACTACAATTGTGGCGCAGAATAATATTCTTATGCCGGCAAGATTGTCTATCTTTTAAACTTATCTGTGGAATTGTATCTGCGAAGTATTGTCTAAAAAAGTGTAAAGTGTTACGTGCTGTGAATAAAAATTAGTGGTTCACTTATATGTGCTATCCAAAATCAATCCACTAAATCATCACTCCACGTTTTCCGCCAAGAAACACAAGTGCATAAAATTAGTTTGTTATGCAACTTTCTTCTCAGAACATGCTCTTGAACAACATTAGAAAAAAATAAGAAGCAATTTCTCAAAAATAAATAAATAAATAAATAAATAAATAAATAAATAAAAATAAAAAAAAAATAAAATCTTGTGACTGGTTTAGGTTAATATTCATTTTCGACAGAACTAATTTACTACTTAAAGCTCCTGTCCCTACTAGCAAAGACACTCGCTGAAGTTTGATGGAACTTCATTCGTTTGTTTTAGAGTTACAACTGTTGCGTAAATCGTAAAAAAAAAAAAAAAAATAATAATAATAATAATAATAAATAAAAAAAAATAAAAAGAGCGATTTACACCAAAAGCTAATCAGCATCAATTTATATCAAGGACTACCTGAATATAAATTTTTATTTAAATCTGTGCATTAGTTCATAAATCGTAAAAATACAACATAGCAGCACCACCTGTTGAGCGATTTACACCAAAAACTAATCATTCTCTATTTATATTATATAATGATGAATATAATTTTGAATATAATTTTTTATTAAATTCCGTGCACTAATTCTTGAGATAAAGCGCCTACAAAATGTCACATACAGACAGACAGAGTCATAGACTCGCATACTCACAGACAGACATTTTGTAAAAACATGTTTTTTGGAACCTGTGATCCCTGAAACGTGTAAATCCATCGAAAACCGGAATTCAAAAATTTCCATGAGTCAAATACTTTTTTCTTGAAAAGATCGAAGAAAGTAGTGTCTGACATTTTGAAACTATCTGATTTTTGTCATATGACAGCATTCGTATATATTAACTGATTTCGATGTGAGTAACATTTATACAGGACTTATCAAGTTCTTGACCAAGTTCATGGATTATAGCTTCATCCGCCATGTGGTTTTAAAAGGGGCACTTCAAGGTATCGCCAAATCTGACGATATCTTGACGACCAAATACACATCGTTTAAATGAATCCGGATTTCGATACAACTTATTAATTTGGCGAAATTTTCATTCAAATTCAGTATTTAAAAAAAAAAAAAAAAAAAAAAAAAAAAAACTGCGAATGAATTTTCTATAATCGAGTTCCACGCAAGGCCGTAGCTAAGGGGGTGCTAGGGGCGACTCAGCTCCCCCTCCCCCTCTGATACATTTTGAGCCTCCCTTGGAAAAGATTCCAAGATCACTCGATGAATTTATGTTCCGAAAATCTAAATAAAATTCTGTTCAAAAACTAATTTATTTTTGAGCCCGTTTAACAATTTTGCAGAAATTCTAAATTGTAACTAAAATAAGTGTTTCAACACTCGCTCATCCTATTTGCACATGCTAAGTTAAAATTATGTTTAATATTGCTCTAGTTATACACTCGAATTTTTCATCACCATATTCTTTTCTTAGCATAAAGTGAAGCTATTACAACAGTTTAATAAGAAACATTGTCTTACAGTGTGAATATACACTAATTTATCTTTCTGCGTCACATAGAGAGAGAGAAAATATGACCCCCCCCCCCCTTTCTCTATAATTCACTTCTAGCTACGGACCTGGACGGCAGCATTACTCACAGATAAATTTTTGCCTGATAATATTAATTGCCACCTTCTGCTATATTCCTTAATTTAAACCACAAAATGCTTTTACCGAATTGCAATTGCAATTGAAATGCCAAGTTCTTTTCCAATAATTTATCTTGTAGTATTTCTTAATCGGCAAATCAATCACTGTTATTGCAATAACAAACTTTTGAATGTACGTTGAGCAACTGATTATGGGAAAACCTAAACTAACTTTGTTTAAAACAAAGCGGAAAATAGTAGTTCAATGCAGTTACCACTACTTGTTGAGATGACAACTTTTTTGAATTAGTTACACTAAAGAAATGAAAATATCATCTACTGATATAGTAACAAGTATTTTAAAGACACCTATATAGTAATTATCGGTACTGCTTGGTTATCCCGTCGACAAAAAAACTACCACCAAATTCTAAGATTAAATGCCAATAATGGATGATTGTGAATGTCATATTTAATGACATTAAACACATTACACAAGTTTAAAACGCTATCAAGTGTTTTTTAATTCCACTTTTTACTTGAATTTTTATTAATGTTTTACAATTTTATTTGTTCTTTCATTATTTAAAATAAAAATTGTGTCAACACAAATAACTTGGCTATTAGTTTGGCGATTTTATAATTTGGCGAAAATGGTCGACGGGATTAGAGATGGGAATGCTCGGAAAAAACCGGAAAAATTGGGAAAAAAACCGTTTTTTTTTCGGGTTTTTTTCGAAGGCTTATTTTTCAATTTTTCCGAACTGGAAAAATTGAAATTTCATTTATGAAATAATATAGTGAACATTTTGTAATAGCTACATTCTCATACTTTTTATTTTATTTATTTTTATGTTGAGTGTCTCACATGGAAATTTTAATGTGGATAATCTGATCTCTGAGCAGAAATCTATTAGAGAAGACTTGAAAGGATCCTTCACATTTTTTTCTTGTTTGAAAAACAAGATCCTTTGCAAAATTTCTCTTGAAAATAGACATTTCAGAAAAAGTTTAATCAACAAATTTTGAATCTTTCGCAAGTGCAGTGATTGAAGAAAAAAAAATCTCATGCCATACAGCAACTGAATCTTATTAAGTTGCATATATGTATGTAAATAACCTTATTAAAAATGTCTAAATAGGAACCTAAATATGGTAATAATTTCTTATTCAAAAATTCTGAATATACTTTGTACAAGTATATACAAAAAGTTCACAATTTCACAAAAACTTGATTACATGAAAAAAATCTAGATATGTAATTAAATGCAACTTCTCTTTTTAAAAATTAATTCATGTGTAAAATTATTGCAATAATATGCCGATTAGTGGAAATGATAAAATTAAAAATTCAACATAAAATTTTGAAGTATGCATTTATTACTTTAATCTATCTTTTCAAAAAGTATATTGAATTCGTGAAAAATTTGATTTCCAGTTTTTGGTGTATTTAAACGTTTTAGAAGGTCCTGAATACGTTTTGATGGTTTTTGGAAAATATCTGTCACTCTGTGAGTCTGTATGTGACAGATTTTATGGGCACTCTTTTTCCAAGAACTGATGCACATAATTTCACAAAACTTTAGATTCATTACACCTTGATATAAACTCGAGATGTTTAGTTATTAGTGTATATCGCCAAACCGATGGCGATGTTATGCTGCATTATTCATAATTTCCACAATAGTTCTATCTCAAACTAATGTATGTATTTTTATAAAATTTCAAATTAACATCTTTGGCATACCTTCGTGCACTGTAAAACATTTGTGGAAACGTTACTCCATACAATTGGTGTAAAAATGGTGGCAAATGCTGCCTCTAGTTTCATGGAGTAATTGTTTTCACATATGCAATGGCGTAATTTAAACATATATTACTGGTGTAACATGACAATGTTACACCGGTTTTAACGGTTAAAATACTCCATAAAACTAGAGGCAGCAATGCTGCCACCAATTTTACGGAGTAACGTTTCCACAAATGTTTCTCAGTGCGCTCATTACTTTTTGGTGTAAATTGATCAACAGATGACGCTGCTATGCTGCATTATTCATGATTATCGCAATAGCTTTACCTCAAGGACGATTTTTTTTAAAAATCAAACTACAGCTTCAGACAGTTTCTGAAATATATTAATATTGTTTAGTTTTTGGTGTAAATTGCCCTATAGGTGGCACTACTATGCTGGATTTTTCAAGATTTCGTTATAGCTGATTAATTGAATGTTTTTTCAAGGTGTTGAATCTAAAGTTGACCTCTATTTTACCTCCATAATGTACAGTAATGTTGCAAAAACATGGGCAGTTTGCATTAGAAAAGTACAACTGCGATGAACCCCCCCCCCCCCCCCCCCAATATTTTATTACAAGTAACTATGTTCCAAATTATACTTTCCCTCTTGATTAAACTTTGAATTTTTGTAGTTTTCTAAAGCACAGTAGAAGTTTATCTCTGTATATGTAACTGCTTTTGTTAATTCCTCAAATAGTGAGCATTTTCTATTTGTAGTGTTCTGTTTTCATAACTTTTGAGTTCCACTCTTAGAAATTTAAAATTACCATGTGGAAACATTATTGAATATGGTTTCTTACTCAAGGATAGAATACCAGATTTCAGGGTAAAAAGAAAAAAATTACATTTAATTAAACTTAAAAAAAAAAAAAAATATTTTTCTGGTTTCAGTGAGTAAAAATCTAACAGTCAATAAATACTACGCTATGTTTTAGTTGCAGACCTGAGTAAGCCAAAGTAAAACTTGGTTTTGTTTGAATTTAGATTATAAAACTAAATCAAAACTTTTTTGTGTTAAGATTGGAAAGCTATACCAAAACTAAACATATTTTATAAAGGAAATAAAATTATAATTCTAAGAAAAAAAAAGTAATAATGTAATAATATACATTTTTTAAACAAACAATGGAATTTTTTAATACTGATATTCATAATAATGACAAAACTGCGATAATTTCTTTACACTAGTATCATTTACTTAAAAACTATACTTATGTAAATGGAATGCCTAATTTATTTCATTCCAAACTGCAGACACATTGGCTCAGGTTTTCACATTAGATCAATTGGTAGTTAAACATGTAACTGAAAAATCATTTCAACAGAGATATGATATAACAAACAATAGCGTTTAATGAAAATTCTTAGGCTGTGGGAAAAAAAAAAAAAACTTTTAAAAGCAGGCTTTGCTACTTTCCTTTTATTTTCTAATATAAAGTGAAAATAATTTTCATTTAATACAAATAAATGGGAAAAAATGTTTATTATTAAATATTCTCTAAGAAAATATAATTTATTTGGGAGAAAAAGTCATGAAAAATCAATTCTTCCAATTTTTCCGTTTTTTTCCGAAAAAAACCGGTAAAAAACCAGTTTTTACCGGTTTTACCCACTTATATTTTTCCGGAAAATTTACATCTCTAGACAGGATAACCAAGTAGTACCTAATGATCTTATCTTGTATTTATTATAATTGCATTACATATACAGTAAAGCATCGTTTATACGACGATCACTTATACGACGTTTACATTTATACGACGTTTGAGAGTGGTCCCGATTCATTCCTATTCATTTTAATGTAAAAATATATCTTTTATACGACGTCCAAAATCGTTTATACGTCGATTTTTCGATTTTGTATAGGTTTATTTTTGTTTATTTTTCTTGTGTATTTTACGAGCGAGCGGAAGTTGACAGCTGTAAATGACACTATGAATGACACACGTGTTTAAATGCACTCCACATTATAAAAATGTGGGCTGGTGTTCGATTAGTCTGAAAAATCAGCTTACGTGTAACAGATTACACTGGGAAGGGTCATTCTTTTTTCGGGGATGGTCAGCTTTCCCGACCTGTTTTAAATTGCAAACAGACTATCATTCTAACGGTTATCAGTATTGGCGACTTTTAGTTGTCCACGCGAGGTTTTTGATCTTTAACTTTAAATGAAAGGAAATGATGTATTGCAAATGAGGAACCTTTCGGTGAAACATAAATAAAGGTACGCATATTTAAATTGCTTAATAATCCCCCCCCCCCCCCGTTTTTAAGATTATTATTATTATTATTATTTTCTTTTGGTTTGTTTAATTTAAAAATTCATGCAAATCATCACGTTAAACATTAAAGTTAAGTGAAAACAAAATTAATTCTAGTTTTGGAAGTGAAAATCGATTATACGTCGTTATCGTTTACACGACGTTTTTCGGTAATCCCTTCCGCGTCGTATAAACGATGCTCCACTGTATTTGTATTATGTTGTAATTCTTCTGTAATTTTACTACACATTCGATTTTCATACAATTTTAAATGACAGGACAAAATTATATATTAATTATCTATTTTAAATTTCAAACTATTCGGTTGGGTAGTTTTTGCCTTGTTATATGCGGACAGACGGACGGACTGAACGACAAATATGGGTGCTATGTAATTACGAACGTACCTAAAAAACAGCAGTAGAGATTATCAATATTCGACGGTACAGTCAGGGTTGGCAAGTTTTTGACAGTGTGCGGTTTTATCCGGCTAAAACCGTGGTTTAAACCGTCATGGCTAAAACCTCTTGTCAAAAACCTCGTCAGAAACCTCAAATACTACCCTGATCTGTAAAATTTCACATTAAACATCTGTCACACATATACAACATTAGATGTAATATTAAAAAGTCACTTTTACTGTATTGTATACTATCATTTCCGGAAAAAAAAAGAAAAAAAAAATCTGTCATAAATCTGGAAATTTGGGCTGCCTCCAAACTTGCTCAAATAGCAATGCTTCTGCTATGAAGCCCTGCTAGCTCAGCACCAATTGAGAGAGTATTTTGTAACTTTGGCTTCATACACTCTAAACTCAGAAACCATTTGGGTGTAAATGAATGTGCTAAATTGGTTATGTGCTATAGGATGCTGTGGGGTAAAATTGATCCAAATTATTAAATGTACAAAATCATCATCTTCTGTTTGACCATTCTAAAAAAACATTGTTTTATTGCAATTAAAGTAATTTAATTTTTTGTAATTATTAAATTACAGTATAATTAATTTTAAATAAAAGAATACTTATATCATTAAGACTTATTCAATGTTTCTCTCTTGTTCTTAAAATGGTTAAAGTGCATTATACGTTTTTGACGGTTTAAGCCAGTTTTTGACGGTTTAAACCAGTTTTTGACGGTTTAAACCAGTTTTTGACACTTGTCATGTCAAAAACCAGTTTCTGACGTCAGAAACCCAACCCTGGGTACAGTGATACATCTGCTTTGTTATTATATGGTTGGTTTATGTAATGTAACGTTATATTTTGTGAGACGACACTTTAAGGCTGCTGATCACTCATTCTCCTAATTCCCCTCCATAATGTTAACCCTTTCGCGACGGGAGAATTTTACGAAATTTTTAATGTTTTGTCACCGGTTTTTAAAAACAGAAATCTGTGTCTTATTAAATCGAAAAAAAAAAAAAAATGCTCCGATTAAATACGGCAAATTTCAGGGCCTTATTACCTCATGGGCAAATCGGGACTTTGCCCATGGGCCCCAGACCTTAAGGGGCCCCCAATTATGTACATTAAATTATAAAACATTTATTTGCTTTTTAAAATTACAACTCTTCCATATTGTTGAAGTTATTAAATTCATCTTAAAGTAATATAACATACTGTTAAAGCTATATAAGGGTGATTCTACGATAAGAGGTTCAAAAACATGGAGAATTCGGCCAAAGGGAAAAGTTTGAGTTTGATCAAAAACCTTTAAATTATGATTTTTGTCCCGTTTATTTACTTTTTCATATAAGGGCAATACATATTTTATAACTTTTTCTGGTCAGTGACTCGCTCCCCTGGCAGTTATCGTGCCAGGGGAAATACGGCAGGGGAAAGACATTTTCGTGTAAATTCAAACTTTTTAACTGACTGAATTAGTTTTTCGGTTAATTGTGTATTTCACTTTAAGTAGTACCGTTATTGTTTAATTAGGGCATTAAATGCAATTGAATTAAATGAATATTATAAGTTTTATGACTTACCAGGGGAGATACACGATCACCGTGCGAAACCACTACAAAACACGGTCGCGTCGCAACAACTAAATATGGCGACGCTTAAATGGCTTGCGCGTTTAGTATTGCTAACTTCAAGCCAATAGATGTCCTTAAGCACTACTTCCAATATAGCCATCCTTGAATTTATATTTGTTTCAGCGGAACGAAATTTGACAGGGGAGAGACACAAAAAAAGCGGGACAAAAGTTAATTTTAAAAATTATTTGAAATTAACAAAATTATTTTATTTTTTATTTTATAATACGTAAGTATAATTACTTAAATTCCAATTAAACATACTTTAACTAAGCATCTGGCGGAAAAAATATATGTATTGTTTGAAAATTAAATTGAAACCGGCAAGGGGACATGCCATGGGAGGGGACTTTTTAGACTTTGTAAGAAATTTTAGAAAAATGTGTTTAAATTAGGCATTCAATCGTGATGTTATTTAATAAAGTATATTAAGATGATGCGATTCATTGCAAAAAATAGCAACTTATAGAATAAAAAATCTGTTTTAAACGGATTGCCGTACAAATTACCTCTTATCGTAGAATCACCCATAAAAGATTTTTGTTCTGTACTAACAAGGGCACCACCAAACATGGTGCTCACAGATTTTGATGATTTCAAAGTATGTTGTAGGGGTCACACCACTAATTATTCAGCTGAAAGGGTTTTTTCAAATGGGCCTTAGTTTTTGAGAAATTGGGGGTCAAAGTTTAGCGCTCATTTCAAATAGCCGTTCGTATTGCAAACAGATTGTGGCTGGGTGGCGCTGCGGTAACGTTCGAGACTCCAGACCCGGAGTTGGCGGGTTCAACCCCAAGTTAGGGCTTTTTTTTTCCCTTTCTTTATATACTTTTTTACACGTTGCATATTTAAAGCAGAATTTGGAATTCTACAAGCTTTGAACTTTTTAATATTTTCTTAAATTTATATTTTCGAATGTATTTCATAAAAATGTATTTTTTGTGCAATTTTTAAACTAATATTTTTATTGACAAAACTGCAAAACTAATTTATGCCTAGAACTCCTTTTTTTTAATTATTATGTAATTTCTTTTTTTATGAAGCACAATTCTGAAATAATAATTTTTCTTTTTTCTATCGCCTTTTTTTGTGGAATTTTTTAAATGAAAATTTATCCTTTTTTGTATAAATTATATAAAATAATTTTCAGGTGCAATTTCTCAAACACTTATAGGATTAGTTAATTCAAATAATGCATATCTTCGAAAGTGTAATAAAATATTAATGCAGCAGTGCTAAAATATTATCCAAATTTTTACTGATCTTTAAATACATTCATCTCTAATGTTCAACCTAAACATTATTTATCGTTTGCACAAATAAGAAATGACAGATTACATTAAAAAATTATATATACATTTTTATTTTAACAAACTAAAACACTATTCATAAAAAAAAAGTAAACTAGATCGGAAAAATCGTCTGCTAATGATTTCAATAAGATAAAATTTACGATACATAAAAAAAAATACATATGTGTTTATTTTATTCGTCTGCTTTTATTTGCTCAGTAAATCACGCAAGAATAGAAATTCTTTTTACTAATGTCATTTAGCTTCTTTTGCAGACAAATAAAAGATTTGCAATATTGGTATGAAGGCGAAATTACGAATGCATTAAAATATTGCGAGACGTTGTTACAAAATGTTAATCTGCTTACAAATTCTCTACCGCATGATATTTCCTGTGCTTCTATTGCTATGGCTGAAGAATTTCATAATTCAATATTAAAAATATTAGATGATCGACAAATTATTGAAGCAGATGAACTGATATTGAATGAAGAATATGAATTAAATGAATTTACAAAGGTATTAATTTTTTTTACTTAACAATATATATATATAGATGTATTTATATGTTATAGTATTTCATTCCGAAAAAATCGAAAAGTAAAAATTGAAAAAATAAACTATCCCCATAAGAAAATAGTTATAAGTTCAAAGCTGTAGAATTCCCAATTCTGCTTAAAATATACAACGTGTAAAAAGTATATAAAGGAAGGGAAAAAAAGCTCTAACTTGGAGTTGAACCCGCCAACTCCGGGTCTGGAGTCTCGAACGTTACCGCAGCGCCACCCAGCCACAATCTATTTGCAATACAAACGGCTATTTGAAATGAGCGCTAAACTTTGACCCCCCCCCCCCACCCAATTTCTCGAAAACTAAGGCACATTTGAAAAAACCCTTTCAGCTGAATAATTAGTGGTGTGACCCCTACAACATATTTTGAAATCATCAAAATCTGTGAGCACCATGTTTGGTGGTGCCCTTGTAAGTAAAAAACAAGGGGTACTTTTATTAAGATATTTAATTTAGAAATGGCAAAGCTAAGAGTTTTCTTCTATTTATATGCAAGGTGCGAAAATATGTTTATGCATTACACGTACGCATATGAATGACCATCAGTTCTATTTGAATAACGTTGCAATAATTTGAAAGGGCCCCCTAATTTATCTTTGCCCAGGGCCCCAATTAGTCATAATCGGGCCCTGGCAAATTTTACAGTAAAATTTCACTGTTGGGGATAAACAAAGATTCTTAAGCCTTTTTTGCGACCCGTATACGTGTCGCTCGTCCCCAAGGGGGTTAAATGTATGGGCGTTTGATTCATTTTTATATTCAAAATATCTCTTCAGGAAATTAACATTTTTAACTTCATTTTTCTTAAAAGATATCCTTTTTAGGTGCGTTCGTAATTATGTAAATACGTAAAACCTATAGTGGTCGTTCAGTCCGTCCGTCTGTCTGTCCGCATATAAAAACGCAAAAACTACCCAACCGAATCGTTTGAAATTCAAAATACATAATTATAACATTATTTTGTCGAGTCATTTCAGATTTTATGAAAATCGGATACCTAGATCAATTACAGGGGCAATCAAAAGTATTCCATTACATTACGGTCAATGGGGGAAAATTTTCAAATGCATTTTAATCGTTTGAAATTTAAAATACATAATTATTATATAATTTTGTTGAGTTATTTCAAATTTTTTTAAAATCGGGTGCATAGATCAATTACAGGGCAATCAAAAATGTTCCATTACATTATGGTCAATAGGGAAAAAGTTTCAAATGTATTTTATACGTTTGAAATTTAAAATGCATAATTATTACGTAATTTTGTCGAGTTATTTCACATTTTATGAAAATCGGATGCATAAATCACTTACAGGGACAATCAAAAGTATTCCGTTACATTACGGTCAACGGGGAAAAATGTTTCAAATGCGTTTTAATGGTGTTACACTCATTCGAACTTAATAAAATTTATTTGAAACTATAAAGTACATATTATAATATACATTTTACATAATTTGTGGTGCAAAGAACATTTGTTATTTATTTACAAGGCCACACAAAAGTATTCGATTACTTAATGGTATAGAGAGAACATTGTTTGGTGAGAGTTTTAATTGTAATTCACTATTTACTATTTTATGAGATTGATATATGAGAGTAATATTTTTAAAACTTCGTTATCGTACGAACGCACCTCATTTGCTATGCATCACGTGCAATTTCCAACTTGTTTTCTTAGTTGTCAAAATGTTTCTAAAACCTTACTTATTTTAACATTTTATGTTTTAAAAATTGACTAAAGTGGAAATAAAATTTTAGCACTTCCTATAAAATTAAGCGTAGTTTTTAAATGTATTTTGAAAACTAAGACAAAAAGAGACATGCTTAAAGAAGAGAACACTGAGAAAAGAAGTAAAAAATATTAATTTCCCGAGGGGACATTTTGAAGCATATGAATGTATCAAACGCCCATATACTTAATATTACGGAAGGGAATTAGTCCGTTAAGCGACCAGCAGCCACAAGTGTTACCCGAGAGAATAGCAATTCGGGGGCAATAAATGAACACATAGCCCAAGAGCCGAACGCACAAAACTGTAAGTCATCGAGCACAAGAAAAAAGCCATTATATTATGGAAGAGTAGTCATAGGGGAATCTAATGATCCATGTCTGCCGGAAGCGAAGGGGTGCACAAGCCAAAAATTAATACCATTGGCGGTTGACTCGCAGGCTTAAGGAAGGTCTCCATACGGGCATACTCAGAAAATTCTGAAAAAATTACAGAATGCTCTTCTCATGTGGATATATATGTTTGTAAAAATTTTTTTGGCGGAACCCCGATAGAACGTTTGTAAAAAAATAATGAACATTTCTTTTATTTGGCGATTTATCATCGGTTGGCGACAAAATAAAATTTCAAAAAACACTTTTTTAATGTTTCATCTTGAAATTATTTAAAGAAATTTTATTTATATAACATTAGTTTTATCAGATTTAGTTTGTTTTAACTATAGTTTTGTCATAATGTATTTAGAATGAAAATTAACTGTGCAATTTTATGAATTAAAACAAAATTTAAATTAATTAAAATTGTTTCAATCTCTCTAATTGAGCTCTGTCGATTCAGTTTTGTTGCTATGGTAACAAAAACTTCTCCGGTATCGAAATGCATTACTGCAGCATTCTTCATCTGGCTTTTATTTTGTCATTCGCTTAAATATATGAAAAAATACTTTTCAATATAAAAGCATTTTTTATATAAGGAATTATTTTTAAAGTAATAAAATTAAATAACTGTAGCAAAAGCAACAGAAATATGCAATATAAAATACATCTATATGTCAAACTTTCTCATTGTCCACATTTAAATTCGTTAAATACTATTTACACGTATTCTAAAATTTAATTGACAAGAAATTTTCAGGTGCATTAAAATCGTTTGCTTTTAGCGAGAGAAAATGTTGCTCGCCAAATTGCGTAACGCTTTCGTCTTTTCGCGCCAAATGCACGAAAGTATTTTATTTTTTTACTGAGTTTCTTCTGTAATTCCGCCGCTAAATTCGACGGATCCTTTATTGCATACATGAGTAGTTTAATCAGTATTTTTTTTTTTTTCAAAAAAATCTGAGTATGCCCAGTATGGAGACCTTCCTTGTTGGCATTATGTTTTCCTGCACTCAGTTTTCCGTGTTTTCATACTTTTGATTGTACGGCAAACACAATGCTAAGCTTACCAGTCAACCACTAGTGGTATTCACTTTTGGCTTATGCACCACTTCGCTTCCGGCAGACATGGATCATTAGATTCCCGTATGAGTACTCTTCCATAAAATAATGGATGTTTTTTTCTTGTGCTCGCGCGATGACTTACAAGGAAGGTCTCCATACGGGCATACTCAGAAAAATCTGAAAAAATTACAGAATGTTCTTCCCATATAGTTATATATGTTTATAAAAAAAATTTCGGCGGAACCTCCTTATAACGTCCGTAAAAAAATAATAAAAATTTCGTTTATTTGGCGATTTATCTCCGGTTGGCGAAAAAACGAAATTTTGAAAAATACGCTTTTACGCTTCGAATACTTTTTCAAAGAAAAACTTTCTATGTTCAATTTATTTAAATAAGTTTAGTTTAAGTAATTTTAGTTTTACATTTTTACTTTACTTTAAGTGTAATTTTGTCATATACGTTTATATGTACTTATAACAAAATGAAATTACTATATTTTATCATTTAAAACACAATTTAAATTGATTAAAATTGTTCCAAATTGAAAAATACACTTTAAAAATCTGCTGCATTTTGTTGCAACGCACTCCCTTGCTTGTATAGAAAACGGTTACTTGGCCGTGAAATGGAGCTTTCTCATTGGTTGAAATAGAGATATTATATACAAGCGGTGGAGTGCGTTGCAGCAAAATGCAGGAGACTTTTAACAGTGTTGCACAAGCTACAACACCGCTAAAAATCTGTACCATTTTCTGCAGCGTCACTCCACCGCTTTTTATAGAAAACGGTCAATTCACCGTGCTATGGAGCATTCTCATTGGTCAGAAGAGAGATATTCTATAAAAGTAGTGGAGTGACGTTGTAGTAAATGCTGCAGATTTTTAACAGTGAAGTCAATTAAAATCAATTTTCAGATTCGTTAAAATCGTCTGCTTTTGGCGAGGAAATGCACTACTCGCCAAATCCCGCGTCGCTTTCAGCTTTTCACGCCAATTATTCCAAACTATTTTATTTTTTTACATATCTAATAATGTAATTCCGCCGCTAATTTTCACTGATCCTTTATTACCTACATGAGTAGTTTAATTCGTATTTTTTTTCAAAAAATTCTGAGCATGCCCCCAATGGAGACCTTCCTTGTTAGTGTTTTGTGCGGTCGGCTCTAGGACTAATATTCCCAGAAATAGAGAATCAAATATAATATTTCCAATAACTTGAAAAAAAAAATTGAAACAAAGATTTTTTTCCCCCATAAAACTGACATTATACTGCGACTTAATGTAGACAATGAAATTGTCATGCCCTTTTAAGAAAAGGAAAAAGGAAATGGAAACAGGGTGACAACAAAAGGAAAAGGTCAAAAACTTAATATTTTGCGCACACGTTGTCGAATGCGTGCTCTTTTTTATATCCTTGAAATTAATATCTGAATGGATTAAAAAAATTACGTGGAAATTTCCTCGATTATTGTTTCGAAGTTTTTTTATCATAAAACATTATTCGGCTTCATTGAAAACTATTATATCTTATTATTTTAGAATTAGCTCTCCATTGAAAATAGCTTCCTAAATAATAAATTGTTTGCTGCGGCCATTAAAAACTTTTTTATATTATTCTGATATATTATTTTAATTATCTACATATTAACAATTAATAAATATAGTACATTTTTAGGTAGTTTTCGTAAGAGATACTACCTGTTACATTGCATATAGGAATGTAAAAGTGAGCGACGTCAAAAGCTCTAATTATATTAAATTACAAGCAAACCGGATTCGGTAGCCTATAGCTTACCATCGTCAATGCTAAGGGAGATGGAAATTAGGTTGATACCTCATGAATTTAATAATTCTATTAAGATCCTATAGGATTATTAAATTTATGGTATGTCTATAGTATTAATTGTCAATGAGGACTTTCCTACATTGGACAAAACAAACGCTTAAAAAAAAAGTATTAAAGAACATCAAAATTATATTAGGAAACAAGAAATCAATAAATCCTGCAAAACATTGCTGGGAGATGAGCCATACTTTTGACTGCATTTCGGTTAAAATAATTTCCAAACCTTCTTCCATTCACGAACTTAACTTCCTGGAAGCATTCTTTATTTATAAAAATCTTGACTTATTGTCAATTGTGAATTCGCCATCCCCCCATACTCAGATTACTGGAAATATTAAATCAAAAACCTCTTTTTCTTAATTACTTTTTTTCCTCTACTTATTTCTCTCTCCTTCGGTACCATTTCCCATCTATTCTCCTATTGGCTTCTACTTGCAATGCTCTATTGTCCTATTGGTTATTAACCTTCAACTTGAATCCCCCAGCTCTCTTATATATATATGGGTCATTCCATGGTAACTTACGTTACAATTTTGAACTATTTTCAGTAATTTTAGTAATATGACACATATAAAAAATTATTCAAAATGAAAATTTGACATGATTTGCTAATCAAACTTATTCAAAGCCCAATTTAGAGGAAAAATTATCTAATTTTAATGTTGTTTCTTAAATTTTGGTAGTTTTATTTACTATGGCAAATGCCATTGCTGAAAAAGGGACGTAAGTTATCATATAAATGTAATTTTCTTTACCACTTTTTTAGGTACTTTTCATCCAAATTGACCTTTAGATTAGGTTTCATTGACAAATCATGTTATTTTTACATTTGAACATTTTTTAGTATTATATTACTAAAATTACTGCAGTAAATTACTAACGTAAGCTACGATGAAATGACGCATATGAGCAAATTTCCACCTCCCTTAGCACTGAAGACAGTGTGCTATATGCCATCGAAACCGGTTTGCTTGTAATTCAATATCATTGGTGCTTCTCACGTTGTTCACCTTTACATTAGTATTATGTTGCACCAAGCTCCATCTCAATAAATATCTATTACATTCTTCTCTGTATAGGAATTTCTGAAATTTTTTTGCAGAACTACTCCGATTATGACCTTCAGATTACAATGTTGTAATTTAGATCTCCAATCCCCCACCCTGTTTTAAAACTTAACACTGTCATCTATCTCTATATATGTTTCACATTTTAATGAACACAATATTTTCCATAATTCTGCACAAATCTCTTCCAAACACAGATACATAAAATCAAGGGGCAGGAAATCTGGGTCAAGTTCGTTATGGGCAAAATTGGATCAAGGGGATGGAAATATAGAGAGGTTTTGTGAAAGTAGAAAAAACCCCATAACTTCTTACCTGTAACCTCTTCGGTACCTGGATACACATACATGTATCTCTGTTCTTTTCCATAAGTCTTGACGGTTACATTTCGATTTCATATCTTAATAGCTGAATATTTTTGTCAGTTGGACTTACAGAGTAAATTCCTGTTTGGGATTGTTTCACCCCCATAGATTAGAGTTGTGAAGAAAGAAATTCATAAGAAGAAGAAAGAAGAAGAAGTTTAAGAAGAAAGAAATTCATAACTTCATCAATTCACAAAGTATCAAACCTACTAAAATTTATTATAAATCGTCTTAATCTTTCTTACCTGTAACTTTTTATTTGGTCACGTTTTAATTGGATCAATTTTTACAGATAAAATAAAATAATAGGTTGTCTATGTTTCTATGGGGAAGGAGGGTGTTAAGAAGAAAAAACTTCATAACTTCGTCAATTTACAAATAACAAATCCATTCGAATTTATTATAAATCTTCTTAATATTATCTACGAGTTTTCTATTGACAAGTTTATTGTTAAAATGGGTTTATCTCTGAGCTTAATTTAGTTATGGTTGGTGAAAATAGTACTTAACTTCGAAATCTGTGCGTAAAGGCCGAGCCAGCAGGGATTTTAAAATTAAAGTTGGAGCTATAGTGATGAGCGAATAATAATAATAATATACGTAATTTTTAAAAAAAAATTTTTAATCGTTGAAAGGAAATTTTTTTTAATGTTCTCAAAAGTAATTTTGAATGGAAAATAATAAGGACATCAATTAGACTTACGGGAGCATTGAAAACCCCTTCAGTGGAGGTATAATTAAATTTCTTTAAAGGAAATATCTTACGAAAACAAATTTCTTGCATGCTTTGATGTCTGATTTGATGTTTTGAATCGATAAAGCACTTAAGTGGCTAAATTGTATGTTTTTTCTTAAAATTTAGCTTTTGCTTTTTCAATGGTTAGCAATTTTTATGTTATTCATAATAAATAGGAATGTTTTTATAAGAAAGAACTTGTGACTGTATAGTTTAATAAAATTATTTATAAAATTATAATAATTTAAAGACTTGCTTAGAAAAAAACATAATTTAATTTCGAATTATCATTTTTAGTCATTCGCTCCCCTTCCCCTTCTCTACGCACACATACACATTGAAAAGGAAAAAAATGTGTTATTTTGCTAACTGAATACGAAACATGTTCAAATATCCTATTAGAGATCTGCACGGGCCCGGGCTTGGCCCGTGATCCGTACTCTAGTAAAGACATTAAGTAATACAACATTATACAGAGTAAGCAAATATTATGCAAAAGTGATGGAGTAAAATTGAAAGGTCACATAGGAGGTTGAAGATGTTTTTAAGCTGTGAGTGCAAAGTAATAATTTATAATATAGAGCGTAAGATGTGTGAAAAATAACATAGAAATTCCTTCAAATCTAATTATGTATAATTATATTTAACTTCCAAAAAATCTCCAATTTTTTACAATACATTAAATATTCATTTTTTGCCCTTACTTTAAGAATAAACTATTATTTTTACAGACAAAATTTTGGTACCGACTAGTGTAGTTTTAAATAGCAGGAGATAAAAAAAAAAATGTGTACAATAGAGAATTCAAATTCTTTTATTTATTTTTATTATGTGACGTAAGTTTGTTGTAGACTTCTCAAGAGAAAAAAATATTCTACCGATGTTTATTATAAACTTTTTAACCAAAACAGTTAATCGATTGATATCGCACTGAATCTATATTTAATAGAATCTTGCAAAGATCCAAATGAAATTCAAATTATTTTTAACATCAACCCCGAAATTCACAGTAATCCCTTATCGTTCGTGGATTTAACAATCGCGAGCTTTGATTATTCGCGAAATAAAAAATTCGGAACATTACAATATTTGTGAAGAGTGAAATTAGTTATTAGCTAATTTTGTTTTATAAAGAACATTTATTTTTTATTAAAGTAAAAACATTTTCTTTTACCAATTGTAAGAACTAAGTGACACTGGAACTTAACTACTGTATAGCCTATTATATTACTGTATGACCTAAGTTGTGAGAAGTTTGCGAACCCTTGTGTTGAAGGAAAATATAGATAAATAATTTCCTTTATTTTTTATGCAGATTCTTTTTTATTATTTAAATTTGAAATTTTCTAAATTTTAAAATTTTTAATGCAAGTAAAATATTTCTGCAATTTTTAAAACATCAACAACAACTTGTTGAAAAAGCAGTAGAATGCAATTCTTCTCTGATGAGGAATATGAAATTTAATATAGAAATCGAGGCCGCAACTTTTCCTTCCGTGGAAATTCATAAACAAAACATGAGTTCTGTCAAACAATCGGACATCACTAAATTATTTCTACCAAATACTAGTAAATAAATTTTATACAATGTGCTTATATTATTTAAGTTTATTTAAAGAATGTACTTTTAATGTATTTAATTCTTAATAAGTATATTTTTAAACATCAATTGCTCTTTTTTGTTTAAAAGAAAAAAAAAAAAATTAAAACCTAACTATCTTTCATAAACGTAAAAATAGTCTCAATATTCGTGAATGTTTTCGGGAACCTAACCCTCGCAAATGTTAATGGATTACTGTATATAAAAAAGGAAATTGTCAAGCCCAAACACTACTCAAACGCGAAAAAAAAAAAAAAAAAAAAAAAAAAAAGACTATATATATATACCGTATTTACTCGTGTATAACGCAACAAACATTACATCAGGCCCAAAACAAGACGAAAATACATTTTTAGACTTCGGGTAGGGAGTGAATGACTGCAGTGAGAATTGCTAATTAGCGTTTATATAATGTTAATGCATAAATAAGAACAAGGAGTGAAATAAAGATGCAGAAATACTTCAATTAAATAAGATTTTCCGAGTGATTATGTCTTCTTTGAATACATTTCTTGGTTCATATGTATATCGCGTGATTACACCCAGCAGTGAAAAATTGTTTCGTATACCTAGTATCACCTAGAAGTTTTGCTCTATTTTTTTTTAAGTGCGCCTTATACATGAGTAAATTACGGAAAATCTGCCTACAATTGAGGCCGCGAGTCTTATCGCCTTATCCAGAAAATCAAATTTTGAGAGAACGCGAAAAATAGTTACTTAGGTCCATTGGTTTTCATTGTAAAACAAAGTTTACAATGGCAAAAGTACTGGATGAAATATAGTTTTTTTTGCATTGTGGCGTTTTTTCGATGCAGGCCTAGCTATAGAGTAGATGGATAGAAAAACAAGATTTTTTTAAAATTTTGGATAAGGCGAGTTTTGAAACCCATGTTCTAAATTATATACCTAATACCAATTTTATCTTTTTTGTATAAAAATGAATGCATATGCGCGCATTAATGTTAAGATATATAGTTCTTTTCTCTTGAAAAATAGGGTTAATCTGACTATGTCTCGACAGAGTGAAAATCAAACTGAATCTGTTTCATTTAAAGTCAAACCGAACCCGAACCACCTCCGTTAGATATTTGAGAAAGCCTTGATACGCGTCCAGTTTTGATTTCGGGGGGGGGGGGGGGGACATTCTCCCCAATTTTGTATTTTCAATGATAAAAAAGTAATTCCTCCCCCCCCCCCCGGAATTCAACAATATCCTCCCCGGAGCCACAAAAATCCCTCCCGAAGAAAAGTATCTGAATTCAACAATGTACCCGTCACGAAAACGTCACACAAAGCAGGCAAAGCAGAGAAAAAAATCCAAAGGAATTGCACCTTTCAGTTTCATTGGCTTGTGGAATTATTAATTTTATTGTTTAATAATAATTAAAAATTCCACGAACTAAAGAAGACGAAATATGCTACTTATTCAAACTTTTTTCTTCCTTTTGCCAGCTTTGAGAGACGTTTTCGTGACACTCGAACTGGATCTGTTATAAAAAATATTAACGCCAGTCCGAAGCGGGTTTTGTCGGTTTCGGGAAAATCGGTTTCAACTCGAAGTTTCAACTCATTTGGAAACACTCTGTTTCCAAATGATGAAACTGATTAAATTGGGGGTATACACATTCATGCAAATTAAATCAAGGTTTTTCAGCTTTCAGTGTTACATCTTTCCCTGTTTACGGAAATCTTGCAAAAATGAAAGTGAAAACAAACGATGGCAAAAATTATTTTTGATGTTTCACCCTGACACCGATTTCTTTGGGTTATTGAAAATTTGCCCAGTCCTTGTCTTTCTGTATTTTCGATTCTTCAAACCTCCGTCATTAATATTTGAGTTGATGTCATTGCTGGGAAATTAATTGAGGAATAAGAGAGAATAGCGAATGAGGAATTGAATTATTTAATCACGTATTTTACATTCAGTATCCCTACTAAAACCAGTTACGCAATTGTCTTTTGTAAATGATTTTGTTTCAAGTAGTTATGAGGATGAATATTTACAGACAAGATCGGATCTAGAGAGGCATCAAAGGGGGGAGGGGAGGGGATTTTTGTAGTTTTGAGCAGTTATCTAGTCGTAAAAAGCCAGAGGGTATAAGCTGTAAGCAGAGGATATACCCGAGTGTATAATTATAGCTTCCTTGAGAAACATAGGGTATACGGTGTTCCTTAAAAAAATCATAAGGCATACGGCGTATACCCCCATATATCCTCCACTACATCCCTGGTTTGAAGGATTCAGCCTGACTTGCGGATCGGATCAGGTCGGAGCAAACCTTTTAATTGTGTTTGCTTTGGGTTCAGTTGAATTCTACTTTATGCTGTGAGTCGGGGTTGCCTTCTATCATTTTGGTGCGGGCCAAGTTTGGGTCCGGTTGATTTCTACGTGTTTGCTGCGTGTCAAGTTTGGGTTCGGTTAACTTCTACGTTTTTTGCTGTGGGTCAAGTTTGGGTCCAGTTGACTATACTATTTCTGATTCGAGTCGTATTTGAACTGAGTTTTCACTCTTGCAAGAATGGATCGGTTTGACCTGATTTTTGAAAAGGAAATCTAAATATTATTTCCGATAGAGTAAAAGTTTCATAATGGATGATATTCTTAAATAGTGAAACCTTTATTT
This sequence comes from Maratus speculifer, assembly GCA_964019185.1. Taxonomy (NCBI): domain Eukaryota; kingdom Metazoa; phylum Arthropoda; class Arachnida; order Araneae; family Salticidae; genus Maratus; species Maratus speculifer. The sequence goes on along the minus strand of OZ025290.1, from coordinate 441,068,597 downwards.
ACGAATACTTTTTAACCTTTTATACAGGGCAACCCCTGAATAGTGGATACCTCGGAACGACGAAATTTGTCCGCTCTTCAGAGGTAATAACTTGTTCAGTAAAATCTCTTTTTAAACACTTCTGATTTGTGCGTACCTCTATGCATTAGGTAAAACTTTTTTTTTTAATTCCCGACACAAATATTTGCATATTTTTGCCTCCGAACAGCGCATACTTCCGAAAGAAATATAATTCGGTGGACCCGTTATTTTGACACTCCGTCCATTATCTAGAGGTTTTACAGTACTTGAGTATTAACGAGTACATTCTATATGTTTATTTTGCTATATAAAAAATAATATTGATGTTAAAATTATAAGTATGAACTACATTTTATAGTTTCATTAAAATATATGGATAAATTTTCTTTGATTTTGGTTTCGTATCTTCAGAAATTTTTTGGTTGGGTTTCTTTCAATGAAATTTTTAGGTTTAGGTCGGGGCAATCCAGTCGCTCGGGACTAAACGTAATTTCAAATAGGATGTTTGAAAAGTTAGATCAAGTCATATTCTTAGTAAAATCCTCTTTTCTGAAAAAGAAAAAAAAAAGAAAAGAAAAGAAAGAAAGAAAAGAATGCGCAATAATACAGCGAAATAATACACATGTGTTACCAAGATTTTTTCAGTAACTCTAGATAATTAAATAAATATTTTCTGCTTTTTCAGTAGCTGGTTTTGAATATTCTATTTTAAAATCTTCACTATTTACGATACTAAAATGTTTTAAAAGAAATTCTTAAAAGTGAAAAATAATTTTCACAGCACACAAAACTTTAGTTTTAGTACCCAAAACTCTGCTAGCTTCATCAGAGGGCAGTATAAAATAAAATTTTTTGAGAGTTTTTGCTAAAATGTAAGGGAAAGTAAAGTATAAAAAGATATAGATACATTTTGTGTTTTTTAATAACTACCAAGAATGTTAGTAAATTGAAATATATGTATAAATTTATGGTTTTTTTAAAAAATAGTGTATAGTATAATATATCCGAAAAATACTGAAGATATCAAATCTAAATTGGCTACTTTCTGATACATTCCAAAGTTAATTTCTTTTCTCAAAAGTCAAAAGCATGAAATTGGTAGGTGCTGTTTTTTAAATACTATGTAATCCAACAATTTACATCAATTTTTTTTTAAAAAAAGCAGAGGATTGTAACGAAAATGCTGCCAAATGCCGTTTTAATCCGAGCTTCCGGATGGATCCAATAAAAATCATAAATGTCAATCAAGCGTTAATAACTCGAGTTGTGATTCATTTTTCGAAAAATGGAAAAATACAAATAATTCCAAATCATTTAAAAAAGTATTATATATTTTTTTGTACTTTTAAAATTGAGTTCGTAATCTTATACTGCCTTAAAGTTCCACGTTTTTAGGTGGTGATTTTTTTTATATATTTTTTAAAGAATTATTTGAAACAGACGCAAGATTTTATTGACGATTTTTTTTTTAGACTAAATAATTAAACTGAAAGAATGGTAAAACTGTAAACTGTACTTGTAACTTATATTTAATTAACATTAAACATTGATGATATTTCACATTATTGTAAAAAAAAAAAAAAAAAAAAAAAAAATAGTAATCAGATAATAATCAATTGTAATTTAAGACGTAAATTAAAATACAAAAATTCTATTCAATTCTTCAAAACTTTATTGTTTAAGATTCGCATTCAATTCTAAAATTTTCAGAAAAAAAAAAATAGATCATATAAATCATTGTTTTTTCTTCCATTTTCCTCTCGCCAGTTTCTTTGTCACTTTTTTCAATATACAAAAAATACGAACTTGATATAAGACCATCTGTTTCTTTATATGTAAGCAGGGTCAGAAGGAGGGGGGCTCATACGAGGACCTGGCAAAATATCAGATGGTCATAATTAAACTGCCAGTATTCAAAGCATTATTTAATTGAGAGAGTCACGTCACATTTTGTAAGAAGATCAAATAAGAAGTAGTACGAAAAAAATATTAGTTCCAAAATTTACCACTAGGGAAATATGTGGCTCTGTATAACAAAAAAATCAAAATCCATACTAAAATAAAATTACCTTTTATTTAGCACATTTATAGATTTTAATATAGATTCTGCATTTTTTAAAACCCTCTTTTCTGTTATACACCACCACTCTAGCGGTGACTTTTCCAACTAAATTTCTTTTCGCGGAATCTTTTGTCCCTTGTCTTGTTTGATCTTCTGACAAAATTTAACGCGACTCTCTCAATGAAATCGCGCTACGTAACGCTCTGAATATCAGTTTAATTATGAATATCTTATAGATAATGAGGGCCTGCAATATAGGACTAATGTAATGTATTTTTAAATTATATATGTTATAAAGTATTACATAGTGAAGATAATAAAATGCAGAAGAAATGCCACTGCTGTGACATTCAATAAGCATAATTATTTTTAATTTCGTAAAATGTTCCATATTTTGCTTAGTTTAAATATTTATTTATTTACTTTTTCGATCACAGTTATTTTCAAAATCATTTATTCTATGTATTCATTTACAATTATATAAACTTTCCTGCGAGAAATAAAGTTAATACTTTTTTTTCTTAAAGAGGTATTTAAGAACAATTCTGGAGCAAAAATATGTTCGAATCGATGTTATTTCGAATTGTATAGAGCAATTCGAATTGTATAGAAATAGTCGAATCTCTTAAAAAAACTCCAATTGACCTAGGACTCTGAGCAGCTGCTCTAATTCCCCCGATGGCCCTGTATGTAGGATCAGGTGCAATTCAGTAAAGAATGTTTGAAACTTATTAAAGAAATATATATTTAGTAGCTATGGGTCGCTGATTAAAAGAAGCATTTAAAAAAAAATTCAGTATTAGATTTGTGGGTTAGATCTTTACACGAACTGAAATTTCTACGGCCAGGACAAACTTATTATTTGCCCGGATCGATATTAAAGTATAAGTTTGGTCCAATACGTACCAGAAACATGATTGCTGTCAGATGCTGCTGATATGCGTTTTTAAAAATTGTCATCGTAAACTTTAAATATATAAAAATCCTTATAAACTTTTAAATATCAATTTGATTAAATTTTATTATCCTGTTAAAGATACTTAAAATTTGTGTAGACAATTTTTAAAAACGCATATCATCAGCATCTGACATCTATTTTATGGTGGTAAAAACGTTATTTTAATAATTACATTAGATAATGAGTCACCGCGCTTCAAAATTTTCCCATATAGGCTAACATGGGATTTTGCGATCGGGGAATTTCGCTGCAACGGCCTCTTTAAACATATTTTAATGAAGAAAACGTATATTGATGATAAACAATCCACTCCTAAAGAAATGGTTGCATAAAAGCATGTTGATATTAAACTTAGAAACAGCTTAAAGCTGTAGAAAAGTCAAGAAACATGGCTTCAAAAAATAGCCGTACTGATTACTTCATCATGTCTATTAGGAATACCCAAACAAAAACATGCGTTTGACCTTCACCGCTAAAACAGTACCGCAAAAAAACTTTACTTTCAAGGTCATGCCAATGTTTTCGTTTGACCACCGACTGCATACAAACTTAGAAACGTGACCAGCAGATATATGTATAGCTGTATATAGATATAAAATATCAGCGAAGATTCTGGACCGATGATCATCGTCGGCCTGGTTTTATTAATTGGTAGAAGGGTGGAGAAATTGGTGGAATTAGTAATGGAAGTGGAAGGGTGGAGGAATATAGAGAACATTCTGGCAATAAAGAAGGATTATTTTTTGTATCAATTTAAAAGTCATAAATTTTCCACTTTCGAACATTAGTTGTCAGGATGTCAAGCATATGTAATAACGTGTTACACGTATTGTGGTGCTATTGAACTGTCGATAGAAGTTGAAGAAATTTTCCACGCAAGTTCATTTGATGGAGTTCTTCATTTTGGAATACCTAGCATAAAAGCCTTAATTGATAACTTTATCATAATAACAGATCTTTGTTATGTTTTGCTGCTTACATGTACGATTAAAGTTTAATTTTAATAATTTCTATATCTGAGTTTTGTAGAAACAGTATTTTGTTAACTTTAGATTAAATATCATTTGTTTAAGAGTTACACTTACCAAGATAAGGTGCATTTTTTATTTTAACTGATTTTTGTAGGTTTATTATAAATTACGGAAACAGTTCCCTTTTAAACATTTTCTATCGTCAAAATTCGACGGGTTCTACCTTGTTTATATGATTACGAACCCACCCTTAAACATATTTTAACGAAGAAAACGTATATTGGTAAACAATCCACTCAGAAGAAATGGTTGCATAAAAGCATGTTGATATTAAACTTAGAAACTGCTCAAAGCTAGAAAACTCAAGAAACATTGCTACAAAAAATAGCCGTACTGATTACTTCATCATATCTATTAGGAATACCCAAACAAAAACATGCGTTTGACCTTCACCGCTAAAACAGTACCGAAAAAAAACCTTTTCCTGTCAAGGTCATGCCGGTGTTTTCGTTTGACCACCGACTGCATACAAACTTAGAAACGTGACCAGCAGATATATGTATAGCTGTATATAGATATAAAATATCAGCGAAGATTCTGGACCGATGATCATCGTCGGCCTGGTTTTATTAATTGGTGGAAGGGTGGAGAAATTGGTAGCAAGAGTAGAAGGGTGGAGGAATATAAAGAACATTCTGGCTATAAAGAAGGATTATTTTTTGTATCAATAAAAAAGTCATAAATTTTCTACTTTCGAACATTGGTTGTCAAGATGTCAAGCATGTGTAACAACGTGTTACGCGTGTTGTGGTGCTATTGAACTGTTGATAAAAGTTGAAGCTATGCCTTTCAAGCAAGTTCATTTCACTGACTTTTATCAGCACCAAAAATAGCTGTTAAATATTGGATTGCCCGGAAAGTTTGTGTCAATTTTGAAGGAGAATTGAAATGTAGAAGATTTAAATTTTAGAATATATTTATTAAAGGTAATAAATTGAGCTGTCCTGGATGTAATAACGCTATGTTAAAGTTCTACCAAGTTTTGCGACTTTGTTTTAGATTTTTTTTCAAACAAATATAGGATTTGATAAAGAAACGTATTGACTATGTATACAAGTAAGTATATTTTTTCAGATGTGTATTCATAAAATGCTGTAGCTTTCTCGACCATTCCTTTTTGGCGTTATTACCCACGTAGGTGGATAATAACGCCATGCAAACAAAACTATAAAACAAGATGGAATAATATTATGTAAATTGCCTAATTCTAAAAATACAAACTCTACAACCCTAGAAATTCATAAATTGCTCTTATTTACCATTAACTGCATATCAGGATGCAAGAATATTTATTTGATGTTTTATTCTTCTCATATGAAAAAAATAGCAGTATTTAAGAAAGACAAATTTCTGTTTGTCCTTTTTGGTTTTCAACAGTGATAATAATGCTTCGCCCCTGCATGAAATAAAAAAATAAAAAGTAAAGCCTTTTCGAATGTAGTTCCGCCACTGAAATTAATCAACCGGGGTAATAACGCAAGTGGATGGCGTATTACCCCGGTATACTTACTGCGCAGTATATTTTAAATTACAAGCTATCTCGCAAACATATCCAAAATTTACTACAGCATTTTGAAAGCACATAAAATATACTATAAATTTATGTAATAAACGAGCTATTTTCTAGTAAATATATAGTTTTCACTTCACAGAACTTACATTGCAAATTTTAGATCAGGCGTCGGCTCTTACATGCTTCTTCCAGCGATAAGGTCTACAGATGAAACAAATTAATTTTTAGTGTTTTCTTTGTGATTCAGAAGAATCAGAGTTCTTCTGCACACTATCTCTAGTGCCATCTCCCGGATTCTTGCATAAATACGCGTAATATTAGCACTCGGCATTATTACCCCAGGACACCTTATATATGTGCCATTTTGATCTAAAGCTTTCTTCCGCCTGTCCAGAAGCTTCTGTACAGGCGGAAGAAAGCTGCCTCCTTTACACGCTTTCCTAACATGCCTCCTTTCAAAACGTTTGTGATTTGATGCTTAAATAATTATTGAAATGCTTTTTTATGTCATTCAAAGAGTCAACTTTTTTTTGGCAAAGAGAATTTTTGAGTAAAAATAATAAAGAGTAGTCAAATGGAGCAATGTCTGGAGAGTAGGGAGGAAGGATCATAATGTCTCAAGCGAATGCGCAAGCAGTTTGTCTCTGACAGTAAAAGTTTGATCAGAAAATTTGTTTCTCAACGCACATAATATTTTAAAATTCATCTCGCATCACTTTTTGAAATTTAGTTCACATTGATAACAACTGTAAAAGAAACATGCTATAAAATGTATTTTTTAAAACAGCAGTACAAATAGAATATAAAAATAGCTACTAATGGGCATGAATCGGCACGAACTTTCTGGACAATACAATATTACTATATTATTTTGTCTGAAATAAGTTGTAACAAAAAACTGTAAGAAGTTATGATTATGGAAGAATCTCCAATTTAAATGAATATTTAAAAAACTTTAATTCAGTCGGAAATAATGGAAGACTCTTTATTTAGGAAATTTTTTTTCATGAGCACAGGATAGTCAATATTTCATTTGTTGAGAAGTCATTATTGTATATTGTATGTATTGTACATATTGTAAATATGCTATATACATATAAAGAATGTTCTGGCAATGATTGAGATCTTTCTTTGTAATAATTAAAAGTAATAAAATTTTTATTTTCAGATAATGGCGGATGCGACTTTTTTGCGAGTGCGTTGTGCGACTTGCTGAAAGACTTTAAAGCAATAATTTCTAATGATAAATTGTGAGTGGCTATTATTTTTCTCTGTTGCAAAAGCACTATCAAGAAAAATTCTAGAACACTGGTGCTTATGGAAGATTACTCAATTTAAATATAGATACAGTAAAATTTCTTAATACACACATCTATAAAAGTCAATTTTAGAATGTCAAATTTGTTATATCTTTTCTTCATTATTTTTTTTTTCACTATGAAGTCTTCTAGTATAAGACAGATTTCTTTTACAGATTGATTAAGTTCTTACATACATCAGATTTTAGTTGAATAAATGCAATTCTACAATTGACAGCTTTCTTATTTAGTAACAAAAGTCTGATTTACTAGTTAAAAGAAATTTATTTGCTACAATATAAGAAAAAAAATTCTCTCAGAGTCTGTCCAGGCAAAATTAGGGAGGCTCTTTAGCGTCCCTTATGAAAAAGTCCTGTAATAAAATAAGGCCCTTCACCAAATTGTTTTTAATATAATGGTACCCTTCACAAAATTTCAGTAAAACATATTTGTCATTAACTATTTTTGTTTTTAAAGCTTTAAAAGGCTTTAATTTGAAGTTCAGCAGAAAGAAAAATTAGCAGGACTTGCTTAAATTATTATTAACAAATGCTTCTTTCGAATTCAAGTAACTGCATTTCATCTTTAGTTACAAAATGTTATTTTTCGCAAAATAACGCTTACTTTTCACAAAATGAATCCAAGAAGAAAATACTACATTGACTCCTGATTTTATGTCATGTTAACATTATGGAACAATTTTCAATCTTAAAAAATTAAAATACGCTTGCGAAATTTTTATTTATCATTAAAAAAAATCTGAAAATGAACATGCAGGCCTCGATTTGTTGTGGCGAAAAAAATCTTGCAATTTCAATCTGAACTAATCCCAAAGATTCTCGATAATTCTTCTTCGACGTATTAGACCGGGAGGCTTTTTCAGAAAGAATCACGTTTTGAGCACCTTATCTCCAGAACAACGATTGGCGCGGAGATGAAGTCAGTGCTACGCACCCTTTCTTGTTTGTGACGTCAAACGCCTAGCGAACAGCAACCCTTCCTTCTGCAAAGAGATCGCGCTTATTGTTCATTTGTTTTTCCGTAAATGTTATGAAGCAAAGACTATAATATGAGGAAATGTTATTCACCATTGTTTACGATTAAAACATAGTTTAAAATAAAGAGTTTTTTCAGATTAAAATGCTTTAAATTTCACAAAACATCTAAACATAGGGGGTTTTTTTTCTCTCTTAATTCAAAAATATTATTTCCTTAACTCGCTATGTTCGAAGAAATTGAGAAGTTAATTAAAAACAGTAGTAAAGATTTTGTTGTAATAAATATAATTCTATTAATCATATGTTTTGTGACACATTTGAACTTAGTTTATTTTGTGTTTGGCGATGAAGCTAGCTGAACTTCTCGCTTTCGCCAACTCGCCAAGGCTGGTGCTCAAAACGTGAGTCTTTCTGAAAATGCGACCGGGAGGCGACAGCACAGACAATCACCTCATCGAATTCACGGATAAAAATTTAAGATTAGTTAAATTTCGATTCGCATATTAAAACGCAATCTTGCTGGAAAACACCTAAAAAAACAATTTTCGCAGTTGACTTGCAGGTTTACTTGTAGCTTTACTGCACCCAAAAGTATGAAAACATGGAATACTGGAAGTAAGAAAACACAATAGTTAATCCATGAGTCGAAAAATCGAGTGTTTAGGTGTTTTCTACCAAGACACGACTTGGCAGATCGATTGCTTTTTAATATGCGAATAGAGATTTAACTAATTATTACTAACTAACCTAGATTTTCATCGATGAAGTGATTGTCTGAATTGCCACCTCTCGGTTTATATTATAAAAGCTTGATTTTTGAAACTATAAAAATCTGTATTCGCCACCGAAGTCGCTAGCTTACCGAATAATTCGCCAAATTTCTTGCCAAGACCTGTCTCTGTATTTAGCAACTCATTAAAATTTTTTTATGAATGTCTGTAAAATTACTTTTAGAACTTATATATAACTAGCAGGGAAAAGACTTTTTAGCGTTTTGTATCATTAATCAATCGATAAAAATTTTCTCCAAAATCAATTTCTATACATGAGAATGCATTGTAATCATTCACAGATGCCTCTGAAACTAATAAAGGTCCATTTCGACATTTTGTACCATTCATAAAATTTTGAAAATTTGTTATCGAAGTCGTACTTAATGTAATGTGTATAATTAATGTAATCAGCCACAAATGTTTGTAAAACTAGTCTCGCAGAAACAGCAAAGTTAGTGGGGAAAAGCTCATTTCAACATTTTATACCACTCATAAAGTTTTGAAAAAAAAACTTGCTGAGCTCGATCTTTATACTTATTGCAATCAGCCACAAATAACTATAAAACAATCTTCACAGCAATAGCAGAGTCATTGAAAAAAACCTATTTCAACATTTGTGCCATTTATAAAATTTTGACATATATCTCACTGAGGTCCATCTATATACTTATTGCAATCAGGTACAAATACTTTTCGCAGGAATAGCAGAGTCAATGGGGGAAAAGGCTATTTCGACATTTTGTACCATTCATAAAATTTTTCTAAATTTCTCCCTGAGGTCGATTTCTATATTAATTTTAATCACTCAAAAATGCCTATAAAACGATTTTCGCAACAACAGAAAAAAGACTAGTGGAAAAAAGACTACGACATTGTGCACCATTCATAAAATTTTAACAAATTTCTCGTTGAACTCGATAACTATACTTATTGTGATCAATCACAAATGCCTATAAAACCAGTTTAAAAAAATAGCAGTGTTAGTGAGTAAAAGCCCATTTCAACATTTTGTATCCTTTAATAAATTGCCAAATTTCTTGCCAACACCTATCTCGGTCTTTGGAAACTCATTAAAATATTTAATGAATGTCTGTAAAATTACTTCTAGAACACATATGGAACAGGCAGGGAAAATACTTTTTGGCGTTTATATATGATTAATTAAATTCGGTAAAGATTGTTTCAAAAGTCAATCTCTATGCTTGAAAATACATTGTAAACATTCACAGATGCCTCTGAAACTAATAAAGGTCCATTTCGACATTTCGTACCATTCATAATATTTTGACAAATTTCTTATCGAGGTCTATCTCCATACTTAATCTAATCAGCCACAAATGTTTGTAGAACTAGCTTCACAGAACCAGCAAAGCTGGTGGAGAAAAGCTTATTTCGACATTTTGTACTATTCATAAAATTTTGAAAAAAATCTTGCTGAGGTCGATCATTATACTTCTTGTAATCAGCCATAAATGCCTATAAAACAATCTTCACAGCAATAGCAGAGTCAGTGGGGGAAAAGCCTTTTTGAACATTTTTTACCTTTCAATTTTTTTTAAAAAAATTTCTCGCCGTGGTCTATTTTTAATCTTAATTTTAATCATTCAAAAATGCATATAAAACTTTCTTCGCAGCAATAGTAGTCAGTGGGGGAAAAGTCTATTTCGACATTTTTTACCACTCATAAAATTATGAAAAATTTCTCTTAAAAGTCCATCTCTATATTTATTGTAATCATTAAAAAATGCCTTAACTAATTTTACAATTATAGCAGAGTCAGTGGGAAAAATCCCCTTTCAACAGTTTGTACCATTCACAAAATTTTGACAAATTTCTTGCCGAGTTTAATTTCTATACTTATTGTAGTAATTAAAAAATGCCTATAAAACTATTTTCACAACAACAGCAGAGTTACTGCAGAAAAGACCATTTATTTAGCCTGTTTTTCAATACACGCCCAAATCTAACAAAGATCTATTTACGTGAAAATGTAACAGAATATTAAATTTGATTAAATTACATGCATTAGTTTTTGAGATATAGCGATTACGAAAATCGTGAAAAATGCAGCATAGCAGCGCCACCTGTCGTGCGATCCACCCAAAATCTAACTAGAAACAGCTTCGTCAGTGTCTAACTGAATCTGAAGTTTGAGTGAACTCCGTGCATTAGTTCTTGAGACAGAGTACCCAAAAAATTTTTGTCACATACAGACGGACAGACTGACAGACAGTGTTGAATTCTGGCACTTTTCTCCGGGAGGGACTTTTGTGGTTCCGGGGGGGGCATTACAGAGTTCCGGGGGGATTGCATTTTTTGACCACTGAAAACCCAAAATATGAAATTTTCCGAGGGGGAGGGCATTTTATTGCTCCGGGAGGGGGGGGGGGAATGTGCCACCCTCTGGAATCAACACTGCTCACAGACAAACATTTTTTAAAAACTATTAAGTCGTATTCAGAATCTCCTAAAACTTCTAAATCCATCAAAAAACTGGAAGTCAGTTTTTTTTCACGAATTCCAATACTTTCTTCTTGTAAAGATAGAAAGACAGTAAAGAAGCGTGGCCAATATCTTAGACCAGTTATTAAATTAATGGTAAATGACCGGCAAATATTTCTTTGAGTAATCGTCAAGGGCGTCGCTAGAGATTCGCAAGCCCGATGCCAGACAAGATAATTAGAAAGTATGATAGGAATTTTTTTTTTAAACAATTTCTGACATAATGATCTTAATGTTTTAAACAGGGAGAAATAATGAAGTCAGAAATAGTATCGTAATGTTTTCTTGTCCGAGTTCATTGAAAGCAGTTGATGTTAAATCTATACTAATATTATAAAGAGGAAAGATTTGATTGTTTGTTTGTTTGTTTGTTTGAATTGAATAGGCTCCGAAACTACTTGACGGATTTGAAAAATTCTTTCACCGTTGGAAAGCTACAGTATTTCCGGTGAACATAGGCTAATTTTTAATTGATTTAATAAAATATTTTTCTTAATAATTCAAAATTTCATTATTTTTCATACAGAATCAATTAAAATTTTTCCGATAAAAAATAACCATTTTTCTTTCCCGTTGCCAAGAAAATGTAATCTGGTATAATATTAATAATAAATTAATTAATTCAATTAGTAATTATGGAACAAAACAATTTGCATGATTTTAAAATAGAAAAGAAAAATAATGAAATAGTTTACTGATAAATAAACGACTATTACTGGATTACCACGTGAGGCATAAAATCGCAATTTTGTTGTAATCGTGCCAACGTGATCCGTAGATGATATCTGCATCTAAATATTATTGGCAATATTATTGTTTATATAATTTGTTTACATTTTTTGACAATATTACATTATTTGGCAATACTTGATCTCCGATCGATTAAAAAACTGTCGCCAAAGTATAGGGTTAAATATCAATAATGGATGATCGTAAATGTCACATTCTTTTGACATTAAATATGTTTTGCAAATTGTTACGTCGTCAACTAATTTTAATTCGATATTTTATCTCTTTTCCTATTAATATTTTAGTAATTTATTAATTCTTTGGTTATTTAAAATAAAAATTATATCCATTTGTATAATTTGGCGAAATTGATCGACGGAATAATCAAATAGGATCAATTGTTTGTTTACACTCTATATGGATATTTAGGTTGATAGAATTAGCGTAAATAGCGTTGTAAATTAGCGTGTCGAGTCTCCGCCAAGTCATATGCCAAGCAGTCATTAAATCGTGTTTTAGCCTTACTATTATATCTTTTTCATCTGCAATTATTTTACCATCACTAAAAAGGGATACTTCTAGGTTACCCCGTCGATCAATTTCGCCAAATTATACAAATTGCCAAACTGATAGCCAAATTATACATGTTGACATAATTTTTATTTTAAATAACGAAAAACAAATAATTAGTAGAATATTAATAAAAATATTAATAAAAAGTCTAAATAAAAATCCCTTAATGACATTTTAAACACGTGAATCGCATTTAATGTCATTGAATGTGACATTCACGATCATCCATTATTGGCATTTAATCTTATAGTTTGGCGATAATTTCTGGTCGACGGGATAACCTAGAAGTACCTAAAAAAGAAATATTTTGAATGTGAAAGAAAAATCATTATCATGAAAAAATATTTGCAATTAATTTATCATTCATTCTAATAAAAAAACGGTACTACTAGGTTATCCCGTCGACCAAAAAATTATCGCCAAACTATCAGATTAGATGCTAATAATGAATGATCGTGAATGTCGCATTCAGTGACATTAAATACGATTCACGTGTTTAAAATGTCATTAAGGGATTTTCATTTCGATTTTTTATTAATATTTTACTAATTTTTTTTTTTTTTTTTTGTGCATATTTTAGTGCATTTTTTCATGCTTAATTGAATGGTACTAAATAAATTCTTTTAAATCCAGTACTTGGTGAGATACTTCACATTTTCCTAATTTGGCGATGTCTTCGGCGCAAAAACATGAAATTTTGAATCTTTATCTATCTATCTATATATATATCTTTCCTTTAGGAAGTTCATCGGATGGTCTAAAATAATAACACGTTTCACCATACCTCAGAAGCAAATTCAGGTAGAAGCAATTCAAGTGGAATTCAAGATAAAAAAAACCTACTAAAAAAATCTTAATTACTTTAGTACTTTTGTAATTTGTCAATTTAGTCATTTTAGAGGTATTTTGTCGCTAAAATGAACTTTGAACTGACCAATGTAAGATTACATAAATCAGACAAAAATTGTGGGTATTTGATTCGATATTAAGATTGTTTATTTAAATATATATGGTTTGATTCAAGATTATTTTAGAGATACTGACCAGCGTAGCGGGCGGAGGCTGCTAGTTAATAATATTATTATTAAAAAATAATAATAATAGTAACAATAAAAAATTGTAATTTAACAAATTACGACTATTTGGAAAATTATATTGTCAAAGACTAAAATTTTAGCATTATAAATAAATTCTATATTTTAGATAATACCAATAATAATAAACATAATTTTTATGATGACCAAAACGTGCTGTATTTTGAATAGCATATAGCGGAGGATGATCTACAACTGGACTAGATTTTACATTTTCGGTTTGGGTTTCAGTTTTTTATTTATTTATTTATTTTATTACTTTCACTTTTGAAACTGTTTGGAACAAGTTCACAAATTGAAACTATCCTAAAATAATAATAATAATAAACTATAACTAAAATCGTACTAAAATAACTAAATAGTTTTTTTTTTTAAGAACTAATAAATATTTGTGACTTTTTTTTTTAAATTATAGTAAATTAACTTTTTTTTTTCAAATATTCATTGAATTTATAATACAAATACGTTGAATTTCTTGTTTTCTAGCCGAATGCGGAACAGAATTTTCCTTTTTTGATAAATCAAGTGCAAGAACATTGAGAACGTTCGTTTTCGCTGAACAATTTGACGAGAACTAGGCCAAATACTGTCTTTGCAAATCACGTAAGAGTAATGATAATAATTATAATAGGAAAAGATATCTCTATTTCAAACGCGTATAATTTAAGATTTGTCGAAAACTATTGTTTAAATAGTTAGAACTCTGTTAACCAGTTTTGAATGACGATTGTCTCTATAATTGTGCAATTTCCTCCGTTCTTGACACATTGTGATAATCTGTTAAGCAATGTACACCTGATCATTAGATCTTATAAATGAAGAAATATGTCATTCTTTTGCTTTTATAATTATGGTTTTAAAAGTATATTCTCTTGTTGTTTATTGCTAATAATAATTTTTTAACCAATTTTTTGCTACGCATATAAAGAGCAATCGTAATAAATAGTTGTGGTTAGAAATTTTTGGGCGTGGCTAAAAAAAAATAAAAAATTCTTATTTAAAATTGTATTCCAGATTATATAAAACACCAAAAATTCTTTTATTTAATGCAATTGTTTAACTTACTTCTGTCTAAATATTTATGGTGTCAATTAGGTATATATTTGTAGTTTAATTTCCTCGAATCATGCATCAATGTTAAAGATATGTGATTTAATAATAATATTATTAATAATAATAAGTATTTTCCGTTTTTGACAAAAAAATAAGTAAATTTTAAAAGTATTGATATAGTCAGAAAATCAGTGAAAAAAATATTCCAGGTTTATCTTTTGTGATATTATTAGTAGTTAAATTCATAATTTTAGATAGCTTTAAAGAAACAAATGTGTCATACAAGCATGTGAAGTTTATGGTCGCTGAGAGCGATGAAGAAAATATCTTAAAAGATGGAATGCATGAAGGTCTTTTAATTTTTTTTTTCCTTTGTGACTAATTAATAACCATGACTTTTTAAATTTTAGTAAATTGATTTTTTTTTCAAATATTCCGTGAATTTATAATAAAGACACATTGAAAAATTTCCTGTTTTCGAGCAGTTAGAATGCGGAAAAGAACTTTGATAAATCAAGTTTAAGAACATTGAGAACGTTCGTTTTCGCTGAATAATTTGACAGAAAGGAGGCCAAACACTGTCTTTGCAAATCACGTAAGAGTAATAATAATAGTTATAATAGCAAAAGATCTCTCTATTTCAAACGTGTATTATTTAAGATTTGTCGAAAACTATTGTTTAACTAGTTAGAACTCTATTAATCAGTTTGAATGACGATTGTCTCTCAGCTGTACAATTTCCTCCGTTCTTGACATACTGTGATAATCTGTTAAGCAACGTACACCTGATCATTAGACTTATAAATGAAGAAATATGTCATTCTTCTGCTCTTATAATTATTGGTCATAGAAGTATATTCTCTTGTTGTTTGTAGCTAATAATTTTTTTAACCATTTTTTTTGCTACGCACGTAAAAACGTAATAGTAATAAATAGTTGTGGTTGGAAATTTCTGATCGTAGCTTAAAAAAAAAAAAAAAAAAAAAAAAAAAAAAAAAAAAAAAAATTTGTTTAAAATAGATGCAATATTTCATGTTATACAAAACACCAAAGATTCTTGCTAAATGCGCAGTTTTATTTAATGTTATTATATTACTTTATTTTTGTCTAAATATTTATGGTGTCAATTAGGAATATTTAAAAAAAAATGTATTGTAATTTAATTTTTCTCAAATCATACATGAATGTCTAAAATATAAATATTAAATATTGTGATTAAATATAATGATTAAATATTAATGTTATTGATGATATTAAGTACTTTCCGTCTTTAACAAAAAAAAAAAAAAAGCAAATTTTAAAAGTTTGCTATTTTTTTTTTTTTTTTTTGTTAAAGAAAGTTTAATTCATGTTAACAGTAATTTATGTTATCAGTACCAAATCTTTGTATTTGTCTTTAAAAGTAATTTCTGAAATATTCAGAAAATCAGAGAAAAAAAAGTACAGGCATACATTTTGTGATATTATTAGTAGTTAAATTCACAATTTTAGGTATCTTTAAAGAAATAGATTTGTTATGCAAGGATGTGCATGTGAAATTTATGGTCTTTAGTTTTAATATAATTTATGGAAAATGTACTCGTATTTGAGCCGTTAATTTTTTTAAATAGTGTAGCCTTTTTTTTTTTTTTTTTTTTTTTTTTTTTTACAGATAATTAATAAGTGTAACTTTTGTAAAATTTTAGTATACTGATTTTTTTTTCAAACATTTAGTAAATTTATAATACAGATACGTTGATTTTTTTTTTTCTAGCAGTTAGAATGCTGAAAAGAACTTTCCTTTCTTGATAAATCAAGTCCGAAACTGCGAGAACGTTCGTTTTCGCTGAAAATTTTGACAGGAAAGAGTCCAAACACTGCCTTTGAAAATCACTTAAGAGTAATGATAATAATTACAATAACAAAACATCTCTCTATTTCAAATGTGTATTATTTAAGATTAATCGAAAAATATTGCTTGAATGAAGAAATATGTCATTCTTTTGTTCTTATAACTATGGACTTAAATATATATTCTCTTGTTGTCTCTAGCTAATAATATATTTTTAACTAATTTTTTGCTACGCACATAAAAAAGTAATATGTATTAAATTATTGTTGTTGGAAATTTCTGGGCGTGGCTAAAATAAGGAAAAAAAATCTTGTTTAATCTCTTAACTGAATATATTTGAAAAAATCTTTCAGTCGAACCTCGTTAACATGATCCTCAAGGGGAATGAAAGTTTAATTCATGTTAACAGTAATTTATGTTATCAGTCCCAAATCTTTGTATTTGTCTTTATAGAGGAGTATGAAAACAATTCATGTTAAAAGTAATTAACGTTAAGGGGAATTCCATGCACACCTGTAACGTGAGTCACGGACTACGATTTTTTCAACCAATATTTTTGTTTTGAATAATGAGACTTATTTTAAAGCAGATACCTCGTTAATTGAATAAAGCCAAGAAAACGTTTTGAAAATAACGGTGGACAACAATTTCGCAGTTATAATTTTCGTAACTCACGTTACCGTAAAATGGGGTGAATAGGAACGAAACTTCCCGGTCATACAAATAAATTCATTATAAATATATGTGATGATATTTTTAGTTGCCAATTTTTTTGTAAGAAGGTGACAACATTAAGAGTTGAGAAATCCAGTTCTGACATGTTTGCACCACTACTGGGGTATATAAAAAAACTTCAAGATGATCCTAAAAAACCTCATTTTTTCAACGTCTTCAAAACTTTGTATGTAACTGCAGTATTTTTCGTATTCTAAGCCTAAGAGAGGAGTTTTTTAATTAATGATAAACCTGTAAACGATATGCTGTATTAAATTCTATTTATTTTTAAATTACATAATGAAAAAATGTAATATGGCTTGTAACATAAGAGGTTTAAGATTTACGGGGTGAATCGAAACAAGTTTTCTCTTATGATTTATTTTTCTATACAGTAATAATTTCATGTAATATGAAAACATTTGTATGGATATGTATTGTAACAATATTTTCTTTGTTCTAATTATTTGAAGAGTTTAAAGTTGCCAAGAAGTTACTTGGTTAAACAAAAAATTGAACGCCTAATCCAACAGACATGGAACACACACACACACACACACACGCACGCACACACACACACACACACACAAATTTAAAAATAGCAAATTAGTTTTAAAAACTGCACAGAATTATTCTCTGACACCCGCAACATTAGACAAACATCTCAAAATGAAAAACCAATTAAAAAAGGGCTCAGTACCGATCTTACAAATGGGGATGCAGGAATGGGGAAAGAAATAACAGATAAGAGCCAACTGACTTGTAATTAAGAGAGGTTACCACATTGGCGCTTATTCGCTTCCTTCTGACAAACACTTTTTGGTATACGGGCCCTAAAGTAAGATAAGTCGAATGACATTTTTTTTCCTCATTAGACATCTGTTTTCGCACTCTTTCCCGTCCCAATGATTCTTCAATGTCATGGTCACTGGTCAATTACCCTTTCGAGAGGAATTCAACATCCTGCTCTGTTTTCACAGTACATATCTATATAAAGAACCATTTTGTAGATATAGTTCCCATATGAAATATAACTAACCTCCGTAACGTTTTACAGCGTTAACGGGAATTATAATCCATTATGAATAACTTAAAAATATACGAAATGTATTACGTATAAATAAAATTACAAACATGCAAACATATTTAGAACAATAGCTTTATTTATTTTTTTTTTCACATCATTAATATTCTAAAATTCTATTAAGAGGTTTAATCAATTAACTCTCCACCCCCTTATTAATGTTAAATGTATGGGAATAAAATGCATTCCTATAGTAAATTAGAAAATGTAAGTGCTTAAAAGGATTTGCACATTCGTATATTTAAACAAGTTGGAAATTCCACGTAAAGCGTGGCAAATGAGGTGCTTTCGTATGATAACGATGTTTTAAAAATATTCAGATCTTGCTGCTAGTAGATAGTACTTCGGATAGTGTATAGTAGTGAAATATATATGTATTTTGTGTGTGTGTGTGTGTGTGTGTGTGTGTGTGTGTGTTCCTGTAAATATACAAGAAATAATTTTTATTACACCTCAGTGACGTATATCATACGCTATACTATCTACTTTCTTTTATACAGGAAATAACTTATAGTATTCCTCAGCAATGTATATCAATACGAATTTATTATTTCCAGCTGAGCGAAAAATTGCCCAGGCCGGGAATTTCGCTCAGCTGGAAATAATAAATTCGTATGATAACTTTACCAATCAGTTTGATTGTGTTAAAAATAATAGTAATGTATATCAATCTCATGTTAAATAGTCAATATCAAATGTTAAATAGTCAATTACAATTATCGCACCAAAAAAATGTTCTTCTATACCATTATGTAATGGAATACTTTTGTGTGACCTTGTAAATCAATAAAAAATGCTTTTTGCACCACAGATTGTGCAAAATGTATATTATAATATGTATGTTCATAGAGGCATAACAATTTTATTGTGTTCGAATTAGTGTAGTCCATTAAAATGCATTTGAAACATTTTTCCCCATTGACCGTAATGTAACGGAATAATTTTGATTGCCCCTGTAATTGATCTATGCATCCGATTTTCATAAAATTTGAAATGATTCGACTAAATTATGTAATGATTATATATTTTAAATTTCAAACGATTAAAATGCATTTGAAACTTTTCCCCTTATTCACCGTAATGTAACGGAATACTTTTGATTGTCCCTGTAATTGATCTATGCATCCGATTTTCATAAAATTTGAAATGACTCGACAAAATTATATAATCATTATATATTTTAAATTTCAAATAATTCGGTTGGGTAGTTTTTGCGTTGTTATATGCGGATAGACAGACAGACGGACTGAACGATAACTATAGGTGCTACGTATTTACATAATTACGAACGCACCTAAAAAAATCTCCCTAGAAAATTAACATTTTTGTCTTATTTATATATACTTCTCTTAAAGGATGTTTCAAAATTGTCAAAATATTTATAAAATATGTGTTTAATTTAATATTTTATGCGTTAAAAGCTAATGAGCGGTGATTAATATTTTAACCCTTCCAGATAAATTTCGACAAAAACATTTGCAACAATGAATTTCAAAAAATGGAGTGCATCTCACTATTTTTCGTTAAACGTTAGGTTCTCATATTTATCGCTTTTTAGGTGCGTTCGTAATTATGTAAATACGTAGCACCTATAGTGGTCGTTCAGTCCGTCCGTCTGTCCGCATATAACAACACAAAAACAACCCAACCGAATCGTTTGAAATTTAAAATATATAATTGTTGCATAATTTTTTCAAGTTATTTCAAATTTTATGAATTCAACTGCATAAAAAATAAAATGCATAATTATTATGCTAATAAAATGCATAATTATTACATAATTTTGTCGAGTGATTTCAAATTTTATGAAAATCGGATGCATAGATCAATTACAGGACCAATCAAAAGTATTCCATTACATTACGGTCAAAGGGGAAAAAAGTTTCAAATGCACTTTAATCGTTTGAAACTTAAAATACATAATTATTAAATAATTTTGTCGAGTTATTTCAATTTTTTTGATAATCGGTGCATAGATCAATTACAAGAGCAATCTAAAGTATTCAGTTACATTATGGTCAATGGGGAAAACGTTTTAAATGTATACGTTTGAAATTTAAAATACATTATTATTACATAATTTTGTCGAGTCATTTCAAATTTTATGAAAATCGGATGCATAGATTGATTACAGGGACAATCAAAAGTATTCCGTTACCTTACGGTCAATAATAGGTTTAAAATATTGATTTACTTTCGGAGATATTTTAAATATAAAAATGCATCAAACGTCTATATACTTAACCTTACGAAAGGGAATTCGGAAGCTGACTGACCAGCACCCTTAAACAATATTTTCCCCCTCCTGACTGTTTTAGTCCAGGCGAAATAAACATTTTACCTATTTAATTTAAATGCTTTAAGTGATAAATTAAAATAACATAAAAAGATTATAGCTTGACATGTTTCATTGCTCTTACGGCAACATTTTCAAAAGCAAATAAATGAATTATTTGCATAATCATTTGAATAATCATTTATTTGCTTTTGAAAATGTTGCCGTAAGAGCAATGAAACATGTCAAGCTATAATCTTTTTATGTTATTTTAATTTATCACTTAAAGCATTTAAATTAAATTGATATTTTAAAGTGATGTTTATATTATATGTAACATTTTACCTTTCAAAAATCGGGTTTAAGATTTTTTTTCTGATTTTTTCATAATGATGCTAACATGGATAAACCACGTTTTCGAATAAAAATTTCTCAAGGCTAAATTTTCTGTGATCAAAAAACAACAAAATTTTGAGATTTTATTTTATTTTATTTATTATTATTTTTTTTAATATCTCGAGATTTGTTGCCATAGCAATATATTTGTCAGTTACAATATTAAATAGGACAAAATTCTGTATAATATTTCTTATTTTCAACTTTTTTATACACTAAGTAGAAAGCGCAGTACGCCAAAATCCCCCCCCCCAAATCCCATTCTATTTAAAATTAAAGAGTATAAATAAGAAAATTTGTTTGTGTTTGTAGCTTTTGTATTGAGAAAAACTAATGCCTGAAAGTGAGGTACATATGAAATTATAAATAATAAACGGACATTAATATAATATAATAATTCTATTAGGTAGAATTGTTTAAAAAAAAATAAATAAAAAAGGACATTTTTTTAAATTTTCTTAAAAACCGTGAAAAAAGTAGTTAAGCCACGATTATTCAAATGTATTCATCGGATTTAACCGTGTATATATATATATATATATATATAGATAGATAGATAGATTGGTAGCAGTAAATTATTTATTTCAAGGTTAATAGTAGGCTTTTTTGCATCCGTAGCAAACTCGGATTTTGGTGCCCGCTCTCCCTTTCTCACCCCGTTCAAAAGAAAACTTATCATGAGAATATTAATAAATCTGTTATAGCCGGATTTGGGAAATCTTTAGTATGTAATCATTAAATATGTAATCAGCTTTGTTAAACATTGATTCAATAAAACTTTGAAAATTTAAACGAAAGGAATCGAAATATATCCAGTTTTATAAAAGGTTTCCATCTTAGCAGGTATAATTGTTCACATATTTTTTTTTTTCTTGAAATAATAATAACAATAATAACTAGTCGTTGGAGGCCACCGTAATACTTACCCATCATGGAGATGCATAACATAATATATGAAAACATAACATATGTTTTCATATATTATGTTATGTTATATAGTTTATGAAATGCATTGCAATTCCAAAACAAAATATAAACGTATATTTAAGTATTTTTAACACATCATCATGCTCTATTAATGAATTTCTGATGAACCAATTTCAATAAATTACATGAAACGCCATACTATTCTAGTAGCACTGAATTGCATAAAAGAAATATCCTTATAACTCTAAAAATAAATATCATATTCACTAACGGTTTCTTGCATCAAATTAAGTGTCTCATTTCCAATTAAAAGATATCTTTGAGTTGAAATTTGAATGAAATACAGGGTCATGAAAAATCAAAGAATGTGGAAAACAAGATTAGAAATTTCTCGACAACTAATAATCCGATCGATTTCGTTTTTTATGCAAAATTTGTGTCAATTTATTGCCTTTTACGTCCACTCCTTAAAATAAAAAAATTTCGAAAATTTTTATATACCTTTCATCAGAACGAATTTTTCGAGAGTCCGAAAAAATAGTTCCGAATAATCGGAGTTACTGATATTAAATAGGCTTCGTCCCATTCATACATACTAAGCACATACAAAATTTCAAATCCCTATCTTAATTTGTTCGGGAGATAGAGCGGTTGCAGACAGACAGACAGACACACAGACACACAGACGGACGGACGGCAAAAATTTTTTTTTCTAAAAATATGTTTTTCAGTGTCCGAAACTTGTAAATCCGTCAAAAAAATCGATTTTCAAAACGATTGCAAGATTTACCCTATACTACGTATGATGGGTAAGTAATAATAATAATGATTCAATGGTAATTGAATAATTTCTAAATTTACAACTATGAGACTAAATTAGTCACCCGTAATATTAAACCTATTGAAGTGTTCATGTCGAATATCTTGCTTGCTTTTATTACTTATATATATATATATATATATATATATATATATATATATATATATATATATATATATATATAGATATATATATATATATTCATGAGATAATTGAGATCAATATCTAATGCTGTACTTTTTCGGGTTTAATTAATTAACACTAGAACCGCGGGACTTTCGGTATACCTAGAACCGCGGAGCGGGTCAATTTGACCCGGGGTGGAAAACGATTTATAAATATGCCCAAATACTTAATTTGATTAGTTAAAAGATTATATTTTATTACAATAATCAATATTCTTTAATATTTATATTGTATTTTACACAAAGTCAGCAGAAATATACTACATTTCAGAAAATGCTATTATTCAAGATTACATTTCATTCATATGATGAAAATATATTGAATAAATATTGATCATATATTTTAAACATAAACAAACTTGGACTTAGTAAATATTAAAAATAGACTATTCCATTTAAATGAAATTAGATATAAATTTTAAGAACAATTTTTTAAAATATAAAAATACAAGTTAATTTCTGATTTATCTAATCCAATTTATTGTATGCATTGCTTGAAAAACATGGTTAAAGATTTCGCACGTTTACCAAAAACGTGTCGGTACATTATATTTTGAACAATTATATTTAATTTAATTTTCATTATTTTTAGCTATGATAACAAATCCTTTTATGCTTAGTTTGTGTTTTTCACAGTTTTTAGTTTTTCTTCTTACGCAAATGATTTATTTATTTATTTTATTTATTATTTTTTTGGGGGGCGGGGGTATGTAGAGGGGAGAAGTTCGCAAGAAGTAACAAACTATTTTTGTACGTCTTCAACTAAGTTTTGAAGAAATTGACGTATACTAATAGATTTTGAGGTTACAGGTTTGCATAAAATCAAAGCATTGATAACAGCAAAATACAAAATATTATAAATTGTATTCATTGGCTTCCTGTAAGAAATAGTCTTGACATAAGGAGACTTCCTGTCATCGGGATAATCATACAGTTACATTGAATCTAATTGCATTGTTGTAAAAAAGTGCCTTAAGTATTTTTTAGAATTATTTAAAATTTCAACAATTATATGTAGACTGCAAAGCAACAAAACAATTTTACACTTTTCTCCTTGGTAAATAGTTATGCTGATGTATAAATGAGATAGAAGAATCGTCGTATGCAATTTCGATTTTGAAATTTTGTATTTCTCGTCTTGGGTGATTTACAGTTTCTGTGTTATTTACAATTTATCTGGTTTTGATATACATATAATGAATAAACCTACTAGCAGATTTTGACAGAAATAAGTGCTCGTCTACACTTATGTTAGGCCCTTTTAAATACTTAGTCTTGCAGTTTTTTTGTCATCGTCTTTATTTACAGGTGTGAATGTGCAAGTTACTGTTTATTTATTTTTCAAATTTTCATGAGTATAAAATTTAAATTTTGTCAACTTTTGTTCAAATTCTTAATTCTGTTTTTTATATCCGATTTTTTTCTGATAAATATCACAAACTTCAAAAAACAATACTTATAAATTTTCATTTGTACTCCAATGAAAAAGTCCAACAATGTTAATAGTATAAGCAGAATCATCGTCATTTTCATTTTCATCATTAGAATTTATTTTTCTTCTTTTATAGGCAGATATTCATTCTCAATAATTTGCAGTTTCAATAATTTTCAGATAATAATTGCTAACATTCCAAAACTTCTTTGGCGGTAATATAAAAACATCGAAATCTTATTTTAACTTTTAATAAATGCTTTATAAAAGTCAATTCAATGCTACTTCTAAATATTTGTTGTAATTTTTTTCTGCAATCACCCATTCTTCACATCAAGAATATAAAATCTTGATTGAAAATTTTCATATTCCCCTCCTTCCGATTCTGCCTATTAACACGTTCGCTGCCGCTTACGTGAAGATGTGATTATAGTTAATGCCGCACTGTAGAAGTAGGTTTTTTCCAGAAGCCGGTTTACTTTTTATAACAAAGAATCAGTGACAGATTTTCCCGCGCCAGCGCGTGACTGGCTATTGGACATCACCCCACAAAACGCGCTGGAGCGTGAGTGGCACCTTAACGTTATTAGAAGTGCGACAGATATTATTTATCATTACTTCTGAAAAAATGCATCTCTATTTTGTCATTTATGTATAAAAACTTATTACGGGTCAAATTGACCCGCTTCGCGGTTCTAGGTATACATGGTTATAACTCAAAAATTATTTATGCTATTCGCTATTAAATACAAAAAGTTGTTGCTTACCTTAAAATATTAAAAGTCAGAAAAGGAATAGTTTTTTCGACGAATACTTTTAGCGCGGCGAGAAATTAAATATCGATTTGGGTCAAATTGACCCGCTCCGCGGTTCTAGTGTTAATTAATTTTTTAAATATTTCGGAAAATTGTTTGGAGCGTTTTCTGAAATTAAAATAGCTTCTTTAAAAAATTGCAACCAAATTTACAAAATTAAAAGTACGCAACGTTAGATAGCGACCTTAAATATCAAATGAACAACAACAAAATAATAATAATAATAAATAAAATAAACGTCAAAATTCGAGCTTGAATTCTAAAAAGAATGCTCCCATAGGTTTAACATTAGCATGCAAATGCTTTCGCGTGAAACTACACTAGTCATACGAACAAACTAGAACGCCAATCTTAAACCTATAGGAGCGTTCTTTTTTACAATTTTTTGCTTGTAATTTAATAGTTTTAAAAGGTCTTTTTTCTGTTTGAGATTACAATTGCTGACGGACAATTGCTGCTACAATTGCTGCTAGAATTCTAACGGGATTAGTGTTTACTTTATCTATTTTGGTTACTTTAGTTTTCTATTTTGATTACAGTTTTTATTTATTTATTTATTCATTCATTATTTTTCTATAAAATTACAATTGATTATTAATACGAAAATGTATATTTGGAATAAAAAAGAAACATATAGTACAATATTTAAATATATTTCAGAGTAAAACTTGCTCTAAACATTTTTCAGATATTTTTTATGATCTTACTATGTCTAGAGTTAATCTTTTCAATATAAATTTACTAAAAACCCCCTAAAACTCAAAATACTAATACTCAAATGGTAATAAATTTTTCTAATCAAATATTTAATAAAATCAATGTAAATTCTATAATAAGTGATAAAAACTGAAAATTTCCTATAAATAATATTCAAATATCAAAAACTTCAAAGTATTCAATATTTAACTATAATTCGTTCTTAAAAATACTTCTGATGATAGTACTTTCCCCCTGCAAATGCAGTGACCCCTCTCTACACAAATACATTAATAATGATCATGGGCATATTATTACTGGAAATCTAAATACTGTATATGACTTAACACTGAAAAAATTAATGGGTTATGGTACTAAGTATAGAATTACATTCAAATAAAACATTAATTCTGTAATAAAACAATTTACTTATGATATATATGTGGGATATTGAGTGATTAACTTATGATTTAAGCAAAACTAATATTCTTGAAAGTATAAAAAGGTTTAATAGACATAAAACATGTACGTAACATTCAAAGATAACAGTAGAAATGAATAATATTCAGTATAAATAAGCTTCCCTGAGCTTTGCATTAAAAATCCATCAAACTCGCCATCGCTGAAACCTATAGAACACCTCGTTCTTTTCACGCATCATCACATGAGTCTCGTTTGGGATATCACGTTCATTAAATCATTGAGTTTATTATCTTTTATTGCTGGATACTTCATTCTTTAATCCCACATATATATATTTATTTATAAAATTGCAATATATTGTAACAAACCTATTGAATATTTCAATCAATGGAAAATTTTAGTTATTGATAAATTAACTAAAACTTTAAAATACAATATTTCACATCTGGATTATATAAATACAAAGCATCTTTTCCAGCAAATCACTAAATTGCAACAAAACTGTAATAACTTATGTTGGCAAATCTCCAAATAATTATGCAATTATATATAAATCCTATTATCATCAACTGCTTAAATCTAGTATATCTTCTAATAACACATTCCAAAAAACTAATGATAACATAATTGTAAACAATCGTAAAATTAAAGGCTTTTATGAATTATTAGACATTAATTCTACTAACTTTAAATATCCTTATCTAGTTCTTATACTCAAATTTGATAAGAATCCTGTTAAATTTAGAACAGTTACAATTCGTTGCAATATACTTATAAAAATGCTGCTAACAAACTTCTATTAACAGTTCTTAATCAAATATATAAAATTACAAAAACCAGTGATAATAATAAATACTATAAAGAATAGTTATGAATTGGACAATATTATGAAAAATCTTAAATGTATAAAAAATATAACTGCATATGACTTCAAAGATCTTTCTAATAATATCGATTTATTAGATTTACATAATATAATAAATGCACTTAAAACTAGTTGGATGTGCCAATCCCAAAACTTTCTTCTATCTCATACATACATTATAATATTAAAAAAAATAGTTACTCATTTTAATGCTTTAATAATTTTGATTCAATACCTTACCAACTTTGATTTTCATCTTAAATTTCTGCTCCTATCAATTAATCGGAGTAAAAACGAATTTCCGTCTCTGCACGAGCCGATGGACAATAGAATAATAAGCAGATTTTTTTTTCAAATTCAGGGAGGACCTACTTGCCTTACCAAAAAATAATCATATACAAAATGTTTAGTTCAGTTCTAGAACTAACTTCATACACTTTTATGTGGTGCAATATTGAAAATGGCATAAAATTCGGTATTGCAGCGCCCCCTTCCGGCGAATTTTTTTCAAATTCAGGATGATCCAACTAGCCATAGCCATACACTTACACAAAAAATTTCGTTCAATTTGATGCATAACTTCATGTACTTTTGGTCGGTACAATATTGAAAATGGCACAAAAATCGCGATTGCAGCGCCCCCTTCCGCCGAATTTTTTTCAAATTCAGGGAGGACTAACTAGCCATAGTCATACACATATACAAAAAATTTGGTTCAATTCGATGCATAACTTCTCATACTTTTGGTCGGCACAATATTGAAAATGGCACAAAAATGGCGATTGCAGCGCCCCCTTCCGCCGAATTTTTTTCAAATTCAGGGAGGACTAACTAGCCATAGTCATACACATACACAAAAAATTTGGTTCAATTCGATGCATAACTTCTTATACTTTTGGTCGGCACAATATTGAAAATGGCACAAAAATGGCGATTGCAGCGCCCCCTTCCGGCGGATTTTTTTCAAATTCAGAGAGGACCAACTAGCCATAGTCATACACATACACAAAAAATTTGGTTCAATTCGATGCATAACTTCATATACTTTTGGTCGGTACAATATTGAAAATGGCACATAAATCGCGATTGCAGCGCCCTCTTCCGGCGGATTTTTTTCAAATTCAGGGAGGACCAACTAGCCATAGTCATACACATACACAAAAAATTTGGTTCAATTCGATGCATAACTTCATATACTTTTGGTCGGTACAATATTAAAAATGGCACAAAAATCGCGATTGCAGCGCCCTCTTTCGGCGGATTTTTTTCAAATTCAGGGAGGACCAACTAGCCATAGTCATACACATACACAAAAAATTTGGTTCAATTCGATGCATAACTTCATATACTTTTGGTCGGTACAATATTGAAAATTGCACAAAAATCGCGATTGCAGCGCCCCCTTCCGGCGGAATATTTCAAAACTGAAGGAGGACCTGCTTGCCACAGCCAAAAACATTCACAAAAAATTTGGTTCAATTCTATGCATAACTTCATATACTTTTTGAAGGCAGAATGGCGACATACAGACACACAGACACACACACACACACACACACGGACACACACACAGACACACGGACAGACAGACATTTTGTAAAAACATGTTTTTCGGAATCTCTGACCCCTAAAACGTGTAAATCCGTCGAAAACCGGAAGTCGAAAAAAATTTCGATTACAATACTTTCTTCTATTGAAGATAGAAGAAAGTAAAAAATATCAACATGATTTGGATCTATTAATGAACATTGAAACTGATTATTTTCTTACTTTAACTAATTTCATTATCTAAGGTATCCTGAGGTAATAACGCCACGTTAAGGTTCTACCAATTTTCACGGCTCAGTTTTAGTTTGTATTTTTCTAACAAATATCTTTTTATCATTAATATTATTAATATTATTTAAATATCAATTTATCAATAACTAAAATTTTCCATTGATTGAAATATTCGATAGGTTTGTTACAATATATTGCAATTTTATAAATAAATATATATATGTGGGATTAAAGAATGAAGTATTCAGTAATAAAAGATAATATGATATATAATTTGATACAGCAACTTATTTACTATCTGTATAAAAAAAAAAAATAATTTAACAGATATGTATTCATAAAATGTAATGGCGTGATTTCTTGACCAATGCTATTTGGCGTTATTACTCACCTATATGGGTAATAACGCCATGCAAACAAAACTATGAAATAAGATGGAATAATGGCATGTAGATTGTCCAATTCTAAAAATACAAACTCTACAAACTTAGAAATTGACAAATTGCATTCTAAGCTATTGAAAATGTTCAATTTTTGTGTAAGAAAAATAAAGATGTCGTGTGTGTGTGTGTGTGGGGGGGGGGGAGTTTGTGGCAAAAGAATATCAGACCGTGAGCTTCTTTTTGCTTAAAAAAGGACCCCTTAAATAGAATTATTAGAAAGATTGCACAGTTTTAACTGTGTTTATTTGAATCAGTATTTAGGATGTAGCTCGGCCACTGTAGGGAATCAACCGGAGTATTAATGCCAAGGATTGGCGTTATTACCCCGTTATAGTTATTGCGCTGTACATTTTAAATTGCAAATTATCTCGAGAAGTTATCCAAAATCTTCAACAACATTTTGAAAGTCCATGAAATGTATTACAAATTTATGTAATTAACAAAGTATTTCCGGATAAAAAAAAATAGTCTTCACATCACAAAACGTATCTCGCAAACTTTAGATCAAGCGTTAATTTTAGTTGCTTGTAAAAACAATAAGACCTAAAAATGAAACAAATTAACTTGAAGCTATTTTTTGCGATTTATATGACTCAAAACCCTTCTGCGCAGAGCACATGGGTGTCATTTACCAGATTATTTCATTGTTATGCAAAATATTACCCCGCCTGGCGTTATTACACCAGACCACCTTATAATAATTTTATAATGCAAGATAACATAATATATATACAAAAAGTTGGTATACCACAAGGTGGTTGTACATCTAATATATTATCTGACTTATATCATCATGAACGTAAATATTTTGATAATAAATTACATTTATATCGATATATTGATGATATAATTTTAATTGATACTGATAATACCAGTATATCTCAATTCCCAGTTGATTATCCATTTAATCTAGAAATTACAAAACACCTGCTTTATAATAATGCCATTAACTTTTTAGATCTTAAAATTATATTAAAGGAAAACAAATTAATAACTGATATTAATGATAAACGGAATGAGTTTAATTTTAAAGTTAAAACATTTACTAATTTTAAATCCTATCTTCATAATTCTGTATATCGTAATATAATCATTAACCATTTATATAGAATAAAATGTTTATGTTCTTCTCATTTAATTAATGCAAATATTAAAAAGCTTGTTTATGATGCTATAAATAATGGTTTTCCTAAAAAATTCACTTATTCTTTAATTTACAATTAGTTGTTACATGATTTAAAAATTAATTAACTTTTTGCGTAAAAATGAACCAAAAAATTAATAAAACATAAAAAAAATAATAATAAATTAAAAATGTAAAAAATATATAATAAAATGCATATAATAGGATGGTTAGGTGGGTAGATGTTAGAGTGCGGAGGAAGGCGCTGTTGTCTGGATAAAACGCAAAGGTTATTTTATATTTTTAAAAAAATTGAGAGAGGGAAATGCATTAATTAAATTGGAACAAAGTTTCTATGGAGTTTAAATAACACCAATGTATGGATTATTGTTTAGTTATATCAATTACATTAAAATAATTTTATTCATTTACATTATTAAATTGCACTTCACTTTTAATAAATGAAAGACCTATAATACTACTAAATGTATGGGGTACATATATTAATTATCTATTTTTTAATCGTTTACATCCTAAATTAAGATATTGGTTTTAGCCTAGCATAATCAAATTAAATGTTATTGATTTAAATATTAATAGGGTAAACTATGGTGTATGGTTTATTTTTTCTGTTATCACTTTACTCTGCTTTTAATTTATTTATTAATTCATTATTATCATGTGTACGATAATTATTTATTTATTTTTTTTTCCTTTTTCATTTTTCGTTTTTCTATCGAATTTAGTAATTTTGTTGAGCCTTGTTTTTAATGTTATTTCTTGATTGAATTTTGGTTTTATGTGGGTTGGTAGCCCCAAAATCATATTATTTTGCTTTTTCATAGCTAATACGAAGATGAAACCACACACTTCATTTGTAGTTCCAAAGTATTTGGGGCTTGATAATTCTGCTTTGGTTCTACAAATTCCATTTGTATTCATTTTATTTATTTATTTATTTATTTCTCATGTTCAATATGGTTTTTTTCTATTAAATTCAAATGGTTCATATTATAATATAATTAATGGTTACATATACATATACATATGCATGTATATATATATACATATATTAACCGAAAAAATGTAAAGTGCGTAAAATCTTTGAAAAGGAGAATTGTATTATTTAAAGCGGAATATATTTCGGTTCTTTTTCGGTTTTCAAGACTTTATTGAATCAATGTTTGACAAAGATGATTATGTATTTATTGATAACACACTTAAAATTTTCAAGATCCGGCTATTACAGATTTATTTAAATTCTCATGGTAAATTTTCTTTTTAAGAGGAGGGGCAGAGAGCACCAAAACCCGTGATTGCCACGTGTGTGAAAAAGGCTAGTTTTGGTCCTGAAACACATTATTTACTGCTACTAATATATTGAGGGTGACATACGTGATTAAATCTGTGGGAAACATTTGAATAATCGAGGCAAAACTACGTTTTTCACCGCTTTTAAGAAAATTGAAAAAATGTCCTATTTCTGAAATAGTGGAAATAGTGTACTGCTCTTGCTATTGAGTGTATAAAAAATTGTAAGCATGAAAGTTATAGAGAATTTTGTCCTGTAAAATATTGTAACTGACAAATAATATGCTACGGCCAAAGGTCTCAAAATATTTGAAATATATACATATTTTTAAATTTATTGTTTTTCGACCACAGAAAATTTAGCCTTCAGAAATTTTGTTCGAAAAATTGTTTTTTCCATGTTCCATGTTGACATCATTATAAATAATTCAGAAAAAAAAATCATGTAAAATATAGCAGTGACAGTGAATTACATTATAAGAATAATGTGTAAGTTTTTTTTTTTTTTTTTTTTTTTTTTTTTTTTTTATTGAGCTTGAGAAACAAATTTACGTCAATTTTAAGGCGGTTTTGGAAAAAAAAATCCCTGTTCAATAATAAAAAAAATTTCGCACACTGGCATGCTTTGGAATATATTTTTTTTCTATAAAGGAATTAAATCTGAAGTTATAAGCTACTGTTGTCTCACAACATTTTTAAAGCTGAAGCGTCCGGAAATTCTGTGCAAAATGTCATTCTAGATAAAATTCTGTTTTTAATTAATTCCGAGAAAAAAGAAAAAAACGAAGAATGGGAAAGCTATTCGATATCATAGTTTCTGAATAGCATCTGTTAGTCTCATGCGTTTCAGACCAAAAACAAATTCACAAATATATCAGATATTAGATCTTTTGGATTTCAGAACAATCTTAACACAGAATAATTTTAGCTTAATGTTCCAATTTTATTATTTTTAAATATTTATTTTTAATGTAATTCCAAGATTCGGAATGAGAACAAACTTGCAATTTGACAAGTAGATAATTAAAAAAAATTCCATTACATCTCAAACTCTAAGTAATAGTATTTTATAATTAGCGATTTTTCTCGTTATAAAGACATTACTACAATTCACAATAAATATCAATCAATTTTCATTTTATCATAAATTATGTTACAGATTATAGTTATTACTTGTTTTTTAAAGTTTTCTTTTTCAATTTAAAATTTCATATGATAAAATAAAATCGCATGTTTAAACAGTTTAATGATTTCTAAATATTACTTTTTAATTCTTATTAGTTTTTTTACCTTTTAAAAATATCTTGCAGGTCTTAAATGAAAATCTTTTTCTTTAAATTAGCGTAGCCCAAAATCTGTGGGGTTTCTCTCTCTCTCTCTCTCTCTCTCTCTCTCTTTTAATCATTAAAAGTATTTCTCTAAAATATTCAATTTAATCATTTAAGTATACTGGAATTCATTTTAGTGCAAAATTAATAAGTCAAGATTCCATTTATTAGCACACTACTTTTAAATTAGATATCACAATTTTCCAGATTCATGTACAGTTTTTGACTCCTCTCACTCAAAGAAATGTTTTGGGGTAAAAGCGTCTGATAATAAAATGAAATACACATTGGAAATTAAAGTCTAGTTAATGTAACTCAAAGCCTTAAGTGTACTTTTCTTATTTTCTCTGAAATTAATATAAATTCTATAAATATTATGACATGTGAAATTACTTGGACGCAAGCTTAAAATCATTTAAACGTTTATATATAAAAATTTGATTCAATCCATAATGATTTATAGATTACAATGACATTTAGTATTCAGAAATTCATTCTAGGTTACTATAGAAATGTCAAAAGTGTTTTTATTTTCCTAACAGATCGCCAATGATGGTGCGAGAAATACATTCCGCATTTAAAGTATGAGATAGAGTAAATAAAATGAAAGTAAAATAACAATACATAAAACTGAGCATAAATTTGGTAATAATTTCTGAATTTACAAATTCATAGTGTTTGTTTTTTACTGAAATCTCAATGTAAAATATGCTACTTCCAAATTATGTATTTCACACAAATAATTTATTTTAACCAGTTTATTTTATTTGAAAAATTAAAAGTTGTCAAATTATAGGTACAATAACTCGAGTAAAAGAAAAGATGAGATTGATGCGTGGGAATATGAGAAATCTTAAAGGAATCTATGCTGTAGTTTAAATTTTATTAGTTATTGCCAGTGTAGTTATTTTCAAGAAGCAAGAATCAATAATTAATCTTAATAATAAATCCTAATTTCACCCAATTTTAATAATAATGTCTAAAAATTATCTTAATAATAAATGCTAATTTCACTCAATTTTAATAATAATGTATAAAAATTATCTTAATATAATAATTTAAATAAGATAAATTTAGTTTTGAACAGAAAGTGTTTCAATTTCCACTCAGGTTTAAAGGACAGCATTTTAAGAGCCTTCCATAAAAAGCAAATACTGCAAAATAACAGATAAATGCAACACGTGCATTTTTGCGGAAGTTAAAATGATTATTTCTAGTTGCTAAAGCAAAGAGAACATGTGGCAATTACCATCAATACCCTTTAGCTGAAAAGGGACCATCTCTGGCAAAGAATTTGCGTAAAAGTAAAGAGTCCTCAACCTCTTTATAATTTCCGGCAACCATCTAGTTAATGAGATAGTTGACGCACCGTGTCACACCCTTGATTGATAGAGTTGTAGATTTGGCACATTCCCTTAAAAAAGAGAGGGATGCACACAGTACTAAGGGCTGGCAATGAGGGTGTATTAGTAGATCGTGAGTAGATCGCAATTGGGGCTACTCAATAGATTCATTTACCCAATGACTACTAGCGAAGGATAACACAGAACAGGGCTGAATTTGTACTAAATTCTACTTCTGCAATTCGAATATAATTTTTCTTGATTTCAAAGTAGTTTTCTAATTTTTAAAAAGGGCATATCTTTACTTGTATATAAAATAAAGGCTTGGTTTCACAGTAACTACGTATTCCTATTCCTCCCTTATCATTATTACCTGTTTTTATTAACCCTATTAAAGTTTGAATCGGAATAAATAACGATTATAACATTTATTCCGATTCACCCCTATCTGCTGGGTGAATCGGAATACCATTGGAAAAAAAAATATATAATATACATATAAATAGTAAAAATGTTTCTTTTTTGCTTAAAAAGTAAAGAACAAACCAAGACCGAAATTTCTAGTAGAAAAATAAAAAAATAAAAAAATAAAAAAATCAGTTGTTGCTTTTTTTTTAACGTTAAAGTTGAAAAGTGTTCCGATTCACCCCATTTTACGGTACAAAACCTCTGAATTGACCCTTAAGCGTGTTCATGTTAACAGGTTGTCATTGTTTCACTGTAATGCCAGATTTAATCATGTCTTTTGCAGAATTTTTAATCTGTTAGCACCTTTTTTTTTTTTCCAAAACAGAAGTTTTCGCCTAATTGAAAATAAAGAAAAATGCTCGAATTAAATAACACAAAAATTACAATAAAAATTTACTGGTGATAATGATAAATTATGATTGGAATAAATATGCCCGTACATAGTACGGGCAAATCATGATTGGCAAAAGCACGTTGCCTATATAATGTAAGGCAAATCAAGGAAGCGATTAAAATAGATGTAGTCGGCTCTCGTTAATTCGAACTCGTCGGGATCACAAGAAACGTTCGAATTATCCGACGATCGAATTATGGAAAACATGAAATGAAAACATGTTTAATATGGTATACCACAAAGGAATTAATGTTAGAGTGTTTTTAAATTTATTTCGTCTGTTATAATTAGAATATAACTTAATATTAAATTAGAATGTATAAATACATAAACTAATTAAAACATTAGAAACAAGCACAATGGAAGAAAAATTTGAAGCGTCACTGGTGGACAAACGGGGCACTAAGAAAGTGGATATCAAGTGCATTGGATTATACGTAAACTCGTTCGGAAAAATTTTCACAAAATTCAAAGAAAGTTATTAAAATGATTTGAAATCCGTGAGAAAGGAAAGAAAAATGAAAAATCGGAATTCTCATTAGTTCGAATTTAAAGAAGTCAAGAGAAAATGAGTTCGAATTAATGAAAATTTTTAAAGTTATTATGCCGTTGGAAATTTTGGGACTTCATGTTTAGGTCTAATTAAGCGAAGCTTCGAATTTTCCGATTTCCAATTAACGAGAGTCAACCGTATTTCAGGTTATATAAAACACCAAAAATTATTGCTAAATGTGCAATTTTGTTTAATGTGATTGTTTCGCCTTATTTCTGTCTAAATATCTGTGATGTGAATTAGGTATATTCTTCCTAAAATTATATTGTCGATTAGTTTCCTGAAATCATGCATGAATGTTAAAAATGTGATTTAAATAATATTATTATTAATGATAATAAATACTTTCCATTTTTAACAAAAAAAAAAAAAAAAAAAAAAAAAAAAAACTAAATTTTAAATGTAAATTACTGAAATATTCAGAAAATCAGAGAAAAAAAAAAAAATTCCAGGTATATTTGTGATATTATTAATAGTTAAATTCATAATTTTAGATATCTTTCAAGAAAAAGACTTATTTATACAAGCATGTTAAATTTATGATCTCTAGCTTTAATATAATTTATGAAAAATGGACCCGTATTTAGCGGTTAATTTTAAAATTAGTGCATTTTTTTAAGAGAAAAAAAGTTGGAGTTAATGGTGCCAGTCACTCATCGTCGGATTCTCCTCGGTAATGTTAAGTTTAAGGGCGTTTGGTGCATTCTTATATTCAAAATAACTCCTTAAGGGTGTTCTTAACTGCTCCGCTCAACAAGCGCAAAACGTTTTGACACATTTACAAATTCATTTTTTAACAGAAAGATATGAAATTAGAAGGTCTGGTTAAGTAAGCATTTTCGAATCGAACTTATTTTTCCCTTTATGTTAGTTAAATTACCTATCCAGTTCTAAGCTATTTTGATCAGGTGATCACCCGTTTTTCTCCTGCTTTTCCACCGGTTTTTCTGCTTTCGTCGGGAAATGTGCTCAAAAACGTCAACTTTGAAGGGTTGTTATGAAAGATTTATTGTGTTTTTGAAAAAAACAGAAAATTGAGTGCAATTAGGCAGTTTATTTTTATGCATTTCCGAACAAAAATAAATTAAAGCATATGTCATAAAGTTGCCCTTTTTGATTTAAGAACAACCCTTAAGGAGTTAATATTTTTAACATTTAATTTTAATTATTTTTTTAACTAATTATTCGCAGTGAATTTACAATGAAAATTATTGAAAATTTAATATGTGATTATCACAATGCTAAGCTAAGCGTAGACACCAACAGAGTGAAAACTGTTCAAGCCGGGGATCGAACCCGGAGCCCTTGAAATAGCGCTCCAAGTGCTCTACTATTTAAGCGACCATTAAGGTAGCCTTGTGCTGCAGTTGCAGCGTTGCGAACAATGTGAGTGAGAAATGTCAATCTTGAAATCGTCCACGTAGCTTAAATGGTAGAGCACTTGGAACACTGTTCCAAGGGTTCCGGGTTCGATTCCGGGGCTTGGACAGTTTTCACTCTGTTGGTGTCTACGCTTAGCTAGCAGTGTGATAAATCAATCATTAAATATTTATTATTTTTTAATTCACTTTTTCAGTGTTCTCTTCTTAAATGCTGTCATTATTTTTTTTTTAGTTGCCAAAGTATTTCTAGAATTTATGCCCAATTTAATATTTTATGTTTTAAAAAATTAACGAATTGGAAGTGAAATTTTAACACTTCATGTAAAATTATCCATAGATTTTAGAAACATATTGGCAACTAAAAAAAAAAAAAATAGGTATCCTTTAAGAAAAGAACACCGAAAAAAGAATTTTAAAATATATTAATTCCTTAAAGAGAGGCCCCACCAGTGGCCGAGAGTTTCAGACCTCTCAACTGGTAGACGGCAGGTGCTGGGTTCGAACCCAATTGCGGCTGTCGGCCTAACCGTTCGGAGTTTTCGTGGTTTTCTTCGAACCTTGCGTAAATACGGGTTAGGTTCCCTTAGAAAGACCCCCACGAAGGGCACTCCCCCCTGGTCCTATATCCCATTAGTGTAGATAATCGGACGACAAAAGATAAACCAAACCTTAAAGAGATATTTTGAATATAACAATGTATCAAACGCCCATAGACTTAACATTACGGAAGGGAATTTGGCCTCCAAATGAAAGCCATCTGCTTATATTGAAGCATTCTAAAATAACATCTCATTGTATTATGAATTAAAAACTGTACACTCGAACCTCGTTAACACGAACGTCAAGGGGAATCAAAATTTCGTTCGTGTTAACAGTAATTCGTGTTATCAGTATCAAATCATTGTATTCATTTTTATAGGGGACTGTGAAAACGATTCATGTTAAAAGTAATACACATTAAGCGTGTTCATGTTAACGAGGTTTGACTGTATTACTAAAAGTTTTCTTCTTTTTGCGGAAACACGTAGTTGTGTTTGGGCTAAATGCGGCGAATTTTAAGGATACATTTTTGTCGTCACCCCCCCCCCCCCCCCCCGCATATTTCAGATGTGTATATTGCTGGGACGATTACTGTTTCTAAACCAATAGGAGACCGTCATTATCACGGTCAAGTACACGCCCACACAGTTTGATTGACAGGAACTCGTGGACAATTGATCGTGTGTGTTTATTATTTATTTGTACTCGGATTGTTTGAATTTGTACTCGGTAATTAAAAATTAAAGGTACGAAAGATTTTTTTTTTTTTTCAAAATGACTGAATTTTATTTACTTCAATTAGAAATTATACTTCCTCTGATCCTGAAATAAATAAATAAAAATTAAAGTAAGAATTTTGCTTATACGGATATTTTCGCAGAATACTTTTTTCCCCATTTGTTTAATATATATATAAATCATTTTGGAACGATATTTAGAATATTAAAAGGGTTTGAAATATTTTTTTTAAATGTCTTATTTATTAATAAAAGACAGCCTCCAATAATTAAAAAAAAAATTCACCAACGAACTCTCAGCCCGCGATGGACTCGAACCCATATCCTCCGGTTTCAAGCTCGACGCTCTAACCATTCAGCCAGTCAGCTCACTTTTATCCGCAACAAATTATCATTATAATTAGTACCGTCAATTGTCCACGAGTTCCTGTCAATCAAACTGTGTGGGCGTGTACTTGACCATGATAATGACGCTCTCCTATTGGTTTAGAAACAGTAATCGTCCCAGCAATATACACATCTGAAATATGCCACCCCCCCCCCCCCCCCCAGCCATCATACTTCATCTCGATTCTTTCTTTTTACTCTATGAGTTAAATCTTATAGTCTAAGGGCCGACCGCACAAAACCCTAAGTCATCGAGCATAGGAAAAAAAACTTTTATGTTATGGAAGAGTATAGTCATAGAGGAATCTAATGATCAATGTCTGCCGGAAGTGAAGTGGTGCATAAGCCAAAAATTGATAACACTAGTGGTTCACTCGTCGGCTTAGCATTGTGTTTGCCGTACAATCAAAAGTATGAAAACAAGGAAAACTGGATGCAGGAAAACACAATGTTAAGCCGACGAGTCAACCACTAGTGGTATTCATTTTTTGGCTTATGCACCCCTTCACTTCCGGCAGACATGGGTCATTAGATTCCTCTATGACTACTCTTTCCTAATATAAAGAATTTTTTCTTGTGCTAGATGACTTATGGTTTTTTGCGGTCGGCTCTTGGACTATTATTACAAATTAACATCAGATTTATGTTCCATTCCAATAACTACCTTTAATATAAGTAAAAATTTGTTTCGAATAATTCATTGAGTCAATTCTATTTAAAATGCGCTGATTTTAAAAGAGAGGAATGTCCCCTTTGTATATTATGAAGAATAGACGTGATTTTCATGATGTATACTTTTAATCATCTTTCCAGAGCAAAACTGGAAAATGAAAATTTTGAAACTTTTCATGTTTTCTGTGTCTTTAAAACAAGATTAGTAATCATCATGATATTTTCTTAAAAATAAAAAAGTATTTGATAATTTGATGTATATTCGATAATTTATATACACTCTCAGAAATTTTTTTTTTCAATGTATAGACATTTTCTTGGAAGCACTGCTGCCAAGAAAATTTTATGAGCAGCTTTATAAATTAATTTTTTTCAACTTTCTCCACTTTATTCAACTTTAAAAAAATTATGAGTATTTTTTCAATGAATGAGAAAAGTAGTAGTATTTTTTTTTTTGAAATAGAAAGCATTTCTCTTTTTTAATTAAATTATAAATCTTAATTGATGTAATCTTTTGACCTCCTTTTTAAACGAATTCAGATAGCATTAGTAGAGCGCATGCGCGCTAGGAATGAACGGAATTTCTCCGTCTTTTTTAGCCATTATGGAAGAATTCTCGAATAAAACTTCTTTTCCAGGAGTACGGAAATTATCCGT
This sequence comes from Maratus speculifer, assembly GCA_964019185.1. Taxonomy (NCBI): domain Eukaryota; kingdom Metazoa; phylum Arthropoda; class Arachnida; order Araneae; family Salticidae; genus Maratus; species Maratus speculifer. Next base: position 441,028,412 of record OZ025290.1, on the reverse strand, counting down.
TTAAAAAATGAGGAATAATTTAGTTTATATGCACGAGTTTTTCTGCCTGTGTATATATCCGATATTTTCAAAACAATCAACTTATATCTGATTATATAACATGCTTTCAGAAACTTGAAAACTATGCAGTGTATTGTTTTCACGATGAAAATTTAATAAAACAACATTCTAAATGTCTTTTTTTTCTTCCCATTTACAACCAAACTGAAAATCAAATAATTGGAAGCAGAAACAATTTTCTTTTTTATCATTATAGAAAGAGAAAATATAGGATTCAATATCAAGCGCAATGAAAATTTTGTGTTTCCTAACCATAAAATATATACAGACGTTCTTTTTAAATTTAAAGTTTGAACATAAATATATGTTAAGTACTTTTTATTTTTTTTAAATCTTCTAACCTGTTATATAGCTACTGATCTAACAAAAATTAGAAAAAAATATTTCTAATAAAGCTGTCAATAAATGTTCAATTAAATTAATCAGTTTAACATTCAATGATTGTTCTAAATTCACATTGTCTCACATAATTATTGGTTCTATACTCAGTTTTAATGCAGTTTTAAACATAAAGTTTAGATTTTTTTATTCTTAATTAAGTGGGGGTGGAGGGTGAAGTCTAACGCATTCACTGACATAGGCAAAAGTTCTTTATCTATAAAAAAACAACATAATCAATAAAATATGAAACTGGATTTACACTTGTTTTGAGTGAAAATATAAAATATATCAATAAAAATAAAATAAAGCAATTCAAAATAAATAAAAGTTAATTACTGATAATAAATAATAATAATAAGTAATAAATACATAACAAATAATAATAAATAAATAAATAATAATAAACAATAATAAATAATAATAAATTCCAAAATATCTTTCTTAGCAGATATTTTAGAAAATAACTATCAAATGTATGAACATGTCAAACATATTGACATTTTAAAAATAAATATCAAATCATAGTATATTATTTGATGCATATCACGATGTACATCCATTGATATATATCACAGAACCCTGGCCCTTTATACTATTTAAAATAAACTGAAGAGACAAGACATTTGGTCTAGATGCTAGATTAAATTGCTAAAGCTTAATATTGAGAAAGAACGATGAGAAATAATATAAACGTAAGGCTTCCGATGAACAATCCTCAAAGCATTTTTTCTTGGAAGGAGTAACATGAAAAATAATGTAATCCTTATTTCTACTTCCGTACTGCTGTCTAGATATATTTCACTTATTACATTAACTAACAAATACCATGCTCGAATTTTCGAGAGTTTGAATAATGAAATTTATTAAATTCTTCAGAAAAGTTTAAATTTTCAATGCAAGTAATTTCGTGTAGTATTTTTTTGACTCATACAATCGAAGTATTCTAGGATTAGACATAAGAAAGATTACGATTAAAATTTTCCCGTAAAAAAAAAAAAAAAATAATAATAATAATTAAACAAATAGATTAATAAATAGTAAACGATAATAATAACAATAAGTATAAAAGTTAAAAAAAAAAAAAAAAAAAAAAAAAACTCACTTTTCTATAAACATTCAGTTTATCTTGAAATTCAAGTTTAATTTTATCACTGGAATACGATTAAAATATTCCGGTACAAAAACAAAAAGCAATAAGTATGAAAGTTATTTACTATGTATATTCAGGTCTTAATTTGCGCCGGAGCCCACTGGAATTCAGCTGCGGTACTTTTCTTTTCTTAGTAAATATTTAAATATTGGTCGGAATTCACCAGAGCTCATAAATATAGGGCTCTGGGGCCTAGTGCACTAGTATTTCCGAAAAATCAAAACTTAAATTACTCTTTCATTTCCTTCCCATCTCCAAGTTTTTTCATTCTTTTTTATCAAAATATTTATATGCCATGTAATGTGTCGCATACGTAGGAGATGAATATGACCATCTTTTATATAATATTTTGGGCTTGGACTGGCTCAAACGCAATCTGTTTTACATTCTAAATTTTATTTATAGGGGAAAAAAATCTTTTCCTTCTTAAAAATTACATATTCCATTTCAAATCATTTTTATGTTATTTTGATCCGAATTATGGGCTAACAGGAATCCTGTTTTACTGTTCTAGTGATATTAGCAAATTTTTGCCGGGCATTGAGGGAGGCGACATGTTGATACGGCACAACTCAAAAAGATGGAACAATGAATTTGCTTTCAATTCGATTTTCTTTTGTGGCAGTACGATAATTTTTTAATTGGCTTTATTATTATTATGATTGAATATTATGAAATTTATATTTTCTGTTTTTAGTTAATGAGCGTCTGCTTGAAGTTTTGTAGTTTATTAGTCTTGTACTGTGTACAAGTATAAAAATCTCGTTGCTAATTTTTCCATTCTCTGTTTCTTTTCGCTTGGTAGAAAACGCGAGCTATTGAATTTATTAAAACAAATTAAAAAAATTTCGCTCTGTTTCTTTTTTAAGGTATGGCAACACGAAAGAAATAAAAACGTTATTGAAAATTTCTTTTTAGGCTTTCTAAATTGATTTCTCAACATACAATCATAATTTAATTAATATAAAAACATTGATTGACTTAAACGTAATTAAAAATTACGCATTACGAACTTCATTTTTTAATTATATCTTCTACTTTTCAGTTTTTAAAATATTCTATTGTTTCAGTTTCACATTCTTCTGGCAAATTTTATGGCGAGAATGGTTTAACGATAGTTAATTCCATTCTTTTTGTAATACGAATGTAGCTGTAACTCCCCAAAAATGTTTGATGATTTTATCACCTGTAGCCGGCTGATCAAAAATACCTTAAAATTAATTTATTAACTCATAATTAATTCCTAAAAATATTAGAATATTGTATTGTTATCGAAAATACACCTTTGTTCATAATTTTAACAACTCCAGCCTTTTAAGAAGTCAGTGAAAATTCAGTCACAAAACTCCCTTTCTATATACAAAACATCTTTAAGCATAAAACTTTGAACTTTTATTTAAGTACATTTTATTTGTATGCATTCTACATGATACGTACGTGTGATTTGACAACCCTACTTGAAGGGGTTAAATGCATTTTAATAAAACATGCAAATAATTTTACAGGTTTTTTTTTTTTACGAATAAATATTGTCAAAAATAATATTAATTAAAAACTGTTAAATTGATAAATTCTTATTAAATCAATAATAAAAAAAATTAATTAATTGATAAATTCTGAAATTTTTTTTATAAATTCTTAAATTCTGAAAATAAATTTATAAATTCTTAAATTAATAAATTCTGAAAATAAATTCTTAAATTAATATATTCGGAAAATAAATTAATAAATGTTTTAATTAATAAATTCTTAAAATAAATTAATAAATTCTTAAATTAATAAATCGTAAAAATAAGTTCTTAAATTAATAAATGCCCCTCCTAAAAAATGAAAAAAATAATAAATTAATAAATTATAAAATTAATAATTTCTAAAAATAAATCTGCTTCTGCATAATATTATTATGTTTACTATGGAATTCGCAAAATGCATTTTTAATAATTTTAAATTTAAACAATTTTAAGAAAATAATGAATTTTCGGTTAATTTTGTACCCTTAAAAAAAAAAAGTAAGTTTATGACACATTTTAAGGATATTTTAAATAATTTTTAGCAATTTGATACAACAAAATCAACATTTTTTTTAGTAGTATGCCGATTCTGTAAATAATAATAAAATTTATAATGATAATAATAATGCTACAAATTCATTTTTAATTTTCCCTTTTATTAATAACTCATAATTAATAATTAACAAATTTATCCTATATTCCGATTTAATACCATAACAGCCGCTACCTTAAATTATCCACAGAGCCTATTAAATTCGCTATTGAAAAAAGAAAAAAAAAATCCATCAGCTGAGAAGCCAGGAAAGATAGAGTAGAGAAAAATGCTAAAGATGAGGGAAAGAAATTAAGAAATTTTAAGAAAATAACGAATTTTTGATTAATTTTGTGCTTTTAAAATGTATGCACACATATATTTATTTATTTGTTATTTATTTATTTATTATCACACTTTTATGACATTTTAAGTAATAGCAATTTGAAAGAAAGAAAACAAAATCTTTATAAACATATAGATGCTTTAAATGATAATAATAATAATATAAATCGTATAAATTCATTTCTATTTTCCATTTTTATTAATAACTCATAATTAACAAATTTATCCTACATTCTGCTTAAATACCATAACAGCCGCTACTTTAAATTATCCACAATCTAATCTACTTTAAATTCGCTACTGAAAAAAAAAATAATTTCCATCAGCTGAGAAGCTAGAAAGATAAAGCGGAGAAAAATGCTAAAAAAGAATAAAAAGAAAGTAACGAAAAAAAAAAAAAGAATAAATGTGGCATGGTGTGATGCCTAAATTACACCCTCGCACCACATCGCGTGTTATGCCGACCAATGGGAAGCGCGAGCCGGCATCTGTCAAACGTGACGTCGAAATCGGAGAATGAGGAGGAAATTAAAATGAAATACCAAACGATAATGCTCGCCATTGTTGATCACATGATGTTTATTGTATTAGGTCATTCACAAAACTTTGTTATGTTCATTGTCTTGCGAGGAACAGCAAAAAAAAAAAAAAAAAAAAAAAAAAAAAAAGGTGAAGCGTATAGTATTACTTGTTTTCATTGAGCCGAGTTGAGATGATTTAAGTTTGAAGATTTGAGTTTGATAAAACTAGTGCGGCGAAAAAAATCACGTGTTGTGCATTGTTTCCGTGTTTTACGACATTGTTCGAGACATCTTGATATTTATTTTGATTTCTTAATTTAAATTTCATACAAAAATGATTCTTCTTCTTCTTCTTCTTCTCCTTCTTTTTTTTTTTTTTTTTTTTTTTTACTTTATGAACAAGAAATTATTATCGGAGGAAAAAAAAATGCTCCAAAAATGAGAGAAAATAAAAGTTACTAAAAATTAATTATTTAACTCTTTATCTACCGACAGTACTTATAAGTACCATTAAAATTACTTATTATAAAATTCTTTTAATACGTCGATTAGTTGTAATACTATGTTTAGAATGAGTTACAGATACATTACTTTATTTTGTTCCTAAAGCATTATTGATTATGTAAAACAAAAATATTTCTAAAAAGATGATTTCTTTTGCCTTTGTACCTTTTCAGCTTTCTTGGCGCTGGGGGAAGGGGGGTGGAGATTTTTCAATTCGAAACTATTTCTATGTGTATAATGTAAGAACATCTTATTTGCGCATTTTACAATTCTACAAAATACCAAGAAAGCAATTTAAAATAAAAAAATTGAGTGGGGTTACAAATATTGCACAAAATCCTTGTAAATTCAAATTTAATTAATCCTTCTAAAATCCTTCAAATATTTATTAAGGGTGTATTCGAAAAAACGCTTTTCCACCTTCAATAGCTCGAAATTTTCCGATACAATTTCAGACACATTTTTAAAAGTAGAAATATGAAACTTGCTGAGGGGATTCTTGAAGGGACGTATGAGGTGTCGTGTGATGTCTTTTTGCGCTCAATTCATTAGAATTTGAGTTATAAACAATTACCTTATCAGTATGACCTTTTTTTCGTTCCCAGATCTCCCGCCAAGGAAAAATCGGTTCGAAATGCCATTTTTGATTGCTTTTTTTTTGCAATATTTTCTGCATTTATCAAAGAATCGACAATTACGGCACCTTGTGTACTTTCCAAATTAGAGATTTTGAAAGTTTGGTATATTTGAGTGCAAAAATGAATTCAAAAATAAATCGGAAAATAAGCAGTTTGAATCGAAATACACCCTTAAACGATTATGTGAATCTTTTAATTTAGTTAAAAACAATTTACGTAAAATGCTTTAGAATGTAAAATTTTCATGAATTCATAATTCAATAGTCCAATAAAGGGTTAGTGATGAAACTAATTCATATTTTCAAATTCCAAGAGTTTATTTCATATTTTCCGATTCATGCAGTGGTGCCAACTGGGTTAGGCGGGGCGCTAGCCCACACAATACTTTAGCCTTTTTTGTTCACCCAATTTCAATTAATTTAAGTTGCTATTTATTTATTTAATCACCGAAATTGAATTTTATTTTATTGATGTTCTCAATGTAATTATATCTCAAAATGCTAAGAACAGCAACTAAATTTTTATATATAGAAGCATTGAAAGTCCCTTCAGCGGAAGTATAATAAAATTTTTCTGAAAAATGAACTACACTGTAAAAAAAAATTCAAGAGGTTACTAAAAATTTCTTAGTAAATTTGTATTCCACATAATTTTTTAGTAACCATTACAAACTTTTTTTTTTTTGCAAGTGAAACAAGCATTTCTTTTGTAAACTGAACAAAAGAATTTTTTGTATAACTAACTTAAAAATATTTAGTATGAGCCACAAAGCAAATTTTAGTAATAGATCCAAAATTACTTTTAATAACCATTACGTGCAACCGAAGCGGAGGAGCTTCCTTCGAGCTGCATCCAGACTTGTGAAGCGGAAGATTTTCGGCAAAACCGCAATAGATGGCAGCACTAAACATTCTTAACTGCTCCGACAGGATTTTCATAATCCCTTTATTAACGAGACACTACAGACAATCGGGGTGTACTTGGCGGTGGCAAGTTTCGAACCCGGACCTTTTAGCCTGGAGTCCGTTACTATAACCACTATGCTATCAGGGCCACACCAACTGAGTTTTAGTAAGAGCTATTAAAAATATAAAACTATTAACTCTATTCGTTGCTAACTTTTTTCTAGTAATTCTTACAGATTTTCTAGTAACCGACTAAGATTACTAAAAATTTTTTAGTAATTACAAGGATCACTGAAGTTTTTTTAGTAGATCGACCTTTTTTTTTACAGTGTACTAGCATATCTTGTCATCTGTTTTAATGAATTAATAAAGCGATTAGATGACTAAACTGTATGTTTTTCTTGACATTTAGTTTCTTTGCATGTCCAATATTTCACAAAATTTTCTGTTATTTATTTTAAATATTTATGTGGAAAGAATGTACATACAAGGAAAAAATAATAAATATTTATACGAAAGAATTCATAAAAATATAATTTAATAAAATTATTTATTGAGGTACAATAATTATTTATTAAATTATAATAATTTCACAGTTTTCTCAGAAAAAAAAAACCCCATAATTTAATTTTAAATTACATTTGGTCATTCACACCTCCCCTGACCTTATCTCCACAGAGAGGCTGAAGGGGAAAAAAAAAAAAAAAAAAAAAAAAAAAAAAAAAAAAGAAAGATTATACGTCTTATTTTATCCAATTTTTTTTTTTAGCTAACTCAATATTTTTCAAAAGCTGGCGCTACTGCCAAGATCCGTTGTTAATTTCATCGGTCTGCATTCCATATTGTAGGAGAGTGAATGTGAAATACAAACAATCAAATTTTAATATAATGTATTCTTTAGTACGTTAACAAAATAAATAAATAATAATAATAATAATAAACTCTTTAAAAGTCATGCCTGCATATTTTCCTTTTTCACCGTCCTTTTTACTTACCCATCATACGTTGTATAAAGTAAGTCTCGCAATGGTTTTGAAGAAAAATATTTTTTTGACGGATTTACATGTTTCAGATACTCGAAATATCCAAAAACACATTTTTAGAAGAAAAAAATGCCGTCTGTCTGTATGTCTGTAAACGCTCTATATCCCGAACAAATTGCGATAAATTTGGTATGTATGTAGTATGTAATAATGGGAAGAAGCCTATTTAATATCAGTAACCTCGATTATCCGGAACTATTTTTTTCGAACTCTCGAAATATTCTTTCTGATGATAGGTATATAAAATTTTTCCAAGTTTTTTTTAAAGAGTGGATGTAAAAGACATAAAAATAACACAAATTTTGCATGTAGAACGAAGTCCATCGGATAATTTGTTGCCGAAACATTTGTAATCCACACTCTTCGATTTTTCATGACCCTGTATTTCACTCAAATTTCAATTCAAAGATATATCTTGATTGAAAATGAGACGCTTAATCCGACGCAGTAAACTCTTAGTTAATATGATTATTATTTTTGGAGTTATAAGGTGTTTCTTTTACGCAATTGGGTACTACTTGAGTCGTTTGATGTTTTATATAATTTGTCAAAATTGGTTCGTCAGGAATTTATTAATAGAGCATTACCATGTATATTAAAAGTATGCTTAAATATACGTTTAAATTTTTTTTTTTTTTTTTGGAATTGAGATGCATTTTATAAATAGTTTACACGTTTTATTTTCATATATTATATTATGCCTGCCCATGATGGGTAAATATTACGGTGCCCCTTCCCCCCTCCCTCCTATGACTAATTTCGTACATTCAGTCATTTATTAAAACGATATTTGTGCTTTAAATAATATAAGGTACCCTGGGGTAATAACGCCAAGCGGGGTAATAACGCCAAGTGCTAATATTTTGCATAATTATGAAATAATCTGGCAAATGACACCCATGTGCTCTGCGCAGAAGGGTTTTGAGTCATATAAATCGCAAAAAACAGCTTCAAGTTAATTTGTTTCGTTTTTAGGTTTTATTGTTTTTACAAGCAACTAAAATTAACACTTGATCTAAAATTTGCGAGATACGTTTTGTGATGTGAAGACTATTTTTTTTATCCGGAAATACTTTGTTAATTACATAAATTTGTAGTACATTTCACGGACTTTCAAAATGTTGTTGAAGATTTTGGATGTCTTCTCAAGATAATTTGTAATTAAAAATGTACAGCGCAATAACTATAACGGGGTAATAACGCCAATCCTTGGCATTAATATCCCGGTTGATTCCCTACAATGGCCGAGCTACATCCTAAATACTGATTCAAATAAACACAGTTAAAACTGTGCAATGTTTCTAATAATTCTATTTAAGCGGTCCTTTTTAAGCAAAAAGAAGCTCACGGTCTGGTATTCTTTTGCCTCATCCCCCCCCCCCCCACACACACACACCACAACTTTTTATTTTTCTTACACTTTCACTAAAAATTGAACATTTTCAATATCTTAGAATGCAATTTGTCAATTTCTAAGTTTGTAGAGTGTGTATTTTTAGAATTGGGCAATCTACATGCAATTATTCCATCTTATTTCATAGTTTTGTTTACATGGCGTTATTACCCATATAGGTGGGTAATAACGCCGAATAGCATTGGTCAAGAAATCACGCCATTACATTTTACGAATACGTATCTGTTAAATTATTTTTTTATATATAGATAGTCAATGAGTTGCTGTATCAAATCATGTATTTGTTTGAAAAATACAAACTAAAACTTAGCCGTGAAAATTGGTAGAACCTTAACGTGGCGTTATTACCCCAGGGTACCTTATTTGCTTCCAAGGCATGAGAATAAAAACTTGTAAATGACATTTAGAAATAGATATTCGTTTAAAGTTATTTTGCAATTAACCTTATTTCTCAAGTGTGTAATTTTGAAAATATCATTTTTGAACCGACGCGGTGAAATTCCAAACCTGAAAATTCTTTCAGTAGGAATTATTAATCCGACAATGTTTTACAATGAACAGCTGGCCGATATACAGTCGACTCTCGTTAATTCGAAATCGGATAATTCGAATCTTCGCTTAATTCGAACTAAACAGGAAGCCCCGAAATTCTTAATGGCAGAATAACGTTATAATTTTTCGTTAATTCGAACTCATTTTCTCTTTACTTCGCTTAATTCGAACTAACGAGAATTCCGATTTTTCTTTTTTCTTTTCTTTTCTTTCTCACGGATTTCAGATCATTTGAATAATTTTCTTTCTTTGATTTTTGTGAATATTGTTCCGAACGAGTATACGTAAAATACCATGTATTCGATACCCACTTTCTTAATGCCCCGTCTGCCTCATCAGTGACGCTTTAATTTTTTCTTCCATTGTGCTTGTTTCTAGTATTTTAATTAGTTTATGTATTTATGCTTTCTAATTTAATATTAAAACATATTCTAATGCTAACAGACGAAAAAAATTAAAAAAAAAAACCACTATAACAATAATTCCTTTGTGATAGTACCATGTTAAGAATGTTTGCATTTCATACTTTCCATAATTCGAACTTCGGATAATTCGAACATTTCTTGTGGTCCCGACGAGTTCGAATTAACGAGAGCCAACTGTATATATATATATATATATATATATTTCCTAGTGTAAATCAGCTATTGCATACGAAATATAATGTAAATGACATAAAATGTTGCATTTCTTTCATTCACAAAGTTCTTATATTATTATTATTAATCATTTGGAAAATGGTTGTTGTTCTATATGGTGTTGTATTATAGCATAAATGGTTGTAGTATAATAATAATTATTATTATAATTAATAATAATAATAATAATAATAATTCAAAAACAAATAATAATAATAATAATAATTCAAAAACAAATTGAGATACAGTTTTCAAACAAATTGCATTTAAAAATAATTTTTTTTCCATGTACAACGGTGCAAAAATTGATAATGCACGATGTTTAGAAATTAAAAAACCTGCAGTACCGAACATTGTAAAACTGAAATTTCATTTGAAATTTGAAAATGTTGACATTCGCTGAAGGACGTGTGCGTTGCGTTTGTTCTTTATAGTGTAGATATAATTGTATAAGAAATTGAAAGAATTCAGACAGGAAGAAACACTATCACCCCATTAATATTATTATCATTATAATAATAATAATTATTATAATGAACGGTTTGAAGTCTAAATTCTGCAGTTATTTTCAGTATTTAAAATTAGTCTTCGCAAAATCCAGATATATAGCTTCCTTTTATTTAAAACACTAAATTTAAGGGAATTCGTCTATATTAAAATGCATATTTTTCATTAAAATTTCGTTCATTTAAAACAGACACGCGACATTAAAAGAGCCTGTGGTAAAAGTGGGGTAGATATATATCTATACATCGAAATACCTTTTAATTCATATTGCTGTAAAAAAAATATATATATATATATTTTCGGATAATTTCGATCATAAAATTGCCATAAATCTACACCCAGAAAAAAGTTTTGTTGAATCAACAAAAATTTGTTTCGTCCAACAAGTCTTTTCGTTTAAATATGAATCAATAGAAATTTTGTTTAAATAAACAAAAAATATTGTTGAATATATATAAGGTACCCTGGGGTAATAACGCCACGTTAAGGTTCTACCAATTTTCACGGCTTAGTTTTAGATTGTATATTTCAAACAAATATAGGATCTGATACAGCAACTCATTGACTATCTATATAAAATAAAATAACTTAACAGATATGTATTCATAAAATGTAATGGTGTTTTTTCTTGACCAATGCTATTTGGCGTTAATACCCACCTATATGGGTAATAACGCCATGCAAATAAAACTATAAAATAAGATGGAATAATGGCATGTAGATTGCCCAATTTTAAAAATACTAACTCTACAGCTCTAGAAATTGACAAATTTCAATCTAAGCTATTGAAAATGTACAATTTTTTTTGTGACTCTGAAAGAAAAAGAAAGCTGTGGTGGTGGCGGGGGGAGGAGGCAAAAGAATATCAGATTCTAAGCTACGTTTTGCTTAAAAATGACCATTTAAATAGAATCATTAGAAACATTGCACGGATTATTTGAATCAGCATTTATATTCCCATGTATGCATTCTATGCGATAGAAAATATTGATTTTTTTTGTGAAAGTGAAAGAAAAAGGAGCGAGGGGGGAGCTTCAACAGAATATAACACCCTGTGTCTCTCTTTGCTTAAAAAGTCCCGCTTAAATATGATTATAAGAAACATTGCATGGTTTTAACCATTCATAATGTAATATTTTAATCATGTGAAGTTTTATAATAACTAGAGTTATATCTAATAAATATTTTTGTTAAACCTTAACTGCTGTTAGCGTCTCACATACCGCTGAGTTTTTCAAGTTTCAGAGTTTAATTTGCAATTTTTAGTTTAACTATAGATAACGGGAAATTTTTGTTTCATTTGGAGTCCTATTACTATCGCTAGAAACTTTTGAATAGCTAAATTTTATTTATAATAGTCCTGTATATAAGGTTCAATACAAAAATAATATTCTAAAGTTAATTTAAAATTTTATTCATCGTTAGATTAAGCGGTCTGACAGGCCGCTCACAGTAATTTATGCGACAATTTTTGTCACAGCAGTTAAGGGTTAATACTATTATAGTAATCTAGTAAATAGTTTTTAACCCATAACTCCACACTAATGCGGATTCTCCAAACCTACAGTTAAATTGTTGACGTTAAAAAGAGCATGCATTAAAACTTTTTTTATAAATTGAATAAAATTTTTTATTAAAAAATATTATCCCAAAGAGATCTCTTATTCAATTTTATACATAATTCATATGGTTATATATCATTATCTCTATATTAGCAACAAAATTAACCTTTAACTGCTGTTAGCAATCTGACTGAACACTGCACCCTCCCCCCCCCGAAAAAAAATAGCGTTTAACTTGTATTTTCCAGTTTAACTATAGTTAAAACTGAAATTCTCTTTCGTTTGGAGTTCTCGTAATATTGTTAGAAATATTTGAATAGATTAAATTTAATTAGAATTGATTCTGTACAAAAAGTTTAGCGCAGGAACAGTATTCTATGATTTTTAATCATGGATCGCATTTTAACCTTTAACTAATCTTACCGGTTTCGTAGACCACTATTTTTCTTTTAATTTTTTAGTTTAACTTGTAATTTTCAGTTTAACTGCAAACACTACTGAAATTTTCTTTCATTTGGAATTTTAGTGCTATCACCAGAGACTAAATAGGTGAATATTAAGTATAATACTCTTGTATAAAAAGTTTAGTACAAAAACACAATCCTATGAGTTATTCCCGCCTTTTATTCATCTTTCAATTTTGTGGTCTCATAAACCGCATCACATTCATACATTAGAATTTCTGTCACATCAGTTAAAGGTTAAATTTATAAAGTTTTTAAAAACCAAACGCTGAGAAAGCGGACAGTTAAAATTTCGAACTCAATTGAACAATCCAGTTGGAAATTTAATAGAAACCTGATTTTGAAGATGTTCGAATTTGAATCTCGAAAACATTTTGATATAGTTTTATTTACAAGAGTTAAAAATTATTTTTTACATTAGTAAAAAAAAATAATAATAATAAAATAAAAAATAAAATAGAGAGATTATATTTAAGTATTGGGCACCCCCCCCCCCCTTAATCTTACCATTTCAACAATGATGATAATGCTGTACCATATTAATATATAAACCCCCTTCGGATATAGTTCGGCCACTGTTGGGAATCAACCGGGGTAATAACGCCAATCCCTGGCGTTATTACCCCGGGATACTGATTGCGCAGTAAATCCTAAACTACAAATTATCTCGAGAAGATATCCAAAATCTTCTACAACAATTTGAAAGTACATGAAATACACTACAAATTTATGTAATAAACAAAGTATTTCTGGATAAAAAATATAGTCTTCAGATCAAAAACCTTATCTCGCAAATTTTAGATCAAGCGTTAATTTTTGTTGCTTGTAAAAACAATAAGACCTAAAAATGAAACAAATTAACTTGAAGCTGTTTTTTGCGATTTATATGACTCAAAACCCTTCTGCGCAGAGCACATGGGTGTCATTTACCTGATTATTTCATAATTATGCAAAATATAAGCACTTGGCGTTATTACCCCGCCTGGCGTTATTACCCCAGGGTACCTTATATTTTTTTTTTCGGTAATTTTTGTCTAAAATTTTCATCCGAAATCCATAATAACGTCATTAATCTGTCTCAATTTGAAAAGTTTTTATTATCCAAAAATTATGTTAATCATTCATAGCTATGTAAGTGAATAAAACAAAATTACGTGAGAGAGTGTGGCTACTACACACCCATTTAAATTTTGCAAAAAACAAGAAAATTTTGTTGGAATTACAAATTGAAAATACAAAACTTTACTAAAACTGAATAAATAAAATTGGCGAAATTTTGTTAAAATTTTATAAGAGTGTTAAAAATATTTTTTTGTTTGAGCAACAAAGTATCCGATTTTTTACTTTAACTAAAAAATTCGCTTAAAACAACCAAAATGTAATCAACAAAACATGTTTTGTAGTTTTAATCAATTCCTTTTTCTGGGTGTAACGTTTATTATTGTAATAAATCCAATATTTCTTTAATACTTTCTTTTTCAGAAATTGTAAAGGAAAAATATTATTAGCTAGCTTATTGAATTTCTTAGGGAAAAAAGTATCGAGTCACTTATAATCCAAGAGCCGACCGCACAAAACCCTAAGTCATCGAGCACAAGAAAAAATCCTTTGTTTTATGGAAGAGTAGTAATGGGGGAATCTAATGATCCGCGTCTGCCGGAAGTGAAGTGACGCATAAGCGAAAAATTGATATCACTAGTGGTTGACTCGTAGGTTTAGCATTATGTTTGCCGTCCAATCAAAAGGATGAAAACACGGAAAGCTGGGTGCAGGAAAATACAATGCTAAGCCTACGAGCCAACCATTAGTGGTATCAATTTTTCATTTTGTGCACCACTTCACTTCCGGCAGACATAGATCATTCGATTCCCCTATGACTACTCTTCCATAATATAATGGATTTTTTTCTTGCGCTCGATGGCTTAGGGTTTTGTGCGATCGGCTCTTTGACTATATTACTCAGAGCCCGATCAAGCTGAAGTTGGGCCCAGGGCCTGTTAAAAAATTGGGCCCCCCCCTACCTACCCATTCCCGGTAACACTTTCAGAAAAATAGAAGGTTTATTTGATGAATTGACAAAGTTGTTTGGGTAAAAAGTGCCTAGGTTAAAAGCTTCTAAAAATTTTATTGAGTCATTCAAAATGTTTAAATTTTATGTTTCATATTTTATAAAACAATATTATTTGAAAAGTATTTTATTAAGAAAAAAAATTAGCCACATAATTTGTGGGCCCCTGAAATTGGTGGGCCCAGGGCCAAGGCCCCGGAGGCCCGTGCATTAATCATGCCCTGATATTACTTTGAAATAATGTATCACATTCTCTTATTTGCGAATATTTTCGGTGACAGAGTGCCATTTTTTTTCAGATAACGGTCAAAGCGTCGTTGTCACACAATTAGATTACGTATTGTAACACGATTTGTTTAAAATTGCAATCGCTTTTCTCGCTTTTTTAGATGCTGATTCGGGTTTATCCCTTTTCTTTTCTTATTCCTACCACCTCCTATCTTTCTTTTTCTTTTCTTTTCTTTTTTCTAGAATGTAAATTGAAAGTGTTAAAAATTTGCGTTATATGCAATTTTTAGAGACATGTCAGTGGGTCCAAAATTACTTTTACTTCTAACACTTTTAACGTTACACCCAGAAAAAGGAATTGATTAAAACTACAAAACAAGTTTTGTTGATTACATTTTGGTTGTTTTAAGCGAATTTTTTAGTTAAAGTAAAAAATCGGTTTTGTTGCTCAAACAAAAAAATATTTTTAACACTCTTATAAAATTTTAACAAAATTTCGCCAATTTTATTTATTCAGTTTTAGTAAAGTTTTGTATTTTCAATTTGTAATTCCAACAAAATGTTCTTGTTTTTGCAAAATTTAAATGGGTGTGTAGTAGCCACACTCTCTCACGTAATTTTGTTTTATTCACTTATATAGCTATGAATGATTAACATAATTTTTGGATAATAAAAACTTTTCAAATTGAGAGAGATTAATGACGTTATTATGGATTTCGGATGAAAATTTTAGACAAAAATTACCGAAAAAAAATATATTCAACAATATTTTTTGTTTATTTAAACAAAATTTCCATTGACCCATATTTAAACGAAAAGACTTGTTGGACGAAACAAATTTTTGTTGATTCAACAAAACTTTTTTCTGGGTGTAGATTTATGGCAATTTTATGATCGAAATTATCCGAATATATATATATATATATATATATATATATTTTTACAACAATATGAATTAAAAGGTATTTCGATGTATAGATATATATCTACCCCACTTTTATCACAGGCTTTTTTAATGTCGCGTATCTGTTTTAAATGAATGAAATTTTAATGAAAAAATATGCATTTTAATATAGACGAATTCCCTTAAATTTAGTGTTTTAAAAAAAAAGGAAGCTATATATCTGGATTTTGCGAAGACTAATTTTAAATACTGAAAATAACTGCAGAATTTAGACTTCAAACCGTAAAAGAACATTAAACTTTCTAATATTTAAAATGTATGTTATTTAAGAAAAAAAAAACATAGATTTTAATAGATACCCTTTTTTATGAAAATTGTAGAATATTTTTAATGTATTTAAATTTGTGAAAATTTATTTATTTACATTCAATTATAAAAGTATTTTTTAGTGTTTAGAATTCAAATACACAATTTATTCTTACTATTTGAAATCATCTACGCAGAAGATACTGACACATTTAAAAAAATGCAGTAAAACCCCTGATCTATCGTTCCCGCATCCATCGTTTTCCCGCATTGATCGTTTTATTTCTACGGTCCCTGCACAAATTGTACTGAAATAATGTTAACTCGTTCTTCAGAAAGTCATTTTCCCGCATTCATCGCTGTAAGAATTTTCTCCTCACCGAAATGAAATTGAAAGTCAAGCGTACCAGTGTCACATATATAAACTGGAATTACTTCTTTTATCCTAAAATAACTCATTTGTGCTGTTTGTATTGATGATATATTGACAATAATGTAGATGAAGAGTGATTGTTTAAAGGAGAGAATGCGATTATGTTTCCATTGATCAATATGTTGCGACAAATAGCGTTCTAAACATAGGAGAAATGTGTGATAATGTAAAAAATTAAAATAATGCCGAAGAAGCGGAAGAAAAAGCTCATGCCGATGAAGCTAAAACATCATCGTTCTAAACTCTGTCTGATGAAATTATGGCTTTTGAAACTTAGGGATGAGATTTCCGCGTTTTTGGTTTATGATTTGGATACCAGCATTTTGTTAGAGAAAATGTTCTTTTCTTAAATCTCGAAAATGTTCCGATTAAACTAAATAATATTTTCTCTAAAAAAATTCTGGTGTAAGAAACGCGGAAATCTCATACCTGGAAACTGAATAAACTTTTATATACGCATATGAAATTCAAGGCCGTAGCTAGAAGTGTACGATAGGGGGGGGGGCTCAGGGGAATATGGGGGGGGGGGTAAAGGGAATGTAGGGGGGCTCATATTTTTTTGTTCTCTCTCTAATGCAGAAAGATAAATTAGTGCATATTCACATTGTAGGTACTATGTTTCTCATTAAACTGTTGTAATAACTTCATATTTTTCATCATCATATACTTCTATGCTAAGAAAAGTATATGATGATGAAAATTTTGAATGTATAACTGGTGCAAAATTAAACATCCTGTTAGCTTCATGTTACCAATAGCATGAGGGAGTGTTGAAACACGTATTTTAAATACAATTTAGTAACTCTGCAAAACTGTGAAAAGGTCTCAAAACTAAATTAGAGTTTTGAACAGAATTTCATTTGAATTTTCAGAACATTTAGTGACCTTGGAACTTTTTCCAGGGGGGGGGGGGGTCAAAGTATTTTAGGGGGGGCTGAGCCGTCCATAGCGCCCCCTTAGCTACGGCCCTGATGAAATTACAGAAAATGACCGGAAAAGTGTTGTATATCTTGAAAATTTATTTTTTAATTAAAAAAAAAAGATTTTTTATATAAATATTATTTTTTTATAACTTCGATATATTTCTTTTACAGTTTAGTAAGCAACATATTAGTATTGATTAATGCACTACATACATTGCATGCAGTATTAAGACATAAATATTGTTCTTCGTATTTTGAAGTTAATCCGCATTCATCGTTTTCTTCCCCGCACCCCCTTGAAAAACGATGGATCGGGCTCTACTGTATATATATCATGATTTTTTCTTTCTTGTAAAGTGGCAACAAAAGAATTGTAAACAAATAAAATTGATATATTTTGTAAAATTTTGTTTCGAAAATATTATTATTTATACCAGTCTTATATCATAAATAAAATCGAGGAAATTCTTAGTCATTTGGCTGAATTTACATTTCTAAAATTAAAATGTGCCAAGACATAAAATAGCGTTTTTGCTTAATAAAGATGCAAAAATGATATTAAAAAATATCGCTTTCAAATATTTATCTTATGAAATAATGCGCTTCACAAATCCAAACAAAGCGTGGCTTTCGTTAGCTTTTATCGCTGTTTTCTCTTTACTGGTAATATTTGTTCCACTGCTAATGCTGTATTATTTTAAATAGATATTTTAGGTAGATTCTAATATTTTAAACTGATACTGATAGTATTTTAACTGGCACTGATATGATTTTAACTGACATTGATAATATTTTGTACATTGATAATATTGTAACTAAATTTCAAAATGATTAAAAATTCTGAAACTTCAGAAAAAGAAAAAAAAACCCGCTAATTTTACAGATAAAAAACAGGCATTTTAAAAGTTAACAAATTAATAACAGTGCCTTTTACTTACCCATCATACGTAGTATAGAGTAAGTCTTGCAGTCGTTTTTAAAATCGAAAATTTTTTTTGACGGATTTACACGTTTCGGACACTGGAGATTCCGAAAAACATATTTTTAGAAAAAAAAATTTGCCGTCCGTCCGTCTGTGTGTCTGTCTGTCCGTCTGTCTGTCTGTAACCGCTCTATCTCTCGAACAAATTAAGATAGAGACTTGAAATTTTGTATGTGATTAGTATGTAAGAATGGGACGAAGCCTATTTAGTATCAGTAACCTCGATTATTCGGAACTATTTTTTTCGGACTCTCGAAAAATTCGTTCTGATGAAAGGTATATAAAAATTTTCGAATTTTTTTATTTTAAGGAGTGGACGTAAAAGGGAATAAATTAACACAAATTTTGCATAAAAAATAAAGTCGATCAGATTATTAGTTGTCGAGATATTTCTAATCCTGTTTTTCGCATTCTTTGATTTTTCATGACCCTGTATTTCATTCAAATTTCAATTCAAAGATATCTTTTAATTGCGAATGAGACACTTAATTCGATGCAAGAAACCGTTAATGAATATGATAATTATTTTTAGAGCTATAAGGATGTTTCTTTTATGCAATTCAGTGCTACTTGAATTGTTTGGCGTTTCATACAATTTATCGAAATTGGTTCATCAGAAATTCATTAATAGAGCATGATGATGTGTTAAAAATACTTAAATATGCGTTTATATTTTGTTTTGGAATTGTAATGCATTTTATAAATTGTTTACATATGTTATGTTTTCATATATTATGTTATGCATATTTATGATGGGTAAGTATTACGGTGGCCTCCAACGACTAGTTTAACACTAATATTTATTGCTCTTTTTTAAATTGATCATATTTGACACAGAAATTATAAGTACAGCCTGTTATGTATAAAGATTTTCTTTCCTTTTTTAGTAAAAATGAATAAATAAAATTTAGTTGTAATTTTCAACTAAATTTTTGAAAATTTATAAAAAGTTACTAATTTTACAGATTAATGAAAATAAAACACTTAAAATTTTTACAACATAATTAATATTATCCATTAAATATAATTTTTACCATTGATATATATAAAAATATACTGCTGTATGAAAAGCTTTTTTTAATATTTTTTTTCTTTTTATCGCAACAGTTTATTAAAATTTTTTTAAACAAACTTATCGTTGAATATAAAATGCTGAAAATAACAATAATTATAAAAAAAAATTGTAATTTAAGAAATTACCCCAACCATTTGAAAAATGTTTCACTCGATACATTCATCTATCATTTTAAGCTAAATACCAGTTGTTTTATTGTGTATTATCCGTGCCACTGCTATAAATGACTTTATACATGCTGCAATTTGAAGGTACGGTTCGTTTAAGTTATATCACTCTATTGTCGCCAAGCATAAAAGTTGGCGACGAAAGCACATGCATCTGTGAATGGGTCCATCAGACATCGAATCAAAAAAGTTTTTTCCCAGTTTTTCCCAAGCCGATTGCTTTTTAGTTTTCTTTTTAGGTGGTGGAAAATCAAGAGTAATAGCTATAACATTTTCCGGCTTGTTAGAATCACTATTGGCACTCAAATTTTCCTGGTTAGAACCGACCGATAGTAAAACGCCATGGCTAGTGGATTGGTCGCCCTGGCGACATGATGTTTTACAATTAATCGGTTCGGCATTAAATTGCTTCCTTTTTCGTGATCGCCTTTCAACACGTAATTGGTTTTCAGCGGCTCAATAATCTTTTGATTTTATCATTTTCTGCATTGAAAGACGTTTTTGCGCCAAACCAAATACAGTATTACTCAGTTATCCCGTCGACCAATTTCGCCAAATGATACGAATCGCCAAACTAATAAGCAACTTATACATGTTGACTAAATTTTTATTTTAAATAGCAAAAGAAGAAATAAAAATCACTTTATGATTGTTTAAGTACGCGTATTGTGTTTAATATCATTGAATGCGATATTCACGTTCATTCATTTCTTTGGCTTCGGCTTTTTCCGTATCTGTTAATTTCCGTCTACCCATTTTTAAATTTGTTAGTTTTCTCCTTTATTACAATGATTTTAACCATTTTAATTTACTATTCAAATAAAAATTCTTCTAAAAGTAAAGAATTTAATTTAAATTCAAATAAAAATTCTTCTAAAAATAAAGAATTTAATTTAAATTCAAAAGTGGTAACATCATTCAAAAGTGGTAACATCATTCAAAAGTGGTAACATCATCGGGTCCATTCTCCCGAAAACAACAACCATTTTTCAAATGGTTAATAACATCTTTAAAAGTTACACATTAATTAAAAGTTTCCTTATACATGTAATATAATGTGATATTTTTTATCCTTTTTTTTCACTAATGATATTTATAATCTATAATATAATAGTATCAAGTGCGTTTGGCGACATTTTTTAAAAATAAAAATAAAATAAAAGTTGTCAACATATTTACTTGAATTTATTTCTTTTATATGAAACTTAATTTAAAAAAAATCCACTAATTTTAGAGATAGAATAAAAAAAATCATTTTAAAAGTTATCAAATTGACATTTGTTCTCTTTTGAATTTGGTTATTCTTACTATTTATTTCATTGATGGGTTATGGGATAGTTATCATAATAATTAATTTTAATCAAGATTTGTACCAGAATTTTGTAAGAAAACTTTAAATGACGAAAAATAACTGTAAAATTGCATTTCCTTAATTTCAAGTAAAATTTATTAAAATTCTTGCGTGCATTCAACAAAACAGAAAGACAATTAATTTACCCAGAAAGGGATAAAATGTTTATGGAAATTTTAGTCTTGAGAGAATATTTTGGAAATGTATTCTCGTTGTAAAAAATACTCACAAAGTATTAGATTTTTTTAATTATTCAGTTTTTCTAAAAGGAGTAATTAATTCGTAAATCCTAAAAAAAAAAAAAAAAAAAAAAAAAAAAAAATCATAATCTTTATTTTCTGTACTTAACAGGGTTGAAACTAAGGAGGGGGGGGGGGGAAGCAGAGTGGGCACATGTCCCGGGTGCCAGAACGAACGGGTGCCAAATGAATATTTTGTGTGTCGATTTTTCTCACATCTGTATTCAGGGGCGTGCGAAGAGAAAACTGCGCCCGGGGCAAAATTTCAACTTGGCGCTCCCCCCCCCCCATTTTTTTCTTGTAACAGGCCAGAAATGTCTTTGGTAGTATAAATCTAACGCCCCTTAATTTTTCGCGCCCAGAGCGGCCGCCTCTTTCTTCCCCCCTTTTTCACGGCACTGTCTGTATTAAGTACGATATTGTTAAAATCGACCTGTCTGGGATATGCCAAAGCACAGAAGGATCTGATGATGATATGGCATAAGGATACTGCATATAGCGGAATTTTTTCCGGTTCTTTTTGATTCCGCCTACAAGATTTTAATGAATCCATATTTGACAAAGCAGATTACGTGTTATGTATTATATGATTACATATTTTAAATTTTAAAATAAGTCGGCTATTAAAACATTAATAAAATTCTCTTTGTAAATATACTTTGTGGATGAAAGAGGGAGAGGGGGGGGGGGCAAAATCCATGTTTGCCCGGGTACAAAAAAGTCTAGTTTCGACCTTGGTACCTATATATATATGTGGGATATTGAGTGATTAACTTATGATTTAAGAAAAACTAATATTCTTGATAAGATAAAAAAGGTTTAATAGACATAAAATATATACGTAGCATTCAAAAATAACAGTAGAACTGAATAATATTCAGTATAAATAAGCTTCTCTGAGCTTTGGATTAAAAATCCATCAAACTCGCCATCGCTGAAATCTATAGAACACCTCGTTCTTTCCACGCATCATCACACGAGTCTTATTTTGGATATCACGTTCATTAAATCATTGAGTTTATTATCTTTTATTGCTGGATACTTTATTCTTTAATCCCATATATATATATATATATATATATTTATTATTGTTTATTATTATTTATTATTATCCTTATTATTATTATTATGATATTATTATTGTCATTATTATTACCTCTTACCGTATATGCGAGTTATTCTTTTAGAAGATATATTTTAAACTTGACTAAAATTTCGATATTTAATTTTTAAAAGATAAATTTTAATTAAAAAATAATTTACAACAATTAAAACGCATACACACATGAATGTACATTTAATTTTTTTAAAGTAAAAAAATATATGTATAAATATAAATAAAAAGAGTAAAGTTATGTGTGTCCTGGACCATCTCACAATCACTCCACCTTATAGAACAAATATCGAAATAAAAGCTAACAGGCAAATATCGATTCAAAAATTAACCTTTAAATTTGAAATGCTTCATATCGCTGTAATGTCAAATAATATCGATTTTATACCTTTTTTTCCACAGCGATCCACTACTCAAGGTTGCAACAGGATTATTCGAATACATTAAGAAGAAAATGAAATCTTGCATTATAAATTGACAATGATTGACAATCGAATTTTATTTTGGAGTTTAAATACTTTGATTTCTTGCTGGTCAGCGAAAGTTTTCAAAGTTATTAATTGCGTATTTGATTTTAATTTCCTCCAACTTTTACAACTTTTAGCCCCCGATATGCATTTCTTTCGGCCAGCAATTAAAAAGTCGCCTTTAAAAAATAATGTTCTGTTAAATAAGCCTCTCTTAAAATAAAGCAATTGTATCATTGTACGAGATTTTTTTTTAAAAGTTTTTAAGTATCGCATATTTTAAATTTTTATACCATTATATTAAGAAAAAAAAAAAAAAAAAAAAAAGGAAGAAGAAACTTTTAAATGTAATTTTTTTTAACTGTATTGCACATTTTTTTTTTGAGACATTAATTTTTTTTTGAAGTTTTTAACTTTTTTTTTTTTTTTTTTTTTTTTTTAATTTTGCAAATGAAGTACACCATTTTTGTAGAAAATATAGGAAAAATAGTAGGAAAGTAATAGCTTATTATATTAATCTGAGAAGCGGCAGCACACATTTACTGTAGTTTTCCGCGCACTGTTAAAAAGCCAGCAGCTTTTACCGTAAAAATTGCTGTAAAATTAGATGTAAGTTTTTTTTTTTTTTTTTTTTTTTTTTTTTTTTAATAGTATATAATTTTACTGCAATTTTTACGGTTAAAACTGCGGGCAACATTGTTGCCAGCAGTTTTTGTCGTAAATTTAAGGAACTTTTTTTTTTTTTTTTTCAGTGCAAATAAAATTACCCCCATCCATACTATGAATAAATAGATTTAGAATGAAACGTAATTTAATTCTTTTGATATCTAATGCAAGATAATGAAACGTCGTTATAAAAGGATAAAATTTATTTAAATAATCGTGTTTATGAAATATGTTAATATTTTCATAACTTTTTGAAGCAGCCTTCTTTAACGATAGTTTTATGATATAATATTATAACAGCATTTTATAAAATATTTAACATGACTTATATAAATAACGATATAAATTTTATCTATAAAACATTTTTTGAAAGAAATATTTCTAATGATGCAATTCAATTGGAAACGAAAAGGAAAAATCTGCTTTATGTATTTGTTCAAAAATGGAAGCATATTAACAAAGAAAAATCGATTTTTCCTAATGTATACGGATAAAATATATTTATATAAAGTAAACTTATTTGAATAATAACTTTCGAAAGTCTGATTTTTTCTTTTATACTCCATTAGATCATTGACCCTATAATTAAAAAGCTATTTTTTCCCGTTTTATTTTGCAGAAGTAAATAATGGCTTTCATTTTCGAATCCGAATATATCACTTTGAAATAATTTGTTGTATTAAGATTTTTTTACTTTATTAAAACAAAAAACTTTTTTCCAATTCTTCTTAATGTTTGATTTCAAATATGCTTTAATTCAGTGCAGTTTAAATAAATAGCGGCATAAAATATGGATTTTCTAATGAGGATGACATGAATTTCATTTAATTATCAATTAAGCAGACAATTAGACCTTCCTTTTTCTCTTATATCATAATCCATAATTATTTATAAGAAATTTTGAAATGAATGTATTTTACATAAACATTTTGTTAAATTAAGAAGACTTGGTACCAGATACAGAAAAAGATAACTATAACGTATATTATATTTTAAGCTCATTTTTGAATAAAGCATAGTCAAAATGGTACATAAAAAGTGTTAAATTCTCTTTATACTAATAACTTAAAATGATAACAATTTAAAAATTCCCTCTTCTTTTTCACTTTTCGTATTTGGAAATACATATTTTTCCTTTATTCAGAATACTGTTCGGTCCTTGTGCGCATGCCGAACAAGCTCCGCAGTTCTGCGGTCATGTGACCGAGAGTTTTAGTTTTGCACTAGCTGTCATTGTGGCACGTTGTGTTTATTTTCAGCGGGTCTAATCCCCAACATTCTAAAGCGAACAGCGGGATTTATCCCCAAATGTTCCTATATTTTAAATAGCGGGACTTCTCCCCATATAATTGACGATTGTCATTTAAATAGCGGGTTTATTACCCCAAAAAGCAACTTTATTGCATCTGTGTTCTACTACATCTACTTCTGTGTTCTCATTTTGTGTTCTTCTTGTTGTGACTGTTTGTGTGTGTACCTCTCTGTGATATAAATATTCTAAAGGCAAGCCACCGTGTCTTCAATTTAATTATACACACACAGTCTTCACATCCATTTGATGGTCCGTCGTCGCACGAGTCAGCTGAAAACCTATGGAAAAGCTTAACAGAGCAAAAGGTGCTTTAAAAGGCGCCATAACAAAGCTAGAAAATTTCGTTAGAGACAATAAAGAACAAAGTAATTATTCAAGTACAGAGCTCGAAATAAAGCTCAGGAAAATACCAGAGCTTCAAACAAAGATATGAACTACGGGATAAATTTTATGATATTCCCGAGATTAAAGACCTATCTGAAGTAGAACAAGAATTAGACGAACTTGAAGATCGTCTCGAGAAACTTGAGGTAAGTCTCAATATATTTCTTAAAACTCTGAAAGAATCTGAAATAAATGTTCATGTTGATAATATTGAATCTAGAAATGTCAATAATATTAGAGTTAAATTGCCTGAAATCCCATTACCAACATTTAATGGTAAATATGACGAGTGGTCAATCTTTAAAGTACAATTTACCAATTTAATTATCAATAATGAACAGCTAAATGATGCACAAAAGCTCTTCTATTTGCGAGCATCGCTTAAAAATGAAGCAAAACAACTAGAAAGTGCTGACGATTCCTTTGACTCATTGTTTGCAGCACTTACTGAAAGGTTCGAAAATCAACGTTTGCTCATTGATACTCATTTATCAGCCATAATTAATTATGAAAAAATACATTACGAGTCCTCTAAAGAATTGAGAAATTTTATTGATTGTGTAAATAAAAATTTGAGGGCCTTAAAGGTATTACAATATGAACAAAATAATCTGTCTGATGCTATCCTAATAAATATTATATTACAAAAGGTAGATAAAGAAACCAGGAAATTATTTGAATATTCAGTCAAAAAATCAGAATATCCACAATTTGCTGAACTAATGTCATTTTTGGAAAACAGAAGTTCTACTCTAGAAAGTGTAAATAGACATTCTGCTTCAAAACCTTTTAACAAAAACATTCCCCCTTCAAACAAAACAAAAAATTTCATGCTAAATTCGAATAATAAATCGAATGTGAAAACTTGTGTTCTATGCAAATCCGCTTTTCACAATTTGAACAAATGTTCTCAGTTTCTAAAAATGAATGTATCAGAACGATATGATTTCGTAAAGAAAAATAAACTGTGTTCGAATTGTTTGAGTCCAAAACATCTCGTAAATTGTTGCGTTTCAAAGTATAATTGCATTCACTGTGGACTACGACATGCCAGTCTCATTCACCGAGAAAGAGAAAATAAATCAAAAAATGAACTTTGCTCTGACGCCATTCCCCCTTCACACCCCCCTGCATTTAACGCAGGTGTCGCTGAAAAAGAAACAAATAATTCGGAAAATAATGACTCTTTGAAAACCTTGAATAACGTAAACAATGAAAATAAATCGGTTTTAATGAGTACTTGTTTTGTTTTTATCGAAGATAATTTCGGAAATAAAATAAAATTTAGAGCTGTTTTAGATTCCGCTAGCAACAGTAGTTTTATATCAAGGGATTCTGCAGACATGTTAAAATTAAGAAAAAGGTTAATTAATGCTCCAATTACTGGATTAAACGGATACACTCAAAATGTAAAAAATAAAATTTCTACTGTGATTAGCAATGAAAATGGAACTTTTGCGGAAAAAATAGATTTCCTAATTGTGCCTAAAATTACGGATGTAATTCCGTCAACGCAATTAAATGTTTCTAACATTAAATTACCGAACTCTGTAAAACTAGCAGATCCTACATTTTTTAAGCCAGCAAAGGTGCATATATTAATTGGTGCTGAAAAATTTTACAGAATTTTAAAACATAATTCCGTTAAGATTACTGATAAACTTTCCCTGCAAGACACTGTTTTTGGATGGATTCCAACTGGTACATTAGACGAGAAAAATTGGTCTGAAAATATTGCTATGTGTAATGTTTTTAGAGATTTCGATGAAGTCAATGATACTTTGAAACAGTTTTGGGAACTGGAATCTATAGGCATTAAGCACGAAGATCCAAAAATATCAGAAAGGGATCAGGCGCAACAAATATTCGACAAAACAGTCAAATTTGTGGGCGATCGTTACGAAGTTCAATTACCCTGGAAAAGAGATTGGAAGGAATTAAGTAACAACTTTAATGTTGCAAAACAGCGTTTAGAAGGTCTAAAAAGAAAATTGTATCGAAACCCTGAACTTTTTCGCCAGTATTCTGAAATAATAACAGATTATTTGAAGCATGGAATTATAGAGCAGGTGCAAGAAAATGAACCTGTTTTAGATAGGGCGGTTTATTATTTACCACATCATGCGGTCTGTAAGGAAGATAAACTTACAACTAAAGTCCGGATAGTTTTTGATGCCAGCTCTCATGATAATAATGAGTTGTCACTGAATGATTGCTTATGGCCGGGGACGAACTTAAATCCACTTCTCTTCGATATTTTAATCCACTTCAGATTGTACGAAATCGCCTTTTCTTCTGATATCGAGAAGGCATTCCTTCAAATCTCGCTTGCAGAAAGGGACCGGGACTCTGTCCGATTTCTTTGGTTCGATCACGATTTAACATCTTTCAAGGTCTTCAGATTTAAACGGGTGCTTTGTGGTGTCAATGCCTCCCCGTTTCTTCTATCAGCTACCATTAAGGAACACATCAAGCGATTTACGAACATGCACCCAAGAACTGTTTACCTACTCGATAAATATATTTACGTAGACGATTTTATCTCTGGTCAAGATACTCTGGA
The DNA here is from genome assembly GCA_964019185.1 of Maratus speculifer. Lineage (NCBI taxonomy): Eukaryota > Metazoa > Arthropoda > Arachnida > Araneae > Salticidae > Maratus > Maratus speculifer. Next base: position 441,000,503 of record OZ025290.1, on the reverse strand, counting down.
ACAAGCTCTTGAGATTTCTTTGAGTGCTAATAAAATAATGTCTGAAGCCGGAATGACTCTTCGAAAATGGATAACCAATGATGAAGCATTATTGGGATGTTGGAAGAAGGAAGGTTTAGATATTCAAGCAGAACATGCCACTATAAGTCTAGGAAGCAATCTAAGCAAAGTTTTAGGAATGTCCTGGGAAACGGAGGAAGATTGTCTGATATTTGAAGTCAAAAGCCTAATGCAGTTCTTGTCAACACAAAAGGGTTCAAAACGCCTACTATTGCAAGCGGTTGGTAAAATCTTCGATCCTTTAGGCATGCTCACGCCATACACCATTAGAATTAAATGTCTGTTTCAAGAACTATGGCTAAAGAAGACATCATGGGATGAACAGTTGCCAACTAATGTGCAAGAACAGTGGTTAAAGTGGGTCGAAGAACTTCCAAATTTAGTAAAACTGAAAATTCCGAGAAAAATTCTTGGTTGCCTGAATCAAGTAATAGAAGTAGAAATACATGCCTTCTCTGATGCTAGCAAAATAGCATATGGCACTGCTGTTTATCTAAGAATAAAAAGGGAGAGTGGAGTGGAAGTCAATCTCGTAACCTCAAAGAGTCGTGTTGCCCCTATAAAGGAGATAAGTCTACCTAGGCTGGAACTTCTTGGAGCCTTACTGAGTGCAAGACTGACTAATAAAATCAAGCCCATTCTAGATCAGAAAGTAGCATCAGCAGTGTACTACTGGACTGACTCCAGCATTACTCTTTACTGGATCAAGGGCTCAACAAAACGATGGAAGCAGTTTGTCGCCAATCGTGTCAAGGAGATCAATGTTCTCACTGATTCTAACTCTTGGTATCACTGCTCCAGCAAGGACAATCCTGCGGACCTCTTAACTCGAGGTACTAGTGTTAATTCCATTATACAGGACCCAATGTGGTTCAAGGGACCAAAATTCCTCGCAGCTGATGTCCTAGAGACTAAGCAAGAACCCATTGATGTACCAGAAAAGGACTATGTTTTAGAGACTAAATCTAAATTTAAAAACAATATTTATGATTGTAATTCTAATATTTCTCTTTCTCTTTTCAGGAATCCTGAAGCAGTAGATTCTATTTTGAGCATAAGTAATAATTATTACAATATTCTTCGCGTTCTAGCTTATGTGTATAGATTCCTGCACAATTGCAAATCTCCAGCTGTAGACAGACGCAGAGGCAGCCTCACCACCTCAGAAATAAAGGCCTCAGAAACTTCTCTAATTAGGCTAATACAAAATTCTGAGTTTCAGGAAGAGATTAGTAGTTTAAAACGGGAGTCAAGGGTTCCTCCTTCTAGTAAAATTAAATGTTTAGCCCCCTTTTTGGATCAAAATAATATCTTACGAGTTGGAGGGAGATTAGAGAATTCAGATTTAAACTTTGATAACAAGCATCAAATCATTTTGCCAAAAGGCCATAAGATTACAAAACTTATATTTGTGTATTTTCACAGAAAATATTTTCATATTGGTCCCCAAAGTTTGATACATTACGTACGTATGAGATTTTGGCCAGTAAGTGGGAAAAATTTAGCGCGTAAGGTACTGCATGACTGCGTTGTCTGTTTCAGGAGCAACCCAATTACTGCCAAACAAATCATGGGCGTTCTCCCATCAGAAAGAATAACACCGAATTTTACCTTTTGCCATACAGGAGCTGATTTTTGCGGCCCTTTTGAGATTAAATATAAAAATCAAAGAAAAGGGATTTTTCATAAAATCTATGTCGCGATCTTCATTTGCTTAGTAACAAAGGCTATTCATTTAGAAATAGTAACGGATCTAACATCCGATGCGTTTATCGCCGCACTTAAACGTTTTGTTTCAAGACGAGGAAAATGCGCTTCTATTATAACAGACAATGCTACGAATTTTAAAGGTGCTAAATCAGAATTGCAGAAACTTTATGAATTAGTTCGTTTCCCCGATGAAAAATTAGCTCATTATCTTACCTCAGAAGCTATCGAATGGAAATTCATTCCTCCTAGATCCCCCAACTTCGGCGGTTTATGGGAAGCCGGGGTTAAATCCTTCAAATATTATCTTAAACGGACATTGAAGGGTTCTAGATTGACAATGGAAGAATTCCAAACCATTACCACTCAAATTGAGGCAGTATTAAATTCACGCCCTTTAACCCCCTTATCGACCGACATAAATGATTTTAGCGTATTGACACCAGGCCATTTCCTAATTGGTCGGCCAATCGATGCTATTCCAGAACCTCAGTTAATTGATATTAGCGAATCGAGATTATCTCGATGGCAGAGAATTACTAAATTTGTTCAGTTAATTTGGAAAAATTGGCGAGTAAACTACTTAAGCCACCTCCAAAATCGTACCAAATGGCAGGTAAAGGGTGATAATATAAAACCGGGAGCAATGATGGTGATAAAGGAGGACAACTTACCTCCTTGTAAATGGTTGCTCGGACGAATCCTGGAGGTCATACCAGGGAAGGACGGCAATGTGAGAGTTGCCAAGGTAAAGACAGCCTCTAACATTTTCCTTAGGTCGATATCTAAATTATGTGTCTTACCTATGGATGAATCCTAATGCATTTTATATTTACTTATATTCTTATTTTATTGATTTAAAAGTGTATTTAAAAATGTTTGTAAATAATTTAGATTCAACTAGTGTTTGTTTTAAAAACTAAATCTTACTTTAAATTTTCATTATTGCATTGTATATTATACTTTTTATTGCAACTGATCACTTGTATTTGTTTTGTAATATTGTTTTGTCATTGCTATTTTAGTAGTTTGTATTCATAATGTATTTTAAAATTTTGAATGTGCTACGCACATTGCAACGCGGGGCGGCATGTTCGGTCCTTGTGCGCATGCCGAACAAGCTCCGCAGTTCTGCGGTCATGTGACCGAGAGTTTTAGTTTTGCACTAGCTGTCATTGTGGCACGTTGTGTTTATTTTCAGCGGGTCTAATCCCCAACATTCTAAAGCGAACAGCGGGATTTATCCCCAAATGTTCCTATATTTTAAATAGCGGGACTTCTCCCCATATAATTGACGATTGTCATTTAAATAGCGGGTTTATTACCCCAAAAAGCAACTTTATTGCATCTGTGTTCTACTACATCTACTTCTGTGTTCTCATTTTGTGTTCTTCTTGTTGTGACTGTTTGTGTGTGTACCTCTCTGTGATATAAATATTCTAAAGGCAAGCCACCGTGTCTTCAATTTAATTATACACACACAGTCTTCACATCCAAATACTTTTTTCAATAAATACATGTATTGAATTTTTGATGAGTCCGTTGGATCAGCAGGAAAAATAAATAAATAAATAAAGAGTGAATGTATATAGAAAAAATGTGGAAAAGCCAGTTTATATATATATATATATATATATATATATATATATATATATATATATATATATATATATATATATATATATATATATATATATTACCATTAAAAGTAGACAAGATTCACCAATGGATTTTATCAATAAAACAATAAACCAAAACGAAGAATTAGAATTGAATTGAATAATAATAATAATAATAATAATAATAATAATAATAATAATAAATAGTGAAACGAGGAAATCTGATTAAATAAATAAATAAAATGAATGCAAATGTAATTTGTAGTACCAAAGCAGAATCGTAAGGCCCCAAATGCTCTGGAACTACAAATGAAGTGTGCGGTTTCATCCACGTATTAGCCATGAAACAGCAAAATAATACGTATTTGGGGCTACCAGCACACAAAAACCAAATTATTAAACAAAGAACAAAACAATAAACGGTGGAAAAAAATAAAAAAAAAATTAAAACAGCAACGAACAGCAAATAGTATCGGTAACAAAAGTACAAACTAACCCTATTTTTGCACGTGGCAAGTATAAACTTTACAGTCATATATAAATTGGATAAAAAGTAAGATAATAATATATATATATATATATATATATATATATATATATATATATATATATATATATATATATATATATATATATATATATATATATATATATATAACAAAACCAAAAGAAATTCCAAATCCCCAAAATACATGGAAGTCTTCATCAGGGAGGCCCCTCCATGTAGGGGTAAATAAAGAGAAGTTTCTGAAAGGATGTAGGCTCATAAGCTAAAATTACATCCTTAGCCCCCAACTTCTCAGATTTCAGAAATCAAACTCAAACCTTCAAAAATATTATAAATATATACAAAAATTTTTTAAAAATACCAAAGGACAAGACCAAAAATTACACAAACAAAAAAGGAAAATTACCTATAATACTAAATATAAAAAATAAAATTGTAAAATACAAACCCCCAGGAATACAAAACCCTCTTCAGCTAGTGGGGCCATTCACTAGCGCTTCAATCTCGCCCTAAATTGAAATCAAGCATCCGTAAGTAAAGAAACACTGAGACTCAGAAACTTTCAGTTAACATATGATGGATAACAGTTAACCATTAAAATCTTTTTTAAACCACTCATAGCCAATTCTAGATCTGTTTTGTTATTGCAAATCCTGCGGATCCTATTAACTTGTGAATACATAATATTTTTTAAAACTTTATTGCTAATACATGAAAACCAGTAAGTGAGGCTATTAACTTCAAAATTAAAATCTTTCCTTTTATCATAAAGTCCAATCAACCATTTTTCCTTGTTTTTCTTAATTTTAAGATCTAAGAAAGTAATATGTTCACCATCATCGGTTCGGTTCAGGACGAGCTCTTTAGGGTAAATGTTAAGGCTTATTTCCTCAAAATTATTGCAGTTAAATACTATAAGATCGTCTACATATCTAAAGAAGGAAATATTATTGAAATTTTTTTCGTAAAAATATAAAAATAGATTAGAGAACGCACTTGAAAAACTTGTTCCCATTGGCACCCCCTTATTTTGTTTAAAATAATTAATTCCATTAAATAAAACATTTTCAAATAGGCAAAACTTAATTAAATCAATCCAAAACTTCTTATCTACTTTTAAAACATATTCAAATTCAACATAAATATTTTCAAATACCCCCACAATCAAATTGTGAGGAATGCTGCCAAACAGATTCTCAAAGTCAAAAGTGTTTACAGAAGTAATTTTCCATGAGTTATCATTCAAAAAATCTAAAACTTTAAGGTTATTGCCAATGATTGTATTGCAATTAAAAGTTTCTATTTCCTTTAAAATTAAATTCAGCAAACCAAACAAAATTTTACCCGCTTTGCAATTATAACTATTAGTACCACAGGTAACGAAGCGAAATTTTACTGGTTTCTTATGAAATTTAACAGTCGCAAAAAGGTAAGGAAATACAAAGTAATTCCTACTAATTCCAAATTTTTTATCAAAATCCAAAATACGTTTTTTTATTTTAGAGGGGTTTTCAGTTAACGTTTTATAAGATTCATTACAGGTATATTCCTTCAAAAGAAGATTCCTATAGAAAACTTTACAAATTAAGACCTGATGAAGACTTCCATGTATTTTGGGGATTTGGAATTTCTTTTGGTTTTGTTATATACATTTTTTACATTTCTTTTTGTAGCATTTTGCGCATTGGTCTGTAAAAAACTGTTTATTTGTTTCTTCATTTTTTAAAAATTAATTGAATGGTTTTAATAAAATTGTGTATATATATATATATATATATATATATATATATATATATATATATATATACATATATATATACATTTAAAGTCACAAACAAATAAATAATTCGATACTTAGTTCTCACACACAGGTTCTAAAAATATTTTTTTAATTTTCAGCAAATTTGCATTTTTTTTTTTTTTTTTTTTTTTTTTTTAATGAAGCTTTAGCATTTCGATTAAAATGAAAATATAACTAGTGGAACGTGGCAATCCAAAATTTTCTTCCATTTCATACATGTTAATACTTTAATACTTCAAAATTCGTTCTCACAGTGCCAAAATTAAATAGTCATTTTATGCCCATCATGGGTCGGGGACTACAATATACAATAATATCTTTTTGTATTGTAGTCACCGATACTAACAATATTAAAATTATACTGACAATGCTCAGAATTCTGAAATTCAGAACGCCTACTATATGCAAGTCTTCATATGCATTTTTCGCGAAATGGTTTCTCTTTTCCTCTTTTTGGCTTTATGCCGAAATGATTACTTCATGAGTTACATTCAATAATAATTAATAAACAATAATTTTATGCACAGTGTTACTTCAGTGTTACTTTTTTCTACTCTTTGGATAGAAGTGCCACCGGGAGAAATAACTAAAATGAAATTCGAATTTCCTTCCAATTAACTGCCTCACCAATGGCCGAGAGGTTCTGACCTCTCAACTGGTTGACAGCAGGTGCTGGGTTCGAACCCAATCGGTCGGTCAGCTGTCAGTCTAATCGTTCGGAGTTTTCGTGGTTTTCTTCGAACCTTGCGTAAATACGGGTGAGGTTCACTTAGAAAGACCCCCACGAAGGGCACTCCTCCCCCTGATCCTATATACCTAGTGTAGATAATCGGACGACAAAAATAAACCAAACCTTTCACTTAACTATATAATAATAACAATTAATATTATTATTCTACGTTCATGCTATGATAGTGGCAGTAATATGATTTGTGTCATCCATATAATTAAAAACTAAACATTCATTTTCATTTATATTCGAAACGCCTACTAAAATCCAGCATCTTTGTATGCAGTTTCCTGGAACAAACTTTTCTATTCTTGATTTTGGCATCATGCCGAAAATATTCTCTTGTGAATCAAACATTACATTTATTTATGCAAATAATCGTCTGCCTCCGAGAAAACTTATGATATAAGACTGGAAGAAGCTACTTGTCTGCTCAACGTAACTCTATCTTAATAATAGGTAGTAAAGTTGCTGAAATGAAGACGGGAAGAGGCGTATCACGCTTTCTCGTACGTCACAAAAAATCATCTGATGCAAGTCGAACGACTTCTTACTCATGATATTGTGGTTTACTGTGTAAACGATGTGGAGGTGTGTTCTTTTGTTTGAAATCCGTGTAAGAATACGCCGACATTTAGGAAAGAAGAAGAATTATTTATGATTTCGTTTGTTGAAGAACGAATGTTGTGTAGAGCAAAGCTTAGTCGTAAAAAAAGAAAAAAAAAAAGGCAAGAAAAAAAGCAGAGTGTATAAGTATAGGCTATATAAGTGAAGAGTATAATAATTACCAAAATTATTATGAAAATATGATTAATTATTATTATTAATTAATACTTATTTATTTATAATTGGTGAATTTTATTTACATATGAATCTAAATAAGATAAATATATGTGTAAAGTTCCATATTAATTTTTATTTTGAAAGATTTTTTTTTTTTAATTTTTCTTCTTGTTGGTGAACCAAAAAAATCGGTATTATTGACTTAGAGCCATATACATTAGATTTTGAAGATTATGACGTTTGATCCCACAGTTGCCGCCTGAAAATTTTTCAAATTTCAAACTAGCATCAAAATTTAAAGTAATTCCCTTATTATCTACTTTTCTTTCATTCTGTTTTCTGAATATTCAGTTTTTATAAAAGTGAACCGAAAACCGAAATTAGCCCTTTTTTGCGCCCGAAGGAAAAATGGATTTTGGCGCCCAATCTGTCGTCACGCACAATAAAAGTTGTCAACCGCTGGTATCCAATGCAAGAAAAGAAAATCCTCAAAAGATAAAAATCATTTAATAATTATTAAAATGCTAGTAAAAAATATGGAAAAAACGCTCTCACAAGATTAATATTAGCTTGAACATTAAGAGCCTACGCTAGAAATTGGATTAGCTATGTCAGACCAACGGGAGCGTTTGTTTTTTAATTTCTCAATTGCATATTAATAGTTTAATTTTTTTTTTTTTTTTTTTTTTTTTTTTTTTTTTTTTTATTAGCGTTTACTTTTTCGAGTTTGGTCGCAAAGTGTTTTTTTTATAAAGTTACTTTTGTTTCCACAATTTTTAAAAGAACGTTCCTATAATGTTTAACATTAGCTTGCGAGTTTCGTTGTATTTCATATATATATATATATATATATATATATAAACACATTTTTTGTATGAAATGACGAACAAAATTTTCCCTTCCTCTCGTGTACTTCACCTTTCGTACTGGCGCCCGGGGCACATGCCCCTTCTGCATCTCCCCTAGTTTTGTTCCTGGAAGCAGAGGACTTATAGAGTTTCTTGAGAAAATCAATGAAGTATACACCCCACTACACACTAGGTGTAGAAATGAAAATACATGTTTATATGTATGTCGTATATGATATGTATGCAAATATAGTTAATGAAAGTGCATTTATCAAAATTTTATCTGTTAGTTAATAATAATGGTACTACTTGGAATGAAGGTCTCCATACGGGCTGACTCAGAAAATTCTAAAAAAAAAAAAAAAAAAAAAAAACTACTGAGTCTTCTTCTTGTGTGAATATATATGTTTATAAAAAGAATTTCCGCTGAATCTCTTTAAAATGTTCGTAAAAAAATAATAAATATTTCGTTTATTTGGCGGTTTATCACCGGTTGGCGACAAAATAAAATTTCAAAAAATATTTTTTTTTTATGTCACACACTTTTTAAGATAAAAATGTTTCATGATAAACTTGCATTAAAAAAAACAAGTTGGAAATTGCACGTGAAGCGTAGCAAATTAGGTGCGTTCGAACGATAACGAAGTTTTAAAAATATTACTTTCATATATCAATCTCATAACATTGTAAATAGTGAATTACAATTAAAACGCTCATCAAACAATGTTCTCCCTATACCATTATGTAATGGAATACTTTTGTGTGGCCTTGTAAATCAATAACAAATGTTCTTTGCACCACAAATTATGTAAGATGTATAGTATAATATGTACTTTATAGTTGCATATAAATTTTATTAAGTTCGCATGAGTGTAACACGATTAAAATGCATTTGAAACATTTTTTCCCATTGACCGTAATGTAATGGAATACTTTTGATTTTCCCTGTAATTGATCTATGCATCCGATTTTCATAAAATTTGAAATAACTCGAAAAAATTATGTAATAATTATGTGTTTTAAATTTCAAACGTATAGAATATATTTGAAACTTTTTCCCCATTGACCATAATGTAATTGAATACTTTTGATTGTCCCTGTAATTGATCTATGCACGCGATTATCAAAAAATTTGAAATAACACGACAGAATTATGTAATAATTGCGTATTTTAAATTTCAAACGATTAAAATGCATTTGAAACTTTTTTCCCCATTGACCGTAATGTAATGGAATACTTTTGATCGTCCCTGTAATTGATCTATCCATCCGATTCTCATAAAATTTGAAATGACTCGACAAAATTATGTAATAATTATGTATTTTAAATTTCAAACGATTCGGTTGGGTAGTTTTTGCGTTGTTATATGCGGACAGACGGACGGACAGACGGACGGACGGACAGACGGACGGACAGACGGACGGACTGAACGATCACTATAGGTGCTACGTATTATAAAATTACGAACGCACCTAAAAATTAAATAAATACATAACTTTAGGTTTGTAAGTTTTAGTTTGTTTTAGATATAGTTTCACCATATACAGTAAAACCTCTAAATAACGGACACCTATGGAACACATAAAATGTTCGCTATTCGGAGGTGTCCGCTATTGAGAAATCGTCAGAGATTCAAATATCGCTAAGAAATGCTTAATGTTTCATTAATTTACTTTAATATGTTCTAAAATCTCTATTATATAATTAATCAGAAATTAAAATCTTTTTTAAGCAATAAAATTGAAATAAAATTGTGGCACACTTTTATCCACTGTTTATTATATTCTTGTGAAAAAAAATCTATTACAAAAATTTACTTTTGCTTGCGATTACATGTAATTTGTTTTTCTATGTAACATTATTGGACATTGTAGAGTTCTGGGCGGAGAGGGAGGGATTACACATTTTAACCTTTAAATGCATAAAATCTCAATCTTCTTGGGTGACATTTCAATTCTCTGGGAGGTATTTCTCCCGGGCAACCCCCTGAACCACCTGAACCCCCATAGCACTGAACGTGTGTGTGTGTGGGGGGGGGAGTAATTTTCCTCAGCTCTTTATCTACATATATAAGTGATCAGAAAATTTGTAACACATTGTCCTGATAAATTCAGAGGTCTTTTTGCTTTTTATTTCATTTTTTTTTCTTTTAAAAAAGGTATTTTTTTATCCTTTATTGCCGAATAACGTGTCCGCTATTCGGAATGCCCGTTATTCAGAGGTTAAACATACAAAAATTTAGGTTTTGGGTGTGAGGATTGGAAAACTGTCCGTAAAATAGAGGTGTCCGCTATTCGAGAGTGTCCTTATGGAGGTTTTACTGTATAAACTGAAAATTAAATACAAAACATTATGAATAAAAATAAATAAATAAATAAAATCGTTTCAATCTCAAAATGAAGTCCAAATGAGCATTGTCGATTCAACTTCGTTGCTATAGAAAAAAAAAAAGAAAAAAAAAAAACTTCTTTGACATTGGAATGTATTACTGCAGCATTCTTCATCTGGTCTTTATTTTGGAATACGCTTAAATATATGAAATTATTTATACAGTAATAAAATTAAATAACACAGCAACAAACAACATAAATATGTACGACAAAAAGAAAATTTATGTATTAAACTCCTTCATAGTTTAAATTTAAATTCATAAACACCATTTACACGTACTTTAAAATATATTGATAAAGAATTTTCAGTTACATTAAAATCGTTTGCTTTTGGAGAGGAAATGTGCTGCTCGCCAAATCGAGTGACGCTTTCGTCTTTTCACGTCAAATATTCGATTTTATTTTTTACCGAGTTTCTACTATAATTCCACCGCTGAATTTGACTGATCTTTTCTAACATACATAAGTAGTTTAATTGGTATTATTATTATTTTTTTAAATTCTGAGAATGCCCAGTATGGAGACCTTCCTTGTTGGTTATCCCGTCGACCAATTTCGCCAAATTATACAAATCACCAAACTAATAGCCAAATTATACATAATAATGTAATTTTTATTTTAAAAAACGAAAAAAAAAAACCAAACAAATAATTAGTAGAATATTAATAAAAATATAAATAAAAAGCCGAAATAAAAATCGCTTAATGGCGTTTTAAACACGTGTATCGTATTTAATGTCATTGAATGCGACATTCACGATCATCCATTATTGGCATTTAATCATATAGTTTGGCAAAAATATTGGCGCATTAAAAAATAAATAATGGGCGACAATTTCGAAGAATTCTCTAAAACATTATTGTTGTAAAAAAAAAAAAAAAAAAAAAAAAGATTTAAATTTGTACATAAAAATTTCATTGATTTTTTTTATTTATCGCATAAACTTTTTAAAATATTAAAATTAATTAAAAAAATAAATTATGTGTCGGTCAAAAATATGTTTAAATAAACCGTTTACGAATTTTCTAACGAATATATTTGAAGAAAAATCTTTGAAAAGTACAATAGATTTTTCTCCGTTGAATCTTAAAAGACATACTTTGTTCTCTAAATCAACATCTTCTACAGTTCAGTCGTTAAGGTGTTCTTCTAATCGCCAAAGGTCCCGGGTTCAAACCCCAGGAAGGCAAGAAACAAATTGCGTAAAAATTCATCCACGGCATCCCTGAAAATCGATATTATGGTTTGAGAAAACTGATTAATACCCTTAAAAAATGATAATCGGAAAACGTTTCTGAAAATTATTGGCATCCAAAGAAATTTTGTTTTTATGAATGAGTCTAAATCTCGAAAATATGATGTTTTTTCTGTGGTTTCTAGTGATAAAGATGGAGATGCTTTCGAAATAATCGGTGATTCGGAAGAGGTTATTGTAGATTTATGTTAATAAATATACAATAACCTCTTTATATTAATATTTATATTATTAATCATTTGGAAAATATTTATTGCTTTCAGTTGAAAATAGAATTTGTGAGGTCCGCATTTTATTATTTTTATGATTGGTTCAGGAATATTAATGTTTAATCCATGACGTATGTAATATATGAATCTGTCATTACGTAAGCCACATTTTGATCATCATAAGAATTATGTTTTTACTGATATTTATTAAACCAATGAGAAACATTCAATTTTTTTTGCTTTCGGTAATGGATGTACACATTTTATGTCTTCAACGAAATCTTAAATATTTATAAGAATTTTTACTTAAATAGGAAATCGAAATGTCGTTGTTTATAAAGAAGAAAGTAAAAAAGTTACAAAATGGGTAGACACAAATTATTAAGTATGGAAAAAAAAAAAAAAAAAAAAAAAAAAAAAAAAAAAAAACGAATTTAAAGAAAGAATTTGTATGAAAGATTCTCTTTTAACCCGTTCGCGACGGGACCCTTTTACAAAATTTTTAATGTTTTGTCACCGGTTTTAAAATACAGAAATTTGTGCCTTATTAAATCGAGAAAATGCTTCGATTAAAGAAGGCAAATTTTACAGTATAATTTTACTGGTGCTGATGGAGGATTCTTAAGCCTTTTTGCGTCACGTATACGTGTCGCTCGTCTCCAAGGGGTTTTAAAGCAAAAACGAGGTCTGATGATCGAGTCCATTGATTACGAAATGTGCGACGATCACGATAAAGGATACAATTTAAAATCAAATCAACTGATGGTAAAAGACCATGGCTTTTTTATTTTTAATATAGAATTTATTTATAAATCTTAAATTTCAGTGATTGAAAAATCATTTTTCAAATGGTTGTTGTAATTTGTTAAATTACAAGTTTTCTTTTATTTTTTTGTATTGTTATGTTAATATTATATTATTTATGCTAATTTTTTATTATATTTTCGTGGGCTTAAAAACAACTGTTTTTTTTTTTTTTTTTTTTTTTTTTTTTTTTTTTTTTTTTTCACAGTGTGTCACATTTGAAAATTATAGTCCAAGAGCTGAAAGCGCAAAAGCCCATGTTATCGAGCACAAGAAAAAAAATCCTTTATTTTATATAAGGGTAGAAATAGGGGAATCTAATGATGCATGTGTCACGGAACTGAAGTGGTGCAAAAGCCAAAAAATTAACACGACCACTAATTACACTGTGTTTGCCGTATAGTCAAAGGTATAAAATGATCGTACGGCAAAGGCAATGTTAAATCTACGAGTAAACCACTGGTAGTGCTAATTTTTTGGCTTATGCATCACTTCACTTCCGTCACACATGCATCATTAGATTTCCCTATTTCTACCTTCCATAAAATAAAAGATTTTTTTTTTTTTTTTTTTTTTTTTTTTGTGCTCGATAACATGGGTTTTTCTGCAGCTGGCTTTTGGAGTTATTATACTTGATTTGTACACTTTAGGTAAATCTAAGTTTCGTTTTTTTGTCATCAGAGGTTAAGGAGATGGATATTTTCCATCAACCTTTATTTTGAATCATCCGGTATATTCGAGCCATTTCGCAAAATAAAATTATATATTTCGTTTTAAAAAGATTTTTAAATAATAAATATTATAATGTCTGTATGATATATTGTTATACAAATTTCGTAATCTATACAACAGTTTATTTTATTTTATTTTCGACAATTTGGTAATTAGATATGCCAGACTATTTTAGGACGCTTCAATGATTAGATCTGCTAGATAATTTTTATCAGTTACATTATCTTGACCTTACTTCTTATTTTATTTCATTATTATTATTATTATTTCTCTCTCTGTGTGTGTACTGTTAAGATTAGACTATATTTCATTCATAATTAGAAAAGATCGATTTACAACCCTATTTACGATAAAATGAGTCTCGAAGAAATATGGGTTTAACTAACTGTTTTTTTATGCACACTGAGGCCTTGAAAGAAGATCAACTTTATATTATCTTTATTTTCTTCTATCGCTTTTCTACAGTTGGTGGGAGCGTTTGTTTCTCTTTGACAAACTTGAAAACGGAAACTTAACACTTTAATTGCATTAAAGATTTATTGAGAATAATTCCCGAATGCGCAATAAATATAGACAAGATGTTTCCGCAATTTATTTTAAGATAATACATGAATATACTCAATGCTGCCCACAAAACAACAAAAGAAACTGCAACTGATTTTTTTTAGGTAGATTTCGTAAGAAATACTACCTATTGCAATCGCACCAGTTTATCTATCTATCTATCTATATATATATGTCGATATAGCGAGCCCATGGTAACAGGCTCGCTCAGATGCATTCGGCCGATTCGGCATCCGCCCCATGGCAAGGTACGACACGTGTTTGACCTTTTTAGCCACGTGTTAACTAAATGTTGCTGAGTTAGCACCTTCACACGAAAGGGCCCCAGCAACAAGCACAGAACAAGTACAGAAGGATGCCGGAGCCCGACTGATGAAGACGTACTTAGTCGAGCTCAGGGCTAAAAGACAGAAGATGCCTCATAATTTTAATCCTTTAAGTATTTTTTCCCCTGTAAATATTGCACTTTTCCCTTGTAAATATTACACATTACTCAAGATTATTAAACGTATGTAACAATACCCCTGGACTCCTTAATCTACATGGGGGCTGCGGCCTACTTGGACCCCCAAACAACCTGCACTGCAAGAGTTCTTATTTTTGCATATGGATTGATGTGCAGTGTGCAAGAGGAAAGATTATATTTCCCCTAGTCCCCATCCGACAGCGAGATGATGTTTATGCTTTCTGCTTATCAGCGCGGTCCCACAGCTCACCAGAAGGGAGAAAAAGAAAAAGAAAATGAAGAAAGTGTGTCAGTAGTGTCGGTCGCCGCCTGTAATTTGTGATGTTCTTGTGCATACCGTGGATTTATTTTTTTTTCATTGAAAAAGTAGCATAGATCAAATTGGATTACACTTAAATAGCAGTAAGTGATATTTTTTTTTACTATACCTTATTTCTTTGCTGTAAGTGATGGAGCTCCAAGCGATCCCAGTGATCAGACAGCATTTAAAAACTGCCAAAGCCGATAAAATACAGCTTCTACATTTGTTTATTTTTGGAAAAGACGAAGCGAGGCGAAATCGTTCTAATTTAAGGGTTTATACCGGATTACCGTTTAAAGAAGGTAGCCCTGAATTCGCCAACAAATTGAAAGAAATTACTGATACTTTTGACCAGTTGCAATTGATAACAGTCGCTAATCTGCTATCCATAGATATAAATGGAAATAAAGATGAGATAGCGACTCGCATTTTGGTCGCATTATCAGACATTGCTGCTTTTAAGGAAACATTTGGGAATATTTCGGCTTCGGAGACAGACATTGAGCATAATCAGAACGACAGCAGTGCCAGCACAGAATTAATTTCCCCCTTAAAAATACAACCACAGCAAATGGTTGTACATTCGCAATACACTGCAAGTAAACAAAATATTTCTTTCACCGACATAGAACAATTAATTCCGCCGTTTAGCGGGGAAAAATCTGAAAACATCCAAACATGGTTTACACGATTCGAAACACTCTCGGAATCATTGAACCTCTCAGATATTCAAAAATTTGTCTTCGCAGAACGGAGTTTAAAAGGTTTAGCATTGCTAGTAATTAGAGCTGAAATTAATATTAATTCCTATTCCGCACTAAAGGAAGCTTTATTCCGCGAATTTCATCAAACGGCTTCGCCCGCACAAATACATCAAATATTAGCAAACCGCGGATGTCAACCAAACGAACAATTATTGGAATATTTTTTGAAGATGAAAGAAATCGCGCAGCGAGGGAATGTGGATGACATCTCTTTAATTCATTACACGATACAAGGTATTAGAGATACACCCCAAAATAAATCCATTTTATATGGCTGTTCCGATTTAGTAGAGTTTAAGAAAAAATTGCTAATTTATGATGAAATTTGCCGATCAGCCAGTGGTCAGGTGAAACGCATGTCGTATCATGCGAAAGGCCCTACTCCTACACCACACCTTAAAAATGAACGTAAAATTATCTGTTTTAACTGCGGTTTAGGAAACCACGTTTCCGCAGATTGTCATAATAAAAATAAGGGCCCGAAATGCTTTAATTGCTCTTTATGGGGCCATCGGTCTTTTGAATGTGGCGAGCGCACTGGGGAAAAACAGCCTACAACCCGAGGCGCCCCTCCCCAACAACATTCGGGGTTAAACCGCGATAAGAAAGTCCACGTCGTAGACTCACAGCAATCGTATACCAACATGAATAAATTAGTCAAAATTGCGGATGTCGTAATAGACGCATTAATTGATACGGGAAGCGCGATTACAGCCATAAGAGAGGATTTTTATAAATTAGTTGGCTCCCCTCCCCTACAATGTGAAACCATACAACTGGGCGGTTTTGGTAGTGGCAGTTTAACGCCATTAGGATCATTTAAAACGGATATTCAAATAGATGGAACTCTGTTCTCTACTAGAGTTTATGTCGTAAACTCATCACAAATGTCCACCCCCTTTATTGTAGGGCGGGACGTGCTTACACAGGGTACACTAACGTGTGGTCAGGACGGGATATCGCTCCATAAAACTCCCCAAGCGGATATTTTCATTAACTGCATACGCATCCGTAAGCCCGCGAGCAACACTCTCTTACCAGCCCCCCTTACGTCACATAACACGCCTTCTGTTGGTACTGACATGGCACACCACAACTCATTCAACGGAACACTTCCATGCTTCGCAGACGACCCCGTGCCACATGAAATATGCACCAATATAGAAGAGCCTAATGTCCTATTTTCCCCTCAAAATCAACAAGCTAAACATTTCTCCGGAAGAGACGTTTCCACTACCCTTGGTCATGGAACAGTTGGTGACAACGATGCTATGCGGAATATTCTTAAATATATGATCCCCATACTTTTCATCGGTGTCTTATGTCACCTAATGCAAACAGATTGCAATTATGAGTCACCGATGGCAAGATGTTCATCTATGGTACTAGATACCTTCAACGTTTTGATATGCTCTGTGTTCCTCCTAATCGTTGCCATTCGATTCACCGCGACGCTTAAATGGAAAAAGACAAGAAAGAAAAAAAAAAGTATGCAAAAGGGGAGAAAAAGTGTGTTATCAGCGTTGGATCCTAAGTGAGACTTTTTTTTTCTCTCTTTCTCAAGCAAGATATTTTGTTACACAGATGTTTACTTTTTATTTATTTTTTTTCTCTCCCAACCTGAAACCTGTTCAAGATGTTCGTACTTTAATATTTTTTTTTACGAAAAACCATCAGTGCATTATTTTTCTATTATGGATTTCACTATTTTATTTACATATTGGTTTTTGAACTAAGTCTTACCCAGCTTATGGAAAGCTGTGATTTTTTTTTTTTTTTCATTTTATATGACTGACTTGACTCATGATACCTATCTCAAGATAATTTTTGTGGCCCATACCAGATTACCGCAGTGCATCCCAACGAACGATATCAAGTTAAAAAAATTGGGTCACATGAAGGCCCACAGATTACCACTACGGCAGCTGACATGATGAAATATTGGACACAGTCGATATAAACTGACTCATAGTGACTGGAAGAATTTACTGCAAGATAATCTCTACGTTTACGAGTGTTTTTTTTTTCTCTCTTTTCTTCTTTCTCTTGCAAAATCACAAACACAGATGTGGTTTTCGTTTTGTGTTTACTCCTCCACGCAACGAAGAGGGAATAATGGTGTTTTTTTTTTTAATTATTCCCTCGAATGTGAAATATGCCACAGCAATAAATAAAGCTAAGCCAAGTGCTTTTTTTTTTGTTGGCTGGCTAAAGCATTTTTATCATTATTATTATTTCATTAACCAGGATTCTGTTAACAGGTGCCAAGTGATTTTTTTTTTTTTGGCACAAACATTTAACTTTTACAATATATAGGACATATTTTTTTTACATACTTAGTACCATTTTATGTGCTTCGAAATATTGTATGTTTTGTTTGAAATATGATTGTTTTTATAAATATGTTTATCTGTATAAACTATTTCTTCTACACCCCCCCCCCAAAAAAAAATGACAAAATATGATGTAGCAGGAAGACTATAGGTTTCGATTTTTTTTTTTCTTCCTCTACTCTTTCTTTCCTTTTGACAGACAAAAGATAATTATTTTCGTTTGTTTGTTTTGTCTTTGTCATAAAAGTTTTTACGATTAGTCCAATTTGAGCAATTTTCTTTTACATAAAAATAAAAGTTTTCCTTTATTTTTTTTTGAAGACGTATTAAGAAACACTATAATAAATTTGAGACTTTTTTTCTTAGACGAAGACGAATATCGGTTTCGAAGACGTTGTGTTGGAAACCCCCTTTGGGGAACGATGATAAAGCAAAAGACAGATGTGCAAAGAGCACATTAACGACGTTAACTATTATGATATAATTTTTTTTTTTTTCTTTTCATTGTGTGTGCTGTTAATGACGTCTTCAAAATTCCTTTTTCGTTCTTCTCTCTTATTAATATTAATTTTTTTTTAAAATTCATGTTTTACAGTGATCGTCTGTTTTTTTTTCTCTCTCCCTTGAAGAAATAGTTTATTTTCAGTATCCTGATCGGTGTACACGTTCAGCTGTGGTCAGCTGCATGTCGGATTGGCCGAGTGTCGATATAGCGAGCCCATGGTAACAGGCTCGCTCAGATGCATTTGGCCGATTCGGCATCCGCCCCATGGCAAGGTACGACACGTGTTTGACCTTTTTAGCCACGTGTTAACTAAATGTTGCTGAGTTAGCACCTTCACACGAAAGGGCCCCAGCAACAAGCACAGAACAAGTACAGAAGGATGCCGGAGCCCGACTGATGAAGACGTACTTAGTCGAGCTCAGGGCTAAAAGACAGAAGATGCCTCATAATTTTAATCCTTTAAGTATTTTTTCCCCTGTAAATATTGCACTTTTCCCTTGTAAATATTACACATTACTCAAGATTATTAAACGTATGTAACAATACCCCTGGACTCCTTAATCTACATATATATATCTCACTTTTTTATGGACACGATAATTTCTATAATTCTTCACCAATCTCCACCAAACTGGTACATAAAATCAATGGGGATAAAATCTTGGCTGAGTTCGTTAATGGGCAAAATCGGACCAAGGGGGTCGGAATAGAGGGCGTTTTTGTGAAAACCGAAAAAACGCCATAACTTCTTAATTAAAGTAGTTATCGAATCGGTTTAAAGTTTATATTACTTCTCAAAAATCGGCCAAAAGTATATACATGACAGATTTTTCATAAATTTAGAAGTGGGCTCAAGGGGCGAAAAAAACAGGGATTTTGAGAGAAAAAAATTCATAACTTCGTCAATTTTCAAGATATCAGTCCAACTAAATTTTTTATAAATGCTCTTAAAATTATCTAAAACTTTTGTATTTACAAGTTTTTGATAGGACCAACTTTTATCGATGAAAAAAATTAAAAACGAAAAGAAAAAGGGCGCTGAAAAAAGAGATAAATCCATAATTCCGTCAATTTTTAAGCTATCAAATCTGACTAAATTTATTTTACATCTTCTCAACAATATCTAAAACTTTTATATTGACAAGTTTTTCATAGGACCAATTCGAATAGCAAAAATAAATTGGAGAAAAAACCTCAAATCCAAACGGCTTATATTCTGACTCATTTTTAAATTCATTTTTGATGTTAAACGCATCCAAATGGTAGATCCTTTTATTTAAAAACTGTATAAAGTGACGCATTGGTCAATTTTCTGATAAATACAGAATATATTTCAAAAAAGGCTACCAAAAAGGGTATTTTGAACAGAATTTCCGAAAGTCATCGGGACTGAAAATTGAAGGAAGTATTCCAATAAGAAATTGCGTTTTTTTCTGACTCGTTTTTAAATCCATTTTTGTTCTCAAACGCATCCAATTTACAGATCCTCTTATTTAGGAACTATATAATGTGATGCATTGGTCAGTTTTTTGATAAAGACAGAATATATTTCAAAAAAGGCTACCGAAAAGGGTATTTTGAACAGAATTTCCCGAAGTCTTCGAGATTTGAAAATTTAAGGAAGTTTTCACATAGCAAATTGCGTTTTTTATGACTCGTTTTAAAATCCATTTTCGCTCTCAAATGCATCCAATTTAGAGATCCTCTTGTTTAGGAACTATATACTGTGACGCATTGGCCAGTTTTTTGATAAAGATAGAATATATTTTTAAAAATGCTGTCAAAGTGAGTATTTCCCACAAAATTTTCCGAAGCAATCATGATTAATGAATTAAGGATGTATTCAAGCAACAAATCGGTTATTTTATGACTGATTTTTAAAATCAATTTTTTTCTCAAATGCTTTCAACTGACAGTTTTTTGTTATTTAGGAACTGTATAATGTACTGTTTTTTGGTCGATTTTTTAATAAATTTAGAATCTATTTCAAAATATGTTGTCATAATGGGTATTTGAGCTGAATTTTTCTTAAGATGATTCTGATAAAACCAGTTTTTGCAGAAAAATGAAATTAAACATTTTTCATAAACGCCCAAATATATATATATATATTGTTGAAATGAGCAGTCATATGAAATCTACCTCCGCCTATAGGCCCAGCCGACAGGGATTTTTTAAATAATTTTTATGTTGTCAGATTGCGTACTAAAAAAGAAAAATGAAAATGAAAACAAAATTTGGATTTTTTTTTTTAATACCCCAAAAATCAATTAGAAATCCTAAGTAAAATATTTATCTTATTAGTAGGGGTAAAACAGGGTTTTTCAGAAACGATTGATGGTCATTCTCAAAAATTTTGGAAGAAATTAGTTTTGATATTAAAAATGAAGAACCGATGAGTACCACAAAATAGAATTGTTTTTCTGTGTTTTAGGGACAAAAGAAAGGTAAGAGAGGGTCATATAAACTTAGGGATGTAAAAATTCTATTTTTTAAAAAGTAAGTCAAGCGATGTGTCATTTCTTACGCATTTTAAAAATCAGAATCAAATGTTAATTTTTGCATGTAGGGTTCCGCTGTCGCTCGTGATTGCGCCAAATCGCGACAAAATATTTCATTTGGTGAAAAAGTGGATGATTAGACTCCTTAAATTACGAATACTCAACTTTTTGCTCTTCATTTTTAATGTGAATGTGTATCAGTACAGGCGGCACTCTTATTTACGCATTGAACAATTGAAGTCCCTTAACATGTTCAATCGTACCGTATCATTTACATTATTTTTAGAGACATTAACCCAACACCAATTCAATATAGCATAAGCCAAAGCTGTAGTAATCACAAATATCATTTCAATATGGGTTAATGTGCCCAATAAGTATCAATACTGTTTTGAAATTGCTTTTGAAGCAGGATTCTCGATCTCGCTCACCACTGCTCCAAAACGCGACGAAATTCTTCATTTGGCGAGTAAACGAACAATCACACTCTCCAAATTGCGAGTGTTCAATTTCTGCATAGATTGCGTGCGTGTTTGTACCAATGCAACCGAGAATGTTATTTGCGTTTCTGTCGCTTTACATATTCAATCGCACCGTGCCATTTACATTTAAAGAGATACTGACTTAATACCAATACAGTTTAGAAATAACATAGAAAGATTGTGCTATAGCTATAGATATTTCTCTATTGTCAGTGAATCACACTCTATGCGCCGACTAGTACTCGTAAAAACACAAATAAAATTATCCACGTCGAAATTAGCCATTTACCATACTATTTATTAATTGTACGTAAAGTATCATTGACTGGTCAATTTTTTCTATCGTTTCGAGTCGAAATCTCAAGGTAATTTTGAGAGTATATTTTTTCAATGGTAAATTAAAGATAGATGTTTCGATTTTTTATTTAGAATTCTAAAATAATATCCGAAATATTTGCACATTTAGAACAAAACATTTAAAATTAAAAGCATTTTAAAGCATTTAAAATGTATTTATTTTTAAAACAAATTTATGTTTTATAAGTAATCACAAATAAATAGATTATTTTAGAATATATATATATTTTAAAGGGATAATAAGTGGTTAAAGATTAATTTTTCGTAGTTTCACACCAAATCTATACTGCTAACTTTTTTTTTTTTTCATTTGACTACTATTTTTTAATTCTTATTCGCCAAATCCCTAATGTGATCAAAAGCCAGCGAGAACTCTGCTTTGAAGTAATGGGATTCAATGAAAAGTCGAACAATTACACTGAAAAGTTGAAGGAATTAAAAAAAAAAAAAGCTTTTGACGCATTTTGTTGTTTATATTTTGAATCTTCCAGAGTTCATTGAATGTAATACCTTAAAATTCTCAATTAACTAGTATTGAAAGTTTTATTTCATAGCATTTTATTGAGTTAAATCAATTTTAATTTTTTTTCTAGATTACACAGAACATTTAAAAAACAGGTTTTTTTTTTTTGTTTTTTTGTTTCTGTTGCGGATAATTAAATTTCGATGAACAACTGATCTATAAGCAATTACAAAAACTTGGGTTATTTTAGAACATATTGCAAAAAAATAAAGTGTGATACATTATGGGATTAAAGATCGAATTTTCAATGTTTCACAACATTTTTTTTTTCATTTGGTGATTGTTTTTTATTTCAGATTAGCCAAATTGCTAATGTTGGTAAAAAGTCAGCGAGAACCTGCATGCGTCTAAATAGAAAGTTACGGCATGCTTTATAAGTACAAAGTCGAAAATTATAGTTTATTGCAAGTAAAATGGGTTTTTACAGAAACAGCAGATGATGATTTATGTAACAGTGGCGCCAGCTTATATGGGCTCGTGGGGGCCGAGCCCACCCAATAATTCTAAATCATAGCGTACCCGAATTAGTTACGTATTTTATTATTACTTTATTATTCATTTTTCTCCTAAGAATGAAATTTATTTTGTCAAGGACCATATGTTTTAATTCACCGACTATATCACCCATAAATCCGAAATTATTGAAATATTTTACTTCCATGATTAACTTTTTTTTAAATTCAAGTTTTAGTCATGTTCATGGTATCATGACATTACAATAAATATTAGTGTCTTTATAAGAAAAAACGCATGAAAATATAATTTAATAAAATTGCAACTTTATGAAAATATGATAACTTGACCTAAAATTCCCATCTTTCACCACACTGTAAAAAATGTCAGATGTTTCTGAATATGTAAAAATGTACTGTAATCAAAAACGAAAATATACAGTGACCTCTTCTAACTCACCTAAAGTTTAGAAAACCGTTCCTTTGCCTTTAAAAATCCCAGAAAACTATTCGTTTTCAAAATTTAAAGAAGAATTTATAAAAATTGATTTTTATTAGCTGCCCGTCCTTTTCGGAAACGTTTCTAAGTAGCTTTTACAGTACAATAATCACTTTTCTCAAATCAAAATATCACTTTCTCGGATGCTACCCATTCATACGAAAATATTTTGATATTCAGAGAACATGTTTAATAGACAAACATACAATATTAACAGTACCAACATTAATATGAAAATTAAATTATTTTGCCACAATTGCATGCACAAAATCAATTATGCAACTGAAAATGTTTACTTGAGAATTCATAGAATCCGAAAAAGTGATATTTTGATTTGAGAAAAGTGATTATTGTAATGTAAAAGTTACTTAGGAACGTTTCCGAAAAGAACGGGCAGCTAATAAAAATTAATCTTTATAAATTCTTCTTTAAATTTTGAAAACAAATAGTCTTCTGGGATTTTTAAAGGTAAAGGAACGGTTTTCTAAACCTTAGGTGAGTTAGAAGAGGTCACTGTATATTTTCGTTTTTGATTACAGTACATTTTTTTATGTTCAGAAACATCTGACATTTTTTACAGTGCATCTGTCAACCCTTCAAAGAAAAATAAACTGGTCGCACCATTTTACAGAAATATTTTTGAGCACACCCAATATTTTTCAAAAGTTAGCGCCACTGATGTAAATTATGTATGGGAAGAATTTTGTTTTGGCTCTGGAAATTAAGATCCGCGCGCTCTATACTCTCTACCTGATACTCTCTCAGTCGAGTCTCTCTATAACGAAAATCCATACATCGAATTTCTCTATATAACGAATTTTTAGTAGGAACGGTCCCTTTTTCGCATGATTACATTAAAAACAGTCTCTATATAGCGAAATATCAATCTCCATATAACGAATTTTTTCATAAATTGGTCTTAATTTATTCAGTTTTAAAAAAAGCTTCAAAATCATATGGAATCAATTTTCCATCACTTATTTTTGATTTATCGTTCAGTGCTGAGGTTTTTTTTTTTTATAAATATTACTTCTCTCCTTGTTCTTTAAATTCGACGAGTTCACCCCACCTCCCACACACCTTTCAACATCCTTCTCAAAACAGAGTCGATTGGATTGTTACACATATAACAGAGGAATCAACGAGAGGCACATAAGAGAGGCCTTCAAATGGAGGAAAATGTTAACTACAATTTTTCATTCCTTGCTAAATTTTGAGCATTTTTTTTTTGGGGGGGGGGGGGGGGAGCGTTACAATTTTAAAATCAAAACAGCAAAAAATTACAGATATCTTTCTCTGAAATTAATGCAAGTCTTCCTTATTTCATTTTCATTAAGCTTTAAAATAAATGTCTGTTCTCTTTTTTGAAACTGCTTAAATAATTAAGAAATAAAATGTTAGGTTAATATATACTTTTAAACATTTCAAATTCTTAATTAAAATGATCAAAAATAATATTTGTTCAAAATTTACACATTAAATAAGGTTTTTAACATCATTCTCTATACATCGAATTTCTCTATATAGCGAATTTTTTATTGGAACGATGGATATCGTTATATAGAGACTCGACTGTATATAAGTTAAATCTATAGCAATAAAGAGAGAAGTTTGTGAGTGTGTCAACGCTGTTATGCAGAGACCGCTGCACATAGAACTACAAAATTTGGAGGGAAAGCACCTCTGTATATGGAGTTTTGTACCTCGAAGTCTGATTTTCAATTTTTTTATTGGATTTTTTTTTTTACTTTAATTTTTTTAGCTGATTTTTAGCGTACTTTTTATGTTTCGAGGCGATTCTTCCACATTAATGAAAGAAATACTGTTTTATTCTTTTAATCCGACGTAGTAAATTTAGTTCTCTTTTCAATAAAGTTTATTCGGAATTCTTAGAGTGATTTTTGAATTTTTAACGAATTTTTTAATGTGATTTTTAGTATTTTTTCGCATTTTGCGGCTATTTTTTTCACATTGATAAAAGGAAAATTGTTTCAAACTTTTAGCCTAATTTACTAAATTTTGTCTGCTATACGATTTTTGATTTTCAACAATCTTTAATGCGGTTTTCAGTGCAATGATTTTTCGAGTCTTTGTGCTTTTAGTATCGACTTTTTTCAATTTTGTCAACATTATAGTTTTTTTTTTTTTTTTTTTTTTTTTTTTACGCATCATGGTTATTTCAAACCCAGGCAATGGCCGGGCGGGTCAGCTAGTTTAAAATATTTTTTTAAATAAATAACATTATTATAAATAATTTGTAGTTTATTTATTAAATATTAATAATATGTAAAATGTGATATGGATGGTCCTTTAAATAGTAATTCACATAATTAAGAGGCTACTTCACTTAAATGAAAAGACACGTTCGTTAATTCTAATCCTATGGAAGAAATTTACAAAGATATTTCGCTTGCATTTCAATATTTTTAAATGATTCTTTTTGCATTGGATAGTTGAGATCGATCTGTATGCATGGCGTTTTCTAGTTTTTTGATTTTGTTTACAGATATTTTTAGAAGAACACTTTCATTTTCGGAACCGTATGGAAAGTGAAAGTGTCCTCATGAAAAATATCTGCAGCCAAAAGCGAAAAAGTAAAAAACGGCCTGCATTCAGACCAATCTCGGCTATTCAATGCAAAAAAAAAAAAAAAAAAAAAAATCAGTTAAAACTATTGAAATGCAAGCGAGATATCTTTGTAAATTTCTTCCATAGAATTAGCATTAGCGAACGTGTCTTTTCATTTAAGTGAAGTAGCCCCTTAAATGTAGCAAACTATAAAATATTAATAGTTAAATCACTCTTAAATCATATCTTTATTACTGATAAAGTACTGATAAAAAGTTAAATAATCAATATTGTAATGCTTATACACCTAAAGATAAAAAAAGGGGGGGGGGGAAAGAAATTCAAATATTGAAATTTATTTCATTTAATATAACCACATACTATCTTAAAACTTAATAATATAGTAGTAGTGGATAAAAAAAAAAAAAAATAAATAATTAATATCTGCATTTTATACATTTAGAATATACTATTTTAGTTACTGTCCTAATTTGGCTAAAAGTTAGATTCAAGTTAATCTCGTTCAAGTTAACATCGAGTTAAATTATATTAAATAAATAAATTATATTAATATAATTAATTGATTTAATAAATATAAGTATACATTCATACACGTGAGCCAATTCAACATTCGGTATAAAATGCACTATTTCAATTTATCAGATGATTCCCTCTCTTAAAAATAATAAATCAATTAACCATTGCGTGTTACTCAGACAACGCCGCCGTCCTAATCCATACTCTAACATCAACCCACTATCCATCCTATTAATTTTTTTTTTTTTTTTTTTTTTTTTTGCATTTTTAATACCTTATTATTACTTTTATATACATTTATATTTTTGTGTATCTTTTATGCAATGTGTTAATTAGTTTTAAGATCATGTAAGTACTAATTGTATTAAAGAATGTATGACTTTTTTTGGTACTTCTCTGTTATCCCGTCGACCCATTTCGCCAAATTATACAAATCGCCAAACTCATAGCCAAATTATACACGTTGGCATAATTTTTAATTTAAATAACGAAAAAACAAATAATTAGTAGAATATTAATAAAAATATTAATAAAGAGTTGAAATAAAAATCCCTTAATGACATTTTGAACACGTGAATCGCATTTAATGTCATTGAATGTGACATTCACGATCATCCATTATTGGCATTTAATCTTATAGTTTGGCGATAGTTTTTTGGTCGACGGGATAACCTAGAAGTACCCTTTTTTTAATAAGGTGAGAAGAAGACACACAAATACAGTAAAACCCCGATCTATCGTTTCCGCATCCATCGTTTTCCCAGAATGATCGTTTTATTTCCACGGTCCCTGCACAATTTATGTTTAAATAATGTTAACGAAACCCGTAAGCATCGTTCTGAAAAAGTCATTTTCCCGCATTCATCGTTGTAAAATGTTTTTCTCACCGAAATGAAATTGAAAGTCATGCGAATCCATATGGCCACACAAACTTGAATTATGCCTTTTATCTTAAAATAACTGATTTGTGCTGTTTGTGTTCATATTGGTGACAATAATACCGAGGAAGAATGGTTGTATATAGCAGAGGATGCGATTATGTTTCCATTGATCAAGATGGTGCGACATGTGGTGTCTAACACGAAAAGGAGAAACGTGTGGTAATGCAAACGCTGAAAGTAATGTCAAAGAAACACAGGATAACGTTCAGGCCAATGAGGTTGAGCTATCAATGTCAACTCTGTCTGATGCTATTACAACATTTGAAACTGCCTGAACTTTTATACATGCTTATGAAATTAATTAAGAAAACCTGAAAAATGTTGTATATATTGAAAATGTGTCATTTGATAAAAAAAAAAAAAAAAAAAAAAAAAAAAAAAAAAAAAAATTAACGAAAAACCAAACAATAATGTTTTTTTTTAAAAATAAATATCAAACTTTTATAACATCGATTTATTTATTTTACAGTTTAGAAAATAACAAATTAGAATTTTATTAGTATACTAGCGAGCTACGCCCGCTAGCTGGGCCACTTTTTCCAAACGAACCTCGATATTAAGCAATATATAATAAACAAAAAAATTCATTTAATAAGCAAGTCTTGGTGTTCGAATCCTCAGCACAAAAAAAGTAAATTAAAGAGCTATGGCTGTTATGCGCCCATTATCCCGTTAAAATATGTAATTTCGCACAGTGGGCGGTACGGGCCCATCGTGCGAAGCCGGCCCACCGGCGCTACGCGCCATGGTCGCCATTGTCCCGTTAAAAATATTTGGTTTTGCACGGTTGGCGCTGCGCGTCCATAATACATTTTCTCGTATTTTTTGGATCATCAGAAGCAGACTTTTACGCAGATTTTGAATATGTAATCAGTTTTTTTCTACTTTAAAAACTGTCTGCATGATGGTTTAAGAAAAAAAGCGCAAAAAAAGTTTGTTTATTAAAAACTGCAAAAGACTGCTATTAAAAAAAAATAAGTAATTTCATTAATATCACAAAGAACATAACTAACAAGTAATTTTGGCAGCTCGTTTTCCGTTTGTACTAACAGAAATTAGTATTAATCGCGTAAATCTTAGGTTACACAATATTCGTGTATGCTACCAAAAAGAAAAAGTATGAAAATGAGCTACAACGATTAATACTCACATACAAAATAAATATATGAATAGCCAGTTACATCTGAGATCCTCAAAATATTAATTAGCAACACTATTACCTCTTAGTGAACATATCTTGCTGTGCTTCAATAGTTGTACTTATTATATTAATTAAACAGTGTTTAATAATTTTTACCAATTACTTCTTTTTCTCTTATACATTCTTTGACAAATTGACGGGAGAAAAATAGGTTTTCGGCTGCTTCTTCTTTTAGCCAAAGGGGAAAAGTTCTTGTTCTTCACCGCAAGGTAGCGCAGTGTTCTGCCTCAGAGCTCCGTTTGAGACCTGTTTGGGAAATAAGACGTTTTCCGTTCCGATTCTCGACCGGTTTTTAATTCAGAACTTTTTTAATTTTAGTCCCACGGTCTCGAAAATGCCCGAAATGACTTTCCCGGAATTTTTCGAATCGAAAGACACCTCTCGCGACTTCCAACTCGCCCGCGTTGCGAACTGTAATCGGCTTCAAGCAGACAGACAGACAGACAGAGGCGCACGGATTTTATTAGTATAGACTGTATACATTGCATGCATTAGTAATGCATAAACATTGTATTTTTTCATATTTTGAAGTTAATCCGCATTCATCGTTTTGTTTCTGTACCCCTTGAAAAACGATGGATTGGGGTTCTACTGTATATAAATCGGTATTATACTAAAACTCGATAATTATGTATGTAAATTGAGACTTTATATTTAGAATTCTTCCACTTTTTTCAATTCTTTTTCGTCCTTTGAAATTATGTGCAAAATTTATTTTTTAAATAAAATTTTGATGTATTACTATGACGAAATTACATTAAAAAAAGAAAAAAGTATGATGTATCCTATGTGAAAAACACATTTTGTTCAAAATTTTAATTCATTATTCGAGAATTAGTATGTATAGATTTAGATAAAAAGAACCACTAATCAACTAAAAATCGACAAATATGTATTTGGACTTTTTTCCATACTCGGAGTGTTCTATAGTTTTTGGTAACAACATTTTTTTCGGTCAACGAAATTAATAGTTAATCTTTTCTGTCGCAAAATACTTGTTAAAGAATTATGAAAACAGCTTAGTTACTTTAAGACGCACTTCCAAAGAAAAAGAAAAAACGTATTCCCAATCTCTCAGCTCTATCTATCTATCTGTTTGTTTATTTATTGATTTGGATAACGATTTGTTTTGCAGACAGATTGTTTCCAGGAAATGAATGTACATATGAACTAATAAATATAAACTTGAACTAATTTTCAGTTATAGTTTCATTGGCAAAATCCGGGAAACAATGAATTTCAATTTGAAAGAGTCATTAAAAAGAAAACTAGTATTAATGAAGGGAGCAACTTGAATTTTTTAATGATTCGATTAACACTCTTAAAACAAAAGAGCTGATTTGGCTTCTCATGAAAGAGCTGTAATTTTTTCGATCATAAAAGAGTTGTTTTTCAAACGATTAAATCTTCTTGATCTAAATTGGTTATTTAAATAGCTCAACTTCATTTAAATTGGTTAAAACTCGAGTTATTTCAATTCTTTTTTGAGAAGCTGCCTTTCAACATTGAGATGAGTGGATTTCAGCTCAACTTGAGCTATTTTGTGGCTGACTTTTTAAGAGAGAAGGATTGACCGAAACAGGTTTTTAAGACCGAAACTGAAACCGAGGGTAATTTTCTTATTTTTGTCCGAAAACGAAAATGACCATTTTTTAATGCAATTAATGCATACATAATTTGTAATTAATACATAAATGCACAAAGATACATAATTATTAATTTATTATACATGTGGTCCAAGTTGATTTTTTTACGCTTCTGACCAAAACGTTTTACTTTCACATAAAATAAAATGTAATTAATTCAACAATGACACAGAATGACTTTCCTAATAATACAAATTGAAGCTTAGATTAGTTTTAGGTATACAATTTTAGGAAAACAAATTTTAGATATACATTGCACACCTCGATCTACCTGTTGTAAGAATCATCTGTTATACTGGAACTTTCTTAACCCTTTCGGGTCTGGTGTACTGTTAATAGTACAAGTCTTTTAACCCGGGAGAACTCGCTATGAGAATTTCTCTCACGGTGCCCAATTCTTTTCTTTTACTTTTCAATCACATAATATCAAATTTTTGGTTTGGATTAGTGCTTTTATTCAAAAAAAGAGGTAAAGTAATCGAAATCACATTTTGAAATTTTATTAAAATGAAAAATAGTCTTAAAAAGGGTACGATGGAGAAAGAAAATCTCATGCGCGAGTTCTCGCGGTTAATGGAGTACTATTTTGTTTAAAAAAATACTTTTGCTATTATTTACATGCAGTAATGTTAATATATGTCTATATATTTACTACATGACTTTATTTATGTTTAGGTATTTAGCAATAATATAATTATTATTATTTGTTTCATTTTCTTTGTGCCGTTTGTAATTCTTTTATTTTAAAAATAAATTTCACTCTTTAAATTTAAAATAAAAGTTGCTTTTCTGAAAGAGTTATGTGTAATAAAGCGCAAAAAGTATTAGAAAGTTGTAGTAAAGATAAATCTTAATGTAATACAATATTTTCTAAACATCTCCGAAAATTCTTCGGCCCCACCAGTGGCCGAGAGGTTCAGACCTCTCAACTGGTAGACGGCAGGTGCTGGGTTCGAACCCAATCGCGGCTGTCGGCCTAACGGAGTTCCCTGTTCGGAGTTTTCGTGGTTTTCTTCGAACCTTGCGTAAATACGGGTTAGGTTCCCTTAGAAAGACCCCCACGAAGGGCACTCCCTCCTGGTCCTATATCCCATTAGTGTAGATAATTGGACGTCAAAAATAAACCAAACCAAACCAAACCGAAAATTCTTCCTTAGCCTATTGCCATATGAATATTACTTGAATAGCAAACAAAACAACAACATTCGTTATCTTTCAGACTATGAAATATTCGTTAAACACTAATTAGTTTATTTGGATAGCTAGTGTTAATGTTATTAACGTGAAAGTAATTTTTTCTAAGAATTGAAAAAAAAAATTCGGACCTGAAAGGGTTAAAGAATATTGGAATCTCTTCTGCAGTTTCAAACTAAAAATTTTTGATTACTGTTAAGTCCGCTGTTTTTAATGAGCACGTGAATAGCGTCTTTAAAGTTTAATGATACATGCATTACTTGCTTTAAAATTTAAACTCACGTCGTGAAACAACCATGACTGATAATTATAAAAAATCGTACATAAAAATAAAAAAATATATACAAAAAATACTTATTATAAAAAAATTTATATAAAGTTCGTAGCAATAAATAAATTGGTTAGATACAGCTCAAATCAATGAGACATGTTGAAAATTTTCTAAGGAAAAAACAAGATTTTTGGAATACAGATAGTTTCTGTCCGGCCAAATTTTCGCCGAAAATGAATTTTGAGTGAAAAACGAAACCATTTTTTTCTCTATTTCTTTTTCTAAATTCAATAAAATAAACCTTTAATACGTGACAGAAATTAGTCATCGAGATGTAGTGCTGTTACACTCTGTTTCATTAAAACAATGCAAGGATACGTAGATATTAACTTTTTATAATTTAAAAAAAATAATACTCTTTTTTTTTTCATTTTATATCCCCACTAAAATTTTAAATATTTATTCTTAATTTTTACTTTTTCAAAGTTTTAGGTTGGGAAACACTCTTTTTCATTCCTAGCTTTAAGCCTATGTGCAGGAATGTAATTTTAATTAAAAAACATTAGTTAAGAACAGCTTCAAGCATTTATTATTTTTTTTTATTAAAAATAATGTGATATTCATTTATATATGGGTTAAAGAAAAAAAAGAAAAAATAGAGGGCAATGGCTTATTGGAAAAAACCAGTTTCTTCTGAAGAAAAACGTTCTAAAATTCTATTTATCACAAAAACACACATGTTTAATTTTTTTATAATTGCGTGGTTAAAGTTTACGATGGTAGTAATCCAGACCAGTTTAGGTTGTAAATTTGTGTTATCATTTCTCATGACTCGGTGAAACATTTTCTAAAGTTCTTAAAAGTCGAGGAAAAGAATGCTTTGAAGATCGCATTGCTTTCTTTAGCGCGCAAAATGTGGGTAAAATAAACATTTCATCTTATTATTATCTTATTATTATAATATTATTTGTTATTCAAAGTTAAACAAAAACAAAACGGAAGAAAAAATATTAAGAAAATAAAGGATAAAAGTCTGTAAACAGGGGCTTGCGAAGAAAAAACTGCGCCCGGGGCAAAGTTGCAATTTGGCGCCCCCCATCCTCAACTTTTTCATGTGACAGGCCAAAAATAGTATACATTTTTGCGCCCCCTAAATTTCCGCGCCCGGGGCGACCGCCCTCTTCGCCCCCTTTCGCAACGCGCGGTAAGTAAATCACCTTTATGTTTTCATTTTATACATATTTTTTAAGAGCCATATTTTTTTCTTTATAATGTATACTTTATATGTAATTTACATTTACAGGATAATAAGTTTGACTTTACTTTCTTCCAGTTTTACAGGAAGAAAATAAGACTGTAACTGTCTAAAATTGTCCAGCATTGTCTTCAAACGAAACACATTCCGCAGTTTGCGAACGCCAGTATTTTAAAATCGGGTTGTAACAGTTATCACGGTAGATTACTAATCGAAGTTTGGTTCAAATATTTGCGATCGCCAACCATGAATGAGTCTTGTTCTATCTCTAGTGAATATTATCTACTTCTGAAAAAAAAAAAAAAATAACTGTTGAAATGTTCTACTGTTTGTTATGCAATGTATTATTTGTACTGGTGAGGTCTTGCGAGTAGCTTGGCGAAATGTTTATTTTTTGTATTTTTAAATGCTTATTAGTATTTTTATTTTTTGTATATAAATTTTAAATTTTTAAATGTATTCAAATTGTCTTATTTTATTTTATTTAATCTTTTTTTTAAAGTTTACATTGTTGCTGATTTCTAAAAAAGCCGTTTGTAAATTCCAGTGTCGATCAATAATTTCTTATTTTACGAACATAATTTGCCTGTATCGGGTTAAGCATTTTTTTTTTTTAATTTCTATTAAAAATACAGTGATATTGACTTATTTATGGGTTAAAAACAAAAAATAGAGAGCAATGGCTTATTGGAAAAAACCAGTTTCTTCTGAAGAAAGAAGTTCTATAATTCTATTTATCACAAAAACACACAAGTTTACTTTTTATAATCGCGCGATTAAAGTTTACGATGCTAGTAATCCAGACAAGTTTGGGCTAAAAATTTGTGTTATCATTTATCATGTCTCGGTGAGACATTTTCTAAAGTTCATAAAAGTCGAATGCTTTGAAGATTGCATTGTTTTTTTTTTTTTTTTTTTTTTTTTTTTTTTTAATGCGCAAAATATGGGTAAAATAAACATTTAATACTTTCCCTTATATTGTTTTTCAAGGTTGAACAAAAACAAAAGGGGAAGAAGTAATATAAAGAAAATAAAGTATAAAAGTTTTGTTATTAAGAAAAACATCTTTATATTTTCATTTTATTTATTTTTTTAAAAAGCCATATTTTTTTCCTTTATAATGTGTATTTTATACCTGTGGCTTCTGGTGATAACCAGGTAAGGCACATTTTTGTAAAAATTGAGATAATTTGGAAAAATGTAACTTTAAAAGAGTACTTTTATCTGCCATAGTACTGAAAAATGAAAATCGAATACTTCCCATCATAGAGCGACTATAAATTTCCATTTAAAAATTAATTTTTTTTTTTAATTGGTTCTCAATTAATAAAAAAACCATTTTTATATAACTATTTTGGCAAAAAAAAGAGGTTCTTATATTCTAATTGAATGTAGTGAAAATTATTAAGTTCTAATCTATTTTATAAAAGTAATGATAAAAAAAAACAAACTTTAAACGTTAATTACTCAAAATATTAAAAATGTGCCTTGCCTGGTTATTACTGGAAGCCACAGATATGTAAATTACATTAGCAGGATAATAAGTTTGCTTTTACTTTCTTCTATTTTTACAGGAAGAAAATAAGACTGTAACCTATCTAAAATTGTCCAGCATTGTCTTCAAACGAAACTCATTCCGCAGTTTGCGAACGCCAGTATTTTTAAATCGGGTTGTAACAGTTATCACGGTAGATTACTATAATCGAAGGCTTGTTCACATATTTGCGATCACCAAGTGAATATTATCTACTTCTAAAAAAAAAACTAACTGTAACTGTTCTTGAAATGTTTCACTGTTTGTTACGCAATGTATATTTGTACTGATGATGCCTTGTAAATAGTTTGGCAAAATGTTTATTTTTTGTATTTTTAAATGTTTATTAATATTTTATTTTTTGTATATAAATTTTAGTTTTTTAAATGCATTCAGATCGCCTTACTTTATTTTATCTTTTCAAAGCTTACATTGTTCTTAATTTCTAAAAATAAATCGTTTGTAAATTCCAGTGTCAATCAATAATTTCTCATTTTACGAACTGAATTTCTCTGTGTCGGAAAGGGTTAAGTATTTCACTTTTATTTCTATTAAAAATACTGTGATATTCACTTATTTAAGGCTTGAAATAAAAAATAAAATAAAAAATAGAGAGCAATGGCTTATTGGAAAAAAACCAGTTTCTTCTGAAGAAAGACGTTCTAAAATTCTATTTATCACAAAAACACACATGTTTACTTTTTATAACAGCGTGATTAAAGTTTACGATGTTAGTAATCCAGACGAGTTTGGGTTGTAAATATGTGCTACCATTTCTCATGACTCGATGAGACATTTTCTAAAGTTCATAAAAGTCGGGGAAAAGAATGTCAAGATCGCATTGTTTTCTTTAACGCGCCAAATGGGTAAAATAAACATTTAATTATTTCCCTTACATTGTTACTCAAGGTTGAACAAAAACAAAAGGAGAAGAAGAAATATATGAAGAAAATGAAGGATAAAAGTTTTGTTATTAAGAAAAGTACCTTTATATTTTCATTTTTTTGAATGAAAAAGTCATATTTTTTTTTCTTTATAATGTGTATTTTATATGTTAGTAACATTAGAAGGATAACAAGTTTCTTCTGTCTTTACAAGAAAAAAATATTGGATTTGTGAAAAATTTTGATTTCCTATTTTCGATGTGTTTTAGAAAGTCCTGAACACGATTTGTTGTTTTTAGAAAATGCCTGTCCGGAAGTCTGTGAGCGTCTCTCTGTATTCAACAAAACTTTTGGAGGCGATCTATCTCATGAACTAATGCACGAAATTTCACACACTGAGCTCGAAAAATAACACGGAGAGTTAACTCCCTATTCTGATACATTGAATCCAGCGGTCGGCCCATGAAGACAATGCCAAAGTTTTTCGTCAGAAATCAACATGGATTTTCCCCCCATAAGATAGTATGCGGTAGACATTTTCAAATTGAATTGTATTTTAAAATTTTGACGAAATCACTTCAATTTTCACTGATATATATATATTCTTTTATTAAAAATCTATTGATTTCACGTAAATTCACCGCAATTTTTTAAAATTTGGTATTAATTAAAAAGGAGATTTTAGTTATACTCAACAAAAAATAATGAAATATTTGTTAAATGTTGCTCATAAAAATATCAAACAGGTATAGAAGAAAAAAAAATAATAACAAGTTTGCAAAAAAGTAATTTTATTTGTAACCCGGATTGCAGTTACATAAAAAATTCTGTGGATCCCAGATTCCAAAAACTTTCGTAACAACTTTACGATATAAATTGTCGTTTTCATAAAAATACTAATTATAGTACAATTTAAAAACTTAGTATATACATAAATTTAAACAAAACATATAATTATGCATATTATACTATTACAAATATTTTGGATATTCCCATATTTAGTAAATTTATGTTTTATTAAAAAAATACAAAAAAAATTAATTAATTAAAATTAAAATTAAAATAAAATAATGAATTTTTTTTCATATTTTATCAGTTCATTTTTCCTTGTGTAACATTTTAAAGTGATTTCAGTAACAAATGGGTTGTCTATTAAGAAAAGCAGATTACACTTTTCATACAAAATAATTGGCCCAATCCTATTTAGAAAGCTTAGTAAAAGAGTCGAAGCTAAATATTGTTTCATGTGGCTATTTTCTCTATTATTTAGCTAGGTGTAACTTTTATCCTATTCAAAAAAAATGTTATGCAAAATATTTGCAATTAAAAAACACGTGTATGTTACAGATAGGATCACAACACACTTATTGACATTGTTCTTATAAGAATGATGAGATCTCCATAGTGCTATTTTTGTTAAATAATTACACTTGAAAATATTTTACAAAACAAATAATTTGGAAATTACACGTCAGACGTAGCAGATAAGGTGCGTTCGAACTATAATGAAGTTTTTAAAATACTTCACTGTAAAACATTTGAGTAACATTATACCACAAAATTCCAATTTTATGAAGTAGCCTTGCTTCCTCCAATTTTAAGAAGTATTTTAACCATATAACCGGTGTAACATTGTAATATTACACCAGTAATATATGTTTAAATTACACCATTATATATGTGAAAAAAAAATCACTCCATAAAATAGGAGGCAGCAAAACTGCTACCTATTCTATGGTGTAAGGTTACACAAATGTTTTACAGTGTTCGGATACAATACAGTAGCCGAAATCTTTTGTATGTCTCTGTAAATATGAAATGCTTTCTGTTATACAGCAATTAACTTGTAGTGAACCTCAGCAGCGTATATCAATTTCATAAAATGGGAAATAGTTTAATAGCATTAAAAGGGCCCAAAGCAATGTTTCTCCCTATACCATTATGTAATGGAATACTTTTGTATGGTCCTGTAAATTAACAACAAATATTCTTTGCACCAAATAAAGTGCACTTGAAACTACTTTTTCCCATTGGCCGTAATATAGCGGAATATTTTTTATTGTGCCTGTATTTAAAATAACTACGCATCCGATTTTCATGAAATTTGGAATGACTCGATAAAATTATGTAATAATAATATATTTTAAATTTCACTTCATTCGCAGTTGGATAGTTTTTGCTGTGTTATATGCAGACAGATGGACATATTGAATGACGACATAGGTGCTACGTATTTATAATTGCGAACGCACCTAAAACTACCTCTGACTACCAATTTCTTAAATCAGCTTTAATTTAAAAATATCTAAAAAACAAAAAAATATATATGTTTTTCTAGAAATCCAAGACATTAATGTAAATAATTATTCAGATGAAATAATTTTTTAAAATAAAATTCAGGATATAAAGAGCTAAACCTTTCGCACATTTGTTTCATTTTCATAAAAAAGAATTTTCATTTATTCCAAAACTTCTGGAAAGCCACTAGAAAAATACCTGGGATTCCGATAACATTGTGTTTACCAGAAATGAATTTTCCCTCTTTCTTTTTATCCTGTTTGTATTTTTACTGAAATTGTTTAATGTTATTGTCAAAATGTACTCGAAAATCTGACAAAATGTCTTCACCTAAAAAGGATCAATGTCATATGCTAATTTTGTTTTTCTAATTATAAAACAAATATTTCCAGGTTGATCTCTGGTGTTCTGATAGTTACGAAAAGCTAATTATTTAATTGAAATGCATTAGTGTATTCTTAAATTGTGAAATGACACATTTAAAAAAAAAAAATTGAGTTAACTCTTTATCTACCGACGGTAATTATATAAGTACCATTAAAATTACTTATTATAAAATTCTTTTAATACGTCAATTAGTTGTAATACTGTTCAGAATGAGTTACAGATACATTACTTTAAAAGCATTATGAGCTATACAAAACAGGGCCATCGCTAAGACTTTTTATTGAGGGGGGAGGGGACCTAAAATTGCCAAGTCAAATTTCAATATTTGCCAACTCATTTTACAATTTTGCCAACTTACCACAATTAGAAAATGTAATATAGCCCCTATTTGTTAAAAGGTTAATAATATTCCCAATTAGTTTTGTAATTTTCGCCAATTCTATCAAAAATTGAAAATATATTATAGTTTTTATTAAAATTTTAAAGAAAATTTGCCAACTAAGTTTGTGAATTTGCCAAGTGCAACAACATTCACGAATGTTTGGGGGGGGGGCTCCCCCCCATCCCCCCCCCCTTAGCGAGGCCCCTGATACAAAACAAAAATACATTTAAAAGGAGGATTCTTTTGCCTTTGCGTCTCTTCAGCTTTCTTGGCGCTGAGGGAGGCGGATGGGGAAATTTTAATTCGTAAATATTTCTACAGTCACCGCAAAAAAAAATCTTGACACTTAAGATTTTAGACGTTTTGTTAAATATCTAGAAATATACATAAGGAATTATTCTGAAACTACAGGTGTGTAAACAAAATAGTACGCGTCATATATTTTCATGAAGAGTTTTCCCCGAAATCCAACAGGGGACCGTCAACAAATCGAAAAAGAACGAAGATCTTTTGGATAACCCTGTCAAAACTAATGTAGCAAAAGCGTCCAAACTGCACATTATGATTAAGTAGCTTATTTTAATATACTGTGTTTATTTTTTATAAGGATAGCATGTATACTCGTAGAGAAATTTAGGTTTTTATAAAAGCAGTCCTAAATTTTTTTAAGTTTTTTGCTTTGTTCTTTTCTGAAAATATGACAAACAACATTGTACATCACAATATCCTGCCATCAGAATTTAAAAATAATAAAAATTGTATGCAAAATGAGTAGGTTTAGTAAATAATTTTTCATTGCGCATGCGTCAACGATATCGAAATTTCATTTGCATATTGCGTTAGATAAATGTATAGAGCAACTTCTGTAAAAGTTTCAAAAACATAGCTTGAAAATTCTGAAAATGATCGTCTATAAAATCAACTAAAAATCCGTTATTCCAGAAAGGAAGAAAAAATATCAGGGTTTTTATCCAAATATTAGTTGTACATGCAATATTGTGTAGTCACTAATCAATGGAATATGGATACAGCCCCTCATCTTTTTGCTTCATTTAGAGAATAACGGATTTTGATCTCATTCTATCGACGATAATTTTCAGAATTTTTAAGCTATGTTTTTGAGACTTTCACAAAAGTTGCTCTATACATTTATCTAATATAATACGCAAATGAAATTTTAATAGCTTTGACGCATGCGCAGTAAAAAATTATTTAGTAAACCTACTCATTTTTCATACAATTTTTATTATTTTTAAATTTTGATGGCAGTGTATTGTGTACAATGTTGTTTGTCATATTTTCAGAAAAGAACATTATTTTATATTAAGAACTCTACAAATTATAACCAAAAAACTTGGAAAAATTTGGGACCGTTTTTATAAAAACCTTAATATCTCTACGAGTTTACATGCTATATTCATAAAAATGAACACAATTTATTAACATAAGCCACTTAATAATAATCTGCAGTTTGAACTCTTTTGCTTCATTAGTTTTGACAGGGTGTTCCAAAAGATCTTCTTTCTTTTTCAATTTGGTGACGGTCCCCTGTTGGATTTCGGGGGAAAACTTTTCGTGAAAATATGTGAGGTGTACTATTTTGTTTACACACCTGGAGTTTCAGAATAATTATGTATATTTCTAGGTATTTAAGAAAACGTCTAAAATCGCAAGTGTCAAGATTTTTTTTGCGGTGACTGTATATTTAAATTGTAAGAACATCATAGCTGTACATTTTATAATTCTAAAAAATACTA
Organism: Maratus speculifer; assembly: GCA_964019185.1. Taxonomy (NCBI): domain Eukaryota; kingdom Metazoa; phylum Arthropoda; class Arachnida; order Araneae; family Salticidae; genus Maratus; species Maratus speculifer. The sequence goes on along the minus strand of OZ025290.1, from coordinate 440,960,454 downwards.
ATAAAACAATGTGAAATAAAACATTTCAGTGGGGTTATAAATACTGCACAAAATCCCTTTAAATTCAAATTTAATTAATCCTTCTAAATCGTCCTAAAATACTTCAAAATTTTATTAAATAATTATGTAAATCTTTTAATTTAGTTTAAACAATTTACGTGAAATGCTTTAGAATGTAAAATTTTTATAAATTCATAATTTGGTAGATAAAGGGTTAAATTATTAAAAAATTAAAACGATAGTTAATATGTTTTTCTTTTAATTTATTTTTTGCTTTTTTTAGGACTTGTCTGAGAAGCATTAGGCATTATTTAAACAAAGCATTATTTAAACAAAATATTACTTTACATTCATTTAATGCTAGTTTCAGTTAATTATCTAATTATGTTTGGAATTTTTTATAGCTAGTTATACTTAACCATTTTATTATTACAAAAATTCTTTTTTCTTTATTTTAATCAAAATTTTTTATTATGAATTTTGAAATAAATTATTTTAATTTATTACCTGGAATATAACCTGATAAATGTAAACATGCTTTTTAATGTTGATTGCAGATAAACACGAGAATAAACATGACTGATAAACATTCCTTTAAAAATCGTTAACGGAACTAATAAATAAATAAATATTAGAAACCCCTGCTTTGTATATTAAATTTTTGCATTGAACTAAAGTACATTATATATTTTTTTAACCATTTGAAAAATGGTTGTTGTTTTCGGGAGAATGGACCCGATGATGTTACCACTTTTGAATGATGTTACCACTTTTGAATGATGTTACCACTTTTGAATTTAAATTAAATTCTTTATTTTTAGAAGAATTTTTATTTGAATTTAAATTAAATTCTTTACTTTTAGAAGAATTTTTATTTGAATAGTAAATTAAAATGGTTAAAATCATTGTAATAAAGGAGAAAACTAACAAATTTAAAAATGGGTAGACGGAAATTAACAGATACGGAAAAAGCCGAAGCCAAAGAAATGAATGAACGTGAATATCGCATTCAATGATATTAAACACAATACGCGTACTTAAACAATCATAAAGTGATTTTTATTTCTTCTTTTGCTATTTAAAATAAAAATTTAGTCAACATGTATAAGTTGCTTATTAGTTTGGCGATTCGTATCATTTGGCGAAATTGGTCGACGGGATAACTGAGTAATACTGTATTTGGTTTGGCGCAAAAACGTCTTTCAATGCAGAAAATGATAAAATCAAAAGATTATTGAGCCGCTGAAAACCAATTACGTGTTGAAAGGCGATCACGAAAAAGGAAGCAATTTAATGCCGAACCGATTAATTGTAAAACATCATGTCGCCAGGGCGACCAATCCACTAGCCATGGCGTTTTACTATCGGTCGGTTCTAACCAGGAAAATTTGAGTGCCAATAGTGATTCTAACAAGCCGGAAAATGTTATAGCTATTACTCTTGATTTTCCACCACCTAAAAAGAAAACTAAAAAGCAATCGGCTTGGGAAAAACTGGGAAAAAACTTTTTTGATTCGATGTCTGATGGACCCATTCACAGATGCATGTGCTGCGATCGATTTTGGTTTAAAACCTCCATCACCAAAATTCTGCTCTGTAAAATCAAACAATATATGCCAAAGTCTTACAAGTATAACAGTATATGCCAAAGCTGTATTTTAATAATGATTACTTTTGCACCAACAATGTTAAATAGTTTGAAATGTTTCTTTCGTCGCCAACTTTTATGCTTGGCGACAATAGAGTGATATAACTTAAACGAACCGTACCTTCAAATTGCAGCATGTATAAAGTCATTTATAGCAGTGGCACGGATAATACACAATAAAACAACTGGTATTTAGCTTAAAATGATAGATGAATGTATCGAGTGAAACATTTTTCAAATGGTTGGGGTAATTTCTTAAATTACAATTATTTTTTTCTTTTTATAAATATTTTTCTCTTGTTGCATTAAAAATTATCATTGCAAAATTTCATTGTTGTTATTCTTACCCAGTATTGAATTCATGGGGAGTATACCTCCATTCCGAATAATCGAAATGTCCCCACCAGGAAGATTTCGGGTTTGGTTCCCATTAAGGCTGTTCTCAATAGCTCTGCTCAACAAGCTTAAAATGTTTTGACACATTTAGAAATTCATTTTTTAACAAAAAGATATAAAATGGAAGGCATGACTACGGAAGCGATTTCGAATTGAACTTTGTTTTCCATTTTATGATAATTAAATTACCCATAGAATTATAAGCGATTTCCATCACGTGATCATGCAATTTTTTCCCGTTGTAAAACGTTTTTTCTGCTTTCGTCGGGAAATGCGGTTATATGGTGATAGACAAAACTTTGGTATGAGAAATTTACCCAATATCATTGTCTGTTGAGAATTTCAATGGTTAATTTGTATTAACTGGTGTGTTAGAAAACAGGAACATCAAATAAAATCGTATTTTAAAACTTACTGTGTATGTATTATTGACTTTTGGGTATGATGAAGGTCTGCAACACAATCATACAAAGGGTTAACAATCGATTTGTACTAGCCATATTTATTCCATCATTTGAGCAAAGTTAGTAAAGGTATTGCAGTTTTTTTTCCTGCACATTTTAAAAATTTTATAAAAAAATTTCAACAAAATGATAAGAATTCGGATGATGTATGTTTATTAATTTGAGATTGTTTTAATTTGCTCTTTTTTTTAATCCCAAATATTTTTTAAAGTCATAAAAGAAATAAAAATTCCAAAAATATTTAGAATTTTGTATATTTGTGCATTAAATCATACAGTAGTTTTAGACCGGAAGCGATCGCACAAACAATTACCTCATGGAGTTCACAGATGAAAATCTAGGCTTAGTTTAATCTAGATTCGCATTTTAAAACCCAACGGGTGTGCCAAGTCATATCTTGGTGGAAAACACCTGAAAATCCAATTTTAATGTGTTGGTTGACTCATAGCTTTACATTATGTTTTCCTGCTTCCGATCCTCCATGTTTTCATACTTTTGGGTGCAGGAAAGCACAATGGTAAACCTACGAGTGAACCGCTGAAATCGGGTTTTGGGGTGTTTTATACCAAGATAGGACTTGGCAGACCGATTGCGTTTTAGTATGTGAATCGAAATTTGATTAATTCTAGATTTTCAGCCGTGAACTCGTTGAGGTGACTGTCTGTGCTGCCGCCTCCTGGTCTATATGTATTGCAGTGAAACTTCCATTAACCCTTTGAGGCGCAGAGCATTTCTATTGGAAAAATGTTGAAAGTAATGAATGACAACAAAATTTAAAAACAAATTTATTTGTAAAAAAAAAAAAAAAAAAAATATATATATATATTAATATTACAAATTTAAAATTTTTTCGCCAAAACTAAGCTTTATACTATCTTAATTTTCTTATAATAATGTTCCGTACTTACTTCAAATTATTAAATTAAAATCTTATTTCTAGATCTAATCTGTTAATCTGTATGCAGACGATATAAATTCTTAATTTGCCTTAAAAAACATTATTCCAGTATGCGTAAATTTAAAAAGATGGCTCTAAATTAAAAATATTCTTAATTAAAACTTTATTTCTTAATATTCCAAATAAAACTGATTTCTTCTATGTTTTTATCAACCCTTTTTAAGAAAATCTTATTAAATTTATTCCAAAACCATACCTTTCAAAAAATATCATTATTTTATTTTATCTATTTATTTATTTTTCCGCCGTCAACCTTTGATGTGTGCATTAATAAATTCATTTCTTTTCTTTTTCTCTTAAAATTAATCATTGATAAAAATTGTCTGCCTAAGAAATTATGAGTCGATTATAAATTGGTTAAATAATATCTTTTTTTAAATAAATTTATCGTCTGTGTAAAATAGCCTCGTATCTGGACAAGAATTCTGTTTACATAAAAGGATGATGGTTTGAGATTACAGAAAGTTCTAGAATTTTCTTTTTAGTTTTAAAGGGTGGAAGTCTCGAGATGAGAGGGAGAGAGATTCTGGAGTTCTTTCGTCGATGAGTACGGCTGATTGAAGTAAATGATGGAATATTTTTTGGACATTTCGGTAAAAGATCGTTTGCAAAAAGGAGTTTTTCCCTCTATAATGACTACAGTTGAATAAATAAACTTACAGCCACCAATGAGTGATTTATTGGATATTCTACATTTATTTATTTTTTATTTTTTTTTCCTCGCTGGCCATGACTTCTGTGCAAAGAACGGGGACCCTGGCGATGATGTTTTTGGCTCCCAACTTTAAAATGTCACAGTCTTTTCTAGAGCCGGCAGGATGTTTTATGCCTGCGCTGCCTTTTTACGTTTTTAAAGAAACTGGCTATGGAACGAAGTGATAATAAAAACTGTGGATCGCTGAATAATTTGCCCGTCATTATTGGATGTGTTCTTAAGCAAAAACTGCCATAGTCTCATGATTTCTGGAGTGACAAAAACAGAGGAATTGTTCCTGTAAAGTGCTTTGGTCGATAAAAAGTAGTCCTCTTATGATGAAAAAGAAGAAAAAATTAGTAATAATTACAAGACCATTTCTTGTTAATTGGTGAATAGAAAAATATTTTTTCGAGATAGTTGAGACCCATAGGATTTCGGTGAGATTTTTTTTTTCATATTGTTTTGAATATTATTATTTGGATACTTTTTATGTATTTATTTAAATTAATTATTCTCTGTTTGTCAGGTTTATTTATTTGATTATTTGTCTGTGAATTTTATTTACTTGCCTATTTATGAGCATTATTATTATCATTATTATGTGTTGGAGATTTAAACATTTTTGTTCTTAAGGATTAAATTGAAGAGTATGATATTCTTAGACAATTACTGTTAATTATTAAGACAGTTATGATATTTTTATGCACGATTAAAGGCAAGTTTGTAATAATTATGAAGTATAAAAGAATTTAGAAGCTAAAGTTATTTTTAAAAAAAGTACATTTTCTATTTTATTGATATTTGTTTGTTATCACGAACTATTCTCTGAATGCAGTATTTTCATGATAATGTTCCTACAACTAGACATTTGAGCTGAAAATTAAGTTAACATTTATGTTTTTCATTTTATTTGTTAGAATTTCTGGTTACAGTGAGCTTTGGTTCCCGGATTCTTATAATTTATTTATATTCAGTAAGAAATATGGAACTGTGCAAGGCTGTTGCTAGAATTTTGACTGATAAATATGATTAATTTTTTCAGTAAATTTTGTGATTTTAAGTAAGAAATTACCTATAGTTAAAATTTTTGAATCTCTTTATGATCTATAAAATAATAGAATTAAAAGTTGATCCCAATTTAAGGTATATCTATGATATTTACAATTTCTGTTTTATTAGATAAAATTTCTGGTTAAAGTTAGCAGCTAAATATAGTAATTTTGAAAAAATATGTAATTGATAGAAATCATTAACTTTGAAATTTATTGCGAATGATTTTACGATTAGGATTTAATAAAGAAAATAGAAGTACTTCATTTATTCTAATGAGTAAGAATAAAAAAATTATGGAAGATCCTAAGTTCGTACCGTTTGACCCAAGTTCTGGAATGAACATTTTGTCTTGGTTAACTTATTTTGATAAAACATGTGATAGGGAACAGAAAAATCTAGAATGGAAATTTAATTCTATTGCGCAATATTTGAAAGGTGAAGCACAAAAAATTTATATCAATGACTGCTTAAATTGTACGGATTATGAACAAATTAAGAAAATTTTGATAGAAAGACTCATTGAATTTGACTTCCCGAGTTTTTCTGATTTTTCAAATCTGAAATTAGATAATTTAGACAATTTAGAAACTTATTTTCGTAAAAAAGTGGAAATTGGTAGGAAATTACATCTTAGTGAAAATATACTATTACAAGGTTTAACTGATGGTTTAAAACCAGAATTCAAAAACAATATTGTTATAAATCCTCCTAGTAGTACCACCGAATGGTACCGGGTTGTCAAACAATTCGTGGAAGTTTCCACCCCACTAGTTTCAAACCAAGTAATAAATCAACCATCAGCTAGACAAAATTTTCAACCTTTTCAACCAACTAGGCCCTGGATTCAGCCAGTTAGGCCCAATAATACACCTAGGAATTGGATTCCCCAAAGGCAACCTCAGTTTCAAAGACCTAGAGTTTGTCAAAATAATTATATTCAAAATTCATATCCTTCAAGACCTTGTAGGATATGCACAAATAGGGGTGTGAGTAATGCTTTTCATTGGGAAAGTGAATGTATTTTTAGGAATGAGTTGCCATCCTCTGATACTCTTCCAAATATCTCACAAAATAATTCTCATAATGTTTGGCAATTAATTGTGTATGGATATACAAATAATTTTAATTTACCATGTGTTGTAGATACTGGCTCAACTATTGCAATATTGCCACTTAAATTTGTTAAAAAACTTAATGCTAAAATTGAGACTATACCCTCAGTTACCATTGGTCAGGCAAAAGGATTTTTACATATAAATAAAAAATGTAGTGTTCTTCTAAAAGTGGGTAAAATTAAAAAATATGTTAATTTTTTAGTATGCAATACAAATTTGGATTATGCTATTTTGGGGTTAAAAGAATGTTCTAAATTTAAATTAACCATAGAATGTAAAAATTGTATTGTAAGGCAGGGAAGGAAAATTATAACTAACAGTATATCCATACATAATGAGAGATCCCTTCATTTCAATACAGTAAATATGGACCAAGTACAACAAAACAGGGATCAATCTAATGAAATTGTAACCTCAGAATATAAAAAAAATATGAAATTAAATACTGGTAATACTGTAGCAATAGATAATTATGATAATGAAACACTGAATGTAAGTAATCATGATATAGAGTTACAATCTACTTGTGGAAATATTATGAAAAATGAAGACTGTGTTGAATATGATCACGAAATTAATGTGCATCCTGATTCAGAGTTGCCAACCTCCGGCTTTTTTTAATTCATGAAAACGTACTTTGAACCAGAAAATTTATTTAATTAGAAGTGCCTTGTATTAACTTTGAGGATCGTTTGAAATTTACTTAAATTCGTTGACTCAATAAATTTCTGGTTAAAAATATAATTGTTTGATTTTTAAAAAGCCGGAGGTTGGCACGTCTGCTGATTATAGAGGTTCCATGACTCTTCAAAATTTTCGCGATATTTCGGATTCAGATTTAACTGGGGAAATAAATTTAATTCAAGATGTAAATTTAAGGGAATTAGTTCATATTTATAGTGATATTTTTGCAAAGCATAAATATGATGTGGGTAGGATAAATATTGAACCACAACGCGTTATATTAAAATCTGACCTACCTATATCTTTGAGTCCCTACCGAACATCTCCCCTAGAAGAAATAGAAATAAAAAACCAAATTCAATCATTGTTAGCAGCCGGACTGATAAAGGAAAGTAATAGCCCCTATTCTGCCCCTGTTACACTAGTTATGAAAAGAGAGGAAGGTAAAAAAACGCGATTATGTATAGACTATAGAAAATTAAACGCAATAATTAAAAATGATGCAGAACCCTTGCCCCGTATCGATGGAATTTTAGATAAATTGAGTAGTGCTCAGTATTTTTCAACTTTGGATTTAGCCTCTGGCTACTGGCACATACCAATACATCCATCCGATACAGAAAAATTAGCATTTACAACCAATTTTGGACTTTTTGAGTGGCTCGTGCTCCCTTTTGGCATAAAAACGGGCCCTCCCATATTCAATAGAACCATTCGAAGGATCCTTAATAAATATAAAATCGACTTTGCGTGCCACTATTTTGATGATATTATAATTTTCTCTTCCTCTTTACAAGAACATTTAAACCATTTAGCTCAAATTTTTGACATTTGCAAACAAGAAAACATTAAACTTAAACTTTCTAAATGTAAATTAGGCCAAAATAAAATCAATTTCTTAGGTTATGAAATCACTAATGGAACTATAACTCCAGCAAATGCCAATATTGAAACCATCAAAAATTTAAAACCTCCTTCCAATGTGAAAGAGTTACAACGATTTCTAGGTTCCATTAATGTTTACCATAAATTCATTAATAAATACGCTGAAATTAGATATCCTCTAAATCGATTACTTAAAAAAGACACAATATGGGAATGGAATTCAGAGTGCCAGGAGTCTTTTGAAAAATTAAAAAATTCTTTAATTGCAAAACCCATCCTCAAAATTTATGATCCTAAATTACCTTCACATATGTTTGTAGATGCCTCTCAGATAGCAGTAGGTGCCGTTCTAAAACAACCTGATAAAGATAATTTCTTACATCCTATTGCTTATCATTCTCGAATTTTGAAGAGTTATGAGCAAAATTATTTCATAACTGAATTAGAATGTTTAGCTATTATAGATGCTCTTGACAAATTCTATCATTACTTTCATGGTGTCAAGTTTACAATTCATACGGACCACGCATCTCTAGTATGGTTAAAGAGCGTTAAAAACTTAAGAGGTAGGCTTTTTAGATGGTCGCTCAAACTTAGTATGTTTGATTATGAGATAAAATATGAAAAGGATTCAACAAATGTCGAAGCAGACATGTTGTCACGAAATCCTGTTTGTCATTTTAATCAACATATTAGTTTATTGCTAGATAGGAAAGAAATTATAGAGATGCAAGACAAAGACAATGTTTGTGACAAAAAATATAAAAAAGAGAATGGAATTATTATAGTTCAGAAAAAGGGATTCAAAAAAATTGTTGTACCAATGTCATTAAGAAAAAAATTACTCCATATTGCTCATGATAATTTTGGACATTTAGGGATTCAAAAAATGCTTAATTTAATATCTCCCAACTATTATTGGCCTAATATGACAATAGACATTACAGAATTTGTTAAACATTGCGACACCTGTCAGAAAAATAAAAAACCAAAACAGAAAAGATTCGGCTTATTACAAGCTATGCCAGCAACAGATCAACCTTTTGAATGTCTTTCTATTGATACTGTTGGTGGATTTAACAATTACAACTCAACAAAAAAATTCTTACACATCATAATAGATCATGCAACTAGATTTGTTTGGGCTTTTCCCTCCAAAAATGTTACCACTGAAACATACACTAACTGTTTAAAACAAATTTTCAATATCAAAGCACCTCAAAAAATACTTAGTGACAGGCATAAATCTTTCAGATCTCCAAGATTTAAGAAATTCCTTAGAAATCATCATGTTCAACAGCGTTTTACATCCGCACATCATCCTCAGACCAATGGAAAAGTAGAGCGAGTTAATCAGACTATAGTTACCAGGCTTAATTCCACTTCTTCTAAAATACCTTGGACTAGATTATTAAACCAAGTCATCGAAGAATACAACAATACGCCCCATTCTATCACCAAGTTCCCACCTGCATATTTATTTTATGGTCAATTGCCTTATGAATCTCCTTTAAAACAGAACTATTACCCACCAGTAGACAAAGCCCTCAAAATTGCGAAAGCGCGAACTCAGGAATTTCACCTTAAAAGTAAAAGACTCTATGATCGACATTTTGTCGAATGCCCATTAAAAATACAAGACTCTGTAATTTATGAAGAATTTAAATACCCTAACACTCGAAAATTAGAACCTACTTTCTCTGGACCATATAAAATTATAAATAAACTTTCTGATGTTACTTATGAAATAGATAAATTTAATTATGAGACAGGACAGAATTCCGTTATTGTGCATGTTTCTAAATTAGGACCCTATTTTTCACCAGAAGATTTTAAACTGTTTCATGAGCAACCCAAAAAACAAACAAAACCTCAAATACAATCACAATCACTAGATCAAACTAAAGTCAAGACAATAGATTAAGTTTTAATTCTTATTCTTTAAATAGTTTATCACCATAATTTTCAAAATTAGCAGGTATGTTCTTGGTGCGCAACAAGAATATTACTTGTTTTTGGGAGTTTTTGGGATTAAATTGGGCTCCTTATGCAGGCATAAGGTGTACACTTTGATTGTAAAAGCTTTCAAATTGATGTTGATAAATTAATTTTAAGTGGATATAAGTCTAACTATATTTACTCATTTATTGACATTAGTATTATTCTATCTATTCAGAAGATATTTATGTTATAACAGTTATAAAATCTGATGATTCTACTTAAACCTATAACTTAATATGTGATTTTCAGTGATTGTGAAAACTACAGATAGTAAAAGTTTCTCAAAAAAGCACACTATTTTTATTTCCATTTCTCAATTAAGAATGACATCTTTTATTCCTATTTGTATTTTATTATTAAAGTTTATAAACCATGTGTAGATAAAACATTATTCTACATTTGGCATTGAAAACTTATAACCAAATTTGACAATTTTGTAAAAGAGTATCAGAGAGGAATTATTGTAAGGAAATACTGGTTGAGAGTCCATTTTCTAAATAGTTAGATTTAATTTTATTTGGATTTTGGAATTATTATGATTTTTTTTTACTTATACTTTCGGCTAGCAAAAAATACTTTCTTATGCTATTAGAAGATAAGAAAATTATTTAGTTGCTATGTAATTATTTTTATCCTCAACCAATATTTTCCCTATCAATAATAAACAAACTGTGATATTTTCTTTTGATTATACTCTTGTTTTTTTTATTATTATCATTATGATTCCTATAATGAAGTTTAGTATTAATTATACTCTTATTGAGAAATATTAGGATATGGAGAATTATTGTTATTATTGCTATCAATTTTGAGTCTTATTATACTACTACTTATTATTGTTGTTATTATTTTTATTTAAATTTTTCTATATTATTTATTATTGATATTGAGAGTGATGCTATTTATTATTAAAAAAATTGATATATTATTGAAAGAAAAATTTGATTGATTGTTAAAAGATGTTGGATCCAACATAACATAAAAAACAAAGATTAAACTAGATTTGGAGATCTTTAATTAAAGAGACTGTATTCAGTGAACACTGGAAAAGACTTTTATACACAATGGAAAGACTTTTTTCATTTGAAGAACTTTATTTAAAATAACCTATGCATTAAGTTATTATAATTATTTAAACTTTCCATGAGAACGAATTGTTATTGTTTTTATTATATTTTTTATCTTTTGCTTATTAATATTCATAACTTATTTACTGTTATTGTATGTATTATCTCCTATGCACTTACAAATAGTAAGTGATAACAATCGATTTGTACTAGCCATATTTATTCCATCATTTGAGCAAAGTTAGTAAAGGTATTGCAGTTTTTTTTCCTGCACATTTTAAAAATTTTATAAAAAAATTTCAACAAAATGATAAGAATTCGGATGATGTATGTTTATTAATTTGAGATTGTTTTAATTTGCTCTTTTTTTTAATCCCAAATATTTTTTTAAGTCATAAAAGAAATAAAAATTCCAAAAATATTTAGAATTTTGTATATTTGTGCATTAAATCATACAGTAATTTTAGACCGGAAGCGATCGCACAAACAATTACCTCATGGAGTTCACAGATGAAAATCTAGGCTTAGTTTAATCTAGATTCGCATTTTAAAACCCAACGGGTGTGCCAAGTCATATCTTGGTGGAAAACACCTGAAAATCCAATTTTAATGTGTTGGTTGACTCATAGCTTTACATTATGTTTTCCTGCTTCCGATCCTCCATGTTTTCATACTTTTGGGTGCAGGAAAGCACAATGGTAAACCTACGAGTGAACCGCTGAAATCGGGTTTTTGGGTGTTTTCTACCAAGATAGGACTTGGCAGACCGATTGCGTTTTAGTATGTGAATCGAAATTTGATTAATTCTAGATTTTCAGCCGTGAACTCGTTGAGGTGACTGTCTGTGCTGCCGCCTCCTGGTCTATATGTATTGCAGTGAAACTTCCATTAACCCTTTGAGGCGCAGAGCATTTCTATTGGAAAAATGTTGAAAGTAATGAATGACAACAAAATTTAAAAACAAATTTATTTGTAAAAAAAAAAAAAAAAACTATATTTTACACATACAATAAACAGAATTTTTAAAATAAAAATCCTGGTGCCGATTTGGCTTTTAGTAATTAAAATTAAGTGGTTTCATGGACATACAAGGTGTTAAACGAATTCGCATCATACCACTTAAATACTTCATTATCAAGAAAATTCGCTAAACAGATATTATACCCAAATTTATGAAATTTGTGCAATAAGATAGACATGCATAAAATGAAAAATAATTGCAAAATTTAAATATTGGGAAAATGTGGTTTGATTCGGGAAGAACTTTTTTTTTATGCAATGGAAACATAAGAGAAAAATTTAATTAAAGTAACATCCGAAAAAACCTCGCAATATAAAAAGATAAAATGTCCCGAAAGTTAACTACTAAATAACCATTTTCTTATTAATCTATAATAATAAAGAGAGAAATTTGTGAGTGTGTCAGCGCTGTTCTGAAGAGACCGCTGCACGTAGAGTTATAAAATTTGGAGGAAAGGTACCTCTGTACATGAAGTTTTGCACCTCGAAGCCCGATTGTCGATTTTTTTATTAGACTTTTTTTATTTAATTTTTTAATAGATTTTTAGCGTTCTTTTTTGTTTTGAGGCGATTTTTCCACATTAGTGAATGTAATACGATTTCATTCTTTTAACCCGACAAAGTAAATTTAGTTTTCTTTTCAATAAAGCTTATTCGGTATTCGTGCAGCGATTTTTGATTTTTTAACGAATTTTTTAAAGCGATTTTTATTTTTATTTTTTTGCATTTTGTGGTATTTTTTGACATTGATAAAAGGGATTTTTTTCAAACTTTTAGCCTAATTTACTAAATTTTGTCTGCTACGATTTTTGAATTTCATCGATATTTAATGCGATTTTCAAAGTAAATTTTATCGTTTTGTGCTTTTAGAATTGTTTTTTTTTTTTCATTTTTGTCAATATTATAGGATTTTTTATGCATCATGGTTATCACGAACCCGGGCAACGCCGGGCGGGTCAGCTAGTTCTAGAATAATACAACCGCTAGGAATGAAAGGATAACAACCGTAATATTAACTGTTTTTCGAACCTAAGAAGCTTCCCTCCTAACGTGCGATAATCTCATGTATATATATTTTCCCTACGAAAATCCTATTTCGTTCTTATCATTGTCTTCAGATTTTCTGAAAGTGGCAGAAAAATGACTTATTTTGCCCCCTGGTGTCCAAGGAAAGAGGGACACCCCCCCCCCCCCTCTCTCTCTCCTCGCGTTTGTACAGAGTGTGTACACGTACATGTAATAATCTCTAAATGTACTTCTATGGATATTTTTGTATATATTTGTAGAAAATAAAATTTTAAAAATGTTAAAAAAATAATTTTTAAACTCGCCATTTGTAATATCGTAAAATGAGAACTATAATGATTGGGAGCCCTAAGTCTGGAAAAAATGTGAAGGGAAGTTATCTGAAAAAGTTACGATTGTCATTTTTTAAAGTTGTCCAATTATCCGGATTTTTCATTAATCGGATCGGCCTCGGTCCCGACCGGTGCGGATAACTGGTGCTCTACTGTACCTGAGCAATTTATTTGTAACAATCTCGTAAAACTGGAATCCACTTCTTTTCAACACGCTTTTATTAGCTTCGTCTGTATGTATGTATGTATGTATATGTATGTATGTATGTAATGGAATCTTTGAAAGTTAAATTCACCCAGTTTAAGACATCAGACTAAATTAAAACTTTGCACACTCATTAAGAACCGATAACAATTCGACAATTTGAAGAGTCGCCTCTTAGGAGGATCAAAATAAAAAACGCCGGATAAACGGATCAAAAGCAATTTGAAAAATTAACAGTTCCCTGACACCCTAGACACATGACAATCACTGAAACGCATATAAAAACTGTAACTATGCAACCGAAAAAACTGTTTAGTCCGACCCGATATAAAATCGTGTGCTTTAATTTTTAAAACTATTTAACAATTATTGTATCGAAAGCTTTTAGAGTTTCTTTTTTTCTTAATGTAAATGATTAAATAATAATAATGATAAAATATTTTCATAAAATCTGATGAAATAAATCCCTCCATCGCAACAGCAACGTCTGTATTTGAATGATGCATATGCACGAATGTGGAATAAATTTCGCTATATGGAACATATTTTTCGTAATAAGGAGATTCTTTTGTTTACTAATGATATTCAAAGTCACGTAGAGCCGTAGCTAGGGGGGGGCTCAGCCCCTCTTAAAACATTTTGAGCCTCCCCTGAAAAAGATTCCAAGGTCACTCAATGAATTTCTGTTTCGAAAATCCCAATGAAATTCTGTTCAAAAATTTAATTTAGTTTTGAGGCCCTTTTACACACTGTAAAAAAAAATTCAAGAGGTTACTAAAAATTTCTTAGTAAATTTGTATTCCACAGAATTTTTTAGTAACCATTACAAACTTTTTTTTTGCAAGTGAAACAAGCATTTCTTTTGTAAACTGAACAAAAGAATATTTTGTATAACTAACTTAAAAATTTTTAGTATGAGCCACAAAGCAAATTTTAGTAATAGCTCCAAAATTACTTTTAATAACCATTACGTGCAACCGAAGCGGAGGAGCTTCCTTCGAGCTGCATCCAAAATTCTGAAGCGGAAGATTTTCGGCAAAACCGCAACAGATGGCAGCACTAAACATTCCTTACTGCTCCGATCGAATTTTCTTAGTTCTTTTATTAACGAGACACTACAGACATTCGGGGTGCATTTGGCTGTGGCAAGTTTCGAACCCGGGACCTTTTAGCCTGAAGTCCGTTACTATAACCACTATGCTATCAGGGCCACACCAACTGAGTTTTAGTAAGAGCTATTAAAAATATAAAACTATTAACTCTATTCGTTGCTAACATTTTTCTAGTGATTCTTACAGATTTTCTAGTAACCGACTAAGATTACTAAAAATTTTTTAGTAATTACAAGAATCACTAAAGTTTTTTTAGTAGATCGACCTTTTTTTTTTTACAGTGCAGTTTTGCAGAAATACTAAATTGTAGGTAAAATAAGTGTTTCAACACTCGCTCATCCTATTTGCACGTATGGAGCTAACATGACGCTTGATATTGCACTAATTATACACTCAAATTTTTCATCACCATTAAATGAAGTTTTTATAAACAGTTTAATAAGAAACATAGTATTTACAATGTGACTATGGACAAATTTATTTTTCTGCGACAGAGAGTGATAGAAAGAAAATATGATTCCCCCCTACATTTTCTTGAGCCCTCCCCCCCTATCATTTACTTCTAACTACAGCCCTGGAGTCAAGGTTCCGCTGGAAATTTTGTTAAATAGAAAACTTCGTTAAATAGAGAATTCGTTAAAAAGAAGCTTGACTGTACTTACAAAAAATTTTGTTTCTTATTACATCGAAAACAATCATGGAAAAATTCCATTATCATTATTCTTTGACTGCATTTTCTCTTTCCCGCAAGTGCGAAGGAAAATCCCGTAAAAACATCGCCTCTCTATGTTATTTAAAACCCAGGGCACATTTGTTTCATTTTCATAACAACACATTCCCACTTATTCCAGAATTTCTGGAATACTGCTATAGAAGAATCGCTTGAGTTCCGATACACTGCAAATCTTAAAACACTTTTCAGAACACTTTTTAGAACACTTATTTTGTCTCCTTTTTTAGAATACTTTTTTGGAACAGTTTTTAGAATACTTCTCAGAACACTTAAGGAACACATTTGAGAATACTTTTCAGAACACATATTTGTCTCCTTTTTTAGAACACTTTTTAGCGCACTTTTCAGAACACATTTTAGAACACATATGGAACGCTTATTTCTTTCGAGCGCACTTTCTAGAACACATGTGAGAACACTTTTTGGAACACATTTTGTCACCTTTTTTGGAACACTTTTCAGCGCACTTTCTGGAACACTTTTTATAATGCTTATGGAACACTTTTTAGAATGCTTGTGGAATACTGATCTTTTTCTAGTACACATTCTAGCACACTTTTCAGAACATATTTTAAAAAATTTTCTTTTATACAATTTTCTACATAGTTTCTGCAGATGCACATATATTTTCAATGAAGTTTTTTATGACCAAAAATATTTACACATTAACCATTTCAGACAATTTGTTTATTGAGGTGGGCATTACTTTTAAAAGGACAAAATGTTGCATGCATTCCTGTTATTCTCCAATAAAATAAAATATTTTAAATGCTCAGACAACTAATTTGAGATTAAACTGGAAAAGCCTGATGTCAGTATGCAGTTAAAAAGAATATATATTGTATTGTCTCTGTCAAATTGGCCAACACTAAGGCTGAAAGATTGGTGGATTTTAGATAATTTTGTTTATAATTTTTTGTTTGAATCTGATTATTATTGCAAAAATTTAAACTGCATTGTGAAAACAATTTAATAATTTACAGCAAAATTATACACAATATAATTATTAATAAAAGTTCAAAATACCGCAGGAAAATATAACATACAAATAAAACATTAAAATTAACAATATGTATTGTCGAAATTAATAATTTATAGAGAATTAATAATGTAAAAAAAAAAAAAAAGTTTACACAGAATAATTTTACTGATTGTTTAATTTCTTAAACACAGAATCTGCTATGCCATTTAGTACAATCTATTTATTGGTTTTTTATCACGAGCTTCAATATAAACTGTTCTTTTAAATAATGAACTGCATTAGAATTCTTAACTAACCATTTCTTTGAAAACTCACTAAATATGGATTTGCTAATTTATTATTTTTTTCTTACAAACCTCATAGAGCAATTTTTATTTGTTTAAATCTGAAAAGAAAGTGCAGATGATAGAGAATTGGGAATAATGCAGATTTAACAATGCCAACAATAGAGGGTTGCCACTCTAATTTTGAAAAAAAATTCCCTGTGTTTTCCCTGTACTGCAAAATGTTTATTCTATGTTGAGTGGGCAAAAATATATGCGTGTATCTATGCTAATTAGACATGTTATAATTTACCATTACCCAATTAATTGAACAAATATAATACTTATGATATGAGCAAATGAAAAAACTTTTTAATGTTGTTACACTTATTATTAAACCCCACATTTTGCATTAATAATAATAAAAACAGTAAAGCAATACTCAAACATTCTGCTAAAAGATACTTTGAAATACTTGTAAATGAATGTTAAAATATCAACAAACTTTGTATCTAATAATTTAAAGAATATAAAATTTTAAAGAATCTTACCTAAAAATCAATTATCTTGAACATAATATTACAAAAATTGCAGAAATGAAAAGAAAAGAGGAAAAGCTACTTACTTTATGCATTCAAATTAATATTTACATTAAAATATAGAACACATAAAACATAGAATAACTTTGATACACAACACTTTTTTTTTTTTTTAACTTAAAAAATATCATAAGATAGTATTCAGTTTTGAAAATGAAAGCCGAAAAAAAATAATTTACATTTAAATATAGTAGGGAAAAAAATTCCCTGTGTTTTCCACATTTTTTCAAAATTCCCTGGATTTTCCCTGTATTGGGAGGGGATTTTAAAATTCCCTGTGTTTTCCCAGTTTTCCAGGTGGCGTGGCAACCCTGATAACATATTTTTTTAAGAGACAAATGTACATCCAAAAGATTTGCATATCCTGTTGCAACTTCTAGCTTACCTGGTGTCAACTCTAACACATGGTGGATATATGTCTCTAACACATAGCTGAATAATGCAAGCTTGTATATCAAGATCACGGTTTATTCTTTTAAAAGAAAAAACTTACATTACAAATATTAGAGAAATAAATAAATTGTAAAAAAATGTATAGTACACAGCAAACTCGTAGATCAAAGTTCATGCAACAAAGGAAAAAATTATCTCCCCCCTTCCATTAAAACAATAAAAATGTTCACAGTCAATCACTCTTAAAAAGCTTCAGGATTTGAAAAATTCAATGTAAGCAGAACATTGAGTTAATTGGGTTAAAGTTGACTTTGAGTTTACTCAATTCATAAATTGTAAAATTTGAATAGCTGTTTAATTTGTGGTAAGCAAATGTAAACCCAAAATCAAAACATAATAAATTTACTCTTAATGCTGATAGTAACAAGCAATAAAAATTATTCTTATTCTTCTGATATAATTTCAATTAATTCACCATGATGCTATGTTTAATTTTTGGTCTATCAGATGGTTTTCTATTTTTTTGCCTAATACATGTGAATATTCACTCATAAGTCGAATTATAAGCATTTACTTAATCATACAAGATCTGCTATTTACCAACAAGTACCAGAATTGAAACATGAAGGAATTTTTTTTTTATGTTACAATTATACAAATCTTTTTGTTAGATCCATTAGTTTATATATATATATATATATATATATATGATCTTTCAAAACCCCAGATATAATTATAAATCTTCCTAAAGATCATACTTCATGGATTAAGATGTAAAAAATTAAGAAAAAAATTAAAGATATATGACATAAAAAATAAAATAACATACAATTTCACAGAAGTTTAATAAAAATATTGAAGATTTTTTTTTATTATTACTTATGTATAAAAATAACAACAACGGAAATTTAAACTTTAGCCCATTATTCAAATTAGTTCAAAACTTTTATTATCTTTAAATAAGATACATTCAAACTGTCTCACATTTTATCTTTTGAAAATTACATTTCAGCAGGGCTAAAACAATAATGGCTTTATTCAAAGTTTATAATTGTGCTGGTCGAACACAAAAACTCCTAATGGTCCCATTGCTTTCACATATATTGCAGAGGATAATTTAGTTTCAAAATGTAATCGATCGATAACAGTACAGTTCATAACTCCATTACACCTGCTGATGTTTCACTTAATAACTGCTAACAATACAGGACAGCAACATAGGCGATTAGCATGCCTTTAATGAATACTACTGCACTTGGTGATCGAGAAGCTGGCACATTCTTCAGTTTTTGTCTGAAATTTGTCATCCTTCTAAAGAAAAAAAAATAATAATAATAATCAGATACATAATGTATATTTAAAAAAAAAGTTAATGACAATTTTAAATTTTACTTAAATATAATAAGTATAGTGTCGACTCTAAACTTCTTTAGCAGGGTGCAGCATCTGACAGCCTTTTGTATTTCTTTTATGTACCTGGTGGCCAGGGTTGGCGAGTTTTTGCCGAAGGTTGAAAAAACCTGGTAAAAACCATCCCGGCAAAAATAGGTTTTTGCCAAAAAGGTGGCAAAAATAGACTATCCATTTAATTTTTTCCCCAGAAAGAGAAAAAATATTTCACGAAAGAAAAAATAAACTGCATACTTAATTGAAGAATCAATATTATTCTAAATTTATTTTAACTTTTAAGTTAAATAAGAATAATTATGCACTTTATGAAAGAATACTAACTTTTATAACAAGATTATAAATGAAATAAATTTCAATTTTATATAAATGAAAAGAAACTTCTTTATTCATGTTTATACAATTATTAATAATTTACATAATAGAACTTTTGAGACTGAGTAAAGCACTTATGTTTATAGTTTATATATGTTAGAAATTCGAAGAAACAGTTATAGTAACCTAAGTTTAATTTAATATAAAATTATATTTAAAGCAGAAAACTATTAAATTTCAAATTTTTCAGCAATATCTTCCTCAAATTTTTTACTGTTTTAGTATGGCATAGGAGTAAACAAGTTTTGAAAGAGCATCTGTTGATAGCTTATTTTGAATTTTAGTTTGCACAAATGAAAAATTTGAAAACAATCTTTCAATAGCAGCACTACTTGCTAGCATATTTGAAGGTGTGCTACTAATGAACAGAAGTTTTTTGAAATTGCACAAGCTTATTCAATACTTCTCTACTAATTACATACACTGACACTATTAATCACTTCTGCAAAATATGAGCTAGGAAAGGGTTTTTCTTTGAGCTTAAAATTAATAATATAAGATATAAAATCAGGATTGATTTTAGATAACCATGCTTTAAAGCTTTCTTTTTGTTCATAATTTAAAAGTTCATCTCAGTACTTTCGATGTAACAAATAGGCTACAAGATGACATGGCAAAATCGCTTGTTCAAATATCTTTTTTAGTTTTGAAAAATGTGGTTTTAACTCTTCATTTTTCAAAAAATTTAGCCATACATGACAAGCATCTGCTATGGTGGGGGAAGGGGGAATATAATTCAAAAAGATAAAGAGACAACAGGCTACTTATTGAAAATAAATCTAAATAATTTAACAGTTTGTTCTTTTCTTGGAGAGTAAAAAAGACAGAAAAAAAAAATCCAGTTTCCTAATAAGCCATAACAGTTTTTTCAATACAGAATTTTCAATTTAATTTACTTATTTTATCTTTAACAAACTAGTTTCATCAGATAAATAGCTATAAAAGAGTACCAAAGACTTAAATATTTACATTCCTTTAAATGATTAAATTTGTGAAAAGTTCAATTTGAAGGTGAAACGTCTATTTCAGGGACAAATAATTTTATGAAGGGTCCTGTTTGTGGTTAAAGAATTTTGTAAAGGATCCTATTTTAAAATAAGTTATTTTATGAAGGGTCCTTTAAAGGACCTAAAATTTTCTTAAACATATCCCTGATTTAAGAAAAAAAAATTAGGTATGTAATTTTTTATTTTGTTCTTAAATTCTTAAGTAAGAATGAATCCCACAAATTTTTTAAAGATTTAAATTATTTAATATTAATTAATTAGCAAATTAAATTAAAATATTAAATAGTATACTGTTAAATTTAATTGTTTACACCATTATTATTCTTATTAGCATGCAGATTTTATTACACATTAAAGACAAATAGGTTTTTTCCATATTTGCCGGTTTTTTCCACTGTCCTGGCAAAAATGCCAACCCTGCTGGTGGCTCTTTTAAATCCTTCTTATGCACCTGGTGATCTTTTTTAAAATTTCATTTGCGCTCAGTGTCAATTGAATAGATCATGGAGAAATATGCAAATTCTAGGATATTCTAAACAAACCAGTTCAAAATATTTTGGATGAACAAGGTACAAGTGTACCCTTTTTACAGAATAGTGTCCCCTTTTTAGAAAATTCCCACCCAGCGGCCCTTTTTCTTGAGTCAACAAGAAAGCATTAAAGAAAGAGATATAAGATAGGTACATCATCAACTGCAGTGATATAACCGAAAAAAGATACGTCCAAATATAATATTTAATTGGATTGTCAAAAAATGTAAGTGTTTGAAAATTATAAATGGCTATATTATTCCAAAACTTAACCATGCCTAACAACATCCTGGGTCCAAAAGCGTTGAACTCTGATACTCTCACAGTAGATCACATTATATATAGTGTTAACGCTAAACCATTTTATCAGGGTGCAGCGCCTGGTGGCCCTTTTAATTTCTTTTATGGGTCCAGTGGCTCTTTTAAACATTTCCAATGTGCCCAATGACCCTTTTTAACATTTCCCGTGTGTCTTGTGGCAATTTAATTGATTCTGGGAAAATATCACAAATTTTAGGGGACTCTAAACAAAGCAGTTCAAAATATTTTGGTGGAACAAGGTACAAGTGTGCCCTTTTTTTAGAAGTATTCCCTGTTTGAAAATAAATGTACCCTTCATATAGAATAGTGTTGCCTCTTTGAAAAATTCCTAGAATTGTTAAAGCAACATTGTTTCTTGAATTGTATGCATTTCAATTTGTGTCCCTTAAAACCTGATGAATTATTTAAATGGGTATAACTCTGAGTTTTGCAGATATGAAGATACAATTTTTTGTGTATAATTCGGGACTGAATAAGGGAAGTTTCCCTAATTGGAATTTTTATCCTGGGGGGGGGGGGGATATTAAAATTTAATCTTCGTATTTTTTCAAACAGACCCCCCCCCCCATGGAATTGCCACTTATCTTATCAAAATTTTCACATTATTTTCAATGAAATTAGCAATTGGAAGTATTTTACTAAGCACAATATTTAAGAAGACAGCATATTGTTTCGATAATTATGACCCACTTTGGTACATATTATAATGCAACATTCATTTATATAATTGCTCAAAAATAAGGAAAAGTAGTTAAGGAATAGACACAAATTAGTTTTTACCAATAAGCTTATTAATTATTATAAAGGTAATGGCCAAAAATAGAAATAAAAGTAGCAGAGATTTGCTTAACAACATAAGTGTATACAGTTTAAATTTTGACAAAATCTGATATAATCTAAAAAATAACTTTAATAAAGAATTTAAAAATTTATTGTACATTAAAAAACTAAAAATATAACTATGCATACTCATGTCCAAAATTAAGGTCATAAACATAAAACTGCTGAATTACTGACACTGTGTTGCAACATAATTTGGCACAGAAGTACATTACAAAGGAAGAAAGAATATAACATAATACTATGGAAAAAAATAAAATAAAATAATTGTAAATCAACAAACAGGCTAATGTAAAAAAATATTAAATAATGAATCAGAGATAAAGCATTTATCTCAGAAAAAGTTTGTCAATATAGAGTGTGACGACCATGCACTGTTGTACAAGTCTCACACAACAAGCTCGCATACTGTTTATGAAGGTGTTAATTTATTGATACTCTCATAAACAGTATGAAAGCTCATTGTGAGGCTAGTATAGCAGCACATTGTAGTCTCACGTCACACTTCATATTGGACAGACTTTTCCTGAGATAAATACTTATTTGATTCTTGATTTAACACTTTTTGATATACCTTGCTCAGTTGTATAGTGAAAGCTAAGAAGGGGGGGGGGGGGTAAGATCATCTCAGAGCTAAAATATAGCCTTTTAAATGAATCACTAGTTAAGCCAATTAGCCTCTTTAATAAATCAAAATCAAAGTTAATATAAATTTTTTTTTACTTACTTGAAATCTACGATTTTGTTGAATAAAATTCTGCTCAAGAAAGTGATTCAGTTAAAGGGCAAATATTGTATTTAAAATTGTGAGAGCAACTATTGTATGCATTAGTTAAATGAAAACTGGTCATTTGTTTTGAAAAAGGGCAGCAATTGCACTTTGAGACATCTTAGGCTAAAAGAATGGTCATTTCATGCAGCACAGATGGTTTAAGTTTACGGTTTTTTAATTGCATTTCTGCCTTTGTTCTAAATTCAAAACAATTATGAAACTTTAAATTTCACAGAAAAATGTAAAATACACACTTTCTAGATTTTTCAATCTCAAACGCTCAGTTTTGTATTCTTGCTGTCAATTTAAGAGCATAAATCAATCTAAGACCAAGTTATGTGTGTTAAAATCTTTGAAAACATAATACCGTATTTTCAGCTGTATAACCCGCACCACTAAAGCGGCCAGTGCAGTAAAAAAAGTTTGTGCATAACCCACAGAGATGCATCGGTGTATAGTTTGCGGGCTATACACCGTTTACAAACGTATATTTCGATCAGAGTTTGAAATTAGAAGCCATTAGTCTTAATTTTTAACACAAATTTACCAAATTTTTTCATGATGCATAATACCTACAGTAATTCGGCTAAAAAATTAAGATTTTCAATAATGTAATTTTCGGAAGAAACACAGCAGTGTTTACATGTTTTAAAGCTATTATAAATTTTAGCTATTTTAAATTTCAAGCTATGTGGCGTTTACGCACATTTTTTTTTTTTTTTAAACAAGCGTGATATTTTTTCTGAAAATTAAAAAAAAAATCTGATAAATTCAAAATTTCGGACTCAAAATGTATATGTATTTTAGATCATTGGTTAACAAAAGGATCGAATCCTCAGAATCGGTCCGAAATACACCAACTCTGAAAATTAACGATTCCTCGGACTCTTCTGAAATTCGGACGATTCCTTGAACTCGTTCCGAAATTAAACGACTCTGTAAAGGAACGATTCGTTGGAATCGTTTTGGAAAAGATCGACAGCTCTGAATCGTTCTGAAATGATATAAATCACGCACTTTCTTTTGTTCTTTGCAACAAGATAGAGTAGTTTTTTTTTTTTTTTTTTTTAAGTAAACTAAATCTTAAATTATGTTAAATTCAGAGTCGTCGAGGTTGGAAGCGTTCTGGATTTTGGATTTTGTACTATACAATCACAATGGGGTGCTGCAGCACCGATTCGCTAGCAAATTATTTTCTGATATTTTATTTATAATTTTTTTTTTTTTTTTTTAGGTCTCGCATTTAAGTCGACCCCCCACTTTGATGTTCTTTTTTTGTCTAAAATTTCATGACCTATACGCTAGTATATATGGTAGCTATTATAGATCTATCAGTGCAATACTAGGCAATAGTTGCGACAGTTCTTCCAAACCCAGAAATAAGTATTTAAGCAGTAAAAAAAAAGCCTTTACAAACATGGGAAAACTCTCTAAATTTCGCGGCATAGCGAAAAAAATTTACAATTTTTGATGTTTTTTTCAAATTTTTTGAGGTTTAAAAGTTGTAGAAAATATATCACGATTTCTAATTAAAAAAAAAAAAAAACATCTTTGCATAACCCGCAACCATGTATAAGCCGCAGTGGCTTTTTGGAAGGTTTTTTTTCTTGTATAAGCCGCGGACTATACACCCAAAAATACGGTAATTATAAAAGGTACTATAAAGAAATTAACATAAAAAGAATTTTTTGATTATGATTGAATAGATTATTGCAATAAATGTTTATTTTGAACTGTTTATTTTTGTAGTGGAGGTACATAAATATACAATCGCAATTTATAAGTTGGTAACATAGCTTGAAATTTTTCTCAAGAAATCTTACCATCAGGGAAATTACTGCCACTTGTTGCCCGTAAAAAAATTGGAACTGCGTAAACTTTTAAATACATGCCTATGAGCAAGATTTTCATAACAGAGACAGTAAATGTGCAGCATTTTTTTAGAATAAAATACATCAACTAAAATTAATAAACAATAAATTAGCTATACCTTAATCGTAAATGATGCTATCTGCGTTTTTTTTCGCCTGTTTTTCTTTGGTCTGGAGTAGGCACCACAGATATCTACCATAGGAAACGGAAAATCCTAAAATCATTAAAAAAAAATCAGAAAGAAAACATACATTTTTTTCTTTATTAAAAAAAAAAAAAAAAAAAAAAAAAAACGACATTCTACAGGGTGTTTAAAAAAATGTATGACAATGCTTAAGAGTGACAGGAATTAGATACAACTGTGTAGGAAATCAGGTTGAAAAACATTTATCCAGTGAAAAATATAGGGTACTAAAAATTCAAAAGTCACTAATTAAGCCACAATTTAATTAAACTTTATTACAGCACTACATTAGACAAAAATTAAAGTAAATTTAAAGAGAAAAACTAATTCTAAATAGGGATGCACCGAATATTCAGTATCTATTCGGTATTCGGCCATGTTACCGAATATTCAATTAGGCCAAATATGAAACTATTCAGTTAAGCCGAATATGAAACTATTCGGCCTGCCGAATATTAATGACAGGAAGAGTGACAGGAATTAGATACAATTGTGTAGGAAATCAGGTTGAAAAACATTTATCCAGTGAAAAATATAGGGTACTAAAAATTCAAAAGTCACTAATTAAGCCACAATTTAATTAAACTTTATTACAGCACTACATTAGACAAAAATTAAAGTAAATTTAAAGAGAAAAACTAATTCTAAATAGGGATGCACCGAATATTCAGTATCTATTCGGTATTCGGCCACGTTACCGAATATTCAATTAGGCCAAATATGAAACTATTCAGTTAAGCCGAATATGAAACTATTCGGCCTGCCGAATATTCGGTTTGGCCAAATATCAAAGTATTCAGCCGAACCAATACTTAATAAAACCTTTTAAAAACTTTTCACAATTTCTAATTTTAACTGTCAATTTATAAATATATTTAAAATAATTAGAAAGAAATCATATTTAAATAAAAAAGAATGTTTTTACATTATTTATTTGTTGTTTGTAAAGTATAACTTAAGGGTGTATTCGAAAAAATGATTTTCCACCTTCAACAGCTCAAAATTTTCAGATTCATTTTCAGGCTCATTTTTTAAAGTAGAAATACACAAATTTTTGGAGTGATGTACAAGATGATGTGTGATGTCATTTTGTGCTCCATTCATTAGAATTTGATTTATAAGCAATTATTTTCTCAGCATGACCCTTTTTTCGTTCGAAAATCTCCGGAATCAAAAGATTTGGTCCAAAATGCCGTTTGACAGCCTTTTTTTGCAACATTTTCTACATTTATCAAAAAATCAACAATCACGGCACCTTGTGTAGTTTCTAAATAAGAGATTTTGAAATTTTGGTGCATTCCAGAGTAAAAATGAATTTGAAAATAAATCTGAAAATAAGCAGTTTTGAACAGAATACACCCTTAAGAAAATTAACCATGAGAAGGATTAAAATGGTAAATTTTATTTTGATTCTCCTTTGCTTTTCCCAAATAAAAATCCTTAAACAAGGAAGAAAAACTTTTGAAAATAGTAATAGCTATCAAGGCAATTTTTGTTCATGAAACCATAATCATAATTAATTTTCTGGGTCATAAATACATTGCAATTTCATGTCACTTGTGCTTTCATTTGTTGCATTAACATATTTATTGTAGCGTTATTTGCAGGTTTTTTTGTAACCATTTGACGATAATAACACTTTTTTCCACCGTCTTTTCACTGAAATTTGCTCTTATCTATGATCTTTTAGCAAAATTCCTGGTTTTTCACACTGCTTTTTGAGAAAATTCGCATATTTTCTGTGATTTTTTGACAAAATTAACATATTTTCCACAATCTTTCAACAAAATTCGATTACTATCCACGACCTATCGACAAAATTTGCATATTATTCACGATCTTTTGACAAAATTTGTATATTTTTTCCCAGTTTTTAAACAAAATCAGCGACATTTCTCCGATCTTTTGGCAAAATTCGAATATTTTCTGAGTATTATACAGGCAAAACAATCGTGAGTTTTGTCAGTTTATCAGGAGAAAAAAGTTGTGAATTTCATTTTGCTGGGTAAAAAAATATAAATTTTGTCAAAATTGTTAAAAATCCTGATTAATTAAGAGAAAGAGCATAAAGAGGGCAAATTTTGTCAATTGGACAGTGAAAATTTGTGAATTTTTACTGATCAGATTCTGAAAAGTTGGATATTTATTTGATCGGACACCCGCACATTCTATTTATTGGGCAACAAACAATTGTCAATTTTGTTGGTGATGCATGAAAAAAATTGCAAATTCACCAGCTACGGAGAAATCACAAGTTTTCTCGGTTTATCGCATGGGGAAAAAAAAAAAAAGGCAAATTGCGTTGATTGGGCACGAAAAAATTAGGAATTTTGTCGATCACGGACGAAAAATCGCGACTTTTGTCTTTAAGTGTAGAAAAGTCATGAATATTGTTGATCAGGCACTGACAGATCATAAATTTTTGCAATCATCTTTGATTTTGCATTTTTTCTGTAATCCATTGGTAAAAATTCATGCATTTTGCAAACATTTGATGAAATTAGCATTTTCTTTATCTTTAGTTAAAAAGTGACATTTTTTCCATAATTATTTGAAAAAATATGCGTTTTTTTTTCAAAATCTATTGATTAAATTCACAATTTTTCATGACCCTTTGATGAAATTCACTTTTTTCGTGCGGTCTTTTTTCAAAATGTTCCTTTTTTACACTATTCTTTTTTGAAATGCACGTTTTTTACACAATTCTATGTCAAAATGCATGTTTTTTTTTATATGATTTTTTTTCGAGGTCTTTTGATGAAATTCTCCTTAACAGTAAATAATTTGTGCATAAAATTGGGGAAATATTTTTAATTTTTCAGTACTAAAAAATAAGTCGCAAAAATGAAAATTGTTTCTTTCCTAAAATTTTCTGCAAAGTTCATTAAATTTTCTGCACATGGTGTGCGTCTATATTATACAAGTCTGAGAATCAGGAATGTGATTTTAAAGAATATTGTATATGATTACAGGGCGAGATGGCGAGATTTGCACCGAAATTTTGAAATCCCACCCCAAAAAAAATATCGTAGGCAAAAGGCTCCCGCCCAAAAACAAATCATGAATTTTCCAAAAAATTTTGCATTTTGAAACTACGATTAACTACCACAGATTTTTTACAAATTTTGTGTGACAGAATGACACTTTTTGGGAGTTTTCTGCTGCAAAAAATTGTTGGAATTCACACAATTTTTCCGCAACTAATCATCAATTTTCGCATTATTTCCTGCAATCAATTGACAAGTTTTTTGCGATTTACCGTCATGAGAACGGAGTAATTCAGTTTCAATTTTTTCAATAAATTGATGCATTTAATTCCAAAAGTTATGAAACATTGTTTATTAATTCCGAAATTTGGATAGTTATGTCCGAATTTCTAGGTTAATTACCAATTTTTCACAGCTTTTGAACCGAGCTGAATTGCATATTTTCACAATCAATTTCATCGATTGTTCGCAGAAAACTTTGTTAAATTATCGCGATAAAAATGGCAATTTTCTCAAAGAATCGGTGAAAAAAAAACCTCGACTTTCCTTAAAAAATTTTGATAAAACACAAACAGGGTTCATAAAGACTTGGGAAGAAAAAATCCAAGGAGTCTAAAAAATTTTAAGGACTTGTCACTTTTATTGTTATTTATGTGGCATGTACTTGCACACTCCAATTTTTAATGCTCCACTTGGAGAGAAGAACATTCCAAACAAATTTTTCTCTATTATAATCTAATTATTGGTGCTGAAATTGCACAGAATTCACAACTTTGCTGATTTTGTAAGTTTAAATAAAAAAATACACAATCAGTTTTCCTAAGCAGTGACCAATGGTCATAAACACAGTGATTAGTCAAACTCGAAATACTTACCGTATTTACTCGTGTATATGGCACACGCATGTATAAGGCGCACCCCTACTTTACAAGTAAAAATGGCGATTTCTTAAAATCTCGTATATAAGGCGCACCATAAATTTGATACTCTAATGAAGAATGACCAAATGAATTTCAGTAAAAGAAAAAAGTCAAAACAAACATTACACCAGACCAGATACAAGATGAAAATGCATTTTTAGATTTCAGGTTGTAAGAGAATGATGGGAAATAGGAATGATTGACGGTAAAGAGAATAGCTAATTAGCATTTAGATAATGTTATTAGCCCTGTAGTGTAAAAAACTGCAAGGAATGAAATAAATATGCAGTAATACTTCAATTAAATAACATTTTCTGAGTTTTAATATTGTCTTTGAATAATTTCTTGTTTCATATGTATACCGTGTGATTAAATCCAGCAGTAAAAAAGTATTCCGTGTATAAGGCGCACCTAGGAGTTTTGCCCTAATTTTTTGAAAAAAAAAGTGCGCTTTATACACAAGTAAATATGGTATTATATATATCGCATACAACTTTTAAAAAAATGCTAATGCAACATACACGAAAAAATAATACAACTTCTGAATTTATTCTTTTAAAGCAGCGATAAAGTAAAGTGTCCTAAAGCCGTCATCTAAAAAATATATTAGGCATTACCTACCAATTTTCTAAAATAATTTAGAATGAGTTTTTCTTTCTTCTTAAATCAAAGATATCTTGGATTTGGAAAATTTATAATGCTTTAAATATTTGTTTTACTTAAAGATGTCAGCTTTAAGAACTGTATTTTGGGTGTGAGCTTTAGAGCACTTTACCTTAATCACTTTCTTTGAAGGTGAATGTTGTCCGTGACATACATGGAAAAGTGAAAAAAAAGTACCATTATTAATATCCTGTAAGATACTACTCCCCATTATCTACTCTTGAATACTTTAATTAAATTATCAAAAGATTTACAATAATCCGGGATAAAAGATTTTTCCGAGAGCAATATCGCTCACTTGCAAAACCGCAATATAATTTAAGGAGTTTCTAAGGAGTATTTTGTTTATCTAAGTAGTTCTAAGTACTACTTGGGAACATTTTCATTTCTAAGCAATTTCAAAAGAGTCTGTACAAACCCTGACGAATTTCTTTAAAAAAAATTATGGAATAAAGACTACATTGTGAAATGATTGCGGAACAAATGTGAATTGCGTGAAAGCATCCCAGAATAAATGTGAATTTTGTGAAAGGATCGCCGTATCAAGACCAGCTTCGTGTGAAAGAGGTCAGTCGCCTTGGGCACAGAAATTTAGGGAAGCCGATTTTCTACTAACACCACCATTTTTGGCCGGTAAGAAGTATCATTTAAGTAAAGTATCAGTTTTGGCCGCAGTTTTCTCTTCACACTTCCCATCATATGAACCCAAATTTATCAAAATGCCGCTTAAAAAAATGTGAATTTCATGAAAGAATCTCGAAATAAATGTGAATTTGATCAAAAGATAAAAAAAAACCCGCTAATTTCTTTAAAGGATCGCGGGAAAATGCAAAATTTTGTCAAAGGTTTATTCAAAGGGTGATTCTGAGTAAAAACTTTTTTGAAATTTGCAGCAAATTTCTGAAAAGTTACAGCAAATTATTTGAAAGAGGGGGGGGGGAATTTACTTTTGACTTTGTGTTTTTTCTGCAGCCCTTTGACGAAGTTTGCCTTTTTTTTTTTTTTTTTTTGCAAATCTTTGATGAAATTTGTGTTTTTCTTTCACAATTGTTTTATGAAATTCAGGATTTTTTTCCTGATCTTCAAACGAAATTTGAGTTTTTTCACAATTATCGAACGAAATTTGCAAACTTCTTACAATATTTATGATTTTTTGCGAACGATTTGCGGAATTAATTTTTCTGGGCAACGACTTGTTGAAATTTGTGATATGTTTTTGTCTAACTTTCCGGATTGATGAGGATTCTTTTTTTTTTTTTCAGAACCAAAAATCTATGATTTTCAGAAAATACAGAACAGAATCTCCTTTGGATAGCTTAATGAATGCAAAATTCGTCAAAAGATCGCTTAATAAATCCAAATTGTGGCAGAATCATGTAAAGTGTGCAAATATCAACAATGCATCGCAGAAAAAAATGTGAATTTTGTCAATGGGTCATTAATAAACACTAATTTTGTAAAAAGGCTGCTAAAAAACGCAAATTTCATAGAAGAATCACAAAAAAGATGTGAATTTTGTCAGGGGGTTGCCGAATAAATGCGAATCAAGTCAAAAGTCTTCTAAAAAAATGCAAATTTCATCACAGAATCACAAAAAATGTCAATTTCGACAAAAAATGCAACAAAACTTGAAAAACAACACACACACAAACATATCTGTTTATTGTTATAGGTTTAATTTTTAATCAGAAATAACATATACTGAACTAACTTTTGAAAAATTAAATTAACCCGAACCCAACTTGCAGCAATCTACACTCAACCTAAAATCAACCTGAACCAAAAACAGAGTTTATCAGATCTGAAACAAAAGTAATTTGCACTGGAAGGGAATTTATCCCTTTGAAAACTAAATAGACTATATAAAATTCCCCCTTCCCCCTCATAGTATCATTATCAATGTCATTTTTTTTTTTTACTTTTAAAATTTATTTATGTTGTTTAGAGTGATATATAAAAGTAATTACATTGCTTTTATTAATGTATTATTGATTCAAAATAAGGAAAGTTAATAAAATGGCACTTTATAGGTACATAAGATATAAATCACATTATGTATGAAATATATATGAAGTAACACTTAAAATAAATACTTACTATTTAAAGGAATCTTATAATTTGTAACTAATAGCTCTTTATAACATAATCTATTTAACAATAATAGTGTCTTCTTGCACTTACCACTCATGAATGGGGAGAGACGGAAGGAAGGTATACATAGAAATTTTTATCAATGAAACAAGCAAACAACATTTTTATTCTATCTTCACGGCGTCCATGTGAAAACATAAACAAACAGCTTCCACTTCCCGCGCGACGCGATGATGTTGCCACACCAACTACATAAAAACTCTCCACTACAGTACTTCGGAAAAAATTATCTGCTCGTCTTGTCAAATTGTTTGCGTCGAAAGCTTATTATTTGCAAGTTAGAAGTTTTATACTGTATTATTATTTATATTTCTTAATTGTTTAATTTAGAATGTACTGTGTCAAGATACCGACCGCATTTTAGATCAAATAAGAATTAGGTCAATACAGTAATACAATTTAGATTCAATATTTTAAAATAATAATAATAATAATTATATAAGTACTGCGTTCATCATTAGTGACTAGGGAGAGGAGAAGGAGGGTTGCACCCATCACCTGCTCAAGGGGTGAGGTGGGGCCAGTGTTAAATTCAGACACTTTTCTCCGGGAGGGACTTCTAAGGCTCCGGTGGGGAATGTCCCCCCCCTCGGGCCACTTCCTGGATCAACACTGGATGGGGCTGTACTTCTCCTCTCATTTGAAACAAAATAAAGAAGAAAATTCCGTATCCCCCCTCCCCTCTCTCACCCACACACATGAAAGACACTTTAAGGATTTTTTTTTTTTTATTGCAAAATATGTAAGGGAAAAAAACAGCAAAGGGCTATCAATATTTATTCCATTTATAAGTATACTTGGGCTCTTAAGTTAAGGGAACATTTGCATTTGAGGGAAAGACACGTTTCATTGTAATAAAATATTCCAACTAACTTGAAAAATCTCCTGATGTCAAGAGTCACACAGTCATATGCTCTGTGCCGAGAGCTTTAGCAAGTTGGACATGTAGTCTAGAGAGGGGGGGGGGGCGGAGCTCAAAATATGTAACTTTTATCTTTTCATCTCACTTTTATTCATTTTTTAATTATTCACTAAAAATATCCAAACCTGGAGGAGTTGGGAAGCAGTCCGTAGAAAATGGGAGGGGGGGGGGGGGTAGATGACAATATTGAATTTAGACACTTTTACCAAGAAGGATTTCTGTTGCTCGGGAGGGGGGGGACATTGTAGAGTTAAGGGGGTGGGCTTGTATTTTTTTGCCATTGAAAACACAAAATCACAAATCTTCCGGGGAGACATCTCATTGCCGGGAGGATTCTTCCCCCCTCGGACGTTTTCCTGAAATCAACTCTGACAGATGATACAAATTACCTGCAGCGCCGTGCTAAAGGGGGGGAGAGAAGGGGGTGGTTGCCCCGGGCGCGGAAATATACGGGGCGCGAAAATTTATGCTCAGAACTTTTTTGCCTGTTACAAGAAAAAGTTCCGGAGAGGGGGGGGGGGGCGCCAAATTCAGACTTTTCTCCGGGCGTAATTTTCTCTTCGCACGCCCCTAATTACCTGTAACCATCTATACTAGAGAACCGAGCTTCGGTTCTTATTTAAAAATAAAGCAGCAAAACAGTGTCATCGTACTTTTTTTAGTTAATTATTTTTTAGTTTAAATATCTAACAAATAATAAAATTAAAAAGTCAGGAGTTACTGTTTTTTAAATTTACCTGTCTAAAACAGAATTCTTATTCATACGGAAAACCAAAAAGGATATCATGCATTTATACCTCCTAAGACGGAAACAACCTGTCTAAGACGGTAGTTTTACTTATTAAATTTCGACTTAGCAAGTTTATATTTATGATGTGAGAGGAAAGAGGGCTTACATTTGGATTGCTACTGGGACACGTGGTACTCTCTGTACGGCCTTGTGAAAGGGGGAGGGGGAAATTATATGACAACCCTTTCTTCCTAAATTCACCAATTCCTGGCACCACTGTACGTCATTACGATTAGTATTTGAAAGTGGAATTGAGTATGAAATTTAATTAATGAAGCACGAAATTATTTTCCATGTTAATGTTACAACTCTCCCCCCCCCCCTCACACACACACAATGCACCTATTATTCTTGCTATCTAGTTTTTATGAAAGCCTCAAAAGAAATAATCACTACATACATGCATGCAAAAAATAAGTAAATAAAAAAAATTTAACTTACCAAATTGATCTTGAAATCCACATTGATTGCGATCAAGACTCCTTATGGTCGTCATCGTTGTAACAAAGAAAGCCATGATTTCACAAGTGTGCCCATATGTGTTCCCAATCTGCTCTTAAATGTGTTCCCAAGTTTAGATTTAACAAATATTCTGGGCAGATCACTTTCGGAACACTTTCAAAACACTGTCGCAACACTTTCTTTATAGTGGAACACATCCGGAACACATTTCAGTACACATTAAGGTAACTGGAACACTTTTTTTCAATTAAAGTGTTCTACATGTGTTCTCAATGTGTGCTGGGAATTTGCAGTGTAACATTGTGTTTACCAAAAATGAATTTTCACTTTTTCTTTTTATCCTGTCTGTATTCTTACTGAAATTGTTTAATGTTATTGTCAAAATATACTGGAAAAACTGGGAAAATGCATTAACCTAAAAGTGATCAATGTCACATACTTTAATAGCTTGTTTTCCTAGTTAGAAAATTGATTTTTCCAGATTGCTCTCTGGTGCAGCGAAACAAAAAATGTACCGCCTTCATCTAGGAGGAATAAATTATCGTTTTTTAAATTCCTCAACTAGAAATATATATTTCCGAGTTATGCGAATAAGGTAAGCAAATAAACTTGAACACACGGAATGATCGAGAATTTATAGTGTATATTTTTCTAGCTATTGAATTAATACATTATACAGTAAAACCCCGATTACCCGAAAGACCTTAAAGTTCTTTTGAAATTTCAAAAATTTTATTGTCTGCATTACATTTACCGACATCAAACGACATCTTTTGACCCCAGAAGCCAAGGGGTATAAGTGACAAAATTGAAAAAAATTGAGTTAAGTGCACAGGGTATCTGGAAATATGCTTTTTTCATTTCAGGTAAAGAAATATAGGTCATTTTCTGATTATTTGGGGAGTTATAGATATAAACCACTTTTTTCGAAAGACAAACAATATTGATTAATTATACATTTAAAGAAAATTGTACTCTATTTTTTAACAGTTATTGAAATGAGAGTTCAAAGATTAGAATGCAACAAGCAGATGTTTCCTATTTCAATTTAGTCAATTGTTATTGATGTTCCAATTTAACATCAATTATCTTTAAACTCAATTTACTCCAAATCGAAATTTTGTCACTTGTACCCCTTGGCTTCTGGGCTCCTCGTATGTTGATTTATGATTACTATTTTATTTGTAAATTTTTGATCAAAACAGTTTTGAATAATTTTTAATACATTCGCTGCCGATCACGCGCCAGTGCGTGATATGGCGCCAACGTTAAGGGGCCACTCACTTGCCAGCGCGTGATGTGGGGTGATGTCCAATAGCCAGTCACGCGCTGGCGCGGGAAAATCTTTCACTGGTTCTTTGTTATAAAAAGCAAATCGGCTTCTGGAGAAAACCCACTTCTACAGTGCGGCATTAACTGTCATCACATCTTCACGTAAGCGGCAGCGAACGTGTTAATGCATTGAAGAGTTGTTTTAATGTTTGTTAACTTTAAAAATTAGAAGCGAAAGACGTAAAAATCAAAACTTTGAAAGTTGTTATTGGACGCTGGTAGAAATAGTGTTAAAAAAGCATGTTCTTCATGAAATAAATAAGCAGTCAATTTACTGATTTGATGTAGCGCGTAATTTTGGGCTCTTTATAAGTTAAATACGTATAAGACTTCTTTTTTTATTTTTGTTTGTTTTTTACAAAATATCTCGTGATTTTCCTTTGCTTTTCAACTTTGCATCGTTTCAATGCTGCTTTATCACGCCACCTTTTAAAGAAAAACATTTTATCGCCTTGCTGTTGGAGCGACTTACGATTTTGGTTTGTCATTCATAGTGTTTTGAATACGGTACCAACGCATTTTTTATTACAACGATATTCTAAATTACGATCTCAACTTTTCATCAAAGAAGTTTTCACTGTAATCCTCCAATCCTTCAGGTTATTTGAAAACTCTTATGGAAATTCGGTTATCCGAAAATTCCTATGGAACACCGGTTAACCGAAAATGCTTCGGTCTCATGTTTTCCAAATAACCGCGGTTTTACTCTATTATGAGCCGTTTGAAATGAGAGACGTAATCACTTGTTTTCTAAAATTAATTCATAAACTAGAATTATAATTATTAAGACTCACTTCTTGTGTTCGCACTTATTTGCTGAGATTTTTAAATACGTTTAACCGCGAAAATATAGGAAAACCTCCTTAGTAAGTAGGGGTAACTAGAACGCTCCTATAGCAAAGGGAATTAGAATTTATAAGGATGACATGAAACTACTTTTTCGACAGATGCACAAATTATTTTCTAAATGCCAATGCAGAGTTGTTTTTTTTTTTTTTCTTTTTCGTCAGTGTGATCTGATTGTATCGAAAAATTAATTACCTATTTGAAATTCATTAGTGCATTTTTAAGTTGCGAAATGACACTTTTTTCTTTTATTTAAATTATTCAAAAGTTAAAATGGCAATTGATATGTTTTTCTTTTAATTTATTTTTGCTTCTTTTTGGACTTGTCATAGAAGCATTGGGCATTATTGGAGTAAATATTACTTTACATTCATATAACGTTGATTTTAGTGTATTAGATAATTATTAGACATTTATTACTTTCTTCTATTTTAGAAGAAGAAGTTATTGGATTCTGAAAAATTTCGAAATACGGTTTTCGACGGATTTATACATTTTAGGGGTCAGAGAACCCGAAAATCATGTTTTTACAAAACATGTTGTGACTCTGTGAATCTGTCGGTCTGCATGTGACAAAAATTTTGTGGGCGCTCAATCTCAAGAACTAATGCACGGAATTTCACAAAACTTTAAATTCTGTGAGACCTTGATACAAGCTAGATCAGATTAGTTTTTGGAGAGTATTGCTCGATAGGTGGCGCTCCTATGCTGCATTATTTACAATTTTCACAATAGCCATACCTCAAAAACTAGAGCATGGATTTTTATAAAACTTTATATTTAGTTAGTATTTGATATAACATAGTGCTGATTACATTTTGGTGCAAATCGCTCAACAGGTGGCGTTGTCAGGATGCAATATTTGCGCTTATCGCAATAGCTATATCTCAAGAACTAATGCATGGATTTTCATCAAACTTCAGATTCAATAATAAGTTGACATAAGTTGTTGCTGATTAAATTTTGGTTTAAACCGCCTAACCCGTGGCGCAGCTATGCTGAATTTTTCAGGAAATATTAACATGCATAAGATTTTTTAACATGCATTTTGGGATTGCCACAAATGACTATTTTTATAGCTAGTTTTCCTTGATCACTTTACTTTTTATAAAAATAATTTTTTCGTAGTTGAAATCTAAATAACTGGTTACAAAATTTTCATTTAGGATTCTTTTGATTCATTACTTGGAATATAATCTGATAAATATAAACACACCTCTTAATACTGATTTCAGATAAACATAAGAATAAACGTGACTGATAAACATTCTTTTAAAAGGGGTTAAGCGAAATTTAAAGATGGAGAATTCTAAAAGGAGCTGCACTGTAAAATAATAATAATAATAATAATAATAATAAATGTAATTTTTATAAGAAAAAAATGTGTTTTGTTACTTGTAAAAACTGTTTTATAGAAAAATCAGTTTTTTTCCTAAAAAATGTAGGTTTTGTATTTTTTACAGAAAAAATCTGTATTTTATATTAAAAAATATTTCTTTAATGAAAAATTACAGGTATTTTATGTAAATTAAACGTTTTTCCACCTACGGCCAAATGACAGTGGTCTTCTATCATTTGAAAGATTTTTTTTCTTTTTACAGTATACATAAACTATTAGAATCCAAGGCATTCTTTATTAAATCATTGCAATGAATTTAAGAATATAATATATTTTTTTAATAAATATTATGTGAGGGAAAATTTCCTTCTTGGAGGAAACATCTTCTAAACATCTAAACTATATCATATTTAACTTTTTACTGCACCACGTGCCATATTTGGTACATACCTTGTGAGGGAGTGACCTTTGTAATAAAGCACTCTAGCATTTTTGAGAACGTGACATCAATGATTTAACATGTGTAAGCGTGAAAGCGACATCTATCCTCTCTTTTACTTTAACTTTCTAGAGCGTGTGTGTCTTTCTCGGATTCTACAGTTATGTCGCGGTTAGAAGTAATATGTAAATTTGTAGTATCTCAGTTTGCAGCATATAAAAGCTTGGAGTTTGAGCGTGTGTAGAGTGTCTAGGCGGCCTTGGCCGACTAGGTGTGACTAGTGGCGTCTAGCAGAGTGTGTCTAGCTGCGTTGATCGATCCAGAGCAGGTGGTATTAAGTATTATCGAGCCTTCAGTGAGTGACAAGGAGTTTTGGAATTCGACTCGAGAAATTGGCCGGTGATAAGAGTTAATTATTAATTACGTTGAGTATTTTCAAAATCAATAAAGAATATATGTACAGCCACGGGCTGTCTAATAAAGTTTATCTAGCAGTTTAGCGGACGTTGAAGTGAGAAGTAATCTGAAGTGTCCCGATTGAGTTAGTGCCGGAGCTGTGAGTATGAGTTTAATCTTTTAGCATTGTTACCAGTTATTAAAATTAAGAACTGCTCCACTGCCCTTCAGCCCTAACCGTTTTAAATAAACTGTTTTTTTTCTTAGCTCCTGAGTTATGTCTCCATTTAAACCCCAGTACGAGCCCCCAACCGTTACAACCTAAAAACATGATAATTTTCCTTATGTCCCATGAATTTGGCTATTATGATATCTGTCCCTAATAAAAAAACAAGGTAAAGAATGGAATTACTCTTATTTTGACCATGTCAAATGGCTGCACTGAGCGAAAAATTAAAATTTGTTCTTCGGACACAAAAAGTAATTCCGATCAAGCAGTTAGGTAATATTTACTTTCATTATTTTTTTCCCGAATACTTAAAAATATTAATATGAAAAAAAGCTGTATAGTATTAAACAGATAAATTTTTAAATTTAAGCTCATTTAGTTTTAAAATATCGTGATACAATACTTTATAACCCTAATTGTGTACACACACACTTTAAAATATTAAATTTTAATTATTTTTTTTTAAATATTTTTCCCATTATGAGTTCGATACATAGATTTCAAATAATTTTATTTTAGAAAATTTTAAAAACATGTCTTCAATTTTAAGTAATATTGTACTATATGTGATGGCACACTATTTAATACTAAAAATTAAATAAAATTAAAAAAAATCTTGTGGAATAGCCTATTTTACTAGAATTTCAATTTAAAAAAACTTTTAAAAAATCCCTTCTACTTTTATAAATATGAATATTTTTGCTTGAATTTTTTTCCCCACATTCATTTGAATATATCATACAAAACTGTGCACAGGAGTTAGGTGCACAGGATTTTGCATTTAATATGATTTTTTTTTTCTCGCGTGTATATCAAAAACTGAATATAATTCAACAAACTAAAATTTAAATATTAAAAAAAATAATAACGAGTGTAAGATAAAATGTTAAATCCATTCACAAAAAATTTAAATACACCATGATAAACAAGTACAAAAAATTCAAACCTTTATCTACATTAACAAAAAAGGTTTAATATTTATCCAACAAGCAAGTTATAAAAATAGGAGCATGGATAAAAGACAATTATAGTTTTCATTTATATGGGTCATTGCTCTGGATCTATTAACAAAATTTACGATATCTCTCGATATCATTGTCGTAAGGTAAAAATGTGGCGTCAAACTGTTCACAATTAAAGACGCTTTCAGTTAATGTTAAAACAAGAAAATCGATATTTCGACCAATTTCAAGATAGTGCATCCTCTTAAAGGGATAAACATCTAAACAATATCATATTTAAACTGCAAATACATTTTTTTAAAAATAAAACGTTTTGAATTACACCCAAAACTTCCGGAAAATTGTCAAAAGAATCACTTGAGAACGGATGATAATTACCAGTTAATCGTATGTGAAATTTTGACACATTTCCCTATTCCTTTTCCCCGTCTGTATCATTAGTGATAGTGTTTAGAGACAAAATGTGTTCAGAAAATAACAAAATGTTTTCATCTAAAAAATGATCAATGTCACGCGCTCATTAGCTTTTCCTAAATGAAAAAAAAAAAAAAAAAAAAAAAAATCT
Source organism: Maratus speculifer (assembly GCA_964019185.1). Classification (NCBI taxonomy): domain Eukaryota; kingdom Metazoa; phylum Arthropoda; class Arachnida; order Araneae; family Salticidae; genus Maratus; species Maratus speculifer. The sequence continues at coordinate 440,920,510 of OZ025290.1, read as the reverse complement.
TTCGAGATTGTTCTAATGTTCTTTTTGTTTTGGAAAGATAATAATTGTTTAATTGAATTAACTCTTTGAGCTCTGGGGTGTAAATTTCTTCAAAATTCCAAATGTCATATTGACAATATTTTGCAAATAATAATAATAATAATAATAAAGCGGTTAGCGATAAGTGCGGGAAAAAAATGCATTAAACATTTTTCAAATAAATTTGGTCAAATTTTCTGGTGTCATTGTGACATTTCGGAATTAAAATTATGTGGTAGAAAATTCTACCATCAGAGCTCAAGGGGTTCAATTAGTACTTTCTGTAATTTTACTTACCCATCATACGTAGTATAGGGTAAGTCTTGCAATCGGACGGATTTACACGTTTTAGATAGTGAAGATTACGAAAAACATATTTTTAGAAAAAAATTTTTGCCGTCCGTCTGTCTGTCTGTCTGTATATAAACACTCTATCTCCCGAACAAATTGAGATTTAAAATTTTGTATGTAGTTAGTCTGTAAGAATGGGACGAAGCCTATTTAATATCAGCAACCTCGATTATCCGGAACTATTTTTTTCGGACTCTCAAAAAATTCGTTCTGATGAAATGTATATTAAAATTTTCGAATTTTTTTGTTCTAAGGAATGGACGTAAACGGCAATAAAATAACGCACATTTTGCATATAGAACGAAGTCGATCGGATTATTAATTGCCGAGATATTTGTAATCCTGTTTTTCACATTCTTCGATTTTTCATGACCCTGTATTTCATTCAAATTTCAATTCAGAGGTATATTTTAATTGGAAATGAGACGCTTAATCCGACGCAATTAATTGTTAGTTAATATTATTATTATTTTTGGACCTATAAGGATGATGTTTCTTTTACGCAGTTCGGTACTACTTGAGTAGTTTGGCGTTTTATAAAATTTGTCGAAATTGGTACATCAGCAGTTCTTTAATAAAGCATTAGTATGTATATTAACAATATTTAAATTTTGTTTAGGAATTGCAATGCATTGTATAAATAGTTTTCACATGTTTTATTTTCATATACATATCCATGATGGGTAAGTATTACGGTGGGCCCCCAACGACTAATTTTTTATATTCGTTCGTAATTATGTAAATACGTATAACACATATAACCCTCGTTCAGTCCGTCCGTACGCATATAACAGAGCAAAAACTATTCAACCGAATCATTTGAGATTTAAAATATATAGTTTGTCCAGTCCTTTCAAATTTTATGAAAATCAGATGTATAGTTTAATTATAGGGACAATATTCAGTTACATTACGCCCAATGGAAAAAAATAGTTTTAAGCGCATTTTAATGAGTTATACTCTTTCGAACATAATAAATTTCATATGGATCTATAAAGTAGGAACCAAAATATACATTCTGTATATTTTAGTCACAATCTCTGGTGCACAATTTCTAGTCACAATCTCTGGTGCAAAGAACATTTGTTATTCATTTACACGGCCACGCAAAAGTATTTTATCAAATAACGGGATAGTTAGAAACATTGTTTAAGGCGCGTTTTAATACTATTAAACTATTTTATATTTTATAAATTGATATACGTTGTTAAGATTTACTATAGTTTATTTTCTGTATAACAGAAAGTAGATAGTATTTATAGGGAGACACAAAAGATTTCGGTCGCTATATTTTTTTCGAAGTGCTGTATACTATCACTCCAATATTTTTAAAACTTCGATATAGTTATGAACGCACCTCATTTGCTGCGCTTGACGTGCAATGTCCGACTTGTTTATTTAGGTATTTCTTGCCATTTTACTTAACCATCATACGTAGTACCCTATAGGTAGCAAATCTGTCAATCGTTTTGAAAATAGGGGAAAAAAATGAGTTTACACGTTTCACATACTGGAGATTCCTAAAAATTACTTTTTATATAAAGAAAAATTGCTGTCCGTCTGTCTGTAAATGCTCTATTTTTCGTACAAATTGAGACAGATACTTGAAATTTGATGTGTACTTTGTATATAGTAATGGGAAGTCTTGAAGTCAGTAACCTTGACTGTCCGGAACTATTTTTTTCGGACTCTCAAAATATTCGTTTTCATGAAAGATCCATAAAAACTTTCTATTTTTTTTATTATTATAAGTAGCGGCTGTAAAAGATAATAAAAAACATATTTTGCATAAAGAGTGAAATCGATCACATAATCACTTGCCGAGATATTTCAAATACTTTTTTCCACACTTTTATACACGAGTATATACGGTACATGGCTACCAACTTCTACGCCTATTCAAAGTCAAATAAATACATTCAAAACAGAAATTTTACCTAATAATTGACAATACGTATCATTGCATACATTTGACATACATTTTACTAAAAAAATTTTGTGGTTTCAAACACATTTATATGATTTAAGAAGGCGTAGAAGTTGGCAGCTCTGACGGTGTCTCTACTCAACGGTATTTAAATTGCACTCTCTTTTGAAATTCATAAATTTCCCAAAATAGCGACATTCGCTGTTTAGATCGATGCAATCATCGATATAACTTCAGCGTTACAATTTATAATATAGATAGATTTTTGAAGTATAATGAAAAATATAAAATTATCATTAACATTAATTAAGTGTTATCCCAAGCGTTAAAAGTTTTAATTGATATCATTATTCATTAAATTTATGGCAATAACTATATATACGTATTAATATAGCAGCCTGATTTAATTAAGTTAATAAATTTCAATACTTTCTTTCAACCTATGAAATTTATTAAAAGTACTTTTCCTATTTTTACACTTTATATGTTTTTCTCAGTTAAGATAGTTATTAAATAGCGTTATTTACTATATTTTACAGCAAACTGATTAAAGTTTATAATATTTAATTATTTTGTATTAATGGTGAATGCTGCTGAAAACGTTTTTCGTTTCTGGTTTATCCATGGTTATTATTTGATCTAAATTTATTTCATGTATTGATATTTTATTGATTTCTTAAATACGCAGGGTCAGGAGGGAATAATTATGACCACTTTGTGCATTTTGAACATTGTTTTTATTTTTTAAATTTTTTTTTTCTATTTAAAAAAAGGATATTTTTAAGACACAGGAAGTAACTTTACTACTTTAAAATTTAAAATCTCACAGCTTTTTTTTTTTTTTTTTCTTTTTTTAGCTAAAAGAATGGTTATAATTGCCCCATCAAAATCTCACAGTCATAAAAGTTTGGGATAATTAAGACCACTAGGAAAATTAGGGAAAATTATGACCAGTTTAGTGGGATCCCGCGGGAAAATTATTACCACTATTTTTTTATCTTTATACTTCCCTATACACATTCGTTTGGGATAATTATAACCATTAGAACACTGACAATTATATTTATGAAAACTTTTCGTAGACTTTGTTTCAAATTGCTATTCAGGTCAGACTAGTGATAATGATTATCTAAAATGAAAAATAGATTATGAAGTCAATATCTAAGCATGAAACAAAATTTTACAGTACGCAGTTTCCTCCAATATAGACGTGGTCACAATTATCCTCTCGTCATAATTACCTCCCCCCCCCTGACACTCTATGTGACTAATAAATGTATAATCATGTGTGTATATCATTGCAAGCGTTTAAAAAAAAAGACTAGTCGTTGAGAGGCCACCGTAATACTTACCCATCATAGATATGCATAATTATAAAATATGAAAATAAAATGCATGTAAACTATTTATAAAATGCATCGCAATTCCAAAATAAAATTTAAACGTATATTTAAATGGTTTTAATATACATAGTAATGCCCTATTAATGAATTGCTGGTGAGCCAATTTCGACAAATTATGTGAAATTCCAAAATACTCAAGCAGTACCGGATTGCTTAAAAGAAACATCCTTATAACTCCAAAAATAATAATAATTTTAATAAACCATTTACGGCGTCGTATTAAGCGTCTCATTTCCAATTAAAATATATCTTTGAATTGAAATTTGAATGAAATACGGGGTCTAGAAAAATCGAAGAATGTGGAAAACAAGATTACACATATCTCGACAACTAATAATCTAATCGACTTCGATCTTTATGCAAAATTTGTGTTATTTTATTGTCTTTTACGTTTACTCCTTAAAGTAAAACATTTCGAAAATTTTTATATACCTTTCATCAGAACGAATTTTTCGAGAGTCCGAAAAAATAGTTCCGGATAATCGAGGTTATTGATATTAAATAGGCTTCGTCCCATTTTTATATACTCAATACATACAAACTTTCAAGTCTCTATCTCAATTTGTTCGGGAGATAGAGCGGTTACAGACAGACACACAAACGGACGGACGGTAATTTTTTTTTAAATAAAAATGTGTTTTTTGGAATCTTCAGTATTTGAAACCGGTAAATCCGTCAAAAAATATTTTTGATTTTCAAAACGATTACAATACTTACCCTATACTACGTATGATGGGTAAGTAAAAAAGAATCTAAAAATAAAAGAATTTTTAGATATTGAGAACGATATCATAGGGTGTATGTGTCTGTCGGGTGGGGGTGGGGAGGGGGGGCGTCTGATTAAAGTTATCGTGTGATATCGGAAGGGGAGGAGGGGTCAAAATTTAGAAAAATGTTGATAACGTTACATATATATAGCCATGTATAAAGTAAATGTGTTGTTTATGAAATTCGATAAGTAGAAGGATTTTAAACAACTTCGGTTGTATATGAATTCCTTACAAATTCCTTTAAATAGATTTTTTAAATGTCATTTAAAAAAATTTATGTCCATGAAAATAGTCATTTTATAATTTAAAAATTATTGTATACTTTTAAGGATAAATCAAGCATATTTAAAGAGATAGGCAAGTCAAAGTCATCAACGTTTTAAAGAATCAATGTGTTAAAGTTACTTTAACTTTAGATTAAATTATATTTAATTTACACACATTTAAATTTTTAAAGAAGGGAATGTATAAAAGAATCTGAATTTTAAAACTTTCTTAAATCGAAATTCTTGAAATGGTTTTAAAAATAATCATAGATATTTAGAAAAATATTTCTAAAACTTATGTTTATTTAAGTAGACAAAATTTAAATTTCTAACTACCCTATTTCTTTTTATGATGCGTTAAGCATATTTCAAAGAAGCAGAAAAATGATAATCATCAATACTTTTGAAGAATAAATGTGTTACAGTTATTTCATATTCAGATTTTTTTCTAGTTTATTTACATTTCAATTTTCAAATATATAAAGGAATGAAATGTTAATTATGCTAAAAATTTTAACCGATTCTTTAGGCTTTAAACATTTTTAAATAATTTTTTAAAGTTTAATTTTTAAATACTCAACCAAAAATTTATGTTCATAAAATTACCTAAGCAATTTTTTTTCTTTGAAAATTCGATATTTATCGTGATAATAATATTTTCCTTTGTAGTCGTTTTGTTTAGTTTTAGAATATCATTAAAAAACTTGTATTCTAGAAAATAGCCATATTTAAAATTTTGCTATCAGTTTAATATATTAATTACTATATAAATAAATTACAATATATTTTAAGATATTGATAGTAATTAATATCCGAAATGAACGAATGCGATGTTAAATATTCGTTTAATTAAAAATATGCTATTTTTTTTTTCAATTTATGCTTTAAAATTTAAGTTCATTTTTTCTACATGAAAAGTATAGATATTACACCATTTGGTAACAATGAAGCAAAGAAAATCTTAAGATACTATTTCATTGAATAATAACTTTTGCATCGTTTTTTTAATCATTCAAATATGTTAGCTAGTGAAATATTGCATGAATATAAATCAGTTTTATGTTATTTAATAGTACATTACTTTTAAACGCAACAATATATTTACTTTTCTTTTCAATAAATTATATGAAAACATTTTTTTTCTTGCATACATTTTGTTTTGCACAAATAGGCGTTTTTTTAAAAAATGTAATAATGCTAAGTAATTTGCGTTAGACTTACCAACCTTATTCTTGAATTCGAATGTCATTTCTAGACCCAAATACAGAAATGAATAAATATTCTTAATTTTCCAGCTTTATAAAATAATTTTAACGATATATTTGTGCTTATACTGATTTTTTTTTTTAAAGTTTAGGTAAACGTTATAAGTTAAAATTGTTATTATTAATCTTTTTTAGGGGGGAGGGGGAAGTGAATTTTTTTTTCCTAAACAGTTTTTGAAAAAAGGACGAAAAATACAAGTGGATATGATAACGTATATTTTTTTTTCTGGGCAGCAACAAATTATAATAAAACTATTTCCTTGGCGACCAGTTTGGTCTCTTTTAATTTTACCAACTCATTTGTGTGCCAAATCAGAAAATTCTGCTAGAAAATTAAAAAAACTCGATATTTTTATACTGACCGGGCACAGGTGATAATTCGCCAAACAATCTTCCCGTGACATTTTTTCGTATCTCACTAATGGCATTTAAAATATAATCCTTTCACTCATTTGATTTATATGCATAGCTATAATTTTAAACTGAAACGTTTAAAATGTCTTGTTTTTTTAAGTAACAGAAAGTTAAAAATAATAATATTAAAATAATAATATTTAAAAATAATAAAAGAGAAAAATGTAAATAAATCAGATTTACTTTAGTCTAAATCCTTCTAAATTACTTTTACACAATAACCGATGATTTGTGTTTTATTCAGATGTTGCCATTGAACAATTAACAAATAATCGTGATTTTCGTGCCGCATACGTTACAGGGCCGTAGCTAAGGGGGCGCTATGGGCGGCTCAGCCCCCCTAAAATATTTTGAGCCCCCTCCCCCTGGAAAAAGTTCCAAAGTCATTAAATGTTCCGAAAATTCAAATGAAATTCTGTTCAAAAATCTAATTTAGTTTTGGGACTCTTTCACAGTTTTGCAGAGTTACTAAATTGTATCTAAAATACGTGTTTCAACACTCCCTCATCCTATTGGTACATATGAAGTTAACATTAGTGTTTAATTTTGCACCAGTTACACATTCAAAATTTTTATCCTCATATACTTTTCTTAGCATAAAATGAAGTTATTACAACAGTTTAATGAAAAACATAGTACCTACAATGTGAATATGCACTAATTAATCTTTCTGCATTAGAGAGAAAACAAAAAAAATATGAGCCCCTCCTATATTCCCTTGAGCCCCCCCCCCCAATATTCCCTGAGCCCCCCCTATCGTATACTTCTAGCTACGGCCCTGATACGTTAGCTTAATATATATATATATATATATTAGATTGTTCAAACTTAGTTGGATTCGAAACAAATAATTTATGACATTTAAAAGGTCTAAATCACCTCTATCAAAAGTAATAGGTGCGATTTACCTCTTCAAAAACCTAATCGATATTTTCTTTCCTTTTCTAATCCTTGACATGAAATTTTAATGATGGTCTTTGACAAAGTGTGATTTTTCATTCAGAGTTTGAATCTGAGACATTTATGTGCACGAAAGCGAAACTGAAGCTTTTCATTGAGTGAACACTCTATTAAATTATTCACCTTCTTTTCCGTTTATTTTTTATCGGTAAAGGACGTAAAGAAGTTCCAATAAAAATTTTACGAGTATCTAAAGACGCCATATACACCGTAAAGAAAAAAAAGAGAGAGAGAGAGAAAGAGAAATGTAACTCTACAAAACTATTTTTTGTAAAACTACAATTACTTCGCATGCTTACTAAAATTTTATCTGTACACTATACAGAAAAAAGGTATAAATCTACAAAATTAGTTTTTGCAAAGTTACAATTCTGTATGTATAATAAAATGTTTATCTGTACACTGTGCACTGTGTGTGTGTGAAGAAAAAAAAAAGAAATCTACAAAATTAGTTTTTGTGAAGCTACAGCTACTCTGTATGAAAATTTTATCTGTACACTGCATTAAAAAAGGGTGTAAATATACAAAGCTAGTTTTTATAAAGCCAGAGAAAAATGTATGTTTATTAATATTTTATTGGTAATCCGGGTTAATTATATGTTTTTTTTTTTTTTTTGTAGCAGTTACATAAAAAGTTCTATATGTCCCTATGATAAAAAGTTAGATACCTTTTACAAATGTTTCTAAAATAATTTGTTTAAAGAGTTCAAAGAATGTTTAAAAATAAAAATTGTTAATGAGTAGTTGTTAAAAATAAAAAGCCTACTACAATCAGTTCCTTCGTTAAAGCTGTATAGACATGAAATATAATAATAAACTAATTCAAAAATATTTTTTTAAGTGCGTATTTTATAAAACATTACTGTGCTTACCACTTACCTTTCTGAAACCGATTTTTTATGGCCTAATGAGTGGTCTCCTTAGAGAAGTTTCATTGTACTTATGTCAAAACAGTTACATTTTAAAAGTTGAGAATTTTAAATTTTTTTATACGTTCCTTGTATCTTACACCCAGGAAAATGTTTTGTTGAATCAACAAAAATTTATTTGGTCCAACAAATCTTTTCGTTTAAACATGGGTCAATGGAAATTTTGTTTGAATAAACAAAAAAATATTGTGGATTTTTTTTTTTTTTTTTTCAATTTTCCGTCCACAATTTTCAGTTACGAAATACAAAATAAACAACAAAATTTTGTTGGAATTACAAATTAAAAATACTAGTAAATCTGCAGATCAGGAACCTCAACGTCAGCTTTGCACATCATTTTTTTTTTTTTTTTTTTTTTTTTTTTTTAACACACTTTGGGTAATATTCAACTTCCTGGAAACTGTAATTTAAAATTTTCAAATTACGTTATTATTTATAAGAATAAAATAAGAATAACAAGTTTTCAGCCATCAAAAGCGTTAAATTAAAGATTTAGTTATGTTAGGATATTCTGAAATTTTCATGATCTATTATTTTTGTTTTTTTTATTATAACATAGTAGATTTCTTCAGGGGGGCTCCGCCCCCCTGAACTCCCCATAGTCTCCTTAAGCTTAAATTTGTAACTTTCTATCAATTTGCTAATGGTTATCGTATATCTTGTATTTCTTTATACATTTTGATTTATAAGTATAAGTAACAGTTTTAATAAGCATTTTTCATTATCCTCATACTTTTACATACTGCCCACCACAAACACCTAAATCTGATGTATCAGGAACTTTTGAAAGTGTAAACTCAGTAATCTAGGGTTTTACAATTTTATTTCCGAAAAAAAGAAGTTTTGATTGCTTTTGTGGCAGTTATCGCGGACAGACAGACAGAACAGACTGACAGGCGGAAAACAATAAATTTTGTGTCGCCAAAATAAGCCTTCACTGAAGTTTCGGCAATGACGTCATTATTCATGAGTTATTGCTATCCATGTTTCTAATATTTTTTTAAGATAAATATAAAACACCTGTATTATTTCAATAAGACGTCAAATTTTATCAGGCGAAATAATTGTTAAAAATATAATTATTTTTTATTTCTTTTACTTCTAATTATGCCCCCATTTTTGTCAGAAAAATTCTTATTAACGAAACAAATTTCCGTGTTTATTATTTAACAAAGTACTATATTTATTTTTATTTTAATTCTGACGTCATATTTATTTTTTCTTAGTTTAATTTTTCGAATGGAAATTGCTCAATTGAAATTTATTGCCGTTGAAAAATTATTCCACATTTTGATTTTTTTGGCAACGATAAAGGAAATTGGTTAAATTTTATCTAAAAAATCGCTATTAATTCTGCATGAAAAAGAAGGAAATTTTGAATTATTAAGGAAAATATGTGAATAAAATTAATAAAACATAGCCTTCGTTCTTTTCTGGGCTATGCTATAGTTATGCACAAAGATACAAACACATTAGTTCATCAGTTTTGACGTTGACTTCATTTAAATTTTCGTACACACATTCAAATTTATAACATTATAAAAATAAGGATTATGATGAATGATTGCTTAGCAACCATTAAGAGAAAATAAAGAAAATGAAATAAATACATTTGAAATAAGTAAATCTCTAAAACAAATTAGTTTATATTATTGGAACACATTTATAAAAAATCTCCGAAATTTACTGTAATAATTTTAAAAAATCTGACAAATGTGTGGACAAAATTTCAAAGCAATACGAATAATTTAACTGGTAAATTTCAGTATCGCTTTGTCATTGAATTCCATTAATGAAATGTGACATTTTCTCTCAAGAAAAAAGAAAGTAAAAATCATTGGATTTGCCATAGAAAAGCATTATTGCGCAAAATAAAATATTCTATATTTTCCGAACGAATGAATCAAATCTTACAAAAAACTATGCAGCTTAATCCCAGTGTCTCACTAACATACCCACTTAATTTCAAGCCAATCGGATGCTTTTTACGGAAGTTATCGCGGAACAGACAGACTGACCGACAGACACAAAAAAATTTCGTGTCTCCAAAGTAAGCCTTCACTGACGTTTCGGTAACAAGACTTTAGTAAGACTCACATAAAATCAATGAAATTTTGTTAAAACTTTATAAGAGTGTTAACAATATTTTTTTTGGTCTAAAATACAAAACCGATTGTTTACTTTTATTAAAAAATTCGCTTAAAACAACCAAAATGTATTCATCAAAACTTGTTTTGTAGTTTTAATCAATTCCTTTTTCTGGGTGTATGATCAACATTTATGTGTAAAACTTGCTACATGATGTAAACAAGTTAAACAGTACAAATGCCACACTACTGCGATCGAAACTTACCGAATATTTTTACATATAAATTTTATGAACTTTGTGCAGTTTCATTGTTCTAAAAACTGTGCTTCGTTGCTTTTAGTGCCCGAAAACGCTGAGAATTCGTGAAATTCAAAATATCATAACTTGGTATGTTTTGGTTGGAGAAGGATGGAATTATTCATGTTTTACTTATTGGAGCATGTATAAAAGTTTTTCGAATGAATTTATAGACCATAAAAAACCATATATCGTAACTTAAAAAAAAAATAATAATAACTATTTTGGCGTGAACGTATTTTTAGGTAATGAAGAACAACATTTTTACTTTTTACTATCTTTAGAAGAAGAAAGTATTGGATTATGCAAATTCTTCAACTTTCGGTTTTCGATGGATTTGTACATTTTAGAAGGTTTTGAACACGATTTGATAGTTAAAAAACAGCTGTGTGTGACCAAAAATTTTGCAAATGCTCTATCTCAAGAACTGAGCACGGAATTTCACAAAATTTTAGATACAGTCAAAACTTGATACAAACTGGTGGTGATTCGTTTTGGGTGTATACCACCCAATAGATGGCAATGCTATGCTGAACTTTGTCCCATATCCGCTATAGCTCTATCTCAAAAACTAATGTGCAGATTTTCATCAAACTTCAGATTCAGTTAGACGAAGGCGTAACCTGTTACTGATTAAGTTTTGGTATAAATTGCACAACAGGTTGCGTTGCTATGCTGAATTTTTTACGTTTTTCGCAAAAGTTATATCTCAAAAACTAAAGCACGCAATTTAATCAAACATAATATTCTGTACAATTTCACGTAATAGCTTCTTTTTGGTCTTGAGTGTATATTGAAGAACAAGTGTTGAATTGAAGATTTAGTTGCGGACATCTAAAAGGGTAGATTCTAAAATTGAATGATTTGTTTGAATAAATGCAATACTTATATTTTCTTGTTAAATGCATCCATTTCAACAATCCTACGTAAGTACCTTTACAATCCTCATGTTTGGCTTAGATTGTCATTTATATTTGGTACTGTGATAGAGCATTTTGAATTATTAACATGTTTGAGATAGAAGAAATTTAGAGATTTTCACAGCATCCGACTAGTTGCAATCGGAACTATGTTTTTAAATATAACGGTTTAAGAATTAGCTTATGATGGAATAATTTGTGTGGGAAGGGAGACGGTTTTTGTTTGCAAGAGAAACCGTGTTAACATATAATTTGTACTTATTTAAAAATACACATTGCGCTTTGGAGGTTATTTGGCGATGCCTCGCAATTCATTTCCGGGACATATAGACGACTTCAGGCAGATGTTAAAAACTCCAAAGACAGTGAAAGTAATCCGAAGAGTCATTTATTGTATTTTTCAAAATTTAAAAGGATTGAAAATATAATGTAAAATCCAAGACTGATTCTCTAAAATTTTCTTTTTTAAGTCCGCTAGCATTATAATTCAAGTATGTTTTTCACATTCTTGTTTTCAACGCCAAATTTTATCTAATCAAATCCTGGTAAGTAGAAAATTCGCCAAAAACAAAATACATATTGCATTCAAGTTAATGGAGTAATTTAAGTTTACAGGCATACACTTTCAATTGCTATGGTAAACACATCAACTATTTATTAAATAAATGGCGATAGATCGAACACGATTAATAAAGTTTGTTATATCAAATGACCAAAAATAATTAGTGAATTATACATTTAATAATAAAATACTATTAAATGGTCAAAATAATAATAATAATAATAAATAAGAATAATTTAGTTTGATTAAGTTATGACTTTTTTATTATTATACTTAATTCTATGAGAGCGTGTAATATGCATGTATTAAAAGTTGGTGATAGCTTTATATAATATATGCAACAGAAAAAGATCGTTATGTATATATTTAGATGAAATTGAAATGAATACCTAAGTCAATTATGATGAGTTATAGAGACACGAATGTTTAATTGAAAAAGCATATTATTGTAATAACGATACGATAGACATTGTCATTTGAATGATTTAATTTGACAATTATTATAATTTTTGTTTGGAAAATTTTGCTGATAAAAATCGGTTGTAATTTATAGTGTTGTTTTAATTTAGACAAGAAGCAGTTTATAGCTTGTTGGTAAAGAAAATTGCAGAAATTCTTTAAATGTTAACACTATTTCAATCGGCGTCGAATAACAAAAACTAAAAGTCACAGCATAAAGCTTTGATTTATTTTACTAGTAATTTTTAAAACTAATAAGCATAACAGTAAGATTTTCATATATTAAAAATGATTTGTGGCTGTTTTAATTTAAAAGTTGGTCATAAAATAGCCACAAATCGAAAAAAAACTTAAATTGCGTCACTTCACAAACATAGAAACAGGGGTAAAAATAATTAGCTTTGATGTCTCAGCAATAAAATATTTTCCAGAATTATTTATTCTAGAATAATTAAATTTATAAATTTTGCATTAAAATTAGTTGTGATTTTTTTTCTCTTTTTTAACACTTCGCATTAATTTTTGATTTGTCATACTATAATATTTATTCTTAAGCTCTAAAAAAAACTTCAATTTTAGTAGAAAAACTTGTTATAATGTATTAGTCCAAGGTCCGACAGTGCATAAGTCTAACGTATCGAGTACAAAGAAAAAAAAAAAAGAAAAAAAAAAAAAAAAAAAAAAAAAACCTTTTCTATTTTATGGAAATAGGGGAATCTAATAATCCATGTCTGCCGGAAATGAAGTGGTGCATAAGTCAAAAATCAATACCACTGGTGGTTGACTGGTAGGTTTATCATTGTGTTTGCCGCGCATTCATTTCGTACCTTTGATTGTGCGGCAAACGCAATGTTAAACCTACGAGTAAACCACTAGTGGTATTGATTTTTGACTTATGCACCACTTCATTTCCGGCAGACATGGATTATCAGATTCCCCAATAATTATTCTTCCATAAAATAAAAGTTTTTTTTTTTTTTTTTTGTTATTTTTGAGAAGATTTTTTAAAGTTCAGATACTTCACGCCCTTTGCATGAATTACTGTCGAAGCCACAAATTTTATGTGAATTTACCATAAAAACATAAAAAACATACAAGTTACAAGTTACATATAAATTAGAAATGATATTATATCCCTTATATATAGCTGAAACTGTGTCAGTAGGAAAATATTAAGCAATTATAACCATTGTAGTTACTAAAACCTGTTTTTCTCAGAATGAATATTTTCGTCATTTTCATGATTTCAAAATGTTCCATGCGAAATTCTTTATGCCCAATTTTTTGATTTTTTATTTAAAATGCTCTCTATGTATGTGTTAACAAATGTTGCTAAAAATAATTTTTTTAGACGCATTAAAATTTTTAAAATTTCAGTTACATGAAATTTTTAATGATTTTTTAACGAAAAATAACAAAAGAATTCAGTTTAAATCATTTTTTTAATGTTTTACAAGTAATATGCTAAAAATGCTTAGTAACATTTGTTAACACATACATAGAGAGCATTTTAATCAAAAAATCAGAAATATTGGGCATAAAGAATTTCGCATGGAGCATTTTGAAAGATTGTCATTTTTCGTTAATTTAAAAAAAGAAAAGTCTGTATCTCAAAAACTATTGAATACATTTTTTTAAAAAATTGTGAAATAAGAGATATACATATTATGACTATTTCCAGAAATTTTTTAAAAAAGTCATTGAAAATTAAAAAGTTAGTTTTTAGAGTCCACTGTACCCTTAAAGACACAAAATTGGCAGGGTTAACTATTGAAGTAATTTGGAATTGAGGTAAATTTTCCGTTTTTTTTTTTTTTTTTTTTTTTTTTTTTTTTTTTTTTTAAATAAACAAATTACTTATTGAGTTATAAGCAATTTTTATCCTACGACACCGGATTTTTACTCTCCCTCTGGCTGTTTTTTCTCCCTTTTCCCGAAATTCGGTACTTTGACGGTACTTTCTGAAATATCTTTTACGTTTACCAAAAAAAAATGGAAAACTTGTTTCGATGACATACTTTCTGTTTCTGAATAACAACACCTCCCCTCTCCATTTCATGTATTTCCGACAAAAATGAATTATAATTTCGTCACATGAGAATAATAAGGTTCTATCTGTGTTTCTGAAAAAAAAATGATTTATCGATACAGGAAGGTTCTATTTGTATCTATGAAGGTATTTTTGCATCAAAATGATATTATATATAATTTACATGTGACGTTACTATTATATTATGACATTATTTTAATCCAGAAATGACTTCATAGATGCAAATAGAACATTTCTATATCGGTAAGTCATTTGTTTTTTTCAAAAACACAGATAGAAACTGTTTACTCTCAGGTGACAATTTGTTTCATAAAGTTGGATTGGAAAACAACCTTCAGGGATGTACCACAGCTTTTTCATTAATACCAACACTATTTTTGTAAAAATAATTCAGTCGCTAGACTATATCTCATGCGCAATTAGAACTAATATATCTTCAGTATAATCATGTACCCATAACAACGCAATTTCTTATGAAAATTAAGAATAACAGTTAATATTGGGTAAAACCTTAGCAACATTAACGGTGCCTTCACGATTTCAAACCAGAAAAATAACGAAATACATAAATATTGTTATTTCTCAAAGACGTCATCATTCTGGCAAACAGGTACCTGGTTAATCCCCCACCACACGTTTTCTAAAATAAAAAAAATTACACAAAAAAGAGACGAAAATCCCGTTTACTAGACACGTTGTTAACCAGACTTTCTCTTTCAACATAGCTACTAGTCTATATCAAAACATACGGACTATTTCTTCTTTTTTTCTTTTTTTGCAAGTTAAAGAAAGGTCGCCAGGGACTGGAAGGGTTTTTCCCTTCACCCTAAATGTTTATGATTCTAGATGAATCTCTTTAATGCCGTCGAACTCTTGGAATTCCAGCCGCAGCGACTCTGAATTGGCAATTACTTATAAGAGCTGTCATTTATCGAAAGATGAAAACTAAAAGATTATTGATGATTATTGACTACGAAATGACTGCCTTTGACGTCACGGCCGGGAAAATTTGCAAAGCATTTAGAAAACAGAGAAGATTGCGTTTTATTTGTATGTTCAGTAACTTAATTGACAAAACAATTTTATAAAGTGTTACATTAATTAATTAGAATTACATTGTGCGCAATTTTTTTATTTTGATTTTCAGAGAATTTGTACTTTTTTATTTAGGTTTAAAGAAATATTTATCATAGCTGTCTAACTGAAAAATACCATTGGTGTACATTGCGACGAATTTTAAAAGGATAGAAAGTGGGTTTTTATCAGCAAATTAATGATATTGAATTTGTTTGTGTCTATGACGGCCAATTATCTACTCTACGATATAGCCCTTAAGGGGGGGGGGGGGAAACAGATGCCCTACGTGGGGGTCTTTCTAAGGGAGCCTAACCCATATTTACGCAAGGAAATCAGAGATTCGAAGAAAACCACGGAAAACTCCTAACGGCTAGGCCGACAGCCATGTTGGGTTCGGACCCAACACCTGCCGTCTACCAGTTTCGGAGGCAGAACCTCTCGGTCACTGGTGGGGTGAAATTGAAATTAAGAGGTAAAAACATATTTCTAAAATCTTACGTAAGTTAGTGTAAGTTGTTTATTTCATGGACGATTTACCAACAAATATTTTAGACAAATAACATTTAACCCGCCAACGCCTATTATTGCATGATTAAAAGGACCTTCTGTTCTGGGCTCGAACTTTAAATGACTATGTTACCACGGCGTCGTTATTGAAATAGTTAATTTATTTAAAAGAATTTAACTAAATATAGAAAAAAAAGTCCCATGTCTTTCAGATTTTCAGATTTTCTGATATGACACAAAGATTTTCTGATTGAGACAAGGGGGTGTGAGGGGGTAAGAAGAAGTGTGACATCACACATTTTGATTAAAATAAAAAACATTAAAAGTCAGCAGATTACATTATGAAATTTGTATTCATAAAGTAAAGATAATATTTAAAATATATATACATCAAATTCCTTTTTAATTTCCAAAATACCACTGTTTTCAATTTTTTTTTTCACATTAATATTTTATTATTATTGCAGGTTAACTATGTTTTTTGTTGTAAACCTTAATCTCATATCATACAAAATAAATACATGAATCATTCATTTTTATTGTTATGCTCACAAATGCCGTTAAAACAGATAGTTAAAGTTTAAAAATAAAATTTGAAATATGATAACATAGTGCTTTGTCACTGAACTGTAAGTATATGTTTACGTAATATAACATAACATGTGACAAGAAGGGGGGGAGGGGGTATGATGAAGTGTGATACTTTGTGACAAAGGCGGGTAGGGAGGTCAAAAATACTGGAAAAATGCGTAACATCATTTATGGATGGCAACTTACGTCAGTTATTTTAAGTTGCTTAATCCATGGACGATTTCCCAACAAATATTTTAGACAAATAACTATATTGTGTTTAACCCGCCAACGCCTATTATCACTTGATCGAAAGGACCTTCTGAGCTCAAACTTTAAGTGAATATGTGCCATGGCGTCGTTATTGAAAGAATTAATTTAACTATGGCGCATTTAATCTAGAAGAATTTAACTAAATATAGAAAAAAGAAGTCCCATGTCTTTTAGATTTTCTGATATGACACTATAATCTTCTGAATTCTTTACTTCTCCAACTCGCAATCACTTCATTCGCTTTTCTTTTGGGGGTAAAAATGCCAAAAAAACTAGTCGTTGGGGGCCACCGTAATACTTACCCATCATATATATGCATATATAACATATGAAAATAATACATTTGAAAACTATTTATAAAATGGATTGCAATTCCAAAAAAAA
This sequence comes from Maratus speculifer, assembly GCA_964019185.1. Lineage (NCBI taxonomy): Eukaryota > Metazoa > Arthropoda > Arachnida > Araneae > Salticidae > Maratus > Maratus speculifer. The sequence goes on along the minus strand of OZ025290.1, from coordinate 440,903,019 downwards.
TTTAAAACGTGTATTTATATTTTTATTGTGCACAGTAATGCTGTATTAAAGAGTTGCTGATGAATCTCTTTCGATAAATTATACAACACGCCTAACTACTCAAGTAAGTACTGAATTGCGAAAAAGAAACATCCGTATAACTCCAAAAATAATAAACTTATTAACTAACAGATTATTGCGTTGGATGAATTTTTTGTCAGAACGAATTTTTTGAGAGTCTGAAAAAAATAGTTCCGGATAATCGAGGTTACCGATATTAAATAGGCTTCGTCCCATTCTTACATACTAAGTACATACAAAATTTCAAGTCTCTATCTCAATTCGTTCGGGAGATAGAGCGTTTACAGACAGACGACGGCAATTTTTTTTTCTAAAAATATGTTTTTCGAAATCTTCAGTGTCAAAAACGTGTAAATCCGTCAAAAAAATTTTCGATTTTTAAAACGATTGCAAGATTTACCCTATACTACGTATGATGGGTAAGTAAAAGCAGTAAGTCTCATATGTATACATATATATTACATTGCTTGCCTGGATGTTAAAGTTAACTAAATGTTGAACATTTTGAATGATTGATTAATTTTTGTTGCTACGATGCGATCTTAAATTTGAGTGTCACAGTGATATGTAGTTTTCAAAAAAAAAAAAAAAAAATTGTTTTTATTTATTTATTTTAATGTAAAAAAATAAAATACAACTATGAATTTGCAAAAATATATACATACAAGTTTACTTATGGTCGATGGAGGTGCAAGAAAATTTTGCTTATTATTAAACTAAATATTGACACAATCTCCAGAAAATTCAAAGCCATTTCATAATTTGGCGACGCAATTTTTTTCAGATGCATTTATTACCAAAGAAATTTTATTCTGATTGGAAGTTCGCTGCACGTGCTTCACGTCATAGTAAAAGGCATATCACTCTTTTTTTTTTTCTTATGTACAAAAACTTAAATGTATAAATGAAATAATCAGAAATATAATTCAAAATGTAAGTGATATATATATATATATATATATATATATATATATATATATATATATATATATATATATATATATATATATATATATATATATATATATATATTAATAACTAGAAAAATAAAGAAAACATCGTAAAGTTTACGTGAATTTTAAACGAAAAAAGCTGAATCTTCCGACAGTTTTGTAAAAGGACAAATTTGTAATGTTGTTTTCTCTGAATTTGGTTGTAAATTCTATAAAATCTTGCTATCATTATTTGATTACGAATACGGATGTGAATTTTGAGAGTTCACAAATTTTGCAAGATTAAAAATCCATTAATTCCTTACGTTTATAAACATTGCTCATATTGCAGTAAAATCGGGAGCTTAGTGTTATGCATTAACAACATGTTAATTATAACAACATGAGATGAAAAGGAACTCAGAAAAAATTAAGAAGTGATTTGCTGAATTTGATTTCGGGAAAAGTGCCAAATTCTGAAAAACAATGAAATTAGCAGATCATATAGATTGGTAAGTTTTTGTTTCAGAAATAATTTTATTTTCATTTATAATTTTTATTTAGTATTTAACAGTTAAAATAGGTCATAATAACACTTCAATGACGATACTACATATTAAATTAGATGATTATTGATGAATTCTCGTTTATCCGAAGTAGGGTCGGTCCCAATTACTTCGAGTAATCGAGCTTCTCTGTATATTGTATAGATATTTATTATTTATATTATATATATATGATATAATGTGTGTGACCATTAATTACCCCGAAAACATGTTCATCGGGGATTATACCGGTCCACCCTAACAAAAATAATAAAACCAAAATAAAATACTCAGATTTCTTAAAAGTGTTTTTTATTAACAAAACCTAGTACTTTCGAACATGTCATGCTCATCATCAGGGTACTAAGTACTACCTAGGTACAAGTACTAGGTTTTGTTAATAAAAAACACCTTTAAGTAATCTGAGTATTTTATTTTGGTTTTATGTATAAATAAGGTGAATTAAAGGATTCGACATATGTGATATGTTATATTATTTTAATCTTATATTACAAAAATAATAATTATCATTTCCCATGATTTATAGATAAAACCTTCAGCATTATCTAAATATATGTCTGTGTACTTGCACTTAAATAACTAATGTTTATTATAACTGCCTAATTTTGATTTATATTTAATTATAGGAATTTCTATTCCGTTGACTGTGAATTGGTAATTTATTCAGCGGAGGATCGAAAGAAGAAGATTATTGATGATTTTGGAGAGCAAAATTTTTCTCCTTGACGTCACTGGAAAATAATATTGATAATGCTTAATTCAGTTAGAGACGTTCTTCTAGTTATTCAATTTTATTGGTGTTTAAGCAAACATCGCTGATTATAATGGTCTAAATGGGAAATATTTTTTTAATTATGCATAGCGTTTTTAATGTAAATATACAGTTTAAAAAAAAATCTGTAAAATTAATGGAAAAAAATTATCAATTTTGGTGGCAGTGGAAAACGGTTTCATTTACAGAAAAGAACTATAATTTTGTAAAGAAGGGTGTATTCTTTTCACAATTTTATTTCGTTATATTTACAGAGATAAACAGAAATATTTTTAACAGAAATATTTTGTGATTTTTACAGAGAAAGCTTGTAACGATACTAATAAACTGCTATTTTAGCAAAAATATTTTGTGATTTCTACAAATTGTAAATTTTAACAAACTTTCATTGCGTTTTCCTGTTCCCAGTTGCGCCACGTGTTAGGTGATATGTGCCAAAACTAATTAGGAACAATTTTTATCAGGTGCTAACTGTACATGAAATTTGGTGATAATCCATCGGTAATAGCCCAGCGCTATCTGTAGAGCGATTTACATCAAAAGCTAAACAATTCTAATACATATCAGGGACTAACTGAATCTGAAGTTTAGTGAAAATTCGTGCATTAATTCTCGAAATAGAGCTATTGCGATGACCACGAATAATGTAATACAGCAGCGCCACTTCTTGAGCTATTGGCACCAAAAGCTAATCGGCACTAAACTATATGATGGACTAACTGAATCTGACGTTTTATGAAAATCCGTGAATTAGTTCTTGAGATAGAACGCTCACAAAATTTTTGCCACATAAAGGCTCACAGAAGGAGAGAGTGTCAGAATGATAGTGACAGACAGACATTTCTAAAAAACATCAAATGGTATTCAGGACCTTGTAAAACGTATAAATGTGTCGAAATTTTTCACGAATCCAATACTTTCTTCTTGTAAAGATCGAAGAAAGTAAAAACGATACTTTCAGTTTAGTGTATCGTTCTTCTGAGGATTTTATTAGAGGAAGTTACTGTAGAATATTTGATTCAAAAAATGTTTTTCTACTTCTAGAAATATTTCTCTGGAGTCTACAGTATAAAATTTTCATAAAAACGCGAGAATTGTAACTGGTGTAATTGCATGATAGTGATAATAATTGCTGTAATATAAAAAAAATAAGTAAAACCAATTTACAGAATAAAACAAATTATGTAACATTCGTGAGCTGCTACAACTAAAAGCATATAAAGTACATAAATATCATTTGCATCGTTTATAGTACCATTTGAAGAATAAATCACAATTAATATTAACTGAAAAACATGTTATTCATGTAGCTTATTCTAAACCTCTCATATTTAATTAAAGGAAAGTTTATTTAAAAAAAAAAAAAAAAAAAAAAAAAAAAAAAAAAAAAAACTTTTACATGCACAAGCTGTTGCCTGTATAAACATAAATACTTGAATAGTTTTTGTCATGTTTAGAGCAGTAATTTGAAAGTTAATTAAAATGCATATTTTGCATCGGAGGAGAATGTTGAAATATACTTGAATGCATTTAGTAATGGTAAAAGTTTTGAATATTAATTATACTTCGTTGTTTACTTTTTATTTTTAAAATAATTGTTGGTGAGGGAAATAGTATTTCTTGTTCTTATAGTTTGTACTAAAATGCTTATTTCGATATGTTTCATTTCAAAAAAAGAGAAAAGAGAGACGAAAAATTGCTGCAAGATAATTAAATATTTCAAATTGAAAATAAATATTTGAATTTTTTAATTTTTTTTTTATAATTGTTTAAAATGTTGATTGAAATTCATAGTTCGTATCTTAATAAATTAATTATACTGAACTTTATAGCAATAATAATAGTAATAAATTTGTAAAACGTGATGGTATGGCGTTGCTTATATATGTTGTTAGGTCAATTTATTTAAATATTAATATCTTTTTTAAAATTAAATTATTACATGCTGAATTATTTTCTAGGTTATTCATTTATTTCTATATTATTCATTGAGATTTAATCTCTTATTTAATATTTTTAGCTAATAACTTTTATCCACATTTATCCTCGCTAAAACTTAAGTAATTGGTATATAACAGTAGATATTTGCGTATGTTTTGGTATTTTAACAGCTGAATTTTACTTGCATAAAACCCTCATGCTTTGTTCAAAATTATAACAATAAGTTGGAAATTATTCGTCAAGCGTAAGAAAAAAAGAGCGTTCTTACAATAAAAAAGTGTTTAAAATATTCAGATCTTGGTGTAATAGTATACAATACTTCGGGTACAGTAAAGTAGCCGAAAACTCTTGTTGTGTCCCTATAAAAATTATTTTCTTTCTACTATGCAAGTAGTAACTTGTAGTAAGCCTCATCAACATACATCAATTTCGTAAAATGTGAAATAGTTTAATATTAAGTAAAACGTGCCCCAAAGAATGTTTCCCCTTATACCATTATGCTAAGGAATACTTTCGTGTATTAATAACAAACATTCTTTGCACCACACATTGTTTAGAATGTATATTTTAATATATACATTATAGATGCATATCAATTTTATTATGTTCGAAAGAGCGTAATATCATTAAAATGCACTTTAAACTATTTTTTCCAATTGGCCTTAATGTAACAGAATAATTTGATTGTCCCTGTAATTAAACTATATATCTTATTTTTATAAAATTTGAAATGATTCGTCACAATTATGCAAGAATTATATCTTTTGAATTTCAAACGATTCAGTTGGGTAATTTTTGGCTCTGTTATATACAGACAGACAGGCGGGTGGACGGACTGAACAATGACTATAGGTGCTAAGTATTTACAAAATTACCGGGTGTCCCAAAAATGACTGATGGATTTTAAAATTCAATAACTTCCAAACGGTGACAGCTATTTAACCCTTTCGTGGTTATAAGCGCGTATACGCGCCCAGAATACCACTTAATTTGAATTGCGAAATGCCATACTGACACCGGAATTTTTAAATGAAAATTTTAATTTTACAAAGAACGTAAAACAAACATTTATATATTATGAAATAAATTTGTTTTTAAATTCCGGTGTCATTCAATCATTTTAGTATTTTATGAATAGAAGTGCTTTAACCGTCAAAGGGTTAAATAATTTTTGCTGGAGGGTTACTAATAAACCACGTTTGAGAGAAACCTGGACAGAACTGCGCATGGGCGAAAAGAGCGAGTCCAATGCGAAAATGGGAGAGTTCGTACCATCTCGAGGATGAGTTTATTTATTAAACATCCTAGATATGTCGAATTTTTTTGGCGAATACCTTTTTGTTTCTCTAATTCAATTATCTGTTTCTAAACATTACATTGTAATTCAGTTACACTAAAATAAGTTTAAAAAAAGACAAATATAATAAAAAAAGATGATTTAAAGGTATGGTTATAACTTTTTCCCTCGCAATATAGTGTAACTTAATCTTTTTAGAATTAACGCCTGAATGGTGTGATTTTAAAACTTGCCAGATTAGCAATTTTTAAAAATTATTTCGCTACATTATTGTGTACATTATTTATTTATATTATTTGCATACATTGGCTATGAAAATGAGAAATGACGCAAATATCATATACGCGTAAGGTTTGGTAAAAAAAATTTCTAACGTCAATTTGGCGAAAACCTCATTTTCGAATGCTGGTTAGATATACATTTTTAAATTATTTTCTATTATTAAAAAAATAACAATAAATAAAACAATTTTTAAATGTAATAAATTTTAAAAATAAATAACAATAGAGCAAAAAACATTTTATATAATTAAAAAAAAATTAAGGTAAATAAACAATTTATCAAAAAATAAACAATATCAGGGTTGCCATATTAGGCCAAATAACGCCATTCTGGCGCCAAGTAAATCCCAGTGAGTATATGACACACAAGTGCCCTGAATATTTAGGTTGTTAGAATTGGCGAATTTCTTGCATAGCCGCCAAGTCAGATGCCAAGCAGTCGTTAAAACTGCATTTTAGCCATAAATATAAATGTAAAAAAAAAAAAAAAAAAAAAAAAAAAAAAAAAACCAGACATGTTTTTATTAAAATTTACAAAAATGTAGGAGAAAATATATATTTTGGAAAGGTTATTCCGAGAACTAATTATAGGTCCACAATCTATTTATTTTAAAATAAAATTTCACTCGGGACAGAAATTAGAAAACATTTCTCGGCCTCATTGGCTATGACCCCCAAAGTCTGAATGGAATCGGCTTGGCATTCTGCCAAGTGAAGACCTTACAAAACTGCTATATCAGTATGTGTAATGTCAGGAGTTTTTTTACCGTAATTTTTTATTTTAGTTCGAATTTCAAAGAATAGGTCGACGCTTCGCTCAGCACTGATCACCTGGCCTTCAATCGCCGTCAGCGCCCCCTATTGTTTGAGATGCGAACTAAAATAAAAAATTACGGTAAAAAACTCCTGACATTATACATAACCCTCCTGCAAAAATTTTTTAAATAGCTGTCACCGTTTGCAAGTTTTTGAATTTTAAAATCCATCAGTCATTTTTGGGACACCCGGTACACGCACCTAAAAAAGGAGCACACGCAATGCTTAATTTGCACCAGGGCTCAACGGAGTTCAGTTCCGGTACTTCTCTGTTTTTTGTAAATATTTAAATGTTAAAAGATTGAATAATATAAATTAAGAGAGACTTGAATACATTTTTTTTAAATAAACAAAATTTACATACAAAAAATTAAAACACTAAAAAACATTTAAAAATACGAGAATAAACGTTTCTCCAAGCAACACGCAAGGCCTCACCAGTACAAATAATAATTCATTGCATAACAAACATTAGAACAAATCAAAACAGTTACAGTTAGTTATTATTTGTACTGGTGAGGCCTTGCGTGTTGCTTGGAGAAACGTTTATTCTCGTATTTTTAAATGTTTTTTAGTGTTTTAATTTTTTGTATATAAATTTTGTTTCTTTTTTAAAAAATGTATTCAAGTCTCTCTTATTTTATATTATTCAATCTTTTAATAGTTTTTTTTTTTAAATTCAGACGTTAAATGTATGTGTATTATAAATATTTAAATATTGGTCAAAATTTCACCTGAGTTCTTAAACACAGAACTGCGGAGCCTTGTACTTGTACAATGGCGCTTATTTGTATCATGAACGATGTGCAAGGCTCTGCTCTTCACGTTTACGAAGTCCCTTTCATTTGTAAGTAGATGTAATTGCCGTGTATTAGTTATTCTGATCGAAATCAGTCGAGCAGTGTTTCTCCCTTTTTCTATAAAAGCATCGAACCTTTCTGATACCAATGTTAAATTTTAATTTAATCTAATATAAGGATCTCATCACAAAGATTATTATAGTTGATTATAGTTTGAGATATGCACCTTTTACAGGGCATTGAAAAAAGTTGTTCCATTTTTCAGCATATAATTAATTTGTTTCTGTAAGTTTCATTAATTTTTTTTTTTTATAAAAATACATAGTTGGCGAAATATTTTTTTCTTGTGTTATTAACATTATTTCCGAATCATAATCATTACCATATTTAACCTCAGAATTCTACAATTAATTCACTTTAAAATTAGGTAGTTATTACTAGGAGTGATAACTAAAAATGTGGAGCAGGTGACAGCTAAGTATATGCTGATATTTAAAATTTTTATTTTTTAAAGAAAAAGAAAATATTTTAAGTTTTGGCAATAATGTATGAAATATAAATATGCAGATTGGAGTTACTGTAAGGGTGAGAGGGAGGGGGGGGGGATGGGGCTATGCTTGTTACTACTGCATAATATTAAGGATCCAGTGCTTTTTTCTTTTTTTTAGAAATTAGGCCTTGGGCACACATATCTTGTTCTGACATTTGCTCTGTCGTAAATTAGCAGTTAATATACAGTAAGAAGATATGAAAACCGCGAATGAAAACCGCGATACGAAAACTCTCCTACCTGCAATTAGAGATATCTTTAGGTTTGCATTTTCATTTCATTATTTTATTAACTTACCTATTATGGTATCATTTGACATGTCTATCGTTTGAAAGTTTTAACTGGTTCCTTTATTTTTCTAAATGATAACTTTGGACGGGATCACATTTTGCGTTGGCAAAGTATTTGATGTGGAAATCTGGCAGGTCTTAGTGTGAGTCTTCTTGTACGGGGACCATACCTATTACCCAATATCTCTGGCTGCCAGAGATACCATTAAAAGAGGTAAATCGAAAGAGACATCATTAAAATGCACTTGAAACTATTTTTTTCCCCATTGACCGCCATGTAATATAATGCTTTTGATTATCCCTGTCGTTGAACTATACATCCGATTTTCATAAAATTTGAAATGACTCGACAAAATTATGCAACAATTATATATATTAAATCTCAAACGATTCGGTTGGGTAGTTTTTGCTCTGTTATATGCGGACAGACGGACATTACACACGGTCGGACTGAACGACGACTGTAGGTGCTACGTATTTACTTAACCCCTTGAAGGGCACCGGTATATTATATATACTACTTAATTTTAATTCCCTTATGCCACATTGGCTCCGGAATTTTAGTATTAACATCCACTTTTTACAATGTACGCGAAAAACATCTTTTATTTTCTATCATATAAATTTGTTTGTGAATTTCGGTGTCAATCAATCATTTGAACATTTTATGAACATAAGGGCTTTGCCCCTCAAGGGGTTAATTACGAACGCACCTAATAAAAACATTACTATATCTTCAGTTAAAATATTTTATTTTTAAAATCAATATGAGTTTAATATCAATCTCCCTGAAATTCAATTGATCTTACTTGAGATGGAATATCATATTTTTGGTTAAATTAAACTTATCTTTAGCGGCAGAAGCGAAACAACATTAGTTTTTATATTATCCATTAAGAGTTACAATATATCTTGCCTGAAGCCGATTATTACTTAAGAGTTTTTAAAAATAGCACACCTGAAGAAAAAAGAAAAAAACTTATCGTCTTTGCTGCAGTAATTGTAAAAGATAAGATACCCCCATCCCCACCCATCAACTCTTTTTATCCGTTCTCGCATTCCGAAACTAGTTTCATGACGTCAATGGTACACATTTTTATCACCCGTGTGACAATTACTGACAACTATCGGCTTTCAAACCTGAAATCAGCTGGGCTAATCGTTTTATTACAACATCATATTCAAGTTCACGGTTGAATTACAGAACGTTCAGGAAGAGCGAGAAGAATGGGCAGAATTTGTAGCGTTAATAGAAGAATTCTTGGCAATTTAGTTGGTAAAAGCTCCAAATGTAAAACAATGTATTTTTTTCCCAATAATATAATAGTCCAAGAGCCGACCGCACAAAACCCTAAGTCATCGAGCACAAGAAAAAAATCCTTTATTTTATGGAAGAGTAGTAATAGCGGAGTCTAATGATCCATGTCTGCCGGAAGCGAAGTGATGCAAAAGACAAAAATGAATACCACTAGTGATTGATTCGTAGGATTAGCATTGTGTTTTCCTGCACCCAGTTTTCCATGTTTTAATACTTTTGATTGTACGGCAAACACAATGCTAAATCTACGAAACAACTACTAGTGGTATCAACTTCTTCGATCGGTTTTTGGACTATATGTTTTGGTTCATTTGTTTCACAAATTTGTGACCAAAATTTCCGGTAGTCGCAAAACTTTCTTCTATATTAGTAGGGGGCTCTGCCCCCTACGAGCAACGTTTTTCCAACCCCGATCCGACTCTAAAAATTACTTAATTTGAATGGTTTTAAAAACTTTACAGAAGATTGAATTATATTTAAATACAAACAGTGGCGATCGCCATGCAAACAGGTTTTAACTTTTTTTTTTCTCTTTTACGGAAGGGGTTTAAGGCCAAAGCTGCTGTTAATGGCTATTTTCGTGTTTGATATTAAATAAGATAACTTAAACATTTAAAAACTCATCTAATGTAAAATGAACTAAGTCAGTATAGTCTTTGCTTTCCGGTATTTTTTAACATTACTATAAGGAAATAGTTTTAAACAAGTGGTTTTAAATTTAGCGATAGAAATCTGATGTAATTTTCACCAAACTTTTCTTCTTTTTGTAATATTCTTCGAAAATATTTTTATAGTTGAGAAAAGAAAAAGCTATTTTCGCTGTCTTAAAATAGACGACACTAATTAAAATGATTATCTTCAAGTATGAAATAAATCTCTCGTATACGTGTAAGTACATTTTTTAAAATTTAACTGTTTGGCAATGTGATATGGCTATTTTAAATCTGACGTATAGTTTCCTTCATTTACCAACTTATCGCATATAAATGAATTTATTATTTTATAATTTTCCCTGTCTTTTAAAATTCACATGTAAATATAGTTTTTATTCCGTAATTTTCAATATTTTCCTCCTTTTAATACACAATATTCATTTAATTTTAATTTTTTATTTTCCATTTATAATACTCGCCTGTAAATATATTTCTAACTGAAAAAAAAATATTATTCCTTGCGTTTTTTTTTTTTTTTTTTTTTAAAGCCTCCGATGCTGTTTTTTTTCAGACAAGCTAAAAAGTGTCGTGTCAAAAATTGTGGCCCACTTTTTCATAATCTGGCCGTTAAAACGAGACATTCATATAATCTATATATTTATAAGACCTGGGTGTTTTTTTAGTCATCAGCCCTGAATTTTCCACTCAACCAATTTTGATAATTATTTTTTAAATGAAATCTATTTATTTGTAGTTGTGTCCATTTTAGCTATTTTTTAATTTATTTCCATTTTTATATTTTATTTTTAATTTTAAATGCTTTTTACGATATTTCTTCAAAATGGTGGCAACTCAGTTTAGCTTTTCTCTCGATAATAAAAATTTATTTTCCATTATCACTTTCCACCAGTCAGAAGCTTTATTTCATCAGTGTCCTCGCATTTAAAAGAAAAAAAGTTAATTGTTTTCGTAAAATTTAACCACAATAAAATGATTGCGTATAATTATGCACTAATTGAGGTAAAAAAAAAAAATATTTACTGAGAAATAATATTAATAATGTAAATAAAATAACAGAAAATAATTTATGATAAAAATTAATGTCTAAAGCAAAATAAGAAAAATTTCAAATGAGGAAAATGATGTCATTCAGCAACCAGATAAATGGGAATTACAATATTATCACGGATGCCTTTTTCATATTACTAATAACAGTAACTATTAAAAAAACATTTGAAGAGAAAATGACGTCACTATTTAAAACATCGCACTTTTACTCATAACGATATTACATTTCAATATTTCTTTTCATTATGGACACTGAGATCGAGATTTTACTTTCAGATGATTCCAGTTAGAGAAAATAATGTCCCGGTAAAAATGAAATTAGTTTTTTTTTTAATAAAACTATTTTTCTGTGAGTGCATATAAAATAAAATTTCTGGATTTCGCCGGCACTCAGATTACAATTTTAACTGAAAATGTGCGAATATTTGCATGCAAAATTGTAACTGGCAAACTTGACATTAAGTTTGGTAATATATTTGTTATATATTGATTCAATAATGCAATTACTTTTTTTTTTTTTTTTTAAGCAAATGGATCGGGTCTTTTAAACATTTCATTTGTCGAATTCAACGGGATTCCACTCGTTTTATTATTAAAATGCATTTCCTTTTTCTCAGAGTCTGTAAAAAACGTTTAAACTAAAGAAAAAATCCGTTTTTGACGAATCTAGTCAATGAAGAAGTAGCACGTCAAATTGTATCGCTTTATTATTCCGCAGTTCCAATGTCTCAGAGAGAAATTGCTAATCAATTGGGTATTTCACGCCGTTCTGTTTGCTATTATATTGATAAGCACAAGGAAAACGAAGCTAGTTCATTGCATTCTAAACGGGGTCGACCTTCTAAAAGACCTCTATCGATTTTTTTTTCTAATCGGAGGCGAAACAATTCTGCAATGGCAAAATCTACATTCAACCTTTTTTTTTTATATATATACAGCTGCCAACAATTTAAAATAATACATTTTTCTAAAATATGTAAAAAAATATCTCTCGAAATGTTAAAAATTTGAATTTTAAATTGAAATGAATCCTCAAAGAATCAGTCAAACTAAAAAAATAAACGCAGTCTGCACACCGAGAATTTCTGATGTGTAAAATAATCTAAAAGTGGCTAAATTCCTATGTATAGTTTTTGCTCCTATAAAAATTTTTTAATGGAACGATTTTGACTGTTAGAGATAATCGTTAAGATATGACAAAAATGTTTGTTGATTTAAAATAACGTATTTTTCTATAAATGAAAAATGTTATTAATCAATTAAGTTATTAAAATAATGCCCTTATTGCTAAATAATTAAAATTAGCACTGTTTGTGTGATTATTTTGGGAAAAAAACTTAGTTAGCTGGTATTTAGACCCCATTTCAAAACTCAAAATTTGTAGATTTTTGAATTTTCGCTTTTTATAAAAAAAAAAAAGAAAAAAAACCGCTTTTTAAACTGAGTTTTTTCCTCTCTAAACAGTTGTAAAACATATCAAGGTATCCTGCTGTTCCGTTTCCTTTTATTAATTTTGAAAATTGCAGGATTCAGATAGAAAACAAAAGTGGTAGCCGGTATCTGGACCTTTTCTGAAAAATGTAATTTTTAAAATTGTTTCATTAGAAAACTCAGAGCAAGTGAATAAAAGCAGGTGAAAATAAGCCTTGTGTTTTAAATATGTAGAATATATGTGTTTTTTTTTATTGTAAGTAAGGAGTCATATTTTACTTTGGGTTAACTGAAAATTATACAAAATTACATTAAATAAATTGTGTTATTTTGATAAAATTATAGTAAAATATCTTAAGGAATAGCAGTAAAATTTGGTTAGATGAAAGTATTTTGCACAAAAAGTTTAGGGAATCTAGCATTATGTTAAACCTGGAATTATTGCCAAGATCACTTTTGTTTGCTTGTAATAAATTGGTGAAGCGAATTCATCCAGGCAAAAATTGCCATGTTCTGTAATATGAATTGCTATTTTTTGGACAAACATTTCCGATCTGAGCATTGCACACTGTATGTTACTGCTTTTCTAAAAAGACAACTAAATTTTTATAACTAATTGCATTTTATCCGTGTGTAATTTCGATCACGTTAATTTCAAAGGTGAAGCATTTCCATTTGTGAAGAATTTTAAATTCGTAGGAGTGAAGATGACGCACTTCTATAAAACATGATTCAGCTTTAAGAATTTAAATACACGCCCTTTTTTAACATAAAATGACGACTTTTGCATCGTTAAAGTATTCGACTTTTACGATTCAGTTTTAAACAAAATACATTAAAAAAAAGTACGCATATGACGTCACTATCGCGAAAGAATACACAAACCCAACAAAAATTGATAACGTCATTTAAGAAACTCAGTGAAACAGATCGATTAACTATTGATTCATATGCCCTCATTTGTTTGTTTATGATAGTTCTATGTTTTATAGAAAATCATTCATTTATATTTTTACAAAATTGAGAAAATGTTATTTCTTCTATATTATGTATATTAATAAAATTCATTCATCCAGCTTTTTAAAACGAATGAAATAAATGTTGAAAAAACAAGTTACACAAATAATTGTTAAAATACATTTTTGTAAAGAGAAATTGATGTTACTTTTGTAAAGTAGAACTTTTGTTCTAGTTTGCAATAAATTAGAAATCATTTAATCGGTATATAAAAACAAAATAAAACCAAATTTCACCGGGTTTAGCTGCCGATGGTATTCTTGACATATTAGGTATTTTAATTATAATTTTTTTCTGTTACTATGTGAAAGAAGCAATAAAAATTTACAGTAAACTGTTATTTTCCTTTTATTTTCCAAAGAAATTTAGTACTCAAATTGCCATCATTAGAGAAATAGAATTAAAAACTACAAAAAATTTAATATCTCAAAAACATATTGAGATACAGTTTTCAAGCAAATGCATTTAAAAGTACCTTTTATTCCTTATACGGTGGTATAAAGATTGAAAATGTGCGATGTCCAGAAGTTAAAAAAAATTTTTAACAGTGAAATTTTCGAAATTGAATTTTTACAGGAAAGTGTTAGCGTTCGCAAAATGACGTCAGTGTTACATATAGTAACAAATTGTCCTTTATAATATAGATAGCAGATAAACACTAAGGATGATAAAATAATACATAATACAACTAACAAATTTTGACTGAAGGAGAAAAAAAAAGAGTATCAGAAAACTTTAATTTTCATTCATAACTGCATTGTACTATAAAAACATTTTCAGCATGATAACGCGTTTCATTGTCTATGCCTTATCATTTCGTAAAAGATCTCATCATCTCAGCAAAAGATTCTTACCGCAGAATTTATACACGGTATCTTAGTTTGATATTTACATATTACAAGGAATGTAGCGCAAAATTGCAAATTGCTGAGAAGTTGAAAAAGGTATAGAAGGTTCAAAATATTGCACCTTTCTAAATGTTGGAAAATAATGTAATCAAACCGCAACTAGTATTAAATGTTTTATTACACACTACACTATTAAAAATCTGCAACTTATGTTGCAGATTGCTTTTATAGCGAGCGATTACTTAACGGATTATCGAGTATTCTCATTGCTCAAAATATTCTATGAAAGCGGTGGAGTGATTATGTATCGAAAGTTGCAGATTTTTTTACTGTGTACCGTGTAGTAAGTTATAGTCATTGCATTTGTATTTTATAGGAGCTTTCGTGTGTTTTGGAAAAAAAAAAAAAAAAAAAAAAAAAAAAACGAGAGATCTAATTGCATTCTACATTTAATTATATACTTATAATAGTAATTATATATATATTTTTTATTCTTAGTAAGAAACCATGTTAACAATGTAATTTTTTTTGAAAATATGAAAACATTTTTCCATTTTATATAATAAAAAAATTGTATTACATTTCGCAAATTAGGTTATTTTTAAACAATTACAGTAGAGCATTTTTATAAGTAATTGAAGACACATGGGTAGTAAAATGTGATTGATCCAGAGAATTTTGGAAAAACAATCTTCTGAAGTTTGCTGTTATCTTCATGAACTTAGCGAGCCTGCAAAAATCGTTAAATTAACTGTTTCTTTATTTTTCAAACTTGTTTAAGGAAAGTTTTCATTTAACAGCTCCATGTTCTATCATTTTATTATCATGCTTTTTATAAGCTTAATTCAAACTTACAAATTTGTTTAAAATTTGAAAGTTTGCTTGCAAGGTATGGAATAAAAGTTGGCCAAAAAGTTTTTAGGATAAAAAGACATTTTTTAATAAACCATTTTTTTTTTATTTATTTTTTTAGAAATACTTTTATTTTAAGATTATTCTTAGTAAATCATTTCCATAACTGTTTAAATAACATTCTGTAACGTTTTTGTTGCCGCTAAAAATTTTGAAACTAGGATTTGGTAATACCAGTAAATTTTAAACAAGAATCTCGCTGTATTAACTAGAATTTATTGACTCATTGAACCACGGGCTACCACTTTACCCAAAAATACAGGTGAATCACTTTAACTCAAAATAAGGAATTTCTAGAATCAGTATTACTTCAAATGCTCATATCATTTATTACACTATAAACGCTGAAACAGAAAACCCATCGCTTATTTCTAGATGAATCTGAAACAAGAAGACGAACATAATTCTACCAATTTTAGATAAGTATTCTGCAATTTTATGTTCGATTCTTGCATAAAGATTATCTCATTAATCGTCTCCTGAACCTAGCTGTATAGGTAACGTTGTCTTATCTTGTCATGTGACACGTCACGTGCGAGATCATGATAATACGTTGCATAATATTAGAAGAGGTCTTTCTGACCTTTGATGACAAATGTGCTTCAGGCGCCTTGCCATCAATTAAGATCGTCCACAAAAAGGAAATTACCCAAAAAAAAGAAAATGGTTTGACCTTTGTCTATTTATGAACCAGTTTCACACCGCAAGCGAAAATTCACCATGTGTGTTATATATAAAAAAGGAGAGAGGAGAAATTGTGAAATAGAAGGTGAATTTTTTGTAATACCTGGGATTCCAACAGTTAACATAACATCGTGTATTATCTCACCGTTTGAAATAACCTTCAATAGATGGAAGATCTGAAAAGTTTGTGCTATTTATAAATGAAATGGCGCATTTTCTGATAAAATGCTAATTGTTGCGAACGCAAATCTGTTTTCTAATGTATCTTTCTTTTCAAAATGTGACGTTTAAACTTATGTTTTCTACTGGGACTTTCATTTTAAAATGCAAGATTCAATATTCTGTTGTATAACCAAACTTTTTAAATTGCAAGATTGAAGATTGCATTCTCTGTCTGAACTTTCTCTTTCAAAATGCAAGAATTAATCTAACAGAACTTTCATTTCAAAATGCAAGATTCAATCTGTCAAAACTTTCTTTTTAAGAGGCAAGATTCAACATATCAAAATTTTATTTTCAATATGCAAAATTCAAAATTATATTTTCTAACTTATTAAAATGTAAGATTGAAGATGGCTTTTTTAACCAGATTCTCTTTTCAAAATTGCGTATTTTAACGGAACTTTATAAAATGTAACTTTCAAAATTGCATTTTTCAACTAATTTATTTATTTATTTATTTATTTATTTTCCAAAACGCAAGATTCAAAATTACATTTTTAAAAAGAATTATCAAAGTGAAAGTTTCAAGGAAGTGTTTTTTAACAAAACTATTTTTTTCAAAATACTTTTTTCGAAATTGCGTTTTTTAATTGAAATTTCTTTTTTAAAAGTAAAAACAAAAATTGCGTTTTTCATTTAATTTATTTATTTTTAAAATTATAATTTATTTATTTAAAAAAAATTAGTTTATTTATTTTCAAAATGAAAGATTCAAAATTGCGTTTTCTATTCGAACTTTTAAAAAATGCAAGATTAATGGCAACGTTTTCTAACGGAACTTTCTTTTCAAAATGCAAGTTTTGTAATTGCGTATTATAACCTAATTTTCATTTCAAAACATAAAGTTTCAAAACTGCATTATTGAGCTAATTTTTTCTTTTTTCTTTTTTTCTTTTTTTTTTTTTTTCAAATGCAAGATTCAAAATTGCGCATTTTAATCGAACTTATCAAAATGCAAGCTTGAAGACAGCGATTTTTAACGGAACTTTCTTTTTAAAATGCAAGATTCGTATTGTGATGTTTATTCTAAGCAAATTATCTTTCCAAATGAAAGATCAAAATTGCGATTTTCCATTAATTGATTTATTTTATTTGTTATTGTTAATTTTTTTTATAATGCAAGATTAAAAATTGTGTTTTCTAACCGAGCTTAACAAAATGGAAATTTAAAGACAGTGTTTTTAATGGAACTTTCTTTTCAAAATGTACGATTAAAGATTTCTTTTTCTAACCGCATTTTAGAAAATGCAAGATTGGGTGAACTTTTTCTTCAAAATGCAAGATTAGATTTTCGCCTTTTCACCTTAAATTTCTTTTTTTCAAAATGCAAAATTCATAATTGAGGGTCTCAGAAGTTATGGAATATAGGTGACAAAATTAAGATTTGGAATAAATTGAATTCAATTCAAACCAATCATCAATAGTACTGACTGAATTAAAAAATGAAATTATTGTTTATTTCATAGAGATCTTTGAACTCGTATTTCAGTACTCGTAATAGAATAATAGGGTACAGCAGCGGTTCCCAATCTATGGGCCGCGACCCACTGGTGGGCCGCGGCTGTTGCTTTGGTGGGTCGCGGAACAATCGAGATTTGTCATCAAAATATATCTTTTATGTCATCTGTTTAAAAAGATATGACACTTTCAACAGGAAATAATATTTCAAGGGAAAATCCTTAATTTCCTTCTAAATTAATATACGAACAGAATATCCAGAAATATTTAAATCAGCTTTCAGGTCTTTGATGAAATTCAGCACTTCGTGTTTATGAGAACATGCTTTTTTTACTTTGCTATTTTTGAAAGACAAGTACCGAAACAAACTGCATGTTAATATATGTTCCCACATTGGTAAACACCATACCAGAAATCTCATTGATTATAAAGTTATGTTTTCAGAATAATTAAATGTATTTTTAAACTATCTTTGTAGTTTGTTCATTGTTTTAATTACTATTCACTTACGCACATTGAGATTACCAATTCTTGTTTTTATTGATAATGTATCTTCCGTACGAAAATTTGCGGGTTTTTTTCGTAGGATAGGATAGCCGAGCGTTTAGAGATGGTACCAATAATTGCTATACTGATACACAACTTTATCTTGGACGGGTCGCGAAATTTTTTACACAGAAAGATTGGTCGCGTATCAAGAAAGTTTGGGAACCGCTGGGGTACAGTATTTTCTTTTTAAATTTAAATGGAGATTAAAGAGGTTAAGTAGTTAATGGGGCTCAGGAGTTGAAAACTTTTCAAAAAATCGATTTTTTTTATGATCTAATTTGATTATTCATTTAATTCTTAACTCAATGCAAAAAACCGCATAAAAATATTTGCATTTTTAACGGAGTTATAAGCATTTATGTATCAACACTTCCATAGCCGCATCCATATAATTTCAACTTTAAGTCGCATTTTCTCAAAACTTGATTTTTGATGACTAACACCAAGATTTAAAAAAAAACTATTTGATAAAATGGCTTATTTTTTTTTTTTTTTTTTGCATGCATATAACATTATTATCTAGATTATAAATTAATATATTTTAGATAGTTTAATATTTTGAGTATTTTTAATGGAAAAAAAGTTGTATTTTTTAGGGTTTTTTAAAATTTTCAACTTTGAGAATTTTTTTAATAATGTTTTTATTAAGTGATAGTTATATCCGTAATTCATAATCTAGATAATGATGTTATATGCAAAAAAAAAAAAAAAAAAAAAAATTAAGCCATTCCATTAAATAGTTTTTTTTTTTTAAATCTTGGTGTTAGTCGTCAAAAATCAAGTTTTGAGAAAACACGACTTAAAGTTGAAATTATATGGATGCGGCTCTGTAAGTAATTGATACATAAATGCTTATAACTCCGTTAAGAATGCTAATATTTTTATGCGGTTTTTTGCATTGAGTTAAGAATTAATTGAATAATCAAACTAGATTATTAAAAAATCGATTTTTTGAAAAGTTTTCAACCCATGAGCCCCCTTAAGTAGTTTAAAGAGCTTAAGTAGTTGATCTCTAGTACGCAGCACATAATCAGAAAATCAATTATAATTCTTTACAACCTGCACTTAGTTTTTTTTTTTTTTTTTTTTTCAATTTTGTGATTTATTGCGTTTTTTGTCCAAATTTATCAAAATGCAATTTGAAGACAAGGTTTTTTAAATGGAACTTTTTCTTTTCAAAACGTATTGTTATTGACGTTTCATAATAATTTCCGTCCATATCACATATATTAAGCACTTCTTTATCACTTTCAGCCAAACTGATAGTATCTTTGTTTTATAGTATTATTACTAGCAATATTATTAAATTATTTATTATCATTTAATTTTTAACAATTTACATGTAACTGTACGTCATCATTTAACTGATAAAAATATAGTTAAACAAACAAATACATTGTATATAAACATTTGTTGAGTTATAAGAAGTGAAAGTTTTGGCAACATGAATTCAAATCAATCCTAAAGATGTTTTTTCATGCTTCTCTTTCATACATATGCACACAGATGAATAAATAAATAAACATTATTAGTAAGAGTGGAAACATAAACAGACGAAATAAAATGGATCGTGAATTTCAAAAGAAAACGAATAATCAAAGAAAAAAGAAAAGACAAAGGCTTCAAATATTGCGACGAAGAACAATTAAATATGAGTTAATGAGTTCGTTCGATAAATTCTAGAATGTTATGAATCAGGTTTAATCAATAAGATACAGCTAAAGACCTGCGTAGAATACTGAAAGAGGAATTAATAAGAACGCTTATAGTATTAAAGAAAGGTGTGAAATAAAATGATTGAAGATTAAAAATACAGTGTTGTGTTTTTTTCTTCTTTTTCTTTTCTTTCTTTTTCTTTCTTTCTTTTTTTTCTTTTTTCTTTTTCTTTTTCTTTTTTTTACTTTTTTTTCTTATTTTTAGTGGTTCAGTTAAGAACGTATGATCAACATGCAAGATTGAAAGTATTTTAATCCAATTTTCAGTAAAATATTTTACGAAGTTTTGTTATAGCTTTAGGCTGATAAATAACATTATAATTGAATTTTATTACATTTATAAATATAAAATCTTTTGTATGCGTTATAAAATAAACCTTCCATTACATCAAAGTGTGACATTTGCACTCGCAATCAAATTTTATTAAGAGAAACTCGAATTAAAAATAAGTTGAAGTTTGGGAATCCATTGGCTGCAGAAGCGAACACAACTTAGCAAGCTATGCCCGCTCTAGTTTGTAATCAAGTGAACCTTGATTTATTAGGATTTTTTATTTCGACATTGATTACATTCAAATTCTCAGCATATTCGTTTTCATTGCTATGGGAAGCGAGTTGATATTCCTACACAATTTGAGCTTTGTCGCAATCCACGCTAATATCAAAAGTTGCCAGAGAGATCTTTCCGTTTCAGAGAAAAATTATGAAAAAAACTGCTGCTTTTATGAAAAATGCTACAAATCGCATGAATTTTTTTTTCAAAAAAATGCAAAAATTGAAGAAGGCAAAATTTTTTATTTTCAACTAAAAGATTCAAACCGGATTCCTTTTACGAATGTCAAAAAATCCCCTCAAAACGCGAGAAAAATGCTAAAAATCGCATAAAAATATCACTAAAAAATTTAATTAGAAGAGAACAGAATTTACTATATTGAGCTAATATAGTGAAGCCGGACTCCTTTTACGAATGCCAAAAAATGCTAAAAACTACATATAAAATTCCAAAATGTTAAACATCTCAGAAGAACAAATTTATTAGATTGATCAAAAAGATAGAAGCAGGATTTTTTTTTTTTTTTTTTTTTACGAATGTCAAAAATTTGTCGTGAAATGCATAAAATCTCTAAAAATAGCTTAAAAAATCGCTGTACGAATTCAGAATAATCTTTATTGATAAGAGGACAAAAGTTACATTATTGGCTAAAAGATTAAAATAACATTTATTTTACGACTGTCAAGAAACCACAGAAAAACCTTAACATTCACATAAAAAATTTGCAACAATTATGTATAGCAGACGAAATATACAAAAAATCTCCTCTGGGATAAAAAAATTTATACCGAATTCCTACTATCAACGTTAAAATATCGTTGCGAATGCAAAAAATACTCAAAAAATACCTTAAAATTTGCGAAACTTTTAAATATCATTGTACGAATTCTGAATAAACTTTACTGAAAAGAGTACAAAATTTACTATATTACTTTTACTTTGAAAAGTTGTTATGAAACGCGAGAAAACGTTAAAAGATTATATCAAAAAATCAAAAAATTGGTTTCGAGGTGCATAACGTCAGAGATACAGGTAACTTCAGGGCAAACCTTGAAGCTCTTCGCATAGAAGTTTTTTCAAAACAGAACACATATACACAGAGACAAACACAGAATCATGTATCTTTATTATTATAGATCGATATTAATCAGATAAC
The DNA here is from genome assembly GCA_964019185.1 of Maratus speculifer. Lineage (NCBI taxonomy): Eukaryota > Metazoa > Arthropoda > Arachnida > Araneae > Salticidae > Maratus > Maratus speculifer. The sequence goes on along the minus strand of OZ025290.1, from coordinate 440,881,130 downwards.
AAAAGAGAAAAGGTACATTAACTTTCTTTCTGTTTCTTCCTTTTTCTTTCCTATTCTATTCAGACAGAGAATTTTTTTAATTTCCCCCATCTTACGTATAAGCATAGGTGTTTCAACTAAAACGCGAATATCGGTGGGAAAAAACTGCAATAGGTTGGTCTAAAAATTACTAAGTGATTTTAAAAATTTAATAACTTTTTAATTAACCAATTCTTTTATTTATATTTTAGAATTTGGATTAGGAAACTTTAGACTTTAAATCCTTCCAAAAACTCTGAATAGATAAAATAAATATTTTCAAAATCAACGTTTTATTATTGTGATCCAAAAAAGCATATTCTAGATTTTAATTATTAGATTCTGAACGTAGACTCTACATGACTAGACATACTCAGGATAGTGGAAAAGGCAATTTTCCACATGGGCGCGAAATATCTGGGCCAGGTTTTCGAACCAAGGATGTTCTGGCTGAAGCCGCCAATGCTCTATCAACTGAACCATCCCAGACGAATCTAAAGGATCCAATTCACCCATCTAACCTTAAGGATTTCATCATTGGTCTGATATCTGAATCAGCTCAACAGAATAAATCACAGGTTATGAAACTCCAGTAAACGCTGGATGATTAATTATATTAGATTAATTTTAACCAAATTGTACAATTGATAAATAAATCAAATGAGTTACAAATATCCAAGTGGGTGAAAACTATACGGGCCAGGATACAGCGTTTGCCGTAATTCCATAACCTATTATTTATTCTGTTAAGCTGATTCAGATATCAGACCAGATGCTATGACCATTAATGTCTTCAGATTTCAGGGTTTATTTATGTACTTTTTCAAGTTTCAAATACGGATTTACATTAAGAAACTGATAACTAAGAAAGATTGAACAGCGAATAATGTTAAAATTCATTTTTTGTGCACAAAAGTTTACGGTATATGAGGACTCAAAAAGTACATTTTTTGACAATTTCTATAGGATTTTTTTTAAATATTATTTTACTTTTTATCATTGCAAAAACATTAAAAAACATAAAATAAATATATATTTAATAATCTTTTATTATTAATGGGCTTTACAAATGTTATCTTAACGCACAGTATAATTATTTACGTTTTCATTTTTGCATGTTTCTCACATTTCTGCCGCAAGTCATTTTTATATACCATATAGGTAGCTCACTGAAACAGCGCTAATAGAAACAAATTGATGTTTTGCTTCGTTCTGCTATCTGTTAAGCTCCATTCACATCAATTTCTCCTTTTTAACATTATTTAAATACGTGAAAATGAACGGTAAAGTTGTACATCAGGTCTGAAGAGGTTAAAGCAAAAGAACGTGCAACATAATTAGATTCTTAATTTATTTACATGGGCTGGAAAACTAATGATTTTTAAGATTCATTAAACTCCATACAGTGTACTATGAACTTTCTAAATCTTTTTTTTTTTTTTTTTTTTTTTTTTTTTTTTCCCAGCACAATTAAAACACCCCATACATTCATCGCTTTTGAAGGGTGACTTTTCAAAATGTACATATTATTTTCGATTAATTGCAAGACGATTTTTTTGAAATTTAAACTTTGACATAAAAAAAAAAATACTTAAGATATAATAAAAGTGCCTGCAAAATAATTTGACTATCGTTTTATTATATGATTTGGAAACCAAACACTGTAACATGTTCGCTGCCGCTAACGTGAAGATGTGATGATAGTTAATGCCGCACTGTAGAAGTGGGTTTTTTCCTAGAAGCCGATTTACTTTTTTTTAACAAAGAATCAGTAAAAGATTTTCCCGCGCGAGAGCGTGACTGGCTATTGGACATCACTCCATATCACGCGCTGGCGCGTGAGTTGCCCTTAACGTTGGCGCCTTATCACGCGCTGGCGCGTCTGCGGCAGCGGACGTGTTAAAAAGTTTCCATGCATTGTATTTTAAACTTTCAAAGCCCTTTTTATCCAGGAAAAAAATACATATACTCCTTATTTTGAAGAGCAAAAGTAACTTTTAAAAATACATTATTATCTTAAATTAATTACTGGACGATCTCTTAACTCATTTTATTACATGTGTTGGAAAACTAATAATATATATGAATCATAAAACTCCATACAATGTACTATAAATTTTCTAAATCATTTTTATCCCAGCACTATTAAAACACTCCATATATTCATCGTTTTGGATGTGTGACATTTCAAAATATACATATTTTAGATTAAATGCAAAAAGTTTTTTTTTTTTTTTTTTTTTTTTTTTTTTTTTTTTTTTTTAACTCTGATGTCGAAAAAAATATATATAAAGTAAAAGTATTTCAGTAAAAGTATCTGCATTAAAAGTATCTGCAAAATAATTTGGTTACCTTTTTATTATGTGAGCGGGGAAACTAATATTTAAAATGTTACATGTATTTTAAACTTTCTAAAACCTTTTTGTCCAACACTAGTAAAAACACTGCATATACTTCTTATTTTGAGGAGTAAAAGTAACTTTCTAAAATATATATTATTTTAAATTAATTACTAGAAGATCTTTTAACTCATTTTAATCCATGAGTTAGAAAGCTAATAATTTATATGAATTATAAAACTCCGAATAGTGAGCTATAAACTTTCTAAGTTATTTTTATTCCAGCACCGGTAGAACACTGCATACACTCATCACTTTTGAGAGGTGACTTTTGAAAATATACATATTATTTTTAATTTATTGCAAGAAGATTTTTTTTTAAATTTAAACTCTGATATCGAAAAAAAAAAAAAAATACATTAGTATATGTTAAAAGTATCTGCAAAATAATTTGGTGTTTTAAATGACGGCCAATTATCTGCATGAGGTAATGCCCTAGGCGGAGTGCCCTCCGTAGGGGTCTTTCTAAGGGAACCTAACCAGTGTTTATGCAAGAAAATCCAAGGGTCGAAGAAACTTTCTAAATCCTTTTTATCCAACACTAGTAAAAACACTGCATATACTCCTTATTTTGAGGAGCAAAAGTAACTTTTCAAAATACATATTATTTAGATTAACTACTGGAATATTATTTTATCATTATTTATATAAGTGAAAAAAAATTGTAAAGATGTATACCCTATAAATTAGATCTGATAAATTATTTGCAGTATAATTAAATTCTTATTTTATTACAAAAGTTGGAAAACTAATAATTTATATGGATCATAAAACTTCATACAGTGTACTATAAACTTTCTAAATAATTTTTATTCCAGAACCAGTAGAACACTGCATACACTCATCGCTTTTGAGAGGTGACTTTCGAAAATATGCATATTATTTTTAATTTATTGCAAGAAGATTTTTTTTTTAATTTAAACTCTGATATCGAAAAAAAAAAAAAAAAAAAGGTACCCTGGGGTAATAACGCCAGGCGGGGTAATAACGCCAAGTTCTTATATTTTGCATAATTATGAAATAATCAAGTAAATGACACCCATGTGCTCTGCGCAGAAGGGTTTTGAGTCATATAAATCGCAAAAAACAGCTTCAAGTTAATTTGTTTCATTTTTAGGTCTTATTGTTTTTACAAACAACTAAAATTAACGCTTGATCTAAAATTTGCGATATACGTTTTGTGATGTGAAGACTATGTTTTTATCCGGAAATACTTTGTTAATTACATAAATTTGTAGTGCATTTCATGTACTTTTAAAATGTTGTTGAAGATTTTGGATATCTTCTCGAGATAATTTGTAATTTAAAATGTACTGCGCAATAACTATACCGGGGTAATAACGCCAATCCTTGACATTAATACCCCGGTTGATTCCTTACAGTGGCCGAGCTACATCCTAAATACTGATTCAAATAAACACAGTTAAAACTGAGCAATGTTTCTCATATTTCTATTTAAACGGTCCTTTTTAAGCAAAAAGAAGCTCACGGTCTGATATTCTTTTGCCTCATCCCCCCCTCCCACACCACACCTTTATTTTTCTTACACTTTCATAAAAAATTGAACATTTTGAATAGCTTAGAATGCAATTTTTCAATTTCTAAGTTTGTAGAGTTTGTACTTTTAGAATTGGGCTATCTACATGCAATTATTCCATCTTATTTCATAGTTTTGTTTGCATGGCGTTATTACCCATATAGGTGGGTAATAAAGCCAAATAGCATGGGTCAAGAAAAAACGCCATTACATTTTATGAATACATATCTGTTAAATTATTTTATTTTATATAGATAGTCAATGAGTTGCTGTATCAGAACCTACATTTGTTTGAAAAATACAATCTAAAACTAAGCCGTGAAAATTGGTAGAACCTTAACGTGGCGTTATTACCCCAGGGTACCTTACATTAGTATATGTTAAAAGTATCTGCAAAATAATTTGGTGTTTTAAATGGCGGTCAATTATCTGCACGAGGGTTAAATGCCCTAGGCGGAGTGCCCTCCGTAGGGATCTTTCTAAAAGAACCTAACTAGTATTTATGCAAGAAAATCCAAGATTCGAAGAAACTTTCTAAATCCTTTTTATCCAACACTAGTAATAACATTGCATATACTCCTTATTTTGAGGAGCAAAAGTAACTTTTCAAAATACATATTATTTTAGATTAACTACCGGAAGATTATTTTAACATTATTTATATAAGGGGGAAAAATGCATAGATGATGCATACCCTATGCATCAGGTCTGATAAAGTATTTGCAGAATAATTAAGTTCTTATTTTATTACAAAAGTTGATAAACTAATAATCTATTTGGTTCATAAAACTCTATGCACTGTATTATAAACTTTATAAATCATTTTTATTCAAACACCGGTAAAACAGTCTATATACTCATCGCTTTTTGAGGAGCAGAGGTGACTTTTCAAGATCTTAAGACTTTTTCAGACAAAGTACGTGGAATCCAGCCAAGTAGATGATTCCCCATTACCAATTCACGAAGAAATATATTCCTGTTAACGTTGGCAACATTTCGCTTTTACCTCTATCACTACGAAACCTAACTCACTCACTTAAATTTACAAAGGTTTAATTAATAAGAAAAAAAAAAAAAAAAAAAAGAAAATCTCTTGTGAAATGCAAACGAATAATTAATCGAAATCAGCAACAATGACTGCCAACTATTGTGCAACTGTCGCCAATAAAAAGGCCGTTTAACAACCAACTTCATTCAAATGAGAGCATGGATAAGAATCGAGAAGTTTCTTACAAAGGGATGAATGAACTAATAGTTCTTGAAATGATAGCTCTGGTAGCCCTAATCAGATAAAATTAATTCTCATAGCAATTATTTATATTGCTTTCTTTTTTAAAGGTCTGCACACTTCTTTGCACGTGATAAAGTCATTTCAATGAAGAAGTTTTTATATGCGTGAAGGTAGAAAGACCTAATGGTGGCATATATTGCATGTGGGATATTTGATATAGATATTTTACATTTCAATATTGGTTAACCCTTTCTTGTCCGATTTTTTTTTTTCAGTTTTTTAGAAAAAACTTACTTATACGTTAATAACATTAACAGTAGCTACCCAAATAGGTTAATTAGTATTTAACGAATATTTCGTTACCTGAAAGAAAAGGAATAATGTTGTTTTGAGTACTATTCAATTAATATTCATATGACAATAGGCTAAGGAAGAATTTTTGGAGATGTTCAGAAAATATTGCATAACAATAAGATTTAACTTATATTACAACTTTCTAATACTTTTTGCGCTCTATGACACATTATTCTTACAGAAAAAAAATAACTTTGATTTTAAATTTAAAGAGTGAAACATATATTTAAATAAAAGAATAAGAAAAAAGCGCTTAGAGAATTAAATAAATAACAATAATTATAATTATATTGCTAAATGCCTAAACGTAAATGAAGTCATAAATGCATAGACATACACTAACATTACTACATGTAAGTAGCAGCCAAAGCATTTCTTACAACAAAATAACACTCCATTAAAAGACATGCATTATTAATAGTACACTAAACCCGAAAGGATAAATGGGGATAATGCTTTGACCTTTTCAGTTCCGAAGCTAAATTAGCAGTACAATTACTTATCATTGTTTTTTTTTTCCAAACAAAATGGCATCGAAATTGATCTTTTGGGCGCTTAGTAATTTAGGTTGAAAAAATATGGATCTAAAATTACAAAATCCCTTAAAACATCAATTTAATAACCAATAACCTAAATTAATGCAATCGCAAATTTAAAAGCTTTAAACAAGTAAATAATCTACAAATCCCGAAGAAAAATATTACTGAAAAAGATTTAAGTTAAATACTTATGAAAATATATCACTTTCTTGGTCATACTCTCTTTTGGACATTTTTAGGCATTTTTCGAAATTAGATGAAAATAAAAAGACCGTTTAGCAAACAACTTCATTCAAATTGGAGCATGGATAAGAATCGAGAAGTTTCTACGAGCGGATAAATGAACTAATAGTTCTTGAAATGATAGCTCTGGTAGCCCTAATCAGATAAAATTAATTCCCATAACAATTATTTATATTGCTTTCTTTTTTAAGGTGTACACACTTCTCTGCACGTGAGAAAGGTATTTCAACGAAGAAGTTTTTATATGCGTGAAAGTAAAAAGAACTTATGGTGGCATATATTGCATGTGGAATAATTGCGATAAATCAGTTTAATAATTTCTTCTAGAATTTCTGCTCTTTCTTTTAACATATGAAGTGTTTTAGCAGAGGCATGGTAAAATTTAAAAATACTTCTAACAATTGAATCGAATGTTTTAAGATATTCGACTTCTACACATGCATTATAAAAGACGACAGCGCAACATTCAACATAGAAGCACACATTTTAAAAGACGAAACTTACTTGCAAACCTTAAATATTTACTCGCCAATGACGAGCTGGCGAGTGGAAATTTCGCGCCCTGAACTAAAGTAACTAGAATCGAAATAATGCATAGTTAATTTTTAATGCATAATAAAAAAAACATCAGTTTAATAGCAATTACCGTAGCTGGCAACTTTTACGCATTTTTGCTACCACTAAAATTGTACAGAGATTTTCCATTTGTTTAATCATAAAATTTCGATGATTAAATCCTTATATACATTATAAATGTGAAAGTGTGTCCGAAAAATTAGAATGAACTTGCCTTCAAAACGGATGGATTAATGTCTTTTAATCTTTGCATATAGATAAGTTAAAGCCCGGAAATGAACATAGGCTAATTTTTATTTATTTTATTCAAATATTTTTCTTAATAATTCAATATTTCACTATTTTTCATACAGAATAAATTGAAAAATTTTCCATAATATTTAATGATCTTTCTTTTTTCGTTGTCAAAAAATAAAAAAACCGAAATAATTATTTCTCTTCTCTGATTAATTTTCAACTGAAAGATTTTCAAGTGATAACACAAAATGAAATAAATAAATGGACACTATTCTGTTTTTCGGTTCGAGGTTAAAAACCGCAATTTTACCAATTGTGACGTCAGAGGAATATTGTTTTTCTTCTTATATCATGCAGACGATTATATAAAATTTCTTTTACATTTAGAAGACTTCACAAGAATATAACTTCACACTTTACAAGAATATAAATATTTTAGTAGTTTTTTCAGATATTAATCCGTAATCAAAATGAACTTTTTTCTTTCTTTCGGTTCGAGGCTATAAAATTCAATTTTTTACCATTTGTGACGTCACAGGAATACTTTCCATTAGGAATTTTAAAAATATCAATGTAACGTCATATCTGAAACAAAGTATAAGTTTTCAAGTTTTTATTTTTAATAACACAATGTAATTTTGAGTAAGTGCTAAAAAGAGACGACTGTGACGTCACATATTAAAAATAAAATAAATATGCTCCGATGTTGCAATGAAGTGAGATTGAATTATGATATCAAAAGTTATTATTTAAAGAAAATTAAGTTTATCGTCTGAACGTGATTAATATAAATATTTAATTTTAAAATGAAATAAGTTTTTTTAAAGATTAAATATTAAATGACTAGAAAATGTTAACAATTTATACATATTGTAAAGGACGTAATGATCAATGAAAAATACTTTTTATCATTCTTAGAAATTAAAAAAAAGCCCAACTACTCAAAAAAAAAAAAAAAAAATGTGTGTGTTAATTCTTAAAATTGTTCAGTTCTGAAAATATAAATAAAAATCACTTTAAAAATGCTTTTTCGGGCTTAAAATCTAAAGATAATGTAGTTGTGAGAAAATACATTCCCTCAGTCAAACTCTCAATTTCGCATAATGTGCTCGAAGTGTACTAGAAACAGGTTTGTAAATGGATATTAATTCCACATTTTTTTAGCTCTTAAAAAGTAAAAATATGTTGTCACTTTTAAGAAATTTTTTTATAATAAATTTCTATAAATTTTTATGGTATGCAAAGCATGTATGTACAAATTATACAAAAATGCCACCTAAAACACAGTTTTGTAGTAGATTTTTTCTAACACTTTTTTTTTTTTTTTTTCGTTTTACGGAAACTATCCCCTTTTTGACACTTTCTAACATGGTCTAAAAGTGTTTACGACTTCAACCTGTATGTATACCGTATGCCGAGTGCCTGGGGTCTGCCGTCTGTTTGTCCGTGTTTCAACTTGAATAAATATAGTGGGATTCATACGAAAATAACATACGTTATTGAGATTTGCCATAGCATGTGCGACATTGAAAATGAGCCAGGTATCAATTATAGCTGAATCACAGAAGCACTCAAAAGGAGACTTTACATTATGGTCTAAGGCGAAAAAATCATTTGTGGTGTATTTTGATAATGTTACATAATTTTAAATGTAATGAAATTTACATGCATTTTTTTAAGGTTCACAAGAACATGGTTACTATCGAATATGTTAAGTGTAGTACTTAAGTGTGCGTACAGGGAGCTCAAAAGTATTTCAATATATCATAGTCTGTGAAGAAAAACCATTTGCAGCGTATTTTAATAATGTTATTTTATTAAGGTTATTTTAATAATATTGAAATTGGTATCAGTTTCTGAAGTGCACTAAAACAGGATTTCTATAGAAAATGGGGTGAAAAGATTTAGCATTCATTTACAAGATCACAGAAAAATGTTCGGTAATATAATAGTCTACGGTGAAAAAATATTCCCAGCGTATTTTAATTGCGTTGCACTATTTCAAACATGATGAAATTAGTGTACTTAGATAATCAATACAATGATAAATACTGAAATTTACTTCAATATGCTTGCAGTTAAGTATTATTGCATGACATTTGTTGTTCATTTACAGAGACGCATAAAAGATTTTGGACCTGTGTCCAGATCTCAGATATTGTATCCAAAGTATGGTCTATTAGAAAAGATTGCTGAAGAGCTTTTTCAATTATCGTATCTATTTTAAAGAAAACTAATGCATCCTAAAGTTCAACTACATTTGGTATAATAAGAGATGTTTGTAGAATTTAAATAAATCATGTATCGGACTATACAATAAACTGGATATATGGTCACATGTGCAATAACGATTCCCGGAAATATGAATTCAATAATTTCAATCGGGTTTTTGCTTGAATAATTTAAGCTAAATATGCGGACGTATAAATATTTGCACATAATATACAGGACTGTAAAAAAGAATTCAAGTAAGTTTCTGTCGATTATTAGAAATTGCTAAAGGTGAATTTTAATCTTCGTTATACTTTTTATAACGCAAAATTTTAACATTATATTTAGAATATTTACAAACACATAGATCATATAAACAGCTGCAGAAAAGAATGGGCTGGAGAAGTTATGTATTATGGAAATGTTTGATATTTTTTTTATTACCTAGGTTTAACACATGATTTTTCTTTCTTTGATATAGAATTCTGAAATGCACTACAACACGATTTCTGTACAATTGGGCTGCGTTACAGTTGTTCTACAGTATAAGTGGTTGCAATTTCATTTTCGCGATTGTTCATATTATGTAACACATTTCCCTTTTATTTGACTGAGTTCTTTAAGTCCCGTATAAAAAACTACTGCATAGCTTCCTATAAGATATGTGATATATATTTTTTTAAATTATTGTTAATGAAACATTTTGTTTAATTAAAGCATTTATCTTTTTTTAATGCTACTTGAACGACGTCACGGGTAACAGCTAGTAAGACAATATTTACTATAAAATTTTTGTGGTAGGAAAAATGCGTAAAAGTTGGCAGCTATGAATTACCCATCAAATTTAAGCATGTTCCGTTATAACAGTTGCCAAAAATTAAAAATGCACCATAAAATTTTTACCAGAACGATTACTTTTTTATTGCAAGATTTTCATGTAAAAATTTAAAATAAAATTAATAATTTGACGAAAAAAAAATGTGAATATTACATCCTAACTTTTCTATTGCAAAATATCCAGAAATAAATAGTTTGACAAATACAAAAAAAAAAAAAAAAAAAAAAAAAAAAAAAAAAAACAATAAGTATAATGTCATATTAGAAAACAAAATGAACGACATCAAGTGAACATATAATGCCATATGACTTTGAAAAAAAAAAAAAGTATTAAACATAATAAAAATCCGATTATAAAAAAATTGCATTTTTAAACACTTTTAGATTTTTTATTTTTTTTAATTATTATTATTTGTTTTATACCATACGTCTAATTTTGAAATTGATTTTTTAAAACAAACATTCTTAAAATTCCGGGCATTGCCGAACACTGGGTAGTTTAGCTTGTATACAATAAAGTTCACAAAATATTAAAATGTTGTATTATCATCGGAAACATAGCTTTATACATAATTTTCTAGCACATCAAGAAGTGTGCTAAAAATCGATGATAAAATTCCATCTACACATACAAAAATCAGACTGGATTAAATAAACGAATGTAAAAATTCCCGTGATGTCAACATTTAAGAGGCTACTTCACTCAAATGAAAAGGCTCATTTGTTAATGCTAATCCTGTGGAAGAAATTTATAAAGATATCTCGGTTGCATTTCAAGATTTTTAAAAGATTTTTATAATTAGATAGCAGTCATCTATCTGCACAAAGACCGTTTTTTTACTTTTTTTTATTCTGTTTACAAATATTTTAAAATGATTTTTATAAAATTAGATAGCAGGGCTCGATTTGTACAAAGACCGTTTTTTACTTTTTTAATTTTGTTTACAAATATTTTTAATGCTGGTCATTATCATTTTGAGAACTGGTTTGGAAAGTGAAAGCATACACATTAAAAATATCTGCAATCAAAACCGAAAAAGTAAAAAATGGCCTGCATACAGATCGATCTCAGCTATCCAGTGCAAAAATAATCATTTAAAAACATAGAAGTGCAATGTCTTTTCATTTGACTGAAGTAGCCTCTTAACCTAAGAACTCGGTGAACCAGGGCTTTATTTTAGCACTTTACATCGTGCCTCCTGGTCAATCACCTTAGTCAAGGTGATGATATTTCCACAGTAACAGAATGACTTATATCGTTTATTACACAATAAATACTAAAATAGAAGACTAGTCACCTATTTCTAGATGGGTCTAAAATGCGAGACAAAGGACACAATTCTTCCAATTTAGATAAACTTTTGAGATTTTATGTTCCAGTCTTACATACTCATGAATCATTTCCTGAACCTCGCTAATAGGTACGTTGTTTTATCTTGTCAGGTGGGACATCACGTGAAAAGTTACATCATATTGGAAGCGGTCTTTCTGACCTTCGATTGACAAATGTGCTTAAGGCACCTTAGAATCAATTAATATTGTTCATATAAGAAAAGCATCCCCCCCCCCAAAAAAAAAAGAAGAAGAAAGACGGTGTGGCATGAACCAATTTCACACCGCGACTGAAAATTCCCTTTGCGTGCAACAACAACAACAAAAAGAACAAGTTGGAAATTGCACGTGAAGCGTAGCAAATTAGGTGCGTTCGGACGATAACGAAGTTTTAAAAATATTACGTTCATATATCAATCTCATAACATTGTAAATAGTGAACTACAATTAAAACGCTCATCAAACAATGTTCTCCCTATACCATTATGTAATGGAATACTTTTGTGTGGCCTTGTAAATCAATAACAAATGTTCTTTGCACCACAAATTATGTAATATGTATATTATAATATGTACTTTATAGTTGCATATAAATTTTATTAAGTTCGCATGAGTGTAACACGATTAAAATGCATTTGAAACATTTTTCCCCATTGACCGTAATGTAATGGAATACTTTTGATTGTCCCTGTAATTGATCTATGCATCCGATTTTCATAAAATTTGTAATAACTCGAAAATATTATGCAATAATTATGTATTTTAAATTTCAAACGTATAGAATATATTTGAAACTTTTTTCCCCATTGACCATAATGTAATTGAATACTTTTGATTGTCCCTGTAATTGATCTATGCACACGATAATCAAAAAATTTGAAATAACTCGACAGAATTATGTAATAATTGCGTATTTTAAATTTCAAACGATTAAAATGCATTTGAAACATTTTTTCCCATTGACTGTAATGTAATGGAATACTTTTGATTGTCCCTGTAATTGATCTATTCGTCCGAGTTTCATAAAATTTGAAATAACTCGAAAAAATTATGTAATAATTATGTATTTTAAATTTCAAACGTATAGAATATATTTGAAACTTTTTCCCCATTGACCATAATGTAATTGAATACTTTTGATTGCCCCTGTAATTGATCTATGCACACGATTATCAAAAAATTTGAAATAACACGACAGAATTATGTAATAATTGCGTATTTTAAATTTCAAACGATTAAAATGCATTTGAAACTTTTTTCCCCATTGACCGTAATGTAATGGAATACTTTTGATCGTCCCTGTAATTGATCTATCCATCCGATTCTCATAAAATTTGAAATGACTCGACAAAAATATCTAATATTTATGTATTTTAAATTTCAAACCATTCGGTTGGGTAGTTTTTGCGTTGTTATATGCGGACAGACGGACGGACGGACAGACGGACGGACGGACAGACGGACGGACAGACGGACGGACTGAACGACAACTATAGGTGCTACGTATTATATAATTACGAACGCACCTAAAAAAGGAAGTAAAAAAATTAAAAAAAAAGAAAGGAAAGAGAAATTGTGAAATAGAAGGTAAATTCTTCGTTTTACCTGGCATCTCGACAGTTGACGTAACATCGTACATTATCTCACAGTAAAGAAATAACTTTCAGTAAATGGATGGTCTCTTAAGTTCATGATATCTCTATTTATGAATGAAATAGATCGTCTTCTAGAAAACAGTTATACGTTGCATTGTCTAAAGGAAAATACAAAACTGCGTTTTCTAGTCTCTGGAAAACTTTTAATCGTTGTCGAAAAGAAGATTAAAAATCGTATTTTCTACCTGAACTTTCTTTTTCATAACACAAGATTTAAAATCACATTTTTATACCTTTTTATAGACATACTTGTCCTCTGAAAAAAGAATATTCTACAATTTTTTGAGTATGCGTATTTGGAGGCCTTTTTTGTTAATGTTAAATAAAGAAAAAAGAAAGAAAGTACGTTATTATGATGACAAAATCGATGATAAATTTCTACCTATGCATACAAAAATCAGGCTGAATTAGGCAAAAGAATATAAAAACTCCCGTACCCTTTTAATCAAAGGACTCGGTTAACCACAGTTACATTTCAGCATTTTTCATCGTGACACTGGTCAATCACCTCAGTCAAGGTGATGGTATTTCCACAGTAACAGAATGACTTATATCATTTATTACACAATAAATACTAAAATAGAAGACTAGTCACCTATTTCTAGATTGGTCTAAAATGCGAGACAAAGGACATAATTCTACCAATTTTAGATAAACTTTTGAGATTTTATGTTCCAGTCTTAGATACTCATGAATCATTTCCTGAACCTCGCTAATAGGTACGTTGTTTTATCTTGTCAGGTGGCACATCACGTGAAAAGTTACATCATATTGGAGGAGGTCTTTCTGACCTTCGATTGACAAGTGTGCTTAAGGCACCTTAGAATCAATTAATATTGTTCATATAAGAAAACCATCCCCCCCCCCCCAAAAAAAAAAAAAAAAAAAAAAAAAGAAGAAGAAAGACGGTGTGGCATGAACCAATTTCACACCGCGACTGAAAATTCCCTTTGCGTGCAACAACAACAACAAAAAGAAAAAAGAAAGTAAAAAAATTAAAAAAAAAGAAAGGAAAGAGAAATTGTGAAATAGAAGGTAAATTCTTCGTTTTACCTGGCATCTCGACAGTTGACGTAACATCGTACATTATCTCACAGTAAAGAAATAACTTTCAGTAAATGGATGGTCTCTTAAGTTCATGATATCTCTATTTATGAATGAAATAGCTCGTTTAGAAAACAGTTATACGTTGCATTGTCTAAAGGAAAATACAAAATTGCGTTTTCTAGTCTCTGGAAAACTTTTAATCGTTGTCGAAAAGAAGATTAAAAATCGTATTTTCTACCTGAACTTTCTTTTTCATAACACAAGATTTAAAATCACATTTTTATACCTTTTTATAGACATACTTGTCCTCTGAAAAAAGAATATTCTACAATTTTTTGAGTATGCGTATTTGGAGGCCTTTTTTGTTAATGTTAAATAAAGAAAAAAGAAAGAAAGTACGTTATTATGATGACAAAATCGATGATAAATTTCTGCCTATGCATACAAAAATCAGACTGAATTAAGTAAAAGAATATAAAAACTCCCGTACCCTTTTAACCAAAGGACTCGGTTAACCACAGTTACATTTCAGCATTTTTCATCATGACACTGGTCAATCACCTCAGTCAAGGTGATGGTATTTCCACAGTAACAGAATGACTTATATCATTTATTACACAATAAATACTAAAATAGAAGACTAGTCACCTATTTCTAGATTGGTCTAAAATGCGAGACAAAGGACATAATTCTACCAATTTTAGATAAACTTTTGAGATTTTATGTTCCAGTCTTAGATACTCATGAATCGCTTCCTGAACCTCGCTAATAGGTACGTTGCCTTATCTTGTCAGGTGTGACGTCACGTGAAAAGTTACATCATATTGGAAGCGGTCTTTCTGACCTTCGATTGACAAATGTGCTTAAGGCACCTTAGAATCTATATATTTAAAACACCTGGCTGTTTTTTTGGTCATCAGCCCTGAGCTTTCTACTGGCCCGATTTTGATAATTATTTTTTTAAATGAAAGCTGTTTATGTGTAGATGTGCCCATTCTGGCTAATTTTTAATTTATTTCAATTTTTACATTTTATTTTTTATTTTAAAAGCTTTTTCATGACATTTCTTCAAAACAGTGGCAACAGGTTAAGCTTTTCTCAAAATTTATTTTGTTTCATTATTTTTCACCAATCAGGAACTTGATCTCATCGGTGAATGTATAATCGCATTTCAAACAGAAAAAAAATAATAAAAAAATAAAATAAATATTTTCGTAAAATTTAATCATAATAAAATGATTGAATATAGTTATTCAATGTAATACAGAGATTATTTACTGAGTAATATTATTAAGTATTATGTAAGTAAAATAACAGAAGATAAATTTTAAATACAATATCTAAAGTGAAATTTTGTCGATGGAGAAAATGTCGTCATACAGAAACCAGATAAATTTATTTCATGAATATAATATATATTGTTATAGCTGTGTCAGTGATGATGTCATATTCACTGACTTAAATTCCTGCATCTAAATAAAGTGAACTTCTATTAATTTAAAGGTCCGTGGTGTGCACAAATGAAAATATTTCTATAAACTGGGCCATTTCTATTTAATTATAATGAATATTTTATGAAACTAAGGAATTCTTAAATAACTGCATAAATCACGCTTTTATTTAAGAAAAGATGAGTATTTCAGAAGGTGTAAATGATGTCATGTTAGAAAAAAGAATAAAACCTGTGCTATGCCGGTATTACTGTAATTCTATCTTACATAATATAAAAAAATAAAAATGATTTCATTGTATTAAGTTATTATTTAAAATTTAAAAAAAAAATCTGCATTTCAGCAACAAATACAAAAATTTTATTCTTTTTAATAACAGAAATGTCGTTTTTTTTTCGTTGGCATAACAACAAAATTAATTTTTACAAGTTTATGTAGGATACAAATCAATAAATAAATTAAATTTATTGCAAGTGCTGTAAATATGTAGTGGGTTAGTTAGGCAGTTTAGTAAGTCCCTGTTTCTATTATAATTAAAATGTTTCATTGATATTATAATTATTGTACAGTTATCAAGCGATATTTAAACGGAGAAAAAATAATCTATGCAGATATTTTTGAATTCGTCTTCCGGGGTATAATATTAACTTCCTAAATAATTTGGCATTTAAATAATATTTAAGTATTAGAAACCGCATTAAAAAAAAAGATTTGTAGCTGAAGTTAAGTCCAACATAATAATTTATGAGTTGTTTTCCTTATTTTTTGTTATTTTCTGAAGTTTGTGTATTTTCATCATGAAAAGCTATGTTATCCCTATTTTAAGAGGTGGCAATTGTTTATTTCGCTCAGTATTTTACTGTCTATATAAGATTGATACATATCATACTTAATATATATTCTTTTCCGTCGAGTTTCGACGGGTGCAGCTAGTCAATTAATATTGTTCATATAAAAAAAGCATCCCCCCCACCAAAAAAAAAAAAAAAAAAGAAAAAAGAAAAAAAAAGAAATAAAAATCACTTTATGATTGTTTAAGTACGCGTATTGTGTTTAATATCATTGAATGCGATATTCACGTTCATTCATTTCTTTGGCTTCGGCTTTTTCCGTATCTGTTAATTTCCGTCTACCCATTTTTAAATTTGTTAGTTTTCTCCTTTATTACAATGATTTTAACCATTTTAATTTACTATTCAAATAAAAATTCTTCTAAAAGTAAAGAATTTAATTTAAATTCAAATAAAAACTCTTCTAAAAGTAAAGAAATTAATTTAAATTCAAAAGTGACCACATCATTCAAAAGTGGTAACATCATTCAAAAGTGGTAACATCATTCAAAAGTGGTAACATCATCGGGTCCATTCTCCCGAAAACAACAACCATTTTTCAAATGGTTAAAAAAAGATGGTGTGGCATGAACCAATTTCACACCGCGAGTGAAAATTAACTTTGCGTGCAACAACAATAACAAAAATAAAAAATAAATGAGAAAATTAAAAGAGAAAAGAGAAATTGTGAAATAGAAGGTAAATTCTTTGTTTTACCTGGCATCTCGACAGTTAACGTAACATCGCACATTATCTCACAGTAAAGAAATAACTTGTAGTAAATGGATGGTCTCTTAAGTTCATGATATCGCTATTTATGAATGAAATGGCTCGTCTTCTAGAAAACAGTTATACGTTGCATTGTCTAAAGGAAAATACAAAATTGCGTTTTCTAGTCTTCTGGAAAACTTTTAATCGTTGTCGAAAAGAAGATTAAAAATCGTATTTTCTACCTGACTTTCTTTTTCATAACGCAATATTTAAAATTACATTCTTTTTATGCTTTTTTTAAGAAAAACTTGAGTTATAACCATGGTACGTTACATTTAGAACAATTTACTGCAGTAATTTAAGTAATGTAACACTAAAAAATATTCAAATGTAAGATTAACATGGTTTGTCCATGAAACCTACCTAAGGGTCAATTTAGATGAAAATTGCCTAAAAAATGATAATAAAAACTTCATTTTATCTGATCAATTACATTCTTTCTTCAATAAGGTCAGTTATCATAGTAAATATAACTATACCAAAATTAAAGAAAACCACTAAGATTAGCTAATTTCAATCTAAATTGGGTTTTGAATAAGTTTAATAAGCAAACCATTTCAAATTTTCGTTTTCATTTTTTTTTTTTTTTTTTTTTTTTGTGTGTGTTATGTTACTTAAATTACCGAAAATAGTCCTAAATGTAACGTAAGTTACCATAGAATGACTCACTTGTTCTCTAAATAAGAATATTCTATAATTTTTTTCACTTTTTTTCTGAGTATGCGCATTTGGAAATATTTCTTCTTAGTGAT
The DNA here is from genome assembly GCA_964019185.1 of Maratus speculifer. Classification (NCBI taxonomy): domain Eukaryota; kingdom Metazoa; phylum Arthropoda; class Arachnida; order Araneae; family Salticidae; genus Maratus; species Maratus speculifer. Next base: position 440,863,110 of record OZ025290.1, on the reverse strand, counting down.
AGATATACAAAAGAAAAAAAAAAATCCCTTTCGGCATGGCCTATAGGCGGAGGTAGATTTCGAAGTTTTCATCTCAAAAAAAAAAAAAAAAAAAAAAAAAAATTGCCCATCTTTACTCAAATGCCCATTTTGGCAATATATTTTGAATTATATTCTTACTTTATTTAAAAACTTGACCAATATGCTCATTATATAGTTCCTAAATAACAAAAAAACTGTTTATTAAATTCGTTTGACAGCAAAATTGAATTTTAAAATGAGTCATAAAATAACCAATTTATTATTTTAATACATCCACAATTCTCTTTAATCAAGATCGCTTTGAGAAATTTTGTGCGAAGTGCCCACTTTGACAGATTTTTTTTTAAATATATATTTAGCCTTTATCAAAAATCTGACCAATACGGCACAATACACTGTACCTAAATAACAAATAACTGTCAATTGAATGCGTTTGAGAGCAAAATTGAATTTAAAAATGAGTCATAAAATAAACAATTTGTTATTTGAATACAACTTCAATTCTTTTATCATGATCGCTTTGGGAAATTTTTTTGTGAAGTGTTTACTTTGACAGCTTTTAAAATATATATATTCACCCTTTATAAAAAAAAATCGACGAATACGCACATTATATAGTTCCTAAGTAACAAAAACTGTCAATTGAATGCGTTTCTGAGCAAAATTGGATTTAAAAATGAGTCATAAAATAACCAATTTGTTATTTGAATACCCACAGTTCATTAATCATGATCGCTTTGGGAAATTTTGTGCGTAGTGCCCATTTTGGCAGCCTTTTTTGAAATATATTCTGCCTTTATCAAAAAACTGGCCACTCCGTCACATTATATAGTTCCTAAATAAGAGAACCTGTAAATTGGATGCGTTTGAGAACAAAAAAAGATTTAAAAATGACTCGGTAAAAACGCAATTTCTTAAATTTCCTCAAATTTTAATCACGATAACTTCGTGAAATTCTGTTCAAAATACCCTTTTTGGCAGCCTTTTAAAAAATATATTCTGCCTTTATCAAAAAACTGGCCAATACGTCAAGTTATATGGTTCCTAAATAATAGGACCTGTAAATTGGATGGGTTTGAGAATAAAAATGAATTTAAAAATGACTCATAAAAAATGCAATTTGTTATACTTAATGAATTTTTTAATGATGAAAACTTCGGGAAATCTGTTCAAAATACCTTTTTTGGCAGCTTTTTAAAAAATATATTCTGCCTTTATCAAAAAATTGGCCAATACGTCGCATTATATAATTGCTAAATAAGAGGATCTGTCATTTGGATGCGTTTAAAATCAAAAATGAATTTTAAAATGAGTCAGAATGTAAGCAGTTTGGATTTGAGGTTTTTTCTCCAACTCCTATTTTTGTTTAATTTATTTTTGCTATACGAATTGGTTCTATGAAAAACTTGTCAATATAAAAGTTGTAGATATTATTGTGAAGATGTAAAATAAATTTAATTAGATTTAATTGCTTAAGAATTGAGTAAGTTATGGGTTTTTTCTTTTTCCTCCCCCCTTTTTCTTTTCGTTTTTAATTTTTTTCATCGGTAAAAATTGGTCCTATCAAAAACTTGTAAATGCGAAAGTTTTAGATAATATTGAGTACATTTATATAAAATTTAGTTGGATTTGATATCTTGAGAATTGACGAAGTTATGAATTTTTTTCTCCCAAAAACCATGTTTTTTTCGCCCCTTGAGCCCATTTTTAACTTTATCAAAAATCTGTCACGCATACATTTTTTCCTCATTTTTTAGAAGTAATATAAACTTTAAACTGATTCGATATCTATTTTAATTAAAAAGTTATCGCGTTTTTTCTGTTTTCACAAAAACCCTCCTAACTTCCACCCCCTTGGTCCGATTTTGCCCATTAACGAACTTAACCGAGATTTTATGCCCCTTGATTTTATGTAAAAGTTTGAAGAAGATCTGAGCATAATTATGGAAGTTATCGTGTCTAGAAGAAAGTGATATACACCGATAGATAGATAGATAGATAGATATATATATATATAAACTTTTTTACTGATGGTAGTTTTGGGGTCTAGGAGTCATGATTCGTGTAGATCCGCAAAAATTTTTCAGAAATTCCAACATGGGAGACAATGCAATAGGTAGTATTTCATACGAAATCTACCTAAAAGAGAGATTACATCATTGCTTGCTATTTAATGTTTAATTTAGTAAAAATGCGCCCCAGACAATGTTTTCTCCTATACCATTATATAATGTAGTGCTGCACAACCTTTTTGCCAGAAAATCGTTTGCCACCAGAATATTTGAAAAGTGACGTTTGTTTTCTTTCATAGCAAAGTTTTTGTCATTATTATAAGGAAAGTTAATCTGCATAAAATTACTGGTATCAGTTTGGCCCGCGGGCCACAGGTTGTGCACCCCTAATATAATGGAATATTTTTGCATAGCCATATAAATGAATAACAAATATTCTTTGCACCGCATATTGTAAAGAAAGTATACTTTGGTAAATAATTCATACATACATATCTATTTCATTATGCTCGAAAGAGGAAAACATCCTTAAAATGCACTTGAAGCTATTTTTTCAAATTGGCCATCATGTAACAGAATACTTTTGAATGTCCCTGCCATTAAACTATGCTTCCGATTTTCATAAAATTTGAAATGTCTCGACAAAATTGCGTAAATATTTTGTATTTTAAATTTCAAACGATTTAGTTGGGTAGTTTTTGTTATATCCGAACGGACGGACAGACTGAAAGATGATTATGGTGCTACATATCTATCTATATTATAAAGGCCAAACGTATCTGTGCTTAACGCATACATCATTTTGTGAATGGCAACACTTTCTCCTGCAATTTCGATTTTGCAATTTTCGTTACTGCAAATTTTACATTTCTAAACATCGCCCATTTTAAATTTTTACACCGTCGTATAGAGAAAAAAATTTACTTTTAAATGCAATTTGTTTGAAAGCTGTATCTCAATTTATTTTTGAGACATTAATTTTTTTTTATAGTGTTTAGTAGCAATTTTGTGTTTGTGGCAACAGAATCACTCCATTTTCTTTTAAAATTGAAAAGAAAAAAATAGAAATTAAAATGTGCAAAATTTTCCCATGCAGTTTCGGTTTTGCAATTTTCGGTACTGCAAATTTTACACTTTTAAAATATCGTACTTTTTTAATTTTTACACCGTCGTATAAAGAAAAGAAAATATACTTTTAAATGCAATTTGTTTGAAAGCTGTATCACAATTTATTTTTGAGATATTAATTTTTTTATAATTTTTAGCACCAATTTTGTAATTGTGGCAATAGAATCACTCCACTTTTTCTCAAAATAAATAAATAAATAAATAAATAATAATTAAAAAAAAAACGAGTTTAAATCCGTTGAATTTAACGAATGCAAATGTTTAAAAAAATCGATTGACTGGATTAAAAAAAATTACAATAATGAATCAGCATTTAATAAATATGTTTCTAAACTTGATGTTATGTTTACCATTTACAATTTTGCATTTAAACATTCACTCTTCTTACTTGACATTTTCTTATGAGTGCCGGAGAAATCCAGAAATTTATTTTTAGACTCACTCGCATTAAAATATTTAATTTTATCAAAGATAATACACATTTCATTTTTACTATGACATCATTTTCACCCGGTGAGAGGATCTAAATTTCACTGTCTCAATTTCAGTGAAGGCGGAATGAAAAAGTGTTGAAATGTAAAAACATTATAATTAAAAAAGCAGTATTTTACATATAGTGACGTCCTTTTTAGCTCAAATATTTTTAAGACGTTATTTATAATCAATCCTTTTTTCGGTTCGAAGCTATAAAAAATCGCCATTTTGTCTGACGTAGCGCCACAGGAATAATGTCCATTTTAATACAAAAATGGCATCCTTAATGGTATGATAGTTCCCATTGTTTCCCTTCTCTATTTAACTAACTCGATTGCCATCAATGTGAAGAAACTTCGTTCAGTCGATTTAGATTAGAGGTCTGCACGGTTCGGGCCGATTTTCATTAACGCATTCAGGACGCGCCGGGCTCGGGCCTTGCTTCTGAAGACTCAGGCCGGGCCGGACGGGCCTTGTCACTAATCTTATCGGGCCGGGCCGGGCCTTAATTTTTTTTCCCTGGAGTATCGAGCCGGGCCGAGTCTAACTTATTTTTTCCGTACGAAGCCGAGAATAATTTTGTTCTTCCTAGTCTTCACGGACCTAAATATCAGTTCCTGTTGAATCTTCCCGTATGAAAATCCTTTTCTCGACGTGGAAAAGTTTGTTCATAAATCAGTAAAGTTTGGCTTGGTCCAAAATTTTTTGCAAAATAGACATATACTTTTAAGTCGTCATTATTCTACAATTAAACATCAGAATTTATACTTTTTAAAGAATCGTAGATCACTAGGCGTCTTAAAATAGAATTTAACACACACACACACACACACACACATATACAGCCTTGGCCAAAAGTATTTGCCATCCTATTAATTCTTAGAAATCTCTTATCTGTTGAACTGCACTGAGTCTATTGTTAACTAAGACACCTGTAGAGGTTAAAATGAGCCAATCAAAACAACACATCATATCATAAAACCATAAACACAATAGAAGTGACTCTATTCCCAGGTAAATGAAATTTTTCAAATGTGTCAGTTTACCACGATCTATCGCAGTGTGTACAAGTGTCGGTATATTATTGTAAAATTGTTGTTGCTTTCCTTTAGGCAGTTCATAAAGACTAGAAAAATGCCCAAGTGCCGTGAATTGAGTAAAGAAGAACGTTTAAAAATTCAAGTGTTAGCTGAAGAAGGCAAAAATAAAAGTGAAATTGCGAGGATCATGAAATGTCCTCATAGTACTGTGAGATATACCCTGAACCGCTACAAGAAGACCAAAAGTCACGAAAACATGAAACGAAGTGGAAGGAAAAGGGTTACATCTGATAGAGAAGACCGCCATTTAATACGAACCTCTTTGAAAAATCGTAAGAAAACATCTTCTGAATTGGCTGCCGAATTAAGTGAGACGTTGGGAAAAAAGATTTCTGCTAGAACTACAAGAAGAAGACTCCTAGATGTAGGACTCAAAGGTTGCAAGGCAAGAAAGAAGCCGTGGTTGTCTGAGAAGAACAAAAAGTTACGTTTGCAGTGGTGTTTAGAACACCAACATTATACCGAGGAAGATTGGTCCAGTATCGTGTGGTCGGATGAATCAAAGTTTGAGGTACACATGTTATTTGAACAATCATAACATTATTTAATCATGTTTGAGACATATTAATGTCAGTGCTTTATTTTTAGACTTATTTTTTTTAACTTATTATTTTATTACATTTCAGGTATTTGGTACTGCAGGTGCCACCTACGTAAGACGCAGAATTGGCGAAGAATTCAAGCCGGAGTGTGTGGTGCCTACTGTAAAACACGGCGGAGGCAGTATTATGGTGTGGGGCTGCATGTCTGCGTCAGGAATAGGAAAAATGGTCGTGTGTGAAGGCCGAATGGATTCGAAAAAATATATCGAAGTGATGGAAACAGCATTGGAACCCTCTTTAGACATGATGTTCGGTGATACTAACCTAGATGGAGTCCGTTTCCAACAGGATAACGCGCCTTGCCACACATCCAGAGCCACCATGAGTTGGTTTGAGAAAAATGGCATAGAACTTCTAAGTTGGCCCCCTCAGTCACCGGACCTCAATCCAATAGAACATTTATGGTCGATTTTAAAGCGCAAAATAAGGGAACATTCAATTACTTCCAAAGAAACTTTAAAGAATTGTTTAATACAGGAGTGGAATGCTATAACGCCTGAAGAATGTAAAATGTTAGTTTCCTCATTACCCAAAAGAATCAGAGCAGTAATTAAAGCAAAGGGTTTCAATACAAAATATTAATGTAACTTGATCAATAAATGTATTTTAAACATATGTTTTTTTTATTCAATTCAAACTTCAAGTATTTTTCAAGTTTATTGTAATTTTATAAGGTGGCAAATACTTTTGGCCAAGGCTGTATATATATATATATATATATATATATATATATATATATATATATATATATATATATATATATATATATATATATATATATATATATAAATGATTCTGACGGAATTTTTGTTTAAACTGAAAACTGCAAATTTCTTTTAAACTGTTCATTCATGCAAAATGAATACAACAATACGCGAAAAAAATATATGTATTAAACATTTACATCTGCTAAGAAGGAAACATATTTTTTTTCAGTGTCTTAGAAGATTTTACTTTTATCATATGCCATTTTTTAGACTTTTTTTTATGTATTAATAATACTAATGATAACTGAAACATTTACATACAATCGCAGCCTATGGCATTTCTGCATAAATAGAGATTATAAACATGGAAGAAAATAAAAGACTAAGATAAGTTTTTTTTTTGTCTGAACTCTTCCGTTAAAGATCAATGTTCTGTAGAAATTCACCCGAGCCGGACCGGGTTCGGGCAGAAATTTTAACTCACGGGCCGGGCCAATATTTTTTTCGTTCGGGCCGGGCCGGGCTCGGGCCTGGAAATTTCGGCCCGTGCAGACCTCTAATTTAGATGCGGGAATAAACGTCAGTGAATATGATGCCATCACTCGCATAGTTATAACAAATAACAACATGTTAGATTTATAGAGCAAATTTATCTGATTTCTGAATAACATCATTTTCCTCCTCGGAAATATTTTCTTTTAAATATTACTTTTTATCATAAATTATTTTCTGCTATTTTATTTATAAATACTTATATTATTTCTCAGTAAATAACCCATGTTCTACCACAGTTAGTGCTTAATTATATGCAATAATGTTATTACGCTAAGATTTCAGAAATCTATTTACTTTTTAGGTGCGTTCGTAATTATGTAAATACGTAGCACCTATTGTTGTCGCTCAGTCCGTCCGTCTGTCCGTCTGTCCGTCTGTCTGTCTGTCCGCATATAACAACGCAAAAACTACCCAACCGAATCGTTTGAAATTTAAAATACATAATTATTACATAATTTTGTCGAGTTATTTCAAATTGTATGAAAATCGGATGGATAGATCAATTACAGGGACATCCAAAAGTATTACATTACGTGACGTTACATTACGGTGAATGGGGAAAAAAGTTTCAAATGCATTTTAGTGATGTTACACTCATTCGAACATAATAGAATTGGCATGAATCTATGAAATATATACTAAAATATGCATTCTGTACAATCTGTGATGCAAAGAATTTTTATTATTAAATTACAGGACCACACAAAAGTATTCCACTGCTTAATGCTATACGGGGGAAACATTGTTTAGGGCGTGTTTTAATTATATTCAACTATTTCACATTTTATGAATAAGATATACGTTGCTGAAGTGTAATAAAAATTACTTCCTGTACATTTACAGAAACACAAAGATTTCGACTACTATACTGTATCCGAAGTACGCTCTACTATATCAGCAAGATCTGAATATTTCGAAAACTTCGTTATCGTACGAACGCACCTCATTTGCTACGTTCACGTGCAATTTCCAACTTGTTTCTTTTAAATGCGATGACACATTCATTGATGAAATCAAGCTTTATTGAAGAGAGGAAAGCTTTATCTGTTGCCACAATTTTGAAGAAATATAAAAAAAGCTTCTAAAATTAAAATTAAAATATAAAAATGGAAATAAATTTAAAAAATAAATAAAATGGGCACATCTACAAATAAACAGTCTTCATTTAAAAAATAATTATCAAAATCTGTTCAGCAGAAAGCTTAGGTCTGATGACCAAAAAAAAATAGCCAGGTCTTTTAAATATATAGATAATTAAAATGCGTGTACTATTTCAAAAGTATCGTCTATTATAAAAATCCAGTGAATTTCGATTTCATTTTGTTTGATAATTTGAATAATTGGTCTGTTCATAAATCAGTAAAGTTTGGCTTGGTCCAAAATTTATTTGGACCAAGCCAAATAAATTTGTTATATTTAGCTTAAAATAATATTTGTTTGAGAGTTAGACTGGCCAATATAAGATGTGTTTTTTACTGTAACTAATTTGTAGATTTATTATAAATCAATGAAACCGTTCTTTTTTAAAGATTTTCTTTCGTCGAATTTCGACGGGTTCCACCTCATTTATATAATTACGAAAGCACCTAAAAAGCTGTGTGTAATCGAGTTCAGTAATCACGTCTAATTATAAGGGAAGACAAAACTGGCCGCAATCCAGTGGGAAATATGCCAGCTTTAAGACCCGTTTCCTCAGAAACTACTGGACCGATTTCGATGAAACTACTTTGGAATGCATTTTCACTGGATTTATATCAGACAATTTTTACTGCAACTAAAACTTTTATTTTCGAAAAAAATGGCAAATTTTCAGAAATTTTCCATTTTTCAGATTTTTTTTTATCTGAAACTAATGAAAGAATTTCAAAACTCTCTGCCATATGTGATCTTGTATGTATGCTCATTTTATAACCTTTTTTTTTTTTATCTAATCGAAATTGATCGGATACTTTATGAGATAATAAATTTTTTTTCTGAAAAGCACGATTTTTCAGGAGAATAATAAAAAAAAAAATTATACACTTCCAATGCCGTAAAAAAAAATTATACAACGTTACTCCATAAAGTTAGTGGCAGCTGCTACCTCCATTTTATGGAGTAATTTTTTTCACTTATATAATGCATAGCTGCGAATTCTTCCGACTTTTTGGACCAGAAAAATTTAACTGAAATTTTTGCCTTATTTAATCTGCGCGTCAAGGCGATTTGCAATGATAAAACTTACTCTTTTTATTTTTATTTATTTATTTATTTATTTATTTATTTTTTATTTTATATTATTTATTTACTTATTTATTTTTGGTGGTACAGAAAAGCGGAAGATGTTGACAGTTTTTGAGAGGGATCTAAAGATAAAGCAACGCTTTTTAGAATCTTGTGTGACTCAGAAAAAGTTATTCAGTACACTGTAAAGTATTTGTGTAAAGTTATTCCATAAAATTGGTGGCAGGTGCTACTCCCATTTTATAAATAATTTTTTTCACTTATATAATGTAATAATTTAAACACATATTACTGGTGAAACATTGCAAATTTACACCAGTTATATCGATTAAAGTACTCCATAAAATGGGAGGCAGCAAGGCTGCCACCAATCTTAGGGATTAAAGATATATAAATTTTTTTTTACAGTGAACTTGTGTGAAGTGCTTGCAACATTTTATCAAACACATGAATTATAGCATATACCGGGTGTCCCAAAAATGACTGATGGATTTTAAAATTTAATAACTTACAAACGGTGACAGCTATTTAAAATTTTTTTGCGAGAGAGATATGTATAATGTCAGGAGTTTTTTTACCGTAATTTTTTATTTTAGTTTGAATTTCAAACAATAGGTGGCGCTGACGGCGATTGAAGGCCAGGTGATCAGTGCTGAGTGAAGCGTCGACCGGGCCTTCAATCGCCGTCAGCGCCACCTATTGTTTGAGATGTGAACTAAAATAAAAAATTACGGTAAAAAAAAAAAAACTCCTGACATTATACATAACCCTCTCGCAAAAAATTTTTAAATAGCTGTCACCGTTTGCAAGTTATTGAATTTTAAAATTCATCAGTCATTTTTGGGACACCCGGTATAAACATTTGGAAAAAATTTAGTTCCATATAATAATAGTCCAAGAGTATACATATTTTAACTAAAAAGAAGTGGCGCGCCTACTATTTGTGGAGCATTAAATAAAAATAGTACAAGAGCCGACAGCACAAAACCCTAAGTCTTCGAGAACAAGAAAAATTCCTTCATTTTATGGAAGAGCAGTCATAGGGGAATCTAATGATCCGTCTCTGCCGGAAGCGAAGTGGTGCATAAGCCAAAAGTAAATACCACTAGAGGTTTATTCGTAAGCTTAGCAGTGTGTTTGTCGCACAATCAAAAGTATGAAAACATTGAAAAGTGTGTGCAGGAAAACATAATACTAAGGGCGATATTACGGTGCCTCACTTAAGATCGACATAGAGACTTACGATGTAAACAAAGCGCAAACGGTATTACGGTAGCGGCGTAACTTAAGGCAGCTCGAAAGCTGCCGTAAGTTTCAGCACAAATGGATGCGCGCAACCACAACAAAAGTGGCTACGACCTCTGATTGGCTGAGAGCAAGAGGACTTACGCTGAGGCACCGTAATACGAAGTTACGATCGATCGCAGGAACGCCTATCCTACGATCGAGCGTAAGATAAGACAGAGCGAGGCACCGTAATTCCAGCCTAAACCTACGGATCAACCACTAGTGATATTAATTTTTGGCTTATGCACCCCTTCGCTTCCGGCAGACATGGATCATTAGATTCCCCTCCCTAATAGCATGCATGGTCACAGTGACGTCACTGTGAGTCACTTTGGTCACATCACATCTGTGACCAAAATGCCACCACTCAGTGACGTCACATTGTGACTGATTGTGACTGATTTTAAAATCTTTAAAAATTTATAAATATCCTTCAAAACATGTTATTTACTTTGAAAAACATGTTTCTGGCAATTTAAACATCGTCTCTTTTGTCACAGGTTCGTCACAAAGTTAATGTCAAATTAGTCACAAAATGACACATTTTTCACAAATTTGTCACATTGTGATCACTTTGTGAAACGTCACAAATGAAATCTAAAACGGCCATAACGACATTAATTATAAATAGAAGTTTTCATATACGTCCATTAAAAACATTTCAAAAATATGCATTAAAGTATTTAATTGCTATAAAGGACGTTAAATACTAATAAAAACATTAAAAGATCTTAATAATTTTACATGTTTCAATTGAATTTACTCAATCATCATCAGAAAAAAGAAAATACAAATAAACACAAAGATGGAAAATGACAATAAACTATTACAAATAAAATTTAAAAATTTAAAAAAAAAAAAAATTAAATTTCATTTGTAATAGTTTATTGTCATTTTCCATCTTTGTGTTTATTTGTATTTTCTTTTTTCTGATGATGATTGAGTAAATTCAATCGAAACATGTAAAATTATTAAGATCTTTTAATGTTTTTATTAGTATTTAACGGCCATAACGACTTCACGTTTTAGTCACTATGATTTCACATCGACGTCACGTGACGTCACATCGACAATCGATGTTCACAAAGTCACAATGCGACTTCACAACGACGTTGCAGTGACGCCACCATGCTTTACGGGCTATGACTACTCTTCCATAAAGGGGTTTTTCTTGTGCTCGATGACTCGGGGTTTTGTGCGGTCGGCTCTTGGACGATAAATAAAGTTATGTTTGAATCCATAGCGGTTCTGTGTTACTTGCTACATGACTTCCGGATCAACATATCTTACACGGATTTTATTTCCTACTAGCCGCCTTCGCCCGCTACGCTGGTCGGTTTAGACGGACAGACGGGTACACTCTCAAAAAAACTTCCGTCTTTTTACAGAAAAAGTACTGGCAGCAGTGCTGCCAGTAATTGTCTGTAAATTGACGATTATCCGTTTATTTTTTTCTCCGTCAAAAGAGGTAAAATATCCGTCATTTGAAAAAAATTCTTGAAAATATCAATCCGGCACGGTTGAGGATCGAACTCACGATCCCAGCATTGGCAGCCGAAAGCGCTACCTCGACGCTACCGTTGTACATTGATGAAGTGCTTTAAGGTAGAACCATTCATTTCATATGGGTGTGATTGGTCTATTTCGTTACAAAGCTTTTAATTTTGAAGTTAGTTTCGGAAAGATTTTATCTTTCATAAAACTTTGACTGTTTTTTTTTTTTTTTTTTTTTTTTTTTTTTTTTTTTTTAACGTTTAGTATTAATATACTATAAAAATGTAAATTTTAAATATATTACGTAGATTGCTAAAGGAAAAGTTTGGGTATTATATTTTTATTCGATAAGATTTTTTTTGAATAATATAATTTTTTTTTTCATTTTATTTTTTAATTAAAATATCTTTTAAATGTGTTCACTTAAAGTATATTTTAAATGCGAATATTTATTATATAAATAATTTAGTATATTCAACTTTATTCAACTTATCCAACTTTGGATAACAAATTGTGAGAACTTTTGAATGAATAAAGAAAGTAATTGTTATTTATTTTTAAATTCGAAAACATTTTTGTCTTTTTAAAACTAAATTAGACATTATAATTTGTTTACTTTGTTTTTCATTTTAAAAACAAATTCGAAATTATTACTAACAGACCCAATACGCATGCGTGCTAGAAATAAACAGAATCTCTCCCTCATTTTTCGACGTTCGGAATGAATTCACAGATCAAATACGTTTTCTGGGAGTACGGAAATTATTTGTGAAAAAATGAGGATAACTTACAAGGAAGGTCTCCAAACTGGGCATACGCAGAATCTTTTGAAAAAAATACTGTTTAAACTACTCATGTATGTAATAAAGAATCAGTCAAATTTATCGGCGGAATTACAGAAGAAACTCTGTAAGAAAATAAAATACTTTCGAGTATTTGGCGCGAATAGACGAAAGCGTCACGCGATTTGGCTAGCAGCATTTTCCCTCGCCAAAAGCAAACGATTTTAATGCACTTGAAAATTTCTTGTCAATTAAATTTTAGAATACATGTAAATAGTATTTAATGAATTTAAATTTGAACAATGTGAGAGTTAGACATATAGATGTATATATTACATATTTCTGTTGCTTAAGCTGCAGTTATTTAATTTTATCACTTTAAAAATAATTTCTTATATAAAAAATACTTTCATATTGAAAAGTATTTTTTCATATATTTAAGCGTATGACAAAATAAAGGCCAAATGAAGAATGTTTCAGTAATGCATTTCAATATCGGATATGTTTTTGTTTCCATAGCAACAAAATTGAATCGACAGAGCTCAATTAGATTGGAGTTAATTTTGAGATTGAAATAATTTTAATTAATTTAAATTTTGTTTTAATTCATAAAATTTCACAGTTAATTTTCCTTCTAAATACATTATGACAAAAATATAGTTAAAACAAACTAAGCTGACAAAATTAACGTTATATAAATAAAATTTCTTTAAACAAGTTCAAGATGAAACATTTTTACCTTAAAAAGAATTTGACATAAAAAAGTATTTTTTGAAATTTTATTTTGTCGCCAACCGATGATAAATCGCCAAATAAAAGAAATGTTCATTATTTTTTTACGAACGTTCTATCGGGGTTCCGCCAAAAAATTTTTTACAAACATATATATCCATAAGAGAAGAACATTCTGTAATTTTTTCAGAATTTTCTGAGTATGCCCGTATGGAGACCTTCCTTGTTAGTGTATATTGACGAATTTTTCTGACAGTGTATTAAATAGTTTAATAGTTTATTAATTATGGACATTTCGTAATTATGTAATTGTTTGAAATTTAAAACATATAATTATTGCGTAATTTTGTTGAGTCATTTCAAATGTTATGAAAATCGGATGCATAGATCAATTACAGGGACAATCAAAAGGATTCCGTTACATTACGGTCAATGGGGAAAAAAGTTTCAAATGCATTTTAATCGTTTGAAATTTAAAACATGTAATTATTGCGTAATTTTGTTGAGTCATCTCAAATGTTATGAAAATCGGATGCATTGATCAATTACAGGGACAATCAAAAGGATTCCGTTACATTACGGTCAATGGGGAAAAAAGTTTCAAATGCATTTTAATCGTTTGAAATTTAAAACATGTAATTATTGCGTAATTTTGTTGAGTCATCTCAAATGTTATGAAAATCGGATGCATTGATCAATTACAGGGACAATCAAAAGGATTCCGTTACATTACGGTCAATGGGGAAAAAAGTTTCAAATGCATTTTAATCGTTTGAAATTTAAAACATATAATTATTGCGTAATTTTGTTGAGTCATTTCAAATGTTATGAAAATCGGATGCATAGATCAATTACAGGGACAATCAAAAGGATTCCGTTACATTACGGTCAATGGGGAAAAAAGTTTCAAATGCATTTTAATCGTTTGAAATTTAAAACATGTAATTATTGCGTAATTTTGTTGAGTCATCTCAAATGTTATGAAAATCGGATGCATAGATCAATTACAGGGACAATCAAAAGGATTCCGTTACATTACGGTCAATGGGGAAAAAAGTTTCAAATGCATTTTAATCGTTTGAAATTTAAAACATATAATTATTGCGTAATTTTGTTGAGTCATTTCAAATGTTATGAAAATCGGATGCATAGATCAATTACAGGGACAATCAAAAGGATTCCGTTACATTACGGTCAATGGGGAAAAAGTTTCAAATGCATTTTAATCGTTTGAAATTTAAAACATGTAATTATTGCGTAATTTTGTTGAGTCATCTCAAATGTTATGAAAATCGGATGCATAGATCAATTACAGGGACAATCAAAAGGATTCCGTTACATTACGGTCAATGGGGAAAAAAGTTTCAAATGCATTTTAATCGTTTGAAATTTAAAACATGTAATTATTGCGTAATTTTGTTGAGTCATCTCAAATGTTATGAAAATCGGATGCATAGATCAATTACAGGGACAATCAAAAGGATTCCGTTACATTACGGTCAATGGGGAAAAAAGTTTCAAATGCATTTTAATCGTTTGAAATTTAAAACATATAATTATTGCGTAATTTTGTTGAGTCATTTCAAATGTTATGAAAATCGGATGCATAGATCAATTACAGGGACAATCAAAAGGATTCCGTTACATTACGGTCAATGGGGGAAAAAGTTTCAAATGCATTTTAATCGTTTGAAATTTAAAACATGTAATTATTGCGTAATTTTGTTGAGTCATCTCAAATGTTATGAAAATCGGATGCATTGATCAATTACAGGGACAATCAAAAGGATTCCGTTACATTACGGTCAATGGGGAAAAAAGTTTCAAATGCATTTTAATCGTTTGAAATTTAAAACATATAATTATTGCGTAATTTTGTTGAGTCATTTCAAATGTTATGAAAATCGGATGCATAGATCAATTACAGGGACAATCAAAAGGATTCCGTTACATTACGGTCAATGGGGAAAAAAGTTTCAAATGCATTTTAATCGTTTGAAATTTAAAACATGTAATTATTGCGTAATTTTGTTGAGTCATCTCAAATGTTATGAAAATCGGATGCATAGATCAATTACAGGGACAATCAAAAGGATTCCGTTACATTACGGTCAATGGGGAAAAAAGTTTCAAATGCATTTTAATCGTTTGAAATTTAAAACATATAATTATTGCGTAATTTTGTTGAGTCATCTCAAATGTTATGAAAATCGGATGCATAGATCAATTACAGGGACAATCAAAAGGATTCCGTTACATTACGGTCAATGGGGAAAAAAGTTTCAAATGCATTTTAATCGTTTGAAATTTAAAACATGTAATTATTGCGTAATTTTGTTGAGTCATCTCAAATGTTATGAAAATCGGATGCATAGATCAATTACAGGGACAATCAAAAGGATTCCGTTACATTACGGTCAATGGGGAAAAAAGTTTCAAATGCATTTTAATCGTTTGAAATTTAAAACATATAATTATTGCGTAATTTTGTTGAGTCATTTCAAATGTTATGAAAATCGGATGCATAGATCAATTACAGGGACAATCAAAAGGATTCCGTTACATTACGGTCAATGGGGGAAAAAGTTTCAAATGCATTTTAATCGTTTGAAATTTAAAACATGTAATTATTGCGTAATTTTGTTGAGTCATCTCAAATGTTATGAAAATCGGATGCATTGATCAATTACAGGGACAATCAAAAGGATTCCGTTACATTACGGTCAATGGGGAAAAAAGTTTCAAATGCATTTTAATCGTTTGAAATTTAAAACATATAATTATTGCGTAATTTTGTTGAGTCATCTCAAATGTTATGAAAATCGGATGCATAGATCAATTACAGGGACAATCAAAAGGATTCCGTTACATTACGGTCAATGGGGAAAAAGTTTCAAATGCATTTTAATCGTTTGAAATTTAAAACATATAATTATTGCGTAATTTTGTTGAGTCATCTCAAATGTTATGAAAATCGGATGCATAGATCAATTACAGGGACAATCAAAAGGATTCCGTTACATTACGGTCAATGGGGAAAAAGTTTCAAATGCATTTTAATCGTTTGAAATTTAAAACATATAATTATTGCGTAATTTTGTTGAGTCATCTCAAATGTTATGAAAATCGGATGCATAGATCAATTACAGGGACAATCAAAAGGATTCCCTTACATTACGGTCAATGGGGAAAAAAGTTTCAAATGCATTTTAATCGTTTGAAATTTAAAACATATAATTATTGCGTAATTTTGTTGAGTCATTTCAAATGTTATGAAAATCGGATGCATAGATCAATTACAGGGACAATCAAAAGGATTCCGTTACATTACGGTCAATGGGGAAAAAGTTTCAAATGCATTTTAATCGTTTGAAATTTAAAACATGTAATTATTGCGTAATTTTGTTGAGCCATTTCAAATGTTATGAAAATCGGATGCATAGATCAATTACAGGGACAATCAAAAGGATTCCGTTACATTACGGTCAATGGGGGAAAAAGTTTAAAATGCATTTTAATCATTTGAAATTTAAAACATATAATTATTACGTAATTTTGTCGAGTCATTTCAAATGTTATGAAAGGTCAAATGTTATGAATTGTTAGTATTAAATGGTTTAATACTATTAAAATGCATACCAAACAATGTCTCAATATATAAGTATATGCAATGGAATACTTTTTTGTGGCCCTGTAAATGAATAAGAAATATTATTTGGACCACAGATTGTACAGAATGTGTATTACAGTATATACTTCATAGATGCAAACAAACTTTATTACGTTCGAAAGAGTGCAAGACCATCAAAATGCACTTGAAACTTTTTTCCCCATTGACCGTAATGTATCGGAATCCTTTTTATTGTCATTGTAATTGAACTATGCATCCGATTTTCATAAAATTTGAAATGACTCGACAAAATTATCCAATAATTACATAATTTAAGTTTCAAACGATTCTGTCGGGCAGTTTTTGAGTTGTTATATGCGGACAGACGAATGGGCAACTCAGGATCACGGGATTTTTTTTCTTTCAATTCGAAACAAACGCGGCGTTTCTCCGTTTTCGTGATCGGAGGAGATATCGTCACATATATACAATACATACATACGGTCGGATTTTAATAGTGTAGATTATTAATATTTATTTCGAACTTTACACTACATTTTTTTTGTCATACTAAACACTTTTACTTGTATTACAAAATTTATTTTAAAAATATAGTGGAGCAATTAGATTATAAAGATAGAATCAAGTATGAAATGTTAGCGTAAAATTAATGTGAATCTTGCTTGGCGTCCGATTCGTGTCTTCCATTGATTTTTTACAACTATTTCTAATGGACAGAAAAAAAAATAACTGGGCATGCCGACTGATTCGCAAGATTCAAAAAAAATTTTTAATTGCTGTTATGACATTAGGCGAGATTTAAAAAATAACACTGAATGCTTATTTAAAAAAAGGGAAAAAATATAAAAAATAATTCAATGAATTGCAATAGCCTTTTAAGAAATAAAATTTTAATCAATTTGGCATGTTAGAGTCAGATTCAGATGACGAATGTGGTTTAAATTTAACGGATTCAGATTCGAGTTTATCCAATGCAAATGGTTAGCTGATGCTTCAACAATACGAGCTCGACGCAGCTGCGATCGCTCGTAAGCCCCGAGCCCACCTCTCCCGTCTCCGGTGTCTCCGACCCGATCAACCTTCTCGACTTCATCTATTGATCTTTCGGATCTTACCAACCTGGCCCTCGCCCGACATCCGGTCACTGGGGACGCAGGTCGGGATCTCCGAACCTGACCAGAGAACCGCAATAAAAGAACAGCCAAAGAATCAGGAACGTTAAAAATGGTACCCCCCCTAATGATAATAATAATAATAATAATAATAATAATAATAATAATAATAATAATAATAATAATAATAATATAGTAAAACCCCGTTAATTCGGATTAATTGGGACCGGACCCAATCCGGATTATCGAAAATCTGGATTATTCGGAGAATTAGAAAAAAAATGAAATAAAATATAACATACTAACAGAAAATCACCTTTAGGTTAAACTTATTGAATATTTGCAGACAGTAATAATGTTTACTTTGCTTAATTATTCCTAAAACATGTCAGAAAAAGTTTTTTTTTATTTAGAATACGGCAATGAAACAAGTTAATGTTATGGAAATTAGCCAATCGCTTCTCAAACTTGAAAAAAAAATGGCCAAACCGATCCGAATTATCCGGAGATCCGGATTATCGGGGTATGAATTAGCGGGGTTCTACTGTAATAATAATAATAATAATAATCACAAAGCCCACTCTCGATCGAAAACAACAAATATTTTCCAAATAATAATATTAAAAAAAAATAATAATAATAAAAAATTAAAAAAAAAGGTTTTAAATTAATTTACATGTTAGATGTAATTACATATAAATGTGCTCCAATAAATATATTTTGTGTGTTTGTTTCTTTTCAATTTAAACTAACACAGGCACGAAGTAATTAAATTTAATCATTCTTTACTACGAATCAATGGACAATCACTTAATTGCGTGCTACACAAAATTATCTAATTAAAACCCTCAGCTAGTCAAAGTGTTAGCAGTAATTAGCTTAAAACTGAAGGACTATTATCGAATTTAATTTCTATTAGGTAATTAACATTTATCAGGCGCTGTTGTTGAAAACCTTTGTTAAGATAATTTCTCCCCTTTTTTATAACAGGAGGTTATAATGGTTGAAATTACCATGTTATTAAGTTATCAAAGCATTTTTGAAATGTAAGTCGAAAATTAATTAATGATATTTATTTACTTTGATGTTAGATTACATAAAAGAATCCAATGAGTAAAATAACAGTTGTTTTAAGGGTGCATTCTAATTCAAATTGCTTATTTTCTGATTTATTTTTAAATTTATTTTTGCTCTCAAACGCATCAGACTGGCAAATTCTTTTACTAAGAACATACATAATGTGCCGTGCTTGTCGATTTGTTGATACACGCAGAAAATATGGCAAAAAATTCTATCAAAGTTGGCATTTTAAACAGAATTTTCCGAAGCGGGAGATCTTGGGAACGAAGAAAATAACCATACATTCTTAAAACTGTACCCCTTACATAAAAGGCACAAACATATCGTGCCTTCTATTATTTTGATATGAGCAGTGGCGTAGCTACCTACTGTCATGTTTTTTGGCGCCCGGGGCCAGCAAGAAATTTTGCGCCCCCACCCCAATATAGATATATAACAATTTCTCTCAATTTGGCGCCCCTAGGCCTCGGCGCCCGGGGCGGACGCCCCCCCTTAGCTACGCCAGAGAGGCACATAGAAAAAGTGCCTCTGATTTTCCAGAAAAACGTCAAGCCACGACAAAATGAGTCACCGATACGAAAGTGAAATTTGTCAGAGGCACGAAGTTCGATTTGTGCCTTTAAAAATTGTTAGAGGCACGGAGTTCCATTTCTGTACCTTCCAAAATTCCCTGTCAAAGCGAGAAGCAGTACGGTGGCAAATACGCATGCGCAACGAAAAGTTTACCGTCATGCATCTGGATGCGTTTTGGCGGTAGATCGGGATTTTCATGGCGTCGTACGCTGTTGATGAAGCAGCGTCGTACGCAGCTATATCGTTTTTATAATATAGGAATTAAGTTTAATAAAATAAAAGAAGTCAATGTTTTTGTAGCTCAAAATATCCCACCAGTGGCCCGTACTGGAAGGAAAGATGAGTCTTGAATAAGTAAGTACATTTCCCTTGTATTTCTGTTCTCTAGTATGATTGTTTACATAATATAAAAATTCCCTACTCAAAAAACAATGTATTGTGTTTTGAAAATGTATTCCATATACATGGGGACACTCAAGATTAGGAAGGGAGCAATTGTATGCAGTTGGTCATAAGTTTTTCAGATTATTATATCTTAATATTTTTAAAAAGGGCAGCTGTACCGTACCATTTGTTTGCTTATCATCTGTGTGTATGGATTGTATGTATGTATTTTTATTGCGCTGAAAATCTTCAGAGAAGATATATACATAGATATTTTCATACTTCAATCCACATTAATGTTCCAAGGCCAGGCCTTATTTATATATTTATTTATAATTCACAACATTCTTATTTCTACTTTTTATGATGCTTAAAACTTACAATTTTGATTACTATTTTGTTTTCTAAAAAATTGTATGCTGCATTTTTATAATTAAAAGTTAAAGAAAAAAATGTAGTTTCTTAGTTTTTATTGGACAAAATCGATAAGTGATACAAATTATAAAATATGTGGATTTATTTTTTGTTAATTATAGTCCCAAAATAGCATAAACAGTGTAACACGGCTGTAGATTAATTTTACACCTTGAAGATTAATCTAATAGTTAAAAAAAATTATGGGCTTAAAAATAATTGCTAAAATTTACATTGTTTCTACCTTTATTGTAATTTTCTTTCAGAATGCAAGTTTTACTTATTTTATGGATTTATACTGATTATTGCAATTTCTTTTGATAATAAGCTTTGCTCATTCTTGGGTCGCATATCAATTTTTTCCTTTTTGCTGATTAGCACAGAAAATTGTTACTGGGATTATGATAAAATTAGTACTAACTAATACTAAGCTGTATTTCAAATTGGTGAGAATAATAATAATAAACAAATATTTTGTGACAAAAATTATGTAATTATTTTGTTTAAAACTTTATATTCTTTCAAAATATGGTCAGTGTTTGGTGAAAAACTGCTATTTCATTTATTTATTTATTTGTAAAAGAACTTTTCTTGAGTAAGGACTTCTGTCACTCCAGGGGGGGGGGGGGGGCATTGCACTTTTGGCCACTGAAATCACAAAATTTCTGGGGGAGACATTTCAATGCTTTGGGGGGAGTCACCCCTTTAATTCAACACTGACTACTATGCCTACATTTCAGGCACATAATCTTTCGCATTTCAGTATATTTCTGCTTGTTTAAAATGTTTAGACAATATCGCTCCTTCTCCCCAATTAAAAAAGGAAAGTAAATTGCTTCAGCCCTCCAAGAAAAAGGAAAATATGCTTCATCTCCTTCTCAAAATACATAAAATCTGAAAGTGTTAAAATTCCTTAATTTTTTTAAATTGTAATAAGAATTATTTATCTAAATTAGCCATTGCCAAACGCAGACCTTGCAAATCACCGAATTCATAAGTTTTAATCCTGTGGATGACTAGTATGACTCTATTGTACATACATCCGTATTTTTCTTTTAATAATCAGAGAATTTCCATTTTATAACATAAAATGCATTTGATTTAATGAAAACAAAAATCTTTAAAACTTTTTTGATTGTAACAAAAGTAATTATAAAGTAATTGAAGATTATTTAAGTAAGCACACAGTTTTAGCATATTTGTTCATTTTTGTTTATAACTTCATGTTTTTTTTTTTTTTTTTTTTTTTTTTTTTTTTGATGATGTTACTGCATGATTATTTATTTGAGGTTGAAACTGTACATAATTTTAATTGCTGTGTCAGATGAAATTGTTCTGTTATATGTTATTGAAAACTAAATTAAAATATTCGTTTGCTTTTTCATAGGCATTTATTTTTTAATTAGCGTAATTAGTAATAATATCAATTAATGTAAATATTCTAGCCTGCTAATGTAAAATTTCAAAATTGAACATCTAAAACTTTATGGGTACCAAAATTTCTTAGATTTAAAAAAAAAATTATTAATTATAGTAAAATACAAGATTTAGTTTTTTCAAAGGATCACCAAAAGTTTATCACGAATCTCACTTAGTGACAATTGATCATCCCCCCCCCCTTTCCTTCCTCATTTGGTCTAACTGTATCGAAAATGGAAAATTTTTGTATTTTACATTTTAACTAAGTGTACAGTAGATGGTCTATCATTCCTTTAAAACCCTTGGAAAAAAAGGAAAATGGAGGTTTCTAGGAATTAGTAGAAAGCAAAAATTACTCTATTTTCTTGGAGTTTGTCTGGAATTTTTTCCCCCCTCTTTAAATTCTTATTTTTATATTGGTAAATAAATAATCACTTGGTAATTTAGCACTTCCCCCCCCCCCCCCCAAACCTTCTCTGCAGACACACCAAAGTTTAAAATCTTTAAAAATAGATTTTAAAGTAGTGCCACATTTGTGTGTA
The DNA here is from genome assembly GCA_964019185.1 of Maratus speculifer. Lineage (NCBI taxonomy): Eukaryota > Metazoa > Arthropoda > Arachnida > Araneae > Salticidae > Maratus > Maratus speculifer. The sequence continues at coordinate 440,840,838 of OZ025290.1, read as the reverse complement.
GCAACATTAGATATAATATATGTTTGATGTATGCTGAAGACTAATCTAAGACTTTTAACAAATATATGGGCTTAAAAACAGTTGCTAAAATTTTCATTGTTTCTACCTTTATTGTAGTGTTCTTTCAAAATGCAAATTTTGCTTATTTTATGGGTTATACTGGTTATTGCTATTTTTTTTAATAATAAGCTTTGCTCAATCTTGGGTCGCATATCAATTTTACCTTTTTTCTAATTGGCACAGAAAATTGTTTCTGGGATTATGATGAAATTAGTACTTAATGTCATTTTCTTATTAGTAGCAAATACTAAGCTATATTTGAAACTGGTAAAGATAATAATAATAGACAAATATTTTTTGAGAAAAATTTTATAATTATTTTGTTTAAATTTTTATATTCTTTCAAAAGATGGAAAAACTAAGTATTAATTATTTATTAAGTACCTCGTCACCCAGTAGTAGAAAGCTCGAGATGGGCGTGACAGATTTTCTTTCTCTTTTGCAGATTCTTTTATATCAAATTTTTGTATTACTTCGTATTATGTTTAGCTCTTTATTACTTAATACAAAAAGTTAAGATTATTATTTATTAAAATATATAAAATGCTTAAAAACGTTAATAGGTAAACAATTGTTTGATTAATAAACGGTTCAGTTCTAAAAATATTTTGCCGCAGATTATTTTTTGTTGCTGAAGTATTCTTCACAGACACGTGAAGAACTTTCTGCTACTGGGCCTGATCACGTATGTCAACAAATTAATGGTCAGTGTGTAACAAAACGCTGCTATATATATATATATATATTTGTAAAAGTACTGCTTTTTTTTTTTTTTTTTTTTTTTTTTTTTTTTGTAAAAGTACTGCGATGTATTCAAACATTTTTCTCTAAGAGGAACTTCTGTGACTCGGGGGGGGGGGGGGGGGGACATTGTACTTTCTGACCATTGAAATCCCAAAAATTTCATGAGTAGACATTTCAATGCTCTGAGGGGGGGAGGAGAGGTAGTGAAAAAAGCAACAAATCTCGCAAAAAAAATCACGAAAAAAAAGGATAAATTTGATAAAATGGTAAATTACACCAAACGACTGAGAAAAAAAAAAAAAAAAAAAAAAAAAAAAAAAACACATTTCATCAAAAGACTTCAAGAAAACGACAGATTTCACGAAAAGACCTTGAGAAAACGACGAATTCTGTCTGCATATCATAAAAAATGTGAATTTCATCAAAAGATCACAAAAACACAGTCCAAGTACTTCAAAACACACAAACTTGGGTAAATAGATTAGGAGAAATGACAAATTTGATCAAAAGATGGAAAAAAAGACACATTTTGTCAAAAGATAGCAATTAAAGGTAAAATTTGCAAAAAAATAGTGGAAAAAAAGACAAATTTTGCAAAAAAGATAGCGAAAAAAACAGCCAATCTCACAAAAAAAACTTTAAATTGGATAAAATGGCAAATTACATAGAAAGATCACAAGAAAAACGATGAATTTCATCAAAAGACCACTAAAAACAACCAATTTCACCAAAAGACCTTGAGAAAACGACATATTTTGCCCAGATATCATAACAAACGCAAATTTCATCAAAAGATCGTGATAACACAGTAGAGGTACCTCAAAAAACACAAATTTTGGTAAATAGATTGTGCAAAACAAAAAATTTTTTCAAAAGATAGAGGGGAAAAAAGGCACATTTGAACAAAAGATCACAATTAAATGTAAAATTCGCATAAAAATATTAAAAAAAAAATGACCAATTTTTCAAAAAAATCACAAAAAAAGATAAATTTGAGAAAACGGCAAGTTACATCGAAAGCTCTTAAGAAAAACGACAAGTTTCATCAAAAGATCCCGAAAAACGACCAATTTCACCAAAAGACCTTGAGAAAATGACGAATTTTGTCCACATATCATAAAAAACACAAATTTCATCTAAAGATCACGAAAACACAGTCTAGCTACCTCAATAAACACAAATTTTGGTAAATAGATTGTGCAAAACAAGAAATTTCTTCAAAGAATGGGGAAAAAAAGGCACGTTTCATCAAAAGATCACAATTAAAGATAAAATTCGCATAAAGATAGCAAAAAAAACGACCGATTTTGAAAAAAAAACACAAATTAAAGATAAATTTGATAAAACGGCAAATTACATCGAAAGCTTGCAAGAAAAACAACAAATTTCACCAAAAGAGAACGAGAAAAAAAAAATTTGGTCCAGGTGTCATAAAAAACGCAAATTTCATCAAAAGATTGCAAAAACACAGTCTAGGTTCCTCAAAAAACACAAATTTTGGTAAATAGATTGTGCAAAACAAGAAATTTCTTCAAAGAATGGGAAAAAAAGGCACATTTCATCAAAAGATCACAATTAAAGGTAAAATTCGCATAAAGATAGCAAAAAAAAAAAAAATGACCAATTGCAAAAAAAAAAAAAATCACAAAATAAAGATAGATTTGATAAAACGGCAAATTGCATCAAAAGCTTGCAAGAAAAACGACAAATTTCACCAAAAGACAACGAGAAAAGAAAAAATTTGGTCCAGGTATCATAAAGAACGCAAATTTCATCAAAAGATCGTAAAAACACAGTCTAGGTACCTCAAAAAACACAAATTTTGGTAAATAGATTGTGCAAAACAAGAAATTTATTCAAAGAATGGGAAAAAAAGGCACATTTCATCAAAAGATCACAATTAAAGGTAAAATTCGCATAAAGATAGCGAAAAAAATGACCAATTTTGCAAAAAATCACAAAAAAAAATAAATTTGATAAAACGGCGAGTTACATCGAAAGCTTGCAAGAAACACGACAAATTTCACCAAAATACTTTGACAAAAACGATGAATTTTTGCCACATATCATAAAAAACACAAATTTCATAAAAAGATCGCAAAAACACAGTCTAGGTACTTCAAAAGACACAAATTTTGGTAAATAGATTGTGCAAAACAAAAAATTTCTTCAAAGGATGGGGGAAAAAATGCACATTTTATCAAAAGATTACAATTAAAGGTAAAATTCGCATAAAGATAGCGAAAAAAAACGACCAGTTTTGCAAAAAAATCACAAAATAAAGATAAATTTGATAAAACGGCAAGTTACATCGAAAGCTCTTAAGAAAAACGACAAGTTTCATCAAAAGATCCCAAAAAACGACCAATTTCACCAAAAGACCTTGAGAAAATGACGAATTTTGTCCACATATCATAAAAAACACAAATTTCATCTAAAGATCACGAAAACACAGTCTAGCTACCTCAATAAACACAAATTTTGGTAAATAGATTGTGCAAAACAAGAAATTTCTTCAAAGAATGGGGAAAAAAAGGCACGTTTCATCAAAAGATCACAATTAAAGATAAAATTCGCATAAAGATAGCAAAAAAAACGACCGATTTTGAAAAAAAATCACAAATTAAAGATAAATTTGATAAAACGGCAAATTACATCGAAAGCTTGCAAGAAAAACAACAAATTTCACCAAAAGAGAACGAGAAAAAAAAAATTTGGTCCAGGTGTCATAAAAAACGCAAATTTCATCAAAAGATTGCAAAAACACAGTCTAGGTTCCTCAAAAAACACAAATTTTGGTAAATAGATTGTGCAAAACAAGAAATTTCTTCAAAGAATGGGAAAAAAAGGCACATTTCATCAAAAGATCACAATTAAAGGTAAAATTCGCATAAAGATAGCAAAAAAAAAAAAAAAAAAAATGACCAATTGCAAAAAAAAAAAATCACAAAATAAAGATAGATTTGATAAAACGGCAAATTGCATCAAAAGCTTGCAAGAAAAACGACAAATTTCACCAAAAGACAACGAGAAAAGAAAAAATTTGGTCCAGGTATCATAAAGAACGCAAATTTCATCAAAAGATCGTAAAAACACAGTCTAGGTACCTCAAAAAACACAAATTTTGGTAAATAGATTGTGCAAAACAAGAAATTTATTCAAAGAATGGGAAAAAAAGGCACATTTCATCAAAAGATCACAATTAAAGGTAAAATTCGCATAAAGATAGCGAAAAAAATGACCAATTTTGCAAAAAATCACAAAAAAAAAATAAATTTGATAAAACGGCGAGTTACATCGAAAGCTTGCAAGAAACACGACAAATTTCACCAAAATACTTTGACAAAAACGATGAATTTTTGCCACATATCATAAAAAACACAAATTTCATAAAAAGATCGCAAAAACACAGTCTAGGTACTTCAAAAGACACAAATTTTGGTAAATAGATTGTGCAAAACAAAAAATTTCTTCAAAGGATGGGGGGAAAAATGCACATTTTATCAAAAGATTACAATTAAAGGTAAAATTCGCATAAAGATAGCGAAAAAAAACGACCAGTTTTGCAAAAAAATCACAAAATAAAGATAAATTTGATAAAACGGCAAATTACACCGAAAGCTTGCAAGAAAAACAACAAATTTCACCAAAAGAGAACGAGAAAAGAAAAAATTTGGTCCAGGTATCATAAAAAACGCGAATTTCATCAAAAGATCGCAAAAACACAGTCTAGGTACCTCAAAAAACACAAATTTTGGTAAATAGATTGTGCAAAACAAGAAATTTCTTTACAAAGAATGGAAAAAAAAGGCGCATTTCATCAAAAGATCACAATTAAAGGTAAAATTTGCATAAAGATAGCAAAAAAACGACAAATTTTTCAAAAAAAAATCATAAAATAAAGATAAATTTGATAAAACGGCAAATTACATCGAAAGCTTGCAAGAAAAACGACAAATTTCACCAAAACACCTTGACAAAACGACGAATTTTTGCCACATATCATAAAAAACACAAATTTCATAAAATGATCGCGAAAACACAGTCTAGATACTTCAAAAGACACAATGTTTGGTAAATACATTGTGCAAAACAAAAAAATTTCTTCAAAGGATCGGGAAAAAATGCACATTTCATCAAAAGATTGCAATTAAAGGTAAAATTTGCATAAAGATAGCGAAAAAAATGACCAATTTTTCAAAAAAATCACACAAAAAAAGATACATTTTATAAAACGGCAAGTTACATCGAAAGCGTGCAAGAAACACGACAAATTTCACCAAAACACCTTTGCAAAACGATAAATTTTTGCCACATATCATAAAAAACACAAATTTCATAAAAAGATCGCGAAAACACAGTCTAGTTACTTCAAAAGACACAAATTTTGGTAAATAGATTGTGTAAAACAAAAAATTTCTTCAAAGGATGGGGGAAAAATGCACATTTTATCAAAAGATTAGAATTAAAGGTAAAATTCGCATAAAGATAGCGAAAAAAACGACCAATTTTGCAAAAAAATCACAAAATAAAGATAAATTTGATAAAACGGCAAATTACATCGAAAGCTTGCAAGAAAAACGACAAATTTCACCAAAAGAGAACGAGAAAAGAAAAAAATTGGTCCAGGTATCATAAAAAACGCGAATTTTATCAAAAGATCGCAAAAACACAGTCTAGGTACCTTGAAAAACACAAATTTTGGTAAATAGATTGTGCAAAACAAGAAATTTCTTCAAAGAATGGGAAAAAAAGGCACGTTTCATCAAAGGATCACAATCAAAGGTAAAATTCGCATAAAGATAGCAAAAAAAAAGACCAATTTTGCAAAAAAAATCACAAAATAAAGATAAATTTGATAAAACGGCAAATTACATCAAAAGCTTGCATGAAAAACGACAAATTTCACCAAAAGACAACGAGAAAAGAGCAAATTTGGACCAGGTGTCATTAAAAACGTGAATTTCATCAAAAGATTGCAAAAACACAGTCGAGGTACCTCAAAAAACACAAATTTTGGTAAATAGATTGTGCAAAACAAGAAATTTCTTCAAAGAATGGGAGAAAAAAGGCACATTTCATCAAAAGATCACAATTAAAGGTAAAATTCGCATAAAAATAGCGAAAAAAATGACCAATTTTTCTAAAAAATCACAAAAAAAAAAAAGATAAATTTGATAAAAAAGCAAGTTATATCGAAAGCTCGCAAGAAAAACGAAAAATTTCATCAAAAGTTCCAAGACAGGATTTCTGAAAATTGATTGATCAGCTTCCTGCTGTCTGTTGATTTTGACCTTTAGTTACAAATGGGGAATGAATTTTATGTCTCTACTATATTTGTGTTTACATACAGTAAACTATGTTAGATGGCAATTTGTCTGACACAGAAAGGATTTAAAGTCATGCTGTATGATTTTTGATACAGTAAGTTCTGTCAGAAGCAGAATATCATGTATGGCAGAAAATTTCTATGGGCTAGATATGTCTTGGACAGAATTTACTGTATGTCTGTTGTTTTATAGATCATAAGCATGTGATTTTAATACTGAAAACAGATGATTCACTTTTTAATAACTCTCTTAATTACTTTCAGCTGGATATGGAAGTCGACAGACGAGTTACTTCTTTAATCGGTGACATTAAGAAAATTCAAGAGAGACTGGATATTCAATGTCTAACAAATTCCTCGAATTAAGGAAACTGATACAATTAAACAGAGCTACATGGGGTGCAATAACAATGGTATATTAAAATTTATCTGCATTTAGTGCTGAATATATTTGTTGTAATCTTAATTTCATGTTGCTGTTGCATGCTGCTGAATTCATAATTCAACTATATTAGGCTCTGCCCATCTAAATATTATTTTAGATACCAGAAAAATAATGAGATAACCATCTCATTCACACACATTCATTCAAAATGGAAAATTTCTCAAGACATGTAAAATTTATTAAACATGATATTATGATTATATTATATACATAAATTATAATTCATGTAATCAATGTCATTAGATATCACTTTTTTTGTACAGTATTTTTTATTTTTTATATATATTTTCTTAATGATTCCTTGATTAGTATGAACAAAATTTCTATTGGTGCACTAAGCACAGAACAGGTGCCCTTATTCCATCAAAGTGGTGTGTAATTTCAGAATGTCAAAGAAAATTTAATTTGAGAAGTAAAACGTTAAAGAAAATTAAGAAATTTCTTTCTGAATTATATTTTTTTCTTTAAACAACATACTATAATTCCCCCCACCACACACACACACCACCAACACGAATCAGTGAAATATCAAATTTGCAAAAATTTAGCTTTGTTACTACAAGATGTATTCCAAAAATCTGTGCAATTGATAGGTTTTCGTTTAGCTAAATTGCTACTCTTGCAAGTTTAAAGCATTTAATTGCATTACAATATGTTATAAATCAAAACTTAAAATTACACCTAGTGGTAATTAAGCTATTATGGATAATCTAAAGAACTGTAATAAGGCAAATTTAAACTTGATTTTTCTATGTTTATCAAGTGTTATTCCCTAAATTAGCTCACCTGTTTATATTAATGGAAATTCAAGAAAATTAGGTAAACTCATTTTAAAATTTCATATCAAGCTCTAATATGTATTTCATAAAAATAATAAATATGAAACAATATCATTTTACATTGTTAAATTTTCTTTTTAAATTCATTGGTAAAAATATACAAATTAAAATTTTTCGATCTGCAGGAAAAAGTATTTAGATTGATAGTTGAATTAAGACATGTACAATTATTTTCAACATCTTGACACACCTAGACTGACAGCTAGTTGACAAAAATTTCATTGTGATAACTTTATTGCCAGTAGTATCTATTTTTTATCAAGTTCCATTATCTATGATATATTCTGTCGAGTTGTTTACATGTCAGATCTGATACTATTTCCAATAAGGTTATTAGGTTTGAGTCAAATGTGTCAACTTATTGTCAGTACAGGTAACTCAAGAGGCAAAATTTGGAAATTTAAGTCAAATATCTTTTATTTAACTCTTTGCTGGGCACCTTTTCACTTTGTCAGAAAAGTTTCCATTCACAATTGCATCATTATATTACATTATTTATGTATATTAATTTTTTGAGAAGGTTGGTTATTGATTTATTACAATGTTTTCTCCTCATTCAATGTATGTTTAAATGGGTGCTGTAATATTGTAGGATTAGGTAGTGCTGTAATTGAGCGAAATCTGTACATCATAAATCTTTTACTGATATTTTTGTTGAAATTAGCATGAGAAATTAAAAGAAGTTTTATACATACCTATGGCCATGATTTTTTAAAGTTAGGTTGTAACCATAGAATAATGTGCTCCACTGCTTTAGCATCTGGCAGATTTTTTGTTTAAAAATATTGAATTCAGAACAGAAAATTATGAATAACTATTTTATTTTATATATAGATTTTCTATCATCGTATAAAGTAAAAATAACTACTAAAATTTATTGGTGAAAATTTACGATACCTAAATAGAAAATCAGCCATATGCGACAATAGGACTTTGATTGCATCACTCAAGAAGTTACATATACCAGGAAAAATACAAGTGGTAGAAATTACCTTTTGAATTTTTTCTTATCTTTATCAGAGAGTCTTTTTTTAATGTGCTTATTCAGTATAAATTCAATTTATTTTCAAATAGATGATTTAATTTAATAGTACATTGATTTAAAAGGAAGGAAATATTTACAATAAACATGCTAACTGGTCTTATAAATAACTAAATCTTTTGAAAATATTTCTTTAAAAACTTAACTCAAGATAACAATAGCTGTCAACCTTTCAGTTTTTATTTTCTAAAACAGATATATTTTCCTTTATTAAAGAAATTATATAATTACTACCTAAAATCAAAACACATCATATTAAGTGTTATATATTTTATTTAGTTTATTAAATATGTTTTTTTAAAAGGTTGATTGTTATGTAATGAGATTTTAATGTCCCCCTGTTGATGTAATTTCAGTCATATTTCTTTAACTTTAATTTTTTTACACCTAATTATATCCAGTAGCTTTTCAACTATCTAAAGTTGTTAAGATAAATTCCCTATTAAAATTGTGAATAGATTTAAGGTGGTGTTGGACAGGCTTGGTAAGTTTTTGACATGCAACAGTTTTTGATGGCTTTAACCCTGGCCTAAAATCTATATTTATTTACATATGTATGTATCTATCTATATTTATATTTAATAAGCAAAATTTATTTGCTTTTAATAAAGAAAATGTTTCTAAATATGTTGTAGAAAAAATAAATTTTTGAAGAAACATATTTTGAAGAGTAAACAAAATCTTAGACTTTGGAATACTTATCTTTTGTAAGTTTATTTAATAAATTTTAATGTGTTATTCAAAATCTGCAGGGATATTATATTATTAAGAAATTTATTTATAACCAAACTTAGTGTATAATTAAAATAATATTAAAGATTAGACATTTTTAAGGATAAATATTAACATTTTCTGAACTTTAGACACTTTTGAAGAAAATTCTTTTAATCAGGTTGAGCATTCATCAATCATTCCCAATCTGAGAACTTCTATTATTTACCTCGCTTTTTGATTTTTCTTACCTTACTTTAAAGTAAACATTATTTGTATTCTTGATACTATTAGTGTGTCTGCTTTGGGGGGGGGGGGATTGATATAAAAATGGTTTATAAAGATACACGTATTGTAATGGTTTATAAAATTAAACACGTATTGTAAGTATAACACTTTTGAAAATCCTGCATTTATAACACTTAACTTGTTCCTTATAAATATAGCTATGTCAAAATGCATACTAAATAACTTTAGATTTTTTTACAAATATTAAAATAATAATAACAATAAATAAACAAAATGTTTAAATATAATTTTTGTGCAAATATTTCTGCATGTCCATTTCGAGATAAATTTCTGGGATTTGGAATTTGTTATTTTTACCTTAATTTTTATCAATTAAAAATATTTTAAGACATTGCTAATTACCCATAATATAATTAAATTTCAACATGAAGTATGGCAATAGAAGCTAGTTTTAAAATTTGTTTCCTGAACAAACTCTAGTGCACCGCAGCAGATTGTGACTCTGGGTTTTTGACGTTTTAAACCCTTGTCATGTCACAAACGCTTTTTTGATGTCAAAAAACCAATCCTGGTGATGGATATGGATGTTTTCTATCATCTGTGATCCTTCTATATTGCATGTGTTCTTAATAAGACTGCTAAAATATAAAAGCAGTCATTTATCAATAATTAATTATTATTTGTATTATTTTTTAATCTTGACTTTTGTATGTAATTATATATTTTAATCAGGGTTGGTACGGTTTAAACCAATTGGTTTTAACCATGGTTTAAACCAAATGGTTTTTTTCTCAAAAAAAACATTGGTTTTTTTTTTCTTTATAATTTACGTGTTTCAGATTATTGGACATAAATAATTTCTACTTTTAACACTTTATTTCAGTAATAAGTGTTATATATAGTGGGTTTAGGTCTTTTTTATGCATAGGATTAAACCAATTGGTTTTTTCTATAAAAAAAAGCAATTCATTTTTTAGAAGAAATATAATATTTTCTTTTTTTCTTTAAAATTTTCGAGTTTCAGATTATTAGATATAAATATTTTCTATAATTTTTTAGAAGAAATCTAATGACATTTTCTTTCTTTCTTTCTTTCTTTATAATTTGCGAGTTTCAGATTATTGGATATAAATAATTTCTACTTTTAACATTTTATTTCAGCAATAAGCATTAGATATATTGGGTTTACGTCATTTTTTTAATGCAAAGGATTAAAATCAGTACACATTGGTGAACATATCTATTGCTCTAAAGAAAAAACTTCAAACATGTGAATTGATCATAGATAAAATAAATTCACTATTTAGTATAAAATATTTTAATTTTTTTAATAATGCAGATTATTTAATGCATTTAATAATGTAACACAATGATCTTTCAAGATTTTGCACAAGCTGTTAAAGAAATTTTTCTTTTGGAAGATTATCTTGAATAATTAAAAACAAAGACTGGTTGCTAGTTATAGCATTTTAATGATTATTTTTTTCCCTCTGCTATCTGCTGAATCTAACGACTAAAAATGTTAACTTCAAATTGTCACTCAGAAAGAAAAAATCCTAAGTGTTTCTAATTTATTATTTGAATAATTGTGGAAAAGAATATTTATCAAACTACATCCAAATGTTTATTATTAGTAATCAAAAGATTGTTTTTAAAGATTTACAGTGCATCAATGGTTCACTGTGTAGAACAGTTAAAACTTTCAATGTAAGACTTTGCTAAAACTGTTTAAATTGAAAAATGAATTTTTTCAATTTTCAGCATAAATTCACTATAATTATTAAATTTAAATTATTTTAAATGAAGTTACACTGCTTATAAATCAATAATGTCTGTTTTTATCACTAAATATGCATGTATATGTAATAAGAAAAGATGTTTTAAAAAACCCCGGTTTAAACCAAAAAAACCGGTTTTTTTGGGTTTTTTCGAAAAAACCTGGTTTTTTTCCAACCCTGATTTTAATTCTAATCATGGGTCAATAAAATAAATTTAAATTGTTTTTTAGTTAGGCTTTTTACATCAAGGATTTGTTTAATTTAAAACTATATATATTGTATTCATATACAGGGTACATGATTTTATATGAGCGACTGTTTTTATGAAACAAGTCAGAAAACATGAATAGGAATATGTTTTTGTATCAAAAATGTGTTTTTAATGGAAGCATGATGGCATGATAAGGATATTTACAGAACTCATCCCTATCAAGCTTTTTTATTATCCAATGTGCCCATCTGCTGCTACCAGATAATCGAGAGTTTATTGTAGCAAATACAATTTTTTTTAAAAACATGTATTTGAATTTATTTATGAACAAATATTAAGTATTTAATTATTTTTCTTATCAATTTCTCTCTAGGATATGTTCCTCATTGGAAGAAACCTGCAAATTTATTTTTTAAATGGCAACTAACTACTCTTCGGACCAAATATTTAGAAGACAATTCTGCTATAGAATGTGTAACTGTTTCATTATTATGTTGTATATTACAGTTTAAATTTAAATATTCTTACAGCATAGAATTAATTTAATGAATGAAGTGTATATTTTACAATAAAATATTTGTATATTTATGTGTTCTGTATTTTTATTTTCATATATATTGTATTTTTATTTATTTATTTTTTAAGTTCTTAGGCATCAGCATTAACAAGAATAATTAAAGTTTATCTGTTCTTTTTTTTTTTTTGTTTCAGAATATTGTTTTTTAATGATTAAATAACATGAGAGGGGGGGGAGAAAAGATAAAGTCAAAGAATGTAAAAAATACTATTTAACATCCAGCACAAATTAAGCAAATAAATATTGTTGGCTTTATCCAAATCATCTGTTATGGTTTACTTTTCCACTTTCCCTACTTATGTGTTAAATCCAAGTATTATTCTTGTCTAATTTCTATGTATTAAGTATAGTTAATTAGCAATGCCATTTTGTTTATTTTATTTAACATTGGCTTAAATTTGTTCTCAAAAAATTTTATGTTCCCCATTGAACAAAGTAGCTCTATATCATTATGAATGATATTTAGAGATATTAAATCAAACAGCTTTTATTTTTTATTTATTTTTTTTTCTACTGTAGCACATTATTTATTACTAAGTTAATTGTTTACTGCATTACAATTATCTTATTGTGGCTAAAACTCATTTAAAATGTTAACTTTGGTAGTATCTTCTGAGAAGTGCTTTACTTTAATAAAATGATGAAAAACAAAATAAACTGTCTAGAACTATAAATTAAAAATAGTATTTGCCTCAATTTGTTTTATTTTACGAGAATATTAAATAATTATATTTAATTTAGTATGTATATTTAAGAATAGTTTAATTTTGAAATATTATTCTTCATTTCTCAAATGTTCAAACTAAAAAATTAAAAAAAAAAAAAAAAAAAAAAAAAAAAGTTAATTTTTAGTTGAAAAAACATATTTTCAGCTAAGAATGTTATTTCCGGCATATTTTTATTAAATTATTGAAAAAAGATATCCATTTTTTATCCCTTTATTGGAAACAAGAAACCTTTTAAACAAAATGTAAACTACTGCCTGTGAGATTTCTAATTTCTATAAATTACTATAAAATACAAAATGCAAGAAAATTTGATTATTTTGGGGGAAAAGATATAGTTTTTTATTTGCAAAGTGTCAAACTAAATTTTGATTTATAACTTCTAGTAAGATAATTCATTATTTATTATTATTTTTAAATTGGTGTCAGAGCTTAAATTTCTGTATTTCTTTTTTAGCTAAACATAAACAATATCATTATTTCTAGCATTATCAAATGTCACTTTTTAAAAGATTTTGATTTTTTGAATATTAATATTTTCACATTAAAACAACCACAAACCATTTTTTTTCTATTATTAAACTTTAAAAATTAGAAAAATAATCATAAATAAACTTTGAAAAGTATCATTTGACATTGCTAGAAAGAATATTAAATATTTCAAACTCAAAATAATATGGAAGCAAGAAAAATTTACGTCTGGGCATATTCTGCTGTTTATGAACAAAACATACAAAGTTAGGTTATTTTGAATTTTCAGCATTTTCTAGTGCAGGAAATTTTTCTTTTAAAGCTAGATAACACTGAAAATTCAAAGTAATCATTTAGCACTGAATATTTCTGTTATCAGAAAAAGGAACCCTTTTTATTATTATTAGAGGGTGGAGAAATTTTTTCAAAATATGATTTATATCGGGAAAGGATGTATAAACTTTAAGATGTAATAATTATTTTGTCATAAAAAGTCATTGATGGAGGACAATCCTTGAAACATTTTTGTTGTTGGAACCATACCTTTAAAACTATATAATGATTAATAAATTATTTAATAAAGGAAGACACCCAGTATAAATTTTAATAATGTTTGACTTCAGTTATTTTTACTGGAAAGTAAAAATGTAAGAATAAAAAAAAAGTGCCACTTTTACTAAGAGGCACAAAATAGACTTTCAAAGGCACATAATGTGGCTCTTAATTTCAAAAGCAGTGTGTGCCTCTTAATATTCAGAGGCACAAAAGTTAAAAATGTACCTCTTATATCAGAGGCACTGTTTAAAGATTGTGCCTTTTAATTTCAAGGGCACCGTGTGCCTCTAAATATTCAGAGGCACAAAAATTAAAAATGTACCTCTTATATCAGAGGCACAGTTTTAACAGTGTGCCTCTTAATTTCAAAGGCACCATGTGCCTCTTAATATTCAGAGGCAAAAAAATTCCGAATTTGCCTCTCATATCAGAGGCACAGTTTTAAGAGTGTACTGAGAAAGTAATTGTTTACAAATCAAATTCTAATGAATGGAGCGAAAAATGAAGTCATACGGCATCATATACATCTCTTAAAAAATCATCTCGGCAAGTTTCATGTTTCTATTTTTAAAAATGAGTCTGAAAATAAATCAGAAAATTTCGACCTGTTGAGGGTGAAAAAATATTTTTTTGAATACATCCTTAAAAGAAACTATTATATTGCTGCCAAAGATATAAACATGCACAGAAAATAAATAAATAAAATATTCCAGAAAACTAAAAAATTTTGGTTTTGTGGAAATTTTGAAAAATAAAAAAAAACTTTCACATTCCTGCAAATTTTATCTAGAATGGTACACTGTAAAATACAATTTGTAATTCTACAAATGTAAAGGGTACACAAACCTTAAATTTTATCCTTATTTATTAGATACGGAGGCAAACAATGACCTGATCGTGTTCACATTAAAAAGCAGTCGGTCTTTCAAGTCCTATCTTGCAAGGAAGGTCTCCATACGGGCATACTCAGAAAAATTTGAAAAAAAAAAAAATACAGAATGTTTTTCTCATTAGGCTATATATGTTTATAAAAATTTTTTCGGCGGAACCTCCTTACAGTGTCCATAAAAAAATAATGAAAATTTCGTTATTTGGCGATTTATCATCGGTTGGCGATGGAATGCAGTTTCAAAAAATGCTTTTTCGTGTCTAATACACTTAAAGGAAAAAAAGTGTCATGTTGAACTTGTTTAGATAAATTTATTTTAAATAACTTTAGTTTTGACAGTTTTAGTTTGTTTTAAGTATAATTTTGTTATATAGATATTTATATGCATTTATATTCATATTTAATCATCAAAATTTGCGATTTAAAACGAAATACATAATTTAAATTAATTAAATTTTTTTCAAGTTTAAAGTCCAATTCAACATTGTCGATTCGATTTTGTTGCCATAGAAACATCTGTCTTTTATTTTTGAGTACGCTTAAATGTATCAAAATAAAGTTTCTCTATGACTATTACTTACCCATCATACGTAGTATAGGGTAAGTCTTGCAATCGTTTTGAAAATCGAAAAAAAAAATTTGACGGATTTACACGTTTTAGATAGTGGAGATTCCGAAAAACATATTTTTAGAAAAAAAAATTTGCCATCCGTCTGTCTGTCAGTCTGTCTGTCTGTAAACGCTCTATCTCCCGAACAAATTGAGATAGAGACTTGAAATTTTGTATGTAGTTAGTCTGTAAGAATGGAACGAAGCCTATTTAATATCAGTAACCTCGGTTATCCGGAACTATTTTTTTCGGACTCTCGAAAAATTCGTTCTGATGAAAGGTATATAAAAATTTTCGAAAGTTTTTGTTCTAAGGAATGGACGTAAAAGGCAATAAAATAACACGCATTTTGCATATAGAACGAAGTCGATCGGATTATTAGTTGCCGAGATATTTGCAATCCTGCTTTCCACATTCTTCGATTTTTCATGACCCTGTATTTCATTCAAATTTCAATTCAGAGATATATTTTAATTGGAAATGAGACGCTTAATCCGACGCAGTTAATTGTTAGTTAATAGAGTTATTATTTTTGGAGTTATAATGATGTTTCTTTTACGCAGTTCGGTACTACCTGAGTAGTTTGGCGTTTTATATAATTTGTCGAAATTGGTACATCAGCAGTTCTTTAATGCAGCATTACTATGTATATTAACAGTATTTAAATTTTGTTTATGAATTGCAATGCATTGTATAAATAGTTTTCACATGTTTTATTTTCATATACATATCCATGATGGGTAAGTATTATGGTGGCCCCCAACGACTAGTTTTTATTTATTAAAATATTTTTTTTCCAATGATAATTTAAATAATCATCCCAACTGGCAATGTATATATATGTAATGCATATAATATGCATATAATATATTAAACTCTCTCATTGTTTATGTTTAAATTCCTTAAATACCATTAACACGCATTCCAAAAATCCAAAATTTTCAGTTACATTAAAATCGTTTGCTTTTGGCGAGGAAAAATGCTGCGCGCCAAATCGCTTGACGCTTTCCTCTTTTCACGCCAAATATTCGAAAGTATTTTATTTTTTTTACATATTTCCTAGTGTAATTCCGCCGCTAAATTTGACTGAGTCATTATTACCTACATGAGTAGTTTAATTAGTATTTTTTTTTCCAAAAAATTCTGAGTATGCCCAGTGTAGAGACCTTCCTTGTTGGTGGGAAACACCTAAAAACCCGATTTTAGCGGTTGACTCATAGGTTTACCATAATATTTTCTCGCTCCCAGTCCTCCATGTTGTCATACTTTTGTTTTCAGAAAAGCGCAATGATAAGCTTATACGAGTCATTCATGAAAATAGGGTTTTTATGTTTTTTTCACCAAGGTATGATTTGACAGACCCATTGTTTTTTAATATGCGAATCGATATTTAAATAATTCTAGATTTTCATGAACTTCATAAGGTGATTGTCTGTGCTGCCACCTCCTAGTCTATAATATTGTCTGTAATGACGTCTGTTTCTTAGTACAAATAGAGAGGTAAATCTACAAAACTATTTTTTTGTAAAGCTGCAGAAATCTGTAGCCGCCTTAGTTATGCACATTGATTCATGATATACAAATATCATGAATCAATGCATATTAAGAAACTTTTATATATTTTTTACAGTTTACCTCAATTCATTGTTGAAACGTAAAGTCAGTGAAAGTCATCTTGAATCATCTTGTGTCATCTTGAAACAATTACATTTTTTAAGCTATTACAGTGCTCAGCAAAAGTTAAAACAATGAACGATTACGCTTCTATATTCAGAAGTATGTACCTATTGTTTGTAATTCATCTGTCTTACATTACTTGTAATTTATCCTTTATTCACAAACAATAAATTTTGATTTTTACCTTTTACGTAAAATATAATGACAAAAAAATGAATTTAACATTGTGGGAAAAGTATAGAAAATTTGTATATTTACAGAAAAATAACTACAAATTAAAATTTGAGTTGAAACCTACATTGTTTGCAGTTAATGCAAGAATGTGACTTTTCATCGAAGAAACTAAATGCTGCGTCACTTGGGGGTCTATTTTGTGCCAAACATGTTCAACAGCAGTTCGAAGCTCATTAAAAGAAAAGGATAGCAAAAATTTGCATAAAGATTACGACATATGAATTTACAAAGGTTTTCCATTGGGTCTGGATCAGAACTACACGCGCGCCGGCCAGTTGAGATCAGTAGTATTTTCAGAGTTAAACGAAGTTCTTCTTTTGTATGCAACATGAATAGACGCATTATCTTGCTAAAATCCATTCTTTAGATCAGCTAAAAGTTCCCCAAATTACTAAAAATTAATATCCAACGTATGTACGCAGTCTTGTGTTGCTTGGCAATCAATGAATAACTCCACAGATACTCGAGCATTAAAGCAGAGTGAGGACCAAATCATTAAAAAGTTACCTTCTTGTTGTCGACTTAAGAAAGTCCCAGGTTCTTTACGCAAATCGTGCGAATAGTATGCCCACCTGTTTGGGCCATTCAAATTCCACTTTTTTTTCGTTACTGAATATCATAGCGTACCATTTGGGTCCATATGACGTATGTTTGCAAGTTCATTGCATTCTCGCCAATTTGTAGCGAGATTTTAAACCTGATTACTTTATCATTTTCATGTAAATTGATTTACCTGTTTCTTTAATTCATCTACGAATCATGTCCGTCGACACAGAAAGTCCTGACTTACTTTTAATGTGATTAGCAATCATTATTTGTGTAAATGTCAGTTTCTGGATCCTTTTTTCATCTCAATTTCTCGTCACACAAGGTCTTCCAGATTTATGTTTTGTTTTGAAGGAGTCATCCTTAGACTATACTTCATAGACAGACCACTTTGGACGATTCAATGCTGCTGAAATTTCTGCAACAGTCTTCCCTTTCCATTTCAGATTTCCTACTTCAGTTACCTCATCTAACTAAATATTTTTAGCATGCGGCATCTTCACTAACTGATGCTATATCGAGGTATAATTAAATACTTCAGACATGTGACGTCATAATTTGGAAATTTGCATTTTTCCATGAATAGTTGGCTAAAAATCAAAAAGTGTCTAAACTTTTGCAATATGCAAATTTTACTTTTTTCAGTTAAATTAAATATTGTCTAATATTATCTATATATTTAAAAGATCTGGCTGTTTTTTTTTTAAGTCATCAGCCCTGTGCTTACTACTGGCCCGATTTTGATAATTATTTTTTTAAATGAAAGCTGTTTATGTGTAGATGTGCTCATTCCGGCTAATTTTTAATTTATTTCCATTTTTATATTTTATTTTTAACTTAAAAAGCTTTTTCATGACATTTCTTCAAAACAGTGGCAACAGGTTAATCTTTTCTCACTATAATAAAAATTTATTTTGCTTTATTACTTTCTGCCTGACTTTCCACCAATCAGGAGCTTGATCTCATCGGTGAATATGTAATCGCATTTCAAAGAAAAAAAAATGGTTTTCGTAAAATTTAATCCTAATAAAATGATTGCACATAATTATTCACTTATCGCGGTACAATGCACAGATTATTTACTGAGTAATATTATTAAGTGTTATGTAAATAAAATAACAGATAATAAATTTTAATAAAATATAATATCTAAAGCGAAATTTTGTCGATGGAGAAAATGTGGTCATTCAGAAACGAGATAAATTTGTTCCATGAATATAATATACATTGTTATAGCTGCGTCAGTGATGATGTCATATTCACTAATTTTTATCCCTGCATCTAAATAAACTGGAATTCTATTGATTAAAGGTCCGTGGTGTGCACATATAAAAATATTTCTATAAATTACGCTATTTCAATTTAATTATAATAAATATTTTATGAAACTGCAGAATTTTTAAATAACTGCATAAATAACGCTTTTACTTCGGAAAAGATGAGTGTTTCTGAAGATGTAAATGATGCCATATTAGAAAAAAAAAAAAAAAAAAAAAAAGAATAAAACCTGTGATATGCCGGTATTGCGATATTTTTGTTTTATGTAATATCAAAAATTAATTAAAATCATTTCGTTGCATTAAGTTATTATTTAAAATAAAAATAAATAAAATGTTTTCTGCATCAGCAACAAACACAAAATTTTTATTCTTTTTAATAACAAAGATATCGTTTTTCTTTTCGTTGCCATAACAATAAAATTAATTTTGGCAAGTTCATGGGGGCTACAAACCAATAAATAAATTAAATTTATTGCAAGTGCTGTATATGTGTATGATTATGACCAAGCGATATTTAAACGGAGAAACAATAAATATCTATGCAGATATTTTTGAATTCATCTTCAGAGGTATTATATTAACTTCCTAAATAATTTGGCATTTAAATAATGTTTAAGGTTTAGAAACCGCATTAAAAAGTTTTGTAGCTGAAGTTAAGTCCAACATAATAATTTATGAGTTGTTTTCCTTATTTTTTAATATTTTTTGAAGTTTGTGTACCTTCATCATGAAAAGTTATGTTATCCCTATTTAAGAGGTGGCAATTGTTTATTTCGCTCAATATTTAATTGTGTATATAAGTTTCGTTTATTTTATGACGACCGATTATATAATCGAGGGACACTGGCACCGGGGGGGGGGGGTGAATGCGCTTCATGGAGGTCTTTCTAAAGGAACCTAACCCGTATTTACGCAAGGTTTGAAGAAAACCACGATAACTCCGAACGATTAAGCCGACGGCCGTGATTGGATTCGAACTCAGCATCTGCCGTCTACCAGTTACGAGATCAGAACATTGTGTATATAAGACTGATATATATCATACCTAATATATATTATTTTCCGTCGAATTTCGACGGATGCAGCTAGTAACCATTATTTTTATACTACATTGTTTAAAATATATTTGAAAATAAGTATAGCCATTTGTAAAACTCACGTGTTCGTATTTTTTATTTAAACGTTAAAAAACACCACTGTCTAAACTTTTGCTGAGCACTGTATTTTATTTTATTTTTGCTTAGTTTTATGTATGAAACTGTACATTTATGATGTCATTTTACCCTGGCGGAGTCATGCCATCGTTGTATCTTTGGGGTCCGTAATACACGTGCCTTTCTTATATCAGGCAAACTATAAGATCTAAGACAGATATCACTATAAATAGCCACTTAGATAGATCACTTAGTTGGCCATGGTTATGCACATTGATTCATGATATGTAAAATTTGTAAGTTTTATATTTGATTCACCAAATTTCTGATCACAAGCAGTAACATGAACATTTCCGCGATATTTTGCTTGTATTGATAGCTTGCTGTCAGCAGTTGCAATTTCTACATCTTCAGGTTTTCCTTCTACAACGATATCTTCTCTATGTGTCATATGCGAAGTGCAAGCTGAATCTAACATCCAGGTTATTTCCCTATAATTTTCAGATTCTTTAGACCCATTTTTATGAAATTCATATGAGTGCAATGCATGTTCATTTGTAAAACATGTATATTCCTTTATTTTCTTGTTTGAAACATTATTATTCTTGTAAAAATTCTTATTGTTCTGTGAATATTCTCTCATATCCTGAAACGCTTTAACTTTATTACTAGAAAAATTTTGAAATTTTTTGTTTGGTAAATATTCTCTAGTATTTCGCGAGTGTGTCATATTCGATTTATTATAACAATTCCGCGCTACATGATTTGGCTTTCCGCACGCGAAGCAATAAATTCTTTTCTTTTCATTAGCCCTAAATGCTTTAAAATCGCTTTCGTGAAATCTATCATATTTTCTTTCATATCTCAATAAAGTTTCTCGCATCACTTCGTAAGTAATATTTGGGTTTGACGATATCGCAGTTGTTACTTCACTATATTTCTTAGGGAGTCCTTCTATAATAAATCCTATTAATTCGCTTTCATCAATTTCTGTACCCAACTCTAATATTTCGTTTGCGATACCTTGAGCTCTTATTAAATATTCTTCAATTGTTTCCCTTTCATTTTTTTCTATTCTCGCCAAATTAATTTTTAATTGAATTTTTCTTTGATTCTCAATTCCTGCATAACGCTTTTTAAGTAGTTCCCATAATTCTTTAGCTTTCTTAACTCCTCTAACTGCCATTGTTTGTTCTGCTGACAACGTTAATATAATTATACCATATACTTCCTCATTTTTCTCTAACCATGTTTTATGCACTTTTAAACTAGCGGGATCCTTTTCATTTTTTATCGGTTCATCATTTTCGATAACATCAAATAAATGCTTCGACTTAATTAAAGCTTCAACCCTCATACTCCATAATGTACTAGCAGGGGAGACCGAGCTTAGCTCGGTCAAAATTAACTTTGTGTTCAACTCGATATAGTATTTTCACTGTATCATTAACTCTGTATTATTACTGTAAAACATGTTTATAATAGTATTATTTAGAAAAACAATCAATAAGAAAACTATGTTTTTATGCGCATATTTATAAATTTTATTTTATTTTAAATTTTACAACGAAAGGACATCGATCTAAATCACTTTTTTAGCTCGACTCTGATTGGTTTAACCATGCATCTCGAATCCTCTTAAGAATGTATAAAAAAATTCTTTACATTCTGAAAGACAATATATTTTGCTAGATCTAGCCAAATTTGGAGGCATTCTTTCATTTGGCTCCAAATACGTGTTTTGGTTTTCGTAATTTTTATAGTCGATTTTTTGGCCATATGTCGCCAATATTTTGTCAAATATCACCAAGTTATTGGCTTTTGCCATATTCTCGTGACCCTGACCCGTATTACCCAAAATGAGCCACTAATCAAATTTGATCAAGCATGTGACATAGCTCAATAGTCTTCAGGTAATCAAAAACAGTAGAATATAAAATTGAATCAAAATCGTTCAAGCCATTTTTTAGGTAAAATTAGCTTGGCAGCATTCAGCAATGAAGCGAAATGACCCACTAATATAATTTTGTTTAACATGCGACTCAGCCCAATAGTCTTCTCGTGACAAAAAACGTTTTGTTTCAAAATTTAGGTAAAATTGATTGAGTCGTTATTGTATATAATTAGAATGACCCTAGCTCATTAAGACCCAAAATGACCCACTAATCGAATTTTCGCGAGCATGTGTCCAAGCCAAATGGTTTTCTCTTGCTCAAAAACGATATAATACAAAGTATAGTCAAAATGGTGAGTACCATTTTCTATATAAAATTAGCATGACCCATCATGACCAACAAATGACCCTTATAATCGAAATCTCTTAAACGTGTGGCCTAGCTCTTTAGTTTTAGCATGCCGAAAAACAGATACAAAATTTAGATAAAATCGATTGAGCTGTTTTTTAGATATAGTTGGTTTGACCCTGACCCCTTATAATCCAAAATGACCCATTGATCGAATTTTCACAAAAATCTGTCCTAACCCAATGATTTTCTTGTGACCGAAAACGATAAAATACAAAATTTAATCAAAATTGCGCGAAACGTTGTCAAGATAAAATTAGAATGACCCAAAAGTGGCCCACCAATCGAAATTTCTCGAACATGTGACCTACCCCAATGATTTTCTCATGCCAAAAATATGTTGTATACAAAATTTCGTTAAAATCGACCCACCCATTCTTTAGATATAGCTTGACCTTGACCCATTAAGACCCACAAATGACCCTTATAATCGAAAGCTCTCGAATATGTGACTTAGTCCATTAGTTTTCTCGTTTCTAAAAATTGTTACATACAGAATTTCGTTAAAATTGATCCTGCCGTTCTTTAATTATACATAGCGTGACCCAGACCCTTTATGATCCAAAATGACCCATTAATCGAAATTTTTCGAACATGTAACCTAGTCCAATGATTTTATCGTGCCAAAAAAATGTTGCATACAAAATTTCATTAAAATCGATCCACCTGTTCTTTAGATATAGTTTGACCATGACCCATTATGACCCATCATGACCCACAAATGACCCTCATAGTCGAAATCTCTCAAACATGTGATTTGGCCCATTAGTTTTCTCATGTCAAAAAACTGTCACATACAAAATTTCGTTATAATCCATCACGCCGTTCTTTAAATATAAATAGCTTGACCCAGACTCTTAATGACCCAAAATGACCCATTAATCGAAATTTTTCGAACATGTAACCTAGTCCAATGATTTTATCGTGCCAAAAAAATTTTGTATACAAAATTTCGTTAAAATCGATCCACCTGTTCTTTAGATATAGGTTGACCATGACCCATTATGACCCATCATGACCCACAAATGAACCTCATAGTCGAAATCTCTCAAACATGTTATTTAGCCCATTAGTTTTCTCATGTCAAAAAACTGTCACATACAAAATTTCGTTATAATCCATCACGCCATTCTTTAAATATAAATAGCTTGACCCGGACTCTTAATGACCCAAAATGACCCATTAATCGAAATTTTTCGAACATGTAACCTAGTCCAATGATTTTATCGTGCCAAAAAAATGTTGCATACAAAATTTCGTTAAAATCGATCCACCTGTTCTTTAGATATAGGTTGACCATGACCCATTATGACCCACAAATGACCCTCATAGTCGAAATCTCTCAAACATGTGATTTAGCCCATTAGTTTTCTCATGTCAAAAAACTGTTACATACAAAATTTCGTTATAATCCATCACGCCGTTCTTTAAATATAAATAGCTTGACCCAATATGACCCATTGAAATTTTTTCTCGAACATGTAACCTAGCCCAATGTTTTTCTCGTGCCCGAAAACCATAGAATGCAATTTTTAGTCAAAATTGCGTGAGAAAATCGCTAGATAAAAATAGCATGACCCACAATGACCCCAAGAATGACCCACTTACCGAATTTTCTCGAATATGTTACCTAACCCAATGGTCTTCTTGTAATCCAAAACGATACAATATAAAATTTGGTCAAAATCGTTAGAGCCGTTTTTTAGATAAAAATGGCTTGACTCATAATGACTCCAAAATGACCCACTAATCGAAATTTTTCGAACATGTGACCCAGCCCAATAGTTTTCTCGTGCCAAAAAACGATTGGATACAAAATTGCCTTAAAATCCATCCAGCCGTTCTCTAGATATAAATAGCTTGATCCTGACCCATTGTGACCCAAAATGACCCAGTAATCGAATTTTCCCGAACATGGGACCTAGCCCAATGGTCTTCTCGTGCCCGAAAATGGTAAAATCCAAATTTTTGCGAAAATCGTTAGAGCCGTTTTTGAGATAAAATTTACCCACACACTCACACACACACACAATTTTTGCTCGCATTATAGTATAAGATAATTTTTACTTGTTAAAGGTTCTATTCTAGGAATTCCAAACAAATTTGACTCAGACATAGTTAAAATACTTTATCTTCCTGAATATTTTATCTGCACATACAATTCTTACCTCTTAAATATATCCTATTGGCGGTTATTCCAATCGGAGAAATTATTTTCTTCCATTAGGCCTAATTCCACTCAATTCATATTTTTTATTTTTTTTTATTTCTGCATTCAAAACACAAACATTTTCTCTAAAACCACCGCTCTTCTACCAAAATGTTAATTATTTTCGTTATATTTAGATAAAATTATAATATTTTTCACGATGAATATAACTTCTTCTATAAGTACATAAAACATTTATTAGACGGTCACATCACAGCACATATATAGAAAACATACATATCGAAAACCAAAGAATAATAATAATAACATATCAGCATCATCTCACGTTCATCGTCTGAAAATGAAAAAACATATTACTAGTCTGGGCATTGGTGAGGATTATTGACATGCGAAAGGAGGGATTTGTAAGTGAAATCGCATGGCAATAATTAAATTGTTTTTTGTTTAAAAGAACTTTGGACAATAGACATTATTTCATGACTCCATGTATTAGGTTTTTTCATTTTCAGACGATGAACGTGAGATGATGCTGATATGTTATTATTATTATTCTTTGGTTTTCGATATGTATGTTTTCTATATATGTGCTGTGATGTGACCGTCTAATAAATGTTTTATGTATTTATAGAAGAAGTTATATTCATCGTGAAAAATATTATAATTTTATCTAAATATAACGAAAATAATTAACAAAATTATTTGTTTATTTGTGGCAACACTCTAGTTAAATTCAAAGAATTTGGACCACCGTGAATTATTTTTAAAATTTCGCAGTAGCATTAGTGGTGTACTTTAGTATACAAGTTTAAAAAAAAATTCTTGCGACTTGATTATTATTTGTAAAGATGAGTGCTGATGCGATTGCTAAAGAAGCAGAGGAAACCCTACAACGAAATGATAGAAATGATAAGAAGTCGATTTCTACATTATATTCGACAGCAGCTGGCGTGAGCAGCAATCAGAAAGTACCAGAAAGACGCCATTTTCCCAACAAAATGAGCTGCAGTAATATTTTCGGCGATCCAGAAGATGAAGATAAAAATGGTACACCGAAACACAAAGAAGATCGCACTGATTTTCGAAGAAAAAAGAGTTTCTGGGTATAAAAGTGCATAGATTAAACCAAAGCGAATTCTAAAAAAAAATTTTAAACAGTATCATTTTATGTTGATTTGAATATTAACTGAATTATAGATTTCTACTGTTCCAGAATTCACTGAATTAAGAATTTTCTATTTTCCAAAATTATTGTGAACTGACGACCTTTCTGGTGCGAGTTTGTTAATGCCTTATGATGTAAATAATTGTTCATTAAGCTTTTGTCAAATGCAGTAAATTCTTGCCAAAGTAAATTTTTATTGCTTTTCAAATTCTTTGTTAATTTCTCGCATAGTTTTTTTTCCATTTGTAATACAAAAATTGTTAAGTTTTTTCATTGAAAAATCGTTAAATTTCTGTAATTAAGTTTAAAATTTCATAAATTTCGAATAATTGTAAAGCTTTTATTAAAATAATTTAATGTGAAGATATTATAACTTCTTAGCGTAGTATTTGGCATTGATTTTCTAAATTTTCAATCTCAAATTTTACTACATTTTCTCTTTTTGTTGTATTTATTTTACTTATGATCACTTTTTATCCTAAAATGTAAAATAGGTAAATGCCTGTCCCTTGGTCAGCTGTAGAATTTCAACTAACGAGATTTGGTGAAAAATTCAATATACTGCTTAACCATGTGTGTGCTTTTTCTAAATGTGCCATACTTTTAAATTCAAAATTAAAAGTGAAAATGGCACTTTTATAGGCACAAATACCACATACGCACCAGGTTTGACGCATTTTTTTTTTTTTTTTTTCTGACGCCAATTGCGCAAAATCGCTCGTTTTCAAATACGAGGTACCTGTACATTTTTAAATTATTTTATACTGTTTTCAAACGGAAATAACAATAAATAAAGAATTATATGCATATACGTTCATACATATTTACACACTTACACACATACATATAACAATTTATCGCGCTAGAAAAAATGTCGCCTTGGCGAAGGGGGTTGTTTTTAGAATTATTCTTTTTTCCCCGGAAAAATTTATAATTTTTTATTTAATTTGACATACAAAATAAACATATAAAACATATAAAATTATATATAAGTATATAATATTCATTTATAGATATATATTCAAATGTATTTATAAATGCATATCACTATATTTAATTACATATAGAGTCACGAATTTCATATACGTACTACATTGCCACGATTTGTTTTTGACGCCAATTTGGTGAAAAGCTCGTTTTCGAATATCAGTTACACCTATATATTTTTTAAAGGAATCACAATAATAATAATAAGAAATAACTATAGATCAAAATAATTTTTATAATTTTAAAAGAGAAAATAAAAGTAAATAAACAATTCATTAATAAATAATCAACAATATCCAGGTTATTATATCCAGCAAAATAACGACACTTCGCGCCTGTTAAGTATACCTGTATATATATGACATTGGCGTCAAAAAACACAGCGCTAATGTGGTACATATATGATATAAGTGAAGTACAGTTGTCATATACACATCATACCGGCACGATTGCAACAAAATGCCGATTTTATGCCTCACATCGTAACCCGATTATTTTCCCACAATTTATTAAAAAAGAGACAACAATTGAAGAAAATAATTAAACAGTTATAAATAATAAACTTAATAATAAGTATAACAATAAATATAAATATCACAATAAATCGTAAATATTAACACTTGGAGCAATATTCAAAAACAAAATTTTTGTCAAATTGGCGATGGAAAAAATCTCGCCAACGTGGTGCATATCAGACACTTGTGCGAAAATTTTTTTATCACCCAGAAATTATTTCATACTTAAGTACTGTTTCGTTATAAGGGCTTTGGCGTACTTTAGAAAGATTAACGTAATTGCGGTTTTATAAAGTGATATTTGTTGCCAAATGATTTACACATATTGACAAACAAAAATTTTGGTTGAAATGACCAAATTTTAAACAAAATTTGTTGAATTAACAAAATTATTCGATTAATCTAACCACAATTTGGTCATTCCAACCAAAATAGTTGGTTGGGCTATATTAACCAAAATTTTGTTATTTCAATAAAACAATTTTTTCGGTACTTGTGTATTAACGCCACCGCACCAGAAGTTGAGGTAATGCGCCAATAGAAGGCAATCTTGTTCGCACACGCATAAAAAATGGCCTAAAAAAAACCCAACAAACAACAAGGCAAGAAGGAATCTAAAAGATAACTGCGTGCGCGGGCAAACAACAAGATTGCCTTTTATTGGCGCATTAGCGCAACTTTTGCTGCGGTGGCGTTAATACGTAAGTACCGTTTTTTTTTCACGCATATATTTTACAAGCGAGTATATTTTAAAATGAAGTGATTGAAAGGTTTATAGTAAATGCAATGAATTCAATACGTTGGAAATTCTGGCGATTTATCACCTGCATCCAGCTAACATAAAAGGGTACTACTTGGTTATCCCTTCGACCAATTTCGCCAAGTTATACAATTGCCAAACTATCGGCCAAATTATACAAATTGACGCAATTAAAAAAAATAAGGAAAGAATACTTCTTTTAGTAGAACATTAATAAAAATAAATAAATAAATAAATAAAAATTAGTAAAATTAAAAATTATTTGATGACGTAACAAATTCGTGTATCATGTTTAATGTCAAGTGAATGTGACATTTGCGATTAACCATTATTGGCATTTAATCTTAGAATTTGGCGACTGTAATTTGGTCGACGGGATAATCAAGTAGTACCCATAAAAGTAAGTATGATTTTTAGTTTATCCGAAAATTTATGGACATGGACACAAAAAGATCATGGAGATTGACTTTTGAATAAAGCAAGGAGTGGTCTAAAAAGAGCGTCTTTGGAAAAGGTCTACGATTATGGATTTGATGTGCTCCGCACAACAAACAGATAGTATATAAACGTTGATAATTGATGCAAATAAATAAATAAAAATTCAGTATTTGCTCCTAATATTGAATTATTTTCCATGCATGTATATTTGTGTTTTTCTCTATTCTAAAAATAATCCTCTATATAATAAAAGCCTAAGTCATGTGACTGTCAACACTTCCGGGCTTACCCACTTCACTCTTTATATGCTAAGCAGCCGATTTCATGTCAGACAGCGCAGGTGACAAGTCGCCAATCTATATTATAAAAGCCCAATGTCATCAACATTTCCAAGTCTCCCCACTTCACATTTTTATGTGCATGATTGCCATTTTGGTGCTTTGAAGCTAGCCGAGTGCAGGTTTGCCAAATTTTATGCCATATGCCAGTTTCATTTGAAACATAAAACTATAACTTATTTCATTTAAAATACACAACTTATATTTATAACACAGATTAAAAAATATGTATATCAGCTTCATTCATCTCATTTAAAATACAGTACTAAATGTATCTTTCCAGCATAGGTAATTGGCAAAAGAAAGTGAGTGCTTGGCGAGAAAAGAAATTTGACAAAAATCTTTTCTCGCAATCCTTTTACTTTTTCATATGCACAATCACAAACATAAATAATTAATCCTCTATATAATAAAAGCCTAAGTCATGTGAATGTCAACACTTCCGGGCTTACCCACTTCACTCTTTATATGCTAAGCAGCCAATTTCATGTCAGCCAGCGCAGGTGATAAGTCGCCAATCTATATTATCCCAGGTCTCCCCACTTCACATTTTTATGTGCATGATTGCCATTTTGGTGCTTTGAAGCTAGCCGAGTGCAGGTTTGCCAAATTTTATGCCATATGCCAGTTTCATTTGAAACATAAAACTATAACTTATTTCATTTAAAATACACAACTTATATTTATAACACAGATTAAAAAATATGTATATCAGCTTCATTCATCTCATTTAAAATACAGTACTAAATGTATCTTTCCAGCATAGGTAATTGGCAAAAGAAAGTGAGTGCTTGGCGAGAAAAGAAATTTGACAAAAATCTTTTCTCGCAACCCTTTTACTTTTTCATATGCACAATCACAAACATAAATAATTAATCCTCTATATAATAAAAGCCTAAGTCATGTGAATGTCAACACTTCCGGGCTTACCCACTTCACTCTTTATATGCTAAGCAGCCAATTTCATGTCAGCCAGCGCAGGTGATAAGTCGCCAATCTATATTATCCCAGGTCTCCCCACTTCACATTTTTATGTGCATGATTGCCATTTTGGTGCTTTGAAGCTAGCCGAGTGCAGGTTTGCCAAATTTTATGCCATATGCCAGTTTCATTTGAAACATAAAACTATAACTTATTTCATTTAAAATACACAACTTATATTTATAACACAGATTAAAAAATATGTATATCAGCTTCATTCATCTCATTTAAAATACAGTACTAAATGTATCTTTCCAGCATAGGTAATTGGCAAAAGAAAGTGAGTGCTTGGCGAGAAAAGAAATTTGACAAAAATCTTTTCTCGCAACCCTTTTACTTTTTCATATGCACAATCACAAACATAAATAATTAATCCTCTATATAATAAAAGCCTAAGTCATGTGAATGTCAACACTTCCGGGCTTACCCACTTCACTCTTTATATGCTAAGCAGCCAATTTCATGTCAGCCAGCGCAGGTGATAAGTCGCCAATCTATATTATCCCAGGTCTCCCCACTTCACATTTTTATATCCATGATTGCCATTTTGGTGCTTTGAAGCTAGCCGAGTGCAGGTTTGCCAAATTTTATGCCATATGCCAGTTTCACTTGAAACATAAAACTATAACTTATTTCATTTAAAATATATTACTTTTATTTATAACACAGATTAAAAAATATGTATATCAGATTCATTCACCTCATTTAAAATACAATACTAAATGTATTTTTCCAGCATAGATAATTGGCAAAAGAAAGGGAGTGCTTGGCGAGAAAAGAAATTTGACAAAATCTTTTCTCGCAACCTTTTTATTTTTTCATATGCACAATCACATACATAAATAATTAATAGTATTAATAATAACCTAAACCAAAATAATTTATTGCAACATAAAAGCATTGTTTCTTATTTACATTTTTTAAAAAGTATGTATATTTTGAGATAACACCCACTGAATTTAAATTGACATTCATAGTTTAATATCGCATTCCTAAAAAATAAATAAGCCAGAAAAGATTCATTCAATCCCGAACGGGAAAGAAAATAATCATGGAGGTTCGTAAAGCAAGTTTTTCAACAATAAATGGGCAGACAATATTCTTATGACATCATTGTAGATAATGACGTGATAGTTTTGTTATGCCTTAAGACATCATACTAGGTAAAACTGCGGCGTTGTTTACAGTTTGAATTCACGTTTCTTTATTAATTATTATTTAGGAACTCAGAAACGAAATTAATGAAAAAAAAGCATGTTTTTTCATTATTAAATTTTGAAATAATGAATTATGAAATGCTAACACGATTGCAAACAGTTCTTAATTTCTCTGGTCGGAATCTTCCGATTTAGATAATGATTGAAAAATAAATCAAATTAAGAGTAAAAATAACATGATGGACTGCGTAGAATACTTTTAATGGAGACCAATCTGGTCGCCATAGGCAGCTAGTAATAATAATAACTAACGCTGTAACCTTAGCCACTGTAAGTGAATTATTTGTGACCGAGAGTCTTTCTTCGTTAATATTAAGAAAACTTCTGCATATAAAAATATGTGTAAACTGGTAATATTATAGAAAAATGTTTGATAAACACACTATAGAAGACTTTTCAAATCAAAGAATTATTTAAAGAGATATTTATTGTTAAAGTTGGTCAAAATCGTTCTGTTAAAAAAATTTTTATAGGAAAAAAACTATTTATAGGAATTTAAACTTTTTTTTCCTATTGTATCCCATTAGAAGCTCGTGGCGTGCAGACTAAATTTATATATTTTTTTTCATTTGAATGATTTTTTGAGAATTTTTTCAATTTTAAATTCAAATTTCCAGCATTAAATTGATGCAAATTTTAGAAAATGTTATTCGTTGAAATTGTTTCCAACAATAAGCATAGAATAACATTTTATTTCAATTATAAAAATATTTACAAATTATTATTTAGTACAAACATAAAAACTAGTCGTTAGGGGCCACCGTAATACTTACCCATCATGGATATGCATAATATAAAATATGAAAATAAAACATGTGTAAAATATTTATAAAATGCACTGCAATTCCAAAATAAAATTTAAAAGCAAATTTAAATAGTTTTAATATACATAGTCATGCTTTATTAATGAATTTCTGATGAGCCAAATTCGACAAATTATATAAAACGCCAAAATACTCAAGTAATACCGGATTGCGTAAAAGAAACATCCTTATAACTCTAAAAACAATAATCATATTAACTAACAATTTACTGCGTCGGATGAAGCGTCTCATTTCCAGTTAATATATATATCTTTGAATTGAAATACAGGGTCATGAAAAATCAAAGAATGCGGAAAACAGGATTACACATAACTGGGCAACTAATAATTCGATCGACTTCGTTCTTTATGCAAAATTTGTGTTACTTTATTGCCTTTTATATCCACTCTTTAAAATAAAAAAAAAAATCGAAAATTTTTGTATACCTTTCATCAGAATGAATTTTTCGAGAGTCCGAAAAAAACAGTTCATATTTCGAGTTGATATTTTAATTGCTCTTTCCAGTTCTAAGGCAGCATACATAATAATATTTTCTTTCTAAAAATAAAAATATTTTCATGTGATTATTTAAAAAATAAAAAAAACTTTGGTGAATATTATATCAAATTTAAAACGATACATTTAAAATGTTTTACTTTAAACTAATTTTCTTATAGTGTTGTTAAAAAATAGCGAGAGGCAAAGACTTTGTTGACATAGTTCATTTTATATTAGATGAAAAATCCCTGAGTATTTTAAAGATAATGAATGGAAACCCGTTTACAGTAAAATCATCAGTGTTTTTTTTTTTTTTTTTTTTTTTTGTTATAATTTAGTTTTCTGTAATCTTTTTAAAGCCGATCAAATTAGCGTGTTTTTAGAGTCTGTCATGGCTAGCGTAGGTCGTAGGGGACAGAGCCTGCTAGTGTAATAAAACCTTGAAGTGTAAGAGAATTTTATGGACATTCAGTATTATGCTAATGCTTACTCCTACGTCATAAAAAGCTCAAAAAACATACTTTTTATCATGTTTTACCACCTGAAACATAATCTCTAAACATGAATATAAATCCATCGCGATTTACTAGTTTTTAATCGTCTAGATTTGTTGACTCAGCTTACTGGTGTGAAAACATACATATAGGAAGGTTAAGTTTTATGGCGAGGGATACGTTGAAAATATGAAAAAGATTTAGTTATATGCGCATACGTAAATCACGAATTAGAAAAATTTCTCTTTGCGATATCACCTTCTATCGAAACCGATTTATAGATTGTTATCGGATGCCATCACTTTATAAAAAAAAAAGTAACATTTGTTTTTTTTTTTTTGTTTGTAAGGGGGTAATTTCGGCAATTACCGAGCCAATTTCAAAAGTATAAGTGGCAAATTTGATAGTGACAATTCCTGCTCCAATATGGACTATATTTTGTGTCGGTGCCACTAACCTGTAGAGGGTGCAGTAGTGAAAAAGTTTTAAAATAGCAGTTTTTGTGGTGCTGAAAAAAGCTAGAAACTTGAAATTTTGCTCAGTAGTTGCTTATAAGATGTTAGTATTAAAAAAAATTCTAAATTTAAAAAGGTGAAATGAATGAGAAGAGTTCTGAAAACGGTCTAATTTTCGATTTTTATGGAATTGCTAAAGAAAGAATCTTTAATTTGACATAACTGCTACTTTTTAGACTCATTTAATCGAAATTTCACATGGCATTTACTTATAAGATGTAAAAATTTTAAAGTGTGAAAGAGAAAAAAAGATTCTAAATTAGGATTGTTGGACAAAAAGCTGGAAACTTGGCATGACAGTTATTTTTAAGATACAAAGGCTCACTATGAATTGTTTCTAAAAAAAATCCAAACTTAGAAAAATGAAACTAGCTAAAGTCGTTCTAAAAACTTTCTAGATTACTAATTGTATACAGGGTGTCCCAGAACTTCGTGTACAAACTTTGAGGGGTGGTAGAGAACATCGTTTTGAACCACAATTACATAGGAAAGCATGGGCGGAAACGTATTGTTAACCCTTTCACAGCCAGGTGAAAATGTACATGAAATTACAAAATTTTTAATACAAAATGAACATTGACACCAAAATTTTAAAATGGTTTTCCCAATTATTATGTATGTGAAATGTATTTTTTTTTCTTCTTTGCAAATACATTTTTTCGCGATTTCTGATGTCATTCATATTTTTCTACATTTTAGCAATTTCTAATAGCTACTAAGATACTTACTTGATTTTAAAAGAAACATAATTTAAAATTTAACTGAAATTATTTCTTTTAATTTTTTCAGTGTAATAAAGCGTTCTACACTGCTTTCCGCATTGTGTCATAACTGTGCCTTTGTGTTTCTTTGAGCTTTTCACGGACAAACCACTTCCATTGCTAAAATGTGGAAAAATATGATTTACATCAGAAATTGCGGAAAAATGTATTTGCAAAGAAGAGAAGCCAGACATTTCACATACATTATAAATGGAAAAATCATATTAAATTTTTGGTGTCAATGTTAATTTTGTATTTAAATTTTTGTAGTTTCATATACATTTTCACTGGTTGTGAAAGGGTTAACAAGACGTTTCCGCCCATGCTTTCCTAAGTAATTATGATTCCAAACGATGTTTTCTACCACCCCTCAAAGTTTGTACACGAAGTTCTGGGACACCCTGTATAATTGTTAAGTACAGAAACCAAAAATTAGACATGACTGTTACTTTTAAGATGTGAATGCTCGTACAGAATAGTTTTAAGGAAAATTCGAATTTTAAAAGGGTGAAATACCCCCAAAAAGTTCTAAACCATTCTAAATTGTGATTTTTATCGAATTGTTATGGATGGAAACTTTATTTTTAATTAGACTGCTACCTTAAATAACGCAAATATATAAACAGCAGGGATGTAGTGAAGGGAATACGGGGTATACGCCGTATACTCTCTGGATTTATTTAAGGAACACCGTATACCCTCTGTTTCCCAAGATAGCTATAGTATATATACTCTAGGGTATACCCTCTGCTAAGACTGTATACTCTTTACGATTACCCACTGATGAACAGAGCAGTTTTTTTTATTTCAAAAGGTGTAGGACCGAAAAACGTTCTAAAATTGTGATTACTTCTTTTTTTATGCTGAAAAAGATAGAAACTTGAAATTTCGCATGGTGGTTACTTGCAAAATTTCAATGTTGTCTAATAACGGTTTCTAAAAAAAAAAAAAATGAAATTTAAAAGGCGCCAAAGTGTTCCATATTGTAATTTCTATGGTGTTGTTAAGGCCAGAATCTTGAAATTTGACATGACATCCAGTTTTAAGTCACAAATGGACACGCAGAAGAGTATTAACAAATATATTTTATATATCTATATATATATATGTATATACAAATTTCAAAATCGAAGATGAAATGAGCCAAAATCGTTCTAGAAACGTCTTGTATTACAATTTCCGTGGAATTGTTAAAAATAGAAATTTGAAAATTGACATGACTATATTATTTTTGACGTAATTGCTTGCATACAAATTTGCTTGTTTTGAAAAAAATATATATAGAAAGAAAGAAAAGAAATTAAAAAAGCTGAAAAACGCGAAAAAGTTCTAATTCACGATTTCTACGGAATCGTTAAGGACAGAAATTTAAAATTTGACATTGATAGTATTTTTAAGACAGAAATAGAGATACAGAAGAGTGTTTAAAAAAAAAATCGAAAATTAAAAGAATGGAAATGAGCAAAAATCGTTCTAAAAACATTCTTCATTTTGTGTGAGAAGAAATATAAAAATCAAATTTGATGTGATTAAGAAGACGTAAGTGATCGCAGAATGCAGTTAAAAAAAACAAGTTCGAAATTGCACGTGAAGCGTAGCAAATGAGGTGCGTTCGTACGATAACGAAGTTTTAAAAATATTGCTCTCATACATCAATCTCATAAAATTGTAAATAGTGACTTACAATTAAAACGCTCATCAAACAATGTTCTCTCTATACCATTATATAATGGAATACTTTTGTGCGGCCTTGTAAATCAATAACAAATGTTCTTTGCACTACATGTTATGTAAAATGTATAGTATAATATGTACTTTATAGTTGCATATAAATTTTATTAAGTTCGAATGAGTGTAACACCATTAAAATGCATTTGAAACTTTTTCCCCCATTGACCGTAATGTAACGGAATACTTTTGATTGTCCCTGTAATTGATCTATGCGTCCAATTTTCATAAAATTTGAAATAACTCGACAAAATTATGTAATAATTATGTATTTTAAATTTAAAACGTATAAAATACTTTTGAAACTTTTTCCCCATTGACCATAATGTAATTGAATACTTTTGATAGCCCCTGTAATTAATCTATGCACCCAATTATCAAAAAATTTGAAATAACTCGACAAAATTATGTAATAATTATGTATTTTAAATTTCAAACGATTAAAATGCATTTGAAACTTTTTTCCACATTGACCGCAATGTAATGGAATACTTTTGATTGCCCCTGTAATTGATTTATGCATCCAATTTTCATAAAATTTGAAATGACTCGACAAAATTATGTAATAATTATGTATTTTAAATTTCAAATAATTCGGTTGGGTAGTTTTGGCGTTGTTATATGCGGACAGACAGATAGACGGACAGACAGACGGACGGACTGAACGACCACTATAGGTGCTATATATTTACATAATTACGAACGCTCCTAAAAAGGTATTAAAAAAGGTGAAACGTGCAAAAAGCTCTCTAAAACATTCTCATTTACAGTTTTTATGGGATTGTTAGGGAAATGAAAACATGGTAGGAGCTGAAATTCGACATCGTTGCTATTTTCAAGGTGCAAATACGTACACAGAAAAGTTTCAAAATAACAAAAAATATCAAAATTGAATAGAATGCATGTAAACATTTGCTAAACGTTTTATACTTTTTGATGCTGAAGGAACCAGAAACTTAAAAATGCACCATCTTCAGGTCTTTCCTTCATGTAAATACATGTATGAGGGAGGGGACAAGAAAACATTATCCCGGGCCAAAATCTGACTCTCTGTGTCTCTGTATCATACGCATTCTTAAAGCATTAATATTGAAAGGCTAAATTATTTTTTAGAAAAATAAAATAATAACTCCTTAAAATATCAGACTCATTCATATAAAATTTATTATAATTTTTTCTAGAGTTTTAAGAACCGTGCTTTTTTTTTTTTTTCCTTTTTTCAGCTCCACCCATTTAATGCTCACAATAAAGTATATTCATAATAAATGCGGAATAAAAACTTAACTTATTGACGGATAGATGTTAATGTGTAGTATTTAAATTACTGTGGATATTATTAAAAATAATAGTCACATAAAAGAACGTGGGAGTGTCGTAGAACAAAATCATAAACATCCCAAAGGTTGTTTGGAATAGTAACCTAACCTTGGCGGTTTTTCCATTCTTTTTTTACATATTTGCTCTAGAAATTTCTATTAATCAGTCATTCAACAAAAAATATATTGAGAAATAACCACTAAATCGCCATTTTGATTGACATTTTTAGCAAATGACAAAATACACTATACATGCATGCATTTTTTTTTAAATGGATATATAAGTGTAATTTTCTTCTATACTGGTTTCTATCCTATTTTGTGGTTTATTTATTTATTTGAACAACATACATCTATCTTGTGTGTTCGACATGAAAGGCTGCTTATAAGTCATCATCATGTACAGGGACGAGATAGCACAAGGAAATTTTACATTTCAAGAGGAATGCAATCAGGGGCTCCACATAACGAGTGCGGGCAATGGAGCCAACGGGATTCGAGCCCACATGCGATTAGCGAAGTGGGGTTTTAACCACTCGGCCACGGAGGCCCCTATATTGTGGTAATACAGTTGCAATCATTGGTTTGTTGCGTAGCTCCCACGCACGCAGTTTTAGGAAAATATCAATAATTAAAATGCTAAGGTTATATAGCTATATAGTTTAAGATATAATTCGAACTATTCTTTTGATGGGTTAGATCGCTTTTCCTTGAAATTAGCACAATTTTTTACATTTCCTTTCTGTCTTGCGTTAAACAACGTGACTATCAGAATAAATGAAAAATGTAATTGACACAAGCGGTATTTCAAAAATGACATTAAGTGGTTGCAGGAAGATTTTTACGCTTTTGAAACAAAATGAACCGATTATTATCTGAATTACTAGAAGAAATTGTTTTTAATTTGCCCAAAGGTTTTCCTCTTTAGACAGTAGAGGAAAAAAATCTAAACGAAGATCATAGCTCCAGTTTTAATAGCCATAAAAAGATGCTGTAGAATTATTCATTTATAATTTTCAATTTATATTATGAAAGGCAAATCTAGTAAATTTCCTCTTCTAAACATCGCATGATATCAATCTTTACGCCCTCGGATTGAATAAAAAGTGATTTGAAGCTAAAATTTGATTGAAAACTGTAATTAAATTTAAAGATTTTTGAATTTTATTTTAAACTAATTTTCAAGCAACTAACTGTTTTAGTTGTCATCATGTAACGTAACAATCAATGTTTGTTTGCTACAATACCTAAAGCAGTAATTATAATATTTTACGTTAGTTTATAAAATAACAAAATTACCGAGAAAGTGCCAAAGTTGCCACAACTGACTGTCTTTATCATCTAAACTTTTACGAGGGTTTTTTTTTCTTTTGTATTTCGTATTTTATTGTGTTCAGGGACTGTCTACTTATATATTTTCTTTTTCTATTATAAAACTTTTAATATATTATTACATAATATTAATTAATAAATATTAAATAATAAAGCTTTGTATAAATCACCATATAAATATAAAAACACACAGGACGCGTTTCGAGGTAGAAAATGAACTCGTCATCAGCTACTGGACGCAGGCCCCGATTATGACAAATTGGGGCCCTGAGCAAAGATAAATTAGGGGCCCCTTTCGAATCGTTGCAACGTTATTCAAATAGAACAGATGGCCACTCATATGTGTATGTATAATGCATAAACATATTTCCGCACCTTGGATATAAGCAGTGTCGCTCGCCATTGCGCCAAATTGCGACGAAATTCTTCAATTGGCGAGTAAACAAGCGATCGGATTCGCCAAATTGCTACCGCTCAATTTTTGCTTTTTCTTTATTTTCTTTTTTGTTTTTCATACATATGCATACATACAAATTTTTAATATATTTGTAGTGGATAGTTGAATTTAGATTAATAACAATTGTTGTCGCAGTTATAATAACTTATGTTATTTTAGGACATATAAAAAAGGGGGATACATTAAAGGATTAAAGATATTTTTTTAGGGCTACACGGCGAATCTATTTTGCTAATTCTTTTCTCATTTGGCGAATGTTTTTTATTTTTAATTAGCCAAATTACCAACATTGGTCAAATGTCAGCGAGAACACTGGATATAAGTGGAAGAAAATTCTTAGCTCCGTCAATTCTAAATTAAATACCTTAGTAAAAGTACGTCTTTTTTTTTCTTTAGTTTAGAACAAAACTCTTTAATATAACTTTATCAAAGTTTTATATTACTTTAAGATGAATTTAATAATTTCAACATATGGAAGAGTTGAAAATGGAAAAGAAAGTAAAAATTTTAAATTTAATGTATGGATTTGGGGGCCCCTTAAGGTCCGGGGCCCTTGGACAAAGTCCCGATTTGCCTATGCGGTAATAAAGGGCGTGACTGCAAGCACGTGTCCGTAACGAAAGGAGGGAAAAAAATAGTCAGCTATGTAAATTGGAGATGACCAACAAACGACAAATTATAACAACAATTTTTAATTTACCTGCCGAAGAATACATTTCAAATTGAAAGTGAATTGAAAACATTATCATTTACAGAAACATAGAGTTGTGTGTTTGAAAGGAATATTTCTAAAATCGCGGGTAATAATTGCTATATTTTTCAAAGTTGTTAACTACATAACTTGAACTGTCATTTAAACTAAAAAAAATAATCATTTCGGATCGATTCTGATATATAACAAAAGTTTTATTAAATATTGAAATTGACAATACAAATTTTCAAAATACACTACACATTTTATGCCGCTTTATCCTATCTAATAAAAAATTAATGTAAATATGTTCATGTGAAATATAAACGTATATGAATTTTCATAATCCAGAACTATAGGATATGTAGGATAAACACCGAGAGATAAAGACTGTGTTTACTGTTTACTTAATTCACTTTATATTAGCTTATTTTCAATATGTTAACTAATTTTTTAATCAAAGAATCAAAGGCGAAGACAGATTTCGTATCTTCTGACAGCGACTAATTTGGCCTTAAAAGCAGGGCTGCGGAGTCGGTGGGAAAAATGGCCGACTCCAACTCCGACTCCGACTCCGGAATTTTTAACGACTTCGACTCCGACTCCAACTCCGACTCCGGAAATTTTAACGACTCCGACTCCGACTCCTGGCTAGCTAATATACTAATGTTGATGCTGGTTAAAGTTATGAGGGAACAAAAGAAAAATAAGGCAAAAAGTCATTATTTCGGTATTCAGTTCTTAGAGCTTTGGAAAAAAAATATTTTCCGTTTTACAAATTCTTTAATTTTACGTACCACAAACCTGAAAAATTAAATTACTGAATCTAAAAGAGATAACAAAACGGATATTTTACTATTTCGGATCCGTGGCCTCGAAAAGGGGAAATCTGTACAATATTTATGTTACCTAGTGCTCTCCAGAGCAGAAAAATTTCAATGGAAAGGAAAAAAAAATAGTCAGATGTGTTAATCTTATAGCTTTCTTCTATATCACACATGTACTTCCTGAAAAATGCAGCATAGCAGCGCCACCTCTTATGTGATTTACACCAAATCTTGTCAACAAGTTATATCAACTTCTAACTGAAATTGAAGTTTAGTGAAAATCAGTACATTAATTTCTAAGAAAGGGCTATTGCTGAAATTTTAAAACTCTGCATAACAGCGCTTCATGTTGAGTGATATACATCAAAAACGAATCAGGACCAATTTCTATCAGATACTAACTGAACCTAAAGATTAATGAACTTCCATGCATTAGTGATTGAGCCAAGCTATTTCAAAATCGTAAATAAATCAGCGCTACCATATCAGCGCTACCTGAAGGGCGATTTACACCAAACACTAAACTATACTAATCTAGATTACAAACTAATTAAATATAAAGTTTGGTGAAAATTCGAGCATTTGTTTTTGAGATAGCGCTGTTGCAACATCATGAACAATGCAGTATAGCAGCGCCACCTATTGAGCGATTTGCACCAAAAAATTGCAGCACTTAATTATATCAAGGACTAACTGAATCTAAAGTTTTATAAAAATCCGTGCATTAATTTTTAAGATATAGCTACTGTGGAAATTGTGAATAATGCAGCATACCAAAGCCACCTGTCGAGTGATATACACCAAAAATTAATCAGATACAGTTTCTATCAAGATCTAACAAAATCTAAATTTTGTGAAATTCCATTCATTAGTTCTTGAGATAGAGCGCTCCAAAATTTTTGTCGCATGCGGACTCACGAAGTGACAGACCCTGACAGACATTTTCGAAAAACTATCAAATCATGTTCAGTTCAGGATCTTCTAAAACGTATAAATCTATCGAATGCCGGAAATCGAAATTTTTCAAGAATCCAATACTTTATTCTTGTAAAGATAGAAGAAAATAAAATTGAAGATGGAAATTTTACTATTTCGCAAATAAAATAGGATCTACTAGAGCTTTTAATTAAAAACAGTTTTCATCTCCTGTGTACGCTGGGCAGTTTATTGGGATTCTTTAACTTGGGTTGGCAATCCAAAAATAACAATAAGAATTCCTTCTATGATTTTAAAATTACATTTTATTGGTTTAATTTCACTTCAAACTGTCTAAGGAAAAAGCCGGAGTCGGAGTCGGAGTCGGGTTGTTTTTTACGACTCCGACTCCTTTTTCTCAAAAATGGGCCCGACTCCGACTCCGACTCCACGACTCCGACTCCGACTCCGCAGCCCTGCTTAAAAGTCTTCAATCAAAGAAATATGAATGAAAATCCTTTTATAAGAGAGATAGCCCTTGTTTTTTTAAAACTATAATTCAATTTTTTAAAACCAATGGAATTAGCGTGCTTTCAGAATCTTGGGTGTCTGGACGGGGGTTGGCGAGCGTAGATCATAGGGGACAGAGCCCCCTAGTTATTTAAACTAAAAATTTAAAAAATATTTACTTGCCCATTTTGGTGTGTAAATTAAATTTGGCGATAATATGTATATATATT
Organism: Maratus speculifer; assembly: GCA_964019185.1. Taxonomy (NCBI): domain Eukaryota; kingdom Metazoa; phylum Arthropoda; class Arachnida; order Araneae; family Salticidae; genus Maratus; species Maratus speculifer. Next base: position 440,798,764 of record OZ025290.1, on the reverse strand, counting down.
AATTTTGCTTCATCTTTCATTATCTTTTCTTCTCTTTTCTTCTTTTACTTTCTTTTTTTTCTTTTCTTTTCACTTTTTTTTTTCTTTTCTGGTTTTGAAACAGATTTTTTCAAGATTAAATTTTAAAACTAAAATAGAATTAAATTTATACATAAAGAAGAATGATAATAGTTTAATTTAAAAAATAGTTTAATTTACCATTTTGTTATTTTTAGTATATTAGATAAAAAATTTAAAATCGTGCATCAGTTTCTTAAAAAATATATATATATATTCATGATAATTTGAATCGGTGAGCGTTATTTTTTATTTTTTTTATGTTCGTCTATTTAACGTCAGTCATTGATTTGTTACGATTTGTTACGTCATTGATTTGTTACGTAGATCGTCAAACGCAATTTCAGAAGGAAAAAAAAAATAGAATAACAAGTAATGATGGAGAATTTCGAAAACCATTAAGCGCCATTGTTTTGTTCCCTTTTTGAATTATTTCTCTTTCCTTGAAATAAGCCCAAACAATTGTATTTTCCATTTCTGGTTTTTCTAAATGAAATAATATGATTTTTATTATGTTATATGGAAAGAGGAAGATCGCTTTGACGCAAATGAATTACGCAGGTCGTCCTACAATTTTCCAATTAATTGTTTTAAACAAAATAAACTTATCATTATCTAAATTATTTTAGAAAACTTGTTCTCGGACTATTTCATTTGTTCATTGTTGAACATTGTTGAACTTTACAAAAGTCGGAAATAATACGTCAAGTGTGGCAAATCAGATGTGTTCGAAATAATAAATAATTTTAAAACATCCGAACCTTAGTGCAATAGCTATTGCACTCTTGTGCAAAAACGCATGGATACAAAATTTAGTATGATCGTATATATAGTAACTTGGAAATCACGTGACTGCATCTTAATTAGAACGTTATCATCAAGGCAATCTGGAATCGTTACGTATAATCAGGGTTCTCGCTGCCGCTCGCCACCCGTAAGGCATGGAGACGTCACTGCGACGTCGTTGTGAAGTCACATTGTGACTTTGTGACCATCGATTGTCGATGTGACGTCACAATGACTAAAATGTGAAGTCGTTGTGGCCGTTTTAGAGCTCCCCGTAAAGCATGGTGACGTCACTGCGACGTCGTTGTGAAGTCACATTGTGACTTTGTGACCATCGATCGTTTGCTTCATTTTTCATTACCAATTATCCACTTTGTGACCACTTCACAAAGTGGTCACAATGTGACAAATTTGGGAAAAATATGTCATTCGTGACTACTTTGACATTAACATTGTGACAGAACTGTAACAAAAGCGACGATATTTAAATTTCCAGAAACATGTTTTTTAAAGTAAACAACATGTTTTGAAAAATATTTGTAATTTTCTAAAAAATTTTAAGAAAGTTATATCTCAGTCATAATGTGACGTCACTGAGTGGTGGCATTTTGGTCACAGATGTGACGTGACCATGCATGCTATGAGGGCATTGTGCCAATTTGCGACAAAATCCTTCATTTGAAGAGTAAAAGAACAATCAGATTCTCCAAATTGTGATTGCTCATTTCAGCTCTTTTTTGTGTGTATGTATGTGTCAATACAACGGAGATTCTTATCAGCGTTGCTGTACGATTGTAAGTTACGTTGCATGTTCGATCACACACGCCCTTTACATAGCTCTATTTATAGAAATACTGACTTAACATCAATTCAGTTTAGCAACGGCTGAAGACAGAAATGATTATGCTATATATATTTATCTATTACCAATCAATCACCAAACCTATGTACTATTTGAATGCAATGTAATCATTGATCTGTCATTTTTTTCCTATCGGTTAACAGTGGAAATCCCATAGAAATATTTACTGTATATTTTCACAATGATAAATCAATGATAGCTATTTTTTATTCTTGTTAAGCTATTAAAAGAATGTCTGAAATATTTAAACATTGGGGAGAAAGTTAGAATGCACTGAATTTCTATTTTACAAGGAAAAAAAATAGAATATTTGGAAAAAAGAGGTACAATTTAAGATACATTTTTCAGTGTTTCCGGCCGAATCAATTTTGCTACATTTCTTTTCAGTTTTTTATTTCTTATTCGCCAAATCGCTAATGTTGATCAAAAGTCAATTAGAACCCTGCGTATAATGTATATCATTGAATTAATGACGTATACGATCGAATTTAATAGAATAAAGTAAACTTTCATTAATATCCTTTTTAAGTTTCGATATGACTTTCATTCAATTTGAAATGACTCGATAGAATTTTTGAACAATGAAATACCTGTATTATTAACCTCTTCGGATTTATGCCAATTTTATTCAGTTGGTCCTACTTTTTTTTTCTTTATTTAAATAATCATGAAATTGCTCTAATGAAAGATAGCAAATATTACTTTTCTATTTTATAGATGTCTAAAACGAATCTCTATGCTGTTATGGAAGGTGCATATGTGAACCCATGGTCCATGGTCCCATGAGTTAAATTTAAAACCATTCGATTGGATAGTTTTTGCGCTGTTATATGCGGGCTGATAGGTGGACCAGGCGGCGATTATAAGAGCTACATATTCATCTAATTGTGAATGCACCTAAAAAGTAAATAATAATTTAATGCTACTATTATTACTATTATTATTATTATTATTATTATTATTATTATTATTTATATATATATTTTTTTATTAGGATTTTTTAAACTTATTATTGCTAAAACTATGCATATAAAAATATGAAAACTGGTAACTTTATCTAATTATAATCCTACGGAGAAGTTATTTTCAAATTTCTCGCTTTGATTTTATTTATTGATTTATTTATTTTACATAGCAGAGCAGAGGACAATCTTTAACAGAAATAGTTTCCAGTTTTCCGTTTTTAGTTTCAGATTTTTAAAAAGAAATTACTATTTTCATTTTCGGAGCCAATTAAAACCGGTCAGAAATTAAAACATAAAACTCTAAATAAAATCGAAAACAAATAAAAACTAGTCTGGTTAGCAGTAGCTTTAAACTGTCCTGTGCAAAATAAAATAAAATAAAATAGAAAAGTCACTTAAAAATATTAAAATGCAAGCGAGATATTTGAAAATAACGTTTCTCGTTTCTTTCTGTGATTAGTATGGACGTTTAAGTAGGCCCCCTGTTAGGATATGAATTCAATTGAAACCAATTTGAGCCTAATGAAATAGATAAGCTGCCACGATGCTTTACGCATTTGTCATAAGTCACCGCTTAAGTTACGTAATGCACAAATACAGATGCACGAAAAGATGACACTAACTTTTTTTTATTAGCCTATAAACTGATCTATACCGCGAATTTATATAAATTTCTGTAATGTTCGAATCAGCAAAAACCAAACGCTAGTCCCATTTCGAAACTGCAAATGCATAGATGCCAAGTTGTACGGATTTTTCATATCACTAAAATTTTAGGGAAGATTATAGCTCATTGAGTCACCAAAAGTCAAGCATTTTATAGCGTTTAAATAAATCAAAATTTTCGTTAAATTTCAGTGGTAAGAAAAATCTGTTTTTGTTGGTAGCTATGCAGATGTTACTATTAGTCTAACTACACATGTTTAATTACACTGTAAAAAAAAAAAAAAAAAAAAAAAAAACGGACGATTTTACGGAAGTATTACTGATAATCTGAACGCCAGTACTATTTACTGTTTTTTAACAGAAAAATTAAAAATATTCCGTTTTTTTCGAGTTTTTACCGGAATTTATGGAAGTTTTTCCGTTAAAAAACAGTAAATAGTACTGGCGTAGAGGTCTGCACGGGCCCGGGCCGGGCCGGCGGAATCGTTTCGAATTCTCTAACGGGCCGGGCCGGGCCGGCAGATTTAGAATAGTTTTTTCAACGGGCCGGGCCGGGCCGGCAAAAAAATTGAACGGGCCAGACGGGCCGGGCCGGGCCGAAAAAAAAAATTTTCGGGCCTGCCGGCCCGTTTTGAAGATTTAAGCAGAAATGATAAAATATGAGCTATTTTCAGCGAAAATGGCTTTAACGAGAATAAGTATAAATGTGGTCATACTAGTTTGACAACATCAATATAAAAATGTACAATGTATCGGCATCGGAGAATTACATTATGTGTAACCCGTTTTAATATTTTTTTAGTTGACTCATGCCGGTCCGAGATCACGCTTACATTATTTTTCTACATATAGACTGGCCGGACCGGCACTAGACTTAATTATTGGCAGAAAACATGATTTGTAAAATTAACAGCGATAAAGAACTTATGTTAGCTTAGTCTTTGGATATGTACTTCTTGATGGTTTTTAAATTAATTTCTCAATAGTGCGAAAGTTTGACACATTTTCTGATTAATTTTAAATTGTAAGAGTATAAAAGTAATAAGCCTAACTATTGTAGGGATTTGGAATCGAATAGCGTTTTTCATTTTTGGTAAATAAAATACTTGTATAACCTTGTTGAGATATAATAGTTTCTCAAATGATTGTAGGTTTTAGGTAGCTTTCATTACAAAAAGTAAAAAGCTACCTATTGCAGCCGTCCGGAGGAAAGCACTTCCGGAAAATTTTGGTATATTTTCACCGATCATGACCCCCAGACCCCAAAACCACCCTCCGTTCAAATGTTGACATATATATATATATATATATATATATATATATATAACCATATATATATATATATCTGATTTTTGTCATGCGATAACTAACGTATTTATGAACCGATTTGAATGAAACTTGGTATGTACATAGTACATATAAATGTCTCGACCGAGTTCGTTGGTCAGAATCATCCGCCATTTTGTTTCAAAATGGCGGCCATTTTAAATTTTTAAAAAAATTTAAAATTTAAAATTAAATGCGAAAAAATCAAAATTTGAAAAATATTTTTCTTTTACGTGTTAAAACTTAAAACAACGATTCCAGAACACTTTTTATTTTGTCTATATCTTACAAAATGATTGAGTTATAGCACTTTGAATTTTTCTTATGGCTGACATTTTGAAACGATCTGATTTTTGTCACGTGATAACACGCGCATTTATGAACCGATTTCAATGAAACTTGGTATGTATATAGTGCATACAAATGTCTCGACCGAGTTCGTTGGTCAGCATCATCCGCCATTTTGTTTCAAAATGGTGGCCATTTTAAATTTTTAAAAAAATTTAAAATTTAAAATTAAATTCGAAAAAATCAAAATTTGAAAAATATTTTTCTTTTACGTATTAGAACTTAAAACAAAAATTCCAGAACACTTTTTATTTTGTCTATATCTTACAAAATGATTGAGTTATAGCACTTTGAACTTTTCTTATGGCTGACATTTTGAAACGATCTGATTTTTGTCACGTGATAACACGCGTATTTATGAACCGATTTCAATGAAACTTGGTATGTACATAGTACATACAAATGTCTCGACCGAGTTCGTTGGCCAGCGTCATCCAACATTTTGTTTCAAAATTGTGGCCATTTTAATTTTTTTTAAAAATTTAAAATTTAAAATTAAATGCGAAAAAATTAAAAGTTGAAAAATATTTTTCTTTTACGTGTTAAAACTTAAAACAACGATTCCAGAACACTTTTTATTTTGTCTATATCTTGAAAAATGATTGAGTTATAGCACTTTGAATTTTGCTTATGGCTGACATTTTGAAACGGTCTGATCTGAACGATCCATCATGTTGCTTTAAAATGGCATACACTTTATGATATCGTGGAGTTTGGCGACTCTCTAAATCGCTTAAAATAAAACCAGGTTGAATAAAAGATGACTAATTTCTAAAAATTCCTATTAATATTCAGTCTTGAGAAAAACTAGTATTCAATCTTATAAAATCACTAATTTTATAAGATTATTTCCACTAATTTGAGCTTAGTATTTTTGAACAATGTAACTTACTTTAAAATAAATAAATAAATATATAAGTATATGAAAGCTACCTCTTCCTCCCGGCATTGCCGGAAGGACTTTTTCTCCATTCCCTTGCTTCCGGAAATTCTATTCAAAACGCTAATTATGACAGTATTTCATTTGTTTGCAGTATTCATAAATTGCTTGTATCAAAAAATGGATAACGCCATTCGATTATATAGTTTCTGAATAAAGATATCTGATAATCTTATGCGTTTTTGAGAAAAAAAATTAATTTAGAAATGTATCAGAAAGGAGCTTCTCTGAATTTAAGAATGAATTTGGATTTGAAATCTATAATAAAATGATATAGAAATATATTTATAAATCTTCTTTTATTAAACAGCTTCAAAATTAACGATGTTTTTAGCTTTCTTTCTTTTTTCTTTTATTCTAAGCCATATTAATTTTTTAATGAATCTTTATTCGAATGTTGAAAGCCTAAGAATCTAAATAATCATTAACGTTGTTAATGTGTATTTGCGGTAAAATATACTGTAAAATCATTCCATAGATATGTATGCAGTATTCTTTAAAAGAATCTTAGTTCTATGATAAAAATATGAATTTTTTAGAAATCGTAGAAATTGTAACGGGCCAAAACGGGCCGGGCCGGGCCGGGCCTGTTTTCGCTGATTTTTGTACGGGCCGGGCCGGGCCTAAAATACAAAAATTTAAACGGGCCGGGCCGGGCCCGGGCCGAACTTTTGAGTTTTGCAACGGGCCGGGCCGGGCCGAAATCACTTTCCTACGGGCCGGGCCGGGCCGGGCCTGGAAATTCCGGCCCGTGCAGACCTCTATACTGGCGTCCAGATTACCAGTAATACTTCCGTAAAATCGTCCGTTTTTTTACAGCGTACATCACAATGTTTGTCACATGCTCTGTCAAATTTTCTTTGTGATTTTCGCTCTAAATTCGCTCGTAAAGTATTTTAACTCTCCGAGCGTCTTGCGGGCTTTCCTTCATTAAAAAAAAAAAAAAAAAAAAAAAAAAAAAAAAAATGCAATTAGCATTTCTTTTTTCCTGTTTGTTTTTAAAGTACATTTCATTCGCCTTTATTTGATATACATCTTCAAATACAATTCCGCTTAAAATATTTTTGTGTACAACAGATTAAGGTTGTTTTTGGGAAACGGAAAAAGTACGTATGCAAACCGGTCAAAGCGTTTAAAAATGGATCAAATGCATAACATGCTGGCCGAGTCTTAAGAAAGCGTCTGAAGTTTTGGGGACAGTTAGTTTCTAACATATTCGTCAAATGATGGGAAGACAACTTAAAGTACCGTTTCGGAGATATCGTGTTCACTAATACACGCAAGCATTACAAACTGTGATTACAATATCCTCATATTATGTGTTTCGAAAAAAAATATATTAACAGAATTTCTCGTTATTTTCCATAATATAATTGTAATCGTCACGTTGCACTGTGTAAATGATTCCTTTTTTCCTTGTTATTGTTGATATTTCCGAAAAATCCCTAAAAGCATTGGAGACGAAGAATTATCACGATAATTTTCGTGTGCCAATGAGTAAAAACAATTCTGTTATTCCGTAATAAAAAAAAATCGAAAGTTGTCCTTGAAATTAGCGCAAATATTTATATATTCTGTTTGTGTAATGAAATAACGTGATTACAAATAGAAAGAAAATATGTATTTGACGCATTAGATGAATTACGTAAAGGGTATTGTACGTTTCGAGGTAAATGTTTCGGGTGTTTAACCCATGGAGGAAAAAAGTAGATGGAGGTGCAGTATGCTCTAAAATCGGCTTGTAATATGATGCGCGTTATCGCTCAAATATAAATATCTTGATACGAATTGAATATTTCCAACTGAGCGAAAAATTGCCCAGGCCGGGAACGAACCCAAATACTTGGCTTACAAGGCCAATGCTTTACCTGTTAAGCTAACTGGGCGATAGCCGGCTGGGATTTTTCGCTCAGATAACCTTATTGATCATAACATCTGGTCTGTCATTTGGACAGCTCAACAGAAGGTAATGGAACTCCATATAACGATGGATACGTAGATATACTATTATTTTAACACAATAAAACAGGTTGGCAAATTTATCATACGAATTGAATATTTCCAACTGAGCGAAAAATTCCCCAGGCCGGGAATCGAACCCAGGTACTTGGTTTACAAGGTCAATGCTTTACCTGTTAAGCTAACTGTACGATAGCCAACTGGGATTTTTCGCTCAGATAACCTTATTGGCCATAACATCTGGTTCATTTGACAAAACTCGACAGAATAAACCGCAGGTAATAGAACTCCAAATAACGATGGATACGTAGATATACTATTATTTTAACACAATCAAACTTCTTTGATTGCGTTAAAATAATAGTTAAATATCCTCACTAAGTCCAAACAAAACAATCACGTGATTGTAGACTTATCATCTTTATCAACTGAGGTCTTCATATGTTACCTGGCATATTTTTGCCCTAGTAGCGTGGTCAGTAGCGACAGCTGCTGCCACACCGAGGGGTCCTGGTTCGAATCCGGGTACGTACATGGATGGTGTGTTGTCCCTTTGTAGTGTAATGAAATATATGTAATGGATATGTGTAATAAAAATTGTTGTGTATTGTCTCGGTTTCTGCGTATAATGGATCAATCGAGGTGACAGCCATAGTAGCTATAGGCCTCTAAGCACTGTCAATTCAAATGTAAAAAAAAAAATGACCTGGCATATTCGGTACTGAAAATGTATGCGGTATATACCATTTATGGTTAACTAATAATAACACATTGCTCAGTGGTGCACAAAACAGGAATTTTAATATACATTAGTACATATTAAAATAAAATAAAACTTTCAACGTTTCGCGCCGTCTTCTGCGGGCGTCTTCAGGAAAATATGAAATGGAAGGACTATGTTTGCATCTTGTTCGAGAGATAATATTTCTGCTAAATTAAAAACTAAATGAATTAAAATTTTTAAAAATGTTGCCAATTACACGTGAGTAAAAATTAAAATATTGCAAGGAAATAAAAATTTTAAGGTTTTATGATGTTATGCCATATTTTTGGTATATGCAATGTGTTATTATTAGTTAAATTTTATGGTGCAACTGTCCTATATATATTCATTTATGGTTAGTTACAGAGACACTCAAAGAATTCCGTTACATTACAGTCAATGGAAAGAAATCGTTTTAATGATGTTAATATTGAAATTGATATACATCGTTGAGATGGATAACAACATGTTATCTAAAGATTATCCAATAAGTAGCAATTATAATAGTTTACAGAGACACGCAAAAGTATTCCATTCCATTGCGGTCAATGGAGAGAAATTGTTTTAATGATGTTAATATTGAAATCGACATACATCGTAGAGGTGGATAATAACAGGTTTCCTACTGAGCATAGAATAAGAAGAAATTATAGTCATTTACAGGGATATTCAAAAGTATTCCTTTTACATTATGTGGTCTATATCGAAAATCGTTTTTAGTGCAATTTAATGATGTTACTTTGTTTCAAACACAATGAAACTCATATATATCACTGATGCGGATATGGCAACATGCATTATTACAGAGAAAGTTTGCACATAATAGCACATAACAGCACACTTACAGAAACGCATACTTCATTCTTTTAAGAAACTTAATTATTTCTCCCCCTCCTAATTTTTTTTTCTAAAACTATTGTGAATGGATAATAATCCATAAATATGTGGTTCAGTAACTTTTATAACTATGAAAATTTTTAACTTTTTACATTTCATAGTTTTCGAGAAAAATGGCTTTGACAGAAGGACAGACAAACGGCTGATCTTATGATGATTCCGATTTCATTTTTTAAGTACAAAACCTTAAAAAAAAAAAAAATTAAAAAAAAAAAAAATTTGTCAAATTAAAAAAAAAAACGGTTGCACGTGGCAGACTAAAACCTCGTCAAGTAATTTTTGATTTTGTAAAACTTTTTTAACGAGATTTTTTTGACCCGTTTAACATTAGATAGCAATTAAAATAATTCTTCGATTTAAAAACTCTCTTCTTCAGCGTGTTTATCAAACATTCTTCTTTAAAACTGTCAATTTTCATTTTTTTTTTTTTTTATGTGCAATAGTTTTCTGAATTTAAGCTGAAAAAGACCTCCGGTTACAAAAGAATTGTATGTGGCGAATGGCAACAAGGATTACTTTTTTAAAGAATATAAGGAAGATTGAAGATTCAAAATACCGGGTGGAATAAATATATCTAAAATAAGTAAAAAATAATAATAATAAATATTACATAAGTATTTGATTATGAATGCAATATTGTTACAAAATTACTATTGCATTTTGATTTCGAATTTAACGTGGAAAACCTTGAACTTATAGATCTTGACTTTTTCTTTTAATTTATTGTTACGTAATGTCTATTGTTCAAACGTTCATAATCTTTAATGATGTTAGAATAAAAGATCAAAGAAAATTTTATGTGAATAATTTTAGATAAGGATGAACAAATATTACTCTAAGTACTTATGGGTTTAAATTTTATGTATTCTACAAAGCACAAAATGTTAATTCAGTGTAAAATCCCCCAAACAATGAGGAAAATGAAAAAAATTCGCGATTTTATCTCATACCTCTTCGTGAGAGTGGTTATACCATCAGAAACGTGACAGATTAGAGCAAGTGTATGATGACACCGTTTATTAATGAGAAGATATTAGAATGTTTATTTTTGACATAAAGAGATACTTTTCACGTTTTAGAATATTAATTTTGTCTCTGAAAAGAATTTGCATAAGTAAATATAAAAGTAAAAATAGATATTTAATTGGTTTTTATTTTTTAAATACAAAACACCAAAAGATTAAAAAAAAACGCAAAAAATTATTAAAATAAAAAAAAAAATGATTGCACATTGCACTCTACAAGTTTGCCTAACAGCTGCCTGCAAAAGATAATTAAATTGATATGAAAAATTTTTGATCTAACAAAATTTTTTAACAAGGCATTAGACCAATATAACATTAGACAGAGATTAAAATAATTTTTTGATTTAAAAACTCTCTGCTTTAGGGTGTTTATCGAACATTTTTGTTTAAAATACAATTTTCCATATTTTTATATGCAATAGTTTTCTGATTATAAGTCGAAAAAAACCTCGTGTTATAAAACATTCGTATACATCAATAATAGTAGAAAATTACTTTTTTCCCAAGAAAGCAGACATTAGAAATTCAAAACATCTGATATAATAAATAGATTTTCTTAAAAGTTAAAAATAAAATAATGCATAATTATTTCATTATTAGCGCCATATTGTAACAAAATTACTATCGCATTTCGATTTCGAATTTAATGTGGAAACCTTTAAATTATAGATCTTAACATTTATTATTATTATTATTATTTGTTATGTTACATAATGTCTATTGTTCAAAGGTCATAATCTTTTACGATGTTAAAATAAAAGATCAAAGAAAATTTTGTGTGAATAATTTTAGATAAGGACGAACAAATATTACTCTAAGTACTTTATGGGTCTAAATTTTATGCATTCTACAAAGCACAAAATGTTAATTCAGCGTAAAATCCTCAAACAATGAGGAAAGATGAAAAAAAAATCGCGATTTTATCTCATACCTTTCGTGAGAGTGGCATAGCATTAAAAACGTGACAGATTAGAGCATCTGTATGGTGACACCGTTTATTAATGAGAGGATATTAGGATGTTTATTTTTGGCATAAAGAGATACTTTTCACGTTTTCGGAATCTTAATTTTGTCTCTTAAAACAATTTGCATAAATAAATATAAAAGTAATAATATTTATTTATTTATTACTTACCCATCATACGTAGTATAAGGTAATAGTTTTGAAAATGAATTGTTTTTTTTTTTCGGATTTACACGTTTTAGATGCTGGAGATTCCGAAAAACATATTTTTAGATAAATTTTTTTACCGTCCGACCGTTTGTGTGTCTGTCTGTAAATGCTCTGTCTCCCGTACAAATTGAGATAGAGACTTCAAATTTTGTATATACATAGCATTTAAAAATGGGACGAAGCCTATTTAATATCAATCACCTGTCCGTTTTTTTTTTTTTTTTTTTTTTTTTTTTTTTTTTTTTTTTTTGACTCTCGAAAAATTCGTTCTGATGAAAGGTATGTAAAAATTTTCGAATTTTTTTATTTTAAGGAGTGGACGTAAAAGGAAATAAAATAAAACAAATTTTACATAATGTACGAAGTCGATCGGATTATGAGCTGCTGAGATATTTGTATCCTGTTTTTCAGATTCTTCGATTTTTCATAACCCTGTATTTCATTCAAATTTCAATTCAAAGATATATTTTAATTGGGAACGAGACGCTTAATTCGATGCAGTAAATTTCTATTTCATATGATTATTATTTTATTTTGGAATTGCAATGATAAATAATTCTATATGCGATGATAAATAATCTATAAATAGTTTACACGCGTTTTTTTTTTTTTTTTTTTTCATATTTTATATTATGCATATCCATGATGGGTAAGTATTACGGTGGCCCCCTAACGATTAGTTTTCATTACTGACTAAAATAGCCAGCGTTGCCCGGAATTTTAAGAATGTTTATTTTGAAAAATCAATTTCAAAATCATACATACATTATAAAACAAACAATAAAAATACGCTATATATGAAATGCATTTAAAAATGGTGAAAACAAATCCAGAAACCTCAAAATATTAAAATATCCTAATATTTACATGAACGTATATTTATCTTGTTTTAATGATTTTTTTCAAACACGTAATATCCCCTTTTTTTATAAATTCGCCAAGCTATTTATTTCATTTTCATTTTTCACGTTTAAATCTTAACAATATAAATGTTATGACGTAATATTCACCTTTTCAGTGTTTCGTTCATGTGACAAAATCCTATTTGTTTCCTCCTCTATCTCTCCGTCCATCACACAAAAACGGTATAGGTCAGAGTCTTCAAATTTCGTGTACTTACAGCTGAATACTTCGTGTCACAAGGCAAATCATAAAATTTAGAAAAAGTCTATTATATTAATTAAATTATTTTTTTCAATGTCATCCGTTTATCTTTTATATTTATGTTTAAGGGGTCTTCAGGACTCTTAAAGATTACCAAGTTTTGAAATTTCAATTTTTTTATATGCTAAACTGCTACCTTTTCTGAACATTTTAATATAATTGTTTTCACAAAATTCTCATTAGAACAAAAGTTGTGGGTTTTAGAAATTTACCCGCTCAATAGCTGAAGCGGCGTTTCTGAAACTTGAAGTTCTTTTTCTCTAAATGACATTTTTTTTCTTTTCTTTTTTTTTTCTTTTTTTTTCATAGCGCGCACGATATCTCAAAATCTTGTATTTTCACATAAAATTTTCAAAATGTATGTTTCATGTTAATCTGTATAAACTGAACCCAAAATTTCCTTTTTATTGTAAAAAAAAGGTTATTTCTCAAATGATTGAAATGAAAAAAACTTCTTTAAACACCATAAAATAAGCTAACTGCGCAGTTAACTTATTTTATGGTGTTTAAAGAAGTTTTTTTCATTTCAATTGTGTATAACACCAGCTTCAATTTTATACATTTATTTCTCAAATGATCATGATGTTGAAATTTTCAAAAATAAAAATAACTACAAAATAACTTCAAAAATAAATACAACTTTGAATTTAAAAAAAAAATGCTCTAAATATAATTTTTTTTAGGTTCATAATATTTATTACAATCTGATGTATAAGACTGCACCAAAATTTCCATTCTAGTTGCCATGTTTATTTTGTATTAGTGCGTGTAATCTATTATACCAATTTTCTGCTCGTCAAATTTCTGCCATTTTGGAGCGCCCTGTAATTGCTAATTGTGCACCTTGCAATTTTTTAAAGTCATAAAATGAAAGAATGTAATTATATCTTTCATCTCAACAAAAACTGTGTTTTAATATCATAAGAAATTTAAGATTTTAAATGTTGAAGATGGTCTCCTTTTTAGTTTTTTTTTTCCGATTTTAAGAGTTCTGAGATCCCTTAAAAGATAACATTAATTTCAACATTTTGCGTGAAGACATAAATAGCTTAGATATAAGCATTTCACTAGTAAACGGGATATTTTTTTTAACCGCTAACATTTATAATATTTTTTTAATTATTATTCAATTAATTACTTACCCATCATACGTATAGGGTAAGTCTTGCAATCGTTTTGAAAATCGAAAAAAAAATTTTTGACGGATTTATACGTTTCAGATAGCGGAGATTCCGAAAAACATATTTTTAGAGAAAAAATTTGCCGTCCGTCTGTCTGTCTGTAAACACTCTATCTCCCGAACAAATTGAGATAGAGACTTGAAATTTTGTATGTACTTAGTATGTAAGGATGGGACGAAGCCTATTTAATATCAAAAACCTCGATTATCCAGAACTATTTTTTTTTCGGACTCTCGAAAAATTCGTTCTGATGAAAGGTATATAAAAATTTTCGAATTTTTTTATTTTAAGGAATGGAAGTAAAAGGCAATAAAATAACACAAATTTTGCATCAAGAACGAAGTCGATCGGATTATTAGTTGCCGAGATATTTGTAATCCTGTTTTTCACATTCTTCGATTTTTCATGACCCTATATTTCATTCAAATTTCAATTCAGAGGTATATTTAAATTGAAAAAGAGACGCTTAATCCGACGCAATAAATTGTTAGTTAATAGAATTATTATTTTTGGAGTTATAAGGATGTTTCTTTTACGCAGTTCGGTACTACTTGAGTAGTTTGTCGTTTTATATAATTTGTCGAAATTGGTACATCAACAGTTCTTTAATATAGCATTACTATGTATTTTAGCAATAGTTAAATTTTGTTTATGAATTGCAGTGCATTGTATAAATAGTTTTCACATGTTTTATTTTCATATACATATCCATGATGGGTAAGTATTACGGTGGGCCCCCAACGACTAGTTTTCTTTCTATTTAAAAAAAAAAAAAAAAACTATTGCGATTTATTAAAGATTGAGTATTTTAAATTTCGTTTAAACAATTTTTTTTTTCGTTTTAGAAATTTAAAATTTTATTTATATTTCCGCTAATTTTTTTTAATTTCGGATTTTTAAAAAATTTAAAATTTTGGATTTTATTTAAATAATTTGATTTGAACATTTTTAATTCGATTAAAACAAATAACTTCTTTTTATAATTATTTTAAAATTAATTTTACTGGTGCTCTGTGTAAAAGTTTAATAATTATAAAGAACAATTTAGATTTTTGATACGATACGTTGTTTTGAAAGAAATATTAAACGAAACCCTCTGTGCGATCTGCGATCGCACTTCCCTACTTGTTTTGTTAAATTCATCAGTTTATTTCATTTTCGTTTTTCACGCGGAAATCTTGCAATATAAAAGTAACTGTTGTTGTAAGAATTTTACTGTGGATTTTTAAAAACTAGTCGTTGGGGGTCACCGTAATACTTACCCATCATATACATGCATACATAATATATGAAAATAATACATTTGAAAACTATTTATAAAATAGATTGCAATTCCAAAACAAAATTTAAACGTGTATTTATATTTTTATTGTGCATAGTAATGCTGTATTAATGAATTGCTGATGAATGTCTTTCGATAAATTATACAACACGCCTAACTACTCAAGTAGCACTGAATTGCAAAAAAGAAACATCCTTATAACTCCAAAAATATTAATCTTATTAACTATCAGTTTATTGCGTCGGATTAAGCGTCTCTATTCAATTAAAATATATCTTTGAATTGAAATTTAAATGAAATACAGGGTCATGAAAAATCGAAGAATGTGGAAAACAGGATTACAGATATCTCGGCAACTAGTAATTCGATCAACTTCGTTCTTTATGAAAAATTCGTGTTATTTTATTGCCTTTTACGATCACCCCTTAAAAAGAAAAATTTCGAAAATTTTTATATACCTTTCATCAGAACGAATTTTTCAAGAGTCCGAAAAAAATAGTTCCGGATAATCGAGGTTACTGATAGTAAATAGGCTTCGTCCCATTCTTACATACTAACTACATACAAAATTTCAAGTGTCCATCTCATTTCGTTCGGGAGATAGAGCATTTACAAACAGACAGACAGTCAGACGGACGGACGGCAAAATTTTTTTTCCTAAAAATATGTTTTACGAAATCTCCAGTGTCGAAAACGTGTAAATCCGTCAAAAAAAATTTTCGATTTTCAAAACGATTGCAAGATTTGCCTTATACTACGTATGATGGGTAAGTAATAGAAAAAATAGAAAAAATAAAATAGCTATTATTCATTTACAGAGCCACACAAATGAATTCCATTACATAATGGTAAAAGAGGGAATTGTATGCGATAAATTTTAATTATATTAAACTATTTCGTACATAACAAAATTTATATATATAGCTGAGGCTTAGTAAAAATTATGTGACACAGTCATGCATAACATGAAATACATAGCATTTACAGGGACACAAAAAAGATTTCAAATAGCATATTTTTTCCCAAGTACTGTACATGTATCCGATGATGGCTGATGGATGAATGAATAGCACTTTAATTATGATATGCGCTGCGCGTTTATAAGTTTAACTAAATCTATGCATATTATACACTGTAAAAAAATCCATTAATATAAGTAAATTCTTCCGTAAAATTTTACGGACTTGTTTTATTTTTCCGAAAAAACAGTATAACTTCCGTTATTGACATTTTGAGATTATAAATATAGTAACTTTTCCGTAATTTTTCTGGAAACAGTACTCTAAGCATAAATTTTGGTGGCGCCATCTATATCTCGAATAGAAAAATATTATTGCTATAATATTTTTTTTTTCATTTTGTTTTAACAATGGAAAGCTAACATACTTTTACGATACTTAAAAAATAATAAAAATTGTAAAATTTTATTAATCCTTTTTAAGTTGGAGATAGCTAAAAAGAAAAGTTAGTTTATTTTCATTATGACTTTAAAATAATGTTTAATTCATTTATAGTATATTTTTTAAAAAGTGCGTTGGATATTTTAAAACGAAAAAATTTTCTGCTTTTAATTTTAATATATTTTTATAATCTATTCACTTTAAGAAATTCGCCCATAAAATTTAAAACATCTGATTATATTATGACAATTATATTAACGAAATTATTGTAATATTGACAATTATTTAAGTTATAAAAAACAATAAAGGAAATTATTTTAATAACTCGTAATAATAATTATTATAAAAATGACGTTTATTTCTTACTTTCTTTCTTTTCTTTTTTTTTTCTTTTTGTAATAAAAATCTATAAGAGAAATTTTAATTTTAACGATAAAAAAAAAAAAAAAAAAAAAAAAAAAATCTTGTTCATTTTTTTTTGCGTGTTTGAAAAAGTTGAAAAGAAAGCGTTACACTTCCCACTTCATTATAATTTTAAAAACATGTTCGGCTTGTTATAACTATTATTATTATTATTTTTAAAAATCTCTAAAAGGTATTTTAATATGAAAAAATCTATACTTAATTTTAATATGTTTATTATTATTTTAATATTAGTCCATTCACTTTAATAGATTCGCACATAAAACTTAAAACAAGTTTTCAGTCTGTCTTACAGAACACAGAATATTAATTCCGCACCAAACCTCCACACAATGGAGAAAATTAAGGCGGCATTATAATAAAAAGTCTTGATTTTATCGCATCCGATTCATGATAATGGTGTCGCCAGAAGCGTGCCTAACTACTTTGTGTGTTGAAACCGTTTATTAATGAGGATATTTCCCCCCCCCCCCCCCCTAAACAGAATGTTCATTTTTGATTTTGAAAGACGTTGTTATAAGTTTTTGGGGACTTTGGATTTTTAAGAAAATCTTTGAGAGTTTGAGAATTGATCTCGGAAATGCAATTCGTTACTGCAGTAAAGTCTCTATTTGGCGAGTTTCCACCAATAGAAAATTTTCTAAAATCTTTTTTTTTTTTAAACAGTAGATAAGGAAATTTTTTTAAAATAAATTAAAAAAAAAAAAATCTGTATAGCGAACTTTTTCTGAACGGGACTTCCCAAATAAATGTTCCAGTTTCCTCACAGTCTAATAGCCGGCAGCACAAACAACTAAAGTATCGAGCACAAGAAGAAGAAGAAAAAAAAAAACCTTCATTTTATGGTAGAGTAGAAATAGGGGAATGTAATGATCCATCTCTGCTTGACCTAAAGTACTAATTTTTGCATAAATCAAAAATTAATACCACTAGTGGTTGACTCGTAGGTTTATCATTGTTTTTTTCCTACAGTCAAAGATATTAAATGATTGTAGGACAAACACAATTATGAACCTAACTAGTCAACTACTTAGGGTATTAATTACTTATAATCAATTTTAGAGTATTAATTTTTGACTTATGCACTACTTTGTTTCCAGCAGGTACGGGTCATTAGATTCGCCTATTTCTACTGTACCATAAAATAAAGTTTTTTTTTTTTTTGGTCTGATTGTCTTGTGCGCTCGATACCTTGGGTTTTTGTGCTGTAGGCTCTTGGACCATTAGCATACAAACCCGTAAAGCATGGTGACGTCCCTGCAACGTCGTTGTGAAGTCACATTGTGACTTTGTGACCATCGATTGTCGATGTGACGTCACGTGACGTCGATGTGAAGTCACAGTGACTAAAATGTGAAGTCGTTATGGCCGTTTTAGAGCTCTTTTGTGACGTTTCACAAAGTGGTCACAATGCGACAAATTTGTGAAAAATATGTCATTTGTGACTAATTTGACATTAACATTGTGACGAAATTGTGGCAAAAGCAACGATATTTAAATTGCCCGAAACATGTTTTTTAAAGTAAATAAATGTTTTGAAGGATATTTATAAATTTCTAAAGATTTTTAAGAAAGTCTTATCTCAGTCACAATGTGATGTCACTGAGTAGTGGCATTTTGGTCACAGATGTGATGTGACCAAAGTGACTCACAGTGACGTCACTGTGACCATGCATGCTATTAGGGAACTGCTCACGCAAGGTAATATAAAAAAATTATTTTTATTTATTTAATTTATATTTTTGCTACCAATGGTAATGAAAAGCCTCCCTTCATTTGTCTCTGAAAGAACCTATGGTCAGAAGATATGTAAGCATTTTTTTTTCACCAAGGAAGTTATTAAAAACATAAAATTTACCATTCTGGATATAATAATAATAATAATAATAATTTGTTTAATTTTTAGCTCTGATAAGTCTAAAGATAGCTTAAAGAAAACTATTGCTAACAGAAATCGGAAATCCCAAAGAAGTTGAGCAAGGTATCGCGAAAATGTTATTGCTTTTAACTTAGTGTTTTGTCTCTGTAGTGTTTTGTCGACAATGAAGCAAAACAGAACTCTAACATTTTCAATAAATCCTGCAAAATGTAATTACCAGGCAATTTAAATGTTATGAAATGGTATTTTTATTAGCCGAAATCAAACTATTGTATTAGAAAATTAATTCTAATTGCCGGATGAAATTAAATTATAGTAAAATCAGATAAAGTTAAATTAATAACCAACTGAAATTTTAAATTAATAGGCAGCCATAAATTTATATTAATTACTAGCTGAAATTTTAAAATAGCAATAAGTTGAAATCGAATTAAAAACTAGCTTAAACGAAATTATAATATTGCTAAATAAATTTCGCTAGCCAGTTGAAATTAAATCATAGTATTGCAAGATACATTTCAAATACATTTTCTCGATAAAGTATAAAAAAGACTAAATAAAATAATGAATTTGTTATTCGGTGCTAATACGCACGATTCCAATTTTTTTTCCGGAATTAATTACAATAATCTGAAAAAAAAAAAAAAAATATATATATATATATAAATTACTTTCTCCGGTTCAATTATATTTCCATTCAGCTTTTTCTTGTTATGGTTACTTTTTAGTCTACATGTGGATTTAACTATTGTTTTTACATACTTTCAACTCCTTTTTGTAATATATCAATATATTTACTGCTACTATTATTAAGTTTCTTTATTGTCATCAATATTTTGTATCACTTTAAATCATAGCATGTTTTTTTTTCAACTTATTTATCTAGCTACTTGGCGCGCTTGGCTTTCTCTATTTAAATAGAGCAACCCTTCTGATTTGGCGAAGTTCCGATGTGTGCATTACGAGCGAACTG
This sequence comes from Maratus speculifer, assembly GCA_964019185.1. Classification (NCBI taxonomy): domain Eukaryota; kingdom Metazoa; phylum Arthropoda; class Arachnida; order Araneae; family Salticidae; genus Maratus; species Maratus speculifer. The sequence goes on along the minus strand of OZ025290.1, from coordinate 440,778,694 downwards.
ATTTTTCTCCTGTGTTAGTATGTCAGATTGTATAATTAACTATTGCTTCACGCATCAATAATTTATTAATAATTTTATTGCGAAGTCCTCTTCATGATTGGTGATTCACAGATAAGTTGCTTTTGTTCTCAATATTTTGTTTTCTTACTTTTTATCCAATTTATATATGTAAAGTGTATGCTTATCACGTGCAAAAATAGGGTTAGTTTGTGCTTTTGTTTACTGATACTATTTGCTGCTCATTACTGTTTTAATATAAATGTATATTTTCATTTTTTCCACCATTTATTACTTTGTTCTTTGGTTAATAATTTGGTTTTTGTGTGCTGGTAGCCCCAAATACGTATTATTTTGCTATTTCATGGCTAATACGTGGATGAAACCGCACACTTCATTTGTAGTTCCAGAGCATTTGGGGCCTGACGATTCTGCTTTGGTACAACAAATTACATTTGCATTCATTTTATTTATTTATTTATTCAGATTTCCTCGTTTCACTATTTTTTTTTAATTATTATTATTATTCAATTCAATTCTAATTCTTCGTTTTCGTTTATTGTTTTATTGATACAATCCATTGGTGAATCTTGTCTACTTTTAATGGTATTATATATATATATAATATACCATTAAAAGTAGACAAGATTCACCAATGGATTGTATCAAACCGCTTTAATCGGAACAGCATCACACGTATTAGAAACCTAAAGATAATTGGTTGAGTTTATTAGACACAAAGCTATATTAAAGTGTTAAAGGAAAAAATTAAGATTTAAAATAAAATTAGAATTTTTAAATTACCGTGAAACCTCTCAATAATGAATAACACGACGCCGCGGAATCTTTACGCTATTCAGAAGTAAAATCACACAAATGTGAGGATTGAGAAAATGTTCGCTAAATAAAGGTGGTCACTATGCGAAAGAGTACATTATGGAGAATTTACTACATTACAAAAATTTGGCACTTTTACTTTTTCTGTAAAAAACCATTTAATTTTTTATATTAAATTATTCATTTTCTTACTTCTTCATTAAAAAATATACTTTTGCAATAGTTTATATTATCATTATTACTATTAATATTGTTATTGCTATATAATATTGTTATAGTTATTCCTTTCGAATTAAAAGGAAAAGTCTGCGATGTCTTTTTTTAAAACTGTTCAAAACTTTAAACGCACAAAACTAAAAAGTTGCCTTTTACTGAAAAAATCCTCAAAAGGAGGAATTAAGACATCTAATTGGCTTAATTTGAACAAGCGTGATTCAAGAAAAGATACAAGAAATGCTGTGGAGATTATTCAAATTTGGAAAAAAAAAATAAAAATAAATAAATAAATAAATAAAAGAAGAAGAAGAAGTATAAGGTTGAATAAATTTGAGGGATATAAGATCTTCTTTGTAATAAACTCTGTGAAAATGAGGTTAAAATAAGACCACTATTGCTAGAAACCACTAAAAGGGACTTTTATTTCACTGAGATATTTTACACAAAGACGTTCTTGTAACAAACAACTTTATAAGATGTTTAGAGAATCCTTGTGGAGAAGAAATAAAATGTATGACGTAGTCAAGTATTTAGGATGTATATAGAGCTACTAGATTTACTCTAGAGATTTAATTCTAGAGGCTCTAGATGTATATCTTTATATATAAAAATCTTCTCTGCGTGTGTATGTCACTGAACTCCTCCTAAACTACTGGACCGAATTTAATGAAATTTTGTGTGTGCGTTCCAGTGGATTCAAGAATGGTTTAGATTCACATTTCGTCGAAATTGATTCAGTACTTTTTTTAGTAATTAGGCAAAAACTAATAGTTAGTGATTTTTTGCTAATTAAAGGTGTTGAATAAGTTCGGTGAATAGAGTGCGGACGGAATGTCCGAGCGGTCTAAGATGCCAGATTTAAGCTCAGCTTCTTGAAGAAAGAGATCGTGTATTGGAACCCCACTCCTGTGAAACGTGTATGCTTTACAATAATATTTCCTGTATTATAATTTTGATTAACCGACTTCAGATAATCGTTAACTTTTAACTAAAAAGAGAAAAATAAACTTTTCTATCAAAAATTGAACCGACTTCAAAAACTATTGAAGAGTGAAAAATAATTTCCTTACATAATTGTAATAAGAAATTACATTAAGAGCGTAGTGTTTATCCTGCGTATTACCATACTTACGTACATTTATTTGATTTTCTGGAGTCGGTGCTAAGAAGGACAACGTCTGTCGGGTCCGCTAGTACATATATATACTTTAGAGTGTTTAAGTGTGCGTGGTACCCTACATTCGGCGAAAAATGACGAAAAAATCGATTTTCCAATTTTTTACTTAAATTATACATTATTAACCTTTTTACATTCTGGCGAAGTTTTCTAAAGATCCGAATATTATAAATACAGTTTTAAACGATTTTGTTACATAGCTATCCTTTTAAATTCTACATCTACTACACAGTTGTAGCGATGTTGCGATTGCAGCGATTTATCTTTTTAAGGGTTTCGTTCATCCGACGAAACTTTATTCATCTCTGTTCTCTGTCTGTCTGTCACAGAGTCCGTTCGCAAAAACTGTATCTGTAAGCGACTTCAAATTTTGTGTTTTTACAGCTGAATAACCCGTGTCACACAACAAATCTTAAAATTCTGAAAAAGTCTGTTAATTTAATTAAATCAGTTTTATCAATGTCACCCGTTCGTTTTTGCTATTTAATGTGCAAAAGAGTACCTTAATTTCAATGTTTTTGTGTAGCCTTATGTGTACTTGTGTAGACATCATAGCTTGGAGGCAAAGAGTATTGCTAATAAACAGAAGGTCCTAAGATCAAGCCCTGGTGCTGAAATTTGAAATTTTTGTACTAAGTTGAATTTAATTTTTTTAAATGTATTTTTTGTTAATTTAAGGGTTTATTTCATTTATTTATTTTTATCACTGACATTTATAATGTTTTTTGGAATTCAACCCTCTTTCTATTTTAAAAACTATTGCAATTTATTATTGATTCAGCATTGAAAATTTCGTTTAAGCATTTTTTTTTCATTTTTAGAAATTTAAATTTTATTTACACGTATGTATATGTATATGAAATAATGTAAAAATAGTAGTTGTAAAATGACCACAATCGGCAACTGCTTGCCCTAGGGGGGGAAAAGCAGAGTAACGATAAGATCAAATTAACTAAAAAATATTGTACTTTGACACAAAACTGAACTCTGTCAACCAAAAATATCGATATTGTTTTTATGTTTTCATAAGATAAATATTTAGTTAAGCTAAGTAGGTTAAAAAATAAATTGCGACAGAATATGTTAAGAATTTTATTTTTAAAGTTTTTCTTTTTTAATTTTTTAACTAAACAACTATAATCCAAAATCCTTCGCTGAAGATAAAAGATATTTTTAATGTAATCATTTAGTCAAACTTAAGTGACTTATTGTGTTAAACTTTAATGTGATGTCTTTTTAATTAAAAAAAATTTTGGTCACTCTTGCTATCCAGATTGGGTACAATATAACAACTTTCACAATATTTACAATAAATACAATGTGGCTTACCATTCAAACAAGTAAAATAAAACAAAATAAACGGCCTTGACTGCATCTAAAATTCCCCAAACGTGTAGTTTTTGACGTAAACTTTTGTAGCAAAAATGTCGTTATACTTTTCCCCTACGTGACAAGAATTTTCCTCCAGTTTAACAAAATATTTTGTTTCATATTTTCTTTAACTCGATTTGTGTGCTTTATAACTCCATTTGTATTAATTGATATGCCTTTAGCACCTGCAACCATAAATCATTGTTTTCTTCCTTGAATTATTATTTAAGAGCTAAATCATATAAAGATCCTAAACTGATTTTTCCCCTTTTTTTATACCAGGAGCAAGCATAAATTGTAGCGCTCGCTCCTCCTTTTTTCCAAAATAAATTTAAACGCTTCCGTGACTATCCCGAATTATCCCGGGTTCATAAATACGGTATCCTGGGGTAATAATGTGAGAGTGATTAATAATGCTAAATATTTATATTATGTGTAATTATGAAGGAATCCGGGAAATGGCATCTACTGGTTCTGCGCAAAAGAGCTCTGGGTCACCTGAATCACTAAAAGTTAATTTTTTCCATTTCGAGACCCTATCCCTGGAAGAAGCACTCAAGAGTCAACTATTGACCTAAAATTTGTGAGATAAATTCTCTGAATATTGTATATTTACCGGGAAATACTTTGTTTATTACATAAATTTTTAATGTATTTCATGCACTTTCAAAATGTAGTGGATGATTTTGGATGTGATCGCAAAGTAGTTTCTAGTTTAAAATAGACTGCGCAATAAGTATACCGGACTAATGACGCCATCCTTATTACTCCGGTTGATTCTTTTCAATGATGAAATTACAGCCTAGATTTTATTTTTTATTTTATGCACAAGAGAGTATCATTGTCATTGTTGAAAACCAAAAGAATAAAGATAAATTTGTATGTCCTAAGTCCTGTTAATTTGTACATGCCTGAAGAATAAAACATAAAATGATTATTATTGCAGCTTGATATCGCAATTAATAGTAAGTAAACGAAATATGTCAACTTCTAGGGCTGTAGAGTTTGTATCTTTAATAATCGACAATTTGCATGCCATGATTCCATCTTATTTTACAGTTTTGTTTGCGTGGCATTATTACCCCTATAAGTAGGCAACAACGCCAAATAGCATTTTTAAAAATCCCTCCATTACATATTACGAATATGCATCTTATAAAATATTCTTTCTTGTATACATAGTCAATAATTTGCTGTATCAAATCCTACATTTGTTAGAAAAAAAAAATCCAAAATTGAGCCTTGAAAATTGCTAAAACCTTAACGTGACGTCATTACATAAGGGCATCTTATTACTGTTAATTATTATTTCTACACAACTCATGCGTAGTATAATTTCTCACTACGGTTTGTTTTATAACATTTTTACTCGATATGAAGCTTGATAAGAAACAAAATATTCTTATATAATAAATTATATATAACATTTGATTGGTAGTTTTCTAAGTTTTCCAAGTTTTGTGAGGTGTAACGCAAATGGTGAAATCTAATGATGTAATTACAAAAAATCTGATGACTTCTTGCAATTTTTTTTAATAATAAGGGATGGTGTTCAATAAAAATTTGCAATTGATTCCCTTCATTTTAGGTGCGTTCGTAATTATGCAAATACGTGGCATCTATAGTTGTCGTTCAGTCCGTCCGTCCGTCTGTCTGTCTGTCCGCCTGTCTGCATATAACAACGCAAAAACTACTCAACCGAATCGTTTGAAATTTAAAATACATAATTATTACATAATTTTGTCGAATCATTTCAAGTTTTGGGAAAATCGGATGCATAGATCAATTACAGGGACAATCAAAAGGATTCCGTTACATTACGGTCAATGGGGAAAAAAGTTTCAAATGCATTCTAATCGCTTCAAATTTAAAATACATAATTATTACCTAATTTTGTCGAGTTATTTCAAATTTTATCAAAATGGGATGCGTAGTTCAATTGAGCAATCAAAAGTATTCCGTTACATTACGGTCAATGGGGGAAAATGTTTCAAATGCATTTTAATGGTGTTATACTCATTTGAACATAATAAAATGCATATGCATCTATAAAGTACATATTATAATATACATTTTGCATAATCTGTGGTGCAAAGAACATTTGTTATTGATTTACAAGGCCACACAAAAGTATTCCATTACATAACGGTATAGGGAGACCATTATTTGGTGCGCATTTTAATTGTAATTAACTATTTACTATTTTAGGAGATTGATATGAGAGTGATATTTTAGAACTTTGTTATCATAAGAACGCACCTCATTTGCTACGCTTTAAGCGCAATTTCCAACTTGTTATTTTATTTATGGAATAACTGTTACAAAGCTTATATTGATCTCAAGATTTTTAGTTTTATTTTTTTAGAAATCACTCTATTGCAATCATTTCTTTTATATATATCTAGGATGAAACCTTAGTTATTGACACCTAATCCGAAATTGGCACTTCAGTAAAAATCAAACTCAGCCATACTCAACCTGCGGCCAGGCGATATTTAATATGCGGCTCAAGGCACATAAACATTGATTGACATTAATGCATTTAAGTGAGATGCACATAAAAAAATATTTATGATCTTCAACGTTGTTTTATACTATTTCATGGGAAGATAATTATGTATAACAGGAGATACTTTAACTGAAAATTGTATTAAAGGCGTTTCCTTCGTTTCATGTAGTCTTATTCAAATTTCATGTAGTCTTATTTGTACTACAGTGATGTACAAATCTCTTAACCTTCAACTATAATCAAGCATCATTTTAAGTTAAATTTGCACTATATATTCCTACAATTATTTTTTTTCATTGAGCAAGCATGGATTTATTAGAGAAAAATCTCCTTGGAAGTTCTCCATTGTTATAATATTAAGTTTCATGTCTATTATATAGATCAGAGGTTTTCAAAGTGTGCTCCGCGGTGTTACAGGAAAATAAACAATGAAAGAAATTAGCATATTGCAAGTGAAAGATTTTCTGAAGTATGTGGGAATTTTTGCGTGTGTGTCAAAAATAAATATATCTCTAACTGGGTTGAAAAATACAATAATACATTTCAAAACCATTTAAACGTTTGGATAATACATTTATTTATTTTCTGTATAATATTTTTGGTAACACAATAAATTTTGGTTTAATTGCTTTATTTTATGTTTCTCCATTTAATGTGTTTTAATAATTCGATTTAAAATAAGCTACAAGAAATAGCATTCTGAATTGAATGCACAAAGTTCATAGAAACAGAAAAGGCCCGCCAGTTCTTGCCAAAGAAAAGGGAGAACAGTTTTGTTCTTTGGAGCTTCACCTATTTATATGTTTATACTTAATTCCGATATGCAACACGAGAGTTTTAATTTTAAAAAATCCATTTTATATCTTTTTTATGTATGCGAAAAATCACTTTTTCTTATTTACAAATTTATTTGTTCGCAATTACCGGTGTCAACCACTTATTTCAATTTCTTCGCAATTAAAATGCTTTGGCCGTTAAAACGTTAAAATATTCTTTTAATTGGTCTCTGCCATATTTTCCAACCAGAAATAACTCAGTAGCAATTTAAAAAATACGTATTGATTCTACTTCTATTGATACGTATACATTTATCATCACACTAAGAATTAAAAAAATTGCTCAGTTCCACCTCTTGCTTAGACTGCTTGTCAATGAGTATCAGCACTGATATAAACTTAATCCCACCCATAAATCCCATTTCGTTAGTAAAATTTTTCTAGTAGTTGCAATTCGTTTAACATGCGTAGTTTTTAGCTGTATCTGTTTTGAGGCAAAAGCAATGGCGAAAGAAAGTTTCTTTCAAAGCTATAATTAATAGCCAAATACTTGCTCCACTCACTTAAACACTAAAACGATGATCTGCTTCTAAATGTATTTTTAAATTGGTTCAAAAAAAGAAGCTGAGAGGCGATTTATTTTCGCTGCATGCTTAGAAGTAGTAGAAACTTAAAGAAGAACGAAAAAATAACCCATAATCGCATCCTTCTGTTATGGGTAGGCGGGAGTAGTGAAAATGTGTAACATAATTACTCATGGGGGATTAAAACTATGCATTTTCTTTTTTTTCTTCCCGAACAGCCTATTGGAATAATACAGAAGAATCTTTCTGCAACCGAAAACTGTAGAACTTACCTTTTTTACTATGTGTGTGTGGTTTTCGAGATAAATTATAATATTTTTACGCATGCATAATAAAAACATGATTCCATTTTAATCTTTAACAAACCCTTCGTGACGGGAGCCATTTACGAAACTTTTAATGTTTTGTCACCGGTTTTTAAAAAGAGAAATTTGTGCCTTGTTGATTCGAGGAAATGTTCCGATTAAATAAGAGAAATTTTACAGTAAAATTTTACCGGTGGCGATAAACAAGGATTTTTAAGCCTTTTGCGGCATGTATACGTGTCGCTCGTCCTCAAAGGGTTAATTCCAAGTTCATAATAAAAATTCTCCCCCTCCCCCCGAAAAAATTAAAACTGGATATCATTAACCCCTTAAGGCTCCTGTCCCTGCCCGCAAAGACACTCGCGAGCTAATGCTGCTCCTATGGGGATTCATTTTTCTAATAACTCTCGCATTTTGACATTTTTCAATATTTTTTTTTTTTTTTTTTTTTTTTTTTTTTGCATTGGATAGTTGAGGTCCCTCTCAAGATTGCTCCTTGATTACTTTTTCGATTTTGGCGCAGATATTTTTTTAAAGTTACTTTCACTTTCGGAACCGGTTTTGGAAGTGAAAGTAACTTTATAGAAAATACCTGCGACCAAAATTGAAACAGTAATCTAGGAGCGACCTTGAGCGTGACCACAGCTATCCAATGCAAAAAAAAAAAAAAAAAAAAAAAAAGTCAAAATGGGAGAGTTATTAAAAAAATGCCTCCCCATAGGAAGCATTAGCTTGCGAGTGTCTTCGCGGGCAGGGACAGGGGCCTTAACAGTACTGCTTCAACATCGCTCAAGTAAAAAAGAGTTTGTCTTCCTCGCTACTAAAAATTTTTAGAAATTACTAATTTATAACTATAATTTTTGCTGTATTTTAGGGAAACATCTCGATTATAGATATTTTAATACGAAAGAAAAGAGGGTTTTAATACTTATTTTTATTTTATTGTATCCGATAACAGTATAAAAAATTATTAAAGGGTTATAAAATAGAAAATTTTATGTTTTAAATTTCTAGCATGAATTAAGAATTTCTGTATCAGGAAAAGAACAAACTGAGAGCCTTGTCCAATATTTAAAATTACTGGCTCAGATTTTTATCCAACAGGTTTTTCTCTGCTCCATAGACATAAAAAAACATTAATTTATAAACCACAGAATATCGTTGGGTTCAGGGGCTCCGCTTTAAAAACTCTTCTAAAAAAGGGCTCCGCGAGCCCAAAAGTTTGGGAACCGCTGATATAGACAATATAATTTTATAATAATTTTATAATATAATTTTATCGTGGAAAACAATTGGCATGGAAAACACTTTACAGTACCAATTTCAAACAGCAAATTACGTGTCATATTTCTGCAGCATTTGCAATAGAAATTTACTACGAAATTTATGATTTAGAAAGAGCGGTGTTAATTCTTTTGGTGATATTTCTTGCGTGAGAAATCTATATTAACTTTACTATATTGCATTGTTTGACTATTTATGTTAATTTAATTAATGTTTTTTTTTTTTTTTTTTTTTTTTTTTTTTTTTTTTTTTTTTTTACTTTTTATAAGTGTGTTGCGGCCTGCCTTAATTCGAAAACTTTTGTTTTGCGGCCCGGCCCGTGTGAAAAAAAAGATTTAGTATGGCTGATCTAACTGAAATACACTTTCGAGTAATATTTCTCCCCCTCTGCTGGAGCCACAGAAATCCATCCTGGAGAAAAATGCCTCGATTCAACACTGCTGCGAGTTACAACAAGTTCATGTTGCTAAAGTTATCAATGAAATTCCGTATTTGATTTGGAATGTGACATATTGTATTTTTAACTGAATTAGTTATTTGTGACCTTGGTTACAAAATTTATTCTCCTTAGTGAATACTGTCAAGGCCTGTTTATCGAACAGGCCTTTGAAACCCGTGCTTATCAACTGAAATACAGAGGAACCCCCAAATTTACTTTCTAAACCTAATTTTTAGAAGAAAAAAAAATCAAGATTAAAAAAAGGCATTTTTTTTCCTTAAAAAAAATTATTTTTTCTTACTACGCTGCAATTTGTAAATCATAAATGATATGTTGAAGCTCAAATATTCTCAACTGTAGTTCCATATTCTCAATTGTAGTTCCATTTGTCTTTTACTAAATTAATTGGTTATGAATTAAATGAAAAGCTTTTTCATATGTATATTATATAGATAGTCAGATTTAGTTTAATATTAAAAATGTTGGGGGCTTTGTGTGACGTTGGGCTTCCCTTATTTTTAAGTCTTAAGAGGGCCCAGAATACTGTCACCTGCCTTATTGCGTAGAGATAAATACGAACACTCTGCATAAATGACTGTCACAACAAACATATTGCGGCTTATACATAACACATATTGTGGTAAAAATAAAGTAAGGTAAAATATACTAAATGGCCTTGACAGCATCCGAAATATTTCGAATTCGCGGTTTTGACGTAAGCTTCGGCATAAAAATGTCGTTATACTTTTGCCTTACGTGACTAGAATTTTCCTCCTGTTTAAACAAAAGATTGTGTTTCGTATTCTCTTGTAAAACAATTAGTGTGTTTAACAACAATTCTATTGCCTTACGTTTAGGTCACAGAACCATAAACCATTGTTTGCTCGCCAGAATTATTATTTAGAGGCATAATCAAACGCTACTTATAATACAGCAAATATTGACACTTTCGTGGTTTAGGGTCGGAAACATCTACTTAAAGATCAGTGAAAAATACAAGGTAAAGTTGAATTAAAACGGATATTAAGCACGAATTAAGAAATGTTTTTAAATTTTTACTTTAAAAAGGCTATTTACATTTTCTAATTTTATTTTGCGCTGCACGATAATTAGAAAATGTCTTAAAGAAAATTTTTTATACAAAATTTTTAAGTTGAGGATAAAAATAAAGCTTTTTTTCTTATCGTCAAATATTATAAAAATGCAAAAATCAGACAATTTTCATCTGTTTCTGGAGGAAAATCTGTTTTTAAAAAAACATACGGCTAAAAATGTATTTATTTTTAAAAAATGCAAATGAGGCATTTTTATCGTTAAACGTTTTCAAATTATTTAATTTTAAAAAGTGCCCCTCCTTTTTTAGCTCACAGGCTATCATAGCCCGAGAGCTTATGTGCCCGTCTGTTCTGTATGTATGTTCGTACGTTCGTATGTTCGTTCGTGCGTAACGCGATAACTCATGATAAAAATATGGGATCCACTTGAAATTTTGTATGTAGGTATATCCTGATAAGGTGCTTCCCTGATTAGTTTTTGGAATTTATTCGATATGTATAAGAGGGGGAACGGGGGGCTCATGCCCCTCCCCTTAATTGATAGAAACGGGATTTTCATGCAGAATTAACAGTTTTCGTTCAAAATTTAGATATAGGATCATCCTGATGAGGCGATTCCGTGACTGTTATTAGGTGTTCATTGAATAAGTATAAACAGGGGGAACGGGGGCTCTAATGCCCCTCCCCTTAACTTGTATTAATGGATTTTTCAAGCAGAATTGTCAGATTTCGTTCAAATCTCTGAATAGTTTTGGAAGTTTAATGGTTAAGTATAAAAGAGGGGAATAACTTCTCTTAAATTATATGCTAAATGGGATTTTATTAAGAATTATCCGATTTGCTCTAAATTTTGGATATAGATTTTTATATGATAAAGCATGTCCTTGATAATTTAGGAGGTTCAATGATTAAGTATAAAAAAGGAGAAAGGGGAGAGCTGTTTCTCCTTCTTAATTTTTTTTTCGAACGGAATTAACGAAAATACAAGGCTGTAATGTACAATTAGTATGCGTAGCCTGTGAGCTCAATGCCATCAGTTTAACTGGGCAATATTCTTTTTATTGGAAACTGAACTTTCATATTTAATAACAGTTGTTTCCCCCAGAAAAGAAATGTGAATTTCCTTTTCTGTCACGAAAAAACATAACTGATGATAAAGAGTAAAATATAAAAGTTATTTCCACAATAAAATAACTGAGAGATAAAAATCTCCCTGCAGTCTTGGATTCAGTTCATATCATTTCACAATGGTAAATAACTTTAATCAATCAATCATAGTCAAATTATAATCCATAGATCAATCAACAACCGACGATTAACAGTAAGCGACAAAAGATATTTCCAAGATAAAAAGAACAAAAAAATTTAATCTTTTTATAATCTCAACTTCATTTACATTATATATATAAAACCCCTCCGTGTATAACAATTCCGGGGTCATCCTTTTCCACGAGAAAAAGAAACTCATGAAACTAATGAAAACGTTTCATAGTCGTAATGGAACGTTCTCATTGGTCTGATTTACAGATGGAGCTGTAAATGACGTCACTACATTTTACTTCGCTTTGAAATCTTTCCACGATTTCAGAAAGTATATTTAATTAAAACTTTTTATTAAAGGAAAGCGAAGGAGCGTTTTAAATGCAATATTGTTAAAATTTTTATATTCGGGTTGCTTTAATTTTTTTTTCTTTACAGCCGTGAATGACTTGAGAATTTCAAATCTATAAAAAACATTGTGAAAAGTTACCTCCGATTTTAAAGGCAATCTATTTTCTGACCAATGAAACCGTTCCATAGTCGTAATGGAACGTTCCCAATGGTCAGATTTACAGTGAGAGTTGTAAATGACGTCACTACATTTTACTTCGCTTTGAAATCTTTTCACGATTTCAAAAACAATATTTAATTAAAACTTTTTATTTAAACAAACCGCGGGTGCGTTTTAAATTTCATTATAATCCCCACCTCCCATCTACCAGATAGTTTTAAATGTAGTAGTGTAGTAGTTATGCTATAGTTTTAAATGCAGATTTCTGTTGAAATTTTCTTTCTTTCTTTCTTTTTTTTTCTTTTTTTTTCCTTTTTCTTTTCTTTTTTTCGTTAGATTTTTCCCTCTCCAAGTTTAATCGCTGTATTTATCAAAATTGTTTTAGCTTAAAGTGGCTATGATTGACCACGGTTGTTGTAATTTTTTATCATCCTTTAAAAATGCAAACACGTCATTTTGACAGGCTATCTTCTAGTAATTTTATAATTATAAAAAGCATCAATTAATTCAATCACAATCCACTCATAATCCATGGACCAATCAATAACTAACGATTAAGAGTGAGATATAAAAGTTATTTTCACAATAAAACAAATGAAAAGTAAAAATCTTCCTGTAGTCTTGGATTCAGTTCATATCATTTCTCAATGGTAAATAACTTTAATTAACCAATTTTATAGTCCAATTATAATTCACCGACAAATCAACAACCGACGATTAAGAGTAAGAGATAAAGGATATTTCTAAGATAAAAAAAAAATAAATAAATAAAAAATAAAATCTTTCTATAATCATAATTTCAATTGCATTTTATAATTGTAAATAGCATCAATTAATCAATCATAATTCACGGACCAATCAATAACTGATGATTAAAAGTATTATATAAAGATAATCCCACGATAAAAAGAACTAAAAGGTAAAATCTTCTTATATTCGAGAATCCAATTCATATTATTTTATAATGGTAAAAAGCATCAATTAATTCAATCATAATTCATGAACCAATCAATACTGATGATTACGAGTAACATAAGATAATTTCACAATAAAGAAATTAAAAGGTAAATTTTTTCTATATTCAAAATTCAATCCATATTATTTTATCATTGTAAATAACATTAATCAATCAATCCTAATCCATGGATCAATCAATAACTGATAATTAAGAGTAATATATAAAGATAATTCCACAATAAGAAGAACTAAAAGGTAAAATCCTCCTAAATTCAAGAATTCAATTCATATTATTTTATAATTGTAAATAGCATCAATTAATCAATCATAATCAAATCGTAGTCCAGGGACCAATTATAACTGACGATTAAGAAAAAGACATAAAAATATCTTTTTGATAGAAAAGAATAAAACTTAAAAATTTCCTATAATGAATCGCTCAATTTATATTTTATAATGATAAATAGGATCAATCAATCATAATCCAATTATTATCGATGAATCAATCAGTAACCGACGATTAAGAGTGCATTATAAAAGATAATTTTCATTAAAAAACAATTAAAAGGTAATTATTTCCTATAATTATCTGTTCAATTCATTTTATTTTATTATAGTAAATAATATTTCGTTGTCAAATTTAAAACGAAACATCTACTAAAAATTTCAAGGCCTTGTGTTACTTTGCCAATTTTCTTTCCGGCCGATTTCGTAATTCTATTATTGTCTGACATGTTACCGCACTGAATAGTAATAGAGTAAAAAATATGTGTACGAGCGATGCGTGCTTAAAATTTAAATTAAAAAGCATTAACAAATTAAATAAATAAAAGTTGCATTTCGAAATTTTAACACGTTGAGTGCCACGTCATTCGCCGGTGACTGACACTGAATTTCCCGCGTCAGCCACCGATAATCGACAGCATAATATGACAAGTATTAAAAAATGCTCTAGTGAGCAAAAAAAAAAAAGTTAATATGTTTTTAAGTATGAAAAAGTATTTGACAAGTGCTTCTAATTGAGCACGAGAAAGGACAAGGAGTTCCTTCTTGGCTGCAGCTCACTGTCAGTGCCAAATTTGAAATTCTTGGTAATCAAAATTCGAGCAAATGTAAAAATTATTGATATATTATTACATTATATAAATTATATTATTTTGTAAATTATACATTTGAAGAGAAAGAGAAGATTAGAAATTTCTCTCTGAATTTCGAAATTTAGAAAATTTTCTTAAATTTCTTTTATTTGAGAGAAATAATTGCACAGATCAAAATCCCAACAATTGTAAGAAAATATTGTGCACTTCTAGATAGATTTCATAAGAAATACTACCTATTACATTCCCGCTTACGTTGGAATTTTTGAAAAGTTTAGGCAGATCTACACCAATCATGACTCCCTGCTCAAAACTTCATTTATATAATATATATTTATGATATTTTTTATGGGCACGATAACTTCCATAGTTCTGCAAAAAAAAATTTTTGAACTAATACATAAAATCAATGGGCATAAATCTCTGTCAAGTTCGTTAAAACCTTTCCGGCATTGTTTGCCCAGTCCGGGCAGCATTTTCAGAAAGAATCACGTTTTGAGCACCAGCCTTGGCGAGTTGGCGAAAGCGAGAAAGTTCAGCTAGCTTCATCGCCAAACACAAAATAAACTAAGTACAAATGTGTCATAAAACATATGATTAATAGAATTATATTTATTACAAGATAATCTTTAGTACTGTTTTTAATCAACTTCTCAATTTCTTCGAACATAGCGAGTTAAGGAAATAATATTTTTGAATTAAGAAAAAACAAAAATATGTTTTGATGTTTTGTGAAATTTAAAGCATTTTAATCTGAAAAAGCTCTTTGTTTTAAACTATGTTTTAGTCGTAAACAACGATGAATAACATTTCCTCATATTATAGTCTTTGCTCGACAGCATTTACGGAAAAACAAATGAACAATAAGCGCGATCTCTTTGCAGAAGGAAGGGTTGCTATTCAAGTGGTGTTTGACGTCACAAACAAGAAAGGGTGCGTAGCATTGATTTCATCTCCGCGCCAATCGTTGTTCTGGTGATAAGGTGCTCAAAACGTGATTCTTTCTGAAAATGCGTCCGGGCACACATAATTTGAATTCCAAATTTGCAATCGGCACCAATAATATTTTAATAAAATTTTACCTTTACAATGAAAACTTAAATTAAGGAGTTCTTAATTTCTTAAGAAGTCGTTTGTGAATTCCGTTGTCAGTCGTTAATTTTTAATACAGTAAAACCTCTAAATAACGGACAGCTCTGGAGCGCTGAAACTGTCCGCTATTTGGAGGTGTCCGCAATTGGGAAAACCTCGGAGATTTAATAATTGATAAAAAGTGCGTATATTTCCTTATTTGACTCATACATGTCTTAAACATATGGCCGTAAAAATATACCACGTTCTATTATATAATTAATCAGAAATTAAAAATTTTTAAGCAATAAAACTGAAATAAAATTCTTAAAATCGTGCATACCTTTTGCTTTTTCTTATGATTACATCTAATTTGCTTTTCAGTGTGAAGTTCTAGTGACAGTGTAAAATTAAAAATTTTAATCCTTAAAACTTTTTTTTTAATGAGAAAAATTGTATAACTTCTTACAATATTTCGCCGCTTCTTAAAAGCATAAAATCTCAAAATTAGGGTAGGGAGCGAGGGAGGAGGCATGTCCGTGTTCGGGAAGAGGCGATCTCTCACAACTCGCCCCTGAATTCAATATAAAGGAAGGGGATTTCCCCAGCCTACCCCTAAATTTATCTGTGATGACAAAATTTGTGACACATTGTCCCGATACATTTAGAGATTTTTTACCTTTTTTTCACATTAAGTAAAAAATATATATATATATATATATATTTTATTGTCAAAATTAGTGTCCGCTATTCGGAATGTCCGTTATTCAGAGGTTAACCCCTCAGTAGTCGCGTGTCGGTCTTTTCGCCGCCCGTATAACTTATCCTCTCCTAACTTATATCACATTACAAATACAGCGGAAATCTACCATGTAGTTGACTTTGAAGCTTTCTCGAGCACCTTAGTGAAGTAACAGGACACCTCTGTTTTTCTTTCAGGTACATTTTTAGAAACAAAGTTAAAATTGGCAAAAAAGTCTACATAAAAGTCACCAATGCGAGTTCATTTTTACTTTTTCCAATTACTCCAGATCTCATGAATAAAATGCATAATTTAAGAAAACTGCAAATTTATATTTTCGTTGAAATTTTATTTTCGTATATTAGGTGAAAAATATTTCTTATTTTACACATTTGGTATGCGGGGGGGCCAGCGGCGAAAAGGGGGACTAATGACGTTGTGAAAAAAGTCGCGACTACTCGCGGGTTAAACATACAAAAACTTAGGCTTTGGGAGTGGGAATTGGAAAACTGTCCGCTAAATAGAGGTGTCCGCTATTCGGGGGAGTCCGTTATGGAGGTTTTACTGTATTACTACCAGAATTTGTCCATGCTGGAGAGGGTTAATGGGCGAAACCGAACCAAGAGTGTGGAAATATTGAGATTATTTGTGAAAACAGAAGCCTTCATAAATTCTTAGCTGTAATATATATCAAACCAATTTAAAGATATTATTTCTTCTAGAAAAAAGCTGAAAATTTGTGAATAATAGATTTTTGATACAAGCAAAAATGGACTCAAGGGGGCGAAAAAAATAGGGTTTTAGGTTAAAAAAAAGTAGATAGCTTCATCAATTCACAAGAAATGAAAACTGCTTACATTTATTATAAATCTTGTTAATGTTATCTATTATTTTTATATTAACATGTTTTTTATATAATCAACTCTTACAGACAAGGAAAAAAAAAAGAAGAAGAAGAAGGGTGGAAGAAAACTTGATTTTGATAAAACAACCTCTTAAAGAAAAATGAAATTAAAAATTCACCACAAACTGCCAGATAAAGCTGTAAAAACTGTGTTGATTTCTAAATATCATGTTTTAATTTTTATTGATGCCCCCCCCCCCATGGGTATTTAACTTCGAAATCCACCGGTGCCTTTAAACCAAACCAGAAGGGAATTTTTTTTTTTTTTTTTTTTTTTTTTTTAACATATAAAAATGTATATAGTCGATATAAAGGGAGGAAATAAAAGTTTTGCATTTAAATCAGGAAATTTAGATTTTCTCTAACAATAAATAAATAAATAAATAAAATACACACATCAAAATCCTAAACTAAAAAAAAAAAAAAAAACGCCATCTGAGGAAATTGATCTTTCTAGAAAGGGAAAGTCAATTTTGCTAGGAGACTATCTTCATCGTTGCACGTGCCTCTTGACCTAGAGGTCGTTCGTTTTACCTGTCTGCTGACCACTTCACATACGAAAATGTATTCTCAAAAATCCACTGTACTTTTTTTTTTTTCCTTAGGGTATGGCCAAGACCAAAGAAATGCTCAGCAGGACATACAAGTTATTTATCATTTATTCAAATAAGCCTCAAGACGTTTACGAAAGTTTTCGACAGCTGAGGTAACTGTTAATAAGTTAACTGTCCTTATCTCACTTTTTTTTCTACTGTTATCGTGAAATGTATTTTTTTTTTCCTGAGAAATATAACCTTTTTTGTGTTTTAAATAACTTTCATTCTTTTGGTTTGAAAAATGTACCTCAAACGAAGAAATATAAAGGACACATATTAGGAAAAATGATATTTAAGACAGGGGCCTGAGTAGCCACATTTTTTCGCTAACAGCTATTTTGAATGATTTATCACCTACACCAGCCAAACTCAATCTTTTTTTTTTGGGGGGGGGGGGGGGCGAGGGGCGAAAACATAAGTTTCCGACTTTAGGCGAGAAACAACATACTTATAAAAAAAATTTTAAAAAGTAAAATAACATAAGTAAACAATGCAATATAACACAGTTGGGTCATTCCATGGTAACTTACTGGGATCCGTTGGTTAATCCGGATGTCTAATAGGGTGGATCGAAAAATCGAAATTCGGATAATCGAATCGGCGCGGGGTGCAAAAGTTGCCTTTTATGCATACTAATTCACATATGTTTTTTTATTGAAATCCATTCATATCTTCCGGTGCCCCAAACGCCTCAGAAATAGTTCAAAATTGAAATGTTTATAAATTTTATAATTTTTTTTTGCTTTTTAATATTTTTAAAATTATTTTTGGCGCGGGTTGCGAAAGTTGCCTTATATATATATTAGTTCAATCTTTTTTTTTTATTTAAATTTATCCATATCTTCCGATGCCCCCAAGCGCCCCCAAAATAGTAAAAAAATTTAAATTTTCATAAAAATTTACAATTTTTGCTTTTTAAATTTCTTTTAAATTATTTTATCAGCGGGATAAAAAAGATGCATTTTTATAGTTTATTAGCATGCATCCAAATAATTTTCTACTTTGATAAATTTCTTCCAATGCCCCAAAACTTTTAATTATTTGCCGAAAATCGAGTTTCATGCAAATTTTGATCTAAAAAATACAAGTAAACTTAACATTTAAAGAATAAATTACCTAACGTAAAACGTAGATCGAGAGGATGAGAAATCGTTTATCTATTTTATTAAATGTATAAAATAAACTTCTTATACTTTATTATTTGGAATATAACATAGAAGAATTCTCAGCAATGACCAGCAATATTTATATGATATTTGCATAGCAATATCACGTGTTGAATGTGGTTCTGATCTGGCATTAATGAAACCTGGTCCAGTTTATCACTCAAGATGGCTAACAACTGCGTGTAGAGTTTTAAGGTTATGAGTGGCTACAGAAAATCCTTCGGATAATCTCATTACTCTTACAATATATATTATGAAGGTATATGCACCTGTATGGTTTCATATCAAAACAAAGCCATCCATAACTGAAGGAGCGCGTCACATTTGGAAACTTATCACATATTCTAGCTATTTGGAACCCAATTTAAGAAAGATCGTAGATGCTGTTATTCAACAAAATAGTTTTTTTTTTTTTTTTTTTTTTTTTTTTTTTTTGCCACCCTGAAAATTTGCTATTGTCAATGCTCACAGATAACAGAGAGCATATCAGATCTTTAGCAATGCGAAAGCTAATTTATGCTAGAAATAAAAAGAGAAAATCACCAGAAGGGAAAATTTTCAAAGTACCCCAAATAAACTTCAAAGCGAAGTATTATTTTGAACTTATTGACTGGCAACGAGTTGGGCGTTTTGAACCACCTCTTTTGATGAATGTGCCTTGCGAAGAAATTGAGAATATGATAAAAGTTGTAAAAACGAATGAATGGTCAAAATATCCACGCCATACCCAAGCGGTTGAAAGATGCGTTCGACTAGTGTCTGAGGCATCAGAAACTGTATCTGGACAAGAAAAGAGACACAGTTTTATATTGAATAGAATAAAATCAAGAAGCCATATAAAACACTTTGATACCAAAAAAGATTACAAACTTTAAAAATATGTAAATTTCCGAATTGAAGGATGTAAAACTTTTCTCTACGTAAGTTCGATTTTTGTAATTTTTATGATTTAATGCTTTGATTTCTAAATTTACATGTCGCTTATTATTGTAAAATGAATGTTATTTATAACCTTATACGTTATTAATTAAACTGTTTTCAAAATGTGTAAGTATTTTTCGTAAATTATAATTCTTGATACATTTTTGTAAAAAATTCAGTTTTTAATTATAATTGGTGCATCAAAGATGTGAATGGATTTTGATTAAAAAAATACATGGGAACTGCAGAGTTTTGTAGCATTGTAATAACAACTTTCCAAACCAGTGCCAAATGAATTTCAAAAAGTAAAATAAAATAAAATAAAATAAAATAAAACAAAACAAAACAAAAAATTTTTTTCAAGAAAATTTCAATTTTAAACTATTTTTGGGGCGCTTGGGGCACCGGAAGATATGAATGAATTTTATTTAAAAAAAAATATGTAAGCTAAGATAGATAAAAGATAGCTTTTGCACCCCGCGCCAAAAGTAATTAAGAAATAATAAATAAACAAAAAAATATATAAAAAATCATAAAAAACTCAATTTTTAATTATTTTTGGGGCGCTTGGGGCACCGGAAGATATGAATGGATTTTAATAAAAAAAAAAAAAACATGTAAACTAGTATGCATAAAAGGCAACTTTTGCACGCCGCGCCGATAGTGATTTCTAAAAAAAAGTTTTTTCCTATACTTTTCGATCCACCCTAATGTCTAATCATCTTACGAATCGTGCAAATAAAACAGGAAGTTTGATTTCGATGAAAGGAGTTTCTGTTAATTCTTTTATCAGTACTGAACAATTTTATATGTAATATATTCGATCAATTTATAGTATATTTGATTAATATATAATATATTCGATAAATGAATGTACATAATGTACCCAATATTTTATTTAAAATGTAAAATTTATAGAAATTTTAAAGTATTTAATAAGTTTTTAAAAAAGCGCGTTAACGAAAGTAATATTTCGGTTTCAAAAGTCAAAATAAGATGTTGATCAAGCATGCACTTCCTCATTTTCAAGCAAAGGTTTTATCCCACTACTGAAGTACTGATTTTTGAACCCGACCCACACCACGGTTTGGGTCGGATCGATTTAACGTTAATATTTTTAATTGCGGATCGAATTCAGTTAAAGATTGAGGCTGCTATTTTTACATCGTGGGTCGATTTCCGGGTGGGTTTTGACTCTTTCGGATCGAATTCGGATTGATCGGATTTTTTAAAAAAAATGTCCTGTATGCTTTTCAAAATAATAAAAACTATATCTTTTATACTAATGAAAGTACGCTATATGGCCAAAGATGACTGGCCGCTTGCGATTTTAGACATCCTGTTAGATATCTAGACAAATACCTGAGGAATTATCCTGAAACTCTAAGCGTGTTTATATAATAGTACAGGTCATACGTTTCCGTGAAGACTTTTCCCGAAACTCTAAAGGGAACGTTAGCAAATTGAAAAAGAACGAATAACTTTTGGATAATCCTATCAAAACTAATGCAGCAAAAGCGCTATAATTGCAGATTATAAATAATTCCTAGATCTAATTTTTCTAGATATTTAACAAAATGTCTAAAATTGCAAGTAGCCGGTCATCTTTGGCCATATAGTGTATATGTGTTCATTTTTATGTAAAAAAAAAAAAAAAAAGATAAATTTAATGTTAAAGTTTATCTCAAATATCAATTGTATAATTGTAGACTAGATATTTTTTCATAATTGTACTAAAATTACTATCGATTAATTCTCTATCACTTCGGGTTGAAGTTGAAGTGTGCTGGGTTACTCGAAAATTGCACAGAATTTTCGAGTGTGAGTCGAGTACAACACGACTCTGCAGGTCCCTAGTTCTAGAGAAGTTGCGTGTGTTTGTGAGAGAAGATTATACAAGTTTTCTCACTGTTATTTATTTTGATATTGTGTGTTTTATTAAGTTGGAGGAAATATTTGAAAAATCCATCAATTCATTTTGTATCAATATTTTTTTCTTTGTCACCATCAATATATTTCGAAAATTTACCCCCCCCCTTTTTTTACATATATTTTATTTATGGCTGACAGAAGATTGGTTTGGTTTGGTTTATTTTGTGTCGGCCGATTATTTACTCGAGGGATGTAGGTCCAGGGAGGAGTGCCCTTCGTGGGGGTCTTTCCATTGGAACCTAAGCCGTATTTACGCAAGGTTCGAAGAAAGCCACGAAAACTACGAACGGTTAGGCCGACTGCCGCGATTGGGTTTGAACCCAGCACCTGCCGTCTACCATTTGAGAGGTCAGAACCTCTCGGCCACTGGTATGGTGGGACCCGGCTGACCATAAGGAATTGCGAAAGGTACAAGACACTTGGTACCCACTCGAAACTTCTATTTTTAGATCTTTTTTTTATAAAAAGTTCTGATCTGAAAAAATTCTTGCACCAAGCCTTATATTTATGGACGGTCCAATGAGACTAATAATTTATTTTATTTTATTTTATTTTTATCAGTAACAGTATTTAAAAGTCCCAAATGATGTCTTGCATCAACGCCATTTTAAATAGAGAGTCAGCTCTGACTATTGTTGCCTAGTGCTCCTCATAAATCAAGACTCCAAATGCTGTGTACACCATCAATTTCTTACATTTTTTCCGCCATCTTTAATCGCAAATAGTTCGGCCGTTTGATAAGGAGAAGAAAATTACTTTAAAACACTAATGTCCCGAGTATATGGAATCTCGACTTACGGGGGGTTCTTAGCATTACTAGCTCTGACTAGAATACTGCACGAGCTGAAATTTCCAGGCCCCGGCCCGGCCCGTTATTAAAGTTAAAATTTCGGCCCGAGCTCGTCCTGTAGAGAAAGTTTAGCGGCCTAACTCGACGGTATAATAGCTAAAATGAAGCCCGAGCTCGCCCGAAACCGGCTCGAGTAAATTTCTACAGAACATTGATCGAACTCTTACATAGTAAATTTCTACAGAACATTGATTGAACTCTTACGGAAGAGTTCTGACCAAAAAAACTTAGTCTTTTTTTTTCCTTTTTTTTCTTTTTCTTTTTCTTTTTTAATTTAATTTTTTTTTTCATGTTTATAATCTCTATTTATGCAGAAGTGTCATAGGCTGCGATATTTATTCTTTTAATGAACCTTTGTTTATTGCATGTAAATGTTTCAGTTATCATTAGTATTATTAATCCATATTCCATGTAATGGAAACATAAAATTCTAAAAAGTGGTATATATGGTAAAAGTAAAACCTTCTAAGACGAAATCGCATTAAAAAGAAAAAATTTACGTTCCATTTTTAGCAGATGCAAATGTTTAATATATTTTTTTCTCGCGTATTATTGTATTCATTTTGCATGGATGAACAGTTTAAAAGAAGATTAAAAGAAATTTCCAGTTTTCAGTTTAAAAAAAACATTCCGTCATAGGCAGGTTTTTTTTCACGTGTTTAACTCTATTTTAATAAGCTAGAAATCTACGGGTCTTTAAAAAGAATAAATTCAAATGTTTAATTGTAGAGATGACGACTTAAAAGTATGTGCCCTTTTTTGCAAAAAGTTTTGGACCAAGCCAAATTTTACTGATTTTTGAACGATCGAGAAAAAGATTTTTATACGGGATGATTCCACCGGAACTGATTATTTTGATCCAAGAAGACAAGAAAGAATGAAATCAATTCCGGCTTCGTACGAAAAAATAAGTTAGGCCCGGTCTGGCCCGATACTCCGGGAAAAAAGTAGGGCTCGTGTCCGGCCCAGCTAGAAAAGATTAGTGACTAGGCTCGGCCCGAGTCTTCACAAACAAGTAAGACCCGAGCCCTGCCCGGCCCGTATGCCGTTAATGAAAATCGGCCCGCAGGCCGGACCGGGCATGGGCTTCGGGGCCGAAGCCCGGCCCATGCAGATGTCTAGCTCTGACTGTCTTTGAGTAAACTGAAAATATGCTGTTATCAATCACCTTCATTGGTTCGTGATAATGGCCATTTATTTTGTTGATCGAGCTCCAAATATTTTATTAATCTGGGGCCCCCTACAGAGATGCAGGTTGTATCCTTCAAAGATCTTGTGTGAACGTGATTCAATATATTGAACTGCGTGATGTTTAGCGCATGCACCATACCGATTGCAAAATTACCCTAGTTGTTCAACCCTGCAAGCTATGAACAGCCGTGAACCTTCCTAATATTGTTGTTTGAACGATAATTTAAAAAAAGGAGTTAATAATGACAATTTTAATGAAAAATAATCTTTAATAAAACAAAGTTACGAATACATATGTTTAGATGAGTCACAATGTGTAGATGGTAGAGAGTAGAAAAGATCTATCGAAAGAAATTCTGTATATAGACGCTCAAGTTATTCCAGTTAGGGTTATTTGAAATAGCTTCGCGGTCATTAGCTTGGGGGGGGGGGGGAAAGGGGGCAGAGCCTGCTTACTGAATGAGCTCATACTGAAATACAAAAGGTCCCCCAAATTTATTTTTCATACCTAATTTTTGGAAGGAAAAAACACAATCAGCTTAAAACAATGCACTTTATTCTCTTACGAAACATACCCCTCCCCTTACCATGCTGTAATTTGTAAACCATAATAGATATTTTGAAGTTGAAATGTTCCTAACTGGAGTTCCATATTTGTCTTTTAGAAAATTAATTGATTATGATTATGTATTTAATCAAATACTTTTGTATAATTGCGAATCCTCTATTAGGCCACTCAAGTTACACTTTGTCGTACACTTTATAAAAAACTATTCAGTATTTTGACTTGAAATTAAACAAAAGAATAAATTATGATTTGTAGATTTGCACAATGTTATTTTTTTTACAGAATGACCCGTAAAAATATTAATTTAATAATTAATTTATTCTACAAGTTTTTCTATTATAGACGCATTTTTGCAAATAAAAAATTGAACTCGTATCTTTTTATTTTCAGAAGGAAAATAAACCATGGGCTTAGTAATAGATAGAATCATGATTAATTAATTAAATTAAATATATTTTCATTATTCCGCCAAAATCGTTTGCAAATAAAAAAATTGAACCCGTATCTTTTTATTTTCAGAAGGAAAATAAACCATGGGCTTAGTAATTATAGGTAGAATCATGATTAATTAATTAAATTAAATATATTTTCATTATTTCGCCAAAATCGTTTGCAAATAAAAAAATTGAACCCGTATCTTTTTATTTTAAGAAGGAAAATAAACCAAGGGGTAAGTAATTATAGATAGAATCACGATTAATGTATTAAATAAAATATACTTTCATTATTCTGCCAAAATTATTCACGCAGTTTATACTTACGGATTTTAAAAGAATTACATTATGATTTATTTATTAAAGTATTTACTTTGGTAAACTGGCAGCAAAAGAATCGTAAACAAGTAAAATTAATTCTTATATTTGGTATTTAAAGTGAATATTTTGTTAAGTTTCTTAAGTTTGGTATCCGAATCGAAAGATTGAAGAATAATTGAGATTGAAGAATAATCTAAGAATATTTTAATTTATTGAAGAATAATTTAATTGAATCAAATAATTACTGTTTATCAGGTTAAAGGTGGTCAACTTGGATACAGTGGGCAAGTTATTAATTTCCCACAAGACTATATGGAATTTTGTACTTTATTACCCCATTCCATTATTTAAACCAGCCTTATATCATAAATAAAAAATTCCGAAGGAATTCTTAGTTATTTAGCTGAATTTACATTTCTAAAATTTAAATGTGCCAAAACACGAGCTAGCGTTTTTGTTAAATAAAGATGCAAAAATAATATGAAAAATTTTGTTACATTCAAATATTTACCTTATAAAATAATGCTTCGCGAATCCAAACAAAGCACGGCTTTTGCTAGTATAAAGATAGTCAGCTTTAGTTTAATATTAAAAATTTTACTTTTTCGAAATGTTGGTGATAAGATTTAAAATTATTTAAGCATACGAAAAATGGATTTAGTAAATTAAAAAAAAAAAAAAAACAATTGGTACAATAACAAGGGGGCCCCTGTGTGACATCGGGCTTCCCCTACTTCAAAATTTTAAGCGGGCCCTGTTAGGGGATACAGAACCTTTGAGATTGTTGAAACGATAAAAAATATCGCCTTTTTCGAAATACCAAAACACAAATAATTTACAATTAACCTCTTCAGACCTTATGTATCTTATAGGATACACGTCGTTACATTTTTCCCCCGCGCATATAAAAAAAAATTTTAAAAAAAAATTTAAAAAAAAAAAAGAAAGGAAGAAAAGAAGAAAAATTGGTGTGAATGGAGCCTGACACATAGCAGAACTAAACAAAACAGCAATTTGTTTCTTACAACGCTTTTTTACCGAGCTACGTCTTATATAAAAATAACTTGCAGCGGAAATGTTCGAAATGTACAAAAATGGAAACGCAAATAATTTTACTGTGCGCTAACATATTATTAGTAGATTCCATTAGTAATAAAAAATTATTAAATATATATTTATGTTAGATTTTTCATTGTTTTTGCAACGCAAAAGAGTAAAATAAAATAAAAATCCCATGAAATTGTCAAAAAATGTACTTTTTGAGTACTCATATATCATCCAATTTTATGTACAAAAAATAAATTAAAATTTTTTTTCGCTGTTTAATCTTTTTAGTTATGAATTTGTTAATATAAATCCATAACTGAAATTAAAAAAAGTACATAAATAAACCCAGGGGTTGTAAAACGTTAAGATCTTTTCACCCTTTCTATCTATAGTATATTCTTAACTCTATTATCGAAAAAAAGAATGTTGTACATACAAAATTAATATTTAAATATTAAATGGATTAAACATTAATATTCCTGAACCTATTATAAACAAATTTTAAATAAAATTTCAGTTTTACAATTTTCGGTTATGCAAATTTTTAAACTTCTAAATATCCCACATTTTCAATTTTTACAACGTCGTATAGTGGAAAAAACATACTTTGAATTACAATTTTTTTTAACTATCTCTGTTTGTTTCTGAGTTATTATTTATTTATTTAGTTAGTTAGTTTTTAATAATTTTTTGTCACGGTGGCAACAGAAGTATTCCATTTCTGGACATTAAGCTTGGACCAATCAGAAAAAGAATAAAATTCGTACATCGCAAGGTTTCATATATGTCTCAGATAGCTCTAGATCGAGAACAACAACCATTTTCCCCCAAATGGTTAAAAAATATTATTATTATCTCTATCTATATGACTTGATTTTCAATTATTTTATTCTCAGTTTTCCTGGAATGTCCTTGTGTACTAATGCAATTCGAAAAGATATCATCTACGACTCTAAAACTGAACACAAGGGTTAGTAGGAAAAATTTTCCACAAGGGTTAGTGAGAAAAATAAAGCTTAAAGCTTTATAAACTCACCTACCATTTATTACAACGCATTAGGTTTGTTTCATCATAATTTTATAACGAGCGTAATTTATCTGTGAGAGTAATCTTCAATCCGTAAAATGCCGTATCTTTTCCCTATGCATATTGTATGCAAATCAAAGTTTTTGATTCATGTGTTAACAACGAAGGAACCATATTCTTTGTCATTCACTTGACATTAAGATAAGACATTTTGACGCTGAATAAAGTTGAATTTTCTTAGTACTGATCGGACATATTAAGATCAAGGCTGCGCTAAATTGTTTAAACAATAGCATATACAACAAATTTTTTTAAAACACCAAAACAGCTGTAGTTCGTAGTTATTAAAGTGAAAATAAAAGTAATTAGAAATAATCTAAATAATAACTTCTCTTGCCGCCCATGAAAATCGATTCCATGCGATTACATGGTCACTTTCGATGCAATGCAGGCAAAGTAACAGTGCAAAGTTGCAGCAGAAATTTTGTAAATAATTCTTAATCAAAAATCATTATGGAACAACATATTTGAAATCCGACAAAATCGAAAGGGGGCAACACCTTTAAAGCAAAAGTTGTCAAAAATATATAACTTACTAGGGAACCTTCCCAGATGTAAGTTATGGATTTGGACGAGTGTGTTATCAAAAGAAAGATTTCGTAGTGTACGTTAAAAAGTGCAATGGAACTGCCCGTCCGAATTCAACCGTTTTCAAGATATCAGCCCTTGAAGTGTGAATGAATGAATAAATAAATAAATAGGCAGGTATATAAATTATTCGCAAGTTAAAATTTTAATCTTTCTGCCAATACCTTTTTCCGAGATATGAACAAAAACCTTTAGACCCCCACATTGCCAGTTTTTTCACCTTTTTTAAAAAAGCACTTCGCATTCTACGAAGTTTTCGCGTACGGTTGCATTCGGAGAGTTTTTCCATCTGTTTTTATTATTTCCAGAACTTTGTTTTATGCAAATCTTTCGGCAAATTTGTGGCGTGATTTAATGGATAAACTGTATGCATATATAGTATGTAAAATATAATGTTTTTCTTAGGCTGGCTTGACTTGCGAATAATTTACATATCTGCCTGTCAATTTATTTATTTATTCATTCACACTTTAAGTGCTGATATCGCAAAAATGGTTGGATTCGGACGAGTAGTTCCATTGCACTTTTCAACGTACACGACGAAATCTTTCTTTTGATACTACATTCGTTCAAATCCACAGCTTATACCTGGGAACATTCCCTAGTTAGATATGCCCAAAAGTAAAAGCTATTAAAATATATGCTAGGTTTCAGACGCTAGTGAGAAGGTAATTAAGATTACTGTTATCTGATACTGTCTTTTTACTTATTTAGTTTTCTTCATATGTATTACTTTTCAGCAGACGCTGGTTTAAGATAGTATTTTTTTAAATCTTGAAGTTGATCCGAGCTATCTTAGTTAGAAAGTATTGTATGAACAAGTTTTATTGTATCACTAGATTGTAGTTGCCCCATCTATTCAAAATGCATACCTCAGATTCGGAAAACAAAACTATTCACGGGCTATCTAACGAAATAGTGAATACCACGATAAGGTGACAGTTTTAGATAAGAGAAGAGCCCATGGGAACATAAAAAAAGCCCCGGGGTATTTTTTTTAGGCAGAGCTGAGAAAAAAACGAAGAGCTCTGGCGTAGACGGAAGTTTTCGGAAGGAGAGTTTATTTAGTTGTGGGCAAAAGCATGAGGCTATGGCGGATATAGCCGACGCAACGGGGAGGTCAAAAGTGATCCTCCAATGAAAATTCATGAGATACCCGAGTGTGATACTTAAATAGCGTATTTTAACAAGTTGATCCAGCACGCAAAAAGTATTTGCTATATGTAACTTATTATGGGGCCGGATCGTCTTATATCAGAGTTCTTAACTTTGTTTATGTGTAAATAATTTGTAAATAAATAATTTGTTAATTTTAATTGAATAAGCATAGCATTCTTTTTGATAATCCTTCTCACAACGAGCTCAATATCACGTAGTTATTTCTGTGATGGCAACATATCAAAATAAAAGAAATTTTTTTCGAAGTCCGTGCAAGTGGTGATTATGGTTCTAGAAAAATTCATCAGAGTGTGGGTTAAGAAAGAATGCAACGATATAACAGTAAATAAGTGAATAAAACATTAAGTATTTTAATGAGCTTATTGATTATTTACTTTAAAAAACGTTCCTTTGCTTGTTAAAACAAATCTATCATATCAAAGTTAAAAGCACCAATAATTTTAAATTTTAAGCATAGTGATTTCCGTAGCATATAGCACTCTTTCGTTAATGCTTTGTTATTTTCCTTTTTTCAACTTTGCGTCAACTTTTATAGAGGCATAATAGTTATACAAAAATACGAATAAAACATAATATAAATTTTACTAAACTTATAAATCATATTTTTAATTTATTATCGTATATTTCTAACTCAGAATTTAAATAATTTAAACACTGACATTGTGAAATTAAATTAAATCTCTATATACTAAATTTTGTAGTTTTACTAATAGTAATTTTCTATTGAAATTTTTTTTTTCGGTATTATTCGGTATAGAATCCAGCAGTAAAAAAAGTGGTTTATATTTATAAACAGGAAAGAAAAAACGTGTGTCAAGCATAGATTGTGAAACGCTTTCCAACATAGTTTAAATAAACTATCGTTTAATAAGTTGAAAGTTTATGTGTAAGTAAATAATTTTGAAAACGTATAATTCATTTGAAAACCCAATTTCGGCAATTGTTATTTAAAGTCGGAAACGTATTAAAATTCTTTTGTGTAGTCCTGTATATGATCTGTAGATTTGTATGCACACTACTGTGTATTCTAAAATTTAGCTCAGTTATGAAACACATGACTACAGCTGAAAATTTCCCTTTAGCAATTTCCGTCAATAAGAGGAAATGTACTCGAAATTTTTTGTGGAGCCTCGTATAAGATATATAGAATTAATAATAAGATATATACCTTAAATAATAAGAAAAAAAGAAGGATTTAAATTTCAGAACGCATACCACATTTGAAATTGCACTTACAGTATAATTATTGCTTAACCGAATTATTTTGCGTGCCCCTGTAAATTAATTATGAATATACACCATATTCTGTAGTAAGAATCTTGCAGTGCACTTCAGTGACACATGTCAATTGAAATTATGTAACATCATTAAAATTCGCTGCAAACGATTTTTCACTGTTGATCATATTGTAAACAGAGTTCTTTTAAGTATTCTTGTGAACGAACTGTAAATGCTACGCATTTCATTTTCACAACCGAGAATGCAATAGTAAACTTCAATATTATAGATCAATTACATGGTAATCGTAGTATATTTACGAAAGTTAGAGCTCGGAGAGACAAATCTAATTCATAAACGCAGTTTTCATCTATGTTGGAAAGTGTTAAAAAATAAAAAATAAGAAACACGTCACTAAATAAAATTTTATAATTTACTTGAAACATTTAATATATATTAAAAAAAATAAAACAAGTGTAAACAAAATGAAACTTTAAGTACGTCACATAAGGAGCAGTTCTAAGAAAATTTATGCCCTAAGGCTTTAAAACCGGACCTTATCATTCAATACAACGCATTAGGTTTGTTTTCTTTACCAATTTTTTAATGATTGTTATTTATCTGCAATCTTCGCTTCATAAGATGACATAACTTTTCTACGCTTATTATGTGCAAATCAGTATTTGCGCTACATAATAACTCGGGAGTTACATTCTTTCTGTTCCAACTGACACCTGAAGATCAAATCATTTTGATGTTGAATAAATGCAGATATTCCGAGTACTAATGGACCTATTATTATTAAGATCAAGGTTACGTTAAATTGTTTAAACAATTTCAGGGTTTTCCTAAACCGACCGCACTCCTCAGAGCAATAAAAATATAAAAATATTTGAAAGGAATAATGAACAATAACTTCTCCTGCTAGATAAAACTAGTCGTTGGGGGCCACCTTAATACTTACCCATCATGGGTATGCATAATATATGAAAATAAAACATGTGGAAACTATTTATAAACTGCATTGCATTTCCAAAACAAAATTTAAACGTTATTTAAGTACTTTTAATATACAAAATAGTGCTCTATTAATGAATTGCTGATGTACCAATTTCGACAGATTATATAAAATGCCAAACTACTCAAGTAGTACCGAATTGCCTTAAAGAAGCATCCTTATTTGAAGAATAAGGAATTAATCATATTAACTAACAGTTTACCGCGTCAGATTAAGCGTCTCATTTCCAATAAAAACATATCTTTGAAATTGAAATTTGAATGAAATACAGGATCTTGAAAAATCGAAGAATGGGGAAAACAGGATTACAAATATCTCGGTAAATCATAATCTGATCGACTTCGATTTTTATGCAAAATTTGTGTTATTTTATTGCTTTTTACATCCACTCCTTAAAATAAAAAAATCCGAAATTTTTTACATACCTTTCATCAGAACGAATTTTTCGAGAGTCCGAAAAAAATAGTTCCGGATAATCGAGATAATCATATTTTTTATGATCAAAGCGTGGTTTACGTAATAACATAGTCCGATATTACGTACACTATGGATTAAAAATTAATATTCCTGTACCAATCATATACAAATTTTAAATAAAATTTTAGTTTTACTATTTTCGGTACTGCAAATTTTCAAACTTCTAAACATCACACATTTTCAATTTTTACACCGAAAAAAATGTACTTTTAAATGCAATTTGTTTCAAAGTTGTATCTCAATTTGTTTTTAAGTTATTAATTTTTTGTAAGTTTTTTTATACTTTTTTTATCATCTTGGAAGCAGAAGTATTTCCTTTCCTGGACATTAAGCATGAACCAATCAGAAAACGAATAAAACTAGTCGTTGGGGGCCACCGTAATACTTACCCATCATGGATATGAAAATAAAACATGTGAAAACTATTTATACAATGCATTGCAATTCATAAACAAAATTTAAATACTGTTAATATACATAGTAATGCTATATCAAAGAACTGCTGATGTACCAATTTCGACAAATTATATAAAACGCCAAACTACTCAAGTAGTACCAAACTGCGTAAAAGGAACATCCTTATAGTTACAAAATAATAATTCTATTAACTAACAATTAACTGCGTCGGATTAAGCGTCTCATTTCCAATTAAAATATACCTCTGAATTGAAATTTGAATGAAATACAGGGTCATGAAAAATCGAAAAATGTGGAAAACAGGATTACAAATATCTCGGCAACTAATAATCCGATCGACTTCGTTCTATATGCAAAATGTGTGTTATTTTATTACCTTTTACGTCCATTCCTTAGAACAAAAAAATTCGAAAATTTTTATATACCTTTCATCAGAACGAATTTTTTGAGAGTCCGAAAAAAATAGTTCCGGATAATCGAGGTTGTTGATATTAAATAGGCTTCGTCTCATTCTTACATACTAACTACATACAAAATTTCAAGTCTCTATCTCAATTTGTTCGGGAGATAGAGCGTTTATAGAGAGACAGACAGCCAGACAGGCTGACGGACGGCAAAATTTTTTTTTTATAAAAATATATTTTTCGGAATCTCCACTATCTAAAACGTGTAAATCAGTCAAAAAAATTTTTTTCGATTTTCAAAACGATTGCAAGACTTACCCTATACTACGTATGATGGATAAGTAATAAAAAAAGTTACGGAATTCAACCTATAAAAAGGTTCAAATATACTTCAGATTTCCCAGTACCGAGGACAAGAACTATTTTCCAAGTAGTTAAAAACTGATTCAATTTCTATATATTTTCACAAACTAAATAATAAATTAAATTCAATGAAATTTTTTGGATTGTCAAGCATATCATTACTCGTTACAATAAATAAATAGATTAATGAAATATATTTAAACTAATTAGGAAAACTTAATTAAGTAACATACTGTTATTGGTTGTTTGTTTTCATTATTATCATATACTAACGGCCCGCCCTCGCTTTGCTTCGGGTAGAGCAAGTCGCCCAGTCCCGTGACATTACTGACACCGCAAATTGTTACTGTCACTTCATCCCATTAGAAAAAAAAAAAAAAAAAAAAAAAAAAAAAAAAAAAAAAAAAATCAACTACTAAAAACATTACCCTCCTTTTAGGTAGTCGGGTAAAAAGTAGCCTACATGTTAATCTAAGGTGACAGATTCCTCCATACAGAATTTCATAAAAGTCGATCCATCTGTTCTTGAATTATAAATGGTGTAACTGACACGACTTTGTTTTACGTATATAGATTATAATCAATAGTATTCGCAGCGCACGCGATGTCAGGATTTTTTAAGGTCATTTTTCTACACCTTGGGTTACATTATTGGCATTTTAGTAAGGATCCCTAATTTTTTTTTAAATATAATAGCCAATGTTCACCGGAAATAGTGTAGCTTTTCAACTGTGAAAGAATTTTTCAAATCCGTGAAGTAGTTTCGGAGCCTATTCAATTCAAACAACAAACAATCAAATCTATCCCCTTTTATAATATTAGTATAGATAATCAATTGTATTCGCAGTGCTCGCGATGTCAGGGTTTTTTAAGGTCATTTTACTACACCTTAAGTTGCATTATTGGTATTTTATTAAAAATCTCTTACTTAAAAATCTCTTCTTTTTTTATTTTTTACTTATTTATTTATTAATTAATTTATTTATTTTTGAAAATATAATATAGCCCATGTTCACCGGAAATAGTGTACCTTTTCAACGGTGAAAGAATTTTTCAAATCCGTCAAGTAGTTTCGGAGTCTATTCAATTCAAACAAACAATCAAATCTTTCCTCTTTATAATATTAATATAGATCACTTCCCATGATTTCTCAAAATCTATTAATGACAATGGGTTCAAATTTTCTGTGTGCATTAATATTACACTTCTTCATAAAATGAACTAAAATCTTGGAATTATTTTAAATAGTAAAAATTTTATTTAAAAGATTACGTGAGAAAATTTACAATTATTTTTAATTTTTATTATTAAATAAAAATATTATAAATGGAGATAATTAAAAGGTTACAGTACATTTTGTTAAGCGAAGTGTTATCTTTAAATTAAAATCCATTTAAGGTTCCTAAATTAAATTGAACACGTGATATTATGCGTGCAATGACGTATAGTAATTACGAAAAAAAACCAGTTGGTAATTTAATTAAGTTTTCCTAATTAATTTAAATGTTTAATGTATTTAAAATTTTTAAAACGTTAATTATTCAATCTGTTCTGTTTAGCTTATTGTAACAAGAAATGCTATAATTAACAGTTCAAAAGATTTCGTTGAATTACCTTATTAGTTAATTTGTGAAAAGGTATAAAAATTGAATCGGTTTCCTAGCAATTTTGATCGGTTGAAGGGGAACTGTCCCCTTAAAGGTGGGTCCCCCATCAGTAAAGTTTGGGAACCGCTGTACTAGGGGATGTAAACTGAACCTCCGTTCAGAATATAAGGGAAATATATATATATACAGTCGAGTCTCTATATAACGAAATCCACCGTTCCAGTAAAAAATTCGTTACATAGAGAAATTCGATGTATAGAGAATGATGTTAAAAATCGTATTTAATGTGTGAAATTTGAACAAATACTATTTTTGATCTTTTGAATTAAGAATTTGAAGTGTTTAGAAGTAAATATTAACCTAACATTTTATTTCTTAATTATTTAAGCAGTTTCAAAAATGAGAACAGACATTTATTTGAAAGCTTCATGAAAATCAAATAAGGAAGACTTGCATTAATTTCAGACAAAGAAATCTATAATTTTTTTGTTTTTTTATTTTAAAATTGTTACGCTCTCAAAAAAATGTTCAAATTTTACCAAGGAATGAAAAATTGTAGTTAACATTTTCCTTCATTTGAAGGCCTCTCTTATGTGCCTCTCATTGATTCCTCTCTTACACAATCAATGTGTATCAATCCAATTGACACTGTTTTGAGAAAGATGTGGAAAGGTGTGTGGGAGGTGGGATGAATTCGTTGGATTTAAAGAACATTGAGAGAAGTAATAAAAAATAAATAAATAAATATATAAAATCTCAGCACTGACGATAAATCAAAAATAAGTGATGGAAAATTGATTCCATATAATATCGAAGCTTTTTAAAACAGTTTTTTATGACCAATTTATGAAAAAATTCGTTATATGGAGATAGATATTTCGCTATATAGAGACTTTCTAATGTAATCATGCGAAAAGGGGATCGTTCCTACTAAAAATTCGTTATATAGAGAAATTCGATGTATTGAGTTTCGTTGTAGAGAGACTCGACTGTATATATACAGAGTGATTAAAAAAACATGGACAAAATGATATGACAAATCAAGCATACAACAAGGATAAAAAAAATCACATAGAAACATAGGGTCACAAACTACTTATTGAAACACAAATACAGGGTGTTTCATTCTAGCTACATCCGGTTTGACTGTAATAATTTCGAGGAAAATAAAAACATTGTAATGAAAATGCAACGATATGTACCTTATTTTGTGTGAAATGTGATAACGTTACGAAAAGATCTGGAAAAATATATTGCTCAAGCAATCCATGATGCCGTATAAACTGATTATCACAGACCAAATGTGAAGTGTCAAGTGCATATTGCTGGCGAGCATAATGCAAACTTCTACCACTTTTGTTTGGTGTTTATCACATTTAAAACAAAGGTGAGAATGTCTATTAATGTTTTGTTATAATATACTTCAGTTTTTTTTTTAAACTTATTGCTGTCAACCCAAATTGAGTTAGGATGAAACACCCTGTATATGTGACTCAATAAGTGGTTTGCGGCCCAAAGTTTCTATGTAATTTTTTATCCTTGTCGTATGACTGATTTGTCATATCATTTTGTCAACGTTTTTTTTAATTACCCTGTATATTAGATTGATTACTACCGACAGCAAAAGACATTTTTATTTCAAAAGTATCAATTTTGCATTCGAATACATTTTTTTTAAATTTATTAAAAGTTTATATTTAGTATGAGTTAATAACCAAAGAAACAGCAAGTATTTCTCTTCTTGCATGCTGTCTTTTTCATGACTTCTGTAATAGCTCTATCTCAAGAATTAATGCACAGATTTTCATCAAACTTCAGATTCCGTTAATTCTTGATATGAAGCGATTGCACTTACATTTTGGTGTCAATCATTCAATAGGTGGCGCTGCAATGCTGAATTTTCCCCCCAATACCCGCAATAGCTCTATCTCAAAAACTAATGAACGAATTTTTATCAAGATCCAGATTTAGGTTTACCTTGATAAATATTATTGCTGATTATGTTTTGGTTTAATTGCACAACAGATGGCGCTTTTATTCTGCATTTTTCTCGATATTCGCAATAGTCTTATTTCTAGAACTAATGCACGAAATTTCATACCATTAGAATCCTCACGATGAACATAGTCATTTAATTTTTACACTGTGATAGCGAATTTTAAAGTTTTAACATGTATGACATAGAAGAAAGTTTTGGGATTGCCACATCTGACTAGTTTCAATTGGACTTCTAAAACAAGAGGTTTTAAAAAAATTATGGGTCAAATTTAAGAAGGACACCCTAATTGACAACCACGTGTCTATCGAATGAATAGTAGAAATCACAAAGATTTTTTTTAAAAGCCAGTTTTCAGAATTCTGTTAGATTGATATATCCATTCAAAATCATACGTTTTATTACGAAACTGAAAATAATATTTCTTCCTTTGGTCCTTCAAAAATAGTAATAAACAGTTCGGTTGTTGCTCTGTCTTTTGTCTTGCTCTTCTACATTAGCTTCAGAGTGCTAGAGAAAAAAAGTAAACGGTGTAGCCTTGTCATGTCCAGTCAATAGGGTGGTTGGCACAAAAGGTGTTCTTCTGGAAAAGTGTTTTTAGACTCGGAGCCTTCCATCATTGTCATCTTCTATAAAAGAATGTACCAGAAATAATCGTCTGGAAAATCGAGGACAGTTTCGATATAAGAAAGGGAAAATGACAGATGGACGATGTTTTAAAACTATTTTTTAGTGTTAGGTGAATCTAATTTTCATCATACAGATATGAAAATTTGTGTAAATGTACATTTCCCCATAAGTACATAGAAGAACTTAAAAGAAAATTCCGATCTTATTACAATTTTAAGACTTTTTAAAAGTTAAAAAATTTAAATTATCCATGCATCATAATTTTCGAGATATTTCCTCGATTTTGCATTTTAACCCCTTAAGACTCTATTGCAAACAAATATGTGTATCGGATTTTTAAACCCGCAATTAGTTCATCTTTTAGAGGTTTTTTTTTTTAATTGCATACATCGATTTTTATTAAAAGTTTTTTTCTTAGTACGTTAAAAATAAAATTCAATTATCTCAATGAAGTGGAATTTTAAAAGGCATACACAATTTTATGAGAACAATATCACGATTTTTCCTTATCAATTTCATAAATTTTCATAAAGATTAAAAAAAAAATAAGGCACATGAAACATTTTTAAAAATCTAATAACGTTAAAAAATTAGTTTTTGGGGGAAAATGCCGACGGTCCCTTTTAGCAACAAAAAGTTGTACGGCTGTTATCATACTGTATAAATAAATCACATAAATAATTTACGATTTGTTCTTTTAATTTTTATTTATTTGTTTTATATCTTAGGTACCTTCCACTGCAATGCGTAAGAAGCTACCTAATGCAGAGTGGGTTGTTGCTTTTGTCTTTTGTATCGCTCTTCTATATTAGCTGCAAAGTGCGAGAGAAAGAAAAAAGGTAAATGATGTTGCCTTGTCATGTTCAGTCGATAAGATGGTTGTCACAAAAGGTGTTCTTCTAGAAAGTGCTTGTAGACTCGGCCCTCCCATCATTGTCATCTTCTGTAAGAGAATGTTCGAGAAATAATGGTCTGAAAAAGCGAGGACACCTCAAGTATAAGAAGGGGAAAGTGAGTGATGAATGATGTTTTAAATCGATAGGATAGATAGATTTCTTATAGATAGGTGCCTTTAATTTTCGTCATAGAGATGTGAAATTTTGTGGAAATATACATTTCATGTAGAACATCTTACAAAATTTCCAATCTTATTACAATTTGAAGGCCTTTTAAAAAATTAAAATTTTTAAATGTTCCATGGGTCTTAATTGTTGAGATATTTCCTCGATTTTGCATTTTAATTACTTAAGACTTAATTGCAAACAAATATGTGTATCATCAAAATTAAGGTACATGGAGTATTTTAAAAATCTAAAAATGTAAAAAAAAAAAAAATAAAAAAAAAAATAATTTTGGGGAAAATGTCCACGATCCCATTTAATAATGAAAAGTTGTACGGTTGTAATTTTTAGAATTATCAGAATTATCATACTGTATAAATCACGATAAATAAATAATTTACGATTTGTTCTTTTAATTTTTATTCATTTTCTGTATTTTAGGTAACTTCCGCTACAATGTGTAAGAAGCAGAGCAGGTTGTTGCTTTGTCTTTTGAATCGCTCTTCTACATTAACAGCAAAGTGCGAGAGAAAAAAAAAATGTGAATGTTGTTGCTTTGTCATGTTCAGTCAATAGGATGGTTGGCACGAAAGGTGTTTTTCTGGAAAAAAGTTTGTAGACTCGGCCCTTCCATCATTGTCATCTTCTGTATAAGAGAATGTTCGAGAAATAACGATCTGAAAAAGCGAGGACACCTCAAGTATAAGAAAGAGAAAGTGAGTGATGGATGATGTTTTAAATTGATAGGATAGACTATTTCTTAATGTTAGGTGACTCTAATTTTCATCACAGAGATATGAAATTCTGTGGAAATATATATTTCACCATAAGTACACAGAACAACTTGAAAGAAATCTCCAATCTTACTGCAATTTTAAGGCTTTGTTAAAAATTTAAAAACATTTTTAGATATTTCCTCAATTTTACATTTTAATCCTTTATATCTCAATTGCAAACAAATTTGTGTATCGATTTTTTAATCCCTTGAATAGTTATTTTTTCTGAATTGCATACTGATTGAAATTTTGCATTTAAAAAATTAAATTTAGTTATCTCAATGAAATCAAATTTTAAAATACATACATAGTTTCTTTGTAAGCAATATCAGGATTCATCTTTATCAGTTAAAAAAAGATAAAAAATTAAGAAGCATAGAGCATTTTAAAATTCTAAAAGCATAGAAAAAATCACTTTTGAGGAAGACAGATTTAAGATTCATCGACCCCTTTAGCAATGAAAAGTTGTACGATTTTAATTTTTATAATTATCACACTGCATAGATAAATAATTCATGATTTGTTCTTTAAATTTCTATTTATTTGTTTTGTATTTCAGGTAGCTTATACTACAATTTGTAAGAAACTACCTATTGCTACTTATCCGTCATTTGTTTCACTTCTACATTAGTTTCAAAGTACTAAAGAAAAAAAAGTAAATGATGTTGCCTTGTCATGTTCAATGAACAGGATGGTTGGCACAAAAGGCGTTCTTCTGTTGTTGTTGACGTGTGCTTGAAAGCAAATTAGGTTACTGGAGCTTCCATTTAGACTGCACCCAGAAGGTTGGAAGACAGATTTCTACAGAAGATGTTCGACAAAGTTGCCAATAGATGGCAGCTCCAAACAAGCCACCTCCTCAATTTCGATATGTCTCTGAAGGGAAGGGAAAGATTTCTCCAGAGTTTCTATACCCATGGTAACTGCTAAGACCGACCACAGGACTTTCAGAACCACTTTATTTAATGAACGCGTACACTGCATACACTCGGTGAGCAGGGCCCGACTAGCAACATTTTGCACCCAGGATACTTTCAACTTTTCGTGCCGCCTTAAATTGGTTCACTTACTGATACTATTTCTTTTCACACTTATTCAAAAATGCCAATTCAAAAAATGAAGTTTTCCGCAAAATAAAAAAAAAAAAAAAAAGATTCCAAGAATAAAAATAAAATATTCTTTTTTCTATTATTAACTGAAATGTGCTTTTAACCATATAATGAGATACATTTTTTTGTCATTCCATATTATTAATATATCTAAACTAACCCATTTTTTCACAATTATGGTTTTTAAAAATGGAATTTAAGATGCAATTATGAAAAAATCCCTGTCGGCGGAGGCAGATTTCAAAGAGTGCTCATTAAAAAAAAAAAAAAAAAAAAAAAAAAAAAAAAAAATGATTAGAGATAAACCCAGTTTAATAACTTAATTTGGCCGTTTATGAAAAATTTTTAATTTCATTTTTCTGCAAAAACTGATTTTATCAGAATCATCTTAAGAATAATTCAGCTCAAATGCCCATTTTGACAACATATTTTGAAATAGATTCTGAATTTATTAAAAATTCGACCAAAACAGTACATTATACAGTTCCTAAATAACAAAAAACTGTCAGTTGAATGCATTTGAGAAAAAAAATTGAATTTAAAAATGAGTCATAAAATAACCGATTTGTTGTTTGAATACATCCTTAATTCTTTAATCATGATTGTTTTGGAAAAATTTTGTGCGAAATACTCACTTTGACAGCATTTTAAAAAATATATTCTATCTTTATCAAAAAACTGGCCAATGCGTCACAGTATATAGTTCCTAAATAAGAGGATCTGTAAATTGGATGCGTTTGAGAGCGAAAATGGATTTTAAAACGAGTCATAAAAAACGCAATTTGCTATGTGAAAACTTCCTTAAATTTTCAAATCACGAAGACTTCGGGAAATTCTGTTCAAAATATCCTTTTTGGTAGCCTTTTTTGAAATATATTCCGTCTTTATCAAAAAACTGACCAATGCATCACATTATATACCCTAATTTCCTGCGTATAATCCGCGGATCAAACAATAATTTTTCGACCCAGAAATTTTATTAAATAAAATATAACTTTTCAGATCGCCGTAAATATTTGCCTTCATTTACAAAATTAAATTTCTGGGTCGAAAAAGAATTGTTTGATCCGCGGATTATAGGCAGGAAATTTCGGTAGTTCTTAAATAAGAGGATCTGTAAATTGGATGCGTTTGAGAGCAAAAATTGATTTAAAAACGATTCAGAAAAAAACGCAATTTCTTATTTGAACACTTACTTAAATTTTCAGTCACGATGATTTCGGAAAATTCTGTTC
Source organism: Maratus speculifer (assembly GCA_964019185.1). Classification (NCBI taxonomy): domain Eukaryota; kingdom Metazoa; phylum Arthropoda; class Arachnida; order Araneae; family Salticidae; genus Maratus; species Maratus speculifer. The sequence goes on along the minus strand of OZ025290.1, from coordinate 440,737,411 downwards.
AAAATACCCTTTTTGGTAGCCTTTTTTAAAATATATTCCGTCTTTATCAAAAAACTGACCAATGCATCATATTATAAGAGTTCCTAAATAAGAGGATCTGTAAATTGGATGCGTTTGAGAGCGAAAATGGATTTTAAAACGAGTCATAAAAAACGCAATTTGCTATGTGAAAACTTCCTTAAATTTTCAAATCACGAAGACTTCGGGAAATTCTGTTCAAAATACCCTTTTTGGTAGCCTTTTTTGAAATATATTCCGTCTTTATCAAAAAACTGACCAATGCATCACATTATATACCCTAATTTCCTGCGTATAATCCGCGGATCAAACAATCATTTTTCGACCCAGAAATTTTATTAAATAAAATATAACTTTTCAGATCGCCGTAAATATTTGCCTTCATTTACAAAATTAAATTTCTGGGTCGAAAAAGAATTGTTTGATCCGCGGATTATAGGCAAGAAATTTGGGTAGTTCTTAAATAAGAGGATCTGTAAATTGGATGCGTTTGAGAGCAAAAATTGATTTAAAAACGATTCAGAAAAAAACGCAATTTCTTATTTGAACACTTACTTAAATTTTCAGTCACGATGATTTCGGAAAATTCTGTTCAAAATACCCTTTTTGGTAGCCTTTTTTTTTTTAAATATATTCCGTCTTTATCAAAAAACTGACCAATGCATCATATTATATAGTTCCTAAATAAGAGGATCTGTAAATTGGATGCGTTTGACAACAAAAATGGATTTAAAAACGAGTAAAAAAAAAAAAAAACACAATTTCTTATTTGAATACTTCCTTCAATTTTCAGTCCCAATGACTTTGGGAAATTCTGTTCAAAATACCCTTTTTGGTAGCCTTTTTTGAACACTAACAGAATATATTCTGTCTTTATCAGAAAATTGACCAGTGCGTCACTTTATGCAGTTTCTAAATAAGAGGATCTACCATTTGGATGCGTTTAAAATCAAAAATGAATTTAAAAATGAGTCATAATATAAGCAGTTTGGATTTGAGGTTTTTTCTCCAACTCCTATTTTTGTTTAATTTCTTTTTGCTATACGAATTGGTCCTATGAAAAACTTGTCAATATAAAAGTTGTAGATATTTTTGAGAAGATGTAAAATAAATTTAATCAGATTTGATATCTTAAAAATTGAGGGAGTTATGGATTTTTCTCTTTTTTTAGCGCCCTTTTTCTTTTCGTTTTTAATTTTTTTCAACAGTAAAAGTTGGTCCTATCAAAAACTTGTAAATACAAAAGTTTTAGATAATTTTAAGAACATTTACAAAAAATTTAGTTGGACTTGATATCTTGAAAATTGACAAGTTATGAATTTTTTTCTCTTAAAATCCCTGTTTTTTTCGCCCCTTGAGCCCACTTCTAAATTTATCAAAAATCTGTCATGCATATACTTTTGGCCCATTTTTAAGAAGTAATATAAACTTTAAACCGATTCGATATCTACTTTAATTAAGAAGTTATGGCGTTTTTTCGGTTTTCACAAAAACGCCCCCTATTCCGACCCCCTTGGTCCGATTTTGCCCATTAACGAACTTAGCCAAGATTTTATCCCCTGTGATTTTGTGTACCAGTTTGGTGGAGATTGGTGAAGGATTATAGAAGTTATAGTGTCCATAAAAAAGTGATATATATATATATATATATATATATATATATATATATATATATATATGTAATAAAAAAAAAAATTGCGCCATTTTTTTTTATTCTCTCTTAGCTTCAATTCTAAATTTGTGGAACATATTTCAATCTTAGTTTCGTAACTTGTAACAGCTAAAATTCTTTTTCTTACTTTAGTTATTAATAAATTATTTCTTGCTTCTCAAAAAGGCGGGAAGTATTTCGTAAGCTTTTTACTTTCTGGCATATTCCTGCGATTTTAATTTTATTTTTTATTTTTTAACATCGCGTGACAAGTGTTACTACGCGTTGCTAAAGGGCTTAGTGTTCCGAGGAAAAAATATAGTTCTTGCCAATAGACCGCCTATTACGGCCAATTAGAATTGATCATTTTGTCCGTTAGAGGCTCGAGTCCATCCTGATTGGATTTTTAAAATGATTGACGCGGAGTAGGAGGGCGCTAGTTTTGTCGTGAAAATGATTTTTTCATTTGGCTTTTCAGGAGAGTAGAATGCACCTTTTCTTTAAACTATCAAGACGCGCGTTTTATTGCTCCGCTGAATTAGAATGCATTTTTTCTTAAAAAACTACTCGGAAGCCATGTCATGTTTCCCGAGAATGCGATTGACTTTCAAAAATTATTAGGATGCTGTTTCTTCTTTCTCCCCAAAATTCTAATATTGTGGAATGTAGCTTAATCACGGAGTTGGTGAAGTGGAAGTTATTCGATGAGAGTGCCAAGGTGATTGCGTGAAAGAACTTAACTTATTTATGAGTTCTAATAAAATTAATTTAAAGACTGCTTGATTGAACTTTCTTATGGGGAAATAGCCCAATAAACTCATCCACTGCTGGTCAAATTGCCGGAGCGACTGCTCAGCTCGTCCCACTGTTGATTCTTGGTAGTAGTAATCTGTTCTGCCTCATAGATGGTGTGCCACTGGAACTTGTACATTGTTATGGAACATCGATCTCGTCGAATCATTACATATTAGCCGGCAGGATTTCTTAAATGAACCTGCATACGTCTCTAGAGAATTCTTCGCAACGCTGTGTGTGCACGTGCCATTTTCGCCGAGCTTGAAACTAATTGCTGGAACTTCGGCCTTTGTTTATTACTCATCTTGAACCGACATGAATCAATCTGTGAAAAAAGATCGTCTTATAAAGTTTTGTTTGTAATTATGTGTGGTATCTACATCTACAAATATTTTAATTGTGAAATATACCTCGCATTCTAGTGAGAAACTTTTCAACTGTGAGATATGCAACCAAACTGTGAGATATGCAAAATAAAAATTACAAAAGATCACCTGCATGAAATCAATTCAACATCATTTTCTTTTATTTATTTATTTACTGTATTTTCTAGGTAAAAGTGCATAAATATTTTGATAAATTTTCATTTCATAATAAATGAACACCTGCTGTATGGTTGCGAAACTACGGTAGATTCCATCAGTAATACAAGATAATTGAAATTTACACCTGTGAGTCGTATCTACGAAGTTCTTTATTTTTGTTTAGTTTAATAAAAAATTAGGTATTTGAACAAGGCCACATCGAACATGTCTGTAAGTTATTATTTATTATTTTATTGTTTTATTGATTAAGAAATTTAATGATAATTTCTTTGTTTAAATTCTTGATTTTTTTTTCTCTCTTTTATTACAGATATTAAAAAATAAATTTGTTCTTAATTTATAATTAATTAAAATTTTCTGCTCATAGAAATTTTATTTAGTTTTAAAGGTGTTATTTTTTTTTTTAAATCGAAAGATGGATTAATTTGTTGTTAAAAAAATACTCTGTTGCAAAATTTATTTTCCATACGTAAAGAAAAGTATTTTTGTTTTTAAAATTATTTGTTATTTCCCATGTATGGAAACCCGATATTTATTATTTTATTACTTATTTATTTATTATTTATTTATTTTTATTATTATTTATTGAGGTATTTGAAGTATAGTAATTGAATTTTAATAATTGAAGTATAGCATTTAAATATTTTCCATATGAATTATCCTTCTTTCATGTTACTAAGGTCAGGATTAGTAAAAGAAGAAAAAATGTCAGAAAATAAACTTGATATTGTCCCTTTTGAATTTGGGTCGGGCATGGATATATTTAAATGGTTTAAACATTTTGATCGAGAATGTTCGGTAGAAAAGAAAGATAATGAGTGGAAACACCAAAATATTTCAAAATATTTAAAGGGGGAAGCGCTAAAAACTTATATAAATGATTGTTTGGATTGTGCTACTTATGAAGAAATTGTCGAGATTTTAAGTGAAAAATTCATTCAAGTTAGAGTTCCAAAATTTTCTGAATTTACTTCCTTAAAGTTAAATGATCTAAGTGATTTGGATTCTTATTTTAGAAAGAAAGTTGAGATTGGAAGGCAACTTCAGCTTGAGGAAAATTTAATTATACAGGGATTAATTGATGGCCTTCAGCCGGAGTATCAAAATTGTTTGATGGTTAACCCTCCTTCCAATACTCGTGAATGGTTTCGCATTGCTAAACAATTAGCAGCGATTCCAAATCATACCTCTAATAACGGCAATAGAAATTTTCAACAAACTAGACCAATGCACAATCCCAATCCTCAGCCCAGACATTGGACTCGACCTACTCCAAACAATCCATCCCAAAATTTTAATCCTAGGTTTTTCACTCCTAGAATGCCTGCAACTCATTATCAAAACAATTACCCTAGTCGTCCGTGCAGAGTATGTTTAAACAGAGGCATAGAAAATGCATATCATTGGGAGAGGAGTTGTATATTTAACACAAATTCCTGTCAAGCTCAAACTCCTGCTCATATTCAACCACCCCCTACTAATAATGTCTGACAATTATTTATCCCTGGATATGTGGGCAATAACAAAGTGTATTGTGTGGTGGATAGTGGATCAACTGTCTCAATTTTACCCCTCAAATTTGTTCGATATTTAAATGGTAATTTACATAATGTTACCCCTATTACTATCAGACAGGCACAAGGAACTCTTACAATTAATAAATCTTGTCGATTATGTATTAAATTTGGTAATATAAAGAGATATGTTAATTTTTTAGTAAGTCAACTTGATTTGGACTATGCTATTTTAGGTTTACCTGATTGTGCCAAATTTAAATTGAAAATTGATTGTGCAAAAAGCCAGGTGTTACAAGACAATATTTCGTTAAACCCATATGTCAACATATCCAGTGATAACTTAGAATTGCTTCATTTTGATATTATAAAAAATGATACTACTGTGCAACCCGATTATGGAAATACCATAACTCCTCAATCCTTGTCGCGAACTAATAATGATGATTATAATCTATTGGGGGATCTGAATGCTATTCAAAATAAAAATGTAAGGGAACTTTTAAGGGATTATTTAGATATTTTTGCAAAAAATAAATATGATGTAGGGAGAATTAATATTGAACCTCAGCGTATTTATCTTAAATCTGACCTACCAATATCTTTGAGGCCTTATCGTACATCCACTGCTGATGAAAAAGAAATATCTCAGCAAATCCAATCATTATTAGCTGCTGGGTTAATTAAAGAAAGTTATAGCCCATACTCTTCTCCAGTTACGTTAGTAAATAAACGAGATGAAGGTAAAAAAACCCGAATGTGTGTTGACTACCGAAAATTAAATTCTATCATGAAAAATGACGCTGAACCTTTACCCCGAATAGATGAAATTTTAGACAAATTAAGTGGTGCCCAATATTTCTCTACACTAGATTTAGCCTCAGGCTATTGGCACATACCTATTCACCCAGCCGATTCCGAAAAGTTAGCCTTTACTACTAATTGTGGGCTCTGGGAATGGAATGTTCTCCCCTTTGGTGTAAAGGTAGGCCCCCCAATTTTCAACAGGACAATTAGAAGAATTCTTACAAAATATAAAATAGACTTTGCTTGTTATTATTTTGATGATATAATTATTTTTTCTAAATCAATAGATGAACATATACAGCATCTCATCCAAATTTTTGATTTATGCCGAATAGAAAATATTAAATTAAAATTATCTAAATGTACTTTTGCTCAAAAACAAATCAATTTTCTAGGGTATGAAATCCAAAATGGAACTTTAACTCCAGCTAATACTAATATAGAAACGATTAAAAAATTAAAACCTCCTACTAACACTAAAGAATTACAAAGATTTCTTGGTTCTATAAATGTGTATCATAAATTTATTGACAAATATGCTGAAATTAGACACCCCCTAAATAAATTACTTAAGAAAGATACTATTTGGGAATGGAATACTGAATGTCAAAACTCTTTTCAAAAATTAAAAGATGCCCTCATTGCTAAACCAATTTTAAAGATTTATGACCCAAAATTACCCCTACACATGTTTGTTGACGCTTCTCAGGTAGCGGTAGGTGCAGTTCTTAAACAACCCGACCATAATAACTTTTTACATCCAATTGCTTATTTTTCTAGAGGATTGAGAAGTTATGAGAAAAATTATTTCATTACCGAACTAGAGTGTCTTGCTATCATTGATACTTTAGATAAATTTTATCATTACTTTCACGGTGTACAATTTACCATCCATACTGATCATGCATCTCTTGTTTGGTTAAAAAATGTCAAACATTTAAGAGGTCGATTATTTCGGTGGTCATTGAAGTTAAGTATGTTCGATTACAAAATAGAGTACTTAAAGGGATCTACAAATGTCGAAGCCGACATGTTGTCCCGAAACCCTATTTCTCATTTTTGTAAACCCCTTACTTTTCTTCTTGACGTTAAAGAGATTATTGAGATGCAAGAAAAAGAAAATGTGTGTGGATCAAATTATATTAATGACAATGGACTGATTATAGTTAAAAGAAAAGGTTTTCGTAAAGTGGTAGTTCCCATGTCCCTAAGAAAAAAATTGCTTAGTGTTGCTCATGAACAGTTTGGTCACCCTGGTGTTCAAAAAATGCAAAATTTAATTTCTCCTAACTATTATTGGCCAGATATGACCCAAGACATTACTAACTTTGTTAAATACTGTGATATTTGCCAGAAAAATAAAAAACCTAGACAGAAAAAATTTGGCTTATTACAAGCTATGCCCACTACAGATCAACCTTTTGACTGTCTGTCTGTTGATACTGTAGGAGGGTTCAATTATTATAATTCTACAAAAAAATATCTCCATATTATAATAGACCATGCCACAAGATATGTTTGGGCATTTCCTTCCAAAAGTGTCACTACAGAAACTTATACAAATTGTCTGAAACAAATCTTCAATATCAAAATCCCTCAACAATTATTCTGTTTTAGTAAGATTTCAAGTGTACAGTCCCCTCAAAAAATACTTAGTGACAGGAATGCTGCTTTTACTTCTTCAAGATTCAAAAAATTCCTGCGAAATCATAATATTAAACAACGTTTGACCACTGCCCATCATCCACAAACGAATGGGAAATGTGAAAGAGTAAATCAGACAATAGTAACTAGATTAAAATGTAAAGTAAACTCCACTACCTCTAAAATTCCCTGGACTAAGCTTTTAACTGAGGTAATTAATGAATATAATAATACACCCCATTCTATTACCAAATTTCCACCTGCGTACTTGCTTTTTGGCCAATTACCCTATGACTCCCCCTTACAACAAAATTATTATCCCCCTGTTCATGAAGCACTTAAAATTGCTAAAACAAGAACTGATGAATTTCATTTAAAAAATAAAAGATATTATGATAAAGATTATATCGAACCAAAATTTAAAATAGGAGATCTAGTTATCTATGAAGAATTTCAGTACCCTAATACTAGAAAGTTGTCACAAGTATTTAGTGGCCCTTATAAAATTCTTAACAAATTATCCGAAGTAAATTTTGAAATTGATAGGCAAAACCAGTTCAAAAGTTCAGAAATAGTACATGTATCTAAATTAAGGCCTTATTATTCCCCTGATAAATTTAAATTAAGTCATGAGCAACAACCCCCTAATCAACAACAACAAACTCAGGTAAAAACTGTAGCTTAAACTATATCTCTAGTTTATCATTTTATAATTTTTTCTCTTAAACAGTAAATTTCTTTTCATATTTTAATTCAGATAATATCCTGTAATTCTCACAGAATGGCAATGATATCTCTTGACTGCAGCGAGAGTGTCACTTGTCTGGAAATTTTTATATTTGTTTATTTATGCCGGCGTAGACGAACAAAGTGGAAATTTCTTATTCTGTACTGAATTACTCTACTTAGAATATTTTTTTTTTCTTTCAACTGAACCTATTTGTAATATTAAATTTAATCTATCAATTATTAAATTAATTATTTGCCAAGTAACAAAATTTTTATCACTTTATTTTAATATATTTTTTTTCTTTCTCTCTTTCTTTGCTTCTGCATTCCAGTCCAAGTACATGTCAATTATAATATAATTTTGTTTCTTTTTCTCTTTCCTACTTGCATCTTGCAATGTTTTATCACACCGAGAGAATATTTATTGCGTAATTATTTGACATGAATAGATCTTGTTTTTTATTTTTATCATTTATTAATATTTCTTTTTAAGAATCTTAGTAGTTTAAAGGTCACGTGCATTCTCAAACATGAACAAAATTTTTATTTATCTTTATTTTATTTTAATTTATCATATTATATTTTAATTCTTTTTTTTTTTTTTGTACATATTCCTACTTAATCCTGTACTCGGATTACCAGATTAAGTAAATGATTTCATAGTTGATTGCATTTTTTATTTTATTCCACTTCTCTCTATATTTCATCCCAAAAATATGAGATGAGATAAACGAGATTAAGTATTTAAAGAATGTCTTTTGTGATATTTATTATTACTTATTAAGAGATTTACTTATACCCATTATGAGATTTACTTACACTTATGATATTTATTATTATTGATATTTTTCCTTATTATGTTTCTTAATTATATTGTTTATTATTTACATTGTTAAATTTTATTATTACTATATTATAAAATGTGTTATTAATTAAAAATACAATTATAAAAGTATTTTCACAAAGATTCCAAAATGGTTGGTTGGTTGGTTGGTTGATTAGGATTTTATGGCGCAAAATCCCTTTAGGGACATGCTGCGCCAAGAACAAGGTGAGAACAAAAAGTTCAAAAAAACGTAATACAGCTTAAAATGTAAAAGTTAAAAAGTAAAAATAGCATTAAAAGGCTGTCCTAGTATTTGTCATAATTAGAAAGTCAAGTTAGGATTAAAATCTGTCTCCAAATGTCAAAGTTAAAATCAAACAATGTCTAAAAAGAAGCACAAAAAATATATAAAAACAATTTAAAAAGGGTAAAATCACTGAGGTCTATATTCTTCAAAAGTAACATTTTCATCATCATCACTCGAGTCGTAAGATGCCGACTCCATAGCCTCCTCCACGTACTGATTCATCTGCCTTGGATCTTTGAGATTAGCTGTAGATGGGCTATGACATGATTTTCTCTGTTTATTCTTCACAGTTTGCCACTGTGAAGAACCCCGAATAGTTTTATTCTCTTTTGTTTTCTGGGTAGGTTTTACAGTTAGATTAGTTTTGGGTTTGTGGGAATTTGATGCAGATGAATCAGGTGTTTTTCCATTCTTAGGTTTGGTTATATTTTCTGATTGGCTTGATTTCTGTGCTTGACTAGTCCAATATTCAATTTTCACAGGTTCTGATGACGGTTTCCAAAGCACTAATTTTGGCAACACTCTGGTAACAGCAGTAGCGTGGGCATCACGGGTCTTTTTCTTTATAGGACTAGATGTTTTTTCAGGAGAACTGTTCTTAAAAGGAGCTTCAGTCTGGGTACTAATGTGTCTTACAGGTTTTGTTTGTTGCTTAAGTAAGCTAGAGTAAGAAACTCCAACAGATGGGGTTCTCGATTCTACAATTTTACGAGCTTCAGGGTAAGGAAGGTTTTGGGTTATTTTTATAGTAATGATCTCTTTTTCACGGTTCCAAATAGGACAGGAGCGAGAATATGATGTATGATAACCTTTGCAATTTGCGCAGCGTTCCTGTTTTTCACAAGTTTTACTGTCGTGGCCAACTTCTGCACAATGTGCACAGGTAACAGTGCCACGACATTGGCCATTAGTATTGGTATGGCCATAACGCTGGCATTTAAAACAACGGATCGGATTAGGGATATAAGGTCGGACTGGACAATTTAAATAGCCTGCTTTAATTCTAGTAGGTAAAATATGGCTATTGAAGGTTAATATTATATGTTTAGTAGGAATTATCTGACCATTTCTACGGATAGTGATACGGCGGACATCTACGACATTTTGATCCTTTAAGTTAGTTAGAAGTTCTTCTTTTGGGGAAAATAACAGATCTGGTTCAGATATTACACCACGACAAGAATTTAAAGTTGGATGTGCTTTAACAGATACAGAAAAGGTGCCTATTGTATTACTATTGGACAAAAATTGTGACTGGTTGGCTGTAGAAACTTCAACCAGTAAATCCCCAGACTGTAATTTTTTGAGGGAATGGCCATCACCAAGAACAGATTGAAAGGTTTTAGCAATAACAAATGGTGAAGTTTTTTTGAAAGAGCTATCAGAGAGGCTATCATTGCGTTTAATTACGAAAAATCGAGTAAAAGAGGAATTCTTTGACATTTGTTGCTCTCCACATGGGAGAGAGATAGATGAAAGAGAAGTTTTTCCATCCATATTAAGTGAAAAAAGAATTCGGACCCCGGCCGCACCACCCACTCCCGAGCCCAACAAGGGGATGCACATTCGTGCACCAGTGCTAACCAGGGTCTATACGGTCACAAGACAATCCTATGTCAGTCTCCACCCTTAACGAGATGACTAGTAATTGCTCGCTCACTTGATCCCTAAAGCCAGTGACAAAAGTCAGCTGACCAGCCGATTGATGCATACGGGACCAATATGCACCCCCCGACTACCTGAAGCAGAGGCCAAAGCAGTGTGTTGGTTTCCCTCAACTACCAGGATCCCCCTTTCCAGGGACACGGGTCGCCACGCACGGCCAACACGTGGGTGGTTTACAATTCTCCATGAGTCGATATACAGGATGTATCGGCCCATGCAGAATTGCCCTCACCTCCGAAGAGGAAACCACAATGAGAGTGAAACAAAGAGGAAAGGAAGACCAGAGGAGTAAGAGGAAAAGGAAAGGAGAAAGATCACTCAGGTGCCCCGGGGTTGTGAAGCCCGTGAATACCTAAAGAAGGTATCCCCCTGGGGGGGATTCCAAAATGGAACTGTTATGAATGTTCAAGGACTTACTCACACAAAAACTGAACTATTATTATAATGTTAGCTGATGAATTTGGACAGTTAAATGAATTAGACATCCTTGAAATGAGGTAATGAACTATGCCATTCCAAATATGACTTTAAGAGGATTTTTGAAACAAACTTTTAAAAATTGATTTCTAGATTTGACATTGTTAAAAAAGAATTTAACGTTATTGTTTTTCATTTTTATGTTTCATTTTTATGTTATTACTATGGGTAATTGCTTATATTTTCAAATTACTTTTTGATGTGTACTTTAAACAAGATTATATCTTGTATTTGTATTGAAGCCTATTTTATTGTATTTAAATTTGAAGTTATTCCACGCATCACCTTGGTGTTTTTAAATTTGAATTCTACATTTATATAAAAAAGAGAAATTAATTTAAATTTTTTTTTTATTCAGTATCTAATTATTATTACTTATATCAACAACTTCGTGAGCTAAGTCTGCATCATCTCCCTTTCTGTGAAATTGCAGGTCTCAGACCTACTTTTTCACCCGTCTTTCTGGGAGGGGGGATTTGTAATAAAAAAAAAAATTGCGCCATTTTTTTTTATTCTCTCTTAGCTTCAATTCTAAATTTGTGGAACATATTTCAATCTTAGTTTCGTAACTTGTAACAGCTAAAATTCTTTTTCTTACTTTAGTTATTAATAAATTATTTCTTGCTTCTCAAAAAGGCGGGAAGTATTTCGTAAGCTTTTTACTTTCTGGCATATTCCTGCGATTTTAATTTTATTTTTTATTTTTTAACATCGCGTGACAAGTGTTACTACGCGTTGCTAAAGGGCTTAGTGTTCCGAGGAAAAAATATAGTTCTTGCCAATAGACCGCCTATTACGGCCAATTAGAATTGATCATTTTGTCCGTTAGAGGCTCGAGTCCATCCTGATTGGATTTTTAAAATGATTGACGCGGAGTAGGAGGGCGCTAGTTTTGTCGTGAAAATGATTTTTTCATTTGGCTTTTCAGGAGAGTAGAATGCACCTTTTCTTTAAACTATCAAGACGCGCGTTTTATTGCTCCGCTGAATTAGAATGCATTTTTTCTTAAAAAACTACTCGGAAGCCATGTCATGTTTCCCGAGAATGCGATTGACTTTCAAAAATTATTAGGATGCTGTTTCTTCTTTCTCCCCAAAATTCTAATATTGTGGAATGTAGCTTAATCACGGAGTTGGTGAAGTGGAAGTTATTCGATGAGAGTGCCAAGGTGATTGCGTGAAAGAACTTAACTTATTTATGAGTTCTAATAAAATTAATTTAAAGACTGCTTGATTGAACTTTCTTATGGGGAAATAGCCCAATAAACTCATCCACTGCTGGTCAAATTGCCGGAGCGACTGCTCAGCTCGTCCCACTGTTGATTCTTGGTAGTAGTAATCTGTTCTGCCTCATAGATGGTGTGCCACTGGAACTTGTACATTGTTATGGAACATCGATCTCGTCGAATCATTACATATATATATAAACTGGTGCGATTGCAATAGGTAGTATTTCTTACGAAATCTACCTAAAATCGTGCCCCTCAGAAATTTCGTGCCCAGGGCACTGAGATTGTCAGGGCATGTCGGTGGGTCATTAGTGATGTCGAGCATCGAACCCGACACCTTTGAATCCGGAGTTCAGTACTATGACCACTAAGCTACCACGACCTTTCTGGAAAATGTTTGTAGACTCAGTCCTTCAGTCATTGTCTTCAAGAATGTTCGAGAAATAATCACCTGAAAAGCATGGACACGTCGTATATCAGGCAGGCGAAGTGAATGATGGATGGCAGTGGCGCCGACTTTTAAAAAATATTAGGTTGGCTCAAGAATAATGGGTGGACTCAAAGATATTTTGGTAAAATGGTACAACCAGTTTGTTTTTTCTTTGAAGGATGGACTGATGGAGAAAGATGAGACTTTTAAGTCAAGCTATCATGTTTTAAGATAGTTGTAATTTTTAAAAAATCATATTCTCATGCGTTTTTTTCTTATAAAGACAGCAATATTTATTGTAATATCATCATAACATGAACATGACTACAAATTGAAACAGCAGAAAGTTAAACATTTACGTTTCAGTTATTTTGGATGTATCGGTGTCAAGACGAGAACTAAAATAAAATGCGCGGTCATTGGCAAAATAAATTTTGTTCTGGGTAGAAAAATGAATAATAAAATCATAATGAAATAAATAACAAATCAGAACAATGAAAATTGGGCAGCCTAGAATTCAAAATTATTGGATGGGCTTAGGTCCCCCCACGGGTCCATATAAGTTGGCGATACTGATGGATGATGTTTAAAATCGCTAAGATAGACGATTTCTTAATGTGGTGTGCAATGTTTTTTTCGTTTTAAATGAAAAGTTATATGGTTGTAATTTTCAGAACTAACGTCAACGTGAAATAGGATAACACATTGTCTGCTTGACCCTTGTCATCACCTATCGCGTGAGTCCATTTCTTAAGTGTTCGTGACCCCAAACACGCAAAATTTGATTGAAATACACAATACAAAACGAACGAAATTATCTAAGGGCGCATCAGTAGTCACTCAAAAAAGCATAAAATATTGTCAGGAGACAATACAGTGATCATTTCATGACAAATAGCATTGCGCAGCTTTAAAGAAATAGAAACCCGATTCTGGTAATTTCTATTCCACATTAAAGATGTTCTCAATTGCTCCGCTCAACGTTTTGACACATTTACAAATTCATTTTTTAACGGAAAGATATAAAATTACAAAGCCTGGCCATAGAAGCGATTTGGAATCAGTTTTCCATTTTTTTTAAATGAATAAATTATCAATTGAATTATAAGCTTTATTGATCACGTGACACGGCATTTTTTTTCTCCCTTCGTTGATTGGTTTTTCTTCTCTCGCGCGGAAAGTCGGTTCAAAATGCCCACTTTCACACTATTTTCTGAAAAACCTATTGTGTTTGAAAAAAATGCAAAAAAAAAAAAGCGGTAAAATGAATGCGATTAGATAGCTTCTGAATAATAACACCTTACTAGTTTCATGCATTTCCGAGCTAAAATAAATTAAAACTTATGTCATAAAGAGTTTCCCTTTTCGATTTGAACCAAGGCCCACTCACATAAATTTTACTCAAACATTTTATATTTATTTATTATGTGTAATTAAATTTTATCAAAGTGTTAATATGATGGTGATCTTATTTAAATGCAATCTTCAAACAGGCGGAGCGTTAAACGCATCATTCTGTAAGTGGCAACCTTCCAGTGTACACAGGGCCTCGCACCTAGAGAGGCCTCGCAGATGGACACAAAATATTTTTTCTTTAATAAAAAAAAGGAGGTACAATAGAAATTATTAATATAAATTAATGATTTTAGTTAAGAAAAGATAGTGGCTTTGACATAAAATATAGCCTATGTTGGCAGAGGGACTTTCATTATCAATTTACTATCATTACTTTTGAAATTAGTTCAGTAGTTCTAGAAATTGGCCCTACAAGCACACAAAGAAATGCTTTTCTTTTATAATAGCTAGAGAATCGAAGAGTGTATGCATTGACGTCACAGCAATGGCTGTTCCTCTTATCTGGTGCACATCTGGAGCCCAAACAAAACATATAACTCCCCGTTTGCCGTTTAAAGCACCTGTGGTCTTATTGTTTAATTTTAATTTTTCTTATTCTTGCATTATTTTTCTTAGTATTTAAAAAATGAAGCGCAAATTACTATTTTTATAAATGTGAAAACACCACATTTGCCTTTTGTTTGGGCGCCAGATGAAGTATGTGACGTCACGTACAAGGTGTCTATATTGGAGATTCAAGCACTTGAATACGCCACCTGGTGGAGAAAAGATGTAATTTCTCGATTCAGGATAATGCCGTGAAACACAATGGTGTTCCACGTATTTTAAAAACGTTCAGAATAGTTATTCTTTTGCACAATTTCAGATTTACTGTGATATTTGTCTTCTGTCTGATATTGCAAAGTAAAAGTTATCAGAATTTGAATATTTAAAACTTTCAAATTCATTTACAATAAAGAATTATTTCAATGTCACTTTAACATTAGTTAAAGGGAAATTAAAGGGACAGTTTTCCTGAATCGAAGGCTGCAAGCAGCGCCTCTATAGGCCGTTTTAATTCCCAATAGGTGAAATCCATTTTTTTCTATAGATGCTTTCAGTCGTGACGTCAGTTATGACGTTTTGCTTGGATACTGACTCCAAACAAACGGTTGCTATGCTGTTTTTTCTATTTTATTTGCAAATTACAGAAACACTTTTCGACTATATATAATCGATACATAATCAATGTTTTATATGCAATGATACCAATTTCTACGATTTATATTTAATAATAAATGAAGCATAGCAACCGTTTGTTTGGAGTCAGTATCTAAGGAAAATGGCTTGACTGACGTCACACTGAAAGCGTCTATAGAGCTCATCAGTGGTGACGTCACAATTCCAGAAAACTGGGTCAAAACAAGCCACAGAGTTCAGAAAAGATAGAGATGAAATGTGTTATTTTATCGTGAAGCTAAAAATTCAACCCTGAAACTGATTTAAATAAGATGCAATTCGGCTCAAACACTTGCAGATCGCTTTTAAAACTTCACCCAGTTCAATGAATTCAGGCTTTGAACGATATCTGATTTCCTATTGGAAGCCTTTTTGATGGTATATAGTGCATCTCCAGCACACTCTAAACTCTCTCGGTTTGTATTGACCCAGTTGCCATGGATATACGGGGTTGAATTGTCTGTGACGTCACACTGATGAGCTCTATTGATAGTATGGTAGATAAGACTATGTTAAGAATCTTAACGAAAGGGCCTCGTTTTAAGCCGTCCTCCATAAGGACGGCTCTGAGTGTGCACGTGGGAAAAGAGGTTTGCAGTTGATATGTGCAAAATGTTGAACATTTTTTTTTTTTTTTTTTTTTTTTTTTTTTTTTTTTGTGAAAGAATAAAATTTAATATTTAGTTAACGACGTGGAGTCAATTTTATTTAAAAACATCTTAGTACTTTCAAACCTTAAACCAGGCTATTCCTCAGAGAATATATTTGTTTATTTATACAAATACATGATACAATAATAGAAATATATGGAATTTGTTTATTTATACAAATGCAATTTCACATATTTGTATAACTAAACAAAAATATTCTCTGAGGAAGAACTTGATTAAAGCTTGAAAGTACTAAGGTTTTTTAAATAAAATTATCTTAATTAACATCTCTAGTTCATTATTTTAATTGCCTTTTAAGTAGACTGAACAAAAATTTTAAAGTTCAAATTGCATATTTTATGCTAAATTTTCTGTCTCTGTTTTATATTGGCTTTTACATACGCAGGGCCCGACTTAGACAGTGAGGGGCCCTGGGCCAAACATTATTAGGGGGGGGGGGGGCATTCTATCTTAAAAATTTTTTGTAAATTATACTGAAGTAACTAAAACTGAAATTCATAACTATTGTATGTGTACATAAATTTCGTACCAAGTACTATTCACATCTATATACATAATAGCAGAAGAAAGACAACTTTATTAAATTATAGAATAAAGGTTTTTTTTTTTTCAATTACAGGAATATGAGGATAAATATGAGGCCTTAAGGAGACATTGAGTATGGAAACAGATGGGGTAGAAGAGAAATCCTTAAAATTGAAAAAATAAAGAACTTTGGTCACGTTTAACCATTTTTTATCATTTGACACTCCTTTAACGAAAAACTTATATCTGTCCTTGGGGAGGCCCCCTTAAGCCGGGGGGCCCGGGGCAATTGCCCCGCATCCCCTGCCTTAGTCAGGCCCTGCACATACGTCATATAAATAAGATTATCCAATTCTCTTTTTCTGTATTTATGATAAAGATCTTATTAATACATTGTATAGTAAAATTCTTTTTAAATTGTATATGTACATGATCTAAAATAATATTTGATCCTCCTTCAATGAATGCTAAATAACATAGAATGCTGTTTAAACATTGAACAACAGATTCAATTGCCTCACTTTATTTTTAAGTTTTTCATTTGATTTTTAAAAAATGGCAAACAATGTACTCTGCACTGCAATGAACAAAACAATAAACAAATAAAAACTATAAAATAATATAAAAATAAATATTTTATTTAGTATATTAAGGCATCATAAAACATCCAAAATTTTTTCAGTAAGTTTATCAATAAATTATATGCATTAATTCAAATTTACAAAAAGATAAAACCAATAAATATATTTTTTTTTACAAATCGGATTTAAAGCATAAAAATATCCAAGAACTTCACAGACAAATATAAATAAGTTGCATGATTTATTTGAGATTTACAAATAAATAATTAAAATTTAAAACTGTAAATAAATATTATATTTTAAATAAAGCAATATGAAACAGTTGATTAAATCCAACAAAATATGTAAATGATTGAACTAGGAAAGAGCAGGGATGTACGGTAATAAAAAATAATGTTATCAGAAAAATTAATCTAAAAAAATAAAAATATAATAATAATAATAAAAATTTCGATACAAATATATTAAATAAATAATTAAAAGGGATCGATCCAGGAAAAATTTGAGGGTTATTTAGGACCCCTCCACAAAAATTAATTTAATCAAATCGGCCCTTTTACAAATAGCTACTTAATAAACAGGCCCCTTCACAAATAATAATAATAATAAAATGGGTTCCTTTACAAAAATCTACTTAATGAACAGGCCCCTTCACAAAAAAATAAATTTAATGAAATGGGTTCCTTTACAAAAATCAATTTGATGAAATAAGACCCTTCACAAAAATAAATTTAATCAAATGGGCCCCTTTTCAAAAATAAATTTAATAAAAGGAGTCCTTTCATAAAAGTGAACTTAATAAAAAAGGCTCCTACACAAAATTCCTTTTTAATAAAATAGGCCTCCTTTGTAACATTCTGTTTCATAGGATTTCTTTTAAAATGTGTAATTCCTAAATAAAACTAGGTCATGAAAAACAACAACTTTAGCAAGAGGAATTACAGAAATTTTTGTTAATAAATTCTTGATTTGAATTTAAGTAACTGAATTTTAGTTTTCATCACAAAATGTTATTTTTCGCAAAAAAATATAATAAAATTCACAAAAATAATAGCTTTTATGTGTTACAAAATGGGCCTCAAGAACAAAAACATCCATTAACATATCATTAAATAAATTTATATATACGGCAATCCCTTAACATTTGCAAGTTTAATTAAAGTAAAACTTCCCTAAAAAGGGTTGCCACTCTAATCTTGAAAAAAAAAAAATTCCCTGTGTTTTCCCTGTACTGCAACATGTTTATTCTATGTTGAGTGTCCAAAAATATATGCGTGTATGTAGGCTAATTAGACATCTTATAATTTATCATTACCCAATTAATTGAACAAATAATACATTATATGATATGAGCAAATGAAAAAAACCTTTTAAAGTTGTTCAGTTATTATTGAATCCCACATTTTACATTAATATTAATAAAAACAGTAAAGCGATACTCAAACATTCTGCTACAAAATACTTTGAAATATTTGTAAATGAATATTAAAATATCTAAAATATTTCTATCTAATAATTTAAAGAATATAAAATTTTAAAGAATCTTACCTAAAAATTAATTATCTTGAACATAATATCACAAAAATTGCAGAAATAAAAAAGAAAAGAAAAGAGGAAAAGCTATTTACTTTATGCATTCAATTTAATATTTATATTAAAATACAGGATACATAAAATATGGGATAACTTTGATACACAACATTGATTTATTTTTTATCTTAAAAAATATCATAAGTTTATATATATATATGTTTGGATATAGTAAGAAAAAAAAATTCCCTGTATTTTCCAGATTTTTTTTAAATTCCCTGGATTTTCCCTGTTTTGGGATGGTATTCCAAAATCCCGTGTGTTTTCCCGGTTTTCCAGGTTCTCCAGGTGGCGTGGCAACCCTGCTAAAGCAACCATGTTCCATTCCAATAAAAATTGATTGTTAGAGAGGTGGTCTTTTAATGGAGTTAATGTATAAATCTAGATTTTAATTGTTTAAAAAAGGTAACAATTAAATGTTATTAAAAAGTATTTTTCACATTAGAAAAAATATAAAAATTTAAGTATCGAAACAGAAGTTAATTACTTAAGTTAAACACTGCAGAGTTAAAAAGAAATTATGAATGCATTGACGTTAACTTTGATTTTATGGTTTCTTTTTTATAACTTTTGTTTCAAAGTCCTTTCAAAATTCAATAAATAAATGCAATTTTTTTTTTTTTTGGGGGGGGGGGGGAGGAACAAGAACAAAACAATCTCATTGCTTTATTCCTTTGAGAGTTCCCTGAAAGAATAGGGTAGGGGAGTTTATTGAACTTCCTTAATTCATTATCAGAGTTAAATTCATTATCTAAAAAACACAAAGGGATTTAAAATACTTAAAAGTTATTAGAATTTAAAAAAATAATAATAAAAACCTAAACTTGGTTTAGGAGATTTATGAATACCTTCTCCAAGTGAACTATGAAAGAACGGAATTTGTTTCATTTTCTTCAAAGAAATGGGTTGCTCATGTAGAGAGTTCAACTAGGATGATCTCTGAATGGAGGTAAAATTGATATGGACCCTCTGGGAATAAATTTCGTCTCATGAAAAAATGGTCATTCAGGGAGGTGGTCGCTTAATAGAGGTTTCACTGTGTTCACGAAATATAAAATGTAGAACATTTCAATATTCGCAAATACTTAACTTGGTTATTCTCAAATTTTCTTTTATAAAGAATTTTTTTTTTTTTTACAAAGTAAACTTTTTTTGTTTCATCAATTCCATAAACTTTAACGTATTGAAGCAAAATATAGATCAGTAATTCTGAGAAACCTGAAACATGACTTGATGCTTCCCCCCCCCCCCCCTTCCGTCATTGTTTACTGAAAGACCAAAATGATAAATCCTTTTTCTGAAGGTTGTAAAGCACATGCTCTTTCTCAATTTCATTAACCATTTCAGTCGGAATAATGTTGACGAGTTTTTAAGACTATAGTAACCTATGCAAGTCCAAGTTCCTTATTTGCTCTCCTGATTCCCCTGTCTATTCTCCCACCTCATCGTTTATCAAATCTATATAAAAGAAAATTCATCTTGCTGCCTCCAACTAAAAATGTGAAAAAGATTACAAACCTTTAAAACTTTAGATAAGTTGAAAAGAGGAAGAGCAGCAGCCACAGCAAGTCACTGTTTTAATATTAACAAGACTATAGTTAGATCAACTAGAAAGGGCTATAAGACACAGTTTTGCAGAAAGTATTTCAAAGTTAGTGTGAATACTGTATTACAAGTGTGAAACAAGCCAACTTTTTTGTAAGAAAGTTGGAAAGATTGAAGATGTTTTAAATTTTTGAATGTAAGATATGAACAGATGTAATTTTTCCAATTTTGAATTTTGGGTGAAAAAAGTCCGGGCCAGGATTCGAACCAGGGATGTATTGGCTGAAGCCGCAATGCTCTACCAACTGAGCTATCCCGGACACGAACACTGGAGGACTATTTCACCCTATTAACTATTTCACCCAATTAATCTAATATAAAATATGAAGCCAGAAACAAGTCCCACTAAGTTCAGCTTTAGCATAAGTTAAAGATTGAAAAAATATTTGATTCTATATGAATAAAGGATTTTACTTTATTATATTTGACTTTGAAGCAAGCAAGTAAAGGGCGATTTGAAAATTTAAAAAATAAACACAGTTTGCACAGCATTAAATTAGTTGGGGAATCAGCTTCTGCAGATGATTATGTTTTTAGAATTTTCCTGGAAAACTTTCAAAAAATATTGTAAGAGATGAATATGTTACAGAACAAGTGTTTAATGCCAAAGAAACAGGCTTGTTCCTGAAGGAAATGTCAAAGAGAACTTTTTTTGGCCAAAACAAAAGGTTTTAACACAGCAAAAGACTGGTCATCTCTTCCGTTGTATAAAAATGCTAAAGGAGATTTTAAGGTAAAGCCGATGTTAATTTATAGATAGCAGAACTCTTGTGTTCTCAAAGGTAAACATAAAAACAAGTTGACTTGGCGTGAATTTAAAGCTAGTGGGTATATTTTGGCAGTTTTAAATGTATGAGCAAGCAGAGAAGCAACAATGTTTAAAACAGTTAAAGTAAATTTGAAAGAAACCATATTTTCTAAAGTCCTAAGACAATTTTGTTGAACAAACCATTAGACAAAAGAATCATAGCTGCGTTCAAAGAGGATTTTTCAAAGGAATTTTGGAATCTGTTGAAGAAAATTGAGAAACCATGGTCACATTGTGTAGGAAAAAATTCAACATAATAGAATGCATTGCTGAAATCGATGCATTATTGAAGGAACTTAATGAAAATTTAATCAATGTTTGAGTGTGAAATATTTGGTCCCAAGTGGTACATGAAGAAAACCAAATGCTTTTAATTTTAGAATTTTATAAAGAAATTGTGAGACTGATTCATCAGGTCAGAAGTGATGATTTTGATGATATGAGGAGATAATACATGGAAGACCTGATAACATAGACTTACTGAAGAAGAACTTGTAGAAATCCTTGAAGAAAAACTTAGCAGAATCGGACAATGATATTGACGTTAAGAGCAAAAATTCTGAAATTGCAGGTAAACGCTTTTTTTTCTTTTTTATATAGGTTTTTTTTCTTTTCTTTTTTTCAATTTCTTAACTTTTCTAAACTGAAAAATTTTATTGCAAGTGAAATATTTTCTGCAAAAATTGTCAGTAAAATTTTAAAACTTCAATTATAATTTGTTGAGAAAGTAACAGCTTGCAATCCTTCACTGGTGAGGAGTTTTAGGTTTAATAGAGAAATCGAGGCTGCAAATTTTCCGTACATGGAAATTCATAAACAAAAAATCTGTTCTGTGAAACAATTACATATCACTAAATAGTTGCAGCCCTCAGCTATTAAATAAACTTCGTAAAATATCTTAATTGTTATTCATATTTATTTACAGCATGAACAATACTTAATAAATATACTTTTTAGATTTCAATAGATTTTTTCCAATTAAAAAAAATAATAATAATCATAAAAGGGTCATTTCACAGCAACTTATGTTACATTTAGAACAATTTACTGCTGTAATTTTAGTAATATAACACTAAAAAATATTCAAATGTAAATTTAGCATGATTTGTCAACAAAACCTATCTAAGGGTCAATTTGGAAGAAAATTACCTAAAAATTGATAATGAAAATTACACTTTATCTGATCAATTACATTCCTTTTTCAGTAATGTCAGTTACCACAGTAAATATAAGTACCAAAATTTAAGAAATAACATTAAAATTAGGTAATTTTTATCTAAATTGGGCTTTGAATGAGTTTAATTAGCAAACCATGTTAAATTGACATTTTGAATAATTATTTTGTGTGTGTATTGCTAAAATTACTGAAAATAATTCAAAATGTAACATAAGTTACCATGGAATGACCCAAAACTTAAATCCCTTTTAAGCATGGGAAGATAATCTCAACATTTAAGATTTCGGCATTTACAGAGCATTCCGCAAATCTAACTTGCACAAATGTTTAGGGATTACAGTGAAATATATAGAGAGACAGATAAATTTATTGTTGAATTGTGCAACTTCATTTTTTTTACGTCAGTTGAAAAGGCATTAGATTTATTAATAGCACTTAGTAAATATAATGACAAAAAATACTAAGCAGCTTCAGAATCTTCGATTTTTACTACGGAATTTATTAAAACTTCTTGTGCGTTATCTGAAACCTGAGATTTGCGAGCATGCATTAAAAGATGACGCGTCAAGTGATTTTTTTTATAGAAACCCTTATCGCAAAGTTCACAAACATGTGGCATATCACCAGTATGCAATGCCACATGAGCATTCATCTCTGCTTTGCGGGAAAATGCTTTTTTACAGACATCACAAACATAAGGTTTTTCTCCAGTGTGCGTAAGAACGTGGCTACGTAGGTGGCCATTCTCAACAAACCTTTTCTTGCAAACTTCACAAACGTATGGTTTTTCACCCGTATGGAGACGCATGTGAATAGTTAAGCGTTGATTTGTAGGAAAATCTCTGTGGCAAGTATTGCATACATAAGGTCGTTCACCTGTATGCGTCCGAAAATGGCGCTTTAAGGACACTCTCTCGGCAAAGGCTTTTTGACAGACGCCACAGACATAAGGCTTCACACCAGTGTGGAGAAGCTTGTGGCGAGCTAAACACCTTTTCTCAATAAACTGTCTTTTACAAACATCACAATAGAATTTTTCTTTCTCGTTTGTGTGGAGAAGTTTGTGACGGACTAAACATTTTTTCCTAGTATACTGTTTTTCACAGACATCACAAATGAATTTTTCTTTCTCTGTTTCATTTTTTTCTTTCCCATTTTCATTTGCTTCCTGCTCATTTTCATTTTCTTCTGTTTCCATCAGATTTTCTGAAGTATGTATAGGTGGTTTAAAAGGAAGCAATCAACAAATAGACAAAAGGTTTTTTGTAGTTCTGCAGAAAAATTTTAGATGATAATTTATTTCTTCTAAAAAATTTTCCAAACACCAACACATAACAAGATGTTTTTAACTGAATTATGTCTTCAGAAAATATATGCTTTGGGAAAATATTTCAATTGTGCCAGCAGAATCTAAAAAAGAAAATAAACAGGAACATTAAACACAACATTATATGAAATTAATATTACAGTATGGAACTATTTATCCGGAAACCAGTTAACCGGAAATACAATTATCCAGAATGATACTTCTAATAGACTGATGTTAGAATCTTTTTAGAAAAAAGTGTCATACACTAATCAGTTTTACATACATTGCTTGAAACAATTTTATAGTTTGATAACAGCATCTAGTATTTGAAATAGAAGCATATAATCATATTATAAATTAATAAATAATATTATAGATGTTTTCATTTTTATGCTGAGAAAACAGAAGAATTTTTGTTCCCAAGGAGTTCCCATAAATTATCTTCTTCCAAACTCTAACAATTGTTCTTACTTGCATCAGATTCTTGGTTCAAGTTATCTAATAATCAATTTAAATTTAGAAGTAATACCACAACTACATATGTTTCACAAAACTTATCCAATGTATGCTGCTTTAATGCCCAACCAGTTAACTGGAAAAACCAGTTATCCGGAATACATCTGACCCCAACCATTCCGGATAAATGATTCGGTACTGTACATGTCTTGTGTGATTTATCCACTGTTAAAATTAACTAATAATAGTCATAATAAGTTGTAGGATTGCAAAAATACCAAAGTTATAAAACTAATTATATGATAACAAAGTAATTATTATACAAAAATGCTATAACATTTTTATGCATTACATTTGAATCAATTCAACTGAAAAGAAAGTCAGCTATTGGTAAACATTTTTAACAATATTGCTTTGTATAAATCTCAAACAAACAAACAAAATATTTTATTAGATTTGAAAAAATGAATGTTGTTACTTTTACTCCTCTTTCTCTGCTAATTTTCATTTATTATCAGGAGTCAACACAGTAATGCAGGGTTTTACTACTCTTGAGTCCCCGTTTTGTGAAAAATTAAGTTTTGCAACAAAATATCAAATCCAATTATTTGAATCTAAAAGTTTTCATGTTTAAATTTTCCTTTCTGGTGCTTTTTTTTTTTTTTTTATACCCCCCCCCCCTCCTTCCCCAAAGAAAAGAATTCACTTAAATGCTACTGTTTAAAATGCCAGCCAGCATAGAATTTCAAGCTGACTAGACGGCAAATGAAGTTGGTAAATGAACTTGATAAAGTGCTTGGTAAGTCCGGTGCACAGGCTTATTTACATCTAAATTGTTTTATAGTATGAATGCTATTGCACAGCAAAAATTAGATATTACAGGGTATTCCAAAACTCGGTTGACAAATTCATTAGGCGTGATAGTAAGCATCAAGAAGATAAAAAAATACCATAGAACACAGAGTTGCAAATCACGTATTTAATCAAAAATACAGGGTAGTTCATTTTAACTCAATTGGGTTGACAGTAATAACATTCAGAAAGCTGAAGCATATTAGAATAAAACATTTAATAGAGATTTTCACCTTTGTTATAAATGTGATAAGACCAAATGAAAGTAGTAAGCAGAACTATGAAATATACAAGTTTAAAACACATTTTTTGAGTATTTTTCTTTTTTCCAAGATTTTATTTTTCAGACATAATACATTTACAGTTGACTTCTAGTGGTTATAAAGACTTACTTATTTGAAAAATTAAATGGAAATTTAAAACTTTTTTTGAAGTAAATAATTAAAAATGTATAAAAGATAAATCAGTCCAAATTTAAAATGGATTCGATACAAATTAACACTTTAAAAATAAAAGCCGGCTTTTTTCAATTTTAGCCGGCTTTTTTTAAGTGGATAAAACCAAAAAAAGCTGTCCAAAAAATATTTTTTGGCCCGGCTAAAAGCCGGCAACCCTGCTATTAACATATAGTTGAACCTCGTTATCCCAACACACTCGGGACCAGAAAAAAGTGTCATCATAAGCAGAGTGTTGTGGTAAACGGAGTTGGGGAAAAATGTGTTTATAAAAAGCTGTATTTTAAATTAATTTCAGACACTTTTAAATTCACAACTGTTTTTGCATTTTTATGCAATAAAACATTATTATTAAACAAAATAAACACAAAAACGAAATTGAAAAGAATAAAAATTGGATTTCTGAAGACTTTTTTCTATTGTTACATGAAAATACTTATGAAATAAAAGCTGAAAATTACCATACAAATCATAAATAAACAACAAATTAGACAGAATTAAATTGCTATTTTCATGGTAATTTTTGCTTTTATTTAATAACTCCTGATTCCATTGAAATCCCACTCTAAAAATTTCAGAATTTAAAGCTTATAATATTACAACATACATACAATTTTTTCAAAATTTTTAAAAATGACTATCTAAAAAATTTTTAAATTTTAAATTAAAAAAATTTTTAAATTTTATTTATTTTAACTATACATAGTCGACTTGCATATCAAATTAAACCTTGTAAACTCCTCTTTGAAATGAGTGGTCATAAAATTCTCTATATTTGATAGAACTTGAGAAATTCAAAATTGAAAATATTTATGCAAGTCAAAAAATGATGATTTTTCAAAACTTAAATAATTAATTGTATAAAAATTTAAAGCGATAAACAAAAAATAAAAATATGTTCTAATTTATATCATCATAGAGAATGATCCCTAGTAGTTTCATTGAAATCGGAAAGGGTCAGGTTGAGTCACTGGTTGATTTGGCATGGAATGACCCTAAAGTTAATATGAAAAAAAGTTTTAAATAATGATTTTATGAGAATGCATTGAATTTCAATATGGAGCACAGTAGACCATCCACTGCTGGGGTACAGTGATCAATTGTAGAGGTCTGCACGGGGTGAAAGTTAAAATTTCGGCCCAGCCTGAACGAAAAAATCTTTGGCCCGGCCTGAAAAAAAGTTAACAATTTGGCCCAGCCTGAGTGAATTTCTATAGAGCATTGATCTTTACTCTTATGGAAGAGTTCAAACCAAAAAAACTTATCATAGTCTTTCTTCTTTTTTTCGTGTTTATAATCTCAATTTATGCAGAAATGACATAGGCTGTGATATTTACACTTTTAATGAACCTTTGTTTATTATACGTAAATGTTTCAGTAATCATTAGTATTATTAATCCATATTCCATGTAATGGAGACAAAAATCTAAAAAATGGTATATGATAAAAGTAAAATCTTCTAAGATGGAATCACATTGGAAAGAAAAAAATACTTTTCCTTGCTCGCAGATGTAAATGTTTAATACATTTTTTTCTCGCGTATTATTGTATTAATTTTGCATGGATTAACAGTTTAAAAGAAATTTGCAGCTTTCACTTTAAAAGAAAATTTGATTAATCATGTTTTTTTTTTTTTCATGTGTTTGATTCTATTTTAAAATACCTAGTAATCTACGATTCTTTAAAAAGAATAAGCTCTAATGTTTAATTGTAGAATAATGATGATTTAAAAGTATATGCCTTTTTTGAAAGAAATTTTGAACCAAGCCAAATTTCACTGATTTATGAACAGACTTGGCCATGTAGAGAAAAGGACTTTCATACGGGATGATTCAACAGGAACTGATTATTTTGGTCCGTG
The DNA here is from genome assembly GCA_964019185.1 of Maratus speculifer. Taxonomy (NCBI): domain Eukaryota; kingdom Metazoa; phylum Arthropoda; class Arachnida; order Araneae; family Salticidae; genus Maratus; species Maratus speculifer. The sequence continues at coordinate 440,710,311 of OZ025290.1, read as the reverse complement.
AAGACTAGGAAGAATGAAATCAGTCTTTGCTTTGTATGGAAAAAATACATTAGACCAGGCCGATACTCCAAGAAAAAAATTATGGCCCGGCCCGAATGCCATTAATGGAAATGGCTGTCATGTAGCATTCGCCCGGAGATGGCGGCCATTTTTTTTCTGCCGATTTTAAATTTCTGTATTTGGATTTATTCATTTTTTTTTTTCTTTTTTAATGTATAATCTCTGAAACATTTTTGACTGTAATTTTAGGATACATATATTTTAAAATAAATATTTGCTTTGTAGTTGTGTGTTTTGAAATGTTTTAAAATTTATGTATTTACCGTTTTGCTAATTATGCATTCCTTCCCCCCCCCCCTTTTTTTTTCTTTTATTCAAATAATGTTCGGAGTTCTGATTTTGAGTTTAAAAATTTGTTGTTGTTTATGTTTAATTTCTGAATGGTTCACAAATTAAGTATAAAGTGATCATCTCAGAAGTGACCAACAAAGAAACAAGATGGCAGATTCCGGGAGAATACTACATCTGTTCCATGGAAATCGGCCCATGCAGATCTCTAATGCACAGTAATGCAGAATTTTCAAAATACATAATAATTGCTTATTCTCTACAAATAAAATACTGTTTTAAAGTAAATATTTAACTGTAAAATAAAGTAAACAAAGAAAAATGTATATGTATCATAGTAAGAAATATTTTGTTTTATAATTACTCCTTTTTTAAAACAATAAAACATTAACTTTAAAATTAGTTATTACTAAAATAATTTCTGGCAGGTTCTGAATTTTCATTGATCATTTTAGATGCAACATAAAACAAATTTGGAATCAAAACTTTATGGTTACTAATCTGTTGTTTATATCAATGTTATCATAAAATTCCCTTCAGATCAAAGAAAATTTTAGGATCATAAGTATTTTGGAGTTTCATTTTCAAACTTTCATGACAATGACTTTAAAATATTTAATAACTTCACTTTATTTTCAATTGTTCATGTATCAATCTGTTGTTATTTAAAAAAATAACTTTTTTGATAATTTTTCTGTTTTGCTTAAAATATGTTTTGTTTGAAAATTTTACTTGAAAAATTTGCAGTATTATGTTATTGTAGAGGTAAAGGAAAAATAAAGAGAATTTAAATTAAAAAATAAATAAACTTATACTATATTTCAAATAATACACTTAAAGATCTAAATAGCACTTTGAAAAATGCATTAAATAGTAGTTTGAATATTTTTAGCCATTTAATAATTTATATAACATAAATATTATTATTCATTCGGTTTTTAGTTTGATTTAATAATGCTAATGATTGCTAAAAAATGTGTATAAGGTTTTTGGCACTTTTCGTCCTTTTGACAGATTTTTCATGCCAAAATCGAAAAACCCAATTCTGGTTACTAAAGGTGTTTACTTTTTTTCCCCATGACTGTACCTGTTAGATCAAATGGACCTAGTAGTACCAAGTGTCTCGTGTAAATCAGGGCTCCAAATGTATTGTTAAAAATTAACATCTTACAGTATTTTTCGCCTTCTTTAATCGCAGGTAACTCTGCCATTAGATAAGGCAAAGTAATTTATTTTAAAATATTGATGTCCAGAGCATTTAGAGATCCAATTTACATGGGACACTTGTCAACATTACTTAATAGTGAACCAGCGTACCCTGCTTCTGGGGCACACTGGTCCACTTATGAATATATACAGTAGACTCCCTCAAATCTGAAAACCAGAAATCTGCAATTCTCTAAAATCCGCACATGTTTTATGGATGTAAACAATGATATTTTCAATTCAGATATTGGGACAAAATTTGATTTTTTTTTTGTTTTGTATCAATTTCATATATTTTTTAATTTGTAATATTCTTAATAATACCCTATTCATGTTTTTTTCATGAAGGAAGAATAAATTTTTTTGGAAAAAATTCAAGGTATTGTTGATATTACTGGTAATCACAATCTTCTTACCAAATATATTTATGCATTAATCAAGATTTTTTAATTATTAAACCTGACTAAACTTGAAAAAAATATATCTTATTTTATGGTTTTGGTGTAAATTAGTAATTAGGGATGTACAGGATACTGATTTTGCCGGATATCGGATACCGGATATCCAGTATTCGATTTGACTGCCGGATTCGGATATCCAGTACTGAATATGTTTTTAGTTATGGTGAATGTTTGTTTATTTCTTTATGCAATGCCATCTCAAATAATAAATTGCAAACATGTTTCACACACCATTGCAACTTTTAAACATATTGGAATATAATTTACAGAAATTATATATCTTTGACTATCAGGGCTTGAAATTCAGGTTTACCCAGGCAAAGAGAGTTTTCCTCATAACATTTGTAAATGCAGGGGTGTTAAACTATGAGAAGGAAGAAATTAAAAAAAAAAAAACTATTATTTTTTACATGCCATTTAAATATTTAGTTTATACCAGCATGACAAAATTCCATTAAAATAATTTAAATCAACAACTCAAGATAATTATCTAAAATGTCTATTTTAATTAAAACAAACGAAAAGAATCAAGCCTTATATATATATATATCATATCTATTTTTCAATTTTTATTCAGTGTTATGAACAATTAATAATTGAGTTGCTAAATGAATATTTTAATTTAGATCTTATTCGATTTTGTGTGGTTTAGAATCTTTCGTAAGTTACACATTTTTATTTTATTTATTTATTTATTTTTTTTTTTTTTTTTTGTAAAATCTAATAGGCATTCATTTTTAATTTACTTGCAAGAATAATACATTTAGATGATTGTATTGTCAATATCCTGCCGTGATTGCATACCACTTAGTGGAATTATCGTCAATACTGTAATTTCTGACATTTTAGCTAATTGAATTATGTGCTTCTATGCAATGGAATTTTAAACCCATATGAAATTCTGAAAAGGGCATAATCAGTAGGTTTCTTCTATTCCATAAGAAATGGTTTGTTTGAAAAAGTCATGTCCTAATTTCTGTGAACTACGCACATAAACTATTTATTGTTTCTAAATGTGTTTCCTTAAAGTTTGCCCTTTTTTTTTCAATCATTTGGAAAGCGGTTGATGTTATCGATTGAGAATGGACCTTGTGGTGTCTGCATTTAATTTTGTTTATTATTAGTCCAGGAAATCCATGACATATGTAGTATGTGACTCTTATTACATGAGTCATGTTTTGATCATCATAAAAAATGTTTTTACTGATTTTCATTAACTCAATGGGAAACATTTAAAAATCTTGCTTTGACAATGGATGTCCTCATTTTATTTATTTATTTATTTATTATTTTTTTACAAAATTCTTTAAATTTAGAAGAATTTTTATTTGAATAGGAAATCAAAATGTCATTTTTAATAAAGAAAATGGGCAGATGCAAATTATCATATATGAAAAAAAAAAAGAATCCAAACAGAAACATAGTATGAAAGATTATCTTTTAAATGAAAAAAAAAGTATGATTATCAAGCCCATTGATTACAAAATGTACGATCATTTCGAAAAATGAAAAAAAATCTAATGCTGAACCATTGATTGTAAAAAAAAAAACATTTTTTTTTTTCCCAATGTGCAACACAAGATCTAATCTCATTTTGTTTAATTCTGATTCCAGGCTAATTAGATAGAGCTCAGACTCTAGTGACCATTACTGCCCTTTTAGAAATTTCTTGTTTCGGCAAAAGAGACAAAATAAATTAGAAAAAGAAATTCACAAAATACGGAAATCGACCATAGAAAAAATATCGCTGATTTTGTCCACCATGGCAAAAATTTTTTTTTAAAAATAGTCAATCGGTCTGAAAAAATTTGAAGTTTGAGGGAACTTTTGCAGTGAGAAAATATAGTGAAATTCATCAGTCATTTACAGTAAAATATTGTGAAATTTGTTTGCCTGTCACAAGCAAATATCATGAAAATCATCAGCAGGTAACAGAGAAAAAACACAAATTTTTCAGCTGGACACAGGAAAATAATTATTAATTTCAGCAGAATGTCACTAAAACAAAAAGGGAAATTTTCCAATCAGTCGCAGAATAAAATAGCTAAATTTGTAACATTCAGTTAAGAGAAAAAAATTGTGAAATTTGGCAATCGGTCTCGAGAAAAAAGTTGCAAAAGTTTGCGAGGCGAGCAAGCGAGAAAAATTACAAAGTTTTTCAATCAAATGCAAAAAATCAATCATGAATTTTGTATAATTGCCGTAAGAGAAAACTGTGAGATTTGCCAACTGATAGCGGAAAATATCACAAAAATAGTCAGTCAGTCCTGAGATTTGATCGCCATTTAACAAAAGAAAAAAAAAATCAAAAAGGGATTTTTTTTTATTTTATTTTGGAAACAGGAATGTCTTGGCCATAAGATTTTTTAAGGCATGAATCCAGCCATCCCATGCCAAAGTTCAAGCCCTGTATGTGTATATTAATAATATTGAATAAAAAATGTACTTCAAACATTTAAATATTCTGCTTATTTGTCAATGAAACGCTGATAATGGCTAATAATTACAATGAAATGCTGATAATTGCTAATAATTTGTACTATGAAATGCAGATAATTTATAGAACAAATTTTACACATTTATCAATATGTTTATTTTATAATTGTAAAGTAATTTCACAAAGAAATACATAGCTTCCATTTATAATGTAAACATAAAAAGGCTTACGAATATACCAATGGTTGAAGAGTTATTTCCAAACATGGGTTTACTTAATGATTTTTTTCATGTTTTAATTATTTAATACTGTTTTACCTTAAGCTACATTTAATTTTACTTTAAGTTAAATCACTTTCAAATTTATAAGCAAAAAAAAAAAAAAAAAAAGACTTTTAATTTTAAATATTTATAATGAAATCATGAAAATAATAGTTGGATGCACCAATCCCAAAACTCTCTTCTATTCCATATATCTGAATGTTTCAAAAAATATTTACAAATACAGTCGAATCTCTATATAACGAAATCCATCGTTCAGTCAAAAAATCCGTTGAATAGGAAACAGCAAAAAATTTTGTACTTTATAAGAAAGCATTATGCTTATCCCAAAGGAGTTTTTATGCAGATACGGTAGAAGATAACACCAGCATAGATGATGTTTAGTAACAATTATTATATATTCGAATCGTAAGAAACTAGAACTTACAACATTACTCAAGATTTTGTTTTTATACTTTATTTCTTTGAATTAGCCAAGCCTCAAATTCTCCAGTTTGCGGTCTACATGCATCTACCCTTTTCCGAACAGTAAGAAAACTGATTCGTGAACTTTGAAACACCTTGACTCATCATAATTTGTATTACGCACTTTTCTTCTCTTCTTCAATATATGTGAAATATGCAGTCTGAGAGAGACGTTCCTTTTTCTCTCTCCCTTAAAATTGTTACCCTTTAATTATTTATTCTAGAAATTATTATACCTTTTTTTTCATTAAACATATACAATTTAAAGCAATGACATCCGTCTTTAATGGGCGCCCTGTAATCACAAAACCCAATTATTAATGTTATATTTAAGTCTCTTACAGATGCAAGCTCAACGCTGTGGCTGAAATGGATATTCCGTGGATTGTGTTTTCTGGGATCTGGAATGACCATAAATGAGGTAAGTGAACAATTTCCTTATCTCTTTATTAGCTCATGCTGTTTTTGACTAAATAAATAAAATAGAGGATCCTCTGCACCAGTATTTGAAATATAATATATAATATATACATTTAATAATAGATTATGCGACCGATTCTGTCGCAGTGCTACCGATAAAATAAGTGAAATCATTTTATTACTGGTTTATTATTTTGTGCTTACATAATATATATATACTGAAATTGAAATAAGTGACATAATGTTTTTCTTTTCTGCTATGTTTGAAAAAAAAAAAACATAAGCAATTCCGAATTCGAAGCACAAAAATTTACACAAATAAAATAAAAATATATAAGACATTTTCGTCTATATATCGTTACAAAAATGAGTATCGTAAATAATACTGTGATTGAAAAAACTCAATGCAAACAATTATCATATCTGGAAATTCAGGATGGAGATGTATCTCCAAAAGGAGGACCTCTATAGTGTTATTATTAATGAACCCCCAGATCCCATGACAGATTCGTTTAAAAATAAAAACAGAAAAGCACGTGCAATTATTAATTTGTCAATAGAAGATGACCAAGTCATACATGTTAAAAATTTAGAGAGCGCGCGCGATATCTGGACTGCCTTGAAAAATGTTCATGAAAGAACGAATTTAAGCAGCAAATTGTTTCTTTTGAGGAAGTTATATTCATCGAAATTAAATGAAGGTGGCAACCTCATACAACACCTGAATAATATATATGAAATACGCGATCGACTCGCTGCCATAGGCGAAACTATAAATGATCAACATCTTGCAGCATTAATGCTGTGCTCCCTGCCTCCCAGCTACGATGTTCTCATAACTGCGCTGGAGGCTAGGGATGAGCATGATCTTAGTGCTGCGTTTATACGCAGCAAACTTTCCGATGAATATTTAAAAAGAACTGATAATAAAATTGAGAATGAACCATCTCACACAGTGTACAAAGTCAAAAGTGCCAAACCGAAAGTAAATAAATTTTGCAGGTATTGCAAAAAGAATTTCGCACAATATTGAAGAATGCTGGCACTTAAAAAATAAAAACAAAAGTGGTTCAAAACCACCACAATACAACAACAGATTTTCAAACCAGTCACAAAAATCGGCTATATGCTCTCAAGGCAGTGCAGGTGCGAGTACAAACAAAAATAAAAATATCGAAAAGGAAACACCCAATAATAAATGTTACATTTTTGTTGGGGATAATGTAAAAAACTTATGGGTAATTTATTCTGGGTCCTCAACTCATATTTGCAATGATAGAAAAAAATTTAATGATTTTTATGACAATATTTCTAGTGTAACAATTGCGAATGGTCAAGAGTTATACTCTGAGGGTTACGGGACTATAAAATTAGATACAGTAATGTCGGATAACACTCACAGTACGATAACATAAAAAAATGTATTGTAAGTTCCAGAAATAGAAACGAACTTGATTTCTATAAAAAGGGCCACAGAAAACAGTTGTAAAGCCATATTTGAAAAACAATCTTGCAAAATAACTCACGAAGGTGTCACATACCTCGAGGGATACGTAAACAACAATTTGTATTGAATGTAAAATAAAACAAAATACATCTCACAATATAAATATCATAAATGAATGCGAAAATAAAAATTGTTTGCACAAATGGCATAGAAGATTAGGCCACAGAAATGTTAACCATATTAAGGAATTAGTAAACAATGACATGGCGTTAGGGATTGAAATTGACACACGGCGATACATGCGAAACTTGCATCATCTCTAAACTCACTAGTGATCCATACCCCAAAGCCGCTAGTTTTCGAGCTACAGAGCCCACAGAATTAGTGCATTCTGATCTGTGCGGGCCCATGCAAACAGCGACGGTTGGGGGAAAATACTATTTTCTGACATTCATAGACGATTTTAGCCGTTTTACTGTCACGTATTTATTGAGAAATAAAGATGAAGTTTTTTCGAAATTTAAGGAATATGTAGCAATGACTACGAATAAATTTGGTAGGAAAGTAAAAGCTATTCGTTCCGATAACGGAGGTGAATATTTAGGAAAGGAAATTGATAGTTATTTAAAAAATGAGGGAATCGATCACCAGCTTACAGTTCCATACTCTGTGCCTCAAAACGGGGTTGCGGGTTGCGGAGCGTAAAAACCGTACCTTGACGGAAATGGCTCGCTGCCTACTAAAAGATAGTGGTTTACCTAACTCATTCTGGGGCGAAGCTGTCTGCACCGCAACGTACTTACAGAATCGACTCCCAACCTCATCCAATGACCGTACACCCTACGAAAAATGGACTGGTCGTAAACCAGACCTTTCGAACATAAAAACTTTTGGGTGTCGCGCATTTGCCTACATACAAAAACCCCTTAGAAGAAAATTGGATAATACCGCAATCAAGGGAATATTCGTAGGTTACGACAATAGGAGTAAGGGCTACAGAATTTGTACGGATGGCAGGAAAATAATAATAAGTAGAACTGTAAAATTTCTAGAGAATGAAAGTCGAAACACAACCCAAAATAACATGTCGAATAAAACTATTGAAACGCCTAATAATGATAATCTGCAACCGAAATTGCAATTGATCGAAGATAATGTATGTACCGAAGAAACAGAGAAAAATCAGATTGCAAATTCAGACACCACGCAGATCGTCCCACGTAGATCAAACAAATTGAACAGGACGGTTCCTCCTGATAGGTTTGCTTTCCTAACAAATAATGTTAAGGTAGAAGACCCGAAAAGTTGGGATGATATAAAAAATATGCAAAACCCGGTTGAAAAGGAAAAATGGATAGAAGCGACTTTAGAAGAAATGAACTCTCTTCGCGAGAATGATACGTGGGAATTAGTCGAAGCCCCGCCAGGGACTAAAGTAATCGGTTGTAAGTGGGCGTTTAAATCTAAATACAATAGCCAGGGTGTGTTGGAGAAATTTAAGGCTAGACTAGTTGCAAAGGGTTTTTCCCAGAAATATGGGGTCGATTATGATGAGACCTTTGCACCAGTCGCATCTCATACGACAATTAGAAGTTTCTTAGCAATGGCATTGTATAAAAATTTGAGTTTAAAACATATTGACATTAAGACTGCTTTCCTACACGAGGAATTACAAGAAGACGTGTTTATGCATCAGCCTGAGGGTTATGTGGTTCCGGGAGAGGAACATAAGGTATGCAGACTTAAAAAGGCCATTTATGGATTAAAACAGGCAGCCAGGGCGTGGAACCTAACATTGCACAAATCATTAACAAAATTAGGTTTTCACCAAAGTCAGGTTGATAAATGTCTATACAAACAAACAATCAATAACTCAACGATCTACTTAATTGTTTATGTTGACGATCTCCTCATAGCTGTGGAAGATGAAAATACTGACGAGCTCATAAACAAATTAAATAAAGAATACCCAGTTACTGATTTAGGTGAGGCGAAATACTATTTGGGGATAAACATAAATAGACCCGACAAGAACACAATGACACTCGACCAAATAAAATCAATGTTGGTTGGTTGTATAGATTTTATTGGCACAAGGTCCCTTTAGGGACATGCTGCGCCAAGAACAAGGTAAAGAGAAAAAAATAAATGTAAACTTTAAAGGATGTAAAATGTAAAAGTCAATTTAAAAAACTAACATAGGCATATTAAAAAGGTAAAAACGAAATGATGATATATAAAATTGTAGTACAATAACTAGTCAATAAGATAAAATAAAAAGCTTAAAAAAATAGTAAAATCATACAAACAGTAAAGTAGTGATACATAACAAGAATTAGTAAATTGTAAAAACAATGATACTTTTGGCAATATTTAAAAACTCAAATTAAAATGGTAAGTGGTAAGATCAATTAGGTATATATTCCTCAAGAACAGTGTTTCTTTCGTCTTCACTTGAGTCATATGACTCTTCCATAGCCTCTTCCACATAATTTTTTAGCCTTTTGGGATCTTTCAAGTAAGAAAGAGATACGTCATGATTTGATTTCCGTTGTTTTTTTGTGACTGTTTGCCATTGGTGAGATCCTCGAATAGTCTTATTTTGAGATGTCTTTTGATTTTGTTTCACGGCTTGAGCGGAATTGGTCTTTTGGTGGTTAGAAGCAGAAAGATTAACTGTTTTTTTATTGGGTGTAACTGTAGATGGGTGTAGCTTTTGACTAGTATTAGGTTTTTGGCAATCTGATGCAGAGAGATTAGGATTTATTTTAGATGTAGATGCATTAGCTCTTGTCTGGGGTTCAGTAGATTTTTTCGGTTTTTGTGGCTGAATAGGTTGATAGACTATTGTAACAGGCTCTGAAGACGGTAACCAACGCTCTAATTTAGGGCTAACAGAACATTTAGTAGGGCAACCGACATCTCGTGTTTCTTTCTTTGGGGTACTAGGTGGATTAGGTGAATCTGTCTGGATGCTTATATGTCTTACAGATTTTGATTGCTGCTTGAGTAAACTAGAATAAGAAAGACCTATAGATGGAGTTCTGGTTTCAACAAGTTTTCGAGCTTCTGGATATGAAAGATTTTGACTGGTTTTTACTGCAAGAATTTCTTTTTCACGGTTCCAAATTGGACAGGAGCGAGAGTATGACGTATGATTACCTTTGCAGTTCGCACAGCGTTCTGGTTTTTCACACGATTTACCATCATGGCCGACTTCTGCACAGCGAGGACAGGTAACATTGCCACGACAGTTAATGTTAGTGTGACCAAAACGCTGGCATTTGAAACATCGTAAAGGGTTAGGGATATAAGGCCGGACTGGACAGCTTAGGTATCCAGCTTTAATTCTAGATGGTAAATTATGGCTATTGAAAGTTAGTATTATGTGCTTTGTCCGAATAACTTGTCCATTCTTTCGGATAGTAATGCGGCATGCATCTATTATATTTTGTTCTTTTAAATTTGAGAGAAGCTCTTCTTTTGAGGAGTATAAAAGATCTGGTTCAGAAATTACACCGCGACAAGTATTTAGAGTTTGATGAGCTTTAACAGAAACAGCAAAAGAGCCTATTGTAGTGCAATTGACCAGAAGCTGTGATTGACTGGCCGAAGAAACCTCAACCAATAAATCCCCAGAGTGCAGTTTTTTAAGAGTGTGACCGTCGCCTAAAACAGACTGGAATGTTTTTGCGATAAGAAAAGGTGAGGTTCTCTTGAAAGAACTATCTGAGAGGCTATCGGTGCGTTTAATTACAAAGAAACGTGTAAATGATAAATTCTGCACAATTTGTTGCTCTCCACATGGGAGAGAATTATTTGAATTAGAGATTTTTCCATCCATTAGTAGGAGAAAAAATAATTCGGACCCCGGCCGCACCACCCACTACCGAGCCCAACAAGGGGATGCACATTCGTGCACCAGTGCTAACCAGGGTCTATACGGTCACAAGACAATCCTATGTCAGTCTCCACCCTTAACGAGATGACTAGTAATTGCTCGCTCGCTTGATCCCTAAAGCCAGTGACCAAAGTCAGCTGACCAGCCGATTGATGCATATGGGACCAATATACACCTCCCGTCTACCTGAAGCAGAGGCCAAAGCAGTGTGTTGGTTTCCCTCAACTACCAGGATCCCCCTTTCCAGGGACACGGGTCGCCACGCACGGCCAACACGTGGGTGGTTTACAATTCTCCATGAGTCAATATACAGGATGATATCGGCTCATACAGAATCGCTCTCACCTCCGAAAAGGAAACCACAATGAGAGTGAAACAAAGATTAAAGGAAGACAAGAGGAGTAAGAGGAAATAGAAAAGAGAAAGATCACTCGGGTGCCCCGGGGTTGTGAAGCCCGTGAATACCTAAAGAAGGTATCCCCTGGGGGGAATAAAATCAATGAATTGGCAAATAATTTTAACTTAGAAAATGCGAAACCAACCAACATACCGATGGAACCCGGATATGTAAAACTAGAAGATAATGAAAATCTTCTTCCAAATAACACAAATTACAGACAGGCCGTAGGGGCACTACTTTATATTGCGACTATGTCTAGACCAGACATTTGCGCAGCAGTAAACATTTTAAGCCACAGAAACGAAAATCCAAGAGTGAAAGACTGGGAAGCAGTTAAAAGAACAATTAAATACCTTAAGACAAAAATAGACTTAAAATTAACTTACACTAATTTAGAGGAACCTGTCTTGAGAGAATATTCCGATTCGGACTGGGCAAATGACAAATCGGACAGGAAGTCAGTATCCGGAAATCTCTTCAAATTTGGAAAAAATACCATCTTGTGGACTTCAAAAAAGCGGAGCTGCATTGCTCTATCATCGGCAGAGTCCGAATATGTTGCAGCTGCATGTGCAGCACAAGAAACTGTCTACATTCTCCAACTACTCAAGGAACTCGATCTTAATCAGAAACTACCCATAATATTGTTCGAGGACAACCAATCATGTATTAAGCTAGCTGAATCCGAAAAAGGTCACACAGGACCAAGCATATTTCAATACGATATCATCTCATCTGAAATTTAGTGGAAGAGGGAATTATTAAGCTACAGTATCTACAATCTGCTGCAATGACAGCAGACATCCTAACAAAACCCCTTCCAAAGACTCAATTTGAATTACACTGCGAAAGCTTGTTGAACACATGAACAAACACTTGTTCCTCCGATTCAGGGGGGATATTATATATTCGAATCGTAAGAAACTAGAACTTAGAACATTACTCAAGATTTCCTTTTTATACTTTATTTCTTTGAATTAGCCAAGCCTCAAATTCTCCAGTTTGCGGTCTACATGCATCTACCCTTTTCCAAACAGTAAGAGAACTGATTCGTGAACTTTGAAACACTTTGACTCATCATATTTTGTATTACGCACTTTTCTTCTCTTCTTCAATATATGTGAAATATGCAGTCTGAGAGAGACGTTCCTTTTTCTCTCTCCCTTAAAATTGTTACCCTTTAATTATTTATTCTAGAAATTATTATACCTTTTTTTTCATTAAACATATACAATTTAAAGCAATGACATCCGTCTTTAATGTGTGCACTGTAGTCACAAAACCCAATTATTAATGTTATATTTAAGTCTCTTACAGCTGCAAGCTCAACGCTGTGGCTGAAATGGATATTCCGTGGATTGTGTTTTCTGGGATCTCGGATGACCATAAATGAGGTAAGTGAACAATTTCCTTATCTCTTTATTAGCTCATGCAGTTTTTGACTAAATAAATAAAATAGAGGATCCTCCACACCAGTATTTGAAATATAATATATAATATATACATTTAATAATAACAATTCTTCAATCAAATGATCTCTCACAACAAAAAATGTTCCAAGGCGCCACAAACAACAAACATAAACTCTAAAAGTAATGAGAGTTAGTTAGATGAAAACCTGCTGAGAAAAACAACCTTTTCTGCAATTGTACCCCTCACCCCTTCCTTATTGCTGACTTACTATCCAAAGCAAGAAATAACCACCATTTTCAAGAGGATAATGGAATAGTTTTATCTTTTAAGATGCTTTGTGATTATTGCAAATCGTTCCAATAGCAAGCAAATGTTTCACTCTTTTCCAAGAACGCAAGCACACCTTGGCTAAAACAAAGTCAAGTATAACCATGCAAAAATAATGTTTTTTTTTGGGGGGGGGGGGGGGGGGAGGGTTGAATGCCTTTTTTTAGACATAAGGAATAAGGTAGAGGATGCTATGTAGCTATGACTTATAAACGAGAAATCAATGAAAAAAATTTACTCTACAAATAATTTGAAGCGTTTTCAGAACATATAAAAGAACATTTTTGAAAAAAATCGTTAAATGGAGATATATATTTCGCTATATTTCGATTATTTTTAATGTAATCATGAAAAAAAATTACCGTTCTTACAAGAAATTCGTTAAATAGAAAAATTCGCTAGATAGAGTTTCGTTGTAGAGAGAGTTAACTGTATTAATACTACTTCAATATTGTTAGTAGTTCAGTACTATACCAACTTTTATTTTCATCTAGAATTTTTGCTGCAGTCAGTTAATTAAGAATGAGTTAATCTCGATCATGATATTTATTAAAATCAATATTCTTTTCTGTTCTGCTATACATCAGTTGTTTGAGAATAGCCAATTTTAGAAAGATACGAAGTTCGCATCGCTGCACGAACCGCCAACTCTCTGGAAGGATTATGAAAAATCAAAATTATTTTACAAAAATCATTATTACAGTACCATCTTTGGGCAAACTATTTTCAAATTGAAGGAAGACCAGACAGTCATTCCCAGAAATGTATCCAAAGAAATTTGGTTCAATTCTATGCATAACTTCATACAGTATTTGATGGTAGAACAATGAAAATGGCACAAAAATTGCAATTACAGCACCGCCTTACAGCGAAATGTTTTCATATTGAAGAAGAACCTGCTGGTTACAGTCAAAAATATGCACAAAATATTTGGATCATTCTATGCATTACTTCATACACTTTTTGATAGTATGATGGCGACACTGGGACAGACAGATGTTTTGAATAAACATGTTTTTGGGGATATTTGATCCCTAAAACACACATTTGTCAAAAAAAATTTATTACAATAATTTCTTCTTTGAAAGATAGAAGAAATTAAAAATAGGTTTGTTTAGTTGTGTAACTTAAAAAACAATTAACCCATTGTTTAAATTAAAAGAAAGAAAGAAAATTAGTAAAATCACAGCTTAATAAACAACTTCAAATTTTATGAAGATAGAAAACCAACGTTTAGAAATGCATGTAAGGTAGCAAACAGCTGTTTCGAATCTATTACCATTCGCTCCCGTAATAGGCATATAAGACTGTGCTTCCCTGTCGCTTTGCTCAGCTTAGCTTTTTCTAGCATGGTGAGTCATATACTGATGAAGAATCTCGATTGTAAATTCAAAACGGCTGTTTTCTATTCTTTTCATGCATTATTTGTGCATTTCTCAATGTTGTTTTTTTATCTTTATACATTTTTGCACAAAAGCTTCATTTGCTATTTTGACTTCAAATTTTGTTTTACAATCTGAAAGTAGATACAATTTTCTAAAAGATGTAAACGTAAACTATTAAATTTGTTACAGAGTTTAAATATAAATAGTTGGAAAGCTGGCAATTCTATAAACTTTTGAGAATTACCTTTTATTCATCGATAGGGAACTTATAATAATGTTTCATCTTTTGCATTATAAACAAAAGTTTTTCGCATTGTTTGGGATCAAACGATTACTGTTATTAATATACATTTGGTTTGTTGCATTCTGCCGGATATCCGATAGAGAAGTCGGATATCCGGTGATTGTGATTCGGATATCTGGTGATATTTCGGATATTGAAAAATCAGCCGGATATCCGTTGCATCCCTATTAGTAAAGTACTTTTATTGGGCAAGTTTTGTTGAATAATTTTGGAAAAATACATAACATTTAATCTTTATAATGAATATTTAATCATACACTATTAATTATTAGCTCGACCTTTGCTTTTAATACTTTAATCATTTTAAAAATTATCCAAATTTTTATTATTTCAGTTTGTTACTTATTTTAATATTTTATTATATTATAAGCATTCATTATAGTTCCGATTGCACTCAAATTACTGTTTAAAAAATGTAAACAAAACAATGACCAGAAATTCACAAAATTCTAAAACCCGCACAACCTCTGGTCCCAAGCTGTGCGGATTTGAGGGAGTCTACTGTACATATATTTATGTGGGAAATATCAGTCGTTACTCTAATATTATTCATTTCTTTCTGCTTTATGTAACTTACCTTTGACTGCAACCATTCATTTATTCTCATTGTTCTTATTCTGTAACTGGTAACGATAGAAGAGATAAAAACATCATGTGACATAACAGGTAAAAAGCGGGGAATTGATTTTTCTGCGCTGAGCAGGAGAGCCGCGTTTTGTGATCATGCAATCTTTTGTTCTTTTAAATTGTGTGTGTGTGTGTGTGTTTTTTTTCAATTAAATGTTGTGTTTGTCAAGCAAGATGACTGTAATTCATACCCTAGACACTCCAACCCACATTTATGTATTCAAAAGTGTTTAGAAAAAATTCTGAGGCATGTAAAAATGCTTAAGAAATGTTATATAATATTTTTAGGCAGATTGGATTTCCGATTAAAGAGGGGGTAAAAAAAAAAAATGTAAACTGCAAAAGTGATCCACTGTGTACCAGTCTCTCCTACTTTTATTTTTTAAAATTAAAGTATTTCATTTGATTAGTTTATAGTTTATACATTTAATGTAGAGGCTTTTTAATTATTTTTTATTTATAACTTAGAAATTTTTTCTATTTTCTAAGCAAATATTTAATATTGTTGTAAAAATAATTTTAAACAGTTTTAAACTCAATTTTAGGGTTTTGACAATATGTCAAAAAGGGGGTTTTGACATGAGATGGTTAAAACTGAATAAAACCGTCACTGTCAAAAGCTTGCCAACTCTGCTTAATTATGCAAAAAATTATCGTAGAAGAAAGTTACTGGTAACAAATGAAGAAAATGAAGTCTACTTTTAAATTATGTGTATAAAATTTGCTTAGGAGGCCATCTACATATTACAACAAATTTTGTTTTTCTCAACAGTAGTACCCGAATGTTCTCGTTCTCAACAGTACGCGATTTTATTATGATTATTCACAACTTTAATAAAGAATGCCTTTGGATTAGTACAAAAATGTTACCAGTGAGTCTGATTCAAAATGTCACTGGCCTAACGCATGTCGTTGGTTTAACTAACATTTACTTTTAAATAATTAATGTATTTGTGTTAATGAGCCAATTAAACTCAGCCACTGCATTATTTGAGTTACAATTACATAATAAAATAGTTTGGGGGAAAAGTTGTACTTTAAAATAAAAGAAAAAAATGTACTGAGTACGAGCAGGCCGATACTGTGTATATTTAATAACAATTTGGTAAATATCAATTTAAAAAAAATCGCAAATTCTGATATGAGTTTATCGTAATAAATTTTAATGATTTTTACAACTCATTTATGAACTAAATAAAAAACAAATGCACGATGACAAGACAATATTAAAATTAAAGTGCTGTGTTTCACAGAGGTTGTTGACATTAGATAATGAGAAAAAGAAAAGAGCAACTAATAACTAGAAATAAGTATGATAAGTATAAATTTCAGTCTGACAAAAGAAATACTTTAAATTATAAGGAAAATTATATGTAGAAAGTCTTACATTTGCTATTTAAAAGCGAAAATCCATGTGTGGCTGTATTTCTTTTATTTGTAAACAATCCCGCCGCACTCACATCAAAATTGATGCCATTCTTGGCATTAAAATAATCGTTAAAAGTATTTTTATTTATTTATTTTATTTTTATTTATTTATTTATTTATTTATTTATTTTGGATAAACTTAATGTTATTTTTTTCATCAACTTTATGTCCCTTTTGTATTCTAACTTTTCATAAGAATTCGAAAATAAATCGATGCATCAGCAGGAAATTTCGTTTCCCAATCACATAATGTTATTTTACGGAATTCTTCAAAAAAATTTCTAATTCCTTTGAAGGGATAAAACAGTGCAATTTTTTAAGTTATACATTTTCTACTGAATAGATAAAATCTTGAAAATTTGTGAAAGGAAGAGGTGTACAGACAAGAGTGTCATAATGCTCAGGCAGGAGTTTTTGTCCAAAGTATGACAAACATGCAACCCATTCCTTGACGATATTCGATCAGGTAAGTGAGACAAGAGAAAAAGTGAAGTTTGCTAAGATGATCCGCGAGTCTTTTCGGCAAAAATCGTCCCCTCTAATCAAATTTTATATATCATGTCATATATTTTCGCCACTCTCATATAGCGGCATCATAGACCAAACCAATGAATAGTGCCTTTATAAATGGATGGTTACCCGGAAAAGGTACATTCTCATACTAGAGATTCATGTCCAAACGATGGCAATGTAAATCTCAAAACTTGGCAATTAGTTGCCTTTTTCAATGGAAACCAATCGTTGCAGCAATTGAGAGTATAACAAAATTGGCGCATGCGCAGTTTGGTTTCTCGTCTGTTCTAAAATCAAAATACAGTAAAATCTCCATTATCCGAACCTCGATTAACCAAAATTCTCCGTTAACCAAAGATGGTTAACGGAAGACGGTTTGGACGGAGATTGAACGGTACTTTTTTTTTCCCTTTCTAATATCATCCAAAATTTTCTCTTAACAAATATGCATTTTTAAGGGGTTTTCCCCCCACATTCCTTTCGTATGCAAGTCGTCCTTTCCAAACTACGAGTGCAGATAAATATTTTATAATCCTCTATTTATAATTCCTTCTCGCAAGTTCAGTTCTCGGTATGAATGTACTCTTTACCACTTTCAAACATCCCTGTTCCAAACAAAACCAGTGGTGTAGTTACGGGGGGGGGGGACAAGGAGGGCGCCCGCCCCGGGCGCCGAGGCTAAGCGGCGCCAAATTGAAAAAGGTTTAAACAGAAATTATCTTACATATTTTAACAATAAACGAAAATTGTTGACTTTTATTTTTTTTTTATGTGTGTTAATGTATTCTTTAGTAAAATATTTTGTTACATCCAATTGGTAAACAAAGGAAAAATTTGTGTAAATATTTCTAGGGATGGCTCAACACAATCGGTAACGAAGATAATTATTGTTCTGAATTGAGACGCAAAATAATTAAATAGGGGCGCCACATTCAGAGGAGATTTAAATGGAAATTATTTCACATATTTTGAAAATGAATAATAATTGTTGATTTCTTTTGTGAGTGTGTGTGTAAATGTTTTAAAGAAATTCGGTGAAGGTGGAAGGAATGGCAAAATTCATAATTGTCAATCGCTGATGGAGGCTTTTAACTGTCTAGCCCAGGGCATGAAATTTCAGCTTAAAAGGTTCTCGCAAGACGAAAATTTTTACTCGCCACTATTTACATTCAGTCAGATAACAACGTCAGCCCCCACACCTGCGCAGAAAATAAAATATTTATGACAAATTTAATTTAAATTGACGATTATTAGAAGGAGCTGTCCGTTAAATCTAGAACATTTTACATTTATGAAAAATATGGGATATTAGGTGACGCTTAGGAGGCGCTTATGGGCTTACGTGTCGAAATCTGAATCTCTTCACGCAGGAGTGAAGAGCGATCTAATTCGGTAATGGTGTGTGCGTGTTACGAAAGTGGGGAAGGGGAAAAATTCAGACAGGGTAATTTCATTCCTCCGTAGGAAAGACGAAGGAATAGGCGACGGAGCATTTTTACTTCTTTTGGAAAATAAATACCATCTTCGCTTCATTTTGAAATACTTCCGGTGTAACACTGTGCATACTTTGATTTGAAGCACAATATTTTAAAAGACGAAACTTTCTCGCCAACGGTAAATATTTATTCGCCAATGGCGAACTGGCGAGTGGAAATTTCGCGCCCTGGTCTAGCCTGAAGTAAATAAATCAAAAAGCTGATTGGAGATTTGAAATCACATTTTTGCTATCAAGAATATTTTTCATTTGTAGCTATCTGACCCGTCCATCGACTTTTCCAAATGAACCGCGAATGATTAAAACCTCTATTCAAATTAAAATAATAATAATAATAATAATAATAATAAAAAAACTTTCAAAATGAACTTTTGGGATGGGTTACCCAGTGGTGTAGTCCTGGAAAAAAAAGTGGGGGGACGCTCATAGTCTCGAACATTAGGATGTCTATCACCCATAGGGTTAATTGGATTACGAATTTCAGGGAAAAATAATTGAAAAATTAAATTTAAATTTAAAAAAAATAAATGTAATTTTTATTTTAAAATTAATTAAAAATTTTAATTAAATTAAATTTGCTTTAAAAAATTAAATAAAATGTTAAACATTTAATTATATTTAAAATTTAATTAAAAATTTAAAAACTTTAAAAAGAAAAAAATTTCTTTGAATTTTCCTGGTATGAAATCGAAAATTTTGGAAAAAAAACAGCTTAGCAAGGAAAAAGATGAACTTTTATGGTCTCACGGACTTTTGACGAAATTTGATTTTTTGCAGCGTTTTGACGAAATTTGGGTTCTTCTTCAAGTTAACAAAATTAACATTTTTTTGCAATCATTTGACGAAAATCGCATTTTTTCCACGGTCTTTTCAATGAAATCTGCATTTATCCATGATCTTATAGCGAAATTCGCGATTTTTCTCGTCCTTTTTGGACAAAATTAGGATATTTTCCGCGATTTTTTTAGAAAATTCGCATATTTCTCCCAATCTTTTGTTAAATTTGCATATTTTCCGCGATCTTCCACCAAAATTTGCATATTGTCTGCGATTTTTCGCCAAAATTTTGCGTATTTTCCGCGAATTTTCGTCAAAACGTACGTATTTTCCGCGATTTTCGTCAAAATTAGCGTGTTTTCCGCGATCTTTCGTCAAAATTAGCTCATTTTCAGCTATCTTTTGTCAAAATTTGTGTATTTTCAGCTATCTTTCGTCCAAATTTGCGTATTTTCAGATTTCAAATTTGGGTTTTTCTGCAACTTAACAAAACTTAACTTTTGCAACTTAACTTTTTTTTGCGATCATTTGACGAAAATCGCACTTTATCAACGGTCTTTTCAATGAAATTTGCATTTATCCATGATCTTATAGCGAAATTCGCGATTTTTCTCACCTTTTTTGGACAAAATTCGCATATTTTCCGCGATTTTTTAGAAAATTCACATATTTTCCCTCAATCTTTTGGTAAAATTGTATATTTTCCGCAATCTTTCGTCAAAATTTACATATTGTCCGCGATTTTTCGCCAAAATTTTGCGTATTTTCATCAAAACGCGTATTTTTTGCGATTTTTTTTGTCAAAATTAGCGTATTTTCAGTTATCTTTCGTCAAAATTTGCGTATTTTTCCCGATCTTTCGACAAAATTCGCATATTTTGCGTGATCTTTCTACAAAATAAAATTATTTACTGCAATCTTTATACAAAATGTGTCTATTTCCCTCGATTTTCGTCAAATTTCGCTTATTTTCCGCGATCTTTCCAGAAAATTCGAATATTTCCCCCAATCTGAGAAAATTCGCATATTTTCCTTGATCTTTCGTCAAAGTTCTCGCATTTTCACGATATTTTGGCGAAATTCGCATATTTTCTCAAGATTTTTCTACAAAATTTCGTGTATTTTCCATGATCTTTCGATAAAATTCGAGTATCTTTTATGACTCTTTGACAAATTTAGAGTATTATTCTGCGACCTGTTCACGAAAATCGCGTCTTGTTCATGATCCTTTAACAAAAATCGGGTCTTTTAATGCAATCCTTTGACGGAAATTGAGTTATCTTTCGCGACCTTCTGAAGAAAATTGTATTTTTTCCGCGATCGTTTGATGAATTTAGTTTTTTTTTTATCCTTTGGAGAAATTTGCGCTTTTTTCTGCAATCATTTGAAGAAATTTGCCTAATTTGGCGCGGTTTGTACTAGCGGTTTTGTTATATTTCATTCGTTACGCCCCCCCCCCGCCCCCACGATAAAAATGTCAACAAATTTTAATACATATTTGCATCGATCCCAGGGATAATAAAATTCATCGCTGAAAAAGCGAGATTCCGCGTTTTCGCGGAAAAGTAGCATGTCTGAGAAAAGAAAAGAAAAACTAGCAAATCTGTCAAATACAGAAAATACATGAAAAAAAAAGAAAGAATAGAAATGGATTTTTTTTTTTTTTTTTTTTTTTTTTAAATGAGAAGATTTCATACCAGAATTTTTCAAAGAAGATTTTTTTCTTTACATAATCATAAAATGTCTCTCATAAATAAGAATTAATAGCATAGGAATTTTCTGATGTGAATGAGAAAACTTGAAATAATACGGGACAAGTTGAGCCCTGATGTTTGTAACCAACACGTCAGTTGCGCCCATACATTCTTACACAGTAAATTATTGTTACGGTGTCCACAACCTAAACCAGCCAAAATAGCATTGAAATTTCCAGGCTCGAGTCCGATCCGATCCATAGAAAAAAAAGCCCGGCTCGTTATTAAAGTTAAAATTTCGGCCCGAGCCCGACCCGGCCCGTAGAGAAAATAAATTGACGGCCTGACCAGGCCCGATATAATAGCTAAGCACAAGGCCCGAGCTTAGCATGGACCGGAAAAGTACTTAAAATTTCGGCCCGGCCCGAGTAAATTTCTACAGAATATTGACCTTTACTTTTGCGGAAGAATTCTCACCAAAAAAACTTATCTTAGTCTTTTTTTTTTTTTTTTTTTTTTTCATGTTTATAATCTTTATTTATGCAGAAGTGCCGTGGGCTGCGATATATATGCTTTTAATGAACCTTTGTTTATCTGTAAATGTTTCAGTTATCTTTAGTATTATTAATCCATATTTCATGTAATGGAGACATAAAAATCCAAAAAATGATATATGGTAAAAGTAAAATCTTCTAAGACGGAATCGCATTGGAAAGAAAAAATACGTTCTCTTCTTAGCAGGCGTAAATGTTTAGCATATTTCTTCTCGCGCATTATTGTATTTATTTTGCATGGATGAACAGTTCAAAAGAAATTTTTAGTTTTCAGTTTAAAAGAAAAGGGTTTTTTTTTTCATGCGTTTAACTCTATTTTAATAAGCCTAGAAATCTACGATTCTTTAAAAGAATAAATTCTAATATTTAATTGTAGAATAATGACGACTTAAAAGTATATGCCTTTTTGTGAAAATGTTTAAACCAAGGCAAATTTTACTGATTTATGAACAGACTTGGCCACGTCGAGAAAGACATTTTCATATTATATGATTCAACTGAAACTGATTATTTTAGTCCGTGAAGATTAGGAAGAATCCCGGCTTTGTACGGAAAAATTAAGTTAGACTCGGCCCGTCCCGATACTCCAGGAAAAAAGAAGGGCTGAGAGTGCCCTCAATGCCGTTAATGGAAATCGGTCCGAACCCCGGCCCGTGCAATCTCTAGTTTCCTGTACCAACTCTGAAATGTTTATTTCCACAATGCCCGTTTTTCACTTTTTCGGTTTTGTTCAGTCTTTTTTTAAATGAGGATATTTTGACTTTCGAAACCGGTTCCAAAAATGAAATTATCCAAACAAAATAAAAAAGGTGCAAATATAATTGAAAAAGTAAAAAACGGCCATTGTAGCAATAGGCCTCAGATATCAATGCAAAAATAGTTTTAAAATAATTAAATGCAAATGAGATATATAAAAAAAGAAATATATATTCTATCTTCAGAAGAATCTAGGAAAAAAAGTGACCGGAAAAAAGTGACCTAAACTACAAAAGCGGAAAAAAGTGACACGGGAAAAAAGTGACACGGAAAAAAGTGACAAGGAAAAAAAGTGACACGGAAAAAAAGTGACAAGGATTGATTTTGGGGAATTATTATTGATTTTGGGGATTCATTGGTTAAGCATGAAAGGGGGATCGGGGGGGTCTCATAATTGAGGTAAATGGGTTTTTCATGCTGAATTAACTGTTTTGGTTCAATTTTTGGATATACGTTCATACTGAAAAGACGTTTGCCTGATTAGTTTTGGGAAGGGACGATTACCCCCCCCCCCTCCGTCCTCAATTAGATGAATGGGTTTTTATGCAGAATTATCCAACGTGTGTCAAATTTGAATATAGGTTCTTTTCGATAAGGCTTATATATAGTATATAATGCATGAAGATATTTAGGAGTTTTAATGGTTATATATAGAGGGAGAACGGGGGATAACTTTTCATAAATTAAATTAATAACTTTTTACGCATAATTATCCGATTTGCTTAGAATTTTGGACATAGGTTCATTATGATAAGACGTATCTCTGATTAGTTATGGGGTTCTTCTGCTTATTATAAAGGGGGGGGGCGAACAATTATCTCCCCGTTAAACTAGATAAATAGGTTTTTATGTAGAATTATCCCATGTATTTCAAATTTTTAATATAGGTTCTTACTGATAAGGTGGATCCCTGAATAGTTTTAAGGATTTGATATCTAAGTACTGAAGGGGAATAGAATATAATCTACCTTAAATTAAATTACTTTTTACGCAGAATTATAGGATTTGCTACAAATTTTGGATTATAGATTCATTATGATAAGGCGTATCCCTGATTACATATGGGGTTATTTCTCTAATTAAAAATTAAGGCGGGTGATTATCCCCCCCCCCCCCTTAAATTATATAAATTGTTTTTTATGTTCACTTATCCGATATATTTCATATTTTGGATACATGTTTTTTCTCATAAAGTGAATCCCAGAATAATTTTAAAGGTTTAATGGCTAAGTATACAGTGGGGGAACGGAGGATAATCCCCCTTAAATTAATAAATGGCTTTTTACGCAGAATTATCTTATTTGATTCAAATTTTGAATGAGCGTTCATTATGATTAGGCGAATTCCTGATTAATTGTGGGTTATCCCCCGTTCATCCCTCTATACTTAGCCATTAAACCATTAAAACTATTCAGGGATTCACTTTATCAGGAAAAACCTATATCCAAAATTTGAAATACGTTGGATAATTGTGAAAAAAAAATCTTATTTAAAGAGTGGGGGATTAATCGCCCGCTTCCCCTATTTAATTAGCAAAAGAACCCTATAATTAATCAGAGATACGCCTTCTTATAATGAATATACATCGAAAATTTGAAGCAAATCGGATAATTCTGCGTAAAAAGCCATTTATTTAATTTAAGGGGGTTTAACCCCCGTTCTCCCTCTTACATAGCCATTAAACCCTTAAAACTATTCAGGAATTTACTTTATGAGAAAGATCCTACATCCAAAATTTGAAATAAATCGGATAAGTGTCCATAATTTTTTTAAATCTAATTTAAGGCCGGGGGTAGTAATCACACGCCCCCCTTTTTAATTAGCAAAAGAACCCCATAAATAATCAGAAATACGTCTTATCACAATGAACCCATGTCCAAAATTCGAAGCAAATCGTATAATTATCCGTAAAAAGCCATTAATTTAATTTAAGAAAGGTTATCCCCCGTTCCCCTTCTATACTTAACCATTAAACTCTTAAAACTCTTCAGGCATTTTATACTATATATAAGCCTTATCGAAAAGAACCTATATGCAAATTTGGCACACGTTGGATAATTCTGCATAAAAACCCATTCATCTAATTGAGGACGGATGGGAGGGGGGGGGGGTAATCGTCCCTTCCCAAAACTAATCAGGCAAGCGTCTTTTCAGTATGAACATATATCCAAAAATTGAACCAAAACAGTTAATTCAGCATGAAAGACCCATTTACTTAAATTATGAGCCCCCCTCCCCGATCCCCCTTTCATACTTAATCAATGAATCCAGAATATCAATAATAAATCCCCAAAACCAATCCTTGTCACTTTTTTTCCGTGTCACTTTTTTTCCTTGTCACTTTTTTTCCGTGTCCCTTTTTTTCCGCTTTTGTAGTTTAGGTCACTTTTTTCCGATAACTTTTTTCTGGTCACTTTTTTTTCGTTTACCCTTCAGAATCTAGGAAAAAAAGTGACCGGAAAAAAGTTATCGGAAAAAAAGTGACCTAAATTACAAAAGCAGAAAAAAAGTGACACGGAAAAAAGTGACAAAAAAAGTGACACGGAAAAAAAGGGACACGGAAAAAAAGTGACAAGGATTGATTTTGGGGAATTATTATTGATTTTGGGGATTCATTGGTTAAGTATGAAAGGGGGATCGGGGGGGGCTCATAATTTAGGTAAATGGGTTTTTCATGCTGAATTAACTGTTTTGGTTCAATTTTTGGATATACGTTCATACTGAAAAGACGCTTGCCTGATTAGTTTTGGGAAGGGACGATTAGCCCCCCCCCCCCCAATCCGTCCTCAGTTATATGCAGGGTTGGGGAAATCTATGATTTTGCTCGCCAGTGGCGAGTGGATTTTGTGGCAAGGCGAGTGCATTTTTTGTTTTTGTGAAATTGTAGGCAATAGAGACATTATCAGAGACATTTTTTCAATATAGATATTTTAATTTTCTGAATTATTACAGTGTAAAATGTAGTTCTATCTTATATTATGCTTGCCTCTGTTGTATCTATTTCTTAATATTATAGAAAAAAAGAATTACAAAAATATATTGTAGCTAGTAACTTCGTCTGTAATCGATGTTGTCATAACTATTTTCAACTGCGTGCGTGTTGCATCTTGTAGGCTGGTGAAATAAATCCTTGGCTGGTAAGATTTTTAAAAAATCCCCCACCCCTGGTTATATGAATGGGTTTTTCTGCAGAATTATCCAACGTGTGTCAAATTTGAATATACAGGGCCTGACTAAGGCAGGGGCATGCGGGGCAATTGCCCCGGGCCTCCGGTTTGAAGGGGGGGGGGGCAAGGAGACAAAAGTTTATTGTTAAAAGAGGGCCAAATGATATAAAATAGCAAAATATTACCAAAATTCTTTTTTTTCAATTTTAAGGGGTCTTTTTTCTTCTACCCCCTTTGCTTCCCTGCCCCACGTTCCCTTAAAGTAATAGTTACATCATAAGAAAATTAATAGTTAAAATTATTTATCATCTGTTATTATGTATAAAGATGTGAAATATAAATACTGAAATAAGTACTTGGTACAAAATTTATGCATACATACAATAGGTTTGAATTTTAATTTTAGTCGCTTGAGTATAATTCACAAACTTTTTTAAGATAGAAGGGGGCCACTCTAATAATGTTTGCCCCAGGGCCCCCCACTGTCTAAGTCGGGCCCTGTGAATATAGGTTCTTTTCGATAAGGCTTATATATAGTATATAATGCATGAAGAGTTTTAATGGTTATATATAGAGGGAGAACGGGGGATAACCTTTCTTAAATTAAATTAATAACTTTTTACGCATAATTATCCGATTTGCTTAGAATTTTGGACATAGATTCATTCTGATAAGACGTATCTCTGATTAGTTATGGGGTTCTTCTGCTTATTATAAAGGGTGGGGGGGCGAGCAATTATCTCCCCCTTAAACTAGATAAATAGGTTTTTATGCAGAATTACCCCCATGTATTTCAAATTTTAAATATAGGTTCTTACTGATAAGGTGGATCTCTGAATAATTTTAAGGATTTGATATCTAATTATTGAAGGGGAATAGAATATAACAACCTTAAATTAAATTACTTTTTACGCAGAATTATAGGATTTGCTACAAATTTTGGATTATAGATTCATTATGATAAGGCGTATCCCTGATTACATATGGGGTTATTTTTCTAATTAAAAATTAAGGCGGGTGATTTTCCGATCCCCTTAAATTATATAAATTGTTTTTTATGTTCACTTATCCGATATATTTCATATTTTGGATACATGTTTTTTCTCATAAAGTTAGTCCCAGAATAATTTTAAAGGTTTAATGGCTAAGTATACTGTCAGGTTCTCAGACCACCTCTGCTAAAGATTGGAATTTCCGTTATTTCTCTATCTTAATCTCTTTTATATTATACCGGCTGTGTACTAGAATTTTCAAGGTGACGTTCTTTCTTTGTTGAAGGGAGAATTGACAGGTAATCCTCTACAGGTAGTGAGTGAGAAAGAGGAGATTGCGGAGAGGCGTGTTCATCCGTCAGTAAGGTATGTGGATGATGAGCTGACAAGCAACATGCACTAATCAAGAAAGGAATGTGGAATGTGTCCAATGGATAAGCCCCAAAGGGGGTTGACATTGGGGAAACACCGTGATTTGAGAAGAGCAAGTCTTATCTCAGATTAGTTCAGTTCGTATCTGGGTTCATACCTAGAGAGTAGTGTAGGACAGAGGTCCTGATAGGGTGTGCTCTGCGTTGTAGAGCGGAGGCAGTGCGTATCTGGAGAGCAAGGGACACAGATGTCCTGATATTTAGTGCTCTGGGTCGAGAAGTGCAGGCCGAGTATCCATGTGTTGGGAGATTCGAAAGTGATCTCCGATAAAGTTAATCTAACGTGCATTGAGTGTGAGGTGGAAGGTGTAATTCGAATAATACACAACCAACCTTTACTGTATTTAATTTAATGTTGAACCGGATACAATTACAACAATTGTATATAATAGTAAATAGCGTATTTAGTGTGTACAAATATTCTAATCAAACTGTTAATTCAGTTAATTGACAGCGTCAGTGTTCATTTACACAATCCTCACAGTGGGTGACCGATATCACCTAGTAATATCGGTGGTGGCAGCTATAACTACCACGGACTTTCTTCAAAGTTGTGCGGGCTGAGAGGAACGTCCGACATATACTGTGGGGGAACGGAGGATAACCCCCCTTAAATTAATAAATGGCTTTTTTACGCAGAATTATCTTATTTGATTCAAACTTTGAATGTGCGTTCATTATGATAAGGCGAACTCCTGATTATTTGTGGGTTATCCCCCGTTCATCCCTCTATACTTAGCCATTAAACCCTTAAAACTATTCAGGGATTCACTTTATCAGGTAAGACCTATATCCAAAAGTTGAAATACGTTGGATAATTGTGAAAAAAAATCTTATTTAAAGAGTGGGAGATTAATCGCCCGCTTTCCCTTATTTAATTAGCAAAAGAACCCCATAATTAATCAGAGATACGCCTTCTTATAATCAATATACATCGAAAATTTGAAGCAAATCGGATAATTCTGCGCAAAAAGCCATTTAATTTAATTTAAGGGTGTATTTCGATTCAAACTGCTTATTTTCCGATTTATTTTTAACTTCATTTTTACTCTCATATGCATCAAACTGGCAAATTGTCTTATTTAGAAAGTACACAAGGTGCCGTAATTGTCAATTCTTTGATAAATGCAGAAAATATTGCGAAAAAAGCAATCAAAAACGGCATTTTGAACAGATTTTCCCCTGGCGGGAGATCTGTGAACGAAAAAAAAGGGTCATACTGAGAAGATAATCGTTTATAAATCAAATTCTAATGAATTGAGCGTAAAAATACAGCACATGGCACCTTGTACATCTCTTCAAAAATATCCTCAGCAAGTTTTATGTTTCTACTTTTGAAAATGTGTCTGAAATTGTATCGGAAAATTTCGAGCTGTTGAAGGTGGAAAAGCGTTTTTTTGAATACACCCTTAAGGGGGTTTATCCCCCGTTCTCCCTCTATACATAGCCATTAAACCCTTAAAACTATTTAGGAATTTACTTTATGAGAAAGATCCTACATCCAAAATTTGAAATAAATCGGATAACTGTGCATAATTTTTTTAAAATCTAATTTAAGGCCGGGGGTAGTAATCACCCGCCTCCTTTTTAATTAGCAAAAGAACCCCATAAATATTCAGAAATATGTCTTATCATAATTAACCCATGTCCAAAATTCGAAGCAAATCGGATAATTATTCGTAAAAAGCCATTAATTTAAGAAAGGTTATCCCCCGTTCCCCTTCTATACTTAACCATTAAACTCCTAAAACTCTTCAGGCACTTTATACTATATATAAGCCTTATCGAAAAGAACCTACATGCAAATTTGACACAAGTTGGATAATTCTGCATAAAAACCCATTCATCTAATTGAGGACGGATGGGGGGGGGGGGGTAATCGTCCCTTCCCAAAACTAATCAGGCAAGCGTCTTTTCAGCATGAACGTATATCCAAAAATTGAACCAAAATAGTTAATTCAGCATGAAAAACCCATTTACCTAAATTATGAGCCCCCCCCCCCCCGATCCCCCTTTCATACTTAACCAATGAATCCCCAAAACCAATCCTTGTCACTTTTTTTCCGTGTCACTTTTTTTCCTTGTCACTTTTTTTCCGCTTTTGTAGTTTAGGTCACTTTTTTCCGATAACTTTTTTTCCGGTCACTTTTTTTCCGTTTATCGGGACAGCTATGGTGATCAGATTAATGGAAACATGTTGGTGCTAATTGTTGTGTGAGTAAAAAATTACCCGGCTTTCAATAGTCGAACATCTGGATATTTTTTTAACTGAGACTGCGGTGTGCCCAAGGTTTTCTTCGGGAGCATGTGTGATCTTTCTGTTAGGAAAAAGGAAGGGGATAATAGACTTCCGCGTAAAACTAATGTATGCCTTTGAAAAAATGAATGTTAGCGCGGTATTTCATTACTGGTAATTGGTTTTTTTGAGTGCCGCTGTTATGTTGTTAAAGAAAACTAAAATAGTTTTTAATATCAATTCCATTACAAAAATGTTTTTTTAATTTTTTTTAAAATCATTTAACGGATCAGGAAGATCCCCTCGCGTCCTTAGCGTCCCCCTTGCAATAAAAAAGTAAGGGGACGCTTGAAAGAAAATAAAAAAGTGGGGGGACGCCGTCCCCCTGCGTCCCCCCTCGACTACACCACTGGAGTGTCTTCGGCAGCATAGAACGGGTGTGCTACGCAGCCAAGAACCAACTTTTAAAAATTTGCATTCACATTTATTTCTGCCAAAATGAATCTCCGAAATGGATGTGCGCTGCCTATGTCACCATGTAGAAGGCGTACTGCGCACGTACAAGAACATCTGGTGATAATCGTAAAATGAATTGAAAGAAAGAAAATTCCCTTGAAATAGGTCCCATGAAAATAGGTCACAGAAAAGAAATGACGCTGGTGGTGGAAGATAGAACTAAAACCTGCAAGACAATCGAAAACCAAGTTGAATGAGAAAAACCCAGTGGAAATTGAGTCCATAGAACCCGAGATAAGAGTACGTCGTATTCACATGAAGAGAGAGCTAAAAATTTCAAGAAAATCGTAAGCTAATTTTTAAGAATCAATACCTGTTGAAATCTATTTTGTAGAATCCGACAAAAAAGGGGCTTAAAAGTTCGATAGTCATCATACTTTAAAATGTAAATAAAGGGAAGAAACTGTCGTGGACGGACTCTGAACTTCTATCACTGCACTCTTTCCACAGAATACACTATAGTAATTTTCGATTAAATTGATAAAATACTTTTAAATTATGATTTTAGCATTCGATAGTGTTTAATAATTAAGTTGATTGTCTGCTCATTATATAATCTTTGATCAATCGATTTTCGGAAACTAGTGGAGTGTTCAGACGAAAAAAAAAATTTTTATTTCTGTTTTTAATGGATGTTCGTTTTTGTATATTTCTCTCGTATGCAGGGCTGCCACAGGCGATTATTTTTTAAATTCTAATTGGTACCACTTTCCCAAAACAGAAATCCTTACACACACTTTAATAACATTTACAATAGAAATAAACGTCAATATTTTATATTAGAAAAATACTTGTGCGAACAGAATACAAAAATAGTCGACTGTGGCAGATTTTGCATATGGGGTCTCTCTCTTTTGTATACTGTCACCGTCAAGCTGTAAATTAAAAAGAAAAAAAGGTTACCGAACGATTTTCAAAAGAATTATAATTTTTTTTTTATATGTGTGCTTTGAAATTTTCAAATTGAAATTTTAATTAGTTTTTTTTTCGCTGATAAGAGAAAAATTTTAATTTCTTTCGACTGGGAAATCAAATTCAGATAAGTGTGCGACTTTCGCAATTTTGCGGGAAAAAATCGCATTTTTGATGAATTTTTAATTGATATTCTCGACTATAAGAAAAAGGGAAATAAAAATTTTGAGTCTCACATCCATTAGGATAGGATTTGCCTTGTATTACCCTCATCCAAAATATCAAAATTGTATGTGTAGTAGATATTTTTAGTCCTATCCGTCATACACACGGACACACGTAGATTGTTTTTCACGCTCTGTTCTCAACATTCCATATAAATATTTAAAATGAAAGCTTCCTTAAACCAAAGCAAAAAGTATTTAGCTGAAAGAACAACAAGAAAAGGTATTATTTCTTCCTTATTGGCAACTTCATTTTTCCGTCAAATTATCATTAAGAAAACCAAATAATGAAATGTGAGCGACCTTACCCCAAATTTTTCCTACTTAAATCGTATAAAAAAACGAAGTAGACTTTTCAGTCTTCCTAGTACGACCACTACAAACGTTTGCTTTCGTCGTTTTAAAAGTTCAATTTATTTAACATATATTTAAATTCAGCGCATATGCATTAGAGAAAATTACATCTATCTATGTAAATTATGAGAATGACTGAGAGATCAATGGGATAAAATAATTTGACTCGGGAACCTCTTTGGACCGAACTCTTTCGTCATTGCATCTTACAATCATCTCGGTGAATTCGATCGGAGGTCTTACGATTTATTTACGCCAATTTCAGGACCTACATGATCGTAGGTTATGCATTCTTATCAGAATTACCAAATCTAAACTTTTTTGTTGCTGTTCATACAAATATGTTGAGGCTTTATAATATTTTCCAGTAGGGGCGAAGATGTCAATTTGCGAGAAACGTTTAGTTTAATTGGTTAATTAGCTCTTGATTGACATATGGTCAAGATCCGCACAATTCCTGGAATCTGAAACATACAAAGATTTAGCCACATACGAAAGAAGAATTGCCTAAACGTCAGTATTTTCCATCTTAAGTTACTCTCTGATTTTACTGGAGAACTTAATAAATGTCATGCTGAAAAACAAAATTCAAGGAGTATAATGGATTTTGAGAAAAAGAATTTATGGATTTTAATTTAAATTTTTCCATTTCAAAAGGATTTTAGTTTTTATCATTTTCATCTATAGCATATCTTTCTTTCTTTCTAACCGATGACCAGGCCCCTACCTGCCGAGTTTTATCAACTTAACGGGTTAGATACCTGGTAACGGGGCGGACGAGCGCCTAATTGCCGCGTAGTGGCAATAAACTTTGCTTCGCATGCCATCATTTCTGCAGTATTTGCTTGTCGTTGAGCATACTTTGTTTCGCTTGTTAATTAATGGTACATCCTGTATTTTGAACTGCAAATGGCTTCGCAAGATGGTCTCGTAATTTAGAGCCTTGATCAGATGACGAGACCTTCACCTGGCGAGGCACCTCCAGAGGTATAATTCACAGGTAATTTGGAGGACTTTGCACCCACGACGGATTTTACATGCACCAGGCGCCATTAGCGTACATGATCATCTATAGCATATCTCTCTCTATATTGATATCTGATCATTGTCATGCAAATGAGAATATGTTAAGGGTTTATTAAGATCTCAAACAAATTCGTTGGATATCTTGATTTACGATAAGAATTCCAGATCTTTTATTGTTTTCCCATCCATCTTTAAAAATGGATGCGTACAGCAATTTGAAATTCTAGGGTGACTGCAGTTTTGAATCAGGAGATTTTGTTACTATAATCAGACGTATCATAACTTAGCAGTTTTAGGTTTTTTTTTTTTTTTTTTTCCAAATTCTTTTTCTTTGTCGCTATTCTCAATACAGAGCCAGATTACCGCACAGGCCTATAAGGACATAGCCTTGGACCCATTGTTGCTTGGGTTTCAAATTTAGTAAAATGATTTTTCTTTTAAAGTTTTAAAATTGTAGTTTCCGGATTATTTTCTCAAAAACAAAAATATATTTTGATTAGTTTTGAAACCGTATCGTAATATCTAATATTAATCCATTCCTTATCCTTTACAACTCTCCCCCCCCCCAAAAAAAAAATGTATAGGAACTGCAAGGTGTCCTCAAACAGGTGCTAGGCTGGGGCTCCATATAACCTTAATCGATCTCTGCATCCCACATGCTTAAAAAAACATAAACATATCCGTGAAAGTACCGCTAAGTTTTTGAAATTCCCATTCAAATTCAATATTGATGAAAATTGGAAATCTTCAGTAACCCAATTCTATGCATTTTAGTTTGGTGTGTTTGAATAAAATTAGCCGAATCCTTAAAAACAAGAAAAAGTGAAGATGCCTTTTCCTCCCAGTACAAGTCAAAAAGACTATTTTGTTTCTTCTTCCGAAAAAAATAATCTGTTCCTTTTTTTTTTTTTTTTGGGGGGGGGGGGGGGGGGCGCAAAAATTAACCCTGCCCCGGGCGCCAAAAAACGTAGCTACGCCACTGGTTTGCTTATCTTTATTACGAAAGGCATGGAGGTTGACAAATTCATGTTGTTGTCTTTTTGTTCTTTTACGCTTTCCAACATAGTTGAAAAGCGTTTATAAATTCGATTTGTCCGTCTGTCCGTATTCTAACCAGGAGCGTAGCTAAGGGGGCGCTATGGGCGGATCAGACCCCCTAAAATATTTTGATCCCCCTGGAAATTTTTCCAAGGTCACTAAATGAATATCTATTCCGAAAATCTAAATTGAGTTCTTTCCAAAAATCTAATTTGATTTTGAAGACCTTTCACAGTTTTGCAGAAACACTAAATTGTATGTAAAATAAGTGTCTCAACACTCCCTCGTCCTATTTGTACATATGAAGCTAACATGACGTTTAATTTTGTACCACTCATGCACCTAAATTTTTTATCATCCTATACTTTTCTTAGCATGAAATGAAATTATTACAACAGTTTAATAAGAAACATAGTACTTACAATGCGAATATCCGCTAATTTGTCTTTTTGCGTCAGAGAAAAAAAAAATTATGAACCCCCCACCCCTACATTTTCTTGAGCTCCCCCTATTGTTCACTTCTAGCAACGGCCCTGATTCAAACTTGCGTAAATATAGTCGGATTGACATGTAACTGATTTATATTATTGAAGTTTGCCATGTATGTAGCTTTGACTAGTATGTAGCATTTTTCAGTCTTGTTTCCCTTACAGGGGCATTCAAAAGTTTTCTACTACATTTTGGTAAATGGGGGGGGGGGGGGAGATCATTTGCTGCATATTTTAATTCTCTAGTGCTCATGGTAGTTATATGCTACCAGCAGTGTTTCGAATTTAGTGGATTTTTTTAATTCGGATATTGCAAATTCATAACAGAAATGTGTAATAGCAATATTTGTTCTATTTAATAATAGGCCTGACCAGTATTTAAATAAATCGAAATTTATTGTTATAATTTTCTAGTGTAAACTCGGATTTTCTGAACTAGGGAATTTCTTGAATATATTCTACCATGGTAATTAGAGGGTTTATAGTGTTTCGCTCTTAAATATAATGAAATTTATACACATAATGAAATTTGTGAGGTGCTTTAAAAGATGGTTATTATCGAATATGCTATGTTTAACATTTACAGTATGCATGTAGGGAAACTCAAAAGTATTCCTTTTCAATATGCATACAGAAAAACTTAAAAAGTATTCCGTTACATTATGATCTATGAAAAAAAAAAAAAAAAAAAGCATCTCAAGTTGAAAAAGGTGGTAGCTCCATTTTGACATTTTGTAAATGTCCACTTTCTTGCTAAAAAAAAAAAAAAAAAAAAAAGCCATTTAGAAGAGGTATTTTTGGATATTTTTGGTGGCAAACGTTTATAAGTGTATGGAGAAATGTATTAGTAGACAATGTATTATATTTTTGACAAAACTTTAAATTTAAATTATAAAAGTTTTTTTTTTTAACTTTTCCAAAAGTGCAAAATTGGAACTACCTTTTTTTTTGCAGCAAAACCTTCATTTACAGTATATTTTAATTATGTTACTCGGTTAATAACAAGAATGAAGTTGATATTATGTTTCCATTAATGATGATATGCGTTTTAATCTAACTAATCTTTTGCACACTACGGGGTGTGTACAAAATCTATATATACCAGATATTAAGCTATAGAAAAAGAAAAAAAAAATTGTAGCCATAATTGAATGAAGGTGAATTGCTTAAAGCTCTTTATAACACTTTCCAACACAGTTGGAAAGTATTTATAAATTCAGTTCATCTGCCTGTCTCACTATTTGTCTGTGTTCTAACTCGCATAAGTAGGGGAAAAATGACAGTCCGACCTCAGGAGGAGGATTGAGGATCGGTGGTGGTGGTGGGCTCCTCCTCCTCAATCCTCCTCCACAGCCCTCCTCCTCAATCCTCCTCCTCAATCCTCCTCCTGGCATCGTCTTATAAGAGAAGGGGTTAAAAGGGGGGGATTAAATTTTTTTTCGTGAAATTTGAATATTTTATGCTATAAGAGAGGGGTAAAAGGGGGATAAATTTTTTAAGTATACTACAGTACGAGCGGTTCTTTTGACTGTTGATTAAGAGATGAATGATTCATATTAAATTAAAAATAGTAATTAATTAAAAGGTAATTAAAAATAATAAGTGATAAATAATGAAGGGACTTAGAATTTTTCGAGCGGTATTTTTTAGTCAAGTGTAGTACGTAGTGGAATTTAAGAAGTGAATAACAGCAATTAACGATAATTAGTAATTAATAAAAAAGTAATTAAAAATATTGAGTAAAATTAATGAAGGTAATAATTAAAAATGATAATTAAAAATAATGAGTAAAAATAATGAAGGGAATTTTTCGGTGAACTTTAGTTTAAGGATTTATTTTTTGATTTGAAGCGGAAATTTTGGGGAGATTGATTTTTTTTTTTTTTTTTACCGTGTTTTTAATAAGGGGTTAAGCGGATATTTTAGGGACACAGAATGTTTTTTTCTGTACTATTGTACGAGTAGTTTTTAATTTTAATGTGGTGACTTGAAAATTTTCAGTTTGGTGTAATTTAAGAGTTTATTTTTTGATTTTAAGCAGAAATTTTGGGGAGATTGATTTTTTTTTTTTTTTTTTTTTTTTTCACCGTGTTTTAGATAATGGGTTAAGCGGGTATTTGGGGACATAGAATGTTTTTTTTTCAGTACTATTGTACGAGTGGTTTTCAATTTTAATGTGGCGACTTAAAAATTTTCAGTTTGGTGTAATTTAAGAGTTTATTTTTTCGATTTTAAGTGGAAATTTGGGGAGATTGATTTTTTTTTTTTTTTTTCCACTGTGTTCTTACATGATGAGTTAAGCGGGTATTTTGGGGGAAATTATTATTTTAGACTAATCATTCACGAAGGATATTTTGCAGATATAAATGTTTAATAGGGGGAGTTTAACTTTTTTGCAATGAGATTGACGCGCGCTCGTCGACCTAACCGTATGGAGTTTGTAATTTTCTTTGAATCATGTGTGCATACTGGCTTAGACTATCTTAGAAAGACTTCCACCACCTTTATCTCCACCAAGTCATAAATAACACATGCTGGTAATGGGAATTTGTGAATATTAACTTTAAACATTAATTTAATGAAGGAACTTTAAAATTATTTCGAGTACTACTTTTAGTCAACTATGTTATACACTTAATATTTTAGAATAGTTAAAAAATAACTTTAAAGTTTGAATGAAAAAATATGTTTCAAAATGGGATTTTACGTGTTAGCATTGAATCGCACTCGTTGTCCTAACTGTTCGGAATATGTGGTTTCCTTCGAACCTTGGTGAAAATTTAATTGAAATGATTATTATTATTATTTTGTGTGTGTTGTATGTATGTGTATTTATGTTTGTGTATTGTATGCATGTATGTATGTGAATATATGTTTGTGTGTTGTATGCATGTGTGTGTGTATGTATATGCGTGTGTTGTATGTATGTATGTGTTGTATGTATGTATGTGTGTGTAAGTTGTATGTATGTGTATGTTGTATGTATGTGTTGTATGTATGTGTGTGTGTGTGTGTTGTATATATATATATATATATATATATGTATGAAATAACACATGCTTGTAATGGGAATTTGAGAATAATAATTTTAAATATTAATTTAATGAAGGAACTTTAGAATTATTTCTAGTACTATTTTTAGTGAACTATGTCATACACTTGATATTTTGGAATAGTTAAAAAATAACTTTAAAATTTGAATGAAAAATATGTTTCAAAATTGAATTTTACGTACTAACATTTATTTACGCTTGTCGACCTAACTGTTTAGAGTCCTTGATTATCTTCGAGCAATGGAAAATTTAATTTTATTAATTTATTTATTTAGTTAGATTATTTTTTGATGATACTGGTTTGAGGATGTTATTTTTGGATAATGAATAAATTTTAATGGTATTACTTTATTTTTAAGGGGTGTCTTACGAAGCGATTTAGATTGTTTTCGAGTGGAAAATTTAATCACATTTAATTTAAGAAATGGTTGATTAAAGGAAAAAAGGCAATTCAATTTAATTGGGTTCCTTTTTCGATAGATAAAAATAGGAATTAAAAATTTTATGAGAAATTTATTAATGAGAGTTATTGAAACTTATTATGAGTGTGACTCTATTTTAAGTAAAGGTTAGAAGAAAGTTTAAAAAATGACACTAAAAAATAAATATATTCATAACACATATATATATATACATAGAATTAACTAGCAGTATTTTTAAACTAGAATAACAAACTGAACAATTTTCGTGAATATTATGAAAAAATAAATGCGCTTTAGAGAACGAAAAATTACTATTTGATTGTTATTTAATATTATAAAAATATTTAAATCTAAGCATTTCGTTTTAGGTAACAAACTTACTTTATTAGTTTAGTATATATTAATTTTCATCGTATGGCATTCAAATCACCAGTGTTCATGCAATACGGATTTTCCTACTTATCACATGCGAATGACTAAGCATGATTCATTCTTATCTTAGATAAGATATTACCCCAGAGTCTTCAATTCAATCGACTATATATTTTAACTATGATTAACTAATGAAGATACCAATTGCGTCACAATAATGATTTTATTAATTCAGATTTTAAATTAATATCAAATTGGAGGCTTTTTCTCTTTTCTCACAGATTAACTTTAAATAAAACTTAAATATTTATATATTCATTTACTTTATTAGTAAAATAATGAATGTATCACATTCATTTAGGATTTAACTATTTGAAAATTTAAACTAACCTTTTAATTAAACGATCACATAATTAAAACTATTATAAAATTAAATGTTTAAAAATATAAACGAAGGGTTCATTTTAAAATTTACTCATACTTGGGAATAATTTACTTGGGGAATATTTCTTAGAACCAGTGAACATTTTTAAGGAAAGGTTTTCATAAATATATACTAGGGTATATATATATATAGTAACATTTCATATAACATCAAATTTTAGCAAGTACATGTATTGGAACACCCCCCTTTTTTTCTATCATACTTTTTCTCTCTTTGTTGTACTACTTTGGTTGAGAAATGCGGTTCAAAAAATCCAATTTGACAAAACGGACTATGATTAGGTAGTTTTTGAATACCTGCTTTACGAAAATAAATTTAAACTTTTGACATAAAGCCGTTCTTTAATAATTTAAAACAGAAATTATTTTTTATAATTAATCCTTAACAACTTTAGACATGATTTGATGAGTCATAAGGTCATTAAAAGGTGTTTTTAACGTATTAATTAATTTTCTTAATCAGTTCTTCTAAATATTAAAAACTTATTCATAAGAAAATCTTACCTGGCTAGGAAAATTCAACCTCCTTGTATGTTGGTCTCGCAAGGACTGACTGATAACATGCCTGCTTATCTACTGAACCACGTGATAAGTGACGTTAGAGATCACGTGACCCTCATTATCTGCTGATAAGATAAGCACTGACTTGGAATGATCTTAATTAATTACCAAACTTCTCAATTTTTAAACACCACACTAATCATTGCTCCCATTAATTAATCACGTAAATATAATTTATATCGTTTTTGATTATCAGTTTTATACTAACATTTGACACTTATACGTATGTGTTGTATTAATTCTGTTAGTTTTTAAATTTGATATTTCAAAAATTAAACTAACTCTTAAGAATATGACTCGATGCAATTTACTTATTTTATACAAGTTAACTTTACTACTTGACAGAAATATATTCAAACGCAAAGCGATTTAACTTTCACTTTTTAAACTTATTTATATAATGTACTAACATTTATTCATAATATGCATAATTTTATTAAAATTACTGAAGAAAATAAAATTTATACTAAGTAAAAATTTAAAACCATCAATTAAATATATTAAACAACAACAACAACAAACTTATAATTAAGAGATGAATAAATATAAATATTTGAATCACACAATAATAAAAAGAAATACTTAATCATTCATAAAAATTCTTCCTTTGATCATTCGCATCTGTGTTAGTAAAAATATAACACTAAAGTTTTCAAAAAGATTATAAGCGTTTCCAAATCAACAAAGAAAATTGAGTATTAAATATCAAATAATGGACATGCACTCTTTACACTCACATCTTACAACGTACTTAGTAACCAAATTTAATGATTTTTAAGCATGTCTTCTTAAATTTTTTTCAATGTAAGACTATCACAGTTGAATTTTTAGCTTTCTCTTCATAACTTTATCGAGAAATATGTAATGTATACCACATGATTTCATTAAATGAATCACAATACAATTCAAACTTCTCATTTTCAATGTTTTATATATACTAGTGTTTATCAAATAGGTGGTTATTCTGAACAATCATTACTTAGTATATTCATGAAAAGTTTGTGTTGAACGGTTTTTAACTTAAATGGTGTGAGAGAAGGATATATTAGGACAGAAATTATTAAATATAGAGTCTTTAAAGTTTATATCCGTGTAAGAAATGGCATTTCAAGAAACAAAGTTGTGTCATATTTGAAAGAACTCTTTATATTCGAAACGCACACATGATCACGATCACATCACTGAAGAGTATAGAGAAGCTGTTTATGTTGTATATAATTTGAATTTTCATTAACACAATATTATAACCGAAGTTTTTCGACAGTTTGAAAAATTATGATGTTCAACGTCTGCACACGTTAACACAGAATAAGATTAGCTTATGCCCTTTCGATGATAAGCGTTATTTGCAGGTAAGATGTATTAACATAACAAAATTTTCTTGGTAATTTTACTCGCAGGTTTCGAAACCACAAACATCTGATCATACTTCTCATTTTTAACACACGACACTAACCATTGGGCCATTAAAGCCCGTAATTTAGTAACTAAAAATTAAGAAAGATCATCGAAAATGATTACTTCACACATGCAAAAATAATTTTTATTGTGACTTATCAGTTAAAAATCACGAAGAAAAGAAAAATATCACATATGTTTTGGATTACTTTGAGATTTTATGAGTCACTTCATCAGTTAAATAGACATAACCACTTCTTATGAATCACTACTTATGCTTAAATTTTGAAACACTTGCTTATATGAAATGTATTATATTTTAGTTTATCAGTGATAGTGCGATTACTTGTTAATAATTTTAATGTTATTAAAAAAATTTAAAAAAATCAAATGTGAATAATTAATTAAAAAAACACAAGTCACTATTAAAGGTTTGAACAAATTATTAAAATTATTTTACAAAACTTTTCAAATTATTTAAAAATGTTTCACTAATATTTAGTAATCGTCAAATTTTAATGTCGATAATCATTTATGTGAGTCAGGTTTTCTGTTTTAACTGTTAAGTTATCAGATTCCCCCTTCAAGTACATCTCATTGATAAGTTTTAATCAACCAATCAACTATTTATTTACCCCAGCAACCAGCTATTTGTTTACCCTAGTAACCAAAAAGCTTTTGTCGACACATGAACAAAATTTTGAAGATGCAAGACTCTTCATTTTCACTCGAAAAAACAATGACTTATGTAATAAATTTTTTCTTTACTTAAATGAAACCTTCACAAGTGTATGGTAAAACTTGGAAAATTTCATTTAATGCACAAATTTAAAGTTAACAGACAAGGTCTTCACACATCTTTTAGTATTTTACTAACACTTTGCCAAATATCTTTAGAAAACAACAACAGAATTTTAAATAATTATTTTAATAAAAATTCTCTTTTGTAAGTGACATTATTAAACTAACTTGAAAAATTAACTTGGTAAAGCAAGTTTTCACTATTCCAACTAAGTAATATTCATAAGTTTTATATGATAAACAACCTGTTTGGTTATGTCCCAGCATGGCTTTATAAAATGTATCTAAAATAACCTTTAATATCAATGTTTAAAAATATGCGAATAATTCAGTTAGCCTTTTATAGATGATTATTTTCCCTTCTATTATTTAAAAGACATTTTAAAATAAAATTATTACTGATGCCAGTTTATCCCAGTGTTATGAAATGTGTATGCAAAACTTTTAATTCTAATTTTCACATTTTATTATTTCAAATTATTGTTTTCAAGTTGTACTAAAATTTGGAAAAAAATATTTAATTTTCATGCATAATTAAATTGAAATACTTTAATAATAAAGACATATTTAACATTGTATACTCACCTAATCCAACACTTTCACAAATACACGTCCGACTCGCTCCAAGGTTTAGGAAGAAATGAGAGATTCAAAGTCCTTATCAGAAAATGTTATCAGATAGTCTTATCTTAAGATAAGTGACGTCAGAGAACATATGTCATCAACTGGTCACGTGATGTATATCACATGACCAGTGCTTTGTTAATTAATCTTATTAATTAATTATTAAGTATTAAATTATTAATTATTAATTAATTAATTATTAAGTATTAAATTAAATTATTTAATATTATTAATTCTTTGTTATTAAAAAATAATAACTATTTTTAATAAGATTAATTAATAATATTAAATAATTTAATTTAATACTTAATAATTAATTAATTAATAATTAATAATTTAATACTTAATAATTAATTAATAAGATTAATTAACAAAGCACTGGTCATGTGATATACATCACGTGACCAGTTGATGACATATGTTCTCTGACGTCACTTATCTTAAGATAAGACTATCTGATAACATTTTCTGATAAGGACTTTGAATCTCTCATTTCTTCCTAAACCTTGGAGCGAGTCGGACGTGTATTTGTGAAAGTGTTGGATTAGGTGAGTATACAATGTTAAATGTGTCTTTATTATTAAAGTATTTCAATTTAATTATGCATGAAAATTAAATATTTTTTTCCAAATTTTAGTACAACTTGAAAACAATAATTTGAAATAATAAAATGTGAAAATTAGAATTAAAAGTTTTGCATACACATTTCATAACACTGGGATAAACTGGCATCAGTAATAATTTTATTTTAAAATGTCTTTTAAATAATAGAAGGGAAAATAATCATCTATAAAAGACTAACTGAATTATTCGCATATTTTTAAACATTGATATTAAAGGTTATTTTAGATACATTTTATAAAGCCATGCTGAGACATAACCAAACAGGTTGTTTATCATATAAAACTTATGAATGTTACTTAGTTGGAATAGTGAAAACTTGCTTTGCCAAGTTAATTTTTCAAGTTAGTTTAATAATGTCACTTACAAAAGAGAATTTTTATTAAAATAATTATTTAAAATTCTGTTGTTGTTTTCTAAAGATATTTGGCAAAGTGTTAGTAAAATACTAAAAGATGTGTGAAGACCTTGTCTGTTAACTTTAAATTTGTGCATTAAATGAAATTTTCCAAGTTTTACCTTACACATGTGAAGGTTTCATTTAAGTAAAGAAAAAATTTATTACATAAGTCATTGTTTTTTCGAATGAAAATGAAGAGTCTTGCATCTTCAAAATTTTGTTCATGTGTCGACAAAAGCTTTTTGGTTACTAGGGTAAACAAATAGCTGGTTGCTGGGGTAAATAAATAGTTGATTGGTTGATTAAAACTTATCAATGAGATGTACTTGAAGGGGGAATCTGATAACTTAACAGTTAAAACAGAAAACCTGACTCACATAAATGATTATCGACATTAAAATTTGACGATTACTAAATATTAGTGAAACATTTTTAAATAATTTGAAAAGTTTTGTAAAATAATTTTAATAATTTGTTCAAACCTTTAATAGTGACTTGTGTTTTTTTAATTAATTATTCACATTTGATTTTTTTAAATTTTTTTAATAACATTAAAATTATTAACAAGTAATCGCACTATCACTGATAAACTAAAATATAATACATTTCATATAAGCAAGTGTTTCAAAATTTAAGCATAAGTAGTGATTCATAAGAAGTGGTTATGTCTATTTAACTGATGAAGTGACTCATAAAATCTCAAAGTAATCCAAAACATATGTGATATTTTTCTTTTCTTCGTGATTTTTAACTGATAAGTCACAATAAAAATTATTTTTGCATGTGTGAAGTAATCATTTTCGATGATCTTTCTTAATTTTTAGTTACTAAATTACGGGCTTTAATGGCCCAATGGTTAGTGTCGTGTGTTAAAAATGAGAAGTATGATCAGATGTTTGTGGTTTCGAAACCTGCGAGTAAAATTACCAAGAAAATTTTGTTATGTTAATACATCTTACCTGCAAATAACGCTTATCATCGAAAGGGCATAAGCTAATCTTATTCTGTGTTAACGTGTGCAGACGTTGAACATCATAATTTTTCAAACTGTCGAAAAACTTCGGTTATAATATTGTGTTAATGAAAATTCAAATTATATACAACATAAACAGCTTCTCTATACTCTTCAGTGATGTGATCGTGATCATGTGTGCGTTTCG
The DNA here is from genome assembly GCA_964019185.1 of Maratus speculifer. NCBI lineage: Eukaryota > Metazoa > Arthropoda > Arachnida > Araneae > Salticidae > Maratus > Maratus speculifer. The sequence continues at coordinate 440,666,432 of OZ025290.1, read as the reverse complement.
AATATAAAGAGTTCTTTCAAATATGACACAACTTTGTTTCTTGAAATGCCATTTCTTACACGGATATAAACTTTAAAGACTCTATATTTAATAATTTCTGTCCTAATATATCCTTCTCTCACACCATTTAAGTTAAAAACCGTTCAACACAAACTTTTCATGAATATACTAAGTAATGATTGTTCAGAATAACCACCTATTTGATAAACACTAGTATATATAAAACATTGAAAATGAGAAGTTTGAATTGTATTGTGATTCATTTAATGAAATCATGTGGTATACATTACATATTTCTCGATAAAGTTATGAAGAGAAAGCTAAAAATTCAACTGTGATAGTCTTACATTGAAAAAAATTTAAGAAGACATGCTTAAAAATCATTAAATTTGGTTACTAAGTACGTTGTAAGATGTGAGTGTAAAGAGTGCATGTCCATTATTTGATATTTAATACTCAATTTTCTTTGTTGATTTGGAAACGCTTATAATCTTTTTGAAAACTTTAGTGTTATATTTTTACTAACACAGATGCGAATGATCAAAGGAAGAATTTTTATGAATGATTAAGTATTTCTTTTTATTATTGTGTGATTCAAATATTTATATTTATTCATCTCTTAATTATAAGTTTGTTGTTGTTGTTGTTTAATATATTTAATTGATGGTTTTAAATTTTTACTTAGTATAAATTTTATTTTCTTCAGTAATTTTAATAAAATTATGCATATTATGAATAAATGTTAGTACATTATATAAATAAGTTTAAAAAGTGAAAGTTAAATCGCTTTGCGTTTGAATATATTTCTGTCAAGTAGTAAAGTTAACTTGTATAAAATAAGTAAATTGCATCGAGTCATATTCTTAAGAGTTAGTTTAATTTTTGAAATATCAAATTTAAAAACTAACAGAATTAATACAACACATACATATAAGTGTCAAATGTTAGTATAAAACTGATAATCAAAAACGATATAAATTATATTTACGTGATTAATTAATGGGAGCAATGATTAGTGTGGTGTTTAAAAATTGAGAAGTTTGGTAATTAATTAAGATCATTCCAAGTCAGTGCTTATCTTATCAGCAGATAATGAGGGTCACGTGATCTCTAACGTCACTTATCACGTGGTTCAGTAGATAAGCAGGCATGTTATCAGTCAGTCCTTGCGAGACCAACATACAAGGAGGTTGAATTTTCCTAGCCAGGTAAGATTTTCTTATGAATAAGTTTTTAATATTTAGAAGAACTGATTAAGAAAATTAATTAATACGTTAAAAACACCTTTTAATGACCTTATGACTCATCAAATCATGTCTAAAGTTGTTAAGGATTAATTATAAAAAATAATTTCTGTTTTAAATTATTAAAGAACGGCTTTATGTCAAAAGTTTAAATTTATTTTCGTAAAGCAGGTATTCAAAAACTACCTAATCATAGTCCGTTTTGTCAAATTGGATTTTTTGAACCGCATTTCTCAACCAAAGTAGTACAACAAAGAGAGAAAAAGTATGATAGAAAAAAAGGGGGGTGTTCCAATACATGTACTTGCTAAAATTTGATGTTATATGAAATGTTACTATATATATATATACCCTAGTATATATTTATGAAAACCTTTCCTTAAAAATGTTCACTGGTTCTAAGAAATATTCCCCAAGTAAATTATTCCCAAGTATGAGTAAATTTTAAAATGAACCCTTCGTTTATATTTTTAAACATTTAATTTTATAATAGTTTTAATTATGTGATCGTTTAATTAAAAGGTTAGTTTAAATTTTCAAATAGTTAAATCCTAAATGAATGTGATACATTCATTATTTTACTAATAAAGTAAATGAATATATAAATATTTAAGTTTTATTTAAAGTTAATCTGTGAGAAAAGAGAAAAAGCCTCCAATTTGATATTAATTTAAAATCTGAATTAATAAAATCATTATTGTGACGCAATTGGTATCTTCATTAGTTAATCATAGTTAAAATATATAGTCGATTGAATTGAAGACTCTGGGGTAATATCTTATCTAAGATAAGAATGAATCATGCTTAGTCATTCGCATGTGATAAGTAGGAAAATCCGTATTGCATGAACACTGGTGATTTGAATGCCATACGATGAAAATTAATATATACTAAACTAATAAAGTAAGTTTGTTACCTAAAACGAAATGCTTAGATTTAAATATTTTTATAATATTAAATAACAATCAAATAGTAATTTTTCGTTCTCTAAAGCGCATTTATTTTTTCATAATATTCACGAAAATTGTTCAGTTTGTTATTCTAGTTTAAAAATACTGCTAGTTAATTCTATGTATATATATATATGTGTTATGAATATATTTATTTTTTAGTGTCATTTTTTAAACTTTCTTCTAACCTTTACTTAAAATAGAGTCACACTCATAATAAGTTTCAATAACTCTCATTAATAAATTTCTCATAAAATTTTTAATTCCTATTTTTATCTATCGAAAAAGGAACCCAATTAAATTGAATTGCCTTTTTTCCTTTAATCAACCATTTCTTAAATTAAATGTGATTAAATTTTCCACTCGAAAACAATCTAAATCGCTTCGTAAGACACCCCTTAAAAATAAAGTAATACCATTAAAATTTATTCATTATCCAAAAATAACATCCTCAAACCAGTATCATCAAAAAATAATCTAACTAAATAAATAAATTAATAAAATTAAATTTTCCATTGCTCGAAGATAATCAAGGACTCTAAACAGTTAGGTCGACAAGCGTAAATAAATGTTAGTACGTAAAATTCAATTTTGAAACATATTTTTCATTCAAATTTTAAAGTTATTTTTTAACTATTCCAAAATATCAAGTGTATGACATAGTTCACTAAAAATAGTACTAGAAATAATTCTAAAGTTCCTTCATTAAATTAATATTTAAAATTATTATTCTCAAATTCCCATTACAAGCATGTGTTATTTCATACATATATATATATATATATATATACAACACACACACACACACATACATACAACACATACATACAACATACACATACATACAACTTACACACACATACATACATACAACACATACATACATACAACACACGCATATACATACACACACACATGCATACAACACACAAACATATATTCACATACATACATGCATACAATACACAAACATAAATACACATACATACAACACACACAAAATAATAATAATAATCATTTCAATTAAATTTTCACCAAGGTTCGAAGGAAACCACATATTCCGAACAGTTAGGACAACGAGTGCGATTCAATGCTAACACGTAAAATCCCATTTTGAAACATATTTTTTCATTCAAACTTTAAAGTTATTTTTTAACTATTCTAAAATATTAAGTGTATAACATAGTTGACTAAAAGTAGTACTCGAAATAATTTTAAAGTTCCTTCATTAAATTAATGTTTAAAGTTAATATTCACAAATTCCCATTACCAGCATGTGTTATTTATGACTTGGTGGAGATAAAGGTGGTGGAAGTCTTTCTAAGATAGTCTAAGCCAGTATGCACACATGATTCAAAGAAAATTACAAACTCCATACGGTTAGGTCGACGAGCGCGCGTCAATCTCATTGCAAAAAAGTTAAACTCCCCCTATTAAACATTTATATCTGCAAAATATCCTTCGTGAATGATTAGTCTAAAATAATAATTTCCCCCAAAATACCCGCTTAACTCATCATGTAAGAACACAGTGGAAAAAAAAAAAAAAAAATCAATCTCCCCAAATTTCCACTTAAAATCGAAAAAATAAACTCTTAAATTACACCAAACTGAAAATTTTTAAGTCGCCACATTAAAATTGAAAACCACTCGTACAATAGTACTGAAAAAAAAACATTCTATGTCCCCAAATACCCGCTTAACCCATTATCTAAAACACGGTGAAAAAAAAAAAAAAAAAAAAAAAAATCAATCTCCCCAAAATTTCTGCTTAAAATCAAAAAATAAACTCTTAAATTACACCAAACTGAAAATTTTCAAGTCACCACATTAAAATTAAAAACTACTCGTACAATAGTACAGAAAAAAACATTCTGTGTCCCTAAAATATCCGCTTAACCCCTTATTAAAAACACGGTAAAAAAAAAAAAAAAAATCAATCTCCCCAAAATTTCCGCTTCAAATCAAAAAATAAATCCTTAAACTAAAGTTCACCGAAAAATTCCCTTCATTATTTTTACTCATTATTTTTAATTATCATTTTTAATTATTACCTTCATTAATTTTACTCAATATTTTTAATTACTTTTTTATTAATTACTAATTATCGTTAATTGCTGTTATTCACTTCTTAAATTCCACTACGTACTACACTTGACTAAAAAATACCGCTCGAAAAATTCTAAGTCCCTTCATTATTTATCACTTATTATTTTTAATTACCTTTTAATTAATTACTATTTTTAATTTAATATGAATCATTCATCTCTTAATCAACAGTCAAAAGAACCGCTCGTACTGTAGTATACTTAAAAAATTTATCCCCCTTTTACCCCTCTCTTATAGCATAAAATATTCAAATTTCACGAAAAAAAATTTAATCCCCCCCTTTTAACCCCTTCTCTTATAAGACGATGCCAGGAGGAGGATTGAGGAGGAGGATTGAGGAGGAGGGCTGTGGAGGAGGATTGAGGAGGAGGAGCCCACCACCACCACCGATCCTCAATCCTCCTCCTGAGGTCGGACTGTCATTTTTCCCCTACTCGCATAAATAAAGTATTACTGGCAAGAAATTGATAACTATAAATGTGATTTACTGTGGCATGTCCATTATTAAAAAAGGAAGTTTGAAGCAATTGTGCTTATTTACAGAGATAATCAAAATAATTTCCTTATGTTACGGCCTATTTGGAAACATCGTTTGCGGTGTACTTTAATGACATTACACTTTTTTAAATATGTTGAAATGTATGCTTATAAATTAGATGTGTTACAAAGCACTTATTGTAAAGTCTGTTGTGCACATAATTTATCATTCCTTTACAGGGATACGTAAAAATATTTGGCTACAGTACTTCTTATGGAAAATAAATACTGGAAGAGCATTTTCATTTGTGTTGCGCGTTTTAAAATCTAATTTTTTTTTTCTTGCGTATCATTTGCTGTATATAAATTCTTTACATAATATACAGGGCCTCCACAAAAAATCACCAGAACATTTTTTATTCATCGACAGAAACTGCTGAATAGAAAACTTCAACTGCGTTATGCGTATTATTGAACTAAGTTTTAGCATATTACATAGTATACACAGAAATCTATAACTCATATACAGACCATACAAAAAATTCGTAAATTTTTCCAATTATTAATGGTAATTACAATTATAGCTTTTTCAACTGCTTTATGTGTTTTGTAAATTATTTATCTGGACTAATTTCACATTAAATTTTATAACAGTATTCTGAATTGGTTAGAAAGTTTTACATAATCCATGCTGGTTGTATGATTTTTCATTTTTGTTTTTCAATCATCAGCATTTTCGCATAATTCTTCTCTTTCTAAATCCAGTAGGCTTTGAAGTCGTTTAATACATCGTGGCAAATTGTAGGTGATCAAGTTCCATATGCATCAGGTCCCCCTCTAACTTCGTCATCAAAACAGGCCAGAGATGAACCTGAAAGCTGTTGATAATTTGTAAAATAACTTCAACAAATAAAAAAATATTCAAGTTCTAAAAATAGTGGATAAGTTGCATATAAAAATATATAATTAATTTCTGTCGAGCATCTTGTATAGTCGTGGAAAAAAAACCTCCTACTAACTATGCAATAAATTATCGCATAATAAAATTACTGGTACAAAATATATGTTTGATAATTACTTATAATGAAACAAATTAAGGGGTCTCAGAAATCTAACTTTTTACCTGGTGGTCCTGTTTAGCAACATGTCACATTTAATTTTTTTCTCAATCCCGAGAAAACATAAACACATACAATTTTTAATATAAACAACTTAATATCTCTTCTATTTAAAATACATATTTTTAATATTCTACATTGAAATTTTATTTTATTTAACTGTTACCTGTTAAATTTTGATTTTAAAAAATGTTTTCCGACTTGTATCTTGAGTGCGTGCAACATTTCTCAAAAACTAATAAAGCAATTTGCATTAGATTTGGTAAATATCTTCATTTTAAATTAAAGAATAACTCATATTTTAAACTTAAACATTGTAATTGCATCAATTACTTAAAATTGGCAATTTTTTAATAAAAAATGATTTTTTTTTCAAAATTTTATTATTTAAATTTAAATTTCAAATAAACAATTTTCTTTCGAATGAAACATAGGTTCAAGATACATTAGTTTTACATTAATATCAATATTTTGGACACTGTTGAACGAAAAGTTTTACGATAGTCTTGCGCGTAGTGAATGCAAGTCAAAAAAAAACAATTTTAATTTTTTTAAAATAAATATTAAACATAAAAAATAAAATAAAATTTCAATGTATAATATTAAAAAATATTTTAAATAGAAGATATATTAAGTTGTCTGTAATTAAAATTTTATGAATTTATATTTTATAGGGGCTGAAAAAAATTAAATATGCTACGTTTATAAATTGCACGACCAGGTAAAAAAAAAAAAGATTCCTGAGACCCCTTAAGCTAAAAATACTATAAACTAGTCGTTGGGGGCCACCGTAATACTTACCCATCATGGATATGCATAATATAATATATGACAACAAAACTTGTGTAAACTATTTATAAAATGCATTGCAATTACAAAACAAAATTTAATCGTATATTTAAATAGTTTTATTATACATAGTCGTGCTTTATTAATGAATTGCTGATGAGCCAAATTCGACAAATTATATAAAACGCCAAAATACTCAAGTAATACCGGATTGCGTAAAAGAAACATCCCTATATCTCTAAAAATAATAATCATATTAACTAACAATTTACTGTAACGGATTAAGCGTCTCATTTCCAATTAAAATGTACCTCTGAATTGAAATTTGATTAAAATACAGGGTCATGAAAAATCAAAGGATGCGGAAAACAGGATTACACATATCTTGGCAACTAATAATTCGATCGATTTCGTTCTTTATGCAAAATTTGTGTTATTTTACTGCCTTTTACATCAACTCTTTAAAATAAAAAAATTCGAAAATTTTTATATACCTTTCATCAGAACGAATTCTTCGAGAGTCCGAAAAAAATAGTTCCGGATAATCGAGGTTACTGATATTAAATAGGCTTCGTTCCATTCTTACATACTAAGTACATACAAAATTTCAAGTCTCTATCTCAATTTGTTCGGGTGATAGAGCGTTTACAGACAGACAGACTGACAGACAGACGGATGGACGGCAAAATTTTTTTTCAAAAAAGTATGTTTTTCGGAATCTCTAGTATCTGAAACGTGTAAATCCGTCAAATTTTTTTTTTCGATTTTCAAAACGATTGCACGATTAACCCTATACTACGTATGATGGGCAAGTAAAATGATGAAATAATTTTATTTAGATCTACCCACGTTTCTTCGCACAAACGGTGACACTTTCAAAATTCAGATTTTGAAAGTGTCGTCATTTGTGCGCATGTAAGTCTAAATAAAGGAATTTTTTTTACCTTTACAGTTTTTTTTAATTTAATTTAAATGAAATGTACCAATTGTACCAATTGGTACAACTATAAAAAAATTAACCAATAATTTAACCAATTGTACCAATTCGCTCAATAGATCTGTCTCTTTGAACAAAGGCTCATTACTTATAAATCAAACCAGTTTATCAGTTATTCAAGTTGCTTTTAATACTTAACATTTTCAGCCACTTAAAAAAAATCACGTATCCAAGAGTTCTAAAATAACATTAATTTTAATGGTAAAATTAATGCTGTTAATATACCAAGTTTGTCTATAAAACATATTTCTTGGACATGAAAATGCTTACTTGAGAGTGAATACCACAGAGGAACCTGCATTTCTGGTTGAGGGAGTTATTGTGTTTATGTTGTGTTTATGACGGCCAATTATCAACACGAGAGATATAAGTGCTAATGGGAGAAGGTGCCTCGTGGAGGTCTTTCTAAGGGAACTCAACCCCTATTTATGCAGTAAAATCCAAGCTTCGAAAAAAAAAAACCCACGGGAAACTCCGAGCGATTAGACCGACGGACGCGATTGGGTTTGAACTCAACACCTATCGTCTACCGAGAGCAGAACCTCTGTGCTATTGTGGGGGTTGGGGAAATTCATTAAAAAGTATAAAAACTACTCGGAAATGTTTCCAAAAATCAGCGGCAGTGAAACAAAATTAGTTTTTATAAATGCTTCTTTAAATTACTAAAATATATTGGTTACCGAAGTTTATAAAGATGAAAAAGGCTTATCGAAATCATGGGTAATCCGTAAGAAGTTTGTGTATTTTTGTTCATGGTTATACAGTGTCCCAAAAAATCCCTCTGACGCATTTTAAAATCAAGTAATTGTCATACTTGAGTTCAGTTTGGAGTAAAATGCTTCCCACGATAAAAAGTTTTTTCCAAGCTAATAAAAAAATTCGTTCCAAACTTCGATCATAGATGGCGGTACATGTCGGTGTCTGTATGTTTGGTTTTTTCTGATTTTTAAACTAGTTCTAAAAATCACAGAAATGACGCATCCCAATCTTATTTTCTTTGTGAGCCCTGATTTCAGTGTCACAGCGTCAAAACTAATTTAATAATCAGAAAAAACTTTGAAACTAAAACATACATACAAGTGGCGCAACCTATGATAGAAGGTTTGACTTAATTATTTTCATTCCCTTGATGAAACGTTTGAAAGTGAGAAGTATTTAAGTCCAAATTGCAATCCGTTATGACAGTTACTTGATTTTATATTGAATTTCAAAATATACCAGGAACTTTTGGACACTGTATTATATTTTCCAAGATGAACCCCTTGAGGACAAGCGACCGATATACGTGCCACTTCAGGTAATCAATTTTTTTCATTATTTTCACCAGTTATTTTGTTTAATAAAAATTACTTTATTTAATCGGCGCATTAACGAGATTCAATTAGACAAAATTTTCTGCTTAGAAAAACCGGTGGCATAATATTAAAAATTACGCAAAAGGCTTTTGTTGCCAAGGGATTAGAGTGGTTTTTAAATCTCGGCAAGGGGTTTCCAAATCCCTTAACAACAACGCGAAACTAACAGACACATTTTGTGACTTATTTTTAAACATAAAAATATAAAATAGGCAGGTATAACTTTTATATCGATTTGTAATCAAAATAAGTTTTCCATTTTTTTTATATAAATAATCATTTATAAGCAAAACTGTGGTCACGTGAAGACCGAATTTTCACCTTTCTCGTGGTGTCGTGTCTGAAATTTAGCTTAAAACATCTGCTTTGAGAGTATTTTTTTGATGATTTTTTGGGTTTACCAAAAAATGGAAAAAGTCCTTCGGTTATATTATTTCCGAATAACAACACCTGCCAATTTCATGCATTTCTGAACAAAAATTAGTTTAAAAATGCCAGGATTGGCCTTTTCCCGCCCAAAACCAGTTTATCCCGTCCTACCGGGAAAAGAGTGGTAAATACCGGAAAAAACTTCCAAATGAAGAAGAATGTAAAAAATATTCTGGCTTTATAAATCTGACGCGTAAAATTAAAGTTAGAACTACATAGTTATTGTAAATTTCCCTTAGGTTTAAAATTATTCTGTAGGAAAAAACATTATTAAATAAGAATTATTGCATAAAACATAAAATTTGCTCATAATACTTTTTAATAATAATGAATTTCCTAAATAAATATTTTTTAACACAATGAAATTATTAAGCTTAAAAATATCAGTATCATCAAGAGAAGCACACACAATTTATTTATTTATTTTTATTTTACAGTTTTGGTTTAGTTATTTATGCAAAATGCTGTTTTACATCATCAGCACCAGAAGTCTATATTTATTTAATTTTTTTGATATTGTCTAGTCTATGATAGAATGCTTGAAGTATCAATCTTCGAGGACTGATTGAGATTTTTTTTTTTTAAATCAGAAAAAGAAGGGGAATGTGCTCGTGAATGTTTATAGACTTTAAATCTAAAGTATTTTCAGCACACAATGGAGTTCAAGTCAGATGATGTGCCTTTATACCCTGTTCGCACTGAGATAGGGGAGTCACTTAACTTCAAGTCACTTAAATTTTTTGAAGCGGGATCGCCGGAATTAGGCTTCACCTGTTCGCATTAACTAAACATTGTAAGTGACTTAACTTGGCCAAACTGACATCTGGGCATGCGCATAAGTTATGAAATTCGTAACTGCAACTTCTAACTTCATTTTTGTTTACACAGCAATTATCCTGCCATATTTCAATTAAAAAATTAATTTCGTCATGCTCCCAATTTCTTTTAAGGAAGGAAATAACAGGTTCAACATTTTCCATTTTCGGACTTTGATTACATTCCCCCCCCCCCCCCCCCACACACACACACAAACACACGTATTTAGCAACTGGCGTAAACAAATGAAAACTTAAAATAGTTTATAATTATTTGTCGGACTCAACTCCAGTAATTTAATAATCTGAATTAAATATTCGAAAATTCAGAAATAATAATTAAATATTCAGAAGGCACATTTCCACTCAACTCATAGTTAAGAGAGTATCAAAAGTGAATATCAAAAACTTGATCAAGTGAGAATCTTGATTCCGGATTCGACCGCTTAAAAAAAACTTCAAGTTAAGTGACTTAACTTTCTCAGTGCGAACAGAGTATTACAAAGACATTTTCTCTGATAACAATACAAACACTGTTTCACTTGCACAATGGTGGAAGAATTTAAGTAAAACTCCTGCATCATCTCATCAGCATCTCTGGAAAGTATTTTTACTAATTTTTCTTTCCTCCAAAACAAGATTAGAAACAGACTGGGTTTACAAAAAACTTCGAAATTAATATTTTGTTATACGATGCTAAAATCCAACGTGGAACTGGAAGACAAAGAATATGAATACGATTATGATTAGTAAATGTTTAGAAATGTGTGCGATGTGTAAATATTTAAAAAAATGCGCTCCATTATACATTTTTGTAGATCTTTCCTTTCCTTTTCTTTTTCTTTTTCTTTCTTCCTTTTCTTTCTTTTCTTTTCTTATTTATTTCTTATTTTTTTTTTTTTTTTTTTTTTTTTTTTTTTTTTTTTTTTTTTTTTACTTTTTAAGCTACATTGTAAAAAGAAAAATGGATGATTTTACGGAAATTCTACTGGTAATGTGGACGACAGTACAAGTTACTGTTTTTTAACGGAAAAATTTCCATAAATTTCAGAAAATTTTCCGAATAAACGGAAACAATTCTGGAATTTACGGAAACTTTTCCGTTGTAAAACAGTGAATTGTACTGGTGTCCAGACTATCAGTAGAATTTCCGTAAAATCGTCTAGGTTTAAAGGTTGTTTTGAATTTATATTTATTTAATAATGTTTTTCCCATGCGAAAAAAACCGTAGAATTTTCCGTGACGGTAAATACCGGTTTTTACTATGGTTTTTGCCATGGTATTTACCAAAAATCTTGCCAACCTGAAAAATGCGCCAAAAAGCAGCCCCTTTGGCTTCGAGAACAGCCTTGAGATACATCGTCTATATATTTAAAAGACCTGGCTGTTTTTTTAGTCATCAGCCCTGAATTTTCTACTCAACCGATTTTGATAATTATTTTTTAAAATGAAAGCTATTTATTTGTAGTTGTCCCTATTTTAGCTATTTTTTAATTTATTTCCATTTTTATATTTAATTTTTAATTTTAAATGCTTTTGACGATATTTCTTCAAAATGGTGGCAACTCAGTTTAGCTTTTCTCTCAATAATAAAAATTTATTTTCCATTATCACTTTCCACCAGTCAGAAGCTTTATTTGATCAGTGAACATGTTCTCGCATTTAAAAGAAAAAAGTTAATTGTTTTCGTAAAATTTAACAACAATAACATGATTGCGTATAATTATGCACTAATTGAGGTAAAAAAAAAATAATATTAATAATGTAAATATAATAAAAGAAAATGATTTATTATAAAAATTAATATCTAAAGCAAAATAAGAAAAATTTCAAATGAGGAAAATGATGTCATTCAGCAACCAGATAAATGGGAATTACAATATTATTACGGATGCCTTTTTCATATTACTAATAACAGTAACTATTAAAAAACATTTGAAGAGAAAATGACATCACTATTTAAAACATCACATTTTTACTCATAACGATATTACATTTCAATATTTCTTTTCATTATGGACACTGAGATTGAGATTTTACTTTAAGATGACTTCAGTTAGTGAAAATAATGTCATAGTAAAAATGAAATTAGTTTTTTTTTTTAAATAAAACTATTCTTCTGTGAGTGCATATAAAATAAAATTTCTGGATTTCTCCGGCACTCAGATTACAATCTTAACTGAAGATGTGCGAATATTTGCACGCAAAATTGTAACTGGCAAACTTGACATTAAGTTTGGAAACACATTTATTGTATATTCCTTAAATAATATAATTACTTTTGCTTTTTTAAAAACCAAATCGATCGGGTCTTTTAAACATTTCATTCGTCGAATTCGACGGGATTCCACTCGTTTTATTATCATCATTATTATTATTTCAGTTTACAGTGAAACTGCAACTCTACATACTATATTCTTCCTTAATGGTGTTTATCCCTATTTAAAATGTGAGTAGAGTACCTCTTCCCTATTTGTTGATGGGAAATTCGAAAGAATATAAATAATAAATTATAAATCTTTAATCTTTTTATCACAGTATTTTACGGTTTAAATTATAATATAAAGTGCGGAAGATTAAGATGTCGTTATAGCACTAGAGACTATACTGTAAAAAAATTGTAATTTTTACAGAAAAAAAATGCATTTTCTAAAAAAAAAAAAAAAAAAAAAAAAAGACGGTTTTTTTTGTAAAAAGTATGGATTTTATAAATTTTACAGGAAAAAAAAAATATTTTAGTGAAAAAAAATTAAAGATATTTTCTGTAAATCAAATAGAGTCTTCCAATGGCGCCAGAATTGACAGTTTTTTCCCCCGTCAATTTCAAAAAAATTTGTATAGAACGTAAACCTCTGAGCATATTTTAATGGAAGCAGGACATTTCGGTCCCGAGACATTTCGGTCCTTAGCCACTTCGGTCCCAAGACATTTCGGTCCCGAGCCATTTTGGTACCTAGCCATTTCGGTCCCAAGACATTTCGGCTCCTTGTCATTTTGGTCCCTTGTCCTGCAAGCTGAAAATTTTGCGAAACATGACATAATTCTATATGGAACATTGTAGAGTTTTTTAACTGAAGGCCATAAAATTTTAGTACAATGAGATTACCCGAAAACCATACACACGTATTACTACACAAATTTCGTGTGGTAAACCTAATCATAATTGGTTATCCTAATGGTAATTGGTAATACTATTTTTAAAACAGTTAGTAATTTTAATATAAAAATCAACTTAATATTTTATTAAATATATTTATGAATTAGTAATATTATTAATATGCACTACAAATTGTACTTTAAAATAAACTCAATACATAATCTATTTTTTATTCAATGCATCATAATTATTTTATAGTAGTTATAAACTGAAATTTATCTTTTACCCGTTTATTTCTTATTTATTTAAAGTTACAGAAATTTAAAACAATTAAAATAATTAAAAATAAAATAATTTTTTTTCTGAGAAAATGGGAGAGAAAGGATAATCCAAAAATAAATAAATAAATAAACGATAAATAAAAAAAGCTTAGTTTTACCAGTAAAAAACTGAAAATGAAATTATTTAAAATAATAATTACATTATTACAATAATTTAAAAAATAATGACAATATTCGAATGAAGAAGGCCCAGTTTCAATAAAATTAGCTCACAAAAATTGTCTTTATGGGGTGAGAAGATTATAAAAAAAAAAAAAAAGGAATCAACAATTATTATTATTAAAAAAAAGTGGTGGAGGTAAATTTCTGAAAACAAAAGTTTCTCATAGGATGCCAGTTAAGAAATGACTTTTGCTTTCTCTATGTTTATAATGGAAAGTAACTTATAAACTTATAAATATACATTACTGTAACAAATGATTATATAGTCCTTCTAAAAAAATATGTATTGTTGCGTATATAGGATTCTTTTGATCTTATGGTTAGACAACTTCAAACCCTTGTCTCTTCGAAAAGTAGAAAATAATTTATTTACAGATCTTCAGCAGGGCCGGATTAAGCACTTCTAAGGCCTGGGGCTATTGGGAACTTTGCCCCCCCCCTTACGCTATTGGAAATCTTAAGACTCCTACCACGATACTGAATGTCACCCCCTCCTCAAATACACACCTTTGTTTTGCTTTTTTAATCCTAAAATACAAATCTTAGATTTTGAATAGGTATAATGTTAATAATTTTTTTTTCTTTGTTATCTTTAATGATGTTTTTAAATTCGCCTTTTTGCCACGACCTTTTGACAAAATTTGCGCTTTTCCTGTGATCTTTTTCCGAAATTTGCGTTTTTCCTGCCACTCTCTGACGAAATTCGCGTTTTTTCAGCGAATCTCTGCCAAAATTCATGTTTTTTCAGCTATTCTTTGTCGAAATTCGTGTTTTTTTCAAGCGATCTTCTGTAGAAATTTACACTTTTTCTGCGTCTCTTTGACAAACTTCGCTCTTTTCCGCGATCTTTTGACTAAATTTGTGCTTTTCCCGCGATCTTTTGACTAAATTTGCACTTTTTTGCGATTTTTTCGAGAAATTCGAGCTTTTTCTGCCATCCTTTGACGAAATACATGTTTTTTTGCGGATTTCTGTCAAAATTCGCGTTTCATCGGCAATTTTTTGACGAAATTCACGTTTTTTCTCGGTTCTTTGTCAAAATTCGCTTATTTTCGGCGGCTACACGTTTGGCTCTTTTGACTAAATTTGCGCTTTTCTCGCAATTTTTTAATGAAATTTGCGCTTTTTCTGCGACCGTTTGGCAAAATTCGAGCTTTCTTTTCGCGGTTCTTTCTCAAAATTCGCATTTTTTGGCAATCCTTTGACGAAATTCGCGTTTTTTAGCGGTTCTTTGTCAAAATTCGCTCTTTTTCCACGATCTTTTGACTAAATTTGCGCTTTTTCCCACGAAATTTTCAAAAAATTCTCACTTTTCTGCCACACTTTGACAAAATTTACATTTTTTCGCCATTCTTTCTCAAAGTTTACGTTTTTTTTGGCGAACCTTTGAAGAAATTCGCAATTTTCCCAGGTTCTTTCTGAAAATTCACGTTTTTTCGCGATCCTTAGACAAAATTTGCGCTTTTTCCCGAGAACTTTTCAAGAAATTCTCTCTTTTCCTGCCACACTTTGACAAAATTCACGGTTTTTTTTTTTTTTTTTTTTTTTTTGCTATTCTTTCGCAAAATTTGCGTTTTTTTTTTTCACGACCCTTTGACAAAATTCGCGTTTCTCCGCTGTCCTCTGTCGAAATTCGCGTTTTTTTCCGATGATTTGACAAATTTTGCTCCTTTTCCGCGAACTCTTGATTATATTTGCACTTTTTCTGCGATCTTTTAAAGAAAATTGCGTTTTTCCTTCCTCCCTTTGATGAAATTCGCGTTTTTTACGATTCTTTGCCAAAATCGCGGTTTTTTGGGCCATCCTTTGACGAAATTCGCATTTTTTCCGCGACCGTTCGACAAAACTCGTGCTATTTTCGTGACCTTTTTACAAAATTTGTGCTTTTTCCGCGACTTTTTGACGAAATTAACGCTTTTTTCACGGCCTTTTGAAGGAAATTGCGCTTTTCCGCGATCTTGATTAAATCCGTTCTTTTTTTTGACGAAATTCACGCTTTTTTACGCGACCCTTTTCATTTCGTTTTCATCGAAGACTTTTGTTAAACCTGGAAATTTTGGAGATACAGACATCAATGACGTCAAATGGCAATTCAAGTTAAGTTGAAAAACAAACGGCGATTTCGCGCAGCTCTTACAACCCTGTAATTGTTTTAAACGAAACTTTGGTACAGCTTAAGCCTCTGCTGAGTTCCCCTGACTGGTTGGGGCCCGGGGCTGCAGCCCCCTTAGCCCTCCTCCTTAATCCGGCTATGATCTTCAGAACAACAGTCTTCGAAATCACAAATATTACTAGATATTCAAAAATAACTGCTCTAATCTATCGTACAAGTACAGATATGGGTCCCAGAGACTCTTTATACAAGGGAAGCGAAATATGTCACCACTCTGTACGATGTGGCGAGAAAATGCTTGGCAGTACTTCTGGATTTGTGAGATGAATACTTTAAGAGGGTTTCCTCGCTTAGGAAGTGTGTAGCAGTCCTGTTTATTTTGATCGCGCGAAGAATGAACAGCAAATAGGAAAGATTTTTTCTGCATATTTATTATTTACATCCCAATTAATGCTATGAATATATTTTATAGTTCACAAAACTGTAATTTTAAGTGCAAATAATGCTAATAAATATATTTTACAGTTCACAAAACTGTAATTTTCATAGACTTGTTATTTTTGAACTTTGAATAATTGTTGATAAAAAATACGTACACAGAAAGATTTCACAAAGCTGATTACAAATTTTACATCGGAAATGTAAAATAACAACAAATTTAAATAATAAAAGTGAAAACCAACTTCAATTCTATGTAAATGGATTTATTTTATTGAAAAGTAATGAAGTTTAAAAATATTAAGTTACATTGTTTTTTTTTTTTATTCATTATTTAACGAGCTATGGATTTTATATACTATATATAACTCAATATTTATATGTGTTGATAAATAAAAAAAATCAGATTGCTTTTTTTTATTATTATTAAATTTAGAGATTACTTTAATTTTTAGACTCTCCAATTCATTGTGAACTTTTATTATCTTAATTATTAAAAAGCATTTTTGAATAAGATTAAAAAGTCGAAGATTTTACTAATTTCATTGTCTCTCTCTCTCTCTCTCTCTTTTTTTTTTTTTTTTTTTTTTTTTTTTTTTTGAGGGGGCGAGGGATCAAAAAGATTAAAATCACGCTAATAATTAACAAGCATTAAATCAATTATTTGGTTCAAGGACTAACTGTAATATAAAGATATTATAATTAAAATATGAATATATTATTGGTATACAGTAAATAAAAATAATAGTATATTATTAGAGAATAGTAATAAAGATTGTCATTTTCCCATCGCTCAAAAATGTATTTTTGAGCAATATTTTTTCTGTTAAAATCTTGTGAGATTTTAATGTTTAATAATTAAAATATAGATATTCATATTATTTTGTTTTGGTGTATTAAATGTCACTTTAAGTGTTCTTACCTTTTTAAAATAATTTAATCATGTTTGCCACATTTTATCCTTATAATATTTAATATGCAATAATAAAGATATGAATAATTATATTAGATTGTTGTTTTGATGGATGTCACAGTAGGGGTTAGTATATCCCCATCCCCACCCCTTTATTTTCTTCTAATTATAATTAAATATATTATATTGGGCTTTTGCTTATGAAATAGCTTTAATGCTATTAAAATATTGATATTTTTTGAAAAAAATCAGTTGTAATATTTCTAACAGTTATCTTGATATTTTTCTTACTACGAATAACTGGGGACTTTATTTCAAATAAAAATATTTCATAATCTGAACATCAACTTTCACAAAAAGTACATAAAACAGTACATAGAAAGTACAATATTCTATTCATTTCCATGAATAGAATAGTGCATACTTCTAATTAATTTTTAGTGAATAACTTTTGTTACAGTTCTGATAAGTGATACATACAAGTGATACTACTTGATTATTTCGTCGACCAAAGAACTATCATCAAATTATATGATTAAATGCCAATAATGGATGATCGTAAATGCCACATTCGCTTGATATTAAACACAGTAAACATGTTTCAAATAATGAAGTGATTTTTAATTCGACTCTTTATTTATAAGGTATCTGTACCCTATATGGACAGGGCTCTCAATATGGACACCCCTAATATTTTTAAAGGTAATAATTTTGATCGAGAGATGGCTAAACATTTTCGCGAAGAAAAGCAGTTGAAAAGATAATTAAGACTTGAAAGTGTAAAAAAGTGCGTTGTTCGCCATTTAGGAGGAAACTTGTTGTTTCGAGATGTGCTGATCTTAATTACTTATAAGCTTAAACTCTTATTAGATATGATAAAATTACATTAAATGTTGAAAAGTGGAGTATTTTAGAAAACTAATAAAACACATTTTCGATTGCTAGTGCATATTTTATTTAAAAATATTATCCTTTTTCATTTGTTACAAGATTTAGTAAAACTACGCCCGGTTCCCAATATGGACATGGACAGCTTATGACCCCATCGACTACAACTGTAAGAAAGAAGAAAATTCAACGTTGCCAAGCAATAAATTGAAAAGGCATCAAGTTGTAAAATCTTTGTTCAACAAGATGCCATTTGAACAATCTCCCAAAAACTTTCCTCCAAAAAACCCTTGCAGAAAAATAAAAAGAAGCCCCCCCCCTCCCCTCAGTAGGATATCTGTTGGCAAAATCGTAGGTACCAATGGTATGACTTCCTCAACAAAGGAGAGCTGGTACTGCTGTTTTTGTAGTATTGATGCTTTTTACTTACCCATCATACGTAGTATAGGGTAAGTCTTGCAATCGTTTTGAAAATCGAAAAATTTTTTTTGACGGATTTTTCAAACATGCGGCCATGCATCACATGTGGCAGATATGTTCATGAGGATTATGTGGGACTTACTGCCCATGGTGAAAAAGTTTCTATTTGTCCATGCTGTGAGGACTGAGTAATAACAGATGTAAATTCGAAGACAGATGCAATAAAGCTAAACAAAACCAACAACATTATTTCATAATATTTACTAGTAACTAAGGGGCTTTGCATGGGTCTTTGAAGGGTAAAAACCGAGAATGCACCCCCCCCCCTTTCTAAAATACATGTTCTGAAGATATTTACTGTCCCCCCCCTCCTCCTCGGAATACTTTAAGATACATTTTTTTTATTCTCTCTCCTCTAAAATCCCTTGGAAAAGTGGCTCTTCCATACACACTGTGTAGAAAGTCAATAAGGAAACACCTGTCCATAATAGGGACAGGTAGTTCCTTATATGGACACTTGCAAACATTTTTTTGTTTTTATGATTTAAATTAAACCAGAATAATTACAAGGTTTCTAATTTTTATAATGATTGCCAATAGTCCAAGGATAGTGGTCATACATTTTTGGAGTCCTATGACGTGTATACGGGGGTGAATGTGGTGGTTACTCCATAACCCCCCCCATATGTTTAGTATAATTCATTTTTATTAGCCATTTTATTTCATATCACCTTCCTTTTTATTAATGTTCTCAATTTAAATTTAATTTCGGTTTCGCTTATTTTCATTTCGTCGCCTGTAATGTTTTCTTTCTTGCTTAGCTTTCGAATGTTCCTAGCCGGTAAAATTCTGTTTGAAATCATTCCTTCCGGTTTTAAATTTGTTCGAGAACTTTCTCGCTAGTTCTTTTGGGTGGAACTTCCGTTTATTCGGACACACCCCTAACCTATCAAATTAAATTTCACAGGTGACGTATTTCAAGCCGTTAAGTACATGGCCACCGGCTTTGGCCTCCCCTCTTAAGATGGTTATCAATTTTATTCTTATTAGTTACATATCTTTTCATACTGTATATTGTAATTTGGCTTAGTTTTTCCTCACCCCCCTCTGTTGCTAACTGCCAAGTTGGCGTATTTTGCATTTACAATAACCCTTTGTTTTTTTCCCCTGGGCTCGCGGCCACCTGCGTTAGTTGCGCTACGAAACACCTGCTGTGATGGATGCGGTCCGATGACTGCAGGTTTTGGGTGGAAGTTCGGGCCATGTGCGCGCCCCTTTGAAGCCGTTTTATACGGGCTCCGTTCTATGCTGCTGTGATCCCCGCATGGTTTTAGAATAGGCTGATTTTTTTAGGGTTGCGAGGAGCAATGAAGTGGTTTAATGCATTCCTGAATGTATTCGTTTTATGTGCCTTCTCTTTTGGAATTATTCAACGTAAATACGCGCACTCCATAGATCTTCTGGTTGGTGTTCTTGTGGAAGCATCATAAGTGATGTAGAATGTCATCATGAGTCCACTTAATACCTATTTCATCTTTCATCACCTCATCGTTAAAAAATAATCTTTCTGCAGCTATTATTGGTGCTCGAATCTTCTTCAATTATTGTTTTATGTGATGCCAGTCCTCTGACAAACAAGCAGAGGTGAAAATCTTTTCTTTTCGTGAGACGCAAATATTTATTTACATAAAGTTCCTTCATGTCGTTATCTGGCCCATTATATATATATAATTTTTTTTAATATTTACGGGGCGTTATAAAGAAAATATTGGCATGTATCTATACAATATGAAGTATGATGTATTTTGTTTTGAAAGTTCATATTATGAGAGGTGTTCTTTTTCAAAAAGAAATAATAATTTATTCTCCTTTTATGTCATGAAGAAAATTGTTTAATTACATGTTGTTGAGATATCTAGAATATGTTATGAAAAGAATTTTTATTGCTTGGAGATAGCAACAGTTGTGATTAACATATGTTATGAAATGGTTGTTTATCAAGTGAGAAATTAATATGTACGAGTCACCAAAAATATAAATTTGTGAAGAAATATTTATTCATGAAAAAAGCAACAAGTTCTTCATGAAATAAAATATATTTTTTTTTTCTTCGAAAATTGTTCGTATATTAATTTCTTGTGCCTATTGTCTGGATTTATTTGTCATCAAGAGCCAAGGATTCAACAGGTAACTTTTTACCTTTTTAATTTTATATTTTTATAACTTTATACTTGATTTTTCTTCATCATTGGATAAAGAATATTTTTATTATTTTAAATGAAATAATGAAGAGAGTAATTAGGGTCGTTTGCAGGCCCCCATTCTCCGTGATGTGCTATCATTATCACGATCACTTTGGCCTAATTGTGGGTAGAGGCAAATAAAAAGTGCTTTTTCTCCACTTTCAAATAAACATAACTTTATATTTCCTTTGATACCCTGACCAAAGCGTCAGCACATAACACAACATTTAATTTCCTTTGGTGCAGTGACCAACGCTTGAACATTCTTCATTATTTTTTTTTCAAGTTATTTTTCTTCATATAGTGATTAATGTTTTATATAATTATATTTTGTTGGGTAGGGTGCAGTAATCAAATACAATATTTATATTGATCTTGTATTGAAATATTATCTTTTTCTGGAGCAGTGCATTATATATACAACATAATTTATCAATATATTTCTTCTTGCATTATTATAATTTATAACTAATATATGCATTATTTAACGGTGGTACTGGTAAAAATTATTGTTCATGCTAAGATAAATTATTCTTCTTGTCATACATATAATAATTTATGTTTTGAGCCATATTATATATAAATATTTACATAAAATATTTGGGTCTTATATTCTTCATATGATACTAATATGTTAGTATACGTTTTCTTCTTTTTTTTACATATAAAAATGATGTATGAAGTAAATGAAAGTCATCAATATTTTAAGTAACGGGTCAATTTATATATATTGTTCATCATAGGACCTGCCAAATAACCAAATTTATCATGTCATATATTGAGCTCTTAGATTAAATTTTTCATCATGCCTCCAAAAGCCAAACTAAATTTTGCAATCCAACCTTTCGACGGTAACCCTCAGACTGTAGAATTTTTCTTCGATCAATTATCTGACTTACAGGAACTAAATAACTTTACAGACAAGGAACTTTTTGTTCTCTTTAAATCAAAACTTGAGGGCACCGCCTTACTCTTCTTTCTGGAAACTCAGTCACAGCTCAAGAACTCTAATTTTAGTGAAATTCGAAAGGCATTTATAGACTATTTCTTACCCACAAAAAGGCTGTTTCTCTAAAATCTTTACAGAACTTGACCTTAGATTCAAATGAATCAGTTAAAAATTTTGCTTTTCGGTTGGATAAACAACTTCGACTTGCTTATCCAAAATTGGATCTTTCTGCTCTTAATTCATTAAAGTTTACTCATTTTCTTGAGGCTTTACCTAAACAAATCAAACGTAAAATCTTAGAAGAAAATATTACGTCCTTCGAATTAGCTCTTGAACGAGCAATTTTTCTTCAAAATATTTATGACTCTCCCCCTAAAAAATCTTATGAAAATTTTAATCAAGCCTATTGTTTCGATTCTGAAAATGTCCACGATAATTCTAGTAATACTCTTCATAAAACTCCTATAAAGCATACGAAGGATAAAATTTATCACAATTCTCAAACCAACTACTCTCCTTTACAAACTCAAAAGGACAGTTCTCATACTTCTCGTAATTTTCAAAGAAGACCTAGGACATTTTCGCCTTCTCCACCGAGACAAGAGGCTACAAATAAACGTAACAATAATTTTCGTCATCAAAACTTTCACCGGAAACGTCCTTATCAGCCAACCTTTGACAAATATTCTCACAAAAAAAATTCTACATCCTTTTATCACAGACGAGATGTTGTCCAGTGTGCGTTCTGTGGGAAATTTAATCATCGTATGGACTCATGCTACAAATTCAAAAACATTATTGGTAATTCTAATCAAAACTCTTCAACTCAGGTTTCGTCTCACCCTTACAGAAAGAAAAGCCACACCTCTTCTTCTTCTGAAAATAATAATGTTTACCATTTAAACAAATAAGGGAGACTGGTTCTACTGACCGCCTTCTCTCCCGTAATTCTCATTCAGGGTCAGTACACTTTGACAACAACAACAAACATCAACAATTAGACAAACGCTCGTCAGTCACTTTAGTGGCATCCACAGCTGTCCAAACTTCTCCTATGACATCTAAGTCTAACAAATCTTCCTGTTTACATAATTATTTGACATCTAAACAAAATTTTGAAAATAATGATGATGTACAAGAAAATCATGTTATATGCAGTTCTTTTAATAACTCGTATGTTCTTCCATGCATCCTAATAAATGTACAACATAATGAAATCTCCACATTAATAGATACTGGATCAAGTTTATCTCTCTTGGATGAAGAATGCTTTAATAGCATTAAATCCAGGCTTCATTACAAATTTTTATCCAGAAATGTATCTGTATCGACCATAAATTCTAAGGTCTTCTTCAAAGGATGCATAGAGATAGCTTTTAAGATTGATAAATATTTTTTTCATCATGTATTTTACCTTACAAAAATTCAAAATGTTCACTTTCAAGCCATACTTGGCTTTGAGTTTATTAACAAACATTCTATTACTATTTCACCAAGCTTTAAGTCTATATTACTTAAAGACAAGCACATTCCTTTTCAAAATTATAATGAATCTCCTACTTGCTATTTTATGAATTCTGAATATAATTATGTGAATTCAAATGTACCATATTCTCTTGATGCACACAGAATGCCTTCTTATGAAAGGCCTATATCAAATAATCTAACGAGTGATACTTACATTGATAATACTTGTGCAAATTGTGATAATTCAAGTTTGCAGTTGTCCAACAATTATACAACCTATCCTTATTGTTATAATGTTCAAAATAATGGTTTGTTTACAAATAATATGGCTCATTCTGCTATGAATTTTCATAATCCTTATATTGATGGTCATTTTACTTATTTTTCTAATTATTTTCCAACTGATTATGCTAATGTGGTGAATTATGTGTCTACTAATGATAATAATATACTTAACAAGAATTCCTCATCTAAAAATACTAGTGATAGTAGTTATGTTGGTGAAAAGCAACCTCATTTAAGTATGGGTAATAAAATTTTGGTGAGTTCCAATATGGTACAATTACTCAATAGACAATTAATACCTCCTAATTCGTTTGTTTATTTACATGTGAAGTATCTGAATCCTCCATCTGAATATTTTCTTTTTAAACCCAGTTTAAAAAACAAGGGTCTGGTATTACATGAATCATTACACTCAAAATCTTCCATTCAAAATGATTTATTTTTGGTTGTATGTCAGAATGTTTCAAAGCTCGATATTCATTTAAATAAAAATTCAATTATTGGTGAATGTATCAATGTAGATGAAAAAGATATTGAGGAATACTCTTTTGATTTAGAATTTGAAGACGAATATTGTACTTTAATTTTGCCATCTCAAGAGATTAAGAGAAAACGTATTCAAGAATTATCTCCAAATGACTTTGATCTTAAACATTTACCTCCTCATGAAAGGGAAGCTTTAACAAAATTATTATGTAGTAAAGCGCTTGCCTTTTCGAAATCTCTTGACACTTTAGGTCATACTGACCTGGTCAATCCTCAGTTTACCATGTTAAATTCTCATCCAGTAAAAACCTTACCTTTTCCCGTGCCTCAAGCTCTTGAACAAGAAGCTCTTGACCAAATTAATCAAATGTTGAACGCTGGTATTATTGAGAGGTCAAATTCATCTTGGGCGTGTCCCATGCTTCTTGTTAAAAAGAAGAGAACTGATATGTCTAAGCCTCAAAAGTATCGTTTGGCTCTTGATTTAAGATTGTTAAATTCCATAATAATTCCATCTTCATATCCTCTTCCTAGGATTCAAAATCTATTGGTGCAGTTGTCAAAATTTAAATATTATACCACTCTTGACTTACCCTCTGCATATTGGCAGATTGCTGTACCTAAAGATATGCAAGATAAACTTAGTTTTACTACTCCATGGGGAATTTTTACCTATTTACGTTTAGTATTTGGCTTGAAGACGGCCGCCAGCACTTTCCAACAATTAATCGACTCTGTTATTCAATTATCTCAAATTGACTCCTGTTATGCATATCAAGACGATATTGTAGTGGGTGCTAATTCATTTGAAGAAATGTCCATGAAACTCACAAAGTTATTAGACACCCTTATTGCTAATAACATTACTTTGTCTCCTGAAAAGTGTACCTTTATGCAAACTAGTATTAACTTTTTGGGTTTCCAACTCACAGATCATAAAATTCTTCCTATTACAAGTAATATTTTAAAAATTACCTCCTTTCCAAAGCCTAAAACCAAGAGGCAAACAAAGAGTTTTATCGGCTTGTGTTCATTTTATAGATCAATTATACCTAATTTTTCTAAATTGATTGCTCCTCTCATCGAAGTCACCAAACCTAAAAATAAATTTTCTTGGAAAACTGAGCAAGAAAATGCATTTAAAGAATTACAGGACATTTTCTTTCATAAACCTATGCTCAATCTTCCTATCTGGAATGAAACATTTTATGTTAATACAGATGCCTCAAAAACAGCAATATCAGCTGTTCTTATGCAGAAATTTGATGGTGAACTAAAACCTATCTCCTATTATTCTAAAACTCTATCTCAATCAGAAAGGCACTACCCTGCCATCAAATTGGAACTTTATGCCATTTACAAAGGCATAACAGCTTTCAAATACTATATTTTTGGTCGACCCTTTATTCTACTATCTGATGCCAAACCACTTAATAATTATAAAAAAGCTACATCACCTGCTGATATTACTACTCGTTGGATGTTAGAACTGTCAGAATACTCGTACACATTCCAACATGTTCCAGGCAAAGAAAATGTCTTGGCAGATTTTCTGAGTAGAACTCCTCACATTCCTACTGAAGATCTCAATAATAATCCAGATCTTATTTCTTCACAAGAACCTCTACCTGTTGTTGATAATCAAAACGATTTACATAATGACATTTCCCAATTTCCATGTGGTTTAGTTCACAAAGTCCACCACACATGTCATCTTCAAAGTGACTCTTCACTTCTAACTAAGGATAATAATCAAGATCCTTTATTAGAAATTCTTGATCACACCATCTTCTCTGAACAACAGAAGGACCCAAAAATCAAACAAATTTATGAAGATCTTAAAAATAACAAAAAATCTAAAAGTTTAAATGGCTACTATATTAATCCAAGTAATGAGTTACTTTGCTATAATGGTCATTTCTCTTCAGAAGATATCGAGCTACACAAAGCTGTTTTACCTGTGTCACTTAGAGCAAAGGCCTTAAGAATTGCTCATATTACTCATACTGGAATTCATAAAACCATTGTTAATTTAAAGAAAAGATTTACCTGGAAAACCCTTGTTTCTGATACTATTAATTATGTCAACTCTTGTGAAATTTGTTTAGTAAATAAGAATCATAAAAAAAACACTGCTCCATACCTACCTGCACCACTCCCAACAGCTCCCAATCAAAAGGTCTCTATGGATTTACTCGGCCCATTGAGAAATCGTCAATATGTGTTAACAATGATAGACCATTTTTCTCGTCATTTAGAATTATATGCCTTGAATAATATCAGTGCTGAGTCAGTTACAAAGGCTTTATTGCATTATATTTCCACTCATGGAAAACCTGAATTAACTCTTACTGATCATGGTTCTCAATTTACTAGTGATATGTTTGCATATTTTAACAAAAAGCTTGGCATTAAGTTGGAACATAGTTCTGTAGCCCATCCCCAAGCTAACGGTTTAAGTGAACGTGTCAATTCTCAAATAAAATCGTCTGTGAACACAATGGCTTCACAAGGATGTGATATACCAACTGCTCTAAAAATTCACCAATCCATATATAATGCTACACCTCATCCAGCCACAAAATTCACTCCAAATCTTCTTCATTTTGGCAGAGAAATAAATGATATTTATTCCAATTATAAATCTCAAGTTTCATGGAAAATTCTCAACACTGCATATGAAATTCATAAATTGATGGATGTTATTGAAAAAATATACTATCAAGCTTACAAGAATAACGAATCATCCAGACAAAAGGTGTACCAAAAATCCAGAGAAAAATTAAAGTTTTCCAACATCAATGTTAATGACATTGTTTATGCAAAATTTCCTACTGTGTTTAACAAAAAGATACAAGGCCCATACGTGGTCAAGAAAATAATTTCTCCTGTGCTCATTCAAATTCAAGATCCCAATAATAGTCATGCTTCACCAATGTTGATTCACACTAATCGAATCTTGAAGCTTCAAAAGAGAAATGAAGCACTGCAACATCCTTCAGTTTCTTCAAAAGGTGCATCACATGATCAACCAGCTGTTGATAATGCATCCTCCACTCCTGTGAGACAACACTCTTCTATTCAAGTTTCAAATCATGATGCAGCTTGTAATACTTCTCCTCAAATTCTTTCTTCTTCTAAATGCCAGCAAACATCTTCATGTTCCAGTAAATCGGTACTGTCACAAGCTCCTCCTGATGGCACTCATACTGGTGCTAAAAGCAAATCCACTCAATATAGAAGTTATGATCTTCGTCCTCGCAATCATAAACTACATAAAAAATAGACTAACTCTCTTTTTCCTTTTACAGGATGACTTTTGCTTTGTAATATATTCAGTCGAAGCTAGCCGCACTGATTGTCCAGCAAGAAGAATCGCTATGTAATTTTTTTTTTTTTCTTTTCTCCAGGCTGCAGGCAGCTGTTATTATTTTTTTTTATTTTTATGTAAGTCTTCTTCTCCCTGGTACAACTCAACGGTCATCCTCAGGATGTATGTATGATTTTCAATAGTTTTATTAGTTACTGCATTTATCTATAAGTCATAATTTTTACGATATATACATATATTCTCATGTATGCCATACTTTTAAATTTTATAAAGTCTTTAATTACAATAGTTGATGCAAAAAATGGAGAAAGAATTTGTCTTTTTATATTCTTGTTATAATACTATATCATTATTTAAAGTGATTTTTGACAAATGTTTCATTCTAATAAGAAAGGTGAAATTGTAATTGATATAAGGTAAACATAAAGATGAGTACTCATCAAATTATTTTCTCTATTGTGTCTGCTCTTTACAATGCATGCATGTTTTAACATTTAACCTCTTTTAAAAAAAAGAAAAAGAGAAAAGAAAATGCATGATAAACTTATATATACTAATATTTCTTCTCTTCTTGGTGAAATATAGAAAGTGAATGACTCACCATAAGTAGTATATAATATTTTTTTTGTATACTTTTGAGTATTTATACTTTGGATCCAAAGATGTTGATTGAGGCATTATATATATATTTATCCAAAGATGTTTAATGAGTCATTATATATATTTATATAAAGCAAATTCTTGATTTATGACAAATGCAAAAGTGATCACTTACTTAATTTTTTTTTTAAAAAAATGTTTGAAAATTACAAGTAAATATGTTCTAGATATCTTCTATATAGAAATTTTGACACAATTGATTTTTCTTTGTAAGTTGACATTATCAAGTCATATATAAGATTGACATATTCATATAAGTTTCTTCCTTTTTTTTCGGAATATTAAACATCTTATGTTTTATGTTTATTTTGAATGAAGTATAGTATTAAAGGTATTTATGCAATTATTGTCAATTTATATTGAAAATGTTTAAGAATATGCCTTTATGAGAGTGTAAAAATTCTCTCTTTGAAAATTATTATATTCACTTTGAAGATATTTTTATTGGAAAATAATATCATGCTTTTATTACCTTTCTTTTTGCAACTTATTATTTTATTTTCTGCAAAAATGTGTTATTGAATAATACTAAAGTTTATTCATTTAAGATTTATTGAAAGCTTAAAAGGCTATGTGGTGATATAAGTAAATATTTTTTTATGAGAGCATAACTAATCTCTCTGCACTATTTATATATATATTTTTATGGTTGTTCAATTTTCAACTTACAAATTCATTTAATTTATTATGTGTTATTTGAAACCATATATATTATATATAGTTATAACATGATTCATATACAGTTATAGTATATTTCATTTTTGTTCACAACTGAGAATATAAATATACATATTATTGTGTAATCAAATATTGTGACATATGCTAGAGCATTCTACTATTGTGGTACATTGTGCACAGCCTAACAAGAGACTCTTCAAAGTTATGGACTGTTTTTCTGCACATAGACTTTAATTTTTTTTACATGATAGATACCTCTGAAAGAAACTTTATATACCTTTCATGTTAACATTTACTACAGTTGGTATATTTTCATAAGGATTACTATCATAACAGTAATTGTTTAAATATCATGTACAACAATTATGTATATTCTTATAACTATTTCTGATATATTTATTTTGTGTAATTACTTAGTATATTTGTACATGTGTTAGAAAATATTGTCTCGATGAAAAATTGTTCATTTTGTCATCTCACCAATATTTTCTTTTGGGGGACCCTGGGTAATATGTGGTGGTTACTCCATAACCCCCCCCATATGTTTAGTATAATTCATTTTTATTAGCCATTTTATTTCATATCACCTTCCTTTTTATTAATGTTCTCAATTTAAATTTAATTTCGGTTTCGCTTATTTTCATTTCGTCGCCTGTAATGTTTTCTTTCTTGCTTAGCTTTCGAATGTTCCTAGCCGGTAAAATTCTGTTTGAAATCATTCCTTCCGGTTTTAAATTTGTTCGAGAACTTTCTCGCTAGTTCTTTTGGGTGGAACTTCCGTTTATTCGGACACACCCCTAACCTATCAAATTAAATTTCACAGGTGACGTATTTCAAGCCGTTAAGTACATGGCCACCGGCTTTGGCCTCCCCTCTTAAGATGGTTATCAATTTTATTCTTATTAGTTACATATCTTTTCATACTGTATATTGTAATTTGGCTTAGTTTTTCCTCACCCCCCTCTGTTGCTAACTGCCAAGTTGGCGTATTTTGCATTTACAATAACCCTTTGTTTTTTTCCCCTGGGCTCGCGGCCACCTGCGTTAGTTGCGCTACGAAACACCTGCTGTGATGGATGCGGTCCGATGACTGCAGGTTTTGGGTGGAAGTTCGGGCCATGTGCGCGCCCCTTTGAAGCCGTTTTATACGGGCTCCGTTCTATGCTGCTGTGATCCCCGCATGGTTTTAGAATAGGCTGATTTTTTTAGGGTTGCGAGGAGCAATGAAGTGGTTTAATGCATTCCTGAATGTATTCGTTTTATGTGCCTTCTCTTTTGGAATTATTCAACGTAAATACGCGCACTCCATAGATCTTCTGGTTGGTGTTCTTGTGGAAGCATCATAAGTGATGTAGAATGTCATCATGAGTCCACTTAATACCTATTTCATCTTTCATCACCTCATCGTTAAAAAATAATCTTTCTGCAGCTATTATTGGTGCTCGAATCTTCTTCAATTATTGTTTTATGTGATGCCAGTCCTCTGACAAACAAGCAGAGGTGAAAATCTTTTCTTTTCGTGAGACGCAAATATTTATTTACATAAAGTTCCTTCATGTCGTTATCTGGCCCATTATATATATATAATTTTTTTTAATATTTACGGGGCGTTATAAAGAAAATATTGGCATGTATCTATACAATATGAAGTATGATGTATTTTGTTTTGAAAGTTCATATTATGAGAGGTGTTCTTTTTCAAAAAGAAATAATAATTTATTCTCCTTTTATGTCATGAAGAAAATTGTTTAATTACATGTTGTTGAGATATCTAGAATATGTTATGAAAAGAATTTTTATTGCTTGGAGATAGCAACAGTTGTGATTAACATATGTTATGAAATGGTTGTTTATCAAGTGAGAAATTAATATGTACGAGTCACCAAAAATATAAATTTGTGAAGAAATATTTATTCATGAAAAAAGCAACAAGTTCTTCATGAAATAAAATATATTTTTTTTTTCTTCGAAAATTGTTCGTATATTAATTTCTTGTGCCTATTGTCTGGATTTATTTGTCATCAAGAGCCAAGGATTCAACAGGTAACTTTTTACCTTTTTAATTTTATATTTTTATAACTTTATACTTGATTTTTCTTCATCATTGGATAAAGAATATTTTTATTATTTTAAATGAAATAATGAAGAGAGTAATTAGGGTCGTTTGCAGGCCCCCATTCTCCGTGATGTGCTATCATTATCACGATCACTTTGGCCTAATTGTGGGTAGAGGCAAATAAAAAGTGCTTTTTCTCCACTTTCAAATAAACATAACTTTATATTTCCTTTGATACCCTGACCAAAGCGTCAGCTCAAACACAACAGTGAAAAAAATTCATTTTCCTTAGGGTGTCCATATGGGGTACAGGTACTATATTTTTATTAATGTTTTGCTAGCTTAATTGTTATTTCGTTATTTAAAATAAAAATTACTCAGTTTGTATAATGTTTCAGATAGTTAGGCGAATTGTATAATTTTGCAAAATTAATTGACAGGATAACCAAATAGTACCCATGCAAATATTTAAAAAATGGTAATTCTAGCATTAGTTCCAGTACACTTCGCAAATAAAGATTTGCTCAACAGATTTCAAGGACAAATAAAATCTAAATTAAGATTGAATTACACATGTTATTTTTCTAAAGTGATATGTACTGTATTCTTCTTTTAAATATCTGGAAAAAAAAAAGTGGTCTCTACTGCCAATTTTAAAATGTAATCTAGATTTGCAGAATGCTAGATTTGAAAAACATCGACATCATTTTAAAACATTGCAAATGAAAATAATAATAATAAATAAATAAAAATTGCAATAATAATGTATTTCTCTTATTTTTAAATCAATGCAATATTTTCCAAATGAAAATAACAGTATGCATATGGTAAACTGTAAGATAGACTGAATGTAATTCTTTATATCACATCATTTGATTTTTGGGCTTACTAAATTCAAATTTTGCTTTTCCATATACACATTTTTTTTAAAATACAAATGCAAAAGGTAAGTTCTTAAATCTTGGATTTAATACTGAACAGAAAAAATATATATATGTATATATTTTTGTATAATTTTGATTTTTATTCAAAGCTTACCAAGTATGACGGTAGATATATACATATACAGGGTGATTCATAAAAGATGGGCAGAACTTTAAGGGGTTATAGTACACTTAAAGACAAATAATATTAAATAGGAGACTAAGGGTCCCAGACGTATTCCCAAGGAGATAGGGGACATTAAAGTTTAGGGTCCGAAATTTCAAATGATTATAAAAAATGGAAAAA
This sequence comes from Maratus speculifer, assembly GCA_964019185.1. Lineage (NCBI taxonomy): Eukaryota > Metazoa > Arthropoda > Arachnida > Araneae > Salticidae > Maratus > Maratus speculifer. The sequence goes on along the minus strand of OZ025290.1, from coordinate 440,634,393 downwards.
TTGGTCGATTCGTTTGCGGTTTTTGCAAAAAATTTTCTTTATGCTAGTATTTTCTTGAAATAAAATTTTAAAGTTCAATTTCAAAAAATGCCGATAGGGGGCGCTTTAGACTTTGGAGTAACAAACAACTATTTTTTAATGTTATTTTTTGTATTTCTTTAAATGATTTCGAAAGCTTAGACTTAAACTTAAATTTTGATCTAAAAATCTGAGTCCTAACGAGTAGTTAAGTAGCGTAAGCTGAAATTTGAAATCTGAAACCCTTCTCCCCCCAGAACAAAAATCAGTTATTCCCGATCTTTGTGTCGTAGATTAGGCTCTAACTACTGCCGCGTTTTGCTAAAATTATTCTTTATGTCAGTATTTTCTTGAAAATAAATTTTAAAGAAAATTTAAAAAAAATTCCGACAGAGGGCGCTTTAGACTTTGGAGTAACGAACAACTATTTTATACCGTTATTTTTTGTGTCTCATTAAATGCTTTCTAAAGCTTAGACTTAAATTTTCAGCCCAAAATCTGAATCGTTAGACGTGGTTAAGTTTCTGGGGAGAGGGGTTTGAAATTTCTACTCCTGAGCACAGTTCAGTTTACCATGTCCACACATTGTGTGCTGTGATACGAGGTAAAAAGACACAAATTAGGATTATGTTACCAAAGCATATTTATTAACATGTAATTACAATAAATGTTCAAAATTGTGACCACCAGAGGTTATGCACGCAGAACAACGGCGAAGAATGGAACGGCGAACATTCGCGAAAACATCAGGCTTTTCGAGCACTTCCCCTACAGCGGCGGAAAGTCTGGCGACCAGTTCCTCGGGGGATTCAATGCGTGTCTCATACATAAGAGCCTTCAATTGTCCCCAAAAAAAGAAATCGAGGGGTGAAAGATCTGGCGAGCGAGCAGGCCAAGCAACAGGACCACCTCGACCAATCCATCTGTTCGGAAATGTGATGTCCAGATAGTTGCGGACGTCTCGTACGCAATGGGCTGGCGCTCCATCGTGCTGGAACCACATGACCCGCCGGATGCGTGGAGGAACAACGTTTAACAGGTCTGGCAGCACATGTTGCAGAAATGTGAGGTATGTTTTACCGTTGAGGCGTTCAGGAAGAAGGTACGGTCCGATTAGGTGGTCTCCGAGGATTCCTGCCCAAACATTGATGGAAAAGCGTCTCTGATGAGCATGTGGATACGTAGCATGTGGATTGACATCCGCCCATACACGTGCATTGTGTGTGTTAAATGTACCTTCACGTGTGAAGGTACATTCATCGGTGAAAAGCACAGTTCGTCCAAAATGTGGATTTAGCGCGTTCTGCTGCAGAAACCAGCAGGCGAATTCAATACGATTTGGATAATCCCCTGGAGACAGTTTCTGGACTCGTTGCACATGAAACGGGAGCAAATGTTCATCCTTCAGTACCCCCCAAGTCATGGACTGTGAGGTATCCACCTGCCTAGCCACTGTTCGTGTACTTGTACTTGGCTGCGCCGCTACTACATCCAGAATGGCTTCTGCAACAACTACTGATTCGTCCTTTTTTGCACGACCTGCATTCGACCGGGAAGCGAGAAATGATCCCGTCTCACACAACTGTCTCTGCAAGCGCTCGAAAGTTTTGCGGTTAGGCAACCGCCTGTTGGGAAATCGCTCTCCGTACATTCGTTGTGCCTCTGCACCATTTCCATCTGCCGCTCCGTAAATTAAATGCATCTCAGCCTTTTCCTTATTCGTGAAGGGCACCATCTTCCGATTCATTACTACAGCGACTTACACTTGACTCACCGTTCAGTGGTTTTTATGCCTGAATCGTGTCGAAATTTTGCATACGTGTTCTTCTTCTTCCCCATTTGACATTTGCATACTTTCTGTCTCCTTCTTCACCCGGTGACTAGCGTCAGGAATGGAGCTTTAACGTTTGCATGAGCGACGTTTCCAACTGTGCCAGTGCCTTTATGAGTGAATTCCGACTATGCAGTCCTTGACGAAAGTTGTATTTTTGCCTCGTATCACAGCACAGAATCGTTGGGCATGGTTAAGTAGTGCAAACTGAACTATGTTCAGAAGTTGAAATTTGAACCCCCTCCCCTCGCTACTGAACCACGCTCAGCGATTCAGATTTTGAGCTGAAAATTTAAGTTTAAGTCTAAGCTTTAGAAAGCATTTAATGAGACACAAAAAATAACGTTATAAAATGGTTGTTCGTTACTCCAAAGTCTAAAGCGCCCTCTATCGGAATTTTTTGAAAATTTTCTTTAAAATTTATTTTTAAGAAAATACTGACATAAAGAATAATTTTAGCAAAACGCGGCAGTAGTTAGAGCCTAATCTACGACACAAAGATCGGGAATAACTGATTTTTGTTCTGGGGGGAGAAGGGTTTCAAATTTCAAATTTCAGTTTACGCTACTTAACTACTCGTTAGGACTCAGATTTTTAGATCAAAATTTAAGTTTAAGTCTAAGCTTTCGAAATCATTTAAAGAAATACAAAAAATTACGTTAAAAAATAGTTGTTTGTTACTCCAAAGTCTAAAGCGCCCCCCTATCGGAATTTTTTGAAATTGAACTTTAAAATTTTATTTCAAGAAAATACTGGCATAAAGAAAATTTTTTGCAAAAACCGCAAACGAATCGACCAATTTTTCCATTTTTTATAATCATTTGAAATTTCGGACCCTAAACTTTAATGCCCCCTATCTCCTTGGGAATACGTCTGGGACCCTTAGTCTCCTATTTAATATTATTTGTCTTTAAGTGTACTATAACTCCTTAAAGTTCTGCCCATCTTTTATGAATCACCCTGTATATATATATATATTTTAAACTATAGATAAGAAAAATTATTTTTATATAAAATATCAATATTTCTGTTGCTTTCCACCGTATCATCTGATGAAACTTTCGGATTTAGAATATTCTTATATTCCAAACCTAAGGTAACCATTTGTCCCTGTTTACCAGGGATAGTCCCCAATTTAAGATTTATGTCTTGGAAAAAATTTTGTCCCTGGATCTGCCTTCAATTACATTTCTTGTTCAATAATTATTAAAAGAAATACCCAACCTATTTATTGAAGAAAACATTGTTCATTTTAATAACTTTTCTGAAGAAATGATGTGAAATATTTTTTTTTAATTTTAAAGGTAATAGTGTGACGTATTCTAACATAAAAAAGTGTTGAATTTGTAATGTGCATTGTTTCTCACTCTGAATGAAATAACACCATCTGCAAGTTGACAGATCAATTTTTTTAAAGTTTCATTAATACAATGGCGAAAATTGTATATATATATTTTTTTTCAGATAAAATAGGTTTTTACAGAGTAACAACTAATGGATATTAAAAAAATTTTGGGAAGAACATCATTCTGGCAATAGAAAGGAAGACACGATGGGCCTCCCTCCCTCCCCCCCCCCAAAAAAAAAGCTTGTTTTACTGATTTTTTTTTTTTTTGGGGGGGGGGGTATTTTAACTCAAGGAATTGGGGAGAATTTAACTTTTTTAATTAGGTAAAGCAGTATTGTTTGTTATGTATTTATAATTTCTCGATCAAATGATATCATCAGCAAGTCAATACGATCATTCATTCCAAAGTTAGGGTCGGTTCTATGAATACAAAGTCTAAATTATAGCTTTATTATTGAGTATCGTTTTGTCACATTTATTTTACATTCAAAACATTTTCTTTCTATTATACCAAATAATATCAAACTTGTTAAATGTCTTCAAAATAAAATTAATCAGGATTATCAGTATCTTTCTCAAGATTGTTAAAGCTGTCAAAATCTGTTTATCCATAAAAACAACTTAACTTTAAAACGAATAAATGTAAAGATTTGCATATAGTGCATTAGACTCAATATTAAGCTTAATTTAAAAAGTTTAATTCCTCCCTGCCTGCCAAAAATATGGTAATTTTTTTTTTTTGGGGGGGGGGGAGGTTTATAGGATCTTCATTTCTAGCGTCAAAACATAGTTATCCCCAAATATTTGTAAATAGCCATCAGGTTTCTGTATCTACTTTAATTTTTAATCTATTTTATCTGTACTAATATGTGAGACAAATGGTGCCCTGTCATGGTGCGCTCTCAAGTGGCTGCTTCATCTGTCAATATTTTGTTGGCATACTTTAGTATACTCAATAAATATAAATAGCTATGAATTATTATTATATAAAATATACATTTATATCCGAATAGCTTTGACAGATCAGATATAAATTCTTTGTCTTCAATAATTCTTAGAAATAATTAAATTCTCATAATTCTTGGTATCAGATGAGTACATAGTCATAATTTGATTAAATTACTTAGTACATAATGATCACTCATTTTGGCTCTACTGATTATGTGGAAGAATAAACATTATGAGGGCTCCGTCATATAAAGAATATAAATACTATAAAAAACACCTCCCAAAACTAATATAAAAAAAAGAAGAATTGTATCACAATTGCATAAAATGTTACACTATAACCAGGAATGTCAGTGTTGAATTCAGACACTTTTTTCCGGGAGGGACTTCAGTGGCTCCGGAGGGGATATTATAGAGTTCCGGTGGAGAAATTGCACTTTCTACCATTGAAAACACAAAATTTCAAAATTTTCGGGAAGGGGGGGACATTTTATTACTCTGAGGGTGAATATTCCCTCCCAGGCCACCCCCTGAATTCAACTCTAAAGGATGTAGTGGAGAGTATATGGGGGTATACGCCGTATACCTTCTGGATTTTTTAAAGAAATAGGTCTATACCCCCTGTTTCTTCAGAAAACTATAATATGCATACTCTAGGGCAGGATTGGTGAACCTTTTTGTTGCAACGTGCCAAATATTATCAAAAAATTATTTTACATGAACCATGACGTGCCAATTAAAAAACAAATTTAGTAGGTGGAAAAATAATGAATTAAAATTACTTATAAATTTTTCTATTAAGTATTAAAAAATATGCAGAATTTACATGTACATATTAAACTATAATAATTATGCAAATAAATATACTTTAGACAATAATAAAAAATGTTAAATCGATGCAATTTAATTTCTATTGTTGCAACTTAATATCAGGTTAATTTAAAAGCAAACTGTACCGGATCTGATAAGTGTTTACAATTTGAGTTTTGGTATCGTTCATTCGAGAAAAAAGTGACTCGAAAGCATAGATAATCAGAACAACTGCTAAAATGACAAACGCAGTCAACGTAAAGTTTTTTTTTTAAAATAAATTCAAAATTGCCGTAATTTTAACATCGGAATTTAATGTTTATTGGGCAATTCTTGACGATGGTATTCAAATATTGTTTTATTTGAAAAAAAAAAAAGACCAGAATTGGAAAAAAGATTGGAATAAAATTAATTATTCAATTTTCGTTTAATCGAATTTAATAAAGATCAGTCGCGATTTTGTGTAATTTGACTTTATTTTGATTTAAAGCTACAAGCAAAGCCGTGGCAAAATTATTTTTTCGTGTGCCAAAAGGGGCACGCGTGCAATAGGTTCGCCATCTCTGCTCTAGGTTATACTCTCTGCCTTGAGCGCATACCCTCTACTTACAGCACACATCTTCGGTTGTTTTTACAACTACACCCCTGACTATAACGATATACAAAACAATGCAAAAAAAGCATATAAAAAATGTAAATTCAGCCTGAAAAAGTTAATACTCATAACTGTAAATAAGATAATGATAAACAGTAGCAACAAACTCATTTTTCATTTTGCTATTAAGAGGTTTTTTTTTTTTTATTATGGCACAACCAATTTCAAAATTTACATTGGCTGTTTGCAAATTTTGTTGATTTTATTATAAGTCACTAAATCACCATAATTCTATTTTTGTAACATGTGTGTGACACATATTTATTCATTTTCAATGCTTTATATCTATAATAATTGTATAAAATTATTTTCAAAATTCAGTATGGCATGAAACTTATGTATGACTAACTGTATTTTAAAACTGTTATCTAAAAATTTCAAAGGTTGTGTGTGCATGGGGGCGGAGAGAGGCGAAAATTTTTGTGAGGTCAAACAGAAATAGATATTTTAATGATTGTTTCATGAAAGTTATATTAGGAACAGGGTATATCGCTGAAATCAAATAAATTATCGCTTAATATAAAATAAATTATCGCTTTTGTTTAAATAGGATGACTATTTGGTCTGGTCAATAAGCAAGGTTTTTAGAAAAATACAAATTTTATTTAAATTAGAAGGGAAAAAAATGACCTTCAAAACTAAACTACTAACGAAAAAAAAAAAAAAAACTGGAATTCATTATTATGAAAACTAACACAGCAATTAACTATTGCAAATAAAGAACAACTTTAAAAAGAAATAAAAAATTTATTTCTCATAATTAGCACTTATTATATCGAAATCTCTTTTACAAGTGAAAAATTGGAACAATTCACTGCGTAACTTCAGCAAAGCATGAATTGGGCATAATGAAACTACTTTCTTACGAAGAAAGTGTAAACAAACCTCATCGAATACTCCAAGCAGACCTACGCACGAGAAGTTGCGCGGAGTTGATTGGCGCTAATCGTGAAGTCCCGCCAAGCATTTTCTCGCCACATCGTACAGAGTGGTGAGATATTTCGCTTCCCTTTATACAACGTCTCAACACTAAATAACATTCAAAACAACGCAGATAAAACTCAAGCAAACTTGCTTAACAATCGCCTAGTTGTTCACTCAATGTCTGACTGATAAATAATAACAACAACAGCTCGTATCGGCTCTCCTATATATAGTCTCGCCGCATGCGGTGGAAATTTCTACAACCTTCTCGAAAAATCCAGAAAACCACGGAACAGCATTCAATGTATCAGTATATCTATATGGGGTTACCATAGAGAGGGATAGGTTACCATCGCCAACAATCGCCAAGTCTGTCGCCAACATGGAGATATATCGCCAAATTTGGCGACCAAAATTAGTCGTCAAAAGTGACGCCAACTTGGCGATATCTTTAATATTTCGTCAATCTGCCGTAGACATACACTGAAAAATATTAGACAAGTTTGCTTGATAACACAGACAATGTAACAAAAATTAATATTAGTAAAGGAATGGAGCTTAATAAGATTATTTACATTACTTTACAGTACAAACACTAACTACTTACAAAATCCGTAACAGTATATTCACTTGTGTAACAACAGCACACATATTTATGACGATATAAATGTTTCATTTCTAAAATTTACTATTTATTTATGAAAGAAAATGCTGAGAAAGATTTGTGTTTGTGCACTTGAAAATTATTTCATACAAAAAATTAATATTTTATCTAAATTTCAATGTATTACAGTAAAACCTCCAAATAACGGACACCTCGGGAGGGCGGAAACTGTACGCGATTCGGAGGTGTCCGCTATTGGGAAAAACCTCGGAGATTCAAAAAATTGCTAAGAAATGCTTAAAGTTTCATTAATTGGCTTTTATATGTCCTAAAATTCTAATACGTATATGATTAATTAGAAATTAAATTTATTTTTTAAGCAACAAAATTTAAATAAAATGGTACATTGCTTTATACATTGTTTATTACATTCATACAAAAAAAATGTATTTCAAAAGTTTCCTTTAACATTTAAAGATTACAATGTTTTTATTTTCTCTCAATGTGAAGTTTTAACCATGTGAATAGTTTTAATTTTCCTAAATCATCTTAAAAAAAAGTAAAAAAGTGCCACTGCGACTATATTTTGCCATTTCTTAAAAGCATAAAATCTCAAATCTTCCGGAGGGGAGTGTGTGTGTGTGTGAGAGGGGCTCATTTTGATGTTCCGGAAGGTAATGTCCCTCGGATCATCTCCTGAATTTAATAGTGGATTTGGGAGGGAAGGCCCGGGTGGGATCCGACCCTTTCTCTACATTTATCTGTATTATATTACAAAATTTCGACACATGCCCCTGACAAATTTAGAGGTTTTTACTTCTTTTCTTCGTTAAAAAACCATTTCTCATACTTTATCGCAAAAATTACTGTCCGCTATTCGGAATGTCCGTTATTCAGAGGTTAAACATACAAAAATTTAGATTTTGGGAGTGGGGATTGGTAAACTGTCCGTTAAATAGAGGTGTCCGCGATTTGGGAGTGTCCGTTATGGAGGTTTTACTGTCATTTTTTAATTGCTGCAATATTTTTCTGGAACTTCGTCAAATTTTCTAAAAATAGCGTTAAAAATGATTATAACCTAGTAGTCTAAGAGCCGACAGCACAAAAACCTAATTATCAAGCACAAGAATAAAAGCTTTTTTTTTTTTTTTTTTTTTTTTTGTGCTTTTTGTAGAAACAGGGGAATCTAATGATATATGTGTGCCGGAAGTGAAATTGTGCATTAGCCAAAAATAAATACCACTAGTGGTTGGCTCGTAGATTTATCATTGTGTTTTCTTGTTCCCGATCCCCCAAGTTTTCATGTCTTTGATTATAGGGCAAACTTACGAATTAGCCACTGGTAGTATTAATATTTTGTTTATGCATTACTTCACTTTTGTCTGACTTGTATTATTAGATTCCCCTATTACTACTCTTTTATAGAATAAAGTTTTTTTTCTTGTGCTTGACAACATAGATTTTATTGCTGTCAGCTCTTGGAAAAGTTATGATGAATTAATCAGATGTGTGAATCCTAAAACGTTCTTTTTTTCTCATATACATGTTAATTTTTCAAAAAATATTACACTTGTTAATCCTTCAGTGTCATTGCTTCAAAATTACACCAACCTTGATTTTCATCTTAAGTCTCTGCTTCATTTTACTATCTCAATGAGAATATTTAACATAATCAATGTTTTTCTTTATTCTGTTATGCATCAGCTGCTTGAAAATCAGCAGGTTATCTGGATGGGAATTCAACTGTCGCTACATGTGCAACAGCCAACGTACAACAGAACTTCGAAGAGTTAAAAAATATTGCGATTACGGCGTCCCGTTCCGGCAGATTTTTACCAAATTCCCGTGGGACTTACTGGCTATAAACAAAAACATACAATGGTTCATTCTACGCACATTCGTATAATTGATCAAGACTCGGCAAGAAGCTTTCGCCTCTACACTTCGAAGCATTTCATCATCTTATTTATCCCGAAGAAGCCAGCAGAAACAGTTTAAGACGTAGATATTTTTAATCATTAATTTTACTTGTATAAATTCATATAAAAGTTCTTGTTTGCAGTGGTGCCAGCTTATATGGGCCCATGGGTCCCCAGACCACCCAATATTTTTTAATGCTATCATGCAAAAATTTCACTGTTCTACTTAGTTATTTATTTCATTATTTTTTTCTTCCTAGAACAAAATTTATTTTGTTAATGAACGTGTGTTAATTCTCCAACTGACTCTATAAATCCCAAATGACTGAAGTGTCCATGTTTAACTTTCTGTTATTTCAATTTGTAGTCATGTTCATGAAATAATGATATTGAAATAAATATCAGTGTCTTTATAAGGAAAAACGCATGAGAATGTAATTTAATAAAATTGTAACTTTATTAAAACATAATAGCTTAACTTAAAATTCTCATCTTTCACCATCTGCCAACCCTTCAAAGAAGATCAAACTGGTTGTACCATTTTACCAAAATATTTTTAAGCCCACTCAATATTTTTGATCCAACCAAACATTTTTCAAAAGTTGGCGCCACTGCTTGTTTGTGTACATCATTGAACAAGTTTATGTTCTTTTTGCATATACGCCTTATTTATCCAGTTATTGGGTTTCAAATGCGTTATATTTTTTTAAATTGCTTATTTAGGCATCATTCTTCACCTACGTTCTCAAGTTCATTGTTCAGAATGGACTAAACTTTCTGTCTGATTGATGGACTCATTTTTAAAATAAATATATCAAATTGGCACGTCTGATCATAGACACGATTTTTCCATTTTTTTTTTTATATAAATAAATTACCTATCAAGTTATAAATTAATTTGATGACGTGGCAAGACGTTTTCCACCTATCTCTGATTGGCTTTTCAATTGCCGTCCGTTAAATCGGCTCGGAACGCCCAGTTTCGACAGTAGTTTCTAAAAAAAAAAAAAAAAAAAAAAAAAAAATTACAAAATAAAAAAAAAAAATTTTTTTTGTTTGATTATTTTTTTTTTGAATGACAACGTCTGTCAAATTCACGCGTTTTCGAGCAAAGATTAATTAAAAATGCGCCCGAAAGTAGCCTCTTTGTCTTCGATAACATCTTTGGGGTACACCTGTTTCTATGAAAGTTCGAGTTCACAGTAAAATTCTTGCTATATTTTTCTTTAGCGGTGTTTATCCCTGTTTAAAATATGAGTAGAGCACCCCTCCTCCCTACTTTCTCCAATTCTTTTGCTGCGCGATTCTTTGGATTTGAGAACAGCCGTAATAAAATCTGAAGTTTTGTCAAAGTATTCTAAATGTATTTATTGGAACTGTTTTATAATCTATGTTAAACACACTATTCTTCGTTCTCCTTTCTATCAGTCTACCCACTAAAAAAAAATCTGAAGAAAATCTACAGCTTTTTGGCCCAAAATCTGTGGGAAATTCGAAGTTATTTGGCCCATTATGCAGATATTTTTAAGAATATCTTAAAAAATTCTGCAGATATTTTAAAGATAAAGCTAAGTCTGCAAATTTTCTTCACATTTCTGTAGAATTTCTGTAGAAAGTGGCGATTTCTTCAGATAATCTTAAGATTATTTTTAGTGGGGTAAGTTGATATTTTGAATGGAGTGTGACCACAGAAAGACTGTAATCTCCAACTATATTTCTCACACAAATGATATCCTTCACTCACTACAGCCTGAAGAAAGAATACCATTACGTGAGTTTTGTAACAGTGCAAGAATAGACATCTTATCAGATACAAGTGAATGACAAGAGACAAAGACAAGTGTGTAAAAATCCAGATGTGAAATTACAGAAAATCTACAGGTAATCCATTATCTTAAGTCTTAGTTAGTCTTTATCATCTTAAGTCTTATACATTTTAAATAAAAATGTCATAAACTGCATAGTACAGGGACCTCTGTATCAAAATATACTGTTTTTTTATTATATTTATTTCTATATACCGTATTGTAAGCTATATTGAATTTTTAATGAATCTCTATTCGCTTGTAAATATCTGAATTACTATAAATGCAATTAATCCAATTATGCGACTTGGAGATTTAAAAATTCTTTATGGAAAGACGGAATAAGATGCGCTGTTTAGATTTTTTTGTAAATTTACAAAGCATCTACAGGTAATTAATTACCTTAAATCTTATGTAAAATTACAGAGATTAAAAAAATCGAGATTTTGTTAAATGGCACAGAAGTTATTCAGCAAATTTAGAATAGACTCTAATTCTAATAATTTAATTTTTAATGATAATAATTTAGTTTTTTAATTTTAGTAATTTTTCAAAGAATTTGAATTTTCCGAGTGAATTTGAACTGCTGTATCATTAATTAAACTCTAAAATAACTTGTTACTAGCCGTATTGTTGTTTTTGAATTATAGAATTAATATTTGAAAAGCTATGGATTGCAACTTATATATATTTTTTATTATATTTAGATTTATTAAATCCTGTTTTATGGGATTTGTAAGTTCGTATTTTGAATGTGGAGTTCCCACAGAAAAACAGTTAATCTCCAACTACGTTTCTCACCGAAGTGATATCCTTCACCCACCGCAGCCTGAAGGCAGAAGACCAAGGTCGCATCGGCTCTGCTGGTCAACATGGTGAATGTATGCAAACAAACAGCGACCATATTATGAATATTACTTAAACGCTGTTAAAACTTGATGCAAATATAACGAAGTCGAAAGTCATGTTGCTCTGAAGGTCGTGTTTGTTACCTAGCCTCACTGGAAGTGGCTGTGTTCCAATTTGAACCTTTTTCTCTCACGTGACCTTGTGCACTATTACGTGAGTTTTGTAACAGTGCAAGAATAGACATCTTGTCAGATACAAGTCAATGACAAGAGATAAGTATGTAAAAATCCAACGGCCACGAGTATTTGCATAGATAATGAGAGCCGTGTATTGCAATTGTAAACGCAGTTCAGCTATAAGATATTAAATTTAGCAAATGATTTAGCCATCTGATAAATCGGGATTCTTGAAATTTATGTAGATGAATTATTATGTGTTGAAAAGGAATGCTTCAGTTAAGATTTATTTTATGTAAAGATGTATCCAAATGGACAAATATATATATAGTGTATATACACGATGTTCCAAAATTTGACCGACAAATAAACAGGAGTGATAGAGGGCATCTAGACGATAAAAAATATCGTATAACATGCGGTGTTATTTTTTTTTCTATGAAATTACAAAAAATCTAAACACTGAAAAAAAAAAGCAGGGTGATTTTACGGAGATTGTACTGGCAATAGAGGCTCCAGCATATTTTACTTATTTATTTTAATGGAAAAATTTCCACAAATTTTCCCCAAAAAATGGAAAGTTTTCTGGAATTTACAGAAATTTTTAAAAGGGCTGGATGCATGGCCCATTGATGATAATTTCTGAAATGTGATTTAGATAGTTTTAACAGTGTTAAGGTTTGAATTAAATTTTAGCTAAGCAGTGGCGGGTAATAAAGCTATTAGGTAAACTACAGGGCTAAACAAACGTATTTAAGTATGTTTCCATCTACACTATAAAAATTTTGGGCTATGTTGCAGAAAAAAGTGGAGCCAATTTGCTAGCTATAAAAAAAAGATGCAAAACTGTACTACATTTTGTTGCTTAGACTTGCGCCAAAAAGAAGAAAAATTTGCACCATAAATAAGGGTTTTGAAAAAAACCAAGTATTGAGAAAAGGCTGCATCAACAATAGGGATTTTTAAAAGAACCAAATATTGAAAAAAGGTTGCACCAAAAATAGGGATTTTCAAAAGAACCAAATATTGAGAAAAGGTTGCACCAAAAATAAGGATTTTTAAAAGAACCAAATATTGAGAAAAGGTTGCACCAAAAATAGGGATTTTTAAAGACCCAAATATTGAGAAAAGGTTGCACCAAAAATAGGGATTTTTAAAAGACCCAAATATTGAGAAAAGGTTGCACCAAAACTAGGGATTTTTAAAAGACCCAAATATTGAGAAAAGGTTGCACCAAAAATAAGGGTTTTTAAGCGAACCAAATATTTAGAAAAGGTTGCACCATAAAACCACTATTTATGGCGCAACCTTTTCTCAATATTCGATTATTTTAAAACCTTTATTTATGGTACAGGTCTAAATAGCAAAATATGGTACAATTTTGCACCTTTTTTTAATAGCCAGCAAATTGGCTCCATTTTTTGGTGCAACATAGCCCAAACTTTTTTACAATGTATATCAAGAATATTTGAAAAGGCCAGTTTAACATACCTTCCCCTACTTAAGCACTCCATAACACAAGAAAAAAACTACATAGTTAATATGTTTAATAGATTGGTATGACATACTGAAAGAGAAATTTCAATCTGTTATGTGTTTTGTTGTTAAACTAAATTTTCCCATTATATCAACCTACAGATCAATGTGCTCAAAATGAAATGCATATTTGGTTATAGAATGTAATTGCTGAAATCAGATTTTCAGATGTTTTATCTAACCCTTTTTTACTAGTACAGAAGATTTGTTGCTGAAGATAAACATACTATTCCAGGGTTAAATAAAAATTTTAAGATGTTCTTGCCGCTTAAGGCGCAACATTAGGCACAGAAAAAGACCCGGATGATAATGTGCAAAATCTATAGGGACGTTCTTTTCAAATATTTCGCCCAAATTTTAATATTTTTGCATAATTTTTTTGCACAAGATAGCTAAGGATGATCCACAACCGGCCTAGTTTTTACTTTTTCAGTTTCGGTTTCAGATTTTTTTATTACTTTAACTTTTGAAACCGGTTTAAACCGGTTCTGAAATTGAAACTATATATAAATTAAATATAAAATATATATAAGCAAAATCGAAAAAGTAAAAACTAGGCCGGTTGTGGATCGTCCTCAGCTATCTTGTGCAAAAAAATCAAGGTGCATCATCAAATCATCTTGTGCAAATATTAAAATTTGGGCGAGATATTTGAAAAGAACGTTCCCATAGACTTTACATTATCATCCGGGTCTTTTTCTGTGCCTAGTGTGGGGCCTTAAGGCATGTTATCAGTCAGATTTCCCTTTCTTCAAATCTCTTTCTCCAATGTTAAATATATGGAAATGGAACGCATAATCAGGTATTTTAAACGTATTTTTAAAAAATATCACAAGAAAAATAACTTTTTAAAACTTTATTTTCTGTATATTGTTTTTCGGCACTACTTGGTTATCCGTAGACCAATTTCGCCAAGTTATATAAATCGCCAATCTAGTTGCCAAATTAAACACAATGACATAATTTTTATTTTAAATAACGAAAAAATAAATATTTAGTATAATATTAGTAAAAACATAAATAAAAAAATCGAAATAAAAATCACTTAACGACTTTTTAAATTCATGTATCGTATTTAATGTCGTTGAATGTGACATTTGCGATCATCCATTATTGGCATTTAATCTTATAGTTTGACGATAGTTTTTTGGTCGACGGGATAACCAAGTAGTACCTGCACAATTAAAATAAAATTAAATATTGCGCCATCTTCTGCGGCCGCCTTCAGGAAAATATGATATTGAAATAACTAAAAGTTTGCTTCCTGATCGAGAGATAATATTTCTAATAAAATAAAATTGAAATGAATCAAAAGTTTAAATATGTTGCCACTTACCCCTGAGTAAAGTTCATATTAAAGTTCTTGTAAAGTTCATGTTTTGTGCACCATTGAGCAATGTTTTGTATTTTTAGGGAACTGCAAGAAGTGTAAGTCACCGATTTCGACGAAAGTGGTATCGTTGGAAAGATCTCATCCTGAGCAATAAAAAACTTAATGGAACTACCCGTCGCAAATCAGCCGTTTTCGAGATATCCGACAATTTATGTCACATAATTAGTGCATACTTACTGGAAGACCGCAAAAAAAATTTAGTTTCGATTTTAATGAAAGTGGTACCGTTAAAAAGATATCATCATGAGGGAAAAAAACTCAATAGAACTACCCGTCGGAAATGAGCCGTTTTCGAGGTATCCTATAATTTATGTCACGTAGCTAATGCATGCTGTTCTAGGGCAAATTTAATGGGAGAGCGCAAAAGATTGTATTCTCGATTTTGATGAAATTGGTGTCGTTGCAAAGTGAGAAGTAAAAAATTCAATGGAACTACCCATCTGAAATTCGCCGTTTTCGAGATGTCCGACAATTTATGCCACTTAATGCAGTTTCCCAGCAGTGTGCATTAGCTATGTGACATAAATTGTTGGATATCTCGAAAACGGCTGATTTGCGACTGGTAGTTTCATTGAGTTTTTTACTGCTCACGATGAGATATTACCAACGATACCACTTTCGTCAAAATGGGTGACTTACACTTCTTGCAGTTCGCTAGTTAGTAGTTGAATTTTATGGTGCAATTGTCCAGTATATGTTTATCAAGTAGTTTTTTTTTTTGCATAGGATAGCTGAGAATGATCTACAACCGAGCTAGTTTTTACTTTTCCAATTTTGGTTACATATTTTTAATATTATGATAGTTTCAATTTCAGAACCGGTTCTAAAAATTATTATTATTATTTTTTTTTTAAATCTGAAACCAAAATCGAAAAAGTAACACCTAATCCGGTTGTAGAAAAAAAAATCACGTAAAAATATCAAAATTTGAGCGAGATATTTAAAAATAACGCCCCCATAAACTTAACAATATCATACGGGTCTTTTTGACTGAGTCGAGAGGCCTCTTAACCTGGAATAAAACTTTCTTACTTTACTATTTTGATGTGAATTAATAAGGTATTTTTAAGAGGAAAGTTTCATTGAATAATTCAAGGAAAATACATCTCACATTTGTTACGCATATTTAATTATACGTTATTAATTACTTATTTGACCTATAATTTTAATTATTTAATCATTTTTAAAATTATCTCAATATTGATCATTTTAGTTTATTACTTTACTTATTTTAAAAATTTTACTATATTGACAACATCATTGTAATTTTGATTGTATTATTGCATTCAAATTACTTTTAATAAATTTAACAAAGTTATGGTCAGAAATCCGCAAAAACCTAAAATCCACAGAATCTCTTGGTCCCAAGCTGGATGGATTTGAGAGAGTCTACGTATCATGTTTTTTTAAAGAGTTTAAATAATAGATTTCAACTTTATTTAATATTACCAATATCTAACACCACAGTCGAAGACTGGTGAAGGAAAATTACTGGAATCAGTAACTAGCATCCATCTTCCTCCTCAAGTTATGCTAAAAGAAATAATTATAAACTAGAAATCAAGGTCCTAGGTCATAGAAATCTTTTATCGGTACTACTCTGATATCCCGTCGACCGATTTCACCAAATTATACAAATCGCCTAACTAATAGCGAAATTATACATATTGACGTAATTTTTATTTTAAATAACAACAACAACAAAAAAAAATAATAATAATTAGTAGAATATTAATAAAAATACAAATAAAAAGTCGAAATAAAAATCACTTAATGAAGTTTTAAACACGTGTATCGTATTTCACCATCATCCATTTTGGCATTTAATTTGGCGATAGTATTTTGGGCGACAGGATAACCTAAGAGTACCCTTTTATCGAACTCTACAAGCATAATTTTAAGGAAAGATTCAGGATGGTTGCATTACCCAAAGAATAAACGTTTAATAATCAGTTCACCTTTGACCTTCTGCTCTCAGGGACACTTGTCTGTTTCAGCTGATGATGAGCTTGTTGTATTGTTTTAGCTCGAAACGCGTCTTGCATTGTTTTTTATTATCATGGTCACAGTCAAAGCAAGGTGAGGGTGGACAATTACAGGAACGCTATTTGGAGGAAGCTAGACGGTAGGTTGTCTTGTCTCCTTTAAAAATCTTGATGATTACAAGTAAATCAATATCCCAAATTAGACTCAAAAAATTATTCAGAAATTGCACAAAAACCTAAAATAACTATGTCGGACGTTCCTCTCAGTCCGCACAACTTTGAAGAAAGTCCGTGGTAGTTATAGCTGCCACCACCGATATTATTAGGTGATATCGGTCACCCATTGTGAGGATTGTGTAAATGAACACTGACGCCGTCAATTAACTGAATTAACAGTTTATTTAGAATATATGTACACACTAAATACGCTATTTACAATTATATACAATTACAACTCGGATATAGGTGATCCGGTTCAACATTAAATTAAATACAGTAAAGGTTGGCTGTGTACTGTTCAAATTACACCTTCTTCCTCACACTCAATGCACGTTAGATTCACTTTAGTGGAGATAGATTTCGAATCTCCCAACACAAGGATACTCGGCCTGCACTTCTCGGCCCACAGCACTAAACACCAGGACGTCTGTGTCCCTTGCTCTCCAGATACGCACAGCTTGCGCTCTACAACACAGAGCACTCTTCAGGTACGAAACCCAGATACCAACTCAACTAATCTGAGATAAGACTTGCTCTTCTCAAATCACTGTGTTTCCCCAATGTCAACCCCCTTTGGAGCTTATTCATTGGACACATGCCACATTCCTTTCTTGATTAGTGACATGTTGCTTGTCTGCTCATCATCCATATACCTCACTGACGGATGAACACGCCTCTCAGCAATCTTCTCTTTCTCCCAACACCACCTGTACAGGATTACCTGCCAATTCTCCCTTCAACATAGAAAGAATGTCACCTTGAAAATTCTAGTACACAGCCAGGACAATACAAAATATTAAGATAGAGAAATAGCGGAAATTCCAATCTTTAGCAGAGGTGGTCTCAGAACCTGACAAACTAGTCAGAATTAATTGATATAGGGTAACAACCCCAGTAATTGGCACATTAAGGATTTGTCATTAAACTTACTTCTATTTTCATTACCAAAAAATAAAACATTTACTTGAAAATATTTTTAAATCAAAGAATGCATATCTGTGCATCTATTTTGCCCACTAAAAGCAAAAATATTTGAAAAAGTATTTTTTATAAAAATATATTTATAAAAAGTTGCTGTAATCACTAGTAATTGGCACTTAGACTTTTACACAATTAAAGTAACCCTTTTCAACTGAACAAAACTGTTGTCAATTAAAATTTAAAATATACTATAAATCGGATAATAATAAATTGAAAAGCATGCCTTTCTTAAGCCAGAGAAGAAGCATTTGCAACAAAAATGGCTAATTTGATGCAAGTCATAATTGTTTCTCTTTCCTAGGCACTATTGTCATTTTGTAGCATAAATCAAAGTTATAATCTGTAAAGTAAATGAGCATATAATGGGTATATGGTCTTGCATTTTTAAAAGACTGGATATAAATCTTATTTTAGGACATTTTTGTAGGATGTGCCAATCACTGGTGCCTGCCAATTACTGGGGATGTTACCCTACAAACAATAGCTTCAACAAAAATTTTAAGTGCAGATGTAACGATTTCTAATAATTGTTAGCTAAAGTTTTGCTATTGCAACAGTCTTAAAGTAAGAGATATTTTACGTTAATAAGTACTGTGGCTGTTTTTAGAAGTATATCAGAGGATAAAACTGTATCCCTTAATTCTCAGCTTTGCGCAACAAGTTCAAAGGAATTTTTTCACCTAAAAGAAAATATAAAAATGGAACTCTTGAGATTTTATCCTTTTTGTTTGATTTAATACTTTATTTCAATTCAAATTTTTCAATTTCTTCCACAAAACAAACTTTAAAGGAGAAAGGGGCCTTCAAACACATTTTTTTTTTTTTTTTTTTTTTTTGTTACATTTCTTTTTAAATATTATTCAAAGACGCACTATGTCGATTATTGCATATTACAGTGTAAACTCCCGTCCTGCGACGGTGCGTAGAAATCGTGCTTTTCCCTTAAAATTTTAAATAATTGATAAAAATATTCATATATTATAATTCCTTAATGGATTTATTACTTACTCATCATACGTAGTATAGGATAAGTCTTGCAATTGTTTTGAACACCGAAAAAATTTTTTTGACGGATTTACAAGTTTCAGGTACTGGAGATTCCAAAAACTTATTTTTAGAAAAAAAAAAAAAAAGCCTTCCGTGTGTCTGTAACCGCTCTATCTCCTGAACGAATTGAGATAGAGAGTTGAAATTTTGTATGTATTTAGTATGTAAGAATGGGACGAAGCCTATTTTATATCAGTAATCTCGATTATCTGGAACTATTTTTTTCGGACTCTCGAAAAATTCGTTCTGATAAAAAGTACTTTTTTTTTTTTTTTTTTTTTTTTTTTTTTTTTTTTTTTTAAGGTGTAGACGTAAAAGACAATAAAAGAAAACAAATTTTGCATAAAGAACGAAGTTGATCGGATTATTAGTTGTCGAGATATTTGTAATCATGTTTTCTACATTCTTCAATTTTTCATAACCCAGTATTTCATTAAAACTTCAATTCAGAGATATATTTTAATTGGAAATGAGACGCTTAATCCAACGCAGTAAACTGTTAGTTAATATGATTATTATTTTTGGAGTTAAAAGGATGTTTCTTTTATGCAATTTAGTACTACTTGAATAGTTTGGCGTATTATGTAATTTGTCTAAATTTTTTCATCAGCAATTCATTAATAGAGTGTGACTATGTATTAAAAATACTTAAATATCCGTTTAAATTTTGTTTTGGAATTGCAATGCATTTTATAAATAGTTTACAGGTGTTTTGTTTTCATACGTTATATTATACATATCCATGATGGGTAAGTATTACGGTGGCCCTCAACGACTAGTTTGGTTTAAAAATAACAAAAACTCAGTAAATTGAAATACAGTTTTAAAACATTCAACATTTAAAAGTACACCCTTCCTGTTGAACGATGTAAAATTTTGAATTATACGATGTTATGATTTCAGTTTGCAAAACAGAAAAAAAAGGAAAGGAAAGTTAAATTGATTAATGAATTATTAAATCAATTTTTCCAAAACAATTCAAAATGCAAACCTGGAACAAACAAAGTAAAGACTACGTTTATTACATTAATACAAAAAAAATAAATAGAGTAAGTACTTTTACGTTAGCTTGGCGATGTGATAAATCGTCAAATAGTGTCTTTATTGACATCTTTCATATTGCATTAAATTAACTTAAAATATAATCTTTTAACATACAGTCGGCTCTCGTTAATTCGAACTCGTCGGGACCGCAAGAAATGTTCGAATTATCCGAAATTCGAATTATGGAAAATAGGAAATGAAAACATGCTTAATATGGCTCTGTTACAAAAGAATTAATATTATAGTGTTTTTTAAATTTATTTCGTAATGTTATCATTAGAATATGACTTAATATTAAATTAGAATGCATAAATGCATAAACTAATTAAAATTAGAAACAAGCACAATGGAAGAAAAATTTAAAGCGTCAGTGATGGACAGACGGGCACTAAGAAAGTGGATATCAAATGCATGGAAATATATGTATACTTGTTCGAAACATATTTCACAAAAATAAAGGGAAGAAAGTTATTCAAATGATCTGAAATCCGTGAGAAAGAAGAAAAAAAATAAAAAATCGGAATTCTCATTCATTCGAATTAAACGATGTCAAGAGAAAATGAGTTCGAATTAATGAAAATTTTTAACGTTATTCTACCATTGGAGATTTCGGGACTTCATGTTTAGCTCGAATTAAGCGAAGATTCGAATTATCCGATTTCGAATTAACGAGAGTCGACTGTATTTCATTTAAAAAGTATATACATATTTTAACTAAAAAGAAGTGGCGCGCCTACTATTTGTCGAGCATTAAATAAAAATAGTCCAAGAGCCGACCGCACAAAACCCTAAGTCTTCGAGAACAAGAAAAATTCCTCTGTTTTATGGAAGAGCAGTCATAGGGGAATCTAATGATTCATGTCTACCGGAAGGAAAGTGGTGCATAAGCCAAAAATTAATACCACTAGTGGTTCACTCGTAGACTTAGCATTGTGCTTTCCTGCACCCATATTTGCCTTTTCATTCAAACATATAAAATTTGATGCACAGTGTTATTTGTATCTGTAAAAACTTGCATGAAATAATATTGTGGATTTTAATTGATATGGAATGTCATTTTGTAACATTCTTCATAATACTTATGATATTTTAAAAAAAATCTTATTTTTCTCAAAAAAGAAAAAAAAAACTTTTTTTTTATTATTTCCTTGAGCGATAAATGTATGCCATAACGCATAAAGCATGCCCTTGAATAGTATTTAAAGTGGAATTTCGAAGAAAATAATAATAAAGAATGATTTTGAAGGTCTCTTGCCTTGTCTCCCTGATAAAACTATATTTATTACATGCACATATTAATAATAAGCAAACATTATTAAAATATGCCTCCCGTATTTTCAGACGGGAGGCATATTTTAATAATAAATGAAATTATTTCATTTATTTTATAATACATGAAATTGACGTCACATCTCTCTGAAATGGTGTTTTCAATTAAGTTAATAGGATCGCTTTCATTCAAATTACAGTCACGTACTCTATTTGGATTAATTACCGAACAATCGACTTAATTTCGAACAAAAACTCATTATGATAAACTTCATAGGATCATAAATAAATCTCGCTAATTTAAGGAGAAGCTAAAAAAAAAAAAAAAAAAAAAAAAAAAAAAAAAAAAAAAAAAAAAAAAAAGCTGCAGCAAGGGATGAAATTTTTTGTTGCTGTTAAGAATTTAATTATACAGGATGCCCTTACTTATCACGGTCCGGCACCTATTTTTTTTTTAATAATATTTTTAAAAATGTTGAATCAAAATTAAAATTTAGGAAATTCTGTTAATTTAAACGTAAAAAGAAAAAAAAATTATTTTCGTCAAATATGTTGAGTTATAACGATTTAAATTACACCGCTTTTTTAATAAAAATAAAAAATAAAAAATTTTGAAAAAAAAATATGAAAAGTTTTTTTGTGTGATTTTGTTTAGAATTAATATGGTTAATCATTACAAAAAAAAAAAAAATTCAAAATTTTAACTCAATAAATAAAATTTGTTTTAAAATATGTCCCGAAGCCCCCCAAACCTTCCCTGCAATTATAGTATTGGTAAAATTTTACAAGCTTTTCTTATGTAATAACAGGAGTTTAGCAGTTTTAATTTTCCTCAGTTTACAAGTAGAAATAAAATACTACTAAGATAGTAAATTCTGTGCTGGTTAATATCGATTTTTTCTTCCTTCTGGGTGAATCGAATCTCAGACATAAATTCGCTAAATACTTGTGTATAAGATAAATAATATAAAAACACAAACAAGACATAATATTTTATTTTTCAGAATCGTTACAATATATTATACTATTAACTTTTTTTAATTAAATATTTAAACTGTTCATACACCTAAACATACGTACCAATGCCTTCATGAACTGTGATGACATCGGCAATAGTTGTCCTTGTCATTTATCTTCGCATAATTCGTCATCACCCTAAAAAAAAAGGGGATTTTGGACCTTATTAATTGAAAATTGAAATAAATTAACTTTAATCCTTTATCTACCGACGGTACTTATAAGTACCATTAAAATTACTTATTATAAAATTCTTTTAATACGTCAATTAGTTGTAATACTGCTTAGAATGAGTTACAGATACATTACTTTATCTTCTTCCAAAATCATTGTTGGTTATACAAAACAAAAATATTTTTAAAAGGATGATTTCTTTCGCCTTTGCATCCAAAAGTAAAAAATTATTCCGTGTATAAGGCGCACTCAGGAGTTTTGTCCTAATTTTTTGGAAAAAAAGTGCGCCTTATACACGAGTAAATACGGTATTTCTATATTTATATTGTAAAAACATTATTTTTGTACATTTTATAATTCTACAAAATACTAAGAAAACAATTTAAAATAAAAGATTTGAGTGGGATTATAAATATTGCGCAAAATCCCTGTAAATTCAAATTTAATTAATCCTTCTAAATCCTTCAATCCTTCTAAAATCCTTCAAATATTTATTAAATGATTACGTAAAATGCTTTAGAATGTAAAATTTTCATGAATTCATAATTCGGTAGATAAAGGGTTAATATATTAGTAACTGAAGTAAAGGAAATCAATTTGAAAATAAAAACTGTGCTAGTTTTTTTTGTTTATTTCTTATTTGAATTTATACAAAAAAGTGAAAAAAAAAAAAAAAAAATAAATCTCTTTTATAAGAATAATTTAAAAGTAAAATATGTGGTAGTTTTTGCTTATTTTATATATGAATAAATACAAAAGAAAAAAAAAAAAGAAAAACCCCATTATTTTTAAGCATTAAAGTAAAATAAATTAACTTAAAAGTAAAAATTGTGGTAGTTTTGGTTTATTTCATATATGAAGAAAAAAAATTTATAAGCATTAAAGTAAAATAAATTAATTTAAAAGTAAAAATTGATTTTGTATATTTCGTATAGTTTTTGTATATTTCGTATAAAAATAAATACAAAAGAAAAAATATTAAAATTTTTTTACAAGCATTAAAGAAAAATAAATTAATTTAAAAGAAAAATTGGGGTGTTTTTTCGTTTTTGTATATTTCATATAAGAATAAATCTAAAAGTAATTAAAAATTGTGGCAGTCTTTGTTTATTTTATATATGAATAATTATAAACGTTTGAAACTGAATCTTTATCTTTTAATTGCAACTAAAATACCATTACTTATAACCATTAAAAAAAAAAAAAACATTCAATTTTGAGATTTATGATAATTATTTTTCACAAAATAACAAAGGTGTACTCCCATATGGTCTAGTGGTTAGGATACCTGGCTTTCAGGCGGCCCGGGTTCGATTCCCGGTGTGGAAAACGTACTTTTTGTTTCTTTTCAAAGAAAATGCAATGGAGTTTCATTGTTTACTTTTTGTGAGAACTCGAATTCGGATACTTTAGGCCCTTTTATATTACTTACCCATCATACATAGTATAGGGTAAATCTTGCAATCGTTTTACAAATCGATTTTTACTTTCTTTTATCTTCAATAGAAGAAAGTATTGTAATCGAAATTTTTTTCGACTTCCGGTTTTCGACGGATTTACACGTTTTAGGGGTTAGAGATTCCAAAAAACATGTTTTTACAAAATGTCAGTCTGTCCGTGTGTCTGTCTGTATGTCGCCATTCTACCATCAAAAAGTGTATGAGGTTATGCATAGAATTGAACCAAATTTTTTGTGAATGTTTTTGGCTGTGGCAAGCAGGTCCTCCTTCAGTTTAGAAATATTCCGCCGGAAGGGGGCGCTGCAATCGCGATTTTTGTGCCGTTTTCAATATTGTACCGACCAAAAGTATATGAAGTTATGCATCGAATTGAACCAATTTTTTTGTGTAAGAGTATGACTATGGCTAGTTGGTCCCCCCTGAATTTGAAAATAATCGGCTGGAAGGGGGAGCTGCAATCGCGATTTTTGTGCCATTTTCAATATTTTACCGACCAAAAGTGTATGAAGTTATGCATCGAATTGAATCAATTTTTTTGTGTATGTGTATGACTATGGCTAGTTAGTCCTCCCTGAATTTGAAAATAATCCGTTGGAAGGGGGCGCTGCAATCGCGATTTTTGTGCCATTTTCAATATTGTACCGACCAAAAGTACATGAAGTTATGCATCGAATTGAACGAAATTTTTTTTGTAAGTGTATGGCTATGGCTAGTTGGATCGTCCTGAATCTGAAAAAAATTCGCCGGAAGGGGGCACTGCAATAGCGAATTTTATGCCATTTTCAATTTTGCACCGCATAAAAGTGTATGAAGTTAGTTCTAGAACTGAACTAAACATTTTGTATATGATTATTTTTTGGTAAGGCAAATAGGTCCTCTCTGAATTTGAAAAAAAAAATCTGCTTATCATTCTATTGTCCATCGGCTCGTGCAGAGACGGAAATTCGTTTTTACTCCGATTAATTGATTGAAGCAGAAATTTAAGATGAAAATCAAAGTTGGTAAGCTATTGAATTAAAATTATTAAAGCATTAAAATGAGTAACTATTTTTTTAATACTAAAATGTATGTATGAGATAGAAGAAAGTTTTGGAATTGGCACATCCAACTAGTTTTTTTTTTTTTTTTTTTTTTTTTTTTTTTTGACGGTTTTGCACGTTTTAGACACTGGAATTTCCGAAAAAACATATTTTTAGAAAAAAAAAAATTGCCGTCCGTTTGTCTCTGTGCGTGAGTGTCTATAAACGCCTTGTCTCCCGAACAAATTGAGATAAAGTTTGAAATTTTGAATGTGCTTAGTATGTAAGAATGGGATGAAGCCTATTTAATACCAGTAACCTCAATTATCCGGAACTATTTTTTTCGAACTCTCGAAAAAATCGATCTGAAAATTTTCGAAATTTTTTATATTAAGAAAAGTACGTAGAAGGCAATAAAATAACAAAAATTTTGCATCAAGAACGAAGTTGATCAGATAATTAGTTGATGAGATATTTGTAATCCTGTTTTTCACATTCTTCGATTATTCATGGCCCTGTGTTTCATTCAAATTTCAATTCAAAGATATATTTTAATTGGAAATGAGATGCTTAATCCGTCACAGTAAACTGTTAGTTAATAGGATTATTATTTTTGGAGCTAAGGATGTTTCTTTTACGCAATTTGGTACAATTTGAGTAGTTTGGCGATATATATAATTTGTCGAGATTTGTTCATCATCAATTCATTAATAAAACATTACTATGTATATTAAAAATGTTTAAATTTCTTTTGTAATTGTAATGCATTTTATAAATAGTTCCCAAATGTTTTATTTTCATATGTCATAGTATGCATATTCATGATGATTAAGTGTTACGGTGGTCCCTACTACGAAATTCTTTTACTGTATTTCATGTTTTTTCGCAAAAATTACCGTTACAAGGTATTCATTTGGCGGAGGTATTAAACTCGATAAAGGAAAATTCACTCCTCTTTTTATGCTTAAGAAAGAAAGCGCAAGAGGAGGAATTTACTAAAAAAGTATATAACTTTTGCCCTGTTTTATTTTTAAGACATTGAAATAAGAAATAATAAGAAAGAAAAAAAAATCACGCGTGAAGCACAGATTGTGAAACATTTTCGAACACATTCAGAATAATGCAATAAAACAACAACGTCTGATAACCCAGTTTCAGCTATTCCCAAAACAACAGGAAAATTCTCCGAATTCTTTGATATGTCCTGTATATGATACATAGATTTGTATTTATTAAAGCAACAGAGTTCCTTGAAGTTTTTGCAAAATATCGATTCTCTTTTTAGCTCACAGGCTATCATAACCTGAGACTTATGTGCCTGTCCGTTCTGTATGTACGTTCGTACGTTCGTGCATAACGCGATAACTCATGATAAAAATATCCGATCCACTTGAAATTTTCTATGTAGGTATATCCTGACAAGGCGCTTCCCTGATTAGTTTTTGGAGTTCATTCGATATGTATAATAGGGGGAACGGGGGGCTTATGCCCCTCCCCTTAGTTGATATAAATGGGATTTTCATGCAGAATTAAGTTTTCGTTCAAAATTTAGATTAGGATCATTCAGATGAGGCGATTCCGTGACTGTTATTAGGTGTTCATTGAATAAGTATAAATAGGGGGAACAGGGGGTTCTAATGCCCCCCCCCCTTAATTTATATAAATGGATTTTTCAAGCAAAATTTTCAGATTTCGTTCAAATCTCTGAATAGTTTTGGAAGCTTAATGGTTAAGTATAAAAGAGGGGGATAACTCCTTTTAAATTATATAAATGCTAAATGGGTTTTTATTAAGAATTATCTCATTTGCTCTGAATTTTGGATGTAGATTTTTTATATGATAAAGCATGTCTTTGATAGTATAGGAGGTTCAATGATTAAGTATAAAAAAAGAGGAAAGGGGAGAGCTGTTTCTCCTTAATTTTTTTCCGAACGGAATTAACCCTTGAAAATATAAGGCTTTAATGTACAATTAGTATTTGTAGCCTGTGAGCTCAATGCCATCAGTTTAACTGGGCAGTATTCTTTTTTATTTTTAATACTAACTGAAAACTTCGTTAATTGTGAACATTTTGACACCCGACTTACCTATAGACGACTATTGTATCGCAAGATATTTTAAATTATGTTAATAGGTCCAGGGTCATTCTATGGTAACTTTCGTTACATTTAGAACTATTTTCAGTAATTTTAGTAGTGTAACACACACAAAAAAAATTATTCAAAATGTAAATTTGACAAGTTTTGCTAATTAAACTTATTCAAAGCGTAAATTAGATAAAAATTACCTAATTTTAATGTTATTTCTTAAATTTTGGTAATTTTATTTGCTATGGTAATTGCCATTACTGAAAAAGAAATGTAAGTTATCATATAAAGTGTAATTTCCATTATCCTTTTTTAGGTAATTTTTATCCAAATTGACCCTTAGATAGTTTTCATTGACAAATCATGATAATTTTACATTTCAATATTTTTTAATGTTATATTACTAAAATTACTCCAGTAAATTGTTCTAAATGTAACGTAAGCTACCATGGAATGACCTTTCAGCGGAATTAACCCTACTAATGAAAACTTTGAACTGATTTTTCTCCCTGTTTATATTTTTATAACTTGCTTGTTCGATAAATAGTAAGGCTTTTTTGCTAATTTAAATAGAGGTTTGAAAACGAGAAAAAAAATCATATTAAATGTAAAATACCATACATCTAAAAATCCATGCACAGTTTTGTGTGGTATACGAGTGGAATCCCGTCGAATTCGACGAATGAAATGTTCAAAAGACCCGATCGATTTGGTTTTTAAAAAAGCAAAAGTAATTACATTATTGAATCAATATATAATAAATATATTTACAAACTAAATGTTAAGTTTGCCAGTTACAATTTTGCATGCAAATATTCGCACATCTTCAGTTAAAATTGTGATCTGAGTGCCGGCGAAATCCAGAAATTTTATTTTATATGCACTCACAAAAAAAAATAGTTTTATTAAAAAAAAAAAAAAAAAAAAAAAAAAAAAAAAACTAATTTTATTTTTACTATGACATTATTTTCCCTAACTGAAGTCATCTGAAAGTAAAATCTCAATCTCAGTGTCCATAATGAAAAGAAATATTGAAATGTAATATCGTTATGAGTAAAAATGCGATGTTTTAAATAGTGACGTCATTTTCTCTTCAAATGTTTTTTAAAAGTTACTGTTATTAGTAATATGGAAAAGGCATCCGTAATAATATTGTGAATCCTATTTATCTGGTTGCTGAATGACATCATTTTCCTCATTTGAAATTTTTCTTATTTTGCTTTAGACATTAATTTTTATCATAAATTATTTTCTGTTACTTTATTTACATTATTAATATTATTTCTCAGTAAATATATATATATTTTTAACCTCAATTAGTGCATAACTATACGCAATCTTTTCATTGTGGTTAAATTTTACGAAAACAATTAACTTTTTTTTTAATGCGAGGACATGTTCACTGATGAAATCTCTGATGAAATGTCTGACTGGTGGAAAGTGATAATGGAAAATAAGTTTTTATTATCAATAGAAAAGCTAAACTGAGTTGCCACCATTTTGAAGAAATATCGTAAAAAGCATTTAAAATTAAAAATAAAATATATAAATGGAAATAAACTAAAAATTAGCTAAAATGGGCACAACTACAAATAAATATCTTTAATACAAAAAAATAATTATCAAAATCGGTTGAGTAGAAAATTCAGGGCTGATGACTAAAAAAACAGTCAGGTCTTTTAAATATATAGATTTTAAGGAATGTGGAAAAGAACTCGAAGCAAAAAGGTTCATATTTATAAAAAAAATAAGGTTTTTAAAAAATTAATTAAAAAATTAAATTTTAATAAAATAGGTTGTTTTACAAGATTTTTTTTTTTTGAGATGTTTATTTAATTTTTAGTATTAAGTATTATTCGAAATTGAAGAGAGAAAAATTTCTTTGGAGAGGCATCCTTTAAGAAGCGAACACAGAAAAAGGAATAATTAAAAATAAAATTTACATAGTATTTGTATGCCATATCATTTTTAGATTCTTTTATGCTTCGGTATATACGAGACCGTAGAGACATAGCATATTTAATCCCAATATATGTATGATTAGACGATATATTGTTACTATTAATGGAAATCCCTATAAAGTGGTATAATATATAAATATATTTCTATTTTGCCGCCTCCATTTAATCGAAGTGACAAATGGCAATCGAAAACAATTCTGCCACAGTCATGATTCAAACGCGTTTATTCATATTCAGAGAGAGATACATCCGTCCACCTTGACTTCGTAACCGTGACACTTCAGATTTCTTTCGCCTCTTATACTCTTTTGCTTTTTCGAACCTTGGCTTCGAAACCGAATTAACTCTCACTCTGACGCGTCTTGCCACTCACTTCTCGTATTCCAAACAGATTTCGTCTTGTTTGTGTTTTTCATATGGAATGCCCAGGAGCAATCAAACAAACTACGGATTTAGTTACGCAGAAGCTGTCTGGAAACCAACAAAAATGAAAGCCTTGAACTAAAGTATACAATTATGAAGGGGGGTCGTGTTGGTTATGACAGAGACTCGATGAGATTATATTATTCATGTTAGTCTAATTTTGAAAGTGTTACGAAAATATCAAATTTATGCATACGTTGTCATTATGAAACATAATGCTATCTAGTATTTATTGATATTTGCGCAATAAATTTAATTAATGTGGAATTAAGAGATTTGTTTTGCAAGATACTGTAATTATCGGATTTCTATATAGTATTTCTACTCTACAACCCCATATTGTCAAGGGAGGTTGGTTGGTCGTCTTTTTTGATTCGATATCTAAACATATTGGAAATATGATTTGAAACTAATTTCACTTACTACGAATTTCGAAAGTTGAACCGAGCATTAAAGATAGAACTTGCCGTGTTTCCCACAGATTCCATTTTTCTTTTTTTTTCAAATAAATGCTCAGAAGCAATCAAACAACAGCGGATTTAGTTACGCAGAAGCTGTCTGGAAAACAACAAAAATGAAAGCCTTGAACTTAGGTATACAATTATGAGGGGGGGGGGGGGTCGTGTTGGTTATGACAGAGACTTGATGAGATTATTCATGTTAGTCTAATTTTGAAAGTGTTACGAAAATATCAAATTTATGCATACGTTATGAAACATAATGCTATCTAGTATTTATTGATATTTACGCAACATATTTAATTAGGGTAAAATTAAGAGACTTGTTTTGCAAGATACTGCAATTATTGAACTTTTATATACTATTATAAATTCTTTCTATGATCCTATATTGTTCAGGAAGGTAGGTTAGTCGTCTTTTTTGATTCGACATCTAAAACATATTGCAATGCGATTTAAATGGAATTTCCAAAGCTGAACCGAGATTTAAACTTAGAACTTCCCATATTCCACACTAATTCCAACAGTTCTTGTTCTTTTTTTCTCCCATATGATTGTCCAGGAGCAATCAAACTACGGATTTAGTTACGCAGAAGCTGTCTGGAAAACAACAAAAATTGAAGCCTTGAAGAGAAATATACAATTATGAAGGGGAGGTCGTGTTGGTTATGACAGAGACTTCATGAGATTATTCATGTTAGTCTAATTTTGAAAGTGTTATGAAAATATCAAATATATGCATACGTTACGAGCTTGTCATTATGAAACATAATGCTATCTAATATTTATTGATATTTGCGCAATAAATTTAATTAATATGCATTTTAGAGATTTATTATGCAAGATACTGTAATTATTGGATTTCTATATAATCTTTCTATTCTACAACCCTATATTGTTAAGTAAGGTTGGTTGGTCGTCTTTTATGACTCTTCTAAACATATTGGATATACGATTTAAAATGAAATTTTCAAAGCTGAACCGAAATTTAAACTTAGAAATTCCCATATTCCATGCAGACTCCATGTCTTCTTGTTCTTTTTTTTCTCCCATATGAATGCCCAGGAGCAATCGAAAAAACTATGGATTTACTTGTGCAGAAGCTGTCTGGAACTATAAAAATGAAAGCCTTGAACTAAGGTATACAATTATTAGGGGGGGGGGGGGGGAGTCGTGTTGGTTATGACAGAAACTTGATGAGATTATTCATGTTAGTCTAATTTCGAAAGTGGTACGAAAATAACAAATTCATGCTTACGTCACAGGTTTGTCATTATGAAACACAATAATTCTATTTAAAAAATATTTATATTTACAAAATTTAACATTCTATATCAGGTCTGTCCAACCTTTTAGTAAGCAAGGGCACACCTCAGCTCTTGGCACTGAATGAATGGCGCTATCATTCACTTGACAGAAAATGCAATACTATCGAAAGTGTTAGTATAAACGCACGTCATAACATAATACAAATTAATCTTACAGTGGTAGACAAAAGCCCCTGTGGTTCTGGAGTTAAATGTATTAAATTTCAAATTATACAATTTTCTATGAGAGAACTAAAATGTTAGTAGAGAAAAATGTCAAAAACTTTAATCGCGCCTATAATAACATCAATAACTAAAAATAAATAAATAATAAACATGGAAGTCAGAGATATTACTATGTTTCTTTGAGGATGTGAAAATACGCTATGACTTATTTTGAATGACTGAATTTAGAATTTACAAAAAAGTACAAAAACAAAGGCAGGCATAATAGTGACCAATCCATTCGGGTTGTTCCAGTGAGATAGTCTGAAAGTGCTTTCATAAATAGATGGAAATTATGCTCAAAAATTTTATGCAAAGTTAAAAAAAACCTAAGT
This sequence comes from Maratus speculifer, assembly GCA_964019185.1. Taxonomy (NCBI): domain Eukaryota; kingdom Metazoa; phylum Arthropoda; class Arachnida; order Araneae; family Salticidae; genus Maratus; species Maratus speculifer. The sequence continues at coordinate 440,602,566 of OZ025290.1, read as the reverse complement.
TTTCAAAAAAAGTCAAGAAAATATATTTAAGACCCTTATTTCTTGTATAAGACAGCCAGTGTAATATGAGATTATTCATGTTAGTCTAATTTCGAAAGTGGTACGAAGATATCAAATTCATGCTTACTTCACAGGTTTGTCATTATAAAACACAATAATTCTATTAAAAAATATTTATATTTACAAAATTTAATATTCTATATCAGGTCTGTCCAATCTTTTAGTAAGCAAGGGCGCACCTCAGCTCTTACTAAGACCAGTGTGACAACAGAAAAAAGAAAAAAGTTGAACTTTCATGAATCTGTATCTCCAAAATGTTGGGGGAGGTGATAAATTTTTATTTTTCTGTTTCATTTTAACTATTTAAAAAAATCTATTTCAAATATTATCAAAATTACAAAAAAACTACCAAATTTAATCACCATATTTACACTTTATAAAAAATGATTACAAATCGTGAAAATATGCAAGGTTAAATTTTTGATAATACCTCTGATGGATATATTAATGACTTTAAAGAAAGCATTCTTTATAATGGAATTTTACTTCTAAAAAGTTCTAGTAAGAGGAAATCTTAAAAGGACGCCAAGAAAATCTTCAAAGGATGGCACGTTAGACAGGCCTGCCTTATACTATTAAGGAATGTTGGTTGGTCGTCTTTTATCACACTAGTATATCGAAACAGATTGAAAATATAATTTGAAATGGAATTCTACCTACTATGAATTTCCGAAGCTGAACCAAGATTCGAAGTTACCTCTTCAACGCAGTGACCTAATCACATAACAAGCTATTGGTAATTGTTTAAAAATATATATATATTTAAGAAAAAAACACTGTGGTGGCTGAAATCGCATATACTTTATGAAATTTCTTTTTGAGATAAAATATAATATTTTTCGCATGATCGGCAGCCAGTTGCTCTCTTAAGAGCTTACACTACTGATTGAAAAAGACCCGGATGATAATGTTAAGTCTATGGAGCGTTCGTTTCAAACATCAAATTTTAATATTTTTATCTGATTTATTTATTTATTTATTTATTTATTTATTTTGCATAGGATAGCTGAGAACGATCTACAACCGGCCTAGATTTTACTCTTTCGATTTTGGTTATATATTTTTTATATTATGATAGTTTCAATTTCAGAACTGGATCAAACCGGTTTCGAAAGTTAAAGTAATTAAAAGAAATCTAAAATCAAAATCGAAAAAGTAAAAACTAGGCCGGTTGTAGATCGTCCTCAGCTATCATATGCAAAAAAATCATGTAAAACTAGTTTTCACTCAGCAGTGTGGGCTCTTAACCATCTGCTGAAAATTACAGATAGTAATTGCATAAATATTTGGTACGTTGTTATAAGATGAAGTTTGCGCATAAATTGGAAATATAGGGGATTATATTCCTTGGAAATATAGGGGGTGGGAACTGGGAAGCACCGTTCGATTAAGGTATTTGTACCCTATATGGACAGGGCTCTCAATATGGACACCCCTAATATTTTTAAAGGTAATAATTTTAATCGAGAGATGGCTCAACATTTTCGCGAAGAAAAACAGTTGAAAAGATAATTAAGGCTGGAAAGTGTAAATAAGCGCTGTTCGCCATTTAGAGGAAACCTGTTGTTTCGAGATGTGCTGATCTTAATTACTTATAAGCTTAAATTTTTATTAGATATGGTAAAATTACATTAAATGTTGAAAAGTGGAGTATTTTAGAAAGTTAATAAAACATATTTTCGATTGCTATTGCATATTTTGGTTAAAAATATTTTCCTTATTCATTTGTTACTAGATTTAGTAAAACTACGCCCGGTTCCCAGTATGGACAACTTATGTCCCCATCGACTACAACTGTAAGAAAAAAGAAAATTCAACGTTGCCAAGCAATAAATTGAAAAGGCATCAAAGTGGTAAAATCTTTGTTCGACAAGATGCCATTTGAACTATCCCCCCAAAACCTTCCTCCAAAAAACCTTTGCAGAAAAATAAAAAGAAACCCCTCCCCCCCCTCCAGTAGGATATCTGTTGGCGAAATCGTAGGCACCAATGGTATGACTTCCTCAACAAAGGAGAGCTGGTACTGCTTCTTTTGCAGTATTGCTGCTTTTTCAAACATGCGGCCATGCATCACATGTGGCAGATATGCTCATGGGGATTATGTGGGACTTACTGCACATGGTGAAAAAGTTTCTATTTGTCCATGCCGTGAAGACTGAGAATAACAGATGTAAATTCTCAGACAGATGCTATAAAGCTAAGAAAAACCAACGACATTATTTCATAATATTAGTAACTAAGGGGCTTTGCATGGGTCTTCAAAGGGTAAAAACTGAGAATGATCCTCCCCTTTCGAAAATGCATGTTCTGAAGAAATTTACTGTCCTCCTCCTGCTCCGAATACTTTAAGATACATTTTTTTTTATACCCTCTCCTCTAAAATCCCTTGGAAAAGTGGTTCTTCCATACACACTGTGTAGAAAGTCAAAAAGGAAACACCTGTCAATAATAGGGACAGGTTGTTCCTTATATGGACACTTGTAAACATTTTTTGTTTTTATCATATAAATTAAACTAAAATAATTACAAGGTCGCTAATTTTAATAATGATAGTCAATAGTCCAAGGATAGTGGACACACATTTTTGGAGTCCTCTGTGTTGTACATGGGGGTGAAAAAAATGCATTTTCCTTAAGGTGTCCATATAGGGTACAGGTACTATAGTATCTGAATAAGAGAAAGCGCGGTATCATTTTGGGATCCCCTCTCATTTGATAATTTTTTTCTTAATTCTTCATGCAAACAAACTTCATGAATGATACTACAGTAGCCTCCCTTAAATTCGCATAGCTTGGTACAAGCGATTGTGCGGATTTTTGAATTTTGCAGATTCCTGGTCATTATTTTGTTTGCTTTTTTTAACAGTAATTTCAATGTCATAAAGCAATGAAAAATATAACAAATGCTTGCAATAAAGAAAAATTTTAAATTATTTTTTAATAAACTAAAATGATAAAAAGTAAGATAATTAAAAAAGTAATAAATTATTAAAAGTAAAGAATTAATAATGTACAATTAAATATGCATAATAAGGATGAGATACAATTTCTTTGAATTTTTCAATGAAACTTTCCTCATAAAGATACTCATTTTAATCTACGTTAAAATCCTAAAATAAAGAAGTTATATTTCAGGTTTAGCCATTCCTAATAGTAACCAAAAAATTTTGATTAATACATAAATATACTTGGTAAAAAAATTGTGATTACTAATGAAACCAGCAACATCTTGATTTTTTTTTTTTCAGAATGAAATTTATACTTCGTTTATGATAAAACATATGAGTTCAGTCATATTATTGAGAATTACATATACATTATATAGCCAAAGATGACCGGCCACTTGCGATTTTAGACATTTTGTTAAACATTTAGAAAAATACGTGAGGAATTATCCTGAAACTTGAAGTGTGTGAGCATAATAGTACAGGTCATATATTACCATGAAGAGTTTTTCCCGAAACCCCATAGAAAACTGTCAACAAATTGAAAAAGAACGAATATCTTTCGGATATCCCTGTCAAAACTAATATGGCAAAAGCGTTGAAACTGTAGATTATGATTTAGCGCTCATTGTAATAAACTGTATTCATTTTTATGTGGATAGGATATGTACTCGTAGAAAAATTAAGGTTTTTATAAAAACAGTCCCAAGTTTTGCTAAGTTTTTTGCTAATAATTTGCAGAGTTCTTAATATAAAATAATGTTATTATTTTCAGATTATCAAAGTATTTTTGCCAGAGAAAATAGGGAATAAATTATGTATTTAAAAACTGGTGTAAGGACGCTCGTGCCGAATTTCTTACATTATTAGACCAGGAGGTGGCAGCAGAAAAAATCATCTCATTCAGTTTATGGCTGAAATTCTAGAAATTGTTAAAACTCGATTCACGTATTTAAACGCCATCGATCTGCTAAATCCTATCTTGGTGTAAAATACCTGAAAACTCGATTTTAGCAATTGATTCTTAGGTTTACCATTATGTTTTTTACCCAAAGGTACAAAAGCATAGAGGACTGAGAGCAGGAAAATACAATGGCAAACATACGAGTCAAGCGCTAAAATCAAGTTTTCAGGTGTTTTCCACCAAGATACGACTTGGCAAACCGATTACATTTTAACATGTGAACAAATCATAAAATTTTGAAAAAGTCTATTATTTTAATTAAATAAAATTTATCAATGTCATTCGTTCATTTTTGCGATTTAAAATTTAACCCTTTTGGGTCTGGTGGTACATTAATAGTACATGTTTTTTAATGGAGTATTATTTAGTTTTAAAATATACTTTTGCTACTATTTGCAAGTAGTAATGGTAGTGTCGGACGTTCCTCTCAGCCCGCACAACTTTGAAGAAAGTCCGTGGTAGTTATAGCTGCCACCACCGATATTATTAGGTGATATCGGTCACCCACTGTGAGGATTGTGTAAATGAACACTGACGCTGTCAATTAACTGAATTAACAGTTTATTTATACTATAAGTACGCAAGAAATACACTATTTACAATTATATACAATTACAACTCGGATATCGGTGATCCGGTTTAGAGATGGGAATGCTCGGAAAAAAACCGGAAAAATTGGAAAAAAAATCGTTTTTTTCGGGTTTTTTCCAAAGGCATATTTTTCAATTTTTCCGAACTGGAAAAATTGAAATTTCATTTATGAAATAATATAGTGAAAATTTTGTAATAGCTACATTCTCATACTTTTTATTTATTTTATTTTTATATTGAGTATCTCACATAAAAATTTTAATGTGGGTAATCTGATCTCTGAGCAGAAATCTGTTTGAGAAGACTTGAAAGGATTCTTCACATTCTTTTCTTGTTTGAAACACAAGACCCTTTGCAAAATTTCTCTTGAAAATAGACTTTTCAGAAAAAGTTTAATAAACAAATTGAATCTTTCGCAAGTGCAGTGATTGAAGAAAAAAAATATCTCATGCCATACAGCATCTGAATCTTATTAAGTTGCATATATGTATGTAAATAACCTTATTAAAAATGTCTAAATAGGAACCTAAATATAGTAATAATTTCTTATTCAAAAATTCTGAATATATTTTGTACAAGTATATACAAAAAGTTTGCAATTTCACAAAAACATGATTACATGAAAAAAATCTAGATATGTAATTAAATGTAACTTCTCTTTTTTAAATTAATTCATGTGTAAAATTATTGCAATAATATGCCGATTAATGGAAATGATAAAATTGAAAATTCAACATAAAATTTTGAAGTATGCATTTATTACTTTAATCTATATTTTCAAGAAGTAAATATTGAATTCGTGAAAAATTTGACTTCCAGTTTTTGGTGTATTTAAAACTTTTAGAAGGTCCTGAACACGTTTTGATGGTTTTTGGAAAATATCTGTCACTCTGTAAGTCTGTATGTGACAAATTTTATGGGCACTCTATCTCAAGAACTGATGCACATAATTTCACAAAACTTTAGATTCAGTTACACCTTGATATAAACTCGAGATGTTTAGTTATTAGTAAATCGCCAAAATGATGGCGCTGCTATGCTGCATTATTCATAATTTCCACAATAGTTCCATTTCAAACTAATGTATGTATTTTTATAAAATTTCAGATTAAGTTAATCTTTGACATAACTTCGTGCTCATTACTTTTTGGTGTAAACTGCTCAACAGATGACGCTGCTATGCTGCATTATTCATGATTATCGCAATAGCTTTACCTCAAGGACGATTTTTTTAAAGAATCAAACTGCAGTTTCTGATATATATTAATGTTTTGTTTTTGGTGTAAATCCCTTATATGTGGCACTAGCTGCATTTTTCAAGATTTCGTTATAGCTGATTAATTGAATGTTTTTTCAAGGTGTTGAATCTAAAATTGACCTCCATTTTACCTCCATAATGTACAGTAATGTTGCAAAAACATGGACAGTTTGCATTAGAAAAGTACAACTGCGATGAAAAAAAAACCTCATATTTTATTACAAGTAACTATGTTCCAAATTATACTTTCCCTCTTAATTAAACTTTGAATTTTTGTAGTTTTCTAAAGCACAGTAGAAGTTTATCTCTGTATGTAACTGCTTTTGTTAATTCCTCAAATAGTGAGCATTTTCTATTTGTAGTGTTCTGTTTTCATAACTTTTGAGTTCCACTCTTAGAAATATAAAATTACCATGTGGAAACATTATCGAATATGGTTTCTTACTCAAGAATAGAATACCAGATTTCAGGGTAAAAAGAAAAAAATTATATTTAATTAAACTTAAAAAAAAAAAAAAAAAAAAAAAAAAAAAAAAAAAAATCTATTTTCAGTGAGTAAAAATTTAACAGTCAATAAATCCCACGCTATTTTTTAGTTGCAGACCTGAGTAAGCCAAAGTAAAACTTAGTTTTGTTTGAATTTAGATTATAAAACTAAATCAAAACTTTTTTGAGTTGAGATTGGAAAGCTATACCAAAACTAAACATATTTTATAAAGGAAATAAAATTAGAATTCCAAGAAAAAAAAAAGTAATAATGTATAAATATACATTTTTTAAACAAACAATGGAATTTTTGAATACTGATATTTATAATAATGACAAAACTGCCATAATTTCTTTAAACTAGTATCATTTACTTAAAAACTATACTTATGTAAATGGAATGCATAATTTATTTCATTCCAAACTGCAGACATATTGGCTCAGGTTTTTACATTAGGTCAATTGGTAGTTAAACATGAAACTGAAAAATCATTTCAACAGAGGTATGATATAATAAACAATAGAATTTAATAAAAATTCTTAGGCTGTGGAAAAAAAAAACTAAACTTTTAAAAGCAGGCTTTGTTACTTTCTTTTTATTTTGTAATATAAAGTGAAAATAATTTTCATTTAATATATATAAATGGGAAAAAAATGTTTATTATTTAATATTCTCTAAGAAAATATAATTTATTTGGGAGAAACAGTCATGAAAAATCAATTTTTCCAATTTTTCCGTTTTTTTTCCGAAAAAAACCGGTTTTTTTCCGACACTTATATTTTTCCGGAAAATTTACATCTCTACCGGTTCAACATTAAATTAAATACAGTAAACGGTTGGCTGTGTACTGTTCAACTTACACCTTCATCCTCACACTCAATGCACGTTAGATTCACTTTATCGGAGATCAACTTCGAATCTCCCAACATATGGATACTCGGCCTATGCTATCCGGCCCAGAGCACTACGCACAAGGACGTCTATGTCCCTTACTCTCCAGATACGAACTGCCTACGCTCTCCAATACAGAGAACTCTCTACAAGGACATCTGTCCTACACACTTCCAGGTACGAACTGCACACTAGGACCTCTGTCTTGCACTCCTCTTGGTACGAGCCCCAGATACGAACTACCAAATCTCAGACGAGACTTGCCCTTCTCAAAATCACTGCTTTCCCCAATGTATACCCCCCCTGTGGAGCTTCTTCATTGGACACATACCACATTGCTTTCTTGATCCGTACAATGTTCCTTGTTTGCTTATCATCCACATACATCACTGACGGATGAACACGCCTCTCGGCAATATTTTCTTTTTCACTCACCACCTGTACAGGATTACCTGCCAATTCTCCCTTTAACAAAGAAAGAATGTCACCTTGAAAATTCCAGTACACAGCCAGTACAATACACAAAATATTAAGATAGAGAAATAACAGAAATTCCAATTTGTAGCAGATGCTTACTCAGAACCTGACAGGTAGTATATGTTTATGCATGTACTATTTGACTTCATTTACATTTAGGTATTTAGTAATAATAATAATTATTATTATTTGCTTAATTCTCTTAGCGCCGTTTGCGATTCTTTTATTTTAAACATATATTTACCTCTTTAAACTTTAAATAAAAGTTACTTTCCTAAAATTATCACGTGAAATAAATCTAAAAAAGTATTAAAAAGTTTTAATATGAGTTAAATCTTATTGTTATACAATATTTTCTAAACATTTCCAAAAACTCTTCCTGAGCCTATTACAATATGAACATTAATTAAATAGTACGCGAAACAACAACATTCGCTATCTTTCAGACAATGAAATATTTATTAAACTATAATAAATGTATTTGGGTAGCTAGTGTAAATATTATTAACGTAAAAGTAATTTTTTTCTAAAGGAAAAAAAAAGAAAGAAAAAAAATCGGACCAGAAAGGGTTAAAAAAGAATCTTAATTTGTACGTTTTTCGTGTAGACATCATACCTTGGAAGCAAAGCATCTCACTAGTAAAAAAGAGGTTCTTAGTTCAAACCCTGGTACTGAAACTTGAAATTTTCGTACTAAGATTGATGTAATTAAAAGAAATTTCGTATTTTTTTCCAATTAAAGGGTTTATATTATTTTTTTTATCACTGATATTCATAATATTTTCTGGAATTCAATTTTCTTTCTATTTTAAAAACTATAGCGATTGATTAATGATTTAGTATTTTAAATTTCATTTAAACATTTTTTTCGTTTTTAAAATTTAAAAATTTTATTTATATCTCTACCAATTTTTTTTTTTTTCGGATTTAAAAAAAATTGGAATTTTGGATTTAATTAAGTAATTTAATTGTAAAATTTTTATTTTATTAAATAAATAATGCCCTTTTATTATTATTTTAAAGTTAAATTTACTGATGCTACACTGTCTATGTAAGTTTGGTTTGGTTTATCTTGTGTCGGCCGATTATCTACTCGAGGGATATAGCCCCAGGAGGGGGGGGGGGTGCCCTTCGGCAGTGTCTTGCTAAGGGAACCTAATCCGTATTTCCGCAAGATTCGAAGAAAACCTCGAAAACTCCGAACAGTTTGGCCGACGACCGCGATTGGGTTCGAACCCAGCACCTGCCGTCTACCAGTTGAGAGGTTAGAGCCTCTCGCCACTGGTGGGACCTGTCTATGTAAGACTTTAAGAATTATAAATTAGCAATTTAGATATATTAATTAAAGGATAATTTAAGTATCCAATAAATAATATAATAATATAAGATATGATAATATAAGTTATTGTTTTGGATGAAATATTAAACGAAACCCTCTGTGCAATCTCCGATCACACTTATCTACTTCATTTATTTTCATTTACAAATATGAAAGAGCAACTGAAATGATTCATTCTTATAATTAATGAACGCTATAAGAGGTGGTTACTTGTTTTACAATTAATCGATAGTTTAACTAATAATGAAACTGAATTATTTTCCAGAAATGAGTTTATATATACGAATTACATCCAGTGGTGTAATCGTAAAATAAACAGAAGATATACGCTCTAAGCAGAGGGTATACGCTCAAAGCAGAGGGTATACCCCAGAATGGATATACTGTAGCTTTCTTGAGAAGCAGAGGGTATACGGTGTTCCTTAAAAAAATCCAGAAGGAATATACGGCGTGTACTCGCATATACCCTCTATTACATCCCTGGTCCTGGATAATTGAGTGCATGCAAATTTTGAAAAAAGGATAGAAAATGCCAAATTATTAGCAGGAATTCCAAAATACAGCAGGACATTAATAATTTTATTAATGTAAGACACAGATAATTATAAAATACATTTGTATGTAATTTAGACTTACAATTATCACAGTATGAAGAGTTAAATGTTAACAGCAATTTATATTGTACCCCCCCCCCCCCCCCCGTATACCCTCCACTATAACCCTGATTATACCTCATCTATAAATGTGAAAGTTCAACAGAATCGCAAATGCCTTTATTCATAAGAAAGGAACATTGTACAAAACTCTGCCTCCAGCACAAACGTTATTATAAGTAAAGTATTTCTGTCTCCGCACCTTGGCTTAGTAACCATGACTTTCTTTCGCATCGTTTACGAGATCTCTCAAAACCTTGGCTTCGAAACCGCTTTTAATCTCGGAGCATCTGACGATTAATAATGAAAGCCAGAGACATAATTGCTCGGCCAAATTAAGCTTATATGCATAATATTATCTCTGACTACTTAATGGTTTATAAGTGAGAAAACACAATTTAGTAATTAAATAAGATGATTAATCTGAATTTTATGGAGTTGACATTATAAATGTATTTCGAAATGTTTTAATAATAGCTTATTTTCTAAGTCATAACCCAAAATGAGACAATTTATTTAAATTTTACATAATCGTTGTTAAAATAATATAATATGCTTTTTTTAAAAAAATACTAACCGACTTCAAAAAAAGTATCAAGTTTGGCGACAAGTTGGCACTAACGCATATGAATGCATAGTTTTAATATGGGTATGATTTGAAAAAGTTGCAAGATGATTTGCGACAAATCATTATTTTTTTTTAGCAAATCCACATTTTTTTATTTAAAAAATATTCTATTCATCAGAATTTAATGAAATTAAAAGATCTAGTATCGGTGTAAGAGTTATTTATAGCCTGAAATTTTATTTATTTATTGTACACACACATCTGACTTGTGTGCTCGACATGAAAGCCTGCGATTACCTGAAAAATGAACACTTCTAATTGGATGACTGCTTCAAAAAGAGTTGGAATTTTCATGTTTTTATTTTTAAAAAGTTCAAATCGCAAGAATTTGATAAAATTGAGATGGGACCATGTGGGCATCTTACACTTTCAAACAAAAAAAGAATTACTAAAATCGGTTCATATTTAGGGAAGTTATGAGTGAACAACAAATACATACAGGTCGAAATCATAACCTCCTCCTTGAAGTCGGTTAAAAAATTAATTTCAAAAGGATTTAAAGAGTTATATATTTTTTAAAGTTTCATAAGTTTATTTATTTTAATTTTATGTAATCAATTTCGCAATTTACGAATTTCGCAAAAATAACATACTTAAAATAAGGTCATAATCTTAAGGGGGAAAAAATTAATAATAATTGAATAAGATTATTTATTTTTAGGTTGTACAAAACATGAAAATCTTCAAATTTTCGAAAATATATATATATTGAATTAAAAGTTTCTCTCTCTTTTTTAATGCTTAAAATGACGTTTAAATAATGCTTCTATTTTAATTAGAAGAGTAAACATTTTTTTTCGTTTTGTTTTGTTTTGAAAATCTAGCTTCCAAGCAATGGTTGTCCTGGAAATGGCTTCTTGTGAAAATGCGCTTTTCTTCATGATGGGTTTTTTCCACAATTCCTCTGATTCAAAGTTGTTATAATTCAAAAACTGTTAAAGATAAATACTTCAAACTTGGAACATGTCTTTTTTTATTATTTTACTTTAATTTTGAAAAAAAAATTAATTCTCGAAATATGAGTTTTTTTTTTTTTTTTTTTTTTTTTTTTTTTTTTAATAAATATTACATCATTTTTCTTTCAATTTTTTATTTTATTTATTTTTTATTTTTCCAAAAATTAATTAAAAAAATACTGAATCAAAATTAAAATTTAGATACTTCTGCTTATTTAAACGCAAAAAAAAATTTGAAATTCTACAAATAATATTTTGAGTTATAACGATTTTAAATTACTCCACTTTTTTTAATATAGTTTAATTTTTTTATTTTAAAATTTTTTATGAGAATTTTAACATAATAATAAGTAATTATTTATTTAATGTAAACATCACTGAATATATTTTCAAAATATTTCAAGACTGTTTCTTAATCCCAACATATTCGCAACCAAAAGGAGATAACTTAATATTTAAGTAGGATAATTTATTTCACTTTTGTGTAATGACCAATACATCAAAATATCTAAATAATAACAAATAAATAAATAATAACAATAATTAATAAATAAAGGTTCCATCGTATTCATGTGATAAATAAGATGATTTAATAGAAACTGAATAAAGGGGGTAGCGGGTTAAGGGGGGTCTGGCGGCCCCCACCGAATCTGGTAAAATCGTTCCAAAAATCTTGAAGAGGGTCGAAAAACAAGCAGTATAAGCTTTTTACCGACATTACAACCCCAAACGAAAACACAGTAATGGCGAAAAATATGATTTTTTGTGATTTTTATTTTTTTCAACCAGTTTAATTTATTTTTAAATGGTTTAAACGCAATTAAAAATTTGTTTTGGATACACATCCAATCAGGAAGTCCCCTGAATTTTTTCAGATTTTTTGGTCAAGTAAAAACATGTGAATTTTAGGTTTAAATACGAAAAAATCGTGAAAAACGCGTCATTTTCAAGATTTAACCCTCTAATTTTTAGGGTTGTTTTCATTTTCCCGAGGGGTGCTGTATAGTATAGATAGCAGCAATCGTCCTCTTTCGAACGCAGGCAACTGGACTCAATTTGGTCAATTTTGGTGAGCGGGGCGATTTTTTGAAAAAACCCCGAATTTTCAACTTTCGGTAAATTACGGCGCGTACTTGGTATAATGCGTTTTTGCTATAAAAAATACATCTCTATAGGGGTTTTTGAGGTCGCTGATCACGAAATTGATCTCAAAAAAATTTTTTGACAATAAATTCACCCATAAGTATTTATTAACACAGGTTTGATAATGTAAAAAATATCATTGAATCACAGCATTTAAACAATTTTAATATCGTGTTCAACTAATATAATCAATGAAACTAAATTTTCTGGTATAAATCATATTTTATTCAAGCTTACGTAATAGTCACACAGTAATATAAAATAGCATAATACTTTTTTACAGAGCTAAGTTAACAATTTTGCAGTTTTAATCCTCGTCACTATCTTCTTCAATAACAGATTCAACGCTTTGAACAGAGAAAAGATTTGTGAGAATCTGTGCTGGACGAATAATTCGCGACAAATATCTCGCATGCCCTAAGAAGTAAATGATAGTGGCCACATGTGCACAACAACCGACAGTTCTGAGGCCATTCGCACAATCGCATACGTATTCTTCTATACCACTTCTTCCAATAGCGTTAGGAACGTATTTTACGTAACACCTGTACTTTTTCCAACTTATGTGCCTCAATTGAACTTCGCATTTCAAAATTGATTTATCTTCCAACAAGTAATGCATAATAAGAACTCCATCCTCAGTACAAAATTCTGCTAAATAAGAAACGGTCTGTGATAACTGGTAAGACCCTGTAAAAAGTATCTTCAGATCTCTTTCTGTCAACTCCGGAAAGTCTACAACATCATTTGACGTCAGAAGTCTGAAGATCCTTTTTTTTCTGTTCCAGTTTTTCTCTTCTACCACTTTCGCTAAATCATTATTAACGTTTTTTCTGAGCAACATTTCGTTAGTGATCTCATCTTGTAATTCGCTATCACAATTGAGTCGTTAATACTATTAATATTACTATTAATATTATTAATTAACTTTTTCTGGAATAAAAACTAAAAAACAGTTAATTGAGAGAAATTAAAAAAATCTTTCATTAATATTTTTACATTATCAAACCTATGTTAATAAATATTTATGGGTGAATTTGTTGTTAAAAAAATTTTTTGACATAATTCGTGATCAGCGACCTCAAAAACCCCTATAGAGATGTATTTTTTATAGCAAAGACGCATTATACCAAGTACGCGTCGTAATTTACCGAAAGTTGAAAATTCGAGTTTTTTTCAAAAAATCGCCCCGCTCACCAAAATTGACCAAATTGAGTCCAGTTGCCTACATTTGAAAGAGGGCAATTGCCGCTATCTATACTATACAGCACCCCTCGGGAAAATGAAAACAACCCTAAAAAATAGAGGGTTGAATCTTGAAAATGACGCTTTTTTCACGATTTTTTCGCATTTAAACCTAAAATTCACATGTTTTTACTTGACCAAAAAATCTGAAAAAATTCAGGGGACTTCCACACATCCAAAACAAATTTTTAATTGCGTTTAAACCATTTAAAAATAAATTAAACTGGTTGAAAAAAATAAAAATCACAAAAAATCATATTTTTCGCCATTACTGTGTTTTCGTTTGGGGTTGTAATGTCGGTAAAAAGCTTATACTGCTTGTTTTTCGACCCTCTTCAAGATTTTTGGAACGATTTTACCAGATTCGGTGGGGACCGCCAGACCCCCCTTAACCCGCTACCCCCTTTCTTTATTTTATGTATTCGCCAATAAATAACAAATATACAGGTATAGCACGGGCAAATAATTCCAATATTTCTAAATCCTATTCAAAATAAGATGATTAAAAAAAGTTATTAAGTCTCATCAAATTCGCATGAAAAACAAGACAATTAAATGCAATTGAATAAGATTATGTATTTAATTCAAACGTCGTCATTGAAAAATTGGCTAATATCAATGAACATATTTTCAAAATATCTCAAGAACATTTGATTAATCTCATCATATTCGCAACCAAAACAAGAATTAATATTTAATTAAGATAATTTATTTCTGTTAGTACTACTTGGTTATCCCGTCGACCAAAAAAATATCGCCAAATTATAAGATTAAATGCCAATAATGGATGATTGTGAATGCCACATTCAATGACATTAAACAAGGTACACAAGTTTAAACGTCATCAAGTAGTATTTAATTCAACTATTTATTTGTATTTTTATTCATTTTTTACTAATTTATTTATTTTTTCGTTATTTAAAATAAAAGTTATGTCAACATGTGTAACTTGGCTATTAGTTTGGCGATTTTTATAATTTGGCGAAAATGGTCGACGGGATATAAGCAGTTAGTACCTTTCTGTTTTATGCAATGACCAATGCATCAAAATATCTATAAAATAAAATAACACAAAAATAAAGAAGGGTTCTAACACACTCATCTGAAAAAAAAAGATAATTCAACATTCTATAGTAATTGAATAAATTGCTTTAATTTATGTAACCGCAATAAATATTAAATATATATCAATATAGCACAGCAAATAATCCCATATTTCGAAATACTATTCAAAAGAAAATAATCAAATAAGATGATTAAAAAATGTTATAAGGTCTCATCATATTTGCGGGAAAAACAAGACGACTGAATAGTAATTGAATAAGGTTATTTGTTTAATGTAAACGTCATTAAATATATTTTTAAAATATTTCAAGAACATTTGATTTGTCTCAACTTATTCTCAACCAAAACAAGATAATTTAATATTTAAGTAAGATAATTTATTTATGTTTTATGCAATGAGCAATATATCAAAATATGTAACAAATAAAAATAAAAAAAAGATTCCATCGTGAAAAATAAGATGATTTCATAGTAACTGAATAAATTGCTTTATTTTAATTTGTATTCGCCAATAAATAGTATAATATATCGGCATAGCACAGCAAATGAATCCCATATTTCTAAATCTTATTCAAAACATGACAATTAAATAAGATGATTAAAAAAAGTTATAAAGTCTCATCATATTAGCATGAAAAACAAGTCGATTAAATAGTAATTGAATAAGGTTATTTGTTTAATACAAACGTTAGTAAATATATTTTTAAAATATTTCAAGAACATTTGATTAGTCTCAACATATTCACAACCAAAACAAGATAATTTAATATTTAAGTAAGATAATTTATTTCTGTTTTATGTAATAACCAATGCATCAAAATACCTTAAAAAAAAAGTCATTAAACATATTTTTAAAATATTTCAAGAAGAACATTTGATTACTCTCAACATATTCACAACCAAAACAAGATAATTTAATATTTAGGTGAGATAATTTATTTCTGTTTTACGTAATAACCAATGCATCAAAATATCTAAAAAATAGACGTCATTAAATATATTTTTAAAATATTTCAAGAACATTTGATTAGTCTCAACATATTCAAAACCAAAACAAGATAATTTAATATTTAAGTAAGATAATTCATTTCTGTTTTACGTAATAACCAATGCATCAAAATATCTAAAAAATAAACGTCATTAAATATATTTTTAAAATATTTCAAGAACATTTGATTAGTTTCAACATATTTGCAACCAAAACAAGATAATTTAATATTTAAGTAAGAAAATTTATTTTTGTTTTACGTAATAACGAATGCATCAAAATATCTAAAAAATAAACGTCATTAAATATATTTTAAAAATATTTCAAGAACATTTGATTTGTCTCAACATATTCACAACCAAAACAACATAATTTAATATTTAAGTAAGATAATTTATTTCTGTTTTACGTAATAAAGAATGCATCAAAATATCTAAAAAATAGACGTCATTAAATATATTTTTAAAATGTTTCAAGAACATTTGATTAGTCTCAACATATTCAAAACCAAAACAAGATAATTTAATATTTAAGTAAGATAATTCATTTCTGTTTTACGTAATAACCAATGCATCAAAATATCTAAAAAATAAACGTCATTAAATATATTTTTAAAATATTTCAAGAACATTTGATTAGTTTCAACATATTTACAACCAAAACAAGATAATTTAATATTTAAGTAAGAAAATTTATTTCTGTTTTACGTAATAACGAATGCATCAAAATATCTAAAAAATAAACGTCATTAAATATATTTTAAAAATATTTCAAGAACATTTGATTTGTCTCAACATATTCACAACCAAAACAACATAATTTAATATTTAAGTAAGATAATTTATTTCTGTTTTACGTAATAACGAATGCATCAAAATATCTAAAAAATAGACGTCATTAAATATATTTTTAAAATATTTCAAGAACATTTGATTAGTCTCAACATATTCACAACCAAAACAAGATAATTTAATATTTAAGTAAGATAATTCTTTTCTGTTTCACGTAATAACCAATGCATCAAAATATCTAAAAAATAAAATAAAATAAAAATAAAGAAGGGTTCCAACATACTCATTTGAAAAATAAGACAATTCAACAGTAATTGAATAAATTGCTTTATTTTATGCATTCGCAATAAATATTAAATATATCAATATATCACAGCAAATAATCCCATATTTCGTAATGCTATTCAAAAGAAGATAATCAAATAAGATGATTAAAAAAAGTTATAAGGTCTCATCATATTTGAGTGAAAAACAAGACGATTAAAGAGTAATTGAATAAGGTTATTTATTTAATGTAAACGTCATTGACGATATTTTCAAAATATTTCAAGAACATTTGATTTGTCTCAACTTATTCTCAACCAAAACAAGATAATTTAATATTTAAGTAAGATAATTCATTTCTGTTTTACGTAATAACCAATGCATCAAAATATCTAAAAAATAAACGTCATTAAATATATTTTAAAAATATTTCAAGAACATTTGATTTGTCTCAACATATTCACAACCAAAACAACATAATTTAATATTTAAGTAAGATAATTTATTTCTGTTTTACGTAATAACGAATGCATCAAAATATCTAAAAAATAGACGTCATTAAATATATTTTTAAAATATTTCAAGAACATTTGATTAGTCTCAACATATTCACAACCAAAACAACATAATTTAATATTTAAGTAAGATAATTTATTTCTGTTTTACGTAATAACGAATGCATCAAAATATCTAAAAAATAGACGTCATTAAGTATATTTTTAAAATATTTCAAGAACATTTGATTAGTCTCAACATATTCACAACCAAAACAAGATAATTTAATATTTAATTAAGATAATTCTTTTCTGTTTCACGTAATAACCAATGCATCAAAATATCTAAAAAATAAAATAAAATAAAAATAAAGAAGGGTTCCAACATACTCATTTGAAAAATAAGACAATTCAACAGTAATTGAATAAATTGCTTTATTTTATGCATTCGCAATAAATATTAAATATATCAATATATCACAGCAAATAATCCCATATTTCGTAATGCTATTCAAAAGAAGATAATCAAATAAGATGATTAAAAAAAGTTATAAGGTCTCATCATATTTGAGTGAAAAACAAGACGATTAAAGAGTAATTGAATAAGGTTATTTATTTAATGTAAACAAAATATCTAAAAAATAGACGTCATTAAATATATTTTTAAAATGTTTCAAGAACATTTGATTAGTCTCAACTTATTCTCAACCAAAACAAGATAATTTAATATTTAAGTAAGATAATTCATTTCTGTTTTACGTAATAACCAATGCATCAAAATATCTAAAAAATAAACGTCATTAAATATATTTTAAAAATATTTCAAGAACATTTGATTAGTTTCAACATATTCAAAACCAAAACAAGATAATTTAATATTTAAGTAAGAAAATTTATTTCTGTTTTACGTAATAACCAATGCATCAAAATATCTAAAAAATAAACGTCATTAAATATATTTTTAAAATATTTCAAGAACATTTGATTAGTTTCAACATATTTACAACCAAAACAAGATAATTTAATATTTAAGTAAGAAAATTTATTTCTGTTTTACGTAATAACCAATGCATCAAAATATCTAAAAAATAAACGTCATTAAATATATTTTAAAAATATTTCAAGAACATTTGATTTGTCTCAACACATTCACAACCAAAACAACATAATTTAATATTTAAGTAAGATAATTTATTTCTGTTTTACGTAATAACGAATGCATCAAAATATCTAAAAAATAGACGTCATTAAATAAATTTTTAAAATATTTCAAGAACATTTGATTAGTCTCAACATATTCACAACCAAAACAAGATAATTTAATATTTAAGTAAGATAATTTATTTCTGTTTTACGTAATAACCAATGCATCAAAATATCTAAAAAATAAAATAAAATAAAAATAAAGAAGGGCTCCAACATACTCATTTGAAAAATAAGACAATTCAACAGTAATTGAATAAATTGCTTTATTTTATGCATTCGCAATAAATATTAAATATATCAATATATCACAGCAAATAATCCCATATTTCGTAATGCTATTCAAAAGAAGATAATCAAATAAGATGATTAAAAAAAGTTATAAGGTCTCATCATATTTGAGTGAAACACAAGACGATTAAAGAGTAATTGAATAAGGTTATTTATTTAATGTAAACGTCATTGACGATATTTTCAAAATATTTCAAGAACATTTGATTAGTCTCAACATATTCGCAACCAAAACAGGATAATTTATTTCTGTTTTATGTAATGACTAATTAAAAAAAAAGGTTCCATCGTGAAAGTAAGATGATTTAATAGTAATTGAGTAGATTTCTTTATTTTATGTATTCGCAGAAAAATAGTATATATATATCGGCATAGCACAACAAATAAGTCCCATATTTCTAAATCTTATTCAAAACATGGCAATTAAATAAGATGATTAAAAAAAGTTATAAAGTCTCATCATATTGGCATGAAAAACTAGTTGGATATGCCAATCCCAAAACTTTCTTCTATCTCATACGTACATTTTAATATTAAAAAAAAGATAGTTACTCATTTTAATGCTTTAATAATTTTAATTCAATAATATACCAGCTTTGATTTTCATCTTAAATTTCTGCTTCAATCAATTAACCGGAGTAAAAATGAATTTCCGTCTCTGTACGAGCCGATGGACAGTAGAATGATAGGCAGATTTTTTTTTTCAAATTCAAGGAGGACCTACTTGCCTTACCAAAAAATAATCATATACAAAAATTTTAGTTCAGTTCTAGAACTAACTTCATACATTTTTAGGTGGTGCAATATTGAAAATGGCATAAGATTCGCTATTGCAGCGCCCCCTTCCGCCGGATTTTTTTCAAATTCAGGGAGGACCAACTAGCCATAGCCATACATTTACACAAAAAATTTGGTTCAATTCGATGCATAACTTCATGTACTTTTGGTCGGTACAATATTGAAAATGGCACAAAAATCGCGATTGCAGCACCCCCTTCCGGTGGAATATTTCAAAACTGAAGTAGGACCTACTTGCCACAGCCAAAAACATTCACAAAAAATTTGGTTCAATTCTATGCATAACTTCATACACTTTTTGATGGTAGAATGGCGACATACAGACACACGGACAGACAGACATTTTGTAAAAACATGTTTTTTGGAATCTCTGACCCTTAAAACGTGTAAATGTGTCTAAAACCGGAAGCCGAAAAAATTTCGATTACAATACTTTTTTCTATTGAAGATGGAAGAAAGTAACAAGACGATTAAATAGTAATTGAATAAGATTATTTATTTAATGTAAACGCCATTGAATATCTTTTCAAAATATCTCAGGAACTATTTACTGGCCAAACATATTCGCAATAAAAACAAGATAATTTAATATTTAAGTAAGATAATTTATTTCTATTTCATGTAATGACCAATACATCAAAATATCTAACAAATATCAAAACAAGATAAATAAAATTATTTTTAATTTTTTTTATAATTTTTAAATAATCCTCACTTAAGAATATTTTAAACTGTCTAATAAATTTTGTATTCAACTTTTTCCACGAATTTATAACAGAAAATGAAAGTTGTTCACAGGTGCCCAGTACAGGTGCAGATTCCTTAAATTTTTAATGAGCCAGTAGCTTTTAAACTCAAATATTCCAGTCATCATCAGGGCTTAATTTCTTAGAAAAAATAAGAAACAACGCAAATTTCGTGAAAGAATCGCTGAAAAACACGATTTATATCAAATGATCTCGAAAAAAAAGCGATTTTAGTTAGAGAATCGCTAAAAAACACGCAATTTTCGTCAGAGGATCGCAAAAAAACGTGGAGTTCACATCATAAGGTTGATGAAAAACGCAATTTCCGTTAAATAATCGCGAGAAAAAAACGCAAAATTCGCCACAGGATGGCGATTTAGACGCGAAAAATTTGTCATCAAGTTAAAAAATTTAGTCGCGACTGGCGACAGTGAATCTGCACCTATAGTCCAGGAATACTTTCATTTGTAAGTCAGACATGCAAACAAATTACAAAAAATGCTGAAGTGATGAAGGTGCTGAAATAAAAGGAGACAGTTACTTAAATATTTTAAAATGCGAAAAAGTTTTGCATCAGGGACCTAGCTAAGAGGGTGCTGTAGGCGACCCCCCCCCCCAATGTATATATATATATATATATATATATATATATATATATATATTATATATATTGAGCCTTCCCTGGAAAAGATTCCAAAGTCACTCAATGAATTTCTGTTCCGAAAATTTAAGAGCCGACAATAGTCACAGAAAAAGTACGCAAAAAGACCCGGATGATTATGTAAAGTCTATGGGAGCGTTCTTTTCTAATATCTCGCTCAAATTTTAATATTTTTACATGATTTTTTTTTGCATAGGCTAGCTTAAGACAATCTACAACCGGGCTAGTTTTTACTTTTTCGATTTTGCTCATATATTTTTTATATTATGATAGTTTCAATTTCAGAACCGGTTTAAACCGGTTTTGAAAGTTAAAATATTTTTTTTAAAAAAATCTGAAACCAAAATCGAAAAAGTAAAAACTAGCCCGGTTGTAGATCGTCCTAAGCTAGCCTATGCAAAAAAAAAAACCATGTAAAAACATTAAAATTTGAGCGAGATATTAGAAAAGAACGCTCCCATAGACTTTACATAATCATCCGGGTCTTTTTGCGTACTTTTTCTGTGACTATAGTGGGCTCTTAAGAGCCCACAATAGTCACAGGAAAAGTGCAGAAAAAGACCCGGATGACCATGTAAAGTCTATGGGAGCGTTCTTTTCTAATACCTCATTCAGATTTTAATATTTTGACATGATTTTTTTTGCATAAAATAGTTCAGGACGATCCACAACCGGGCTAGTTTTTACTTTTTCGATTTTGGTTATATATTTTTTATATTATGATAGTTTCAGTTTCAGAACCGGTTTAAACTTGTTTTGAAAATTAAAGTAATTTTTTAAAAAAAATCTAAAACCAAAATCTAAAAAGTAAAAACTAGCCCGGTTGTGGATCGTCCTGAACTATTTTATGCAAAAAAACCATGTAAAAACATTAAAATTTGAACGAGATAATAGAAAAGAACGCTCCCATAGACTTTACATGGTCATCCGGGTCTTTTTGTGTACTTTTCCTGTGACTATTGTGGGCTCTTAAATGAAATTCTGCTTAAAAAGCAAATTTAGTTTTGTGACCCTTTTACAGAATTACTGAATTGTAACTAAAATAAGTATTTCAACAGTCACACATACTATTTGCACATAGGAAGCTAACATGATGTTTACTTTTGCACCAGTTATACACTAAAAAATTTCATCATCCTATACTTTTCTTAGCATGAAATGAAGTTATTACAACAGTTTAATAAAAAAACATAGTATTTACAATGTGAATATGCACTAATTTATCTTTCTGCGTCACAGAGAGAGAGAGAAAAAAAAATTGAGTCCCCCTACTTTCTTTTGAGCCCCCCCTTCCCCCTTTACTGTTCACTTCTAGCTACGGCCCTGTTTTGCATCCGAAAAAAAGTATGGAAAATTGTTTATCTGCCGGGGAAAAAAAATCACATCGATAATAGATATTGTTTATCTTCTATAAAAGAGATAGAAAGAGAGAAATAGATTTATAAATACTTCGTGATTTTCAGAAAATGTTTAATGCAAGAGACCGAGCTATTTCATCGATTTCATAGATATTGAACGTTGAAATGACGTAGGCTGAAATATCACTGATGAAAAGGTTAAAAGTGGTGCAGGTATATTTTAAAGATTGATAGTCTGGATTGGATTTGTAGAGATGAAATAAATAGATAAATAATATTTACTTCACCAAATTTATTTAAAATAATACATTACATGGATATAAATGTTATTAGTAACTGTCATATAAACAGTTGGGTTCCCCCCCCCCCTTCCCCTTCTCTCAAAGAGAAAAAAATTCTACATATAAACGCATAAATGACTATGACAAAAGTTCGAAAAAGGAAATAAATTTACAAAAATAAATTAAAATTGTAACGAAAATAATTTAAAAGGGCTGATTACTTAGCTTCCTAATTCCTCTGGCTAATGTAAAGTAAATGGGCAATCCATTCATATATATATATATATATATATATATATATATATATATATATATATATATATATATATATATATATATATTAAAAATGCTTCCTCGTGAAATTAACCTTGAAGATCTATTTTTTTGTATACACCTTTTAAAAGATGTCTCTGATTTCCTTATTTTTCAACATTTTAAAAAATATATACTTAATTTTATAAGTAGTGTTAAAATTTTACTCACAGTTCGTCAGCTTTTAATTCATAAAATATTGAATTCAGCATTAATTTTTAGAAGTATTTTGAGAACTAAGAAAAAAAAAAAAAGAAAAGAAATATACTTTAAGAAGAGTACACACACACACAAAAGTTAAAAATACAGTCGAACCTCTATATAACGAAACTCCATACATCGAATTTCTCCATATAACGAATTTTTAGTAAGAACGGTCCCCTTTTCGCATGATTACATTAAAAACAGACTCTATATAGTGAAATATCTATCTCCATATAACGATTTTTTTCATAAATTGATCTTAATTTATTCCGTTTTAAAAAAGCTTCGAAATCATATGGAATCAATTTTCCATCACTTATTTTTGATTTATCGTTCAGTGGAGAGGCTTTTTTTTTTTTTTTATAAATATTACTTCTCTCCTTACTCTTTAAATCTAACAAGTTCATCCCACCTCCCACACACCTTTCAACATCCTTCTCAAAACACAGTCAATTGAATTGTTACACATATAAGAGAGGAATCAATGAGAGCACATAAGAGAGACCTTCAAATGGAGGAAAATATCAACTACAATTTTTCATTCCTTGCTAAAATTTGAGAATTTTTTTTGAGAGCGTAACAATTGTAATTTTAAAATCAAAACAACAAAAAATTACAGATTTCTTCCTCTGAAATTTATGTAAGTCTTCCTTATTTGATTTCCATTAAGCTTTCAAATAAATGTCTTTTCTCTTTTTTGAAACTGCTTAAATAAGTAAGAAATAAAATGTTAGGTTAATATATATACTTTTAAACATTTCAAATTCTTAATTAAAAAGATCAAAAATAATATTTGTTCAAAATTTACACATTAAATACTATTTTTAACATCATACTCTATACATCGAATTTCTCTATATAACGAATTTTTTACTGGAACGATGGATTTCGTTATATAGAGGCTCGACTGTATTAATTTCTCCAGGAGATATTTTAAATAAACGAATGCATCAAATGCCCATAGACTTAACATTACGGAGGATAATTCAGAAGCTGACTGACCAGCCCGCTTAAAAAAAGGAAAAATAAGCACATAAACCTACAAGAGCTTGGAACACATCCGTATTTTTTAAATTTCTCCCCGAAAAACTAAACTTTATACCTTCAGTATTCTGTATGATCTTCTTGAAGAATGCTTCTTACTTTTTTATTTGAACAAATGTTTCTAAATACATATTTAATTTTATATTTAAAGTATTAAAATCAAACTGATGTAGCCGAGTTGTAAGTAATATTTTACTGTACTGTAAATAATGACAATGTAAAATTTGACAATGTACTTTTAAAATAATTTAGTCAATAAAAAAGAAAAAAAAATTCTTCATGAAGAATATGTAGAAAGCAGCAGTAAAATTTTTAATTTTCCGGGGAGAAATTTGAGAAATAAGAATGTATTCCGAGCCCACACAACCACCTCATCGAGTTCACGGATTAAAATCTAGGATTAGTTAAATATCGATTCGCATATTAAAATGCAACCTGTCTGCCAAGTCATATCTTAGTGGAAAATACCTGAAAACCCGATTTTAGTGATTGACTCTTAGATTTACCATTGTGTTTTCCTGCACGGAAAAATACGAAAGCATGGAAGACTGGGAGTAAGAAAACAGAATGGTAAAATTATTAATCCACCGCTAAAAATTGCCGCGTTTTCCACCAAAACATGACTTGACAGACCGATAGCATTTTAATATGCGACTTTAACTAATTCCAGAATTTCTTCCATGAATTCGATAAGGCGATTGCCTGCGCTGCTGCCTCCCGGTCTATTAGAGAATAGAATTTTCAGCCTGAGTGATGAGCAGCCATAAGGAGACAAGGGACCTTCAAGCTCAATTTTCTATATATATTTTTTAATTGCATATGTAATTTAAATGCTATTAAAAGTGCAATATGTGAAATATTGTAAGGTACCCTGGGGTAATAACGCCAAGTGCTTATATTTTGCATAATTATGAATTAATCAGGTAAATGACACCCGTGTGCTCTGCGCAGAAGGGTTTTGAGTCATATAAATCGCAAAAAACAGCTTCAAGTTAATTTGTTTCATTTTTAGGTCTTATTGTATTTACAAGCAACTAAAATTAACGCTTGATCTAAAATTTGCGAGATACGTTTTGTGATGTGAAGACTATTTTTTTATCCGGAAATACTTTGTTAATTACATAAATTTGTAGTAAATTTCATGGACTTTCAGAATGTTTTTGAAGATTTTGGATATCTTCTCGAGATAATTTGTAATTTAAAATGTACAGCGCAATAACTATAACGGGGCAATAACGCCAATCCTTGGTATTAATACCCGGGTTGATTCCCTACAGTGGCCGAGCTTCATCCTAAATACTGATTCAAATAAACACAGTTAAAACTGTGCAATGTTTCTAATAATTCTACTTAAGCGGTCCTTTTTAAGGAAAAAGAAGCTCACGGTCTGTATTCTTTTGCCTCATCCTCCCCCCCCCCCCCACACACACACCACAACTTTATTTTTCTTACACTTTCACAAAAAATTAAACATTTTCAATTGCTTAGAATGCAATTTGTCAATTTCTAAGTTTGTAGAGTTTGTATTTTTAGAACTGGGCTATCTACATGCAATTATTCCATCTTATTTCATAGTTTTGTTTGCATGGCGTTATTACCCATATAGGTGGGTAATAACGCCAAGTAGCATTGGTCAAGAAAAAACGCCATTACATTTTATGAATACATATCTGTTAAATTATTTTATTTTATATAGATAGTCAATGAGTTGCTGTATCAGATCCTATATTTGTTTGAAAAATACAATCTAAAACTAAGCCGTGAAAATTGGTAGAACCTTAACGTGGCGTTATTACCCCAGGGTACCTTATATAGTTATCACACAATGAATTATTAACCATTTGAAAAATGGTTGTTGTTTTCGGGAGAATGGACCCGATGATGTTACCACTTTTGAATGATGTTACCACTTTTGAATGATGTGGTCACTTTTGAATTTAAATTAATTTCTTTACTTTTAGAAGAGTTTTTATTTGAATTTAAATTAAATTCTTTACTTTTAGAAGAATTTTTATTTGAATAGTAAATTAAAATGGTTAAAATCATTGTAATAAAGGAGAAAACTAACAAATTTAAAAATGGGTAGACGGAAATTAACAGATACGGAAAAAGCCGAAGCCAAAGAAATGAATGAACGTGAATATCGCATTCAATGATATTAAACACAGTCAACATGTATAAGTTGCTTATTAGTTTGGCGATTCGTATCATTTGGCGAAATTGGTCGACGGGATAACTGAGTAATACTGTATTTGGTTTGGCGCAAAAACGTCTTTCAATGCAGAAAATGATAAAATCAAAAGATTATTGAGCCGCTGAAAACCAATTACGTGTTGAAAGGCGATCACGAAAAAGGAAGCAATTTAATGCCGAACCGATTAATTGTAAAACATCATGTCGCCAGGGCGACCAATCCACTAGCCATGGCGTTTTGCAATCGGTCGGTTCTAACCAGGAAAATTTGAGTACCAGTAGTGATTCTAACGAGCCGTAAAATGTTATAGCTATTACTCTTGATTTTCCACCACGTAAAAAGAAAACTAAAAAGCAATCGGCTGGGGAAAAACTGGGAAAAAACTTTTTTGATTCGATGTCTGATGGACCCATTCACAGATGCATGTGCTGCGATCGATTTTGGTTTAAAACCTCCATCACCAAAATTCTGCTCTGTAAAATCAAACAATATATGCCAAAGTCTTACAAGTATAACAGTATATGCCAAAGCTGTATTTTAATAATGATTACTTTTGCACCAACAATGTTACATAGTTTGAAATGTTTCTTTTGTCGCCAACTTTTATGCTTGGCGACAATAGAGTGATATAACTTAAACGAACCGTACCTTCAAATTGCAGCATGTATAAAGTCATTTATAGCAGTGGCACGGATAATACACAATAAAACAACTGGTATTTAGCTTAAAATGATAGATGAATGTATCGAGTGAAACATTTTTCAAATGGTTGGGGTAATTTCTTAAATTACAATTTTTTTTTATTTTTATTATTATTATTTTCAGAAAAAAAGTAATTTTCCTGAATATTTTAAGCGGTATGATGAACTTTTAAAAAACCTCCATTTGCATACCATATCAATTAAAATCCCTAGAAATTTTTCATGCGACCTTGGTTTAAAAACACACAAATAAAACTATACATTGATTTTTATGTATTTAACACTTCACTGCATCGTGTGCCACATCTGGCACTTACCTAAAAACTAGTCGTTGGGGGCCACCGTAATACTTATCCATCATGAATATGCATAATATAATGTATGAAATTAAAACATGGGAAAACTATTTATACAGTGCATTGCAATTCCAAAACAAAATTTAAACGTATATTTAAATATTGTTAATAAACATAGTAATGCTCTATTAATGAATTGCCGATGAACCCATTTCGACACATTATATAAAATGCCGAACTACTCAAGTAGTACCAAACTGCGTAAAAGAAACATCCTTATAACTCCAAAAATAATAGTCCTATTAACTAACAGTTTACTACGTCGGATTAAGCATCTCATTTCCAATTAAAATATACCTCTGAATTGAAATTTGAATGAAATACAGGGTCATGAAAAATCGAAGAATGTGGAAAACAGGATTACAGATATCTCGACAACTAATAATCCGATCGACTTTGTTCTTCACGCAGAATTTGTGTTATTTTATTTCCTTTTACGTCCACTCCTTAAAATAAAAAAATTCAAAAAATTTTATATATCTTTCATCAGAACGAATTATTCGAGAGTCTGGAAAAAATAGTTCCAGATAATCGAGGTTACTTATATTCAATAGGTTTCGTTCCATTCTTACATACTAAGCACATACAAAATTTCAAGTCTTTATCTCGATTTGTTTCTGAAATAGAGCGTTTACAGACACACAGAGAGACAGACGGCAATTTTTTTTTTTCTAAAAATATGTTTTTCGGAATCTCCACTATCTGACACGTGTAAATCCGTCAAAGAAATTGTTTTCGATTTTCAAAACGATTGCAAGACTTACCCTTTACTTACGTATGATGGGTAAGTAATACTATAATTCTCATTATGTGCGACGAATTTGGCCAATAAGATCGCTGTTAGAGGTCTGCACGGGCCGGGCCTCGGCCCGAAGCCCGATCCCGGCCCGGCCCGATTTCCAATAATGGCATTCGGGCCGGGCCGGGCTCGGGCCTTACTTCTGAAGACTCGGGCCGGACCGGGCCGGGCCTATTCCCTAATCCTTTCGGGCCGGGCCGGGCCTAGTCACTAATCTTTTCGGGCCGGGCTGGGCTCGGGCCTTAATTTTTTTGCTGGAGTATCGGGCCGGGCCTAAATTTTTTTTCCGTACGAAGCCGAGACTGATTCCATTCTTCCTAGTTTTCATGGATCAAAATAATCAGTTCCTATATGAAATCCGTCTATATGAAATCAGTTCCTATATAATAATCAGTATCCTATATGAAAATCCTTTTCTGGACTTTATAAATCAGTAATATTTGACTTTCTCCAAAAATTTCTGCAAAAAAAGCATATACTTTTAAGGCGTCATTATTCTACAATTAAACATTAGAATTTATTTCTTTTTAAAGAATCGTAGATTACTAGGCGTTTTAAAATAGAATTAAACACACACACACACACACACACAAAAAAAAAAAAAAAAAAAAAAAAAAAAAAAAACATGATTATGACGGATTTTTTTTTTTTAAACTGAAAACTGAAAGTTTCTTTTAAAATGTTCATCCATGCAAAATGAATACAACAATACGGGAGAAAAAAATATATTAAACATTTACATCTGTTAAGAAGGGAAAGCACTTTTTTTCGTTCCAAAGCGATTTCGTCTTTGGAAATTTTACCATATACCTCTTTTTCGATTTTTTTGTCTCCATTACAGGGAATATGGATTAATAATACTAGTGATAACTGAAACATTTACATACAACAAACAAAGTTTCATTTAAAAGCATAAATATCGCAGCATACGGCACTTCTGCATAAATGGAGATTATAAACAAGGAAAAAAAAAAGACTAATATAATTTTTTTTGGTCAGAACTCTTCCATAAGATTAAAGATCAATCTTCTGTAGAAATTCACTCGAGCCGGGCCGGGTTCGGGCCGAATTTTAAACTTTTTTTCGGACCGGGCCGAGCTCGGGCTGAAATTTTAACTTTCGGGCCGGGCCGGGTCGGGCCGTTATTTTTTTCGTTCGGGCCGGGCCGGGCTCGGGCCGAAATTTTAACTTTCGGGCCGGGCCGGGTCGGGCCAATATTTCTTTCGTTCGGGCCGGGCCCAGGCCGAAACTTTAACTTTCGGGCCGGGCCCGGGCCTGGAAATTTCGGCCCGTGCAGACCTCTAATCGCTGTAACTAAGAACAGTCCAAAGAATGGAATAACCCTTATTTTATACATGTCAGATGGATGCACTAGACAAAAAATAAATAAATAAATAAATAAATAAAAATTTGTTCTTTGAAAAAAAAATCGATCAAGCTATTAAGGTATAATTTACTTTTATTAATTTCGTGAAATACTTAAAAATACTAATATAAAGAAAGCTGGAGAATGTAAAGCAGACAAAATTAATTAATTTAAGACTATTTAATTACAAAATATAACATTACAATATTTAAAAACCGTAATTATGTATATAGGGTACGCGCCATAAAATGTCAAATTTTAGCTGAAAATTTGATTTTTTTTTTAAATTATTTTTCTCATTGTTAGACTGATATATAGATTTCAAATAATTTTTTTTTTCATTAAAAAGAAAAAAATCGTGAAGGATTAAAAAATAAAGGTAAGATTTTTTTTTTTCCTGAATTTTATGAAATCTTCTGCATTTGTGCATTTCACCTTTAACTTTCTTAATTATATTTTAGTTTTAAAAAAATGCACAATTTTATTTATACGTATATATATAAAACAAACTTCCGTAAAAAAATTGAGGATTTTAAATTGAAATGGAATGCACATTTATTACTTTGGAGCTGCTCATATATAGCGTTCTCAACTTTTTGGTAATTTTGGACCCCCCCTCCCCCTTCCGATATCCATCGACCCCCTTCCCCCTCCGGTAATAATATTGTTATCAATGTCTAATTTTTTTAAATATTTTTCTTTGGAGTGATATACATAACTGGTTACGTATACTTTATTGATTGAAATTAAATAAGTCAAGAAAATAGCACTTTATATCATATAACAAAAATAAAATAAAACAAAATAAATAAAGAAATAAAGAAGTAATAATGTCTTGTTGCATATGCCCGCACAAAAAAAGGTGGTGGTAAAATAAAATTCTTATCAACAAAAAAGTGGGCAATATTCATTCTCTTTTATTTATTAGTAAACTCACAAGCTTTATTTCAAATATACTTCACATAGGGTTTCGCGAACAGTGATTGTATATGCATACACATATGATGAAGACTAGGAATATCAAATGTTGGGTATTCCATATTTTAGAATTAAATATGTTATAATAATTTAATGATTTTAATATAAACTTTGTATTTTCATAAAAATAGGTAACTTACTATTTTGAACCAAGAACCATGTTACAAATTAAAAAAAAAAAAAAAAGAAAACTTTGGTTGGATCAAAAGCGATAGCGATATCAAAAGACACCCACTTCTGCTAGAGATATTACGATATCATTCACCAGACCATGATTTTTTACAGTTACCTTTAGAAAAAGATAGAGGTGTTTCATTGATTTCATCGGTAGTGAATATGCCAAAAGGGTGCAGACAGAAATGTCACCGATGAAAATGTTATAAGCGAAGAGGATTGATTTATCCTGAAGGTAGATCAACAATGCAGTATGCCTATAAGCATGAAATTCGAAAACTTACGCGTTGAAAATAGGAACTTTAATAGTATGTTCACCAGCAATTTAATATCAAGTTTTTTTTTTTTTTTTTTTAATATTACTATTTTAAATAATAATCTTAACTTTATGGTACTACTCTGTTATCCCGTCGACCAATTTCGCCAAATTATACAAATCGCCAAACTAATAGCCAAATTATACATATTGACATAATTTTTATTTTAAATAAAGAAGAAACAAATAATTAGTAGAATATTTACAAAAATACAAATAAAAATTCTAAATAGAAATCACTTAATGACATTTTAAACACGTGAATCGTATTCAATGTCATTGAATATGACATTCATGATCATCCATTATTGGCATTTAATTTTATAGTTTGACGATAATTTTTGGTCAACGGGATGTATATATTTATTTAACATATTTAAAAAAGTAATAGGAAGTAAAATTACTTAATCTAGAAAAATTCAATTCCGACAGCAAAATTTATAAATGTCAATTAATTTCTTAAAATTTATATTTTTCTTTTTAATTTTTTTTTTTTTTTTTGAAGAACATTTCTTTAACAAATTTGAATTTTTCGGCAGCATTTTTTTTTTTTTCGTATTTTTCTTCGAATTGAGTTTTTTAATCCAAAAAAAAAAAAAACAGATTTCCAAAAAATTAATTAAGCCAAAGAGAAAAAAAATGTCATATAATGTGTAAAAATAGATCAGAAGGTAATGTTTTAGATTTTTAAAATAAACATATAACGTTGCAAATCTTATCTTTAATTGTACATAACACATCATAAGGAATGTCAATAAAAAATATAAATTGAAATGGGGAATATACATCGTAATCTTCCTCATTTTGAATCCATTCATGAATCTATATTATTTGTTTAAATGAAAAAAAAATTAAATTCTACAAATAATATTTCGATTTATAACGATTTTAAATTGCTCCACTTTTTAAAAATAAAAAAATGGCAAGTTTTATCAAGTGATTTTGATTTTTTTTTTAAATGAATATTTTTAAAAATGCTGAATTAAAAATAAAATTTTAGTATTTTTTTTTTATTTAAATATAAAATAGCTAAAATTCTACAAATAATATTTGGTGTTATAACGATTTTAAATAACTCCACTCTTTTAATAAATTTAAAATTTAATTTTTTTAATTATGAGGAGTTTTATCAAGTGATTTTGATTTTTTTAAAATCAATATTTTTAAAAATGCTGAATTAAAAATAAAATTTTAGTATTTTTTTTTTATTTAAATATAAAATAGTTAAAATTCTACAAATAATATTTGGTGTTACAACGATTTTAAATAACTCCACTCTTTTAATAAATTTAAAATTTAATTTTTTTAATTATGAGGAGTTTTATCAAGTGATTTTGTTTACAAATAATGCGGTTAATCATTATAAAAAAATTTCAAAATTTTAACTCAATAAATAAAAGTTATTTGAAAATATATCCCGGACCCCCTTAAATAAATTTCATTTTGAATTTTCTGTAATGGAACTTATAAGTACCGTCGCAGTATAAACGATTAATATCGAAGATTATTTATATAATGTTCAAATAAACATCAACGACAAGACCAAAAAAAAAAAAAAAGGTTCTTAAAAAATTCTTAGTAAATACTTTTAATATATTTTAACACTTTATTACGTTAATGGAATTGCTATGAAAAATGAGTAAAACTTTGTGAATTCCAAGTATTTGTAAGACATTCCGTTTTCTATAGCACTTATTTATAAGGTAGAAATTTAATTCTGATTTTTTTTTAAAAATGTGTTACAATATCCAGGCAAACATTAATTCTAAATAATAATAATCTATGTAGT
This sequence comes from Maratus speculifer, assembly GCA_964019185.1. Lineage (NCBI taxonomy): Eukaryota > Metazoa > Arthropoda > Arachnida > Araneae > Salticidae > Maratus > Maratus speculifer. Next base: position 440,569,757 of record OZ025290.1, on the reverse strand, counting down.
CAGCCTTTTCTTAATTTACCACATGAAACATTTTAAGATTTTGGTAAAATGATAACATTTCATTCTCAGACTTAATATTTACGAGAGGGAAAAAAAGACACCTCACAAGTGTTTGAACTTTGTTAGTTCCAAGTAATTCCATAATACTGTAATTATGTTTCAATTACAATTATTTTATGGTAATAATTTAATACTGGAGAAAAATTATAATATCGGGGCAAATATCAATGGCTTAAAAAACAATAACAGTACGTCACCTGAGATTAATAAGGTTCTATCTGTGTTTTCGAAAAAATTGACTTACTGATATTGAAATGCTCTATTTATATCTATGAAGGCATTTCTGGATTAAAATAATGTCATAATATAATCGTTGCACCAAATATAAAGTATATACAAGATCATTTTGATGCAAAAATGCCTTCATAGATATACATGGAATCTGTCTATATCGATAAGTCTTTTTTTTTTTTTTTTTTTTTTTTTTCAAAAACACAGATATAACTTTATTATTCTCAGGTGACGAGTAATCTATGTATTCAGCCTTTTCTTAACTTACAACTTGATAGATTTTATGATTTTGGTAAAATTATAATATTTCGTTCACAGACTTAATATTTATTTGCAGGAAAAAATCATCTCGCACGTGCTTAAACTTTATTAATTCCAAGAAATTCCAAAACATTGCAAGTACGTTTCAATTACAATTATTATAAGATAGAAACTTAATATCGAAAAACAAAAATATTATTAGTAGTATATATATCGAAGCAAACATTAATGATTTAAAAATAATAATAACAGCAATGTATGTATTCGAAAAAAGATTTTATAATTTTAGTAAAATTATAATATTTTATTCTCTGACTTAATATTTATTTGCAGGAAAAAAGTCATCCCGCACGTGCTTGAACTTTATTATTCCCAAGAATTGAATTGAAGCCTTTCGCAAGATTGAAATGTAAGTGAGATCCTTCAACTGCTACCTTGAACTACTCTTATGGAGTGGACATGATTCAACTCATTGGGTCAAGAAGTTGTGAGAAATGGTTCCAAGGGAGAAAGTCGTTAAATTTTATTCAGAATAAGGATAGTTTTTCCTTTCATTTTTTACATTTTGATGTCGTTGGATTGACAAGAAAACAAGTTTGACAGTTTTAGTAAAAAAGGCAATGTGGACAGTTGTAATAAACGTGAATAAAGGACGAATGATAAAACTGGTTGTATTTATGTTTTTATAAGAAAACATAACAAATGTAAAAGTTTTTTAAAAGTAAATCAAAATCTTAAAAAGTACCACTTAATACTGGTAGAAATAGTGTTAAAGGTTCAAAAATTCGACTGTCTGTTTGTAGACTAGTTTCAGCTCTTTATAAGGTTTTAACAGTGTTTCTTTTACTTAAGATAGATCATGTTCTCTTTGTACTCTTCTCAGCAATTCTCAATCATCTAAACTCTCATAAATAAATACGGTTCTGTAAAGTGACTGCTATTTTAATACTGATCAAAAAATAATGATACACTGTAAAAATAACGTAATTAATATTAAATTTAATAATTAATAATACATATATATATATATATTTTTTTATTCTGGGAAAATTTACTATGATAATTAAGTTTACGAAAATATGCAATAAAATCTTCCACGATTCCGAAAGAAATTATCCGTAGAAACCACAAACAACAATGCATTTTCGAGATTTAACACTTTCGGGACGACCTAACCCTTTACGGTGCGTGTACGCTGCGGCTCCTGTCCTCGCTCGAGGAAACGCTCGCGAGCTAATGCGATTCCCTATGGGGAAGCATTTTTCTAATAACTCTTTCGCATTTTCACATTTTTGAATATATATTTTTGCATTGTATAGCTGAGGTGCATGCCTACAGCGCACTTTTTTACTTTTTCCATTTTGGTTGCAGATATTTTTTACAAAGTTAGTTTCGCTTTCAAAACCGGTTTCGAAACTGAAAGTGCTTTTAAAAAATATATCTGCAACCAAAATCGAAAAAGTAAAAAAGATGCGCCGTCGGCATGCACCTCAGCTATCCAATGCAAAAAAAAAAAAAAAAAAAAAAAAAAAAGTATCCAAAAATGTCAAAATGTGAAAGAGTTATTAGAAAAATGCTTCCCCATAGGAATAGCATTAGCTCGCGAGCGTTTCCTCGAGCGAGGACAGGGGCCTTAAGGTGCTCATACATATAGTCCTACATTATTTATATGAATTATTTTTTTTACAAAGTTTACTTTATTTAATAAGAGCATTTTCGCGATTCAATTATAGAAATTTTTCTGTTTTAAAAAAACCGGTGGTAAAGGATTAAAAATTAAGTAAAAAGCTCTCGTCGCGAAGCGGCTAAAAAAGCATTTATCAAAACAAATTCCTTTTGCTGTCTTTTATTTTAGAAAGATTTCCGAGTTGTTTTTATAGTGCATTGATCTGTTTTCTTAAGCCGAAATATCATTTTTAGGTGCGTTCGTAATTATGTAAATACGTAGCACCTATTGTTGTCGCTCAGTCCGTCCGTCTGTCTGTCCGTCCGCATATAACGACGCAAAAACTACCCAACCGAATCGTTTGAAAATTAAAAGACATAATTATTACATAATTTTGTCATTTCAAATTTTATGAAAATTGGATGCATAGATCAATTACAGGGACAATCAAAAGGATTCCGTTACATTACGGTCGATGGAGAAAAAAGTTTCAAATGCATTTTAATCGTTTGAAATTTAAAATACATAATTAATACATAATTTTGTCGAGTTATTTCAAATTTTATCAAAATCGGATAAATAGTTCAATTACAGGGACAATCAAAGGGATTCCGTTACATTACGGTTAATGGGAAAAAATGTTTCAAATGCATTTTAATGCTGTTACATTTATTCGAACGTAATAAAATTGATATGCATCTATAAAGTACATATTATAATATACATTTTGCATAATCTGTGGTGCAAAGAATATTTGTTATTGATTTACAAGGCCACACAAAAAGTATTCCATTGCATAATGGTATAGGGAGAACATTGTTTGGTGCGCATTTTAATTGTAATTATTTACAATTTTAGGAGATTGATATATAAGAGTCATATTTTTAAAACTTCGTTATCGTACGAACGGACCTCATTTGCTACGTTTCACGTGCAATTTCCAACTTGTTTTGTTTTGTCCAACTTGTTTTTTCATTCTTAGTTGACAACTTTTCTGTTCAATAAACCTGTTTTGCGGATAAAAGTGATTAACAGAACTAACAGTAACACTAACACTAAAATTAATATTGTTGGCTTTATAAATTCAATTATGCTACAGTTCAAACGTTTATGAAATTCGGTGGCATCAAAAGAAATTTTGTTTTTGTAAATTCATCTTTTCTTATTTTGTTTTTATAAATGCATCGTGGTCGATCTACAGACGGCGAGTTTTTAATTTTTCGATTCTAGCTGTCAACTTCTTTAAAAGATAATTATTAAAATGTTTATACACAAAAATTAAATTGCTGGTATTAAATTAGGGATTTTTATAGTAATCCTCCTATTTTCAATAAATTATAAATCTTAATTTAAAGTTTTACCATACATATTCGGATTTTTCTTCTTAAAATCGTTTAATTTTAATTAAATTTAAAAATTCTAATTTAGTCTCTCTCTCACTCTCTTTTTTTTTTTTTTTTTCTCTCTCATTCCATCAACATTCTAGTAACTTGATGTAACATTTCATACTAAAATAATAATAATAATAATAATAATAATAATAATGGAGAATTTGTTTCGTTATAGCAGAGCGTTTGCATAATTCAATGTAATCTCATAATTATCAGAGATTATGTAAATCATACTGAAAAGAGCCAATAGCAAACACCAAAAACAATAGAATGTTATCTGATTGGCTCTTCTTTTAAAGGCTTCATCTAATTGGCTCTTCATCTTCAACTAAATATTTTAAAGAAAATAAAGCTTTCAGAATCTTATAAAGGTTACTCTAAATTTTTGTTATTCGAAAAAGGAAGGAATGATTTCCAGAACTTAGTTAATATAAACCGTATTAGAGAAAACACTTTCCGCATATCATAGGATATGGGAAAGGTCAAATTTTGATCTATGGTTAATTAGGTTGAAAACCAGGATGTTAATAAATTTTGCTTCTAAATGTTTTACAAAATACGTTTACATTTAGTGATTTCGGTACTTTTATAATGGCCGTGTGCAGATCATTCAGAGTGAAGTCTTTTTTAACTTTTGTTTGAACTTTAACTTTTTCTTTAAAATATTTAGATGAAGATGAACAACCAATCAGATACCATTCTATTGTTTTTGGTGTTTCCTATTTTTTCTTGTCAGTATGGTTTAAAAAATCTTTGATAATTATGAGATTACACTGAATTACTCAAATGCTCTGTTGTAGCAAGACGTTATTGTCGGTGACAGCTTTTATTTTTCTAGCGTATAAATTAGAAACAATCAGTGGGGTAGTCGTACACTGTCTGAAACATTCGTCAATATACACTAAGTTATCCTTATTTTTTCACAAATAATTTCCGTACTCCCAAAAAACGTATTTGATCTGTGAATTCATTGCGAACGTCGAAAAATGAGGAAGAGATTCCGTTTATTTCTAGCACGCATACGTATTGGGTCTGTTAGTAACAAATTCGAATTTATTTTTAATATGAAAAACAACATATTCTATTGATTAAAATGTTTAATTTAGTTTAAAAAGACAAAAATGTTTTCGAATTTAAAAATAAATAACAATTACTTTCTTTATTCATTCAAAAATTCTCACAATTTGTTATCCAATGTTGCATAAGTTGAAAAAAGTTGAATATGCTAAGTTATTTCTATGATAAATATTCGCATATAAAATATATTTTAAGTGAACACATTTAAAAGATATTTTAATAAAAAAAAAAAAAAAAATGATATTATTAAAAAAAAAAATTTATCGAATAAAAATAGAACATCCATGTTTTTTCTCTAACAATCTACATAATATATTTAAAATTCACATTTTTATACTATATTAATACTAAACGTAAAAAAAAACCCAAAAAAACCAGCCACAGTTTCATTAAAGATGAAATCTTTCCGAGATTTAACTGCAAAATTAAAAGCTTTTTAACGAAATACACCAAACCACACCCATATGAAATGAACACTTCTATTTCAAAGCAAAATCACCATGTGCAACCGTGGCGCCGAGGAAGAGCGCTCGCCTTCTAATGCTGGAGTCGTGCTTTCGATCCTCACCTCTTCCGCGTTGATTTTTTTCAAGTGACGGATGTTTTTCCTCTTTTGACGGAGAAAAAAATAAACGGAAAATCGTCAATCTACAGACAATTTCTGGCAGCAGTGCTGCCAGTACATTTTCTGTGAAAAGATGGAAGTTTTTTCGAGAGTGTAAAAAAAAACAGACGGTATACGCTATAAGCAGAGGGTATACGCTTAAGGCAGAGCATACCCTAGATTGTACATACCGTAGCTTTATTGAGTAAAGAAGGGTATGCGCTGCTTCTTAAAAAAATCCAGAAAGTATACGGTGTATACCTGCGTATACTGACGTATACCCTCTACTACACCCCTGGAAACAATCGCTTGAGGTTGAAATAAAATGTTTTGACTTATGGTACTTCTTATTAGTATTGTTATATTGTATCTTAAATGAAATAAGTGGAAAAATGTTTAATGTATGCCATATATGTATTTTAAATGAAATGAGTTAAAGGTTTATATTTTAAATGAAATAAATACAGTAGGAATGATGATTATGGTAACAATATGTGACCATTCGCTTGCGCCCGGCTAACATAAAATTTCCGAGATTTTCTCTTATGTACCACGATTTTGCGATGGATGAATGAATGCAGAAATATCAACAACGGTCAATGATCAGTACAATACACTAATAGATAAAATGCTCAGTTTAACATAAAAAAGGGAAAAAAAGACAGTGCAAATAGAAATATAATTATATATTCGATCATCAAAATAAGTGCCATTACAGCCTGAAACTTTCTGCCTTTTATGGATAATGTTTTAAAAAGCAAAGGCAGAAGAAAAAAAATGTGTTGCGCGATAAAATTATTAGCATTAAAATGATCACAATCATCATTTTTTTTAAAAGTGAAACAATGTTGATTTTTCAATGAAAATTCTACATTCTTTACCAACAAATGTTTGAATAACCTGATTGTAACCTAGTGTAAATATAAACTTGAAATAAATCTCATCTCTAGATATATCTTGCGCCATCCGCACACATGACCGCTAGATGTCGGGAAAAAAAAAAAAAAAAAAAAAACTGTATTGTTCAACACTATTGGTAAAACTGACATTTTTTTTTTTTCAGCTTAATTTTTTAATGCAAATTCTATTGAGTTTCCAATCCATATTCAGTTTGCCCATTTTCTTTAAATTTTTACGAAATCTAATCATAATTTATTTCATTAACGTCAAATCAGATTTGCGATGCTAACATAATGAATATCATTATCATCTCTGATAAAATTTGCATAAGTGTTTATTTGAAAAAATAATGAACAACAATCATAAACAAAATAGACAAGCATTTACATTAAAGAATGTGGATCGCTTACTCACGTGCTAGCATGAAGAGAGTGGCTTCATATATAATGTGTGCTCTTATCAACGCCTTGAACATTAAAAAAAAAAAAAAAAAAAAAAAAAAAAAAAAAAAAAAAAAAAACGATTAAATAACATTTTTTGCATTAATTATGATACCCGTGAAATATTAATTTTCTTCAGTATCACATTTTACTACAATATAATTAAATGCGATTGCATAATTATCTTCATTTTCTGTAAAAAAAAAAAAAAAAAAAAAAAAAAAAAATCAGTTGTTTTATTCGAATGTGGTGGAAACTAGATTTTGTTGATCGAAATATGGTAAAAAATCATTTAATAATAATTATAATAATAACTTTTATATGGCAAGAAAAAAGTAACGATTTTAGCAAAGACTAAATTTTAGCAAAAGTATATCAAATTAAATCCCCAATATTAAGCAAAATAAACTCTAATACCACAAATGAATTTTATTAGAAGAGCAACAAACCAATCTACTTACGCGCTCCTTCAAAAATCAAACCAATACTAGGTACAAACGCCGGCTTTTACCGGCAAGTAAATAAAAGTTAAATTTACCTTTTAAAAGCGATCTTCTGTCAATTGCATCACTTAAGGCACTTTCCCTTTTTAAAACCTCTGCCAGTCAAGGGCTTGACTGTTCAGGTCATCGCTAAATCAGGTCAGGTGATCATCGCACCGCAGCAGTCATGGTCGAAGACATTTGATGCTTACCGGTCAGGGGTAGGAAAAGACAGAGATCTGGTCAAGAGCATTCAGTTCAAGGGTGGAAATAATCCAGGCTTTTGTTTTATTACTGTTTAAAGCGAGCTGTCTATTTGCTATTTATTTTAATAGGGTTGCTTTTTTCTTTTTCGTGAGAACACGTTTTTAACGAGTTGGATCTGAAGCAGTGATGAAATCAAAGGGACTCTCTCCCCTGAAGCATCAAAATCCCCTCACCGAGTGACTTCGAATCTTCTGTTTATTAATTATCTGGAAGTATATTTCCTCCCCAGAACTCTATCATCAATGCTGTACTAGTAAACAAGCCAGGGGCTATATGTTAGAGTCATGGGCTTTCATTTCTAGACTATATACGCTATAGCTTTACTTTAGAAACAAACGGTATACAGATCTTCTTAAAAGAAACCAGAAGGTATGTGGTACATACCTCTGTATACCTTCCACAACATCCTGGTCTCTAATGTCCTTCTCTTTAAGGTCTACACAAAAATATCCTTTTGTCATATAGTATATCGACTGCTCTTTTGTGGTCATGCGATGTTTTCCCCCTTCGATGGATTTAAAAACAAACTGATGAACATCATGCAAGAAGACAAACTTCCCTTCAAGTCGAGATCTAATCTTATTTACTTTACAATGTTGAATTTTCCGGTCCTTTTGTGAATAAACTTCATGATGATGTAAAAATGGGTTTTATGGAAAAGTGTTTAATGATGAGAAAATAAGCATCTAAATCCAGCTTTAGAGCTCCACTCGCCCTCCAAGAAGATTCGCCCCCGGAGTGTAAAAATGTTTAGATTTACTGCCTATTATTGACCTGAAGGTTCAATTTCTATTTCAAACTCCATAATGCTTTTCCCTTTTTAACACGAGTATATAAAATTCTTCCCTTACTAAAATGTCTGAATTGAACGGACGTAAATGCCTGAAATCAATATTGATCTAAAAAGGCCTCCAGATTTTTCTCTAGTTTTTTTTTTATTACCCCTTTCCTACCCCAAATTTATTACTTTAATAAAAATGCAAAGTTTTGATTGAAGTGAACTGAAATCGAGGAATTTTAAATTACAAATACTGCTATTTTATGTAAGAATCATACAGTCAACTTTTGATTTAATTTTACAAAATTCTGAATTTCAACTGCATTAAAACTGTGCAGCTGATGATTTCTTTACGAATAAAGGTTTAGATGAGTGACGTTTCAGTTTAATGGATAGAAATTTTAAATAAAAATTTTAACTAAAAATTTAAACCGAATGGTTCTATTTGTTAGATGATTTCAAAATGTAATGATTTATTTACTCAGTTATTACTATTTTTCTCTTTTAGGTTTAAAATCTTGGATAGTTTGAAGTTTTGCCGTGCAGAGACCCACTTGACACTACTATGCTGTGACCATTACAAAACTCATTTCTGTATTCCTCTATTGTATCAGTTTAAATAACCCTGTTATGAACCAACAATTCCTTAAAACTACAATGATCCAGCGAATTAAAATAAACATAGTTCAACAGCGTCTCCTGTTGAGTATTCAAATGCAAAATTGTAAAAACACTTTTTTTTTTTTTTTTTTTGTCGCATTTAATCGGCAAATTATAGAAAATTACCTGTTCAGTCTGATAGCTGATGACATTGAAAGTCCCGAAAAATGCAGAATTGAAAAAAAAAAATGTAAATTGACAGAAAACAACAACGACAACAACACATGAATAAAATAGGCTAAATATGGCAGGTGCGACAAATCTATATTAATAAAATAACAAATCGCTCTGTGTGTGTGTGTGTGTCTGCGATGGCTAGCAAAATCTACGGGATTTACGAGGCTCAAAATTTTTATGAAAATAGCCCAATATCTCTTCTGATGCATCTGAAGCTCAGAATTTTAATATTTTGATTACTTTCAGATATAATAATTACGAAGTGGAACTCACTATCATCAAAACTATGCCCCTTTTTTTCCTTTTCTTCTCTACGTTGATTTTCGGTTGGTTGGTTGGTTCATGCAGAGTCGCTTATAAAAAACACATTTCTTTTTTGCGCTTGCTTTCGTTTGGTCGGTTGTATAAAACATTCACAAAAATAATTTTAAAAACCGAGACTGAAAAAATAAACGAATTTGAAAACTTAATCTTTCAAAAGTGACTGTTTTTTCACCTAAACTTTAAATTTTAGCATGGAGTTGAAATACTTGCTTTGAAAACGTATTTAATAATAATGAAAGTTTAAGAGAATCAATTAGTTCAAATGACGTCAGAACCTAGCAACGAACTTCACAACCTGGAATTCATGCTGTTCGTCTTTCTGTTTTTTCTTAACTCTGATTGGTTGAACAATAATATATACGTAATTGAAACTGATCTATTTAAATAGCAAGACATATGGTTTTTAAATATTAATTAAAAGATCAGAAAAGATCTTACTGGCTCTTTTACCACTAAAAATTAGAAATTGGGCAAAAATAATTTCTTACATTCGAATGCTTTCTGTTGTTGTTGCGAGTAGCAATATTTTAAATATAATTTTTACATTCTCATTTTCGATAACATTAATGATAGAATTTCTTTTAATATCAGAAGTGTTTTTTAGCACTTTTCAACAAAGTTTAAAAGTACTTATCCATTCGGTTTGTCTGTCCGCCTGTCCACACCCTAATTTCTGTAAATATACTTGGATTTTTATGCAATTGACAAATCTTATTTAGGGTCATGAAATTACATATGAAGTACGTACAAATATTGGTTCATTTACAGAAACACTCAAAAGAAATAGATTACGTTATGGTATATGTGGAAAATTTGTTTGGAGAGTATTTTAATGAGTATTTTAACGCTATTTCAAATGTACTGAAACGGATATAAATTCCATGCTTTCATTACTATTAAATTAAATAGACAAATCATAGCAATTTTTAATAATTTACAGGGACACACAAAAGAAATCAGGTACAATACTGTCTTTGCGTAATAATTGCTGGAGAGTATGTTTTAAAATTCGATATGCACTTTTAAATTTACTTAAATTTTTGCATACTACTCTTTATATATAATTTCTACATCTTATATATAGGGCTGCACAAAATTATTCGCATACTATTCTTCTTATTGGAGGAAATTGCTGAAGGGAAATTTTCTGCAATATATGTGCTACTTAAATGAATTAATTTTTGAAATACATGTTGTTAATATGTACAAATCCCTTCTATATCATATACAGAGTTGCTAAAAAATTCGGATAATTTTCCGAGAGTAAATAGAAACAGCTGACATTCGGTTTTGAAATGCTTTGTGTATTAAATAAATTGTAAACGGAAAATAATTTTTTTTTTTTCTGATGTTTCTAAAGATAAAGAAATATTGGGTGACTTAGAAGCGGTAACCGAAGATTTTTACTTCGTCATTATAATACATTTTCGTAGTTTAAGAAACGTGTGTCTTTTTAGCACTGACCGAGAAAGCTGAAAAGTACTTATGAGTTCGGTTTGTCTGTCTGTCCGTCCTCGCTCTAATTCCTGTAAATATACTCGGATTTTCATGCAACTGATAAATCTTATTTAAGGTCACCAAAGCATACTTGGTATTCCATATGGAGCATGTATGACAAATAATTCATTTACAGGGATAGTCAAAAGAGTAAGATTAGGGTATATGGAGAAAAATCGTTTGGGAAGTATTTTAATGACATTGCGTTATTTCTAATGTATTCAAACTAATATAAGTCAATGATTTTAACCATGGTTACGTTAAAACAGAGCATTTATCGCATTTTTTAAAAATTTAAAGGGACACACGAAAGAAATGTTTACAGTACTATTTTTCCTTAATAATTGATGGAGAGTGCGTTTTAAAATTCGGTATGCGTCTCTAAATGCAACTAGTTTTTCCCATATTATCCTTTACATATAAATTCTATACGTCATATACAGAGCAGCACAAAAATATTTGCATACCATTCTCCTTATTAGAGGATATTGCTGAAGGGGAATTTTCAACTGAAATATGTGTATCTCTTAAATGAATTAAATTTTTGAACGCATGTCATTAATAGATATCAATCTATGTGTCATATACAGGGCTGCTAAAAATTTCGGATCATTTTCCGAATGTAGATTGGAACAGCTGAAATTCTGTTTTAAATTCTTAATATATTTTCATATGGTGAAATGAGATGTAATATTTTAATTTTTTAAACGGTGCAGTTTTTTACATTATTCTGAATGTGTTGGATAGTGTTTCATAATCTGTGTTAGATGCACTATTTTTTATTTTTAAAGATATTTTTAAACACATTTTATCATCGCTCTATTTTTTTTCTTTTTAAATACTAAAAATTGTACCGAGTTTAACGCACACCTGCCATACAGTGCTACAGGTAGTGGGAATTTGTGTAGGATATTCGTACAGAACATATTTCATCCTTAATTTATAAGAAGTGGTTATTTCCGAACAATAATTTTACTAAATTTCTTAAATTCTTATTGGATTTTCTCACCCTCTCGACTACACTGTAAAAAAAAAGGGTCGATCTACTAAAAAAACTTTAGTGATCCTTGTAATTACTAAAAAATTTTTAGTAATCTTAGTCGGTTACAAAAAAATCTGTAAGAATTACTAGAAAAAAGTTAGCAACGAATAGAGTTAATAGTTGTATATTTTTAATAGCTATTACTAAAACTCAGTTGGTGTGGCCTTGATAGCATAGTGGTTATAGTAACGGACTCCAGGCTAAAGGGTCCCGGGTTCGAAACTTGCCACCGGCAAATTCGTCCCGAATGTATGTAGTTTCTCGCTAATAAAGGGATTATGAAAATCCTGTCGGAGCAGGTAGGAATGTTTGGTGTTGTCATCTATTGTGGTTTTGCCGAAAATCTTCCGCTTCAGAAGTCTGGATGGAGCTCAAAAGAAGCTCCTGCCCTTCGGTCGAACGTAATGGTTATTAAAAATAATTTTCGAGCTATTACTAAAATTTGCTTGGTGGCTCATACTAAAATTTTTTAAGTTAGTTATACAAAAAATTCTTTTGTTCAGTTTACAAAAGAAATGCTTGTTTCAGTTGCAAAAAAAAGTTTGTAATGGTTACTAAAAAATTCTGTGGAATACAAATTTACTAAGAAATTTTTAGTAACCTCTTGAATTTTTTTTTTACAGTGTAATATATCTATACGAATAAGTTTAAGACTGGAGTTTCCTTCGGATATATGTTTGTTAAGGTATTGATGAGCTACTGGAGGTGAAAAGTAGACTACCACACTTTACAGAGCATATTTCACAGCTTACCTTCTACTTGATAAATTATGCAGCAACTAGCCGTGTAGGAGGTTGTTATTTATTAATATTGGTCTCTTAATTGAGTGGTGGTTATCATTATTTCCGAATAGAAATTTCAATAAATTTCTTAAATTGCTATTTGTATCCCCACCCCGTTGGGTAATATATCTACGGAAAGAATGATAATCGGAATATCGTTCGGAATTAGGTTTGTTTACGAAAAAATGCTCATTCTGGTGATGTAAAGTGAAACTATAACATTCTGCAAATCGTACATTGCACGCCTATTCTATCCAACCGTAAGTGGCGGGGATCCTTGTCGGATTTTCGTACAAAACATACTGCGCTCCGTAGCGGTGAAAAGAGGATCTGGAGTACTTTGTAGCACGTACGCGGTTAGAATTGTTAGTTTATAGTTATTATTAATTTTAGAATTTGACTACGATTAGATAACGGTTAGGTTACATTTGGGTTACAGTTAGGTTGCATTTAGCTTGCAATTATATCATGGTTAGTCTCAGGTTAGATTTAAATTCCGGTTACATTATAGTTAGGTTATAATTAAGTTGCAGTTAGGATAAGGTAAATTGCAGTTAGGTTACTATCAGATTACGGATATGTTACGATAAGGTGACGACTAGGTTACATTTATGACAGATTTAAGTTACTGTTAGGTTCAAGATAAGTTGCAGTAAAGTTACAAACAGGTTACGATTATAGTAAAATTAAGTTACGGTTAGGATTTTATCCACAGGGTGAACATTTCACATGTTTTGATTAAAGTATACTTAATTTTGTACTATGGTTCTGAAACTACATTACTATATACTAACCTTTTACCTAATCATTGCTTATCGATTTTAATCATGGTATAGTCGGATCTAGGAGTGTATACTTTTTTTTAATCAAAATATTTCACTTAGGATTTCGATGTGAAAAAAATAAAAAGTTACGTGACTGAACAGTGATATTTACCGATAAAAATCAACATTTTAACGCAAAAATCAAGCAATTGTTGGACACATATTTCCTCCCCCGTTTCACATTGAAATCATTTTGAATATTTGTTACTCTAAAAATTAGTTTTTTTTTTTTTTTTTTTTTTTTTTTTTTGACAGATTTTACTCACAGTCAGCAGTTACGTATTTCGAGTTAGATAACATCACAAATTTCAGGATCGTTTAATATTATTACCACGGACCCGGGCAACGCCGGGCGGGTCAGCTAGTTGAAAATAAGTTTAATTAAATATATCTTTATTAAAAAGCTGTAATGAATTACCATTTTCACAAAAAAAAAAAAAACACTTAGCCAGCGTTTATGGGTGAAACCAATTTTCGTTGTGCTTTTCAAAAAAAAAAAAAAAAAAAAAAAGTCTTTTTTTAGGATCTAGATTTTACTAAATAACAATTGTTCCAGCGTATATAGGGTACTTTTGATCTTATGGTTAGACAACTTCAAACTTCTGTCTCTTAGAAAAGTAGAAAATAATTTATTTACAGATCTTCAGAACAACAGTCTTCGAAACTCACAAATATTACTAGATATTCAAATATAACTGCTCAAATCTATCGTACAAGTACAGCTTTAGATCCCAGAGACTCTTTATACAACGTCTCAACACTTAATAACATTCAAAACAGCATAGATGAAACTCAAACAAACTTGCTTAACAAACACCTTGTTCACTCAATGACTGACTGGTAAATAATAACCACGACAGCTCGTATTGCTCTCCTTATATAGGCTCGCAGCATGCGTTAGAAGCTTCCACAGGCTTCTCGAAAAATCCAGAAACCAAGGAAAAACATTCAATGTATCAGCATACCTAAGGGGGGTTACCATAGAGAGGGAAGGGTTACCATCGCCAACAACCGCCAAGTTTGTCGCCAACTTGGCGATATATCGCCAAATTTGGTGACCAAAATTAGTCGCCAAAAGTGACACCAACTTGGCGATATCTCTAATATTTCGCCTAGCTGCCATACACATTCACTGCAAAATAATAGACAAGTTTGCTTGATAACAGAGACAATGTAACAAAAACTAATATTAGTAAAGGAATGGAGCTTAATAAGATTATTTACATTATTTTACAGTACGAACACTAACTATTTACAAAATTCGTAACACTACCCCCTCCTCAAAGACTGCACGTCCCGGGCAGTGCAATCCTTGAGTTAGAGGAAAACACTTAAAATAAATAAACAAATAATAAATAAATAAATAACAATAATAAGATTTACATAAATAAGAACTAATTACTATTTACATATTTACAAAAAGTGACTTTCATGACCATGGTCTGAAATTCCAGTTTTGAATTTCTAATCACTTTCGCCAAAATAAGGGGCTAGCCGGTTATAATGTACAACTTTGGGCTTCGTGTGTGGCAACTTTTGTATATGTACGACGACGTCATTCAGTCTGTTGACGACTGTGTAAGGACCGTCCCAGTATCTTTGTAATTTTGGCGACAGTCCCTTACGACGTATCGGATTCCACAACCAAACTTTGTCACCTTCGTTGAACTCATGTCCTGTTGCCTTTGTGTCGTACCGTGTCTTCGTCTTTTCCGTTGCCAGTCCGATTCGGTTCCTCGCTAGACGATGAATCTCCCCAATCCGTGCCTGGAGCTCATCCACGTATTCTTCAGGCGACAAAGGAGCGTCAGGAGGACGGCCAAACAAAAGATCCGCAGGCAGACGAAGATCACGACCAAACAGCATTTTAGAAGGGGAATAACCAGTGGCCTCATGAACAGCACTCCTGTAGGCAAGCAGGATCAGAGGCAATTTCTTGTCCCAGTCCTGTTGATCTTTAGACACCAAGAGGGAGAGGCTATTTAGGATGGTACGATTGAACCTCTTCACCATGCCGTCCGATTGAGGATGTAGAGGTTCAGTTCGAGTTTTGTCCATGCCGAGTAGTACACACATTTCCTTAAACTTAGCCGAAACAAAGTTTCTTCCTTGATATGTCTGCTACGGTTACCGCCTCTTGATTAGAAATGGAGTAGGCTCCAGGCCACTTAGTAAAGTAGTCCATGGCAACGAGAATGTACTTATTGCCATCAGATGTTCTAGGAAGAGGACCCAAAATGTCTAGAGCAATTCGTTCGAAAGGAGCTCCTACATTATAACGCTGCAATCGTCCACGGGTGCGCCTCTTTGGACCTTTACGTGCTACACAGGTGTCACAAGTTCGACACCACTTCTCCATGTCACTGCGAACATTATTCCAGTAGAAACGCTCTCGAACCTTCTGCAGGGTCTTCATTACACCAAAATGACCTCCTGTGGGACTACCATGCAGTTCTTGAAGGACCATAGAAATTCTCGACTTAGGGAGTAGTAGTTGCCATCTACATGTCTTTCCATCATCAGACTCCCATTTTCGGTACAAGATACCGTTCTTCAAATGTAGGGAATCCCAAAGAGCCCAATAACGTTTAGTCATAGTATGGCAATGGGCCATGTCTCGCCAGCTAGGCTTCCTGTTGGACTCCTTTTTCAGCTCTAGAATTGGCTTAATTTCAGGATCAGCAAGTTGATCTTTACGCAGGCTCTCGTCACACCACTGATCTTGCGATGTTGTAGAACCAGTTGTAACTTGTCTTATTATAGGACCTTTGACATTAAATTTCTTAACCCGGTCGCAGTATCTACAATTCTCTGAGCAGGGTCTTCTTGAGAGAGCATCTGCATTTCCATGTGATGAGCCTTTTCGATGACGTATCTCCATATCGTACTCTTGAAGCTTTTGTATCCATCTGGCTATCTGGCCTTCAGGGTTCTTAAAATTCAATAGCCAAGTTAGAGAAGCATGATCAGTTCGGATCAGGAATTTTCGACCGTAAAGATAGTGATGAAAATGGTGTATGGCTTTCACTACAGCAAGAAGCTCTTTTCTTGCTACGCAGTAGTTTCGCTCTGCCTTTGATAAGCACTTGCTGAAATAGGCGATAACACGCTCCTGGCCGTCGATTTCCTGGGACAGTACAGCGCCAATGCTTTCGTTACTTGCATCAGTAGTAGGAAAAGGACAGTTTAAGGACAGCCGGAGGGACAGAGGGACCGTCCCTCCGCCGCAGCACGCAGCATCCCTCCGGCTGTCCCTGCGGCTGTCCCTCCTGGTCCCGCCTGCGGTACCGCCGCTCGAAATCATACTATAAGATGAAGATTAAATTTATATATGAATTTTGAACAACCGTAATTTTAATGAGTATTATTAATTAAGCGAAACAATTAAAATTTCAGTTTTTAACCATTTTATTTAGATTTCTTCAACTACAAGATGAGATTATCAATTTAACTCAAGAAAGTTAAACATATATTTGAATTTTGCTTCATAGACATCTTAATGAGTAGTATTAATTAAGTAAAAACAATAGAAAATATCCAGTTTTATAGAAAAAGACTGATTTCTTACGATTTTTATCAACTTAAAAGAGAAAACTTAAACGTTCATTTCAGTTTTTCAACAGCTATAACCTTAATGAGTATCGTTAATTAAGTAAAAAACAATGGAAAATATCAAGTTTTATAGAAAAAGACTGATTTCTTACGATTTTTATCAACTTAAGAGAGAAAACTTAAACGTACATTTCAGTTTTTCAACAGCTATAACCTTAATGAGCATTCATAATTAAGTAAAAAACAATGGAAAATATCGATTTTTATAGAAAAAGACTGATTTCTTACGATTTTTATCAAATACAATATCAATGTATCGACTTAAAACTTAAACATACATCCTAGTTTTTCAACAACTATAACCATAATGAGTATTGATAATTAAGTAAAAAACAATGGAAAATATCAAATTTTATAGAAAAAGACTGATTTCTTACGATTTTTATCAACTTAAGAGAGAAAACTTAAACGTACATTTCAATTTTTAAGTGGTTATCATCTTAACGAGTATTTTTAATTAAGTAAAACAGCGAAAAATATAAATTTTTATTTGATTTCTTAAGATTTTCATCAACTACATGAGAAGTGTACCGACTTAAAAGTTGAAAGTTAAACATACATCCCAGTTTTTCAACAGCTATAACCTTAATGAGTATTGATAATTAAGTAAAAAACAATGGAAAATATCAAGTTTTATAGAAAAAGACTCATTTCTTACGATTTTTCCAACTCAAACTTCAGAATACCAATTTGAGAGAAAGAAACTTAACCATGTATTCAGTTTTGAACAACCATTTCCTTCATGAGCATTTTTATTTAAGTAAAACAATGGAAAATATTAAATTTAACCAATTTCTTTAGAATTTTTCAACTATAATATCAACTTAAGAAAGGAAACTTAAACATTTATCTTAGTTTTTGAACAGCAATCCCTTAATGAACATTGTTAATTAAGCAAAAAACAATGGAAAATATAAATTTTAACCGATTTCTTTAGATATTTTCAACTTAAAAACGAAATTTAAACATACATTTTTAACATTCGAACAACTATTACCGGAACGAATTTTAATAATTAAGCATTTAACGAACGAAAATAGTGATTTTTTATTTTATTTATTTATTTATTTATTTTTTTTTAAGCAAGAAGGCCAATTGTATAAACTTTTACAGTAATTTGACATTTTAACATACTTTAAAAAACACTAGTTACATAAGATTTCAAACTTTAGATGACTAAATCTCAAGATATATTTTTCTCGAAAACAAATATAAAATACATTTTTTAAACTAATTTCCTCAATCTTACGAATTCAACAGGATTTTTACCGATGCAAACATTAGAAGCGAACAACAAATTCTCTCCCCATCTAACCTCAAAATTCCTAAAGGGGAGAGTACAATAGGTTTTTCGACGTCACACTTCGTAAGGTTTTCATTCAAGAAAAATATCTTTTACGTTATAAAAGTCGTTTTCTTAGAAGGATATAAACTTGTGATTTTTGTTTTTGAACAATCATTATCTCAATAAATATTAATAATTAAGGAAAAACAATGGAAAATAATATGTTTTAAGGAAAAAGACGAATTTTATCGAATTTGATTAATTTTTACACTAGTATTTTCAAAAAGCAACATGGAAATATCGATTTTTTTAACTGAACAATTTAACGCATGTTTTAGCTTTAACAACAGAAACTTAATAAGTATCACTAATTAAACAAAAAAACAAAATACTGATTTTCAAGAAAAGACGAATTTTTATACAATTTTCAACACTTTACCTTTCTGAAATTTTTATGTTATCAAACACCAAGTTATTTAAAATATAAATATTATGCTTAATGTTTAGATAGTACACATGACTAATTCCACTTATTCTTTTCATATTATTAATTAAATTGACACATGTTTCACTCTACACTTCAATGATTTCTGAATTTTTACAATACTCACCACCAATTTTCTAAGATTTTCCGATTATACATTCCTCAGAAGTACATATTCGAAATGGTACAAACATTTTACATATCTAAAAAATATCATTGAAGTAGCTGTATTTAATATTTTTAACACCAATTTTCTAAGCTATTCTAACATTTTCCAATTATACATTCCTAAGAAGTACATTTTCGAAATGCTACAAACACTTTACATATCGAAAAATATCATTGAAGTAGCTGTATTTAATATTTTTAACACCAATTTTCTAAGATATTATAACATTTTCCAATTATACATTCCTCAGAAGTACATATTCGAAATGCTACAAACACTTTACATATCGAAAAAATATCATTGAAGTAGCTGTATTTAATATTTTTAACACCAATTTTCTAGGATATTATAACATTTTCCAATTATACATTCCTCAAAAGTATATATTCTAAATGCTACAATCACTTTATATATTGAAAAACATCATTTATCTACTAAGTATTAGTCAAAATTATAATATGTTTTCACCCTATAGTTAAAAAATATCTGAATTATCACACAACAACATTTTTCAAATATGAATATTATTTTAACAGATTAAAAAGGCAAAACATAGACGAATATAATCTTTAATTTTTGTAATCATTTCATATTTCATACCAAACTATCTGAAATTTCAACCAAATAAGAGCAAATATTAGACTAATTTTTTATCATTAATATTGCTTAGACCTTTTCATCATAACTTTTAAAAATGGTAATTATCCATTTTTTGGGTTCATTATCGAAAAACTGTAACTGAAATTACATAAACTCAATGCAAAAAAAAAACCCTGTTCTCACACAATTTCTTAAAATTCAACAAAGAATTGACTATTACTGCAATACTTATCTATATCAATTTCGATTCTCGATAATATATAGGTATTTTATTATTACACACTTACATCTCTTTTCAAACGTTTATCAGAAAATAAGTCAATCAAAGTCTAGTAGTTATCACAACTATTCCCCAGAAATATTGCTATCATGCGAAACAGTAAAGAAAATTAATAGATATTTAATATTTAATAACCTCATACGTGAAATTACTGTCGAATGAGAATACTAATAATCAATAAAATCAACTATTGAACAAAAATATAGTACAGATTACCGAAAATTCAAATGTTTTCTTCTACAAAAGTTACAAAAATTAACAAATGAATGACAAGTTAGAGAAATAACTAAAAAAATTAATGAACATATTTACAAATTTATTAAAATCACACCTTTTTCTGGATTATAAACCACAATTTCTTGAAAAAATTAACACCGAATTTATCAGATTTTAATCATTGTATTACATACACTCAATAAATATTCAAAATTAATCAAAAAATAATTTTTTAGTCTCATCAATAAGCAGAAATTCTATATTAAAAGAATATTTTCATAGTAGTACTTATGAAAATGAGAGTTTACAAACTGATTTTCATAATTTTACCACATTTAAACTTAATTTTTATACATAAAACATTATTTAATCAAATTTTATACTTTCTAATTCAGTAAAATTCAATACTTTTTAGTTTTTAAACCAATACCACAATATTTATTTACATCAAACTTGATTCTTCACCTTTTATATTTCCACATTACACACGTGAGATAAATACTAACTTGGATCAGGAGTTGAAGTCAATTGATTCCATTCGATTTTCATCATGTACGCATTGCTCCTACACGAAATTTCTTACTGCTATAATCATCTAACGTATTAAAACTAATCTACTCATATTTTTAATCAATTCATCAGATGTTTCATCTCGCACTTCTGAATTATCGTGCATCAAGTTGCTTAAAATATAAATACTATCTTTATAGTTTTAATGATATATAGTATACATGGTTTATCTTGAGTTAACACTTCCATAGTATTAATCAAATTATATGTTTCATCTTGCACTTGATCTTAATGTTTTCATCTTGCATCTGAATTATCGTCCATCGAGTTTTTTAAATAATAATATATTTATAGTTTTTGATTATACATAGCATGTACAAATACAATCTTTAATTTTAACATTTCATATTTCAAATAACCTATTTCCGAAACCAAGCTATGTGAATTTTACCACAATGCTTATTATCATAGAATAATTTGTGTTTCACACTTTTCTAAAAATTATCAGATATGTACCCCTCAGAGAAATTACTATCATATGAATAAATGAAGAAAATTTAATTTATATTAAATGTACACGAAATTGATTGCAATATACATGAATTTAATAAAAATAAATAAATAAGCGATTATTTATACATTAAACCTTTACTAAATATATACTTCTTTCATTATACAGATGTTTCAACAAGATGAACCAAAACAGCAGCAAACTTCAGAAATTAATGATCCGAATGATTCATCTCTAGCACATGTAGCGTTAACGAATAACACATATGTGAGTACTTATATGAGAAATACTAGAATTCGTATATGAAACGTAATTAGAGTAAATACAAAATGATTTGTCTTACTACCTACACTTTAACAAGTGCTTTTTACCTATATTATTGAAGAGAATCCTAACTGTGTCCATTTATTTCTACTACAGATGTGCTCTATTTGCTACAAACACTTCTTAAGTAAATGGAATTTAACAGAACATACAAAAATCTATACAGGTGAAAAACCTTACACTTGGAAAGATTACCATAAATGCTGTTTTCAAGGAGACGTGAATCAAAAATGCACACATCATCATATAAAGCATCATCAGATATATGTAAACTTAGCGAAGATATTCAAAAATTAGTCAGACTTTTGTAGAATTTAGAAATAAAGGAAGATATTTAGGCTATTTATCCATCATATTTTCACAACATTTACCACAATATCTCAAACTTAAAATTTGGAAGACATACACACTGCTGAAAAGTAATTTTGTGATTCTTCTAACCAGTATGAATGTATAGATGTTATTTTGCAGCGTATTCTTTAAATGTTCACATTAAATATTCTTTTATATGCATATATCGTTGTGTTTATTTTTCTAATACCTATTACATTAATGAAATACATAACATTTTAAGTGAAATAACACTCTCACAACTTAAAAAATGCATAAGAACATACAAAAATAAACAGATGTATAAAAAAATATGCAAGTTTACAAAATATTTTCATTGTTTTCTAGAAATATTAACAAAAAATATTTACAATATGAAAAAATTGTAAAAGTGAAAAGAAAAAACATAAATGTAAAAACAAAAACCACAAAGTGAAAAACTCATAACAAAGTTTTTGAAAAAAATATTTACAACAAATTTTTTTTTACAAAAACCAAAACTTCCAAAAATATTTTTTTCAAAAAATTTTTTTTTTCAAAAACATTTTTTACAAAAAATTTTTTTTTCAAAATAAGTTTTTACAAAAGTAAAAAAAAGAAAATCACAACGTTAAAAAAATGAAAAATTTTTGTTAAAAAAAGTGTAAAAAAATTGCAAAAAAATGTTGTAAAAATTTCAAAAAAAGTTATGAAAAAAGTCTCAAAAATTTTGTTGTTTTTAACGTTGTGATTTTCTTTTTTTTACTTTTGTAAAAACTTATTTTGAAAAAAAAATTTTTTGTAAAAAATGTTTTTGAAAAAAAAAATTTTTTGAAAAAAATATTTTTGGAAGTTTTGGTTTTTGTAAAAAAAAATTTGTTGTAAATATTTTTTTCAAAAACTTTGTTATGAGTTTTTCACTTTGTGGTTTTTGTTTTTACATTTATGTTTTTTCTTTTCACTTTTACAATTTTTTCATATTGTAAATATTTTTTGTTAATATTTCTAGAAAACAATGAAAATATTTTGTAAACTTGCATATTTTTTTATACATCTGTTTATTTTTGTATGTTCTTATGCATTTTTTAAGTTGTGAGAGTGTTATTTCACTTAAAATGTTATGTATTTCATTAATGTAATAGGTATTAGAAAAATAAACACAACGATATATGCATATAAAAGAATATTTAATGTGAACATTTAAAGAATACGCTGCAAAATAACATCTATACATTCATACTGGTTAGAAGAATCACAAAATTACTTTTCAGCAGTGTGTATGTCTTCCAAATTTTAAGTTTGAGATATTGTGGTAAATGTTGTGAAAATATGATGGATAAATAGCCTAAATATCTTCCTTTATTTCTAAATTCTACAAAAGTCTGACTAATTTTTGAATATCTTCGCTAAGTTTACATATATCTGATGATGCTTTATATGATGATGTGTGCATTTTTGATTCACGTCTCCTTGAAAACAGCATTTATGGTAATCTTTCCAAGTGTAAGGTTTTTCACCTGTATAGATTTTTGTATGTTCTGTTAAATTCCATTTACTTAAGAAGTGTTTGTAGCAAATAGAGCACATCTGTAGTAGAAATAAATGGACACAGTTAGGATTCTCTTCAATAATATAGGTAAAAAGCACTTGTTAAAGTGTAGGTAGTAAGACAAATCATTTTGTATTTACTCTAATTACGTTTCATATACGAATTCTAGTATTTCTCATATAAGTACTCACATATGTGTTATTCGTTAACGCTACATGTGCTAGAGATGAATCATTCGGATCATTAATTTCTGAAGTTTGCTGCTGTTTTGGTTCATCTTGTTGAAACATCTGTATAATGAAAGAAGTATATATTTAGTAAAGGTTTAATGTATAAATAATCGCTTATTTATTTATTTTTATTAAATTCATGTATATTGCAATCAATTTCGTGTACATTTAATATAAATTAAATTTTCTTCATTTATTCATATGATAGTAATTTCTCTGAGGGGTACATATCTGATAATTTTTAGAAAAGTGTGAAACACAAATTATTCTATGATAATAAGCATTGTGGTAAAATTCACATAGCTTGGTTTCGGAAATAGGTTATTTGAAATATGAAATGTTAAAATTAAAGATTGTATTTGTACATGCTATGTATAATCAAAAACTATAAATATATTATTATTTAAAAAACTCGATGGACGATAATTCAGATGCAAGATGAAAACATTAAGATCAAGTGCAAGATGAAACATATAATTTGATTAATACTATGGAAGTGTTAACTCAAGATAAACCATGTATACTATATATCATTAAAACTATAAAGATAGTATTTATATTTTAAGCAACTTGATGCACGATAATTCAGAAGTGCGAGATGAAACATCTGATGAATTGATTAAAAATATGAGTAGATTAGTTTTAATACGTTAGATGATTATAGCAGTAAGAAATTTCGTGTAGGAGCAATGCGTACATGATGAAAATCGAATGGAATCAATTGACTTCAACTCCTGATCCAAGTTAGTATTTATCTCACGTGTGTAATGTGGAAATATAAAAGGTGAAGAATCAAGTTTGATGTAA
Source organism: Maratus speculifer (assembly GCA_964019185.1). Taxonomy (NCBI): domain Eukaryota; kingdom Metazoa; phylum Arthropoda; class Arachnida; order Araneae; family Salticidae; genus Maratus; species Maratus speculifer. The sequence continues at coordinate 440,545,408 of OZ025290.1, read as the reverse complement.
ATAAATATTGTGGTATTGGTTTAAAAACTAAAAAGTATTGAATTTTACTGAATTAGAAAGTATAAAATTTGATTAAATAATGTTTTATGTATAAAAATTAAGTTTAAATGTGGTAAAATTATGAAAATCAGTTTGTAAACTCTCATTTTCATAAGTACTACTATGAAAATATTCTTTTAATATAGAATTTCTGCTTATTGATGAGACTAAAAAATTATTTTTTGATTAATTTTGAATATTTATTGAGTGTATGTAATACAATGATTAAAATCTGATAAATTCGGTGTTAATTTTTTCAAGAAATTGTGGTTTATAATCCAGAAAAAGGTGTGATTTTAATAAATTTGTAAATATGTTCATTAATTTTTTTAGTTATTTCTCTAACTTGTCATTCATTTGTTAATTTTTGTAACTTTTGTAGAAGAAAACATTTGAATTTTCGGTAATCTGTACTATATTTTTGTTCAATAGTTGATTTTATTGATTATTAGTATTCTCATTCGACAGTAATTTCACGTATGAGGTTATTAAATATTAAATATCTATTAATTTTCTTTACTGTTTCGCATGATAGCAATATTTCTGGGGAATAGATGTGATAACTACTAGACTTTGATTGACTTATTTTCTGATAAACGTTTGAAAAGAGATGTAAGTGTGTAATAATAAAATACCTATATATTATCGAGAATCGAAATTGATATAGATAAGTATTGCAGTAATAGTCAATTCTTTGTTGAATTTTAAGAAATTGTGTGAGAACAGGGTTTTTTTTTTGCATTGAGTTTATGTAATTTCAGTTACAGTTTTTCGATAATGAACCCAAAAAATGGATAATTACCATTTTTAAAAGTTATGATGAAAAGGTCTAAGCAATATTAATGATAAAAAATTAGTCTAATATTTGCTCTTATTTGGTTGAAATTTCAGATAGTTTGGTATGAAATATGAAATGATTACAAAAATTAAAGATTATATTCGTCTATGTTTTGCCTTTTTAATCTGTTAAAATAATATTCATATTTGAAAAATGTTGTTGTGTGATAATTCAGATATTTTTTAACTATAGGGTGAAAACATATTATAATTTTGACTAATACTTAGTAGATAAATGATGTTTTTCAATATATAAAGTGATTGTAGCATTTAGAATATATACTTTTGAGGAATGTATAATTGGAAAATGTTATAATATCCTAGAAAATTGGTGTTAAAAATATTAAATACAGCTACTTCAATGATATTTTTTCGATATGTAAAGTGTTTGTAGCATTTCGAATATGTACTTCTGAGGAATGTATAATTGGAAAATGTTATAATATCTTAGAAAATTGGTGTTAAAAATATTAAATACAGCTACTTCAATGATATTTTTCGATATGTAAAGTGTTTGTAGCATTTCGAAAATGTACTTCTTAGGAATGTATAATTGGAAAATGTTAGAATAGCTTAGAAAATTGGTGTTAAAAATATTAAATACAGCTACTTCAATGATATTTTTTAGATATGTAAAATGTTTGTACCATTTCGAATATGTACTTCTGAGGAATGTATAATCGGAAAATCTTAGAAAATTGGTGGTGAGTATTGTAAAAATTCAGAAATCATTGAAGTGTAGAGTGAAACATGTGTCAATTTAATTAATAATATGAAAAGAATAAGTGGAATTAGTCATGTGTACTATCTAAACATTAAGCATAATATTTATATTTTAAATAACTTGGTGTTTGATAACATAAAAATTTCAGAAAGGTAAAGTGTTGAAAATTGTATAAAAATTCGTCTTTTCTTGAAAATCAGTATTTTGTTTTTTTGTTTAATTAGTGATACTTATTAAGTTTCTGTTGTTAAAGCTAAAACATGCGTTAAATTGTTCAGTTAAAAAAATCGATATTTCCATGTTGCTTTTTGAAAATACTAGTGTAAAAATTAATCAAATTCGATAAAATTCGTCTTTTTCCTTAAAACATATTATTTTCCATTGTTTTTCCTTAATTATTAATATTTATTGAGATAATGATTGTTCAAAAACAAAAATCACAAGTTTATATCCTTCTAAGAAAACGACTTTTATAACGTAAAAGATATTTTTCTTGAATGAAAACCTTACGAAGTGTGACGTCGAAAAACCTATTGTACTCTCCCCTTTAGGAATTTTGAGGTTAGATGGGGAGAGAATTTGTTGTTCGCTTCTAATGTTTGCATCGGTAAAAATCCTGTTGAATTCGTAAGATTGAGGAAATTAGTTTAAAAAATGTATTTTATATTTGTTTTCGAGAAAAATATATCTTGAGATTTAGTCATCTAAAGTTTGAAATCTTATGTAACTAGTGTTTTTTAAAGTATGTTAAAATGTCAAATTACTGTAAAAGTTTATACAATTGGCCTTCTTGCTTAAAAAAAAATAAATAAATAAATAAATAAAATAAAAAATCACTATTTTCGTTCGTTAAATGCTTAATTATTAAAATTCGTTCAGGTAATAGTTGTTCGAATGTTAAAAATGTATGTTTAAATTTCGTTTTTAAGTTGAAAATATCTAAAGAAATCGGTTAAAATTTATATTTTCCATTGTTTTTTGCTTAATTAACAATGTTCATTAAGGGATTGCTGTTCAAAAACTAAGATAAATGTTTAAGTTTCCTTTCTTAAGTTGATATTATAGTTGAAAAATTCTAAAGAAATTGGTTAAATTTAATATTTTCCATTGTTTTACTTAAATAAAAATGCTCATGAAGGAAATGGTTGTTCAAAACTGAATACATGGTTAAGTTTCTTTCTCTCAAATTGGTATTCTGAAGTTTGAGTTGGAAAAATCGTAAGAAATGAGTCTTTTTCTATAAAACTTGATATTTTCCATTGTTTTTTACTTAATTATCAATACTCATTAAGGTTATAGCTGTTGAAAAACTGGGATGTATGTTTAACTTTCAACTTTTAAGTCGGTACACTTCTCATGTAGTTGATGAAAATCTTAAGAAATCAAATAAAAATTTATATTTTTCGCTGTTTTACTTAATTAAAAATACTCGTTAAGATGATAACCACTTAAAAATTGAAATGTACGTTTAAGTTTTCTCTCTTAAGTTGATAAAAATCGTAAGAAATCAGTCTTTTTCTATAAAATTTGATATTTTCCATTGTTTTTTACTTAATTATCAATACTCATTATGGTTATAGTTGTTGAAAAACTAGGATGTATGTTTAAGTTTTAAGTCGATACATTGATATTGTATTTGATAAAAATCGTAAGAAATCAGTCTTTTTCTATAAAAATCGATATTTTCCATTGTTTTTTACTTAATTATGAATGCTCATTAAGGTTATAGCTGTTGAAAAACTGAAATGTACGTTTAAGTTTTCTCTCTTAAGTTGATAAAAATCGTAAGAAATCAGTCTTTTTCTATAAAACTTGATATTTTCCATTGTTTTTTACTTAATTAACGATACTCATTAAGGTTATAGCTGTTGAAAAACTGAAATGAACGTTTAAGTTTTCTCTTTTAAGTTGATAAAAATCGTAAGAAATCAGTCTTTTTCTATAAAACTGGATATTTTCTATTGTTTTTACTTAATTAATACTACTCATTAAGATGTCTATGAAGCAAAATTCAAATATATGTTTAACTTTCTTGAGTTAAATTGATAATCTCATCTTGTAGTTGAAGAAATCTAAATAAAATGGTTAAAAACTGAAATTTTAATTGTTTCGCTTAATTAATAATACTCATTAAAATTACGGTTGTTCAAAATTCATATATAAATTTAATCTTCATCTTATAGTATGATTTCGAGCGGCGGTACCGCAGGCGGGACCAGGAGGGACAGCCGCAGGGACAGCCGGAGGGATGCTGCGTGCTGCGGCGGAGGGACGGTCCCTCTGTCCCTCCGGCTGTCCTTAAACTGTCCTTTTCCTACTACTTGCATCCGTATCAACTATAAACTGTTTATCGATTTGAGGATATGACAGAATTGGAGTGGATGTTAAGGCCTCCTTAAGCTTTTCGAAAGAAGCGTCACATTCCTGTGTCCACATAAATTTTTGATTGGCTTCTGTTTATTAAGTGGTCTTGCAATCATCGAGAAGCCTTTGACAAATTTTCTGTAATAGGTGCATAATCCTAGAAAGCTCCGAAGCTGGTGAACATCTGCTGGACGATTCCAATTTTTCACAGCCGATATCTTCTCTGGATCAGTCCTAACTCCTTCCGCTGAAATGATGTGTCCAAGGTAGGCGACATCATTTCGAAACAAACTGCACTTCGAAGGGCTTAACTTCAAATTAGCTTCCTTTAATTTTTGTAGCACCCGCCTGAGGTTGTTCAGATATTCATCAAGAGATTTTCCTATGATTATGATATCATCTAAATAAACAAGACACGCTTCATATGACAGCCCCCGGAGAACCGTTTCCATAAGCCGTTCGAAAGTTGCAGGTGCGTTACACAGACCAAAAGGCATTACCTTGAACTGCCATAATCCTTGTCCCGTTGTAAAGGCAGTCTTCTCGCGGTCGTCCGGATGGATCTCTATCTGCCAGTAACCACTCTTCAGATCCAGAGAGGAGAACCAGGTGTTGCCCGCAAGTGTGTCAAGAGTGTCGCCAATCCTTGGTAGAGGGTAACTATCCTTTTTAGTGACGTCATTCAGTCGGCGGTAGTCTACACAAAATCTTGTAAAACCATCCTTCTTTCTTACTAATACAATGGGAGACGCCCATGGACTTGTCGATGGTTCAATGACGTCATTTTCTTCCATATCCTTAATTAAATTTTGCACCTCTTCTTGCTTGGCAAAAGGTAATCGTCTAGAGTGTTGTTTAATAGGTGAGTGATCTCCCGTGTGAATTCGGTGTTGTGCCATTTTGGTTCGTCCAAAGTTTTCAGATGTTTGGGAGAATAAACTTTGGAATTCCCTAATTAAATTTTCCGCAGCGTGCATCTGTTTTGGATCTAAGTCTGTATCTTGTAACAAATCCTTGACTAAATTATCTGAAGATTTCTCAGAGTGACTGGAATTTTGACTTATGCACGTTACAGGAGCACGTGATGCTATCACCTCTCCATTCTTGATAGTCCTCGTCTTATCACTGATGTTAGCAATTCTGACTGGAATGGTCTTTTTCGAGAGGTCTACTATAGAAGAAGCCACCAATACTCCTGCTTGTGTACTATTGTCTTCGGGATAATCTATATGGCCAAATCGATAATTAGCTTCGTTTTTAATTACAGCAGGAACTAAAAATTCTGTTCTTGGATCTAGATGGATGTCTTCTTTGGCTATTACTATTTGTTTGCATTCAATTTCGTTATTTAATCCAAAAAGGCTTATTTCTTAAAATTTAGAGAGCATTTTACTATTTTTGAAATCAAGTTTGAAGCCAAACTTCTTCAGAAAATCTAGCCCGATTAAGCAAGGATCTGTTATGTCAGCCACATATGCCGTATGATAATATTTCGTTCCTCCAAAGTTGATGGTTAAATTTGCCTTTCCATATATGCCTATCTTGTCGCCCGTCACAGTTTGCAGGGTAACGCATGGTGGAGTCCAGATGAGTTTACATTTCAATTTTCGAGCCAAATCTTCTCTTATTATTGTAACATTGGCTCCTGTATCGACAATCATACGGCACTGAATTCCGTTAATAAAGCCTATCACATGTAATTCATTATCACCGCCACTCATTTTTGATATCTGGAGGATCTTCAGGTGGGGCTTTTCATTCTCTGGCAACCTCCGCCCCGCGAGATGGCCAAAATTTAGTTTCCCTGCTGACTGTTTGAATTTATCTCACGTTCGTGGATTTTGGGGCAATTTCTTCGGAGATGTCCTGTATCACCGCATCCCCAGCACGTGAGATTCTGTCTTCTTGAGCTTGTTCTTCCGTATTTTAAAGCTTCAAGTTTTTGATTTATTTTCCTAATTTCTTTCAAGACGTCGCTCTCAGTGTCTGAGCTTTTGTTCACCAATGCCCCTCGGACTGAATGACGATCTCTTCGGCTGGCTTGTGTAGCTGCTTCCAACTTTAAGGCATATAGTAATGCAGCCTTTAAATCCTGCACATCTGCCATTCTTACCGCTCTCTGCACTTCTGGATCTTTTATTCCGTCTACAAAGTACTGCAATGAGAGCATTTCCCGTACATTTGTTGGGCAGTCGATGAATGCTAAATTTGTCAGCCGTTCTATTTCTGAGGCAAACTCTTGAAGGGTTTCACTCGATTTTTAATGGCGGTTCTTCATTTGTATTCTCGTATAATCTTTGAAGAATTTTTCTCCGAATCTCATTTCAAGTGCACAACTTAAAGTCTCAAAATTGAGTTGCGTCATATCGGGCAATGTTTGCAGCACGTCGGCGGCTTCTCCTCTCAAAGACGCTGCCAGTTGACAAGCTTTCACCTCGTCACTCCATTTGTTCGCTTCGGCTACAATAGTGAATTGGGTCTTGTAAACTTGCCAGGAACTCTTTCCGTCGTATGTCGACAGCTTAACGTGCACAGGAGAAGCAGACAGATTCCTAAATTCTTTATAATTACCACTGGATGCTGAAAGCTTCTTCTCAAGATCTTGTACTTTTTAGGTGCGTTCGTAATTATATAATACGTAGCACCTATAGTGATCGTTCAGTCCGTCCGTCTGTCCGTCCGTCCGTCTGTCCGCATATAACAACGCAAAAACTACCCAACCGAATCGTTTGAAATTTAAAATACATAATTATTACATAATTTTGTCGAGTCAATTCAAATTTTAGGAGAATCGGATGGATAGATCAATTACAGGGACGATCAAAAGTATTCCATTACATTACGGTCAATGGGGAAAAAAGTTTCAAATGCATTTTAATCGTTTGAAATTTAAAATACGCAATTATTACATAATTCTGTCGTGTTATTTCAAATTTTTTGATAATCGTGTGCATAGATCAATTACAGGGACAATCAAAAGTATTCAATTACATTATGGTCAATGGGGAAAAAGTTTCAAATATATTCTATACGTTTGAAATTTAAAACACATAATTATTACATAATTTTTTCGAGTTATTTCAAATTTTATGAAAATCGGATGCATAGATCAATTACAGGGAAAATCAAAAGTATTCCATTACATTACGGTTTAATGGGAAAAAATGTTTCAAATGCATTTTAATCGTGTTACACTCATGCGAACTTAATAAAATTTATATGCAACTATAAAGTACATATTATACTATACATCTTACATAATTTGTGGTGCAAAGAACATTTGTTATTGATTTACAAGGCCACACAAAAGTATTCCATTACATAATGGTATAGGGAGAACATTGTTTGATGAGCGTTTTAATTGTAATTCACTATTTACAATGTTATGAGATTGATATATGAAAGTAATATTTTTAAAACTTCGTTATCGTTCGAACGCACCTAATTTGCTACGCTTCACGTGCAATTTCCAACTTGTTTATTTAGCTTTTCATCTACTTCAACTATTTTCTATTCAATATTGCTAACTTCATTCTGAATTTTCTCTTCTGCTTTACTAATTTCATTCCCTATTTTCTCTTCTACCGAATCTATTATTCTATTTACCGACGAGAACTTTTCTTCTAAAGTTTTCTTCATTTCTTCTTGACTTTTATTAACTTCCTTCTTCAATTCTTCAGTCAACTCTTCCATTCTTTCTTCGTTTTTATTCATTTTATCCGCCAACTCTTCTTGGCCTTTATTCATTTTATCCGCCAACTCTTCTTGGCCTTTATTTATTTTTTCCGCCAACTCTTCTTGGCCTTTATTCATTTCTGTCTTTATGCCATGGATAGCATCTAACAGTTCTTTCAGTTGTCCGTGCATTGTTCTTGTTTTCGCCATAAGATCCCGACTCCTGACACCAAAATGTTCCAGCGTATATAGGGTTCTTTTGATCTTATGGTTAGACAACTTCAAACTCCTGTCTCTTAGAAAAGTAGAAAATAATTTATTTACAGATCTTCAGAACAACAGTCTTCGAAACTCACAAATATTACTAGATATTCAAAAATAACTGCTCAAATCTATCGTACAAGTACAGCTTTAGATCCCAGAGACTCTTTATATAACGTCTCAACACTTAATAACATTCAAAACAGCATAGATGAAACTCAAGCAAACTTGCTTAACAAACGCCTTGTTCACTCAATGACTGACTGGTAAATAATAAGCACGACAGCTCGTATTGCTCTCCTTATATAGGCTCGCAGCATGCGTTAGAAGCTTCCACAGGCTTCTCGAAAAATCTAAAAACCAAGGAAAAACATTCAATGTATCAGAATACCTAAGGGGGGTTACCATAGAGAGGGAAGGGTTACCATCGCCAACAACCGCCAAGTTTGTCGCCAAAATTGACACCAACTTGGCGATATCTCTAATATTTCGCCAAGCTGCCATACACATTAACTGCAAAATAATAGACAAGATTGCTTGATAACAGAGACAATGTAACAAAAACTAATATTAGTAAAGGAATGGAGCTTAATAAGATTATTTACATTATTTTACAGTACAAACACTAACTATTTACAAAATTCGTAACACTACCCCCACCTCAAAAACTGCACGTCCCGGGCAGTGCAATCCTTGAGTCAGAGGAAAACACTTAAAATAAATAAACAAATAACTAAATAAATAAATAAATGAATAACAATAATAACATTTACATAAATAAGAACTAATTACTATTTACAAAAAGTGACTTTCATGACCATGGTCTGAAATTCCAGTTTTGAAATTCTAATCACTTTGGCCAAAATAAGGGGCTAGCCGGTTATAGTGTACGACCTTGGGTTTGGCGTGTGGCGATTTTTGTATGCGTACAACGACGTCATTCAGCCTGTTGACGACTGTGTAAGGACCGTCCCAGTTTCTTTGTAATTTTGGCGACAGTCCCTTACGACGTATCGGATTCCACAACCAAACTTTGTCACCTTTGTTGAACTCATGTCCCGTTGCCTTTGTGTCGTACCGTGTCTTCATCTTTTCCGTTGCCAGTCCGATTCGGTTCCTCGCTAGACGATGAATCTCCTCAATTCGTGCCTGGAGTTCATCCACGTATTCTTCAGGCGACAAAGGAGCGTCAGGAGGACGGCCAAACAAAAGATCCGCAGGCAGACGAAGATCACGACCAAAGAGCATTTGAGAAGGGGGATAACCAGTGGCCTCATGAACAGCACTCCTGTAGGCAAGCAGTTAGAGAGGCAATTTCTTGTCCCAGTCCTGTTGATCTTTAGACACCAGGAGGGAGAGGCTATTTAGGATGGTACGATTGAACCTCTCCACCATGCCGTCCGATTGAGGATGTAGAGATGTAGTTCGAGTTTTGTCCATGCCGAGTAGTACACACATTTCCTTAAACACAGCCGAATCAAAGTTTCTTCCTTGATCGGAATGGATTTGAAGAGGAACTCCATATCTAGAAACCCAGTGTTGTACTAGTATGTCTTCTACGGTTACCGCCTCTTGATTAGGAATGGAGTAGGCTTCAGGCCACTTAGTGAAGTAGTCCATGACAACGAGAATGTACTTATTGCCATCAGATGTTCTAGGAAGAGGGCCCAAGATGTCTAGAGCAATTCGTTCGAAAGGAGCTCCTACATTATAACGCTGCAATCGTCCACGGGTGCGCCTCTTTGGACCTTTACGTGCTACACAGGTGTCACAAGTTCGACACCACTTCTCCACGTCACTGCGAACATTATTCCAGTAGAAACGCTCTCGAACCTTCTGCAGGGTCTTCATTACACCAAAATGACCTCCTGTGGGACTACCATGCAGTTCTTGAAGGACCATAGAAATTCTCGACTTAGGGAGTAGTAGTTGCCATCTACATGTCTTTCCATATTCAGACTCCCATTTTCGGTACAAGATATCGTTTTTCAAATGTAGGGAATCCCAAAGAGCCCAATAACGTTTAGTCGTTTTAGTTTTGCTTAATTTATGATAGAAATACTTTAACAAAAAATATAGTTTTTATATTTTACTTTAGAAAAAATGTCCTTTAGTTCAAAACAATACTTATAGAAAAATTAATAATAAATAATAATATTTAATCATCATTACATGCGTAATTTTATCTTATTTAGAAAAAAGAATACTTGAAGTTAAAACTCATAATTATCACTTTTTTTTAGTTTTAAAGAGAAGATTTTTTTTTATTGAATTTAAAGTACATAAAACATTCTTTGTTTTGAATACATTTGGTTTATTATCGGTTTACAATTATTAAAATGAAATAGAAAAATTCATGTAACACATGTTACAAAATTTTACAATATGTAAACAGAGTGACTTTTCAGCAACTAACAAAGACACATTGAATAAATATCACAATTTTATTTTCCAAAGAGATTTCCACAAATTTTTAATGCTGCAATTATTTTTCAAATTCTTCAACAGTGTGAGGAAACTTGTAAAATAATCTGTTTCCTTTCTGTACTATAGTTGGCATAGGCGACATTTTTTGGATCTGTTCGAACTGTATGTATGCACTATCATTGTCATTTAATCTAAACACAGATAATGTATCATCGCAAGCTTTCAAAAACGTAACTTGCACTTCATCATCTTCTTCTAAATCACCTTGTGTAACAGCTATGTAGTAATACTTCCTTTTTTTTTTTTTTTTTTTTTTTTTTTTCAGTTACAAATTCTACTAGTATGTATGTTCTTTTAATTATTGTATTTGGCGTTATTTCTGTAAATTCTTTTTCTTCAGAAGTGGATTCAAGAACTTGAGAATACTCAGAATTTTAAATTTTTGATTCCGTAGAGGTTTCACAAATGTATTCTTCATTATTATTTCGTACAGTTTTCTCATTATTGCAAAAATTTTCAATCGGGAAACTCTTGTAGTCGAAACAATGACACAGATCACGTTCTTCACCACAGAAACAGCTGACATCTCTATACTTGATGACTTTAGGGTTTTGTACTGTAGTAATTTGATGTATGTTCTTAGTATCCTTTACAGCAGACAAATCATCAGGTACAGCTTGTTCTTTTTTGTTTTCTTACGAGACATTTTTAGATCTGGAAAATACCACAAATAAATAATACTTACTAACGCAAAAACTAATAAAAACAAATGATAAAAACGATAGGAAAATTTGGTACTATAAATATATATATATATATATATTATTCCCATAAAAAATCTACATTCAGTTATAAAATGTAACCTCTGTTTATGTAACATCTGTTACCAAAATATGGTAACAGAGGTTACATGAAACAGAGGTTACGTTTAAGGAAAAACAATTTTCTTTCTTAAATAATAATATTCTAAAAAATAGTTATGTTACTTAAATAAATTTATTTTACTTAGATTTTGTGATTTAAAGAGAAATTTTATTTTTAAAACATTATTTAAATCTAAAATTGGAGTAACAGAAGTTACAAAGAGAAAACACACTCACCTTAGAACTTGATAATACTGCTCTATACTCTAAACATGTGGCAGACAAAGTGAAAATGGCACTTGTATTCTCTTCTAGAAAGTTCTTTGAGCAATATAGATTAGTAGCGATCTCTGATAGACAAAATTTTTATTATTTATTCTACTAAATGTAAATAAAGTAACAGAGGTTTCATTTTCATGGACAAATGTTAAATTTAACTTATGCAGTTAAAAAATACATATCTTAATTCATTACTACAAATTTATAAAACTACTATATCTGTAAATTAAATAAAAATAGATAAATATTGTTTTGTTCATAATATTTAGAGCTGTAATCTGTTTGAAGTTTGCTCTCTTAGTGATTTGGACAGCTAAATTTTATGGCTAAGAATGGATTAATTGCATAAATTGTGCAATATTACAATAAAATTAGCTAGATCAAATTTTAGACTAATTAAAAATAGTTTTTTCTGAAAGATGGCATAAAAAAATTTGGGATTTCTTTGTATGTTTAATGAAAAAAAAAATACATTAAAGTTTTGGACATGAAAAGCACTTGCATTTTTGGTTTCACCCTTATACGCGAATTAAAGTACCTATTTGTAAAAATACAAAGCAAAATAAATGTATAATTTTATTACCGCCCGCATTCTTAAATCAGGCATGGTAGACTTGAAAGAGTACAAAATTTTCTATAAAATGCTTTAAGAGTGATTTCATCCGCGATGACGGGAAAACATTATAGATTTTAAAAATTATTTAATTTAGTTTAACTTGTTTTCGGCTTTTTTAATCTAGTCATAGTCTGGTCGTATGATTTTTTACGATCGAATTTCATAATTTTTTTTTCAATTCCGCTTTGATGGAGTTTTTGGTGCCACCAGTTACCGGACTATTACGGCGATTTAAAAAAATAAAGTTTATTTTAAAATTTTTCAAGTACAAAAAAAAGCGTAAGATATTGGCAGCTACTGATAGACTACATTTAAAAGAACTCCAGTTGGCAGAATGCCAAGCCAATTCCATTAACGTTGTAAGGAGAATAGCCTCTGCGAGATACCTATGTATCCAAGAAACCTTCACTATTGTTTTCTATTTTCTATTCTGAGTAATATTTTGTTTTAAATTAAATGGATAAAAAAACCTTCTACTAGTTCTCAGATTAGAGCTTTTCGAAGTATGTATTTTTCTACATTTTTGTGAATTTTAATAAAAGTAAGTTTATTTTATTTTACTTTTTTATATTTATATTCATGGTTAAACCGCAGATTTAACGACTGCATGGCATCTGACTTGGCGGCTATGCGATAAATCCTCCAATTTTATCAATCTAACTATTCAAATCCAATGTAAACAAATAACATAAATATAATGTAGCAAATATTGTAAAAAAAATCATTTAAAAAATCGCCAATTTGGCATTTTTTAAAAATCACGCCAAAAAGTTGTTAATTCTAAAAAGATTAAATGCTACATTGTAAGGCGAAAAGTTATTATGTTTAGTTTAACCCTCTGGATCCCAAACCGCCCGAGATATTTTAATTCGTATATCTCCATTCCCACCAGAAAATTAAAACGGCAATATTTGTTTTAATTAATGCCAGTATATACCGTATTTAAATAAAAGAAAATTAGCCATTGAATTTTTCTGGTGTTAAACTAAATATTCTATTTCTAGAACGTATTTTATCATGGGATTTAAAGGGTTAATAATCATGTCTTTAAATTACCTTTTCTACTATATTTGTTTTTTTATAACTCATTTTAAAGTCATTTTAATCCATATTAATTTTCAAATTGCAATATACTATTCAAAAACACATAATTCAATTATAGAAAAAAATGCGACACATCTGAAATGTTTAATAAACAAAATCAACCCGAGATTGTACGGATTCTACCATTTTCGACATGCAATAGTCCTTTTCGCCCATGCGCAGTTTGCTGTAGGTTTCTATTAAAATTGTACGCTACAATGTTCATCAAGAAAAAAATAGCATTATAGCAAGGCTGTTTTTCATTAAACAAAGTCAGAATTTAATTTTATAAAACTAAAAACCTATATATTTTTAATTAATTACTTGAAGTATTTCTGCATAATAAAAATTTAGATACAGTTATAATGTTCATCACAAAAAGTAGCATACACAAGATCTCTTTTGAGTGAACAAAGCCAAAATTGGATCAACATAATTTTTGAATAAGTATCTCACGTATTAAATTTCATGAAATTCTGCCCCATGGATGCTGAGGTATAGTAACTATATCATCGAAATTACGAAAAATACAAAATATAAGTGCCATCTTTTTTAGCAAAATGTTATTGTCCTATACACTCGCAAGAGAACAACTTTTGGTGTTGCTAGGACATAGGATTGAGGGTTGGTGCATTATGTAGCCCTATACGTAAAAGTTAGAGAACCGATAAAAATTCTCTGTTAAAATCATATTTTGTAGGGTTTTTTATGGTTTATTTTTTTTTTTATTATTGGATTTTTATTTGTTCACTTCACACCAAAAGGGAGTTAAGTCACTAAATAGAGCGCTACGAAGTTTTCGTTTGCCTTATTTTGGGGCTACGACATTCGGCTAGGGTTGCCGGAGAACTCTACTTTTGAAAATACGCCAACTTTTTTCCCGCCAAAAATATAATTGTAAAACCGTAGTTTTTTTTAAATTAAATTCGATGGTTTTTGAAGGAATTAAAAAATATATATATATATACCCTGTGGCAGAAACACGGCGACACGGCGACATAGTCGCGGACACAGAAAATCTGTTGCGGACAGTTTTTGTCTGTACTAATGAAATCAATTAAAAAAATTGTCCGCAACTTTCGGACACTTTTGTCCGCAATTGTCGGCCACTTTTGATCTGCACTAACGAAATTTTTTTTTAAATTGTCCAAAACTTGCGGACAACTTTTTTCCCCGGCAGTACGCACGCCGCCTTACGCATCTGTTCTCCTGATCCCCGCCTTTAAATTCATTCATCTGCGCATTCCCAAAGCATACGAGCTCTGCGTTCTGCGGTGCGGCCGCTAAGATCAACTGTCATTCCGTAGAACATGTGCTTAGAATGGCGGACAGTTTTTGTTTGTACTAATGAAATCAATTAAAAAAAAATTGTCCGCAACTGTCGGACAATTTTTGTCCGCAATTGTCGGACGCTTTTTGCTGAACTAACGAAAATTTAAAAAAAAATTGTCCAAAACATGAAAACGCTCAAAAGAAAGAAAGAAAGAAAAAAAAACCATGAAATTTGTTAAAGGATCCTATGAAAAGAAAGTATCTCGTCTTAAGACGGAGGGGAAAGTATTTCATCAATGGATCATGGGGAGGAGAGAGAGAGAAAAAAAAAGAAAATTTTGTTAGAGGACCACAGAAAAAAATGAGAATTTCCTCAAAGGATCGTGGAAAAATGCGTATCGTCAGAAGATCGAGGGGAAAAAAACGTGAATTTCTACATAGAATTTTTCAATTTTGTTTAAAGGATTTTTTTTAAATTACTTATTTGAAAACTTTTATTTTTGGAACCGGTTTCGAAAGTGAAAATATCCCAGTGAAGGAAATCGAATAAATAAAAAGCGGCCTTTGTAAAAATCGATCTCCGCTACTTAATGCAAATATAAATAAAAAAATGAACAAAATTGAAGTATAATATTGCAGTGCCAGCTATATATATATATATATATATATATATATATATATTTAATGTTTTCCATTATATTTGATGGAGAGATTTTTACATACCTAAAAATATTTTGTAATAATCATATTGCTTCCTTAGTACCTTTGATTTCCCTCCGATATTTCTCTCCCCAAAATTGTGCATCAATTTGATCAACCAATTTATTTATTTTACACTAATTATAATTAAATCTGTTAGTGATCGTATTATGTTTCTAGGATCTGATTAGGGAAAAGAATATTTTCTGCAGCCTAAGGAATACTAATAACAATTCTAATAAAAATGATAACATTCCTTACAAAATACTTCCAATTAAAATTTCTTACAAAAGAAATATTCTTATCCAAAAAAATTTAGATTAATTTATGCGTTGTGTTTTTTTTACTTTATCAGATCCTTATGAAACGTTGATCAGCATGCACCTAGAGTAATTTCGACACATACTCCATAAATCATCACCATGCTTTGTCATTTATAAAACAAAAACATTTATTTATACAACACAGATCACACATAATACACTAAATATATACATGCACATAAATAAATTACAACGATACAAAATAATCAAATCAAAATCTATTCATTTTTTTTATAGCTGTTGGCATTACTGTATAATTACATTTTATGCTTTGTAACCCAATATTTTCAACATTGAAAATTGCTTTTAAAAATTTATGAGTTATCATCACCATAATGAATTAATTTGCGGGACAATTGGCGTGCAAGTGTTTCACTCTTATTTAATTATTTTATCATACTCTATAGTTGTGGGCAAAGGAAGGGGGAATAAGTCGGTAAAAAGCATACCTTCTCTAAAGTTGTTGACACCATAGGCAAATGCATATCCAGACACATAAGTAGAAGTCCGGCACACTTTTATTGCTCATATGGGCGAAGATTATCACTCGAGCACGTTTGGTAGACTGACTGCCTGACTGACTGACTGACTCGTAATTTTTTTAACAAGTTTCAGAAGCAAAAAGTGTATAATAATTATTCTGTAGTCGAGTTATCCTTCGACCATTCACAGTTTTCTTTTTAACATATTTTTTCCCCTTCCAGTCTCATTGGCTGTCCTTAAATTGACTATTAACTTGAACGCCCCCTAATTTTAATTTTCTAGGGGCTTCTACAGGCCTAGTCGTCAGAATGTCTATGTTGTTGATAACTATTACCACACACGCAGATGAGATTTCCCCTTTTGCCCTGTCGTAAATACACAATAATGAAAATGTCTCTGTTTTGTCATTTATTTATGGGCGTCCGTCACAGTCTTATTGCCGCTATAAATTTCTTGTCTGAGTTGTAAATCCACTGTCCTCTGTTCCTTTCTTTTTTTATAATTTATTTCCAATAGTTAGTTTTCTTTACAGAATTGTCTGGTTTGAGTGATGTGGGTTTTACACCCATCATCTGTCCCCTGGGTCTAAAAAAAAATGAGGTCTGTAGACATCATTTTTGTGCACACCACACTGCCGCAACTGTTGTATCCATATTCATTGGAATTTTGATTCAGTTCTGGTGAACACTTCCAAGGTCCGATTATCTTCTCTTCTGTGTATTATTTCCCCATGCCCAAATTTTGATACAATAATTAAATTAATCCATTAAAATGCCAAATCATGCAATCAAAGCCAAGTATAAATTTGGAATAATTTTTTCTACACTAAGGAAGAAAAAAAAAATATATAACATGTAAAAGCTCCGAAAAAACTAAACCTGAATTTGAGATGTATTGGCACATTTTTTTGTTTATTTTAAATGTATAATATTTTAAACACATAAAGTAAAATATGTATTAACCCAAAAACAAAACAAAATACAAACAACACAAATTCCTAGCAACACCAATGTTATTAGCATAACATATCTGGATTAGTATCAAAATAGTAAAATATATATACAATGTTGAGAAACCTTTTTTATGTACATCATATGAAATATCTAAAAAAACAAATATACCCTGTTGTGTATATTCTACACTTCACAAGATTATTAACACAAATCATAGCTGAATGTTACAAATTTGAATTATGTTAAGTGTTGATAAAATGGGTAATGTTATATACACATTCCTCATCATTCTCGTGGAGGAGGTATAGAGGACATCGCTGCAGACACATGTGCTCAAAGCATACCTTATTGCTCTTCACACGAGAAGCGAACGTTTTCTTAAATGAGAAAAAGAGGAAAAAAAAACGAGCTAGCGCGAAAAAGAGCGCATCCTATCAGTAGCGCGCATTTTGATTGACGGGTGCTAATGACGTGCTTAGTAGCCTAACACCCTGAAACGGTAATGGATGGCTCTTCCTAGAATCAATCCCGATAACTCACCCCTCTACAGAGGCAAAACTTGTTTGTAATTGAGATAACGAATGTTATGGTCCTTGCAAGCCACCCAGGTATGTCTCGTTTTTTGTCTTAAAAATTATATTTCTTTTGCATGAAACTTATGTTAAACTATTAGAAACTAACCCGTATTAACCTATAACCTGGTACGCATGCCTTCCTTGTAAATTTTCACCCCTTTATTCTATAAAATTGACATATATTCGCTATAAAACCATGTACTGTGTACTGTTTATTTTGTATTTTCAGGGAAAATGGCTTCTTATAGACTGGCTGAAGACGCTTGCTGTCGAAAATCTCGGATTTCCCGCAGAATATATTGGAGTCTCAGAGAAGTATCCTAATAAAATTGCCTTTCAGGAAATAATACCGCGATTATGCAATCGTTTAACAATGTTCCTAAAATTATATTATGATTCTGAACATTGCCTGAAAGATTTTAATATACAATGCTAAAAATTATAATATCACAACTTGAAAAAATTTTTTTTGAAAATCAATGTGCCTTTTCATTTCCCTGGCTGATAAATGCAATTAAACTTGAAAAACTAAAGTCAAATTTTGCCACCAGAGAAAAAAATTAGCGAAAAAAAAATTCTTTTTCATTACTGGGTGTGATATTGTTGATAAAAACTTTCTGCAAGTAAATCTTTACCGTGCATATCTACCTAAAAAAAAATATAACGAAAGAAAAATCTGATATGTTTCCTAAATGCTTAATTTGAGGGGGGGGGGGGGGGTTATCTAGCAAAACGTGAATAAAAAGGGAGTGAAATCCCTAAAATATTTTTTGTTTATAAATCTTATGCTACCTTAGAAGAGTCTAAAAGAATATTTCTAAGTGTAAATGCTTTTAATAAATGCTGGTAAATGCTATAAAGTGTGAAATGAAGTAATATTAATAGAGTGTATCTATATACCATCCATTTATTTACCTTTTCTTGTTGTAGTTTGATTATTTAAAATTTTCAAAGACACTATAGTATGGAAGGAAAAAAAAAATACATTTTGAAAACAAAATTACTTAATCATTTGAAATATGTATTGACTTCTATATCTGATTTTATTACTAAAATGATTCAGCATGTCATACTGATTAAAATAATTTATCTTTTTTATTTATTTATTTATTTATTTTTTTTTTTTTACCAAAATTTACTATGTTGTTTAGAATTAAATTGAATTTTTTTTTTTTTTTTTTTTTTTTTTTTTTTTTTTTAATACTTAAATATTTGTATTTATATATATATTAATTTGTACGGATTTTTGACAATCGAGTATATACATTTTAGTGAATAACCTGGCCAGGTTTGATAAATACTCTCTGCCCGCAGAAAGATTTCCTTATATTCATAAATATATGTACTCACACTGCCGTATGATATCCATACATGAACCTTTATATAGTTTTATTATTATTGTATTTTAATGCCTTATATAAATATTATTATGAAGTGTGTAAATGTGCGAAATGGATACCACTTACAATTATTATTATTTTTTTTTTTAATTTTATTTTTTTATGTGCAATTGTACACTTTTTATAAAATATTGTTATGCTTCCATACGCCTATGTCGGTAAAAATATATATATATATAGTGTCGTTTAATCTTCACATTTAAAAAAAAACTTCCTAATTTATTTGCTTTTATAAGATTCCTGATAAGACTCTAAAATAATTTTGCATCTGTTACTTATCCAATGTAACTAAGTATTGCCTTGTGATGAAGTCTAATTGTTATAACTTTCTTTTGTATACTATCCCATAAGACCTTCTTTTGAAACTACGCTGTGTGAGTAATGTCATCATACTTATATCTAACGTGCAGCAAAAGAATTTGTAATACCTTTTATTTTCAGGCAAAGGTAAAAGAAAAAAAAAATTCCTGTAAAATGTCCTCCAAAAAAAAATATAACCTTTACTTATTTATTTAATTATTTATTTATTTATTTATTTTTTTTTTTTTTTTTTTTTTTTTTTTTTAATATATATTTTACTCTGCCGATTAAATATTATTGGGAATGCTTATATCACACGCGTTTTCGTAAAATCCTAACCTTAACATTTTATCTTTTTAGCAAACCATCTTAAAATTGCCATGCGACTAAATCTGATATTCAATTTTATAGCTTTCTGTCGTGCCCTGCCTAGAGAAATATTTCCGAATCGAGAGCAACTCTTCCCCCTTCTTGATCTGGGGTGAGATAACTGTGTTTATTCCCCGCGACCTGTCATCCGCTCCATCCATCTCGTCAAGCGGAAAGTCTTCTGTTGGTGAGAAAACCTTATTTTTTTTTCTTTGAGTTCTTTATTTATTTATTTTGTTTTTTTTTTTTAATCCTATGTGCTGAGTTTCCACGTTATTTTGTTGTGTCAATAACTTGCCTTGCCATTGTTATCTGTTATTTTATTCTTGCGTACTTCGCCGAACTTCTTATCAAATTTCTATATAAAAGTCTGTATTTTTTTTTTTTTTTTTTTTTTTTTTTTTTTTTTTTTTTTTTTGTACTCATATACATATTTTTAATCTCAATTTTGCATATGCGTTGTTTGTAAGAGTTATTTCTCTTCAAGTTGTTTCCACTTTATTTAAATATGCAGAATAAATAATTAAAGTTTTTTTTTTTTTATTTATTTATTTTTTTTTTTATTGATTATGCACTAGGCGAATTTATTTTGAGCAATTGCTTCTGTCCTAGTCATCCAATGTACAATTATCAGTATTGTTTATTTATTTTATTTATTTATTTTTTTATTTTTATTATTTATTTATTTATTTATTTATTTATTTATTTATTTTTTTTTTTTTTATGCAACATGAAGTTCTGTGAAGTACCTATGTAATATTTAGTGTATGTAATGATTTTTTCGAGTGTGCCTGCACATTTCCCCAATTGTAACTCAGAGGGAAATAGTACACTCATCTTGCTATCCCTTTCCTTTTTTTTTCTCTCTATGTTGCTTGATTTTAAAAGGCAAGTTATTATATGATGTCTTAAAAACGCATTGTTTTCAAAAAGAGAAGAAAAAAAAAATTATCGACATAAAATTTGTTTCTTAAATACATGATACAAATCCCTATATATTACGAATACACTAGATAATTTTAAATAATAATTAGGGCTTATGTTTCTTTTTTTTTTCTTTCAAATTTTTGTTATGTTTCCCCCTCTGAATCCTCCTCTGTCGTACTGTTTTTCCCGTCTATATGAGGAGTTGCTGCTCTAGGCGCGAATAGTAAATCGATGTTCCTTTTTATAGGCCGAGCATAATTACCTGTTAGGTCTTTTAGTAAATAATTATTGTTGCGTAATTTTTTTATTACTTCAAAAGGACCGTCAAACTTGTTCGCCAGAGCGCCCGGATTTATACGTTTTAAGTATACTATTTGTCCCAAATTCAGAGTAGGTGTATGTAGCAAGTCCTCTTCTTTAGCATACTCATCCTGCATGCGTGACTGATTGGCCAGTGCTTGTAGTTTCACTTCTTTAATGTGTGCCATTCTCTGTGCCACATAAGTTTTAGTTGAGACCTCTTCTGTGGGAATATGCGATGTAAACGGAGTTCTCAATTTTCTCGCAAAGAAAATGAGTGCGGGAGCGAATCCTAAAGCCCTGTGAATTGTGTTATTATAATGAAGTTTAAAAAAATCTAGCCGAATGTCCCATTCCGTTGTGCGTTTTGACATTGCGATTAGGGAGCTCTTCAGAATTCGGTTTACCGTTTCAGCAATTGCATTCGCCTTGGCTCTGTATACACTCGTAAAGTGTAATTCTATATTTAATGCCTTTGTATATTCTCTGAATAAATCACTTCTAAAATATTTTGCATTGTCCAGATATATGCTGTTGCAAATTCCAAAAGTACTGAAGTACTTATTCAGCACATTGAGAATTGTTTGCGTTTCTACATTTCTTAATGCAACCGCTTCTAAAAATCTGGAAGTTGCGTCAGTGATAGTCAGAATAAATTTATTTTTTCGCACAGAAAATGTTAGAGGCCCACATACGTCAATATGTAATATACTTCCTACTTCATGGTCTTTAACCACCCTTTGCACTGGTACTTTTATCGTTTTGTGATGCTTAGCTGTTTGACACGCTGTACAGTTCGCGCAAAACGTTTTGATATCTCTGTACATTCCATGCCAAAATATTCTATCCTTAATGGTGTCATAAGTTTTCTGGAATCCAAAATGGGGGGAATGCGCGTCTTCCATAATGGCTATTTTCAAAGAGTCAGGGGCAATGAGTAGTTCCTTTTTTTCTGTACCTGGTCTCAGAATTAATATTTTATCATCATTTAACATATATCTTTTTGTTGTTCGATTGTTTTGTCCCTTTTCTATTTTGTCAATTATTTTTCTTAACTTTTCGTCTGCATATTGTTCTGATTTAATATTGTCATTAGACAAAGCCTCGTTGACTTTAAATAGAGTATTGTGTAATTGTAAGTCCGTTTCTAAATTGCAAATATGTCGAGATACGAAATCCGCTGGATTAACCTTGCCTTCAATGTGCTCGACAACATAATTATATTCCGCCAAATCTGTCATCCATCTTTTGACTATGTCAGATTGCGCTTCTAAATTCATTTGCTGTGTAATGGGTTTCGAATCCGTCAGAATCGTGAATTGCCTACCCCATAAAATATGTTTAAAATGATTGACTGATTCATGAATCGCCAATAATTCAAATTTTATACTAGGGTAGCTTTTTTCTGCCCCTCTTAATTTTCTCCCAAAAAACTCGATAGGCAATAAAATGCCATTAGACTCCTGCGCCAGAATTGAGGATATGGCTAGCTTCGAGGCGTCACATATCAAAAATAATTCCTTGTTAAAATCTGGGGGTCTAAGTGTAGGATTTTGTATTATTGCTTCTTGTATGTTTTTCAACGCCTGTTCATGCTCCTCACCCCATTTGAATTTTACTTTTTCTTTTGTAAGTTCTACTAAGGGATGTACAATATCTGAATAATTTCTAATTAAAGATCTAAAGTAATTTGCTAGACCCAGAAGTGATCTTACTCCCTTTTTTGTTTTTGGACGTACTAGGTTTTTAATTTTGTCTATGTTTTTTTTTGCTGGGGAATATCCCCATCGGTTGAGTTGGAAGCCCAGAAAATCTATTTCTTCTTTGCATATTTGCATTTTTGAAGGCTCTATGGTCAGATTGTGGTCAATGAGAGCCTGTAGAACTTGCTCTAGAATTTGTAGCATTTCTTGGATTGTATTGGTACCAATTACCACATCATCCATGAAGTATGCCACTTGGGACTTGTTGAAGTGTCCGAGCACTTTATCAATTAGTTCTGCGAAATAAGCGCTGCTGTTCTTTGTCCCAAAAGCGAGCCTTAAAGGGTTAAATTTTCCTTCCTCAGTAATAAATGCTAGTTTTTGCCTATCCTGTGGCCTTAAATTTATCTGAAAAAAAGCACTATGAAGATCTAACACCGTGTAGTACCTTTTTCCGCTGATCGAGTAAAGAATTTCTTTAATATCCGGTATGGGAAAGCTGTATGTGTGTAGAATTTGATTTAATAACCGATAATCTATAGCCATTCTATATTTGGTTTCATTTTTCTTTTCTTTATTACTTTGTTTCTTTTTAATAAAAATTACTGGAAACGCATAATTTGAGTCTGATTTTTCAATAATCTTTGCTCTTAGTAAATTCCGTATCTCTGTTTTCGCATATTGTCTGACTGTTTGAGGTAGTTTATAAGGTTTGGTTTGTATCGGGTAGTCATGACTTAAATTAAATTTTGGTATAACTAAAGATGTTTGACCTAAAGTATCATATGACTTTGAAAATGCATGCGCTTTTCTCATGAGTATGTTTTTTAATTTTTCTCTTAGGTCTTCGGGTAAATGTGTTAAATCAAAGTCTGTCTCTCTTAACTCTGCTTCTCTTAATTTTCTGATCTCTTCGATATTTAAGCTATTTAATTCGTAAATTGTTCCTTGTTCAATGTCCTCGGATTTTGTATCCTGTTTAAAATCTATATCTTTTGTTATTTTGCCTACATTTATCCCTTTATTCAACTTTATTCTTTTGTCAGTGTTATTTGCTATTATGACATGAATTTTACTATTTTGTTGCACTTCATGCAATGAAGTTTGAAATGTGAATTTCGAGTGGTTTCTCAAGGGTTCTAATAATATTACCTCTTGTTCTGCTATGTCATCATGACACTGTAAATTAACTATTTTTTTTGAATTTGCATTTATAAAAATTGTTGCTATGGTCTTAGCATACATATTTTTTTGCTTAGTGATGGGCTGTGTCTTTTTCTTGTTATCATTATTCTTTTCTTTTACATAAGACCCTGATGGATTGTTTTCTTGCCTATCCTTGTCTTCTGTTTCTGAAGTTAGATTATTAACTTGTATCCCTTTTTCCTTTTCTGGAATATTCAGTTTAATTTTTATATTTTTGAAAATAAGTGTTTTTTCTTTAAAATTCAAAATCATATTATTATCCCTTAAATAATCGTATCCCAAAAGCATTTGGTATTCTCGACCGAAATCTTTATTTGTGATGTAAAATGTACCTGTTGTAAAACTGCCCTTTAATCTGAAAACCAGTCTAATACACTGTTTAAAATAAATTTTTGAATTCGTTAAAGTTTGTATTTGTATTTGATTTCCTAGATATTTAAATTTTACATTTTTTTCCTTTAATTTATCAAAAATAGTGGGCGAAAGCAATGAGACCGCCGCGCCACTATCACATAACGCTTTAAATTTGATGTTATTTATCTCTAGGTCAATGATGGGTAACTGATTTTCTCCTTCATTTCTAACACTGGCAATAAATCTGTTTATTTTGCGACACCCTTTAAACTGAGACTCACCTGTGTCGCTAAAATACTGTTGTTTATTTTCAGCGAGCCTCTGATTTAGTTTTCCGACCTTTGTTTTTCGTGTCGTTTTTTGTTATTGAATGAACCTCTTTTGGAATGGCCTCTGTGTTTATTTTCCCTTTTGCTATTTTGTTCATTATAATTGTCCTCTTGCTCGTCTGTCTGGGATTTATTAAAATTGTTATGATAGCCACCTCTTCCACGACCTCTTGAAGGCTGTGCGAACCCCTGTGCTCCTGTATTATAGTAATATTCCTGTGGATACATATAATTGTATATGGGGGGAGGGGGGTAGAAAAGTGAGGTGCTACATAGCCATAGTTCCAATTGCCAAAATTATTGTTACCATTATGTCCCTGATACCCCATATTTTGGAATCCTTGTTGCTGTTTATAGTTATTTCTGTAGCCTCTTGTGCGTGAGACCTGCGACCCTCTATTAATTTGAAATCTGTTAATATTCGTAGCCGCGTTATCATTAATATATTTTTGTCTGAACCAACAATCTTTTGTCTCATGGTTTTCTTTCCCGCATACCTCACAGCATGTTTTTTTTTCTCTCCGATCTATTATTTAATTTCAATTTAAGGTTGTTTATTTCGGTGACGAGTGTCTGAATTTGCTCTGCACTGTCTGCACTTAATTTATTTAATTTTCCAATATTTCATTCTCCTTATTAACGGTAATGCTATTTATTTCGGGAATATTTGCTTGATTGTAAGCCTCTTCCAATCTTAGTGCGGACTTGCATGCTGCCTCAAAATTTTCAGGTGCATTTTTTCTCACTTCTAAACTAATATCTGCGCGGATTGCATCCAGGAATCTAGCCAATTTCATTTGGTCTAAAAATTTTGCGTTGCTGTTATCCTCTAATTTTTGACCACTTTTTTTTATATATAAATTTGCCGTAGCATTAAATTCATTTATAAAATTAGCTAATGTTTGATCGGGTTTCTGCTTTAGACTGAAAAATAAATTCTGAGCACCCCCGAAATTACATTTAACGGAAAATAATTCCCTTAACTTCTCCTTGAATTTTCCTATGTCTGCTTCTAAAAATAATGATTCGTCCTGCATGAGAGTTTCCCTTGCCGATCCTATGATCTTGGCTTTCAAAATTATTAATTTGTGTTCATCGCTATATTTCGTTTTGTCAATTAAATTATCAAATTGTAGTAGGAAATAATTGATATTAGTTTCTTTTTTACCATCAAACGGATAAATTAATCCTACTAAATGCTCTGCGTTAGGAGTTGCCATATTTCCTATCCCAGAAATTTTTGATCCCGAATTCTTTGTTTTTTTTCTTTGTTTATCGTTTTTGTTCTCTCCCGAAATTTCTTCGTTTTTATTTAATAATATTTTTAATTGCCTTCTTGTTTTAACGCCACTTAAACGCGTGCTATTTCTGAGAGATTTCCTCGTACCTCCTTTAGTCATAAACTCAATTATCCTTAATTTTTTAAATAATAAAACTACAATGATTTAATTAGAATAACCAATTTGATATAAATATATCCACATATCTTATTATTATTATTTTTTAATTTATACAGCTTTATCCATCTGTACTCAACATAAAATATCAGAATATTTGATGAATTTTAGAATAAAATCCTTTCTATCATAAGACACATAAATACATAAAATTAAATAACAACCTTTCTTTTTTTTTTTTTTTTTTTTCAATAGTGTAAACATACATATATATACACTTTTTTTTTTTTTTTTTTTTTGAAAAATGTGCCAATTATCTCAAACAAAAATACACTTGCATGCCAATGTCTCGGTTTAGTATCATATTCATAAAATTTATTATGTGAAAAAAACAAATTTTTATTTATTTTATTATTTTACGTATATATATACCAATTTTAACAACAACTCCTATTTTCTTATAATCAAAAGAGAATCTATCTTATCTCCAATCTAATTATCTCCTTTAAAATGTATATTTGTCAGAATCATTCATTCATTTCATTATCATTTTTTTTTTTTTTTCACAAAAGGAATTCAAGTAATCACAAAATTAAAAAAAATTTTTTTCTCTTAAAAAAAATCAAATAATCACAATATTAATTAAATATTTACTTCTAATATGGCAGTAATAATATTTAAATTGAAACTAATTAATTTCTTGAAAAATAATTTGGTTCTTTAAAGTACTCAAATTAAAAGAAATTACAATACTACTGTATTATTAAAGTACTAAAATCAACCAAGTTCGTTCTTTTAATCATTTAAATTAAATACATAAAAATAAATAATTAAGGAACTGGTATCACGGCAACCAATTTTTAGGGGGTTGAGATGATGGAGAGATTTTTACATACCTAAAAATATTTTGTAATAATCATATTGCTTCCTTAGTACCTTTGATTTCTCTCCGATATTTCTCTCCCCAAAATTGTGCATCAATTTGATCAACCAATTTATTTATTTTACAACAATTATAATTAAATCTGTTAGTGATCGTATTATGTTTCTAGGATCTGATTAGAGAAAAGAATATTTTCTGCAGCCTAAGGAATAATAATAACAATTCTAATAAAATGATAACATTCCTTACAAAATACTTCCAATTAAAATTTCTTCCAAAAAAAAAATATTCTTATCCAAAAAAATTTAGATTAATTTATGCGTTGTGTTTTTTTTTTTTTGATGCTATCAGATCCCTATGAAACGTTGATCAGCATGCACCTAGAGTAATTTCGAAACATACTCCATAAATTAATACCATGCTTTGTCATTTATAAAACAAAAACATTTATTTGTACAACACAGAACACACATAATACACTAAATATATACATGCACATAAATAAATTACAAAGATACAAAATAATCAAATCAAAAATCTATTCATTTTTTTGTAGCTGTTGGCATTACTGCATAATTACATTTTATGCTTTGTAACACAATATTTTCAACCTTGAAAATTGCTTTCATAAATTTATGAGTTATCATCACCATAATGAATTAATTTGCGGGACAATTGGCGTGCAAGTGTTTCACTCTTATTTAATTGTTTTTATCATACTCTATAGTTGTGGGCAAAAGAAGGGGGAATAATTCGGTAAAAAGCATACCTTCTCTAAAGTTACTGACATCATAGGCAAATGCATATCCAGACACATGAGTAGAAGTCCGGCACACTTTCGTGGCTCATATTGGCGAAGATTATCACTCGAGCACACTTGGTAGACTGACTGACTGACTGACTCTTATTTCAAAAATTCTAGAATCAAATGTATACTAATTATTCTGTAGTCGAATATCCTTCGACTATTCACAGTTTTCTTTTTAACATATTTTTTTCCCCTTCCAGTCTCATTGGCTGTCCTTAAATTGACTATTAACTTGAACGCCCCCTAATTTTAATTTTCTAGGGGCTTCTACAGGCCTAGTCGTCAGAATGTCTATGTTGTTGATAATTACTACCACACACGGAGATGAGATTTCCCCTTTTGCCCTGTCGTAAATACACAATAATGAAAATGTCTCTGTTTTGTCATTTATTTATGGGCGTCCGTCACAGTCTTATTGCCGCTATAAATTTCTTGTCTGAGTTGTAAATCCACTGTCCTCTGTTCCTTTCTTTTTTTTATAATTTATTTCCAATAGTTCGTTTTCTTTACAGAATTGTCTGGTTTGAGTGATGTGGGGGTTTTACACCCATCAATAGGTTTAAAAGTTTACGGATTGGTTAAGTACCACTATATTTTAAAAGGAGTCTTTCCCTTTTTAATCGTTGATTTCGATGATAAAATGAGGGGAAGATTACAATTAAAAATCTGGAGTGATTTTTGGTACATTAAATAAGTATTCAGCATGCGCGCCAGTTTCGAACACGTGTTCAGAAAATTATATACATATATGAAAAGAACTCAGGTGATTAAGATGGTATGTGGGGGAAAAAATGTTAACCGTATGATTGAAGATAATGAAAATATTACGGTAAAAGCCCGAAGTCTGGTAAATATTAGCATTTAGCGAAGGCAGTTGGTAAATGTTTATAATATATTCCTAAATGCTTTTATTGCGGCCTTTTAAGAGACTACTTCATTCAAATGAAAAGACCCGTTCGCTGATACTTATCATCCCATGGAAAAAATTTATAAAGATAACTCGGTTGCATTTTAATGTCTTAAAATGATTTTTTTTTTTTTTTTTTTTTGCTTTGGATATCTGAGATTGATTTGTATGCAGGTCATTTTTTTTCTTTTTTTATTTTGTTTATAGATGTTTTTTATTAGGACGTTTCATTTTCGGAACCGGTTAAGAAAGTGAAAGCACCCCGATAATAAATATCTGCAACCAAAATCGAAAAACGATCTACTTTCAAATCAATCTCAGCCATCAAATGCAATATATATATATATGGAGCACAAATATACTACAGTGGTATCCCAGAGATGTAAAACGACCAAGAAGACGACCACAAGTAAGATGGAGTAACGAAATTAGAAAAGTGGATGGTGTAAATTGGATGATGAAAGCACTAGACAGAAAACATTGGAAAAATCTGGGGGAGACCTACATCCAGCAGTGGATCGAAAACGGATGATGATGATGATATATTGCAATGCAACCGAGATATCTTTACGAATTAATTCCATAGGATTAGCTTTAGCGAACGTGTCTTTTCATTTGACTGAAGTAGCCCTTTAAGGGGCAGTCTTAGGATTCTTAAAATTGGGGGGGGGGGGGGAGTGAAAAAAAACATTTTCAATATTTAATATCATAAGATGTATTTGATTTCAAATTACAAATTTTGTTGGGTTGAAAGACATAAAAATATGTTCTTTTAATTCATGCACTTAAAAAATTGCAAGATTTGACTTCGGGCTTTTACCTACCCACGTTTGTAATTACAGGATTCACTGGTGAAACCTAGCATTTACGCTTTTACTAGCCTTTGAGCTTTTACGGCAGTATTGGTATTCAAAGATCTTTAAATCTACCGTTATATAAAAACAGAATTAGGTGTATTTTGAAAGGAAAACATATCTGGGAATTTTATTAGGAATGTATTTGGACTAGGAAAGGAAATGGCAGTGACTTTGACCAGAACTGTTCAATGTTAAGAAGCTAGACTTAGAAAAAAGGCATTAGCACATTTTGGATTTTTCCACTTTGAGCCCATTTTGCCATAGACTTGATTTTATAATTTAAAGATACATTGTTTTACTGCTGCGCAGCGCATAAATTGGTGTATTTTTTTCTTTATTTATGTTTACTTCGTTATTTTTGCTGCATATCTATAAATTTTTATAGTTTTTGCCGCTGTTATAACATCATATCTACCAGAATTAAAATTTAATTTGTAATGTTTTTGATACATACTTTTTGTAATCATTTAGTTTATAATCTAATGATGTTGTGTTTATTTTAATGGGAATTTTTTTTTAATGTTCATTATACATACAGATAGTTTGTATATTGTTATATATATATATATTAAGCTATTATTTTTTTCATTTATTTTAATTTTAAGATACAAAATTAAAAGATAATTTTTTATATATTAGTTAAAACGTAAATGATAATATACTTGAAGTTATTGTCACTTTTAACTTCATTTTTTTTTTTTACGTGTGTGTTTTTATCGCGGTGACCACTCAACTTAATTTCGGTGATTATTAATTAAATATTAAAAAATTTCATTCTGAAGTAAATAAATTTATAAAAAACTGATTTCCCTTCCAAAATGGAGGTTGTCTGAAGGAAAAGTTGAATTCTTATCTTCAAGGGGAAAAAAACTGGACTTTAATAACAATAAAAAATTCCTTCGTCCAGTCTCTACATAATTATATAAATGAAACTAGTTGGATGTGCCAATCCCAAAACTTTCTTCTATCTCATACGTATAAAAATAGTTACTCATTTTAATGCTTTAATAATTTTAATTCAATACCATACCAACTTTGATTTTCATCTAAAATTTCTGTTACAGTCAATTAATCGGAGTAAAAACGAATTTCCGTCTCTGCACGAGCCGATGAACAATAGAATGATAAGCAGAATTTTTTTTTTCAAACACAGGGAGGATCTACTTGCCATACCAAAAAGTAATCATACACAAAAATTTTAGTTCAGTTCTAGGCATACACTTTTATTTGGCGCAATATTGAAAATGACATAAAATTCGCTATTGCAGCGCCCCGTTCTGGCGGTTTTTTTCAAATTCAGGGAGGACCAACCATCCATAGCCATGCACTTACACAAAAAATTTGGTTGAATTCGATACATAACTTCATACACTTTTGATCGGTCCAATATTGAAAATGGCACAAAAATCGCGATTGCAGAGGCCCCTTCCGGAGGATTTTTTTCAAATTCAGGGAAGACCAACAAGCCATAGCCGGGCACTTACACAAAAAATTTGGTTCAATTCGATGCAATACTTCATGTACTTTCGGTCGGTACAATATAAAAAATGACACAAAAATCGCGATTGCAGCGCCCCCTTCCGGCGGAATATTTCAAAAATGAAGGAGAACCTGTTTACCACAGCCAAAAA
Organism: Maratus speculifer; assembly: GCA_964019185.1. Taxonomy (NCBI): domain Eukaryota; kingdom Metazoa; phylum Arthropoda; class Arachnida; order Araneae; family Salticidae; genus Maratus; species Maratus speculifer. The sequence goes on along the minus strand of OZ025290.1, from coordinate 440,514,564 downwards.
CATTCACAAAAAATTTGGTTCAATTCTATGCATAACTTCATACACTTTTTGATGGTAGAATGGCGATATACGGACACACACACAGACAGACATTTTGTAAAAATATGTTTTTTGGAATCTCTGACCCCTAAAACGTGCAAGTCCGTCGAAAAAAATTTTGATTACAATACTTTCTTCTATTGAAGATAGAAGAAAGTAATAAAAATGCAAAATTACAGTTACAATCACATCGATTTAATAGTTTTTGAATATTCGTGGCCACCGATTTGAAAAAAGCACTTTTGAGAAAAACGAGTTTAAAATTTTGTTCCAAGTTGAGATCCGTCTGTTGGTTTCTCTTATTTGGAGAATTATTGAAAACGTCTATACTTAATCACCATGCGGTTATAACTCGAGACACTTCGCAATGATTGCAAAAAGTGAGTAGTACAGATATTTTTACAATTTACTGTTACTATCATAGTTTTGGTAGTATGCGTAAGAAAATTAAGAAAAGGGATCATCGTTTCATTGCACAATGAGAGGTTTATTACACTAACTAAACCAAACAAATAAGTTAAAATTGCATATACAGATAGGGTAATAACTATATAAATTAATGTTGTTTATTTTACACTTAAAAAACTTTATACCACACTTTTTTAGCTCACAGGCTATCATAGCCTGAGAGCTTATGTGCCCGTCCGTTCTGTATGTATGTGCGTATGTGCGTAACGCGATAACTCATGATAAAAATATCGGATCCACTTGAAATTTTGTATGTAGGTATATCCTGACAAGGCGCTTCCCTGATTAGTTTTTGGAGTTTATTCGATATGTATAAGAGGGGGAACGGGGGGCTCATGCCCCCCGTTAGTTGATATAAATGGGATTTTCATGCAGAATTAAGTTTTCGTTCAAAATTTAGATTAGGATCATTCTGATGAGGCGATTCCGTGACTGTTATTAGGTGTTCATTGAATAAGTATAAATAGGGGGACAGGGGTTCTAATGCCCCGCCCCCCTTAATTTATAGAAATGGGATTTTCATGCAGAATTAAGTTTTCGTTCAAAATTTAGATTAGGATCATTCTGATGAGGCGATTCCGTGACCGTTATTAGGTGTTCATTGAATAAGTATAAATAGGGGGAACAGGGGTTCTAATGCCCCCCCCCCCGTTAGTTGATATAAATGGGATTTTCATGCAGAATTAAGTTTTCGTTTAAAATTTAGATTAGGATCATTCTGATAAGGCGATTCCGTGACTGTTATTAGGTGTTCATTGAATAAGTATAAATAGGGGGAACAGGGGCTCTAATCCCCTCCCCCCCCCCGTTAGTTGATATAAATGGGATTTTCATGTAGAATTAAGTTTTCGTTCAAAATTTAGATTAGGATCATTCTGATGAGACGATTCCGTGACTGTTATTAGGTTTTCATTGAATAAGTATAAATAGGGGGAACAGGGGCTCTAATGCCCCCCCCCCCGTTAGTTGATATAAATGGGATTTTCATGCAGAATTAAGTTTTCGTTCAAAATTTAGATTAGGATCATTCTGATGAGACGATTCCGTGACTGTTATTAGGTGTTCATTGAATAAGTATAAATAGGGGGAACAGGGGTTCTAATCCCCCCCCCCGTTAGTTGATATAAATGGGATTTTCATGCAGAATTAAGTTTTCGTTCAAAATTTAGATTAGGATCATTCTGATAAGGCGATTCCGTGACTGTTATTAGGTGTTCATTGAATAAGTATAAATAGGGGGAACAGGGGCTCTAATCCCCCCCCCCCCGTTAGTTGATATAAATGGGATTTTCATGCAGAATTAAGTTTTCGTTCAAAATTTAGATTAGGATCATTCAGATGAGGCGATTCAGTGACTGTTATTAGGTGTTCATTGTATAAGTATAAATAGGGGGAACAGGGGTTCTAATGCCCCCCCCCTTAATTTATATAAATGGGTTTTTCAAGCAGAATTTTCAGATTTCGTTCAAATCTCTGAATAGTTTTGGAAGTTTAATGGTTAAGTATAAAAGAGGGGGATAACTCCTTTTAAATTATATAAATGCTAAATGGGTTTTTATTAAGAATTATCTAATTTGCTCTGAATTTTGGATATAGATTTTTTATATGATAAAGCATGTCTTTGATAGTATAGGAGGTTCAATGATTAAGTATAAAAAAAGAGGAAAGAAGAGAACTGTTTCCCTTTCTTATTTTTTTAACGGAATTTAACCCTTGAAAATATAAGGCTTTAATGTACAATTAGTATTTGTAGCCTGTGAGCTCAATGCCATCAGTTTAACTGGGCAGTATTCTTTATTTCCTTTAATGAATATTTCTCGTCGGAAAGTGGTAAAAAATACCACTTAGCCTCCTACCCATCTTGTTTACATGCACCATTTTCAGAGAAGAATAAATTTGATACTATCAGACAATAATTTTATTTTTAAATAATAAGATGTTCCCAGAATTTTTCCTCCCCCCTCCCAAAAAAAATGCTTTTTTAAAATATTTTGTCAATATAATTCGTAAAATATGGAAACAGCTTCGACACTTGTTTATTTGCAGTCTTAAAGAAAAAAAAAAAAAAAAAAGGAAAGAAAAGAAAAGAAAAGAAAGAAGAGGGGTAAATTAAAATTAGGTAGCTTGTCTAAACTGATCAATTAAATTCTGTAACATGTTCTCTAAAGCTCAATGTTTAAACTTTAGCATTCATTCATAGTTCTTAGGAATATCAATTGGCAACAGCATAGAATCGTGCTCTACTTAAACCATCCGTCGTTATGGTAAATAAACATAAAAAAAAGATCTAGATGACTTGATATTCAAACAAACTCTATATATAGTTAAATACCCAGAGACTATATACAAAGAAACACGATCTTCACCAAAATAACGAGATTAATAAACACTGTCAATGGAACACAGTTTCCTTTCGACATTTTAAAAATTAAAGCGTTTAATAACAGAAAACGTTATCAGCATGGAAAAAATTTAGTCAGCCCTTTTTAAAGCTGTTGCCATTCGGTAATTCTAAAATGAACGATGAAAGTTTAAAAATTGAACTTTAGATAAATGATCTTTATCTTTAGATAAATGAACTTTAGAATTGTTACAATTCATCTACTTCTGTCTTAATCAGCATCTCAGCTCTATTGTCCACAGATATCTCGGCATTCCTTGATTTTTCCAAGCATTTAAATTGATGCTGATTTAAATCGAATATCGAGGTGAAACGTTTTTGGCACATATCACAGCCCAATGCTTTTTCACCGGTGTGCCGAAAGCGAATGTGAACTTTTAAGTTACACTTTCTGTCGAATTCCTGATGGCAGTGTTTACATTTATGTGTTTTTTTAGTTACGTGCCAGTCGTAATGATACTGTAAACCATGTTTGGTGCTGAAACCTTTTTGGCAGATTTCGCACTGGAAAGGTTTTTCACCGGTATGCGCACGAATGTGCTTGCGTAACGAACCCTCAGAAGAGAATTTCTTCTGACAGAGATCGCACATGAATGCATTTGACTCGCTGTGTATTCTTTTGTGATTTTTATAACTAATCTTCCAGATAAACTCCTTTTTGCAAGTTTTGCATCGGTAAGGCTTTTTCTTGTTATGACTTCTATAATGGGTTTCTAGACTTTTCTTCCAGAAATAACCTTTCTGGCAGATGTCGCAAACAAAAGGTTTTTCTCCGGTGTGCTTTCGAAGATGGCAAGACAAGCTGATTTTGCGACAGAAAGCTTTGTTGCAGAGGTCGCAAACATAGTCTTTCTTACCAGTATGCGAAATTTCGTGGGATTCCATAGAACTCCTGTGTTCGAATGATTTGTCACAGTATTCGCAAATAAATCGTTTTTTATCCACATGTCTCCAGCGATGTTTGTTGAGTTCGCTTTCTTCGGAAAAATACCTTTCGCAGATGTCACATACAAAAGGTTTTTTCTCCAGTTCATTAGACTGGTCATCTGAATTATCGAGACTTACAGAATTGTTATTTCCCTGAGTTTTTTTCTTTTTGGTATGGAATATGACATTGACTGTAGTGTCGCCGTTGTTCACAAACACATTATCGGGGATATCAAGACTATCATCATCATCATCGGACGTCAAGATCGACATCGCCGATCAAAGTTAACTTATCTCAGTTAAGGTGGTTTCATTCTCATAATGCAGATCAGCTATCCAATCATGTTGTGCTGCTCAATACCTAAGAAAAATTAGAAATAGAGATATTAAAGGGTTGCTCAATAACTATTGATTTCACAAAAGATTAAACAGTCGAACCTTGTTAACATGAACCTCAAAATGAATCACAATTTTGTTCATGTTATCAGTATCAAATCTTTGTACTCATTTTTATAGGGGACTGTAAAAACAATTCAAATTAAAAGTAATTCACGCTAAGCATATTCATGTTAACGAGATTTGACTATACAGACAGTGATTATTTTTATATCACGCTTAGCAAGAAAACTAAAATAAACTTCAATAGACTGCCCGAGTTGTCAGCTTTGCCATTTTTTTAATTTCAAAATTCTAAATTCATACCAGAACTTCTGAATAATCATTTTTGTTTATTCAAGTACAAGCATTTCACAATTAGATTACTAAAAGTAAAAAAATCTACGGATGGTAAATCCAAGCAACTATGCATTATTCAGCCTATTTCATCCTGTTCGATAGTAATTGACAGCAATTAAATATTAACAGCAGCTAAATAGCTGATATATTATTGAAGATGACATTTTATTGTCATTTGGTAACAGTTAATTTTTTTTTATCCTGAAAGTAATCTTTCCCTTCCTAAACTTAAAAAAAAAAAAGAGAGAGAACTCAAAAGCATTTACAAAAAATATTATTTTTAATTTAAACTTTTTATTGCAAATTTTTATTTTTTAATGATTTAATCTGTTTTTACTTTTTAATGTTGTTTGCTGATAAATGGCACAACAAAACGTCACAAAGGTTCCTAAGGTGATTAAACAAAGGCCAGGAGAAATATAAACAATTTTTTTACGTTTTTTACATGAAAATACTAATAAGCCTTATTTGACACTTTTACATTAATTTTGTATGCATCTGAAAAACACAAAAGAAATATTTACATGCGTTTCTGGAAGATCAGTTTTTTCGTTATCTCCATGTTTGATAAACTTCTTTGCATGAAATGTTCTAACACGTTCGCTGCCGCTTACGTGAAGATGTGATGATAGTTAATGCCGCGCTGTAGAAGTGGCTTTTTCCCAGAAGCCGATTTATTTTTCATAACAAAGAATCAGTGAAAAATATTCCCGCGCCAGCGCGTTAATGGATATTGAGACATCACCCACAAAACGCGATGGCGCGTGAGTGGCCTTACAACATTGGCGCCATATCACGCACTGGCGCGTGATCGGCAGCGAATGTGTTAAGAGGGTCCGATACACAAAAGTCTTCACATTTTCTTAAAAAAAAAGCATTGATTTTTTTTTTTTTTCTGTTTAAAATGTCATTTAAATTATGCATGGTTCGTACGGATACCGTTATTTTTCATGTGAAATACCAACATTTTTTCATAGAAAAATAAATATAGTTCAAAAGCGCGAACTTTCATTTTGTTTAAATATAGATTTTCTATAAGAAAATACTGGTACCAAAGAATTTTGTGGTCATAAAATTCCAGGACCCGTACGAACCCTGTTATGCTTCTATTTTAACTGGAACAGGAAATATTAATTTTTACATTTTGGTTTATTTTCAAAATCTAGCTTTCAAGCAATGATTGACCTGGAAATGGCTTAGAAAATGCATTTTTCTTCATGAGGATTTTTTTCATAATTTATCGTATTTAAATTGTAATGACTCAGGAACCGTTAAATATAACTTGTACAAACTTGGAACATGTCTTTTTAAATTTTTTTGCTTTAATTTTGATTCAGCAAATTAAAAAATATATATATATATTTACTTTTGAAAATATGATTTTTATTTTGAAGTTACATAATTTTTTTCTTCAAATTTTTAATTTAAACATTTTAACTTTTAATTCAAATTAATATTTTTGAAAATGCCGAACCAAAATTAAATCTTATATGTTTTTGTTTATGTAAATGTAAAAAAAAAAAAAGAAAATACAAATAATATTTTAACTTCGCCATTTTTTTATACATTTTAAATTAGACTTTAAAAAAAGAAAAAAAAATGAGACATTTAATCATGTGATCTTGTTTACAAATGATATAATTAACCATCAGAAAAATTTCCAAAATTTTACTCAATAAATAACAAGTTGAAAATTGCACGTGAACGTAGCAAATGAGGTGTGTTCGTACGATAACGAAGTTTTAAAAATATTCAGATCTTGCTGATATAGTAGAGCGTACTTTGGATACAGTGCAGTATATATCTATTATGTTCGAATGAGTGTAACATCATTAAAATGCATTTGAAACTTTTTTCCCATTGACCGTAATATAATGAAATACCTTTGATTGTCCCTGTAAATGATCTATGCATCAGACTTTCATAACATTTGAAATGGCTCGACAAAATTACGTAATAATTTATGTTTTAAATTTCAAATGATTAAAATGCATTTGAAACTTTTTTCCCCATTTACCGTAATGTCACGGAATCCTTTTGATTGGCCCTGTAATTGATCTATCCATCCGATTTTCATGAAATTTGAAATGACTCGACAAAATTATGTTATAATTGTGTATTTTAAATTTCAAACGATTCGGTTGGGTAGTTTTTGCGTTGTTATATGCGGACGGACGGACAGACAGACAGACGGACTGAGCGACAACAATAGGTGCTACGTATTTACATAATTATGAAGGCACCTAAAAATTATTTTAAAATGTGTCCCGGACCCTCTTAAATTTCAGTGAAAATTTATCAGAATGCTTTCCGTATTACTCACTATGTTTTGAAATAGAATCCAAACTCTATACTGTGACAATGTAATTGTTTTATAGGAACCAGTGTTGCAATTTTTAAAAACAACAAAAAGAAAAAAATATATAGAGAGAGGATATATGCTAAACTCATGGAAGTCATGAGTAGAGAATAGACTATAACTTTAATTTTGAAATAGAAGGCATACAGAATTTTTTACATCCACTAAACCAAGGATAGGTACTCAAATATAAAAAATGGTAATCTTTAATATAAAAAAATAGTTTTTTTTTTTTTTTTTTTTTTTTTTTTTTTTTTTTGACAAAATTTAGTTATTTTTGAAGATAATGCAAAATGCCTAGTTCATCATAAGGGTAAATGTAATAGTAGTATGCAGTAGAAAGAAAACTTATATATATGTTTAGCTGAATTGAGGGTGCACTGCACTGGCATAAGCATGAAAATTTGCTTAAACAATGGCAATGTATTTCCCCCCAACACCCCCAGAATATTTTTATAAGTTATGAAGTTATTGACAAGGAGTTTTTGTTCTTTCATTATATTGTATTGCAATTTAACTAAAAATATATGTACTATTTATTCACTACTGTAGGAGAGAATGGAGAGGAATGGGACACTTTTTATAAAAATAAGAAAATCAGCTTTGTTTTAAACAAAGGCAAATATTTCAATATATAAAATATAGAATACAAAAAAAAAAAAAAAAAAAAAAAAAAAAAAAAAAAAAAAAATCATTTTTCAATGTTTCTGAACAATATAGAAACATAATATGTAAAACATCATAATCAAGGAAATTTAAGTTTCAAAATGTGTCTCATACCTTCCTATTAACAGGAAGGTAGGGAACAGCTATAAAACTAAGTATGATAAGACACAAATAGTGTAGTATTGCCTATATACATAGTCTAACAAAGATACTAGGTTGATAATGTCTGTGCCACAATGAAAAATAAACTTTTCTCTTTCCAAACAGCAATTTTCAGATATTTATATATTTTTTCATCATTTTGCAATCTGGTTCAGCATTAAAATTGATTTTTTTTTTTTTTTTTTTTTTTTTTTTTTTTTAAGTCAATGGTCCCTAAGACCAGTAAGCATGAAAATTTACTGTTCTGCAAATATCATCACTGATCCACTACATAAAATTCTATGAAGTTTTTTTAACCTTAATGACCCCCCCCCCTCCCCTTCATCTTTAGAATAGCAATCAAACTTACTTTATTGTTAAGCAAAATTTTCAGCATAATAAAATGTAAAATTATAATTTACTAAAAATTAAGTAAACAACAGTACTACATAAATTGAAAACTATAAAATAATTTGGGATGTTTTATTTCCAATTATTTGAAACGACTATAATGCTTAATACAATTTTTACTTATCCCATAATCACATGTATTGGATTAAATCTCATCTCAATCACATTTTTTCTTCGGGGAAATAAAAAAAAAAAAAAAAAAAAAAAAAGGATATATTTTTTAATGAACGCTTGCGACTTGCCTTGTACCTTTCAAGGTCAAGGTCAAGAAGGGGTAAAGTGAAGTACAGTAGAGCCCCAATAATTCGGACCCCATTAATACAGATCTCTGGATAATTCGGATTGGTTTGATCGATTTTTTTTTCCAAGTTTGAGAAGTGATTGAAAAATTTGCATAACATTAATTTATTTCATACTCATATTCTGAATAAAAAAAAAAACCCTTCTGAAGTATTTTCTGAAGAATACAGAAAAGAATCTACGAATGTCGTAGAAAAATTTATGATTTGCAAATTGTGATTTCTCTAATAATAAACTTGAAACAGAAGGGTGGAAAAAAAAATCCTAATGGTTGCTTAAATGTTGATATCAGCGACATTAGCAATTGATAGGAAGCAGAAAATAATGAAAGGTATACCTCACTTCCTGATGACGAAATAACCACTTTGTGCATAATTGAAGAAAATGAAGATGATACAGACGAAAATATCATTATGGACGATGGTCAACCAAAAGTTATTAGCCATAATGAAGCAATGTCTTATTCAGAACATTTAATAGTTTATTTTGAATGTGAGCTAGAAATTTACTCTATGAAGTACTTATGCTCAAACGGATGCGTGACCATGCGGCCCGCAAAAGGTAAACAAAACTGGCACAGCAGAAGATTACAAATTTTGTAATTGCAAAGTAAACACTTTTACTGTCTGTAAGTATACAATGTGTTTAATATAAACATGATTTTCCACAAATATGTTTTATTTTATTTCATTTTTTCTCATTCTCCGGTTAATCCAGATTTTCGATAATCCAGACTGAGTCTGATCCCAATTAATCCGAATTATCAGGGTTTTACTGCAAGGAGAAACATGGCTTTAGGGAAAAAATAATCATGCAGGTGTACCAAATGTTCCATTTTTATACACATTTCTTACGGGCTAACACAGACTAAAGTAATTTTAATAAAAAAAAATTAAGATAAAAACTATTGTTATATATTGATGAAAGGTCAGCAAACGCAATTAATACCCACTTTTTGAAATAATTCATGTTTTAAGGTCTAAGGTATAATATTTTTAGGGAAAAGAGTAATTTTTATAGAAAGAGCAACAAAATCTGAAAAGAAATATAAAAGAATCATTTTATTTTCTCTAAAAAGAAATAATAGAGATGCATTTTACAATACAGAGCCGTAAAGTTTTTTTAAAAAAACTTATTTAACCAAAAATATAATGTGAGACAAAGTTGAATGAACTTTATCCCATGCGCATGCTATTGTCAGAAAAATAGGCATGGTGTGTGAATGGGTTATTTATTTATTTATACTAAATTAATTTGTAAATGTGTCAAAACACTTTGCAATTGTTGAGCAGAACAGCCTTAAAACATGCAAATTTATCAAAGATAAATAGATTAAAAATATTCAATATTTAGCATAAAATATTTTCATTTTTAAAAAACGCAGAGTAAGTAATAACATAATACAATGATCATTAAGATTTTGGGCAAGCTTTAAAAGAAATTTTTCTTGATTCGACATTGGAGAGAATAACTTTAAGAATTAAAATCAAGATACAAAGTTGTTTGTATTCAATATTGGTTAACAAGTTATTTGTTATTTGTAAAATAGGTTGCTAGTTATAGCATTTCAATAACATCAGTCAAAATTTTTTTCCACTTTGAATTGTCACTCAAAAAACAAAATCATTAGAAGTATTTGAAATTTATTTTTTTTAATAACTGTGATAAAAAATATCATATTCATCAAGCACCATCAGATGTTTATTAATTAATTAGTAATCAAAAGATTGTTTATAAAGATTTTCAAGGTATCAACATTTCACTGTGTAAGCAGTTTATTCTTTGAACACAAGACTACAACTAATAATTCAATTAAAATAGAAAAAAAATTTCAATTTTCTACAAAAATTGACTGTAATTATTTAACTTAAATTATTTTCAAGTCAAATTCAATTACTTACATATCTGAAAACTCTTTTTAATCGATAAATATGCATGTATGTAATAGAAAAAGTTGTAAACAAAAAAAAAAAAAAAAAAAAAAAAAAACCTGATTTAAACCAAATAGGCAAACAGTTCTTTTTTTTTTTTTTTTTTTTTTTTTTTTTTGGCTTTTTTCGGCTTTTTTAACCTTGATTTCAATGACCAATGTTACATGAAAATTGTTTTTGAAAAAATAATAGTGCAAAAACTGCTGGCATTGAAAGCCTTGTCATTGCAGAAGTACAAAAGTTTTATGTAAATCAACAATAAAAAGTCATATAAACAAAATGTGCTTGCTAGGTGTGATTAGGTTGGACAAGCTGAAAATAAATTCAATTAAATTAACATGTATTATACTCGCATATAAGCAGGGGTCTGTCCAGACTTATCTCCCAAGGTTTTTGTAAAATTGTGTTTTTTTTTTTTTTTTTTTTCTTATATTTGTGAAAATTATAGTCAGAATTTTGTGAAATTTAAATTATCAATGCCTTCAGGTTCTATTTTTCATATATTATAAAAAGCTAAGTAATATGCTCTTTCGTGAGTTCAACTGCTGATTTACAAGTCAGATTTTATTATTAAATGAATAAATTTATGAAAAGTTCAATTTGAAGGTGAAAACATTCTGTGAAGAAAGGTCTATTTAAGCGACTAATAATTTTGTGAAGGGTCCTGTTTTGGGTTAAAATGTTTTGTGAAGAGTCCTGTTTGGGGATAAAAATTTTTTTGAAGGGTCCTGCTTTAATATAAATTATTTTGTGAGGGATCCTTTAAAGGGCCTAAAATTTTCCTAAACATATCCCTGATAAGTGAAGGAATATCTGACAATTTCTTGCAAGCAAATTGGGGGTGGGGAGGGGGATTAAGTTACATGCAAATCGATTAAAAAATTGGAAAAAAAAACTATCAAATACTGCAAAAATCTGGCTTTTTTTGTATATAAATAATAAAATACTTACAAAATGTATAAATAAATCATTAAAAAAATATCAGTTACTTGTTTTTGTTTACTAACTATGCTTCTGCATTGACAAGTGAAATCTTTAATTTGATTTTGTGCAAAATTAAAGTAAAAATTTAAAAGATCAACTTACAGGCTGTGGTTTTTTGATTTTTTGTAGAATTTGCATTCAAAAGTTAGGGGGTTGACTTATTATTAAAAAACTGTAATGATTTACCATTTTTGCAGAAAGCCGACATTTGGCCAGCATCCAGATGCAAAATAAATTTGAAACTATATCACCGACCACTTCCTTAAAATAGGTATACCAAGCATTTTGGGCAGGATAAAGTTTATCTTACACAATGATGTTTTGAAAATAAATATTAAATATATAAAACACCAAACATCTTGATATTTTGAAAATAAATATCAAGTTCATGAAAAATCTTGATATTCTTAAAACTGAATTTTAAACTTATCAAATATATAATATAGTATATATCAACAAATCCATACAGCATTAATATAGAATCAATAGCAAATGACTGATCTGTCAAGGATTACACATGTGATTGAAGAAATTCCCTTTGAAACCAGCTCATTCGGACAAAAGTGTGATGCAAAAATATGATGCATATCTTTCCTCATTGTTGTTCATCTGAAATCTCCCTCGGTATATTCATAGTTTATTATTATTTTTTTTAATTGATTGGTCTACTTTCACAAACAATATAAAATGTTACACTTTTGCTGTGTGTTTGTTTAGGTTGCCATTTTTTTTTATTTAACTTAAGAAAACTCAAATTGAAATTAAATCATAATGGCCTTTAATTTATGCATTATGATCCTCCAATGCACATGACCGCCTTATGGCGGACTTTATTAAAACCCTGTTCACAGCTGAAGAAAATAAATTTCAACACTTACAGAATGCAACTCCCTTTAGGAGATATCTACTTCAATGGATTACAGAGGTGTCGATGCGCTCACAATTTTGATTTCCTAGCAACGGTCAATTAAAGCAGTATCACATGGACCTCTTTTGCAGAACTTTTTTCCATACACAACGTTACAGCCAGCAAAAGTTGCATGACCTTGATGTAGGTGAGAATTCTGCTCACTATTCTTATTTACTGAGTGTTTGCCGTATTCCACGGAAAGTGTTAGTCATTCATTCAGCGCTGATCAACTGACCAATAGGAGTGGAGCAAGAAATTAAATAACCCTGCAAGAAGTTTGAAATACCTGTTTACCAAACACGCAGCAAAATGATTGATCGTGTTTTGTAAAATGTAAATGCTTGAGGAAAAACCGTTCCCCATGAGATACAGCTAATAAAGGAAGAATGTCTGTTGGAATGGACAAAAAATTGATGAATTTACAGGATTAAATAATTTACGAGCCATCACTGGTAGGAAACTAAGATGTTGAATGACATTATATTAGTCTGTTTTTAGGCACATAATTTTTGTAATTTTTTGTTACAAAACTATAAAATCCATGTGATTATTTTGAAATGAAAAATGTTTCAGGTTTCTCGTAAATCAGTAACTTATGTTTATAGTATTTAGCGTTCTAAATCCCTGGTGGTTCGAAATTTGTTGTGGTATGAGGCAAACACAAATTGTAAAAATATAAATGTGTCTGAAGAGCCAGTAACTCCCCCTCCCCCCCTGCCTCTCTAACATGTAAATATAAATTTTTCCAGACTTGAGGAAACTGAAGTAAACACAAATAAGACAGTTTTATATTATTAAAAAAATAATAATAAAAATTGTATCAAACCTTCAATCAGTTGAAATAAATAATCTGAAACAAAATATCTAATTAATAATTTTATATATTTGTTGATTTACTGTTGTTTATTTGCATTTTACTATGCTGAAAATTTTGGATAACAGTAAAGTAAGTTTATTTTCCATTTAAAGGCAGAGGAAAGAGTCACTTAAAGAGTTACAAGAATTTAATACAGCTTTATGTAATGGACTAAAGATTATATCTGTGGACCAGTAGATTTATGTAAATCAATTCTAATGCTAATTTTTACTTTGATAAAGGGCATTGTAAATTGTGACAGGGTATTCCAAACGAGAAAATAAAAATAATAAATAGTAAATACAAATCCTAGAGTCAGGCTGATTTTAGAGTGAAATTAGGAGACTTTCATAAACTAATTCTAATCCCTGTGCTTCTATGCACGACATGTAACATTCTTAAGAAATTCGTAGGCAGAAAAATAAAGCCTTTCTCCAAATATAATTTAACGTAACTGGCATCTTAAAAACAATTTTTGCATTTCCGATCCGTACTGCAAATCTTGTTAAAGAAAATTGTGAGTATGCATACAAAGAATAAAGAATGCGATTCAAATGCAAGAAAAAAGTGGATAAATTTTAAGTTCTATGCATAGATATCATGTATACTGTTATTACAGTAGTTTTATTTAATGAATTAATAGAAAACTAAGAGGCTTTCTAATTTAATATTCTTCGCGGAATTGCATTTTATATCATCAACATTTCTTAGTTAAAGTAAAATTAAAGTCCGACTTACTTTAAAATAAAAACTTTAAGAGACGACTCTGACTTTTTTTCACAAACATAAAAGTAAACAAAAACAAAAATCTCAGGCAATACTTGCATAACTGCACATGTGTAAGAGAGAGAGTTACACAGAGATCAGTTGCAGAATTACAACATAAAGTGACATAATTTTCTTTTGGGTTTGAGATTAGAAGGAAAGGGTAGGTGACACGAGGTGACGTCACACGTAAACAAATTCTGAACCGCGATCTAACTCAGGGAAAATTGTATCGCTAATTATTGCGAAATTTTATTGCTAATGATATGATTTTTATTTATACAAACATTTGTACTTAATATAAGAGATTTGTATTAGGATTTTTTTTTTTTTTTTTTTTTTTTTTTTTTACGTTCTAGGACACATGAGTCTGAATGTAAATTTTTTTTATGAATATTTTAATAAAATAATATTGAAAATTTTCTTATCTTTGTTTATTAACAAAGCGTTATATAATGGTTGTTAAGTATGTTTGAAAATAATTCGTTCCATGTAAAAGCGATTAAATCTAAAATAATTGCAATGCTTGATAACCTAAAAGCGTGGTCGGTAACGTCAGCTGCTGCCACTGCGAAGACTCGGGTTCGAATTTTTCTGTAAGACATTTATGTTTTTGTGAATATCCTTTTGTAATTAAATATATATATGAAGTGGAAAAAGGAATAAAAATTGTTCTTTCTGTGTAGTTATAGATTATACACCAAAACAATCTCTTCTTCGGTGAATTTGGCAGTGGTGTAGTCGTAAAAAAATCAGACGGTATACGCACTAAGCACAGGGTATACGCTTAAGACAGAGGGTATACCCTGCGACATATATACTATGTCTTTCTTAAGAAACAGAGGGTGTACGGTGTCACTTAAAAAGATCCAGAAGGTATACGGCATATACCCCCGTATACCCTCCACTTCATCCCTGCTCGGTGGCGAATCTAGACTTATCATTTTTGAAAGGTCAGGATGTTGAGATATAATAAAACTTGCTAAGACAGAATCGCAGAAGAACGAGGAATTTTTCATTTTAAACAGTTTTTGTTACAGCTGGTATTATAGTACCAACTGTAACAAAAATTGTTCATAATACTTTCTTTATACGGCCAAACCTGCTAAGACAGAATGGGATAGGACTGGGAAAAATTCAATTTTAGAAAAGTTTTAGTCTTAATAGGTATAATTATATTATTATTATTATTTTGAACTGTAAAAGTTTTCCTTTAATGCAGAATTTCGTCATATATAGGTTACGTTTTTACAGGTTTTACAACATTTTATGTTTTTATATTTAGGCAGGTTTGTTATATAAAGATTTTACTTCATTTCATTTTTTATAAGTTTGTTTATCTGAAAGACAAACGATTAAAATACACAATTATTTTTTTTATCGAACATTTTAAGTAGCTAAAAAAAAAAAAAGAGTATAAATACCTTCAACTAACACACATTTTGTTCATTTAAACCTGGTTACTGTAGGTGATTCAAAGAGATTATTTTCTGGCTCACAAAGTCAAATTTTATCTTATACGCACGAACTTGCTTAAGTGAGAACATTTCTACATACAGGTTACAAAACCAAATAGATCTATTGATTATAATGATATCCTGGCTACAATTTTATTTTCTAATATATATGTATGATGAGATCACGTTAAAAATACATATATATATATATTTATCATTTAAAGCCCTGCAGTTTTTACTTCATATCCTAATATCCTTCAATATGTGACCATAAATTTATATAGTCACCTCATTTACATTTCGAGATGGTATACAAGTCTGAAAACTGATAGGCATGAATATTTATACTATGGACAGTATTCTCGGACGTTACAGTGGGAATCACGTAGTATAAAAAGAGCGTTTGCTAGCACGTTTGCTTCGTTATGGCGTCATTTGATGCAACATAAATACAGATAAATGCATGCATAAAATACTGCAGATTAATTCTGTACGAATTATTTTTGATAAATACTTATGGCTAGTTCCATGGGTTTTGTAGTGTAAGTCACATTGCCATATAATTGCTATGCTTGTTTGCCACCGTTATTTTCGAAAAGTCTGCTTGGCCTTATTCAATTAATGAGAATGTGCCGATAAAATAAATCACATTTTTTTCGTACTAAAATACTGGTAGCCAAAAATCGTAGCCTATGACTTACACTACAAGTACTCATGGAAATAGCCTTATAAACATACTAATTGAAATCCATATATACTTATTAATTAAAAATTAAAATTTTTATTTTATAAATAAAAGGAAAAATGTGCATGCAAATGCTTTAAAATAGAGAAAGAATTCATGCATAATTCATACTTATCCCTGAAAAAGCCTAAAACTTCATATAAAAATAAAATATCAGCATACATTTTCAAATTTCAATGCTTTTCAGCAGCGCGGTTATGAATTTTTTTCCCAAGCAGACGAATTTTTGTTGCCTCGAACCAAAAGGGGGAAATATCGTTCATTGTAAATGCACAATCTAAATTATTATAGGAATTGCGCAGTAAACATATATATAAATGTGAATAGCGTGTTTTATTTTAATAACAGTAAACAATTATTTATTTAAAATTTCATTAGGAAATATTCTTGGGGGCAAGGGAGTGTCCTTATATATAACCTAGCCCTGGGGGGGGGGGGGGGATTCTTTCAAGACGGCTAAATCCGATACTAAGTTCTTTGCCTTGAAATCTTGGAAATCATTTTTCAAAATCATCCTTGAAATCTTGAAAGTACGTTTAGCCCCTTCGCGACGGGAGCCTTTTACGAAATTTTTAATGTTTTGTCACCGGTTTTAAAAACAGAAATTTGTGCCTTATTACATCGAGAAAATACTCCGATTAAATAAGCTAAATTTTACAGTAAAACTTTTCCGGTGGCGATAAACGGAATCTCAAGGGCGTTCTTAAATAAAAAGGGCAAGTTTGTGACACATGCTTTAATTTATTTTTGCTCGGAAATGCATGAAAATAGCAGGTGTTATTATTCAGAAACTGTCTAATTGCACTCAATTTTCTGTTAAAAAAAAAAAAAAAATAGATTTTTCATAACGAGCTTTCAAATTTGACACTTTTGAGCACATTTCCCGACGAAAGCAAAAAAACTGGTCGAAAAGCTGGAGAAAAACGAGTGATCACGTGATCGAAATAGCTTATAACTAGATAAGTAATTTAAATATTATAAAATGGAAAAAAACGTTCAATTCAATTTCATATATTTCTGTTAAAAAATGAATTTGTATATGTGTCAAAACGTTTTGCGCTTGTTGAGCGGAGCAGTTAAGAACACCCTTAAGTCTTTTTGCGGCACTTATACGTGTCGCTCGCCCCCAAGGTGTTAAGGATGCTAGTCACTCACAGGCCCGACTAAGGTTATGGGAGGCCCCGGGGCAAGCAGCATTCTGCCCCCCCCCCTTCTGTCTATCAATTGATTTTTTTTTTTTTTTTTTTGTGAATAATGTCGAAGTAGCTACTACTAAACGTCATATGTATTGCATGGATGCATAAATTTTGTACTCGGTGCAGTTCACATCTGTATACAGCATATCACTTAAAAGATAGTCATAACGGTACTACTAGGTTATCCCGTCGACCAAAAAATTATCGCCAAACTATAAGATTAAATGCCAATAATGGATGATCCTGAATGTCACATCCAATTACATTAAATACGATTCGCGTGTTTAAAACGTCATTAAGGGATTTCTATTTCGACTTTTTATTTATATTTTTATTAATATTCCACTAACTGTTTGTTTTTTCGTTATTTAAAATAAAAATTATGTCAACATGTATAATTTGGCTATTAATTTGGCGAAATTGGTCGACGGGATAACAGAGTAGTACCGTCACAACTTTAAGAAAAGGTACTAGCAGAATAATTGTAGAAAAAAAATGATAGATTGGTTGGCAGAAGTATATCTTTGAAAACTTTTTCTTTGCTTATCTTCATACGTTACAAGATCGCTAAAAGAAAATGTTGCAAATTGGTCGTAATTAATGGTTTTAACTGGCCGCGCTACAAGAAAAATGTTAATAAAAAGTTTTCTTTTAAAGACAATACAGCTCATATTCAAAATATTAGAATAATTACCTTTTTTTAGAAATTGAAAATATCGTTTAGTAATTTAATGTCTTTTAATGAAAATATGCAAACGATATTTTTATTAAGAACTTATTGTTGATTAAACTTACTTGTTATCTTAAATTTAATATCATTTTTGAAAAGATTAATTGCAAAAAAAATTATTTTGAAAAGTCAAAATATTAGAATATTTATTCAAGTGGTTCAAAATATTAGAATATTTCACATTAATTCTCCTTTAATTATTAACAATTCTTAACTGGTGGCATCATTGATTAAATTCAGACTATTTTATTTAAAATCAGTATTCTTTTTTGCAGTTTGTTTCTTTTTCGTCTTAAAATGGGCCGTGTGAGTGACATTCCTGAATCTACTAAACTTCGTATGGTTGATTTGTATCGGCACGGTAAAAATCAATGTTTTATAGCGAATTATTTACATTGTTCGTAATCGAGCGTTAGTAAAATACTAACACAATATTCAAAAATTGGAAAATTTCAAAATAATCGCCGAAAACCAAAAACATCTGCTAGAGATGACAGGAAACTGAAGCGTATAGTTAAGAAAAACCGTTTTAAAAGTGTGCGATTCTTGCACCGAAAATGGAAAGAAGAAGGAGTTGAAGTTTCTACATCGACAACATTAAGACGTCTCCATAAATTTAAATTTGAATCTCGTGTACCGAAAACAAAACCTCTCATGACTGCAAGACAAAAGCGTTGTTGCGTACTATCGTTGCTTCCATGGTTTAATTTAATCGTTTTTACTTTGCGCCTCGCGCAAACGATTTTTTGTTGTTGTTTACATTGAATTTGTTAGAACTTTTTTAAATGGAATTTTCTTTGAACTGAAAAATGCAGTATGTATTGTATTAAGGTATTATATTGATGAAAAGATAAGATATGTGCACAATAATATTATTGTTTGTAATGTGAATGTTAATAGATGTTTTTTTTATACATCTGTGCTTGAATTTACTCCGAAGACATGAAAATTTATTTACTTAAGATATAGAATTAGCTTGATCTCCCGATACATGATAAGGTAAGATTAATACATTCATGCTGTAGTTAAGATATTTTAATTTTGAAAATGAATACTGACATTTTAAACATCAGTATTAAATAATATTGAAGAATTTTATAAACAGGGATAGATTCAATATTATTTTGGCATCCAACTGCTGGGATATTTTATTATTTAAGAAGTAATATAAGATAATGGAACAAATTAAACGATTACGCACGCCATTAAGAAGTGCTTTTACGCGAATCGCTAATTTACTTGAGAATAAATTAAATGATGAAAATAGAAATATTGAAGAAATTGAGATTTTATATGCTCAATTAGAAGAAAAATGGGTAAATCTAGAACCAAAAGAAAAAAAAATGTTAGATCTTCTTTTAAACGATAAATCATGTACGCAAGAAAATTATGATACGGAATACGAAAGTTTTAGCATGTATGAGGAAAAATTTATTAAGCTAAAAACGAAAGTTCAAAAATTTTTGAAAGTTTCTGAAACTGAAAATATTAAGAAACGGAAATTTAAACTTCCTAAGATAGAATTTAAATTATTCGGGGGAGATATTAAAGAGTGGTTGGCCTTTTGGGCTCAGTTTGAAAAGATACATAACGATTCTGATATCGCGAAAGAAGATAAATATCAGTACTTGTTGCAAGCGACACTAAAGGGTTCTAGGGCCAGAGAAATTGTCGAGTCGTACCCCGCTACTGGTGATAGTTATGAAAATGTTATTGAATGTTTAAAGGCTCGTTTTGGTCGCACTGATATGTTAATTGAAGTATACATAAGAGAACTACTTGCTTTAATGATGAATAACACAACAGGAAAATGTCCAAGAATTCCTCTTTTTAAATTATACGACAAAATTGAAACGTATTTAAGGTCATTAAAAATGTTAGGTGTTTCAAGCGAACATTATTCTGCAATTCTTTATCCATTAATTGAGTCGTGTTTGCCTGTTGAAATATTGAGAATTTGGGAAAGAAATTTAAATTCCATAACCTTGAATTCAAAAGATGAAAGTAAAAATAAATTAGATTCTTTGATGAAATTTTTGCAGCACGAAATCGAAAGCGAAGAAAAAGTCCGTTTGGCTAGAAGTGGGTTTAATCTAGAAAATGTAAACCAAAATATTCATACTGCGCCAAGTAGGCGAGAAAGGGATCTTCCAACGGCCACGGAATTACATAATTCATCGAAAATGAAAAGGGAAATGTGTATTTTTTGTAAAAAGTCACATTTAAGTACCGAATGTAGATATGCTAATAGTTTATCTCATGAAGATAGAAAACAAATATTGATGAAAAAGGGTGCTTGCTTTAAATGTTTAGAAACAAGAAAACACATATCACGTTTTTGTAGAACGAAAATACCACCCTGTGATTGCGGTAAATTGCATTTTAAAATAATGTGTCCAACGAAAAATGATAAGGAAAACCCGATTACAGAAAAGTCGGATATCGAAATTAAAAACGACACTGCTTTATCCAATAAAACAAGTACTCGCCATGTACTTTTACAAACGCTTATTGTCCGACTTAGATGTAATAGTAAGATGAAATATATAAGAATATTAATTGACTCAGGTAGCAGTAAATCCTATTTGTCATCTTTTGCACTGGCCGAAATGGGATATGAATGCATAGGGGAAATAAATTTGACACATAGTTTATTTGGAGGCACAGAAACTGTATCATCACATAAGAAATATTTGATTAGTCTGAGTGACTTCTTTGATAATTATCGCTGTTGTTTCGAAGTGTTAGATCAAGAAAAAATTTGTTCGGACATTCCAAAAATTCCTCGTGGCTCTTTTATGAGTGAAATAAAGAAGCATAAAATTTTTCTATCTGATTTGAATAACCAGGTTGAATTGCTGTATGAATTTTCACCTAACGAAATTCATGGGCTTATAGGAGCTGATATAGCAGGCAAATTGTACACCGGTAAAATAAAACAATTGAATTCTGGCTTAGTGGTAATGGAAACACGTCTTGGTTGGACTTTGATGGGAAAAACCGACATTTTTAACACATCAGATAGCACAAACAGCGTCATGTCACTTCATGTAAATGATGCAAAAATTACAGATTTGTGGAGGCTAGACACGCTTGGAATTCTCGATCCTGGTGAAAGCGGAAACAGACAAGAAATCGAAAAAGTAATTGAAGAGCATTTCAATAGAAATATAAAAATAGATGCAGAAGGAAGGTATGAAGTATCCCTCCCATGGATTGAAAACCATCCTCCGTTACCAACTGGTCGAAAAATTGCTGAAAGACGATTAAGAAGTTGTGTTGAATCACTAAAGAAAACAAGAACTTTAGAAGAGTATGAAGATATATTAAAAGAATGGATAGAAGAGGGTGTTATTGAAGAAGTTAAGAATACTTGTAATGATGAAAGTGAACACTACTTGCCATATAGAGCTGTGATTAAAGAAAATTCGACCACAAGAGTTAGACCAGTCTTTGATGGTTCAGCAAGACAAAAAGATTCACCTTCAATCAATGACTGTTTAGAAAAAGGTCCCAATATAGTAGAACTCATTCCGACTATATTGAATAAATTTCGTGAGAAGAAAATAGGCGTAATTGCGGATATTCGAAGAGCATTTCTGCAAATAGGTTTAAATGAGCGAGATAGACCATTTCTGAAGTTTTTATGGTGGGAGGAAGGCGATCCCGAAAAGTTGAAAATTTTCCAGCATAAAAGAGTTGTTTTCGGTCTTACATGTTCACCTTATTTGCTTGGCGCAACTATCCGATATCATCTGAAGAACGCACCTTCTAGATTTAAAGAAACAGCAGAGAAATTGATGAAGTCTTTTTACGTAGATAACTGCGTCACTAGTGTTGATAATCATGAGCAGCTTGAAAAATTTATTGAAGAATCCAAACTTATTCTCCAGAGTGCTAAGTTTAATCTTCGAGGATGGGAATATAATATCCATGAAACAGTAGTAGAAAACTTCCCAGAAGAAAAGATTATTCCAGTTTTGGGACTAATGTGGAATTTAAAAGCTGATACTTTGAAAATAGATTTGAGAAAATGTTTTGAAGATTCCACTGTTGTAACAAAAAGAAATATTCTCAGTGCTGTTCATAGAATTTTCGATCCCATTGGCTTCACATGTCCTGTCACTTTGGGTCCAAAGATTCTTCTTCAAGAATGTTGGAAATTGAAAGTTTCGTGGGATGCTGAATTACCTGAATCTATTGCCAAGAAATTTGAAAAATGGCGAAAGGATGTTTCTAAATTAAAGGAAATAGAAATCCCTCGATGTATTATTTCCAATTATGAAGCTACAAAGAATATTTCATTGCACATATTCTGCGATGCAAGCAAGAATGCATATTCTACATGTATATTTTTAAGATGTGCGACTGAAAACACAATATCTTGTCAGCTTGTACAGGCTAGGAGCAGAGTTGCTCCAATGAAAACCATTTCTATTCCTCGATTGGAGCTGCTTTCCTGTAATATCGGAGCTAGACTAGCACAGAGTGTTATAAATGATCTTCAGTTGAAACATATCCCGAAATTTTTCTGGTCCGATTCAGCAAATGCTCTATATTGGATCAAAGGAACTGAAAATTGGGCTCCTTTTGTTTTCAATAGAGTTAAAGAAATCCGATATTTGACAGAACCTGAAAATTGGTATCACATCCCAGGATCATTAAATGCTGCAGACCTCCCTTCTCGTGGTTGTAATGCAGAAACTTTAGCGAAATCTAAATGGTGGGAGGGCCCAGAATGGTTACGAAGACCAGAACATGAATGGCCAAAATCCAATGTTGTTCCTGATTTCAGCGTAGTATATTCAGAAAAGAGAAAAACTGTTATTAGCACTACAAATCATGAAGAATCAAAAGAAAAAATTTATAACAGATTTTTATCGTACGACAAATTGATCCGAATTATTGCTTGGATTTATAGATTTTTTACTAACTGTAAAGTGAAACTTGCCAACCGGTTTTCTGGACTCTTAACGCTAGAAGAAATAAACAGAGCTGAAATATCTTTGTTAAAAATAGTACAAAATGAATCATTTTCAGGAACTGAAGATAAACGCTTAAAATCACTTCAATGTTATAAAGAATCAAATGGACTACTTAAAGTTAAGACTCGTATTCTGGTGAGAGTAGATAAAAGAAATTTCCGATTTCCAATACTGTTACCCTGCAGTCATCCAGTTGTCGAAATACTTATTCGGGCAAGACATCTTAGTTTAAATCATGCTGCCACCCAGATATTAATGAGTAACTTAAGAGAAGATTTTTGGATTTTGAAATGCAGGAAGACTGTTAGAAAGGTAATCAGAAGCTGTGTACGCTGTAAAAGATTCAATTCAAAACCTAAACCAATTATAGAAGCCCCCCTTCCGGAAGATCGTATAAAAGAAGCTGCAGTATTCGAAGTTGTAGGAACTGACTACGCCGGTCTTTTACTTCTTCGAGGCGGTCAAAAAGCTTGGATTGTTATTTTCACATGCGCTGTCTATAGAACAATACATTTAGAGATAGCCACATCCTTATCTACTGACAACTTTTTGCAAGCTTTTAGATTTATAGCACGAAGCGGTAGACCTGCGATAGTATATTCGGACAACGGAAAAAATTTTACGGGTGCTGAAAATTTGTTGAAACAAATCGATTGGGATGTCATTTCTCAGTACAGCGCAGCTCAGAAGATAATTTGGAAATTTAACCCTTCATCTGCGCCGTGGTGGGGTGGATGGTGGGAGCGTTTGATAGGCATAATAAAAGAGATCCTTCGAAAAGTCTTAGGACGAAGCTCTTTAAATTTAGAAGAAATGCAAACTGTTATTTGCGATACTGAAAGTATTGTTAATCAGCGGCCTTTGACCTATGTTTCAGAGGAAATTGATGATTTAACACCACTTCCTCCTTCTATGTTTTTACAAGACATCAGAGAATCAGGTATTCCTGATCTTGACTTTTTGGATTCATCGTCTATAAATAAAAGACATGCTTATAGACAACGACTAAAACAAGATTTGCGAAAAAGATTCCGTACTGAATATTTGGGATTTTTGAGACAATCCTCGAAATTTGATAAAAATCCGAGACCTACCCAAATTGGTGATGTTGTTCTAGTGTCCAGCGAGAATGTTAGAAAACTTGAATGGCCGCTTGCCAAAGTTATTGAACTGTATCCTTCCAAAGATGGAAATGTGCGATTAGTGAAGGTTAAAATGAAAGGTGGTGAGTTTATACGTCCTGTTCTGAGATTGATTCCTCTAGAAATAACTCAAGAAAAAGGTACAGAACTGCATTCTATAGCTCAAAACTCAACATCTTCCGAACAGACTGTTCAACCATATAATAAAGAACTCCCTTTAGATCCTGTTCCTTCTAAACCGACGGTAAAGCTGAATGGGAAAAACTGTTATTTAGATCCTTCTGCGAGTAAGCCGATGAACCAGCATTTTGTTAAAGACTGTGTTAGTGACTCTCCTGTAGTGACTGTTCCTGAAAAACGATCTAAATATGGTCGTTTATATAAACCCAAAGTAAAGTTTGAGTTTCATTGAATTCGAAACTCAAAAGTGGGAGTGTGTTGCGTACTATCGCTGCTTCCATGGTTTAATTTAATCGTTTTTACTTTGCGCCTCGCGCAAACGATTTTTTGTTGTTGTTTACATTGAATTTGTTAGAACTTTTTTAAATGGAATTTTCTTTGAACTGAAAAATGCAGTATGTATTGTATTAAGGTATTATATTGATGAAAAGATAAGATATGTGCACAATAATATTATTGTTTGTAATGTGAATGTTAATAGATGTTTTTTTTATACATCTGTGCTTGAATTTACTCCGAAGACATGAAAATTTATTTACTTAAGATATAGAATTAGCTTGATCTCCCGATACATGATAAGGTAAGATTAATACATTCATGCTGTAGTTAAGATATTTTAATTTTGAAAATGAATACTGACATTTTAAACATCAGTATTAAATAATATTGAAGAATTTTATAAACAGGGATAGATTCAATAAGCGTATAAGATTGAATTGGTGTAAATCAAGACGTTTATGGAGCACTGAAGATTGGAAAAATATATTATTTAGTGATGAAAGTATGTTTTGTGTTTCATATGGTAATCAAGGTATTCGAGTTTGGAGAATGAAGCAAGAAGCATTTGATAAAGAATGCCTTAAACGTTCCGTAAAATTTGCTGCTAGTGTCATGGTTTGGGGTTGTATGAGTGCAGAAGGACCTGGAAAGTTATGCATCGTCTACGAAAAGGTTAACTCTCTGATATATCAAGAAATTTTAGAATATTACATGATTCCATCATCAGAAGATTTATTTGAAGATGATTTCATATTTCAACAAGATTTAGCGTCCCCGTATACCACGGTGTCAACTAAGAATTGGTTCCGCCAACGCAACATTAAGGTACTTCCTTGGCCACCAAATTCACCAGATCTTAATCCCATCGAAAACTTATGGTGTATAATGAAGAAAAAACTTCAAGAAAATCCTCCTTCAAGTAAAACTGAGTTAGTGGCACGTATAAAGTCGATTTGGGCTAATATTGATAGAAATGTTTGTAAACACCTTGTATATAGTATGCAAGATCGATTGTACGCTGTTATGAAAGCTAAAGGGGATGCTACAAAATATTAACTACCATTTACTTCATATTCATAAGGTAATATTGTTGCGTAAAATAAAATATTCTAATATTTTGAACCAATCTAAATTTTATTCTAATATTCTGGTGTGTTTAAGGAAGCTGT
This sequence comes from Maratus speculifer, assembly GCA_964019185.1. Taxonomy (NCBI): domain Eukaryota; kingdom Metazoa; phylum Arthropoda; class Arachnida; order Araneae; family Salticidae; genus Maratus; species Maratus speculifer. The sequence continues at coordinate 440,488,788 of OZ025290.1, read as the reverse complement.
ATACCTAATTTATTGTGCTGTATTTTATATTTTATAAATGTTAAAATCTTATCTAAACATTCCAGATTTAATTTATAAGAAATTTAATTGCATTTACTTAGTATAAAAAATAAATAAATGACAAATAATTTTTTCTTATTACTTTTTCTCAATTATTCTAATATTTTGAATATGAGCTGTAGAATACTAAGTTGTTATAACGAAACTTTAATTATTAATTTTCTAATGTAATTTGTTTTTGCGCTTAGATGAATGGGGTACTTGAAGCAAAGAGAGGAAGGACGCAGGGCCGTAGCTAGAAGTGAATAGTAGGGGGGGGGGGGGGGGGCTCAAGAGAATGTAAAGGGGGCTCATAAATTTTTTTTCTCTCTCTCTCTGATGCAGAAAGATAAATTAGTGCATATTTACACTGTAGATACTATGTTTCTTATTAAACTTTTGTAATTATTTCATTTTATGCTCAGAAAAGTACATGATGGTGAAAATTTTGAATGTATAACTTAGAGCAAAATCATGTTGTTCATGTTGTTTTCATGTGTACAAATAATATGAGGGAGTGTTTAAACACTTAATTTAGGTACAATTTAGTATTTCTGCAAAACTGTGAAAGAGTCTCAAAAATAAATAAAATTTTGTACAAAATTTCATTTGAATTTTCGGAACAGAAATTTATTTAGTGACCTTGGAATAGTTTCCAGGGGGGGGGGGGGGGGGGCTCAAAATATTTTAGTGGGGGCTGAGCCGCCCATAGCGCCCCTTAGCTACGGGCCTGGGAAGAAGGACCACTCTTATATTCCTAAATGTTTGAAAATATGTGAATTTTGATTCCTTTTGGCTAATTTTAATCATTTGGCACTTTTTAATGAAAATCCTAGTTACTGTCTTGGGGGAAGCCCTAAAGAAAAGGACCCGAGGCAATTGGCTCGCATAACTCGGGCCCTGGTCACTTAGCGGCTGAATTCACCTCGGTAATGTTAAATCTATAGGCGTTTGATACATTCTTGTATTCAAAATATCTCTTCAAGGAATTAAAGGGACAAGGGACCTTTGAAATCATTTTTTTTATATTTTTAAAATTGCACTTTAAATATTATTTAAGGGTACATTATTGCATTATATCATATATTTATTACAAAAAATGTTTAAAAAAATTATTTTGAATTAAAAAAATAGGGAAATTTTTGTAATATTTTAGATTTCACGAAAAATTTTCAAAATGCTCCATGCGCATTATTTTTTCTCTGAATGCTTTGAAATTTTTTATAGTTATTTCTCACAATATATGTCATAAATCTGTGCATGGTTTTTTGAAAATAAAAATAATTGTAAAAGTTATAGGTAGTTAATTGTAAAAATAGGTTCAAAAATGCTCAAAATTTCAGAAAAATTGGGAAAATATTTTTTGTCTTACCTTTATATTCAGATATATAAAATTCAATGCACAGTTTTATTTATATATATAAATCAAACTTGTATAAATATTATTGGAGACTTTTATTGATATGGAATGCGCATGGGACATTTTGAAAAATTCTCGTTAAATCAAAAATATTACAAAAATTTCCGCATTAAAAAAAAAAAAAAAAATTACATTATTTGTGATAAATATATGCTATAGTGCACATAATATATACTTTGAATAATATTTAAAGTGCAATTTTAAAAATATAAAAAAAAGGATTTCAAAGGTCCCTTGTCCCCTTAATATTTTTAAGTTCTTTTTTTCCGTGTTCTCTTCTTAGAGGATATCACATTTTTTTCCCCTTAATTGTCAAAATATTTCTAAAACTTTGATAGAGGAAAAAAATGTTTAAAATTATGTTAAAATTTTACTTCCAATTCGTCAGTTTTTAAAGCGTAAATATTAAATTGAGCATAAATTTTAGAAATATTCTGAAAACTAATAAAAGAGACATCTTTTAAGAAGAGAACATTGAAGAATGAACTTAAAAATATTAAATTCCCTGAGGAGAAATTTTTGAGTACAAGAATTCATCAAACGCCCATAGACTTTAACATTACGGAGGGAAATTTGGCTGGTAAGTGACTAACATTTTTAACCCTTTCCGGCGCACTACTCTTTAAAGTTGGAATTTAAAGAAAAAGAAAATTAGGCAATCTATATAGGCCTAGAGGAGTACACAGGTATTGTTTTGTAAAGATTGCACTAACCATTTTAATTATACAGCTGTTGCCGAAGTGGTAACCTCCCATAAGTAAAGCATTGATAAGCGCAGTGAGGAGAGCATTGCTGTGAAGCGCGTATTACAGTAAAACATTTTACCTATTATTTAAAAACAGTAGAGTTTGATCTCTGTCGTGCTGCCATCTAGAACTCATAAGAAAGATTTAAAGTAGCCATTAGAGTAGTTTCTGAAATATTCACGGAGTTTTTGTGTCTCTAAATAAAGGGAACTTTAGGTGTTGCCGACCCGGCAACACTGCGGGTTAAGGGGTTAAACCCTTGGGGACGAGCGACGCCTATACGTGCCGCAAGAAAAAGGCTTAAGAATTCTACCTTGTTCTCACCAGTAAAATTTTACAGTAAAATTTGCCTTTTTTTAATCGAGACGTTTTCTCGATTCAATAAGACGCAAATTTCTGTTTTTAAAAACCGGCGACAAAACATTAAAAATTTCGTAAAATGCTCCCGTCGCGAAGGGGTTAAAGGAGAGAAGGCAAAATTAGGCGTAATTCCATGGGGAATATGTGAGCTTTAATACCCGTTTCCTTGGAAACTATAAGAGTTTTTGATAAAATTTGGAATCCATATACTAAAACTTTTTATTTCAGAACAATGGAAATTTTTCAGGAATTTTCTATTTTTCAGATTTTTTTAAAACTCTAATTAAACATTTTAAGAACTGTCCATAACATATGTCCTTATATTTATACTCTACAGTCAAAATAATTTTATCGAAATCGCTCGAATACTTTTAGGAGGTAATGAAGTTTTTAACTGAAAACCACAATTTTTCGCGGAGCTAAAAAAGTTAGATACAGTAAACATCCTCTAATCCGACCCGTTCTGCACCTTACTCGTGCCGGATTACGGAATTTTTCGGATTACGGAATGAAGGTAAGGAAAAAGTTTAGAAATTAGTATAAAAAAAAAAATGAAAGTATTTTTTTATTCTTTAAAACAGCTTTTCTATAATAAATACAAGTCGGAAAGTGTACGTCAAGCGTAGCAAATGAGGTGCGTTCGTATTATAAAGAAGTTTTAAAAATACTCAGATCTTGGTATAATAGTATGCAGTACTTCGGATACACTAAAATGCCGAAATCTTTTGTGTGTCCCTGTATATACTATCTGCTTTCTATTGCATAGGAAATAATTTGCAGTAATCTAAGTAACGTTTATCTATTTCATTAAATATAAAATAGTTTAATATAATTAAAACGCCCTCCAAACAATGTATACCCTCTGTACCATTATATTGGAATACTTTTGCACGGACCTGTAAATTAGTAACAAATATTCTTTGCTCCACAGATTGTGACGAATGTATATTTTAGTATATACTTCATTTATTCATATCAATTTTATTATGTTTGAAAGAATGTGACATCATTAAAAGCACTTAAAAAATTTTCCATCTTTGGCCGTAATTTAACGGAATACCTTTGGTAATTAAACTACACATCCGATTAAAAAAATACATAAAATTTGAAATAACTCGACAAAATTATGCAACAAGTATGTACTTTAAATTTTAAATAATTCGGTTGGGTGGAATTTGCTCTGTTATATGCGAACAGACGGATGGACGGACTGAATGACGACTATTGGTGCTACATATTTACATAATTACGAACGCACCTAAAAATTACTCAATAATATAAAATACAACATATGAGAACGTGTGGTTCAAAACTCGTTTTATCCAGATAATCAAGTTTTGCGAAATTTCCAAAAGCTTCTAACTGAATCCGCAGGTTTTCATTGCAATGACAATGTAATTTAATAATGGCAGGATTAAGGAATAGACTACTTTTGAAACGAGTTTGTTATGTAATTTTTCATTTTTAAGTTCCATCAGATTACACAAGTCAAAAAAAAAAAAAAAAAAAAAAAAAAAAAAAAAAACTTTTGTTTTTATATTGCAAATAATTTTATGTGATTCGTGTTCTATGTGCTAGAAGTAGTGTAGAAATTCAAATAAAACATTTCTATCACGTCACAATTTTATGATATATCAATATTTATCGATTTTTTTTTTACGTTTTTTACAAATTTTAATCTTAAACTAATTTATTTCGAATAAAAAAAAGCTTCCTTTTTCATTTTTTTTTTTTTTTTTTGTTTGTCGATGGTACTTTGCGGTTGAGGTTTCCCTAATTACCAACCAGCAGTAGTCTGCCAAACATCGCAGTGTTCCATTTTCCTTGATATCGTTTTTCAATAATAGCTATATCTTGGCGAAATCGCTCTCCGTGTTCATCACTCATAGCTCCCATATTTTCGGGAAAAAAATCTAAATGCAAATCCAAAAAAATGTATTTTCAAAGACATGTTGCAATTCTTTTTTATTAAAAGCTTGTAACATTTTTTCAACAAGTTTAACATATTGCGGGGATTTATGATTCCCTAAAAAGATTTCAGTGATTGCAACGAACGATGTCCAGGAATAAAAGATCCAACATTCACTTCATGCTTAAGAGCCCACAATAGTCACATAAAAAGTACACAAAAAGACCCGGATGATCATGTAAAGTCTATGGGAGCGTTCTTTTCTAATATCTCGTTCAAATTTTAATATTTTGACATGATTTTTTTTGCATAAAATAGTTCAGGACAATCCACAACCGGGCTAGTTTTTACTTTTCGATTTTGGTTATATATTTTTTATATTACGATAGTTTCAGTTTCAGAACCGGTTTAAACCGGTTTCGAAAGATAAAGTAATTTTTTAAAGAAAATCAGAAACAAAAATTGAAAAAGTAAAAACTAGCCCGGTTGTGGATTGCCCTCATCTATCTTGTTCAAAAAAACATGCAAATATATTAAAATTTGAGCGAGATATTCGAAAAGAACGCTCCCATAGACTTTACATGATCATCCGGGTCTTTTTGAGTAATATTTCTGTGACTATTGTGGGCTATTAAATGTAGTAGAAAAGGACATCGTTCGTTGCAGTCACTGAAAATTTTTTAGGGAATCATAAATCTCCTCAATATGTTAACCTTGTTGAGAAAATGTTACAAGCTTTTCATAAAATGAATTGCAACATGTCTTTGAAAATACATTTTTTGGATTCGCATTTAGATTTTACCCCCGAAAATGTGGTAGCTATGAGTGATGAATAAGGAGAGCGATTTCACCAACAAGGAAGGTCTCCATACGGGCATACTCCGAAAAAATCTGAAAAAATTACAGAATGTTCTTCTCATGAGGATATGCACGTTTATGAAAAAAATTTCGGCGGAACCTCTGAACCCTGTCCGTAAAAAAATAATGAAAATTTCGTTATTTGGCGATTTATCATCGGTTGGCGATGAAAAGCAAATTCAAAAAATGTTTTCATGTCAAATGCATTTTAAGGGAAAAAGGTTTCATGTTCAGCGTGTTTAGATAAATTAAATATATTTTCTTCTGTCAGCTTTAGTTTGTTTTAAGTATAATTTCGTTATATTAATATTTATATGTATTTATATTCAAATTTAACCATCAAAATTTGAAATTTAAAACGAAATTCAAATTTAAATTAATAAAAATTGCTTCAAGTTCAAAGTTTAGTTGAGCATTGTCAATTCGATTTTGTTGCTATAGAAACCTGGCTTTTATTTTTCAATACGCTTAAATCTATGAAAGTAATTTTATTGAATAAGAATTTTTTGTATGTGAAAATATTTTTTTTAGAGGTAAATTAAATAACTACAGCAAAAAATAATATACATGCATGCAATTTAATATACATATATGTATATAATATATTAAACTTGCTCATTGTTTATGTTTAAATTAATTTACGCGGATTCTAAAAATCCAAAAGGTTTCAGTTGCATTAAAATCGTTTGCTTTTGGCGGAGAAATGTGCTCCTCGCCAAATCGTGTGACACTTTCGTCTTTTCACGCCAAATATTCGAAATTATTTTTTTTTTTTTTTTACATGTTTTCTAATGTAATTCCGCCTCTAATTTTCACTTATCCTTTATTACATTCATGAGTAGTTTAATTAGTATTTTTTTTTCAAAAAAATCTGAGTATGCCCAGTATGGAGACCTTCCTTGCAAGATATAACTGTTATTGAAAAACGATATCAAGGAAAATGGAACACTGCGATGTTGGCAGACTACTTCTGGTTGGTAATTAGGGAAGCCTCAACCGCAAAATACCATCGACAAAAAAAAAAAAAAAAAAAAAAAAAAAGGGGAAAAAAGGAAGCTTTTTTTTAATCGAAATAAATTAGTTTAAGATTAAAGTTTGTAAAAAACGCAAAAAATAAATATTGATATATCATAAAATTACGACGTTATAGAAATGTTTTAACTTTACTACTTCTAGCACACAGAACACGAAGCACATAAAATAATTTGTGATATAAAAAAAAAAGTTATTTTTATGATGACTAGTGTTATTATAGACATTAAGAGTGATTAAACAAATGTATTTTTTTCCGAAAGTAGTGCCGGATTAGTGGAGGTTTACTATACTTCGAGCTTGTATGAAGTTCTTGAATACTTTTATCGAAGAAATGAATTAAAGTATATATGAGTACTTGGATAAAATTCAGTCACATATGAAAAGCTCAAAAGCCAAGGAAAGTGACCAAAAGTTGAGTAAATTGATCTCAAAGATAATTGACGTAACGTTTGAAGACCAATAAAAATTGAATGAAATGAAATAAGAAACTGCCGCTTGTTTCATTGTGGTCTTTGAGCTTTTATTTCAATAAGTGTGAAAAAAAAAGTACAATGTAAAAATAAATTATAATTAATCAATATTGATAATTATTCAGCAAGAGGTTGATCTGTAGAACGCAGCACATAATTAGAAAATCACTTACATTTCATTACCTGAAAAGAAAAAAGCATATATCCTAGTCCTCTATGCATTTAGTTAAATTTTGTCACTTATAGTCTTATACCACTCGGCTTCTAGGGTCCTCATATACAAAATGAGTATGAAATGTTAAAGTAACTAGTCGTTGGGGGCCACCGTAATACTTACCCATCATGGATATGCATAATATAAAATATGAAAATAAAACATGTCTAAACTATTTATAAAATGCACTGCAAATCCAAAATAAAATTTAAACACAAATTTAAATAGTTTTAATATACATAGTCATGCTTTATTAATGAATTGCTGATGAGCCAAATTCGAAAAATTATATAAAACGCCAAAAATACCGGATTGCGTAAAAGAAACATCCTTATAACTCTAAAAATAATAATCATATTAACTAACAATTTACTGCGTCGGATGAAGCGTCTCATTTCCAATTAAAATATATCTTTGAATTGAAATTTGATTGAAATACAGGGTCATGAAAAATCAAAGAATGCGGAGAACAGGATTACACATATCTCGGCAACTAATAATTCGATCGACTTCGTTCTTTATGCAAAACATGTGTTATTTTATTGCCTTTTACATCCACTCTTTAAAATAAAAAAAAATCGAAAATTTTTATATACTTTTCATCAGAATGAATTTTTCGAGAGTCCGAAAAAAAATAGTTCCGGATAATCGAAGTTACTGTTATCAAACAGACTTCGTCCCATTCTTACATACTAAGTACATACAAAATTTCAAGTCTCTATCTCAATTTGTTCGTGAGATAGAGCGTTTGCAGACAGACAGACAGACAGCAAAATTTTTCAAAAAAAAATGTTTTTCGGAATTTCCAGTATCTGAAACGTGTAAATCCGTCAAATTTTTTTTTTCCGATTTTCAAAACGATTGCAAGACTTACCCTATACTACGTATGATGGGTAAGTAAAATTAATATGTGGGGACATGGCTTTCCGCTCATATATTCCTTTAAGAAAGAAATTATCATTGTTATTATTAATTGTAACATATGAGTATATTTGAAGGAGATATGGGTAATGCAGAAAATGTTTATTTAATTGAAGTAGAACGCTGTGGGAAGGGAAAACAACAACGAAAAATCGTGCGTGCTGCATAAATTATGAAAGACTTTCCAACATATGCAGCACGCTATAGTAAAATTTCACAGTTTACTAAGGGGAAATTTAGTAAGGGTTGTGTTTAAATAAATAATTTGAAAAACGCATAATGTATCTGTGAAACGCATAATGTATCTGTGAAACGCATAATGTTTCTGCTATTACAATGAATAATCTTTAAAATATATGATTTTTTATATGACCCTATTATGATCTACATATATGTATTCATACTACATAGTATGTTAAAAGATAGTTCAGTTAAACGCATGGCGTAGTTGAAAATTTCGATTCAGCAATTTTATCCCATAAATGGATGTTGTTGGAAACTTTTGTGCGATCTTGTACATGATCTATAGAATGTATACACATTAAGCCATATTTTTTTAAAGGTAAATTTAAAAGAAATACCACAACTAAAAAACGCACTCCCAACAATTATTGCTCGAAGGCTTCAATAGTTTAATTATTGCTTTTTTTTTTTTAGTCGGTTCTTTTACGTTTCCCTGTAAATGAACGATAAGTTTTATGCCCAACTCTATTCGATATTCAGAAAACCAAACTTAAAAGAGACCATTGATGTCATGTTGAAAAAAGAATAATAACAGTTTTTACCTTACTTACATGTTCAAATCTGTAATTCAATTATTTTTAAGATTTGATTAATCTAAGTTGTCCAATATATAAATTTTTAAAAATGTAAACACAGACTGAATAGACATGATCTGTAATCCGTAAAAATCTGTACAACATTTAACCAAGTGGATTAGTTGTTGTTTATTGTACATAGATTTTTATAAATGTTTCGTTTTTAATATGTGTTATATTCATCTACCACTGCGGAACAAATGAGAAAAATCTCATATTCTTGCACATCTGTTGTATGCATCTTTAAATCGTATTTTCCGTTCTTTTTGACGGGTTATCTTTCTAGTATATATATACTCTACATTCTTGCGATTTTCAATAGAACCATTTTTTTTAAATCTTATTTATTTTTACATTTATTTTCGTTTGAGTTTAGTGTGTTTTTGAGTAGTTCACATTTTTAGTCACATGTGCTTTGCAACACGTGTATCCTTGACATTAAACTGTAACAAAAAATGGATAACCTTTCCTTTTCCCTTTTTCACGTATTTACTGATAAAAAATAATCAACAAATATTCAAAATTCGGGCGCCTTTGACGACTTTCAAAATATGAATGTGGTGAATATGGAAATAAAAGGTGCTATCGCATACCTTGCATACTGACATGTTAATTAGAACTTCTTACCACGTCAGTATACAAAATCAAGTTATTTTGTGTGTTGACATGTATTATTGATTATTTCCAATCAATTTAAGTCATGTTGCTATTGAAGCAAGCTGTTGCTACAAAACAAATGTAAGTTGTTCAACTTAGATTTGGCTTACGTAAGATGACGCGTGTATAAGTGTGTTTTCATGTATTTTGATTATCCTGTCTTCTGTCATCTGCATGTATTTTTGAAGAATTCGCATTTTTAACGTGTTTCAGAACACGTGTACCCTTGACGTTGCATTGAATGGAAAATAGATTATGTACCTTTTCTTTTATCTTTTCTGTGCGCGCTGGGGAAAAAATCTATAAATATTTTAATTTTGGCGACTCAGAAAAGATGGATGTTACTAATAAAAGATGCTACGGCATACCTAGCATTCTGACATGCTAATAAGACCTTCTCAAATCCTCGCTTATTGTCCGTAAAGGAAATACCAAAGTTTAGCAACATGCATTTCGAAAACCTTTAATCAAAATTGACGTCTTCTTTACAACATATCCATCAATGGGTTACTATTTTTATACGTAAAGCGTAAAAATGTGCCCTCGTAGGTTATTTGCAATTAAAGTTCTGAATTAAATACATGTGCATGTCATTTGTTGTGTTAGTACTTTTCTTTCTTTCCTTTTTTTAAAGAACACATTTTTTTCTTTACTTGTTATACAATACATTGAAATACAACGTGACGTCAGAGATTGACAAGGGGTATGTGCTGAGATTTTTATTTAGTTATCTGAAAAAAATTAGATTTTCATCGGAAAAGGTAACCAACTATTGTTCTAACCCAAAATTTTACTATCCCATAACCGTGAAATTTTTCGTGTAACCTTTCGATAATGTCTAGAGTGTAATGAATTCAGCGGTTCCCAAACTTTCTTGATACGCGACTCACCTTTCCGTGAAATTTTTTTTCGCAACCCACCTTTCAATTAAAAAAAAAAAAAAAAAATCGCGACCTACCCAAGATAAAGTTGTATATCAGTATAACAATTTTTGTACGATCTCTATACGCTCGGCTATCCTATCCCACAAAACACGCAAATTTTCGTACAGAAGATACATTATCAACAAAAACAAGAATCGATAATTTCAATGTGTGTAAATGAGAAGTAATTGAAACAATACGCAAACTACAAAGATAGTTAAAATTATGTTTAATTATTATGGAAACATAATTTTATAATCAATGAGATTTATAGTATTGATGTTTACCAATGTGGGAACGTATATTAACACGCAGTTTGTCTCAGTACTTGTCTTTCAAAAACAGCAAAGGAGAAAAGGCATGTTCTCATAAACACGAAGTGTTGAATTTCATCAAGGATCTCAAAGCAGATTTAAATATTTCTGGATATTCTGTCCGTATATTATAGAGTAAAATTAAGGATTTTCCCTTGAAATATTATTTCCTGTTCAAATTGTCATATCTTTTTAAACAGATAAAATAAAAGATATATTTTGATGACAAGCCCCCTAATTTATTTTTGCCCGGGACGCATATTTCAGATGTGTATATTGCTGGGACGATTACTGTTTCTAAACCAATAGGAGAGCGTCATTATCACGGTCAAGTACACGCCCACACAGTTTGATTGACAGGAACTCGTGGACAACTGACGGTGCTAATTATAACGATAATCTGTTGCGGATAAAAGTGAGCTGACTGGCTGAATGGTTAGAGAGTCGAGCTTGAAACCGGAGGATATGGGTTCGAGTCCATCGCGGGCCGAGAGTCCGTTGGTGATTTTTTTTTTTTTTTAATTATTGGAGGCTGTCTTTTATTAATAAATAAGACATTTAAAAAAAAATATTTCAAACGCTTTTATTATTCTAAATATCGTTCCAAAATGATTTATATATATATTAAACAAATGGGAAAAAAAGTATTCTGCGAAAATATCCGTATAAGCAAAATTCTTACTTTAATTTTTATTTATTTATTTCAGGATCAGAGGAAGTATAATTTCTAATTGAAGTAAATAAAATTCAGTCATTTTGAAAAAAAAAAAAAAAAAAAAAAAAATCTTTCGTACTTTTAATTTTTAATTACCGAGTACAAATTCAAACAATCCGAGTACAAATAAATAATAAACACACACGATCAATTGTCCACGAGTTCCTGTCAATCAAACTGTGTGGGCGTGTACTTGACCGTGATAATGACGGTCTCCTATTGGTTTAGAAACAGTAATCGTCCCAGCAATATACACACCTGAAATATGCGCCCGGGACCCCAATTAGTCATAATCGGGTCCTGGAAACAACAGCAGTAATTCTCTTTTATAGTAGCCATTCTGCAGCTGTGACCACATCCACCCGTCAGTCATTTTCCATTACCCCTATCACAACTGTTTAGTAACATATTTAAGATTAACGTATTCAAATAATGTATTTAAGAAAAGTTCGAAGTATGTGGTATCATTCAAAAGAGCGCCTTCTTTGAAGCAAGCAATAACCGAAAGCTTTTTTGGTTAAGTTATAATATCTAGAGTTCAGAAAAGGATAAAAAAGAAAAAGAAAATCTAAATGATAAAAAAGTAAACAAACATATAAATAAATAAATAAAACGATTTTTAAACACGTCCGCAATAACTTGTGCTGACAATCCTAAGTTTGTGTGAAGGGTAAAAGTTTTAACCCTTTCCGGCACACTGTGCCCGGTATGGGATACCTAATTTTAAATCCAAACTTGCAAACGGCACCAATAACATTTTAATAAAATTTTGCTTTTATAATGAAAGCCTAAATTAAGGGATTTGTAATTTCTCATAAAGTTGTTTCTAAACTCCGATGCCAGTCGATAATTTCTCGTTTTTACTAACAGTATTTACCCGTGCCGAAAAGGGTTAATATAATCGGGAACATCCTATAAATTGTCTACCCATTTACCCGTACTCTTGCGAACTAAAGTCGGTCCCGACTTGTTCGGATAATCAAAGATATACTGTATATATCTTTGTCTTTATTTTTAGTCAATTTATTTAGGCATGTATCAGTAAAGTAATTTATAAATATTTTATTCAATTTAATTCAGTAATGTTTTAATAGGTTTTATGTTTTTTCTAAATCTATCATTATTGAATATACAGATAGCAGTTAATGATACACCCATATTGTGAATTCTAACATTTTTTAACGGCTCGGATATAGCGGACAAATCTTTCGGTTCCTCGACGTTCATTATAACGGGGTTCGACTGTATATATTTTAAAAATATTTTCTCAGATAAAACAGAAAGAAATATCCTTCAAAAAGAATACATTAAAATTACAATATATTTGTAAACAATTTGTATAGGAAAAATCGGGAATTTTTACTGCTCATGCAGTAATTCGGCGAATACGTTTCCGAACCTCTTAAAAAAATCAGGAAACTCCCCATAATCAAGATATTTGGCAACACTTGTAACGAAATATCCTCGTACGATGGTGCATCGGGTATTTAAAAAGAAATTTCACTTCAGCTTTACACAATAAGTTTTGCAACAGGGAAACATGCAGTCTGGAATCTAAGTTAAATTGGATACTAACAGTTAAACACATGATCAGGAGCTATAAATAGTTTTCAGAGAATCGCTGCTTATTTCATCCTTAGTTCATTATCCAGGTGGCGTACTTCCAGATTGATTCCAACAGATTTTTTTTCTTTTTTTTTTAGTTCTTATGAAGTAACATCTAAATAAAATAATGTTTTTTAAGAAAATGGGTTTTTTTATGCAAAGGTTTCGGCTTTGTAAAAATTTTATGCTTATATATTACAGAAAACATTAATTGTTGATGAAGGAAATTACAATCATTGATAGCATCCAACTTTTATCTTCTTATGTAATTCTTTTTATGTAATTACATAGACGGCGTTCTTTAAATCCGTTGATATTTCTAAAGCTTATATCGTATCGTGGTGCGAGGTTTGCCTCCAAAATATGTAAAAGTATAAATTTACATTCTAAACAGTATCCTAACCGAATTGCTCGCTAACCGATCAAAGATTTCGTATTGATTCGCGTGGAACTTTAATTAATTCGTTCTGAAAAATTAAAGAATGTAAATCTTACCTTTATCATAGAGTTAATGTTAACCGAACTGCGAGGCTAATGAAACAACAAAAAATTGCACGTGGAAATTGCACGTGACGCGTAGCAAATGATTCATACTATAACGAAGTTTTAAAATATTCAGGTCTTGCTGATATAGTAGAGCGTACTTTGGATACAGTATAGTGGTCGAAATCTTTGTGTTCCTGTAAATATGCAGGGAGTAATTTATATTATACTTCATTAGCGTATATCTTATTCTTAAATTTGTGAAGTAGTTTAATATGATTAAAACACGCCCAAAACAATGTTTCCCCGTATAACATTATTTAGTGGAATACATTTGTGTGGCCCCGTAATTTAATAATAAATATTCTTTGCATCCCAGATTGTACAGAATATATATTTTAGTACATACTTCATAGATTCATGTCAATTCTATTATGTTCAAATGAGTGTAAAACCATTAAAAGGCATTTGAAACTTTTTTTTTTCCATTGATCGTAATGTAACGGAATCCTTTTGATTGTCCCTGTAATTGATCTATCCATCCGATTTTCATAAAATTTGAAATGACTCGACAAAATTGTGTAATAATTATGTATTTTAAATTTCAAACGATTCGGTTATGTAGTTTTTGCGTTGTTATATGCGGACAGACAGACGGACGGACAGACGGACGGACTGAGCGACGACAATAGGTGCTACGTATTTACATATTTACGAACGCACCTAAAAATAGGCTACCGCAGTGCATCCTTCGTACCTTTTTTACAGACTGCTAGATCATCTTACCGTACTCTTTCATTGGTCTGTTCGAGGATCACATGATTCCAGTAGTCTGTAATAATAATAATAATGATAATAATAATAATAATAATAATGATAATAATAATAATAATAATAATAATAATAATAAGTCTTTTTCGTTAGCCGCCACTCACTGTGTATAACGTACCAAACATAGGTGATAGATTTAAAGATGACCAAGACACTGACCAGGTATCTAATACATACTACAAATGTTCAATGTTTGCGTCTTTAGTCACCGGAAACACATGAGAACGGTAATCCTGTTAGATCCAAACATTCAATAGCATGTTCAACTTTCAAGTCCGTCACAGCAGCAAGGCTGGAGTTCCTGCACGCGAACCATGAAGCGAACTTTTAAACTTGCTGGACTGTATGTATTTTGTTACGTGTTATCCGTCTTTGTAGGTCATATAGTCCAAGAGCCGGCCGCACAAAACCCTAAGTCATCGAGCACAAGAAAAAATCCTTTATTTTATGGAAGAGTAGTCATAGAAAAATCTTATGGTCCATGTCTGCCGGATGCGAAGTGGTGCATAAGGCAAAAAATTGATACCACTAGTGGTTGACTCGTAGAATTATCATTGTGTTTTCCTGCACCCAGTTTTCCGTGTTTTCATAATTTTGATTGTGTTGCAAACACAATTCTAAACCTACGAGTCAACAACTAGTGGTATCAATTTTTTGGCTTATGCACCACTTAGCTTCCGGCAGACGCTGGATCATTAGATTCCTTTGTTATTACTCTTCTATAAAATAAAAGCTTTTTTATTGTGCTCGATGGCTTAGGGTTTTGTCAGACACAGGTCGGCTCTTGGACCTGTCATACCAGGGCTTCGGAATCGGAATCGGGCTCCTTTTTGAGCAAAAGAATCGGATTCGGAGTCATTAAAAAACAAGCCGACATTGATTCCAGCTTTTTTTCCAGTTTCTCTTTTCAATGGAAACTTTTTGGGTTTGTGCAAAAATGAAAAATTAGTAATACGGAATTCCCCCTCCCCTTTTTCTTTCAAAGAGTTAAGAACTGAATTAATACCGAAATAATGAAATTTTTACCTTATTTTCCTTGCGTTAGCTTGTAATTTTAACCAACGGCAACACTAGTATATTAGCAAGCCCAGAGTCAAAGTCGTTAAAATTTCCGGAGTCGGACTCGGCACTTTTTCCCACTGATTCTGCAACCCTGGTCAATATCAATGTTTCGAAATCCGATAAATCTTTTAGGCTTACTCTGTCTGTTCATTATAGTTAAACTGCACTTCGCAAATTTCAAGTATGTAAAATAATAAAAGAAAAAGGCTAAGATTATCTAAATTAAAGAATATATAGAACATATATAGAACAAGAATATGCGACATATTTTATATTTAATTCTTAAATGACGATATTTGTGGAACATGTTTTTTTTTTTTTCTTCCGCCGCTTGCAATAATTACAGGAAAATAGACGCTGGTTCATTTTATTTTAATTTCCTTTCCAGCGTTTGTCCTTTACTATTATCGATTGGATCTGAATGCATAGCTTTATAATGTATGATAATGAAAAATATTAAAATGTTAATATATTTTTTTTTCCTGCAAATAAAAGAGAAAGTCCAAAATTGAACTCAGTAGCTACATAATATTGATTCACAGATTCTTTAACATTTACATTTGTGATTGAATCTTTTGAATTTTCCATTCTGCTCACTGTATACTGCACCGGGTTACTTTGGGTTACTCGCAACCTGGAGACACTACGCTGTCTCCACCTCTCCTTTTTCATAGTTCCATTGAAGAAAGGTATTGTATTATCCAATGTCTAGATAAACAATTTTTACGCTCCACAACTTTCTATTTCAAGTTAAACTTGCATGTTATTTTCTATTGAAAATGTTGCATCAGAATATTTTCACTCGGTTCTCGGTAGAACTTTATTTTCATCGCAGCTACGAACGATAAAAATGAAAACAAACTCTTGGAATCACTGCTTTCGGTAAACAATTATTTCTACACGTGAAAAATTACATAATTTGTTTATATTTGTAAATTAAAAGGTTGGAAATTAAACCCACCAAACAAAAATGTTTTACACTAAATGTGATGGTAAACAACAAATATTATTTATGTGATTTATGTATCTTTTCCCTTTCTTTTCTTTTTTTTTCCTTTCTTTTCACAAGAGAGACAAAGAGAAAATATTCTACAAATAAATAAGAAAAATATCCCCCCCCCCCCGAAAAAATAAAAGAAGAATAACTAAGAAAATCTTTGAAATAAAAAGACACGTCTTTCTTTCATTATACAATTTTATTTTAATTTGAACATAATACCGGGACTTATCTAATTCAGAACAAAGACATGTCACCGATAACTGAAATATTTATTATCCTAGTTTTGATAAATCACGTACAATGTTTTATCAGCTGAGATGCGTCTGTGACATCACGCATGCTACACGGAATATCCCCCCGATTCACAAAAACACGTGAAATGCACGTTGGAAAACGAAAAACGCCGGAATGGAAAAGCGAAACCGGTCAGTAGAGTTTCAAAGGGTAGGAGAAAAAACCTATGATTTGAGAAAAAAAAAAAAAAAAAAAAAAAAAAAAAGGAATAATCCTGGTTTTTTGGGAAGGAAAAATTAAAAAAATTCTGGAGAGTTTTCGAAAATTTTTAAGCATGGAAAATTTTAAATTTATTACTTTCAAATATTTTTACTAATTTCAATTTTTATCAATGTTAACAAAACTATAAATATATACCGGGTGTCCAGTAAATGACTGACCCATTTTGAATGTAAATAACAAAAAAACTGTTTGAGTTAAAAATGCGCGGCTTGCTGTATTGTTATTAGAATATAAATAAATTTTAAAATATGCACTTTGTTAATGTAATATAATAATATTTAAAATAATATCTCAGTCTCAAGACTGAGGAGGGGAAATATAATACAGATGGTTCAATCACAAATATTATTTTAAATTACTTTCCAACCCAACGTACCCTATTTCTGAAGCTGATTCGAGAGTCGATTCAACATATAGATTCAGATTCGACAACATATAGATTCTGATTCAGCCGAAAATATCATATTTATGAAAATTAGAGTCATGTCTGTATTCAAACAGCCTGTTACCGCAAGCGCGATATTTTTCCCCCGAAATTTGGACTATATAACAAAGTAGTACATGTTTAAAAATTTATTGATTTTCTAATAACAATACCGCAAACCATTATTATCTCAAACCGTTTATTTGTTATTTATGTTCAAAATTGGTCAGTTATTTACTGGACACTCGGTATATAAATAGCATTGTTTACATGAAAACTAATGAAATACATGATAATACCTGTATAAATATTAAGTGAGTAAAATTAAAATATCCAGACATGTTACTTTTCCACGGAAACGTGCAATTCCGCTTTTTTGGCACTTGATTTTATCAATCCTGGGATCGATATAAATATGCATTAGAATTTGATGACATTTTTAATGAGAGGGGAGAGGGGGGGTAGCGGTAGCGGATGAAATACGACAAAAACGCGACTACGAACCGCGCTAAATTAAGCACATTTCTTCAAAGGATCACAGGAAAAAACAAAACAAAAAATAGTCGAAGTATCAAGGTAGAAAATAAGATTTTCGCTAACAAATAACGAAAAAAATGCAATTTTCGTCTAAGAATCCCGGAAACAAGTGGGTAAGTGTGATCGCAGATCGGACAGAGGGTTTCGTTTAATATCTGCTTAAAAGCATTTTATTATTAAATTAACAAGCAAAAAGTGGTTTTTCGGCGCCATGTCGGATTTATTCACCAATCGCGCCAACCAAAACAGAATACTGAATTATTTCTCTAAATGCTGCTTTGATCGCATAGATTTGTTGATTTCGCCATCAGTATCAACAGATTTCGTGAAGGCACGCAAGTAAATAAAATTATGTATAAAAGTAAAATGTTACAAAGTTTAGCATAAATTTAAGGGATACCAAACCGGTCGCCAGAGGCGGCTAGTAATTTAAATGAATAAGAATTTAATAAATAAAAAAAATGTTTCACTTCGCATCTCAAAATGGAGTATAAATATGTTGTAATATGATGAAAAAAAAAACCAAATAAAAAAGTTTTCACGTGATTTATTTCATCCAATTTTTTAATTTTCAATTTTTACGCTATCGTAATAGGAGAAAAAATGTACTTTTAAGTGCAATGTGTTTAAAAGCTGCATCTCGATTTATTTTTGAGAAATTAATTTTTTTGTAGTTTTTAATACAAATTTTGTAATTGTGGCCAGAGAAGTACTCCATTTCTTTTTAAAGCGTAAAAAAGAAATAATTTTTATATTCATGTAAACTTGCGTGCAACAATTAGAAGGAAAAAAAAATAGACTGATGATATTAAAAAAATATATATTTTTTAATTAAAATAATAGTCTTTTACAAAATTTTATGATTTGTTGTGTTGTTGTGTGACAACAGGTATTCAGTTATAAGTGCACAAAATTTGAACGCTCTGACTTGTATAGTTTAAGTGTACGGACTCTGTGACAGACAGACAGCGGACTGAGACGAATAGGGTTTCGTTAGATGAACGAAACCCTAAAAATGCGATTTACATCAAAAGATTGCGACAAAAAATGACATTTCTCTCAAAGGATTGCAGCAAAAAAAAAAAAAAAAAAAAAAAGAAAGAAAGAAAGAAAAAAAAAAGACATTTCCGTTAAAGGACGCGATTTTTGAGAATGATTACGAAAAAGACGCGATTTTCGTTAAATGATTGTGAAAACAAAATTGCAAATTTCTTGAAAGGATATTGTAAAACATACGATTTTAATCGAAAAATCATGTAAAATACCCGATTTTCGGCGGAAGATCGTGTAAAATACGCAAATTTCTCTGAAAGATCGTTAAAAAAAAAGCAAATTTTGTCAAACACCGCAAAAAAGATACAACTTCCGTCAAAGAAATGCAAAAAAACTCTAATAATTGACAAACAATCACAAAAAAATGCAATTTTTGTCAAAAGATCGTGGAAAATTACTTGAATTTCATCAAAAGATCGTTGAAAATTACTTGAATTTCATCAAAAGATAAATATGCGGGAAAAAAGCATGCAAAATGACGCGGAAAAAAAATGCGAATTTTGTCAAAAGTTTGTTAGGCTGTAAAAGTTCAGCTTTTTCTTCGCGGTGCCTGTACTATGTCTGAATATCATAAGTAATTTGGTATTTATTTCTAACGTCAGTCGATAAGTAAAAAATCATAAAAGCAGATGAGAGATTTATTTATCCTGACATGAATATAAACTTCAACTGTATTCCTCGAATCAACGGATGTAAACAAGACAGAAAATAAATCGAATTAAGGGGGTATTTCGATCCAAAACTCTTATTTTCCGATTAATTTTTAATTTCAATTTTTCTTTCATATGCATCAAACTGGCAAATTGTCTTATTTAGAAAGTACACAAGGTGCCGTGACTATCAATTCTTTGATAAATGCAGAAAACATCGCAAAAAAAGCAATCAAAAACGGCATTTCGAGCAGATTTTTCCGAAGCGGGAGATTTGGAAACGAAAAAAAATGTCATACTGAGAAGATAATTGTTCGTAAATCCAATTCTAATGAATTGAGCGTAAAATGACATCACACGGCACCTTATACGTCTCTTCAAAAATCCTCTCAGCAGGTTTCATATTTCTACTTTTAAAAATGTGTATCGGAAAATTTCGAGCTGTTGAAGGTGAAAAAGCGTTTTTTTGAATACATCCTTAAATGAAATGTAGGTAAAAATACAATTAGAAAATTAATATAGTGTATGCCTAAATAGTAGATATGCGAGCCAACAGAAAATAAAAAAAGAAACTTTCAAATCCTCACCAATTTATAGATGAAATTCTTGTAAAGGTAATGAATTTTAATAAATCACATAGACTTAACCTATGTTTAGACAGCACAGCACTATCATGAGCTTTGTGAATTCATAACGTAAACTCTATATTTTTGGAACATTATTCTCTGAAATTTCCTTAAAAATAAAAATTTCCAATTAAAAATGACTGGTTTTGTTAATATTAAAAATAATATATTTTGTTAATATATTTCCCAAAATTCAAGTTTATTCCTCGAAAGTTATGTGTTTATTCCCGTTTTTCAAAATCTCTGGTATTTTTGCAACTGTACCCATCAGAGATTGAGATTTTGATCCCTTTGCTTGTTTTCAAAGTTACTAATAAGATGATTAAAAAAAAAAAGTTTCAGATGTACTTCCGATTTCCCACTTCTCTACCGAGGACAACAACTATTTTCTAAAATAATTTAAACAAGTTGGAAATTGCACGTGAAGCGTAGCAAATGAGGTGCGTTCGGACGATAATGAAGTTTTTAAAATATCACTCTCATATATCAATCTCATAAAATTGTATTCTTTTATCGTATGCATATCCATGATGGGTAAGTATTACGGTGGCTCCCAACGACTAATTTTGTTTATTACAATTTTTACGATTTTTCACTCCAAAATGAAAACCATCACTGGCAAAATGACAAAGGATGATCCTGAAATGTTGACTATTTATTCCATTTCTATAAGTCAGTCACAATTTTTTTTTATCAGCTGGCATACGACTATGACAGTACGCACGTAGATTATGTCCGGTTTGTTTACTATGGAACTCTCACTTCAAATAAACAAACACGTGATACACACGTGGTAAACGAAGAACGTAAAGGAAAGATGAACGGAACTGTTATTTCCTTGGAGACGAGCGACACGTGTACGTACGTACGTGCTGCAAAAAGGGCTTAAGAATCCTTGTTTATTCCCACCAATAAAATTTTACTGTAAAATTTTACTTATTTAATCGGAGCATTTTCTCGATTTAATGTGGCACAAATATCTATTTTTAAAAACCGGTGACAAAACATTAAAAATTTCGTAAAAGGCATCTGTCGTGAAAGGATTAACCTCTTCGCTACTGGCGATTATTACAGTATTTTTAATTATTACTGAATTATTTCTTCTCTCGTTTGACTTCTGAGCGAGATTTTTGTTTTATTTTCATTAGCTCGAATATCTTAGAATTCGAAACATATTATTCTTATATCGAAATTTCATTTATATTTGAGTATCATTAATAAAATGGGACAAAACTGTTGTACCCATTTGGGTACTCAGGGACTGAAGAGGTTAAGTCGATAAGCCTGTATTTTATTTATTTATTTTAGACTTAAATTTGAAGGGAAAAAAAAAGTTATGTACAAAAATATGCCTGAGACGTGACCAAATAACCTCTATTTACTTTACTTACTTTGTATATTACTATTTCACGATTTTTCTGTTTTAACCTCTTCGCTACTGGCGATTATTACAGTATTTTTAATTATCACTGAATTATTTCTTCTCTCGTTTGACTTCTGAGCGAGATTTTTGTTTTATTAGAATTACTCGAATCTTAGAATTCGAAACATATTATTCTTATATCGAAATTTCATTTATATTTGAGTATCATTAATAAAATGGGACAAAACTGATGTACCCATTTGGGTACTCAGGGACTGAAGAGGTTAAAATAATAATAATAATAATAAAATCATCTGAAATGCAAACGAAACACCTTAAAATATTTCTTCTATAAAACTAACATTAGCAAAAAAAAAAAAAAAAAAAAAAAGTAAATCGTAGATGACAGGGAAAAAAAAGCTTCGAAAAGTGACACTTTAGGAGGTAGTAATTTAGGTTCACAAATACGAATCTAAAATTACAAATTCCCCTAAAATATCAATTTAATTATAATTAACATAAATGCACACAAATTTAAGGTCTTAAACGTTTTATTCTTCAAAATGTCGACGAGTAAAACAGTAATGTTTACTAGTATTCCAGCTTCGATATGTTTGTCACAAATTTCTTATCAGCTGGCATACGACTATGACAGCAGGCACGTAGATTATGTCCAGTTTGTTTACAGTGAAACTCTCACTACAAACAAACACGTGAAGCACACGTGGAAAACGATGAACGGAAAAAGGAAGATGAACGGGGACGATCGGTAATCCAGCGCACCTTCACGACTGATTAAATATTATTTCTAATTTCTTATCAGTTATGAGGGATCGTCGAAGACTGAGTGAAATCACGTCCACGTTTTACTTACCCATCATACGTAGTACAAGGTAAATCTTGCAATCGCTTTGAAAATCGAAAAAATTTTTTTGACGGATTTACACGTTTTAGATAGTGGAGATTCCGAAAAACATGTTTTTAGAAAAAAAAAAAAAAAAAATGCCGTCCGTCTGTCTGTCTGTCTATAAACGCTCTATCTTCCGAACAAATTGAGATAGAGACTTGAAATTTTGTATGTAGTTAGTATGTAAGAATGGGACGAAGCCTATTTAATATCAGCAACCTCGATTATCCGGAACTATATTTTTCGGACCCTCGAAAAATTCGTTCTGGTGAAAGGTATGTAAAAATTTTCGAATTTTTTTGTTTTAAGGAATGGACATAAAAGGCAATAAAATAATACACATTTTGCATATAGAACGAAGTCGATCGAATTATTAGTTGCCGAGATATTTGTAATCCTGTTTTCCACATTCTTCGATTTTTCATGACCCTGTATTTCATTCAAATTTCAATTCAGAGGTATATTTTAAATGAAAATGAGACGCTTAATCCGACGCAGTTAATTGTTAGTTAATAGAATTATTATTTTTGGAGTCATGAGGATGTTTCTTTTACGCAGTTCGGTACTACTTGAGGAGTTTGGCGTTTTATATAATTTGTCGAAATTGGTACATCAGCAGTTCTTTGATATAGCATTACTATGTACATTAACAATATTTAAATTTTGTTTATGAATTGCAATGCATTGTATAAATAGTTTCACATGTTTTATTTTCATATACATATCCATGATGGGTAAGTATTACGGTGGCCCCCAACGGCTAGTTTTAGGAACGTGGCGCTGAAAAGAAGTGTATTTTAAAAATGTTATCAAAAGTCTTGACATTGTTTGAGCTTAATAAAAATACAGTAGATATTAAAAAAGAAAAAAAAAACTTAATTGATTAATTCTAGGACGACTGTCATTTAGCGGGAAAAACGAAAAAAAAAATGCTCGAGTAGTTTTAAAAAAAGCAAAATTAACTCTTAGAAAAAATAAAAAATTACATTTGATATACAGTCGGCTCTCGTTAATTCGAACTCGTCGGGGCGACAAGAAATGTTCGAATTATCCGAAGTTCGAATTATGGAAAATATGAAATGAAAACATGCTTAATAGGGTACTATTACAAAGGAATTAATGTTATAGTGTTTTTTTAATTTATTTCGTCTGTTATCATTAGAATGTGACCTAATATTATATTAGAATGTATAAATACATAAACTAATTAAAAGATTAGAAACAAGCATAATAAAAGAAAAATTTAAAGCGTCACTGATGGACAGACGGGGCTCTAAGAAAGTGGACATCAAATGCATTGGATTATATGTATATACGTTCGGAACAATTTTCACAAAAATCAAAGAAAGAAAGTTATTCAAATGATCTAAAATCCATGTGAAAGAAAAGAAAAAAGAAAAATTAGAATTCTCATTAGTTCGAATTAAACAAAGTCAAGAGAAGGTGAGTTCGAATTAATGAAAATGTTTAACGTTATTCTGCCATTGAAAATTTCGGGACTTCATATTTAGTTCGAATTAAGCGAAGATTCGAATTATCCGATTTCGAATTAACGAGAGTCGACTGTATTTTCTTTTCTCTTTCATTTTACTTTGAAATTTCTCTTTAACCACTTCGTTTCGAGTCCACATGTGTGGATCTCCATTGTTTTCCTCATAAGAATTAAACTATTTGATTTTTTTTTCCTTACATTTTCAGTGGCGCCAACTTCTGAAAAACATTGGGTGGGCTGAAAAATATTTTGGTAAAATGGAACGATCAGTTTGTGTTCCTTTGAAGGATAGACAGATGGTGAAAGATGAGAATTTTAAGTCAAGCTATCATGTTTCAGTAAAGTTGCCAATTTTATTAAATTATATTATCATGCATCTTTCCTTATAAAAACACTTTTTATTTATTGTAAAATCATCATATCATGAAAATGATTACAAATTGAAATTGAAAAAAGTTAAACATGAAGCAAAACATTTCAGTCATTTGTATGTTTATGCAGGGCCGTAGCTGGAAGTGATCTATAGGGGGGGGGGGGGTGCTCAAGAGATTGTAGGGGAGGCTCAAGAGATTGTAGATGAGGCTCATAATTTTTTTTTCTCTCATTCTGACGCAAAAAGTTAAATTAGTGCACATTCACATTGTATGTACTATGTTTCTTATTAAACTGTTGTAATAACTTCATTTTATACTAAGAAAAGTATAGGATGATGAAAATTTTGAATGTATAACTGGTGCAAAATCAACATCATGTTGTCACATGTTCAAATAGGATGAAGGAGTGTTGAATTATTACTTATTTTGGATGCAATTTACTACAAAACTGTGAAAAGCTCTCAAAGCTAGATTAGATTTTTGAACAGAATTTAATTTGAATTTTCAAAGAAGAAATTGATTTAGTGACTTTGGAATCTTTTCCAGGGGGGGGGGGGGGCTCAAAATATTTTAGGGGCTGGGGCTGAGCCGCCCATAGCGCCCCCTTAGCTACGGCCCTGTGTTTATGGGTGTCAGTGGGAGAATTAAAACGCATGGTTATTGGTAAAATAAATTTTGTTCTAGGAAGAAAAATGAATAATAAAATAATAATTACATAAATAGTGAAATAGAACAATGAGAATTGGGTACGCTACGATTCAAAATTATTGGGTACATTTGGGCTCCACTGGCCCATGTAAGTTGGCGCCACTGTACATTTTGATTTTTTTTTTTTTTTTTTTTTAATAGCTGAATGTTTCTGCTTTAAAAGAAAACCAATAAAACGGTAGCCTCTATGCTGATTTCTTCATAAAATAAATGTTATTTTCGTCAGAATTCGTGAAATGCTTCAAGACAATGCGACCAAGAAATTAAGAAATCTTCATACTTATAACTTAAATCCTTTACAACAAAATAGTTTTAGGATTTGTATATCATACACTTCTTTAAAGATCTTAAATTTGTATGAATTTAGGTTAGTTATAATTAAATTGATATTTTACGGGGATTTATAATTTTAGATTCGTCTTTGTGGACCTAAATTTTTAGTAGCATCAATTTCAAAAAGCCCCTTTTCCTTCCGTCTATGATAATATTTTGTTTGTTTATTAAAATCAAAGAAAATGCATTTCTAGAATTATTTTAGCTTCGGTAACGAAGAGCTTATGAGGCTAACTTCACTCACGCGAAAACACTCGTTCGCTAATGTTAATCCTATGGAAGAAATATCTTAAGATATCTCATTTCCATTTCAATATCTTTAAATGATTTTTTTTTATTTTTGCATTATATAGTTGAGACTGATCTGTAGAAAGGCCCCTTTTACTACAAAACAATTCTTGACATTGCTTGTGCTCAATGTTGGTATCCCTTATATATTTGAAAAGTTTTAGTTTAAACTAGTCTACACGCTACAGGGTGAGTTATAAGTATAGAAACAATAGGCTACCTCCTTAAATATTCCTCCTAGGCACATACTTCCAATTGCAAAATTTCATAGAAAAAGGTAGAATGACATAAAATGCAAGTGAACTTCCCCATGTATTTTGGTATTTTTTCAATTTGAAAAAATACGAAAATTAAAATTTTGTACGGTCTTCTTCGGGTAAAATTCCATATTACGAAATTATTCCTTATCCATTCTTAAATTGAATAAAAAACATTTCATCTCCATACCTATAAATCTCATAGAGGTATTATAATCCAAAATTCTCCAAAATTCATGACTTACACCACTTAAACATGCCTGTAAACGAAGAGTTTTTGACGCATTTTGGAAGAAAGAAAGGGATCATCCATATATTGTCCATTTTTAAACATTGATCTAAGACATTGCCTCTAATTTGGACATAAAAAAGCAGCGTACAGATTTAATGCTAACCTGATTTCAAAATATCTTGGTAGTGTGCAAGAGAAGTCTGTACGGGTCGAAATACACAGGTCCGGTCCCAAACTGACTCATAGGAAAAGTTCGGCCTGGCTTGAAAAAAATTAAAATCATAGCCCGGCACGGCCTCACCGAATTTCTACATAATTTTTTTACATCGATATGAGTAAAAATTGTTTCGTATAAGTGAGTTCTGACTGAAAATACTTATTATAGCTTTTTCTTTTTTTCACGTTTATTATTTTTACTTTTAAAGAAGCGCAAAAAGCTGAGATATATTTGTTTCATTAATAAATCTCAATTTATAAGTAAATGTTTCACTTTTCCTTTAATATCGTTTGCTATGCAGTAAAATCTTTTATCCATTTATCTACCGACGGTACTTATAAGTACCATTAAAATTACTTATTATAAATTTCTTTTAATACGTCATAGTTAGTTGTAATAGCTGAATATCACATAAACGTGCATTTTAGTGTCTCAGACCTTTATTATTGATTTTAAGCAAATAAAATGTAAAATTTTATTATTATTCTTTAGAAATATTGTTTTAAAAATCAATTAATCAAAAAATATGATTTTATTGCAATTTCATTAATTTTTAGAAAATTTTAAACCTTAAAAATGTCATTTTTGTGACAGTATCCAGGACCAAAAGTCTATATATAAAGTACGTTTTCTTCTAACAAAAATAAAATAATATTTAAAAAAAAAATTGCTAATTATTGTAAAAGAACATTTTGTTTTCAAAGGAAAATATTTTTTTTTATTAATTTTAAGTTAATTATCATGCATGAGTAATTAAATTGTATGTATCCAAGTCTATCCATCATTTTCGTGACACGCGAAAATAACTTCATAAACGGTCAAATGATGGTACTACTATTCATTTTAACAGCATTTTGGTGATTGGAAACCTACATTAAGCACTTGTGGCAGAAAAAGTTTGAAGAAAATAAAAAATATGTCAGTGATAACATTATTTTTATTGTTTATATGCTATGCGTACGTTTATTGCTTGTCATTTTCGAGATGCTTAAAAAATAAAAAAATATTACTTTAAAATTTAAAATAAAGTTTTATTTTAATATAG
The DNA here is from genome assembly GCA_964019185.1 of Maratus speculifer. Taxonomy (NCBI): domain Eukaryota; kingdom Metazoa; phylum Arthropoda; class Arachnida; order Araneae; family Salticidae; genus Maratus; species Maratus speculifer. The sequence continues at coordinate 440,461,386 of OZ025290.1, read as the reverse complement.
AATGTGAGCCAGAAGAAAGAAACGTGCCGATGTAGGCTTAACGAAAGTATGTTTTTAATAACAGAACGAATTATTGGCGATCCGTCATTTTCGCGACGGTCATTTTCGTGACGTTTTAGTGAAATTTTTCAATAAAATTTTAAAATTACTTTTATAGAAATTTTTTTATAAATTTTTAAAAAATTTATGATTGATCTCTGCCAAACTCAGAATGTCTAAGATAGACTTATTCGGACTTATTTTAAAAAACTGACACTCATACATAGAGTTTGGAAAAAAAAAATTCTTTTCAAAATGCACGTTTATATGATATTTAGCCTAATACTTTTTAGAATGAGTTAAAGATACATTACTTTATTTTGTTGCAAAAGCGTTATTGTTTACACAAAACAAAGATATTTTTAAAAGGATGATTTCTTTTGCTTTTGTATCTTTTCAGTTTTCTTGGCGCTGAGGGAGGGGGATGGGGATTTTTCAATTCGGAAATATTTCTATATTTATATTGTAAGAACATCCTATTTGCGCATTTTATAATTCTACAAAATATTAAGAAAGCAATTTAAAATAAAAGATTTGAGTGGGGTTATAAATATTGCGCAAAATTCCTGTAAATTAAAATTTAATTAATTTTTCTAAATTCTTCTGAAATCCTTCAAAAGATTATTAAACGATTATGTGAATCTTTTAATTTAGTTTAAACAATTTACGTAAAATGCTTTAGAATGTAAAATTTTCATGAATTCATAATTCAGTAGATAAAGGGATAAGATGAAATCTCATGGGAAAGATAAAAATGCGCTTTAGACAAGTTCCTTTCTTAGGATTTATAAATGCAATCTATTTTTTTCTCAGGTATTGTCATACTCACTTTGCATGGATCTTTTCTATGTACAACAGGATTGAGTTATAAGCAAATTCGTTTTCACTGATTTTACTGTATTTTACTTTTTTTCCTCTTTAAATCTACAATCCTTTAGAAAAAATGAATTAAAATTTTTTTATTGTAAAATAATGAAGATTTAAAAATGTATGCACATTTTAAAAATTTTTTTGGGCTGAGCAAATTTTACTTTTTTTTGCACGGATCAGACCTATACAATACAATGTCATATTGTTACGATGTTATGTAATGAGCAGTTGATGGGAAATAGTTTTATGGAAATGGTAAAACAAAGCGAATTTACTTTGTGAAAAAAACATTCATTATGAAACAAATTTCGCGAACAACCCAGCAGTTAAGTATTCGTGAATGTTGAAATGTTTTTCCTTTTTAATTTCGCGATTAATGAAAACACATGAATTTAAATCTCCAAATGTAAATCCTTTATAATCGTTTAACTGTTAGATTTTATAATCCAGTTTTATCATAAACTTTCGGTTCTCTTTCCTTTTTAAACAATGCAAAAAAAAAAAAAAAAAAAAAAAAAAAAAAAAAAAAAAAAAAGGAAGAAAAGGAGGAGGTTTTAAATTTGATATGTATGCATTTTTTAAATTATTATACATGTTCACCAATTACTCAGAAACTACTTGACCGATTCATGCGATATCTTAAAGAGGAATATATTTGTTGTTAACATTTAAGTTTCACCAAAATTGGTTGAGTACTTTTTTACAAATCAACAAAAACCTATAAATAAATAAACATCGTTAAAATATTTCATTGAAGTCAGTTTTTTTTAATTAAAAAATTTATATTATTACAAGACACGTGTTTATGCATAGAAAGAACAATTAATACAAAAAAATGACAATCACAATTTGAAATTAACAATCATAAACATTTGATTTATTGCGATCCCCGTCTTAGGTTTGGGCGAGCCAGATTTGGTAACAACAGTCCCAGGAACGTAGCTAGAAATGAACAATAGGGGAGGGGGCTCAAGAGAATGTAGGGGGGGGGGGTCATATTTTTTTCTCTCTCTCTCTGACGCAGAAGGATAAATTAATGTATATTCACATTTTAGGTATTATGTTTTTTATTAACCTGTTGTAATAACTTCATTTTATGCTAAGAAAAGTATATGATGATGAAAATTTTGAGTGTATAAGTGGTTCAAAATTAAGCATCATGTTAGCTTCATATGTACAAATAGGATGAGGGAGTATTAAAACACTTATTTTAGATACAATTTAGTTATTCTGAAAAACTGTGAAAGAGTCTCAAAACTAAATTAGATTTTTGAACAGAATTCCATTTAAATTTTCGGAACAAAAATTCATTTAGTGACCTTGGAATCTTTTCCAGAGGGGGGGTGGGGGCTCAAAATATTTTAGGGAGAGCTAAGCCGCCCATAGCGCCCCCTTAGCTACGGCCCTGAACAGTCCGCGCACATAAGACACGGGTGATTTGCACTTTGATTGCACTTTGCATCAATCAAAGGGATACATGCAATGATAAAATAAAACACACATGTTCCAAAATCACGTTTCGGAGTGAATTTTCGAAGACAAAGATTAGCTAATCAAACTCGTGTGTCGAACACGTGGAGTGATTGTGCACCAAGCAACGTTCCTTCGTCAAATAAAAACTGCTTCTATAAAAATGAATAAATAACATTTGAGGAACTAGTTGTGGAAATTATATAATGAATGAACGATAGATCACGTTTCTGTGGCTTGTTTTATTATGTAACACAAAGTAGTAAAAAGAAAAAAAAATAGTTTTTTCCTGCACTACTTTAGAATAATATCCATTCATAATATACAATAACATACATCTCTGAGAAAAGTATGATTTATTATTTTAAAAAGTCGATTTATGAAAATATTTCTATATCATCTTATTAAAGGTTCCAAATCCAAATTCATTCTAAAATTCAAAGGAACTACTTTCTGATACATTTCTGAATTCATTTTTTTTTTTTTCGGAAACGCATAGTTAATTAGCAAGTGTTTTTATTCAGAAACTATGTAATCGAATGGCCTTATCCATTTTTTTTTATACAAGCAATTTAAGAAAATACTGTCAAAGTTATTGATTAAGTTGACATTATACAGCTTCAAAAGTTATGGTGTTTTTAACTTTCTTTTTTCTTATTTTATTCTAAACCATATTAATTTTTTAATGAATCTTTATTTGAATGTTGAAAATCAAAGAATCTAAGTAATCAGTGATGTTGCTAATGTGTATTTCCTGTAAAATATACTGTAAAATCATTCCATAGATATGTATGCAATATTCTTTAAAGGAATCTTAATTAGATGATAAAAATCTGATTTTTTTAGAAATAGTAGAAATTGTGTCGGGCCAAAATGGGCCGGGCCTTTTTTCTCTGATTTCTGTACGGGCCGGGAATAGAAATGTAAAAATATAAACAGGCCGGGCCTGGAAATTCCGGCTCATGCAGACCTCTAACGTCCGTATATAATTTACAGTTTTGTACATATATTTATTTTTATACGTATATAATATATAAAACTTTAGTTCAGTTAAGAGCTGAACATTTAGGGGGAAAATTGTTTAAAATTCTAATACTTTTGAACATATTTTAAAATTTGGAAATGTGTTAGTTCCCGCTATTTTGAAACAAGATGTCGAATGAAGTTAACCATTAAATCGTCTTTGGACTTTTGTATATAATGTATGAAATTCAAATATAAAGGTGGAGGGGTCATGAAATGCAGTATAGATGTTATTACTGTAGAATATTTGATTTTCCGTTTATTTATTTATTTATTCTTTAATATAGACATTAAGCCTTGATTATAACAGTCAAAGAAAATCTAAATTTTTGACAAATCATTGATTTTCAGAGTGAGAAAAGTCAATGAGCACAAACACAAATGCTGATCTTTTTTCTGCTAACACGGATAATCATGAATGCATATTACATTGATATGAAATAAGATCTTAAAAAATATGAAACAAGTATATTAAGAGGCTACTTTAGTCAAGCGAAAAGACCCGTTCAGTAAGACTTATCCCATGGAAGAAATTTATAATGATATCCCGGTCTTATCCCATGGAAGAAATTTATAATGATATCCCGGTTGCATTTCAATTTTTTTTAATGATTTTTTTTCATTGGATAGCTGAGATACATCTGTCCAAAGGCCTTTTTTACTTTTTCGATTTTGCTTGCAGATATTTTTAACGAGGATACCTTCATTTTCATAAATGGTTTTGAAAGTGGAAGTATCTATCATTAAATCTATCATTTTAATAATAATTAAACCATATACTACCATAAAGTTGCTCTAACATTTTAAAGACTGATTTTATGTCCCTTAACAATTATTTCAGTATAAAATAAAGTGGGTCAAATCTCTTATAGGTGGGAAACCTTGACCCATTATTTTCTCATGATTAAAATGAGTCTGTGTGTGTATCAAAGATGAAATGTTATCAGAACATATCATATTCCGTGAGAAGCAAAATGGTTATTAAAGAATAATCTACGATGGCTTTTCTCATATACATATATAATTAAAGAATATAGACTTGTCCATTTTTCTAAATAAAAGATAAAATTTATATTATAGATTCATAAATGTAGCTTACTTTTTTGAATGGCATTAAAGCATCATTTATTTTATTTTTTGGGTTCGTATCAGGTAGGCGGTTGAAGTATTTAGGATTGGGGTTGAAATACGCCTGGTTGCGGTTTGACAAAAAGTTAGATTCTCGAGTTTAGGCAGAAATTTTTTTTTGAGGCGTGGAGGGGGATCATACCACAGCTGAAAAACACACATCCAGCAATTATTGCTGATAGACAATACTGTAAATGAATTATTTTACATGTACCTGTAAATGGGTGATAAATGCTATGCACACAATGATTTATAATAAGCCTCTTGCAGTGCATCTCGGTGATGTTTATCATTTAAATATCTCTGGAATAGCGTAGCGTTTTTAAAATGCGCTGCAAAGCATTTCCTTTATAAACCATAATGTAATGGAATTCTTTTGAGTGTTTCTGTAACTAACCTATTAATGCTATGCATTTCGTTTTTGATTACCTAAAATGCCTTGGTAAACTTCAATAGCTACACATATCAATCAAATAACAATCCGAGTATACATATGCGAGTTAGAGAACGGCCAGGCAAATCTAATTAATAAGCACTTTTCAACTATGTTAGAAAGTGTTGAAAAGAGTGCACGTTAGGAAAACTTTTCTTTAATGATTAGCCAAATTGCTAGGAATAGATAAAAATAAGTGAGAACGCTAGTCTAGATTTAAAAAAATAAATAAATAAATAAATAAATAAATAAAAATAATATAAAAAATAAAAAAATTTTGGAGCATGTGTTGAGCTGGAAACACGAAATCACAAGTAACAGCAACAATAAAAAAAAACTAATCTAGAAAATAACACCATAAAGTTTTTTTCCGCAAAATATTAATATTTCACAAGCTTGATAATACCTAAACCGATCACAGAAAAATTCTACAGATTTACTGCTACACAAAACTGACGTCAGAATTGTTCTAATCTAAAAATTTTATAAAAAAAAAAGAAAAAGAATCAAACAAAAAGGAAAAGAAACAAAATATGTAAAACTTATATCATTCTTCTGGAATAGAAAAAAAGTGTTCTAGATAAGCCCATTCAACTCTTTGAGTCCTAAAAAAATATTTGTTTTCGCCTTCAACTTTCTATTTACGGATCGTAAAGGTCGTATACACGTGAAAATCGCGTGAAAATCGGAGAGATTTTCAAGGCGTGCTGATATTGTTTGTGTTACAATGATAAATTCCGGCGGTTGTTCCAATTGTTTCTTGCCTTTGATTAAAGTAGTGCATCAGATACTTTATAAATTAAATGAACTGGAAATGAAATTCATGCGTTTTTACACGATTAGGGTACATTTTCGTGTTCAGAATTTGCGTTTTTGTACAATTTAGCGATATAGAACAACTACTCTTTGATTATTTTATACTAAAATCAACTAATTTGCACATTTTTGTTCTTTGAAATAAAAAGCGGAATATTTTTATACTAATTTCGGATCACAGAGTATAAATTAACCATTAAAGTTCCAACCTTTTATACTCTGAATTTGGAATTAAAAAATGTTTCACGCGAATAATTATTTATATTAATGTCTAACCCATCCAGAAAAAAAACATGTATAATAATAATTTTTTTTTTTTTTTTAGATAATTTTTTTTAATTAAAACTGATTTAATAAATCGGTAGTTAAAGATAATTTTGCAAAATAATTTCAAGATTAATTAGATTAATTAACAAAAAGTACTATTATGAAAATCAAACCATTCTTATGAGAACAGAGTCAATAAATGCATCTGTAACAGAAAAGTGTTTTGGAGTTGCAAATTGTTCACATAACATTTTTTGAATAGGATAAAATCTACACCAATGTAAATGTTTGAGAAAATAACCACATTAAGCCTTTATCTACTGAAATATGAATTCATGAAAATTTTACATTCTAAAGCATTTTACGTAAATTGTTTTTAACTAAATTAAAAGATTTACACCTTTGAAGGATTTTAGAAGGATTAGTTAAATTTGAATTGACAAGGATTTTGTGCAATATCTATAACCCCACTCTAATCTTATATTTTTAATTGTTTTCTTAGTATTTTGTAGAATTATAAAATGTACAAATAGGATGCTCTTACGATATAAATATAGAAATATTCCCGCATTGAAAAATCCCAATCCCCCTCCCTCGGCGCCAAGAGAGCTGAAAAAATGCAAAGGCAAAATAAATCATCCTTTCAAAAATATTTTTGTTTTGTGTAACCAATATTGCTTTTGGAACAAGATAAAGGCCGATCCAGTGGCGTGGTCGGTAGCATCAGCTCCTCCCACACCGCTGGGCCCTGGTTCGAATCCAGCTAGCGGCATGGATGTCTGTGTTGTCCCTGTGATGTGTATTAATGTATGTACTGTATTTCCTGTAATAATAAAAAGTGTTCTGTATTGGTTTCTGTGTATTATGGATCATTCGAGGTAACAGCCATTGTAGCTACAGACCTCAAAGCATTGTTCACTCAAACAAGATAAAGTAATATATCTGTAACCCATATTGCTTTTGGAACAAAATGAAGTAATGTATCTGTAACTCATTCTAAACAGTATTACAACTAACTGACGCATTAAAAGAATTTTCTAATAAGTAATTTTAACGGTATTTATAAGTACCGTAGGTAGAAAAAGTGTTAAAAAAATATTTAGCTTGAGTTGTTTCACTGTGCTTTCTAAATAAAACTAAGCAAATATTATTTTATACGAATGATGAAAACTCCTTTTATTTGCAGACGAATTAACCTTTCAACAGGCGCGCTCATCGTATCAACATGAAAAGTCGCACATATTTCCTAGATATGCTATTGTAAAATTTATATTGTAAAATTTAGCTGCAAGTAGGTCAAATAGAGAGAGAAAAATAATCAAGGTCTGGTGTTCGAAGTGCCCCAAGTTTAACATATACACATGAAACGAAATTCATCTCTAGTGTATCTCTCACAAATGCGCCCCTGCTAGAAAAGTTTTTCTTTTCTTTTCTTTTTCTTTTTTCTTTTCTTTTTAAGCTATTGCATAGCTTTTATCACGGGCTTTGAGCGCGGCGACGCGTATTTCCGAACTGCGGAACTTTTCGCCAAATATTGGCGAAATTGCAAGCAGTTGAAAAATCGCCAAATCACGTGACAATTGTTGTTGTTGTTGTTCAACATCAACATTCGTCGGAGGTTTTCAGCACGTGCTATGATATGGCTAATGATTTTTTATTAGACGTTTATTCTTTAATTAAAACTGTTAAAAATACGTCGAATTCCAGACAGATTTAATAAAATCCACGAAAACAGCATGGGTTGTTTATTGTAACAATTTCAAGCAGGTAAAGTATGCTGCAAACCACTATTATTCTTTATTTTTATTTTATTCAAATTCTGCATTATTGTGTATTTTAGTGCAAAGTGTCTGAATTCAACACTGATATAATGTATATTTTTTACACATAAACTCTACCATATTTAAAAAGAAAGTTCAATAAATTCGTACTACGTAATAATAATAAATATTAAACGTTTTTTTCGGTAGGGTTAAAAACTTAGGTTGTATTATTTATTTTTTCGTATTAAATCGGCATGGGTTTTGTATGTATGTAGAAAATATACATTGCTTTTTTATTTTATTTCTGCTTAAATCACGATTTTATGCTTAAAATTTGTGTGTCATATTTAAATCTTTTACCTTTATTGTTATTTATTTATTTATTTATTTTAGGCAGTGTGGAAATGCCACTTGAGCAATTACAAGAAATAGCGGCTTTTAAGCTAGTAAAAATACCTAAAGAGGTAATGTGAACTTTTTAATGAAATGTTATTTAGAAGCCTTTATTTATGTTAATTTTGGACTACTGTTATGTTTATGTCATGTAATTTGAGTACATTTTGCTCTGAAATATTGAAAATACCTTATTTTATGTTAAAAATAAATAATAAATTCTTTGAGTATTTTGAAAATTGAAAAACATCCGGAAATGCAATGTCTTTGCGTGGAAACGAATTGTTATGCATCGGGGCAAAAATTTGAACAAATTTTTTTAAAATACTTTAGTTGAAATGAAATAAGTATTTTTTTCACAAAATATATAATATGAACTTTATAAATGTTCAAATTACTTAAAAGGCAATTAAAATAATCAACTAGAGATGTTAATTTTATTTAAAAACATTTCTTTTATAATACAAATACATGACTCCATTTCGAAAAGGAACGAGACTATAATTATTATAGTTGAAAGTAGAAGTAGATATATATTATAATTATTTGCAGTAGATTTACTTTATAGTACATTTGTATGTTGTGTGTGTAGTATTTTTTTATTTGTTCTCATTGAAGATTAAAATAAGTCATTTTTCTAAAATGTGTCAGTAAAATTAGTTGCCTTATGTTGTGTTTTTGAGAAAATGTAAAATCAAAATATCTATTCATTTTTGTAAATTTGACAATACATTTCTAATTATACTGCAATATAAGAATCTCCAAAAACTCAACTTTAGCTCATTTTACAATTTTGATAATTTGTTCATCTTTGTTTAAATTAAATGCATTATATGTAGTTTGTGATAGTTTTTTTCTCGTTAATCCTTGTTATTTTCTATTTTTTAAACAACTCTTGGAATTTGTATGGCTTATATTATACAAAAAAGCTTAGATGTTTTAATTTAAGAAATTAAATTTTCTACAATCTATTAATCTGAAGAGAATAGCCTTAAAGCAACATTGTTTAACTCTGAAAGTAATTTGCATAAAAAACAATTCTATTGTGATAAATTTCAATTTTATGTTAAGCCTAACAGTAAACTTTTATATTACATTTTTGCTTTAAAATATTAATTTTACTTTATTTTGTTTAAAAAAATGCAGTAGATTGTTTTTAAATAAGTATTTTATGCAATTTGCAGATTAAATAAGATGAAACTTACCTTTTATTTACTTTAAATCCACACTTTTTCTGACTAACACAACAACAAAGCTAATTAAACAATTTGAAAATGGCTAGTAAGTGTAACAGTGCAGCAGCAAATATTTTTTTTTCATTGAAAATCCATTCTGATATCTGAAATATGTATACTAATCTAGCTAAATAATTACTATTTGTATTTTTTATTGAAAACTATCATTTTTAAACATTGACCTTAATGTTTGGCTACATTTGCAAACTGGTAATTTCAAAGAACACCATGCTTATCTCTAAATAACTTAAGTATTTTATCTGATATTGAAAATTCACCTTTTTTCTATCAACAGTTCAATTTTTAGGTGGCATAGAACAAAGATAAAAGCCTTTTTGAAGATATTTATTGCATGTGCATTTTGTAAATAAAGTTTAAGAAATAATAGATTTTATCAAAACAAAATTACCAATTTAAAATTTAGAAAATGAATTTTTGTCTTGCATATTTCTAACTTGAAATTTGAAGGCTCTGTCAAGGTTTTCATCCTCTTGTCCTAATTTCAATAATTTATTAATTTTATGTATATATTTTAAAGTGTGCAGCTTTTCCTTTAAAAAGAAATTTAATTTTGAAAGAGCTATTACAAATTTACGCTATGCATGAATAGTTGCACAAAACAGTTGAAGTATAAATAACTGGCACAGATGACATATGCACACCACATTGGTGTACTTTTCTTTCGATGCCAATTTGATAACTTACTTTTCTAATACCATTTTTTAATTTTTTCTATTTTGTAAAGAAAATAGAAAAGTTTAATTATAGAACAAAATAATTTATATCAATTTAAAAAAGAAATTAAAAATAAACAATTTATTAATAAGAAACAATGAGTAGGTTACCATGCAGGGCATAAAATCACTAATTAGTAGCAATCACGCCAATGTGGTGTGGATATGACAACTGTGCCAGATAATTTAGCAATGTAAAGGATTGCTATTGCTATAATTTTGTTAAAAGTTCGTTTTTAATGTATTTTTCTGGACAGTTTGTTTTTTTAAACCCCCCTGACTGAATTGAAGATTAAAATAAGTTATTTTTCTAAAACATGACAAAAGTAAAGTTAGAGTAGCCATTCATTTTTGTAAGTTTGGCAGTACATTTCTAATATTGTTGTGCTATTAGAATCTCCAAAAACTCAACTTTTATTCATTTTTCAAATTTTGATAATTAGTTCCTCAATATTTAAATTAAATGTAGTATATATAATTTGTATTATTATTTTTAAATAATTGCATAAAAAAACAAGTCTATTATAATAAATTTCTATTTATTTTTTGTTAAGCCTAACAGTATAACTTTTACCACACATGTTTTTGTTTTAAGATATTAATTGTACTTTATTTTGTAAAAAGAAAAAAAATGCAGGAAATTATTATTAAAAAAGTATTTTATGTAATTTACAGATTAAATAAGCTTAACTTACCCTTTTTTATTTACTTTAAATCCATACTTTTTCTGACTACCACAACAAAACTAACTTTAAAAAATTTGAAAATGGCAAAGTGTAACAGTGCAGCAGCAAATTTTTTTCATTCAAAATAAATTCTGATACTTGAAACATACTAATCTAGCTAAATAAGTACTATTTGTAATTCATATTGAAAACTATCATTTTTAAACCTTGAGCCTGGTATTTGGCTGTATTTATAAACTGGTAATTTCAACATTATGCTTGTTTTCAAAGAACAAAGTATTTTATCTGATATTGAAAAGCCATGTTTTTTCTATCAACTGTTCAATTTCTTCATTCAAAATTTAGAAAATAAACTTATTTTGCATATTTCTGACTTGAATTCTGAGAGGTCTGTCTAGGCTAGAGGCCTTAATTTTGGCAATTTATTTATTAATATTGTGTTATATTAAAGCGTGTCACTTTTCCTAAGGAAAAAAGAAAATAAAATTTAAACCTTGAGAGGGATTACAATTTTAAGCTATGCATGACTAGTGTTTTGCTGAAATTTAACTTTGTAAAGTCCTTTTTTTATATGAAGTTTGCTCAGGGGATTAAAAAATGGATTATTTTTAAGCTGTTGAAGCTCATCATTTATGAATCTTTATTACAATTTTATCCCAAAACTTGAGGAAAATTTAATGTAAACAAAAGAACTTTTATATCATATCTTGCAGTATTTCTCCGATATCTCAGCAGTATCATATCCTTTTGAAAATACCATACTATAAATTTATTCCAAATATTTGAATGTACTTTCATAATTACCATTCTGTAATAAAATGGTACAGTAACGTAACTATTTTGATTTTTGTCTAATGGTTTCAAATAAGTATACTTAAATTTCTTAGCTAACTAATACTTCTGCATTTGTAAATAATATTTGCTTTTAAAAAATTAATTTATGCATATTTGATACATGCATATATGAATGCATGTTTGATATTCTTTTCTCTTTTATTTTGCTATTTGCTTTAGCTGCTACAGTTGATGATAGAAATGTAACAAGGAATGTGTGAATAGGTGTTGAGATGTATCTGTTCTGGACCTATTCATCAGCAACATCAGTTATTGTCACTAACATGATGACAAAAAGGAAAATATACTGAGTTGAGGCTTTTTCGTTACTTCTGTGATGGCCAGGGATGTAGTGGTGGATATACACCGTATACAGTCTGGATTTTTTCAAGAAACACCATATACCCTCTGTTTCTCAAGAAGGCTATAGTATATACTCTAGGATGTACGCTCTGTTTTTTCTACATCTGCATCATTGGTGATGGCCCGTTGGGAATGTACCTGGAAGGCTATAGGTTAAAAATAATCTTTAGTCTTTTGGGATGCAAACTTGCAGGCTAAATCACATTTTATATCCTTCATGCATGTAGAAGCTACACATTTTTATTTTGCTGAAGATTACTTATATGTGGATTCATTGCCTATCTTTATGAAAAGTAAGTCACTTATTGCTTTTTGAAACCTTCTATCTTTTATTATGTATTTCTGATGTAAGAGTAAATTCAATTTAATGATCTAAGTTATTAATTTTTAAGGGATTTAGTAATGCAGGGGGGTGCCTGTGTGCAGAATTTCAATTGTCGCCTCACATTCTTAAGAGCCGTTAATTCCCAAATTGGCTTAGTCTAAACTTATGTATTATATAGAAAAATGGACAAATCTGCACTCTTTAATCTCCAAAACCTCTGAATACATAAACCTTCATTGAGCAAATTCCTGCATTTGGGTCCAGTTGTTCTTAATTTTTTTTTTAGCACCGCCTCGAATATACGTCACTTCCTTCAGTTTTAGCCAATCAGATTGTTGAGCTCGGACTGAGCCAATTTGGGAATTAACAGCTCGTTATATTCCTACCTCAACTTCAATTTATGGGGGGAAAAAATCCATTAGTTTTTACAAATGTATAGTTTCAAACCTTTTAGATTTTCAAAAAGTCAGCTATTTCCCCCCCCCCCCAGAAAATTTATTTAATAAAATAAGTTTTTTTTTTCAAAAGGGTTCTTATATATTTTTATCTTTATTAAATTTCTGGTTCCAAACATGTTTTATGGAATTGAAAAATAAGGAAGGTGGGCAGCTATATAAATAAAAATTCGAAACAGAGCAAAGCCTGCGAAAATATAATTTGTCTGTATTAGAATCCTGCATTAAACGAGAAATTTCAACATCCCAGAAAAAATAATACAAATGCAATAATAATAATAGATTCATCTAAACCAATAAAAGAAAATTTTCTGTATGTGTATGACATGGCCAGCGAAATCTACCTCATCTAAAAGTCTGAGGATAGTCCAAGACAGGTCCAGGTTCTGACGCACCCCAGACTTAGATTTTAATTTTTTGATGATTAGCCAAGCTATCAGAAAGCAATCAGTTTTTTATTTAAAAACTCAGCACCATGATCAATCCTTGCTTTTCGCAGAGCATAGAAGAGTGGAACAAAATTAAATTTTTTTGAGTGGAGAGGGGTGAGTAATTTAACATCTATTGGGCAAACTAATTAAAAATAAAACAGACAATATATTCTTAAGTTTCATATTTTTGGATCTTAAACATACCAATTACTTTTAAAAACATTGCTATCAATCCTTCAATTTTTTTTTTTTTTTTTTTCAAAAATTAAATTTTGCAGACAAGCATTTCTCCCTTTCGGCCCCACTCTCCCAGAGTTCAATTTTAGACGCATAGCAACAAATAAACATTTATAAATTTGAGACCATCTCTTCAACTATTATTTTTCAAAAATGCGAATTTTAACTCTCTCAAAAAAGTTGCGACCAAGGTAACTCTCGCATTTCGGAGACTATCTTTTTCCTATTCTAAAAAACATCAGTATCTTAACACAATCTTGTTAGATTGTATTAAAACTTTAGATCACATTTACATCATTAACAGGGCTCAAAAACAGTATTCCCGGGGAACTCGGAAATCTTTTCTGGGAACGTATATTTTTTCATTCAGGTTCCCGGTCTGGAACCTAACAAATCGACGTGTCCGAAAGTGATGATGTGGATGCGTTATAAAGTATGATTTATGCAAAAAGTCGGAGTCGGGACTCAAAAATAGCTCTTAAGCGGCCCATGGGATGCATAATTTCATCAAAATGTTACAGAAAAATGCAGATTTTCGTCAAAGGATTGCGGGAAAAAACATGAATTTCATCAAAAGATCGCGAAAAAAAATGATATATTTCATTAAAAAATCTTAAACTGGAAAATTCCATTTAAAAATCATGAAAGAATCAGAAATTTTAGTCAAAAAATTGCAAAAAAGTGGTAAATATCGTTAAAAAATATTGAAAACAACAGGTTTTGTTCAAACATTGCAATAAAATGGCAAATATTGCCAAAAAATCACAAAAAAGGCAGATTTTGTCAAAAGATTGCAAAAAAGGAAAAAATTCTTCAAAAAATCACGATAAAAAGCCAAATATTGTCAAAAAATCTCAATAAAACAGCAGATTTTGTAAAAAAATCGCAAAAAAAAGTCAAAATTCCTCAAAAGATTGTGAAAAAACAACAAAATTTGCCAAAAAATTTATATAAAACGGCAAATTTCATCAAAATGCTCATACATAAATTTTTCTGGGAATCTACGTTTTTGATCTGGGAACCTTAAAGTTTTTTGAATTTTCAAGCACTGATCATTAATAAAAATTTCGAGGCATAGAAATATTTAGGGAGTTTAAAAAATCTGAGAAATTTTTGATGAAAATGCTAAAACAAAATGCTGTTTTGTGGCAAACTCAGCTGATTTTTCCACTATTAAATATTATTTTTTGGTACTACTAGGTTATCCCGTCAATCAAAAAATTATCGCCAAACTATAAGATTAAATGCCAATAACGGATGATCTTGAATGTCACATTCAATGACATTAAATACGATTCATGTGTTTACAATGTCATTAAGTGATTTTTATTAATATTCTACTAATTATTTGTTTTTTCGTTATTTAAAATAAAAATTATGTCAATATGTATAATTTGGCTATTAGTTTGGCAATTTGTATAATTTGGCGAAATTGGTCGACGGGATAACAGAGTAGTACCTATTTTTTTCACAAAATTTTAAAGAGGCCATCATATGTACTAAAATTTCAGGTATTTTTTGGACGATTAAAACTTTTTTTCTTATGATAAAAAAATCCAATGTGGAAAAAAAAATTATACTGGATATCTTTCCTTTTCGAAAGGTGCATTTTAAAAAAATTGTAAAATAATGTTAACAACTTGAAAAAAATATATTTTCTAAAATTAAATTTCTTTATTCTGATTTTTTTTAAAGCTGTTGAACCCTTTCTCGGCAGAAACACACATACACAAATCAGGGTGTCCACTCTCAACGATGGCTAATTCCTAAACCATAAGTCATAAACATATAGTTCCAGTTACAAAAATGTTTTAAATGAGGTAAAGAAATATTTTAAAATTGATTTGGCTTAATCAGAGGTGATTATGTTGGGTTATGTATCAGAATTCAAGTATTTTTTTTTACAGTACTAAAATTTCAGTTTTTCTGATAGTTCAATTCATAAAATAAGATTGAACTATCAATTTCATAAGACTGCTAAGCATAATTAAAATTCATAAGTTATGTAATTTGACCTCCCTGTAATAAATTATATTCTCTTTCCTCCTGTTCCCATAGAGATAAATTTTCTCGCTAAAATTGCAGGTATTTCTTCATGAACTTACAATCACTCCTGGTTGATAAAAACATTTATTAAAAAATTATGAAATTTAAATTTTTATATGGTCACCCAGTCCTATAAGTTATATTTAGTAAATTTTTCCTATTACACGAACAAGAAAGACAAAAATAAGTCCTGTTCATATATTAAAATTGACCGAGTTATGAAACTTCCAAAATGCATGACTGAAATAAATACTTTCTGAAAACAAATGAGATCGACTATGATTTGAGGGATCATATGTCAAGTGCCTATAGTTATTCGAAGAAATTATTTCATGTGTATCTGCACTTTGAAAAAAATATTGTACAAATATTATAACTGAATTAACTTTCAGAATGTCTGAAGTAATTATATTTTATCGCATGTATTATTTTGTAAGAGTTTGAGACTGTTTCTTTTTGGGATTTTTTCTTAGAAGATTTTATTTAGCTTCAACGATAGTATGTTTTTTCAATTCAAATTTTAATTTACTTTCAAATATCCAAACAAGATTAAATTTTATATACTGACATAAATCTGATGACTCTTTAATATTATTAAGATTTTTGGTGGTAACCATTTATATTTATTTTACAGGATAATGGAAAAAATTTTGGATAAATTACTGCAAAGAATTTTAAGAAAAAGTTTTGGATTAGATAACACAAGACGACAATATTTGTGTTTTTTAACTTTTATGTATCCTTTACTGATGAAACCGAAAACTACCTTAAATTTTAACTATCGAGTCAGGATTTTTTGTAAATCATAAATTTTCAAAGTTAAAAAAATAACAAAAAATGGTTACTACATAATAGAGGAGATTGCTGCATTTTTTAACTGTTGGTATTTGATTTTTGTATACTTTTTAGCAATGAATCAGAAAATGAATTCCCCCCCCCCCTGAAAAAAAAAGTAAGACTGGTTTGTCAGTAAATATAGGGGTATAAGTAGGATTTCTTTAAGGGTGAAGGACAACAATGGTAATGATACCTAGTTGTTAGTATATTCTTTTAGCATATGCACCGACAAATTCAATAAAGAACCCCTGAATTTTAAAATGTAGCCAATTTTCTTTAACTCTGATTATTTTAAAAAGAAAAAAACTACAAAAAAATCTTTTTAAATGAGTTATAAATAAAATAATAGGGGGAAAAAAGGTAGTTAAGTAGTTTCCCAGATAGGTTTGTTTTTCCTCTTTCCCCTCCCCCAATACACTCCTACCAAAAGACAGTATTTTATACTATTATTATTATTTGCCTGTTAACATTCATGTGTCTCAATTTTGTTTTAAATATGTGGTTCAAGGGGACAGAGGCACGTAAATGAAAGAAAAAAGAATGAATCGTTTTAATTCTCTCATTTTGAAACTTTTGGTACAAGCTTATTTTATTTAATTTTTCTTTATTTTTTAATTTTTTTTGCTTTTATCTCTAAATGTCTTGCAACGAATGTTCTGAGGAAAATAACCTTAGTTAAACTCGTGTCATGTTTAAATCTTGCGTAAAAAAAAAAAAAAAAAAAAAAAAAAAAGGTTGTGAAACACAGGTCTCCCCCCCTCCCTCCCAAATTTTAGAGTGTGTGTAAGGGAAAAGGGGGCTCATTCTACGTACACTGCTATTCGTGAATTTCAAATCAGAATTTCGCATGTTACATATACCTATTCTATCAATCAAACATCCTTAGAAATGCTCTTAATTTCAAAATAAATTTATAATAATTAAATCAGTTCTAAAATATTAAAAAAGGAAAACATATATTATTTATATAGAAAAGAATAGCTCATTTAATATAAATGATTTATTTTTTCTTAAAAGGAAACGCATATTTTTTATAGTTGTAACTCTAGTTTGTAACAGGTAGACTACGGAATTAGTGTAATCAAACTGTAATCGTAATCGACTAGTTCGGTAATCGTAATACAAAAAAAAAATATATTAAACGTAATCATAATAGAAATTAAAAAAATGGATAATCGATTATGTAATCGTAATCAGACTTGCATAAATAGAGACATAATCGTAATCTGTTTTTTAAAATTGAAAATAATCTTAATCTTAATCCGATTACAGTCCTCTGTAATCGACTCAAAGTCTGGTCATAATTATGCTGCTGGTTTATGCATACACGTGTATACACACACACGTATGTGTATTTCGCTGGATGAGATTTATCATCCGACTAAATTTCATCTACAAGACTTTAATTAATACAATATTTTAGATCTCATACAGCTTTTTTTTTGCGCCTATAGAAGTTTCCAGCATAATAAAAATTCTCTTAATTTTTATTAGACATTAGGGTGCCTCAAAGTTTCACACTTGTGTCCACACACAGTCTCTGTCTTATATCACTGTCGTAAAAAAATTTATATATCTTTTTTTTTTTTTTTTTTTTTTTTAACCATTAGATTTTTTTTTTTTTTTGAACTTCTTCTAATACCCCTTACTAAAATAAAATTGTGTTTGGCCCTTAAAAAAAAAAAAAAAATACCACACAATTATACCTTCTAAGATAAAAATTTGTTTAAAACAGAAATTTGAGCAGTCTCGTGAGATTCCGTTTTAACAGGTTTTATTACATAAGATATTGTTTGTACCCAACAAGTCCTGGTTGAAAAATCTGGGCACCCCCCTCCCCCTCCCCGGTAAAAAGGCTGGTTACACCTATGAAATGCTACATTTTTTTTGCGTGAAATAATACTTTTTTTAGAACAGTCCTGAGAATTTAATAAAAAAAAAAAAAAAAAATGAATAACAAATAAAAAAATTTTCTAAACTTTAAGACTATTTCTTATGTTTATACAACCAGGAAACTTGTATAGGATATCATATGTTTTGACTAATGTCCGTTTAAAGAAAAAAGAAAAAACTAACCTCTCCCCTTAAAATAAACCTTAGAAAAGACATTAATGAATATTATATCACTCGCTGTCAGCAACTGCATGCGAAAACAAGACGTTTCATCACCTGTCACAGAAACACAGAAATGATTCTCCTTTTTCAAAAATCGTCTAGGATGAAATAAATGACTTGATCTATCATGATAGTATCATAATAATCAAAACCGAAGATTTGATTTTTCACATCACGGTTGAAGCTGAGAGAATTTTGATGAGTTATCATAGTTAAGACAGAGAAATCATGACATGTATTATGTTAATCAAAACTGAAGATTCATTTTTTTACTACAGTTGAAGCTGAAGACTTTGAAAAGTAGGATTCATCATGCTTTAGGCTGAGAGAAATCACAACGTGTATCATGATATTTGAAACCGAAGATTCAATTTCTCATATCACAGTTGAAACTGGAAGAATTTTGAGGAATCATGGTTTAGGATTGTAGAAATCATTCTGTTAGTACCATAATAATCAAAATCATATTTAATATCACAGTTTAGAATGGTAGAATCTTGAATACTGCAAGTTAATGTGCTGTTTAAAGTTGTGGTTTAATGAAAAAGTATGGTAATCGCAGTTTGCATTAAGATTGTGATATTCATGCTATATCACTGTATAGGATTTTTTAATAATCTTATCACGATTTATATTTCATGTTTATTTTATCACCAAGTCCTAGTGGACAGTTAACAAACAGAACTGGCAAATGACAACCATTTTTGGCAATCTCTTTTTCCAGTCGGATAATATGCAATTATCCGTTTTTTGTTCAGTAACAACTTTGCAACATTTCTCATATTTTAATTTTTAATCTAGCTGCGAGATGTGTTTTATTTACCTGTTATGGATGGAGAGATATTAAATAGTGTAATCTTTGTTATACCATTTGATCCTGTTGTTCAAATTCATAACACTTTTGGGTATTTAATGTCAGCCGGGCACCACTTCAGATAAATTATTAAATATCGTTTCTACAGGAATTATTCTTATTGTATTAATTTCTGTTGAAATATAAAATTTTCATTCATTTCATTAAAAAACAGGATTTGCACAATTTAAACCAATCAATTTTAACCATTGTTTAAACCAATTGGTTATTTTCTCAATAAAACATTTTTTTTTTCTTTTTTTAAGAAGAAATCTAATGACATTTTCTCTCTTTTTTTTTTCTTAATAATTCACATGTTTCAGGATTATTGGATATTTCATTATTGGATATAAATAATTTCTACTTTTAAGTATAGAATTAAAATCAGTATGCATTGGTGAACATATGTATTGCTCTAAAGAAAGAGTTTTAAACATAAAAATTGATCAAACATAAAATAAATTAAAACATTCAATATTTGGTATAAAATATTTTAATCTAAAAAAAAAATGCAGATTATTTAATGCATTTATTAAGATAACACAATCTTTAAGATTTTGCTCAAGCTGTAAAAGAAATTTTTCTTGATTGGGGAGATATCTTGAAGAATTAAAATCAAAGTATGAAGTTGAATAAAAGAGCTTCAAAGATTGGGTGCTAATTATAGCATTTTAATAATAATAATCTTATTTTTTTTTCCCCTTGTATCTGCTGTATCTAATGACCAAAAATGTTGATTTCAAATTGTCACTCCGAAAAAAAATCCCATTTGAAATTTCTTGTTTGAATAACTGTGAAAGAGAATATATTTATCAAACTATATCCATGTGTTCATTTTTAGTGATCAAAAGATTGTTTATAAAAATTTTCAGAGTATAAATGTTTCACTGTGTAGAGCAGCTTATTATTTGAACAAAAGACTGTTAAAATTAAAATGTGAATTTTTTCAATTTTCTTCTTAAATTCACAATGTAATTATTTAATTTAAATTATTTTAAAATGAAGTTACACTACTTATAATCCAACAATCTGTATCTTTTCAATAAATAAGCATGTATAATAATAAGAAAGGATGTTTAAAAAAAAAAAAAAAAAAAAAAAAAAAAACCTGATAAATAAAAAAGGTTTAAACCAAAATAATTAGGAAAAAAAAAAGAGGTTTTTAGCCAACCCTGTTAAAAAAATAAATAAATAAATAAAATAAATATAACAAACTAAAATATTTATTTCAGTATCAAGACGTGTTTACTAATATACACAAATGAAAAATAAAAGGTTTTATTGCTGAAAGAAAAATATATTGCAAGATATGCACCCAATTAACATTGAAATACCATTTTTAAAGCGATAAAATCAGAAATCGCCCAAATAGAAAATATAGATTCCTCCACACAATTCTCCTAAATAAAAGAAACCCTTGATAAAATTATCTTCCGTAAAAGCAACTTCACACTATAAGATAAATTCGTTTGAATTTAAAATGAGGATAATTTGCAAACAAAACAAGCTCACAAGTAAAGTAAACTTTAGAAAGAAAGGGGGGGGGGGGATAGGAATTTTAAATGCTGATTTTTCATTACAAATGTTTATTTATCTGAAATCTATAATAAAAAAAAGTATCCCCCTCAAAAAAAAAAAAATAAATAAATAAATAAATAAATAAAATAAAATAAATAAATATTATAATTTTATAGAATTTATTTTGCCCTCTTTCTGTGAAGATTTTGCTTTTCTGTTTTGATGACCCCCCCCCCCCCCATCCTACACACACTACTCAAACTTTAAAACTGTTTAATTGAAATATTCTATATTTTATCATTTTATTGTCACAATATAGGGTAGATGTGCCAGTAATGGGCCACCTTCCAGTAATGGGCCACCTCGCACTTTTTGGTTTATAAAAAAATAATAAATAATAGTTAAGCTTTTATTATTTTTTTCTGAACTCTACTTTGTATGCTTTATAAGCTGGATTAATTTTTTACACTTTTCGTCAAAACAATTAGGAAGCAGAAAATAAAGTTTCACAGTTTTTCTGTTTTTCACTGAAAATCTTAATGAACATGCTAAGAGCATACTTTACTTACTTAGTTTATATCTTTTTTATTTTTCCGTAAAAGTTGAATGTTTTTGTTTGGTTAGCAATATAAAACATTGAATTTAATATATCAATGGCCATTTACAAAATTTTATTTATTTTTAAGATTTTAGGAGGGGTGGCCCATTACTGGATTGCTTATTTCGTGATTTTCCAGTAATGGACCACCCAAGTGACCAATACAAAAAGTGTTATTTCAGTAGAGATAAAATATTTTGATTTAACTGAAAAACTAAATAATCAAATTTAATACTTAAATTTTACCTATTAGAATTTAATAAAGGCAATTTCTTTATAAATATTTGTTTTAAAAAAGTCATCCGAAATTGGTACAAAACATAAGCAGAACATTTGACAAAATCTACATGTGCCGTTACAAAAGAAGTTGTTTTAAGCTGGTTCAGAAATGTAAAATCATATTTGGAAGAAGATATTATTAATATTTTCTTCCGAATTCTAAAGCATACAGAGAGAATTTCCAATAAGGTTAAAACAAGGTTTCTTTTGTGCTCTTAAAACAAGAAACATTTTGGGATCAAAATCAGTTAAAGATGTGTATTATGTAGTACCAAATAACGAAAAAGAACAAATCACTGTTACGGGATGTTTTTCAGCAACTAATGAGATTGCTCCATTGGTGATAATATATCCATACAAGCATCTCTGAAGGGAAATTGTGGAATCAATCTGTGCCAAAATGATGGGCTATATGATTATCTGAAAATGGTTGGATAGTGCAAGAACATTTATCATTTTAAATGCATTCTAAAATTCCATATTGAATAGTTTGGACTATCGGAAAGGGGTGATAAAATTGAAGATCTGTTATTTATATTTCACAGTTGCACAGCACATCATTTAGATAATGATATGAATGTAGATTGGAGACTTTTTTTAATGCCTTATTTTATCGAAACTTGATTTCAGTAAAACATTGTTTTTATATTGTAAATCCTTTCAATTCAAATATTTTGTTTTATATCTTTACAATATAAATCCGTTAATGTTAGTTAATAATATCATTAATATTTTGTTTTATATCCACATTATAAATCCTTGATTATAATAAATTCATAACTTAAATTTAAATATTTTGTTTTATGTTTTTTCATTATAAATCCTTTAATGTAATGAATTTCTAACTTAAATTTTAATATTTTGTTTTATTAGTATGTTTTCATTAAGTTCTGGAGCAAAATATAATTGAAACAAGTTGGAAATTGCACGTGAAGCGTAGCAAATGAGGTGCATTCGTACGATAACGAAGTTTTAAAAATATACAGATCTTCCTGATATAGTAGACAATACTTCGGATACAGTACAGTGGTTGAACTCTTTGTATTCCTATAAACATACAGGAATTTTCATTACACTTCAGCAACGTATATCATATTCATAAAATGTGGCAGAGTTTAATATAATTAAAACATGTCCCAAACAATGTTTCCCCGTATAGCATTATGAAGTGGAATACTTTTGTGTGGCCCTGTAATTTAATAATAAATATTCTTTGTATCTCAGATTGTACAGAATTTTTATTTTAGTATATATATACGTCATAGGTTCATGTCAATTTTATTATGTTCGAATGAGTGTAACACCATTAAAATGCATTTGCAACTTTTTTCCCCATTGACTGTAATGTAACGGAATACTTTTGATAGTCCTTGTAATTGATCTATGCATCTGATTATCATAAGATCTGAAATGACTCGACAAAATTATGTAATAATTATATGTTTTAAATTGCAAACGATGAAAATGCATTTTAAACTTTTTCCTTATTGATCGTAATTGTAACGGAATCCTTTTGATTTTCCCTGTAATTGATCTATTCACCCGATTTTCATAAAATTTGAAATGACTCGACAAAATTATGTAATAATTATGTATTTTAAATTTCAAACTATTCGGTTGGATAGTTTTTGCGTTGTTATATGCAGACAGACAGACAGACGAACAGACAAACGGACAGACAGACGGACAGACAGAGGGACAGCCGGACGGACTGAACGACAACTATTGGTGCTACGTATTTACATAATCACGAACGCACCTAAAAACAATTATCTGTTATTTTTTGTAAGGTGGCCCATTACTGGAACATAGGCGGTCCATTACTGGAACATAGGTGGTCCATTACTGGGCTTTTGGGTGTTTGGACATATTTCTATTATTTAAAATTAAATTTTTATTTCTATTGGGAAATGTAACTGTGGGATTAGTTAAATATTGTTGAAAGATTAATATAATATGAAAAAAATCGGAATACAATAATTATAACTATTAATAAAAAATTATTTTTTAGAGGAATTCCTTAAGGTGGCCCATTACTGGCACATCTACCCTATAATTGATCAATATTTCCCTTCCCACATACAGTGGCTTAGCTATGTTTTTTGGCGCCCGGGGCCAGCAAGAAATTTTGCGCCCCCACCCCAATATAGATATATAACAATTTCTCTCAATTTGGCGCTCCTAGGCCTCGGCGCCCGGGGCGGACGCCCCCCTTGCCCCCCCCCCTTAGCTACGCCACTGCCCGCATATGGGAGCACATAGAATTCAAATTCTTTTAAACATTTCAGGGCTTTTTTTTTTTTCTTATACTTTTTAAAAATAAATTAGTCATCTAATAAACTTCATTTCTTAAAATTTAAAAAAAAAAACTTTAATTATAATATTTTTTAATTTTTTCTGCTCTATTATTTTATTGTAGCAATAAATAAATAAATGATTGATCATATAGTTTTATTCCCTTCTCCCTCAATAATTAAAAAAAATTGTTTTTATATTGAATTCTATAAACTTGACTTTATATTTTCCTGAAAATTACATTTCCTTGTTATGCATATTTAATTTCTTTTTGTCTGTATCAAAACATAAAATTAAAATTTCTTTTTACCATATTTACAAAAGCAATAGTCAGAAAATTTTTACAGATCAAATACAGGTTAAAAATGTCCTCTTTAATGTAAATGTATCATTTTATTTGTGCTCATTTGATAGCATTTCTAAACAAATGAATTTACCTTGACTATTTTTTAAATTAAATTTCAGCTTCAAAAATCATTCTTTTGTTTTGATGATTACAAACAATCAAAACAGCAATTTGGAATAAAAATAATAACTATAATATTAGTCATTGAAATTTTAGTCCCAATATTTAATATTGTGCTTTTGGTACATCAAACAAATAAATTTAAATATGATGTATTTCCGAACTGCTAAACTTTTCAGCAATTTGGAATAAAAATAATAACTAAGTATTAAAATTAATTTTTGTCTCAACCATTTGTAAATTTAAATACTTTTTTTTAATATAAATAGAAACTGTATAGATAATATGAAATAAAATAAATATAATAAGTAAGAAAAAAAAAATATGCATAAAAAAGGGAGTTAAAAGCTTAGTTAATATTTTCTAAATAAGTATTTTAAAAAGACAGCATTATCCGATTACAAAATAACTATAACTAATAATGTATTGTCCATAATGTAGTGTGTTATAGTTTGCGAAAATATAATATCAGATACACGATTTCTATTAATTAAAATGATTAGCTCTATAAAATTTGAATATCTAAAAATTAAGTTTCAAAATTTAATAAATAATTATCCCCTAAAGAATCTATATAAAACAAAACACTTAAAAAATGTATATTTCAGTTTATTCAATACGATGTGTACGAAAAAATAATGATAAAAGAGCAAGTGGTGCAGAATATTATTTGTTTTTAAGTTTGTGACATTTTATACTTCATACGACTTGTTTGTTTGTGGATGTGAATAGTGAATGCAAGAAAATCTTAACGTTCCACATTCTCAGCGATTTCACGTAGAACGAAAGGGTTGCTTTTTTCAAAATGCGGAACGAAGTGCAGGGGTGCCATAGACTTATCCAAGAGTAATGCAATTTCGCCAAATTTTGGCGAAAAGTTCCGCAGTTCGGAAATACGCCGCGGCGACCGAATCCAAAAATTCCGTAACGCGAAAATCCTAACACATCGGTAACGAAAAAACCTAACACTCGGGTAACGTCGTTTCAGCTCGGCAGACTTCGGCATGGTATCGTTTGGTAGACTTCGGTAGACATTGACGCGGTATTTTTCAGATATTTAGAGAATATCAAATCTCAAACTTATGTTTCTTATTTCAGTTACCATAAATCTATAGTTTCAATGATGAAAATTCCTGATAGAATGTGTATAGAAAAAAATCGTCTTAAGATAAAATAAGGTAGGATAATGTAGCTTTTGGTGATTGGAGACCCGCCCAACGGTGAGGATCGAAAAATTTCAAATGCTTATAACTCGCGATCTAAATTTCGTAGCGCGGCCAAATTTTGTTTGGTAATTTATTATAAGAGAGTGTTAATTTTTGGTGACAAGAGACCCCCCACGGTGAGGGTCGAAAAATTTAAAATGCTTAAAACTCGCGATCTAATTTTCGTAGCGCGGCCATATTTTGTTTGGTAATTTATTATGAGACAGTTTTAATTTTTGGTGACAGGAGACCCCCCCCCCCCCCCGGTGAGGGTCGAAAAATTTGAAATGCTTATAATTCGAAATCTAATTTTTGTATCGCGGCCAAATTTTGTTTGGTAATTTATTATATGAGAGTGTTAATTTTTGGTGACAGGAGACCCCCTACGGTGAGGGTCGAAAAATTTAAAATGCTTATAACTCGCGATCAATTTTCGTAGCGTCGCCAAATTTTGTTTGGTAATTTGTTATGAGACAGTGTTACTGTCGGTGACAGGCCACTCCCCTCGGTGAGGGTCGAAAAATTTAAAATGCTTATAACTCGCGATCTAATTTTCCTATCGCGGCCAATTTTTTTTGGTAATTTATTATGAGAGAGTGTTAATTTTTCGTGCCACGAGACCCCCCACGGTGAGGGTCGAAAAATTTAAAATGCTTATAACTCGCGATCAATTTTCGTAGCGCGGCCAAATTTTGTTTAATGATTTTTTTATGAAACAGTGTTAAATTTTGGCGACAGGAGACCTCCCACGGTGAGGGTCGAAAAAGTTAAAATGCTTATGACTCGCGATCAATTTTCGTAGCGCGGCCAAATTTTGTTTAATGATTTTTTATGAAACAGTGTTAAATTTTGGCGACAGGAGACCCCCCACGGTGAGGGTCGAAAAAGTTAAAATGCTTATAACTCGTGATCTAATTTTCATAGTGCGGCCAAATTTTGCTTGGCAATTTATTATGAGACAGTGTTACTTTTGGTGACAGGAGACCCCCCCCCCCGGGTGAGGGTCTAAAAATTTAAAATGCTTATAACTCGCAATCTAATTTTCGTATCGCGGCCAAATTTTGTTTGGTAATTTATTATATAAGAGTGTTAATTTTTGGTGACAGGAGACCTCCCACGGTGAGGGTCGAAAAAATTAAATGCTTATAACTCGAGATCAATTTTCGTAGCGTGGCCAAATTTTGTTTGGTAATTTATTATGAGACAGTGTTACTGTCGGTGACAGGACACTCCCCTGGGTGAGGGTCGAAAAATTTAAAATGCTTATAACTCGCGATCTAATTTTCGTATCGCGGCCAAATTTTGTTTGGTAATTTATTATGAGAGAGTGTTAATTTTTCGTGACAGGATACCCCCCCACGGTGAGGGTCGAAAAATTTAAAATGCTTATAACTCGCGATCAATTTTCGTAGCGCAGCCAAATTTTGTTTAATGATTTTTTTATGAAACAGTGTTAAATTTTGGCGACAGGAGACCTCCCACTGTGAGGGTCGAAAAAGTTAAAATGCTTATGACTCATGATCTAATTTTCGTAGCGCGGTTAAATTTTGTTTGGCAATTTATTATGAGACAGTGTTACTTTTGGTGACAGGATACCCCCACGGTGAGGGTCGAAAAATTTAAAATGCTTATAACTCGCGATCAATTTTTGTAGCGCGGCCAAATTTTGTTTAATGATTTTTTATGAAACAGTGTTAAATTTTGGTGACAGGAGACCCCCCCACGGTGAGGGTCGAAAAAGTTAAAATGCTTATAACTCGTGATCTAATTTTCGTAGCGCGGCCAAATTTTGTTTGGCAATTTATTATGAGACAGTGTTACTTTTGGTGACAGGAGAACCCCCACCGTGAGGGTCGAAAAATTTAAAATGCTTATAACTCGCGATCTAATTATCGTAGCGCGGCCAAATTTTGTTTAATGATTTTTTTATGAATCAGTGTTAAATTTTGGCGACAGGAGACCTCCCACGGTGAGGGTCGAAAAAGTTAAAATGCTTATGACTCATGATCTAATTTTCGTAGCGCGGCTAAATTTTGTTTGGCAATTTATTATGAGACAGTGTTACTTTTGGTGACAGGAGACCCCCACGGTGAGGGTCGAAAAATTTAAAATGCTTATAATTCGCGATCAATTTTCGTAGCGCGGCCAAATTTTGTTTAATGATTTTTTATGAAACAGTGTTAAATTTTTGCGACAGGAGACCCCCCCCCCCACGGTGAGGGTCGAAAAAGTTAAAATGCTTATAACTCGTGATCTAATTTTCGTAGCCCTGCCAAATTTTGCTTGGCAATTTATTATGAGACAGTGTTACTTTTGGTGACAGGAGACCCTCCACCGTGAGGGTCGAAAAATTTAAAATGCTTATAACTCGCGATCTAATTTTCGTATCGCGGCCGAATTTTGTTTGGTAATTTATTATGAGAGAGTGTTAATTTTTGGTGACAGGAGACCCCCCACGGTGAGGGTCGAAAAATTTAAAATGCTTATAACTCGCGATCAATTTTCGCAGCGCGGCCAAATTTTGTTTAATGATTTATTATGAAACAGTGTTAAATTTTGGTGACAGGAGACCCCCCCACGGTGAGGATCGAAAAATTTAAAATGCTTATAACTCGTGATCTAATTTTCATCGCGCGGCCAAATTTTGTTTGGTAATTTATTATGAGACAGTGTTACTTTTGGTGACAGGAGACTCCCAACGGTGAGGATCGAAAAATTTAAAATGCTTATAACTCGTGATCTAACTTTCGTAGCACTGCCAAATTTTCTTTGGTAATTTATTATGAGACAGTGTTAATTTATGGTGACAGTAGATCCCCCATGGTGAGGGTTGAAAATTTTAAAATGCTTATAACTCGTGATCTAATATTCGTAGCGCGGCCAAATTTTGCTTGGCAATTTATTATGAGACAGTGTTACTTTTGGTGACAGGAGACCCCCCCCGGGTGAGGGTCGAAAAATTTAAAATGCTTATAACTCGCAATCTAATTTTCGTATCGCGGCCAAATTTTGTTTGGTAATTTATTATATGAGAGTGTTAATTTTTGGTGACAGGAGACCTCTCACGGTGAGGGTCGAAAAATTTTAAATGCTTATAACTCGAGATCAAAGCGCGGCCAAATTTTGTTTGGTAATTTATTAAGAGACACTGTTACTTTTGGTGACAGGTGACCTCCCACCTTGGGGATCGAAAAATTTAAAATGCTTATAACTCGCGATCTAATTTTCGTAGCGCGGCCATATTTTGTTTGGTAATTTATTATGAGACAGTTTTAATTTTTGGTGACAGGAACCCCCACACGGTGAGGGTCGAAATATTTAAAATGCTCGCAATCTAATTTTCGTATCGCGGCCAAGTTTTGTTCGGTAATTTATTATGAGAGATTGTTAATTTTTGGTGACAGGAGACCCCCCCACGGTGAGGGTCGAAAAATTTAAAATGCTTATAACTCGCGATCAATTTTCGTAGCGCGGCCAAATTGTGTTTAATTATTTTTTTATGAAACAGTGTTAAATTTTGGCGACAGGAGACCTCCCACGGTGAGGGTCGAAAAAGTTAAAATGCTTATGACTCATGATCTAATTTTCGTAGCGCGGCTAAATTTTGTTTGGCAATTTATTATGAGACAGTGTTACTTTTGGTGACAGGAGACCCCCCACGGTGAGGGTCGAAAAATTTAAAATGCTTATAACTCGCGATCAATTTTCGTAGCGCGGCCAAATTTTGTTTAATGATTTTTTATGAAACAGTGTTAAATTTTGGTGACAGGAGACCCCCCCCCCCCACGGTGAGGGTCGAAAAAGTTAAAATGCTTATAACTCGTGATCTAATTTTCGTAGCCCGGCCAAATTTTGCTTGGCAATTTATTATGAGACAGTGTTACTTTTGGTGACAGGAGACCCCCCACCGTGAGGGTCAAAAAATTTAAAATGCTTATAACTCGCGATCTAATTTTCGTATCGCGGCCAAATTTTTTTTTGGTAATTTATAGTGAGACAATGTTAATTTTAGTGACAGGAGATCTCCCATGGTGAGGGTCGAAAAATTTAAAACGCTTATAACTCGCGATCTAATTTTCGTAGCGCGGCCAAATTTTGTTTGATAATTTATTAGGAGACAGTGTTACTTTTGGTGACAGGAGACCTCTCACGGTGAGGGTCGAAAAATTTTAAATGCTTATAACTCGAGATCAAAGCGCGGCCAAATTTTGTTTGGTAAGTTATTATGAGACAATGTTAATTTTTGGTGACAGGAGACCCCCACGGTGAGGATAGGAAAATTTATAATGCTTGTAACTCGCGATCTAATTTTCGTAGCGCGGCCATATTTTGTTTGGTAAATTTTGTTTGGCATATCTTTTATCGCGGGTTTTGAGCGCGGCGAAAGAATGTAGAAATTCCGTAACGAGAAAAACCTAACACTCCGGCTAACGTCGCTTGAGTTTGACAGACTTCGGCACGGTATCCTTCGGTAGACTTCGGCAGACATTAAAGCGGTATTTTTCAGATATCTTGAGAATATCAAGTCTCAAACTTATGTTTTTTATTTCAGCTACCATAAACGTATATTTTCAATTATAAAAATTCCTGATTAACCTACATGTGTTTTAAGATAATAAAAATATTTTAAACGATATTAATTTCTCATTTATTCAATAAAAGAGAAAAAAAAAATGTTTTGTTATCGCTGATCACGCTCAAAAAGTATAACTTGAATTAATATCAAAGACAAAAAAACTGCATAAATAAAAAGTAAATAAATAATTATGATTGCATAAGTTGATAAAAAATGCTATGCAATAGCTTTACCGCGGCAGTCCCCGAGTGCCACACGTCTTTTTTTTTTTTTCTTTTTCTTTTTCTTTTTTTCTTTTTTTTTTTTTTTTTTTTTACAGACAACGGAGTTTTTAAGAAGCTTCAAATATGTGAACTTAAAATTACAGCTCATTTTACCCAGTGCTTATTAAGATATGTTTAAAAAATTAAGGCTATCTAAGGTAACAAGACTAACCCATTCTGAACCGGTATAGTTTATACGAATTTTATTCGGTTGGCAACACTTTTTATAACCACCATTTTCTATTATACTTTGACAATATTTTCAAGAGGAGAGAAATATGTATTAACTGGTAATAAACTGTTTTCTTCTGTTATTTAGAAAAGAGCGTGTTAAAAAATGCAGCAGTTAAGTTTTATTCTTGAAGCATGTAAAATGTTACGCGTACCCTCCCTAAAGTTGCAATTCTGCCAACCTCATACATCAAGTTTTACAGAGTGTAACTATTTTTTTTTTCTTCTGAAAGAAGAAGAGCCAAATTCTTTTTTTCTGCCACTCTGTCAGGAGTCAGGATCAGAAATGATCCGAGTGTTCCTTTTGTTTTGAGATTTGAGAGTAGCACTAGCGACATCTGTTGTTGAATTAATGAAACTTTCTCTTTTAGCCCTTCCGATGTCATAAGAAGATGAAGCTGGAATGTTTTGGTTCTACGTATCATTTTAGAGCATTTCAAAAAAAAAAAAAAAAAAAAAAAAAAATTCGTCATGATCATTTGATAATATTTGAAACTCCACAACCTCATATGAAATGAAGATTCATTTCGTTGTGTATTTATAACATTATTATTATAAATTATTATAAAAAAAAAAAAAAAAAAAAAAAAAAAAAAAAACAGAAATTAAATAGAGAAATGTCTAATATAAGAGAATTTTTCGGAAGTAGAAGAGATCATAATACACAATTGCTGCACCAACGTACGCTATAATCAATAAAATTGAAAAAATGTAGATGGCGATTATCATATTTTAAGTGCAGAAGAAAATAAATTAATTTAAACACATGTTTCTTTTATATTTTTTTATTTAAAAAATGTACTATTCCCAGAAAAATTATAAAATGACATATTCAAAATCAAATTTTAAATTTTGATGTAAACATTTTTTTTAATTATTCTGCCCCTCTCTGATTAATTAGGGAATAGATTAGTATGAAAATAAGATATCTGCATTTTATAAAATCTATCATGATATATAAATAAACTAAAAGAAAATAATGCATTTTAAAATACCCTTTCATTAATTTTAATTACCGTATTTACTTGTGTATACCGCTCACGCATGTATAACGCGGACCGCGTAAGAAAAAAGGCCAATTTTTTAAAATCTCGTATAAATAAAGAATACTGCCCAGTTAAACTGATGGCATTGAGCTCACAGGCTAAGAAGGGGAAACCGCTCTCCCCTTTCCTATTTTTTTATACTTAATCATTGAACCTCCTGTACTATCAAAGACATGCTTTATCATATAAAAAATCTATATCCAAAATTCAGAGCAAATGAGATAATTCTTAATAAAAACCCATTTAGCATTTATATAATTTAAAAGGAGTTATCCCCCTCTTTTATACTTAACCATTAAACTTCCAAAATTATTCAGAGATTTGAACGAAATCTGAAAATTCTGCTTGAAAAACCCATTTATATAAATTAAGGGGGACATTAGAACCCCTGTTCCCCCTATTTATACTTATTCAATGAACACCTAATAACAGTCACGGAATCGCCTCATCAGAATGATCCTAATCTAAATTTTGAACGAAAAATTAATTCTGCATGAAAATCCCATTTATATCAACTAAGGGGAGGGGCATCAGCCCCCCATTTCCCGTCTTATACATATCGAATGAGCTCCAAAAACTAATCAGGGAAGCGCCTTGTCAGGATTTACCTACATACAAAATTTCAAGTGGAATGGATATTTTTATCATGAGTTATCGCGTTACGCACGAACATACGAACGTACATACAGAACAGACGGGCACATAAGCTCTCAGGCTATGATAGCCTGTGAGCTAAAAACGCGCACCGTAAATTTGATATGCAAATAAATGAATGACTAAATGAATTTCAGTAAAGAAAGTTGAAACAAACATTACATCATGCCAAAAACAAGGCGAAAATGCATTTTTAGACTTCTGGTAAGCAGTAAATGACGTTTGTGTGTGTGTGTGTGGGGGAGGGGGGAGGGGGGTAGGCGGATAGGAGTGAGTGACGGCAGAATTTCTAAATAGCGTTTATATAATGTCAATGTATAAAAAAGTGCAAGGACTGAAATAAAGATGCCGCGATACTACAATTAAATAAGATTTTTCCGTGTGGTTATGTCTTCTTTGATTACATTGCTTGATTCACATGTATATCACGTGATTACATTCAGCTACAGCACTAAAAAATTATTCCGTGTATAATGCGGACCTCGGAGTTTTGCCCTATTTTTTTTTAAGAGCGAGTTATACACACGAGTAAATAAGGTATATCATTGCATATTTTGCATTCGAAAAGTATGCAAAGATTTTTTTTTTTTTTTTATTTCAAGGTGCTTTCCTAAAATCAGAGTGATGAGAAATATAAGAGTTGAAATTTATGCAAGCAAATAATTCCTCATCTCTTTTTGTTTCTTATTCTACAGAACCGCATAAACAATTTTTCTATTCTAAATTTTCAAACTCTTGACAACAAGCAAATTTCATCAGACGGGCTTCTGGAACAGGCAAACAAGCAAATAATAATTAAAAAAAAATTGACTGAGCAACTCAGTTGTTGTTCTATTTATGGTTTAGGTTGTGAGTATTTACACATTTGTTATCAATTTATTTTTAGAACTTAATATCAAGTTGTACACAAAGGGAGAAAAAAAGTATGGTGCATATTGAAGTGTTCAGCTGCTTAACACGTGCAAAAGGCATGATGAGAAAGTAATCACAGAAATGAATTCAGAAAAATAATATTAACCCCTTTATTTACCGCATTATGAATTCATGAAAATTTTACATTCTAAGGCATTTTACGTAAATTGTTTAAACTAAAATAAAAAATTCGCATAATCGTTTAATAAATATTTAAAGAATTTTAGAAGGATTAATTAAATTTGAATTTACAGGGATTTTGTGAAATATTTATAACCCCGTTCAAATCTGACCCATCAGTGGCTGAGAGGTTCTGACCGCTTAACAGGTAGACGACAGGTGCTGTGTTCAAACCCAGTCGCGGGCGTCGGTCTAACCGTTGGGAATTTTCGTTGTTTTCTTCGAACCCTGCGTAAATACGGCTTAGGTTCCCTTAGAGAAACCCTTACGAAGGGCACTCCCCCCTGGGCCTATATCCCTCGAGTCGGCCGACGCAAAAAAAACCAAATCATACCACTCAAATCTTTTATTTTAAATTGTTTTCTCAGTGTTTTGTAGAATTATAAAATGTACAAATAGGATGTTCTTACAATATAGATATAGAAATATTCCCGCATTGAAAAATCCCAATCCCCCTCCCTCGGCGCCAAGAAAGCTGAAAAGATACAAAGGCAAAAGAAATCATCTTTTAAAAAATATTTTTGTTTTGTGTAACCAATAATGCTTTTGGAGCAAAATAAAGTAATGTATCTGTAACTCATTCTAAACTGTATTACAACTGATTAAGATATTAAAAGAATTTTATAATAAGTAATTTTTATGGTGCTTATAAGTACCGTCAGTAGATAAATGGTTAAGAAGGGGGATGGGGGCTATTTGATGAAGAGGAAAAGATATGCGTCATGTAATGGACATTTATATTAAAAAATATTTTCCAAATAATATATATATATATATATATTTGTATTTATGTGTAAAATAATCAGAATTTTTAACATTTTATGGATTTCTTTTTTTAAACAAAGCAAAAAATGACCCAAATTAGTTTGTAAAATATTTGGATGCAGCAATGTTCCAAATTAGAAAAAAAGAAAATGGAAAAAAAAGTGACCCAAATTGGGTTGTAAGATTTTTGGGTGTAGCGATGTCAAAAATTGGGAATATCTCTTTGTGATTCAACAAGCGTAAAAAAAAAGTGTCCACTTTGGGTTTATAACAATACCCGAACTGCTGCTATGTTGTCCAACATAATTCGAAATTTTACCCATTTTGGGGACATTCCGAATTCCAATTTGGGTTTTTTGCAATAGGCCCAAAGTATACACTTTTCTTTACTTATTTTGGGTTAGAAACAGGCATTCTCAATTTGAGACATTGCTGCACCCAAAAATATTACAACCCAAGTTGGGTCTTTTTTTTATTTTTATTTTTATTTTTTTTCAGTGTGGCAAATTAGCCTAAGTTATGTTTAAAAACCTGACAATAAGCAGTTTTCACTAGACTGGAATATACAAACAAAATAATAATAATAATATTAATAAACAAAATTGTCATTTAAAAAATTATAACGACTATTTGGAAAATGATATTTTCAAAGACTCAAATTTTAAAGAGTTATTAAAAAATTCCATACTTAAATTAATAATAATAATAAACATCATTTCATGTTTAGGATGATTATAACGAGTCCTATATTATGTATGCCGTGCATTAAACATTAATATTCCTAGACCAACGATTAAAAAAAAACAGCATATTAAAGATAGACAACTTTAACTGTTTAAAATGTGCATTTTTATTGGATGGAATTGATCAGAATGACTTCTGAACACCTCCTATTACGTACGACATGGATTAAACATTAATATTCCTGGACCCACCTGAAACAAATTTTAAATGGAATTTCAGCTTTATAATTTTTGGAACTGCAAAATTTTTCAATTTCTCAACATCGCACACTTTAAATTTTTACACTGTTGCGTAGAGTAACAAATGCACTTTTTAATGAAATTTGTTTGAAATTTCTATCACAATTTGTTTTTAAATTATTATTATTATTTAAAGTTTTTATTGCTCTTTTTGTTATTGTGGCAACAGAAGTATTCCATTTTTGGACATTAAACTTGGACCAATCAAAAAAGGAATAAAATAAAAAGCAGAAGTATTCCAATTTTGGACATTAAACTTGGACCAATCAGGAAACGAATAAAATTAAATAAGTTGCAGAATTCAACCAATAAAAAGATTCAGATATACTTTAGATTTCCCAATTTTCTACCGACAACAAAACTATTTTTTTCAAATAATTAAAAATAATAATAAAAAATTTGATTGATCAATTAAGGTGTTGCTCATTTTATACTGTAAGTTGGGGATAGCCATGCACTTGTTAAGAATTTATTTTTAGAATTTAATATCAAGTAGTACACACAGGGGAGAAAAAGTATGGCGCACATTGAAGTGTTCAACTGTTTAACACGTGCAAAAGGCATTATCAGAAAATAATCAGAAATAAATTCACAAGAATAATTTTAAGAAGTGGAATGATGTATTATTTGATGAAGGGGGAAAGATATGTGTGGTGCAATGATAAATTTGTCTAATTTATATTTAAAAACAGTTTTCACCAGACTAAAACATACAAAAAAAAAAAAAAAAAAAAAAACTGGCTGATCAATTAAGGTGTTGCTCATTGTATGGTTTATTTGAGGATATCCATCCATACAATTATTATCAATTTATTTTTAGAATTTAATATCAAGAAGTACACATAACGGGGGAAAAAGTATTCAACTGCTTAATACGTGCAAAAATCAAGTGCAGAAAGTAACCATAGAAATGAATTCACAAGAATAATTTTTAATAAGGGAAGAGGTTGGGGGGGGGGGGGGATATGCATGATGTAATTGTGAATTTATCTAATTTAAATTTATACTTTAACAAAACTCTAAAAAAGATAAACTTTAAGAAAATCAATTTTCTCCTGACCAATTTCTGGAATATACAAACAAACAAATTAAAAAAATGTATTGATCAACTACGGCGCTGTTCTATTTAAAGTTTAAATTGGAGTGTCACATATTTATTGTTATCAATTTATTTTTAGAATGGATAAAAAATATATTACAAATGTTCAGCTGCTTATCACGTGCAAAAGGAATAAAAAGAAAGTGATTAAAAAGTGACATTAAAAAAATAATTTTCAGAAGAAATGGGGGAAGGGATTTTATAAAATGGAAAATATAATAGATGGTGTACAATGCAACCTGAATTATCTGAGGTAATTGGGACCGCTAGTATCTTGGATAATAGAAATTGTGTGTTTGCTCTCTTTACTCGCTGTGCTTGCGAATTCAACATCTCTTAGAATAAAAGACAATAAAACATTTTTTAAAATGGTAACACGTAACATTATATATATATAGTTGTGTTTCATAGTTCAACAAATTTAACAAGGAAATCAATTACTAATAGTAAATTTTAAAAAGCAAATTTAATTTTTTATAACTATACTAAGTTAAAGTTAGAACAACGCATTTTCAAAAATAAAACAAATCTCATTAAATTTTTTACTTACATTAACATGTAACATTTACATTAATTTGTAAAAAAAAAAAAAAAAAAAAAAAAAAAAAAAAAAGTCTGCTACCTTTTATTGGAAAATTCTATGTTTTCTATGAATGGATATCTGATTATGCAAATATCTATAACAGAATATCTATCGGCGTAATATCAGTTCATTGCTAGAAATATTTTAGGGCAGTTGTTATTGCTTAAACAACTTCAGTATGACTTATAATCTTTGAATCCACAAGACCCTTGTACTAATAGTGAATTAAAAAGTGTTGTCTTTTCAATAGCTCATTAATTAAAAAAAAATAAGTAATAATAATAATAAAAAGACTTTGTTATCGGATCGGTTAACAGAAATTTCGATAAATCGCGAAGCTCGGTTAATTGAGGTTCGATTGTAATTATAAATTTCTCAAATTTAAATTTAGAAATTCGGCCAGTTTTCATAAGACTAATTTCAGAAAAATACTAATATTTTTTATTGTTTTTGATTTAGTAACAAAGATGTTACTTTACTTATGGTTTAACTTCTTCAGACCTGAGCATAAAATAACTCACTCTACAAATATATATTTATTGCTTTTGCAGAATCGAAGTGACACCCTAGATGACAGAAAGAATCATTTTTAAGAAATTAGTACTTTAGGGGACTGGTAATTTAGGTTTATAAATATGGATATAAAAGTACTAATCTCCTTAAAACATCAGTTTAACTAGCAGTAATATAAATTTACGATATAACAAAATTAAGGTCTTTAAACAAGTAAATGATCAGCAAATCCTCCAATTTTTTTTATTGTAAAGCATTTAAGTTAAATAATCATGAATATTTCTTACTTTTTTTACCACAATGTCTTGAGGGTATTTTCGAAAGTTGTATGAAAATAATACTTATTTTATGAGGTAATATTCATCAGTGCTGACATTTATTGGTTTTGTTTTAAAGCAAAGAACATTCAGCTGTATTGAAGTAAAGTAAAAATGCAAAAAATTCGAACAATTTAGTTTTTATGAGGAAAAGAATAGAGATGCACATTTGTGTACCTCAGGTCTGAAGAGGTTAAGATAGGAATAGTCCCACGCTTGTTATCAGTTTATTTTTAGAATCTAATATCAAGCTGTGCACAATTGAAAATAAAAGTATCGCTCATATTCAAATGTTCAGTTGCTTGACACGTGCAAAAGCCGTGAAGTGAGCCTGATCAAATGAAAAGGGAATCAGAAGAATTATTTTAAAGAGCAAAAGTACTTTGATAAGATTTAAAAGGTACTTATAATGTGACACTAAATGTTTACTCATTAAGATTGTGTGAAAATTAGATATTGATACAAAGGATAATTTGAAGTGGTTTCCACGTTCGTTAATCGTGATCTAACATATTTTTAGATGATAATTTCCCCCCCTTTTGAATTCGTACAAACTAAATCAAGTCGTATAAACAATATCATTCTACAACGTAATAAAAAAATATTTTTGCGAAAGAAAAACAGACTAAACATTGTGTTTGTAGTTTACCAAGTGTCACAGTTTCATAAAAATTAGAATTGCACTTTAGATATATAAGGACGAATGACACGTTCGGGCATTTTTCCTTAATTCTTGTTCGGAAACGCGTAAATTTGATTTCTTTTTGCATAGGATAGAGGTCTGCACGGGCCCGGGCCTGGCCCGTGGCCCGGCCCGCGGGCCGGGCCGGGCCGGCGGAATCGTTTCGAATTTTCTAACGGGCCGGGCCGGGCCGGGCCGGCAGATTTATAACAGTTTTTTCAACGGGCCGGCCGGGCCGATAAAAAAAATTTTCGGGCCTGCCGGCCCGTTTTGAAGATTTCAGCAGAAACGATAAAATATGAGCTATTTTCAACGAAAATGGTTTAACGAGAATAAGTATAAATGTGGCCATATTAGTTTGACAGCATCAATATAAAAATGCACAGTGTATCGGCATCGGAGGATTACAATATGTGTAACCCGTTTTAATATTTTTTTAGCTGACTCATGCCGGTCCGAGATCACGCTTGCATTATTTTTCTACATATAGACTGGCCGCACCGGTACTAGACTTAATTATTGGCAGAAAACATGATTTGTAAAATTATTAACAACGATAAAGAACTTATGTTAGCTTAGTCTTTGGATATATATTTCTTGATGATTTTTAAATTAATTTCTCAATAATGCGAAAGTTTGACACATTTTCTGATTAATTTTAAATGTATAAAAGTGATAAACCTAATTATTGAAGGGATTTGGAATCGAATAAAGTTTTTCATTTTTGGTAAATAAAATACTTGTATAACCTTGTTGACATGTAATAGTTTCTCAAATGATTGCAGGTTTTTCTCCCTTCCCTTGCTATTGTTTCGGAAAAAACTATTCAAAACGCTAATTATGACAGTATTTTATTTGTTTGCAGTATTCTTAAATTGCTTGTATCAAAAAATGGATAACGCCATTCGATTATATATTTTCTGAATAAAGATACCTGCTAATCTTATGCGTTTCTGAGAAAAAAAATGAATTTAGAAATGCATCAGAAAGGAGCTTCTTTGAATTTAAGAATGAATTTGGATTTGAAATCTATTATAAAATGATATAGAAATATATTTATAAATCTTCTTTTATTAAACAGCTTCAAAATTAACGATGTTTTTAGCTTTCTTTCTTTTTTCTTTTATTCTAAGCCATATTAATTTTTTGATGAATCTTTATTCGAATGTTGAAAGCCTAAGAATCATTAGCTTAAGTAATCATTAATGTTGTTAATGTGTATTTGCTGTAAAATATACTGTAAAATCATTCCATAGATACGTATGCAGTATTCTTTAAAAATATCTTAGTTATATGATAAAAATCTGATTTTTTTAGAAATCGTAGAAACTGTAACGGGCCAAAACGGGCCGGGCCTGTTTTTGCTGATTTTTGTACGGGCCGGGCCGGGCCTAAAATATAAAAATTTAAACGGGCCGGGCCGGGCCCGGGCCGAACTTTTGAGTTTTACAACGGGCCGGGCCGGGCCGGGCCTGGAAATTCCGGCCCGTGCAGACCTCTAGCATAGGATAGCTGAGGACAATCTACAACCGGGCTTGTTTTTACCTTTTCGATTTTGGTTATATATATGTTTTGTTTTATGATAGTTTCAACTTCAGAAGTGGCTCTAGCCAGTTCCGAAATTTAAAGTATTTGTTAAAAAAAAAAAAAAAAAAAAAAAACTGAAGCCAAAATCGAAAAAGTAAAATGTAGCTCGGTTGTAGATCGTCCTCAACTATCCTATGCAAAAAAAAAAAAAAAAAAACCAGTATGTAAAAATGTTAAAATTTGAGCGAGATATTTGAAAATAACGCCCCCATAGACTTAAAATGTTCATCGGGGTCTTTTTCAGAGACTCGGGTAAGCTTTGAACACGTGAAACAAACATGCGATGCAAGGGAGTTTTAACAAAATTAGTTAGGGGAAAGTACACCTGATAAGAAGGGGGAGGAAGTTTACGCGGTAGTAATATTTGGCAACAAAATCTGAAATTTATCAGGAGGAGGAGCAGGTTACACTTTCAGCAATGTTATGATGTCTCACGTGAACTGAAGATGATCTATAACTTATCTCAAAAGAACACGTGTACTTGGTGTTTGTAAATAGAATCCTCTAAACTAACAAGGAAGGTCTCCATTGGGGGCATACTCAGAATTTTTTGAAAAAAATACGAATTAAACTACTCATGTAGGTAATAAAGGATCAGTGAAAATTAGCGGCGGAATTACATTATTAGATATGTAAAAAAATAAAATAGTTTGGAATAATTGGCGTGAAAATCTGAAAGCGACGCGGGATTTGGCGAGCAGGGCATTTCCTCGCCAAAAGCAGACGATTTTAACGAATCTGAAAATTGATTTTAATTGACTTCACTGTTAAAAATCTGCAGCATTTACTGCAACGTCACTCCACTACTTTTATAGAATATCTCTCTTCTGACCAATGAGAATGCTCCATAGCACGGTGAATTGACCGTGTCATACACTGTTAAAAATCTGCTGCATTTTGTTGCAACGCACTCCACCGCTTGTATATAATATCTCTATTTTAACCAATGAGAAAGCTAAATTTCACGGCCAAGTAACCGTTTTCTATACAAGCAAGGGAGGGCGTTGCAACAAAATGCAGCAGATTTTTAACAGTGTATTTTTCAATTTGGAACAATTTTAATCCATTTAAATTGTGTTTTAAATGATAAAATATATTAATTTAATTTTGTTATAAGTACATATAAACGTATATGACAAAATTACACTTAAAGTAAAGTAAAAATGCAAAACTAAAATTACTTAAACTAAACTTATTTAAATAAATTGAACATAGAAAGTTTTTTCTTTAAAAAGTATTCGAAGCGTAAAAGCGTATTTTTCAAAATTTCGTTTTTTCGCCAACCGGAGATAAATCGCCAAATAAACGAAATTATTATTATTTTTTTACGGACGTTATAAGGAGGTTCCGCCGAAATGTTTTTTTATAAACATATATAACTATATGAGAAGAACATTCTGTAATTTTTTCAGATTTTTCTGAGTATGCCCGTATGGAGACCTTCCTTGTAAGTATAATTATCAGTTTGTAGTATCTCATTTGCATTTACACTGCGACGTAAGAGATTTACTGTTAAAAATCACAACAGAAATATGTTACTCATGAATTATACATAGTATAGAATTAGTCTTGAAATCGTTTAAAAAATCGATTTTTTTTTTTTTTTTTTTTTTTTTTTTTTTTTGGCGGATTTACACATTTTAGACATTGGAAATTCCGAAAAACATATTTTTAGAAAAAAAAAATATACTGTCCGTTTGTCTGTGTGTCTGTCCGTATGTGTATCTGTCTGTCTGTGTGTCTGTAAACGCTCTATCTCCCGAACAAATTGAGATAGAAACTCGGTGAAATTCGGTGTGTACTTATTAGCACGTAATAATGGAAAGAAGCCTATTTGATTTCAGTAACCTCGATTATTCGGAATTTTTTTTTCGGACTCTCGAAATATTCGTTTTAATGAAAGATATATAAAATTTTTCAATTTTTTTAATTTTTATTTTAAGGATTGGATGTAAAAGACAATAAAATAACACACATTTTTCATTAAGTACGAAGTCCATGGGGATAATGAGTCGCCGAGATATCTGTAATCCTATTTTCCACATTCATCGATTTTTCATGACCCTGTATTTCATACAAATTTCAATTCAAAGATATATTTTAATTGGATAAGAGACGCTTAATTCGACTTAGTAAACTGTTAGTTGATAGGATTATTATTTTTGGTGTTATAAGGACGTTTCTTTTACGCGATTCGGTACTACTTGAGCAGTTTGGCGTTTTATATAATTTGTCGAAACGGGTTCATCAGCAATTCATTTAAAGATCATTACTATGAGTTAAAAATATTTAAACATACGTTTATATTTTATTTTGGAACTGCGATGCATTTTATAAATATTTTACTCATATTTTATCTTATGCATATCCATGATAGTTAGGTATTACGGTAGACCCTTCCAACGACTTAGTTTTTTTAACGGATCATATGTTTTGATATTACAGAACTGAATAGTAGAATATTAAATTTAAATTGTAACCAAACATTAGTTACTGGATTGAGTAATGGGATTTCATTGAATGGACAGAGGTCAAGTAACCCGATTTTACCCAGAAATGAGCCCGATCTGGTGGAACCCAACTGACGCTATTGTTTTTTTCATTACGTATCTCGTTGTCTTTCAAAGTTCCGGGTTGAGTTTTGATTCTTTCGGGTAGGGCAAGAGTTAACCCGATTTTTCAAATAATGTCACGATTATTTTTCAGCGGAAAAACTATGTACTTGAATATTAATAAGTGTATATGTATTCCATTTTATACGCAAAAAGATAAAATCGATATTAGGGATATAAATGTAGATTACTTTTCTGTAATTGCATTAAAATGTAGATTAATTGTCTTAAACTTTGGATTCTATTTTGAATACTTTGGGTTGGGATTGAAATGTGTCGGTTCGGGTCAAAATTCAGATTGATGCGTTTTTTTTTTTCCTTTTGGTCGGGATTTAGGTTGAATTTAATCGGAATTCACGAGTTCGAGTCAGATTGTTCTCAACCCGATCACTAGAGAGAGAAAATAAATTTAACTAAATTATTGGGATAAATTATTTCACATAAAATGACGAATTATGAATTTCAAGCAACTAATAACAATAAAATTTAGAAAATGCAATATTTTATATAAATTAAAAAAAACAAAAACAAATTCAAAGTAGGAATGGTGTAGATTAGACACCTCTATTTCTGAGCATATGTAGCCATAGTATGGAATGAATTAGAAGTTATTATTCGCTTTTTAAAATGTTAAAATCTGGAAAAGCATACAGACAGAGTATTTTTATTACTTTTTCTTTCTAAAAAAGAAAGTATTGTATTCGAAATTCTCTTCGACTTCCAGTGTTCGACGGATATTATATTTTACAGCAAATTAGATAGCGCATTTTTATTTATACCTCAGAGTTATGTGATCGCAAATTAATATGATATCTATCCTCTATATTATAAAAGCAAACTTATCTGTGCGTAACGCATACGTCATTTTGCAAATGACAACAATTTACCATGCAATTTCGATTTTGCAATTTTCCCTACTGCAAATTTTATTCTTCTAAACATCGTACATTTTCAAGTTTTACAACGTCGTGTAGAGAAAGAAATGTACTTTTAAATGCAATTTGTTTGAAATCTTTATCTTAATTTATTTTTGAGATATTAAATTTTTTTCATATTTTTAGCACCAATTTTGTAGTTGTGGCAACAGAAATACCGCATTTTCTCTTACAATTGAAAAAATTGAAATTAAAATCCGCACTGCGTCAAAAATATCATCTCTTATAAAATCCTGTGAATTTTGGTTTTGTTTCAAGTTTTGAATTTAAAAGATTTTAAAATGATCAAATTTAAATACCTGTTTTTACTTACCCATCATACGTAGTATAGGGTAAGTCTTGCAATCGTTTTGAAAATCGAAAAAAAATTTTTGACGGATTTACACGTTTTAGATAGTGGAGAATCCGAAAAACATATTTTTAGAAAAAATTTTTTGCCGTCCGTCTGTCTGTCTGTCTGTAAACGCTCTATCTCCCGAACAAATTGAGATAGAGACTTGAAATTTTGTATGTAGATAGCATGTAAGAATGGGACGAACCCTATTTAATATCAGCAA
This sequence comes from Maratus speculifer, assembly GCA_964019185.1. Lineage (NCBI taxonomy): Eukaryota > Metazoa > Arthropoda > Arachnida > Araneae > Salticidae > Maratus > Maratus speculifer. The sequence goes on along the minus strand of OZ025290.1, from coordinate 440,417,177 downwards.
CCTCGATTATCCGGAACTATTTTTTTCGGACTCTCGAAAAATTCGTTCTGATGAAAGGAATATAAAAAATTTCGAATTTTTTTGTTCTATGGAATGGACGTAAAAGGCAATAAAATAACACACATTTTGCATACAGAACGAAATCGATCGGATTATTAGTTGCCGAGATATTTGTAATCTTGTTTTCCACATTCTTCGATTTTTCATGACCCTATATTTCATTCAAATTTCAAATCAGAGGTATATTTTAATTAGAAATGAGACGCTTAATCCGACGCAGTTAATTGTTAGTTAATAGAATTATTATTTTTGGAGTTCTAAGGATGTTTCATTTACGCAGTTCGGTACTACTTGAGTAGTTTGGCGTTTTTATATAATTTGTCGAAATTGGCACATCAGCAGTTCTTTAATATAGCATTACAATGTATATTAACAATATTTAAATTTTCTTTATGAATTGCAATGCATTGTATAAATAGTTTTCACATGTTTTATTTTCATATACATATCCATGATGGGTAAGTATTACGGTGGCCCCCAACGACTAGTTTTAAGATGATTTATGGATATGAAAGGTTCATATGTAAATTTTGAGATGATGAAAATAATATCAGGTTTATATTAGATATCATGGGGAAAATTCTATGACTGAGTCAAAGTAGAATAATTTTTTTTCTTTTCATTTTGGAGCATAAGAATCTTAATTGCTAACTTCGTCTAATAACAGATCTTTATTATATTTAATTGCTTACATTATGATTAAAGTTTAATTTTAATAATTTCTAAAACTGAGTTTTATGGAAATGGTATTTTCTTAACTTTAGTTTGAATATCATATGTTTAAGAGTTAGACTTACCAATATAACGTACATTTTTAACACTTTCCAACAAAGTTGAAAAGTGTTTATGCATTCGGTTTGTCTGTCCGTCTGTCCGTCTGGCCGGATGTTTGGATGGCCGTATGTCCGGATGGCCATCTGCCCGCTCTCTAACTCACGTAAATATACTCGGATTGCCATGAAATTTTAGGACGTTAGTGACATTTATCCTAGCACGAACCCTATTGGAAATGAAGTTTTCACCATGATTAGCTTATCTAAAGAGAGAATCAAAAGTTTTCCATTACATTACGGCCTGTGGGGAAAAATCGTTAATGTACTCGGATTGTCATGAAATTTTAGGACGTTATTAACACTTTCCAACAAAGTTGAAAAGTGTTTATGCATTCGGTTTGTCTGGCCGTCTGGCCGAATGTCCGGATGGCCGTCTGTAACTCCCGTAAATATACTCGGATTGCTATGAAATTTTTATATGTTATTGATGTTTACCCCAGCACGAACCCTATTGAAAATGAAGTTTCTACCATGATTAATTTATTTACAGGGATAGTCAAAAGTTTTCCGATACATTACGGCCAATGGGAAAAAATCACTTAAAGTGCATTTTAAAGGTTTTACACACCGTCAAACTTATTCAAATTTACATGCATTCGCAAAGTGCACTAAAATACGCATTATTTAAAGTATGTTGTCAAAATAATAGTTATTATTCATATACAGGGCCACGCAAAAGAATTAGATTACACAATAATAAAGGGGGGAATTGTTTGCGACATATTTTAATAACGTTAAACGATTTCAATTTTCATAAAATTGATATACGCCGTTGAGACTTATTATTTAACGCATAATATGAAGTGTATGGCATTTACAGGGCCACACAAAATATTTCAAATCTTATATTTTTATCCGAAATACTGTATATTATCGATGATGGCTGATGGATGACTGAAATGCATTTTTTCAATTATGATATGCGCTTTTAAATTTTACTAAATTTTCTGCATATTATATGGCGTATATAAATGTTATAGTTGATATACAGGGTTACACAAAAGAGCTTATACGGGTTACTGAATATGAAAGTAATTAACTTAGAGGTGGTTTTTAAGTAAGTTATGCATTTTTACGTTAAATTACTTTCAGTTTTCTAAGAAATGTTTGTAGGATATAGATTAAAGGGTATACAGGGTCACGCAAAGAACTAGCCACATGGTTACCCATAGATAATAATTTCTGGAAATATGATTTAAGTAGTTTTAAGAGTGTGTTTGTTTGAACTAAATTTTAACAAAATAATGGCGTGTAATAAAGGTACTAGGTAAATTACAGGGCTGAACAAAAGTATTGAAGTGTTTTCCTTCTATTAGAATAAAGTGCTAAAAGAGAAATCTCAATCAGTATTTTCTCGCTAAACTAAATTCTCACATCATATAGTATATATATATATCAACAAACGGATCAAATACAGGGCTGTTCAAAAGTATTGAAATACATATTTGGGTATAATAATAGCATCTTATTTCCCTAAATAACAAAGTTTTGTTAAATATTTCAGGAAGTGTTGGAAAATGTTTCATAATCTATGCTTAACGCATGATTTTTCTTACTTGTTTAACTAATTTTGTAGGTTTGTTATAAATCAATGAAACAGTTTCTTCTCAAATATTTTCTTTCTTCGAAATTCGACGGGTTTTACCTTGTTTTTGTTAACAATCTTAATATATGTTTTGCAAAATTAACTTAGCTGTTGTTAAAAGTATTATTCGCTACATTGCACAACTACGAATACACAAAACATTAGCGAATTGTAAATCATCTTAGAAAAGTGAAAAATCGGTGAAGTTGTTTTGGATGTTCTGGTCAAAGCTAATGTCAAGTAGAGCTACACAAAGAGCAAGAAGGTTAAGGAGGTTTGATGGGAATGTGATACCTAAAATGCACTTATTTTTTTATCATCAGGATCAAAGACTGCCTTCTAAACATTTCGAGTTCCTTTCGAAAATACGTGCATAGAAAAAATTCTCAATTTTTAAAATGCCATTTTCACGGTAAAATAAAGACAAATGTTTCTTATCTGGTTCTCAGGAGTCCTACTTCTTACCTGGTAGTGCAATTTTGCGACATGTCATATTTAGTTTTCCTTACCCATCATACGTAGTATAAGGTAAATCTTGCAATCGTTTTGAAAATCGAAATTTTTTTGATGGATTTACACGTTTCGGACACTGGAGATTCCGAAAAACATATTTTTAGAAAAAAATTTTTGCCGTCCGTCCGTCTGTGTGTCTGTGTGTCTGTCTGTCTGTCTGTAACCGCTCTATCTCCCGAACAAATTGAGACAGAGACTTGAAATTTTGTATGTGTTTAGTATGTAAGAAGCCTATTTAATATCAGTAACCTCGATTATCCGGAACTATTTTTTTTATCTCTCGAAAAATTCGTTCTGATGAAATGTACATAAAAATTTTCGATTTTTTTATTTTTATTTTAAGGAGTGGACGTAAAAGGCAATAAATTAACACAAATTTTGCATAAAAAACTAAATCGATCGGATTATTAGTTGTCGAGATATTTTTAATCCTGTTTTCTACATTCTTTGATTTTTCATGAACCTGTATTTCATTCAAATTTCAATTCAAAGATATCTTTTAATTGGAAATAAGACACTTAATTCGATGCAAAAAACCGTTAGTGACTATGATAATTATTTTTAGAGTTATAAGGATGTTTCTTTTATGCAATTCAGTGCTATTTGAATAGTTTGCCGTTTCATACAATTTATCGAAATTGGTTCATCGGAAATTCATTAATAGAGCATGATTATGTGTTAAAAAAACTTAAATGTACGTCTATATTTTGTTTTGGAATTGTAATGCATTTTATAAATTGTTTACATATGTTATGTTTTCATATATTATGTTATGCATATCCATGATGGGTAAGTATTACATTGGCCTCCAACGACTAGTTTTTCTCAGTACCTATAAAGCATAAAGCATATTTTTAATATAGATAACTTAATATGTCTTCTATTTTTAAAAAAAATTAAATATTTGACGTTGAAATTTTATTTTATTATTTTAACCCCTTGGGGACGAGCGACACGTATACGTGCCGCAAAAAGGCTTAAGAAACCTCGTTTATCACCACAAGTAAAAATTTACCGTAAAATTTGCCTTGGTGAATCGAAGCATTTTCTCGATTTAAAAAGGCACAGACTTCTGTTTTTAAAATCCGGTGACAAAACATTAAAAATTTTGTAAAATGCTCCCATCGCTGAGAGATTAATGTCTAATTTTAATGAAAAAAAATAAAAAAATAAAAAAAATTGTTTTTTGATTTGCATTTGCTGCGTGTAGGATTTTGGCAAAACTATTGGTTCGGGAGCCTCCAAAATATTGATAATGATATAAAACTAATGCATCTTGAATGTATACTTTACTTGAAACCAAATTTTTATTTATTTATTTATTTATTTATTTATTCAAAAATTTAAATTTTTAAATAAAAAAATCATTTTTATTGGAAAATTGCCAATTTTAAATAATAAATGCAATTATAATACTAAATTAGGTATAAGTTATTCTTTAACTTAAAATGTAGATATTTACTAAATTTGGTGCAAATTGCTTTATTAGTTTTTGAGAAATGTTGGAAGGAAAAATTTTAAAGTCAAGGAAAAATTTTAAATTTTTTATCAAAGTTAAACATAAATACAAAAAAATAAAATTCCAAAAAAGAGTATTTTAAAATATCATTTTAAATAGAAGAGGTATTAAGTTGTTTATATTAAAAATTAAATGCATTTATGTTTCATAGGAACTGAGGAAAAAGTTAAATGCTACATGTTGATAAATTGATCATCACCAGCTTATGAGACCCCTTAAGCTAGAAGAGCGCCGATTATCCGGACCGATCAGGTCCGAGGCCGATTCAATTATAAAAAAATTCGGATAATTGGACAATTTTAAATTATGCGAATTTTTTTAGGCAACTTACCTTCACAATTTTTCTAGGCATAGGACTGTCAATTGTAGAAGTACGCATTTTAGCATGTTACAGGGGGAATGTTTAAAAAATATTATTATTATTATTATTATTATTATTATTTACGGTACTGTTATTTTATTCCATTGACCAAAAAATTATCGCCAAACTATAAGATTAAATGCCCATAATGTATGATCATGAATATCACATTAAATGACATTAAATACGATTCATGTGTTTAAAATGTCATTAAATGATTTTTATTTCGACTTTTTATTAATATTTTTATTAATATTCTACTAATTATTTGTTTTTTCGTTATTTAAAATAAAAAATATGTCAATATGAATAATTTGGCTATTAGTTTGGCGATTTGTACAATTTGGCGAAATTGGTTGACGGGATAACAGAGTAGTACCTTTTTTACTTTTTAATATTTTATTTTCTAAAAAATTGGCACAAAATTAAGAAATTATTGCATGTATAAATACATACACTGTAGAGGGAGGCGAGGAGACATCCCTTTTATCGAGGACACCAGGGGACGAAATAAATAACTTTTCGACCCCCTTCAGAGAATCTGAAGATGAAGAGTGAATTTCGTGAGAAAACACACACTATATGGCCACTTGCGATTTATGACCTTTTTTAAATATCTAGAAACTTACATGACAAATTATCTTAAAACTCCAGATGTGTAAATAGAATAGTGCAGGTCATAAATTAGAGCGAAGATTTTTTCACGAAACTCCTTGGAGGATCCTCAACAAATTCTAAAGGAACGAATATTTTTCGGATAACCCAGTGACATGAGGAGTTGTATCCATATGTCCATTGATTAGTGTCAATACAGGATATACAATATTGCATGTAATACTGTATTTGGATACAGCCTCTTATCCTTTTGGGATCAACGGATTTTGTTCTCATTCTATCGACGATGATTTCCAGCATGTTGCGAAATTAATTTTTAGTTGACACCGAGGAATGCGGTGATCTTGTTGAAAGATGAAATCATCTTCAAATAAATCTTCTGATGATGGAATTATGTAATATTCCAAAATTTCTTGATACATCCGAACGTTAACCTTATCGTAGACGATGCATAACTTTCCAGATCCGTCTGCTCTTATTCAACACCAAACCATGACACCAGCAAATTTTACGAATCGTTTAAGGCATTCTTTAGTAAACGCTTCTTGCTTAATTTTCGAAACTAGAATACCTTGATTAGCATGTGAAAAACAAAACATGCTCTCATCCCTAAATAATGTAGTTTTCCAATCTTTTTCGCTCCGTAAAAGTCTTGCTTTACACCAATTCAATCTTATACGCTTTTGTTTTGCAGTCATGAGAGGTTTTGTTTTCGGCACACGAGATTTGAACTTAAATTTTTAGAAATGTCTTAACACGTTCGCTGCCGCTTACGTGAAGATGTAATGATAGTTAATGCCGCACTGCAGAAATGGGTTTTTCCCAGAAGCCGATTTACTTTTTATAACAGAGAATCAGTGAAAGATTTTCCCGCGCCAGCGCGTGACTGGCTATTGGACATCACTCCACATCACGCGCTGGCGCGTGATGTGACCCCTTAACGTTGGCGCCTTAATACGCGCTGACGCGTCTGCAGCAGCGAACGTGTTAATGTTGTCGATGTTAAAATTTCAACACCTTCGTCTTTATATTTTGCAACAATCGCACACTTTTAAAACGGTTTTTCTTAACTATACGCTTCAGTTTCCTGTTACCTCTAGGATATGTTTTTGATTTTCGGCCGCCATTTCAGCGATTATTTTGGAACTTTCCATTTTTTGAATAGTCTGTTAAAATTTTACTAATGCTTGATTTCGAACAAGGTAAATAATTCGCTATATAACATTGACTTTAAATGTGCCGATATAAATCATCCATGCGAAGTTTAATAGATTCACTCGCACGGCCCATTTTAAGACGAAAAATCAAATAAACTGCAAGGAGAATACCGATTTTAAATAAAATCTTCTGAATTCAATCAATGAAGCCATCAGTTATGAACTGATGATAATTAAAGGAGAATAAATCTGTAATTTTTCAACATTTTGAACCACTTGAAAAAATATTCTAAAATTTTGACTTTTCAAAATACTTTTTTTCCAATTAATCTTTTCAAGAATGATATTGATTTTAAGATAATAAATAATTTTAATCAACAATAAGTTCTTATTAAAAATATCGTTTGCATATTTGTATTAAAATACATTAAATTAACAACCATATTTTCAATTTGTAAAAGATAATAATTATTCTAATCAACAATAAGTTCTTAATAAAAATATCGTTTGCATATTTGTATTAAAACACATTAAATTACCAAACCATATTTTCAATTTGTAAAAGATAATAATTATTCTAATATTTTTAATATGAGCTGTAGTTAAAGGCAAACTTGTTTTAATTGCGCTTAAAGATTGATTACGATTAAACAAGTGAGTAGTGATTTCATCAACTTTCTTGTTGTTTCTTACGCTAATAAACTTTTTTGTTTTTATTATTAAGCTGTACGCATTTTTCGCTCTTTAAAAAACAGAGCACTTTTAAAAGTCAATGGAACTTATACTTTCTGAATGTTCAAGAAAGTATTGGTGTCAAGTAGAGCAAACACAAAGAGCAAAAGGGTGAAGGAGTTTTGATAGGAATGTGATACCTAGATTGTGTATATTTTTATCGATTGTATCAAAGATTGCTTTATAAATATTTAGAGTTCCTTTTCAAAATAGAATCATGAAAAAAAAACTTTCATTAAAAAAAAAAAATTAAAAAATAGCAATATTTATGCAAATGTGTAAATAATAATAAGTTAACGAAATTTGTTTTTACTGTTCAAATTCTGTTTAGAATATATTTAGGAGAAATATGTTTAAAATTAGAGAGAAGCTCGAAATTAATAAACATAAGAAGCGGTAACTAGCTTCGACTGCTATATATAAAATAAGTTTTAATGACAACAATATTAGTAATGATAGTGATAATAGTAACAAAAACATCCCTGCTGGGTCGGCCTACAGGCGCAGATAGATTTCGAAGTTAAGTACTAACTTTACCAACAAAAACTAAATCAAGATTAGAGATAAATACAATTTGTCAATTTTATCTGGTCGTTTTAGACAAGTTTTTAATTTCATTTTTCTGTAAGAGCTGTTTTTATCAGAATCGTGTTAAGGTGATATTCAAAATTTTTAATTCTTCCCATTTCCAGTCACTTGAGCCGACATGCCTTTTTGCCTTTTTGGATGGTATTAATTATAACGTAATCATTTACATCTGCAACAAACATGTTTTATAGATAAATATGATAAATTAACAAAATTAGCATAAACTTTAAAATAAAAATTATTTTGCTACTAGTATATACCCACTCCCTTAAAAAATGATTGAATGTTGATCTGCATTTCATTTTCATAAGACTTTATGCAAATAAATAGTATGAAGAGGTTATTATTGAAAGGTTTGCATCGTAGAAAAGTACATTTTTAAAATAGCAAATGATTTTTTTTCAAATATAAATGATGAAGACTAATTTTTTATTTCTTGTTCAATTTCTGAAATAGTTCAACGATCAATAAAGGTCCGATTTTAATCTTTAGAACTAAGAAATGAGAAATCAGCGTAAATTACGTCATGTTGACACAAGCATGTCATTTTTTTTCTCTTCGTTTTATTAACGTAAAAATACATTTCAAATTAAAAATGAGATAACTTACGCAAACTTTTAAAACATACTTTATATACGTACTTTCATGTTTAACCAATGTCTATTCAAATAGAAAAATCTAATAAAATTATGAAGCTTAAAGATAAATTAAACCGAATAGACAATATTTTCATGAAGTCGCAATAAATATAGATTTTTATTCGCTTATAAAAATTCAGTACATATGCATAAATATACATATACATTTACCAAAAATAACTTGCAGATGAAAAAAATACGTCCAAAAAGCCACGCATCTGAATATTTTTCACTATTTCTCTTTCATCTAAAACAATGAAAACGCTCCGATTGCCATCATTTTGGCGACATTTCATAAAAAGTTATTTTTAAAAATAAAATTAAAGTATATAAAAGGGAATGTTTTTAAAAATAGCTACAAGCGTAAAGATCTGCAAATGAGCAGCTTTTATTTTAAAAAAAAACATAGTTCGCAAAATCTGTTTGGTACAAAATTCAAGACAGATGACTAAAGAAACAGCCTTGTGTTTCAAACATATGGCACGGATCGCCCCGGAATGGTTACCGACACATTCCTGCTCCTGGATTTTTTATAAGTAGATATTCTTGCATCTCTAATTTCAGTTGCGTAGCTGAAAATGTTTAATTGAGAATAGATAGCAATCAGTAATGCCAACTTAAAAAGAATTTGGTTGGGCTCAAAAGTTTTTGAGTGGAATAATATCTACCCCCCCCCCCCCTTAATGCACATGTGAGTGTGGGGAAATAGACAAGGGAAGAACGACAGACTAAAAATCATATTTTTTAATTTAACTTCAAATTATTTTTATTAATTTATTTATTTTTTTTTTTTTTTTTTACTAAGCAAAATATAAATTTATTATAATATAATAAAGCATTTTATTAAATTATATTTATATAGGTATTATTATTATACATTATATTATATTTTATTAAATTATATTATATAGCATTTTATTAAATTGTATTCTTAGAGTAATATTTATAAAAATAAATAAATAAATAAACATACAATTTGCCAACTGTTGGAAGTGCAAAATAACTAAACTAACAACAACAAAAAAAAATAATAATAAGATAATTAAATATAAATATAAAAAAATAAAATAAAATGAAACAAAATAAAAACAATTTAGTAATCTAAATGCTTTATCAATTTAAGATATTAAAACAGATTGCAAAATAAGCAAAAAATTTGCTTTGGGGGGAAATTTAATTAGATATCCGATAAAGAAGTTGTTAGTGTTCCTGTAAGTATAAATTGATGTTCCTTTTTTTAAACAAAATTATTTTGAGAATATTAATCAAATTTCATTTCAGTGATTAAATAAATAAATAACGAATTAAATCAATGGAAATGGGATAGATAAAGGGATCAAATTATTAAGTGGGCTCAAACCCCAGGGGCCCATATAAATTGGCGCCACTGAATAGCTTTCTTAAAACTGATATTCCGGAACGGGAAACTGATTAATATAACATAAAAATTGTTCGGAAATGTTTCAAAAGCTAAAGGGCAGAAAGAAAACTTTGTTTTTATAATTGTTTCTTTAAATTTTGAAAATACATTAGTTCCCGAGGTTTCACAAGATAATTAAAGCTTTTCGGAATCATCAGTAACGCTTAAGAAGTTATTGTATATTTCCTTAGATTAATAAATATTTGTGTTGTTTTTCACCTTTTCATTTGTTGTTGTCGATTTTCCCAAACATTTCAATTCTAGAAGAATAGAGATCAAGGCAATAAAATAAAAAATAAAGAACAGCAAAATATTGAATCATAACCTAATACGTGATTTAAGTCATGGAGCAGTATCTCTAGCAAAGATGCATTTATTCTTAAATATTTGTAAAGATCTTATTAGAACACGATAAAACTCAGCCACGACAAACAATACAACAGATAATTCCAGATCAAAAGTAAATCACAAAGAATATAATAAACAGGTTGGATAAACATGAGATGACAAGCTTGAACCTCTGTTGGTATGAATAATATGAAATTAAGATAAAAATTAACTATAAGAAAAATTGATCTAACGCGCTTCTATATGCATTTTTAGCATTCAAGGATTCTTGATTTCCTTTTGTTATCAAGCACGTTTCAGATTAAAAAATTTCGCTTTTTTTTTTTTTCTTCCTGTGGTAGCAGAGGTAGTAAATGTTCACATTTGGCTACTGGTTTTGACCTTCATTCATGAACTTTAACGATAAAGGGAAGGTTTTTAGGGTTTCGTTCGTCTGACGAAACCCTATTCGTCTCTGTCCTCTGTCTGTCTGTCACAGAGTCCGTACACAAAGACTATACAAGTCAGAGCGTTCAAATTTTGTGTACTTACCGCTAAATACCTCTTGTCACACAATAAATCATAAAAGTTTGAAAAAGACTATTATTCTAATTAAAATATTTATTTTAATATCATCAGATCATTTTTTGTTGTTGTTTTCTCTTCTAATTGTTGTCAAAGTTTAAATAGATATAAAAATTATTATGTATCTAATATAAATAAATTGTGTTTGTTTTTATTTTGGTAATAATTGCAGAATGGTATTTTCGGCAAACCACGTGATACGGAAAGAAAAATTATATATGTATATGTATAAAGATTTCTACTATGTAGTTCTCCGATACCACTTAATAGGATTTTCCATTAAGAGTAGCAATATCGTTTCATCATGCATATAATTTGTGATTTAATATTATATTAAGTTATTAAATCAATGGTTAATTTCAAATGGTTAATATTGTTTACTATTAATGGTTATATATATATATATATATATATATATATATATATATATGTATATTAAAAATGTTAAAAAGTAATAAAAATATATATATATAGGTTGGTTGGGTGGGTAGATGTTAGAGTACGGAGGAGGGTGGTGTTGTCTGGATAAAAACGCAAAGGTTAATTATTTATTTAAAAAAAAAATGAGAGTGGGTTATTTATTTTAACATAATTTTTAAACTGTTTAATTTACACCAATATATGGATATTCGTCTAGTTATATCTATAGTTAAATAGCTATATTTTAAATATCAAATTATTTTTAATGTTATTGATATAATTTTTGGTATTATTATTAATAATATTATTACTATTATTATTTTTTTATTTTTTATTTATTTATTATTATTATTATTATTATTATTATTATTATTATTATTATTATTATTATTATTATTATTATTATTATTATTATTATTATTATTATTATTATTATTATTTTTTATTATTATCCTATATTAAGATAATGAGTTTTTACCATGTAAAGTCACAATAAATGTTACTGATTAAAGTAACAATAATGTATTTTAAGTTATATGTTAATATGAATGTTATCTCTTAATTCTAATTTTAATCATTTTATTAATTTAATTTTATGTTAATATCGATTATTATTTTTTCCGGTTCAATTATATTTCCATTCAGCTTTATCTTTTTTGTTTGTTATGGATAACTATTATTTTTACTTACTTTCGACTCCTTTTTGTAAAATATCTTTGTTCCTTGTTTAATAATTTGGTTTTTGTGTGATGGTAGTCCCAAATTCGTATTGTTTTGCTTTTTCATGGCAAATACGAAGATGAAACCACACACTCCATTTATAGTTCCAAAGTATTTGGGACCTGAAGATTCTGCTTTGGTTCTACAAATTTCAATTGTATTCATATTATTCTTTTTTTCCTTCCATGTTCAATGTGCTATAAGTTATTATATTCAATGGTTAATTTCAAATGGTTAATATTGTTTACTATAATTCAATTTAATTCTTCGTTTTGGTTTATTGTTTTATTGATAAAATCCGTTGGTGAATCTTGTCTACTTTTAATGGTATTATATATATATATATATATATATATATATATATATATATATATATATATATATATATATATATATATATATATTACTAGGATTTGATAATCGCAGTATAAATTTTTTAATTATTGATTTTACAAATTTGATACTTCCGCATGCGGATGTTACTTCATGCGCTGATTCATAAAATCTTTTGAACTTATTTAAAATATACTTTTTTGCACAGACAATTAACAGGAATTTATTAAAATTAGGAAAATTAAATGATCGCTTTTACAAACTTTGACATAGTTTATAACACATAATGCAAATTTTATAAATTTCAGATAAATTGAATTTTGGTTGGAGGAAGGGCAATGTTTTTTTTTTTTTGTTTGTTTGTTTTTTTTTTTTTTTTTTTTTTTTTTAGATAAGCATGTTTATTGCAATTTGAATGAGTTTGTTCTACTGAAAACTAATGTAAATATTATTTCTTAACATTAAATATTCGTAAAAGGGAAAAATTCAGGGGCAGGAGAGGGTCATCCAAGGAGGGGCTGTTTTCTAAATTTTGTTAAGTTTGGGAAAACTAAAGAATCAATCGCTTTAAACTTTGCAATATAACACCTAATAATAATAAGGATTAAGTTTTTTGAAAGAGATATTAAACGAAACTCTTTGTGCAATCTGTGATCACACTTATCCACTTGTTTGATTATAGTCCAAAAAAGAGTTGCAAAAATTCGGATAACTCTTATTTTCCGGTATTGTGTACAGGTTGACCCTCTAATAAAACAAAATCAAGTTTTCAACCTTCTAGACCAAGTTCTACCGGGTCAAGCCGAGCCCATAAAGTTATTTAAAAATATCCTGTCAGCTCGGCCTACAGACACAGGTAGTTTTCGAAGTTAAGTAATAATTTCATCAGCAAAAACTCAATCAAAATTAGAGAAAACCCAGCTTAATAATTTTATCTGGCCGCTTTTGACGCGTTTTTAATTTTAGTTTATTGTAAGAGTTGGTTTTATCTGAATTATGTTAATTCGATAATTTTTTTTCTTCGAATCTTATATGTATTTTTAAATTGTTTTTGCTCTAAGAATTGATCCTATGAGAAAATTATCAGTATAAAAATTATTGCTAATATTAAGAAGATTTATAATAAATTTAAGCATATTTGGTGGTTTGAGAATTAACGAAAGGATTTTTTTTCTACTTCCACACCCCACCCGCTCTTTTTTTATGGTAGGATTTGGTCCTATCAAAAACTTGTCAATATGAAAGTACAGATAATATTAAGAAGATATATAACAAATTGATAATATTGAAAATTTATAAGATGATAATTGACGAGAGGATGATTTTTTCTTTTTCATCCCCCTTCTTTTTTTGTTTTATTAAATAAAACATTTATTAATGAATTATTAAGCTAAGACCTGGTACTATGAAAAATATGTCAGTATAAAAATTGTAAATAATATTAAAAAAATTATTATAAATTTAATTGGATTTGACATCTTGAGACGAAGTTGTATGTTTTTTTACTTTTTAAAACTTTATTTGTTCCTCCTTATGAGTATAGTTTAATTTCATAAAAAATCTATCATACATAAATTTTTTACCCTTTTTCTAGAAGTAATAATAACTTTAAACTGATTTAATATGCGTTACAATTAAGAATTTATGAGGATTTTATTCACAAAAACCCTCACTATCTCCACCCCCATGGTCCGATTTTGCCCATTAACAAACTTGACCAAGATTTTCTGCCTCTTGGTTTTATGTATCAGTTTAGAAGAGATTTTGTGCAGAATAATGGAAGTTATCGTGTCCATATAGAAAGTGGCATAGATAGATAGAATGATAGGTAGATAAATAGATAAATAAAGTTTTGAACTGACAGTGGCTTTTAGTTCTAGGGATCATGACAGGGCCGTAGCTAAGGGGGTGCTATAGGCGGCACACCCCCCCCCCCCCAAAAAATATTTTGAGCATCCCCCCTGGAAAAGATTCCAAGGTCAATAAATGAGCTTATGTTCTGAAAATCTAAATGAAATTCTGTTCAAAAATCTAATTTACGTTTTTACAGTTTTGCGAAAATACGAAATAGTAACAAAAATAAAATGTTTCAACACTCGCTCATCCTGTTTGCACATATGAAGCTAACATGATGTTTAAAATTGCACTAGTTATACTCTCGAAATTTTCATCATCCTATTCTTTTTTCTTAGCATAAAATAAAATTATTACAACAGTTTAATGAGATACATAGTAATTACAGTAAGAATATGCACTCATTTATCTTTCTGCGTCACACAGAGAGAGGGATAATATGAGCCCTCCCCTACATTTTCATGAGCCCTCCCCTACATTTTCTTGAGCCTCTCCTACATTTTCTTTAGCCCCCCTACATTTTCTTGAGCCCCCCCCCCCCCAACATTTTCTTGAGCCCCACCCTATTATTTACTTCTAGCTATGGTCCTGAGTCATGATCGGCGTAGATTTGCAAAAAAATTTCAGAAATTCCAACAAAAGGAGAATTTAATAGGTAGTATTTCTAATGAAATTTACCTAAAACTATTTTTCTTGCATCACTGGTATCTTGGAAAATCCGAACGAAAGAGAAAGCGAAACTCAAGAATCTCACAATCACGTATTTTGGAGGTTATCTTTCAGATGAAAAAGGCTTAAAAACTCTGTAAACGCAGCTAAAATATCAAAATCTAAGATACTGTAAAAACGTAAGCTGTACTTGACGATCGTAAAGTAAACTTTTGGAACAGGTGAAGATCGTCGATAAATGCTATTCTTGATAAGCGATTTCAATTCCTAACACTGAAAAACGTCAAAGTGTGTATGAAAAACACGCTAAAGACGATATTGCAAAACGCAAGCCTCCATGAACATTTATTTTAGAACATTAACTTTTCTCTTTTAATTTTGGCAACAGCCACTTTTTTAATGTTTTCAGATTTAGAATGTTATTTACAATGTTAAGAAGAAGCGGGGTTTTTTTTCCCCTTCTAGAAAGAACAAAATATGATTCTTAGAATTTAAACGAAAAGCAATTTTTGTAAATAATTGTAAATAGTAAGTGTTTTGTAAGTTTAAGTGTCATATAAATAATTATAAAATGATGAAGCTGCCGATTATTTCACAAAGTTTCGATTTCGTTGCTTGACTCTGTTTTCGTATTAGTGTTCTGGTCTTTTCTGAAGGCGAATAACTCTGGAATGGTAAGTATTTTACTTACCTTTTTTAGTTTGTATGATATTTTATTATTGTATCCGAAATTTATGGCGCCCGAACAGGGACTGATTGCCTAATACTTGAATCAGAACTGAATAATATGAAATAGAATTATTTTAGTGCTTTGTTTATAATAGATAATTGCAATTGTTTTATTTTTGATAAAATTGAAGCTAAATCTCCCTCATTCCCTTTCATTAAACAAAGGATATCTACAGATTCTAATTTTTCAGAAAAAGAACTGTCTGCTGATGACTCCAAATCAACTACTGAATCAAAATCTGCAGAAGATTTAAATTCTGTTGATGAATTGAAAGATGAAACAAAATCAACAAATGAACAGATGTCTATAGATCTGACAAAATCTACAGATGAACCTGAAGATAATGCTCAAAATAAAAGAACTGATTCAACCAATGTTTCTGAAAAAGAATCTATTAAATTATCAGATTCAGATCAATCACGTAAACTAGAATTAGCTCTTCAGAGAATTAAAGGTTATGTATCTCTTAATGTTGATTCGGAGAAAGATGATATTCAGAATGAAGATAAGATCAAGGATAAAAATGAAGAAGGTGAGAAAAACATTCCTGAAGTTACAGATAGAACTCCTACAGAAAAATGTAAAGTGATATCACCTATATTTAAGGAATCTATTACTCTTCCTGCCTCTCAACCAATTGAAAGTCAAGAAACAAATGAAGATGTTAGCATAGTCTCAGAAGCAACTAAGAAAACAGATTCATTTTACTTAAAATTGAATGAAACTATAGAATCTTGTAAAGCAAAACTAGGAATTTCTGAAATTAATGATGATCTTTCTTCAGATGAATCAACTATTGATGACAATGCAAGCCAATCAGATGAAGAAGGTGAAACTAGTGCATCTGAAGCAGAAGAAGAAGTTTCTGAAGAAGATGCAGATGAAGAGGAAAGCATAGAAGTATCTGATGAAGAAGTTGAAAATAAAGTAGATGGTGCTCGATTGTCTAAAAGGGTTAATTCCGACTTAAAGTTAGGAAATCTTCCAACTTTTTTCTGGTCAGATTCTAGTAATGCATTATATTGCATAAAGAAAAGTGGAAGTTGGGCTCCCTTCGTGTACAATCATGTAAAAGAAATTAAATCGCTTAGTAATCCAGAAAATTGGCACTATGTGCCCGGAACTCTTAACCCAGCCGATCTACCTTCCCGTGGATATTCTGCAGAATCTCTTAAACAATCCCTCTGGTGGGAGGTTCCTGATTGGTGGAAAAAACCTCAAGAATTTTGCCCTAAATATATTTTAAATCCCGACTTAGAAATCATTAACACTAGAAAAAGAAAGACAGTGATCAATGTGATAAATATATCTCAAAGTCCAATTGAATTATACGAAAATACATCTTCATATTTGAAAATGATAAAAGTAACTGCCTGGATTTTTAGGTTTTGGAAGTATAAGCAGTCTAGAGTTGAAGGTAAAAGTATTCATAAAAGTTGCTTAAAAGATGTCCAACATCAACCTGATACCTGTACTGGGACTTTGCCTGATTCTAGTTTTAAACCTTCAGAAAATGCCCATGTTCAATGCCATGCTGAAATTCTACAGTTAAAAGGAGAGTTAGAAGTTCTGAAATCTAAAGCTGAAAATGCTCTTAAAGAGAAATACAACAAAACATTTGCTTCTTTGCTCTCTGATGTCAAAGCTGAAAAGGAAATCAAAGAGCTGAAATGTAAGAATTCTCAATTGCAAGATCAACTGCAAGTCTGTAAGTCACAAATAAAACTTAAATCAAGCCTTGGAGCTTTGACTATTGAAAAAGCTCGAAAAGAAAATGAACTTCGAACAGATCGTAAAAAATTATTGCAAGAAAAAGAAGATCTAGAACGAACTGTTGTTGAAAATGAAAACAAATGGTATTTTGAGGAAGAAAAGTGTGAAAATCTTATTCAGGATTTAAAAAGGAAAATTGGCAATCAACAAAGAGAACGAGAGAAGGAGCAGCCAGATCATGCTTTGATGCTTACAGAATTGCAGAAACTTTTAGCTTTTGAAAGAGCAAACAAAGAAAAACTTGAAGAACAGATCGGTGAATTACAGCATAAAATAAATTCAAAGCTACCAGAAAAGAAAGCTTTAGATTATGAAAAATACATTGAAGACCTACAGAATAAATTCAAATGTACTCAGAACAAATGTCAGGCTGCAGAAAATTTGTCAAAAAATCAGTTGATTATGATACAGAAGCTCCAAGATGAAATGCATGATATGAAAACAAAAACCGGTTCTTCACTAAGACCTATTAAAAAATTATATATTCTCAAAATTGATGATAAACTAATGCATCCTTTTTTAGTTCGTAGAATTCCTATCCCTCTAGATGACACGCCTGTTCCTGAGCCTGTAGACCGTGCCTCTGATCCTGCATCTGTAGTTGAGCCTGCGAACAGCACTCCTACTTCTGATTCTACAACTCCAGCTGAGCCTGTAGAACATGCCTCTGATCCTGTATCTGTAGTTGAGCCTGTGAACAGTACTCCTAGTTATGATCCTGTGCCTGAGATTTCAGATTCTATAATTCCGATTGAACCTGTGGACCATGCCACCGATCCTGCTCCTATTCACCAGTCTTCCTCGCCTGATGATGAGAACCATCGATCACGATCTGGAAGAAAGCTGAAGCAGCCGCAACGACTGAACTTGTAGAGGAGTTTTGAGCTTCACTAGACCTGAACCTCAAAGGTGGGAGGATATTGCAAAACGCAAGCCTCCATGAACATTTATTTTAGAACATTAACTTTTCTCTTTTAATTTTGGCAACAGCCACTTTTTTAATGTTTTCAGATTTAGAATGTTATTTACAATGTTAAGAAGAAGCGGGGTTTTTTTTCCCCTTCTAGAAAGAACAAAATATGATTCTTAGAATTTAAACGAAAAGCAATTTTTGTAAATAATTGTAAATAGTAAGTGTTTTGTAAGTTTAAGTGTCATATAAATAATTATAAAATGATGAAGCTGCCGATTATTTCACAAAGTTTCGATTTCGTTGCTTGACTCTGTTTTCGTATTAGTGTTCTGGTCTTTTCTGAAGGCGAATAACTCTGGAATGGTAAGTATTTTACTTACCTTTTTTAGTTTGTATGATATTTTATTATTGTATCCGAAAGACGTCATTAATACGATATTTAAACATATTTCATGTACACAATATTTCATTTTTTTCCCTCTGACCATAGAACATATATATATATATTTTTAATCAATATGTGATTTTAAGAAATTGTTTCATGCTTTTTTGCTTAAGAGGCCACCCGACTCGTTGAAAAACAACCTGATAATGTTGATTCTATGGGAGCGTTCTTTTCAAATATCTCGCTCAAATTTTAATATTTTTATATGATTTGTTTTGCATAGGATAGCTGAGAGCTATCTACAACCGGACTAGTATTTACTTTTTCAATTTCAATTTTTTTTAAATACTTTAACTTTGAGGACCGGTTTCAATCGGTTCTGAAATTGAAACTGTCATAATATAAAAAATAATGTAACTAAAATCAAAAAAGTAAATACTAGCCCGTTTGTGGTTGGTTCTGAGCTATCCTATGCAAAAAAAGCATGTAAAAATATAAAAAGTTGAATGAGATATTTGAAAAGAACACCTTTATAGATTAACATTATCATTTTGGTCTTTTTTAGGAAGTCGTGTGTCCTCTTAAAGAGAAAGAGTAAATTTATTATTAATTGACTAGAAGATAGCCCGTCAAAATGACGTGTTCGCATTTTTAAAAGAATGATAAAAAATACACTGTCTGTGGTCAATCATAGCCACTTTAAGCTTAAATAATTTTGAAAAATATAGCAATTAAACATATGGAGGAACAATCTTTAAAAAAAAAGAAAAAAAAAAAGAAAAATTTTAAAGAAATTTGTATTCAAAACTGTAACACAACTATCTGGTGGATGGGAGGGAATTGTAATGAACAAATGGTAAATACATAAATTTTAAAAGAATAAAGTAAGGCAAAAAAAAAAAAAAAAAAAAAAAAAAAAAAAAAAAAAAAAAAGTTATAAAAGAATATATTGTGAAACTACAGCCAAAAATATATAAAGTTACTGAGAGAAAATAATAAAAATATCCAAAATGTATAAAAATTTTTGTTCTTGTAATCAGGGTTGCTCGAATTCATAGTAAGTGAAACAAGAAAAAAAAAAAAATAGGGTATGATAAAATATTTCCCTTAGTATAGGCTTTTAAAGTTTCAATCTTCCTTTACGACTGCAACTTGTAAATTTTCCGTCATGCGGACGTTCAGCTCTGAAATTTTTGGGAACCACAAAACTGGCAAACAACGTTCATCGATCCGCAATAATGTTCTTCGTCTTTAATATTTTCAGGGATTTGAAACTCCCGAGCACGATGGACTTCTGCCTCTCTTTCGCGTCGAACTTGTTGTGATGAGGGAATTTGCCGCCCGAATTCTATCCCGCGACTCCTGGCTTTGCCGCGCTAACCACCTTATTTGAAGTTCATTATTCAAGCGTCGTCTTCTTGCAATGGGACTTTCGTCTTCGCACATTGCATTAAAAAAAATTATAATGATGTAAAACTTCAATTTGTTAGCCAAAACTTAAAAGAAAACACTTTATACGATCGAAAACAGACGTTAGCACAGTGAAGAGTAAAATCCACACGTGAAACGTGATGTGACAAAGGAGTCATTCTCAAGAATCATTCACGGCAGAAAAAAAAAATTAAAGCAACCCTAATATAAAAAAAAATTAACAATATTAGATTAAAACGCACCTTCGCTTTCCTTAACCCGCGAGTAGTCACGACTTTTTTCACAACGTCATTAGTCGCGCTCGGTCTTTTCGCCGCTGGCCCCCCGCATACCAAATATGTAAAATAAGAAATATTTTTCACCTAATATACGAAAATAACATTACAACAAAGATATAAATTCGCAGTTTTCTCAAATTATGCATTTTATTCATGAGATCTGGAGTAGTTGGAAAAAGTAAAAATGAACTGACATTAGTGATTTTTACGCAGACTTTTTCGCCAATTTCAACTTTGTTTCTAACAACGTACCTGAAAGAAAAGCAGAGGTGTCCTGTTACTTCACTAAAGTGGTCGAGAAAGCTTCAAAGTCAGCTACGTGGTAGATCTCCGTTGTATTTGTAATGTGATATAAGTTAGGAGAAGATAAGTTATACGGGCGGCGAAAAGACCGACACGCGACTACTGACGGGTTAAATAAACAGTTTTAATTAAATACTGTTTTTGAAATCCTGAAAAGATTTCAAAGGGCATTAAAATGTAATGACGTCATTTACAGCTCCTACTGTAAATCTGACCAATGAGAACGCTCCATTATGACTGTGGAACGTTTTCATTGGTCAGGAAATAGATAGCCTTTAAATTGGAGGTAACTTTTCACAATATTTTTTATAGGTTTGAAATTTGTCATTCTTGAATGGCAACAGCATTAACTTGCTTAGATCGTTTGTCTATCTCGTAATTGCACTAGCCCTTCAATGACAAACTCCCTCTCTATGAAGAAGGATCATTCCATTTTTTAGCAGGTGGGGAAAGGTAGGAGGGAGTGATCGGTACAGAAAGGTAGAGCAGTTAATTGAAATAGTGGCTTCGTCTATCAACTTGAAATTAAAATACATTAGCGGAACACTGAAGATGTCATTTTTGTTTTATGTTTAATTAATTATTTGGTTATTAAAATAAAATAATTTTTTTAAATTGAAATCGGATTTTTAAAATTGAAATATCACTAATTTTATCTAGTTTAAGTGCAGTGCTCCTTCTCCTTATTAAAATTAAAAAAATAAAATTAGAGCAAGATTGCTTTTTTTTTTTTTTTTTTTTTTTTTTTTTTTTGCGAAAAATAAAAATAACGTATCGTAAAAGTAACGTAACGCAGATTATTAAAATTTTTTCTTATTCGGTTTCATAATTCTTTAACTTTAAACAATCTTAAAATTGGCGAAAAATAAAAGTAAGTAACATATCTAAAGCCATTACTGAAATTTTTTTGTATTAGATTTCATAATTCTTTATATCTTAAAATTGTGTCATCTGTGCCTCCCCTCCCCTCTCAAAAAAAGTAAATAAATTAATAATCGCCCAACTTTATTTACAAGCTTTCGAATTGTTTTGATTTTTTTTTTTTTTTTTTTTTTTTTGTAAGCAGATACATCCTAAGTAATAATCATGAAATACTAATTTATGGAAAAATTCAAAAGAAAAAAAAAAAGAAATTAAACCAAAGGTGACGAGTCCTGGTCAATATTATCCACTGGCGTCAATACATTATCCGTATTCATGCAATCTTTAGCCGAAGTCCGTTCCAAATCGTCAACATCTTTTTCTGAGGTCAATATTTTATTCGTTAGCCAAATTCTGTTCAGAGTCGTCATCAAAATTAATCGAAGTTGGCCTTGAAAAAGGCCTTTTGGTTGTAAAATCATTAGATATAGCGCAGGCTTAATCAAATTATCAAATGGAGCCAAATCAAAAGAAATCGTACTACTGAATGTACTTTTAGTACATCACTCCCTCCTACCTTTCCCCACCTGCTAAAAAACGGAATGATCCTTTCTCATAGAGAGGGAGTTTGTCATTGAAGGGCTAGTGTAATTGCTGGTTGTTTTATTTAGAACTTAAACATTGTAATTAGGTAGTTTTTGTAGGTATAATTAGATAGTTTTTGTAGGTTTTAAAGAAAATGAGTGATGAATAAATCTTTTATATGTATATTTCCATAAGTTGAACGATTAAAATATTTGTGAACGGCTCGGAATACTTAAGACTAACGTGGACGCCGAATCGCAATAAATTTCTTTTTCTCGTGGATCGGTGAAACCCGGAAACGTTATACACGGAGGGGTTTTATATACATAATTATAAAAAAAACTTTAGAGGGAAAGTGGGGAGGTTAACTACTTTAGAAGGAGGAAAGTATTTTTTTTTTTTAAGTATCTCACTGCGTTAGTGGACTTTTTTTTTAACTCTACTTTTGATAAATTTTTTTGGTATTTTTTAGTAAAATCTAACACAGACTAAAGAAAATGATGAAAACATATGTATAATATCTATGCAGTTTTTTAAATTTTGAATAATTTTGGTCATCTTTTAGCGTTTTTTCATGAAAACGGGTCCGGCCTTTAAAAAACGAAAAAAAACACACACTAAAGAAGACCGTTCACTTGGGATTTTAGACATTTTGTTAAATATCTAGAAAAATACATGAGGAATTATCCTGAAACTTTAAGTGTATAAATATAATAGTGCAAGTCATACATTTTCGTGAAGATTTTTTTCCGAAACTCTAATAGGTGACCGTCAACAAATTAAAAAAGAATGAATATCTTTTGGATAACCCTGTCAAAACTAATGTAGCAAAAGCGCTCAAACTGTAGATTATAATTAAGTGCCTTATTGTAATAAAATGTATTCATGTTTATGTCTATAGCATGTATACTCGTAGAGAAATTAAGGTTTTTATAAAAACAGTCCCAAATTTTTCAAAGATTTTTGCTTATAATTTGCGGAGTTCTTAATTTAAAATAATATTCTTTTCTAAAAATATGACAAATAATATTTCACATAATACCCTGTTATCAGAATTAAAAAATAGTAAAAATTGTATGAATAATGAATATGTTTAGTAAATAATTTTTTAACTGCGCATGCGTCAACGATATCAAAATTTTATTTGCATATTATGTTAGCTAAACGTATAGAGCAACTTCTGTGAAAGTCTCAATATCATAGCTTCAAAATTCTGAAAGTGATCGTCTATAGAATAAGCACAAAATCTGCTATTCACAAAATGAAGCAAAACAAGTTGAATGTAGATTCTGCCATTGCAGAATTCAGTTTCCCCTCCAATTAGAAAAAAAAAAAAAAAAAATCGATAGAGGTCTTTTAGAAGGGCGACCCCGTTTAGAATGCAATGAACTAACTTCATTTTTCTTGTGTTTATCAATATAATAGCAATGGCGGATCTAAGGGGGGGGGCGATGGGGCGATCGCCCCCCCCCCCCTTGAGCCCAGTAAAGGGTCTGAAAACGTTGCCCGCACGGAAAAAAGATTGGACTTAAACTCGAGACCGACACGGCCCGGGTGGGGCCGCGCCATTTTTAAGTCACGGAACTGGGTCAGGTCTTTACACTTTTAGAACCGGGGCGGATCGAGTCTTACTTTTTCCTGTAGAGCGGGATCGAGCCACACTTTTCTTTTCAGGGCGGGCCTGGCGTACATTTCGTTCTTCCTTGAGGTAAACGCTCGGTCTAAGATCGAACCAGACCATAAGGGAGGAGAAGCAATGGCGGATCTAAGGGGGGGGGACGAAAGGGCGATCGCCCCCTTTAGATCCGCCATTGGCGGATTCAAGGAAAATGCGCCTTGGCATTTTTCAAGGCGAAAGGGCGTTCTCCCCCTCCCCCCCCCCTTGGGCTAATAAAAGTTTCCTAAAAAGACATGCATCCTCGCAGGAAATGAATTGAAGCCTAACTCGAGTCCGGGGCGGGCCGCTCCTTTTTAATTTCGCGAGGCTCGGGCTGAGTCAGGTCTTCTCGCTTTCAGAACCGGGCAGTATCGTGATCATCATTTTTCTGCAGATTTGGGTCGGGCCCAATGGCGGGTCTGAGGGGGCGATCGTCTTCACTTCTTGGGCAATAAACGTTTCCCAAAAATACATGCATCCTTGCAAGAAATGAGTTAGATCCTAACTAGAATTCAGCGCCCCCCCCCCGGGCCGCGCCTTTTAAGTGTTCCCGAGGCTCGGACTGTGTCTAGTCTTACCTTATTCAGAACTCGGCCGTCATTTATATGGTACTATCAAGATCATCATTTTTATGCTGATTTGGATTGGGCCTGACTTATTTTTCTTCCAGATCGAGTCTGGCCTGGAGTCATTCTTCTTAGATGCCTGCATTAGAGATGACACAGGTTCAGACTTAGCCCGTGTCCGATACGACATCGTGCTCTGTTTTTATGCTGGTCTACTGGTTTGATTCAGACTCATTTTTTCTGAAATTTGAAAATGTTACTTATCGATGAATAAAGCAAAAAACTTTTTTTCCTCTTAAAAATTAGTACTTATTCCTTTTCAAATCAGTCTTGCTATTTTGATAAAAATGAGAAAGAGGCACAATTTTTTTATTTTAGTATTTAAATGCTATTAAAGAAACAAAACAAAACAAACAATTAGTCATATCTACATCTGTAGATTTATGTTCAAGCATTGCCGACGACCGACGATCTGGCGCCTACGAAAAAAGGCGGGAATAATGAATTTGTGTTTAGTTCGATTTTTGTTTGTGGCAGAGATTGTTTTGCAATTGGATCTTTTATTATTATTATTTAGGCATGTAACGCGAAAAGAATATTTTCTTTTGATTTTATTTTACGGTTACCGAATAATTTAAATTTCTAGTGTATGCAACGTATACAAGTCGTAATCGCTTTTCATATGGAAATAACTGTAGTAATTATCATTTCTTTTGAGATCTCTGCTGCTGCCGTAGCGGTAAGTAAATGTATTTACCATATTCTTGTGATCGAGTAGTGTTTCCACTGTTCCTAAAAAAGTTTTAAACTTTAAAATTTTTAATTTGAGGTTATTTTTTGGGTCATGCTATAACGAAGGCTTGTTATGAAGAATGAAATGGTTATAGTTAAAAATGTGCATTTTTTACAGAAAATTTAAAAATGTTGTTCGATTTGACAGATAATAACAGTATTTTCTACAGGTTCCATGCATTTATTCATGAAACACACTTCATTAACATGTCCATTGTCCATAATATTTTTTTTACTAAAACAGAGACAACATATGAAAATCCTTTTATGCGTAAAGTATATTTTTATTCTACATCAAACTGTTCTTTTGACAATATTAAATTTAATGTTTCGTTTAACAGCCTTTTTTTAATATAAAAAATAGCTTTAAAATTATAATTACTTTTGGAACATTTTTATTAGTATTATGCAATTTTTTCTACTGTATAATTTCATTATCGGGTTTTGCTCTTGATGCCGCAAAATATTTCTGCCTCAGGCGAGACTAGGCTGTGGAATAATAGCCCAAATTTATCTCTAGTCCGCACTGACCAAAATTTCCCTGGTCGGGGTTCGGCTCGGAATGAAAGTTAAATTTCGGTCCGTGTCCGACCCAGCCTAGACGTATACATGTGCCCGGGCCTGTCCGAGTAGGCGAAATGGGTCTGAATTTTCTAACGGGCCAACAAAATTTGAATAATTTTTCCAACAGGCCGGGCCAATAAACAAAATAAACGGGGCGATCCAGCAAAAAAAATGAAGGGCCATATGGGCCGAGCCCATAAAAAAAAATTGCGGGCTCACTGGCTTTTTGTAAAGATTTAAGCAGGAACGTTAAAATATGAGCTATTTTCAACTATACGTGTTTAATGAGAATAAATATAAATGTGCGTCATCAGTCGAAACTTGTTTGGCAACAGTAATACAAAAATCTAACTTTTACAGTGTAGAGATCAGCATCGGAGAATTATATTGTGTGTAACCCGGGTTTAATATTTTTTTTTAGCAGGCTCGTACTGGCCCGAGATCAGGCTTGCATTGCTTTTCTACATATAGACGAGCTGGGCTGGAACTAGACTTAATTGTTCTCAAGATGTGTAGGACAGACAATATGCAGTGCCGTGCAAAAGCGGAGGCGAAGGATGCGGTCGGCCCTGGCGTGGAAATTTTGGGGGCGCCAAATTTATGCTATCAGCGTAATTTTTGGCATGTTACAAGAAAAAGTTGGGTCGGAGGGGGGGGGGGCGCCACATTTTGCTTTACCCCGAGCGCAGTTTTTTCTTCGCACGTCAAATGATTGCGGATTTTTCTACCTTCTCATGCTGTCGCTTCCAGAAATTCTATTCAAAACGATAATTTTCACAGTATTTTCTTAAACTGCTTATCAAAAAATGGATTACGTCATAGTTTTTGAATAAAAACACCTGCTAATTCTGCTAATGTGATTCACAACATAAACATTAGTTAACCCGACCAGCAGCAAAAGAAACGAAGTCAACCGGACCCAAACCCGACTCACAGCAAAAACTAGAAGTCAACCGAACCCAGACCCGACCCACAGCAAAAACTAGAAGTCGACCGGACTCAGACCCGACCCGCAGCAAAAAATAAAAGCAACATGACCCGCAGTGAAAAAATTAGCCTCGACCCACGCATTAAAGTCGAGTCTCCAAATTTCTAAAATCGCCCCCCCCCCCCCCTTGAGGACTCTCCAGATCCGCCCTTGTATAATAGCAAACAGAACGGCGTGAAATACCCAATTGATTAGCAATTTTTATCTGAGACATTGGAATTGCGGAATAATAAAAAGATACAATTTGAAGTGCTACTTCTTCATTGACTAGATTCACCAAAACGGATTTTTTCATTAGTTTAAACGCTTTTTTATAGACTCTGAGAGTAAAGGAAATGCATTTTAACAATAAAACGAGTTGAATCCCGTCGAATTCGACGAATGAAATGTTTAAAAGAGCCGATCGATTTGGTTTTTAAAAAAGCAAAAGTAATTACATTATTAAATCAATATATAATAAATATATTTCCAAACTTAATATCAAGTTTACCAGTTACAATTTTGCAATCAAATATTCGCACATCTTCAGTTAAAATTGTAATCTAAATGCAGGCGAAATCCAGAAATTTTATTTTATAGACACTCACAGAAAAATAGTTTTATTAAAAAAAAAAAAAAAAAAAAAAAAAAAAACCTAATTTCATTTTTATTATGACATTATTTCACTAACTGAAGTCATCTGAAAGTAAAATCTCAATCTCAGTGTCCATAATGAAAAGAAATATCGAAATGCAATATCGTTATGAGTAAAAATGCGATGTTTTAAATAGTGACGTCATTTTCTCTTCAAATGTTTTTTAAAAGTTACTGTTATTAGTAATATGAAAAAGCATCCGTAACAATATTGTAATTCTCATTTAGCTGGTTGCTGAATGACATCATTTTCCTCATTTAAAATTTTTTTTATTTTGCTTCAGACATTAATTTTTATCATAAATTATTTTCTGTTATTTTGTTTATATTAATAATATTATTTCTCAGTAAATATATATTTTTTTTTACCTTAATTAGTGCATAATTATACGTAATCATTTTATTGTGGTTAAATTTTACGAAAACAATTAACTTTTTTCTTTTAAATGCGAGGACATGTTTGTTCACTGATGAAATAAAGCTTTTGACTGGTGGAAATGGAAAGTGATAATAAAAATAAATTTTTATTATCGAGAGAAAAGCTAAACTGAGTTGCCACCATTTTGAAGAAATATCGTAAAAAGCATTTAAATTTAAAAATAAAATATAAAAATGGAAATAATTTAAAAAATAGCTAAAATGGGCACAACTACAAATAAATAGCTTTCATTTAAAAAATAATTATCAAAATCGGTTGAGTAGAAAATTCAGGGCTGATGACTAAAAAAACAGCCAGGTCTTTTAAATATATAGATTGAATGTCTCGTTTTAACGGCCAGATTATGAAAAAGTGGGCCACAATTTTTGACACGACACTTTTTAGCTTGTCTGAAAGAAATAGCATCGGAGGCTAAAAATAAGGGTTTTTATCGAAATATAGTAGTAAGTCCCATATTGTGTATTCAATATTGACACTAATCAATGAAAAATATGGATACAATCCCTCTTGTTTTTGTTTCATTTTGGGAATAACGGATTTTCAACTTATTCTATTGACGATTATTTTCTGAATTTTCAAGCTATGATTTTGAGACTTTCACAAAAGTTGCTCGATGCATTTAGCTAACATAATATCAAGTAAAATTTTGATATTTTTGACGCATGCGCAGTGAAAAATTATTTAGTAAACCTGCTTATTTTTCATACAATTTTTATTATTTTTTAATTCTGATAACAGGATATTGTGTACAATGTTGTTTGTCGTATTTTCAGAGAGTAATACTATTTTATATTAAGAACTCTGCAAATTATAAGCAAAAATCTTGGAAAAAATTGGGACTGTTTTTATAAAAACCTTAATTTTTCTACGAGTATACATGCTATGGACATAAAAATGAACAAAATTTATTACAATAAGCCACTTAATCATAATCTACTGTTTGAGTGCTTTTGCTACATTAGTTTTGACAGGGTTATCCAAAATATATTCATTCTTTTTTAATTTATTGGCGGTCCCCTATGGGACCGTCAGAGCTGTAATTTTTTTATTTATTTATTTATTTATTTTTTGACAAGCATGCAGGAAAAATTAAAACAGATTTAAAAACAAAATATTCATTATATAAGAAAAAAAAAAAAAAAAGCGAAATTGATTTTTTAAACTTATTCAGATACTTTAAGTTGGAGCCGGACAAAAACCTATACCTTTCTTAACACTTTCCAAGAAAGTTGAAAAGTGATTATACATTCGGTTTGTCTGTCCACGCTCTAACTCCTGTAAATATATTTGGATTTCAATGATAAATGTTATTTAGGTCCACGAGAGCATGTTTGGTATTAAATATGAACTACGTGGGTTATTCAATTACATTATTATGGTATATATGGGGAAAATCATTTGCAGATTATTTTAATGATATTACGCTATTTCAAATGTATTGAAACTGATATAAATCATTGAATTTCAGTAGAAGATGATTACGGTAGACAGACAACATACATATTATGTAGATAAAACCTATGTTTTTCTATTTCACCAAATATATGATAATAAAGTTTTATATTGTCATTTTTTTTAATTTGTAAATTACGCATAAAAAGAAATAATATCTAACAAAAGAGAATTAATAAAAAGTTTTGTATCTTGACTTTTAAATAAACTACTTTAAAATAAAACTGAAATAATAAATATTGAAATAAGTATGTTTTACGAAAATAAATTTTCTTTATATACTCTAATACAAGGCGGTTCAGATCTATATGTCAAAAATGTAAAGACAGGTAAAGGGGAACTAAGTGAGCAAATTTAGCACAAGAATGTGGGTACGGAAATGAAGTGTTGAGGCAGTAGATTGCGCCATCAGTGGATAAAAGTACCTCGGTGACTTGAATCGAGATTCTCTGCACAGATTTTGAAAAACATGCATCGTTGCACCAATGCACCGTTTGCCTGCTTGCATTTCCTGTATGGATTTGTGCAAGGAAATGGAGCGGTTTTGATGTTCATGAACCGATTCCCCTATAGGAGCCTTCTGGATTGCCGATCATTTGAGAGTCTTTATCGGGAGTTGTGCATGAGTGGATCATTTTGTGCTTTGAAGTTTGATATAGGTACAGTGTCTGGAAGCAGTGGTGCCAACTTTTTAAAAAGTAGGGTAACATCCTCAGTAATTGGCAGGCACCAGTGATTGGCACATCCTACAAAAATGTCCTAAAATAAGATTTATATCCAGTCTTTAAAAAATGTAAGCCCATATACCAGTTATATGCTCATTTACTTTACAGGTTATAACTTTGATTTATGCTACTAAATGACAATAGTGCCTAAGAAAGAGAAACAATTATGGCTTGTATTAAATTAGCCATTTTTGTTGCAAATGCTACTTCTCTGGCTTAAGAAAGGCATGCATTTCAGTTTATTATCTGATTTGAAGTATATTTTAAATTTTAATTGGACAACAGTTTTGTTCAGTTGAAAAGGGTTACTTTAATTGTGTAAAAGTCTAAGTGCCAATTACTGGTGATTACAGTAACTTTTTATAAATATATTTTTATAAAAATACTTTCTCAAATATTTTTGCTTTTAATGGGCAAAATAGATGCACAGATATCCACTCTTTGATGGAAAAATATTTGCAAGTAAATATTTTATTTCTTGGTAATGAAAATAGAAGTAAGTTTAAAGACAAATCCTTAATGTGCCAGTTACTGGGGATGTTACACTATTGGGTTGGCTCAAAAAATATTTTTGTAAAATGGTGCGACCAATTTGTTTTTCTTCGATAGAGTAGACAGATGGTGAAAGATGAGAATTTTAAGTCAAGATATAATAAAGTTTCAATTTTATTAAATTACATTCTCATGTGTTTTTACTTATAAAGACATTGATGTTTATTGTAATGTCATGTTATCAGGAACATGATTAGAAATTGAATTGGAAGAAAATTAAACATGGAAGCAAAACATTTCAATCATTTGGGATTTATGGTTGTTAATCAGAGAAATGAAACACATGGTCATTAGCAAAATGGATTTTATTCTAAGGAGAAAAATGAATAAGGAAATAATAATGAAGTAAATAACTAGAACAATGAAAATTAAGTACGCTATGATTCAAAATTATTGGGTGGGCTCGGGCTCCACGAGCCCATATAAGTTGGCTCTCTGTCTGGAAGCATATATTGTGGAAACCGATATATCTGATATCTGATATATCTTTTTTTTTTCCCCCTTGCTTTTTAGTTTTTGTTTTGCTTGTTCTCCGATAGATGTCCCTAGTTGTCCACTCATTTGTTTTGGCTGCTTTCTTCTCATTGGTTGCTTTTCTTTAGGCGGGATTGTTCCCATAGCGGGTATAGAAGCCTGCGTCTCTCTGTCTCTTGCTCAGTTTTGCTATTTTTTAGCTCGCTGAGTTTTGCACTGAAGAAGAATCCCGATAGTAGATTCGAAATAGCTATTTGCTACCTTCTCATACATTATTTGTGCATATCTAATCGTTGGTTTTCTATCTTTAAATATATCTGAAATACTTATAAAAAGTATCCAAATCATTACATTAATATAAAGGGCGCTGCTATAGAATTTATTGCTTGAAAGAGTAAACAATAAGCGTTAATTACAGCATCTAAAGATATGTGGTGTGAAATAAATCAAGGTGTGACATTTACACAACTTAATTTAGTCACCAGCAAAAAAATTTTTGAGCATTGGTTTCAATTTATATGAATTTCAATGTAGACCACTTACACATAGATTTATCCAAATCTAAAAATTGTCCGATGTATCATTTATTTATAAAAAAAAAAAAAATAATTTCCGCCTGTTGCGGGTGTGACATAAAAAGGACATGCATTTTCATCTTTCAGTGCAAAAATGCAAAACTCTGTGGATTATGACAACTGAGTGAATTGATATTTTTATATATTAGACAATAATACTTAAATAATTATTCTATGAAAAAATTAAATTACTTACTCAATTCTTGCTTTTGTGGAAAATATTCAAAATTTTCGTTGCGGGTGTGACTTGTATAGCCAATAAAATAATGACATACATAAATATTTTCAAGGCAGATTTTTTTTTAATTAAAGAATTAATCAATATTACAATTATAATATCTAGAGAGAAAAATATAAAAAAAAAAATTTCATTTCCAATCTTGAATTTATAATTTCTGGTGGTGGTAGCTTTTTTTTACAAAAATGCTCTTTTTTTCCTAGGATGCATCTGACTGACTGGGCCAAATATGCACGTTTTCTTAAATTTTTTTCAAACATTCTAATTCTATATCGCCACCATCCATTTGTCTTATTTGTCCACCAAAGTTTTCACTTTTTTAATGTCTAGAATAAAACAAGTTCTACAAAATCTCCAACTGCACATTCATCGTTGGATATTATATCCTTGTCAAAGTATGGATACATCTAACTGACTGAGCCAAATATACACATTTTCTTGTTTTTTATTCCGATACTCTTATTCTATAATATCCCCATACATTTGTCTTATTTGTCCATCAAAGTTTTCACTTTTTTTATGTGGAGAATAAAACAACTTCTACAAAATCTCCATCTGCACTCTTATCATTGGATATTATGTTTTTGACAAAATATGGTAACAAACAAATTTTCTTGTGATCACTTTCTGAAGTTATTGCTACATTAATTGTTCCTATGTCAATAAAAACAACATGATGTATCGATTGAATGTTGAGCTCCGATTGTGCTTGGTGCCAGCATTCATGAAGCATTTTCACAATATCTTCTGAAATTTCACATTCATCAAAGTTCTTTTATATTTTTTAGGACTTTTTCTACACACATGGCAAAATCAGAAGCTGAATTTATAGTTGCAGAGCGTTGCTAGTGTTATCATTTTCTTGGCAACTGCACCAACCCCATCGACAACTCCTTTACTATGAGATGAAATGCAAAAGGATTGCCATCCTTTACCATGATTTTTTAAAATAGCCTCTTCTTTTCTCTCCTTGCTTTGTCTCTTTCCTTCTCTTGTAGATTTGCTTCATATTTAAAAGGGTTTTCCTTAATCTTTTTTCAATGATATCGTGATCTTTCTGTACTCTTCATTCTCTGCAAAAGAGAAGAAATTAATGTGTAAACTGAATAAATATAGCACTTCCAGTACAAAAATATAAGCTTAACAAATTTTTAATAGTTATCCCTTGAAATTTCTAATCTACATAAAGTTAATTATGTTAAATTTTGGTTAATTTCAAACTGACTATATACATTTTATGCTAACTTAATAAACATTTTAACAGTTTCTATTATTCCTACTTCTACTTTTTATTTAATTTGAATTAAAAGAGAAAAAAAATCCCCTAATATTGATTTACTTATTTAAAAAACTAAAATTAGATAAATACTATCAAATAACAAAATTAAAAAAATGTATATAAAAACAAAACAAA
The DNA here is from genome assembly GCA_964019185.1 of Maratus speculifer. NCBI lineage: Eukaryota > Metazoa > Arthropoda > Arachnida > Araneae > Salticidae > Maratus > Maratus speculifer. The sequence continues at coordinate 440,383,920 of OZ025290.1, read as the reverse complement.
ATTAACAAATTTAAATAAAATTGCTAAAATATTAATTATACTTTTTTAAATTTCTATAAAAATCTTACCTTTTAAATTAATTTCTTAATCATATATCACTAATAAAATTATTTTCTTGCAGTAAAGCAACAATTTTATCAATTCAAACTGAATAAATCAACTGCACACAGTGTCACATGCTCAGATGATGCAAATTTTTATTTATTAAGTGGAATTCCCTCTATTAAATCAAAGGGTATAGTTAAAGCTGCCAAGTACATGTTTTCCAGCATTTTATTCTTTTATAAATTTACATATAATTTGTTCAAATATGAATTTGTAATTAATTTTAAAAGACGTTGCGGGTGTGACTTTAATTAAATGTCTCACCCGCAACAGGGACATGTCACACCCGCAACGCTCAATAATTATAATTAAAATATTAATTAATTTCTTTTGTGTCTGTAATTCAAAGTATCTTAATAAACTATTTTTGAATATAAAGTTTCATAACTTTGAATCAAAAATATTTTTCTGCAGAGATATAAATGTAACTTTTTGTTGCGGGTGTGACACAATAATTAAGAGTAATTAAATATGCTTACCTTTTGTAATGAAGATTAGTGAACACTTCTCTGCAGAAAAAAACTCTCAATAATAGCTGTCAGATGATATATATCCAAGTTTGGAGATTTTCAGAATGTTTGTTCAGCTGTACGAGACCATGAAATGTAAAGATTTTTGCCGCGGTCTATTTTACAAAGTCATAGTGTCACTTTATTAATTAAAATAAGTATGTTAATGACAAAAATGTAATTCTTTTTTGATAAAATATGAAATAGTACACTCTTAACAGTTAATATGCAAAATTTCAATCATATTTAAAGAAATTTAAATTTTCATCTTCATGTCCATTTTTTCGTGGATTGGGCGTTTTAAATAATTTTCGTTCATTCCTAATATATCGAATATTAGAACATAAATCTTTTTACAACTGTGTTACGCGAAATTTATCTTTCAAAAATAAGTTTCTTGTCGTTTAAATTGCATTGTAGATATCTAAAAACATGCAGGATTTCTATTCATTCGGAGCAATAAACTCGATCATAATGCCCTCTGGTGAAAATGTAATTTTTTGGATACGGCGTCACTTGTTGTATACCACATTTATACTTCTAGACAGGAACCGACTTACAAATTTAGCGGCCCTGGGCACCGATGCTTACAGGTAACTTGACCAAATATATATATATATATATATATATATATATATATATATATATATATACATATACACATGTATGTATTATTAAAAGACGTACTTATAAAGTTCATTATTGGCTTTAATATAGTTTTTAAACATCCATTAAAACACTAAATTTGATAATTATTAATTTGATTTTTAATAATAATTTCATTATTATTAAATTTAATTGAATAGCTGTTTTCTAATAAACTGTGTGTTTCAGATTTCTGTTTTCTATGTAATTTTATGAATCTGGAATGATAAAGCATGCAACAAATGATAAATTTCCTACAGTACTATAATATTTGAAATATTAGCTATTAATCAAATAATATTTTCTTTCAAATATAAACATTCACTGGAAAAAAAATATATATAGAGAGAGACATATTTTTCTTTTTTAATAGTTATACATCTAATTTTGGACAATAATTAAAAGAGCTTCAATGGCAATTTGGGGCCCCTGAAAATCGGGGGCTCTGCGCCTGTGCCCCGAATTCCCTGCCATAAATCAGGCACTGCTTCTAGACCAGCGGCTCCCAATCTATGGGTCGCGACCCACTAGTTTGGCGCGGCGTGTGTTTTGGTGGGTCGCAGAATAATCGAGGTTTGACACAAAAATATATCTTTTATTTTATCTACTTAAAAAAATATACCAGATTAAAATAATATTTCAAGGGAAATCCTTGATTTCCTTCTAGATGAATATACGAGCAGAATATCCAGCAATGTATAAATCAGCTTTGAATTTCTTCATGGAGTTCAATGTGACATACTTGTGGTTTGGACATTTTTCTACTTTGCTGTTTTTTGTAAAACAAATACAGAAATAAACTCCGTGTAGAAAGTGGCTTAAAGTAAAATTTAACCAGTTTTAATGCCGATATAGATGTGATAAAGCTAGATTTTGATAATACTTAAATGTATTTTTAATTATCTTTGTAATTTATACGTTTTAATTATCATTCCATTTACACACATTAGGATTACCAATTCTTATTTTTGTCGGTAATGTATCTTTTTCTCAAAAATTTGCCTTTTGCGTTGGTTAGAGTAGCTAAAATTTTATAGAATTGATACAACAATTTCCCTATTGATATCCTCCCTCCTCCATACCATTTATTAGATGAGTAGCGAAATTTTTTTAACTTAAAGATGGGTCAAGTACTCGCTCTCGACACAAGACGTATTAAATCACTGTCTGACTAATACGTGCAAAAAAGTAAGTAGTAATTGACTCAATGAAAATTTTTACCCCCCCCCCCAAAAAAAAAAAAAAAAAAAACTTTTAAAAAAAATTTTTTAAAAGAAAAGTATATATTCGTAGGCTAAAAAATTAAATACAATAAAACCAGAGAATAAAACCTGCCTATGACGGAATCCTGTCTTAAACAAAAAATGTGTTGATCAAAAATAAATATTATAATACCTTACAAAAAATAAATAAATAAATAAATAAAATAAAATAAACTCCATTTACACCCCCTAAGTAGGGCATTTGTCTATAACGTATTTTTTCTTTCTTATATGATTCCCTCTTAAAAGTTTTTATTGTATAACATTTTTCAAAGTCTCCAACGCATGGAATATGGATTAATGATATTAAAATATAAGTGAAACATTTACATTTAATAGAGATTCATTGATAAAAAAAATATAGTGGCACTCCGGGATTGCCGACAGGAATGAAAACTTGAACAATTACAAAAAAGTTTGAGAAAATTTAATTTTAACCCAGTATGGGTCCGTAACGTGACCCAGAATCAGCGTTCTCGCTGACATTTGACCAACGTTAATAATTTGGCTAATTAAAAATAAAAAACATTCGTCAAATGAAAAAAGTATCAGCCAAATAGATTCACCGTGTAGCACTAAAAAATATATCTTTAATCCGTTAATCTACTCCCTTTTTTTAGTATGTTTTGAAATAATCAAAGTTTTTATAACTGCGACAACGATACGTATTAATCTAAATTCAACTACCCGCTACAAATATATTTAAAATATGCATATTCTAAATATCTTGCGTAATCAAGAAAAAGAAAAAAACTCTAAAACTAGGGATGAGATTTTTTTCCGCGTTTTTACATACCAGTATAATATTAGAGAAAATATTGTTCATTTAAATCGTAGTATTTTTCGATTGAGTAAAATAATATTTTCTCTAAGATTACACTGGTGGCAAAAAACGCGGAAAATTATCATCCCCATAAAACAGATTTAACTCATTTAAATGTTATGAATTCATGTGATACGGTGCAACTGAACATAAGTGACACATATACACGAAAAAAAGGCGAAAAAGAAAACGCAAAAAAATGAGCACTAGCAATTTGGCGAATCTAATCGCTTGTTTACTCGCCAAATGAAGAATTGAGTTGCAATTTGGCGCAATGGCAAGCGACAGCGAGAACACTGCCCAGAATGACGTGAGAAAACTTTTTACGCTAGTTCATACTAAGGCTCCTATATATCGGGCTGAATCACGCCTCCATTAAGTTTCCAAAACGGTTGCCTGATTTGGCGCCTTATCGCGCAAATGGTGGACGGAACGACATAAATGACGGAACGGGGAAATTCTTGTCTTTTCTTTTCTCACTTGCCTGGTATAAAACACCGGCTTCGAAGAACCGGTTTGTTGTATACAAATGATTAGGTTGGCGCGATATTTGGCGAAGTTCTCCAATCCAGATCTATTCTTTTAAGTATTTATAGACAAATTATTCCCCTTATTGTCATTTATATGGAATTTAAATACTCTAAATCCATTCCTGAACAGGTCAGAATAATTTTCTGCTAAACAACCGTCCATTTTTAACGATTTTGTAGCTATAAAGTCATTCAAACGTTTCTCGCCCCATAGGAATCAATGGGAAACAAACGGTAACTGGGAAACAAGATGCTTGACGATTCAGCCTGTGTTTATAGGAGCCCTAGTTCATACAATTAGCTAGTTCGAACAATAAAATTTGGTACTGCTGTTTTAGACACTGTAATATAGTCATTGGCGGAGGATTCTTGCAATGGAAGAAACAGTTTTAGGCACAGTATTGGACAGTCCTTCGACAAGGTCCAGAACTATTTGAATATGAGCCATTTCTTTGCGGCAGTCCCATACAAAAAATACGCATGTCGGCAAGCTCCGCGTTAGTATAACGATGCATGTTGCTGGAAATCCTTACAGGTAATGACGTTTCAAATCAACGAAGCGATTTCATCCACTTACCAAGGCCTGACTTGCAAGTTTTTGGGGCCAGGACACTTTAAAATTTTCGTGCCCTCTTTGATTGGTTGATTTACTAATTGCAGTCAAAAAATAAAGTTTTCCAAATACTGAAAAAAAAAAATATCTAGGAATATATAAAAAAATAATTCCTATTATTTGTTGAATTGTGCTTTTAATCATATATTAAGACATATTTTTGTCATTTCATCGCATTAGTACCTCAAGTATTACATTTTTTTCCAATTATCTTTATTTAATGGAAATTGAGATAGAATTTTGTACCCGTTAGAAATTTCGTGCCCAGAGCACATTCCCCGGGTGCCCGTACAATAGTTAGGCCCTGCACCGACCTCAACACCCAGCAGAGTCCCCTACTTCCTCAACGCTGCAATTCCACACCCACATTCTTATACGAAATCTGATTATTTAATTCCCCTCTGCCTACCTATCAGATTTTTGACTGAAGCACCCTGTATACACAATAAATGTGGTAAAGTAGAAAATTCAACAATTCTGTCGTAGACTATAAAAATTGCTACATTAATATATTCATGTGTACGTATATTCTTTTGTTTTAGAACATCATATCTCAGTTTAAAAGTGACCAGCTAGGGTTCATTTGATATCAGACTACTGTGTTTTCCCATAATGGCAGCGTCTTATCTAATTTAATCACGACATTTGCGACAGCTATCAATTATTTTATAATAAAATCTCTACTGAATTCTATTAATAAATACGGCAAGGTCACACGCATTATGAATTCTATTGTACGCAGATCAGGATAAACTTTTTTGAATGCCTCCTTCTGCTGATTTTATTTTTCTATTACATTGTAGTCTACGAGGAAATAAAATGTAGCATTTTTTAGAAAGGCTAATGGTGTGTAAATATGCGTGTTTTTCTATGATCTTTCTCATTATTTCCATATAAGTTGAGTTACAAACATCTTTGAATATTATGACAATTGACCTATAATTATTCATAGAATATTTTTAAAAAAGGTCAAGTGCACTTATAACTTGATAGGTACTTTATTACTTACCCATCATACGTAGTATAGGGTAAATCTTGCTATCATTTTGAAAATCGAATTTTTTTTTCGGATTTTCACTTTCAGACACTGGAGATTCCGAAAAACATATCTTTAGAAAAAAAAAAATTGCCGTCCGTCTGTCTGTGCGTCTGTCTGTGGGTACCTGTAAACGCTCTATCTCTCGAACAAATTGAGATAGAAGCTTGAAATTTGGTGTGTGCTTAGAGTGCAATAATTGAATGAAGCGTATTTAATATCAGAATTTCGATAATCAGGAACTATTCTTTTCGGATTCTCAAAATATTCATTCTGATGAAAGTTTCATAAAAATTTTCGATTTTTTTTTTATTTTAAAGAACGGATGTAACAAACAATAAAATAACACAAATTTTGCATAAAGAACATGGTCGATCGGATAATTTGATGCCGAGATATATGTAATCCTATTTTCCGCATTCTTCGATTTTTCATGACCCTGTATTTCATTCAAATTTCAATACAAAGATATATTTTAATTGGAAAAGAGACGCTTAATCTGACGCAGTAAACTGTCAGTTAATACAATTATTATTTTTGGAATTATAAGGATGTTTCTTTTACGCAATTTGGTAATACTTTTGTAGTCTGGCGTTTTACATAATTTGTCGAAATTGATTCATCAGCAGCTCATTAATAGAGCATTACTATGTGTATATTAAAAATATTTAAATACACGTTTAAACTTTATGTTGAATAATTGCGATGCATTTTATATATAGTTTACTTGTTACATTTTATATCTAGTTTACATGTTTGATTTTCATTTTTTATATTATGCATATCCATGAAGGCAAAATATTACGGTAATACTTACCCTTCATGGATATGCAAAATATGAAATATATATATCAGAATTGAGGGTGCTATTTCATTTTTGGTGATAATTTTTTGATCGACGGGATAATAAAGTAATACTAAATTGCGTAAAAGAAGCATACTTATAACTCCAAAAATGATAATTATGTTAACTAACCATTTATGACGTTAGATTTAGCACCTCATTTCCAATTAAAAGATATCTTTAGATTGAAATTTGAAGGAAAAACAGGGTCATGAAAATTTGAAGACTGTGGAAAACAGGATTACAAATATATCGGCAATTCATAATCAGATCGATTTCATTCTTTATGCAAAATTTATATTTTTTTAATTGTCTTTTGCATAAAAAAGGAAGTCGATCGGATAATGAGTTTCCGAGATATTTGCAATCCTGTTTTCCACATTCTTCGAATTTTCATGACCCTGTATTTCATTCATATTTAAATTCAAAGATATATTTTAATTAGATACGAGACGCGACAAACTGTTAGTTAATATGATAATTCTTTTTGGAGTTATATGGATGTTTGTTTTACGCAATTCGGTACTACTTGCGTAGTTTGGCGTTTTATTTAATTAGTCGAAATGGGTTCATCAGCAAGTCATTAATTGAGCATTACTGTATTAAAAATATTTAAACATGCGTTTAAATTTTATTTTAGAGTTTCGATGCATTTTATAAATAGTTTGCATAAGTTTTATTTTCATATATTATATTATGCATATACATGATGGGTAAGTATTATGGTGGGCCCCAACGACTACATTCTTTTTATGGAAAAAGAAATCTAATTTTTAAACGGGTGAAATTTCACCTTTTTTTAAGGAGAGATTTTCTGTGAGAAAACACTAGTAAAAAGAATTTCTTGTTCTGTAAAATTCCAGGTGCTGTATGAACTCTGTATTATAAATCAATCAAAGATATTTGAAGGTATTAATGCATATTTTAATGATGTTAAAGTCCTTGGAACAAAATAAAATTGATATGCGTTTATGAAGTACACCTTGAAAAAGGAATTGATTAAAACTATAAAACATGTTTCGTTGAGTATATTTTGATTGTTTTAAGCGAATATTTTAGTTAAAGCAAAAAATCTGTTTTGTTGCTCAAAAAAAAAAAAAAAAAAAAAAAAAAATGTTGTTAACACTTTTATAAAATTTTAACAAAATTTGATCAATTTTATTTTTGTCTTGTGTTTTCAATTTGTAATTCTAATAAAATTTTGTTGCTTTTGCAAAATATAAATTAGTGTGCAGTATCCATAGCTTTCTCACTAATTTTTTTTAATTGACTTACATAGCTATAAAGGATTAACATAATTTTTGGATAATAAAAACTTTTCAAATTGAGGATTAATGACGTTATCATTACGTTTTTATGTATTTTGGATGAAAATTTTGAAGGGGAAATTGTAAAGAAAAAAAATCAACAATATTTTTTTGTTTATTCAAACAAAATTTCCTCTGATCCATATTAAAAAGAAAAAAAAAAAAGATTTGCTGGACCAAACAAACGTTGTTGATTCAACAAAACTTTTTTCTGGATGTATATACTAAAATATACATCCTGTACAATCTGTGGTGCAAAGAATATTTCTTATTAATCTACAGGGCGACACAAAAGTGTTCTATTACATAATGGTATAGGTGAAAACATTGTGACACGTTTTAATTATATTAAACTATTTCACACTTTATGAAATTGATATACGTTGCTTAGGTTTACTATAGGATACTTCCTGTATAATAGAAAGCGAATAGTATTTACAGGGACACACAAAAGATTTCGGCTACACTATTGTATCCGAAGTACTGTATACTATTACACCAAAATCTGAATATTTTAAAAACTTCGCTATAGTACGAACGCACCCCCATTTGCTACGCTTGACATGCAATTTCCGACGAATGCTTATTCCAGTGTTATTTTTCTTTTTATTAAGTAAGTTCTGGAAATCGTTTTTTTTTTGTGGCAACTCATTTTTTTCTTTCAAAGTTTGACGCAAAATCATATCGGCACGATAATTTCAAATCTTCACATATTCAGTCATCGCCGTACCACTTTGATATAGTGGTCATTTATTTTGATTTATGAATAAAATCCCAGATGACGTCGAATCCAAATTTATTTTCGATGTGGATATCAACATAATTAGATTGAATTTTACAAATATCGAAGGTCAACTTTAAAATTTGCACCCTATTGTACGCAGTCTTCTAAGAGGGAAAAAAACCGAAACTTGTCATAACTGAAAAGAGAAATCAAAAATCCATTTCAAGGTTGATTCTTCAAGATGATTGACACTTTGACGTATCTGGCCACCAAAGATTTGCTCAATTTACAATTCAAGCAAATTGCTACAGCTATTACGTCATAGATGTATTATTATTATTATTTTTTAATTGTCAAATAGGAGAAGTAGGTCCTATTGCATGACTAGGGGGAAAACCAGTTTCTTGATTGTTCTGTACAACATGCTATTTTACGATGCTTATCAAAATCATTATTATATTTTAAAAACTAATTCATAATATTATATATAAATATATTGCGAAAAATATTTTAAGCGCTAAAAAAAAGAGTAAAAAAATTTTTTTGCCAGTATTTTATCAAAAAGCATTGACAATATTTTTCCTTTGGGTTTGCTCCGTTTGGTAATAACATTTAGAGCATTCCTATTGAAAAACAGTCTATTTAGAAAAAATACACTATTTGAGGATGAGTGTATGTGCTGCATTAAGATGGACAAAGTCCTGGATTATTCCTACCAGTTATTATTTACTTTAAAATTTGCCTCATTTAATGAGCGTATTTACCCGATTAAATTATGTAAAAAAAGATTCTTTTTTGAAAAACCAGTGATAAAAGATTAAAATTTTGAGAAAACTGTCATCACGAAAAGGTTAGGCAAGAAGATATTTTGATTTAGAAAAAAAAAAATAGATTTTCATTAGAAATATTGATGACAGTGGAATGGAACTTAACTTCAAATAAAAGGAATGATTTAATTTCATTAATTACTAAAATTTTATCAGAAAGAAAAAAAAAAGAAAAAAAAGTTCTGTCGTGCAAATGAATTGAATTTGGAGAATAAAACTCCATTAAAAATTGAAAAAATATAAAGTATTAAAATAGAAGATGAATTTAAAAGCTTGAAGTTTTCATTAAAGATGTACGATTTGTTAAATAAAATTTATAAATTTTGTTGTTGTACTATTGATTTTATCTAATGATAATAGTAATGTAATTAATATGATTTCACGCGTTATAAAAATTATGATAGTAATGAAATAAAAGCTAATTTGACCTGAAATAAAAGCAGTGATTTGATTTCATTATTTACTGAAATTTTCGTTAAGGGGCTATGTCAAATACCTCAAAAAATGAGAATGTTAATGTTCATTCTCTGAGGCCGTTGTTTTCATCTTTCTCGCTTGAGGCGTAATATTTTTTAAATGAATTTTTTTTATTTAGTCGAAGGATAGCTTCGGACGATCCACAACTGGGCTAGGTTTTACTTTTTTCGATATGAGTTATAATTCCATTATATTAGGATTGTTCCAATTTCTGAACGAGTTCAAACTGGTTAAAAAAAGAGTTTTATTATTATTATTATTATTATTATTATTATTATTATTATTATTATTATTTATTTATTTATTTATTTATTTATTTATTTATTTAAACTCAAATTGAAAAAGTAAAAATTAGATCGGTTGTACATTGTCCGCAGCTATCCTGTGTAAAATAAAATATATATAAAGTAATGTAATATAATATAAATTAAAATAAAAATTCTAATGAAAAATACACCTCGAGATACATAATTAAAATTCATATAAAGAATAAATAAGTGTACTAAAAATTAAGATATTTTAATGCATTTTAAATAAATTTATATTATAAGTTTGCACCTGAAACTAATTTTAGTACATTTATTTGTGTTTTATATGAATTTTAAAATAAAATAAATTAAAATATATTACAGTCCAAACACACAATTTCAAAATAACGCCCCCATAATATTAACATTAGTGTTCTCATTTCTCTGCTAACTGAAATCAGAGAAAAACATTTTAATAACGTGCGAAGGTATTAAATTCATAGAAATGTGGCCGTTGTTTTCGAATATAGGGATTTTATAAAAGAAAACAAAGAGCAATAACGAAAGTAGCAGTATAATTTGAAATATAAAAATATTTCCTAGGAAATTTTCGTTAAAATTGCATAAAATGATCTTGAAAATAAGAGATAAATTCGGAGAAGCTCAAGGTTTTCATTTTAGATATTCTAAAGATAACATAGGAGAAGCAATTCCTTTTTAGTAAATCAATAACAGTGACCGAAATAAATCGCATATATACTGACTTCGTTGACGTGAGGAGAAATCTGATGAAAGATATTAAAATATTCAGTTGACGTTCGAAGAAATATTTCACGTTAACGGGACAGTTAAACTTTTTAACTATTTTTCTTATTTTAGAAAAATATGGTTGAAATATGAGCTCAATGTATGTCTATGTTAAACTAAAAATACATAAAAAAAACTTAATATTTAGTTAAAATTTTGGAAAAGATTAGTGCAATTTGATTAATTTAAAAATCCGTACTACTTTTTTAAATATTTAAATTTTTGCCCCCAAATTTTTAAAAAAGATTATCAAATGTGTATTATGCAAGATTGCGCATACATGTTTAGGTAATTTAATGTTACGTTTAATGTATTTTTTTTTTTTACTGATAGTATAAATCAATTTGTTGGTGGGATTCCAACATTTTAGGATCTTTTAAGAGTAAAAGACTAATTGTATACAGATATTCTGATGTTTTATTGTATATATATATATTTTTATTATTATTGTTATTATTTGAATATTTTGAATGTAAGTGCCTTTAAATGTACAGTATGGTTATATTCAATAAATGAATTATATTTAGTAGAACCTCTAGTTGTCATTTATGGAAATTTTCTTTTAATTCTTTAATTATTTTTTGTTTTTTTCTTTTCTTTTCAGTAGATAACCATGTTTGTTTATTTCGTAAAATTCTACCTATTTTGCAGTATGAGGATAATTAGTGACTAGGGATATCTTGTGGGGTTGGCTAGCTAAGTATGGAGAAATCTAACTTTAATATATTTTAAGTTTTACTTTTTTTCTTTTTTTTCTCGTTTAGCTAATCAATTGGGCCATAGGTGGGGTAATCGTCTAAAAGTGTCACAACGCAATGCCCAGATGTTTTTTTCTTTTAATGACAACCCCATTAACTTTATGTTTTCGGAGTTGTCTATTACCCGACTAGGCCAATGCGATCACCAAGACCTGTTAAATTATAGGCCCTTACAAGATAGTTTTTTGGGGGGTTTTGGTTATGAAATGAACCCGGGGTATAGGTGTACCCAACACCTGTGTTAGATTGTGCTGGGGGGATTAAGACTTAGAAAAACGAATAAATATCCCTTCTCAGCTTTTATTTGTGATTTGGTTTAGATCTTGCCAGCACAATTAAACCTAACACATCTTCATATATATATATATATATATATATATATATATATATATATATATATATATATATATATATATATATATATATATATATATATATATATATATATATATATATATATATATACATATATATATTACAAAATTTAATTTTTTTTTGGCCAAGATTAACCTTTATACTATATTAATTTCCTTGTAACCATATTCCGTACTTAGTTCAACTTGTTAAATTAAAATCTTATTTCTAGAACTAATCTATTAATCTTTATGGAAACGATATAAATTTTTAATTCGCCTTAAAAAAAACATTTATTCCAATATGCGCAAATTTAAAAAGATGGTTCTAAATTAAAAATATTCTTAATTAAACCTTATTTCTTAGTATTCCAAATAAAACTCATTTTTTCTATGTTTTTATCAACCCTTTTTAAGAAAATCTTATTAAATTTATTTCAAAACCATACCTTTAAAAAAATATCATTATTTTTATTTATTTATTTATTTATTTTCCCTGCATATCAATAAATTCATTACTTTTCTTTTTCTCTTAAAAAATTAATCGTTTGCAAAAATATCGTCTGTCTAATATATTAGAAATTTTGACACGATTATAAATTAGTTAAATAATATTAAAAAATAAATAAAATTATCGTCTGTGGAATAAAAAATCTCAACTCTGGGCATGAGTTATGTTTACATGGAAAAATGATGGTTCGAGAGTAGAGAATTTTCTATAACTTTCTTTTTATATTTAAGAAAGGAAGCCTGGAGGTGAGAAGGAGGATTCTTGGTTTTTTCTTCGATGAGAACGGCTCGCTGAAATAATGATGGAATATTCTTTTTGAGGTTTCGGTTAAAGACAGTTTGCAAAGGGAGCCTTTCCCTCTCTCATGACTACAGTTTAATAAATTAACTTGCAGCAGCTAATGAGTAATTTATTGGATCTTTTACATTTATTTACTTATTTTTTTTTCTCGTTTGCCATGACTTCTGTGCTGTGAAAGGGGAAACCGGCGATGATGTTTCTGGTTAATAACTTTAAAATGTCACACACACACACACACACACACACACACACACACACACACACACATATATATATATATATATATACATATATATAAACCTTAAGGTTAATTTTATGCGCAGGTTTGTCACATATCTGATAAAGGTCAAGTATAAAAAGTTTAAATCTCTATGGCAAATACCAAAGAAGAAAAATAAATCTTTTTTGAAACATAACAAAATATTATCACACTATATAATTGTCATATGGGTAAAAAAAGAGGTGTCAAAATATTCACAATTAAACAGCTTTCGCTTTATCAGGGAAAAAACTCAATATTTTGATCAATTTTGATGTAAACTGTCTGGTTAATAAAGAAAACAAAGAATAACTTAAAAAACGAAATTAGTAATTTAATTTGAGATAGGTAAGAATTTCCTAAATAATTTTCATTAAAATTGCATAAAATGATCTTGAAAATAGAAGATAAATAAAAGCTCAAGGTTCCCATTCTAAATGTTCAACGATAACATACACCCAGAAAAAAGTTTTGTTGAATCAACAAAAATTTGTTTGGTCCAATAAATCTTTTCGTTTAAATATGGGTCAATGGAAATTTCGTTTGAATAAATAAAAAAATATTGTTGATTTTTTTATGCAATTTTCCGTCCAAAATTTTCATCCGAAAAGCATAATAACGTAATAATAGCGTCATTATATCGTCTTAATTTGAAAAGTTTCTATTATCCAAAAAATATGTTAATCCTTTATAGCTATATAAGTCAATTAAACAACATTACGTGTGATATTTATGGCTACTGCACACCAATTTAAATTTTGCAAAAACAAAAAAATTTTGTTGGAGTTACAAATTAAAAATACAAGACTTTAGTCGAACTAAAAAAAAAAACAGATTTTGTTTATTTAAATAAAATTGATGAATTTTTGTTAAAATTTTATAAGCGTGTTAACAATATTTTTTTGTCTGAGCAACAAAACCGATTTCTTACTTTAACTAAAAAATTCGCTTAAATCAACCAAAATGCACTCAACAAAACATGTTTTGTAGTTTTAATCTCAATTCCTTTTTCTGGGTGAAAGGAAAACCAATTCCATTTTAACTAATAATAACACATTGCTCAGTGGTGCACAAAATAGGAATTTTAATATACATTTGTACAATTAAAATAAAATAAAACTTTCAACGTTTCGCGCCGTCTTCTGCGGGCGTCTTCAGGAAAATACGATAATGGAAGGACTACGTTTGCATCTTGATCGAGAGATAATATTTCTACTAAATTAAAATCTAAATGAGTTAAAATTTAAAAAAATGTTGCCATTTACACGTGAGTAAAAATTAAAATATTGCAAGGAAATAAAAATTTTTAAGATTTTATGATATTATGCCATATTTTTGGTATATTGTAGGATAAATTATCATTACATGGTTTATTTTCTCGTGCTATGATTTCGATGGATTCTCTTATTTTACCTTAAACTGGGTTATTGCATGGAACTATGATTTTGGATTCCTCAAAATTAATATGGCAACCCTTGTTTGCCAAGTAGAAGACCCGCAGAAGACGGCGCGAAACGTTGAAAGTTTTACTTTATTTTAATTGTACAAATGTATATTAAAATTCCTATTTTGTGCACCACTGAGCAACGCCCGCAGAAGACGGCGCGAAACGTTGAAAGTTTTATTTTATTTTAATTGTACAAATGTATATTAAAATTCCTATTTTGTGCACCACAGAGCAATGTGTTATTATTAGTTAAATTTTATGGTGCAACTGTCTTATATATATTTACAATTCCATTTTAGTAAATCAAAAGTGACCAAAATTCATCGCATCTACTGACTTTGTGACGCGAGGAGAAATCTGATGAAAGATCTTTTAAAATATTCAGATGACGTCCGAAGAAATATTTCCCGTTAAAGAACTTTGAATGGTGACATTTGAAATGCTGTAATGCGGGGAAAATTGAACTTGACATGAAGACATTTAAATGTCTTTATTGAGAAGACTACAAACAATTGCAATACATTTCATAGAAAATAATATATTATTAAGAGAGCAAATAATATTTTCGGTTAGGAAAAATGAAAATTTTGATTGCGCATGTAAGAGAAATTTCGTTGGCTGTGGAAGGAAATATGCCGCAATATAAAACGATGATTCATTTTCTTTAACCTTTCAAATTTGTACTGATGTGCAGCTAAACATAAATATTATTCGATGACAGTAATTTTACACAAATTGGAAACTGTATGTAAAACTTGGGAAATGTTCATATCATAACTAGTTTTATAAATATTCAAATTACACCAAACAATTTAAATATATCTTTACAAAACATACATCAATCTCTCTTTACAAACATGTATTTTGAAGAACATCCGTGTTTCTTATTTTCTTAGCATTTACTTAGTTGGTTTTAAAAACTGAAATAATGCAATTTTATTAAACCGTGTGAATAATTCGTGTGTTTCCGAATTCTGAAAAAAAAATATAAATGAATGATTTCTGATAACACATGGAGCTGCTATAAACAAACATGTAATCAAACAATATACATTTTTAAACTACCAACTAGGAAAAAAAAAATATTTATTTGAAAACTTTATCTCTGTATACTTATTGCTGTAGTTAAAAAAAAAAAAAAAAAAAAAAAAAAAATCAGTATAATTTGTTTGAAAACTTTATCTCTGTATACTTATTGCTGTGGTTTAAAAAAATCAAGTATGAATTATTTTTAAATTTATCTCTATCGCGTGAACCTTGATTACCAAAGATTAATCCGTTTACCCTTAAAACAATGTGAAGAGTTCCGAATTTGTTTCTGGCTAATATACAATAGAAAAATTAAAACTATCCCTATAAATAATAAATATATGCGTGTGTATATATATATATATAACCATTAATTGTATTACAATATATGAGCCATTGAATTTAATAACTTATACCACATTGAACATGGAGGGAAAAATAAATAATTAATATGAATACAAATGGAATTTGTAGAACCAAAGCAGAATCATCGAACCTCAAATACTTTGGAACTACAAATGAAGAGCGTGGTTTCATCTTCGTATTTGCCATGAAAGTGCAAAATAATATGAATGTGGGGCTACGAACACACATAAAACCAAATTTAAATGAAGAAAAAACATAAAAAACAAGGCACATCAAAATTACTAAATTGGATAGCAAAATGAAAAGAGAAAAAATTAAAATTATTACCGTCAACATAATAATAAATAAATAAATAAATAACGTAATAATGAAATAGATAACCCATACACCATAGTTTACCCTATTAAAATTTAAAACAAAATTTTTTAATTCGACTATGCTAAGCTAAACTTAATATCTTAATATAAGATGATTTAATATTTAAAAATAGATAATTAATATATTTACCTTATACACTTAGAATAGTATTATAGGTCTCCAATTTCTTAAAAGTTAGGTACAATTTAATCATGTATATTAATTAAATTATACTAATATAATTAATTGATGTAACTATACAATTATCCATACACTAGGGTCAATTAAACAACCATTATAATATGTTTTTTTAATTTAACAAATGCATTTCCCACTCTCAATTTTTTTTATAATTAACCATTGCGTATTATCCAGACAACACCGCCCTCCTCTGTACTTAACATCTACCAACCCAGCCATCCTATTATAAACATTTTTTTATATTTTTACATTTCGAATTTTTTATCATTATTTTTATGTTTTAATAATTTTTTGTACTCTTTTTACGCAATGCTTTAATTATTTTTGAGATCATGTAATAACTAATTGTACATTAAAGAATATATGAATTTTTTAGGAAAACCATTATTTAGTGCATCATAAACTAGCTTTTTAATATTTGCATTAATTAGATGAGAAGAACGTAAACATTTTATTCTATATAAATGATTAAAGATTATATTACGATATACAAAATTTTTATTCCGTTTGTCATACATATCAGTTATTAATTTGTTTTCTTTTAATATAATTTTAAGATCTAAAAAGTTAATGGTATTATTAGAAACAGGTTTTTTGTAATTTCTAAATTAGCTAGGTAATTTATTGGGAATTGAGATATACTGGTATTATCCGTGTCATTTAAAATTATATCATCAACATATCGATATAAATATATTTTATTATTAAAATATATACATTCATAATGATTTAAGTCTGATAATATACTAGATGTACAACCACCTTGTGGTATACCGACTTTTTGTATATATATTATGTTATCTTGCATTATAAAATTATTATGGATAATGAAATTTGTACGAAAATAATCAGTATCAATGTTCGTTGATATATTCAAATCATGTTAATATTTTTTTAAATAGTGCATTTATTATATTATGTAGATCTAATAATCTATATTACTAAAAAATTTTGAAGTCATATGTAGTTATATTTTTTGTACATTTAAGAATTTTCATAATATTGACCAGTTCATAGCTATTCTTTATACGATGTGTATTATTACTGGTTTTTGTTACTGTAGATATTTGATTAAGAATTTTTAATACAAGTTTATTAGCTGTATTATTATAAGTACTGCAAACAATTGTAACTGCTCTAAATTTAATTGGATTCTTATGAAATCTGGATGTAAGAACTAGATATGGATGTTTAATGTTAGTAGAGTTAATGTCTAATAATTTATAAAAACCTCTAATTTTACGGTTGTTTACAATTATATCATCATTAGTTTTTTGGAAGGAGTTATTAAAAGATATATTGGATTTAAGCAATTGATGATAATATGATTTATATATAATTGCATAATTATTTGGAGATTTGTCCATATAAGTGATTACAAAACTTAGTTGCAGTTTAGTGATTGGCTGGAAAAGATGTTTTGCATTTATATAATCCAGATGTGAAATATTATATTTTAAAGCCTTAGTTAATTTATCAATAACTGAAATAACAAAAATGCTGCCATAAGTTTCAAAATCTTCGGGTTATGAGTCTTGGCTTGCGTCTAATATGAAAATACCGCATTTGATCATTTTCAAAGCTTTTTATGATTACATAATTAATATGTTTCATATAAAATTGCTGTTTGAAGTTAGTTGACAATTTAAAAAGCATATTGCAAATAACAAATTTATTAGAGTTTTAAATTTAAGAAAAGAAAAGAAAAGGTTTTCACCTATACTCTGTAATCCGAGAACCTGTTCAATGTGCTAGTTTATATAATTACGAACGCACCTAAAGAGAAAATTTTTTTTAATGACTGACACCGCAATTTGAAAACAACTTCTTTTGTAAATAAGAAAAAGCTATATTTCACGCATTCAATAAACCGCAAATTTTTTTACTAAAATTTCGATGCCAATGTGGCGTTTGGGAATTAAAATTAGGTGGTTTCATAGCTGAACCAGAGCGCGGCAAGGGGTTAAGAAAACTTCTTGAAAGTATTAATTCTCATATCCCTTTCTCTTTTTCAGTTTTCGGTTATAATTATTCCATCAAAAACTCATAATCACAAAAGTTTTGAGTAACTATGACCACTAGTGGGGAAATTATGACCACTATATTTCCTCTAAATACCTGCCTATACACATTTGTTTGGGGTAATTAACCATTGGAACTCCATTGTAGAGGTCTGCACGGGCCCAGCCCGTGGGCCGGGCCGGCAGATTTAGAATACTTTTTTCCACGGGCTGGGCAGACAAAAAAAATGAACAGACCAGATGGCCGGGCCAAGCCGATAAAAAAAAATTTTGGGCCAGCCGGCCCGTTCTGAAGATGTCAGCAGAAACGATAAAATCTGAGCAATTTTCAACGAAAATGATTTTAACGAGAATAAGTATAAATGTGCGTCACGAGCCATACTAGTTTGACACTTTTCCACACTCCATACTTTTTTCCATGGGCTGGGCCGGCAAAAAAATTGAACGGACCAGACAAACCGAGCCGATAAAAAAAAATAAAAAAAATTGGGCCTGCCGGCCCGTTCTGAAAATTTAAGTAGAAACGATAAAATCTGAGCAATTTTCAACGAAAATGGTTTTAACGAGAATAAGTATAAATGTGCGTCACGAGCCATACTAGTTTGACCGCATCAATATAAAAATGTACAGTGTAGAGGTCGGCATCGGAGACTTACATTGTGTGTAACCCGTTTTATTATATTTTTAGCTGACTCACGCCGGGCCAAGATCAAGCTTGCATTATTTTTCTACATACAGACTGGCCGGACCGGAACTAGACTTAATTGTTCTCAAGATCATTAGGGAAGAAAATATGATTTGTAAAATTATTAACAGCGATAAAGAACTTATGTTAGCTTTATCTTCGGATATATACTTCTTGATAGTTTTTAAATTAATTTCAAAATAATGCGAAAGTTTGACTCATCTTCTGATTAATTTTAAATTGTAAAAGTATAAAAGTGATAAGCCTAATTATTGAAGAGATTTGGAATAGAATAGCATTTTTCATTTTTGGTAAATAAAATACTTGTATAACCTTGTTGAGATATAATAGTTTCTCAAATGATTGCAGGTTTTTCTCCCTTCCCATGCTATCGCTTCCGGATATTCTATTTAAAACGCTAATTATGACAGTATTTTATTTTCTTGCAGTATTCTTAAATTGCTTGTATCAAAAAATGGATAACCTCATTCTATTTTATAGTTTCTGAATAAAGATACCTGCTAATCGTATGCTTTTCTGAAAAAAAAAAAAAAAATTAGAAATGTATCAGAAAGGAGCTTCTTTGAATTTAAGAATAAATTTGGATTTAAAATCTTTAATAAAATGATATAGAAATATTTTTATAAATTTTCTTTTATTAAACAGCTTAAAAAATAACGATGTTTTTAGCTTTCTTTCTTTTCTCTTTTATTCTAAGCCATATTAATATTTTAATGAATCTTTATTCGAATGTTGAAAGCCTAAGAATCTAAGCAACCATTAACGCTGTTAATGTGTATTTCCTGTAAAATATACGGTAAAATTATTCCATAGATATGTTCTTTAATGGAATCTTAATTATATGATAAAAATCTGAATTTTTTAGAAATCGTAGAAATTGTAACTGGCCAAAACGGGCCCGGCGGGCCTAAAATATAAAAATTTAAACGAGCCGGTCCCGGGCTGAACTTTTGAGTTTTACAACGGGCCGAGCCGAAATAATTTTCCTACGGGCCTGGAAATTCCGGCCCGTGCAGACCTCTACTCTATTGGAACCATTGGAACTCCAAACTGACAAATCCGTTCATTAAAAAATTTGGTAACTTTGTTTCAAATTGCTATTTGGATTTCAAAAATGCTTCAGGCTAGTGATAAAGAATTTCTAAAAGGAAAATTTTAAATATTATGAGTTTAATATCTAAGCGTGAAATAAAATTTTACCGCATACAATTTTCTCCATTATAGGGGTTGTCATAATTACCTCCTGATCATAATTACCCCACCTAATCCTATATGTTTAAAAAATGTATTGTAACTTTTACAGATGAAACAAGAAATACTTATTTTCAAATGAAATGGATAAGCACGAAATATATATAATAATCTCCAAGAAATGTTCATGTAATAAGTGTAGAAAATACAAAGCATTGCTATAACATAAATTCCAAAAGCTCAAGATTTTCACGAAGTATGTCTGATAGCGTCAAGAAAAACAATCTCTTTTCAATAAATCGATGAAAGGGATCGAAATTCCTCTCATTAACTGACTCCGTGACGTGATACGGAATCGCAGGAATGATCTTAAAATATACGGATGACGTCTGAAAGAATCTTCCGCGCGTCACGAAATTTTCAGTAGTACCCTTTGAATTGTTACTATTGTAAGTCAAGATTCATTTTAGATGTGAAATTTAAAACTGAACATAACAAGTAACAATTCTTATTTCTTCAAATGAGTAAACTACAAATTTTGAAATGTATTTCACAGAATAGATAACATGAAACAAGGAAAAATAAATTATAAAAAATAACAAAATAATTTGATTATTTATTTGAAAGAAATTTTATTGGTTTGTTGGAAGGGAATATGACGTAAGATGAAACAGGGATTTCTTTCAATTAACCTTTGAAATTTGTTTTGAGGTTTAAAAGTACGGTCAAAAGGGGTATTACGACCATTTTTTACATTTTCATCATAGTTTTTTTTTTTTTTTTTTTACTTGTTTCTATTTTGAAAAGTGGTGTTTTTAATACACAAGAAGTAACTTTGACCCTTTAAGAAAACTTCTTGAAAAGTTTTATTTCTCATATCCCTTTTTCTTTTTAATTTTAAAGGAGGGTTATAATTATCCCATCAAAAACTCATGATCATAAAAGACCACTAATGGAGAAATTAAGAATACTCTATTTCCTCTTTATACTTGCCTACACACATTTATTTGGGGGTAATCAAGACCATTGGAACTCTAAACTGACAAATACTTTTACTAAACAGTTTGGTAGATTTTGTTCAAAATCCAATCTGGATCGCAAAAATGCTTCAGACTAGCAATAAAAAATGTCTAAAATGAAAAATTTTGATATTATGAGGTTAATATCTAAACGTGAAATAAAATTTTACCGTATAGCATTTTCTCCTTATAGGGGTGGTCAGAATTACCTCCTGCTCATAATTACCTCACCTGATCCTATAAGTAGTAGCAAACCAATATTGGTCCAACGTTGCGCCAATATTTCATCTATTGGAAATATTGCCAATGAAACGTCAATATTGCTCCAATATTGGGATGTTTACATTTTGCCCTTATTTAGCCAATACTTGCAGCCAATAATATGCCAATATTGGGGTTTCATTGGAAATATTGCCAATAAAACGCCAATAATGTACAAATGTTGGCATTTCATTGGAAATATTTCTAATGAAATTCCAATATTTAACCAATATTGGCGTTTTATTGGCTATATTACTAATGAAACCCCAATATTGGCATAATATTGGCTAAATAAGGGCAAAATGTAAACATCCCAATAATGGAGCAATATTTCATGCCAATATTGTGCCAATATGCCAATATTGCTCCAAGATGTAGTCAATATTGGTCCAATATTGCTTACAAGAGATGTTTATTTTCAATGAAATTGACAAACACGAAATATATAACAATCTTTCAGAAATATTCATAAATAACTGTAGAAAATACAAAGCATTGCTATAGCATAAATTCCAAAAGCTCAAGATTTTCACGAAGTATGTCTGATAACGTCAAGAAAAACAATCCCTTTTCAATAAATCGATAAAATGGATCGAAATTCTTCTCATTAATTGACTCTATATGACGTGATATACGGAATCGCATGAATGATCTTAAAATATACGGATGACGTCTGAAAAAATATTCCGCACGTCACAGAACTTTCAGTAGTACCCTTTGAAAAAGTTTCTATTGTAAGTCAAGGCTGATTTTAGATGTGAAATTTAAAACTGAACATAACAAGTAACTATCCAGATTTCTTTAAATGAGTAAACTGCAAATTCTGATATGTATTTCACAGAATAGATAACATGAAACGAGGAAAAATATATTATGAAAAATAAAAATTAATTTGATTACTTATGTAAAAGAAAACTTCGTTGGCAGTGAAATGCGGTTTGTCGTAAGATAAAACAGAGATTTTATTATGTTAACCTTTGAGATTTGTTTTGATGTTTAAAAGTATTAACCCTTTATATCGTAACGGTATTTTTAAGTACCATTAAAGCAAATTATATATGAAATTAATTTAATTCGTCTGCTAATAAAAGTCGTCTGCCCTTTTCATACAAAACAATTTTCTCAAACGGATTTAGAAAGCACAGTGCAGTGTTGCCAGATTGTCAAAAGCCAATTTCCCCAAAATTTCTGAAACTTTCCCCAAATCAAGGCTTTTTTCAAAAAAAAAATCACCAACACAATTTCTACTCAAAAAGGCAAGTTCTCAATTTTCAATTTTCCAATATAAAAAAAATTTAACAAATTTAAACTTAAAAATTTCCCCAAATCAAGCATTTTTTTCGAAAAAATTCCCCATTTACGGAAAAAAAAAAAAAAAAAAAAAAATTAATCTTAGCGGAATTTTACAAGTACATTCAAAGTTAAAAAAACAACAAAAAGGTCATAAAAATGTTTTTATTTTTGTTGTATAAATTTATACTATTAAATAAAATGTATTTCTGTGCTTGTTTTTCTGTCCGCGACGATATGAAAATATGAATCACTTATCTGAAAATTCAGATAGGGTAAACCCAATGCAGATCATGATAAATCTGTAGTACATGTAAACGGTGAGGACGATCACAAGAATAATGATTTTTTATTATTTCTGTTTTTATTTTTGTTTTCCAGAACAAAATCAAATTCGAGACAGATCCAGTATTGGCAAATGTCTAAAAGTAAAAATTGAAATTGTGATAACAATTCCCCAATTTTTCCCCCAAATATGTTCAAAATTCCCCAAAATGGGGACAAAATCCCCAATCTGGCAACACTGGCACAGTGAAATACTCGAAGTTGAAAATTTTTAATGTGGTTATTTTTTTTAACCTTTTAACTAGGTGTAGCTTTTATCCTATTAAAAAGGTTTATAAGGGCCCTTTTCACCATTCGCTTACATTTCAGAATTTTATTTTTATTTATCAAACTTAATAATTTCTTTTAAAAATGGAGACAGATGTTAAAGTAAATGTTTAAGGTCCATGAAAAAAAAAATGGTTGTGCACTTTGCCCTATAATGTAATATGTAAATTCTATTTAAGAGGCTACTTCACTCAAATGAAAAGACCCGTTCGCTAATGCTAATCCTATGGGAGAAATTTATAAAGATATCTCGGTTGCATTTTGATATTTTTAGATGATTCTTTTTGCATTGGATAACTCAGATTGATCTGAATGGAGGTCGTTTTTTAGTTTTTCGATTTTGGTTGCAGATATTTTTTATGGGGTTGCTTTTGTTTTCCAAACCGGTTCCGAAAATGAAAGCGTCCTCGTAAAAAATAACTGTAAACAAAATGAAAAAAGTAACTAACGGCATGCATACAGATCGATCTCAGATATCCAAAGCCAAAAAATCATTTAAAAATATTGAAATGCAATCGAGATATCTGTATAAATTTCTTCCATAGGATTAGCATTAGTGAATGGGTCTTTTCATTTGACTGAAGTAGCCCCTTAAAGTTGACTTGTAAGGCAAATTGTCAAGTTCGTCACCATACAAAAATACTGAAAATACTCACCTTTAAATTTATTAAATTTCCAAAAATCAACTTATTTTGAAGTGACTTATGTCCTTGAATTTCAAAACATGATATTTATCAATAATACTTAAATTAAATTGAAACGAGAGACAGTTTTAGACACAAAATTTTGATCACATAGAAATTATACAAGAACTTTTTCTAATAATTACAGTATATATTCATGCAAATTATTAAATTTTAAGGAAATTTCATATTTGTTTCTTAGTTCAATAAAAAATAAAAGTAGAATGGTGAAAAAAATTATAATTATTAAAAAACCGTGCGGTAACAGGCTTGAAATTGGGTAATTGGTGCCACTATGTTTAAAATGGCGGATAAGATAAATTTGCAATTACAAAATACTTCTATATTACAGATAAGATAACAATACATTTATTGACACCATTTTTATGAGAACTGTGAGATTTCCATAACAGCATTTTTTCGTTCATTAATCTAGTCATTCTACTGCATTTCTGTTTTTAAAATTTCCTTACACCTTCTCAGCAATTAGAAAGAATGTATTAATACAAGGTGTTGTTATATCTTTATAATTATATGGTTTTAATGTTGAACAGATTAATAAATTGATCGTGAATATTGCCAATAATAAAAAGCCCGAGAATAGATTTCGTTTGCAAAAATACAAAATTTATTCCATCCAATATTATCCAAGCTTTTTTGAGAAATTGAAATACAGTCTTAAGCGTTTTGTTATCTGCTTAGTAGCCAAACCACCTCAGAAATTGAAGAATATCATTTGCACTAGGATTGATCCAATTAATTCAGAGAATTATTCAGGAGTTTATAAAATATCCTTAATTAGTGCTGACGGATCAAAGAATTACTAAATTGGAATGACAAACAGGAAATTTTAATACAGAAAGAAGGAGCACATCGCTGATGTATAATAGAAAAAAAAAACAGGCCTGGCTAAACGACATCAAGAAATTATCAATAATATATCTTCAACGAAAGTAAATTAATTTTTCCCTCCAAACAATTTTATCCATCCATTATAAGTGAAACAATAGAGATTCTAACATGTAAAAATTCCATATATATAACGATACAAAATCATTCAACCTACCAAAACTGTAGCACGAGTTACGAATTGGTTTTCAAAAAATAAAAATAAAAATCCAAGTAAAATAAAAAAAGATAATGTGCGTAGTATGGAAAACTTAATAATGGCGTTTCACTTCAATGCATCATAGACCATGCAACTTTGGAATATCATTTTTTAAAATTGTTTTGAAAATGACTCGGTGATGAGTTGAAACACGTCAGCAGTTAAATAAAACTATTTTTCTTTTTTTAATCTCCCTTTCACCTTTTTAGCAATTAGAGATAATGTACTAACAATTCTTGTAAATATTTTGTAAAAATAGCTCTCTTACTACCGATTTATTTAAACAGTTTTACTTAAAAAATTATTTAAAAATCAAACTATTATTATAGATATTGTTCTGTAATTATTTTATAATTGATTATTCAAGCGAAACAATTTTTTAAATTCGAAAATGAAGATATAAAATGTTAGCGGAAAAGGATTATTTTCCTTACGCATGTATTTGCAATGTAAAACCGTTTACACTGTAAAAGAAAATTGTACTTTTCACAGGAAAAAAAAAAGTTGTAAAGAAAACAAAATCGGTAACAAATATGGATTTTGGAATTTTTACTAATTAATTTCAGAAATTATCTGCTTTCTCTAAATATACACCTATATATATACGTAATAATTAAAAAATTTCGCTTTGATCCCAAATTAATTACTTCGAATTTTTTTTTAACATTGAACTTTTTCCTTTCTTTTTATAATATTTTAACATATTATTTTTAATTTCATACCTTTAAGTCGATCCTTTTTATTTCATTTTATTCTAAAAAAAACCCTTCAAAACAAATCTTTTTTTTAAAAAAGAAAATCTCATTACTTAATTCTTTGTATCTGTTGCATAATATTTCATTTAATCATTTATTTATGTCAAAACGTTCGAATTCCCATCATCCCCTGCGGTTGATTTTGTTTGAATAAGGAATTCCAACGACACCCTTGTCGGATGTCTGAGAAAGCTAACTAATTTTTGTTTCGGAGGATTAAATTTCATATGTAGAAGATGAGTTTTCAAAATTTGATTGACAGATTAGAAGTTTGTTGGGAAATCCTTTTCTGCCCCCACCCCCCACCCCCAATGAAACTATGTAAGACAGTTTAGATTAGCTTAGAATCAGAATTAAGAATATACTGCGGATTATTTATCATGATTGGATTTACGTGCGTGAAATCGTCTGCTTGACGGGCATTTCGTCCAAGTGGAATTTTTTCGTTTGATGTGGAAAGAAAGGTGTTTAAAAAATGTACGGTGTGTTTGAATTAAAGGGGAAATATTCCTTAGGATGTAGTCTCCTGGCCTTACTACACTGATGTGTCACAAGTTCGAACTACTTTGAGGGAATATTTAACAACATGGAATTGTGCGGAAGATAACATATATACATACATACAGGTATTTTCAGTAAATTAAACAGTTTTCCACTGACGCAAAAAATCATTGTTTCTTTCTGTCAATTTGAGAATTTTTTTTTTTTTTTTTTTTTTTTTTTTTTTTTTTTTTTTTTTGCTTTAGAGTGTAATAATTAATTATTAAGTAGAATGTTTCAGAGAAAATACAAAATAGATATAGCTGGTTGCACAAGCATCAGTTTTCTTCATAATGCATAGCATATGGTTCATTCTTCAAATTAAATGAAGACTTACATTGTGAAGGAATCATCTATTATGGTTAATATATATATATATATATATATATATATATATATATATATACTGGGTGTCCCAAAAATGACTGATGGATTTAAAATTCAATAACTTGCAAACGGTGACAGCTATTTAAATAATTTTTGCAGGAGGGTTATGTATAATGTCAGGAGTTTTTTTTTTACCGTAATTTTTTATTTTAGTTCGCATCTCAAACAATAGGTGGCGCTGACGGCGATTGAAGGATAGGTCGACGCTTCACTCAGCATTGATCACCTGGCCTTCAATCGTCGTCAACGCCACCTATTGTTGGAGATGCGAACTAAAATAAAAAATTACGGTAAAAAAACTCCTGACATTATACATAACCCTCCTGCAAAAAAAATTTTTAATAGCTGTCACCATTTGCAAGTTATTGAATTTTAAAATCCATCAATCATTTTTGGGACACCCGGTATATATATATATATATATATATATATAAGGTAACTATTGAAAAGTGATCCCGTTGTAATACGAAATTTTTCAAATGATTTCAAAAATTCTTTTTCCACCTTCCCCTATTCTCATATATTAATAGTACGTAAAATAATTATATATTATTATTGAATATTTTGTAAACTTCATTACATTGTCAATTGAATACCTGCTTAAAAATTAATTTCCCCTTGGAAAAAAAAAAAAAAAAAAAAAAAAAAAACAGAAAAGGAAAAGGAAATAACGGACCCAAAAGAGTTAAAATAAAGCAGATATTTGATTTCATTAAACTGTGAAATTTCTAAAAACGCTCAAGAACTTTAAATTCAGAAAAACTTATAAAATATTCAAATATAGTAACTTAAACAGAACAAACAGACAAACAAACAAAAATACAAGCATTATCTCCTATCAACACAAGGGATGAATTATATTACAATTTCCGTAGAAAATTTCACAGAAATTATGAAATAATCTAAGGTGTTAATATAGGAATAGACTTTAGAGTATCAATGTTTTCAGAGACGATATTTCTTCGATAACATTGAAGAAAACAATTCCTTTTTAATGAATCAATAAAAATGATCGAAATTCATCGCATTTGTTGATTTCGTAATGTGAGAGGAAATCTGATGAACGATCTTAACGCATTCAGATGACGTTCGCAGGGATCTTTAGCACCAAAAAACTTCTTATGTTTGCAACACATTCCAATGTACACAAGAAGTAGCGAATCATATTTCTGTTTAGCTAAAATAATTATTTGATTACACGTGAAAAAGAAATTCCAATAGCAGCAGAATGTAACTTGACTTAGTATTAAACTTAGACCTGATTTCATTAATCTGCGAAATTATTATTGACGCAAATAATATTAAATTAATAAAAACGTAAACATTTCTCGAAGCTTAAATTTTTAAAGAACAAAAAATGGTAAATACTAAATATTATAACAGGTTTTCGAAGAATATTTATTAAATATAAAGAATATATAAATCGTCAAAATAGTACGGATTTAATAAAATCAAGGTTTTCATTAGAGATTGTTTCTTCGATAACCTTGGAGAAAACAATTTCTTTTAAATGAATCAACAAAAATGGTCGAAATTTCAGCCGTTAATTGACTTTGTGACGTGATACGAAATTCGAAGAGTCAGACGATAATCTGAAGAACTTCCCGCGTCAAAGAACTTCGTTGTTTTAATGTTTGTAATACATTCCAAAGAACGGATACATAAAGTATGCAAATAATATTTTGGTTTAGATAAAATATTTGATAACATATAAAAAATAAATTCCACTAGCATTGGAATGTAGTTTGGTTTAAAACAAAACAGAGATTGATTTCATTAATCTGTGAAATTACTACTGACGTGCAAAAATAGTAATTTCATTGAACCATAAATATTTCCCTACAGAGTTCATTTCAAGGACATTCAAGGACCATTTACCAGAATTTTTGTAAAGTAATATTTGCCTTATTTAATGAAACATATCTATCTTTAAATGTAGCGACCAGTAATTTATGAAATTTCTGTTATTAAACCATCTAAAATCCCCTTATGAGTGAGATGTTTTAGGGAAAATTTAGCATAGACATAGCTAGTTGCACAAGCATCAGTTTTTTTTCACAATACATATGTTTCATTCTTTAAATTAAATGGAGGCTATATTCTACGGGAATTCTACTGATTTAAAAAAAAAATACAGTCGAGTCTCTCTATAACGAAACTCCATACATCGAATTTCTCTATATAACGAATTTTTAGTAGGAACGGATCCCTTTTCGCATGATTACATTAAAAACAGTCTCTATATAGCGAAATATCGATCTCTATATAACGAATTTTTTTCATAAATTGGTCTTAATTTACTCAGTTTTAAAAGGCTTCGAAATCATATGGAATCAATTTTCCATTACTTATTTTTGATTTATCGTCAGTGCTGAGTTTTTTTTATATTACTTCTCTCCTTATTTTTTGAATCCAACGAATTCATTCCATCTCCCACACACCTTTCCACATCCTTCTCAAAACAGAGTCAATTGGATTGATGCACATGTAAGAGAGGAATCAATGAGAGGAACATAAGGGAGGCTTTCAAATGGAGGAAAATGTTAACTACAATTTTTCATTCCTTGCTAAAATTTGAGCGTAACAATTTTAAAATCGACAAAAAATCACAGATTTCTTCGTCTGAAATTATCTTAAAGTCTTCCTTATTTGATTTTCACTAAGCTTTCAAATAAATGTCTGTTCTCTTTTTTGAAAGGGCTTAAATAATTAAGAAATAAAATGTTAGGTTAATATTTACTTTTAAAAATTTCAAATTATTATTTCAAAAGATCAAAAATAATACTTGTTCAAATTTCACACATTAAATACGATTTTTAACATCATTCTCTATACATCAAATTTCTCTATGTAACGAAATTTTTATTGGAACGGTGGATTTCGTTATAGAGAGACTCGACTGTATAATGAAACTATTAGAAAGTGATTCCGCCTGTTTTATCCTGCTGTAATACAACATTTTCCAAACGATTTCTAAAAATTCTTTTTCCACCTTTGCCTTCTCATATATTAATACAGTGTGCAAAATAATTATATTCGTTAAATGTTTATAAACTTCAACTTTTCTCATTCAGATATCTGCTATTAATTAATTTTGTAAATGTTTAAGTTAGTTTCCCTAAAAAAAAAGAATAAAATAACAGAAAAGGAAAGTAACAGAGACCCGAAAGTGTTAAGATAAAACAGAGATTTGATTTCATTAAACTGTAAAATTTGTTTTGACGCACAAACACATTAAATAAATAAAAAAAATATTCGAATAAAGTAACATAATAAAATAATAATAATTATTATCTCTTATCAACACAAGGGATTGATTACATTACAATTTCCCTAAAAAACTTCTCAGAAATTTTGAAATAAACTAAAGTGTTAACATAGAAGATCGACTTTAGAATATCAAGGTTTTCAGAGAGTATACTCCTTTAATAACATCGGAGAAAACAATTCCTTTTCAATAAATCAATAAAAATTCCCGAAATTCATTGCATTTATTGACTCTGTAATGTGAGAAGAAATCTGATGAACGATTTTAAAATATTCGGATGACGTTCAAAGAGATATTTAACTTTACTTTAACTTTAACTTTTGCAATTTGGATAGTTGCTATTAATTAATTTTGCAAGCATAAAACTAATTTTACTTTGAAAAAAAAAAGTAAGGAAAATTAAAAGAAAAGAAATGGGGAAAAAAGACCCGAAAGTGTTAAGATAAAACAGAGGTTTGATTCATTGACCTATAAAATTTGTGATAATGCTCAAGAACTTTAAATTTAGAAAAACTCATAAAATATTCAAATATAGTAACTTAAACAGAACAAACAGACAAACAACAACAACAACAAAATACAAGCATTATTTCTTATTAACACAAGGGATGAATTATATAACAATTTCTCTTGAAAAGTTCGCAGAAATTGTGAAATAATCTAAGGTGTTAATATAGGAATAGACTTATGAGTATCAAGGTTTTCAGAAAAGATATTTCTTCGATAACATTGAAGAAAACAATTCCCTTTTAAAAAATCAATAAGAGTGATCGGAATTCATCGCATTTATTGACTTCGTAATGTGAGAAGAAATCTGATGAAAGATCTTAATGTATTCAGATGACGTTTGAAGGGATCTTTAGCACCAAAGAACCTTTGATGTTTGCAACACATTCCACTGTACACATGAAGAGAGCAAATAATATTTTTATTTAGATAAAATAATTATTACTGCACGTGAAAAAGAAATTTCGATGATGGGTCACAATGTAATGTGACTTAGTACTAAACATAGACCAGATTTCATTAATCTAAGAAAATATTAATGACGCAAATAATATTAAATTTATAAAAACGTAAACATTTCTCGAAGCTTAAATTTTTATAGAATAAAAAATGGTAAATACTAAATACTATATTAGATTTTCGAAGAATATTTATTGAATATGAAGGTATATAAATTGTCAAAATAGTACGAATTTAATAAAATCAAGGTTTTCATTAAAGATGTGTTTTCGATAACATTCCTTTTAAATAAATAAAGAAAAAAGTGGTCAAAATTCCACTCATTAATTGACTTTATGAAGTGATACGAAATTCGAAGTGTCGGATGATAATTGAAAGAATCTTACGCGTCAAAGAACTTCAAGTAGTGGCCTTTAATGTTTGTAATTACATTCCAAAGAATAGATATGTAAAATATGCAAATAATATTTTGTTTTAAATATTTATTTGATAATATATGAAAAATAAATTGCAGTAACACTGGAATGTAGTTTGGTTTAAAACAAAACAGATTGATTTCATTTAGCTGTGAAGTTACTACTGACGTACAAAAACAGTAATTTCACATACCATACCCATAAATTGATCCATCATCAACCATAAATTGAATCCTACACAGTAGAGGCCTGCACGAGTCTGGGCCGTGGCCCGTACCCGGTCCGGCTCAGCCTGCATCGGCGGAGTGGTTTAAAATTTTCTAACAGACCGGGCCAGCAGAAATAGAATATTTTTTCCAACGGGCCGGGGCGGCAAAAAAAATTGAACGGGCCATACGGGCCGAACCTGGCCGAAAAAAATATCTATCTGTAGATATAGTGACGATTATTTTAGGAAATTTCTGTTATCAAAACATCTAAAATCCCCTTAATTCTATGGAATGAACTATTCTATGCGTACGATCCCTTCCTTTTAAGGTAAATAAGTTTAGAAATGATAAGTAGTGAATATGTCATATTTTTTTAGGATTATCCAGAGAAAAAGTAGAATGTGGAAATTATTAAAATAGAATATAGATTTAAGAAACTCGAATTCTCATTAAAGACATTCCTTCGATAGCATTGGGGGAAACAATTCCTTTTTAATAAATCAATGCAACTGATCGGAATTCCACTCGTTAATGGATTTTGTGACGTGAAGCGAAATTTGGCCTTATTTTAATTTAAAATTTGATCTTTAAATATTTTGATGATGTTGCAAATAATCCTCTTCGTCAAAAAAAAATTGACCTTTAATGTTTGAAATACGTTTCACGTTAAACACGTTAAAGATTCCGTGGAGCCATTTCCGCCCATAAACAGAAGTTGTTGAAATTTTTTGTGCATCTCTGTATATGATTCTTAGAATTTATGCGCACCAAATAACATTTAAAAAGAATTAAAATTGAAAACTCGTACAAAACTGAAAACGCACTTCAGCAATTGTTGTTCGCAGGCTTGCTCAATTATTGTTCGTTTTATTCTGTAGGCAAATTCTTTTGTGCGGTCCTGTAAATGAAAAAAAAAAATCCCATGCTCACTACGTTTTATAGTAAGAATCTTGTAATACAATTCAGTGATATATATTTATCAATTTCAATATATTTAAATTAGTGTAACATCATTAAAATTCAACGTAAAGGAGTTTTCCTCATAGATAGTAATATAATGAAACTTTTTTTAATGTCTCTGTCAGTGAACTGTAAATGCTATGTACTTTGTTTTCAATATCGTACATGCCATACTAAATACTCAAATATCCTGAATCAATTTCGCAGCAATTAGAATATACAGTCGAGTCTCTATATAACGAAATCCATTGTTCCAGTAAAAAATTCGTTATATAGAGAAATTCGTTGAATTGAGAAAGCCGTTAAAATTCCTATTTAATGGGCAAATTTTGAACAAATATAATTTTTTATACGTTTAGTTAAAAATTTGAAGTGTTTAACTATAAATATTAACGTAATGTCCTATTTCTTAATTACTTGTACAGTAGTGATGCGCGATTTCGATTTTTTAAATCGATTTAATCGATACTACGGCCAACTCGATTTAATCGATACTTTAAAATTTTTAATCGATTTCTCTGAAGGTAATATAATTTTCATTTTCCTTCAAAAGTCGAAGATAAAATAGTCGGATGCGCCAATTCCAAAATTTCAGTGTATTAGTTTCTAAGATAGAAGAATTAAAGAAACCTCAGAACCCCCCCCCCCCCCCCCCCCTGCAAAATAGCGTTTTTTGTTGAGTGATGTACACAAAAAATTGATCAGGATCAGTTTTTATCAGGTACCAGCTGAATCTGAATTTTGATGAAAATCCATGAAAGCGCGAGATACAGCTATTGCGAAATCATAAAATATGCAGCATATCAGCGCCACCTGTAAGGCAATTTACACCACGAACTAAATAACACTAATCTATGTCAGGGATTTACTGAATCTGAATCTTGATGAAAATTTGTTCTTGAGATAGCGCTATTGCGTTAATCATGAATAATGCAGTATAGCAGCGCCATCTTTTAAGCGATTTCCACCAAAATATAATTAGCATCAAATAATATCAAGGACTAAATTAATCTAAATTTTTATGAAAGTCCGTGCATTAGTTCTTGAGATAAAGCTAAAATGGAAACAGGGGCGTGCGAAAAGAGAACTGCGCCCGGTTCAAAGTTCCAATTTAGCCCTCCCCCCCCCCCCCCATTAACTTTTTCTTGTGATGGGCTAGAAGTGATGTTAGTAGTAAAAATCTGGCGCCACCTAAATTTCCGTGCTCGGAACGACCGCCTCCTTTCGCCTCCCCCCTTTTCACATGGCGCTGAGTGGAAATTGTAAAAAATTCAGCATAGCAGCGCCATCTGAGAAGCGATATACATCAAAATGCAAAAAAAAATCAATTCATGTCAAGGACTAACTGGATCTGAAATTTGATGAAAATCCGTACATTCGTTATTCAGATATAGCTGTTGCGCAAATTGCAAAAAATGCAGCATAGCAGCGCCACCTGTTAGGCTATATACACCAAAAATTAGTTACATTCAGTTTATATCAAGGTCAAACTAAATCTAAAGTTTTATGCAATTCCATACATTTGTTCTTGAGATAGAACGGTCTGAAATTTTTGTCATATACAGACTCACAGGGTGACAGACACACACACAGACAGATATTTCTTAAAAACCATGAAATCGTGTTAAAAACCTTCTAAAATATATAAATCCATCAAAAACGGGAAGTCAAAATTTTCCACGAATCTAATACTCTCTTCTTGTAAAGTTACAAAAGAAAGTAAAAATGTAAAATCGATTCTGCCCGTAAGATCGGTCTTTAGATTCGATTTCGATCTTTAGATTCGATGTCGATCTTTAGATTCGATTTCGATCTTTAGATTCGATGTCGATTTTTAGCAAGGAGCTTAAACCATGGAGAAGCCGTTGTTCCGCGTTTTTGAAGCTAATGACCACGCCCCCTCATACACCCAAAACATTGGATCTCCTAATAGGAAACTGTGTAAATTTTCAAATTCAAAAGCGCCTTATATAAATTTTTTTTCTCATTTTCCGTATTTTTCTTTAGTATAATCTAAAGCTATAGCTTTAAGCATAACTTTTATTTTTGTTCTAAGATGTTTTCACTCTTTATTTTTTAAATAATCAATATTCTTTTAAGCAAGTGTTGGTGGTTGGACGCAGATCGTAACGGAAAAATCGGTATGTTGATTGTGTTTTTACTTTCGCTGTCATTTTCTTTTCTTTTTTTTTGTACTGGTATAAATGTTTAAAATTATTTTATTATACTGTGGTGTATTTTAGCGAAATTATGACGGGTTGTTCAGCTTTTGGATGTACTAACCGGGTAGACAAACCCTTGCCTAACATCTCATTTCATAAGTAAGTTCAATTTTAATATCTGTTATTGTAACCGTTATACTTTATGCTTATTGTCTGAATATGTTACAGAAAGTCGTAGTTCGTTTGCCATGCCAAAATAAAATGAATATTAGAAAACAAATTTGAAACTATAAATGTGTGTAATAAGTTTTAAGTGGATATAATCCACTTTTACATGTATAACATCAGTTTGCTTGGTTTTATCCATCATTATTATTATTATTCTCTTATATATACTGTACTTCAGTTAACAATTAAGTGGAGATAATGAACAAAAATCAAAAATTGAACACATAAAATTTTATATTTCGATGTTAAATGATAAAAATACTTCTTATCGTTATTTAGCCAATCAGTTATTGCAAAACAGATATGTGATAATAAAATCTAGTTTTTCAAAGTGAAATTCTGCTACATTATTTCAGAACAACCAAACCCTTTTATCTTCGCTTCATGTTTTTCCAATTTAAGTTATAATCTTTTTTAAATTTATGACTGCTTTTTGGGAATTTTTAATCACATTTTATGTTTTAAATTTTGAGAAAATTTGGAATTTGTTTTTTTAGATTTTATAAAATTGTAATATGTAATTGAAATTTCTAAATATTATTGTTAATTTTATGTAAATTTAAAATAAACTGAAAAATTATTTCATACTTAATTCAGTCATTCATATGATTTTCTCAACCCCATCTTTGGTATTGGGCAATTTAAACAAGTTTTAGATGCTTATCTTGTCAAATTTCCAATCACCTTAGGTAGGGAGGTCAGGGTCAAATCTTTGCGAGTCGCAGGGATATTGGATACTTATACTTGGTGAATCAAGTGACAAACCAAAAGGGGCCAACAGAAGTTAATCCAACGTTTAAAATTCTTCAGTTCATAAGTCTGCATTCAACTCGTAAAAAAAATGCTTTTATAAAGAAATTCTTGATGTAATGACATGATGTATTTGTCATTAACCTTTTATGGTGAATTAATGTGCAGTACACCAAGAAATTCTTTTCAGAATCATGGATTTGATGATATTCTGAAACACAGTCAAATTTTACTAGAGGGCTGTGTAAACTGAATCATGTCTTTAAATATTTTTTGTAGTTCAGGATAGCAAGAGATCTTTTCTACACTTACAGAACTTAAAATATTAATGCAACATTTAAAATTCTGAAGTTCAGAAGGGTCATATTGAGAAGATAATTGTTTATAAATCAAATTCTAATGAATTGAGCTGAAAATGACATCACACAGCACCTTATACATCTTTTTGAAAATCCTCTCAGCAAGTTTCATGAATCTACTTTTTAAAATGTGCCTGAAATTGTATCGGAAAATTTTGAGCTGTTGAAGGTGGAAAAACATTTTTTTGAATACATCCTTGTACAGTACGTTTTGAAAATTGTTTACCTGGTGTTACCCATTGTTTTGAAAATTGTTACCCTATCAAATAAAAATATACGATAGAACAGGCATTGTTAAAACGTGACTAAAATTCAGTAAACTGCTCTACGTAAGCTAATATTTTTATACTTTGCCAAATTGACAATACTTTGTGCTGAATTTAACTGAAATGGCACAGTTACGATCACATGACGAACAACTTCCAGTTTGTCACATGATTCACCAAATATTAGTAATTAGTATCCAATATTCCTGCAACATTATACATTTGCTGTGGGAAAAGCAAATGAGGCATGTGCCAGAATAGTAAACAATGGGGATGCCATGAAGATTTTGTTTGTCAATTTTTCTCACATCTATCTTTAACATGGGATTGTTAAAATCATCATGTTCATATATTTTGAACAATCTTTCATGTAAAATAACCTCTGTAATATGATCTTTGGCGAATTGTTGCGATAGGTCAAATTTTATTTGACTTATTGAACTAATTTTATTGAACTGAATTTCAGAAAAATTCAGTTTGGAGATGGAAAAGTAAAAGGTCTATTTTCAATATGTACAATTTTTGTCTTGCTTTTTGAGGAAAAATTTTATGAAGGGTCGTGATTAAAGATAACATTTTTATAAAGAATCCTATTCTAAGGTGAAAGTGTTGACGAAAAACATTTTTAAGAGCCCAAATTTTTCCTAATTAAATTCTTTTTACTAAACATTTTTTATTATGTGGAAATAAATTTGTAAAATGTTAACATTTTTTAATTAGATTTCCCTTGGATGAACCCAGACGATCAGAATGGATTAAAGCTGTCCGAAGGGAAAATTGGATTCCTAAAAAACATGCTGTGTTGTGTTCTACCCACTTTGAAGAGAAAATGATTGATAGGTCGATGAAAAGGATTATTCTTGTTAAAACTGCTATACCTACAATCTTTCCAGCTTTTCCTAAACATCTTCAAAAAGTAAATAGTAGTTTCTTCTACCTGTTAAATTATACAAAACTCACAGTCCCAGTCCCTTGGTATAGGACATGTAATGTATTTACCTCTGAATAAGGGAAACTTGAAATAGAGATTAAAGAGGCTGGCTTTTGAATTTCAGTTAATGAAGTTGTTATGAAAATGAAAATACAGATTTTTGTGAACTTAACAAACTCGCAGACAATTATGTTGATACAGAGGGATACAACACATCGTACGAGCATTAATTTACCCACAATTCTGATTCGACTTCAATGTGTTTATCCCCATTGAAATTAATGCTGAAAATTATGAGGATGATTCTGAAAGTGGAGATTAAAAAAAAAATTGTGAAATAAAGAACTTTACAGATAATTTAATGCTGTTCTCAAATCCAAAAGGGCAAATTTTATGACAAAAGTTTTAATTTATTTTCATTCAGAAATGCCTGAAACTAACAGGCGTTGTTTAGAAATTATGTAATCGAACTGTTTTTTCTGTTCCTTTTTTTTTTTTCTTTCAAACGCAGTATATCTTTTAGAAAATAGCATCAACATCAGGGTTGTTATGATTTTACCCAGCCCAAGTGGGTTTTTTCAAAATTTCAACTTTAAATTACATATATAATGTATTTATATTACATATATAATGTATTGTAATATATTTCTTAATATCAGTACACAACTCATAAAATTAATAACCATCACCCTCCACCCCAAAGAAAAGAAATGTCCTAATTATACCATCACAATTTTTAAAAGAAATAATTGTTAGTTAATCTCTGTAGCATGTGTAAGAAACACAAACAAATTTTTTCCCATTAAAAAAATACTTTCATGTGTAACGTGTTCTATGTTATACAATAGAAACTCATAACAAAATACCATATATGCTTAGAATCCTAATTGAATTATGTAGACATGTAGAATTACTTGGGTTATTCTATTATTTACTAATAACAAAAAAAATAATTTATAAATTATTACTAATAACCAATTTATCTAAAAGAAAAGCATAATTTTGATTACTGTCATTGATTTATATATGTTTTCAATTAGCTGCTTTAAATTTAGTAATAAGTACATTTTTTTTAAAGCATTCTGAACCACCTCCCATAACCCCCAAAAAACCTCGAAAAGCCCTGAAAAAACCCGAAAAACCCTGATAAAAAACCAAAAAACCCTGATAAAACTCCTGAAACCCTGAAAAAACCCCCAAAACTCAGTGGGTTGGGTTTTTTCTGAAAAAAACCGGGTATTTAACAACCCTGATCAACGTGTTCATTTTGAACTGAATTTATACACGAAAGAAGAATAAGTACTCAAGAAAAGGTGAAAAACGTCCGTCATATGATCAAAATCACTTATAACTCCATAGATAATTTATTCAAAACTTGAAAACACAGTTCAATTCCAAATCGCTTCCATAGTCAGGCATTCCTATTTTATACCTTTCCGTTAAAAATGAATTTGTAAATGTGTAATGTGTGAAAACTTTTTTTTGTAAATACTATGATAATGAAGAACTAAAATTTATAAATATGGTAAATGAACACTTGAAAAATTTATAGTGAAAAATTGAAATTTGCAAAGCAATCATTTTTGATTGATTACTTCAAGAATAACTCTTTAAATATTTTTATACTTTTTGCATGTACACAGTTTGTGTAAAAAATACAAATCAATAATTCTACAATGCATTTAATGATTTAGTAATCAATTAAAATTTTTAATTAATTAATTTTCTATTCCTTTTGTGTCTGATTAATGTAATTTATACTCTTCGAATGCATTTAAACTTCGGCTTTTAATATTTTGTTATTTTTATATCCTTCAGGACATAAATAAAAAACTCCGAATAAGAGACACCTCTATTTAAAGGACAAAAGTTCCGGTCCCATAGGTGTCCCTTATTCGGAGGTTTCACTGTATTATCATTATTTTAGCATTGAAAAGCCTAACATTTTATATGCACTTATTTATCAGGAAATAATGATGAGACATGATGATATATGTTGTTTTAATTATTTATTTACTGTTACTTAAGCGAAATCGAAAAAGGGAAATACGGCATTTGTAGATTGATATGAACTATCCAATGAAATAGTAATACAAAAAATAAAATTCTTGAAATGCAAATATTTAAAAAAAAATTTCACCCATGGTATTAACACTCTTGAGTAGGTATTTTCATGTTTACTTTTAAAAAAATCATGATAATGTATGAAATTTCAAATAAGATATTTAAAAAAATCTCATAGGATTAACATTTTCTTGTAGGTGTTTTCACATTTTTGAAGTAGTCCTTTAAGGAACTTTGCCCGTAGGAACATATGAAGCATAAAGCGAGAAATTGGGTTTTGTAGCAATTGCAGTACTGTTCTGAATTGAAAAGGAATATCTTTGAATTTGCTCTACTTGTCACTGAAGGAAAATAAATTATGCTCATTTGATACCAATTATCATAGATTGGTTTCTATATTTAAAACTTACAAAAAAAAAAAATCTAAGGTTATTTACCACTGAAAGATTATGATTGAATCAATATAATTTTAATGATTGCAAAGAATTAAGGATACACTTATTGTTCATTTTAAAAGCATACAATCATTATTCAAATAATCTTTTTAAAAAATATTCAGCAATCTAAATATAATCTAACTAAAATACTTAAGTATGTTAAAGCCAATGATGTTTTTAAAAGAAACTACTGGCATCTGGTGGTTGTCATATCGTTTGATATCACATATGTTATTCTTTATAGATAATTAATATTATCTAAAAGTTAAAATTTCATATTAACTATCTAAATAAATACGTCGAAATTTTTGGTTTTATTTGAAGAAATGCAAAGGGCATTTTCAGTTTTTTATTTATCTGTTTATTATTTATATATTTTTATTTAAAAAAATCACCACAACAAATAAAAAGTTCTAATTATAAGTATTGAAAACCTTTACAGCAAGCTTTTAATTTTAGCTATCTTTTTTGGAATAATTTCACTATGCATCAGTTTTTTTAAGTACTGTATTATGATTTAATGTTAATGTAACATTTTTATTCTGATTTTCAGGTCCAAAAACCAAGAAATACTATAAATAGCTGTCAGAATGCTTTGAAAGATGCACCATTTGTATATGATGAAGAAATGCCTACCTGTTCAGCTGAAAAATCATATAAAAGAAAATGGGAAGAAGCTGAAGAAAAACTGAATATCAGCAGAAAAAAAATTAAAACCTTGCAGCAAGCCAATCGTAGGTATAAAAAGCGCATTCAAGATTTAAAGCAACTTGTAACATTACTTAAAGAAAAAAGATTTGTTAATGAAGATGAAGCAGAAGTTTTGAATTCAACAGCAGGACATACAAAGGAAATTTTTCAGAGAATGAATGCAAAAGCAATGAAAAAAAGTCACCCCAAGAAATTCAATCCAAAACTGAGGGCATTTGCACTAACTCTTCATTATTTTTCAACTAGTGCATACAGATTTGTCAGAAAATCATTTGATTTATGCTTACCGCATCCAAGAACAATTGCAAAATGGTATCAACATGTAAATGGCAATCCTGGTTTTACTAAAGAATCTTTCACAGCAGTATCCCATAAAATAAAAGAAGCAAAGCATGAACTGTTGTTTTGTTTAAGTTTTGACGAAATGGCCATAAAACAACATACTGAATTTGATGGCAAGTTTTTCCATGGTTACGTCAATATGGGTACTCATATGGAAAGCAATAATGAAGTTTTGCCTGAAGCAAAAGCCAGTCTAGTGCTTTTACTAACAGCGGTTAATGACCACTGGAAGATTCCATTAGGTTATTTTTTGATCGATTCCATTTCTTCGTCGCAGAAAGCAAATTTAATTAGGCAATGTTTAAGATTGCTTCATCAAATTAAAGCAAATGTTATATGTCTAACATTTGATGGCCTTTCTACAAACATCACTATGGCGAAAATATTAGGTTGCAATATGGAACCTGAATGTTTGAAGCCACAGTTTCCACATCCTACAACTAAGCTTCCAGTATTCATATACCTAGATCCTTCACATATGTTGAAGTTAGTCAGAAATTGCATAGGAGATAAAAAATCACTTTTTGATTCTGATGGAAACATGATTCAGTGGGAGTTTGTAAAAGAATTACATATGTTGCAAGATTCAGAAGGTCTTCATGTGTCAAACAAATTAAGATTTGCCCATATAAATTATTTTACAAGAAAGATGAATGTATCGTTAGCTGCACAAGTGCTTAGCAAATCAGTGGCAGACGCTCTGCAAATTTTGAAAGATAAAAATTTTCCTAAATTCACAGGATGTGAGGCTACGATAAAATTCATTAGAATTTTCAATGATTTGTTTGATATTTTAAATTCACATAATACAGATTTACATGGATATAAAAAAGCAGTGAATAAAGATACATATATTGATGTGAAAAACAGGTTGTATGAAATCAAAGCATATATCTTGGGTTTAAAAGAAAGTAGGAATGGAAATCCAATAACCAAAACAATAAGAAAAGTGGGATTTTTAGGCTTTTTATGCTGCATTGAAAGCACTTTAAGTTTAATTGAAAATTTCATTGAAGCTGAAGTCTCCCCGATAGTTTATCTGCCAACATACAAGCTAAGCCAAGATCATGTCGAGTTATTTTTTTCTAAAGTTCGTATGCTTGGAAGATGCAACAACAACCCAACAGCACGCCAATTTGTATCTGCATACAAAAAATTATTGGTTCAATCAGAATTGTCAGATTCTAAAAATGGTAACTGTATTCCTTTAGAAGCAATTAATATCCTTAATGTTTCCAGTTACAAATCTGAAGATATCATAAATATGACCACAAACTTAAAGTCTGCTAATATTATAAATGAAGAGGACACAGTTACAGATATTCCTTTGCCTGATCATGATTATATATTCACACCCACAGCTTTAAGTATTTGTGCTGAACAGGTAGTGCATTATATCTCAGGATATATAGCTAAAAGATTATCTGCAAAGATAAAATGTCCCGTCTGCTCTTCAGCTCTTTTCGGTCCTAAAGTGACATCTTTGATTTCTTATAAAAGCAATGGCCATCTAGTATATCCATCTGAAGATGTTTTCAAAATTTCAAAGAAATGCGAAGCATTGTTCAGAAAATTTGTTAATTTAAGTGGCGGAAAGAGTTTAAAAGAAGGATATAGTTTAGAATATACTTCATCATGTGCATTAAAGCTATTAATCGGAGAAGACTTGTTTCCTTCTCTAAATCAGCATATGCTTTCAAATGAAGCTATGGATAATCACCATCTTCATCTGGTGAAATCGATTATCCATCAATATTTGCTTGTGAGATACCATTATTTTAGTAAGTGCTTAAGCAGAAACAATAAGAATGAAAAAAATGTCCGCCAATTGTATACCAAAATTATACAATTCAAAGGGCAGTAAGGATATTTGTTAAAAACTTCTGAACATTTTTGAAGTTTAAGAGGATAAGGGCTCCTGGCGATACCTCTATAAAAAATGCGCGCCAAAAATCCCTACCCCATTGGGTGGTGTGGAAAAGGGATTGTTTATACTTTTCTAAAGACTTAAAGTATTTATTTTTTTGCTCATATAGATATCAATAAAATGTGTTACTTATATGCATTATATAGCTCTTTGATTGTGTATATATTTTAACATAGAATAAAATTAACATTTTAAGGAACTTGATCTTTTAATTTTTAAATTTGAAAACGTTCAACACTCACATTCTTTTCTTTTTGTTGCTGCACGATTATAACTTTGACATTTATCATTATTTGAATCTAAACCAATTATTCAAGAAAATTAAGTAATCACAACTAAATTTCTCATAATAGTAATCTTATTTTTTATTAAATAGCTTATATCACATTTTAGTGTGGTTTCTTACTATTTAAATTTAAATTGGTTAACAGAAATAATTGCTATTTCATAATTCACATATTTTAAAAAAATATATAAAACATGCTGAAAAAGCTCCCTAAGTACTTAAGTCCTTGAATATATATATTTAAGCACTTGGATTTTTAAATGTTTTAAAAACATCTTTAGGCTACAAAATATTATTTTAGGCCTAATATTTTTTTTTTTTTTTTTACAAAGTGAAGTAAAAAGTATTAAAGGAAATTATTCAGTTTTTATTTTCCTTTTAACACTACCTTAA
Organism: Maratus speculifer; assembly: GCA_964019185.1. Lineage (NCBI taxonomy): Eukaryota > Metazoa > Arthropoda > Arachnida > Araneae > Salticidae > Maratus > Maratus speculifer. Next base: position 440,340,334 of record OZ025290.1, on the reverse strand, counting down.
ACTGTTTGTAGGTACAAAATAGTATTATGTTAAATATAAAAAAAAATAATGATATTGCTCAGTAAGGGGAAACTTGTTCTTTGCTATTTACCTTAATGTTATTTCGAAAGGTAATGCCTTTTATTACTAAGTTTGAATAGTGATAAAAAAATCAATATCATAATAAAAAACAAACTTCATTTGAGATATCACTTCTTCTCTTACAGGCTAATTGCATGTGAACTTGTCATGTTTGTTACATACAACGATTATTAGCTACCAGTATTTTATAATGAAAAAATGTCACTTACTTTATTTGAACTATTTCATTAATTCAATAAAGCAAAGCAAACTCTTCGAGAATAACAAAGGCAAACAAGCAAAGTGATGTCTAGCTGTGTGACAGCCATGGTAACTTTGCATGGAATTTGCCTATAACAATCTCACATCCTCCCTCCCCATTTTTCTCCTTTAAAAAAAGTCATCCTTCTTTTTTTTTTTTTTTTTTTTTTTTTTTTTTTGTAGGGGGGAAGTGTACAATTTTTTTTTTATAATACATATATCCAATAATTGTCGGCTCTTAAAATCTTTTAACTGTTATTCAGTCGAAATTCTTTTATAATCTTCTGCATGCAATTTACTTGCTTGTTTAACCCTCTCATTCACAATTAATTTTTCACCCCACAAATATGTCTTTGAATTAAAATGTTACTACATATTCCAATAAAATTTTAAGCCAAAAACAAGACTTGATGCATAAAAACATCACTCGAAATGAAATTCAGCAGAAAGCCTTTTCTAAGATATTGTTTTATCATTTAAATTAGGAATCTCATATGATGCTCAGGGGAACAACAGGATTAAAACACTTTTTCCAGAAATATTTTTTACAAGATAGTTAAATTTTACAGAAGACTCTTGAAAGGTTATTAAATTCTTGAAAAACTAAATCTGCTTGAAAATTCTAAGAATATTGGATATTTTTTTAGTAGTGGGGTTTTTACCATTTAAGACATTCTAGAAACACAAAAAATAACAGTCATTTCTGTGCTTCCCCTAATAAAAAAGTCCATAGTTCTTTTAATGCCTTTTAATCTTAGTGTTATTTTAAATCAGATTTTATTAAACCATGACAGATTTTGAGTTAAATTTGAAAATCCAGAAAGGGACAATTATCCTTCCTTGGCTCTTGCAGCTTTCTATAAAAAAAAAAAAAAAAAAAAAAAAAAAAAAAAAATCTTTCCAATATACAGGTTATTAAGTCTAAAATTCTCATAATATATATATATATATATATATATATATATATATATATATATATATATATATATATATATATACTATACTTTCAAAAACAGGAAAATAAAATTTAATTATTCTAATCTGATTCTGGAAAACTTTGTAAAATGTACCTTTTCTGTGTGAATAAAATTTGACCTTAAACTTAAGAGAGATAAATATTACTAAGCCTTTCTTTTAAAATGAAGAGATTGCTGAGATCTATAATACTTAAATAAATAAAGAAGGTATATATATATGTATATATATAATTAAAAAAAATTGAGCCATTCTTTAATTTTTAAGATTTTGAGTAGCAGTGCATATTTATAAGAAGGAGAAAGTGTCTACAAATTTGCCTAATTCTGTATTTTTCATTTCAAAAGTTTTATTTATTTATTTTTTATTATTTTTTTTTATTTTTTTTTTTTTGGGGGGGGGGGGGTTGGTAGCCTCATTTAATAAAAATAAGTTTTGCAAAAACAATATTTTCATAACAGAAATCGATCTATTACGCTTGAAACATTTTTGCTCATATTGTAGGATATTTTTCTCATCTGTTTAAACCAGAGAAATTTTAATATTTTTTAAAATCGCATTCTTACTTCTAATGTTTGTAGAATGAGTGAAAATTGTATTAAATCTAATGTTAGCCGTTTAATAAATATTAAGATCTTTTGTGCCCCCTTCCCTAAAGCCACAGAAGTCCCTCCCGGAGAAAAATGTCTGAATTCAACACTGTAATCATAGTAAAAAACATTTTTTTTCACTTGGTGTTTGAGACGTATGTATGAAAAAATATCTGAAATTTTACGATAAAAAACAAGATAATATGTATAAACAATCTTCTATAAACGTAAAATCATCGAAGAAACCTGATCCGGACTCTAAAATTATTTTTATTCAAAATTTTCGGAACTCATTTTTCAATGTTTCGCTACGCGTTCTTCAATGTTTTGGGAGTATAAGGGGGCGTGGCAGGCTTCCTAGCATTGCGTAGCGGAGCGTTGTCTCCTCCATTAGTTTAAGCTCCTTGATTTTTAGATTCGATGTCGATTTTTAGATTCGATTTCGATCTTTAGATTCGATTTCGATCTTTAGATTCAAATTCGATTTTTTTTTTTTTTTTTTTTTCCAGGTTTAATCAGTGTCGAATGCAGTTATTTGTCTGCGACTCCGGACGAAGGCATCATGTGTTACAGCTCTGTAAGAGAGGGGGAATCGCAATTTGTGCATTAAAAAGCATAAAATCTCACAACTTCTGTAGGGGGGGGGGGGGTATCTCCTGCTTGCCACCCCATTAATTTGACACTAGGTTAAATCGTTATATTTTTGTTTAGAAGTCCAGTTATTTGAAGCATTAGTTTATTATGTTTTATTTTTTATGCTCGTCTTTTCTAATTCCCCTCTTCCGCTTCAGTTTTAACTTAAAGGGCCGTTCGAAATATGCATACAGTTTTAAAAATGTCCAATTCTCGGTCTATTTTATTTTAGATCCACATTTTAAATCCTTGACAAAAGATAAATAAAAGATCGCCCTTCCGCTCGTTTGGGGTTTATCTGCGCCCCGCCGGGGGGCATATTTTTTTGTTTCTTCAAAAGAAAACAAAAAATATGTTGAGGGGGGGGAGGTTTGCACCCTCCCCCACTATATACCTTAAAATTTCGCTCATTTAATTCTCTACCATTTTTAACTTAAAAGTTTAAGCTACATGGTACCCCCCAGAGCTGTGGACCCCTCCCCCCTGTCGATCACTCACATAATTTTGCTTATTTCTTCACTTCATTTCAATCTTTAAAAGGCTATAACTTTGCTTCTATAGGAGTTACAGTGGGGAGAAAAACTCTAGTATAGCTAACCATTTCTTGCCGTTCATTTTGCTATTCCAGTTTACCTGTTTTCCCTATAGGACCTTTTTTTTGGGGGGGGGGGCAGAGGGGGTTTTTCTCATTTCTTGATACAATATGTCTATTGAAAGCTTATGCTTCATACATTACAAATCTAGCACAAGAAATTTTCTCCCATCATTTCAGGTCGCGTTACGGACCCATAATGTGTTAAAATTTAAGGTTTTCAAACTTCGAAAAAAAAAAAAAAAACATTGATACATATCAGCGAAACTGGGGTTCGAACCCGCAATCTTTTGATTGCACACGTAATCCCTAAACTTATTGGCCACCGAGAACTCAGCAGCGCTATTATTTCTTTAGATTGTCATCTTTAAATTCGTAATATCTTTTGAATGGAATGTCCGATTTGAAGAATTCAAAAAGTAATCTGCAGATATTGTAACAGGTATTAATGCAAAATGATTTATTTAAATAAGGATTAAGGTATCGATAGTATGTTCTAATTTTGGTTGGTGTATTTATCGCGTTTTAAAATGTAAAAAAGTAGCTATAGTGAGTTAACTACAATAGCTGGACATATGGTATCGCGTGGTTTTTTTTTTTTTTTTTTTTATAGATATTGATATGTTCTTTACATAGAACATTATATAGAACCTTTTTCTTATTCATTTAAAAGTATTTCCTGATGATTCAAAATTATATATCCTAACGATTCAAAAAATACACACGTAATTGTTCAAGGTTTCACTTCTGTCGGCACTCTCAGAGTGCCACAATTTTTTGTTTCTTTTTTTTTTCATGTTCGCCCGTCCTACCCCCCCCCCCCTTCCTCACCAATCTTAACTTACAAGATCGTTCAAATTATGACTGCTATTTTTAAAAAGTCTAATCCTCGTTCTATTTTACTATAAATCATATTTTGAAACCTCAACAAAAGATACATTTGGGCCGGGGTCGCCCTTCTGTCCGTTTGGGATTTACCTTGCCCCCCCCCCCTGGGTGGGGGCATATTTTTTGTTTCTTCCACACCATCTCATGTAACATATCGTTATAAAGCTTTTATCTCCTCGTTTTGTTCTGTTACTACCCCTCTCTTCACCTAGTTACATGCTCTTAGCACTTTTTATAGTTTCAAAGAGTACATGTTCCCCGCGGGCCACCCCATGAATTCAACACTAAGTTAAACACTATATTTTTGTTTATAAGCTCAGTTATTTGGGTTATTAGTTTATTATTATTATTATTATTTTCAAGTTCGTCCGTTTTAATCCCTCGCCCCCCCCCCCCTTCCTCGCCAATCTTTACTAAATGGGCCGTTCAAAGTATGCATGCAATTTTTAAAATGTCCAATTATTGTTCTATTTTATTGTAAATCCTCATTTTGAAACTTCGACCAAAGATACATTTGGGCTATGGTCGCCCTTCCGTCAAGAGTGGGATTTACCTGCCCCCTTGGGTATGGGGCATAGTTTTTGTTCTTCCAAACTATTTCGTGTAACATTTGGTTGACACTAGAAAAAAAAAGTTTTTTTGTCTGTACTCCTTGTTCCCCATCCTAGTTACACGCTCTTGGCACTCTTTATCCTCGGTTTAATGCCAAGTTACTCAGTGTTGTTGTTAGTTGAGTTATGTCTCTCAAATTTGTCAAAGTTTTTGTGTAAGTGACAATCATTTTAAAATTTAAAATTCTTATTATCCGACTCTAAAATCTGCAATAGCTTAATTCTGTGCCTCCCTAAATGGGGATGGGGGGAGGGGTGGGAAGCGGTAATTACGGTCCTGCTGATTGTCTAAGTTTTGGAATTAGTAATTTGGATTTTCTCTGTGTGAATCTGAATATCGAAATATCGATTCTAATATCGATTCTAAAACTGAGAAATCGATTCTTATTATGATCAATGTTGTTTTATACGATATCGATTTTAATCGATTCTCAAAATTTCCAGAATCGCCCATCACTATTGTACAGTTTGAAAAAAAGAATAGATATTTATTTAAAAAGCTTAATAAAAATCACACAAGAAAAACGTATGTTAATTTTTTTGACACTGTAAACACACCATTGCAATTTTCGGGGGCGATCTCAATGTTCCGGGAGTGAATGTCCCCCCAAGCCACCCTCTGAAATCAACACTGACTTTAATTACCACATTGATATCCAGGTTTTATATGTGTAACAATTAAATTGACACTGTTTCTCGAAGGATGTTAAGAAACGTGTGGGAGGGGGGCTGGTGGAATGAATTCATTGGGCTTAAAGATCAAGGAGATTCAAGGTAGAGAAGCAATATAACAAACTCAGACTTGAACGATAAATCAAAAATAAGTGATGGAAATTTGATTCCATGTGATTTTGAAGCTTTTATAAAACTGAATAAATAAACAACATTTTATGAAAAAATTCATTATATGGAGATAGATATTTCGCTATATAGAGACTATTTTAATGTAATCATGAAAAAAGGGAACCGTTCCTGCTAAAAATTCGTTATATGGAGAAATTCGATGTATGGAGTTTCGTTATAGAGAGACTCGACTGTATTTACGAGAGTAAGAGCATGAGCAGATAGAAAGACAAAAAATAGAATTCATAAACACTTTTCAACTATTTTGGAAAATGTTAAAAGTAGCAAGTAATAATTACTAAATATGCTACAATTTTCGAGGAATGTCTACAGAAAAGTAGAATGTAGTAATCGTTAAAATAGAAGATAAATTTAATAAATTCTAGGCTCTCATAGCAGATATTGCTTCGAGACATTGGTGAAAAGAATTATTTTAACCCCTTCGCGATGGGAACCTTTTACGAAATTTTTAATGTTTTGTCACCAGCTTTAAAAAACAGAAATTTGTGCCTTGTCAAATCGAGAAAAAGGCAAATTTTAGCGTTTTACTGGTGGAGATAAACAAGGATTTTTAAGCCGTTTTGCAGCTCGTATACGTGACACTTGTCCCCAAGGGGTTAATAAATCAATAAAAATGGTCAAAATTCCATACATCAAACATTAGTATATTAATTGACTTCATGTCGTGATGTGAAATTTGAAGAATGATCTTAAAGTAGTCAGACGATAATCGGAAGAATCTTCCGCGTCAAGGAACTTTGAGTAACGAAATTTAATGTTTGCACTGCATTCTACAGAATATACCGGGTGTCCCAAAAATGACTGATGGATTTTAAAATTCAATAACTTGCAAACGGTGACAGCTATTTAAAAAATTTTTGCAGGAGGCCTATGTATAATGTCATTAGTTTTTTTACCGTAATTTTTTATTTTACTTCAAATTTCAAACAATAGGTGGCACTGACGGCGATTGAAGGCCGGGTCGACGCTTCACTCAGCACTGATCACCTGGTCTTCAATCGCCCAGCGCCACTTATTGTTTGAAATTCGAACAAAAATAAAAAATTACTGTACTGTACCCTCCTGCAAAAAAATTTTAAATAGCTATCACCGTTTGCAAGTTATTGAATTTTAAAATCCGTCAGTCATTTTTGGAACACCCGGTATATACATCAAGTAAGCAAATAACATTATGGTAAATAACATTTTGGATTTAAAATAAAAATTTGATTACTCGTGAAACAGGGATTTTAGAAGAGTGATTTTGATAAAAGATATTCATTGTTCAATATTATTTTGAAAAAAAAAAAAATCCCTTCTTAATAAATCCAAAAAATGATTGAAATTCCATTTTTTTTAACTGGCTTCATGACGTAATACGAAATTCGATAAATTAACTTCAGAAATATTCAGATGATGTTCGAAGAAATCTTACACGTCAAAGATCTTTGAGTCTTGTCCTTTAATGCTTGTATTCAGTCTACAGGATAGATACATCAAACAAGCAAATATTATTTCGGTTTATAAAAAATAAAAAAATGATTGCTCATGAAACAGAAATTTTGATAGCAGTGTTTCTCATTAAAGATAGTCATTATTCGATATCATTTTCGAAAAGAATTATTTTTTAATAAATTCATTAAAACGATTAAAACTTTACTTTTTAACTGACTTCGAGGCGCAATATGAAATTTGGTAAATTATCTTTTTTTTTTTTCTTTTTTTACCTTTTTCGATTTTTTTACATATATTTTTAACAGGAACATTTTCATTTTCGAAAGCGGTTCCGAAATTCAAAGCACCCTCATAAAAAATATCTGCGACCAAAATCGAAAAAGTAAAAAAAAAATGGCCTGCATTCAGATCATTCTGAGCTATGCAATGCAATTCAATGCCAAAAAAAAAAAAAAAGAAAAAAAAAAAAAATTGTTTTAAAAACTGAAATGCAACCAAGATATCTTTATAACTTTTTTTTCCATAGGATTAGCATTAGCGAATGGAATTTTCCATTTGACTAAATTAGTCCCTTAACAATAGTACTTTGATATCCTTTTGGAAAATAATTTTTTTTTTAAATAAATCAACAAAAATGATCGAAATTCCTCTTTTTAACTGACTACGTGACGTAATAAGAAATTTGAAGAGTGGCCTTAAAACGATCAGACGATAATCGAGAGAATCTTCCGTGTCAAAGAACTTCGAATAATGCTGTTTAATGTTCGAACTTCATTCCACAGGATATATACATACAATTAGTAAGCAAAGAATATTCTGCTTACTCGTGAAACAGCGATACCTATGGCAGTGGCTCTCATTAAAGATATTCATTCTTCGATGTTATTTTTGAAAAAAAAATTCTCTTTTTAATAAATCGATAAAAATGATCGAAATTCCATATTTTAAACTGACTTCGTAACGTAAACACGAAATTTGTTAAATTATTTTCAGAAATATTCAGATGATGTTCGAAGGAATCTTCCACGTCAAAGAACTTTGAGTAGCGCTTTTGCTGTTCTCGCGAATGCTAAATTTGTTTTTATTGATAAAAATATCTATTACTTGGTATTTGTTTAGGATATTAAGAAGTCTAGAATATTCTTGGGTGACTGATCTTTTATTTATTTAGATTTTTCATACATTTTTGCCTGGTGTTTGTTATTTTTACATTAAAAAAGAAAAAAGTAAAAGCCGCATCACAGCAAAATGTCTGAATTCAAGAATTTTCATGAAAATTTTAAAGATGTTTTTTAACACTTTCCAACTTAGTTGAAACATGTTTATAAATTCCGTTTGACTCTCTGCAGCTGTGTGCTTTCATTATACGTACGTGTACATATGCGAAAACGTATACAATAATAAAAAAAATAAAGAAATAAATTAAATAAAAATTATTCCTCTGTTTAAAAAACGCTTTCTGTAAAACTCAGAAAATCTACTAGTTTCAAGATTTCTTATTGGTTCTTTTCCTAATGGTAATACGACAGTTGATAAATTATCTTAAAATATTCATATTATGTTTGAAGAAATCTTTCGCATCAAAGAACTTTGAGTAGTACAATTTAATATTTACACTACATGTTTCAAAATATATACATCAAGTAAGCAAATAATATTTTGGTTTACACCAAATAAAACTTTGATCATTCATGAAACAGGAATTCTGTTTGCTGCAAGTTCTCATTATATATAGTCATTCTTCGATATTATTTTGGAGAACAATTGCTTTTTAAATAAATCCATAAAAAGGATCGAAATTCCATTTTTTTAATAGACTTTGTGACGTAACACGAAATTTGATAAATTATCTTAAAATATTCAGATGATGTTCGAAAGAATCTTCTATGTCAAAGAAACTTTGAGTAGCGCTTGTGAAATGCTGTTCATGCGAGTTCTTTTGGAGTGGTATGTGAAAAAGGAATACAGTTTTGGTTGCTAAATTTGTTTTCATTGATAAAAATATCCATTACTTGCTATTTATTTAGAATGTTTAGGAATTTAGAGAGTCTAAAATATTCCTGGGTGTCTGATGTTTTAGTTATTACATTTTTTTTTTTTTTTTAACCATTTGAAAAATGGTTGTTGTTTTCGGGAGAATGGACCCGATGATGTTACCACTTTTGAATGATGTTACCACTTTTGAATGATGTTACCACTTTTGAATTTAAATTAAATTCTTTATTTTTAGAAGAATTTTTATTTGAATTTAAATTAAATTCTTTACTTTTAGAAGAATTTTTATTTGAATAGTAAATTAAAATGGTTAAAATCATTGTAATAAAGGAGAAAACTAACAAATTTAAAAATGGGTAGACGGAAATTAACAGATACGGAAAAAGCCGAAGCCAAAGAAATGAATGAACGTGAATATCGCATTCAATGATATTAAACACAATACGCGTACTTAAACAATCATAAAGTGATTTTTATTTCTTCTTTTGCTATTTAAAATAAAAATTTAGTCAACATGTATAAGTTGCTTATTAGTTTGGCGATTCGTATCATTTGGCGAAATTGGTCGACGGGATAACTGAGTAATACTGTATTTGGTTTGGCGCAAAAACGTCTTTCAATGCAGAAAATGATAAAATCAAAAGATTATTGAGCCGCTGAAAACCAATTACGTGTTGAAAGGCGATCACGAAAAAGGAAGCAATTTAATGCCGAACCGATTAATTGTAAAACATCATGTCGCCAGGGCGACCAATCCACTAGCCATGGCGTTTTACTATCGGTCGGTTCTAACCAGGAAAATTTGAGTGCCAATAGTGATTCTAACAAGCCGGAAAATGTTATAGCTATTACTCTTGATTTTCCACCACCTAAAAAGAAAACTAAAAAGCAATCGGCTTGGGAAAAACTGGGAAAAAACTTTTTTGATTCGATGTCTGATGGACCCATTCACAGATGCATGTGCTGCGATCGATTTTGGTTTAAAACCTCCATCACCAAAATTCTGCTCTGTAAAATCAAACAATATATGCCAAAGTCTTACAAGTATAACAGTATATGCCAAAGCTGTATTTTAATAATGATTACTTTTGCACCAACAATGTTAAATAGTTTGAAATGTTTCTTTCGTCGCCAACTTTTATGCTTGGCGACAATAGAGTGATATAACTTAAACGAACCGTACCTTCAAATTGCAGCATGTATAAAGTCATTTATAGCAGTGGCACGGATAATACACAATAAAACAACTGGTATTTAGCTTAAAATGATAGATGAATGTATCGAGTGAAACATTTTTCAAATGGTTGGGGTAATTTCTTAAATTACAATTTTTTTTTTTTTTTTTTTTTTTACTTTTTGTTTGATGTTTGTTATTTTTCTATTTTAAAAACTCAAGAACCAAAGATTAGCAAAACGTCTGAATTCAAATTTTTTCTCTGAAAATTTATAAGATTTCTTTACAAACATTGCAAATTAAATTATGTATTAATGTAGATGAAACTTTTAAATATTTTTTTACCACATTCAAAATTAGTTGAAACGTATTTATAAATTTGGTTTGTCTGTCTGTCGTCTATTGTCTATCTACGATCTCGTGCTTTCATTATAAATCTATAGGAAAATAATGTAACCCTGTAAAATTTCAGAGTTACGCGCTATTCCAATAATCTTTCTCCTGTTAAAAAAAAAAAAAAAAAAAAAAAAAAAAAAAAAAAAAAAAAATCTTTTTGATAATTTTGAAATTTGCAGGTATTCGACATTTACGGGAAGGTTTCTGAAGTAAAAATCTTTTTCTAAAAAATTTAGATACAAAAGAATTTTTTTCCGTAGCAAAATGGACATTGCTATTTTTTTATTCAAGGAAAGAATTTATTAGAGAAATTAAATTAAAATTATTTCTCTGTTTAAAAAATGCTTTCTATAAAACTCAGAAAATCTACTGGTTTCAAGATTTCTTATTCGTTTTTCTCCTAATGGTAATATGAAACTGAATGAATGATTTTTAAATATTCAAATGATGATCTAAAGTTCCACGTCAAAGAACTTTCAGTAGCGCCCTTTAATGTTTACACATGCTTCAGAATATATACATCAAGTAAGCAAATAATATTTTGGTTTACACCAAAGAAAACTTTGATCACACAAGAAACAGGAATTTCGATAGCTGTAGTCCTGTTTAAAGATAGTCATTCTTCGATATCATTTCGGAAAACAATTCCTTTTTTTATAAAGCAATAAAAATGATCGAAATTCCATTTTTTAACAGACTTCGTGACGTAATACGTGATTTGATCAATTATCTTAAACTATTCAGGTGATGTTCTAAAGTTCTGCGTCAAAGAACATTAGAAATGTTCCTTTAATGTTTACACTACATGCTTCAGAATAAATAAATCAAGTAAGCAGATAATATTTTGGTTTACATCAAATGAAAATTTGATCACTCATGAAACAGGAATTTTGATAGCTGTAGTTCTCATTAAAGATATTCATTCTTCGATATTATTTTGAAAAACAATTCCTTTTTTTTAATAACTCCATAAAAAATGATTGAGATTCCATTTTTTAACAGACTTCGTGACGTAATACGAGATTTGATAAATTATCTTAAAATATTCTGACGATGTTATAAAGTTCCGCGTCAAAGAACTTTAGGTAGCGCCCTTTATTTTTTACACTACATGCTGCAGAATATATACATCAAGTAAGCAAATAAACTTTTTTGCACCAAAGAAAACTTTCATCATTCATGAAACAGGAATTTCGTTTGCTGCAGCTATCATAAAAAGTATTCATTCTTCGATATTATTTTGCAAAACAATTCCTATTTTAATAAATACATAAAAGTGATCGAAATTCCATTTTTTAACAGATTTCGTGACGTAATACGAAATTTGATAAATTATCTTAAAATATTCAGAACTATATTTTAAAGAATCATCCACATCAAATAACTTTGAGTAGCGTTTTTGAAATGCTGTTCTCGCGTATTGTTTTGGAATGGTATATGAAGGTGGAATACAGTTTTGTTGCTAAATTTGTTTTCATCGGTAAAAATATCCATTACTTGCTATTTGTTTTGAATATTTAGGAATTCATCGAGTCCAGAATATTCTTAGATGTCTGATGTTTTAGTTATTTACGTTTTTTATATATTTATGTCTGATGTTTATTATTTTTTCATTTTAAAAAAAATGTAAAATCCACAGCACAACCTCTGATTTCACGAAATTCCATGAAAATTTATAAGAATGCTTTTGAAAAAATTGCATAATATATTATGAATTACTTTTTATGAAAATTTTAAAGATGTTTTTTAACACTTTCCAACTTAGTTGAAACGTGTTTATAAATTTTATGTCTGTGTCTGCGGCTTCGTACTCTCACTATACGTACCTGTACGTATGCAAAAATGTATAAAATAATAATGTAACCTTTTAAAATTGCAGAGTTACTCACTACTCCAAAATTATTTATCCTGTTAAAAAAAAAAAAAAAAAAAAAAAAAAAAAAAAAAAAAGTGACCAGAAACATTTTTTTGATAATCTTGAAACTTGCAGGTATTCGTGATTTACGGAAAGATTTCTGAAAAAAAAGTAGGTATAGAAGAAATGCATAACTGCCAAGTCTACGGTTTTTTTCGATACCAGGTTTTAATACAAAAAATGTTCTTTTATTTAATTAGAATCATTTGCTTGATTTAAAATCCTCTCCGGCACACTGTGCCCCCTCCGGGTACACCTAATTCCAAACTTATCAAACGGCAACAAGAATATTTTGATAATTTTTGCTTTTACAATAAAAGCTTAAATTAAGGATTTTTTTTATGAAATAGTCGTTTCTAAATTCCGGTGTCAGTCAGTAATTCTTATTTTACGAAAAGAAATTGCAAGCAGCGGAAAGAGTTAAAAGAAAAACATTTTCTTTAAGATAATAGCGGTTCGCAAAAAGCTGGAGACTTGGCAACTTTGAAGAAATGTTTTTCCGGAGCAAAATGGGCATTGCTACTTTTACATTCAAGGAAAGAAATTATTCCAGAAATTAAAGGAAAATTTTAATCTGTTTAAAAAATGCTTTTTGTAAAACTCAGAAAATCTACTGGTTTCGATATTTCTGATTGGCTCTTCTCAATGTTTTTTTTTTTTTTTTTTTTTTTTTTTTTTTTTTTTTCCATATTAAAAATTTTTTTTGCCTCTGTCAATTAGAAAAAAAATACGAAATTCTAATATAACATCTTTCAAGGGGTTGTGCATCTATAAAGTTATCATTTTAGGGAGGAGGAAGGGAGAGGGAGGTCCAGTATATGATATCGAAGGGTATCTCTAGGAGGAGGGGGATTTGTCATTTGATATCGATATCTTTTTTGGATCCAATCAAATTGACTCTTTTTGTTTGTAGCATGGTCATTGATTTAAAATAGTATGTTATCTTTTTTACTTAGTTATCTATTTTTATAAAAATACAAAGTTATTATCAAAATCATTAAATTATTATTAAATTATTTAATTCTAAAATATAGAATACCCCATCGTTTGGCATTCCTATTCATCTTCATATGTGTATACCTGTGTAATCACGGTTCAAGAAGCTACAGGTGAAGTATATTTGAAATGAAGCTAATGTTTACTTATAAATCAAAGAGAAAGAGAAAGAACATTGTCTAGTTGCTTTGTTGATAGAAATTTCTAGCTGTCCCCATTCCTCCTCGGTTCTTGGCAAGTGCAACAAGAATTTATTACTACTGAATGCATTATGCAACAAAAAAGCCATTATAAAATACTTTTAAATGATAACTGTTTCTTTTAAGTATTACTTGATATAAAAGTTTTTCATATGCAAAGTGATATTTTATTGACTTCTCTTCACTTGAACCATAAATGTATATGAAAAATAAATGCAACCAGTTTTGTATATCACTTCAAACAAGAGAAATAAATTCTAGAAATCAATTTTTTTTATTATTTTGTTAACGATAACATTACCGGGGGGGGGGGGGTCGAGAAATGATAACATGTGAAATCGGAAGGGGTGAGGGGATTAAAAATTAGCAAAAAGTTGATAACGTTATATTTGCGCAGCCTCTCAAATAACACAGATTCCAAAAATATTTTCTTCATCGTCAAAAATCTCGAAAACCAATGGATTCACGATATTTAAAGCAATATTTCTGAGTAGAAAGTCAAACACACGGCCATAAGATGACCGTGTTTTAAAAGATTAAATACCCATAAAATTTTGCATGCTACATAAATATTTACATGGACTTCTAGTTCCTTTTCAGAGAAAAGTATCTGTGAATAAAAACACGAAACGTTTCTAATCCCATCTACAAGGAAATTTTTGAAATTATCCCAAATCACGTTGAAGCGGTTCATTCAGTTAAAAGTAACTCGCGTCTTTTTCCTTGACCATAACTGTATCGGCACGCATTTCATGGTCACCTGTAGCTTCACTGAAACGTGATTGTCTGACAAATATATAAACAGCTGTCCACATTCATAAATTAAAATAACAGTATGCTGACTCTGATAAAAGCAATGTTGGAAAGATCTAACCTTCATCGAACTTCCTCGTGTATACACAACTGTTTGTAAATATTGTTGATTTGGAAACACACCCATTTTATGAGGGCTGTTTTAAAAACTCAAAAACTGCCCAACCAAATCGTTTGAAATTTAAAACATATAATTGTTACATAATTTTGTCGAGTCGTTTCAAATTTTATGAAAATCGGATGCATAGGTCAATTACAGGCTCAATCAAAAGTATTGCGTTACATGACGGCCAGTCGTAAAAAATAGTTTTAAGTTCAATTTAAGGATGTTACATTCTTTCGAACATAATAAAATTGAAATGAATCTATGAAGTATATACCAAAATATACATTCGGCACAATGTGTGGCATAAAGAATATTTGTTTCATTCATTTACTAGGCCACACAAAAGTATTTCATCACATAATGATATAGGGGCAATATTGTTTGGAGCTCGTGTTAATTAAATTAAACTACTATTTCACATTTTATGAAACTGATCGACGTTGCTGAAAATTACTACAAGCTACTTCTTGTAAGGTACCTGTGCCTAATATGGACACCATATAGAAAATTTATTTTTTTCATCCTCATGTACACGTGATAGGACCCCAAAAATATATGACCATGATCCCTGGACTGTTGACTATCATTATTAAAATTAATGACCGTGTAACTATTCCGGTTTTATTTAAATGATAAAAACAAAAAAATGTTAACAAATGTCCATATAAGGAGCCACAAGTCCCTACTTATTGACCTACTACACAGGGTGTAGGGTAGAGCCACTGTTCTATGGAATTTTAGAGGAGAGGGGATAAAAAAAATAGATCTTAAAGTATTGCGGGGGAGAGCACGGCAAATATCTTCAGAACATGCTTTTAAGAGCGGGGGTCATTTTCGGCTGTGGCTCTTCGAAGACTGATGCAAACCATCTCGGTTACTACAAAATATTATGAAATAATGTAGTTGGTTATGCTTAGCTTTCTATTTTTCTAAATCTGAAGAATCACCTGCTATACTTCCAATGTGGACATAAGGTGTCCATATTGGGAATCGGGAGTAGTTTTATTAGATCTTGTAATAAATAAATAAAGAAAACTTTTTAAAGCAATATATAGAATAGCAATCGAAAATATGTTTTAAAAGCTTTCTAAAACAACCCACTTTTCAATATTTAAAGTAATTTTACAATACCTAACAAGAATTTAAACTTGCCTGCAATTACGATCAGCACACCACGAAACAACAAGTTTCCTTCTAAATGGCCAACAGCGCTCTTTTTTGTACTTTCCAAGCTTAATTATCTTTTCAATTCCTTTTCTTCACGGATATGTAGCGCGATCTCTCTATCAAAATTGTTACTTTTAAAAATATTAGGGGTGTCCATATTGAGAGCACTGTCCATATAGGGTACAAGTACCTTATAACAGAAAACAGATAGTATTGGCAGGGATACACAAAAGATTTAGGCTGCACTACTGTATCCGAGGTACTGTATACTTCTACATCAATATCTCAATATTTTTAAAACTTTCTTATAGTACGAACGCACCTCATTTGCTACGCTTGACGTGCAGTTTCCAACTTATTAGAAAAAGCATCTGTAAATAAAAACACGAAAGGAATCTAATCCCAGCTTCAAGAAATATTTTCAAGTTATCTCGAATCGCGTTGAAACTGCATATTTAGTTAAAAGCTTCTTTTTTCCTTGACCATAACTGTATCAACGAACATTTCACGGTCACCTGTAGCTTCGCTACGAAACATGATTGTCTGACAAATATATAAACAGCTTTTCACATTCACAAATTAGAATAACAGTTTTCTGGCTCTGATAAAAGAAATGTTGGAAAGACCTAACCTTCATCAAACTTCCTTGTGTACATCACTTGTTTGTAAATATCATTTGTTGCGAAGCGCGCCCATTTTATGAGAGCTGCTTTGTCAGTTTTTCGTTATTTTTTTTAAAAAACTTTGCTGGTAATTTCATATGCTGCAAAAGACGACAAATTATCTTCTTAAGACCCCTGTCCTCGCTCGAGGAAAGGCTCGCGAGCTAATGCTATTCTTATGGGGAAGCATTTTCTAAAGACTCTTTCTCATTTTGAAATTTTTAAATAATTTTTTTTGCATTGGATAGCTGAGGTGCATGCCGACAGAGCACCTTTTTTACTTTTTCGATTTTGGTTGCAGATATTTTTTACAAAGTTAGTTTCACTTTCAAAATCGGTTTCGAAACTGAAAGTGTTTTATAAAATTTGATTTATAAAAATATATTTACATTATATATATATATATATAATATATAATATATAATATATAATATATAATATATAATATAATATAATATAATATATAATATATAATATATATAATATAATATATATAATATATATAATATATATATATATATAATATATTTATATTTGATTTATAAAAAATATATCTGCAACCAAAATCGAAAAAGTAAAAAAGGTGCGCTGTCGGCATGTACCCCAGCTATCCTATGCAAAAAAAAAAAAAAAAAAAAAAAAAAAAAAAAAAAAAAAAAAATTTCAAAAATGTCAAAATGCGAAAGAGTTATTACAAAAATGCTTCCCCATAGGAATAGCATTAGCTCGGGAGCTCTTCCTCGAGCGAGGTCAGGAGCCTTAATATAGGAAAATATAATATAACCGCAAACGAAAATATAGAATAACGTGTTTCGAGTAACCCATCATTTCGAAAAGCTTTTTTTAGTTTTAGAAACCTTATAAATTACATTATTTTCGATTGAAAGAAGCATTTTTTAAAGTTTATTTTACTGACGCTGATTATTGGAAATGCTTCTGAATAGTACCTAATTTTTAATTATTGGAATATAGAGTTTTCGGATACTATGCATTCTCATTTAAACATTTTCGTGTTCATTAAGGGGCTACTTCAGTCAGTTGAAATGACCCTTTCGCTAATGCTAATCCTATGGTAGAAATTTATAAAGCTATCTCGGTTGCATTTCAATATTTTCAAATGTTATGTTTTGAATTGGATAGCTGAGGTTGATCTGAATGCAGGTCGTTTTTTACTTTTTCAATTTTTGGTTGCAGATTTTTTTTATAAGAGTGCTTTCGCTTTCCAAACCGGTTCCGAATATAAAAGCGTCCTAGTAAAAAACATCTGTAAACAAAATCAAAAAAGTAAAAAACGACCTGCATACAGATCTTTCTCAGCTATCCAATGCAAAAAACATCATTTAATAATTTTCAAGTGCAACCGAGATATCTTTATAAATTTCTTCTATAGAATTAGAATTAGCGAACGGATCTTTTTAATTAATGAAGTAGCCTCTTAAACATCTTTAACAGGCAAACATCATAAATTAACGCAAATAACATTAATATTATTATTTTGTTGTTCTCTAAAGCAGCGGTTCCCAAAATTTATTGTTACACAATCCACCTTCAAGTAAAAAAAAAAAAAAAAAAAAAAAAAAAAAAAAAAAAAATTGCGACCCACCTAATATGAGGTGTATGTCAATATAAAAATTGTTGTATGACCTGTATAAGCTAATGGCTATCCTATCCTTTGAAAAAGTGGCGCAGCATGTATCAACGGAGACCTTGCGCCATTAAACCCAACTCAACCAAACAACCAACCTTTGAAAAAGACAACTTTCGTGCGAAGGATACACTATAATCAAAAACAGGAATTTGTAATTCCAATGTGTGTAAGTGGAATACTAATTAATGCAAAACACAAACTACAAAGATAATTAAAAATACATTACTATCAAAACATAACTT
Organism: Maratus speculifer; assembly: GCA_964019185.1. Lineage (NCBI taxonomy): Eukaryota > Metazoa > Arthropoda > Arachnida > Araneae > Salticidae > Maratus > Maratus speculifer. The sequence goes on along the minus strand of OZ025290.1, from coordinate 440,322,112 downwards.
TATAATCATGCGTTTTCTGGCACTGGTGTTTACGAATGAAGCATCTATATCAGCTTAAAATTTGTTAATTTCAACTTTAATTCACTTTCAACACACAGTTTTTTTTCGATACTTGTTTTTCAAAAACAGCCAAGTACAAAAAGTATGCTCACACGAGTATGTTATGTTGAACTCCATCAAGGAATTCAAAGCTCATTTAGATGTTTCTGGATATTCTGCTCGTATATTTCTTCATACGGAAATTAAGGAATTTCCCTTGGAATATTACTTTCTAGTGAAATTGTTATATTTTTTTAACAGATGAAATGCAAAATATATTTTTGTGACAAACATCGATTGTTTCCGCGACCCACCAGTAGGTCGTGACCCATAGTTTGGGAACCGCTGCTCTAAAGGCATAAATTCAGCAAGAAATGCTTATTTAGAAAGTGATTGCATCCAAAAAAAAAACTGATTTTAAGGATTGGGATTGATTACTGATTAACTGATTAACTGTTTGCGGTCGTATTAAGTTTATACATGGTTGGAACAGATTTTTGCCGAACGAGCAACATGCATAATATGCAAGATTATGGGGGGGGGATATTATGGGAGACCGGGGCACATTTTCCATAGGAGTAAGTTTTCCAACTCGCTTTATTTTTTTAATGAGCCACTACATAATATCAGCGGGTGAACTGACTGAAGTGACAACACTATCTACAAAAATTATAGTTCAGTAGTTGCTAGAACTTAGTCAGGAGAGCTGTTTTCATTTTTTTTCTTTTTTTTTCAACACTTAGTAAAGCGTCAAATCTTTATTAAAACGTTAAAAAAAAAAAAAAAAAAGTACTAGCATTTAATTTATTGTTCTGACATAGCATGCACTAAAAAATGTTTTTCTTCATGTAACTATGCGTTTGTTTTGCAAATAGGTTACATCACTTTCCATCCAGGTAGTGTAAAAGTTCAAATTAGAGGTCTGCACGGGCCGAAATTTCCAGGCCCGGGCCCGGCCCGAACGAAAGAAATATTGGCCCGACCTGGCCCGGCCCGAAAGTTAAAATTTCGGCCCGACCCGAACGAAAAAAATAATGGCCCGACCCGGCCCGGCCCGAAAGTTAAAATTTTGGCCCGAGCTCGGCCCGGTCCGGAAAAAAGTTAAAAATTCGGCCCGAACCCGGCCCGGCTCGAGTGAATTTCTACAGAACATTGATCTTTAATCTTATGGAAGAGCCAAAATAATCTGACCAAAAAAAATTATATTAGTCTTTTTTTTCCATGTTTATAATCTCCATTTATGCAAAAGTGCCGTAGGCTGCGATATTTATGCTTTTAAATGAATCTTTGTTTGTTGTTTGTAAATGTTTCAGTTATCACTATTATTATTAATCCACATTCCCTGTAATGGAGAAAAAAATCGAAAAAGCGGTATATGGTAAAATTTCCAAAGACGAAATCGCTTTGGAACGAAAAAAAATGCAATCTCTTCTTAACAGATGTAAATGTTTAATTATTTTTTTTCTCCCGTATTGTTGTATTCATTTTGCATGGATGAACAATTTAAAAGAAACTTTCAATTTTCAGTTTAAAAAAAGTTCCGTCAAATCATGTTTTTTTTTTTTTTTTTTTTTTTTTTTTTTTTTTTGGTGTGTGTGTGTGTGTGTGTTTAATTCTATTTTAAAACGCCTAGTAATCTACAATTCTTTAAAAGGAATAAATTCTAATGTTTAATTGTAGAATAATGATGGCTTAAAAGTATATGCTTTTTTTGCAGAAATTTTTGGACAAAGCCAAATATTACTGATTTATAAAAAGTCGAGAAAAGGATTTTCATATAGGAAGATTCAATAGGAACTGATTATTTTGGTCCATGAAAACTAGGAAGAATGGAATCAGTCTCGGCTTCGTACGGAAAAAAAAGTTAGGCCCGGCCCGATACTCCAGCAAAAAAATTAAGGCCCGAGCCCAGCCCGGCCCGAAAAGATTAGTGACTAAGCCCGGCCCGGCCCGGCCCGAAATGATTAGTGACTAGGCCCGGCCCGAGTCTTCAGAAGTAAGGCCCGAGCCCGGCCCGGCCCGAATGCCATTATTGGAAATCGGCCCGAGCCCGGCCGGTGCAGACCTCTAGTTCAAATGTAACAACGGGTACAGGTTTTATACTTCAGAATAGCATGCTAATTTTGAATTCGATAACTTTCACCAAATTTAGTACGATCACAAAATTTTGTAATTATTATTTACATGGTAAAACACCCATATTATAAGTAATCAATATATCAGTTCTAAAATGTATCAACTACGTAATTTGTTCATATCTTCATCAATTTTTTAAAAACTTTGCTCCTCTTTTTTCTTAACGATACCGTTTTAACATTCATAATTTTAGTACTCTAGATGGTTTCCTGATACTTAACTTTTGGAAATGTTGAAAATTGACATACATAGAAAAAAAAAATAACTAAAACATCAAATTTTGGACTCTAATTTGATCAAGTTTGTTGTGTTGACAAAGTATTCTAAATGCTATTTACTGAGTAACACATCCATTTTATGATAACTATTTCGTTCGTATCTTCGTCAATTTTTAAAGAACTTTATCTCTCATTTTACATAACGATGTCGTTACACTTGCATAACATTAACACGTTGGAGGATTTCCTGAAATCTAACCTCCAAATTTGTTGAAAACTGGTGTACTTAGAGTGATAGATGAATTATGGACTCAACCTTCGGCATATAAAGAGTTAAATATGATATCACAACGCTTTCTATTGCATCAGAAATGTCAATTTTCGGTCACACACCCTCATAATCAAACAACCTCTCACAACATTAAAGTTCAAAGTTATTTAAAAAGTTTCTAAATATAGTAACATTTCGCAATTTGTTTCTTTATTTGACACTACTTCTGAGATAATGCTACTAAAAATAGAATTTAGGATTTTATCTATTGTGGAGAAAAAAAAAAAAAAAAAAGTAGACATCGATAGTGAGAGTAACCGTTTACTCGAGTAGCAATGATTACAAAACATAGTTTAGGTTAGAAGTTCAAAATCTTCGTAAACATTTTTTCTGAAAAAGAATTTCAAAAATTGCTCGCTTGCGAAAGAAACAAAAACACTTTGGATGCAAAATAAAAATATACAGACAACAAGAATTTTTTCTTTCAATGAGAATACTCTGTAAAATAATAAAAAAAAAATCTGTTAAATTTACGGTAAAAACTGCTGGCACCAGTGTCGCCAGCAGTTTTTCTGTAAAAATTGCAGTACAATTAGATGTAATAAAAATATTTACATCTAATTTTACTGCAGTTTTTACGTCAAAAACTGCTGGCAAAATCGCTCCAGCAGTTTTTGTCGTAAATTTAAGGGTGTATTCGAAAAAAAAAATGATTTTCCACTTTCAACAGCTCGATATTTTCCGATACATTTTCAAAGTCTTTGTTAAAAGTAGAAATATTAAACTTGCTGGGGTGATTTTTGAAATGATGTATAAGAAGCTGTGTGATGTAATTTTTCGCTGAATTAATTAGACTTTGATTTATAAACAATTATTTTCCCAGTTCGATCACTTTTTCGTTCCCAGATCTCCAGGTTCGAAAATTTCTATTCAAATTGGCAACTTTGACAGCTTTTTTTGTAATATTTTCTACATTTACCAAAAAAATCGAAAAACACGGCACATTATGTAGTTTCAAAATAAAAGATTTTGAAATTTTGGTGCATTTAAGTGCAAAAAATGAATTTAAAAATAAATCTGAAAATAAGCAGTTTTGATCTGCAATACACCCTTAACGGATTTTTTTTTTTTTTTTTTTTTTTTTTTTTTTACAGTAGTTTTTAATTTATTCAGAGGTTCAAAGATGATAGGCTACAGAGGCGTGCACATTATTCGGGGAAACGGGGAGGCTGGCCGCTCGCTAATTAAAGCCTTGTTGGAGACCCCAAGCCTCTCTATACATCTCGAAATATTGTTATATGCCTAAAATAATGACATTATTGCCCTAAATTTTCCTTTACATGTTTTCCCCGAAAGAATTAGTATTAATGATTTCTTACAGCCGAAATTGATATAATTGTCGGAGAATGTAGAGATGTGAGGACCCTAAAAGTAACTGAAAAAGCAAAAATAAAATATATTTAAACTATTCTAAAAGATAGAAGATTTTTTTTTTATATAAACTAAAAGTAATTATACACATCACAAGTGAAAGAATTTGCGCGTTTTCTTTCTTTTTTTCATATATTCTATATTGCAGATTATTTTGTGATATGGACAATTTTTTAAAGTGATCTTTATTAGTCGAATATTGCAGTGGGCCCCACTAAATTAATTTGTTATCCCCCCCCCCCGCGCAAAATTTCTTTTACTGCCCTTATTTTGAGGGGGGGGGGGGGAGCTTTCGAGTAGTTTTTTAACACATTAAACGGTTTTTTTTCCAGCCGGAATATTGATTTTTAGGACACTAACATTTCTCTATTAAATAATTTCAGCTGTTTGTCGTTGAATTCCTTAGAGATTTACATTCAAGATAAACAAAATAAGATTTATTTTAATGTTCATGTTAATAGTAATGCTGTATATTTATCCGACCTTTCTGTAAAACATGTTTTTACTTACCCATCATACGTAGTATAGGGTAAGTATTGCAATCGTTTTGAAAATCGAAAAAAAAATTTTTGACGGATTTACACGTTTCAGATAGTGGAGATTCCGAAAAACATATTTTTAGAAAAAAAAAATTTCCGTCCGTCCGTCCGTCTGTGTGTCTGTCTGTCTGTCTGTAAACTCTCTATCTTCCGAACAAATTGAGACAGAGATTTGAAATTTGGTGTGTACTTAGTATGTAATAATGGGACGAAGCTTTTTTAATATCAATAACCTCGATTATGTGGAACTATTTTTTTCGGACTCTCAAAAATTCGTTTTGATGAAAGGTACATAAAAATTTTCGAATTTTTTTATTTTAAGAAATGGACGTAAAAGGCAATAAAATAACACATATTTTTCACAAAAAACAAAGTCGATCGGATTATTATTTTTTGGGATATGTGTAATTCTGTTTTCTACATTCTTCGATTTTTCATGAACCTGTATTTCATTCAAATTTCAATTCAAAGATACATTTTAATTGAAAATTAGACGTTTCATTCAACGCAGTAAATTGCTAGTTAATATGAATATTATTTTTGGAGTTATAAGGGTGTTTCTTTTGCTCAAGTCGATACTACTTGAGTAGTGTGGCGTTTTGTATAATTTATCGAAAAGCACCGTAGCATCAGCACTTTATTAATAGAGCATTACTATGTATATTAAAAATATTTAAATATACGTTTAAATTTTGTTTTGCAATTGCAATGCATTTTATAAACAGGTTACACATCAATAAATCATAGTTCCGTGCAATAACCCAGTTGAAGGTAAAATAAGAGAATCTATCGAAATTATTGCACGAGAAAATAAACCGTGTAATGATAATTTGTCCTACAATATACCAAAAATATGGCATAACGCCATAAAATCTTAAAATTTTTATCTCGTTGCAATATTTTAATTTTTACTCACGGTAAGTGGCAACATTTTTAAACTTTTAATTCATTTCGATTTTAATTTATTAGAAATATTATCTCTCGATCAAGAAGCAAACTTAGTCCTTCCATTATCATATTTTCCTGAAGACGGCGCGAAACGTTGATATTTTTATTTTATTTTAATTGTGCAAGTTGATATTAAAATTCTTGTTTTGTGCACCATTGAGCAATGTGTTGTATTTTCAATAAATACATTCTTAGTAGTTAAAATTTATGGTGCAATTGTCCAGTAAATATTTATAGGTTACACATGTTGTATTTTCATATATCATATTATGCATATCCATGATGGGTAATTATTACGGTGGCACCCAACAACTAGTTTGAATATGACAATATTTGCTTTAGAATTGATAGCCATCGGAAAAATCTATAAATACATAATGTACATGCTTTGTTTATTACCAATTAAATTAGTAATTAATTTAAGAAAATGCTAATTACAATATATGGAATTAGGATTAAAAAAACTGTAATTTTACAGATATAAATTTACAGAAGTCTGTTTGCTTAGTTTAATTCTACCTGTACAGTGTACAAAAAAAGATGTAAATCTATAAAACTAGTTTTTGTAAAGCTGCAGAAATCTGTTAGGCGTAATCATGGTAAAGGAACAAGGGACCTTCAAACTCATTTTTTAAATTTATCTTTTTAACTTTTACTTTAAATAATGTTCAAGGGCACAATATATGCATTATATCATATATTTATCACATAAAAAATAAAAAACTAGAACTTTTTGGTGAAAAATAAGGAATTTTCTTAAATACTTTAAGCATTACGACGAACTTTTCAAAATACCCCAAGTGAATTCCATATCGATTAAAATCACCAATATTTTTTGTTGCTGCTTCCCATTATGTATGTCATAAAACTGTGTATCTTAAAAAAAAAGAGAAAAAAAACTAAATATAATTGATATTGGTAAAGGTAATTAATTGCAGTATAAAATGCAAAAAAGGCTGAAAATCTCTTAAAATTTTTATTTTCTTTTCTTACCTTTATATTTAAATATATAAAAATTCAATGCATAGTTGTATTTGTATATGTAAACCAAACTGGCATAAAATAATATTGGAAATTTTAATAGATAGAGAATGCGCATGGAGCATTTTGAAAAGTTCTTTTTATAATTCCTGAATTTTCTCCATTTTTTTTAAATCTTTCCTGTGGTAAATATATGCCACAATGCAAATAATGCGCCCTTGAATAATATTTATACAGAAATGAAAAAAAATATTTAAAAAAACTTAATTTGACGGTCCCTTCTCATCACATAATAAACCAGACTTAATTTCCAACCTGCTCTTCTAAACTGTGCTCTCGTTTTAGACATGCTTGTATTAAAACAAGTTCGACTGTACTTTCATGAAATCGGGCTATCAAAATGTTATTCGCTAAAATCAAACAAACTTGAGATATATTTCATATTATCAAAATAACCTAAAAAAAAAATCATTTCAAAGTTTCATTTATAGTTCTATGCAGTGATTTTTTTTTTATCAATGTGTGTCTGTATGTGTGTTTTGTTGGCTCTTTTATAAATATTCGATTGTTATCATGATTGTTATCAACAGGTCTTCTGTCTGCAGTTTATTTTATTGAACATTAAAAAGAGAGATAGAATCAAGTTTAGTTACAATTCTAATGGAAACTACGCATATGGGTGATTCTCAAAATAGGGGACAATTTATGTCTTTCGGCATACAAAAAAAAAAAAAAAAAAAAGAGAGGTTTTCTGTCATGTTTTTACATTTAGATATGTTTGTCTTAATATTATTCATTATTTGCACTCAAGAATTGCTCACTTTTTAGTTAAAAACACCTTAAAATAACAGAATAAATGTTCAAAATGTCATTAGCATGGATGTCCACAGCAGCTGTGCCTTGTATATACTAGCTTTTTCAAGAGATAATATCAAGTTTATAAAATAAATCAAATGTTATTCTTTCTTTAAATTAATCAAGGAGAGGATTTATCCAATAGATTTCTTTTTAAACATAAAATTATAGTATATAAAAAAAGAATTAAAGTTTGTCCTCCATATTCTATTTTTAAAACAAGGTCATACTATAACAGCCGGTTATTAATCAAAATTTTAATTTCACATATGACAATAGTTGGAAAACATAAAGTTTCTCCCTGGCAACAAGTAGCCATTTTATCCCGGCCTGAAAATAGAAGCATGTATTGTATTTTAAGAATAGAAGTTGAATATTAGGGGCGTACATCAATTGTATGTCATTAGAATGGATAATAATTTTCATGTTTATTTTATAATTAAAATTTTTATTTTACTTATTTGCATAGGGCTTTTGTGTTTTAAAAAGCTCCAGAAAGGACTATTGCATTGTGATTATATTATGGTTCATAATCTTATTTAAATTAAAATTTGTCATTAGCATGGTTTTTCTGTCCATGCTAAAGACTCCTATGTGCATAAATGTAACCATTGCTTATATTGTATCTTTTATAAAGTTTAATTTTACATATAAATTTAGGTATTACATTAATTATCCCTAAAACATGCATTAAATCTGTCAGAAAATCACTAAGACAGCTTCTTACATTGTTAATGTCAGAATGTTGCTCATGTAAACAAAGTTTGCTCTTTGGTAATGTTTTTAGTCTCCTTATATGTATATACGTAAAAATGGAAACCATTTGCTGAAAAGGAAGGCTAATAAATATAGAAAAAAATATTTAAACAGGAAGAAAATAAAAATTTCTTAATATATTTATTCCATGCAATTTGTTTTGTCATTAGCATGGCTCAAAAAATACTAATTATATTTTTTTAAAGTTAATTTTTAAATATTTAGCTCTGCTGACTACATGTAAAGTATACCTAATACTACATTAACAATACCTATTTTTTTCAGAAATTTTGCTAACAGTAATTTTTTTAAGATTTCACTTTTGAAATTGTCCCCTATTTTGAGAATCACCCATATATAATAATTTGATTTCTAGGTAATTTTTAGCACTTTCCAAAAGCGTTGAAGAATGTTTATGCATTCAGTTAGTTTGTCCACACTCTAACTCCCGTAAATATCCTCCAATTTTCATGCCATTGATATGGCTTATTTAGGGTCACAAAAGCATGTTTGTATATGAAGTTTTTTGGATTGATAATTCATTTACACACAGAGGGACTCAAAAGAATTCCATTACATTATGATAATCAGGAAAAAATCGTTTGAAGAGCATTTTGATAAGATTACGCTAACTCAAAGATGTTGAAACTGATATAAATCACTGAAATTCACAACGATTACGTTTTAACAGGGCATTCATAGCTTTTTTAAATTAATTTACACACAAAATAAATCGATTACTCTCTCTCTTAGAATAAGAATTCCTGGAATTTGCGTTTTAAAATTGGGTATGCGCTTTGAAATTTAACTATTTTTTGTACGTTATTCGTTATATATGTTACAGGCCAAACCCGATTTTAGGCCAAACTAGATTGGCCTAGGCCAAACTAGTTTATCCTAACGCCCATCGGATAGACTAGTTTTTCCTAGGCCAAACCGGTCTATCCTAACGCCCATCGGATAAACTAGTTTTTCCTAGGCCAAACCGGTCTATCCTAAGGCCCATCGGATAAACTAGTTTTTCCTAAGCCAAACTAGTTTGGCCTAACTCTTATAGGACAAACTAGTTTAGCCTGCTATTTATTGGTCTGAACTAGTTTCTCCTAGGCCAATCTAGTTTATCCTAGGCCAATTCAATTTGGCGCGATTTTATTGAATTCAATGACCACCACAGCGCCAACATTCTAGTTTGTCCTAGGCTGATCTAGTTTATCCTAGGCCAATTTAATTTTACGTGTTTTTAGCTCGCAGGCGTCAAAGCCTGAGAAATAATGGGTTTGCAGGATCTGTATGTATGAATGTACATATGTATGTACGAATGTACGTACGTATGTACGTGCGTATGTACGTAACGCGATAACTCGTGATAGAGATATTCGATTTGCTTATAATTTTGGATGCAAGTTCATTGATATAAGGTACTTTCTGATTAATTTTGGGAATTCATTGGATAAGAATAAAGGGAAGCGAAAGGGAGGTTAGTCCCCCATCGTTAATTTAGAGAAATGGATTTTTGATGCAGAATTATCAGTTTTCCTTTAAAATTTTAGGATCATTCTGACAAGGCGCCTCCATGATTAGTTGTGGATGTTTATTGTTTAAGTGTAAAAAAGGGCAATGTAGGTTAACCCCTTCCCATAATTTAGATAAATGGTTTTTGACGCAGAATTTACGGATTTGCTTCACATTTGTATATAGGTTTTTTATGATAAGGCGATTGCCTGAATAGTTTTGGAGATTAATGGTTAAGTATGAAGGAAAAAATTACATCTCTTACATAGAAAAAACTAGTTTATCCTATGGGCATTTAGATAAACAAGTTTGGTGTAGAAAAAACAGTTTATCCAATTGGCATAAGGATAAATTAGTTTGGCCGAGGCTAATCTAATTTAGCTCGAAAACGGGTCTGGCCAGTAAAAAACATATCTTTCACTAGAAAAAGTATAAATGTGTGTCAAGAGTCATTGCTTATAACACCAATACAGAAATTTAACATGTTCATCTTAGAGACATGATGCATTGGACATGGTGTTTGCTTTTTTTTCTGCACACTCGTGCCAACTGAGATCTGACTTGCATTTATTATTATTATTATTGTTATTATTATTATTATTATTATTATTATTATTATTATTATTATTATTATTATTATTATTATTATTATTATTGCATATTCGAGCCAGAATTAAGCTGAACAAAATTTGCAATCGAGCAGCGTTTTCCATTTTTGAGAAATTAATTACCTGTCGACATATAAGCTATTCTTCTCACGGCGTCAATTTTTTTTTTTTTTTCGTGAAGTCGTAACCGGAAATTCGATTCAAAACGTAGCTTTATTTTTTTCACAAAGATACATCGCTTTTATGAAAAAATGGTTTATGCCATTTGATTATATATTATCTGAATCTGTTAACCTTATACATTTCCGAAAAGGAAGTAGCTCATAAATGTGTTAGGATGTAGCTCTTTAGGATTTGAGAAAAGCCTTAAGGAATGACAGAGAAATATATTCACAAATCTACTTTTTACTGAACGGATTCAAAAGTTATGATATTTAAACCTCTCATATTTTTTCTTTTGTTCTAAACTACATTGAATATTTAATGAATCCGTATTTGAATATTGAAACTCTAAGAATCTAGATAATCATTAATACATTGTGTATTTTCCATTCTGTGAACACAACATAATTTAAAAATACATTGTAAATTTATCCAATAAATATATAAGCTGTATTTTATAAAGGAATCTTAATTGCATGTGAAGTAAAACCTGAATTTTTTTGCAGAAATTGAGTAGGGCCAGATCGAGCCGGACTGAGTCTTTTTTCACTGATTTTTGTACAGACAGAGCTCTGTCTGTACAAAAGCAAATAACATTAAACATTAAAGTAAATAATAATAATTTGCTTGAATAAGCAAACACCATGTCCAATGCATCATGTCTCTAAGGTGAACATGTTAAATTATTGTATTGGTGTTATAAGCAATGACTCTTGACACACATTTATACTTTTTATAGTGAAAGATATGTTTTTTACTCGCCAACCCTGTTTTCGAGCTAAATTAGATTAGCCTCGGCCAAACTATTTTATGCTTATGCCAATTGGTTAAATTGGATTTTTCTACACCAAACTTGTTTATCTAAATGCCCATAGGATAAACTAATTTTTTCTATGTAAGAGGGTAATCGTTCATTTTTCCCTTCATACTTAACCATTAAACCCCCAAAACTATTCAGGGAATCGCCTTATCAGAAAGAACCTACATACAAATGTGAAGCATATCCGTAAATTCTGCGTCAAAAACCATTTATCTAAATTATGGGGGGTAACCTACATTGCCTTTTTTTACACTTAAACAATAAACATCCACAACTAATCATGGAGGCGCCTAGTCGGAATGATCCTGTATCTAAAATTTTAAATAAAAACTGATAATTCTGCATGAAAAATCCATTTCTTTAAATTAACGGCGGGGGATTAGCCCCCCTTTCGCTTCCCTTTATTCTTATCCAATGAATTCCCAAAATTAATCAGAAAATTTCCTTATATCAACGACCGTACATCCAAAATTTGAAGCAAATCGGATATTTCTATCACGAGTTATCGCGTTACGTACATACGCACGTACATACGTACGTACATTCGTACATACATATGTACATTCATACATACAGATCCTGCAAACCCATTATTTCTCAGGCTTTGACGCCTGCGAGCTAAAAACACGTAAAATTAAATTGGCCTAGGATAAACTAGATCAGCCTAGGCCAAACTAGAATGTTGGCGCTGTGGCGCCATTGAATTCAATAAAATCAGGCCAAATTGAATTGGCCTAGGATAAACTAGATCGGCCTAGGAGAAACTAGTTCAGACCAATAAACAGCAGGCTACACTAGTTTGTCCTATAAGAGTTAGGCCAAACTAGTTTGGCCTAGGAAAAACTAGATTGTCCTATGGGCCTTAGGATAGACTAGTTTGGCCTAGGAAAAACTAGTTTATCCGATGGGCCTTAGGATAGACCGGTTTGGCCTAGGAAAAACTAGTTTATCCGATGGGCGTTAGGATAGACCGGTTTGGCCTAGGAAAAATTAGTCTATCCGATGGGCGTTAGGATAAACTAGTTTGGCCTAGGCCAATCTAGTTTGGCCTAAAATCGGGTTTGGCCTGTAACATATATAAATTCAATGCCTCATATGCAGGGCTGCACAAAAGTATTCTCGTATAATTCTTCTTATTAGAGGAAAATACACTGTTAAAAATAAAGGTGACGAACCGGTTGCATTTGACGCCGAAAGGTGAAAAGGTTAAATCACTTGGCACCAGCGGGCTTGAAAATGTGTTTGGGATGCCATTGGATGTTTCACGCTAATTAGGGTACCGCGCAATGCATACCGATGGAAGATTTTCACCCCTTAGTCATTTGCGCATGCTCTGTAACGTGTATCCTTGCGCTTTAACTGGCTGTCACTGGTGGATCAACACAGCAATTTTTTCCTACGATGACTATCACCGCTATACGCTATCCCAATTTTGTTTAGAACTTCGGATGGCTAATTTGTGGCGAGCTTTTTTATATAAAGCAACCTTTGAATTTCAGGACATATGAACATTTCAGGTGGTGATTCAAGGTGGTCATTCAAGATGAGGTTAATGGCCGAGTGGATAGGACGCTGAGCTTGTAATAAGACGTTCTACGTTCGAATCCATCGAGGGCCAAAAGTCGGTTAGTATATTTTTTAATTTTTTATCATTGGGCACTCTGGATTAAGGGTGCCATCTTTTCACCCTAATTAAAGGTGCTATTTTGGCTCCTTTAGGGGTGTCACCAGTGAGACAAGCCTTTCACCCTTAAAAGGTGCAATGTGTCACCATTAGTTTTAACAGTGTTCTGAAGGCGAATTTTCATTTGAGGTACATGCATATTAAATTAACTAAATTTAGGCTTGCATGTAGTTAAATCAGATATAGTTATAGTTATGTATGATATACAAGGTGCCGCAAGTATTCGAATAATATTTAGATTGTAAATGAGAATAGCTGAAAATTGGGTCTTCAAATGTGTTATGTTTTTCCATATGGTTGAATTAGATAAAATACTTTAATTTTTTTTAAAGGTGCAATCTTGTTACAATATTCTGAATGTGTTGGAAATGTTTCATAATCTATGCTTGACGCATGATTTTTCCTTTCTTGTTTTAATTAAAGCTATGATAAAAAGTTTATTAAATCCAATTGATTTTTAAATCACCAGATTTTAAAACATTCACCTTTTATATAAACATTTTAATAAAAACTTTTAATTTTACTTAAGAAAGGTGTTATAACAAAAATAAATAACACTGACATGTTCAAAAAAAAAAAAAAAAAAATTCAAAATATTACACGGTTAATACAAACGACACGCGACAATGAGATATACATTATATCTCATTGTCGTGTGTCATTTGTATTGACCGTGTAATATTTTGAAATTTTATTATTTTATTATTTTATTTTATTTTTTATGATTATGGAACTTATTTGACGGTTCCGAAACATGTCAATGTCATTTATTTTTGTTATAACACCTTTCTTAAGTAAAATTAAAAGTTTTTATTAAAATGTTTAATTAAAGTTTATTTAATAAATTGGTAGTTGGAGCTCTTTTTGCGAAACATTGACGAAAATCACAATTCTTATAAGAACAGTGTCAATAAATGTGATCCTATCTGCAACACAGAAGTGTTTTGTCGTTGTAAATTTTTTGTATAACACTTTTTTTTTAATACGATAAAAGATTCACTGTTAAAAACTTTTGTGTAAAATTACAGAGAGGATATACGGGATCCAATTTCCTTAACAGAAGATCCATTATCTTAAGTCTTACGTAAAGTTAGAAAGATCAGAAAAAAAACAGAGATTCTGTTAAATAATAACAGAGACATTATTAGGTAAATTTGCAATAAATTCTGTAAATTAACATCGTTAAAAATACACAAGATTCCGCAAATTATTTTTTAATTATCAGAATTTAATTTAGTTTTCAAAATTAGTGAATCATATGAGTATTGGGACAAGCTCAGAATTTTAATTTATAAAATTGCTAAACAGCGATTTGTTGAATTTTTTCCTTCATGTTTTCATTTTCCTTTTTGTCCCTCGTGTTTTACCTTCATCTCTCTTCGAACTAAATATCGTGCCTTTGTCAGTTACAATCGTTATTTCCCCTTGAAAAAGGCCGAGTAGTTCGGTTGAAACCGTCGGGATAATTTAATCATTGTTTGCAATGTCTAAACGTCTTACAAAATGGTATGTAGATTTTAAACTGTTATTTTGATCCCATTACACACTGTTTTAGCAAGTTTGTAAATAAAAATTCTGAGCTTGTCTTAATACTCACATAGTAAACCATAGTGTAAAGTCCACTCTTAAGAGCACACACTAGTCACGCGGTAAAAGCCGAGAGCTAATGAAAAGTCTATGGGGTCGTTCTTTTCGAATATCTCGCTGAAATTTTAATATTTTTACATGATTTTTTTGCACAAGATAGCTGAGGACGATCCACAACCGGCCTAATTTTTACTTTTTCAGTTTTCGTTTCAGATTTTCTTTAAACAATTACTTAAACTTTCGGAACCGGTTTAAACCGGTTCTGAAATTGAAACTATCGTAATATAAAAAGTATATAAGCAAAATCGAAAAAGTAAAAACTAGGCCGGTTGTGGATTGCCCTCAGCTATCTTGTGCAAAAAAATCATGCAAAAATATTAAAATTTGAGCGAGATATTTGAAAAGAACGCTCCCATAGACTTATCATTATCATCCGGGTCTTTTTGAGTATTTTTTCTGTGACTATTGTGGGACCTTAACTATTGATTTTTTAATACGATAAAAGATTCACTGTTAAAAACTTTTGTGTGAAATTACAGAGGATATACGGGATCCAATTTCCTTAACAGAAGATCCATTATCTTAAGTCTTACGTAAAGTTAAAAAGATCAGAAAAAAAAAAACAGAGATTCTGTTAAATAATAACAGAGACGTTATTCGATAAAATTGAAATAAATTTTGAAAATTAACATCGTTAAAAATACAAAAGATTCCGTAAATTTATTTTTAATGATCGGAATATTACTTAGTTTTCAAAATTAGCGAATCATTTAATGTTCGCTGAGCTTCAAAGAATTTAATTTTTTTTCGAACTAATTTCAACTGCTGAACCGTTTAATTTTTATACAATTTAGTTCAAGCCATCATGGAGTTTGAAACCGAGACCTCTTGACACAAGAAGAACAAACACCCTACTGTTTAAGACGCTACACTAGTCACAGAAAAAGACCCGGATGATAATGCTAAGTCTATGAGGGCGTTTTTTTCAAATATCTCGCTCAAATTTTTATATTTTTACATGATTTTTTTTTTTGGCATAGGATAGCTGAGGACGATCTACAACCGGGCTAGATTTTACTTTTTCAATTTTGGTTATATATTTTTTATATTATGACAGTTGTAATTGCAGAACCGGTTCTAACCGGTTTCAAAAGTTAAAGTAATTTTTTTTTTTTTAAATCTGAATCCAAAATTAAAAAAGTAAAAACTAGGCCGGTTGTGTATCGTCCTATGCCAAAAAAATCATGTAAAAATATTAAAATTTGAGCGAGATATTTGAAAAGTACGCTCCCATAGATTTAACATTATCATCCGTCTCTTTTTCTGTAACTAGTATGGGGTTTTAAGCTACGGACGCCGGTGTTATTGTGTACAAAATATGCCATTATTGATTTAACGGGTACAGATCTATTAAATCTATACTTAATTCAAAGTGATTATTGATAAAAATCCCCACTAACTCTAAGTAGATGATTTTTCCGTTTCTAAATTATTCTAAGTAAAAAAATAAAAAAAATAAATAAAAATAAAAAAAATATTTTTTTTTTGTTTAATATTTCTAATAAAATTGCAAAAAAAAAAAAAAAAAAAAAAAAAAAAAATTTTCAAAAGTGCAATTTATCTTTATTAGTAGACAAATTAAATAAATATTACATTGAATCTTCTTTAATGTTACTTAAAAGTACTGTCATAATGTAAGGGGTTAAATTAAAAAAAAAACAATGAATGTGCGATCAGTAACATAAATGAGTTACTTAACAGACTATATAAGTATATTCAAATAATCAGACTATATAAGTGTATTCAAATGTAAATATTTCAATAACATTTATTTTATCAATATTTTTTTCTATATACAATTTATAAAACATGCATCAAGATTTTTTTATGACTAAGTAAATTTATATCTCATTACCAATTATTTGAATGCAAAACTTATACATAACATACTTTACGATCGAACATAGCTAAATACCATTAATATTTTGCGCGAAAAGAAATTTTGTATTTCAGCAATATTTTAATTTTAATTTAATTTCTTCTTGTTTTTTATTTTATTTAAAAAAGAAATACATAAAATCATTATTCTTTTTAACACTTTCCAACAAAGTTGAAAATTGTTCATGATTTCGGTTTGTCTGTCCGTCTGCTCGTCCGTCCGTCTGTTTTAACTCCCGTAAATATACTCGGATTGCCCAGTACTTCAGGGCAATCCCAGTATATTTTTTATTTATTTGGATACTAGCAGTTACCCGTGACTTCGTTCACATAACATTTAAAGAAGAAATAATTGATCAATCAAGCAAAAAATTTCGATGATGAAAAGCATGTGTAATTAACTTTTTATCGCGAATTTATGGTAAAAAAACTTCTGATATTCCCTAGTTGCTAATTTGTTTGCTGGTCAAAATTTTCCTTTCAGCGATTAATACTAATAGACAGAAACATTCTTGAATTCTTTTGTTCAGCCCTGTAGTTTTCCAAGTGCCTTTAATACACGGAAGTATCTTTCTAAAATTTATTTCAAACAAAAATATTTCTTATTACTACCTAAATTACATTTTCAGAAATTATCATCCGAAGTCAACCTTGTATCCAGTTCTTTACGGGACCCTGTTTATCATTTTATATATGTACTACAAACATTTCTTAGTTTACTAAATGCAGTTCAAAACTAGTCGTTGGGGGCCACCGTAATACTTACCCATCATGATATGTATATGAAAATAAAACATGTGAAACTATTTATACAATGCATTGCAATTCATAAACAAAATTTAATTATTGTTAATATACATAGTAATGCTATATTAAAGAACTGCTGATGTACCAATTTCGACAGATTATATAAAACGCCAAACTACTCAAGTAGTACCGAACTGCGTAAAAGAAACATCCTTATAACTCCAAAAATAATAATTCTATTAACTAACAATTAACTGCGTCGGATTAGGCGTCTCATTTCCAATCAAAATATACTTCTGAATTGAAATTTGAATGAAATACAGGGTCATGAAAAATCGAAGAATGTGGAAAATAGGATAACAAATATCTCAGCAACTAATAATCTGATCGACATCGTTCTTTATGCAAAATGTGTGTTATTTTATTGCCTTTTACGTCCATTCCTTAGAACGAAAAAATTCGAAATTTTTTATATACCTTTCATCAGAACGAATTTTTCGAGAGTCCGAAAAAAATAGTTCCGGATAATCGAGGTTGCTGATATTAAATAGGGTTCGTCCCATTCTTACATACTAACTACATACAAAATTTCAAGTCTCTACCTTAATTTGTTCGGGAGATAGAGCGTTTACAGACAGACAGACAGACTGACAGACAGACAGACAGACAGATAGACAGACTGACAGACAGACAGACAGACGGCAAAAAAATTTTTCTAAAAATATGTTTTTCGGAATCTCCACTATCTAAAACGTGTAAATCCGTCAAAAAAAATTTTTCGATTTTCAAAACGATTGCAAGACTTACCCTATACTACGTATGATGGGTAAGTAATAGAAATGCATTTTTTATTTAAAAACCACCTTTAAGTAAATTACGCTCATATTCAGTAACCTTTCCGAGATCTTTTGTGTAACCCTTTATATCTAAGTTTAACTATTTATACTATTACCATTTATACTCTCCATTTAATATGCATACATTTAGCGAAACTTAAAAGCACATATCATAATTTAAAATGCATTTCATCAATGCAACAGTCATCATCCATGATATACAGTACTTCGGATAGAATATATAATATTTGAAATCTTTTGTGTGTCCCTGTAAATGCTATGCACTTCGTATTATGCATGAAATAACTTACATTAAGCCTCAGCAACATATATCAATCTGATTATACATGAAATCGTTTACCATAGTTAAAATATGTCGGAAACTGTTCCTCCCATTATTCCTATGCAATGGAATTCTTCTGTCTGACCCTGTAAATGAATAGTAAGTGCCTTTTTCACTACATACTTTACAAAATGCATATTTTAGTGCACTTTGTAAATGCATATAAATTTGAATATGTTCTACAGGCTGTAACATCGTTAAATTTAATTAAAACGATTTTTCCCCATAATGCCGTAAGATAAGGAAATGTTTTGACTATCCCTGTAAATAAACTAATCATGGTAGAAACTTCATTTTCAATAGGTATTCGTGCTAGGTAAACGTTAATAATGTCCAAAAATTTCATGGAAATCGGAGTATATTTACGAAAGTTGGAAAGCGACCAGACAGACAGACAAACCGAAAGCATAATAACTTTTCAACTTTGTTCGAAAGTGTTAAAAAATCGAGCCAAAAATATATTAATCAGTGATTTTATTTTCCACCTTTTCCCCACAAAAAATTTCTTCCATTGATAATTATGAGTTTTGAATAAAAATATTCATTTGTATGTAACTTATAACTTATTAATTAGTATAAGTAAAAAATATTTCTGATTCATTTTAAATATGACGTCATTATTTATCTCGCTCCATTAACTACTGATATTCATACCCCTTGTATTTTTAACGACTGCTATAAAGTACCTGTTTTATTTCAACTATGACGTCACATTTTCATGAGTGAACCATTTTATTAAAAATATAATTCTTTTTCATTCTTTTTACTTTTAATTTATGTCACCATATTTTACACAAAAATTCCCATTAACTAAACAAATATCCTTGTTAAATGTATTATAAAAAATACACCTTTTATTTTTATTTCAAACATGACGTCATATTTATTTTCTTTTAAATTATTTTATTATAGTTTTTCGCGTGGAAGTTTTCTATTAAAAATTCATTGCCGCTGAAAAATTATTATTCCAATTTTTTATTTTCTTGGCAACAGGAAAGGAAAATGGTTAAATTTTATCTGAAAAATGCCTATTGATTTTGTATGAAAAATAATTAAATTTTGAATTATTAAGGAAAA
Source organism: Maratus speculifer (assembly GCA_964019185.1). Lineage (NCBI taxonomy): Eukaryota > Metazoa > Arthropoda > Arachnida > Araneae > Salticidae > Maratus > Maratus speculifer. The sequence continues at coordinate 440,302,624 of OZ025290.1, read as the reverse complement.
TATTTGAATAAAATAAATAAAAATTACCCTATTATTTAATCTGGACTTCCAACTTTACGTCTGCAAAATTTCAAAGCAATCGGTTCAGTAGTTACGGCGTGAAAGCGGAACAAACAAACAAACAAACAAACAAACTCACTTTCCGATTTATAATATTAGTAAGGATTATTGATGTTTCTCCTAGCGCGAATCCTATTTCAAATAAAGTTTCTAGCATGATTAGTTTATTTACAGGGACAGTCAAAATTTTACCGCTACATTACGGCCCATGAGAAAAAATCGTGGATCAAATGAATTTTAAAGATGTTACACCCTGTCAAACGTATTAAAATTTATGTGCATTTACGAAGCGCACTAAAATATGCATTCTGTAAAATATGCGGAGAACAAAATAACTATTATTAGGATGAGCGAAGCGAATCCTCTACTAGGCCACTCAAATGACATTTTGTCGTACGTTTTACAAAAAAACTATACAGTATTTTGACTTAAAATTAAACACAAATATAAATTATGATCTGTAGATTTGCAGAATATTATTTTTTTTACAGAAATACTTTTCAAAAAATTATCATTTTAATTAATTTATTTTACATGTTTTTCCATTACGAACGCATTTTTTCAAATAAAAAGTAAAACACGTACGTTTTCAGAAGAAAAACTTAAATCTTGGGGTCAGTATTTATAGCTAGAATCATCTTTAAATAAATAAAATATATTTTCATTATTCTGACAAAATATCTCAAAAACTGCTTTCAGATTTTCAAACTGTGCTCATTCCTTTTAATTATGTTAGTTTCATGATTTCTTTTATAAAATTTATAAAATACTTTTTTTTTAGAAAAATTATAGCATATTTTTAACGAATTAAAATTTGTGAAAATTCTCTTATTAACATTCAATTATAAAAGTATTTTTCTGTGTTAGGAATTCAAATACACAATTTATTCTTATTTTGTGAAATCATTTAAGCAGACGATATTTATGAATTTTAAAAGAATTACATTATATTTTTGTGAAGTGGCAATAAAAGAATAGTAAACAAATAAAATTAATATTTTGTATAATTCTACTTCGAAAATATTTTTATTTATACCAGTCTTATATCATAAATAAACAATCTGAGGAAATTCTTAGTTATTTGGTTAAAGTACATTTTAAAATTAAAATGCGCCGAAACATAAAATTACATTTTTGCTTAATAAAGATGCAAAAGTAATTTAAAAAATATATTATTACTTTCAAATATTTATTTTATAGCATAATACTCCGCGAATCCAAACAAAGCATGGCTTTTGCTAGTTCATTTAGAGGGCCACACAAAAGAATTCATTTACATAATGGTAAAGGGGGGGGGGATTGTGTGCGACACATTTTAATTATATTAAACTATTTTAGGAATGATAAAATTGATATAAGTCGCTGAGGTTTAATATAAGTTATACGATATACTCATGCTTAATAACGAAGTGCATAATATTTACAGGGACACACAAAATATTTCAAAGTATATTTTTTCTGAAGTACTGTATATGTATCCGATGATGGCTGATGCATGGATGAAATGCATTTTAATTATGATATGCGCTTTTAAGTTTCACTAAATCTATACATATTATATGGTGTGTATAAATGCTATAGTTGATATACAGGGCTACATAAAAGAGCTCGCAAACGTTATTGAATATGAGCATAAATTACTTAAAGGTGATTTTTAAATAAGTTAAGCATTTCTACGCTGAAATGCTTTCATTTTACTAGAAAATGTTTGTAGAATATCGATAAAATTATATACAGGAACAAGCGAAGAATTGTATACATGGGCGTCTATAAATGATAATTCCTGAGAATGTGATTTCAGTAGTTTTAAGAATGTTTTAGTTTAAAATAAATTTTAGTTAATTACTGGCGTATAATAAAGGTACTAGGTAAACTACAGGGCTGAACAAAAGTATTGAAGTAAGTTTCCACCTATTACTATAAATTGGGGAAAGATAAATTTCAAACTGCTAGGCATTTTTCATGCTAAACTAAATTTCACCATTACATAGTATACATATCAACCGGCAATTCAAATACTGGGCTGTCCAAAAATATTGGAGTACATATTTGGCTATAAACATTAACCTTATTTTTATAAATAACGAAGTTTTGTTAAAGATTTCAGGAACTGTTCGAAAGTGTTTCATAATCAATGCTTAATGCATGATTTTTTTAACTTGTTTACAGCTGTAACTAGTTTAATGCAGCTATTTCTGGACAGGTTGTAAAATTGCCTTCAACTAACACGTCCACAAAATGCTTAAACTTTTCAATTGATCAAGTTTTACTTTCCAGAAATTGTGTATCCTCTTTAATTTTTTTTAATTTTCTTTTAGAAAAATGCTGCTTCAGTATTTCAAATCAATGTATGTTTAAAGTCTACAAGCAAATAACAGCAAATAAGATATTTGGATAGTTAATATGACAATTTTACTTTCGTTTTGCTCTGGAAATATAGTAATTTTTTTCTTTTATTATAAAGTTATTCATCTGAATAATTTAGCCAACTCATAAATGGGTAATTCCATGAGCACATGTCGTGTAAGTCACATGCTATGATTTTGGAAACCAGTATTTTAGAACGGAAAAATGTGACTTATTTTATCTGAGATATTTCATTAAGAGCCCACAATAGTCACAGAAAAAGTACACAAAAAGACCCGGATGACCAGGACCCGGATGACCCGGATGACCATGTAAAGTCTATGGGAGCGTTCTTTTCTAATATTTCGCTCAAATTTTAATATTTTTGCATGATTTTTTTGCACAAGATAGCTGAGGGCGATCCACAACCGGGCTAGTTTTTACTTTTTCAATTTTTGTTTCAGATTTTCTTTAAAAAATTAATTTAACTTTCGAAACCGGTTAACTCTTAAGAGCCCACAATAGTCACAGAAAAAGTACGCAAAAAAGACCCGGATGATTATGTAAAGTCTACGGGGGCGTTCTTTTCTAATATCTCGCTCAAATTTTAATATTTTTACATGATTTTTTTTGCATAGGCTAGCTTAGGACGATCTACAATCGGGCTAGTTTTTACTTTTTCGATTTTGCTCATATATTTTTTATATTATGATAGTTTCAATTTCAGAACCGGTTTAAACCGGTTTTAAAAGTTAAAATATTTAAAAAAAAAAAAAATCTGAAACCAAAACTGAAAAAGTAAAAACTAGCCCGGTTGTAGATCGTCCTAAGCTAGCCTATACAAAAAAAATCATGTAAAAATATTAAAATTTCAGCGAGATATTAGAAAAGAACGCTCCCATAGACTTTACATAATCATCCGGGTCTTTTTGCGTACTTTTTCTGTGACTATTGTGGGCTCTTAATTGAATAAGGCCATGAAAAACTTTCGAAAATAACGGTGGGAAACAATTGAGCCATTATTAGAAGTGTGTCTTACACGACAAGTGTTCATGGAAATACCCAAATGTAACTTGACAGCTTATATCCTGCGTGATAAAATATGGAGCACGAGGTAAAAAAACTAAAACTTAAAAGCGACAGAAACTAGCCAGATGTAACAATCCCCAAAACTTTCTCCTATCTTATGCATGTTAATACTTTCTGAAAATGCAACATAGCAGCGCTACCAGTATGGTGACTTAAACCAAAATCTAGTCAGCAACAGCTTATGTCAACTTAAAACTGAATCTGAAATTTGATGAAAATCCGTGCTATAGTTTTTGTGAGAGAGCTATTGCAAAATCTTAAAGCAAAATCTGCATAGAATTGACACATGTTGGTTGATGTACGCCAAAAACTAATCACGATTAATTTTTTATCAGGTACTAACTGAATCTAAAGTTTGATGAAAATCTAAGCCTTAGTTCTTAATAAACGTTTATTGCGAAATCGTGAAAAATGCAGCATAACAGCGCCATCTGTTGGGAAATTTGCACCCAAAACTAAACAACATTAATATAGATCAAGGTCTTACAGATTCTAAGTTTTGTCAAATTCTGTGCATTAGTTCTTGAGACAGAACTATTGCAATAATCACGAATAATACATCAAGGAAGTATCACATGTTGAGGGAGTTGCATCAAAACATAATCAGCACCATGTTATATCAAGTACTAATTAAATCTAAAGTTTTATGAAAGTCCATGCACTAATTTTTGAAACACAGTAAAACCCCCATAATTCGGATTAATTGTGACCAGACCCAATCTGGATTATCAAAAATCCGGATTATCTGGAGAATTAGAAAAAAAAAATGAAATAAAATAAAACATATTTACAGAAAATCCCCTTCATGTTAAACGTATTGAATATTTACAATCAGTAAAAAAGTTTACTTTGTTTAATTTTTCCGAAAAAATTCCAATTTTTTTTTTTTTTTTTTTTTTTTTTTCAGAATACGACGATGAAAAAAGTTAATGTTATGGAAATTAGCCAATCACTTCTCAAACTTGAAAGAAAAAGACCAAACTGATCCGGATAAACGGGGTCCGAATTAGCGAAGCTCTACTGTATGACTACTGTGGAAATTGTGAATAACACAGCATAGCAGCGCCACCTGTTGAGAAATATACACTAAAAACTAATCAGATCTAGTTTATATCAAGGTCTAACAGAATGTAAAGATTTGTGAAATTCTTGAGACAGAGCGCCCACAAATTTTTTCTCACATACACACAGACTCACAGATTCATAGAGTCCGACATTTTAAAAACATGGTTTTTGGATTCTCAAATCGCGTAAAAAACTATAAATCCAGCGAAAACCCGGTTTCGAAAATTTTCACGAATCCAAAACTTTCTTCTTGTAAAGATAGAAAAAAGTAAAAATACAGATTATTCGGAAAAAAAACGGATATTCTACTAAATATATATTTTTTTTAGTTTTGTGTATCATCTTTGTGATACAGTGGAAATTAATATTTTCCATGGTATTCAAGTTATTGGACTAGAGAAAGTAGATTTAGAAAAAGAGAAGCATATAACTATATAAAATTCGAATAAAAACATAGATCAGTATATTCCGAAAAAATCCGCACAAATTTTACTGCGGTTTAAATATTTTCTGCAAAAATTGTTGGGGAAATTTTAAAACTCCAAGAGTTTCCTCAGAAAGCAATAGAATACTATTCTTCACTGGTGAGTAATTGTAAATTTAAATGAGAAATTGAGACTGCGCCGTTTCTTCATATGGAAATTCATAAACAAATACAGTCGACTCTCGATAATTCGAAATCGGATAATTCGAATCTTCGCTTAATTCGAACTAAACATGAAGTCCCGAAATTTTCAATGGCAGAATAACGTTAAACTTTTTCATTAATTCGAACTCATTTTCGCTTGACATCGTTTAATTCGAACTAACGAGAATTCCGATTTTTCATTCTTCCTTTATTTCTCACGGATTTTAGATCATTTGAATAACTTTCTTTCTTTGATTTTTGTGAAAATTGTTCCGAACGAGTATACATATAATCACATGCATTTGATATCCACTTTCTAAGTGCCCCGTCTGTCCATCAGTGACGAATTCAATTTTTGTTCCATTGTGCTTGTTTCTAATCTTTTAATTAGTTTATGTATTTATACATTCTAATTTAATAGTAAGTCATATTCTAATGTTAACAGACGAAATAAATTAAAAAAAAACACCATAACATCAATTTATTTGATATTATATTAAGCATATTAAGCATGTTTTCATTTCATATTTTCCATAATTCGAACTTCGGATACTTCGAACATTTCTTGTGGTCCCGACGAGTTCGAATTAACGAGAGCCGACTGTATCTGTACTGTCAAACAATCGCGTGACAGTAATTTCTTCATCCATCAATTTAGCAAATAAACATTGTACAATATGTTTAAAATTACTCGATTTTATTTACAACATGTACTTTTTAATGCTAAATAAATATATTTTTTGTATTATTTTTTTTTTCATAAAAAAAAAAAAAAAAAAAAAAAAAAAAAAATCATAAAACTTATTTTCTTTTATGCTCGGGGAAAAAAGCTTCAACATTTGCGATTTCGAAATTCGCAAAGATTTCTGTGAACCTAACCCTCGAGAACTGTGAATAATATTATTAACGATTACTTTCATATTCAAAATAAAGTTTTTTTTCCCCTCATAATGTCGAAAAAAGGATTTTCCATTAAGGCGCCTGTCCTCGCTCGAGGAAACGCTCGCGAGCTAATGCTATTGGGAATGCCCATGGGGAAGCATTTTTTTAATAACTCTTTCGCATTTTGACATTTTTGAATATTTTTTTTCTTTTTTCTTTTTTTTTTTTTTTTTTTTTTTTTTTGCATTGGATAGCTGAGGTGCATGCCGACAGCGCATCTTTTTTACTTTTTCGATTTTGGTTGCAGATATATTTTTTTAAAAAGCACTTTCAGTTTCGAAACCGGTTTTGAAAGTGAAATTAACTTTGTAAAAAATATCTGCAACCAAAATCGAAAAAGTAAAAAAGATGCGCTGTCGGCATGCACCTCAGCTATCCAGTGCAAAAAAAATTATTCAAAAATGTCAAAATGCGAAAGAGTTGTTAGAAAAATGCTTCCCCATGGGAATAGCATTAGCACGCGAGCGTTTCCTCGAGCGAGGACAGGGGCCTTAAAGACCGGGAGGCGGCAAGTACAGATACAATCATCTTATTAAGTTCACGGATGAAATTTCGATTTTATTAAAACTCGATTCGCATATTAAGACGCAATCGATCTGAAAGTCATATCTTGGTGGAAAACACCTAAAAAACCAATTTTAGCGGTTGTTTCATAGGTTTTTCCATTATGTTTTCCTACTCTTAATCCTCCATGTTTTCATCTTTTTGGTGCAGGAAAACACAATGATAGAACTAAGAGTCAAGCTTTAAAATCTGGTTTTTAGGCCTTTTCTATCCAGATAGGACTTGACACGCCGAATGCGTTTCAATATGCTAACCGAGATTTAACTTATCTTAGATTTTCATCCGTGAATTCGATGAGCTGATTGTCTGTACGGCCGTCTCCCGGCCAATTAGAATTTAAAGCATAATACAGGGAAAACAACATTACAATTTTGCACTTTTAGAAGACTGTGTGATAGTTAAGGTCATATTTAAATATATGAACGTAAAAGAAAAAATAAAAAAGAATACTGCCCAGTTAAACTGAAGGCATTGAGCTCACAGGCTACAAATACTAATTGCACATTAAAGCTTTATATTTTCAAGGGTTAATTCCGTTCGAAAAAAAAAATTAAGAAGGGGAAACAGCTCTCCCCTTTTCTCTTTTTTTATACTTAATCATTGAACCTCCTATACTATCAAAGACATGCTTTATCATATAAAAAATCTATATCCAAAATTCAGAGCAAATTAGATAATTCTTAATAAAAACCCATTTAGCATTTATATAATTTAAAAAGAGTTATCCCCCTCTTTTATACTTAACCATTAAACTTCCAAAACTATTCAGAGATTTGAACGAAATCTGAAAATTCTGCTTGAAAAACCCATTTATATAAATTAAGGGGGGGGGACATTAGAACTCCTGTTCCCCTTATTTATACTTATTCAATGAACACCTAATAAGAGTCATGGAATCGCCTCATCAGAATGATCCTAATCTAAATTTTGAACGAAAATTAATTCTGCATGAAAATCCCATTTATATCAACTAACGGGGGGGGGGGCATTAGAGCCCCTGTTCCCCCTATTTATACTTATTCAATGAACACCTAATAACAGTCACGGAATCGCCTCATCAGAATGATCCTAATCTAAATTTTGAACGAAAACTTAATTCTGCATGAAAATCCCATTTATATCAACTAACGGGGGGGGCATTGGAACCCCTGTTCCCCCTATTTATACTTATTCAATGAACACCTAATAACAGTCACGGAATCGCCTCATCAGAATGATCCTAATCTAAATTTTGAACGAAAACTTAATTCTGCATTAAAATCCCATTTATATCAACTAACGGGGGGGGGGGGCATTAGAACAACTGTTCCCCCTATTTATACTTATTCAATGAACACCTAATAACAGTCACGGAATCGCCTCATCAGAATGATCCTAATCTAAATTTTGAACGAAAACTTAATTCTGCATGAAAATCCCATTTATATCAACTAACGGGGGGGGGGCATTGGAACCCCTGTTCCCCCTATTTATACTTATTCAATGAACACCTAATAACAGTCACGGAATCGCCTCATCAGAATGATCCTAATCTAAATTTTGAACGAAAACTTAATTCTGCATTAAAATCCCATTTATATCAACTAACGGGGGGGGGGGGCATTAGAACCCCTGTTCCCCCTATTTATACTTATTCAATGAACAACTAATAACAGTCACTGTATCGCCTCATCAGAATGATCCTAATCTAAATTTTGAACGAAAACTTGATTCTGCATGAAAATCCCATTTATATCAACTAACGGGGGGGGGGGCATTAGAACCCCTGTTCCCCCTATTTATACTTATTCAATGAACACCTAATAACAGTCACGGAATCGCCTCATCAGAATGATCCTAATCTAAATTTTGAAAACTTAATTCTGCATGAAAATCCCATTTATATCAACTAACGGGGGGGGGGGGCATTAGAACCCCTGTTCCCCCTATTTATACTTAATCAATGAACACCTAATAACAGTCACGGAATCGCCTCATCAGAATGATCCTATTCTAAATTTTGAAAACTTAATTCTGCATGAAAATCCCATCTATATCAACTAACGGGGGGCATGAGCCCCCCGTTCCCCCTCTTATACATATCGAATGAACTCCAAAAACTAATCAGGGAAGCGCCTTGTCAGGATATACCTACATACAAAATTTCAAGTGGATCGGATATTTTTATCATGAGTTATCGCGTTACGTACATACATACAGAACGGACGGGCACATAAGCTCACAGGCTATCTATGATAGCCTGTGAGCTAATAATAAACTAAACTAATATTGACAAAAATGAGCACTCTTTGTGAAAAAAAATAATAAAAAAATGCTTGTTTTATTTTTAGGATGCTTAATAAATTATTCTAATAATAATAATATATTTATATAAAACAATATTATTCAAGAACAATTCATATTCTGGATTAATATTAATAAATAAATAAAAGCAAGAAGCTGCGGGCATGTTATTTAGATTTAGCTATTCCCTTTTTTATAATTGAAATGTATGATAAAAATTTATTCTTCGTGGATTTTGTAAAGCAATAGCATAAAATCGATTTTAACTGCAAGCTGAGGTAGCGTAAATTCTTATTTTAACTCTACTTAGAAAAAATATTTAAAAAAAAAAAATGATGAAATTTGTATGTTATTAAATATTAATTAAGAAAATATGTTTTCTACAGAAATAGAAATATTATCATTAAGTAATATTAAACCATTAAACGAAACATGAAATTTAAGATTAAGAAAAAACATACACATTCTAAAAAAAGGAAAATTATAATGCATGATAATTTTCGAAAAATTGAAGGATAAACAATTATATTTTATGTGTTTATTTTTTACGAAATAAATACTACATATATAGGATAAACCAGTTAATTCTGTTTTTATAAGACAGTGTAATAGATGGCGCCACATATTAATTGATTCTAAAATTCTACATTAAAAGGGTATAAGTTAGAAGTAACTTTATATTTGGAGTAATCCATTGATAAAGTTTCCAGTAATTTAATCTCATTAAATTTTACAACCACTATGCATTACAAATTCTAATGCAACCAGTCATATGAAAAATGAAACTACAGCCGGGAAAAATTAAACTTACTCTCAGGGACTGTTTACCATATTCGACAATGAGGGCCCGTGCTTACTACTGAAACATAAAAGAACCCCCAAATACTTTTCCCTAATTTTTAGAAGAAAAAAAAAACAATCAGGGTTTAAAAAAAAAAAAAAGATTTTTTTCTTTTTCTTACGAAACTGTTTATTTTTTTCTTACTATACTGTAATTAGTAAATCATAAAACATGTTTTGAAACAAAAATATTCTCAACTGTAGTTTTACATTGATAAATGACAAAATTAATTGTTTATGTATAATTATGTATATAATAAAATAGTCTTTCATAAGGATATAGATAGTTATTTAAATGTAATATTAAAAGTGTTATATTTTCTCGAAGTTTTTATTATAAAATTTCAAATTATTTAAGCATGTACAAAAATGGATTTAATTAAAAAAAAAAATGGTTGAGAAAAGCTGTTATCAGATTCACCAATATTTCGAGAGCTTTTGAGCCAACACTTGATTTCTTCCAACTTTTCGCGAAATATTCTCACAACACCCAGTGTGATAGCAAACAGCTCCCAACTTTTTTCCGCAGTTCCAAAAAAGTCTCCGCTAGCCCCGACTTTTCATCCAACATCGAACATTTCAACGAATCAGATGTATGCGATTGATACAAATAAGAGATAAATGTTAACAGCTGGTGCTAGTAGTACTGGTTTTCCTGATTTTTCTCCGAATTGTTACCTTTTTCTCTCTTTGAAATTGAAAAAGTTGGGATTAAAATCTGCTGAAAAATTTGTTGCACGTAAAGTTTGTGAATCTGATAGCAGCTTAAGAGAGCCCCCCCCCCCCCCCCTGTGTGACGTTGAGCTTCCCCTACTTCTAAATCTTAAGCAGGCCTTTCTTACTCTTGTCTTAAAAGAAGAACGGGATGAAAAGAGGGTTTAAAATCTCTGGTTTTATTTATTTATTAATTAATTTTCTTTATGATATCAATAGATTTTTTTTCTTAACAGATGGTAAGCGAATCTTTAAAATGAAACAAATTAAAGGTTAATATTTTAACTCCGGCGGTACTTTAAAATAACATTAAAATAACTTGTTAATTCATTTGCAGTAGTGATGCACACCTTTTTTTGCCAGTAAACTGTTTGCCACCAGAATATTTGAAAAGTGACGTTTATTTTATTTAATAGCAAAGTTTCTGTCATTATTAAAAGTAAAATTATTCTGCGTGAAAATAGTGGTAGCTTTGTGGCCCGCAAACCACTAGTTGTGTACCCCTAATTAAATATAGCGACTAGTAGTAATACAGTTTAGAATGTGTGATAGATACTTCATATCATCCCAAAAACATTATTGGTTTCATATAAATTTAAATAATGGTTTCTTTTTCATTTCGAACACTTCAGATTTTTTGACGCTGAAAGATTGTTTGTCAAAAGTTTCAGTTTGGAAATATTTTTATATTTCTATTGTAAGAGTTAATATTTGTAGTATTTTATGTTTTCTAATTCTATAAAATGCCTAAGATAATATTTTAATGAAATATTTGAGTGGAGTTATAAAAATCGCAGAGAATCTCTATGAATACAATTTTAATTAATTTTAACCCTTTATTAGGTAATGGTAATATACTTATCACTTAATTTTTATTAAAAATTTATTGATTCGCACCGGAATTTTTAGCGATGTAGTTTGTGTGTATATAAATCTGACAGTAATTGACTTATTATTCTGAAATAAATTTGTTTATCAATTTTGGTGGCAGTGAATAATTTCAGCATTTTAAAGCGAAAGAATAGAATTGCCCTATAAAGGGTTAACTGACAAAAATCTGATTGCGTAAATCGTCGAATGTCGCTTCAAAGATTCACGAAAACTGCTTTAGCAGATAAATTTTAACGAATTCATAATTTCGGACATGAAGAGTTAAACTAAATTAATGCAATGTGAATGTTGACAATGAGAACATTATCACACGATTTATCACCTGCGCTCACTTAACTTGAATGAGCCTGATTGCTTTACGATTCAAATCTTATCAAAACTTCTTTAAGACGGTCAAGAAACCATCAAGTGCTCATTAGTAAACTAAAAGAAAGAGTTAAAACAGACTTCTAACGAATTTCACAAGTGCCTGCATTTAATGATTATTTTTGCAAAGCAGATATCCGGACATCGACCGCGCAACCACTTGTTGGGTACGCCCCCGCCCTTTGCCAAATGAAGTACTCTACAAAATCAGATATGTAATCTAGAATCACTGACATTCTCAAATACATGATTTCATCATGCCGATGTCAATTTCTGATATTTTCCACAATTATTTCTAAAAATGTATGCTCGCACGTGAGGCTTAGCCTTGAATGCTTTCTCATTAACTTTTCTAACATCTTCAAATGAAGCTCCATGATTCAATTGTACGTAGAAATTAGGTTTACTTAAATACTATCTGACCCGCCCGGCGTTAAACGGACCCATGATGAATGAACATTAAAGGGACGGTGGACTTTTTTTTTTTTTTTTTTTCATCATAGCAATATGAAATTTTGTGTATGTATACATTTCACCAAAAGCATATAGAACACCTTCAAAAAATTTCCTACGTTATTAAAAATTTTTAATTTTTAAACGAAATTTTAAAATGCTGCTCGTGTTTTAATTTTTGAGATATTTTCTTGCTTTTGCATTTTTATCACTTAAAACTCTATTATAAACAAATTTGTGTAAGGTATTTTTAATCTCTTGAATAGTTAATATTTTACAGATTTTTTTCTAAATTCCATATCGATTTTCATCCAAAATTTTGCTTTTTAATAGGTAAAAAATCATACTTGACTATCTTAATGAAGACGAATTTTAAAAAGCTTACACAATTCCTTTCTTAACAATATCAGGATAATTTCTTATCAATTTCATAAATATTGATCAAAAATCACGTCGCAAAGAGCATTTCAAAAATCTAAAAACGCTGAAAAATTAGTTTTGAGAAAAACAGATTTAACGTACATAAATACACTTACCTTTATTATTTATTTCTTAAAACCTTCATAAATGATATTTCAATAAGTAAAAACTATTTTGGTACTATTAAACCATAAAAATAGACCTTTTTTGCGACGATTTTGCTCAAATAAAGGTCCGCTGTCCCCTTAAATGAACCTCAAATTTGTATGGTTTTATATATTTAATTCCATATTGTCAAAATTTACATTTTTAAAATTTAAAAAATCGCAAAAAATACTGAAATTAAAATGTATGCTGCTTTTTGTGAAATTTTATTTTTGGAGTCTACTGCGTACCGAAAACGAGCGAAACTGCGACAAAACTCTCAAGTTTTTACTGATTTTGTCGACATTTTCACACATTTTATTTTGTAAAAAATATTTCTACCCATCCGAACGTTTCAAAATTTTTGTAGGTGATGTAAATGTGGTTTTTCGAGATGTTCCGAAAAAATTGTGTTGAAATAAGGATGTTTAGTCACTTTTAACATAGACAAAATATTATCTACATGAGAACCAAAGTGATCTGCGCTCCCTGAGTTCGCCTGTGATATTTGAAAGAGTTAAAATTTGTATTTTTAAAACTAATTACACCATGCGAAGATTTGCTTGCATAAAGCGATTAAACAAGGCAAAATTTTCTGTTCAAATATACTGGTGAAAGATTTCCCGGTGGTAATCAGGAACTGCTGATCCATTTAAAAAATACACCCCCCCCCCCCATCTTATGATAACCTCCTGAGTTACTTCATTTGAAATTGATAGACATACACGATATGTCTCCTCGTCTATGTTCATAACTCCATTGTGTAACTCCCCATTTCTTACTAATACTACAAGTATCTTCATTTAATAATTCGTTTCGCAAAACTGATATGCGGACATCGACCGCTTAACCACTTGTTGAAACCACCCTCATCCTTTACCAAATCATGGACACAATCTCGAATTACAGAGATTCCGAAATCTGCCACGATTTAATATTTCATAATCGTGACGATAATTCCTGATATTTTCGACAAATTAATCGTGCCTAAAAATATACATCGTGCTGGGTTCAACCTTGAAATACGGCTCAGATGCATCTCTGTCATCTTCAAATGGGAGTTCTATGACTCAATTATATGCAAAAAATTTGTCTGTCATCGGCTGATCTAATTGTCAATAATATGTTTCAGCTGACGTTAAAGAGTTCAACTCGTGAATGGAACTCGCGTGTAGGAGTTTGGCTTTTGAACTGCAAACATACCTAGGGTCCAAAATCAAAGTTCGTGACACGTCCAGACGGAATATTCTATTTAATTATGTTAAAGATGACTGACATACGTCATCGATTAAAATATCGTTTGCAGAATTTCGATAAAGTTAAAAGCGTCTGGGAAAAAAATGAATTTTGAAAGAATTATGGTGAAATTTGGTTTGCTTTGGTATCGGACACTACTTTTTAAAAATTAAATAAGCAAGTTGTGGTTAATATAGTCAGGTTAATGTCACAAAAAGCTGGTCCGGGGGACAAAAAAGTGAAACAGCTATTTCTAAATCAGGACATACCATTAAAGTAAACCCTCTTAAACGGAATCTCTAATGGTGGAATCTTTTTTGACGTGACAACGTCTTGTAAATTGGTTTGCCGGGAGACACTTCAAGAAACTGCGTTACGTTACGTTACGCTCCGCTCACGATACGCGCTCACTTTTCTCTTAACTTTTTCCGGTCACTTGTGGGACCATTTTCTGAACGTGAATGTGAATTCGCTGCAAGGAAGGGGCGGTGCTTAATAGGAATTTTAGATAGTATCAAACTAAGACGAAATACGTTATGTATTAGTTATTAGTATAAAGTACAAAGAAAATAAGTGTAGTTTATTTCGTAATTCGGTGGTATATTATGGAAAACTAATGATATGTGATTAGTGAAAGCCATTTTACTTTAGTTATATTCTGCTCATTGAAAAATTCTTTAATATGCTGTTTACAAAATTCAACATTTGACATCAATAAACATGAAGTAAAATGTGTTTAACAAACACAGTGTATTGCAAGTTATTGTATGTATATTTGTATATAAATACGTATGTATGTGTAAAGGTAAAAATAAAATTTTGTTAATATGAAATTCAGTGCGAGATTCTTTGTATAAATTAATGTTTTAAATATAATTCTTTGTATAAATAAATGTTTTAAATTGTTACTATTATTTCATCCTTCTTCCTACTATACGAATGAATATTCACATTAAAATTATTTTACAACTCAAAGTCGTTGTCACGTAAAACTTTCGCCCGTATACCGACTTTACAGGCAACCAATTTTTTAAAGTAAAAATTTAATCGTTCTTACAGTAGGAATATTATACAATTATAGCTGCTAAGACGAAAGCCTGTTGTAAACGGAATTTTACTCCTGTCCCTTACAATTTCGTCTTAGTTAGATTTTATTATATTAAATAAATACAAAAATCTTATGTATTCTACCTGTACGAGTGGGATGGCTGAAACCGAAACAAATTCCGATTTAGAAGGTTATAACTGCAAGGTATTCACATCTCAAGGATAGTGATTTAACGAAACGCGATTTGAAAAAATCTGCTAATGCATCTAACTTGTGATATACTAAGAATTTCTCACTTTTTAACTACTCATTATTAATTATACCTTTTTAAAGCTCATTATTTGTTCATCTTTTTGTTACAAACACATGCTTTACTGAGAACAAATGGGATGCTAGAATAAGAAAAAAACAACAACAAATTATTAGACCAATTTCTCTAATATAATATTAATGATAGCACTTAAATGTAAATGCATTGGTATTGTATCAGCATCAAGGAAAGAAACATTTAATTGCAATAGCTGCTAATTACGGTAAATCACATGATTTAGCTTGAAAGCACTAACCTGAAGAGCTAAAGTGATTTGCGCAATGAAAAAGAAGGAAATCGAAATTTTAGTCTATTTTCTAGTACATTGTTAAAATTTTGTAAAAATTCTTTATCTAACTTTATTTTTCTTAACCCCGGTTAGAAATAAAAATATAACTTGATCATTTTATCTATCAAAAAATTATTTATATCGTAATAATAATAATATATAACTCCCGTAATACATATTATATCTTAATTATAATAATATATCGTATATATTATATCTTAATAATAATAATATATTAAATACATAACGCGTATAACTCTATTTTTATATAAATATAGAGGGTGCTATACATTTAATTTGAATTCAATAATTATTTATTCCAGTTTTTCACGTTAAAAAGTGTTTTGTAATTTTCTATTTACTTTCTAAAGGTGAATCAATGAAAGTGAGTTGAAACATGTCAGTTTTTAATATATTTTAAATGTTTTATTAATAAAGTAACGTTTTTTAAGCAAAATAACTATATAATATAAGTTCTTTGTCTTAATAAAATAAATCTTAATAGATAATTATTTATAATATAAGTTATCTTTTCGCTGTAGAATATTCATTATTATGATATAGTTATTAATGGACGTTATCAAGATTTATTCCTTTTATATTTCACATTGATAAAAAAAAAATTATTGCCAAATTATAAGATTAAATGCCAATAATGGGTTATTGTAAATACACCATTTACTTGTACGTGTTTATTACATCATCAAGTGTTTTTAAGTATTTTTAATTCGACTTTTTCTTTGTATTTTCATTAGTTTTATGCTAAATTATTGGTTGTTTAGTTATTTAAAATAAAAAATCCGTCAGTTTGTACGGTGAAATTGGTCGACGGAACAATCAAGTAATACAAAAAAGAAAAAAAAATCACTCTGGTTATTGATTAGTTATTAGAAAAATGTTATCATCTCCAGTATTTGATTTTTTTAAAAAAAATCTAGTTTTGCATTTATATTTTAAATTTCTTATTTATCTCTATTTTTGTTTTTCACAATCATAGCAAACGCGGTAGCGTTTGGTATAATATGTTTAAGAAATAGAAAGTGCAAACAACTTTCTAAAATTTCTGGCGAACCAGTTGAGATACGGCAGTGAAATTTTTTTTAAAAGATTTAACTCGACGAGACGAATAAAATGATAGCATTCAAAAAATTACTGCAGCTTAGAATAGTTTTTTATTTAATTTTTAATGAAAAAATTAAAGCAAAAAGTTCAACAAAGTCTAGCTAACGTTTCCGTGGATGGATTAACTTCGTTTTTGGTTTATTTTAATCCTCATGGTAAAACTTAGAACAGTTTTTTTTTTCATCTTTGTATGTTTGTCGGTCGCTGAGAAAATCGAATTTTTGTCTGAAATTTCCAGCTGAACATAGACTTTTTCTTATATTTGTTTCTTCTTGTAATAATTGTTGCACGTAAGTTTAAATGAACATAAAAATTGCTATGTATCTAGCATAAATAAATAGATTAGATAAATCACGTGAAAAAATACTTATTTGTTGTCATTTTCATGTATCATATTCACTATCTATTTTGACGAGCGAAGTGAAATATTTCTTTTATTTATTAATTTCTCATTTATTTAAGTTAAAAGCCGCCTCCGGCAAAAAGTTTAGTCTTTCTTAAATTTATGCTACCCACTGTAATATGATACTTTATTTCATAATTTTATTTACTTGCTTATCTGTAGGTCCATAAGATGAAATCAACAAATTTAGACGATCAGGGCAAGATTTTGCGGAAAAGCTCATTATCCTGTTCTGGTTGGTGTGTTTGGCGAATAAATCAAAAATGGCGCCGAAAGACCGAATAGCAAATGTTTTTAACCCCTAAAGCGACGTAACCGTGTTTTTTCATCACGCAATATTTTGTTTCAAAGACTGATTTAACACAAGATTGATATTAATATTATTTTTTTTAATTGTACAAGACAAGACAAAAAGATATGTAAAACTATTAAGTACAAACGTTCATATCAATACTTTTCACAGTTATTATTTATGAATAATTAGACATGAATGGAAAAATCTACAGGACAATTAAAAGATAAGCGTAAAAATATGGCTTTACATTTATTTGAGCCTTTGAGATGTAAGGTAAGGGCGTACCGGTAAGAAATCCGGTTTGGCGCAACACAAGAGCGGTGAGTCGGACGCTCCATAATGATTCGGACGTGAGAATGTGTCAGCTTTTTTTGAAGGTACGTTAAATTATTCTAGGTCAATTAAATTATTACTTATTTTATGAATGTCTGATTAATATAAATCTGTTTGCCAAAGCTTGGTGCTATTTTGGCTTCAAAAAGGGAGGGTATGATGCCAAAATATATAAATAGCTCTGAAAACAAACCTGATGAACTTTAATTTTTGTTTTTGTACGAATTTTTTCTGTTTCTATATTAAAATGCGGCACAAATGTCATATACGAATCACATTAGCGTTAATTTTTTTCTAAAGCCAATTTGGCGAAAATCTCGTTTTGGAATACGAGTTACATACCGGGTGTCCCAAAAATGACTGATAGATTTTAAAATTAATAAGTTGCAAACGGTGACAGCTATTTAAAAAAAAATGCAGGCGGATTATGTATAATGTCAGGAGTTTTTTACCGTAACTTTTTATTTTAGTTCGAATTTCAAACAATAGATGGCGCTGATAGCGATTGAAGGCCATTTGATCAGTGTTGAGTAAGGTCAGTTTCGGCGTCGACCTGGGCTTCAATTGCTGTCAGCGCCATCTATTGGTTGAAATTCGAACCAAAATCAAAAGTTACGGGGGGCAAAAACTCCTGACATTGTACATAACCCTCCTGCAAAAATTTTTTAAATAGCTGTCACCGTTTGCAAGTTATTGAATTTTAAAATCCATCAGTCATTTTTGGGACACCCGGTATATATTTTTTGAAAGGTAATAACAATAAATAAAAAAAGGTTTGTTTAATAGAACAAAACAGTTTATATATTAAAAAAAAAGAAAAAAATATTTATTAAAAAGTAAAGAACAACATCCGGGTTGACATATCAAGCAAAATAACGGCACTCTGGATTCAGTTAAATACTCCGATGCGCATATGACATTGGCGTCAGAAAAAAAAATTCGCCAACATGGTGCGTATATGACATCTGTGCCAAAAATGCATACCTATTTTATTTACATTACATACGGTGCTACTTGATTATCAGGTCGACCAATTTCACCCATTTATAGAAATCGCCAAATTACTCAAAAGGAAAAATGTTGCCATTAAAAAATTTTAAGTTAAGAAAATTAATGAATTTAGATTAAAAAAAATAAAAGTCATTAACAAAAAGGATTACTTTAATGATGACGTTTAGTTATGACGTCGAGACGTACCAAATATAAAATTTTATTTATTCAGGTGATTTCGAACAAAAGAATACTAATAAAAGTTTTCATATTTTAATGCAGAATTTATCAAATCAACCCATAAAGAGATATTTGTAAGAATGTGAATAACATTGAAGTATTTTAAATGTAATATTAGAATTTATTAAAGAGCATAAAAAATATGGTACTTATGCATTAACGCCACCGCAGCAGAAGTTGCGCTAATGTGCCAATAAAGAGCAATCTTGTTCGCACGCGCACAAAAAAATGGCATAAAAAATAAACTAAAAAAGTACTAAAGTACTAAAAATGACGCCAAAATGAGCAAAAAAAAAAAAAACACTAAAAAGGCACGAACAACAAGATCACTCTTTATTGGCGCATTAGCACAACTTCTGCTGCGGTGGCATTAAAACGAAGGTACCAAAAATGTCAATGTTAGCGGAAATTTGTAAGGAGTTAAATGCTTTTCATTTAACCAAATAATGTCGGCGGATACAACCATAAAGTAACTTTAATAAATTATATATTATATTTTTCTCAATTAATATCAAGAGCTATTCGCTTATTGGCATAAAATTTATATTAAATAACAAAAGAACAAATAAATTAGTCAAACATTAATAAAAATATAAATAAATCATCGAATTTAAAATCATTTGATCACTTAACAAACAAGTGTAGTGGGTTTAATGTCAAGGAAGTGTAACATTTATGTTCAACCATTATTGGCATATAATCTTATAGTTTGTCCATCGTTCTTTTGTCGACGGGATAAATTAAGTAGTTATATATTTACTTATAGTATTTTTAATAAAATGAAAGAAAAACGTGCAAGTTAAACTATCTGATATATGTATTTTTAATTCATGTGTTTTTTAATGAAAGTCATGTATTTTAAATAAAGCTAGTGACAGCTTTATATTTAAAATGAAATTATGGCGAAGGAAACCTATTTGGCGATTGTTTCAAATAGCTAAAAAAAAGTAGGAAAATAGCCGTCGGGCATATAAAAAATGAAACAATCAGATCGGAGCTGTTGATAACAGTCACAAGACTTATGCTAATATTTATATAGGTACTATAGCAAAATTTGCAACATCTCTGGTGTTAAACTAGGACTCTCGAGGTAAGGCATTTGGCTGCTCAGCAGCGGGTAGAGAGTTCAAATCCCGTCGGATGTAAGTTCGTTTTGTTTAGAAATGCTTTTGTGTTAAATTATTATTCCTTCGGGAATATTCTTATGTTAATTGTTATTCAATTTCTAGAATTTTTCTAGTTGTGAATGTTTCATTTGAGAAATTACCGTGAATGTATTTAATTGGTATGGCTTTTAATTCTTTTAATAAAGTTCTGTACTTTTTTCGTTCAAATCCATGGTTTATTTTTCATATCATGCATTTTATATAGCAATGCAATGACTTTTATAATTATTCTGATACATCAAAATTTTATGCTGTTGTTATCATTTTATAACTTTTGACAGCAGCAATTATTTTTCTTTTTAAGATATTAGAAAATCTTCAGTTTTTATCAAAAAATTAAATGACTAGTATTAAAAAATGCTCTGACGAGCACCAAAAAAGTTTAATATGTTTTTAAGTATGAAAAAGGGTTTGACAAGTGCTTCTGTTAATTACTGAGCATGAGGAAGGACAAGGGATTCCTTCTTGGCTACAACTCACTTCAATGCCAACTTTGAAAAAATCATATTTGCGCTTTTTCCATATAAAAGAAATTTGCGGTTCTTTAGTAGAACTTCACACCGAGCTTTAGATGTTAACCAGGAGTGTAGTCGTAAAAATAACATAGGATATATGCTCTAAGCAGAGGGATACCCTAGAATGTGTATACTATAAGCTTTCTTGAGAAACAGAGGGTATATGGTGTTCTATTAAAAAAGTCCAGAAGGTATACGGCGTATAAGCTGCACTACATCCCTGATGTTAACTGCACAATACTACAAATCAATTTTCTGTGCAATTATACACTTAGGGCATGTTTGGTGCAGTGCATGAATGTGATACCTGCAGGAACTAGGTTTTAGGCACTATGTCGTCTTCCCTTACATTTATGTCTAATTAAGCTGTATCTTTATTGGTTATGTCTTTACACTATACATTTTTATAGTAACTGCGACTGATTTGTTTTCACGGAAAAAGCGCAAATATGATTTTTTCAAAGTTGGCATTGAAGTGAGTTGTAGCCAAGAAGGAATCCCTTGTCCTTCCTCATGCTCAGTAATTAACAGAAGCACTTGTCAAACCCTTTTTCATACTTAAAAACATATTAAACTTTTTTGGTGCTCGTCAGAGCATTTTTTAATACTAGTACAATATAATGTCTCTTATGACTAAATATTTAAAGCAAAAAGTTCAAAACAAATGCAAAGAGATAACTAAGTTTATACACAATTGTTTATATATAGAAGGAAGAAAATTTAGTCGAAACACGCTTGAAAAACCAATTTCAGGAATTATTATCCTAGTCGGAAAAATATTCAAATATTCAAATATTTTGCGCATCCCTTGTTGATGTATAGATTTGTACATGTACTGCATAGTATGAAAAATAATACTTCAGTTAGGAAATATTTCACACAGTTGAAAATTCTCTTTCAGCAATTTTCGTCGATAAGTGGAAATGATACATACCAAGTAATTAGAAAAAAGAATCAGTTAAATTTAAAAAAGGCATATCACAGTTTAAAAGCACTGTGGCATAGACAAAACTGAAGAGACCAAAGAATACTGTGTAATCAAGTTCTTTGATCTGATTCCGATTCTTTGAGTGGACTGAATTCTTCATTTCCAGCAATTATTGCGCTTATAAGCATTATTGTAGCCAAATATTTTTGCGTGTCTCTGTAAATGAACGATAAATACCATGCACACCTTATTCTGTAGTAAACATCTTGTTGTGCATCACAATGACGTATATCAATTTCAATATTGTTTTAAATAATATAACATCATAAAATGTTCGCCCCTATGGCTAAAAACAGGTTTTTGAGGCTCAAATTGCCTTGAATTCAAGATACGGTAAATCACATGATTCAGCTTAAAAGCACTAACCTGAAGATTTAAGTGACTGGCGCAATTAAAAAGAAGGAAAATCTTAATTGTATTCTATTTTCTAATACATTGTTAAAATTTTGTAAAAATTCTTTATCTAACTTTATTTTTCCTAACGCTACTTAGAAAAAAAGGTATTACTTGAATATACCAAAAAATTATCGCCAAATTATAAGACTAAATGCTAATAATAGATAATCATAACTACCACATTTACTTGCGATTAAATACGATGTACGTGTTTGTTACATCATCAAGCGTCACTAAGTAGATATAGGAGGTTATTGCTATAATTTTTTGTCGATATATGATACCCGTTTAAAGAAATGAGATACATTTGAGATTTGTTTACATTAATTTCTGATGTATATTGAAGTCGTCCCAATATTTAAAATTTATTTTATGATGTGTACAGATTTTGGGTTATGATCCAAATATGCAAGTTTAGTTCTTACTGTTCTTACTGTTTACATTATCCAGTTCTTACTGTTTACATTATCCAAGATTCGCGAATCAATCGTATCCATGTCCCATTTTATGATGAGGTGAAAATGATTTAAAAAAAATCGATGACGGTGACTTTACACTGAAATCACGAGACCACTTGAAAGTTATAGTATAACAAAAAAGAGAACAAACTTTTGTGGACTTCAACATTGTAATTGTACACTGTTAAAAATTTGTAGCTTTTGCTGCATAGTCTCTCCATTGCTTTTATAAAAAACATCTATTTGATTACATTATGAAGTATTCTCATTGGTCAGAATAGAGATATTATACTAAAGTAGTGGAGTGTCTCTACAACAAAAGTTGCAGATTTTAACAGTGTAACTATGTGGAGCAATTGTGACATCACAATAACGTCTCATCGACGGTTGTGCTGTTACGAAAAAGTACTAGCAATCCAATTACTAGTAAAATGTGAAGAGTGCAACGTTACTGTTCACATTGTCGTCACGTTATCTGGAAAATGAATCGTATCCACGTCACTGTGAAATCGATATGTCTCATTTTGTGAAAGATGCAAATACATCAAAACCAATCACAATGATTTCACATCTGATTCTTGAAGCAACGGTCACATGAAAGTCACTATGTGACGAAGTAAAAATGCCACGTTTTCGTCACCGTTGTGATTAATGTCGAAAAAGGATTTCTGAAGCTCTTTATTGGAGGGATAGTATGGTGTCCCTAAGGGGAAACTGTATTACTAGACCATTTAACTCGTTCGCTGCCGCTTACGTGAAGATGTCATGATAGTTAATGCCGCACTGTAGAAATGGGTTTTTCCCAGAATGGTTTTTTTTTACTTTTTACAACAAAGAATCAGTGAAAGATTTTCCCGCGCCAGCGCGTGACTGGCTATTGGACGTCTCCTACATCACGCGCTGGCGCGTGAGTGGCCCCTTATCGTTGGCGCCATATCACGCGCTTTCGCGTGAGCGGCAGCGAACTTGTTAAAAAGCATAAAATCACAAATCTTACGGGGGAATCAAATCCCCTTCCCCGGATCATCCTTGATTTCAACACTAATTGTAAGTGTGACTATTACTGGCAATTTTGACGTCACAGCGACCAACTGAACTTTTAAAGCACTTACTTATTATGTTCTGCAAATTTTACTATTATGTTCTGCAAATTCTTTGGCGTTGAGATAAATAGCAAAAAAATGCTGTTGTTTATTATGAAATGCATAAAACATATACATCCAATAATGATTTTAGAAATCGTGCTTAGAGGTGCTTATTTATTAGTACCACTATTTCAGAATAATAAACTTCACCTTATATACCTTTAAGACCTGGCCTCCACAATTATGTAGGTAATCCCAAGGGGAAAAAACAATTTGTCCTTCTTTTCTGTGGGCCCCACCAGTGGCCGTGAGGTTCTGACCTCAAACTGGTAGACGGCAGGTGCTGGGTTCGAACCCAATCGCGGCTGTCGGCCTAACCGTTCGGAGTTTTCGTGGTTTTCTTCGAACCTTGCGTAAATACGGGTTAGGTTACCATAGAAAGACCCCCACGAAGGGCACTCCCCCCTTGGTCCTATATCCCTAACGTAGATAATCGGACGACAAAAAATAAACCAAACCAAACCAAACCAAACCTTCTTTTCT
The DNA here is from genome assembly GCA_964019185.1 of Maratus speculifer. Taxonomy (NCBI): domain Eukaryota; kingdom Metazoa; phylum Arthropoda; class Arachnida; order Araneae; family Salticidae; genus Maratus; species Maratus speculifer. The sequence continues at coordinate 440,278,402 of OZ025290.1, read as the reverse complement.
GTGATTTAAAACTGACTAGGGAACATTCCCAGGTGTAAGTTGTGGATTTGGTACGAGTGTGGTATCAAAAGAAAGATCTCTTCATGTACGTTTAAAAGTGCAATGGAACTACCCGTCTGAATCCAACCGTTTTCGAGATATCATCACTTGAAGTGTGAATGAATGAATAAATAAATTGACAGGCAGGTTTTTAAATTGTTCGCAAGTTAAAAGTTTCTTTGCGTTGTTTTTAATCTACCTACCAATACCTCTTCCAGAACTACGAGCAAAATCCTTTACACCCACACATTGCCGGTTATTTCCCCTCTTTTAGACAGGCACTTCACATTCTACGAAGTTTTCGCGTACGGCTGCACTCGGAGAGTTATTTCACATGTTTTCGTTATTTGCACCGCTTTGTTTCATGCAAATTTTTCTGCAAATGTGTGGTGTGACATAATGGATAAACTGTATGTACGGGGTGTCCAGTAAATGACTGCCCCATTTTGAATGTAAATAACAAAAAAAAAACTGTTTGAAATAAAAATGCGCGGCTTGCTGCATTGTTATTAGAATATAAATAAATTTTAAAATATGCACTTTGTTAATGTAATATAATAATATTTAAAATAATATCTCAGTCTCAAGACTCAGGAGGTGAAGTATAATACAGATGGTTCATTCATAAATATTATTTTAAATCACTTTTCAACCAACGTACCCTATTTCTGAAGCTGATTCGAGAGTCGATTCAGCATATAGATTCAGATTCGACGATATATAGATTCAGATTCAGCCGAAAATCTCATATTTATGAAAATTAGAATCCTGTCTCTATTCAAACAGGCTGTTACCGCCAGCGCGATATTTTTTTTCCGAAATTTGAACTATATTAACAAAGTACATGTTTAAAAATTTATTGATTTTCTAATAACAATACCGCAAACCACGCATTATTATCTCAAACCGTTTATTTGTTATTTAAGTTCAAAATAGGTCAATTATTTACTGGACACCCGGTAAATACAGAGTATAAAATAGAATGCTTTTCTTAGGCTGGCAGTTATGTTAGATGCATAATATCTCTATTATTTTTTATGGAAATGGGTGGTTTTTCACACTTCAAGTGTTGATATCTCGAAAGCGGTTGGATTCGGACGGGTAGTTTCATTGCACTTTTTAAAGTACATCACGAGATTTTTCATTTGATACCTAACTCATCCGAATATGGTCCCTAAAAAGTCTGCGCAACACAATTGTGTGGATCCTCCCTTGACGTAACCTGACATCCAAAATTTAAAAAAAAATAATCTACTAAATATGATTTTATTAATTAAGGTGTCTCAAGACTCTTAACCCTTTCGGGTACGAATTTTTTTTTCCCATTTTTAGAAAAAATTACTTTTACGTTAATAACATTAACACTAACTATCCAAATAGATTATATAGTGTTTAACGAATATTTCATTGTCTGAAAGATAACGAACGTTTTTGATTTGCGTGTTATTTAATTCATATTCATATGACAATAGGCTAAGGAAGAATTATTGGAGATGTTTGGAAAATATTAGATTACAATAAGATTTAACTTATATTACAACTTTCTAATACTTTTTGCGCTTCATTATACATGATTCTGTGGCGGACGCCATCTTGCGCGGTCAGTAAAACGAGTTTCTCGCAGGAAGCGATAGAGTTAGCCTTTTGCTCGGCGAATAAGACGCGCTTTCTGACCGTGGGATCTCCAGTTCGATCCCTGCCCAGGCACCGTCACCTGCAATTCTTTCAGGAAAGGAACTTTTATTTTAAATTTAAAGAGTGAAATATATGTTTAAAATAAAAGAATCGCAAACGGCGCAAAGAGAATTAAGTAAATAATGATAATTATTATTTACTAAATGCCTAAACATAAATGAAGGCATAAGATAAATGGATAAAAATATACTATCATTACTACATGTAAATTGTAGCAAAAGTATTTCTTAAAACAAAATAATACTCCATTAAAAACATGTGCTATTAATAGTACACCAGACCCGAACGGGTTAAAGCTTCAAAATTTTCGAGATTTTACTTTTTTGCAGATATTAAACACAAATTTTTTCTGGACATTTTGATACAATTGTCTCCTTGAAAGTTTAATTAGAACAGAAGTTATTGCTTTTAGTATTACATCCGTTCAATAGCTGGAGCGACGTTTCCGATATTTTAAAGTTATTTTTTCCCCAAATGACATTTTGGGACCTAACGCACAAGATAGCTCAAAAACTTTGGAATGTTTTTAAATTTTCAAAACATGTGTTTCATGTTCGTCTACATAAACTAAACCTAAAATTTCCTTTTTATTGCTCAAAAAATATATTTTTAGACGATTATGTAGTTAAAATTTTCAAAATTTTTTATTAGTTAAATGCAATTTTGTATTAAAAATTTAAAAATACACTGATGAAATAAATTAAGAGGATTTGTATATTTTATCGAATTGCATCAAAAGAACTGGCTTGAAGGTAAAAACACATAGCTTCTAGATAAAAATGCAAATCTTGTACGGCAAATACGTAAGCTTCTCTGTGTGTGTAGGCGGACCAGTAGTAAACCAGGCTTTATAAGTGCGTGGAGGGCAAGACAATTTGTATTTGCTAGGACACCTCAGCAAGTTTCTTGGTTTTATCTTCCAGCAATCGGTTAAATTCACATCGGAACAGTAAAAATGAGTAACCACCAACGTTTAGATGATAGAATGAGGTGGCGAATTGTGGGAAGGCTAGAGGCAGACCAATCGCAAGTCCAGATATGCAGAGAGTTTAATTTAACGTCCAGCGTCGTGTGTAACCTGTAAAAACAATTACAGGATACTGGGTCCATCGAGAGAAAGCCTGAACAAGGTCGTTTAAGAGCCAGGACGGCCAGAGAAGATCGCCATTTGTCAATTTTAGAGAGGCGTAACAGAGGGGCTGCAGCTTCTCAGCTCGCTCAGGACCTGTATGCAGCCACAGGAACCCGTATAACAAGAATGACTGTTTCCAAAAGACTGAATGAAAGAGGCTTGATATCCAGAAGACCGGCTGTTTGAGTCCTGCTCATGTCTACGAACAGGAGATTCCGATTAACATATTGCAGACAGCATAGTGATTGGAGTATGGAGCAATGGGCGACCGTTATGTTTACCAAGAGTCCTGTTTTAGACTAAAAACCAATTATCGCCGTATTTTCACATGGAGAGAGCCAGGGCCCCGCTACCTACCCTCCAGTGTCCACGAAATCAACAATTATGGTGGTGGCGGTGTAATGGTCTGGGCAGGTATCGTATAGAACGGCCGCACACCTCTACACTTCTTTGACAGAGGCTCTGTGACTGGTGTGATGCATAGGGATGAGGTCTTGGAGTCCTATGCTCGTCTTTTTCGGGTGCAGTGAGCGCCCAGTTTATCTTACAGGTGGATAACGTGAACCCACATAGAGCTCTTCTGGTTGACGAATTTCTCGAGATTGAGGATATTTGTCGGATGGATTGGCCCGCCAGGTCTCCAGACCTCAACCCTATAGAGCATGTCTGGGACGCTCTGGAGAGGGCAATTGTAACTCTCAACCCCCCCTCAAAGAACCATCCTGGAATTGAAAACAGTGTTGCTGAATGAGTGGGACCAATTGCCACATGCACTGATAAACTGCGTTATTTCCAATATGACATCACGCTGCGAGGCCTGTATAGCTGTAAGAGTGGACCATACTCCCCATTAATCCATTTCTTTTGAGTATTCTGCGACCGCTGTTTCAGACCTTCAGACTCTGAGTGTTACTCACGAACATGTGTGTCTATTATAACAGTTGAATGTTTGTTTTGTTTGTATTATATCAACCTATGTTCACACCAAATTTTATTAAAATCTGTCCAGTAGTTCTGGAGGTGGTAGATCAAATATGAAAATTCTCTTAATTTCTTACACCAGAGTACTTTAAATACAAATTTATTTAGCTTCAGGATAATTATTACAATCTGATGTTTATCTTCTCCAGACCTGTACTCTATAGGATACACGTCTTTACAATTTTTTTCACACATATAGATAATATTAAAAAAGAGAAATTGGTTTGGATGAGCCTAACAGATGGGAGAACTAGTCATAATAGCAATTTGTTTTTTCTTATAGCGCTTTTTTTTTGCGAAGTTACGTGTAACATAAAAAGGGCTTTCTGTAGAAATGAACAAAACGTACAAAAATGAAAACATAAATAATTTTGCTGTTTCTCAAGATATCATTTGTAGAAACCATAATATTTTATGTTTTTCGTTATTTTCGCAAAAAAGTAAATAATAGTAATAATAATAATAATAAAATTAAAAAAAAAATCACTTTTTGAGTCCACACGTATCATGAAATTTTATATACAAACAATAATTTAAAATTTTTTTCGCTGTTCAATGTTTCTTAGTTATCAGTTTGTTAATATAAATCCATAACTGAAATTTTTGAAAAGTACATAAATAAACCCAGAGATCTGAAGAGGATACGTAAGCACCAAAATTTCAGTTTCTGTTGCAAAACTTATTTTGTAATCCTAATAAGTAAAAACTGTTATACCAACTTTCTCCTCGTTAAATGTGTCGCAGTTTGAAGATGCTATTAAATACTAACCTGCATCTTGAAATTTTTAAATAAATGATATGAAAGAACATTTATATTCTTCATCCCAATAAAAAGTGTAATTTTAAATCATATACATTTGAAAATAATAAATATTGAAAATTAGATTGTAAGGTGAAGAATCTTGTACTCGTCTGTCGTTCAAATTATATATTGAGTGTTCTACTCATAAAATGATCCAGTTCTTTAGAATACATACAGCTTTTATTACGCACAAACACATAAAATACACTATACTGCACAAACATATAATAAATAATAGTTTTCTCGGCATTTGCCGGATCATAACAAAATCTTCAGTCTAAGCTGGAATCCAAAACATTCTAATCTATTTTTCCCCTCGGGACGGGATGACGTCATGACAAAATCCCCATAGGGATTATTTCTTTTCCCAAGGAATGAAGTTGCAACATAAGGCGGCAGCACAGACAACCACCTCATCGAGTTCACAGATGAAAATCTATGATTAGATAAAGCTCGATTCACATATTACAACGCAATCGGTCTGCCAAGTCATATCTTGGTGGAAAACACCTAAAAACTCAATTTTAGCGGTTGACTCACATGTTTACCATTATGTTTTCCTGCTCCCAATCCTCTTTGTTTTCATACTTTTGGGTGCAGGAAAGCACAATGTTAAACCTACGAGTCAACCGTTTAAATCAGGTTTTTAGGTATTTTCCACCAAGATATGGCTTAGCAGACCGATTGCGTTGTAATATGCAAATCGAAATTTAACTAATCCTAGATTTTCCCCCCGTGAATTCGATGAGGTGATTGTCTGTGCTGTCGCCTCCCGATCTAAATAGTCTATTTGTTTCATTTTTCCCCATTTTAACAGTCCTGAGACCTCTTAAGAAGACAAGACTTTCAATTTCTAGAAAAAACTCTTCAGGTCTCAAAAGGGTATGTTCGCAGAATTTTGCCATTAAATAAAATCGAAGATTAGTATTTGAAAGTAATAGTACCCAAAGCAAGCATCATGTTAGATAAAGGAAAGTAAAAATTGCCCATATTTGTCGTAATCAAACAAAAAAGATAAAAGAAAACATATTTTACGAGCGAGAGATATGGCCGCCGTATCTGAATTCGGTGCTGTTACTACCATCCTCTAACTGTTTTGTTTCTATTTTCAGTACACCTATCTCTTGATGGTAGTTCTACTCATTTTTTATCTATATTAGCATAATCGGTATCTGTTTAATGCCTCCTCAACTCGTTTCTATTATCTTGACAACCGTATTCGTAGATTAGGTTTATGCGAATTTTAAAGTGAGATAACCAAATAAGATAAAACAATCTTTTTAAAAATTGTTCTATCGATGGAAAATCTGGAAAGCAATATGTTCCAGATATAAACAAGAGAAAGTGTTTGATTGTTTCATTAAAGGAACACGTGAACACTGCATGAGAGAAAGCGTATTTTTACATGGCAACCTGCTTGTTTCTAGGTGCTTACTTCATATCATGTATGTATACGACATTCATATTTACAGATGACCTCTGATTCTTCGTATGTGATCGTTACCATCAATTGGGATAACTTTGACTCGAATTTGAGGACAAATTTAAAGAAATTTGACCTATACTGCCATGATGGAACCTTGGTGAATTATTTACAATCATCCGCCAGTCTCACATTGTACAAAATGACAGATGTTTCTTAATCTACGAAAATGTACAAGTTTTTAGATAAATGTTTTTAGATGCGTTCGTAATTATGTAAATACGTAGCACCTATAGTTGTCGTTCAGTCCGTCCGTCTGTCTGTCCGTCTCTCTGTCTGTCCGTCTGCCCGTCTGTCTGTCCGCATATAACAACGCAAAAACTACCCAACCGAATCTTTTGAAATTTAAAATATATAATTATTACATAATTTTGTCGAGCCATTTCAAATTTTATGAGTTTCGGATGGATAGATCAATTACAGGGACGATCAAAAGTATTCCGTTACATTACGGTCAATTGGGGAAAATGTTGCAAATGCATTTTAATCGTTTAAAATTTAAATTACATATTTATTACATAATTTTGTCAAGTCATTTCAATTTTTTTGAAAATAGGATGCATAGATCAAATACAGGGACAATCAAAAATACTCCGTTACATTACAGTCAATCGAAAAGAAAATCTTTCAAATGTATTTTAATAATATTACACTCATTCGAACATAATAATATTGATATGCATCATAAAGTACATATTATAATATAGATTTTGCATAATCTGTTGTGCAAAGAAATTTTGTTATTGATTTACAAGGCCACACAAAAGTATTCCATTACATAATGAGTATAGAGAGAACATTGTTTGTTGTGCATTTTAATTGCAATTAACTATTTACAATTTTATGAGATTGATATATGAGAGTGATATTTTTAAAACTTCATTATCGTACGAACGCACCTCATTTGCTACGACGCTTCACGTGCAATTTACAACTTGTTAAACTCTTTTATGACATAAATCTCCTTCGTTTTTTATTTTATGTGAGCGTGTACATTTATAAGGATTTTATCAAAAATAAATATGTGAGTACACTTCCGGTAAGAATTAGAGACCACCCTTTAGTAACCGCAGTCATTCCTCCAACAATTATACCTAATCCTTTTGAATGTGAAGAATGAATATTATTCTGTCTCAAAGTAAATCGTCTTCTAGAGGTAACTGACTGATTGTTGAAAGAATATGTTAGTTAATAATTGGGATTTCTCCACTTTCATCGATAGTTTTTATTTCAATAAAGACGGAGTTAATTACATACGCGCTACCCATAAGTCTATGTATTTGGAAATGGAAACTATTATGCATGTTGAAAAATAAGCTGAAATAGATACCACTTTCAAAAACCAGTACCAGGAAGAATTTAATTATTTCAATTTTGAATCTATGAATTCAACCAGAAGCTTGAAGCTTTATGCTACACTGTTAAAAATCTTGTCCTAGTTTGAACCAAATTTTGGTGCTCAGTAGCTGCCACTGTAAGATGGTGAAAACGTGAACCAATATTTGGAGCTCCTGTTAAAGCAAAGTTCCAATAATGGGTACGATGTTGAAATATCAAACTCAAAATGTTGGTACGAGATTTCACCATCTTGTGGTGGCAGCTACTGAGCACCAAAATTTGGTTCAAACTAGGACAAGATTTTTAACAGTGTATTGTATATTTGGTGATTTGCTTTTATATTGAAAGGAGAATTGATCACGTTGGTTTTAACTTCTATCTGCAGTTCTTTGAGATAATAAGATACAATTTCTAATGCAGTGATGTAAGATATTGAGGTTAGGTAGTAGCAAAAAAATCCTGCGAAATACAGTAAAGCACTGTGTAATTTTTTTTGTTTGGGGAAATATTTTGCAAAAGTGATTACCCAATAGGATATTGTAGCCATAGATTTTCTGTATCATCAGCAATAAGAGAAAAATATAAGGTAAATATAATTAAAATCATAGGAATTAAGTGTTAAATGCTAACATAATAATACAGTTCCTCCTTTTCGTATTCAAGACATAACTATGTTTTCTTCGCATATTATATTTTGATAACGTTTGAATTATTCGTACAAAGACATCTCTTTTTTTCTTATGCAAACCAAAACTGAATAGTAAGACTGAATAACAAAATATTATAGGTGAAAAGAGATTTTTACTAACTTCATCAAGAAAAAATCCGAAAATGAAGGCACCGGTTAGTAATCCAATAATTGATGAAATGTACAATATAAATTTGCTTGCAAATCTAAATGCTTGCCATCATTTATTATCTACTCTACTAATTAGAAACGCATAAAAAAGAACATCAAAAATGGGTTTACGAATTTTTAAGGCAACAGGTTTCATTTGTATTCTTATCAGTTACTATTAAACTTGCAGTTTAAAATTTTACAATGTGTACAGTTTCACTAATGGTCCTATTACATGAGGCGTCAAAGTTTCCATAACTTTCGGGTGTTAGCCTATGGCATGAAAATTAGTTAGTACAACAGATTGTTCTGTAGTTCTACAGTAGTCTTAACAGTGGCGTAGCTAGCGGAGGGCGGAGGGGGGGGGATCCGCCCCCGGTGTCATCCTTTAAGGGGTGACACCCAATCTTTATTTGCAAATATAAACACATAATATTATAAGATTTTTTTAAAAAAATCTGGAATGAAATGAAATTTTTGGCGCACAACGTATCAGAGTTAATTTTTTTTTCTTTGAGAATGTGAAATTTTATACAGAATGGGGCGTCTTAATAAGATATCTACAAGGGAACAAAAATCAATCTATTCAACGAGTGGGTAGCGAAATGCAAACTTGAAAAAGAAGGACTTTTCTTCTACATATAAATACCGCATTGACTTATGCGGACTATGGGATGAGTGATGAGTCGCATTTGTGTTTTTTCTAAATAATAAGGAATGGCATGGTCATTTGTTATAATAACGAGATTAAAAAATATGATGAATTGGGGGTGACATCATGCTGGTGGGGGTGACACCATTTACATCCGCCCCGGGTGTTACCCAACCTAGCTATGCCACTGAGTCTTAATGCGTTTTTCCATCTACTGTAAATGCTGATCAGTCGGATGTTCTTTTGATGCATGGAAATTGAGAAAGTGAGGTGGAAATTTGTGTATCCTGACCCACTGCTATGGAATTGATTTGGTATGTCAGATTGTTTTGTAATTCCTACAAAGGTCTTAATGCTTTCGCTCACTCACAAGTGATATTGATCAATCGGATATCCTTGATGCGTAAAGATTGAACAAATGAAATGGAATTTGATATATCAAATTCTGCAACATTGGTTTGGTTTATTTTTCGTCGGCCGATTCGAGGGATAAAGGCCCAGGGGGGGGGGGGTGCCCTTCGTGGGAGTTTTTCAAAAGGAACCTAACCCGTATTTACGCTAGGTTCGAAGAAAACCACGAAAACTCCGAACGGTTACTCTGCGACTGGGTTCGAACCCAGCATCTGCCGTCTACCAGTTGAGAGGTCAGAACCGCTCGGCAATTGGTGGGACCCCCAGCAATATTGGAATTGATTTAGAATAATAGATTGTTTTGTAATTCAAATTAAAGATCTTAATGACCACTATCTTTCTCTTGCTATCGTAGGTAACCAATTGGATGTTGTTGATGTGTAGAAACTAAGCAAGTGAGATGGTATTTGATGTATAAAATTTCGCAACATTGAAATTGATTTGGGATGATCGATTGTTCTATAGTTCCTACGAAGATCTTAATGCCTTCATTGATTTGCTATCGCTGGTGATCAATTGGATGTTTTTGATGCATAGAAAAAAGAGTGTTGTTCTTATCAAGCAACTTTTGTTGGTTGAAATGATTTTGTCACTCCTAACAGCCAAGGAAAGTCTTGGAAAACTGACATCACGTTTTGAAAGACATTTTATCCTTTCATTAGCCTATTGAGAGCAATTGATATAAGTGTGGAAACACAGACAGATTTTTACAAAAATCTTAGCACCACGGAGTACGATGATATATTTTTTGTGCAATAATTCTGTAGTTAAATGCAAAAAACTATAATTGATTTTATTTAATCATCTTTATTGCCTTTAAAAAGGAAACGATGATGAAATAACTTCTTGATATCATTTTCACAATTTTTCGCAGTCCAGAAGGAATGTAGTCCGAAAGTTTGAGGAAAATCCGTGCATAAGTTTTGGAGATTGATCTATTGTGGAAATCGTGAAAAATACTGCACAGAAGCGTCATCTGTTGAGCAATTTACACCCAAATGTACAAAACATTAACTCATTTCAATGACTAACAGAATCAGAAGTTTAATGAAAATACGTGCATTAGTTTTTGAGATAGAGCTATTGCGGATATAGTGAAAAATGCTGAATGACAGCGCTACCTGTTGAGAAATTTACACCAAAAACTAATCAGCACCAATTTATATCAGGAACTAACTGAATATAAATTTTTATTAAATTTTGTACAATAGTTCTCGAGACAGAGCGCCCACAAAATCTGTGTCACACGCAGACGGACAGGTTCACAGACTCACAGACAAACATTTTGTAAAAATGTGTTTTTTGGTATCTCCGACCCCTAAAACGTGTATATTCGTCAAAAATCGAAAGTCGACAATTTTCAGAAATCCAATACTTTCTTCTTGTAAAGTTAGAAGAAAGTAAAAGTTGAAATTTAGAAAGATTTTTTATTTTTATTTTTTTTTAGTTCATTTGCTTTTAAAATTTTTGAATTTTTTTATAAACCTTTCTTTGAGATCATTTACATCTCATAAGGGCAAAATTTAAAGGTTCTAGGTTTCTCATTATTGGAAAATTTAAATGTTCTAGTACCTTCATAAATCACAAAAATTCCGATTCCGCAATTCCAGAATTATACAGATACGTGAATGAAACTCCTATGATTTATTGACAAGGATGTAGTGGACTGTATACAAAAATATTCACAGTATACCTCGTGCATTTTTTTAAAGAAATCTCCTTTCCCAATATTTTTTACTTCTATTTTTGCAAGAAGAAAGTATTGGATTCGTGAAAATTTTCGAAATTCGGTTTTCGATCGATTTACACGTTTTAGGGATCAGAGAACCCGAAAAACATGTTTTTTACAAAATGTCTCTCTGTGAGTCTGTCAGTGTATATGAGACAAAAATTTTGTGGACGCTCTATCTCAAGAACTTATGCTCAGAATTTTACAAAACTTTAGATTCTGTTAGACCTTAATATGAACTAGATCTGGTTAGTTTTTGGTGTATATCGTTGTAACAGGTAGCACTGCTATACCAAGGGCGGCGCCAGAATTTGCCCGACGGGGGGGCATAATATCCCCGACAGGGGGGCCAAATTCCCAAACTATAATAGAATAAGAATCGATTGAATCAGGTTTTTAATACCGAAACCGAATTTCGGCAACTTTCCTATTTTCGGCCGTAAACGAAAACGAAAATGCTAAAAAAATTTTAAGTTACGAATACATAAATAAATATACATTAATAAATTATGCCTAGGTAAAGCCACGTTTCTAAGAAACATACATAAATATGTATGAATGTCAGCGCATAAGTTTCAAACAAAAACAAAACATAAATAATAATGCTACTTTTATTACTTTATGACAATTAGTAATCATAATCATTGATTAGCAATTAATTAACAATGTAATTCATAATGAAGAACAGATTCAATAATGAAAATTTAATTTTTGAATGTACACATCTTTAAGTTATTCAATATTTCTCATTGGAATTAATTGAAATAAATTACTTAAAAGTTTTTTTTTATTTTTTTAGGAAATTAACTTAAAATAAGTTATAATAAAAAAGTAACCAAATATTAATTATAATTTTTATTAAATATATTAATCTCTATAAATAAAAGGAATTCCGAGGATAATTAATTGAATAATTAATTGAGGCACAGGTGAAAGCAAATCTTGGCAATGCGCCAACTCGGTCCAGAGGAAGCAAATCTTGGCAATGCGCCAACTCGGTCCAGAGGTATAAAAGCAAGATAGAAAAAAACGCGCAGGTCTGTGCATTCAAGTACAACCACCCATATGTATATGCTGAAAGTTTGTTCTGACGCTCACCCGACGCACGTGGAGTGCCGATGGTCCGGGGAGAGTCACCGGGGGATTCAAATTAAGCCCGGCGAAGCGGGCTGGGTATGCTAGTTTTTATTAAGTATAATTTTTATTTATTGGTAGAAATATAAATATAGTTAAGATGTATGCCTAAATAAATATTTGCTTACTTTCTCCCAAAAGACTTTGCCACCTCCTCGGCTTCTTACGAATGTTTTGAAATAGCGCCCTATTTAAAAAAACTACCTTCTTATCCCAACTTGGCTGGCTAACTTTTTGTGCCTCTGGCCAAAACTTTTTATTTTCATATAAAATAAAATATAATTAATTCATCAACGACATAAAATGATGGATTTTTCTAAAAGAGCATTTGAAATATTTTGCACTCTCAGAAATGGATACTCAGATTTCAGGAAATTTTCTTCGTTTTTGACGAAACCGTTTCCTGGGAAATGCTCCGAGCGAATATTTCGTCAGAAAGACGAAATTAGTTTCTTTGCTTATTTGACGATACTAATTTCTTAAAAAGTTTCGTCAAAACAGCGCTGGTGATGCCATCTATCGAAAAATTTAGAAGCACCCGTAATTTTTGACAGTGGGGAAAAAAAGGCGCCACCGAGGGGACTCGAACTAACAACCTTCGGTATGACAGCGCGCTGTCTTAGCCATTACGCTGTAGGGACCTTGAATAAATCTGTTTCGAAAGAGATATAATGGATTCGACTGCGTGTTTATATTTTTTAAAGCAGTTTGTAATTTTATCCATGTTGTTATATATCTTTTAAGTTTTGATAAATAAGGCTAATTTATTGCTATGGTTTTCTTCTGGTTAACGAATAATTATAATATGTCTTAATTAATATAATTTATTAGAGAAATTTTCTTTCCTCAATGAATGGTCAAAATATGGCCTGGTTAATTTAATGCTCTGAAATAACGAATTTTGATGTGCATATTGGGAAGTTTTTTATATGCAATAAGATAATTTATAAGATAAAGCTAAGATTTTAACACTACTCTTTATAAAAGAGAGAGGGATGAATTATGTACGTTTTCATTTGATTTATTTCTTGGATGGATAAAAGAGATACTAGAATTTTGAAATGTAAGTGACCAAATTTTCTTTTAGAACGATTTTGCATAACACAACAAGTTAGTTCTTTCCGAATTAAACCATACCGAATATCAACAGCAACAATAAATAAATAAACATTTCTAAAAATGTTAACAGCTAAAAAATAACTATTTCAGAAACAATAACTTTCCATATTTCAGTATTTTTTGAAAAGCGCTAAGAAGTATGCTGTTTTAAAATAAATTATTACAAGACTGACATAAACAACCAAATATCTACTTGCTAAAATCGCAAGAATTGCGGAAATAAGTAGTGCGTCCTTTGACAAACAACTTACCACAACTGTTTCTTTAAAGTGCATTGAATCTGGTCATGATTGACACAACAGTTTCGTCAAATATTTGAGGGTTTATGTTTCGTTAAAAGTCATGTGATTTTGATACAAAATTATCGTCAAAAACGACGAAATATAGCCCAAGGATTCCTGTATCGTCAAAATTGAGAGTTTTATTTCTGAGAGTGTGGGGGTTTCAAGCTAAAAAATTTCGATTACTATTTTCTATAATTTCTATGTAATTTCTATTACAATAAAGTTCCTAGAAATAAATAAAGAGTGTCTCATTTGAGCAGAAACAGCTCAAATCAACAAGTCATGTTGAAAATTTACAAAGGAAGAGACAAAATTTCTGGAATTCAGATAGTTTCAGCCGAGTTTCGGTCCAGCTAAATTTTCAGCAGCAATTTCACCGAATATGAATCTTTGACAAAACTCAGATTTTGAACCGAAAATGAAAACGAAGTCAAATTTTCGGTGTATCTTTAATTAGAAGTGTGCTCGTGCTAGGTCGATGCTTGAAAGACTGCGCGGGCATAAATTTCAGGCTCGGATACGACCCGGATCGTATAAAATAAATTAGCCCGTCCGGCATAAAAGTTAAAAGTTTAGCCTCAAGCCGGCTTGGCCCGTATAAAAAAGAAAAAATACATATATATTGTACCGTCTAGGAAAAGAAGTTAAAATCTCGGCCCGACTGAATTACTACAAAATATGGATTTTCACGTTTATAAAATTATACGAAATTGTTTGCACGAGGATCTCTGATCTAAATTAATTTTCATTTTTACAGAAGTGATCTAGGCTGTAATATATATATATATATTTAATAAATTGCAATTTGCTTGTAAATGTTTGAGTTATCATTAATATCGTTAATCCATATTCCATGTGCTGGAGACTTAAAAAAATGCTATACATTAAAATATTCTCAGTTGGAATCGCACAGAAACGAAAAAATGCTTTATAGTTGAGTTTCGCTCTTTACAGGGGTTAATGTATTATAGTCTTTTTTCACATATTATTATATTAATTTTGCATGGATCAACGTATTTTTCTGTTAAAAATAGGATTACGTCATAGATAGGTTCTTTTTTACAGGTTTTCCTGCATTTAAATCTTATTGCCTAGAAATCTACTAGTCTTTAATAATAATAATTTAAAATTTAATTGTAGAATAAACTAGGGTCTAGACATATAAGAATTATTTATTGCAAAAACTTTTGGACCGGGTTAAATTGTACTGAGTTTTGTACGGGCTAGACCATGCCGAGAAAATGATTTTCATGCAAGCTGTGTCGAAATCGGAAAGTAAAATTTCGGTCGGTGCAGTCTTAAGAAGAATGAAGCCAGTCTCGGCTCGGTATCGAAAATAATAAGTTAGACTTGGTCTAAAAAAAGTAAAAATCAGCGTTGACCGGCCCGAGTGTTGTGAAAGAAAACAGCCCCATGCAAATCTCTAGCGTACACTGTAAAAAAAAGGGGGTCGATCTACTAAAAAAACTTTAGGGATCCTTTTAATTACTAAAAATTTTTTAGTAATCTTAGTCGGTTACAAGAAAATCTGTAAGAATTACTAGAAAAAAGTTAGCAACGAAGAGAGTTAATAGTTTTATATTTTTAATAACTATTACTAAAACACACTTGGTGTGGCCTTGATAGCATAGTGGTTATAGTAACGGACTCTAGACTAAAAGGTCACGGGTTCGATACTGGCCACTGCCAAATACACCCCGAATGTATGTAGTACAAGTACTCGTTAGTAAAGGGATTATGAAAATCCTGTCAGAGCAGTTAGCATTGTTTGGTGCTGCCATCTCTTGCAGTTTTGCCGAAAATCTTCCGCTTCAGAAGTCTGGATGCAGCTCGAAGGAACCTCCTGCCCTTCGGGCGCACGTAATGGTTATTAAAAATAATTTTGGAGCTATTACTAAAATTTGTTTGGTGGCTCATACTCAAAATTTTTAAGTTAGTTATACAAAAAATTCTTTTGTTCAGTTTACAAAAGAAATGTTTGTTTCACTTGCAAAAAAAAGTTTGTAATGGTTACTAAAAAATTCTGTGGAATACGAATTTACTAAAAAATTTTTAGTAACCTCTTGAATTTTCTTTTACAGTGTAGCCTATCCAGAAGCACAAGTTCAATGAAATTATCTTTCATTAACTTCGTGGCGGGTTTGAATTAATCCGAAGATTCAGACTAAATTTTATTTTTTGAAAATTCAGTCGAACCTGAAATTTGTTCTTCGCAGGACGGAAATTAAAAGGCCTGGTACATTTTTTTTTCTGTGGATTTTGGCCGGACCGGTAACAGGAGTGTACATTATAAAGGTTTTATAGCATATAGATTTTTAATCTGAATAATAATTTGGACATTCTTTTGAATTACCGGGTATATCTAATCTACTTAAAACCCAATCCGAACCCGAAGAATAAAAGTCAACCCTATTTCAAAGTCCTAAATCCTTATCGCCATTTAAATATAATACCGCCGAGCCGAATCGCGGTCTGCGAGTGGCCGTACCGGACCGGCCGAGTAATTAAACGGGCCATACGGGTCGGGCCGGTAAAAAAAATTTAGTGGTCCTATCGACCCATTATAAAGATTTAGGCAGATACGATAATATTTGAGTTATTTTCAATAAATATGGCTTTAACGAGAATAAGTGTAAATGTGCGTCATGAGCCGATACCAGTTTGACAACATCATTACAGAAATGTAACTTGTGTAGAGTAGAGATCGGCATCTGACAATTGCATTAGTTTTTTATCATTGTGTGTAATAATATTTTTTAGCAGACTCGTGCTGGGCCGAGATCAGGCTTGCATTGTTTTTCTATATATAGAGGAGCCGGGTCGGAACTATACTTAATTGTTCTCAAGATTTGTAGGGCAGTCAACATGATTTGTAAAATTATTAATAGCCATGAATAATTTATATTAACGTAATCTTTGGATATACCTCTTGGTCACTTCTCAACAACACGAAAGTTCCGATCAATTTTTAACCGTAAAAGTATAAAATTGACAAGCCTGACTAATGAAGGGATTTGGAGTCGAATAGCGATTTTATTTATTTATTTATTTATTTATTTATTTATTTATTTATTGGTGAATAAGATACTTGTATAACCTTGTTGAGATCAAAGGGTAGCAGATTTTTTTTTTTCTCTTTCCATCCTGACGTTTTCGGAAATTCTATTCAAAATGATAACTTTAAATATATTTTCTTAAATTGCTTGCATCAAAAAATAGATAACGCCATTCGATTACATAGTTCCTGAATTAGAACTATGTAATCTTAAAACAAATCTTATGCGTTTTCAAAAAAAAAAAAAAAAATGAATTTAGAAATGTATCAGAAAGTAGCTCCTTTGGATTTGAGAATGAATTTGGATTTAGAATCTTCAATAAAATATCTAGAAATATTTTCATAAACCTACTTGTATTATACAACTTCAAAAAGTTACGATGTTTTTACTTTCTTTTTTTTTTTCTTTTATTCTAAACCATATTAATTTTTTAATGAATCTTTATCTGAGTGTTGAAAATCTAAGAATTTACGTAATCCTTAATGTTGCTAAAGTGTATTTCCTGTAAAATATACTTTAAAATCATTCCGTAGATGTGTGCAGTATTCTTTAAAGAAATCTTATTTATATGATAAAAATCTGATTTTTTAAGAAATAGTAGAAATTGTGCCGAACCAGAACGGGCTGGGCATGTTATCACTAAATTCTGTACGGCCGGGCATGTTTTCACATATTTCTGTACGGGCCAGACCTGAAAATTCCGTCCCTTGCAGACCTCTAACCGCGGGTTATGCGAGGTTCCAGAAAAAGTTTGCACGGGCTAAAATTTTCAGCCCGGAGCAAGGCCCAAGAATACCAAGATATGCCTCTGATTTGAAGAGATATTTCTATTTTTTATGAAATTTCTGTCTTCTGATTGAACAATTTGACGTCACTTTGGGCTTATGTTCGTAATTTTGGCGTATTTTTAGTTAAGGGATTTATAAATTCCGTGACTAACACTAAAAATTTCTAAGTGGCTAAGTTGTTTGAGCGTTCATGTAATCTGACGAAAATGCTATTTGAGGTAAGTGGTGTTTTTTAAAAGATTGGGAGAGGTAACAATGGGCCAAAACAAAGCACGAATTTCCCTATTTGAACGAGATATAAACAAAAATAAATTAGTTCAACTCATGGATTAATTTGAGAGTATTTACTCCTGCACAGATTTGCCTGTACGAGATCCGAACCCGGAAATTCTATATTGATTCACCCCTAGCCAGTTTTAAAAAAATAAATATTAGATGACCCGAAGTCGACAAGCGTTCACCTAAAGCCGGCAGGGTTGAATGTGAACCCAATCCCACACCGAAATGAAAAAAAAGAAATTCATTTTGTAATGCAATAATAAAAAACTAATGTACAATTTTCCCTCTAGTATCAATTATACTTTTTATGTAGAAAAATCAATATATCTGTATATGTACTAAGCGATATTCAAATAACATAGTTTTTCATTTTAAAATATATTTCAGAGAGTCTTTTGTGGAATCGAGTAGAATCGAACCCGTCCGCTAAAAACAATTAAAGTTAACCTGACTCAAAAAATTAAAGTCAATATGAACCTCTCCTAAAAATATTAACTTTAGTCTGATCCGACACAAACTGCCAATCGGGTTGTGTTTAGTTCGCACTACGTGATACAGGACTTTGTCCGAAGCGCAATCTAAGCCCCCCTCCCCCCCCCCAAAAAAAAAATCCTCATTTCGATCTGAACTTGAAGTACTCACTCAACCAATTTTCATCCCCAACTGATGAAAAGATATATCCACATTGTAATGCAGCAATACAAAAGTAGTCTAGAATTAAACCTCTAGTATCAATTTTAATTTAAAAAAATAATATACATGTACTCATTAATATTCAAATGTAAAAATTTTCATTAAAAATTAAATTTTGTAAATTCTTTTCAGAGATTGATTCATCTCGAATCAAGAACCATAAATGTCAACTTCCAACTCGAACTAAACAATTAAAGTTAACTCAACTCAAATCCCGCCCGCAACGACAAAAACAAAAGTCCAACTCATAAAAGACCAGATTCAGCTCGGACCGCGAGTCGGGTCAGGTTCTATTTGCCCGACTACAAGCAGCTCCGCTCCAATGAAGCATTCTATTTGCAATCCAGGACGACCCCGACAAAATAATTTCCATCTTATGTATTTTTAACTGAACACGAAATACTTCAAACCAAGCCGACTGATAATCCTCAATCAGTGAAAATTGACTCTCAATTTAATATAGTTATAAAAATAGCAAGTGACCATAACTACACTATAAATTTGACCTTTTATGTTGAAAAATTAACATATAAAGAGTGACCAATTTTTCATCCTTTCTAATCCTTCATGTAGATTTTTAACAAAAGGAATGTGGACATTTTTATTCAAAAAATCGGGTTCACCTTATCCCAACTTCCACGAATTAAAATTCAATCATAAACCGATTCGTACCCGAAAGAATTAATTTAATTAATCCAATTTACAAAAAAAAAAAAAAAAATTAATTTGACTTAATTTAACCGAGTCAAAATATTTTCCCCGACGACATTGATTTTTGACCCCGATGGGGGGGCCAGGTATGCCCGACGGGGGGGCATATGCCCCCCCGGTCCCCCCTCTGGCGCCGCCCTTGTGCTATACTGTATTATTCACAATTTCCACAATAGCCATATCTCAAGAATGAGTACATGAATTTTCATAAAACGTTAGATTTAATTAGTACTTGATATAACATGGTGCTCATTACGTTTTGGTGCAAATCGCTCAACAAGTGGTGTTGCCATAGTGCATTATTCGTAATTATCGCAATAGCTCTATCTCAAGAACTAATGCACTAATTTTTTTAAACTTTAGATTCTCTGAGATCTTGATATAAATTAGATGCGATTAGTTTTTGGTGTATATTCCTCAACAGGCGGTGCTGCTATATTTGCATTATTTACAATTTTAACAATAGCCATATCTCAAGATCAAGTGCACGGATAGTTATAAAACTTTACATTTAGTTAGCACTTGATATGAAATGGTGCTTTTTTTATTAGTAATTTTCTTATCTCAACCATATAATGAATAGATACATATTACATTGATATATCTACATTTTATTTTTTTATCTAGCATTTTAACGGTAATTTGCTATCCAAATACTAAGAAAAATAAATGTAGCTGTCAAAAGAAATTTTAACTATCGTACGATGATTATTGATAACGTCATAAAATACAAACGGTAAGAAAAAAGACTATTACATAATGATAACTGATAAGTTTTCGGGAAGATGCGAGGATATATAAGTGTAAATTACTTTTATCTTTAAAAGTCACATCAAAGTTATCGAAAATTTTCTGTTTCATTTGAAAATGCAAAGTATTTTAAGTACGGGTGAACTCGACAATTTTGATACTGCCTATCTCAACAAAAGTTGCCAAGTGCAAGTATCCTCATGCAGCAAAAATTCACTTCTGTAAATAAAAAGAGTTAAAAAAAAAAAATAATAATTTTCAGTGGTGTGCTTAATTATTATTTTTTAATGTTTTTAATTAAATGTTTGATAAGAAAGAGTGTATTTATAAAAAGAATATATGATTAAAAGTTAACAACTGACTAGCTTTAGACTAGCAACTTAACAATTAAAAAAAAGCCAGAACAGACTATAAAGCAATTACGCATTTTTAAAAGCTTGTAACGGTTTAGCTAGTTAAATTGATTTAAAAAAATGTAGGAACAAATACTTTTAACGTTTTTAACTTTTAATTTAATTTAATTTAATTTAATTTAATTTAATTATTTTATCTGATTTATTTACTGATTTTTATTTATATTTATTTATTTATTTGTTATTAACTGGGAGCATTTTCTGTTTCATTTGAAAACGTAAAGTATTTTAAGTACAGATGAACTCAACAATTTTGATAGTTCCTACCTCAACAAAAGTTGCTAAGTGCAACTATCTTCATGCGACAGACAATCGTATGCGCAAATAAATAAATACTTTTTTTAGTGGTGTTTTGACCTATAGCTTTCTTCAAAAATGTTTTTAATTACATATTTGACTAAAAACGGTACTTTTATAAAAATAACATAATTGAAAACTAACGAATGATACTTTTAGTCTAATAATTTATGAATAAAAAAAAAGCCAATATGCT
This sequence comes from Maratus speculifer, assembly GCA_964019185.1. Classification (NCBI taxonomy): domain Eukaryota; kingdom Metazoa; phylum Arthropoda; class Arachnida; order Araneae; family Salticidae; genus Maratus; species Maratus speculifer. The sequence goes on along the minus strand of OZ025290.1, from coordinate 440,257,582 downwards.
GTATAAAAGAGTTATTTAACAATTTCTAACCTGTTAAATTGCATATGCATATACAAATTATATATAGGAATGGATATTTTAAACTATTTTAATAACATACACATCAACGAATAGGAAAATTTGAGTTAATCTATAAAAAAATATTTAAAATCAATGGAAGCGTCAGGTTTCTTTATCTATTTCAGTAAAAAAAGATTGATTAATTTTCTTTTAATAAAAAAAAACAAATAAATAAATAGTCCGCTTATTCTATGATGTTCGATGGATAATGTTAGAAATTATTTTCTATGTAAAACTTGCAGTTATATTAAATTATATTTGAAAATAACCAATCAAAGTAGTTTTCGAGATCGTACATCAGTCTGGCAACAGTAAAAGTTAAGACCGATCTAAAAATCAAATTATCTTTATGTAAATTGTTTTGGACATAGTCAGACATTAACGAAGATAATAATTGAAGAGGGGCAAATTTTGGATTTATAATTCAAAATATAACAGTTTTACCCTTTCGGGCCTGGTATACTGTTAATAGTACATGTCTTTTAATGGAGTATTATTTTGTTTTAAGAAATATTTTTGCTATTATTTACATGTAATGACGTTAGTATATATCTATACTAATATTATAAAGAGGAAAGATTTGATTGTTTGTTTGTTTGAATTGAATAGGCTCCGAAACTACTTGACGGATTTGAAAAATTCTTTCACCGTTGGAAAGCTACACTATTTCCGGTGAACATAGGCTAATTTTTAATTGATTTATACAAATATTTTTCTTAATAATTCAAAATTTCATTATTTTTCATACAGAATCAATTAAAATTTTTCCGATAAAAAATAACCATTTTTCTTTCCCGTTGCCAAGAAAATGTAATCTGAAATAGTAATAATAAATAAATTAAGTCTTAGTAATTATGGAACAAAACAATTTGTATAATTTTAAAATAGAAAAGAAAAATAATAAAATAGTTTACTGATAAATAAACGCCTATTACTGGATTACCACGTGAGGCATAAAATCACAATTTTGTTGTAATCGTGCCAACGTGATCCGTAGATGACATCTGCACCTAAATATTATTGGCAATATTATTGTTTATATAATTTGTTTACATTATTTGGCAATATTGATCTCCCATCGACCAAAAAACTGTCGCCAAAGTATAAGTTTAAATGTCAATAATGGATGATCGTAAATATCACATTCTTTTGACATTAAATATGTTTTGCATAATTGTTACGTCGTCAACTAATTTTAATCCGATGTTTTATCTCTATTTCTATTAATATTTTAGTAATTTTTTAATTCTTTGGTTATTTAAAATAAAAATTATATCCATTTGTATAATTTGGCGAAATTGATCGATGGAATAATCAAATGGTACCAATTGTTTCTTTACACTCTATCTGGAATTAGCGTACTTATTGAGCCTCCGCCAAGTCATATGCCAAGCAGTCATTAAATCTGAGTTTTAGCCTTACTATTATATCTTTTTCATCTGCAGTTATTTTACCATCACTAAAAAAGAAATTTTTTGAATGTGAAGGAAAAATCATTGTCATGAAAAAATATTTGCAATTAATTTATCATTCATTCTAATAAAAAAAAGGTACTACTAGGTTATCCCGTCGACCAAAAAATTATCCCCAAACTATCAGATTAAATGCTAATAATGGATGATCGTGAATGTCGCATTCAATGACATTAAATACGATTCACGTGTTTAAAATGTCATTAAATGGTTTTTATTTCGACTTTTTATTAATATTTTTCTTAATATTCTACTAATTATTTGTTTTTTTCGTTATTTAAAATAAAAATTACGTCAATATGTATAATTGGGCTATTAGTTTGGCGATTTGTATAATTTGGCGAAATTGGTTGACGGGAAAGCAAAGTAGTATAAAAAAAAAAAAAAAAAAGAAAAAAGTGGATAAGTGTGATTGGCAATCGCACACAGGGATTCGTTTAATATCTTTTTCAAAACACTTTTTTTCATTAAATTAACAAATGAAAAATGGTTTTTCGGCGCTATTTTGGGATTTCTTCGCTAATCGCGCCAACCAGAACAAAATATTAACAGAATATTCCCCTAAATGTTGCCTTGATCGCATAGATTTGTTCATTTCTCTATCATAATCTGCAGATTTAGTAAAACTACACAAGTAAATAAAATTATGAATAAAAGTAAAATATTTCAAAGCTTAGCATAAATTTAAGGGAGACCAAATTGGTCACCAGAGGCGGATCTTAATTTAAATAAATAATCTATATATATAAAAGAAAGTTTGGATTTCGTATTAATCACAGCACAAAAAAATCTACCGAACCAAAAATCTTGAAAATTAGGGTAAAAATACTTCTAATAACATCGAGTGCCTCTAAGAAGGGATTTTCGAAAATTCCACCCCTAAGGGGGTAAAAAAAAGAACGAACTTTTAAAAAATTCCTGAAAAATGGGCTTTTGAAGTTATTTTTCATCTGATAACATATTTTAGTGTATTTTCTCATGCTGAATCGAATGTTACTAAGTAAATTCTTTTAAATCCAGTAGTTCGTGAGCTACTTCATATTTTCCTAATTTGGCGATGACTTCGGCGCAAAAACCTGAAATTTTCAATCCTTATGTATATAGATCAGATTTTGTAGTTATTTTTTAACTGATACCATATTTTAGTGTATTTTTTCATGCTGCATCGAATGATATTAAGCAAATTCTTTTAAGTTCAGTAGTTCGTGAGATACCATATATTTTTTTGATTTGGCGATGTCTTCGGCGGAAAAAAGCGGTAATTTTCAACCTATATATATAAAAGAAAGTCTGGATTTCGTATTAATTATCGTACAAAAAAATCTATTGAACCTAAAATTTTAAAAGTGAGTTCTATAATCAGTTAACGTGATTATGTAAGCTACATTTAATTATCTCAATATATATAAAACGCAAAGTGAAATTTCACTCCGGACGCTTATAACTTAAGTTCTACTAGATAGATTTTAATGGAACTTACATTGTTAGTTGGATAATTATTCAGAAATTTTGTAACAAGTGAAATATAGCATTCTACGTTGTTTAATTGAATACTTATGGAGATGTTTTAAATCAGATGAACACAATTACAAAAGGTTGGCTTTAATTTAAAGGTTCCGCTGAATGAATTTTTATGTGATTAAAATTGTTAACATGTTGAGCGCTACGTCATTCATTGGTGACTAACACTGAACTTTCCGTTTAGATGACTGACTTTTCACCGATGACAGACAGTCTAAAATACGATACAAAACTAAAAATTACTATGATATAAAAATTTCGTTTGGTTCAAAGTTTCTTTAAAAAAACTGACCAGCGTAGCGGGCGAAGGCTGCTAGTCTATGTATATACTATATGACTTCATTTATTTTTTGGCATTTAGTAATGATAATAGTTATTATTATTTCCTTAATTCTCTTTGCGCCGTTTTGCGATTCTTTTATTTTAAACTTATATTTCACTCTTTAAATTTAAAATAAAAGATACTCTCCTGAAAGTATCATGTGTAATAAAGAGTAAAAAGTATTAGAAAGTTGCAATATAAGTTAAATCTTATTGCAATGCAATATTTTCTGAACATCTCCAAAAAATATTCTATAGCCTATTGTCATATGAATATAAATTGAATAGTATGCAAATAAAAAACGTTCGTTCCCTATAAGCAAACCAATATTGGCCCAACGTTGCGCCAATATTGGTTTTCTTGGAAATATTTCCAATAAAACGCCAATATTGGCTAAATATTGGCATTTCATTGGAAATATTTCCAATGAAATCCCAATATTGTACAAAATATTGGCGTTACATTGGAAATATTTCCAATAAAACCCCAATATTGTACAAATGTTGGCGTTATATTGGAAATATTTCCAATGAAACCCCAATATTGTACAAATGTTGGCTTTACATTGGAAATATTTCCAATGAATTCCCAATATTGTACAAATGTTGGCGTTACATTGGCAATATTTCCAATATAAATCCAACATATCTACAATATTGGGGTTTCATTGGAAATATTTCCAATGAATTCCCAATATTGTACAAATATTGGCGTTACATTGGAAATATTTCCAATGAAACCCCAATATTGTACAAATGTTGGCTTTACATTGGAAATATTTCCAATGAATTCCCAATATTGTACAAATGTTGGCATTACATTGGCAATATTTCCAATGTAAATCCAACATATCTACAATATTGGGGTTTCATTGGAAATATTTCCAATGAATTCCCAATATTGTACAAATATTGGTGTTACATTGGAAATATTTCTAATAAAACCCCAATATTGTACAAATGTTGGCGTTACATTGGAAATATTTCCAATGAAACCCCAATATTGTACAAATGTTGACTTTAAAATGGAAATATTTCCAATGAATTCCCAATATTGTACAAATGTTGGCGTTACATTGGCAATATTTCCAATGTAAATCCAACATTTCTACAATATTGGGGTTTCATTGGAAATATTTCCAATGAAACCCCAATATTGTACAAATATTGGCGTTACATTGGGAATATTTCCAATGAAACCCCCATGTTTCACAAATGTTGGCGTTACATTGGAAATATTTCCAATGAAACCCCAATATTGTACAAATGTTGGCTTTAAATTGGAAATATTTCCAATGAATTCCCAATATTGTACAAATGTTGGCGTTACATTGGCAATATTTCCAATGTAAATCCAACATATCCACAATATTGGGGTTTCATTGGAAATATTTCCAATGAAACCCCAATATTGTACAAATATTGGCGTTACATTGGAAATATTTCCAATGAAACCCCAATGTTTCACAAATGTTGGCGTTACATTGGAAATATTTCCAATGAAACTCCAATATTGTACAAATGTTGGCTTTACATTGGAAATATTTACAATGAATTCCCAATATTGTACAAATGTTGGCGTTACATTGGCAATATTTCCAATGTAAATCCAACATTTCTACAATATTGGGGTTTCATTGGAAATATTTCCAATGAAACCCCAATATTGTACAAATATTGGCGTTACATTGGGAATATTTCCAATGAAACCCCAATGTTTCACAAATGTTGGCGTTACATTGGAAATATTTCCAATGAAACCCCAATATTGTACAAATGTTGTCTTTACATTGGAAATATATCCAATGAATTCTCAATATTGTACAAATGTTGGCGTTACACTGGCAATATTTCCAATGTAAATCCAACATATCTACAATATTGGGGTTTCATTGGAAATATTTCCAATGAAACCCCAATATTGTACAAATATTGGCGTTACATTGGGAATATTTCCAATGAAACCCCAATGTTTCACAAATGTTGGCGTTACATTGGAAATATTTCCAATGAAACCCCAATATTGTACAAATGTTGTCTTTACATTGGAAATATATACAATGAATTCTCAATATTGTACAAATGTTGGCGTTACACTGGCAATATTTCCAATGTAAATCCAACATATCTACAATATTGGGGTTTCATTGGAAATATTTCTAATGAAACCCCAATATTGTACAAATATTGGCTTTACATTGGCAATATTATCAATGTAAAGTCAACATATCTACTATATTGGGGTTTCTGTGGAAATATTTCCAAGGAAATCCCAATATTGTACAAATGTTGGCTTTACATTGGAAATATTTCCGATGAATTCCCAATATTGTACAAATGTTGGAGTTATATTGGCAATATTTCCAATGTAAAACCAACATATCTACAATATTGGGGTTTCATTGGAAATATTTCCAATGAAACCCCAATATTGTACACATGTTGGCGTTACATTGGAAATATTTCCAGTGAATCTCCAATATTGTACAAAAGTTGGGGTTACATTGGAAATATTTCCAATGAATTCCCTATATTGTACAAATGTTTTCATTACATTGGAAATATTTCCGATGAAACCCCAATGTTGTACAAATGTTGGCGTTACATTGGAAATATTTCCAATGAAACCCCAATATTTTACAAATGTTGGCTTTACATTAAAAATATTTCCAATGAATCCTTAATATTGTACAAATGTTGGCGTTACATTGGCGATATTTCCAATGTAAAGCCAACAAACCTACAATACTGGAGTATCATTGGAAATATTTCCAATGAAACCCCAATATTATACTATTGTTTGCGTTACATGGGAAATATTTCCAATGAAACCTCAATATTGTACAAATGTTGGCGTTACACTGGAAATATTTCTGATGAATCCCCAATATTGTACAAATGCTGGCGCTACATTGCAAATATTTCCAATGAATCCACAATATTGTAGAAATGTTGTCATTACATTAAAAATATTTCCAGTTTATCCATAATATTGTACAAATGTTGAGATTACATTGGGAATATTTCCAATGAAGCCCCAATATTGTACAAATGTTGACGTTACATTGGAAATATTTCCCAAGAATCTCCAATATTGTACAAATATTGGGGATAGATTGGAAATATTTGCAATGAATACCCAATATTGTGCAAATGTTGGCGTTACGTTGGAACTATTTACAATGAATCTCCAACATTGTAGAACTGTTGGCTTTACATTGGTAATATTTCCAATGAATCTCCAATATTGTGCAAACCTTGACGTTACATTGAAAATATTTCCAGTAAAACCCAAATATTGTACAAATGTTGGCGATACATTGGATATATTTGCAACGAATCTCCAATATTGTACAAATGTTGGCGTTACATTGGAAATTGAGAATAAATCTCCAATTTTGTACAAATAGTGCAGATTGGGACCATTGGGAATATTTCCAATGTAAAGCCAACATTTCTACAATATTGGGGTTTCATTCGAAATATTTCCTGTGAAACCGCAATATTGTACAAATGTTTGCATTACATTGAAAATATATTTCAATGAATCCCCAATATTTTAAAATTTGGCCGTACATTGGAAATATTTTCAATGAATTTCGAATATTTTACAAATATTGGCGTTACATTGGAAATATTTTCCACGAAACGCCACTATTGCACAGATTTTGGCCTTGCGTTTGAAATATTTCCAATGGCACCCCAATATAGTACGAGTATCGTCGTTATAGTGAAAATATTTTCTAAGAAACCCCAATATAGTACAAATATAGGCTTTACATTGGAAATATTTTCAATGTATAGAATGTGTTTCTGTTGGTAAAATAGGGTACTGATTAAAGCAGGGGTAGCTGGCCCGGGCCACCCGATTTGAGGAGGCCACCCCCCTACTCTCCCCCCCCCAAGTGCAGATATAAATTTTTGTTTAATGGTAAATGATAAAAAATTGTCAAAAGTGACCCAAAATTTCTATTTTTCAGATTCAAGAGGGCTCTCTTCTCCGCGCCCATACTTTTCTATGCTCCATGCCCTCCTGAATGTTCTAGTTACACCACAGATGTATTCTCATTTTAAAGGCTCCCTTTTTTTCATATATCTATATTATAAAGGCCAAACGTATTTGTGCGTAACGCATACGTAATTTTGCGAATGGCAATACTTTCTTCTGGAATTTCGGTTTTGCAATTTTCGCTACTGCAAATTTTACACTTTTGAACATCGCACATTCTCAATTTTTACATCGGCGTATGCAGATGCAATTTGTTTGGTAGCTGTATCACAATTTAATTTTGAGATATTAATTTTTTTAAAGTTTTTGTGCGAATTTTGTATTTTTGGCAACAAAAATGCGCCCCTATCTCTTAAATTTGAAAAAAAAAATTAATTAAAATTTCGTACATAAATTTTAAGAAGATGAAAATCATGAAAATGATGACGGGTTTAGATTTCACGTGAAATTTTATGATCGTGTCAATTTGATTTTTTTTTTCTTTTTTCATTTTTTCCAGTCGTAAGAGCCTAAATTGGTAACTTCATCATAATAACTTATCTTTATCATGTTTTAATTCAAGTTTAATCTTAATAATTTGGACAACTGACTTTTATAGAAATGGTATTTTGTTGATTTTATCTAAAAATAATATTTCTTTTAGAGTTAAACTGACCAATATAAAATGCATTTTTCACTGTAGCTAATTATGTACGTTGTTATAAATCAATGAAATAGTTCCTTTTAAAACATTTTCTTCCGTCGAAGTTCGACGAGTTCCACCTCGTTCCAATAATTGTAAAAAAATATATATGTATTCTAGTTTCTTAAAGTTATCTTTCTTATGTTGATCTGTACGTAGATATTAGTAGCACATGGTACGAAATATATGTATACAGACAAACGGTAGTTTAGTCACTTCAGTATATTAAAAAAGGGGGTAGAACCCCACTCCCTTCCCCCCCCTCCCCACGCCAGTCTAAGGCTCATTTCAGACTGCATTTCTATTCCGTTAAACTGAATTCTTGGAAAAGGTGGGGAAGTCTTTAATACAGGATTATTTGAGGTTTATTCGTAAAAGAACGGGGGGGGGGGGGAGATTTTCCTTTCACCGGACAACCGTCCCTTTCCTACAACACTCAATAAGATCAAAAACATCGCGTCGACACAATAAACGAGCCGACACGGAAATTCAAGAAGTGGTCAAATGTGTTTGGGCCTTAATCTGGACTCTGGAAAAAGTTAAATTTCCTGCCTGGGACAGGGTGTGGCTCCGGGGACATCTCCCCGGTGGAATAACATGTCCCCTCTCACTGGAACTTTTTGGTGTCCTTCCATCTTGAAAAAAATCCCTGTCGGCTTGGCCTATAGACGGAGGTAGATTTCGAAGAGTTTTCATTTCAACAACAAAAAATGTAATACGATTAGAGATAAACCTAATTTAATTACTTTATTTGGCCGCTTTTAAAAAAATTTTAATTTTTTTTTTTTTTTTTTTTTTTTTTTTTTTTTTTTTTTTTTTTGTAAGAACTGGTTTTATTAAAATCATCTTAAGTGAAATTGGCTCAAATGCCCATTTTGACAACACATTTTGAAATATATTCTGAAAATATATTTTTGAATATATTCTGAAAATATATTCTCTATATTAATTATATATTCATTATATAATTCCTAAATAACAAAAAACTGTCAGTTGAATACGTTTGAGAGCAAAATTGAATTTCAAAATGAGTCATAAAGTAACCAATTTGTTATTTGAATGCATCCTCAATTCTTTAATCATGATAGCTTTGGGAAATTTTGTGTGAAGTGCCCATTTTGGCAGCCTATTTTGAAATATATTCTGCCTTTATCAAACAGCTGACCCATCCGTCACATTATATAGTTCCTAAATAAGATGACCTGTAAACTGGAAACGTTTGAGAACAAAAATAGATTTAAAAATGACTCAGAATAAACGCAATTTTTTATACTTCCTTAAATTTTCAATCACAATCACTTAGGAAAATTCTGTTCAAAATACCCTTTTTGGCAGCCTTTTTTGAGATATATTCTGCCTTTATCAAAAAACTGGCCAATGCATCGCATTATATAGTTTCTAAATAAGAGGATCTTCTATTTGGATGCGTTTAAAATCAAAAAAAGAATTTAAAAATGAGTCACAATATAAGCAGGTTGGATTTGAGGGTTTTTTTTTCTCCAACTCCTATTTTTGTTTAATTTATTTCTGCTATAAGAATTGGTCCTATGAAAAACTTGTTAATGTAAAAGTTTTAGATATTATTGAAACGATGTAAAACCAATTTAATAAGTTATGAATTTTTTTTCTTTCCCCCCCCCCTTTTCTTTTCGTTTATAATTTTTTTCATCAGTAAAAGTTGGTCCTATGAAAAACTTATAAATACAAAAGTTTTAGGTAATATTGAGAAAATTTATACAAAATTTAGTTGGATTTGATATCTTGAGAATTGACGAAGTTATGATTTTTTTTCTCCCAAAAACCCTGTTTTTTTCACCCCTTGAGATATTTTTAACTTTATCAAAATCTGTCATGCATAAACTTTTAGCCCATTTTTTAGAAGTTATATAAACTTTAAACTGATTCGATATCTATTTTAATTAAAAAGTTATCGCGTTTTTTCTGTTTTCACAAAAACCCTCCCTTTTTCCACTCCCTTGGTCCGATTTTGACCATTAACGAACTCGACAGAGATTTTATGCCCCTTGATTTTTTGTAAAAGTTTGAAGAAGATCTGGAATAATTATGGAAGTTATCGTGTCTAGAAGAAAGTGATATACACCGATAGATAGATAGATAGATAAAGTTTTTTACTGGTGGTAGTTTTGGGGTCTAGGAGTCATGATCGGTGTAAATCTGCAAAAAATTTTCAGAAATTCCAACATGGGAGAGAATTCAATAGGTAGTATTTGTTGTTATTAAAATTGTTCTGTGTTTAACGATAAAGAAGTGCGATTTTCCTCCGGGAGAAAAGTGTATCGTGCATCTTTTACTAAACTTCTTAATCCGACAGTAAATAAATGGTACTTCTAAGCGATTCGAGTATAAAGACATGAATAATTAGGGAAAAAATTTAAATATTTTGAATGGGGAAAAAAAGTGCCTCCCGTTGAAGATATTATTTTAAGCACTTTATTTATGAAATAATGTATTGAGAATTTTATCATAGCTTTATTTTAAAGTTTCTTTTTTCTTTTGAATATACAGCTCTGAGACGTTCTATTCTCGAATCTGGTAGACAGGATGTCCTGGGTTAGTTCCGCAGTCGCGTCCTTCGTCTAATCGTTCGGAATTGCACCTAATTTTCTTCGAACCTTGGATTTCCTTGAGTAAATACGGGTTAGGTAACCTTAGAAAGACCTTCGTGGAGGACACCCACCTATTAGAGCCTATATCCTTCATATTTATAATTGACCGTCTTAAATGCAAACAACTAACCATCTTATGCAATGAGTCAAACCACTGTATTAATACCAGTGTCATTGATGGAAATTTACACCTTGAATTTTTATGCTTAAATCAAAATATACAAATACATACTTAAAAGGTGTTTCAAAAATATAGATAATTTTATTTATTATTTTACCTGAGATCTTACGAATGCAAACGCACTCATTTTCAAAGGAATATAAAAAAAGATAATTGATTAGAAATAAAAAACGTAAAAAAAAGAAAAGAAAAGAAAGGAAAGAAAAAGAAAAAAAAATGTTTTTTGTTTTGTTTTTTACGTTTTCTGTTTCTAATCAACTATCTTCTTTTATATTTCTTTGAAAATGAATGCGTGGGCATTCGAAAGATCTCAGATAAAATAATAAATAAAAACATCTATATTATTGCAACACCTTTTAACTATTTATTTCCATATTTTGATTTAACCATGTTATGTATATTTATATATATTTTTTTTTTCATGCTTATTGTTTTCCATTTTAAGAAAACACATAAATATAATACCACTTTTCATGTCTAAAAGATAAGTTTATGAACATAAAAATATTAATTTAAAAATAATCTGTAAGATAATTAAATGCTACTTGTCACAAAGTTTTAAAATTTGCCTGCAAAATTATATAATAACTGTTATTATAAATGGTTTTAGAGTATCGCGAACATACATTTTGAAAAATCGATGAAATTTGTTTAGATAAACTATCCAAAACAAACTACTTATCCAATATATATATTAAAGCATTAATCTCATTTTTTAGAGTAAGTATACATCGGCACATACACGGGGGAGGGGGAGGGGGAGCTATGGAGGCCGAAGCCCTCCCAGACTGCGAGACTAGACTAACTGTTTTAAATGTTTCCTAAAATTATGAAAATTTATTTTCATTGTTTAATAAGTCCTGCAAAATAGAAATTTTCAAAAATATTATTCTCTTCGTATTTTTTTCTTATTTAAATTTTTTTTAAATGAAATTTGAAATATTAGAATCTTTAATATTCACCACTTAAAGCAATGTTTTCTTTTTATTTATCAAAGAGATTTAAAAATTAGCCTCTTCAAAAGTTTCCCACCACCCAATCTTCACTCTGTCTAAAGTCAACAGAAAAAAAAATATATATGTATCGAAATAATGTAATGTTTTGAAACATCTCGTCCATTTTTAATCAAATGAAAAAAAAAAATCGGACCGAGTACGTTTAACATTGCGGGTCATATCGGGAAAACATAGACCTAGACCTCTAAAATATGTTATTCCCCCCCCACACACACACACAGCTTAATCGTGGGTAAGTATACATAATTTTTGTGTTAAATACGAAGTGAAAAATGATTACTTGAAATTAAAATAAATATGAACAAATTATCATTGTCATTCACAAAGCAGTATTATACACTTGTGAGGTGGCTGTTAAACGTGTGTATTAACGGAGAAAAAGGACACTTTATCTATGAAGATGAAGTTATATATTTTCCCCTTTGTGCCAACAATTTTTCCAACCATATGCAAAAAACTGCTCACCATGGTATATTATTAATTATTATATCCATAAACTTTAAAGAAATTTGAAATAAAATAAACTACTGGCATAATAGATAAGAGATAAGAGAGCCGGCATTGTATTCTTTCAGCAGTGACCGTGGGAGTGATTCCGATCCCATTAATGTTGGAGAATAGAAAGACAGGTTTTCTGTTATACCTCGGTCTTGCTCATTGATTGTGAATTCACCCTTCCTGTGTTGCATCAGTCGTTTCCCGCTCAGAAGAGATAAAAAGTGTTTCTTCTTATTTTACCGCGCAAAGAAATTAAAGAATCATATATTTTCTCGCCCACTTTTTCTATTTAAAAAGTTATTTAAAGAAATTTTTTACATAATAGGTTGTTAACCAATTAAACAATGTCGCTTTCGATATCCCTGCTTGTAGAAACGCATACCGAACTAAAGAAAAAAAAATTGCGTCATCGGTTTACTAGCTACTCGATACTGCTATTTTAAAAAGAGAAGGGGCTCACAGATCCCACCAAAATAAATATATAAATAAATTTAATAAATCTTTGAAAAGCATGAATGTTAATCAATGCAAAATAAATGCAGGAAGTTTTTATTTTTTTTTTATTTTTTTTTATTTTATTTTTTTCTTTGTATGAGTCGGGCCGAAACTTTAACTTTTATACCGTTCCGAACAAATATTATTCTACAGGTCAGGAGAGCCCGTGCAAGTTCAAGTTGTTTATAATCTATAGATTTCAAAATATTATTTTAATTTAAAAAAACATGTACCGTAACTGAAAACACATTTTCAGCAATTATTGTTAAAGACAGTCTTCTAAGTGAATTCTTTTTTGTGTTCCTGCAAAGAACGATGAATGATATGCGTACTTTATTGTATAGTGATCCTTTTATAATGTGTGTGTATCCTTTATATATATCAATTTCACTATATTTGAAATAGCATAACATCATAAAAATTTCCCGTAAACTATTTATTCAATAGACAGTAATGTAGCCGAATTATTTTGTTGATTATCCTTGCAAATAAATCTGAATGCTACAAATTTCATTTTCAATATGCTACAATAAATCACATTAACATATATTAATTGCATGATAATCGCAGTGTATTTACACGATTTAGAGCACGAACAGACAAACAGACGGTCAAACCGAATTCATAAAACTTTTCAAATTCGCTTGGAAGTGTTAAATAAGTTTTAAGGACAGCACTTGAGTTCAGATTTATACATTTGTATTTTCTTTAGTTTGTAAAAATTAATGTCAAATGAAACTACTAGTTCGAAACTTGAGTGATTTTGAAATTCTGGCATTTTACATCTTAAAAATACTTAGGGTGAAATTTTTGAAAAAGTTCTGTTAATGAAATAAAGAAGAGAATAAAGTTGTAGAACATTGTATTTTATTTTTGTTAATTTAATGTACTTTATGTTAGGATAATATCTTACAGCAATATTAGTTTTCACTTATTGAATTTAAATTTAGTATAAAAAAGATTTACAAAGAAGTGGAATTTTTTTCTGTTTTTATGATAGAAGTGTTGCAATTATGTTAGAATTTAACTTTTCCTTTTTTTTTTTTTTTTTTTTTTTTTTTTTTTTTTTTTTTTTTTACGAGGATATTTTATAATTTCAACGTGTATTGGCCGCTTTACTAAAATGTAGAGCAATGAATTTATGTTTCTTCTATAAAATTAAGAAATATTGTTTACAAGGCCTGGGAATTAATAATAATAATAATAATAATAATAATAATAATAATAATAATAATAATAATAATAATAATAATAATAATAATAATAGCAATAACTATAAAATGTTTTTTCTTTTAAATTAGTATTTTGTGTGCCTTTAAAAATAAGTTATTTTATTTTTTATAAATTATTTTATTTTATTAGAGTGCACAATTTACTTAAAATTACTTGTATTTTTTTATAGATCAATTTTCATAGTGAAGTTTCTGCTTTCTTTCGATTTTTTTTGCACTGAGTACACGTCAAAAAAATTTTTTCATCCGTCTGAATCTCAATAAGAAAAACATCAATCTTAAAAATTAAACATTAATCGAACACCGCACTTACAGTAAAAAGTCATTCGAATATTCGGTATTCGAGAAAAATCACTTCGGTGCATCTCTAGATTGCTTACTGCGATCTTAACGATAGATAAAATAAATCTGCTTGGGAATTTTATCAAATTATTCATTCCAACTCTTCTGTATTAAGCGATATTGATTTAACAGTTATATTACCAAAATTGCGGGGAAAAAAATGTGCGACATTATGCAACCAGGAGGGGGGGGGAAGGAAGTATTAATGAAAAATAGGCTCTTTTTTTTCTTTTTTTTAAGTCTATCTTTTAGCATCTTCTGGTAATAATGCGAACGTCGAGGCTTTAATTGATGACTGAAAAAAAAAATTAAAAGAGGCAAAGTTTCTCCAACTAAAAGTACCTGTTTAAATTAATCTATTAGGTTTTAAATTATGGATTTCTGATTTAATTTCAGCGAATTATGTATGAATTTAGATAGAAGTCGGCAACTAGATCGGACAACTTTTTTTCATAAGCTCTGAAACCAGACTTTATTCTTTCCAAGCAGCCCGGAGCGATTCGAATCTAATGAAAGAAAATTGGGCTAAATCAAAAATGGGGGCAACTTTTATCTTGCTTTTTATTTATTTATTTATTTGTTTATTTTACTTTTTTTTTATAGTAATATGACTTAATAAGTAATTTAATATATAATTTAATAATAATATATATTCTTATTTTTTTGTAAAATATATTAAACATAACATATATACATATGAGGTGGGTCTTCTAATATATATATACTATTACTATACTATGAAAATATATTTATATAATATATAAATTATATATAATTGTATTTATAATAATAATAATAATAATAATAATTGGTAATATTATTATTGTTATTGTTACTATTATTGATATTATTATTATTATTTAATTATTATATATTATGTTAATACATTGATTAATTATTTTATTATTTTAGATAATTAATATATAATATATTAATATATAATATATGAATATAATATAATATTATTTTAATTATTCTTTATTTAATTTATACTTAATTTTATTTATTTTTAATAATTTACTTTCAGTTAATAAAGTAAATTTTAATTTTTTTAAGTCAATTCTTCTTAATGAAACGAAATTTAATATTTAATACCACCTAAGATTTATATTTTAATAATTAAAATTAAATATATATTTTAATGCAATAATTACATCAATAACAACATTTTTGATTTCGTCATTCTCATAATTTATTCTATTAATATCTGAAGATAATAATGTCAATGTTCAGAATATAAAAAATATAGTTTTTGTTACCACTTTAAATTTTAACACTTACTTTTCGAGAAGTTCAATATTTATTAATTTTTACTTGTCTCATTTTTCCGTTCCTTTTTTCCCTTGTCATTTTTTTTTTTTTTTTCAAGTCATTTATTTTTTCTGTTTATCGATTTCTAAAGAAATACTACCAATTACATTCTTCTCTATGTTGGAATTTTATGAAAATGTTAGAACCCTTAGAAAAGATGAAGTTATAAATTATTACTGAGTAATTTGATTTTCTTGCGAACTGGCGAATTCTCAAAATATCAAATCTACTTAAATTTATCATAAATAATTTGAATTTTTACAACTATATCGATAATTTTTTTATAAAATCAGCTCTTACAGAAAAAAAAAAAATAATAATAAAAAGCGAAAAAATGGGAAAGGGGGAGAAGTTGAAGGGGGAAAAAAAACATAATTTCGTAAATAACAAGTTATGAAATACCTTAGATTTATTGTAAATCATGTTATGTATACATTCATATTAGAAATTTATTAATGGGACCAACAGTTACAGCAAAAAACAAATACGACTTCAAAAATTATTATTGCATTAACATGATTCTGATAAAAGCACCTCTTTCACGAAGGGAAAACTAAAAACTCGTCAAAAGTGGTGATATAAAATTGTTAAACTGGGTTATCTCTATTTTTGATTCAGTTTTTGTTGGAGAAAGAGTTTTTAACTTCAAAGTATGCCTCTGCCTGTAGACCAAATCAGTAAGGATGCATCTCGACATTTTTATTTTTATTTTTATTTATTTATTCATTTATTTTTAATTGGATAAGGTGCATCCCTACATAGCTCTTATTCTTACTTTTTCAACATTTAATTGCAAGCATTTTTTATAAAATTACTCTCGCTTTCGAAACCGGTTCCGAAAATGGAAGTGACATTCTAAAAAATATGTCGGACGTTCCTCTCAGCCCGCACAACTTTGAAGAAAGTCCATGGTAGTTATAGCTGCCACCACCGATATTACTAGGTGATATCGGTCACCCACTGTGAGGATTGTGTAAATGAACACTGACGCTGTCAATTAACTGAATTAACAGTTTATTTAGAATATATGTACACACTAAATACGCTATTTACAATTATATACAATTACAACTCGGATATAGGTGATCCGGTTCAACGTTAAATTAAATACAGTAAAGGTTGGCTATGTACTATTCAAATTATATCTTCCACCTCACACTCAATGCACGTTAGATTCACTTTATCGGAGATCAATCTCGAATCTCCCAACACAGGTATACTCGGCCTGCACTTCTCGGCCCAGAGCACTAAACACCAGGACGTCTGTGTCCTTTGCTCTTCAGATACGCACTGCTTCCGCTCTACAACACAGAGCATACCCTATCAGGACCTCGGTCCTACACACCTTTTTGGTACGAAACCCAGGAACGAACTGAACTAATCTGAGACAAGGCTTGCTCTTCTCAAATCACTGCTTTCCCCAATATAAACCCCCCTTTGGAGCTCATTCATTAGGCACATTCTATATTCCTCTCTTGATTAGTGACATGTGCTTGTCTGCTCATCATCCACATACCTCACTGACGGATGAACACGCCTCTCGGCAATCTTCTCTTTCTCCCAACACCACCTGTACAGTATTACCTGTCGATTTTTCCTTCAACAAAGAAATAATGTCACCTTGAAAATTCTAGTACACAGCCAGGACAATACAAAATATTA
Organism: Maratus speculifer; assembly: GCA_964019185.1. Taxonomy (NCBI): domain Eukaryota; kingdom Metazoa; phylum Arthropoda; class Arachnida; order Araneae; family Salticidae; genus Maratus; species Maratus speculifer. Next base: position 440,240,153 of record OZ025290.1, on the reverse strand, counting down.
AGATAGAGAAATAGCGGAAATTCCATTCTTTAGCAGAGGTGGTATCAGAACCTGACAAAATATTTGCAACCAAAATCTAAAAAATGAAAAAGCAACGATGTAGGGATATACCTAAACTATCCAATCATCCTAACTATGTTTTTAAATGGCTCAATTACAATAATTCGTAATGTTACAACTATAGTAAAAACTATAATCTGTCATTGATTAAATTATTATGTTCTTTTTGCTCTTTTCGTGAGATTATCGAGTTTCACACACAGCGACAGAATGTGTTTCTGTGAAAAAATTTTAAAAATATATTTATGATTTTTATATTAAAACAAAACTAGGATTATATTTACAGCTAACCTGGTTTCACCTATAGATATCTATAATTATTATTTGCTATCTATCTAAAATAAAATTTGCAACGATATTTTTAAGGACATTATGTATAGTTTATAAGTTTATTATAAGAAAAACTTGATATCAGAAGAAAAAAAAAGTTACTTGCATGAGTAAAATATAACCTTAGCCCATTAGTGCCTAGCGTCCCTTTTTAGGGACACTTCAAAAGGTGCATTCATCAGTGTTTTTGACACAGGTAAAAAAGAAAAGCAATAATTATTTTATTTAAACGATGCGTTTTCGTGATTAATGAACTAAACTTAAATCTTCTAAAAATAGTGGTGCCAACCAAATAAAATTTACGCGAAAGTTGCTGGGCACGAATGGGTTAAATTTTTCCTTTTTATTTTTTTCGTAACTTAAATTGATTCCTGAAAATATTTGAATACTTTTGTGCACTTAAGGGGTTGTGCATATATAACGTTATTAACTGTTTGGTAATTTTGGACTCCCAGCCCCCTTCCATTATCATACGTATCATCCCTTGAACTTACCCCCCACCCCTAATGATATCGTTATCAATGTCTAAAAAATTTTTGAAATTTAGAATTCATTTCTTTTATTTAGAGTGACATACAGATACAAAACTGGAATCTAGGAAAAAAAAAGTGACCGGAAAAAAAGTTATTGGAAAAAAAAGTGACATAAACTACAAAAGCGGAAAAAAGTGACACGAAAAAAAAGTTACCAGAAAAAAAGTGACAAGGAATTGATTTTGGAGATTTATTATTGATTTTGGGAATTAATTGGTTAAGTATGAAAGAAGGATCGGAGGGAGGCTCATAATTTAGGTAAATGGGTTTGTTCATGTTGAATTAACTGGTTAGGTATAATTTTTGGACATACGTTCATACTGAAACGACGCTTGTCTGAATAGTTTCGGGAAGAGACGATTACCCCCCCTCCCCTCCAATCCACCCTAAATTAGATAAATGGGTTTTTATGCAGAATTATTCACCGTGTGTCAAATGTTTGATATAGGTTATTTTTGATAAGGCTTATACACTATCTACCAAAAAGTATTTGTACACTTTCAGTTTTTGACATTTTGTCAAATATTTAAAAATATACTTGTCGGATTCTTCTGGAACTTCAGAAATATAAAGATTATGTTTCACTTTATATTTATTTACATTCATTTGTTAAGCGGGTAATTAGGGGGCCAGCAAAAAAACAAAGAATAATAGAAATATTTGGGATCGCCCTGTACATGAAAATGCACGAAACGACTTATCGCTTTAGAATACAAATATATGAATACAGTAGAATACGTACACTAATTTTTGTGAGAATAGCATGTATATTTATGACGATAGAGCGATTTTTTTGAAAAATTCAAAAAATTCTGGTATGTTTTTTGTTTATATCATGCTGGGTTTTTGACCAAATTTAACGCAAATTTCAGAAAAATTGGCAAAATGCAGTAGAAAAAATGTAGCGAAATTGGAATATAAATATATTAAATATTTTATGAAATATGAGTAGTTTTATGAAATAATTTTTATCTGCGCATGCGCGAACGATAAAAAAAATTCTTTTACATCATTTAATAGTCAATTCTATGGAGTAACTTATTAAAAAAATCCAATGAAATATCGTGAAAATTCAAAAAGATATCATTATTAAAAGTAAGCTGTTTTTACATTGCTCTCTAAAAACGGCTGAATGATAAGGGATTCTCCACAAATTGACATTTTTTATTGACTGACTTTTAGGAAAAAATTAGTATTTAATGTATACAATATCTAATACAATATTTCTGTTAATAAGTATCTTGACATCTGTGATGGAAAAGAATAAAAGCCCTTTTCCTTTTCTATCACAGGTGTCAAGATACTTATTAGCAGCAATATTGTATTCATTAAATAGTACTAATTTTTTCCTAAAAGTCAGTTAATAAAAAATGTCAATTTATGGAGAATCCCTTATCATTCAGCCGTTTTTAGAGAGCAATGTAAAAACAGCTTACTTATAATAATGATATCTTTTTGAATTTTCACGATATTTGATTGGATTTTTTTTATAAGTTACTCCATAGAATTGACTATTAAATGATGTAAAAGAATTGTTTTTATCGTTCGCGCATGCGCAGATAAAAATTATTTCATAAAACTACTCATATTTCATAAAGTATTAAATATATTTATATTCCAATTGCGCTATATTTTTTTAATAGATTTTGCCAATTTTTCTGAAATTTGCGTTGAATTTGGTCAAAAACCCTCTATGTTATAAACAAAAAACATACCAGAATTTTTTGAATTTTTCAAAAAAAATCGCTCTATCGCCATAAATATACATGCTATTCTCACAAAAATTAGTGTATATATTCTACTGTATTCATATATTTGTATTCTAAAGCGATAAGTCGTTTCGTGCATTTTCATGTACAGGGCGATCCCAAACTATTTCTATTATTCTTTGTTTTTTTGCCGGCCCCCTAATTACCCGCTTAACAAATGAATGTAAATAAATATAAAGTGAAACATAATCTTTATATTTCTGAAGTTCCAGAAGAATCCGACCAGTATATTTTTAAATATTTGACAAAATGTCAAAAACTGAAAGTGTACAAATACTTTTTGGTAGATAGTGTATATAGTATATAATGCCTGAAGAGATATTGGAGTTTATTGGTTAAGCATAGAGGGGAAACGGGGGAATAACCTCTTACATTAAATTAATAGCTTTTTATGCAGAATTATCGGATTTGCTTGGAATTTTGGACATAAGTTCATTATGATAAGACGTATCTCTGATTATTTATGGGGTTCTTTTTGCTTATTAATAAAGGGGTTAAGGGATGGGCAATAATCTTGCCTCAAATTAGATGAAAGGTTTTTTATGCAGAATTATCCAATGCATTTCAAATTTTAAATGTGGGTTCTTTCTGGTAAGGTGAATCCCTGAATAGTTTTAAGGATTTAATAGCTATGTATAGAAGATGAATAGAATATAATTTGCCCGCCCCCCTGGAATTAAATAAATTGCTTTTTACGCAGAATTATCGGATTCGTTTCAAATTTTGGAATATAGATTCATTATGATAAGGCGTATCCCTGATTAAATATGGGATTCTTTTGCTAATTAAAAAGGGCGTGCGTGCGATTATTCCCTCTTCCTTAAGTTAGATAAATTATTTTTTATGCACACTTATCCGATGAATTGCATATTTTGGATTTAAGTTATTTCTCATAAAGTGAATCTCGGAATAGTTTTAAAGGTTTAATGGCTAAGTATAGCGGGGTAACGGGGAATAACCTTACTTAAATTAAATAAATGGCTTTTTATGCAGAATTATCCGATTTGCTAAAAATTTTGAATGTAGGTTTATTCTGACAAAGCATATCTCTGACAAGTTATGGGGTTATTTTCCTAATTAAAAGTGGGGGAGTGCGATTATTCCCCCTCCCTTAAATTAGATAAATTATTTTTTATGCACAATTATCGGATGTATTTCAAATTTTAGATATACTTTCTTTCTAATAAAGTGAATCCATGAATATTTTTAAGGGTTTAATGGCTAAGTATAGAGGGGAGGGGGAACGGAGGATAACTGCCATTAAATTAAATAAATGTCTTTTTACACAGAATTATCCGATTTGCTTCAAATTTTGTATGCAGGTTCCTTATGATAAGGTGAATCGCTGATTAGTTCTGAGTTATCTCCAGTTCTCCCCCTCCTATACTTAGCCATTAAAACCCTTAAAACTATTCATGGATTCACTTTATCAGAATCACTTTATCCAAAATTTGTAATTCATCGGATAAGTGTGCATCAAAAAAATATTTATTCAATTTAAGGGGGGGGGGTATAATCACCCGCCCTTCCCCCCTTTTTAATTAGTAAAAGAACCGCATAACTAATTAGAAATATATCTTATCATAATGAGCCCATGTCCAAAATTCGAAGCAAATCTGATAATTCAGCGTAAAAAGATATTTATTTAATTTAAGACGGTTTATTCCCCATCCGCCCTTTTTATTTAGCCATTAAACCCTTAAAACTATTCAAGGATTCATCTTATGAGAGAAAACCTATATTTAAAATTTAAAATACATCGGATTATTCTGCATAAAAACAGATTTATCTACTTTGAGGGGCAGATAATTCTGCATAAAAAGCTATTAATTTTATGTAAGAGAGGTTATTCCCTTGTTCATTTTCTATGCTTAACCATAAAACTCCCATATCTTTTCAGACATTATGTACTATATATAAGCCTTATCAGAAATAACCTACATACAAAATTTGACACACGTTGGATAATTCTGCATAAAAATCCATTTTATGGCGGAAAAAAGGGGGGGGGGGGCTGATAATCGTCCCTTCTCAAAACTATTCAGACAAGCGTCGTTTCAGTATGAACGTATATCCAAAAAATAAACCAAAACAGTTAGTTCAGCATGAAAAACCCATTTACTTAAATTATGAGCCTCTCCCGCCCAGATCTCCCTTTCATATTTAACCAATTAATCCCCAAAATCGATAATAAATTTCCAAAATCAATTCCTTGTCACTTTTTTCCGATAACTTTTTTTCCTTGTCACATTTTTCCGGTAACTTTTTTTCCGTGTCACCTTTTTTTCGCTTTTGTAGTTTATGTCACTTTTTTTCGATAACTTTTTTCCGGTCACTTTTTTTCCGTTTACCACAAAACTGATTGCATTTACTTTTCGCATCCTTAATTATTCAAATGAAGAGAAGTCATTAAAATATCATTTTATAAATGAAATAACTTTATATCAAATAAAACTTAAAAGAATTTTATAATAGCTTTTTGTTTCATGTTACATAATGTCTTCTAGCACTTGCCCCGCACGGAAACGAATGGTACAGATAGTAGTAATTCTTATCAACAAAACTAGGTAACAATATTTTTTCTATTTCCTTTAATAGGAAACACAAGTTTCATTTCAAAATATACTTCGCTTTGGTTTTTTCGAACAGCGATTATACACTATATTGCCATTGATTATGGGACACTTGCGATTTTAGACATTTTACTAAATATCTAGAAAAATACATGAGGAATCATCTCGAAACTCTTAGTGTATAAATATAATAGTATACGTCATACATCTCCGTGAAGATTTTTTTACCGAAACTCCATAGGGGACCGTCAACAAATTAAAAAAGAATGAATATCTTTTGAATAACCCTGTCAAAACTAATGTAGCAAAAGCGCTCAAACTCTAGATTATGATTGAATGCCTTATTGTAATACACTGTGTTCATTTTTATGCAAATAGTATGCATACTCGCAGAGTAATTAAGGTTTTTATAAAAATGGCCCCAAATTTTTCTAAGTTTTTCCCTTATAATTTTCAGAGTTCTTAATATAAAATAATATTTTTTTTAGAAAATATGACAAACAACATTGCACACAGTACCCTGTAATCAGAATTAAAAAATAATAAAAATTGTATGAAAAATGAGTAGGTTTACTAAATAATTTTTTACTGCGCATGCGTCAAAGATATCAAAATTTCATTTGCATATTATGTTAGCTAAATGTAAAGAGCAACTTTTGTAAAAGTCTCAAAATTATAGCTTGAAAATTCTGCAAGTAATCGTCTATAGAAAAAGGACAAAATCCGTTGTTTCCAAAATGATGCAAAAAAATGAGGGATTTTATCCAAAAGTAGTCGTAACATCCCGTATTGTGTATTCTATATTGACACTAATCAATGAATATATGGATACAACCCCTCTTGTTTTTGCTTCATTTTGAGAATAACGGATTTTCAACTTATTCAATTGACGATTATTTTCAGAATTTTCAAGTTATGATTTTGTGACTTTCACAAAAGTTGCTCTATACATTTAGCTAACATAATATGCAAATGAAATTTTAATATCGTTGACGCATGCGCAGTAAAAAATTTTTTAGTAAACCAACTCATTTTGTATACAATTTTCATTATTTTTTAATTCTGATTACAGGGTACTGTGTGCAATGTTGTTTGTCATATTTTCTGAAAAAAATATTATTTTACATTAAGAACTCTGAAAATTATAAGGAAAAAACTTGGAAAAATTTGGGACCATTTTTATAAAAACCTTAATTACTCTGCGAGTATGCATGCTATTTGCATAAAAATGAACACAGTGTAATACAATAAGGCATTCAATCATAATCAAGAGTTTGAGCGCTTTTGCTACATTAGTTTTGACAGGGTTATTCAAAAGATATTCATTCTTTTTTAATTTGTTGACGGTCCCCTATGGAGTTTCGGTAAAAAATCTTCACGGAGATGTATGAGGTATACTATTATATTTATACACTAAGAGTTTCGAGATGATTCCTCATGTATTTTTCTAGATATTTAGTAAAATGTCTAAAATCGCAAGTGTCCCATAATCAATGGCAATATAGTGTATATGCATACGACACATGAAGAAGATTAGGAATGAAAACGTTGGGGATATTCCATACTTCAAAATTAAATAATTTTATATTAATTTAGTGATTCTATTCATAAAAATAGACAATAGATTAAACAAAAATAGCATACTATTTTGAATCAAAGACCTTTTTAAATATAAAAAGAGAAAATTTTGGTTGGATCAAAAATGATATCGATATCAAACGAACCCCTTCCCCCTAGAGATATCTTACGCTATCATGAGCCAGATCTCCCCCCCCCCCCCCCACACACACACACACTTCCTAAAATGAAACGTTACATATTCTCAGCCACTAAACATCAAATTACAGTTAGAATTAATTACTCAGTTAAACTTTAACAACAATACACCTGACACCATTTAATGAAGCATACAATACTAAAATGAAATAATAATAAATAGTATAAATAGTTTAAAAAATATGTTTTGGAAAAAATATCATGGAAAAATAGAAACATTATTTCAATCATTTAGGATTAGTTTATATATATATTAGTTTATATAGTTTATATAATATTTATTCGTGTTGCAGTGTTTATTAACCTGTAAATTAAAAAAAAAAGTCTTTTATTTTATATTTATTTATTTTAAAAATAGATCGTTGCAAATTCCATCATTCACCCTGTTCCTATTTAAGGCTCCTGTTTCTAAAAGCTTAGACATGAGCCAGCTGATGCTAATCATATAGGGATATTATTTGCTAATATCGCGCTTGTATTTTGACATTTGTATTTGATTATTATTATTATTATTATTATTATTATTATTATTATCATTATTTTGCATTGAATAACTGAGATCCATCTCTACATCATTCTTTCTTTCTTTTTCTTTTTTCTTTTTCTTTCTTTCTTTTTTTTTTTTTTTTTTTTTTTTTTTACTTTTTCAATTTTGGTTGCAGATAATTTTTAAAGAGGCACTTTCCTTTCCGGAACCCGTTTTGAAAGCGTAAGTAACTTCATAAATATAACACCAACCGAAATCGGAAACGTAAAAAAAGGAGCAATGTACAAAGGGATCTCAGTTAAAATACAATGTTGTGTTTCCGAAGCAAATATTATCGGCTTCTCTGTGTATTAATTATCACTTACGAGCTTGAAGTTTTTAATTCGTAAAGAATTGCTATTTTTTACCCTCCTGTAAGTAAAAAAAAAAAAAAAAAAAAGGAAATAGATGATTTTTTATCAAATATTTGGAGATGCCGGAATTTCAAATGCGGATTTTCGAGGTCATACTGTACATCGGATTTCATTTTAAAAACACTAAAGAAATGGAAATTTTTCAATGAATGCGAGCTGAATATTTTTTAAAAGAAGATTGTTTTTAAATTGTTATCAAATTTAATATTATCTACTATAACAGAAAGCTCTTTAAAGGAAGGAAATCAAATAAATATAATAAATTTAATTTTAAAAGATAGTGCATTTTTAAAAAATCAGTGTGCATTGAAATTAATTAAATTAATTTATTTTCATTTCATATTTTACAAAATATTCAATAAATTTTAAAGAAAAATAAAATTATGGATTCTTGAAAGAGCAATATTAAATATTAAGCTTTTATTATAATCATATGTATTTATTAATTATTGATATATATTATTTTATTATTGATGTATATTTAGTTATTATTGATACATATTTATTATTATTATTATTTATTATTTTTAAAAATTTACTTCAATAGTTTATTGGGAGAAAAATAAGCATTCGGTTGAGGAAAAACTCGAATAAAATATTTCTAAATAAGTAAATGGTTTATTTTGTCCCATAATCTTTGAATTACATTTTATTCAGATTCTAACATAATTCTGGTGACTAGGTTTCAGCAAAAAATTGTCAAGGACACGGAAAAATCATCAACCCGCTTTCTCCCCTTGCTTATTGCCTCAGGGGAGTTTTAGCGGAAGTACCGGGATGGTACGGGCGATTTAGAACCGACTATTGTAATCATTGTTCATCTTTTTCTGAGAACTGGAGAGGTTTGTGAAACAAGAGGCTAATTTCGAAGGGACCACCTCACAATATATCTAGGCGTAAAAGGGAAAGTCGGTTGCATAAGAAAAAACATCTCTTTTTTCGTTTTACTGAGTTCCGAGAATATATAACTTTAATTTATAAATTTATTCTAAAAAATATGTAAAACAAGCGTAAACAAATTGAAAAAGTATTTATGTTTTCTCATATTGTAACATATTTTTTAACTATCTATATTCAGGGGCTTCGCTAAGGGGGGAGGACACAAGGGGGGAGCCTCCCTCCCAAATTTTGCACTTGTTACAGTTTGCAAATTTACAAACTGAAATGGCAAATTAGTTCAAAACTTTAATAAAAAACTATAATGCACTTTCTATTTCTGATAGATTCGACGAAAGTTACCAATATAATTAGAAATATTATTAAGCTTTTTACAAATAAAAACTCTATTGCATTTTCTAATTGTGATAACTTGGTAAAATTATAAAACTAATTAGCAAACGCCGAGAACTATTTATGTTTGCTTTTCACTGAGATGGCAAATACTGAATCTCTCCCCCCCCTCCCCACCTCTTATTCTTAAGGATGTCAATTTTTTTTTTTCCACATATATTTGCATTACTTCTGAAAGGTGTCAGAAAAGTACATATTTAATTATCTTCTTTCTAATAATCTAATTCACTTCTTATTCTTAAAGGTGTCAAATTTTTTTTTTCACAGATATTTGCATTACTTCTGAAATGTGTCAGAAAAGTACATATTTAAATATCTTGCCTAGTGTAGGTGCGCTTTTTTCCGGTTGCGCTTTTTTCCGTGCGTTTTTTTCCATGATTCCAAACATATAGATACAAATTTTGATTTTAGACCGAGCATACTACAGCAAATAAAATTTATATGTATTTATGCTTTCAATTCACAATAAACAAAATGCAGAATTTTTTTTCTTTGTCATAAACATAATGAAGATAATTTAACAAAATTTACACAGACATACAGTGTTTGTGTGAAACACGATATTAAAAATAAATAAAATTTTAGCATTCAAAGTCATCAGTCATCAGTCATCAGTCAAAGTCAAAAGTGAATCACGGAAAAAAGCGTCCCCGGAAAAAAGCGCACGGAAAAAAGCGTCCCCGGAAAAAAGCGTCCCCGGAAAAAAGCGCACCGGAAAAAAGCGTCCCTTTTTACAAATCACATATTTAAATAAGTCTGGTAATAGTACACATGGTTAATCTTAGAATATAAACACGAGAATGAGACGGTTTTATGAAATTTAAGTCTTTGCTCTATTGGGACTCAGATGGGCGGGGGGGGGGGGGTTAAAAGTTACCTCAAAACCTGTCATTGCTTTAATGAAAAAAAAATTGTAAGGTACGAAGAACTAGATAATAAACTTTAGGTACTTAAACGATTTTAATTCAGTCTCCCTTGTTCTCCTGTGGAGTGGGGCGAGGGGAGGGGAGAGGGTATCTACAAACTTTGAAATATATCTCTTATATTTATTTTTTTAATATTATTTATAATTTGATTATTTTTATTATAAAATTACATATTAATATTTTATTATATTTTATATTACATTTATATATTTATATTTATATGATATATAACATAATATATAATAATAAATATATTAATATAATATAATAATAATACAGAATAAAAAATTTAGAATAAATAAGTAATAAATTAATAATACATAAATATAAATTAAATATAAAATTAAAAATAAATGTAATTAAGTATTAAAAATTATACTTATTAACAAAAGTTTATTTAAAAATGATAATATTTTATCAACTCATAGTAAATCAATAAAAATAAATGTATTAATAAATAAAATTAAATATTAAAAATCTAGTTTCATCAACAAGAATTAATTTTAAAAATGATAATATTTTATTAACTTATAGGACATAATAAAAATAAGTGTATAAATATATAAAATTAAATATTAAAAAATCTACACATTAACAAGAATTTATTTAAAAAATGATATTTTATCACCCGCCATTACTGATACTATTGCCATATACCTCCAGCAATCTCGCTACGTATCCCCAAGGGTACGCGTATCAAAGGTTGGGAACCGCTGTCCTACGAGAATGATATAAATGAGACATTTGTTGCCACTTTAGTTTTTATCATTTATTTATCTACAAGTTCAATATTTATCAATTCCTTGTCACTTTTTTCTGATCACTTTTTGCGCTCTTGTTTTTCCAGTCACTTTTTTCCCTAAATTCTAAAAAACATTCCGAAAAAATGTTATCGTCTAAAGCAGCGATAGATTTGGAGTTTGTAGGCTCACCCCCCCCCCCCCCCCGCCCCCACAGAAGAACAAGGGTGGCTGAATGAAAAAAATATATATGAGTTGAATAAAATATTATCATTTTTAAATAAATTTTTGTTAATGAGTATAATATTTATTATTTAATAATATTTATTTGTACATTTTATTTTATTTTATTTTATTTTATTTTATATTTAATTTATAATTATGTATTATTTATTTATTATAAATTATTTATTATTATTATTATTATTATTATTATTATTATTATTATTATTATTATTATTATTATTATTATTATTATTATTATTATTAATCTATTAATTATATTATTAATTATTTACAATTAATATATTACATTAATATATTAATAATTAATGTGTATTATATAAGTATAAATATATAATATAAAATGTAATAAAATATTAATATGTAATTTGATAATAATAATAAAAATAATAATCATATAATATATAAATTAATTATGTATAATTTAAATTATAAATAATAAAATTATAAATAATATAAAAAAAATAATGTAAGAGTTTGAGTAAATTCAGAGTTTGTAGACAATCACCCTCTCCCCCCCCCCCCCAACCACCACCACACAAGAACAAGGGAGACAGAATTTTAAAAAATCATTTAAGTACCTAGTGTTTATTATCTTATTTTTCGTATCCCACGATTTTTTTTTTTTTTCATTGAGGCAATAACAGGTTTTGAGATAACTTTTAAAGCCCCCACCCCCCACCTTTGCCCATCTCAGTCCCGAGAGAGCAAGGATGCTCAAATGTCATAAAACCGTCTCAATCTAGTGTTTATATTCTAAGATTAACCATGTGTACTATTATGAGACTTATTTAAATATGTGATTTGTAAGAAGGGACGCTTTTTTACGGTGCGCTTTTTTCCAGGGACGCTTTTTTCCGGGGACGCTTTTTTCCGGGGCGCTTTTTTCCGTGCGCTTTTTTCCGGTGCGCTTTTTTCCGCCTACCCAGAAGAGTACATATTTAAATATCTTGCCTAGTGTAGGTGCGCTTTTTTCCGATTGCGCTTTTTTCCGGGTACGCTTTTTTCCGGTGCGCTTTTTTCCGTGCGTTTTTTTCCGTGATTCCAAAAATATAGATACGAATTTTGATTTTAGACCAAGCATACTACAGCAAATAAAATTTATATGTATTTATACTTTCAATTCACAATAAACAAAATCCAGAATTTTTTTCTTTGTCATAAACATAATGAAGATAATTTAACAAAATTCACACAGACATACAGTGTTTGTGTGAAACACGATATTACAAATAAATACAATTTTAGCATTCAAAGTCATAATTATGAGTTGCGCTGCCTTAACAATTCAGATTTAATTTGCTGTACCGGCTCATTGTGTTGCAATACCATAAAATATTTTCGTTTGCTATTTGCAGGAATTTTGTAGAACTGTCATAATACGCTCTTCATATAAATAAATGACTCGTTCCAGATGATATGACAACGTTTTTCACTTTAAAAACTGGCTCCGAAAATGAAAATATCTGTGAGCAAAATCGAAAAAGTAAAAAACAGCGGTCAACATAATTAAGGGAAATCTCATCAAGAAAAAAGAGGAGAAATGGATTTTTTTCTGGAGTGTTTACCGGATCCTACTAAATCTTACGAGTATAATAAAACACGAAAGCGTTGCCTGACAATTTAATACGTTCAGTGCCATGGTGACTGACACTGAACTTTACGTTTAGGCCTCGTCAATCTTCGGTGACTGACAATGTAAGATATCATGTTTTATAAATTTTATATAAACTATCAGTAATCACTTAAATATATATATATATATTAGTTGTTTATTATATTTTAGATTGCCAGTCATTGGTGACTGACGCGACCAAAAACGAAAAGTTCAGGATCAGTCACCAGTGACTGACATTGTCAATAGAATCTGTCTTTTTGAATCTTAAAGCTTCAAATAGATGTATCTTACAAATGACGCTGCCTTTGTTGCAATAAAGTAGTACTTTCCATGTTTCATTACCTTTATTCGATCCGAATCGGATTCAAAATCTTTACAACGAATCCGTCACTCCATTTTTCCATTACTGACTCTCTTTTGAAAATCACAGAGCGGTTTGAAAAGTAAAACCAGAAACCTTTTTCCTTCTGCACTGGCCTTAAAGGAATACGTTAAACAATGTTTACAATGGAAATTTTGTAAAACAAAAATCTTAAATTGAATATATATATATATATATATATATATAATCCGGAGAAAGAAGTACAAAAAAAAATTGGAATGTCGGTCTGCTAAGAAGAAAACTTATGTAAAATAGAATTTACTAAAATATGCATTGATTTGGAATTAACTTTTAAAATAAAAAATCTAACGAGCATCTGCATCTCATTGAATTATCATAAAGCTATTTTTATTTTTATTCATGTTAGAATACATCAAATCAGGTAGATAAATCGAAACTAAATACATTTTTTACAGCTATATGTTACGAACTTTTAAAAATGCTTCTAGGGAGAAAATAATGGAAAATTAAAGATTTGCCAACTTTCAAAATAAATAATTTAATCAAATAATCTTGAGGTTGTTTAAATTTGTTTAACTATAAATAATATGTATGATAGTTAATATTTTTAGAAGTGCAGAAGATCGAAGAAAATATTATTAATTCGCACAATAAAAAATAGAAAAGTAAAACTATCCAGGACAAATTATAAATTTAAAAATTAAACTTATACGTTTCCTGTTCTTTTGCTTCATTAATTGTTTCATTAACTGATCATCAATGCATAATAATAATAAATCATCAAAATGTAGGGACATGCACTATGATTCTAAAAGATATATTGGTTTACATTTGTTATTTTAGGTAGAATTGACTTCTATTTTACATCATTGGAAGGCCTTTTCAAAGAATTCAAGTTTAAAATACTTTATTTTTAACTGATAAAGTCATTTTTCATGGCGAAAAGCACCCTCTCTATCACTCGTCATTAGGAAAAAAAAATCTTTTTTCCAATAAATTCTTACAGCAATACTCTCTACATTCTTATTCTTATGCTACTTGTTTCTCACAAATGGTCATTAACAACGCGGTCATTCAAGCTGCACCAGAGTTAACAAACATGTGGTACAGGTAACTCAAATGCAAAACCAGATGGCTAATGAGATAGTTGTATGTCGTTAGTTCTCATAGCTGAAAAATCTGTGTAGTTATTCTAACTCGTTCAATCGAAAAGCTGTTCTCAAATTTTTCTTCTTGGATCTTCACATACCGAATCTTTCTGACACACTAACAGAATCCACTTATATAGATCCAAAAACTATAATATAAAGAAGTTACTAATTAAATCGTTCGGAATCGAATATAGTTTTCCTTTTTCTTAAAATAAATTAAATTTTGAGTTATAATCAAATGCTGTTAGGTAAAATCATGCAATATTTTATGCTACTATTCTACCAGGAGTTTCGCTCCTTATTTATCACATTGGACAAAAGAAGAAACTTTTAATCCTTTAGCACGATATACCCCCCCCCCCCCACCCCGTACACATACCCAGAGCGGGATGCGCCAGTACAGATCACTTTATCGAGTTCACGGATGAAAATCTATGATTAGTTAAATCTCGATTCGCGCATTACAACACAATTGGTTGCTCTAAAAACCCGATTTTAGGGGTAGACTCATAGGTTTAGCAATGCGTTTTCCTGCTCAAAATCCTCCATGCTTTTATAGTTTTGGGTGCACAAAAGCACAATGGTAAAATCGGGTGTTTTGGAATTTTCCACCAAGATATGACTTGTCAGACCGAATGCGTTCTAATATGTAAAGGAAGAATATCAGCTTCGAAATAAATCAATTACAAAAAAATCTAAAAAAAAAAAAAAAAAAAAAAGAAAAAAAAATAAAATTCCTCTCCACATTTTTATAAAATAAGTTAAAATTACATTAATCCTTATTTTACGTAAAATCATGGAATTATAAGAAATTAGTATCTAAATGTTTTGGAGTCGAACTGCATTTTTAAAATTGTTATATATATAGCTTATAAATCATTGATTGCCCTCTTACGGTGACATTTCCTTAAATACAGTGATTTCAAAATGGACTTGAATTTACAACTTTTACATCATTTTCGGTGAAATTAAATGCTAATAAATTTTTCCTTCTCGAAATAAGGGCGCGGGGAGAAGGTGCTCGAATAATTTATTTGTTTAAAACTTCGAAGCGATATAACTGATTATATAACTGATAATTTTGTACAGATTTTTTCTCTAATATTATTTAAACGTATTGTTGTTAAGGTCGGAGGTAGATATAACATGACTTTTTATAAATACATATTGCCTTGTAAGTATGTTTATTTATTAATTCGATTTAATGCATCTTTCTAGGTATGTCATTTCTATACATGGAAAAATACTGGTCTAATTATTGACTGGTACTAGCAAAGTTATAATTTTTAATGGATTAAGATGCTTATTTGGTATTTAATTTGAAATATGTCAAACTGTGCATCGATACAAAATAACTCAAAGCTGAAATATACAAGTATATTTTATCAATGTCAATTCAGTGCAGTTTGTAACACTCCAATTTTCTTAGTGACTGAATTCTTTCAAGATTAACTGTAATAGCCTAAATAAAAGGATTTTGAAAACAGAGGATATGGTTTTCGATGATTATAGGGTAGAAATTTCACAAAGAAGTACCTTTTTTTTCCCATTTTGTCCTAAAAATCTCATTAATGGAATCCGAAAACAGGGTTTGAAATGTTCCTAAATTTTTTACACTTTGTTAACAAAAATTTTAATCAAGAATCCTCGTGGCATATTCCTTTAACATCTGTACTAGAATTATGCAATAAATATTACTGTTTTAAAATTGAGATAGGAAAATGTGACATTTTTAGAAACGTTGTGACCCCTATCGCATAAAAATCCGTATAAAAAATTTATGAGAATGCGAAATAATATAAGGGGGACAGGAAACCTTTTCTTACCCCCCCCCCATCCTCAATATACTATCGCATATTGATATACACTTAAGTTACTATATAGATTTGGTTGTGCGCTCTTATACTTTTTTTATTAAGCTAAACTAATTAATATAAAAACAATCATATTATTAAATGAATAAAATCACGAAATAAGTTGAACCATTTAATAAGAAAGTAAAATCATACATTAAGGAATGATTTTAAAACGCTTGCCAGCGCATCAACAAAGTTTAATAAAACTTCGCCTTTTAATGAAGAGACAACGAGTCATATCAAAGAAAACAATTTCAAAAATGCATATCATATTTCAAAGCCAAGTTTTGCAATTATTACTTGTAGTCATACACATTAATAAGAATATAGTCAAAACAGTATAACATTATTAAAAGCATCACAGACCACCACAATTCTCTAAAAACAAAAATGTAACTGAATTCTTTCGAGGTCCTCTGTAAAAGGACTATTACATACTTCATTTTCAGAGTATAGATGGAAACCATTTGTTTCAACGCTTATAATTTTTTACATTCAATATATTTTTTTGATTGTTCTCTAACACACATACACACACACATACACAAAAATGTTATATGAAAGATATATCAACTATGCAATCAAATAATGCTTTGAAATTTATCAAAAACAAAGTTTTCGTATTAGTTGTAGACCAAAAGTAATTATCTCAAGATTTTGCTGTTTACGGCAGCTTTTCTGATTCTGATCATTTCAATTCTTTAATCATCTAGTTGTATATATATTGAATTTGTGTTTTAATTACATTTACAATTAAGGAACATTGAGGTTTATTTATTTATTTACAGAAGAAGTTTACATTTTTTAATGAAATATTAACCGTAAAATATTACTGAACTCTTTATATTATTTTGAGAGTAAACGGATTAATCTTTCTAAATCGATATCTCTCGAAACGGGATAAATGTTAAAATATTTCGTTCAATACATTCAAAAAATTGCATTTGAAAGTAGATTCCCCTCCCCCCCCCATTAGCTATGCTATTCAACCCCCATTCAGGCAACCCGGATTCTAAAAGCTAGCTCTTTTCATCGGCTTTAAAAAAAGTTTGAATTATAATAATAATAAGAAAAAACAATGGCATCTCTCTATAAATGGGATTTTACTCATTTTCCTTTGATTGAAGATTTTTCAGGGAGCTGGTCGCTCAGCTGCCGAATTCCCGTTACTAATGTAAAGTCTATAAGCGTTTGATGCATGCGTATATTTAAAATATCTCCTCTGGAAATTAATATTTTGAACTTTATTTTTTTATACACTTTTTAAAAAATGCCCTTTTTTTCCTGTTCTCAAAATATTTCTAAAGTATATACTTAACGTTATATAAAGTGTTAAAATCTTACTTAAAGTTCGTCAACTTATAATATATAAAATATTAAATTCATCATAGATTTTAGAAATATTTTGAGAACTAAGAAAAAGAGAGGCATCCTTTAAAAAAGTAAATAATATTTATTCTTATATTATTCTAATCGAGTAAATATATTTTTAAATTGCTGTATGGTTTTAAATCTGACGTAACTTTCATCAAAGTATTCTTACTCTTTTAATATTTACAAATTGAAAATACTTTTGTTGTTAGAAAGAAAGGAAATATTATTTTCACTATCTTAGAATACACGCTAATGGCTGAAAAAATTATCTCAAAATATGAAAAAAAAAAAAAAAAAAAAAAAAAAAAAAAAATTGTATCGCACGAATATATTTTTAAAATTAAGATGTTTTGCCTCTATTAATTATTTGGCTATTTTAAATACGACGTAATTTATTCCATTTTTGACTTTTAACGCTTAATGATGAATTTATTATTTAAAATTTATCTTTCTCTTTTAAAACTCACGTGCAAATGCATTTTTTATGATATTATTTTAAATATTTTCGTGCTTTTTACATGCAATCATTTAATTAACTAATTAAACTTAAAACTTTCCCCTCCCCCTTTTTTTTACTCTGTTTATAATAGCCACGTGTAGATATTTTTTTAATTTGAAGACAATATTATTCTTTGAGCTGTTTTTAAAAATGACAACAATTTAAAATAATTATCTTTTTTAATGTATTTAACAAAAATATCTCTCGAAATGCTGAAAATTTGAATGTAAATGGAAATAAATACTAAAAAAATATATCAAATGAAAGAAAAGAAAATGTGGTCTGCAACATATAACTTCTAATGTATAAAATGACCTAAAAATTCTAAAATTCCTCTGCATATTTTTTTTTTTTTTTGGTTTTATGCAACCTTTTTAAGCTTCTGTGACAGCATTAATTATTATTATTATTATTATTATTTTAGAAAAGAGATCATTGACGGTGAAAAAAAAAAAAAAAAAAAGGCTTATGGTAAAAAACTTGGAGTAAAGAATATATATTCTTCCTATATCTATGGTTAGACGATTAGAAAATTGCAATAGGGAAATTTGTAAAACTGTAATTTCATAAGTAAATGTTATCATCCGCAAAATGACGTTAGCGTTACATATAGATACGTTTGTCCTTTATAATATAGATAAATAGAGCAGAAAACGAATACTTTAGTAACAGCTACATTAGTAATTAAAGTGAAAGAAGATAACATGATTAAATAAAATCGCTCAATAAATGTACAATAGCAGATACTTTTTACTGCTTAAAAAAAAAAGATAAAGTAGCTTGACATGACCAGAAAAATTTGTGCAATCCTCTAGTTTCTAGTATATCTTGACATTACATTTCATCTAAACAAGAAATAGAAAAAATCTAGATATACATAAAAAGTAACTTTTTATACGTGCACTAAGACTTCAATATTGCATTAATAATATTTAGCATTTATACAATAATAATTTAGGTAGAATATTAAGAAATATAAAAATAGTAATGTAGGAAGAACGAAAATGTAAATTTTAGGAAAATATTCCAAGAACAGAAATAGAGAGTCTATTGATCTCATAATAATGTACAACATTTTATGAGGGAGAAATTAGGATTAAAAAAACTCCACCGTTTTTCTTTCTAAGAATGCGGAACATTTGCAGTGAATTTGAAATAAATGTAAACTGCAACATGCTATCCCTTTTGTTCGCAAAAAAAACCCTGATTAAGAAGACACTTCCTCCCCAACCCCAAAACACCCTCTCACTAAAGTGGACACAGAATATTTGTCTGTGTAACTAACCTTGAACAAAATGATTCTAACCCCCCACAACGACCCCATTCGTCCCTTCAGCTGCAATTGGAGAATTTGCCTGTAGTAGCCTCAGAGGAAAGATAAGAAAATCCAGATGTCCAGGTCCAGATGTAGGAAGTTTTGAGACGCCGTTTCTTGTTCCTCTGTTACTAAACTACTTTTGAGTGAGATGTCAGATGTGGATCCAGCAGTGCTTTAGAGTCAAAGAAGTTTCCATTTCCATTTATTTAACGGAACCAAGGTAAGCAAAGCATGATTATTTTCCATTTTTTCACACATTTCCCAGTCATTTATTTTTCGTTTACCCATTCAGACAGTGTTTAATTCGGACGCTTTTCTCCGGGGGTCGGGAGAGGAGTGGCATTATATTGTTCGGTAGGGAAAATCACACAGTTTGATCATTGAAAACTCAAATATAAAATTCCGATCCCTTATGAATATGTAGCAGGTCGGTTGGGGGTACATAACAATAATAACAGTAATGGCGAAAATCACAAATTTGTTAGAAATAACAATGCAATTTTTATCGATTTATTATATGGTTGAGAAAAGGTAATTGAAATGGGAAAAAAAATACTAAAAATAAAAAAATAAATTAATTTTTTTTATTAATGTGCATAATTTTTGATATTTAATTTAATTTATTTATACATTTATTTTTATTTTATATTTAATAATATATTATTATTTCATTATTTATTTATTATAAAAAATTATTATTACTATTATATTATATATTATATATATTATAATATATAAATATATTATGTAGATATGAATGTATAAACATAATAAAATACTAATATATAAGTTAATGCACAATTTAATAATAATTATAATTATATAATATGTAAATTATCATACATAATTAAAATTATATATAATATATATTAAAAATAAATATAAATAATAGTAATAATAGCATTAATTTAATATAATATAATCATGCATATATATTATACAATATTGTATGTAACAATATATTTACAATACTATACAATATGCATTTATATAGTTAAAAAACAATAGTAATAATAATTTAATATATAATAAAAATATGTAAAATATAAATATATAATTATAATAATAATTATTATTTATTTATATTTATTTCGTTTATATTTTATTTTATTTATTTATACATTTATTTTTATTGAGTTACTGTGAGTTAATAAAATAGTATCATTTTTAAAATCAATTCTAGTCAATGAAACTGACTTTTAATGTTTATTTTTCTTTATTTATACAATTATTTTTTATTAATTTACTATCAGTTAATAAAATATTATCAGTTTTAAAATTCAATTCTTGATAATGAAATTATTTTTTAATTTTTAATTTAATTTATTTTAGATTAATTTTCATTTACCATCAGCCAATGAAATATATTATCATTTTTTAAATTCTTCTTATTGAAACTAAGTTTAATATTTTATATTACCTATGGGTTATGTTTTAGTAATTAAAATGAAATATATATTTGAATGCAATTGTAACATCAATAATAACATTTTTGTTTTTGACATTCCCATTATTTATTCAATTAAAATATCTGAAAATACTTATGCTACTGATCAGATCATAAAAAAACTGTATGTTGCCACTTAAATTTTTAGCACTTATTTATCGAAAAGTTCAACATTTATCAACTCATTGTCACTTTTTTACGCTCATTTTTTTTCCTTGTCATTTTTTTCCCGGTCACGTTTTTTCAGTTCTTGGTTTTTTGTGACTTTTCCCCAGTCACCTTTTCTTTTGTTTACCAATTAAAATATGCTTCATTTCAAAATATGCAACTATATAACGCATTTCAAAACTGAATTTCAGCTGTTCCCATCTACAATCAGAAATTATCTGAATTTTTTAGCAGCCTTTTGTATATGATATAGAGATTTGTATCTATTAACAACATGCATTCAAAAATTTAGTTCATTTAAGAGATACACGTATTTCAGTTGAAAATACCATTTCAGAAACTTCCTCTAATAAGGAGAATGGTATATGAGTACCTTACTTTTGTGCAGCCCTGTATATGAGGCATAAAGCTTATGTATAGGGAGTGGTAGGTAAAAAACCTAATTAAATTTAAAAGCGCATCCGCATGCCGAATTTTAAAACGTTCTCTCTAGCAATTATTACGAAAAAACAGTAACCGATTTCTTTTGCGTGTCATTGTAAATTAATAAAAAGTGCTATGATGCTCTCTTTTAACATTATCGTTGTGAAATGCAACAATTTATGTCAGTTTCAATACATTTGAAATACCGCCATGTCATTAAAAGATTCTCCAAACGATTTTCCCCCAATACCATAATATTATCGAATTTTTTCAGTGTCCCTATAAGTGAACCATTAATTTTACATATCTCATATGCAATACCAAAAATGCTTTGGCGACCTTAAATAAGTTTTATGAATCGCATGAAAATCCGAGTATGTTTACGTGAGTAAGAGTGTGGAAAAACGGATAGACCAATCGAATTCATAGACATTTTTCAACTTTATTGAAAATGGCTACTTTTTTTTAAAAAATATTCAAAATTAAACTAGAAATTCGAAAAACAACCTACTAATAGGATTAACATTATATGGAGCGGGTGTCTTCAATACCAGTGAGTTTTATTATTATTATTTTTTTTAGTATATGAAAAAGGGGGGAGGGTCCATATATATATTGTTTATAACTTTATTATTTAATCATATTTGATAGTAATTTTTATTTCTTTTCTTTTCATATATGCCATGACAGAATTGCTGGAATTGCTGCTTCAAAATTGCTGGAAATCTTAAAATTCCTTTCAACTCGTCGATTTTAAATTTAAGGTAAGTACACTATACAACATTATAGAACTGTATTTCATATCTAAATTACCAGATATATTAAAAATTTAAAATCATCTCTCTCTCAATATTATTTTATTTATGAATGCCTTTTCTGTCGCCTTTTTATTCTGTTAGTTCAACCCTTATCAAAGCATAATAACACAAAGATGTTTACAAAAGTTGTTTTAAATTATTTTTGCGAGGTTGATAAATTTTTCCACATATATATATGTAATATATATATATAGTGCATTTTTTAAAAATTTATTATCATTATTATTATCCCCCTAAATCTCTCACTGTCTCAGTAATTTTATTGCTTTAATTCGCTAACATTTAGTATTTTAAATCATCTATCTAAAATAACGTCTATCTGAAAATATTGATCATGTAATATTTACAATATTTAATTTAAATAGAAAATAATTCTCTCAAATTTTTGATTAATAATATTTAATATCCCAATTGTTAAATTTAATTGAAAATAACATTGTTTCATTAGTATGTTTTCAATAAATTCTGATTTTAAATAGTCATACAAAATTATTTTAATTACTTTTTGTGGGGTGTCCATTATTATAACAGAAAATTTTCATTAATAGGTTAGGAAGACATTACTGAGCTTTTGAGTTTTTATAAATTTTCTGTTATTAAAAATTAAATTTTTATTCATATTGGGAAATGAAACTACAAGAATGCTTAAATATTTTGATAATTAATATAATATTTAAAAAACTGGAATATAATAATTATAACTATTGACAAGGATGCTGCTGGATTTGAAAAATCCTGGGACAATAATTATAACTATTAATTAAAAGTATTTTAAAAAGAAAATCCATATCTTAAATTTAGGTGAAAATTTCTGACAAGGTTCTCCTTATTTGTGAACTATTTCTGCTACGCATTAGTGTAATAGGTGATTAATATACATATTAAAATACATAGTAAGACAAGTGGAAATTTAACCTGCTCTATAATGGAATCATGCCTATAAGAAATTATTATAGCACTAATGGAATGATTACCATACATTTACACCTGTAGTAATGTACTTTTTTTTATTTCATTTCTAAAGATTTTTTTTTTTTTTGTTACATATTGTACCTTTACAATTTTGATTATAAAACCTAAGCAGCTAGTCTTAGCATAATTTTTGTTTATTAAAATATTTAATCGATTTTTTTAAAATGTGAATAATTATCAATATCTATTTTTTTTATAAAAAAGCTTTTCTTCACTTTGAAACAGGGCCGTAGCTCTTTTTTTTAGTAAGGGGGGCTCTACTTCCCTTACAACCCCCCCCCCCCCCCAAAAAAAAGGGCCTCCCCTGGAAAAGATTACAACGTCACTAAATGAATTTCTGTTCCGGAAATCTAAATGAAATTCTGTTCAAAAATCTAATTCAGTTTTGAATCCCTTTCACAATTTTGCAGGAATACTAAATTAAACCAAAGTTTAAAAAAAAAAAAAAAAAAAAAAAAAAAAAAACTTTTTTTTTTTTTTTTTTTTTTTTTCAAAATTTTTTTTTAAACCAAACCTTTTTTTCTGTTTAAACCGGGTTTTTTAAAACATCCTTTATTATTACATATGCAAACATATTTGTTGATAAAAATAGACATTGTTGAATTATAAGTAGTGTAACTTCATTTTAAAGTAATTTAAATTAAATAATTACAGTGAATTGATGTAGAAAATTGAAAAAAAAAATCATATTTTATTTTAAACAGTGTTACCAAACTGTCTTATGTTCAACGAATAAACTACTGTACACTGTGAAACATTGATACTCTGAAGATCTTTATAAACATTTGTATGTAGTTTGATGAAAATAATATTCTTTTCTATAGTTATTCAAATAATAAATTTCAAATACTACTTAAGATTTTGTTTTTTGTATGACAATTTGAAGTCAATATGTTTGGTCATTAGATTTAGCAGATAACAGGGAAAAAATGTTATCGTATTAAAATGCTATAACCTAGTACCCAATCTTTGAATACTCTTTTATTCGATATCATATTTTGATTTTAATTTTTCAAGATAATCTCCCCAATCAAGAAAAATGTCTTTTACAGCTTGAGTAAAATCTTTAAGATCACCATGATATTAATTGCATTAAATAATCTGCATTTTTTTTTTAAATAAAAATATTTTATGCTAAATATTGAATAATTTTAACTTATTTTTTCTTTGATCAATTCACATGTTTAAAGCTTTTTTTGGAGCAAAAGATATGTTCACCAACACATACTGATTTTAATCTTATACATAAAAAAATGACCTAAACCCACTATATCTAATGATCTGAAATGATCTAAATATCTGAAAATGTTAAAAGTAGAAATTACTTCTATCCAATAATTTGAAACATGTAAATTATAAATAAAAAAAGAGAAAATGTCATTAGATTTCGTCTAATTTTTTTTTTTTTTTTTTTCTGTGAAAAAGAACTAGTTTGTTTAAAACGCAATTTAAACTTTGGTTAAAACAATGATTTAACATGCGCAAACCTTATTGTAACTAAAATAAACGTTTCAACACTCTCGCATCCTATTTGCGCATTTGAAGCTAACATTATGTTTATTTTTTCGCTAATTATGCAATTGAATTCTTCATTCTGCATCACTTTCTTTTCTTAGCAAAAACGAAGCCATTACGAATAGTTTAAAAAGAAATATAGTACCTGCGATGTGAATATGTGCTAATCTGTCTACGTCAGAGACAAAGGCAAAGAGAAAATATGAGTCCCTCCCCCCTACATTTTTCTTGAACTCTCCCCCTCCTTTCAATAATTTACTTCTAGCTACAGCCCTGCTTTCAAAACAAAACGTTATAAATTCTGAAAATGCTTTTAACTTTTCCAGTCGTTTAAAGCTAAAAAATTCTTGGTAAATTGCATGTACAACACTAATTTTTCAGTGAAAATCGAAAGCTCTAATTATCATTCTGGAAAAAAAAAAAAAAAAAAAAAAAGCTTTTTTTTTGTGTATGTTTTACTGTATTTTTATGTAAATCACGAACTACTATATATGTTAATTAAATAAAAATAGATAAATATTGTTTTTGCTTCATAATATTTAGAATTGTAATCTGTTTGAAGTTGTCTCTCCAATCATTTGGACAGCTAAATTTCATAGATAAGAATGGATAAATTGCATTAATTACATTAAAATTGGCTATATCAAATTTTAGACTAATAAAAAATAGTTTTTTCTGAAAGATGGCATAAATAAATTTGGAATTTCTTTGAATATTTATTGAAAAAAAAATTAAAGTTTTGGACATGAAAAGCACCTGCATTTTTGGTTTCACCCTTAATAGATTTTAATGCGCTTTCACAATCAGATATTCACATTTATTTCAAATGTTTATGACAAGAGAAAAAGGGTAATCCGTTTAAAAATTTACGGCCCACACCTGTAAATGCTTCTTGTTGCTAGGGAGTAAAAAAAAAATATATATATATATATATATTTATATCTTTTAATAAATAAAATAAGATTTTTTTTAAATCTGAATTTTATTATTTTTCCGATGCATTAAATTAATGAATTTTAGATTTCCAAAACAATTAAATCTGTAATTGTTTGCTTAGTCTGTTAATAATTGCTGAAATGATAAAAACTGAAAATCTATAATTGTATTAATTAGTAGCATGCATATTTTATGGTAGAATGTAAATTAATATTTTCGTTAAATTATGAAAAACTATAAAAAATTCTATTGATATATTTATAAGCATTAAAATTATTAATAGCTACATTTAATACGGAGTTGTTAAAATATTGCAGTATATTTGTTCCCTAAAAGGGCATTAGTTCATGAGAAAATGTGAAATAAAATTTTATTCAAGAGTGATTTTTGCCCTCGCCCTCCCCGCCCTAAATCCATTCTTTCAAAAATTAATTTATAAGCGGAAGTTTCCATTGGATTTTATTAATATAAAGTGCCTTCTAGAATATAAATAAATCTTGATACTTTTAGCTTGATTTCTTTTAAAATTTACTTACTGCAACCAATTACTCATATGCATATGTAATCCAAATCTTGTCATTATGATAATGTCTGAAATATCGTATCAGTTTTAACCTACTTTGGACAGTAACTTGATATACCGGTACCTTCGGTAAGTTATTTTGTTATTTTTTATTAGTGATGCCTGGAGCACATTCACCGCTTGTTCCATCCTAGTTTCGACACTGGTATTAAAAAATGTTTATTGTTTAGTAACTATATAAGGAGAGTAAAAAAATGTCTATGCATTTTTTTTATGTTCATAAATACGGTGCTTAATTTTTTATAATCCCAAGATATTAAGCTTAGAAATAATCTATTTTTTTTTTTTTTTTTTTTATTATTATTTTTTTTTTTTTCATAAGTCAAAGTGCCTGTAAAAGCTTTCCAAATTATGATAGTTGTTAATAATGATGTTAGTTTTTAATACTTTTCTTCAGTTTTTTTAAACATTTAGAAAACTTACAATTTTAATCACTGGCCTAAAAAGAATTTAAAAAAATTAAAATCATGATTTGATTCCAAATTAAAATTGTTTGATTTTTAACACGTCACAAAAAATATTGTTTTTACTCCGCACAAAAATTTAAATGTATAAAAGAAATGACAAATAGTTTAATGCAAAAAGTCCAACGGTAATGTCCTTTTACTTTGTAACAATAGAAAAATTCCCGTGACGTTTAGGTTCAGAAAGAAAAATCTCTCTTTAACAGCATTATCATTTCGAGCTTTATTACATAATTTAGAAACACTTTATTCTACCGAGTTACACACATGGAGAAAAATAAAAGCGTTATTGTAACTTCAACGCTATGTTGCTTAATACACATTAGAAATTTTGTAATTTAAAAATTATATATATAAAAAAAAGCTATATACTGCACAATACAAAAATATGTATCCCCCCCCCCCTTCTTTTTTTTTCAATAAAAATATTGTATGGGAAGAGATGACAAATAAATTCTCCTTTTTCATTAAGAAAATGTATCTGAAATTTTCAGCTTATGGTCAAACACACACTAAACACCCAACCCTCCGTCAATCACTTATCAAAATTTGTTATTGGTTATTATATATTTTGCTTAACTTCTATTATTCTGCACAAATCTCTTCCAAATTTATATAAAATATCAAGTGGCTGAAAATAGAAGAAAAAATTTAAAAGAAAAAAAAAAAAAAAAAAAAAAAAAAAAAGGAAGAAAGAAAGAAAAAGGAAAAAGCCTTATATTGTAAAATATATGATAGCAAACCAATTTAAAGGTGTTCTGAACTGCTCCGTTCAACAAGTGCAAAATGTTTTAAAACATTTACAAATTTTTTTTTTAACAGAAAGATATAAAACTGGAAGGCCTGACTAGGAAAGCAATTTTGAATCAAACTTAGTTTTCAGTTTTATGATCATTAAATTATCTATGAAGTTATAAGCAATCTCGATCACGTGATCAATCGTTTTTCTCCTGCTTTTCGATCGGTTTATCTGCTTCCGTAGGCAAAATGGGTAAAAAGCGTCAACTTTGACGGTTTAAACTGAAATATCGCGTTTATATATATATATATATATATATATATATATATATATAATTGAAAAATGAGTGCAATTTGATAGTTTCTCAACAATACCTGCTAGTTTCATTACAGTTAGGAAAAAACTTTCCTAAGAAAAATAAATTAAAACTTGCCACAAAGTTGCCCTTTTTGATTTTAGAACAGCCTTAAATCTATTATCATTACTTCTAGGAAAAGAAGGGCCAAAAATTTATGTACGATGTATTTTTGAATGATTTTTGAATGAAACAAAATTAAAAATCGGCCCAAAAAGCGAAAAAAATAGGATTTTAGGAAGAAAAAAAATTCAAAACCTCGTCAATTCTCAAAATATCAAATCCAATCAATTTTATTATAAAACTTCTTAATATTATTTACAGTTTTTATATCGATAAAAGAAAACATAGGAATGGTAGGGTTTGAAAAGAAAAAAAAAAATCACAAATTTGTCAATTCACAATATGTCAGCCCCACTAGTGCCTGATTGGTTATGCCCTCGAAGCTAGTAAACGGGAGATGCTGAGTTCGAACACAATCGCGTCTGTCGGCTTAACCGTTCGAAGTTTTCCGGCCCCACCAGTGGCCGAGAGGTTCGGACCTCTCAACTGGTAGACGGCAGGTGCTGGGGTTCAAACCCAATCGCGGCTGTCGGCCTAACCGTTCGGAGTTTTCGTGGTTTTCTTCGAACCTTGCGTAAATACGGATTAGGTTCCCTTAGAAAGACCCCCACGAAGGGCACTCCCCCCTTGGTCCTATATCCCTAGCGTAGATAATCGGACGTCAAAAATCAACCAACCAACCAACCAATCGAAGTTTTCCGTGGTTTTCTTTGAATCTTGCGTAAATATTGCTATATCCCTTTTGCAGATAATTGGCCGTCATAATTAACAAACGCACAATATATCTAATGCGCTTAAATTTATTGTATATCTGTTTAGCTGATATTGTTAACTATAATTTTTATCCGGAGAACCAACTCTTATTAAAAAAAAAGGGAAAAAAATAGAGTTTGAAGAAAAATACATACATATATATTAATTATTTTGATATAAGCAGGTCTTGCAGAAAAATGAAATGAAAAACTCGTCAAAAGCTGAGCAGGCAGATTTTTTTTCTTTTCTTTTTTGATAGACAAGGGTAAAATCCTAAACAATCGAGCCACTCAAAATAACATTATTTGAGATATTATTCTCTGTAATTCACATACATCATTACACGTATTTAGATTTATATTTTTACTAAACTCACTGTCTTCAATTTTCTTTTCTTTTTTTTTTCTTTAATTTAATGAAGCTATACATTATTTGTTAGTTTTTTTTTTTTTTTTTTTTTTTTTTTTTTTTTTTTCAGATAATTTTAAGTTTTAAAAACAAAATAACTTTGTAAAAAAATAACAATTATAGTATAGTTTAATTTTATTTTAGTGTATACTAAAATGTCGAAATATTATGAGTTTAGCTCTAATACATGGAAAAAGATACATAATTTTTTTCTTATTCCCAAATTTCATGCTTGTTACTTCTGTATTTTTATGTTTGCTTGTTTCAGCTATATTGATCCAGGGTTCGTTGATTTAAATCAGCTTAATTTTAATCATGATTTAAATCGTGATTTAAATCAATTGATTTTTAAAAAAAAATCATTGATTTAAATCAGTTTTTCTTTACAATTATTTTTCAATAAATTTAAGATGTAAACAAACATATTTATGTACTTTTTAATGTAATTTAATTTTATATAATACAGATAAACAAACAGCTTTTAGAAAAATAAAGCTTAATTTTGTCAATAACCCCTTCGCGACGGGAGCTTTTTACGAAATTTTTAATGCTTTGTCACCGGTATTTGAAAACAGAAATTTGTGTCTTCTTAAATCGAGAAAATACTCCGATTTAATAAGGCAAATTTTACCGTAAAATTTTACTGGTGGGGATCAACAAGGTTTCTTAAGCCTTTTTGCGGCACGTATACGTGTCGCTCGTCCCCAAGGGGATAAGTACAATACAATGTAAAGTTTAGAAAAAAATGCTTTCAAAATAATCTTGCAACAGTGAGGAAATCTAAGGAGAAATATATTTAATATTCGAATATTTAGTTACTGGTAATTAGAAAAATTTCTGCAAGTTGAGATAAAATAAAACTGTATGACTTTTTGTGTTTCACTTTGTTGATGTCTATTGATTAAAGTTTGACCAAAATCTGAACCATTCAATGAATTTTTGCTTTAATCTAACATAGATCTCAGCCTTTTTAGAATGGTGGAAGGTACGGTATTTGTTTCAGTTATTGAA
The DNA here is from genome assembly GCA_964019185.1 of Maratus speculifer. Classification (NCBI taxonomy): domain Eukaryota; kingdom Metazoa; phylum Arthropoda; class Arachnida; order Araneae; family Salticidae; genus Maratus; species Maratus speculifer. Next base: position 440,210,199 of record OZ025290.1, on the reverse strand, counting down.
AAGTCTGATATTCAAAAACTTATAGAATTCATGATCAACTAACTTTTTACTGCAATAGCTTCATCTACTTCAGTGGAACAAATGTTTACTGCCTTTTGTTTGGCGCAATTGAAAAGTAGAAATAGATTCATAAAGTTGTTTAACTCGTTTTTCTGCACCAGCACTTTAACAAAACAAACAATAAAAGTTAATAACTTAATTTACAATTAACTTTCGAATTTATTTACAATTTTCATATGCTGCAGTTGTTTTTATTTTAACTAAAATACTGAAGGTTGAATTGATTTTTGATTAATTATTTTCCATGCCTTTTGTGTAATAAAAATTTTTCCTTAGCCTAAAATTTTACCTCTGAATCATTTATGTAAATTGTGTAATATTAATAATATATATTGAAAATACTTATGTAACTTATGTATACTTTATATAAGGAAGCAGGACGTTTCGGTCCCGCCATTTCGGTCCCGCCGTTTCGGTCCCGAAACATTTCGGTCCCGAGACGTTTCGGTCCCGAGACATTTCGGTCCCTGGCCATTTCGGTCCCGAGATATTTCGGTCCATGGCCATTTCGGTCCCGAGACGTTTCGGTCCCGAGACATTTCGGTCCCTAGACGTTTCGGTCCCTAGACGTTTCGGTCCCGAGACATTTCGGTCCATGGCCATTTCGGTCCCGAGACATTTCGGTCCCTGGATTTTTCGGTCCTCAGACATTTCGGTCCCTTCTCCAGCACGCTGAAATTTTGTGCACGGGAAATATCTGACATAATTTTATAGGGAACATTTTAGAGTGTTGAATTCAGGAGCGGGTCATTCCCCCCGGAGCTATCAATGCCCCCCCCCCCCCCGGAAATTTTGAGATTTTGTGTTTTCAGTGGTAAAAAAGTGTAATCCCCCCAGGACTCTATTGAATCCCCCCGGAGCCACAGAAGTCCCTCCCAGAGAAAAGTGTCTGAATTCAACACTGGTTTTTTAACTGAAAGCCACATAAAGTTTTAGTGTAATGCGATTAATTAGATGTAACAAGTACTCAAAAACCGCTTACACGTATAACTCGGATCCAAACTCAAACATATTGCAGCGGATCCAAACGCCATGCAAATTTTATATGACAGAAGTAATTGTTTTCAGGAGTGAGGGGAGGATTGTTCTGTGGATTTATATAGAAGTTCCTCAATCATGAAGATCTGGCAATTTAAAAACACGTATAAGTCGAATTTAATTTGCTTAAGCAAATGTCCATGGCCTACACATTTTCAGTTGCATATACTTTGTACAATATGTGTTTAATAATGAAAAAAAAATCTGCAAATAGCTTTAGAAATCTTTATTTCAACCTATTATTTAACGGCACATCATTTTTAGACTATGGCATTTTACAATTTTTTTAAAGGGGTTTTTAACATGGAATTGTGATAAAGCCACATTATTTTTTAAGTTCTGCATCGGGATTGACTAAAACATTTTATTTTTAAATAATTATTTTATTTCGCTATTAAAAAAACTATTTAAAAGTTTGCGTTAATCTTTCTACATATAACAATTAATTATTGCTACGAAATAACTTTTTACGTGTAACAACTTTTTACATATAACAATGCAGGAATTACAAATCCTTTTTAATACATTAAACACTTTTTATGCTTATTACATTCAAAAACTACGAGCGAAATAAACACAAGTCAAATTTGGGAGGTCCTTCCGCATTTGAACTCCAGAGTAAAAAGGACATTGTATTATAGAATGAGGGATTTCATCTGACAAGTGTATAAAGATCAAGATAAGTAGAATAAAGCCAGGAAGATAAAGCTAACTACCTAGCTTTTCTAGCTATCTTGTATAAAGATGACTATTTGTTCAGATGGGCGTTGACAATTGATTGACATGCAGAATTTTTGCTTAAAAGAGGTTAATAGTAGTACTTAGCTGGTACTTACATGCATATATTTCAAATTTTACAGGAACACCAACATAAAAAATTATAAGTGTTTAAAAATTCCCGGCACTCGGTTTTGATTTGTTTCTTACTTAATGTTATACATTAACTGCATACATGTTTGTTAACATTGTAATTATTAAATTATTAACATAATCTTAGAAAATTTTAAAGCATTAATAATTATGCTGTTAAATTTAAAAAAATTAAATTAAATTATTTTTATCAAACATTAATAACAACATTAATAAGAATTCAAAATTATTTTAACTATTAATTGTTTAAGTGACTTATTTATCAATTACTTGTTTAAAATCTAGTTTATAGCTCTTATTATAGCAAAAATGAAAAAACATATTTTTTAAATTTCAGCTACTATAATGTTATCAAGTTCATTAGGATATATAAAAATTATAAGGATTCTCAAAATAAATATGTTATTTATTCATTTATTGGTTAGTTTATGATATTTTTCTTACTCTTTAAAAATAATTAATTAATATATGATTGCTTTTTGCGAACTGTAAACTATAACTTTGTTTCAGAAAATTTAAATCTCTCATCTGGATAATAATGTTACCTAACACTGTTAAGAAATATTTTTACGCATTGTTACAGTGTTGCATTATTATGTTTAATTAATTATTACGTTACGTTACTGATTTTTCAAAATAATAATAATAATAATAATTTCCCTTATTGAAATAAATAATAATTTTTTAATAAAAACTTATGGAGATGAATAATTGCTATAAATTAAATCTCAAAACAGTTAGTGATTTTAAAATTAAAATCAAATTAATATTTTATTAAATATATGTATTTTTAATTTAATGAATCTTTATTTAATTAAATTGATAAAATTATTAATACGCATTTCGAATTTTACTTTAAATAAACTCAATAAATAATCTGTTTTATATTCAATTTATCATTATGTTTTGTAGTAGTTATAAACTGAAACTTATTGTTTACCTGTTTATTTATTTTATATTTCAGAGATGCCACTTTTCCGCCGAAAAGCGGATTTCCGCTTTTTTTAATTTTTAAGAATTCTCGATTTTCGTTAAGCGATCACGAAATAAAATAGCGATTTTCGTCCAAAGATCGCGAAAAAAAATAGCGGTTTTCGTCGAACGATCCCGAAATAAAACGGAAATTTTCGTCAAACGATTGCGAAATTACACAGCAATTTTCGTCAAGCGATCGAGAAATACAACAGCTTTTTTCTTCAAGTGATCGCGAAGTATAGCAGCGATTTTCGTAAAAAGATCGTGAAATATAACAGCTATTTTCGTTAAAAGATCGCGAAATATAACGGTGTTTTTTGTCAAAAGATCGCAAAATAAAACGGTTATTTTCATCAAACGATCGCGAAATACAACGGCTTTTTTTCGTCAAGTGGTCGCGAAATATTGCAGCAATTTTCGTTAAATGATCGTGAAATATAACAGCGATTTTCGTTAAACGATCTCGAAATGTAACGGTGATTTTTGTCAAAAGATCGCAAAATAAAACGGCTATTTTCATCAAACGGTCGCGATATAAAACAGCAATTTTCATCAAACGATCTCGAAACGAAACGGTGATTTTCGTGAAACGATCGCAATGTGAAACGGTGATTATCGTCAAACGATCTCAAAACGAAACGGTGATTCTCGTCAAACGATCGCGATGTAAAACGACGATTTTCGTCGAACGATCATGATGTAAAAAACGGCAATTTTCGACAAACGATCGCGATGTAAAACGGCATTTTTCAACAAACGATCCTGATGTAAAACGGCGATTTTCGTCAAACGATTGCGAAATAAAACGGCGAGTTTCGTCAAACAATCGCGATGTAAAACGGCGATTTTCGTCAAACGATCGCGAAATAAAACGACATTTTCCGTCAAACGATCATGAAATAAAACAGCTATTTTCGTCAAATGAAAAAAAAAAATCGCGATAAAACAAACAAACAAAATTTTATAAAAAACTTGCAAATTTTTGCTGTTTACTCCTGGAATAATCATCGAATCTATTGCTGGGTTACTTAAATTGATTTAAAATGATGTGATACATAAAATTCCTAGCTGAATTTGTTGCTGGATTAAATTAATTCATGTAAAATACTGTAAACTAAAGAAAAATCATTTTTATTTACTCTTATAAATTAAAAGTTTACAAAAAAAAAAAACAGAGCTGCAATTCTTTTTTAATTTATTATAAACAATATAATTTACAAAATTCATGCATAAATGTTGTGTAAAATGTCGTAAATTTTACTTTACGCATAATTTCCTCTTTTTAGCTATTTTCTAAGTGGCATCCCTGATATTTAAAGTTACTGAAATTTAAAACTATTAATTCAATCAATAATAAAATTAAAATAAGAATTGTCAATTTTTTTTCTGCGAAAGTGGGAGCGAAAAGGTAATGCAAATAAATAAATAAATAAATAAATAAATAAACGATAAATTAAAAAAGCTTAGTTTTGTCAGTTAAAATTTGAAAATAAAATTATTTAAAATAATAATTACATTATTATATAAAATTGAAAAATAATCATTTTATTACAAAGAAATAAGCCCACTTTCAATAAAATTAATTCACAAAAATTGTCTTCATAAAGTGAGAAAACTGTGAAAAAAAAAAAAAAAATGCAACCAATAATTATTACATAAAAAAGGTCGTTGGAGCATTTTTATTTTTTACACAAAAAAATTTCGTAGCACGCTAGTTAGGAAATCACTAATTTAAAGATTCTAAGAAAGTGTGCTAAAACAATCAATCAAATATGTATTTTAGTTTTTTGTATAGATAAAATACCTAATACAAAGAATATATGATAAAACTTAAAATATTCATTATGTTAAATAATAATAATAAAGACAGTGTAATATTATATAACATTATTTAATCAAATTTTCAACCTGCTGTGATTTTATTATCACGAGTTACAATGGATTAAACTTATTGGACTATTATATTCAGCTTTGTATAAAATTTGAGGGAAGGGGGGGGGGGGCAGGAGTATAAAAATATTAAAAAAAGCCCGAACAATGTTGAGCTTACAGCGTTTAGTGGGCCTTCATCAATCAGAAACCAAGTTATAAGGTGGCCGGTAAAGAAATAGCAAGAGACCGAAATGGCAGGGACCGAAATGGCAAGGGACCGAAATATCTCGGGACCGAAATAACCAAGGACCGAAATGGCCAGGGACCGAAATGTCTCGGGACCGAAATGGCCAGGGACCGAAATGTCTCGGGACCGAAATGGCCAGGGACCGAAATGTCTCGGGACGGAAATGGTCAGGGACCGAAATGTCTCGGGACCGAAATGTCTCGGGACCGAAATGGCGGGACCGAAACGGCGGGACCGAAATGTCGTGTACCCTTTATATAACGTGCATGCATGTAAATGCATAATTTATATTCTAAAGAGAAGAGTCATATAAAAACAATAATATTGTGTGAGATTAAAAAAAAAAAAAGAAAGAAAAGAAATCTGATTTAAATAAAAAAAATCCGATTTAAAAAAAATCACGATTCCTGTATTGATCACATGTTTCCTTTCATATTAACTTCAGCATTATTAAAAAATACTGCCACTACGAGAGATGTTCATCAACAATTATGCTTGCCCCACAGATTCTAAAACTATGCATATTTGCCCTGATTTAAAAACATTACTCGATTATGGAAGATTAAGTAATATTTTCTCAATTAGTGGCGATCTTCTGTAATTAGTCTGCTTTCATTTTTTTTTTTTTTTTTTGAAAGTGACTTTTCAGTTACGAAAGTTACATCGATTATTGTCCCAACAGATGACTGTTGTTTTCAAGACTAGTGAAAAAATATCAGTTAAACATTGGAAAAACAATTTGTTTAAAATTGTTAAGGAAAAAATATCGGTGTCTCGTGGGCTTTATTTTATAACACTTAAATACCGCGCTATTTTCATAATTTAAATGTATTTTGCATATTTAATAGTTAAATGATTTTAAAGGTTTCTTTTTCAATACTTATATCTAAAAGACATTTTAATTAGAATATCATATTATGAATGCTGTAAAAAATGTTTTAAATGAGATACAATTTTCGGCATAAAATGCTTCGCATGTAATAGCTAAAATATTTTAAAGTTTTGTTTCTTATTAAAATTCATGTTTAAACACATTTATCAATTGAAAAGTGTTTCTAAAGATTATTATTTGATCTTTTTAAAAAGGTAACAGTGGTTAAAAAATCTCCATTACAATATGAGTTAAATTCTATTCCAAAAATGAATAATTTTAGTAATAAAGATATTAAAAAAGAAGTGTATGCAAGACCAGCCCAAAAATGAGCTGAACAGGTTGATTTATAGACATTTGATGTCACCAACGATACACTGGAATTTTTTAAATGGACATTAACATAAATTGAAAGCAACAATGTATCTACCTTAACTCTGGCAAAGCTTTCAATTGTAAAAAACTACGACGATTTATTACGGCTATTTTTTTTATTTTTCATTACCACATTTATACATTCTAAAAGGGACTTTTACTTTTCAATCCATATTTTTTGCTTCTAAAAATTACCTTTAATGTTTAAAAGTTAGAACTCTATTTTCAAGAATCAGCGAGATAGATAATATTCAGTACGGAACCAAAATTTCTAATACAAATGACAATAGAGATACTTTAAAAAAAATCGTGAGACAGGAAGGGTACAATTTTAGGATAATGGGAATAAAGAAGCAATTTTGTAAAACATAGACCAAGCAGATTGCAGCAGTCCCTTGAAACTGAAGAATCTCTGACTTGAAACAAGAAATATCAGTACCACTGTTTCTTTTAATTAATGCAAAATATTAATAGAGTCAGGCATCCATTTTTTCACCAATGGTGCTATATCTTGCAAAATAGATTCTCATAACACTTTCCGAAATGTTGGATTAAATTCTGCTCAATTAATTTTAATTCCCAAATGCCACACCACCACCCATTGTTTTGAAAATAACTTTTGCCTTTTAAAGTATAACCGAAGAAAAGTTTTTACTTATTTTCAAATGAATTTGTTTTTAAGTCCTGCTGTTATTATTTTTTTTTTTTCAAAAAATTAGCAAAACAAGTACTTTGAGTCGGAAAGGATTAACAGATTGCACAATCTTATTTAACCATATAATGAATTTAACGAGAGTATTATTAATTTACGAGTAAATTTATTCAAATTTGGTTTCGCTCGGTGGAAATTAATAAATAATAATAATAATTTTAAAAAAATCAAAAATTAGTGTGTTTTAAAAAATGTGTAAAGTATTACATAACGCTTTAGAAAATGGCAGTACATATAAATTGAATATACGCTTTCTGAGATTAGGATCAAATTTTTATAGTTATATTAGGAAACGAATATTAGTTTAAGATTTACAGTGTGTTAATATTTGTATTTTCAGTAACAATTAAAAAAATAATAATTACGATTATTATTTTTTTTAGATGCTGTAATCAAGAAAGTGTAGAAAATATCTCAAGTCGGAAGAGAAGTACATGAAATGGCACATTGATCATCAAAGTGAACAGAGTGTGTAGCTGAAAAAAAAAATAATATTAGTTAATATTTAAATTATATTCAAAATTATTTGTGTATTTCTCTTAAAAATAAAAATAATGTTTATATTTCTATTATGTTTCTATTAATTTTTAGATTTCTATATATATTTTTTAGTGTTTATATATTATTGCATGTAACACGAATGAGTGTATGTAAAAAAAAAATAATACTTTTCATGCTAGTCTGATGATAAGATGTCAATGGAAATTTTGTCTTGGATGATTACTTTTTCAGAAGATAACTTTTCACAAAAATCTGATGGCAAAAACCCTTAGTCTAATGCTACGTTAATTAAGGGAATTATTGAAATATATTGAAATTTATTTATAAAATATCTTCACAGTTTTAGTGTCCCATGTGAAAATATCAATATGAAAACATGGGTGGTTTCGAAAATATTTTATTACAATCTTCAGTTCTTCGAAAATATATTTGACGTTTTATACGATTTATATAGCGGTTTATAAGACAATCTGCAAACTGAATTCTTCACAAATGTAATGATAAAAATAAATAAATTAAAAGTTACATAACAGCTGAAACAGTTAAATGACAGTTGCATATATCTACCAAGTATGTGATTAACAATTTCTATTTGGGTATCTAATGTTATAACCTTAGTATTGCGATAATTTCTAATTAACAAAATTATGATTATAATTCTTTCATGTATAAGAAAAATTTTCACATAAAATAGGATCTTGTGAAAAAAAAAAAAGTAATAAACAGACCACAATTGGCAAAATAATTAATTAAGTGCTATTTTTTATGTTGATAAATATTCAAGCAAAAATATTTCAATGATACCAGTTAATGTACATAGTAAAGTTGGAATTTCGTGATAAATGTCGCACTCAAAATTAACATTATGTGATTTAATGGACACATGAGAATAACAACTTTTACTTGCAGTTACTGACAATGATAAAAACAACAGAACTGCAATATAAAATGGAATATGTAGTATTATGTTTGTGTTTATTTATATAAAGCAGTACTAAATAGTGAATGTTTAGCAATGCATGATTGCTTAGTAATTATGGTACACATAAGCATTAACCGCTAATGGGAAATTTTTCCCACTGGCGGTATTCTTAAATTTGAAAAAGGTATTTATTTTCATTGCCATATTCCTAATGTTTTGTAATTTGATGATAATCCAGTGAAATATTTAACCATTAAGAGAATTTTTTTTCCTGTATAACATGCTGCTCATATTAATAATCCTTTTTTTTCTCTCTTTTACTTAAATATGTATATATTTAAATGACCAGGCGGCTCTTTCAGTCGTCAGTCCTGAGCTTTCTGGAAAACCAATTTTGATAATTATTTTTTGAATATTTTTTTATTTATTTCCAGTTTCATATTTTAATTCAAATTTTGAACGCACTTTATGATATTTCTTCAAAATGGTGGCAATCATGTCAAGCTTTTCTCTCTATAATTGAATTACACCAGTTAAAAGTGCGACCTCATCACTGAATGTGTCATTGTATTTAAAAGAAAAATTTAATGGTTATCATAAAATTTAACCTTAATAAAATGATTGCATGTAATTATGCATTGGCCGCGGAAAAACACAGATTATTTACTGAGGAATATTATTGCGTAATCTATGTAAATAAAATAACACGTGATAACCTATGATTAAAATGAAAAATCTAAAATAAAATGTTTCCGGTCAGGAAAACTACTTTACACATAAAATAGAAGAATTTGCTCCTTCACTATATTGTATGTTGCTATAACTGTATCAGTGGTGACGAGAATTCACTGAACTTTATTTCTGCATCTAAATATATTAAAATTCTGCAATTTATTTATGCTCAAATGCTTGGTATGTACAAATGAAAATATTTCTGAAAATTACATCATTTCTATTAAAATATAATCTTCTATTTAATTAACATAAAATAACACCCTCATTAAAACATTATTTCTAATTGCTAAAAAGATGATTTTAAATACATTTATTTCACTGATGACATGTTTCAACTAATTACCGAGCTATTTTCAAAACAAATAAAATTGAAATTTTAAAGTTACATTGTCCATGGTGCATTAAAACGCAGTCAGTCAAATTTCATGTAATGAACATTATTTTTTATTTTACTATGATTTTTATTTCTATTTTTTTTAAAACTATCGAATAACTCGTGCCACAGTTTTGGTAGATTGAATGGTTTTATATCGTTACATATAGAATTTTTATGTGTTAGAATCCCTATTGTTTCTCTTATAATCGATGGATAGTATTATTTGGAGAGAAAAATTATTTTACTTTCGTTGATGTTTATGTGGATATTTTCTTCGTGGTGTAACTTTGCAAGGGTTGTTGTTTTTCTAATATATTTAATATCAGCATTATGCTCCTTCTTTATGTATTTAAATTTCCTGCTTAAATACCCTTAATTAGAGAAAACGAATGAAAGAAATTCTATATTGAAATAAAAATCAGGAAATTTAAATACAGATAAAGGAGCTTATTGCTAGTATTAAACATAATAGAAAAACACAAACAAAAAAACAACAGCCCTGGCAAAATTACATCAAGGAGAAAATATCCATATAAACTTCAACGAGTAAATTTTTCTCTCCAAACAATATTATCTATCCATTATAAGAAAAACATTAAAAATTCTAACAGGGAAAAAAATTCATATGTAACGATACAAAATCCATTAACCTACTAAAACTGTGGCACAAGTTGCTCAATGATTTTAAAAAATAGAAATAAAAATCTAACGAAAAAGAAAGAAAAAAAAAACCTACGTCACATGAAATAGTGAATGATGGCGTTTTTAGTTCAATGCAACGTAGACTATGCAAATATAAAATTTCAATTTTATTTGTTTTGAAAATGACTCGGTAATAAGTTGAAACCTGTCAACAGTGAAATAAAACTATTTTACTGTTTTTAAAATAATCTTTTTAGCAATTAGAAATAACATATAATCTCGATTACATTCACTGTTGGAGATAAAAAGGAAACTAAAAATTGCCCTATCATTGCAATTACCATTTCTGTATTACAGTTAATGATTTTCTAACGTTACTATTTAAAATAACTGATTTTCACTCACAAAACTGTTTACATTCCAGGAACTTTTTTTTTTTTTTTTTTTTTTTGTAATATTGAACTTTTGATGCTCATTTCAGAGGGTTTCAGTTGGTGAAAATGATCTCATAGTAAAAATGAAATGTATATTGCATACAAAATTGTAAGTGTCAAAAATGGCACCAAGCTTGGGAATATATTAATTAATAACATATTCTACATTTAAACATTTTTAAAATAGAGTATGCATGAAAATGTGGCGAAGATGAAAGAATATTTTCAGACTTCCTTGCAAACAAAATTTATAATTGTGTAATAGTGGTGAAATTTTCGGTGGTTTTTCATTGTACAACACAAGACTTAACCTCAATTGATAACTTAATAATTTTTTATCTGAATTACATGTTACTGACTACTTATAGGAACATTGTTTGATTTTTCAATAATTTGAAAAGTTTGAATATTTATTGTAAATATTTTTTCTATCATCAATCTAAAAAAAACTTTCCAACATCTTCATTCGTCGAATTCGAAGATTTCCGATTCATAGAATCTAAAAATTTTTAAAAATATAAATGCATTCAAATAAATTTGGAATAGAAAATCTAAGAAAAATGTAGAGTAAAATATAGTTAAATATTTTTTTAAATGTTTGCAAATAAAATGTAATGGACTAATAGCACAAATATGGGACCAATATTTCAAACAGTGACGAAATATCGAGAAAATATAAATACCCAGTATAAAATAATTTTTTATGCCAATATTCACAGAATATTGAATACAAAAAACGGCTAAATATCAGCAAAGTGCAACAATTCATCCTAATACTGGACGTTGCATAAATACTGGGGTGCTTATATTATGGTGATTTTTAGTCAATAATTATGACCAATATTGGCAGGAAATATTGCACAAATATTGGACAGTTTACATTTTTCCGATAATTAATCAATATTGTCAACCAATATAGCATTAATATTGGTATAGAATATTGCACAAATATTGGAGTGTTTACAATTTGCCAATATTTGTAAAAAAAAATTGGTATGAAAAACTTGAACAATATAAGGGTGTTTACATTATGTTAATATATTTGTTACCAAGATTTGTTAAATATTGGCAAAATATAAACAACCCAATATTGTTGCAATATTTTATGCCAATATTGGCGCGACATTGTTTAAAAATATTGGCAAAATGTAAACACGCCAATATTGTTGCAATATTTCATACCAATATTGGTGGAATATTTCATACCAATATTGGTGCAATATTCATTACCAATATTGGTTAAATATTGGCAAAATGTAAACAACCCAATATTGGTGCAACATTTTATTCCAATATTGGCGCAGTATTCGTTACCAATGTTTGTGAAATATTGCCAAATATAAATAACCCAATATTGTTGCAATATTATGTGCCAATATTGGCGCAACATTGTTTAAAAACATTGGCAACATGTAAACACGCCAATATTGGTGCAATATTTTATGCCAATATTGGCGCAATATTCGTTACCAATATTGGTTAAATATTGGCAAAATGTAAACAACCCAATATTGGTGCAATATTTTATGCCAATATTGGTGCAACATTGTTTAAAAATATTGGCAACATGTAAACACGCCAATATTGGTGCAATATTTTATGCCAATATTGGCGCAATATTCGTTACCAATATTGGTTTAATATTGGGAAATATAAACAACCCAATATTGGTGCAATATTTTATGCCAATATTGGTGCAACATTGTTTAAAAATATTGGCAACATGTAAACACGCCAATATTGGCGCAATATTTTATACCAATATTGGCGCAATATTCGTGACCAATATTGGTTAAATATTGGCAAACTATAAACAACCCAATATTGGTGCAACATTTTATTCCAATATTGGCGCAATATTCGTTGCCAATATTGGTTAAATGATGGCAAAATATAAACAACCCAATATTGGTGCAATATTTTATGCCAATATTGGCGCATTATTCGTTACCAATATTGGTTAAATATAAACAACCCAATATTGGTGCAATATTTTATTCCAATATTGGCGCAATATTCATTACCAATATTGGTTAAATATTGACAAAATATAAACAACCCAATATTGTTGCAATATTTTATGCCAATATTGGTGCAACATTGTTTAAAAATATTGGCAACATGTAAACACGCCAATATTGGTGCAATATTTTATGTCAATATTGGCGCAATATTCGTTACCAATGTTGGTGCAATATTTTATGCAATATTGGCGCAATATTCGTTACCAATATTGGTTAAATATTGGCAAAATGTAAACAACCCAATAATGGTGCAATATTTTATGCCAATATTGGCGCAATATTCGTTACCAATATTGGTTAAATATTGGCAAAATGTAAACAACCCAATATTGGTGCAATATTTTATGCCAATATTGGTGCAACATTGTTTAAAAATATTGGCAACATGTAAACACGCCAATATTGGTGCAATATTTTATGCCAATATTGGCGCAATATTCGTTACCAATATTGGTTAAATATTGGAAAATATAAACAACCCAATATTGGTGCAATATTTTATGCCAATATTGGTGCAACATTGTTTAAAAATATTGGCAACATGTAAACACGCCAATATTGGCGCAATATTTGTTACCCATATTGGTTAAATATTGGCAAAATATAAACAACCCAATATTGGTGCAATATTTTATTCCAATATTGGCGCAATATTCGTTACCAATATTGGTTAAATATAAACAACCCAATATTGGTGCAATATTTTATTCCAATATTGGCGCAATATTCATTAACAATATTGGTTAAATATTGGCAAAATATAAACAACCCAATATTGTTGCAATATTTTATGCCAATATTGGTGCAACATTGTTTAAAAATATTGGCAACATGTAAACACGCCAATATTGGTGCAATATTTTATGTCAATATTGGCGCAATATTCGTTACCAATGTTGGTGCAATATTTTATGCCAATATTGGCGCAATATTCGTTACCAATATTGGTTAAATATTGGCAAAATGTAAACAACCCAATAATGGTGCAATATTTTATGCCAATATAGGCGCAATATTCGTTAAGAATATTGGTTAAATATTGGCAAAATACAAACAACCCAATATTGGTGCAACATTTTATTCCAATATTGGCGCAACATTGTTTAAAAATATTGGCAAAATGCAAACACGCCAATATTGTTGTAATATTTTATGCCAATATTGGCGCAATATTCGTTACCAATATTGGTTAAATATTGGCAAAATGTAAACAACCCAATGTTGGTGCAATATTTTATGCCAATATTGGCGCAATATTCGTTACCAATATTGGTTGAATATTGGCAAAATGTAAACAACCCAATATTGGTGCAATATTTTATGCCAATATAGGCGCAATATTCGTTACCAATATTGGTTAAATATTGGCAAAATACAAACAACCCAATATTGGTGCAACATTTTATTCCAATATTGGCGCAATATTTGTTACCAATATTGGTTAAATATTGGCAAAATATAAACAACCCAATATTGTTGCAATATTTTATGCCAATATTGGCGCAACATTGTTTAAAAATATTGGCAAAATGTAAAAACGCCAATATTGATGCAATATTTTATGCCAATATTGGCGCAATATTCGTTACCAATATTGGCAAAATACAAACAACCCAATATTGGTGCAATATTTTATTCCAATATTGGCACAATATTCGTTACCAATATTGGTTAAATATCGGAAAAATATAAACACTCCACTATTGTTACAATATTTCATACCAATATTGGCGCAACATTCGTTACCAATATTGGTTAAATATTGGCAAAATGTAAACAACCCAATATTGGTGCAATATTTTATGCCAATATTGGCGCAATATTCGTTACCAATATTGGTTAAATATTGGCAAAATGTAAACAACCCAACATTTTTGCTGTATTTTATGCCAATATTGGCGCAACATTGTTTGCCAATATTTAACCAGTATTTGTAACGAATATTGCGCCAATATCGGTATGAAATATTGCTCCAATATTGGGTTGTTTACATTTTGCCAATATTCAACCAATATTGGTAAAGAATATTGCGCCAATATTGGCTTGTTTACATTTTGCCAATATTTAACCAATATTGGTAATGAATATTATGCCAATATTGGTATGAAATATTGCAATGATATTGGCGTGTTTACATTTTGCCAATATTTTTAAACAATGTTGCGCCAATATTGGCATAAAATATTGCAACAATATTGGGTTATTTAAATTTGGCCAATGTTTAACCAATATTGGTAACATATTACACCAATATTGGCGTGAAATATTGTATCAGTATTGGGTTGTTTACATTTTGCCAATATTTAACCAATATTGGCAACGAATATTGCGCCAATATTGGCATGAAATATTGAAACAATATTGGGGTGTTTACATTTTGCGAATATTTAACTAACATTGGTAACGTATATTGCGCCAATATTTCGTGAAATATTGCACAAATATTGGGGTGTTTACATTTTGCGAATATTTAACCAATATTGGCAACGTATATTGCGCCAATATTAGTATGAAATATTGCAACCATATTTGTGCGTTTACATTTTGCCAATATTTAACCAATATTGGTAACTTATATTGCAGCAATATTGGTATGAAATAATGCTATGAAATTATGCACCGATATTGGCATAAAATATAAATGCAATGTTTCATGAAATATTGTCTAAATATCGGCAAAATGTAAACATCTCAATATTTGGGCAATATTTTATGCCAATATTGGGGCAATATTTTATGCCAATATTGGCACGCTGCAAATATTGGCTAAACAAGGGCAAAATGTAAACACCCCAATATTGGAGCAATATTTCATGCCAATATTGCGCCAAGATGCCAATATTGCTCCAAGATATAGCCAATATTGGCCCAATATTGTTTGGCTACTGGGGTTATATTTCAGACGATGAAATATTGGTTATACATAATTTAATCTATTTGGATAGCAAATATTAGTGTTATTAACGTAAAATTAATTTTTTCTATTTAAAAAAAAAAAAAAAAAAAAAAAAAAAAAGATCAGATTTGAAAGAGTTAAAAGTTATTTATTGTGAATTGATTAAAAACATAAATTTTATTTTAGTTTCTAATAATATTTAGCTTATACAAATTACGTTTTTAGGTGCGTTCGCAATTATGCAAATACGTAGCACCTATTGTTGTCGTTCAGTCCGTCCGTCTGTTCGTCCGTCCGTCTCTGTCCGTCTGTCCGCATATAACAACGCAAAAACTACTCAACCGAATTGTTTGAAATTTAAAATACATAATTATTACATAATTTTGTCGAGTCATTTCAAGTTTTATGAAAATCGGATGCATAGATCAATTACAGGGATAATCAAAAGTATTCCGTTACATTACGGTCAATGGGGAAAAAAGTTTCAAATGCATTCTAATCGTTTTAAATTTAAAATACATAATTATTACCTAAATTTGTCGAGTTACTTCAAATTTTATCAAAATTGTATGCGTAGTTCAATTACAGGGGCAATCAAAAGTATTCCGTTAAATTACGGTCAATAGGGAAAAATGCTTCAAATGCGTTTTAATGGTGTTACACTCATTCGAACATGATAAAATGCATATGTATCTATAAAGTACATATTATATATACATTTTGCACAATCTATGGTGCAAAGAACATTTGTTATTGATTTACAAGACCACGCAAAAGTATTCCATTACATAATGGTATAGGAAGAACATTATTTGGTACGCATTTTAATTGTAATTAACTATTTACAATTTTATGAGATTGATATTTTAAAACGTTGTTATCATACGAACGAACCTCATTTGCTACGCTTTACGTGCAATTTGCAACTTGTTAAAAAATGGACCTGTCCCATTTTCAAAATCAACGACTCACACAGATATAAGATGCAGATTTAATAAAAATATCTTGACGAATTATTTTTCAAGAATCGTCCGTTTAAGACCAAAGACCCCAGCAACAGAATATGATTTTTTTCCCCTTCAAATCAGATGTTTTATTTCTTCATCGACATCATCCGATTTATCATTGAAGTGTGGGAAGGTTTCCATTATCAGATTTTGAATAACGGCTGAGATTCTTTACGTAGATTTTTCACGATCAGGAATCAGTAAATATCAAATTATGAAATAAAGAAATAAGAAGAAAGCACTCCACTTCTTAAAAAAGAAAAAAAAAAGAGGTGGTATTTAGAAACAATTATGTCAGGCATTCCGTTTTGTAGAGGAGAAAAATCTAGCTTCTGTTGCTAGATGCAGTTTTGCTAAACAAATATCTAAGATGTCTTCACAAATATTTTTATAAATAATATTTTTAGAAAGCATTTTAAATTGCGCAAATTTTGACTTTCTTCTAACTGTAGTAAACACTTGTTAAGTATTTTTGTTGTTTTAAGAAAAGAATTATTCTTATGCGAGACATTATTTAACAGAAAAAATTAAATATAAAAATAATTACTTGTTGAGAACTTAAGTTCCTTTTAACCATTTGCACTCGAGATGGGAGTCACTTCTCGAATGCAAAGATTAACTTGTCAAAAAATCTTTTTTTTTTTGGGGGGGGGGGAGGGGGGGAAAGAATTTATATTAAAAATCATTCTTTAAGAACATTTTAAAAGAAACCTCATGAAAAATTCGTTTTAGAAGTGAAGTTAGGTAGAAAACAGGGCTGCCACAGGCGACTATTGTTTAATTCTAACTGGCCCCACTTTCTAAAAACAGGAATCCTTAACATTTGCAAGACAAATACACTTCAAAATATACATTAGAAAAATACTGGTGTGAACAGAATATAAAAATAGTCACTGATGGCAGCCCTGAAAAAACGGTTTGAGCATTTTTTATATGATCAAGACATATTTCGATCCTTTAAGTTAATTTTCTCTAAACTGATTTTGGTCATTGCGCACGTGCTAAGAATTTATATGCAGACATTTCTAAAAAATTACTGCATAGAATTTCCTGAAATTTTACTTGAAAGCATAAAGTTTATAAATGCAATAAACTACCTACTGTTAAGTTCATTAAATAGGAAATTTAGAATTTATAACTATTTTTAATTTTTAAAAAATTCTAAATTTTGAGGGATTTTTTTTTTTTTTTTTTTTTTTTTTTAAGAACTAGTCAACTACAGTAACTTTATTCTTTTAAGGGTAATTTTGGCCCCAAAAAGAAAAGATTAAATCTGCTATATTTTCTACATCGCTTGAGTTATCGATGAAACTTTGATCTCAAAATGTAAATAGCAGATAATTGTAAGTAATTTGCAAAGTTTCCACCATGGCATCACCAGCCAAACAAAAACGTGAGAAGACGATGAGAATTTTGCTCTTACAAATTTTGTCTGCCAAGTTGTAAATTAATTCATTTGGACCTTGTTAAGTACATGTTATTGTAACCACATTAGTGTAAATCAGAGGAATATAACCTTTTTAGGAATAATGCCAATATCTGGAGAAAAAATTAAGCGTGCCACTTCGAAATTTTCTTACAAAATAAAATATGTAATAAGGTGAAAACATATTAGTTATAGGCTGATTGATTTTTAAGCAAACATTGCATTTTATTCCTGCAATTCTCAGTAGCGGAACTTTAAAAAATAATATAATAAATAAAACAAAAGTATAAATTTAGGTTTTATTGTTAATAAATATTTTTAAAGGTTCTGCCAGATTAAGTATAAAATAAAAATTTAGAAAATTAAACATTTAATTCTAAGTAATTATTAAACAAACTGTCAGTAATTACTTATTAATGTGGCTTTTGAATGTTTAGCTTTTTTACTAAGTCATCTATATTAGAATTAGTTTTTGAGGATGCAAACAAAATTAGGTGTTTTAGGTGCATATCAGTTAATTTTTACCAATATTTTGATTTTATTATGTTCATATTAGAAAAACGTTGATCCAAACCTACAACAATATCTGACAGCCAAATCATGTAAACTGCGTATAATTTTCAACATTTCAGAACATAGTTAATCTTTAGAACAGGGATGGCCGAATTGGTTGCTGATACAAATTTCCAGTGTTCGGTATGATTTGGATCACTTGCAATTGAAATAAGTTCCTTATATTTACTTTTCAGTATAGTATGGTGCGATAGGTCTTTTGAAAAGAAAGTCCTGAATGTTATTCGATGACAAAAGAGATATTTTAATATTAATGAGTTTAAAAATATCTACCGGGTATCCCAAAAATGACTGGTTGATTTTAAAAATTCAATAACTTGCAAATGGTGACATATATTTAAGCAATTCTTGCAAGAGGGTCATGTTTGATGTCATTAGTTTTTAAACTGCGATTCTTAATTTTACTTCGAATTTTTAACAATAGATGGCACTGCGAGAAAAATATGCTAATTCCAGACCCGATTTTTGGTACTATGGGATCCAGTCACAACATTATAATTTCTTTTCTTCACAACGAGAAAAGAAAGGCCGAAAAATTTAAGTTATGAATTTATTATAATCAAGTACTTATAATGTGATATAAAACAAAATATTAATGATATTAAAAGTTTATTACATTAAAGGATTTATAAGATAAAGACAATGTTTTACTGAAATCAAGTTTAGATAAAATAAGGCAATAAAAAAACGCTCCAATCTTCATTCGTATCATTATCTAAATGATATGCTGTGCAAATATGAAATATAAATAACAAATTGTAAATTTTATCATCACTTTCCGATAGTCCAAACTATTCAATATGGAATTTTAGAATGCATTTAAAATGCTTAATGTTCTTGCACTATCTAACCATTTTCAGTTAATCATATAGCCCATCAATTTGGCACAGATTGATTCCACAATTTTCTTTCAGAGATGCTTATATGGATATATTATTATCAATGGAACGATCTCGCTATTTTCTGAAAAACATCCCATAACAGTGATTTGTTCTTTTTCGTTATTCAGTACTACATAATACACATCTTTAAATGATTTTGGTCCCAAAATTTTCTCGGTTTTAAAAGCACAAAAGAAAACCAGTTTTAACTGCATTGAAAATTCTCTCTGTATTTGGAAGAAGATATTAGTAATATCTTCTTCCAAATATGATTCTACATTTCTGAAACAACTTTAAACAACTTATTTTGTAATGGCACATCTAGTTTTGTCAAATGTTCTGCTTGTTTTTTGTACCAATTTTGGATGTCTTACTTAAAAACAACAATTTATAAAAAAAATTGCCTTTATTAAATTCTAGTAGGTAAAATTTAAGTATTAAATTTATTTAGCTTTTCAGTTAAATCAAAATATTTTATCGCTACTGAAATTACACTTTCAGTATTGGTCACTTGGGTGGTCCATTACTGGAAAATCACGAAATAAGGAATCCAGTAATGGACCACCCTTCCTAAAATCTTAAAAATAAATAAAATTTTGTAAATGACCATTGGTATATGAACTTCAGAGTTTTATATTACTATTCAAACAAAAATATCCAATTTTTACAAGAAAATAAAGAAGATATAAATTAAGTAAGTAAAGTCAGCTCTTAGCATGTTCATTAAGATTTTCAATGAAAAGCAGTAAAGCTCAGAAACTTTATTTTCTGCTTCCTAATTGCTTTGACGAAAAGTGTAAAAAAAAAAAAAAAAAAAAAAAAAAAAAAAAAAATCCAGATTATACAGCACACAAGGGGGAGCTAAGAAAAAAAATAATAAAAACTTAACTATCATTTATTATTTTTTTATAAACTAAAAACTGCAATGTGGCCCATTACATATATATATATATATATATATATATATATATGTCAACATTTGAACGGAGGGTGGTTTTGGGTGTGTGTGTGGGGGGGGGGGGGATCATGATCGGTGGAAATATACCAAAATTTTCCGGAAGTGCTTTCCTCCGGACGGCTGCAATAGATAGCTTTTTTACTTTTTGTAATGAAAGCTACCTAAAACTCCTGAGATCTTAAATAACCTTCTTGCCAAAAAAAAAAGCGCAAGGCATGTAATCGAACTACGCACTTCACCGCTGAAATTAACAGAATAAAAAGAAGGCTAGCGATTTTTGGTAATTTCTTCTGTAGTTAACTCCTGGCATGAAATACCAATACAAAAGTTTCAATTTTAAGAATTTTCAAAACTTTATTTCAGTACGATATTGCTATTTTTAATCTAAAAATGATTCATAATGTTGTTAATTAAAAATCTATGTATATTAAACCTAAAAAAAAAAATAGAAATTGCCATTAATGTATATTAGATAGGTAAAAAAACATATGCATATGTATATGTTTTTTTACTTATCTTAGTTGTTTTTTTACTTATCTTACTTAGCTCGGGTTGGAATTCCTTGTATTATAAAAAAATAAATAAATAATAATAGTAATAAAAATAAACTCGATATTAGAGCTACTCTTGTAAAGAATTTTTCCACAATTGTAAACTAGGATTAATGTTATTTCACTTCAGTTTCGAATTTGAATATTTCAGATTCAGTTCGTTTTGAGGTTTGTGGTTTGAACTAAAATACTTATCACGATGAAATGTTTTCTAAAAATTAATTTAAAATAAAATAGTTCCGAACTTCGAAAATAGATGACATCACTTGTCTGTACGTTCTGCTTCGAACATGCGCTTTTTCTGATTTCCAGATTAGTTTCGATTTGTTTTCGGAGTCTGAACTTGTGCAATTAGCTTTTCTTGCTGGGAGTCGAGTCCTCGTTTCTGTGTCACCGCGTCAAAACTAAACTGAAGCAAGTTGGAAATTGCACGTGAAGCGTAGCAAATGAGGTGCGTTCGTACTATAGCGAAGTTTTAAAAATATTCAGATCTTGCTGCTATAGTAGACAGTACTTCGGATACAGTATAGTAATTGAAATCTTTTGCGTACTCCTGTAAATATATAGGAAGTAACTTGTATTAAACTTCAGTAACGTTTATCAATTTCATAAAATGAGAAATAGTTTAATATAATTAAAATACGCCTTAAACCATGTTTCCCCGTGTACCATTTTGTAGTGGAATACTTTTGTGTGGCCTTGTAAATTAATAATAATTTTCTTTGCATCACAGATTGTACAGAATATACATTTTAGTATATTTTTCATAGATTCATGTCAATTTTATTTTATTCGAAAGAGTGTAACATCATTAAAGTGTACTTGAAACTACTTTGTCCTATTAAGTGTAATGTAATGGGATACTTTTGATTGTCCCTGTAATTACACAATACATCCGATTTTTGTAAAATTTAAAATGTCTCTACAAAATTATGCAACAATTATATAGTTTAGATCTCAAACGTTTTGGTTGGGTATTATTTTCTCTATTATATGCGGGCAGACAGACGGAAAGACAGACTAAACCACGACTACAGGTTCTACATCTACATATAATAAAATGCGTCAGAAGAAATGTGTAGAACGGTTCCAGGTTGTGCCACTCCTATCCGGATTCAACCGTTGCTAGACGCCACGTTAGGCTTAATTGAAAACAGGTGCTAAAATGATGCTTTTAACATTTCTTCCACTTGAAATAATGTTTTTTCAGCATATTTTCATATAAAATATAGATATAATGTTTATTAATTATAATACATAAAGATAACAGGGGAAATGGAAAAGTTTTTTACTATCTGAGTACGATCGTATTTTATTTATCACTCTAGCACCGTCTCTCACAACTTTAGTACTGCCATCTATGAGCTATTATAGAAGCCTTTTTGGGAATATATTGTAAAAAGATAAATTTAGTTTTAGATGAATTTAAATTTAGTTTTATTCCTTTTTTTTTTAAATATTAGCATTTATCCGGTTAATTTTTTTTTAATTTTGTTTTCTATTTAAATAAATAAGCTCTTTTTTTTCTTCAAGTTGTTATGGATATATAAGATATCATCATGACTGCATTAGTATAACTGAAAATTATTTTTTCACATGGTCTTAAATTAAAACTTTATCTGGTTTGATGCAATGCATGCAAATAAATCAAAATTGCTCTTAAATTAAAATTTGATGATTTTTATTTAGTTTATGATATTATATATTCCTTACATTTAAATGGCATTTGATAAAAGAATACAAATTTCGTTTACAATGTAAGCAAATTTCTAATGGATATAATCTAAGCTTTAAAAACTGGTAGATTTAATTTAAAATTTTAGAAGAAAAAAGAAACAATAATAATAATTTTGGTTTTCATAACTTACGGATTGCATTTTTAAAATTGCAAGCTGAAGTTTTTAAAATTGATTTTGATTTAAATCAATGCCTCCTACTATAGAAAATAGCAGTATTTTCTATAAGAAACTAAGATTTTTTTTTTTTTTTTTTAAGTTGTTTTGTGTATATTAACTGCGTATAGATTGCACCAAATCTAAATTTAAAAAGAAACTCAAAGCTTCATAATCGATGCCTAAAAGCATCGAACTAAGAATCTATCATATACCCACGACTAAAATCGCTACCGAATCATAATAAAGAATGTATTTTAAAATTTTAAAAACTTCAATATTTAATTTAAATGTTTTGTGAAATTTTCAGAAATTGAGTTTTATTTTGCCAATTATCATTATTATTGTAATAAATATTGTTCTTTGTTTTGAAATTAAAATTTGTTCAAAAACTAAATATCAAGTAAAAAAAAAAAATATCATTTGTATTCGTAGAAATTTATTGCTATTTTTAAAATGTGCTTTTTTACAATACAAACTCTTCAAAAATAAAATCTGCATTATGTTTGTTTGTATGAAGTATTAAAAAGATGAAATGCAAGTGAAAATTCCGTCATTTTTGACGGGATTATATACTAGTGTTTATATAATTACGAACGCACCTAAAAATATTCAGATCTTAATGTAATGGTATACAGTATTTTGGATACAGTAAAGTAGCCGAAATCTTTTGTGTGCCCATGTACATACTATCTGGTTCTATTATTCAAGAAATAACTTGTAGTATTCCTCAGCAATGTACATCAATTTCATAAAATAGTAATATAGTTTAACACAATTAAAACGCGCACCAATCACTGTTCTCCCATACCATTATATTATGTAATTGAATACTTTTGTGTGGCACTGTAAATCAATAACAAATGTTCTTAGCGCCACAGATTGTACAGAATGTAAATTATAGTATATAATTCATAGATGCACAGTAGTTTTATTAAGTTCGAAAGAGTGCAACATCATTAAAATGCATTTAAAACTTTTTTTTCCCCATTGACAGTAATGTAATAGAATACTTTTGATTGTCCCTGTAATTAAACTATGCATCTGATTTTCATAAAATTTGAAATGACTCGACAAATTATGTAATAATTATATATTTTAAATTTCAAACGATGCAGTTGGGTAATTTTAGCTTTGTTATATGCGGACGGATGGACAGACGAACGAACTGAACGACAACTATAGGTGCTACGTATTTATATAATGACTAATATTAATTAATATTATATATATAATAATATATAATTAATTTTAACGACTATTTTATTATGATTTTATTACGACGATTTTATGGACAAATTTATAAACGCACCTAAAAAGGATAAAACACATAATTGAAACCACACATTTGGACATGTAGCGCCATCTAATCTATGATCGAAGTTTGGGACTAAATATTTTCATTAGCCAGAAGAAAACTTTTCATCATGAGCATTTTTAGTCCGAACCGCACTCCTGTACATACGACATTTACTTGATTTTATACTAAATTTTAAAATGTGTCAGGAACTTTTATACCATGCTGTAAAATGATTTAGATTACATTCAAATTCGCTTATTATGAAATTTTCATTTTGAGATGTTTTTTGAAGTGGTTTGAATAAGTTTGGTTTGATAATGATTAGATATGATATAAGTATGATATAAGTGGTTAGATACGGAAATGCACCTTGCTTAGCAAATTTTGTATTATTTCCATATCAAATTGTATCCGATTCTAAAATAAATTAAAAGCTATTTAAGATTATTCCTCGTGAATCTTTGATATTGTATTTTTTCTTTAAAACTCCATCATCATTATTTAAATTGGTTTCAGATGTAAAAGTTAAAGATTATTATTAAGTGATGTTTAAGGTATTTTTAAGATTTTATAAATTTCATAGCAAGTTTATATGCTAGCTACAGGAAAATTCCTTTTAAATTGAGAGATATGCATAAATGAAAAAAAGCAGTATAAAAAACATAAAAAATAATTCTTATCAGAAAAAAGGTATCTGTACTTAAGATTGTTAACATACTACCAAAACATGGGGGGAAAAGGAAAAACATGAACGTGAAGATACTATGGCAGATAACTTAAAATAGGGTTAACGATTATCCTTGTATATTAAAACTTCAGCTTTCGAAAACATTTTTTTATGATAAAAAATTATCTCTTTATGTGCTGACGCAAAATTATGAAATGAAAACTACTCAAGTTCAAAAACATTGTTAAACTACATGATAATATAAAAATTTACTTTTTCTGTACAGTGCCCTCAAAAACTCAATGTTATGATGTTACATTTTATTTATTTTTTCACTTTTAAATAGAAGAAGCAAACCGGATTTTCTATCACGCTTCTCCCTTTATTTTTTTAGTTCTGGTAGCATTTGAAAAGAGGGATTTTTTTAAATTATTCTCGCTACTACAAAAAAAAAAAAAAAAAAAAAAAAAATTGGTGCATATAATGCAACGTAAAAAGCTTACAATTGTTGAATAATTTCGTTTTTTGACTGTGTTAAAACAAGATGTTCCTATAAATCGAAAAGCTTCAGATTTACGAGCTTCAGAGCAACTACGTATTCCTAAAAAAAGCAAGGGCGATTTACACGTGCCAGTACATCAAAACGAAAAATCGATTCTGGAAGACCTATTGCCACAATAACAAAAAATTAATTAATTAATTAATTAATTAATTAAAATTTAAAAAAAACTACAAAAAAAAAAGAAAAAAAAAAGAAAGAAATAATAAACTCAAAAATAAAGTGTAATGCAGCTATAAAAAAAACTGCATTTAAAAGCACACTTCCCCCCAGTGTAAAAATTGGAAATGTACCGATGTTCAGAAGTTTAAAAACTTGCAATACCGAAAATTGTAGGATTGAAATTTCATTTAAAATTTGAAAGTGTTGCATTGGCAGAAGGACAAGTACATATATGTGTTACGCTAGATATGTTTGTCCTTTAAGATTTTGATAGGGTAGATATAACTAAATAAGAAACTGGATGAATTCAGAAAGAAAGAAACACTATTATCTCTTTTTTTTTATATATATAAATAAATCTTTAGGAGGAAAATGACTGCATAAATGATAATCTCTTCGAGATTTTTCACCTTTATTTAACTTCAACTGTAATATAAGCATAAATATTCACAGAAAGTGAGAAAAATACTTTATATATATAGAATTTATTTATAAGTCTTAAATTTTAGTCTTCGAAAAAAATCTATTTCCAAATGGTTATTGTAATTTGTTAAATTACATTCTTTTTCCTCCTACAAATGTACATATTTTTATGCAATGTACGAATAAGCAAATAAAAAAGTTTATTCAATAATTCACCGATAGAAAAACTTAACTAATTCATTTATTTTTAGTTTCAACTGTTGTAATCACTTCTCATAACGATAATAATATTTTTATTTTTTTTCTTCCGAAAATAATATTCATGCTTTTTATTAATTATTTATAAATTAACGTATGATTTACAATTTATGTCATAAATATAGCAATATTTTTATTATTTTCCTTCAACAAGTAATATCGATGCTATTTTTAAATTTTCTGTTATTTTATTATGAATTGTATCTAAATTATGAATTGTATATGCATATATATAAGATGTGTAAAAACATTTAGTTTATGGCTATTTAAAAAACTTTTTTGGCAAAATGTGCTAATAATTTCTTAGCCTTTTTTTTTTTTTTTTTTTTTTTTGGCTGCATCTTTTAAAGTAAGATTTGTTTTTCTTTTTTATTCCATTTCAATTAAAATTTGTTCCTAACTTATTTCTTTTCTACCATTATGTTTTTGAATTTATGTATGTAGAAGTCCTAATTTCACGCTTTTTAACTTTTTTGACTAGTGAGAAGATGAAACCACTCACTTTATTATGGTAATTTAAACCTGGTGAATTTGCCTTAGTTCCACAGATTTCCATTTTTTTGCTGTAGTTACTATGTTTTCAAATCCATGTTGCAAGTGTTAACGGGATCGGTTTTACATAGTTATGTGGTGGTTTATATATCATTTTTTATTTAAATAAGTTCCTTTATTATTTACACGGTAAGTAAATTGTATAATTTAATATTTATTAAATTTATTAGGAATTTTATATATGAGGTATATATAAATTTATGGAGAATGTAACATTTGAGCTACTATTTTTTCAGATTTTATTCAACCAAAATCTGATTGATGTCGTTACAAATTTAAATACTGAAAAAAAAAAGCAATGAAATAAAAGTAAAATTCAAAAAATAATAATCGAATGAATCACGAAAAGTTAAATATAGCATCGACACTTATTTCAATATGACTTAACATTTTATCACTACATAAAATAAATATTTCTCCAAGATAGGATCTTAAAAGTCGTCATCAAATTTTTGACAATCAAGGACAGCTCAAAGGCTAAGCGGCCATTCCTGGCATTAAATTGGGATTGCATTAGGAGTTTCTAAATCTTCAAATAGTTATCGTTTTTTTAGCGGACTCTTCGCTCATTTGAAAACTCCCGCTCCGTAATTTTAAATCAATGGGCAGGTTATTTTCGATTTTCTCGTTTAAATTTAAATATTTTTAAACAATTTTTTTGGATAGGATAGCTGAACTCGATATTTAAAAATTCTGAATCAAAATAAAAATTCAGATATTTGTGTTTATTTAAATGAACAAAAATTAAATTCTACAAATAATAATTCGAGTTACAACGATTCTAAGTTACCCCATTTTTTTAATAAATTTTAAATTAAAAAAATCACGAGAAGTATTATAGTGTGATTTTGTTTACAAATAATATGGCTAACCATCACAGAAAATTTCAAAATTGTTATTCAATAAATAAAAACTATTTCAAAATGCGTCCAATGCGTTTTTTTTTTTTTTTTTTTTTTTTTAGCATAGGATAGCTGGATTCGATATTTAATATGACTATTTTTACTTTTTTGATTTTGGTGGCAGATTTTTTTATATAAAGGTATTTTCAGTGAAAGAACAGGGCATTTACACCATGAAATATTACAAATAAACGTGAAGATAAAAATAACAAGTTTACTAAATGGTGTACAAATTGTTGCAAAGTTTAAAAACTATACAAACATTGAAGTAAAGTTAAGATGATCAATGTTTCGATCTTCATCTGGGATCTTCATAAAAAAAAAAACGCTGTTATACTGCTTCCAAACAGAGTCTTGAAATTTAAATTTCATTATGTTACCAGTCAATTACTGATTTAACCAATCAGAAACAAGAAAACATGTATTGCTAACATTTACCTAACAAAAATCAGAATAAATATTCAAATGGTTTAAAGAAGGAGAATCACGTGGCGTGATCTCACATTGAAAAGTATAAAATGCATAAAACTAAATGTAAAAGATAATTTTAACGCGTGCAACCAAAATTTAGGGATTGTGAATGAAATGTTACCGTTACAAGCTTCATTCCTTTTAATCATAACAGGCCTCCGTGGCCGAGTGGTCAAGACACAACGCTTGTGGGCGTAGTGGACAGTGGGTTCGAATGAAGACAATGAAGACAGTGGGTTCGAATCCCATTGCCTTCATTGCACACACTCTTTATGTGGAGCTCCCGGCTATATTTTCTTCGCGTTGTAAAATTTCCTTGTGCTATCTTGTATACTGACGATAACGTATATGCAGGCTTTCATGTCGAGCACACAAGTCAGATGTATGTTGTTCAATAAATAAATTTTAAAAAATCTAATTATAATTTCAATGGCTATCATTAGCAGTATTACATGATATTATTAACTTGGCATTATTGAAGTCTGTGAAGCTATAAGGGTTGTCAAAATAAAATCTAGCAAGTTCTGTTTGACGATATTGCAAAATATCTCTTTTATGTAAATGTTTTGTGCTCTTTTACGAAAAGAAAATTCCTTAAACGCTTGAAATAACATGAAAGAGATATTTTACAATACCGTCAAACAACAGCACTTGCTATAAATTATTTCAACAACACTTACTGTTCTATAAACATAGTTGCCATAGATTTGTCAAAATTGCAGTTTCGGATTAGAGGATTTTAGACTTTTACGTTAGAATGGAAAATCTGCTATATTTTGATTGTAAATCAACAAAGAAGAAATTTTCGTGTTTTTACGGGAAAAAAAAACCCAACAATCATTTCTTTTTTTTCTTTTTTTTTTTTTTTTTAATTTTAGTATTAGTCCAACTTAGGTTAGCAGCAATTTACAGCACATCAATACTTAATTAGATTGCTACAGCTTGTTTTCCTATACTTATGTGTAAATTAGTGCTGTGCACGCCTGCATACCTGCATACACACATAGAAAATGCGCATTTTAGAGCTTCATTTGAATGAAACTAAATCTACAACATAAAGATATATATACCTACGCTCAAATTCTCTGAACCAAGTAATTTAATTAAATTTAATGATTGAAAAAGAAAAGAAGATAAAGCTACAGCTACAGCTACAGCTTCGAGAAATATATTTCACTAATGAAATCAGTTCTCAAGTATCTTGGATAAAATCAAGAACCAAAATAGTAAAGAATTTAATTCTATTCATTAATCAATCGACACCATTCAAATGAGAGCTCTAACTTGCAGACTCAACAATAATATAAATGATATACGACAAATCCAGTGATAATTTTATGTAATCTCAATTTATCTATGCCATGTATATATTAACGTGCTTTACTCGCGAAACACAATACCCTCATCTAAAAAAAGAAAAATGTTCACCTTGAAAAAGACTAATTTAAGTCGCATTTAAGAGCTAAATGATAAAAGTAGAATCAAACTAACTTTGTAGTTAAAAAAAAAAAAAAAAAAAAAAAAAAAAAATGGTGAGGATTTATATCAGCTCTTTAAAGACATCCAATGTCAAGTTTAAGTAGTTAGATTAGATACGTTTCATGAGGAATCTCCCGCAATTTATATTCAAGGCCAATTAAAACATGCCGAAAAAAAAGATAACAAAAAATTGAAGAACTGATAAATAAAATATAGACAGAATTTTTCTTACTGTCTATTCAAAGTAAATCTTTCGATGCTGAACAAATTGTATTTAAAAATAAAACTAAGAGATATTATATTGGAATATGTTTTTAAAAATGAGACATAATTGATATTTAACCTTTAAATATTCTGTTTTCAGTTAATTTGAGTGGCCAAGAGGTTGTGCTCTCAATGCTGGTATACGGAACGTGCTCAGTTCGAACCCTATCGCGTCCATTAGCCTAATCGCTCGTAGTTATCCGTGGTTTACATCGAGCTTTGGATTTCCTTGGATCCCCTTTCCCTTAGAAAGACCCTCCCCACAAAGGGTAACCCCCCTCCTTTGAGCCCATATCTTTCGTGTAGATAATTGTCCGTCCGTCATGAACACCACCAAGGGCGCCCATATGATTAATTTTAGGGGGGGGGGGGGCTGAGGAAAATCTCAACTTCCTCCAAAGCTATCGCATATTTTTGTAAATTATTAAGGTACTTTGCGTCCCCCCCCCCCCGATTTTTTGACGAATTGTGCGTTTTTCGCGATCTTTTTAAGAAATATGTGCTCTTTTCTACTAATTTTTGATGAAATGTATGTTTCCCATTTTTTTGAAAAAAATTGCTTTTTTTGCAATTTTTTGGTGAAATTTGCAATTTTTTCCTGATTTTTCAACAAAATTAGCGTTTTTTCGCGATATTTTCATGAAATTTGTGTTTGTTCCACGATTTTTGTTTCTTTTTTCTATGGTTTTTGAACGAAATCAAGGATTTTTTTTGCGATTCTTTGACAAAATTAGAGATTTTTTCCGGATTCTTTGGCGAAATTTGTGTTTTTTTTTCCGCAATTTTTTGATGAAATGTGTGTTTCTCTTGCTCTTATTGGACAACATTTGCGTTTATCTGCATTTCTTTGGCAAAATTCGCATTTTTCCTGTGATCCTTGATCAAAATTCGCGCTTTTTGTGATCGTCCTGGCATGGGTATATTAAATGATCTTTCTGCAGTGAATTTTTTTGGCGGAAATAGGGAAAGTAGCTTCTGTGATTAAGATCATTTACCATGACAATCTAATTAGTTCTTGCTTTTCCACAAATCAAGCCATATTCTTGCTTCTAACTCCAAATTCCCAATTTTATAAAACAGATAATTCCTTGATTTCTTTTGGAAAAACTTTTTTCGATATTTTTCATCAGATAGAAATGAAGTAAAATCGCTTTGAATGACGTTTCATTTCGATTTATAAATTTTGACTCAAAAGATATAATTAAAGAATCTAAATATGGATTAAAAAAATGGTGCTCTTTAATATTTTGGAGGAGTGGCCATATGACGATTCCAAGGGTGAGATTATTTAGTAAACGATCTGCACATTTTGATATTGATTCCTTAAAATTGCAATTTTCTATTAGCTCCATGAAAAATACTGAAAAATTCTTCTGATTTTATCTATGCAAAAGAAAAATCTCAAGAAGTTTCTGTCGGTTCTAATAAACCGAATGCAAATGTTAATCTACAGAATGCAATTTATTTACAATTGGCACTAGATAATATATATGAGGACCCCAGAAGCCAAGGGGTATATGGTGACAAAATTGAAAAAAATAAACTAAATACACAGACGACCTAAAAATATGCTTTTTTCATTTCACGTAATGAAATATAAGTGATTTTCTTATTATTTGCTGAGTTATAGAGGCAAACCACTTTTTTCGAAAAACAAACAATATTGATTAATTATACATTTAAAGAAAATTGTACTTTATTTTTTAACAGTTATTGAAATAAGAGTTCAAAGATTAGAATGCAACAACCAGAAATTTCCTATTTCAATTCACTCAATTGTTATTGATATTCCAGTTTAACATCAATTATCTTTAAACTCAATTTACTCCAAATCGAAATTTTGTCACTTGTACCCCTTGGCTTCTGAGGTCGTCATATATATATATAAGTGTGTGTGTGTGTGTGTGTGTGTGTAGAAACTGTTTTGAGACATACATTTAATCACTCAGCAATAATCGCTACGTTGCAGCATCTTCATTAAAGATTTGAGAGTATTTCTTGTTTGTTCGCACCATCGTTTAGAGAGAGATTACTGAGATTTTCTTTGGCAGTGGCAAAATTATTAGAAAAATGTGGTATGGACTTGTTACTTTTCTGATCACATTGTTTCACATACACCAGGAATATTTGAAAAAAAAAAATCTAAGAGTGCTCCCCCTAAAAATCTTATCACTCGTTTTATTGCTTTGTGCTTCTTATCTCTAGAACTTGATGGAGATCATTTACAATTTACAACTAAATTCAAACAATGGTATGCCCAATATTTATTTTATTTATGAAAAGCAAACATTTTTTAATGATATTTATAAGAATTATTAGATTTTAAATAGACCAAAATTACTTTCTCTTGTTATGCTCGACTCCAGATAAAATTTTCAATTTTGGGTTGTGTTACAACCAGGCCTCGACTAAGGCTATTTGGAGGGATATCGATATATTTTTCTTAATAATGTGGAAGTGGCTAATACTAAACTTCATACGCATTGTATGCAGTGTTCTCTCTGACATTTGACCAACGTTAGCAATTTGGCTAATTAAAAATAAAAACATTCGCCAAATGAAAAAAGTATTAGCCAAATAGATTCGCCGTGTAGCACAAAAAAATTATCTTTAATGTACCCCCTTTTTTTCAATATGTTCTAAAATAACCTAAGTTTTTATAACTGCGACAACGATTGTTATTAATCTAATTTCAAATATCCTCTACAAATATATTAGAAATATGTATATATGCATATGTATGAAAAACGAAAAAAAAAAAAAAAAAAAAAATCAAAAATTGAGCGCTAGCAATTTGGCGAATGTAATTGCTTGTTTACTCACCAAATGAAGAATTTAGTCGGAATTTGGCGAAATGGCGAGCGACAGCAAGAACACTGATTGTATGTATATGTAAATTTTGTTCTCAGTGCAGTTCACATTTGTATACAGGGTATCATAAAAAGATAGTCACGACTTTAAAAAAAGTATTAGCAAAATAATTGTAAAAAAAAAAAAAAAAAAAAAAAAAAAAAAGATTGGTTGACAGAAGCATTATTTTGCATATTTTTTGTTTGATTATCTACGTACGTGACATAAAATGGCTAAAAGATAATGTCCCAAATGGGTCATAATTAATGATTTTAACTTGCCATTCTACAAGAAAAATGTTAATAAAGAATTTCTTCTGAAAACACTAGAATACTAAGTCGTTATAACCAGTGATGGAAATTGGGAGATAAAAGGCAGGCGTCAAATATTTTGACTACTGTAAAAACCTTAGGCGTCAAATTAAGATTTTTAGTTGCAGTTTCTAAAATTCATATTAATATTACTGTAATATTGTATATAATTTTGGGGTGATTTGGAGTAAAAGAATAATTTTGAAATTCGCATCAAATCTTCTTTAAGGTTACTACAGAGACAAGAAAAAAATCCACTCCCAATATATATATATATTTTTTTTGGGGGGGGGGGGTCGCAGCACTTTTACGAATTTTGTGTTTCTTGCTATCTTTCGGCAAAATTCGCCGTTTTCTCGCAGTCTTTCGACGAAATTTGCAGCTCTTTTTGCGATCTTTCGACGCAACTGGCCGTTTTTTTGGAATCTTTTGACGAAACTTGCCGGTTTTTTCGCAATCTTTTGATGAAACTTGCTGGTTTTTTCGCGATTTTTTTTAATATTTTGCCTCTTTCGCGATCTTTTGCCAAACTTTGTCGTGTTTTTTCGCAATCATTTGGCGAAACTTGCCGTTTTTTCGATCTTTTGACAAGCCTTGCCATGTTTTTTTGCGATTTGTTGACGAAATTGGCAGTATTTTTTTGCAATCTTTTGACAAAATTTGTCGTTTTCTGCAGGGCTGGGAACATCCCCCTGTTTTTTTTTTTCGCAACCCTTTGGCGAAAATTACTGATTATTTGGGATTCCTTGAAGAAATTTGAGTTTTTTCGCGAGCCTTTGATGGAATTAACAGATTTTATTGCGATCCTATGACAAGATTCTTATTTTTCTGTAATTCTTTGACAAAATTAGCTTTTTTCTAAAGATTCTGTGACGAAATTAAGATTTGTTTTCACGATCCTTCATAGAAAATTGCATTTTTTTTGCGATTCTATAACAAAGTTCGTCTTTTTCCGAAGATTTTGTTTGACGAAATTAACTTTTTTTGCGATTATTTTATGGAATTCGCATTTTTTTGCGATTCTTTGACGAAATTTGCATCTCTATTCTCAATATTTTGTAGAAATTTGCCTTTTTTTTACGCTATCGTATAAAAAACTTTTGCTTTTTTGTTATTTTTTGAAAAAAAAAAATCGTTTTTTTCTCCCATCTTTTGCCGAAAGTGGCGATTTCTTATACGAGCAATTGATGAAATTTGTTTTGTTTTTTTCCCCGCGACTATTTCTCGAAATTCGCGATGTTTTTTTAGTTCTGATTTTTCAGACTAGACCATTTTTTTTTAATTTTCGGAGCTGAATGTCTAATAAATTTTTTAAAAAGCTAGGCGTCAAATTTGACGACCAAGAATATTTTTCTAGTCGTCAAATTCAATGTTTTAGTTGCATTTGACGACTAACGACTGCTAATTTCTAACACTGGTTATAACAAAACATTAATAAACAAAAACATAATTTGCAGAACAAATTAAAAAACCAAGATTTATTTCCTACACTCTTTAAGCCCGAGAAGGGACAGATATTAAGATAATTGATTTATTCATTTCGACATTTAATATTAAATTTTGGTAACAAATAAGTTAAACCAAGTGAACATGAAAAAATAAAAATGCAATTCAAACAATATGATACTTAACCACCCTAAATCTTAGATTCCGTTCAAATGAAATCGGAATAAAACTCCGACTTTTTCTGAACATTTGCTTTTTTGATTGCCTATTCATTTTGTTTACACTTACCGTAAACATAATACAAAATCTGCAATACAAATTTGCAAGTTGAGTTTGGAAAAAAAGTCTTAGATTTATTTCGATTTCATTTGAACGGAATCTAAGATTTAGGGTGGTTAAGTATCATATTGTTTGAATTGCATTTTTATTTTTTCATGTTCACTTTGTTTAACTTATTTGTTACCAAAATTTAATATTAAATGTCGAAATGAATAAATCAATTATCTTAATATCTGTCCCTTCTCGGGCTTAAAGAGTGTAGGAAATAAATCTTGGTTTTTTTAATTTGTTCTGCAAATTATGTTTTTGTTTAATATCTCAAATTTTTTAATAACTATTGCATTCAGGTGAACTCATTTCAAAATTAACTGAGGGTATCATCTTCAGGACTTCTTTATGCGGTATCGTGTCACAATTACTGATGTAATTCACCCAGGGCCATAGCTAGAAGTGAACTATGGGGGTGGAGGGCTGGGTGAGCTCAAGAGAATGCCTAAGGGGCATTCAGCGGCATACACTGTGCATGCAACACGTTGGCATGATTGGAACAAAATGGCGATTATGTGTCTCACATGCTAACCCGGCTATCATTGTATACTTATTAATAAATTATTTTCTTGTACTTTCTTTTTTAAAATGGGTACTTCTAGGTTATCCCGTCGACCAAAAAATTATCGCCAAACTATAAGATTAAATGCCAATAATGGATGATCGTGAATGTCACATTCAATGACATTAATGCGATTCACGTGTTTAAAATGCCATTAAGTGATTTTTATTTCGACTTTTTATTAATATTTTTATTAATATTCTACTAATTATTTATTTTTTCGTTATTTAAAATAAAAATTATGTCAACATATATAATTTGACTATTATAGTTTGGTGATTTGTATAATTTGGCGAAATTGGTCGACGGGATAACCTAGAAGTACCTTAAAATGATATAAATTGTTTTGTTCTATTGAAAACGAAATTTTCACCATCAATTTTCGCAAAAATTGCGCCAACGTGATAAGTATTAGACATCTGTGCCAAAGGACAGAGCGTTATGAATATTTCAAATGAGTTTACATTTTATAATTTCATACAAATAATGCATCAAAAGAGTTTTATAAAAATATTAACTTGAAATATAAAAAAAACAGCTACTTTTCAACAGAAACTCTTTGTGATGTTTTAAAAATTAAATCGTGTAAGTTTCTTATCATTTTGACAATCATAGGAATAATAAATTTAATACAAATTAATTCAAAATTAAATTTTATTCAATGATTAATTATTTGTAATGTTACAAGTTGAGGAGCGATTTTAAAAAATCGCCAAATTGGAAATAAAAAAAAATATTTGAATGATTAGGTTGATAGAATTGGCTAATTTATTGCAGTGCCGAAAAGTCTTACGCCAATTAGTCGTTAATTCTGCGGTTTAGCCTTAAAAAAATTGCCAGGAATTGAGTTTGAAGGCCTAGTTCTGCAGATTTACTAATTTCATTACGTACCAAGGATGATATACTATTATTTTTTACTATTATTTTTTAATACTATTATTTTTGGAGACTTTTATTTACCTTAATTTATTTTGATTTTCTTCCAACGTATAAGGCGAAGACATTATAAAAATTGTGGTATAGGTACAAAATTCCAGCACAAATATCATATACTGGCTTTGGCGCGATTTTTTTCAGATGCCAAGGTGTCAGAAACCCCACTTTCAAATACCATTATTTACATATATATTTTTAAGTTATTTTCTATTATTTTGAAAAAAACAATAAATAGAAAAAAGCTTAATTTACTAATTTTCTATATTTCTTCAATTAAATATCGCCTTGATCCATCAATTAATATTAGAAAATATCTCTTTATTACAAAAATCATGCTTCATATTTATTATTTTCTGAAAATAATTCTTTTTCCTGGTACCAAATGTTTAAAAATCTCCGTTTCACTTCCAATATGAAGTCTTAAATATGCCGTTTTTAATTCTTACAAAAAAAAAAAATTTCTTTTTAAATCACGTAAAAATTATTAAATGCTACAGGAAATATGTCCATTGATCACTAAAATTTTCTTTTTTTTTTTTTTTTTTTTTTTTTTTGATTGGAGGAATTTTTTTTACTCAATTAGGTGCTTCGAAGAAAATCTGTGGCAGCGCGTACAAAAGGTGGGAAAATGTCTAGTAAATAACTCGTTCAATGTTAAATTCCCTATTAAAATAACATTACGGAGTCGCATTGGAAATAAATATAGCATAGCACTACCGTGCTATGCTATAATTATTAATTTTCTAATGAAGTTTGTTTTTCACATAGATGAATGATTTTATAGAGAGGATAGAGGAAGGAGAACCCCTCTTACCTTCCTAAATGTTTGAAAATATATGAAATTCGACCAACTTTTGCTAATTTTAATCATTTGGCACTTTTTAGTGAAAATCCTAATTATTCTCATGAGGGCTCCTAATGAGCAGTAGCGCAGCCAAGGGGGTGGTTTTGGGGTTAAAACCCCTCCCAGAGCTAAGAAAGATCAACGTTTTGGTGTACTTCGGATTCCGCCACTTTATTGAATCAGATTTCATTTAATAAAGGGATTCAATTAAGAGGCAAAAATTCTACTTAAAACTGTGAAAGTGCCTATTACATGGATTAGTTGAGTAAAAATTGGTTATTTGAACTAAATCACTTTTCTGAGATGTACTATGCTGAAAGAATGATAATTTCCTGCCACACAGATGCTCTTTCAGTTTAAGTATTATACAGTAAATATTCTAATTAGTATTGATTCTGTTAACCGGAGATTCAAATAACCGGTAAACACCTGTATCAGAAACACAGAGCCCCCACTAGAACTGAATTCTGGCTGCGCCACTGCTAATGAGGGGGGGCCCAGGGGCAAATGCCCCGCATGCCCCTGCATAAACCGGGCCTTGGTTACAATACGACACATTCAGGGTTCTAATCTTTATTAGATTCGGGAAACGGAATTTTCCAATTAAAAAAATAGTACTGTATCATTCACATCTTATTGTTAAATCTGTGTCTAATTTCTCAGCGGTTTGTTCACGCAAAATCTGTTTTACCTATGAAAATGGATCGTTTCACGTATAAAAACATTTCATATTTATTTACTTAGAAGGTGTCACAAATAAATTATATTTATATCCAGTGTCATTTAATTTTCTACTGATTTTATATGTTATGAATACGGTTCTTATTAATGAACCGAAACATGTCAACTCTTTAATTTAATTTTTATTTGTGACACCTTCTAAGTAAATAAATATGAAATGTTTTTATACGTGAATGAAAAAAGGTGAAGTGATTTTGTTTTAGTTTTTGAAAAAACGAAAGCTAACAACAGTTTTAACATTGGATCGTTTCAGTAACGAAATCCTTCCTTATGCAAAAAAGTATTATACTTCAGTAGGAAAATAAGCCAGGGTTGGGTTTTTGACATGACAAAGGTTTAAACCGGATTAAACCGTCAAAAATCTGTCAAAAACCCATAGAGTCACAATCTGCTGCAGGGCACTAGAATTTGTTGTTAAATTTTAAAATTAGCAACAGTTGCCATACATTATGTTGAAAATTAATTATATTATGGATAATTAGCAGGTCTTTAAATATTTTTAATTAATAAAAATTAAGGTAAAAATCGCAGATTTCAGATCTCAGAAATTTATCTCGAAATGGACATGCAGAAATATTTGTACAAAAATTATGTTTTAAATATCTTGTTTATTTATTATTATTTTAATATTTAAAAAAAATCTAAAGTTATTTAGTATGCATTTTGACATAGCTAATATTTATAAGGTGTTAACGAATTGAGTGTTGTAAATGCAGGATTTTCTAAAGTGTGCAACTTGATACAGAGGTTTAATATATATATATATATATATATGTGTATATATTATGCTATATACATAATATCAATATCCAGTAGATTATGATAGCAAGCTAAGACAAGAAGCAATTGTTCAACAACTAAATATTTAAGATATATATCAAAATTTTATAGTATTCAGTGGGGGAAAAAAAAGAAAGAAATTTATAAGTATTTGTACAAGCTAATTTTTCAGCATAGTAAATAAATAGGTTGAATATTGTAAATAGATGCTCGGATATTTACAGAAAGGAGTTATTTTTTTTATTATATTTATGTTAGTTATAAATTAAAACTAGTTGGATGTGACAATCCCGAAACTTTCTTCTATCTCATAAGTACATTTTAATATTAAAAAAAAAAAAAAAAAAAAAACACGTGGTAACCCCAAAGTTACCCACTATCGAATTTCCTCGAACATTTGACCTAACCTAATGAGATTCTGGTATCCGAAAAGCCTAAAACTCAAAATTTAATTATCATTCTGAGAAAATGAGTTTAGTAGTGCCTCATGTTGGGTAATTTATACTAAAACCTAATAAGCATCTATCTAATCAAGACCTAACAGAATCTGAAATTTGATGGAATTTCGTCCATTAGTTCTTGAGATATAGTTATAACAAAAAATTCGCAAATCGTAGCACAGCAACACCATATCTTGGACAATTTATGCCAAAACGTAAAAAAGCGTCTAATTATGTTATGGTGTAAAAGAATCTGAAGTTTGATGAAATTCTGTGCATTAGTTCTTGAGATATAGCTAGTTAAAAAAAAACCGTGTAAAATATAGCACAGCAGCACCATCAGTTGAAGGATTTATAACAAAACGTAACCATCGTGTAATTATGTTATATGTAATTTTGTAACAAAATCTGAAGTTTGGTGAAATTCTGTGCGTTGGTTGGTGAGATATAGCTATCGAAAAAATCGTGCAAAATGCAGCATAGCTGCACCACCTGTTGCAAGGTTAATACCAAAATGTAATCAGCGTCTAATTATGTTATATATTCCAGTGTAAGAGAAACTAAAATTTGATGAAGTTCTCTGCATTAGTTCTTGAGATATAGCTATCGCAAAAATCGTGCAAAATGTAGCATAGCAGCGCCACCTACAGGGCAGTTCACACCAAAACCTTATCAGCGGCTATGTATCTCAAGGAATCGCGGAATCTGAAGTTTGGTGAAATTCTGTGCATTAGTTCTTGAGATATAGCTATCATGAAAATCATGAAAAAGTCACATAGCAGCGCCACCTGCTGGCCAATTTACACCAAAACGTAATCAGCGTCTATGTATATCATGGGGTCACAGAATACGAAGTTTGGTGAAATTCTGTGCATTAGTTCTCGAGATATAGCAATCTTGAAAATTATGAAAAACGTAGTATAGCAGCGCCACCTGCAGGCCAATTTTCACCAAAAACCAATAGGCACTAATTCATATCAAGGTCTAACTGAATATAAAATTTTATTAAATTTCGAGCATTAGTTCTTGAGATAGAGCGCCCACAAATTTTTTGTCACATACAGACAGACAGACTCACAGACAGACTCACAGACAGACACACAGACTCACAGACAGACACGCAGACTCACAGACAGACATTTTCTAAAAATAGTCAAAACGTGTTCAAGACCTTCTAAAACGTGTAAATCCGTCGAAAACCGGAAGTCGAAAATTTTCATGAATCCAATATTTTCTTCTTGTAAAGATAGAAGAAAGTAAAAATGACTGACGATTTAAAATTCAGAATTACTGATTTTTCTGAAAAATCAAATAACAAAAAAAACTAGTTGGATGTGTCAATCCCAAAACTTTCTTCTATCTCATAAGTACATTTTAATATTTAAAAAAAAAACGTGGTGACCTCAAAGTTACCCACTATCGAATTTCCTCGAACATTTGACCTAGCCTAATGAGATTCTGGTATCCGAAAAGCCTAAAACGCAAACTTTAAATAATATTCTGAGAAAATGAGCTTAGTAGTGCCTCATGTTGGGTAATTTATACTAAAACCTAATAAGCATTTGTTTATGTCAAGACCTAACAGAATCTGAAATTTGATGGAATTTCGTCCATTAGTTCTTGAGATATAGTTATAACAAAAAATTTGCAAAACGTAGCACAGCAACACCATATCTTGGACAATTTATGCCAAAACGTAAAAAAGCATCTAATTATGTTATGGTGTAAAATAATCTGAAGTTTGATGAAATTCTGTGCATTAGTTCTTGAGATATAGCTAGTTTAAAAAAAACCGTGTAAAATATAGCACAGCAGCACCATCAGTTGAAAGATTTATAACAAAACCTGATCATTGTGTAATTATGTTATATGTCATTTTGCAACAAAATCTGAAGTTTGATGAAATTCTGTGCGTTGGTTGTTGAGATATAGCTATCGGAAAAATCGTGCAAAAGGCAGCATAGCTGCACCACCTGTTGCAAAGTTAATACCAAAATGTAATCAGCGTCTAATTATGTTATATATTCTAGTGTAACAGAATCTAAAATTTGATGAAGTTCTCTGCATTAGTTCTTGAGATATAGCTATCGCAAAAATCGTGCAAAATGTAGCATAGCACCGCCACCTATAGGGCAGTTCACACCAAAACCTTATCAGTGGCTATGGATCTCAAGGTACCGCGGAATCTGAAGTTTGGTGAAATTATGTGCATCAGTTCTTGAGATATAGCTATCGTGAAAATCATGAAAAACGTGGCACAGCAGCGCCACCTGCTGGCCAATTTACACCAAAACTTAATCAGCGTCTATGTATATCAAGGGGTTACAGAATCTGAAGTTTGGTGAAATTCTGTGCATAGTTCATGAGATATAGCAATCTTGAAAATCATGAAAAACGTAGTACAACAGCGCCACCTGCAGGCCAATTTACACCAAAAATCAATAGGCACTAACTCATATCAAGGTCTAACTGAATATAAAATTTTATGAAATTTCGAGCATTAGTTCTTGAGATAAAGCGCCCACAAAGGGTATAGCGAGATAAGAATGGCGAAATGGCCCCCATGGTCAATGACTGAATTATTATTTGTACTAGTATCAGCACTCTAAAAGAGTACGAAATGCAAGGTCATTGACCCCCCATCTTGACCTGTCTTTAAGATATTCGATAAAGTTCGTGCGCGCGCCGTTATTTTTTAAATGTATTTTTCTGAAAAACTATAAAAGCTAGAGAGATGGGACCAATTGCGTATATTGAGAGATACTTTGAAAAATATTTCATATTTTTTTCAGAGTTTTCGTGAAATGACAACTGTGCAGAATATTGAAACAAAGTATAAATCTTTTATTTTACTACTGTTCTGTTACGTCTACCGCGCCGAAAAAAATACATAATATTCTTTAATTTATATACTTATAGCACACAAAAAATTATCAAAATCAAAGAGGCGCTTTTTGAGTAATATCTAAGAAGAAAATAGAAAAGGTTAAAATAAAAATTCTAAATAGAAAAGGAAGAAAAAGAGAAAAATTGATACCGGACAAATTTAAAAGAAAAAGTAACACTGATATACGGCTAGCGTGTGTCAGAAACACGGCTAGTGGGACATTGAAATAGAGCTAGTGAGTGGGTGGAGCGATGAAACTAGCGATCGCCCCGACCTACACCCCATGTATGCTTGTCCTATTGAAATTCTGCGTAAAAAATTTTTAAGCGATGGAGTCAATGTTGTAATTAATGAAAGTAGAGATGATGATAATTATAGTTAGACCTATCATTATCATGTCTACCGCGCCAAATATATATATATATGTATATAATGTTCTTTCATTTATATATTTATAGCACGCAAAACCTGATCAAAATCAAAGAGGTGCTTCTTTGAGTAATTATGATTTTAATAAGTGAGATCACGGATGGTAGGAACTAGCTAAAGAGGTCTTTTTTAGAATTATTTATTATAATTACATCATAAATAAGATTTCAAACATCATTATTTTCATTTATTACAATTTTGACTTCATCATTTAAAAAATCCCTGTCGGCTTGGCCTATAGGCGGAGGTAGATTTCGAAGAGTGCTCATTTCAACAACAAAAAAGAAAATTTGATTACAGATAAACCCAGTTTAACAACTTTATTTGTCCTCTTTTGAAAATTTTTTAATTTCATTTTTCTGTAAGGACTGGTTTTATCTGAATCATCTTAAGCTAAAT
Organism: Maratus speculifer; assembly: GCA_964019185.1. Classification (NCBI taxonomy): domain Eukaryota; kingdom Metazoa; phylum Arthropoda; class Arachnida; order Araneae; family Salticidae; genus Maratus; species Maratus speculifer. The sequence goes on along the minus strand of OZ025290.1, from coordinate 440,167,372 downwards.
TCGGATCAAATGCTCATTTTGACAACATATTTTGAAATAATTCTGACTTTATTAAAAAATCGACTAATACGGTATATTATATAGTTCTTAATAACAAAAGACTGCCAATTGAATGCGTTTGAGAACAAAATTGAATTTAAAAATGAGTTATAAAATAACCAATTTTGAATACAACCTTAATTCTTAATCATGATAGCTTCGGGAAATTTTGCGCGAGTGCCCCCTATGTCACCAACAGAAACTGTTTTTTATTCGAGTCACTATATAATCTAGCATCCTCTTCAGTAGCGATAACTTTCTTTCTTCCACGAACTTTATGCACAAAAATGTCACAAACTTTACATTGCACGAACATTATTGTCACCGTAGAACTTTCGGCGGCCGTCTCACCTAATTATGACAAACCAGTCAATTGTTTATGTATTGTTGTCTTGACACAGCAAGACTAATAAAAGATACGTAAAATCGTATTATTAGGATGAGCGAAGCGAATCCTCTACTAGGCCACTCAAATGGCATTTTGTCGTACGCCTTACAAAAAAACTATACAGTATTTTGACTTGAAATTAAACACAAATATAAATTATGATCTGTAGATTTGCAGAATATTATTTTTTTTACAGAAATACTTTTCAAAAAATTATTATTTTAATTAATTTATTTTACATGTTTTTCCATTACAAACGCATTTTTTCAAATAAAAAGTAAAACACGTACGTTTTCAGAAGAAAAACTTAAATCATGGGGTCAGTAATTATAGCTAGAATCATCATTAAATGAATAAAATATATTTTCATTATTCTGACAAAATATCTCAAAAACTGCTTTCAGATTTTCAAACTATGCTCATTCCTTTTAATTATGTATAGTTTCGTGATTTATTTTATAAAATTTATAAAATACTTTTTTTTTTAGAAAAATTATAGCATATTTTTAATGAATTAAAATTTGTGAAAATTTTCCTATTAACATTCAATTATAAAAGTATTTTTCTGTGTTAGGAATTCAAATACACAATTTATTCTTATTTTGTGAAATCATTTAAGCAGACGATATTTAAGAATTTTAAAAGAATTGCATTATATTTTTGTGAAGTGGCAATAAAAGAATTGTAAACAAATAAAATTAATATTTTGTATAATTGTACTTCGAAAATATTATTATTTATACCAGTCTTATATCATTAATAAACAATCTGAGGAAATTTTTAGTTATTTGGTAAAAGTAAATTTTTAAATTAAAATGTGCCGAAACATAAAATTATATTTTTGCTTAATAAGGATGCAAAAGTAATTTAAAAAATATATTATTACTTTCAAATATTTATCGTATAGCATAATACTTCGCGAATCCAAACAAAGCATGGCTTTTGCTAGTATATATAAAACCCTTCCGGGGTCAACCTATCCACGAGAAAAAGAAACTCATTCACCAATGAAAACGTTTCATAGTCGTAATGGAGCGTTCTCATTGGTCAGATTTACATTGGGAGCTGTAAATGATATCACTACATTTTACTTCGCTTTGAAATCTTTCCACGATTTCAAAAAATATATTTAATTAAAACTTTTTATTAAAGGAAAGCAAAGGTGCGTTTTAAATGCAATATTGTTAAAATTTTTATATTCGGGTTGCTTTAATTTTTTTTTCTTTACAGCCGTGAATGACTCTTGAGAATTTCAAATGTATAAAAAACATTGTGAAAAGTTATCTCCGATTTAAAAGGCAATCTATTTTCTGACCAATTAAATCGTTCCATAGTCGTAATGGAGTGTTCTCATTGGTCAGATTCACAGTGGGAGCTGTAAATGATGTCTCTACATTTTCTTTGCTTTGATATCTTTTCACGATTTCAAAAACAATATTTAATTAAAACTTTTTATTTAAGCAAACCGCGGGTGCGTTTTAAATTTCATTATAATCCCCACCCCCATCTACCAGGTAGTTTTGCTATAGTTTTAAATGCAGATTTCTGTTGAAATTTTCTTTCTTTCTTTTTTCTTTTTCTTTTTTTTTTTTTTTTGTTAGATTTTTTTCTCTCCAAGTTTAATCGCTGTTTTATCAAAATTGTTTCAGCCTAAAATGGCTATGATTGACCACAGTTGTTATAATTTTTTATAATCCTTTAAAAATGCAAACACATCATTTTGACGGGCTATCTTCTAGTTTTATAATAACTATCCACTGACTGATGGATTAAAACAGCAAAATCTCCCTACGAATATCATAATGGGTATTTACGTCGGGGCGACCGCTAATTTCACTACCTTACTCACTCAATACCTGTATGTCTGTGCCTCACTAACCGTATATGAGTATTACTTTTTCTTTTAAATTTGTCCGGTATCAATTTTTCTTTTTTTCTTCCTTTTCTATTTAGAATTTTTATTTTAACCTTTTCTATTCTTAGATATTACTCAAAAAGCGCCTCTTTGATTTTGATCATTTTTTGTGTGCTATAAGTATATAAATTAAAGAATATTATGTATTTTTTTTGGCGCGGTAAACATAACAGAACACTACTAAAATAAAAGATTTATACTTTGTTTCATTATTTTGCACAGATGTCATTTCACGAAAACTCTGAAAAAAATATGAAAATTTTTTCAAAGTATCTCTCAATATACGCAATTGGTCCCATCTTTCTAGCTTTTATAGTTTTTTAGAAAAATACATTTAAAAAATAACGGCGCGCGTACGAACTTTCTCGAATATCTTAAAGACAGGTCAAGATGGGGGGTCAATGACCTTGCATTTTGTATTCTTTTAGAGTGCTGATACTAGTACAAATAATAATTCAGTCATTGACCATGGGGGCCATTTCGCCATTCTTACCTCGCTATACCCTTTCTTGTCACATACAGACAGACACACAGACAGACAGACAGACGGACAGACTCACAGACAGACAGACAGACGGACAGACTCACAGACAGACATTTTCTAAAAATAGTCAAAACGTGTTCAGGACCTTCTAAAACTTATAAATCCGTCGAAAACCGGAAGTCGAAAATTTTCATGAATCCAATACTTTCTTCTTGTAAAGATAGAAGAAAGTAAAAAAAAAAATATTACACTGATTTATGAAATAACTTCTAAAACACAAAATATTATGTCTTTTTTTTTATTATCTAATTAAATACATAATTAAAAAAAACATTCATGAGATACTTCCAATTAATTTGATTATATAAACAATCCCAATAAAAATTATCAAAGTTGAAATTTAGTTCAATAATCCAATTCATTTGCCCCACGTAGCACATAACCAGTTTTGAGCATCTTTCTGTTCCTAATCGATTACGGAACATGTCTAATCTTTAATATTATTTTAAACTGCACACTAAATTTGGTTATAAATAAATTCCTTTATAATATAATATCCCTTCATATTTTGAATAACATTAAAATTTAATAAATAATGTTACAAAAGATAAGTTTTTGTTTAATATTCAAAAATTTAAATTTATTTCTTCTACAACATATTTAGAACACTTCTTTCTAACATTTTCTTTATTAAAAGCAAATAAATTTTACTTATTAAATATAAATATAGGTAGAATATACATATGTGTAAATAAATATTTTTATTTACATATAAATATAGGTTTTTGACATGACGGTTTAACCTCCTCAGTCCTGAAACCAACTTTGAGTCTTAAATTTTAAAAATTTCTTGTTAAATGGGTTTTAAATACTCTGAAAAACAATGGAAAAATGTTGAAAAATTTATTATTATTTTTTTCATTAGAAAATTAGTGTCTCCTACAGGCGACATCCGGTCATAATGATGTACGATATGTTAAATACGAAGTATAAATTTATGTATACATTTATATTTATTTTACGATCAAATAGCATTTTTATGTTATAGTACACATTTAAAGTAATTCAGAACATATTTTTAAGATTAAATAGTTAATTCATTGTATAGAAACATTATTTATAATAGTTTGAAAATTAAATTGTAATTATCTAATCTTTTAGAAATAACTGAAACTTAAATTAAAATATATATATGTTGCGGCCAAAACCCGGAGCCTGGCCAATTCTAGAACTGGCCGGCCAATACCCGAACTGGCCAAGCTTCCCGGCCAATACCCGAAATACATGAAATGAATAGCGTATTTCGGGTTTTGGCCGGCCAATTCGCGAACTGGCCGAGAAGCCTTGGCCAACACCCGAATTGGGGATTTAAGGCTACCCAGTAGATGCGGCGCCGTCATGAAATTCTTTTAGAAATTGTTTCTTATTCAAAGAAGAACGTAATTTGCGACGGTTCCGTTTGATGGCACTGATATGCACACGTGACAGAAAAGGATATTTCCATGCTATTCTGATATGCCACCTTAGTGGTCTAAATTGCCATTTTTTCTAATAGAAATATTATTTTTTATTTGTATAAAAATGGTCTCAGTAAATTTATAGTATTTCGCATTATTTCCAATTCTTTTGAACCTGATTAACTACTTTCTGCAGAAGATTCTTTACAAATTAAAATAAACATGAAGGGGGATTTTTTTAAAGTAATAAACGTAACTCATCGACAAATATGCAATTTTAAACTTAAAACAAGAAAGGAAATGAATCACTGTGTAGATTACAAAATATCATGCAACTCTATCGCAATGTTGTTAAGAGAATTTACTCCGGTTCTTTTTATGTAAAGAGATATCCACATAAGCATAAAAAAAAGTAAAATTTCATTTCAGCAATAGGTTTCCGCAACTAGTAATCTATTTATTTTATCTTTCATTAAAGCTTTCTATGATCTACAAATTGCTTTACAAATAAATATTAAAAGTTTATCGCAGCTGGAAATGCACATGAAAAACAATCGGAATATAAATGGTAAATTCCACCTACTCAATAATCTATAGAAAACATGTTGTAGAGCATATTAGAAATGTATAAAGGGTTTATTATGTTTGAAGTTGTGAAATATCAAAAAAAAAGTACTCTGTAAAAGTATTTCTCTCATATATCATAATTCCTTATCGGAATACTTTTTTGGAGTCCCTATTAACGATTTATAATGATTTCTTAATCAATATTCTACAAAGAAACCTACTGCTTCCCTCATGAGTGAGGCATATAAATTTTACTATGTTTGAAATATGCCATAATTCTTTATTGGAATTGTTTTGGCGCCCCTATAAATGATCTACAAATGCTACTTAATCAATACGCAACAAAAGACATTGTTTCTCACATCAGTGAGGCTCATGAATTGCATTATGTTTGAAATAGTGTAATATCATTAAAATAACCTATAACAGATTTTTTGGCATACATCATAATTCTATACCGGAATTCTTTTTGGCGTTCCTGTAAACGAACTGTAACGGCTATTTAATCAATACTTTACAAAAAAAGTATCACATGTGCATTATGTTCGAAATCGTGTAACATCATTAAAATGCCTTATAAAAGATTTGTTCGCATGTATTATATTTCCTTATAATGGCTACTTAATCAATATTCTAAAAAAAAAATATTGCTACTCACATGAGACAGGCTTGTAAATTGCATTATGTTTGAAATAGTGCAACATCATTAAAATACCCTATAAAAGGTATTTTGGCATACATCATTATTCTTCATCGGAATTCTTTTTGGCGTTCTTATAAACGTACATTAGAATGGCTACTTATTCAATATGCTACAAAAAATTTACATCCCACATATGCATTATGTTGAAATAGTGTAACATCATTAAAATACTTTATGAAAGATTCCTTGCATTTATCGTAATTCTTTATCGGAATACTTTTTGCGTCCCTACAAATGAGCTACATTGACTACATAATCAATACTCTACAAAAAAGCATTGCTTCCCACATGAGAAGGGCATATAAACTTCATTATGTATGAAATGTATCATAATTCTTCATTGGAGTCATTTTTGATGTTTCTATTAACGAACTATGATTACTAATTAACCAATACTCTACAAAATATATATTGCTTCCTACATAAGCTAGGGTTGTAAATTGCATTATGTTTCAAATAATGTAACATTATAAAAATGCCCTAAAAAGGATTTTTTGGCAATATCATAATCTTTATCGGAATTCATTTTGGCGTCCCAATAAACGAACTAAAATGGCTACTTAATGAATATACTCTATAAAAAAAGTTCTTCTACACTAGAGAAGCATGTGATTTTCATTAAATTTGAAATAGTGTAACATCATTAAAAGGCACTAAAAAATTCTTTCATCATTTTCTTAGTAATAAAATTTTCAGTGTTTCTGAAAAAATCTAGAATTGCTATATTTCATGCACTGTAATAAATAACTGTTTGTCGTCTTTATTAATGATACATAGGTACCAATTTTATTGTAATGTAACAACATTAAAATGTACCGTAAAAACGATTCTTATTGATTATATTGAAACGAAATATTTTTGTATATCCCAGTAAATTAACAAAAAACAGTACACATCAGTGCCAAAATAAATTGATAAACGAAATAAGATAACAAATACAAGTCATCCCGAGCCTTTACTCGAGTTAGAGAACGGCCAGGTAGACGACTACACTATTTGAATTCATAGACACTTTCAACTGTGTTAGAAATGATTAAACCGAGTGCCTCTATCTATTTCGGGAATTGGCCAATCACATCTGGCCAGTTCGCGAATTGGCTAATCGCATCTGGCCAGTTCGCGAATTGGCCGGCCAATTCTAGAATTGGCCAGTCATTTTTAAACGATGTGAAACCTATCTTTTTCGCAAAGGAGTGGATGACAAGGAAATTCTTTGGTTATATCTGTTTTTCTGTGGTGGTGATGGCTCACTAGGAATATACTCTGAGCCACTGCATTCTTCTATGCCATAGAAAAGATATTCTTGTAGATGAATTCTAAATGCAAGATAATCTAATATTTCTTTCTTTGATCTATTGAGCAACGTTTGGTGACCTCTATATTCTATCCAACTGGCAGCTATGGCAAAATAAAAATAAAAATTCATAATGACTCTTATGGTCCATTTTTTTGTCCTCGCATGCATTCTATAATAGCTTAAATATCAGTCAAAGAAATCAACACGTCTCATAAATTCATTATACTTTTTTATAATGGATGGACGATTCACTGACGCATATTCTTTATCCTTTTCGACCATCGCTTACATATATCTTCAGGATGCTTACCGTCAGCTGATGAGGCAAGTATAACTGGTTTGTTATCAAATCATTTCAAGATACAAATTTGTCCATCATTACGAATTTTTTGGTCAACTGAACCCCGTCCAAGCTTTTTCATATCAGGGTCAAATTTAAAATTTACATTTGGGGGTATGTTACTCTTTCGTAGAGTACCTGTTCCCTGACATTCAGCTTTATATAATATATAATAAATGTCTAATAAAGGAATTGATGTAAAATATCTGTCCATATACAAGGTACAGCTTGGAAGTAAATTCTCTGTAAGTTTAAGCACTATTTTTTCACTAGTATCTAAATACTTTCCATCATTCTCATTTATATCCGTATTTATTTTGTCTCCTGTACATTGATACATAAAAATGTCTTATGGGAGACCATCTGAATCTGTGGATAAAAGACCTTCAATACACAGGGATTTGATTTTCCTTTGATGAATCGTCTTCCTTGTGCATAATTATAAAAAGGAATAATTTGATCATCTATAGCTACGGCTGGGAATTTTTTATTCAACAGACATCCCGATACAACAGTTTGGAGAATAGATTTGGCTTTCCCAAATTTATCTTCAGACTTTTCTTCATCGGTTACTGTGAGATCATCTCTTTGTTTTAAATTGTCTCTGATTGAAAAGTAAGTATCACTCGACATGTTATCTTGAAAGCGGGTGTCTTTCGAACATTACATTCGTACTCTAGGATATTTTAGATAGGTCATTATAATTGAAAAGGAAAAAAAAATATCTCAGATTCTGTAAGTAAAAGGCTTTTTGGAGTCTCTACTGTTTTCAGTTAAATATTTTTTACTGTTTTACATAAAAGCTATAAAAAAATTTTAAACTCTACATTCTCTAAGTTTTTTTTTTTTTTTAATAATGAATTTTAAAACATATTCAATTTACCTCAAAATAATTTAAAAAAATCCACATTTAATTTAAAACTGATCTCACATTGAAAAATTAAGAAAATAATTAGCTCGTATGATAGAAATTATAATATACTGTTTGAAATAATAATATATCTATTTTCGCAAAGATGAGATTACGTTGTGACACCTGGTCTACTTTGCATATTTCATGTTAAAGTTTCCGAAGACAATTGTTAGGTTATGTGGCATTCTGTACTGGGAGTTATTACTGCTGTTTGCTTTCCTACCACACAGAACAGAGCGGGAGATTCAAAATACCCAAACTAGACCATGTGTCACAACGTTACCTCATCTGTCACAAAGTAATCTCATCTTACGGTAAGAAAATATTTTTAAAAATACTGAATTTAAATTCAGAAAAAATAGTTCTACCAACAACTTCAGAAAATGCAGTTTTACTTGAGCATGACTGGATGTCTCCTACAGGCGACACTAAAATGACCTTGCTTTTTTTAACACTTAGAGCAGTTAAAGCTTAACACAAATGGTATCATTAAAAAGAACAATCTTTATATTATAAAATCTTAGGCTGAATAAATTTTAGCAAAATTATTATTAATAGATAAAAGAGATTAACTGTACGCAAGTGATTATTTTTCCTTCTTTTTGGCGATGCCATTTTTGCATACCGCTAATTGAACGAAAAAATTTATTTTGGTAACAAAAAAGCATTTTGCAATATGCTGTCATCTATTAACAATAATTGGAACCAGTTTTTAAAAATCTTGAATGAAAATTTTGAATGTGATAAATGTTTTAATAAGGTCTGTTTAGTGTCGCCTCCAGGCGACATCAGGACTGAAGAGGTTAAACCATGGTTAAAACTGTCAAAAACTGTCGCGTGTCAAAAACTTGGCAACCCTGAAATAAGCATACAGTAACCTCTCCTAAAATAAAAATTGTAATAAATACAATTTGTTTCCTATCTCGTTTTTTCCTCTTTGTAAAAAGCAAACTATTCGAGAGGACTAATTCAGATCTTACCAAAACCGAATCTGTTTAAATCAGAATCTAGCTTTGAAAGAAATAAAATTCATGGTTATGAAAAAATAAATTCCACACAATTATACCTCCTTAAACAGAAAACTGTTTAAAACAGAAATTTCTTACGATGCCTACTTTGCAGGATCAAGTTAGAATTTTCATGTCTTGCAACTGATTCATATTTTAAAAAGTAAAGACCAAAACCAAAATCTAGGGGGGGCTCAAGCCCCACCTTGCCCCCCCCCCGTATTGGCGCCCATGAACATCACCACTTTCTGTTAATTCGAGAGTCGAATCGTACTGACTATAATTGCATGTCATATATAGGTATTGAAATAATCTCTACTTTTTTTTTTCCTCTTCTAAATGATAAAGGAAGGAATGAAGTTATTTGATAGATAAAATTACAGCGAAATTTGAAAGAAAAGAGGGGAAAGCACGAGTCTGCCGGAAAAAAAAAAAAAGGAACATTGTACAGAAGCCCGGATAGCTCAGTCGGTAGAGCGTTAGGCTTTTAACCTAACGGTCCAGGGTTCGAGTCCCTGTTCGGGCGGTGTTTTTTTTTTTAATGGAAAAATTCATTATTAAACTATGTAGATTGTTCATAGTTGGCTTCATTCGTGAACATAGCTATTCTTTCGCCCACACTTCTATATTACTTTTCTTAATAAAACTAATATATATATACACTAGATTGTCATTGATTATGGGACACTTGCGATTTTAGACATTTTACTAAATATCTAAAAAAATACATTAGGAATCATCTCGAAACTCTTATTGTATAAATATAATAGTATACGTCATTCAATATTTTTTTCAGAAAATATGACAAACAACATTGCACACAGTACCCTGTAATCAGAAATAAAAAATAATAAAAATTGCATGAAAAATGAGTAGGTTTACTAAATAATTTTTTACTGCGCATGCGTAAAAGATATCAAAATTTCATTTGCATATTATGTTAGCTAAATGTATAGAGCAACTTTTGTAAAAGTCTCAAAATTATAGCTTGAAAATTCTGAAAGTAATCGTCTACAGAAAAAGGACAAAATCCGTTGTTTCCAAAATGAAGCAAAAAAATGAGGGATTCTATCCAAAAGTAGTCGTAACATCCCGTATTGTGTATTCTATATTGACACTAATCAATGAATATATGGATACAACCCCTCTTGTTTTTGCTTCATTTTGAGAATAACGGATTTTCAACTTATTCAATTGAAGATTATTTTCAGAATTTTCAAGTTATGATTTTGTGACTTTCACAAAAGTTGCTCTATACATTTAGCTAACATAATATGCAAATGAAATTTTGATATCGTTGACGCATGCGCAGTAAAAAAATTATTTAGTAAACCAACTCATTTTGTATACAAGTTTCATTATTTTTTAATTCTGATTACAGGGTACTGTGTGCAATATTGTTTGTCATATTTTCTGAAAAAAATATTATTTTATACTAGACGGTTGCCCGCCCTCAGTAGCCCGAAGACTATCTGAATGCCAGTTCTACAACCCCACACATTCACGTTTCTGTGCCATGTCTCGTCAGTTTCCGGCAGATATGTTTGAAAATATTTATTAATTAGATTTCTTCTCGGTGTTCTGGGGTTTCGTTTGCATATCTTTTTTTATTGTTAATGAAGAGGTCTTCCATTTGTTCTTCCATCTGTTCTTCTTTCTGTTCTTCCATCTGTTCTTCCATTTGTTCTTCCATTTGTTCTTCCATTTGTTCTTCCATTTGTTCTTCAATTATATTCGACGATTCACTGTTTGAGAGCCTATCTGTCCTTTTATTTATAGAAGTTCAAAATGAAAAAAGATTTTCTTAGCAGACGATTTTTTGTGATAAATACATTATCTGTTTTATATTTCTTCTGCTTTATTCCTTTTATTTATAGAAGTTCAAAATGAAAAAAGATTTTCTTAGCAGACGATTTTTTGTGATAAATACATTATCTGTTTTATATTTCTTCTGCGTTTACCTAAGCTGTGTAAAATCTCTATAAATAAAAGGTATAGAGGATGAGAGCCTATCTGTGCCTCAATTAATTATCCTCGGAATTCCTTTTATATATATAGATTAAGAACTCTGAAAATTATAAGGGAAAAACTTGGAAAAATTTGGGATCATTTTTATAAAAACCTTAATTACTCTGCGAGTATGCATGCTATTTGCATAAAAATGAACACAGTGTATTACAATAAGGCATTCAGTCATAATCTAGAGTTTGAGCGCTTTTGCTACATTAGTTTTGACAGGGTTATTCAAAAGATATTCATTTTTTTTAATTTGTTGACGGTCCCCTATGGAGTTTCGGTAAAAAAATCTTCACGGAGGTGTATGACGTATACTAGTATATTTATACACTAAGAGTTTCGAGATGATTCCTAATGTATTTTTCTAGATATTTAGTAAAATGTCTAAAATCGCAAGTGTCCCATAATCAATGGCAATATAGTGTATTTTTTTTCTATTTTTCTAATTCCCATTAAGAACACTAAAAGTATTTTTATACGAAAAATACCAATAATGAATCCATTCCAAGAATTAATGGCCGATTAAATCGGCAAACATTTCTCTACTTAGAGCAGTCTTTTTGATTCTGATAATTTCAATGATTTAAGCGATCAGCTCGATTCAAATGTCTACTAAATTTTCAATTTTATTTACATTATTTTACTATTTTATTTATAGATGAAATGTTAATTTCGTTACATAATGTTAACCTGAAACAAATGTTGACTTTTTTTTTTTTTTTTTTGAAGTGCAAACGGGTTAATCTTTTTTAATCGGGCTGTAAGCAATAGGAAAAATAGATAAAAAAAAATCAGGATTGGAAATTTTTTTAAAAGTTATACAAAACCAGTAATTTTTTTTAGCTTTCAAACAAACTGTATTTGAAAAAAAAAACATCTTTCTCTATTCAACATCGTAAAAATTTAAATTGAATAATGTATAGAAGAACAAACAAACAAAAAATATGTAAATGAAAATATAAAGCCACCTATATTGCTATCTTCAATGCTTTCCACAAAACAAGCATTTGCTTAATAATATAAAATAAATGTAATTTTAAAAAAAATAAAAAAAATAATTTGTCACACGAATGTATTCCCATATGGTCTAGTGGTTAGGATTCCTGGCTTTCACCCAGGCGGCCCGGGTTCGATTCCCGGTGTGGGAAGCTATTTTTTGTTTCTCAGTCATTTTTTCTTTTCTGCACATTAAGAACGCAAATGTAAATTCGGTATTTTTCATTATTAAAAGCGGGTAGAAAGCGATTCACAAAACAAGAGGGGATGGGGGATGAAGATTAGGAGAAAAGTTTTAAAATATGTGTCCTAATTGAAATACCACTGGTCAAAAAATGTACATTTCACTTTCTTACAGTACAGCCCCGCTAATCAGAATCCTATTATTCTGAGCTCCGCTTAGTTCAAAGTAGATTTTTTTTTTTTTTTTTTTTTTAAAGCATTATCTGGATAAAAAATTAACATTTTTTCCTCTTTTGCAAATGCTTACTATTTGTCACTGACATGTTGAGCTGGCAATATTTTTAAAAAATAATGGTTCTTCAATAAATTTGTATTAAAAGTAGAAATGCATTTAGAAGAAAAGAAGCTTTTTCGTCAAGAACTTCTCGATAGATAATGCCCCGTCACATTCTGAAAAAGATTATTTGAATATTAAAGCCATATTTTTACAGTGAAACGTTACTAACCTTGGTATTACTCTGTTATCCCGTTGACCCATTTCGCCAGATTATACAAATCGCCATACTAATAGCCAAATTATCAATATTGACATAATTTTTATTTTATAATTAGTTGAATATTAATAAAAATTCAAATAAAAAGTAGAAATAAAAATCACTTAATGACATTTTAAACACGTGGTGAATCGTATTTAATGTCATTGAATGTGGCATTCACGACCATCCATTATTGGCATTTAATCTTATAGTTTGGCGATAATTTTTTGGTCGACGGGACAACCTAGTAGTACCATAACCTTATTTAGCGTACAGATCAATGATCTTAAACTGAAGTACCGGAAAATTATGTTCACACTATTTTGGAAGAACACATAGTATCTTTAATTCAACAAGAAACAAAAAAAAATGTAAAAATTGCTACTTTTAGCTTTTTGAATCGTGCGAAAAAATTGGAAAAAATAAAGAACAATTGATGCAATATCTTGACAACTAAGGATCTCACAAACAGTAATAAAAAGATAGAAAATCTAGAGCATTTTGAAACTAAAAACACAATTAGAAAGTACTGGGTTGTGAAGAGGTAACAGATAATTGCACCGAAGAATGACTTTATAATGATGAGGAAGAGGAAATTGTTGACTGTGAAATAATTTCCATGGCTACAGAAGAAGAAATTGATTTAACTGGAGATTTAAATGATGAAATAGAAAAGATTAACATTAAGGAGGCATAGCAGTGTTAAGTCCCTGAAAGCAAAGACACTCCTGAGCTAATGCTATTTCCAATGGGAAAGTTGTTTTCTAATAACTCATTTGCATTTCAACATTTATAATTTTTATTTATTTTTTTGCATTGGATAGCTGAAGTCCCTCTCTAAATCACTTCTTTTTTACTTCTTTGATTTCTGATGCAGATATATATATATATATATTTAATTATGTTCATTTCCAAAACCAGTTTAAAAAATATATATCTGCAACCAAAATTGAAAATGCAAAATGTGTGATGTAGAGTGGGACCTGAGCTATCCAATATCCAATGCAAAACAAATTATTTAAATGTGTCAAAATGCAAACAAGTTATTAAAAAATAACCTCTCCATAGGAATAGCATTAGCTTGCGAGTGTCTTCGCTATTAGAGATAAGAGCTTTAAATGTTGCTCTTCGCTATATTAAGCAGCATCCAGATTCTTTACCACATGAAGTTTTATTTTGAAAAGCTTGAGAGATAATGCAGCAACAAAGAGACTTTCTGTTCAAAAACAAACAACTTTAAATTCAATATTTAAACATTAAATCAAATAAGTGTGATGTTATTTAAAATAATTTATTATGTTTACAAATCTCTTTGCACATTATATTTTCACTATTTGATATCTCTAATTTTCAGTTACTCGTGTATAAAAAAAAAAAACTCAATTTTTCTCATCTATTTTAATATGTAATCAGCATAATCAGATTTTTCACTAACCCAAATAGGTGTCATCTCAATCAACTCAGGTTATCGGAATTTGGCTGTACTAAAGTTTAAAAGTTGGCAAGTAATGTATTTCCAATATTCTGTTTACATTTTTGCACTGATTCAGAGCATATACAAAATTTCAAACTCTTGCATGTCTTAAGATGACTATCCAAAGGTTTACCTTTGAGCTTATCAGAATTTGAGTACATGTGCTTTTTAAAAATTAATATTATCCTTTAATCAATAAAGGATAATTTTGAAAAGCTGACAATCGCACATTTGAGGGAAAATGCCTTTAAACATGCTTTGAAATATTTAAGGGTGTTCTTAAATCAAAAAGGGCAACTTTGTGACACATGCATTAATTTATTTTTGTTCGGAAATGCATGAAAATAGCAGGTGTTGCTATTCAGAAACTGTCTAATTGCACTCATTTTTCTGTTTTTTAAAAAACGCAATAGATCTTTCATAAGAGGTCTTCAAAGATGATGTTTTGAACACATTTCCGAACGAAAGAGAAAAACCGGTCGAAAAGCAGGAGAAGAACGGGTGATCTCGAGATCGAAATCGCTTATAACTTGATAGGTAATTTGACTATCATAAAATGGAAAATTCAGTTCAATTCGAAATTGCTTCCATAGTCAGGCATTCCAATTTTATATCTTTCTGTTAAAAAATGAGTTTGTAAATGTGCCAAAACCTTTTGCACTTGTTGAGCGGAGCAGTTGAGAATACCCTTGATGAATAATAATAAAAATGGATTCAATTAACAGATTTACAAATATTTATTTAATTCAGTATCACATGACAATATAACATCTGCATCACATTTCAACAATCAATCTCATTTACTATATAAAATTCATTGTTAAAAACGACAACTTTTAAATGTACAGCATATTTAAATTTTGCAGGCTTATGACTAGTTAGTTAATACTTGTGAATAATCCAATGGTGCATTTCCTATCTCCTTATTTCTAAAGAAGTCAACACGAATTAAACCTACACGATTCAAATATTCAACTGCTAAGTACAAAGTGAAATGTGTAATCACTGTAAAGTGAATACAAGTAGCACAATTTTGCAGAGTGATTAGATCAATGATATGCATACAAAATTTAAATATGCTTTGAGTCAACAAATATATGCACAATAGTTTATCATTTAAAAATAATCTCGATAAATAAACTAATTTGAGTAAATCAAATCAAATGAACTGTGATTCAAAGGTGAAATTAAAAAATAGAAAACAATTACTCCAAACTGGACTTTTTATTTTATAAATTAGGTTTATCTGTAAATGTCTTTAATAATTAAATCACATTTAGGTCATTAGGTTGAAATAGGCAAGAAAGAAAGATAAAAGAGTAGGTAAGAAAACAGAGTTGGTATGAATTATGTTTAGTAAAATTGAATTAAAGAAGAAAAAAATGTAGGAAGTTTGTTAAAATATTGAGACTGTTTTAGAGCAATTGACAATTTCTTTATATATATATATATATATATATATGATTCATTTTTATGCACAATACTAATTCAGCAAACATCTAAAACAAAATTAACTGCAATGCATGGCAAAAACTGAAAGAATTGAATAGTCTTATTAACAGCATTACATTGAAGAAACCGATTATTGCAATTTGAATTTCAAAATGCTTTTCTAAACTGCAGATTTCATGCTACAGAAATCTACAGAAAAAAATATTTATAACACATATCTGCGTATTTAGTAATTTTTCAGAACAAACACCTGACTTTAATTTATATATGTATGTTTGTAAAAATGAAAAAAAAAAATAAATAAAAGTAGCAAATACTTTTATTATATATTTTTTCTCAGGACCTCAATAAATTTTTTTTTATTCAGGCCCCGCTTAAAATTACTTGTTGACGCCTGGTTCAGACTATAATAAAGGCAGATGTGGTAGAGGCTATGATTACCGTATTTTCGGGTGTATAGCCTGCACCCCTAATTCGAGCAGTGCAGTAAAAAAAGTTCGTGTATAACCCGCGGAGATGCATCGGTGTATAGTCCGCGGGCTATACACCATTTACGAACGTATATTTCGTTCAAGGTTCGAAAATTAGAAGCCATTAGTCATAATTTTTAACCCAAATTTACCAAATTTTTTCGTGATGAATATTATTTACCGTAATTCGGCTAAAAAACTAAGATTATCAGTACCGTAATTTTAGAAAGAAACGCCGCCATGTTTACGTGTTTTAAGATAAAATTTCAAGCAATGGGGTGTTTGCGTGCATTTTTTTTTTTTTTTTTTTTTTTTTTTTCAAACAAGTGTGATATTTTTTCTAAATTTTTCCGAAAATTAAAAAAAGAAAAAAAAATTCTGTGATAAATTCAAAATTTTGAACATAAAATGTATACGTATCTTAGGTAGTGGACGCTAAATCGCACAACGCTTAGGGATAAACAAACTGAAGCTCCTCCCACACTAATAAGAGAGCTGCATCTACTGACGAGCCCTTTAAAAATACGTCACGCAGAGCTCTTTAATTTTAGATTTTTTTTTTTGCTTCAATGAATTGAAAACACCCCTCACTATATTCTTAAAACAATAATTATAATAATAATTTTTTTTTTCTGTGCTTACCCAACCCATAGCATTTTCATTTTATAATATGACACCAGCTAATAAATTTAAAATAATATTTTTAAGTAAAATTAATAATAATAATAATAAAAAAACAGAGACAGACAAGGGGGTGTGTGTATATTTTAATACCAAATATTTAATACATGTGCTTTAACACTGAAGTTATGTTTTGTATCTTGACATAGGGTTAGCCTCTAATAATAGAATGTTTTATTTATTTGTTTTTCCTCAAAAATAAATAAATAAATAAATATATAAAAAATAAAATAAATATCAAATTTAAAAGTTTATGATGTCATGCAGTAAACTGAAAAAAAAATTACGGCTACTCGCAGATAAATTCATATTTAATTTTTATTTTTATTTAAGAATTCAAAGAGCATTATTTTACTCATCATTTTTGTATACCATTAAAAAACAAGAAAAGTTTATTTAAAGAAACCTCTATAGTTTTATTTTTCGTAGTAATATTTTGAATTTATATTTAATAAAAGAGAAATAAAAATAAATATGAAATTAAATGTATTAACTAATAATTTTTAATAATTTTAGCTATCAGTTACTTTCCAATACTTTTAGCCAAATCTTACTTAAATACATAAATAATTTAAATATGTAAATGATTTTTTATTGTGTATGTAAAAATATGTAAATGATTATTTTAATGTAAAAACAAAAATATGGATGCACAATTAATTTAATTTGTCTTTGATAAATAATAATTTAAGAGCATGTAACAAAAAAAAAAAAACTCTTACATTTGGACTTAAAATAGTATTAAAAAGTTTTTTGTTTAAAACCTTTTTTTTTTTAAGGCATTTTAAACGTATTTTAAAATGTATTTTAATGGTACTTACCTTTAAAATTTAAATCAAAATTAATTTTACATTTTTTCTTCTTAGTAATTCATTAAAAAACATTTTTCATAATATTCTTAAAATAGTAATATAATTCTTTCAGTGACTGCCCATAAAAATTTCAGTTTATGATATGGTATCATAAGTTACTGAATTTGTATAAAAACTCTATAAAGTTGAAAAAGAGAGAGGAAATATATTTTAATATCAACTATTTCATTTATATGTTTTAAATTGAAGTTATAGTATATTTGTGTACGTGTACGTGTATTGCAATATAATAAATGCATAAATAGTTTTTCTGCTAAAAATTAAAAAAAAAAAAAAAAAGAAAAAGAAAAAGAAAGAAAAAGAAAAAAAAGGAAATTAAAAAAAAAAAAGAAATACTATCTGTTAATATTAGCATGTTTTATTTGTTTGTTATTTCTTTCTTTTCTTTTCCTTTTTTTTTTTTTAAGAAAAATTATTTGAGATTTACTAATCTATGATGTTATGCAATAAATAGAAAAATCATATTCGATTATTAATATTATGGAACAATTCAAGATTTTTTTTTTTTAAATCTTGTTAACAAATTTAAAAAAAAAAATTATTTTGAGAACTCCAAGGTTTTTATTTTTCATAGTAATAGTTTGAATTTCTTCTTAATAAAGGAGAAAGGGAGAGAAAAAAAATAATTTATTTCTAATAATTTTAGCTATCAATTACTTTCCAAAACTTTTACCTAAATCGTATTTAATTTTTGTGTTATACTAAATTTAAATTTTAAAATATATTTAAAAACAAACCTTTATACTATTTTTAAGCCCAAATATAAGAGTATATTCAGTGGCATAGCTAGGATTTTTGGTGCTTGGGGAAGGAAGAAATTTTTCGTCCACACCGCCCCATAAAAAAGAAAAGAAAGAAAATAACCACATTATTTTTTTTTCTTTTACTCAAAAGAAGAAAATACCTTTTTTGGTTGTTGGTTGTATTTATGATGACCAATTATCTGCACGAGGGATATAGGCCCTAAGGAAGGTGCCCTCCGTGGGGGTCTTTCTAAGGGAACCTAATCCGTATTTACGCAAGGAAATCCAAGGTAAACTCCGAACGATCAGGCCGACGGGCGCGATTAGATTCGAACCCAATACCTTTATATTTACCAGCTTCGGGAGCAAAACCTCTAATCCACTAGTGGAGCAATTCGTAATTTCGATTTAAACCACTCCCAATTTGGCGCCCCTTGACTTCGACGCCCAGGGTGAGTGCCCTTCCTTGCTACGCCACTGAGTATGTCGTCTTTTTTTAATATAACATGCTTTTAAATAGTTATTTATCCGAAATAGGTTAAATAAATTGTACATTTTTGTTGCTGTTTTCTACTTGAAAAATAATTTGTTTTCTCTATTATTTTTTAAAAAATTACTAAGATAATTTTTTATAAATACTTTTGTATAAATTTGTCTATTTAATTTATTTATTTAATTTATTTATTTTATTTATTTTAATTTATTTATTTAGATATTTAAGGTATTGGAAAGTAATTGACAGCTAAAATTATCAGAAATTATTTGTTAATATTTCATTTCATATTTATATCCATTTCTCTTTTATTAAATATAAATTCAAAATATTACTATGGAAAATAAAATTATGGGGGTTTCTTTACGTAAACTTTTCTAATTTTTTAACAAGATGCAAAAAAAAAAAAAAATAAAATAAAATAAAGCTCTTCGAATTCTTACATATTAATAATAATTAAATATGGATTTTTCAATGACCAACCGTAATTTTTTCAATTTATTGCATGACTTCATAAACTAGTAAATCTGTAATTAATAAATAAATAAAACATACTACTAATAAAAGAGCCTAGTCCTAAGTCAAGGTACAAAACGTAACTTCAATATTAAATCATTGAAATTAAATATTTAGTTTTAAAATGTACCTCCCCCCCTCTCTTTTTATTAATTTTACTTAAAAAAAAAAAACCTTCATTTTCAATTTACTAGCTTATAATATCATATTAAATGAAAAGCCTGTAGATGGCGCTCGTTCCTAGTGTGGGAGGAGTCTTCAGTTTGTTTATCAAGCGTTGTGCGATTTAGCGTCCACCATCTTAGGTCATTGGTTCACAAAAGGAATGAATCCTCAGAATCATCCCGAAATGCACCAACTCCGAAAAGGAACAATTCCTTGGACTCATTGACGTCTAAGATTCTGATCCATGCTTGGACTCTATCCGAAGTCATTGATCCGAAATGAAACGACTCTGTAAAGGAACGATTCCTCGGAATAGTTTCGAAAAAGATCGACTGCTCTGAATCGTTCCAAAATTCCATAAATCACGCACTTTTTTTTTGTTCTTTGCAATAGGGTAGGCTAGATTATTTTTTTTGAAAAATAAACTAAAAATGATCTTAAATTCAGAATCGTTGAGGTTCGAAGGGTTTCGGATTTTAGATTTTGTACTCTACAAACACAATGGCTATTATAGATCTATCAGTACAATACTTGGTGATAGTTGCGACAGTTCTTCCAAACCCAGAAATAACTGTATTTAAGCAGTAAAAAAAAAGCCTTTACAAACATGGGAGAACTCTCTAAATTCGCGGCATAGCAAAAAAAATTTACAAATTTCGATGTTTTTTTCAAATTTTTTGAGGTTTAAAAATTGTAGAAAAAATATCACGATTTCTAATTTTTTAAAAAAAAATCTTTGTATAACCCGCACCAAGTATAAGCCGCAGCAGCGGCTTTTTGGAAGGTTTTTTTTCTTGTATAAGCCGCAGACTATACACCCGAAAATACGGTATAAGTTGATCCATATATAGTATAATAGTTGATTTAGTGTACTCTGGTGTGAAGTATTAGCTAGTATACCTAAATGTGATTTAATTACTCTTATCTATTTAAAAAGTATTAGAATACAATGAAATAAATTTTAAAAAATATGTTCATAGAATCTTAGTTGTAAGTATATTTTAATATTTGGCTAAAAACATTTATTGACTATCACATATTTTTGTACTTGAAAATTATCAAAAAATCTATAGTTGTCAATCTTCTAATTTTCTTTCCATGAAGCATATTTTGGAGAATTTTTTTTTATTTAATAAGTAAAAACATATACAAACATGACACATTTTATTAAATAATTTTTATGGACTTATTTCACTTGTAAAAACTTCAGAAGATTGACAGCTATGAATATGCAAGGGGAAACCCTAATATTTATATATTTTGGAATTCAGCTTTATACTTTAAGTGCAAAAAACTTTGTTAGTCTAAAAATAAAGATTGCATACTTTCTATACAACAAATTAAATTGTTCTACATAATTATACAAAAACAAATAAAAAATAGCAAAAATTTATAACATTGTCACAATTGAATAAATGTGAAAATAGAATGTTAAAAAACATTATTTGAAGTCTAAATTGAAAAATAAGGTAATTAGAATACCATTCAAGATAGGTTATGTTCAATTTAATTGATCATACATTAAAAATGTTCTGATATAAGCAAAAAAAATAATAAATAAATAAATGTTTTCTTTATACAGGGTGGTTAAAATTAAACTGACGGTACTCAGAGGCTCATAACTCCGGTTCTACTGAGCGGATCCGAATGAAACTTCAGATATATGTTATGTAGATCATGCGGCCGAGGTTTTTGTAAAAAAAAAAAAGTTTCAAATTTAGCCACTAGGTGGCGTTTTAACAATATAAAATGACAGATAACAATTCAAAAATCAAAGATTGAAGGAATATTTTATTTATTTGCACACCTGTGTGCTCTATGTGGTTACCTTGTCGGTCAACCATATGCTGAAAGCGTACCACCGCTTTATCAACAGCGGCATGCAACACATCAGTAGAAATCATGGAGACATGGCGTACGATGCTAGCTTTTAAGTCTGCTAAATTAGTTACACGCCCTTGAAACACATGATCTTTCAGAAAAACCCACAGCCAGAAGTCAGAAGGGTTCGGATCTGGCGACCTTGCTGGCCAGGAAAAGGAGAAAGTACACGAGAAGACACGCACATCAGAGAAATTGCCTTGAATCACATTTTTTACACATCTCGCCATATGAGCAGTTGCTCCATCTTACATGAATATTGTGGTTGCCAAACAGCCTCTTTGTCTTAACGCCGGGACAACATGATCTCCAGGAGACTCCTGCATCGATCACCTGTTACTGTACGCCTAACAAACCCGTTCATCGTGACTTTTACGTTCGCTTTTATAGCGAAATTGCTCTAACTGCTCACTTACATATGGTTTTAGCACTGCGCCATCTAATTGGTAAAATTTGAAACTTTTTTTTTTTTTTTTTTTTTTTTTTTTTACGAAAACTCCAGTTGCATGATCTACATAATATATATCTGAAGTTTCATTCGGATCCGTCCAGTAGAACCGGAGTTATGAGTCTCTGAGTACCGTCAGTTTAATTTTAACCACCCTGTATTAATTTCAGAATTAATCAGGGAAAGAAAAAACTTTTGGTAGT
Organism: Maratus speculifer; assembly: GCA_964019185.1. Lineage (NCBI taxonomy): Eukaryota > Metazoa > Arthropoda > Arachnida > Araneae > Salticidae > Maratus > Maratus speculifer. Next base: position 440,145,133 of record OZ025290.1, on the reverse strand, counting down.
TTAGTGATTTATCAATAAATGGGAAGGAAAATTGAAAACCCTAACAGATAATGTATAAGATAAACCTACATCTATACAAAATATTAATTCACAATTGAAAAAAAAAAAAAAAAAAACATTAAAGCAAACACATGAGAATGTGCTAAAAATTACTAAAAAATAAGCACAACTCCTGTGAATCATAGAATAACAATTTCTATTTTATTACTAACATACAATAAACATTCACCCTGAAAACTAAGATTAAATCAATTACCTGTCAAAGATAATTACAGAAATAAAATGCATTTAAAACTTCCTTTTCAACTCAATTGACAGGCATAACAGGTTGCTTTTTATATAAATCTTATTTGACATTTTATACATTATTTGTTTAATTACTTATAAAAAACTAAATTTAAAAAAAAAAAGTATAAACAAGTTGGTAATTTTTAAAAAGTACTACATTGAATTGAAGAGCTCAGTTAATGGATATGTTAAGTAAATTTATGAAAATAAGTTTTAAAGTTCATAGAATATTTGTTTTTTTTCTTTTTTTGTTACCCAATATCAGAACTGCAGCAACAATGTTGCAGAATAGGAAAGATTTTTTTTTTTGCTGAAAAGAAAATTTTATTTGGGAAAATTTGTATTTTTGGAAGGAAGAGAAAATTCATAAAATAACAAAAAATCTCCAATATGTTTTAACTTTGCAGAACGATATTGGTAAGAGACAATCTTTTGCATTTTGACAGATTTTTGCCCTTCTCCCTCACTATTTTTTTTTTTTTCTTACCTTTTGCTATCCTCCACCCAAGAATTAAAGTTGAAAATTTTTTTAATTGGTAAGTTCTATGTTCTGCTCAGTTTTTTAATATTGTTTTGCTCTAGTTGTTTTATTTGTTACTTTGAAATACTAATAGATAACAAATCATCTACATTTGGCCCCTCCCCCCCTGAAATTTTCTATCATTATTCTCCTCCCACTCAAATTGTTTAAAATCTTTAAAGCACTCCCTATTTATTACTTTGAAGTAACAATAAATAAATGATCAATAATCTACCTAAACCCCAGAATTTTAGTTTCTCTCTTCCTTCTAATCCAACACCCCTCCTATCTTTTCAGCACTAATTCTTAACTGTTGTTACAAAAACTGTTGCATAAATAATGTAGAAAACTGTTTCATCAAAAGATAAATAAAAGACTTAATTGAATGTTTCTGTACTGAACTTTGTTTCAGGACTATTATAATTAAAAATCACCAACTCAGAATTATCTAAAGATAGTAGGCTGCAAATTAGAGTCCTGCATCAGGTTGGCTTATCAACTTTTAATATCAATCAATTCGACTTGCTGTTTGGATTAAGGTTGTCACAATTTTTTTTTTTTTTTTTTTTTTTTTTTGTTCTGGTCAGGCTGGCTTTCAACTTTTTTTTTATGGATTAGGTTTACTTTTATTGTTACAGATCTGGGTCCATTTTGGATTAACATGAATCTTAAAAGAGTGCCAAAAAATATTTTTCAGGTTAAAAATCTATATAAGACATCCATAATGGTTTTTTTCTCCAAAATGCAGACACCTCTATTTAGCAAAAATCAATTTCTATCATACATACATTTGAATATTTTACCTCTGAATAGTGGGAACTTTTCAATCATCACACATGTAATATATGGATATGTGCATAAACTGTCACAAATATGACACTTGTTTTTGTGTGTATCAAAAACAAAATGGTGATCATTTTTGTTTCAAAAGAAGAAAATTAGTTCTTAAAGAATATTTTATGATCACATATCTAATATACTTTTCATTTCTCATGCAGTAAATTAAACATATATGCTCATTCGCATTCAAATAAATATTTATTTTTATCCGAAACATACTTGTGCTCAAACTTTGTGCAAATCACAACAGCCTACTTTAACAAACTTAAATATGACTTGTAAAAACTCTTACAATCTGTTAACCCAACCCACACAAAAAAGGAAGTTCATTTTGACCCAAAAATATAAAATCTGGGACAGCCTAATCCAATGTTTAATTCTATTCAATGATCCTGAGATATCCACCATTGAGAGGTTCTGCCATATTTGAATTTTAAAGAATGTAGACTTGTTCCTTCTTTGTAAAAGATAAAAATAGTATTAGAGATACGACTGTACATTACTTTTCATGATTTCCTTTCATTCATTACAAGTTCAGGTCAAGTTGAAATATTGTAGGTTTGTGTCAGGTGCAAGTTGAAAAGTACGTCAGATTGTTGATTGGATTAAAGGTTGCTGAAAATTACTTTTGCAGGTTTGGGTCAGATTGCGGTTGAGTAAAAATTTTTTTTGTCAGGTTCAGGGCAGGTGTGTAGGACACTACTCTGAATTAAACAAAATTACACTAATATCTATAATTAAATTCTTAAAATTGAAGAAAATAATGATCTGTACCAATAACATTAAGGGTTAAAGTTATTAATCTTAAAATTCTTCAAATTTTACTATTTTTTTTTTTAAATAGTCACTTATTATTATTTTATCTTCGTGCTTTTATTTTTTACTTTGAAATACTAATACATAAATACAGATATAGATTCCACCCTCCCTCAAAAATTCCTATTACTTTATCTTTGCTCAATCATCACAATTTAACTCCCTGACTGCCAAAATAAAAGGGAAAAATTGTACTGTTGTTTCCCTGCAACAAAAAAAAATCTTAAGATTTTTCCAACATGACATAAATTGAATTGTTTATAAAAATGTAAGAGTATTGAGAATATTAATCATGCGAAATGTTTTTAAACTGCCTTATATTTATAAAGTTATATTGCTGTAAAACATGCAACTTAGTGGATGGATACATCAGTTTGCAGCAGTGAGAAGTTTAAAATATTTTTCAGAAAAATGTCATTTAACATATTAATCCACTATGCTCTACAATTATTTTTGTTATATAAAAGTCAATAACGTACAAACAAGTTAAACATTCCTATAAATTTATATTGCAATCATTCATATGAACATACAAAACATTTTAAAGAGTATAACTGAGCAAGATAGCTACTTTATGAACTTTTTTCACTTTATTAATTGGAATTAATAACTACCTGTACAATGTGACTAATTAATATAATTTTTTATCTTGGAAATTATGCAGGAAATCTGTTTATTACTGATTCAGAAGGTTGCTACTTTAAATAAGGGACACATTTGTCAAGCAATTCTTGCTAATTTCATAAAATGTAAAAATTGGCAACTTCAATAACATTATCAAGTATCACAGGATTTACAAAATAATTTAAAAAGATTTTACATTGATAATTTTCTACAAATGTTTATAAGATATGCTGAAGACAAATTCATTTTTATTGGCTTAAACTAATATTGATTAAAACTATACACAAACATATAATAAGTAAAATTTTTAATGCTTAGATTTGTTTATATAATTCCATGGAAATAATTTTAAATCTAGCAATTCAAAAATAATTCTTTAAAAAAAAGTATAAGTACAGCTAATTAAACAATATAATTCCATTAATTTTATAGAGAGAAATTTCACCAAAGATTTTAACTTACTTTTCTATTAAATACAATACAGTTATATAGAATTTTAAAGTTTCAATACCATTAACTTTTTATTAGAATATTAAAAAAGAGATAACGTACAATTGTTCAGATCTTAAATGTATACTTAGATTACAAGCAAAATTGTAGTACTTTTTAAATAACATAATCATGTAAATAAATGAAGAAAATAACTGATTTTTCATAGAAAGACAGTACATTGCATTAGATTTTTGTAATTTAATAATTAAAAATTTTAAAGTAATAAAATGAAATTTTTGCTTTTGATATTTGATAAATCTAATTTTTTTTGACAAAGTATTGTATATAACAGTCATGAACATTTGAAATAAAAACCATTAATAATATTATATTCAGGTCATTACTATTTTGGAAAATTAGCTTTTAAAAATAATTATTCCCTTAACTACCAGAGATGTGTTTATATACCTGAGTAAGCAGGCATGAACATTTGAAATAAAAACCATTAATAATATTATATTCAGGTATTACTATTTTGGAAAATTAGCTTTTAAAAATAATTATTCCCTTAACTACCAGAGATGTGTTTATATACCTGAGTAAGCAGGCATGTTAATTGCCTTGAGCATATATACATGCCTCACTAAACAGATGTGCTAACTGCCCTTGATATATGGTATCTATATGTGTTTTTGAAGTACAATGCTTTGTATAATGCTGTTACCAGTAACTATATGCCCTGTTTGAAAAAAGTGGCATTGGGGAGCAAATCTCACAAGTTTTCCTTGGCAGTTAAGGGATTAAATAAGAGAACTACTTACAGAAAGATTATAACAACAAAAAGGATCATGCAAAAAAACTAAATTTTTAAAATTTCATTATAGTTGTACAAATTTATTACATTTAGTACTACTACTAAAAAACTTTCAGGCTCGGATTATTTTTACAAAGGAAAAAAAAAAGGCAAAATACATTTAGATTACTTATTTTATCAACTGCATTACAAAGAAATTTAATAAATAAAAAAGCATTTTTTAAATAGAAAAAAAAAATCTGTATGAAGATAATAAGGGTATAAAGAATTAGGCAATAAGGCCTGGCATCTCAAAAGTTATCTTTCTGAAAATATTGGTGAAAAAATCATAGTATTACCACAGATACTAATGATTTTAATTATGCGTAGCAGTTATAAATAATCTCAGAGGTACAAAAAATGAAGAAATACTTAATTCTATCACAGTCAACTAGTTTAAATACAAAGTACTTTAAAAAACTGTTAAAATATCACAAAACATTAATTCTACAGCAGAACGGTGTCTAAATGATGTCACTATGTAGCTACTTTGATTCAGAATTCAGCATTTCACAGTGATGCAAATTTATTTACTGAAAGTAAAGAATAAAATTATAATGTATCTTAAAAGAATAATTATATTATATTATATTATAGCCTTAAATAATTAAAATAAATTTTCAAAATAAACAACTTATGTATTATAAATTTGCATACTTTTGAATATAAACTTTCAGTTTGATTTTCATAATTAAGTGAAGTGTATTCAGTTTTAAAAGAAAGGGTTATGCAGTTTAACTATTATTTTTTTTTACTTGAGCTTTCTTTCTCTCCTTCAAAATAAAATAGCCTAGGGTAAAAAAAAAAAAAAAAAAAAAAAAAAAAAAAAAAAAAAAAAACTAATATATTTTACATTGAACACCAATTTTTTTAAAAATAGCTTTGTTTAATATTAGTCATTTTATACTTTATTTTTTCAAAATATAACAAGGTTTGTTTTTTCTTTCTTTCTTTCCATTTTTGAAATGCATACAACTAGCAAAAGCCATGCTTTGTTTGGATTCGCGAAGCATTATTTTATAAAACAGATATTTGAAAGTAACAATATTTTTTTTTTATTATTTTTGCATCTTTATTAAACAAAAACGTTATTTTATGTTTTGGCGCATTTTAATTTTTTATTTATGATGTAAAACTGGCATAAGATATTTTCGAAGCAAACTTTTACAAATTTTTTTTTAATTTTCAACTAAAAGCTCTTTTAAAGATGTTTTTACAATTTCAAGTAGCCACTGGTGTTTTTTAATTGTTTGAAATATGCATGTTTCCAATCTTTGTAATCAACATCCGATAATCTTTGATAGCTATTTTAGAATAATATATTTGAAGAAAGCTTGAAGAAAGTTACTTCTTCAAAATCCTATTTTCTGGAAAAAACATTTGAAATCTGCTTTCGTTGATACTATGAATTTTCAATTGTAAAACATTTTATTTTAATTTCTTCATTTTTATACATGTTAGCGTATGAAAATTGCTGTAATTCTCTCCGCGTGGGAGAACTTTTTACTTTCTGCGAATGGCAACTCAATTAATGGAATTACCTTTTAACGAAGCGCTCTCTCATTCTCGCAGTGACGTTTACACGAATAATTATTGTTGTGTTTGCGAACTTATTAAAGTCTTATTTTTCTATAAAATCCTTCTGATTAATGAGTCGATATTATTTAGCCACAATACGACCTTCGCAAAAATATTTATAAAGAGCTTGAACGAACAACTTCACGCAGATCTTTTAATTTTTCATTTATATAACAAATTTAAGAATTAATTTTATTTGTTTACAATTATTTTGTTGCCAGTTTACAAGAAATTAAAAAAAAAAAAATCCATAATACAATTCTTTTAAAATGTTTAAGTGTCATCTGTGCAAACGATTTTGCGGGATAATGAAAACATGTTTTATTTAATAAATTAATCATGATTCTATCTATAATTATTTACTCCATGATTTAAACTTTTTTTTTTCTGAAAATATACGCGTTTCATTTTTTATTTATTTGCTAAAATGCGTCCGTATTGGAAATGCATGTAAAATAAATTAATTAAAATAATAATTTTTTTAACGTTTTACTGTAAAAAAAATTATATTCTGCAAATCTACAGATCATAATTTATTTTTGTGTTTAATTTGAAGTTAAAATATTGAATAGTTTTTTTGTAAAGCGTACGACAAATTGTAATTTGAGTGGACTAGTAGAGGATTCGCTTCGCTCATCCTAACAAGAATGTGTTATTTAAAAAAATAAATTACTTCATTACATCTAAAATAAATTTGCTTAACACCATTGCTTAACACCACTTGAGCCCTATTTCTCCTTTTTCAAATTTTTCTGTAGAATATGTAAAATAAACAGCAAGTTGCAAAATATTTTAAGCAAAGTTTTCCTGTTTGTTTAGTTTAAGTAATAAATAAAATTTCTTTACAATAAAATTTTGACAGCATGTAACACTGAAATGATTTTAATGTAAAATGTTATACAGGACAAATAGTAAATTTCTAAAATTTTAAGAATGTTGAGAAATTTTTCACAAAATTTTAGGAAAACCATTAAGGAAAATTATTACAAATTCCAAAACATATTTTTTGTATGTATCATACATTTGAAGAAAATATATTTACAAAACATTAATTACTGTACATTGTTTGTCAGGTTCTGAGAAAACATCTGCTATAGAACTGGAATTTGTTATTTTTTTACCTTAATATCTTATGTATTGTATGGGCTGTGTACTGAAATTTCAAGGTGACATTCTTTCTTTGTCTAAAGTGGGAGTGAACATATGAACATGCACAGGTGCAGCGAGATGAAAAAGAAGATTGCAGAGGGGCATGTTTGTCCTTCTGGGATGTCTATTGAAGAAGGAAAAAGAAAGTATTTCCACGAATAGGGGGGTTTACATTGGGGAAATGCAGGAATGGAGAAGGACAGTGTTTGGCTGAGATAGATTCAGTTCATATCTAGAGAGCAGTGGTGGACAGAAATCCTGGTGTATAGTGCTCGGGTCAAACAGCGTAGGCTGAGAACCCATGTGTCAGGAGATTCGAAATTGATCTCTGGTAAAGTTAATCTAACGTATATAGAGTGAGAGGGAGAAGGTGTAATTTGAACAGTACACAGCCAACTTTTTACTGTATTTAATGTTGAACTGGATCATCTATATCTAAGTTATATATGTAAATAGTGTATTATATTGTGTACATAGAGTATAAATAAACTATTAATTTAGTTAATTGACAGCGTTTGTGTTCATTTACATGATCATCACAGTGCGTGACCGATATCACCTAATAATATCGGTGGTGGCAGCTATAACTACTACGGACTTTTCTTCATAGTTGTGTGGAGGGAACATTCGACAGTGTTCATGGTATTAAAATATATCTATCTAAAGAAGGGAAAAACTTTCAATTCAATTTAACTTTAATACACTGCAGATGTGCAAAGGGGTGGCCATTATGAAAGTAGACATTTTAGTAAGAATATGGATAATTAATTAAACTATTCTTTTTAGAAAGTAAGAATTAGACACTATATATATATTTAATAAAAGAATAACAGGTTTTAAACAGTGTATAATGGGTAAACAGATGAAGTGGAAATTTATGGAAAAGTGGAGCTGGAATTTTTACAGGAATTTTCAACCAATGGAAATGTGAAAAATTCTAATAAAAATCACTGTTTTAAAAAACATCCCTTTTGTTAAAAAAAGAGCATTTATTAATTTTTTGAAATTTTTTTTAGGTTAAAGTGGAAAGTTTTAATATAATTTTAAAAGTTTTAGGAGCATATAGATATAGTAGTAAAATTAGGAATTTCAGGCAAAATGTGAGCATCGTGTTACAAAATTTTATGTAGATATCTGATAGAGTAATACTAAAAAGTAGTGACAAATAATGAACTTGATTGAAAAGTTGTCGATTATTCCTTGTAGATTAAAAGATAGCAAGGGTCTCTAGTGATGTTTTTGATCAAAGCTGAAAAAGGATAAACCAATCTATAGATAAATGAGGAATAAATTTTGTGATTAATGCTGAATTCTGAGATTCAATTTTATGAAAACAATAGCTCTTTAATGTTTTCAAATCTAAAAAAGAAAACAGCTGCAAAGAAAAAACAAATGCATCATTATTGGGTGACACATAAATACCGTGAAGCAAATATAAGCCCACACAGGCTTTTTATTCCAGGATCCATGAAACAGTGAAGTTTGCTTTGGAAGGGGGGGGGGGGGTTACTGTTGGTGCAAATGCAAAGAAAATATTAAACTATTTTGTCTTTTTTTTAAAACTAAAAACTCTTCTTAAAAGTAAATTGTCACAATATTTGTGTGTCACCCTGTATATAGGATCAAATTGCATTAAAATTGGAGATAAAGGAACTAATGGCACAAATTAGAGTTAATACTGATAACAATAACAATTGAAAAGCTGACAAAATATTTGATTTCAGAAAAAATAGAGAGCAGAAATACTGAAGCTGAAGTACATAAAATAAAAATTATAACAGTTGAATGAAAATGACAAAAATATATGCCTTCTCACACATAAGCTTTTTAAATCTCCAAAATCCTTGAAATACAATCTAAGCTATAACTAAATCAAATTCAATTACATCACAAGAAAAAATAATAATGAAACCAAATATTAGGAACAGCTTACAACTTGAAAATTATGCAGAGCTTAACAGAGCCCACTTCAGAATATTCTCAAAGTAGATTTATCACAAATTTAATCAACATATCTATGCTATAAATGCTTTAGTATGTGTCTAGCAAACACAAATTTATAATGTCACTGAATAATGACTTGAAAAAATACAATATGCATCATAAAAACTCATTTTTCAAAATTATTTTTTAAATATAACAAAATAATGGCAAAATAAAAAAAGAAATGAAAAATCACATTTGTTCTATATCCTGGTACAAAATCCAATTTTAAAAAATACTAATCAGTTGCTTGATGTTACAATTATGATACTGCAAAACTAAATAACAATACATATAAAACAGTTTTAAAGTATCAATTTATCCAGCATTACACTCACTTAAACATAACTATTCTTCTATTTGGCGTAAATTACAATGTATGATAATTTTATGAATTTTAATATTAAACAGTTACTGTGAAAACCTATAGTTTATGAATGACATCAATCAAAAACCCAATAAAGTATTTAGCAAATATAACAGATATTTGACCTTTTTGTAAAAATAGATATTTTAAAAAGTTAAAAATATTAACTTCCTTTATAATGTAAGAAATGCAAACAACATATAATTGTTAAAGCATATTTTTACTGTTTAAAGATCAGATCTCATCAACATATTCAGTATTACAACATGGAATAATCTAATTATTATTAATATTTGAGTTATTTATTACAGAGACTCAAAATGCATTTCAGAACCTGAATAAACTTTCATATGACACATGTGGTACATAATTTTGAATTTGTGAGATAGATTCTAATAAAAAAGTATATATATATATATATATATAAATGAATGAAGTTTATTTAATTAAATAGGTCGAATAATATCTGTTTAGCTTTCATTATGCATGCATTTATGATATGCAAAATACATATTTAATATTTTGTATATAGTCAATTAACTTAATTTTTTAAAAATGATACATAAGATTGAGAAAGTATCTCCTTAAATTTAAGTGTAGTTAAACATATTTTCTAAAACTTACTACTCAATTTCATGTAAAATTTGAATGTATTTACAACAATATCAAAGAAATAGATTCATGTATGAATGTGTGTAAATTTCATAAGAATATAGTTCTTTTTCTTTATGTAATAACAAAATAACCATTCAGAAATTCAGAAATTGAGCAAATAAAATGAAATTTCTGAAGCCTAATGAAATGAAAGGGGAAAACAACTAATACTACTAATAAATGAGCTTCTTTTCATCACTACAGTTGATTTAAATTTTCCATAAAAAAGTGGTTACTGCAAGTTATTCCAGAAAAACAAATGAAGGAATTTTTAGGTATTATTTTATAAATATATACCTATGCATAATATAAAGATAACACATTCACTTCTTCATGTACAAAATTAACATTTTATGAAACAAAGTAATTCAAGTCATTTACTACTTTAAGTATCTAAAAAACTCTTTCCTTATATTGATCCCAAACTGCCTTATTTGGGCATCTTACTGGCTGCTAATATAAATCTAAACAATTCAAATTCTGGCCCCAAATTACACATTTTCTTTCATCTATGAAAATTCATACACAAAGCCAGAATAGGCTAGAAAGTTTTGTACGTACAAAATAGCTTGAAACAACTACAAAATTAATGTTTGTTAATTTTATACATTAATATAATTAAAAAAAAAAAAAAAGATTTTCAAATGATAGTTAAGATAAAACTGAACACACTTTAAACTTCTTCTGGATGGGCATCAGATATGTTTAATTTAGGATGCATTTAAGCACAGAATATTTTAGTTGCAATACTTGCATTGACCTCCTATGATTAAGTAGACAGTTTACCTCAAAACTAGTGAAAACATTTTTTTTTTTTTAAATATTAAAGTCTGTTTAATTGTGAATATTTTGATACCTTTGTTAATGCATGCACTGCAATTTTCCATACAAATTAAACTTCAAATGGCTTTTTCTGAATAATCATTTTCTTCATTTTCAAGTTTTAAAAATGCTAAGACTTTTGTATTTGAGATAGAGATTTAAACTTTTTTTTAACATATTCTTTATCATACATGTGATAGATCTCCACCTGGAATTTGCCTCGCCCTTCCCTTTTATTTTAGATAAAATTAAAATACATGAAGATGCATTATATTTTGCAGTTTTACATTATTACACCAGTAAAAAAAATTACATTAAATATAATATTAGATGTATCTAAAAATTTATGTGTACTCTTGTGTAATACACATTTGAAAATCTTAGAAATAATAATAAAAGGCCAAAAATATCATTTAAAAAACTAGCAGAGATTTTTAATTTTTTTTTTTAAATTTTTAAACATTTTAATCAAACATATAATTATCTTTATTTATTACAAAGTATTTTTAGTTGAATATTGAAATGCAGTGAATTCACCATTTGAACCATATTTAGAAAAGTAAACAAAATTGGTGAAAAGGTAAACTGTCTTTTTAAATATGATGAAAAATATTATACAGAATTACTGGTATTGAAAATTTAAATGACACCCTTTTTGGAAGAAGTAAAAAGCATCGGAAAATATACAGATTCAGATCTCAATATTTCATCACAATAATATCTACAAATACAATATATATTTTCTGTCTATGAAGAAAAATACTTTACACCTCCACAAATGGTACAGTCAATTAACTGTGTAATACAAATGTTTTCAAACTACTATTTTTATTTGTCATGCCATGCTAAGTAAAAAGTTCGACACTACACACAGTGAGTTCAAGAAACAATTTTGACTCAGTTTCAAACACTTCATTACAAATTATTTCATACTACATCAAACATAAAAATATGGCACATAAACTTTTAAGGGAAAAAAATGTATAAGTAAAGACAATTTCATTTCTCCAAAGCAATAATTCAAAAGACCTGTAATAATTCATATTTGGGAGAACAGCTTACTTAGAAAAATGCCCATATTTAACAAACATAATTTAATTGAACAATGAAAATTTATAATACAAGTCTATCACAACATATAAAATTTTTCAGTACTTTAAAAAGAAAAAAATATTTTTTCAACATGTTTTAAAGAATTAAATTCATTTAGTGAATATATAAATATATATATTTTTTAACGATCAGAAATCATTAAATTTTAAAACTAATTAGTTACATAAAATACATTCTAAAAATGTATCAATAATTCATAAGTGAGAATAACTTGTTATATTAAACTAACAAGACAACAAATACTGATTAGATGAAAGCAAAATTACATGTACACATGTAAAAAGAAAAAGGTACAATAATAAATGCATAGAAAATTGAGTAGAAGTCCATTGAAATGGCTAAATATTTGGTTTATTGATCAACATACTTGCAAATGACCAGTAGTTAATCTTGTTTTTCTATGCAATGCAAAATGACAATAAGAATTCTTATCAGCAACTTTTTTTTTTTAAATTTTTTATGTAACTTTCATTATTGTTGAACACCAAGTCTAATTTATATATTTTTAAAAATTATTATTCAACTGGTTGTCCCATGTTGAAAGATCTTGCAAATAAAAACAAGTAATCAAAATTTAAAGTGAATAAAAAGAAATAAACAAAAACACAAATTTTATGAATGTGTACCAAGGTTTATGATTCAGAATTTCAATTAAATTCAGATCTCATACACATAAAATGTAATCTTCAACAAACCAAAAAAATTTGCCATTTAAAAAAATTAAGTTTATGGTTAAAATAAATCAATGATCAATTAAAGAAGTTTTACTAAATCATACAACTCAACTGACAGAGGTATGTCTTCATTTAAATAAGGGAGAAAATGAATATTTTGAGATTCAGAAACAAATTTAATGACATAGTAAGAATGATGTAAGCTTAAAAAAATCTTTAGCTGCTTCATTTCTTTTAATATTTTAGCTTTATACAACATATACAGAGCAAAATATTTCAAATTCAAGTTCATTTAGGGAAAAACTAAAAATTACTGCAATAAGGTTCAGCTATTTATAAAGCACAAATTACAACATAATGAATAGTGTACTGTCTGCTATAATTATGATTTTGACTCTAAATATAAGAATTTTTTTTATTTTAATAAAAACTTTTAATTTATTATGAGATTCATTTTGCAAAAAATGGACATAATCAATTTTATTTTATTGAATGGTGAAAAACACAAATTTTAGCATAAACTTTAACAGTTCAACCAACATTCAAATTTACCAAGTAGGAATTCAAAAAAATTTAAATAAAAATATGCTCATCTCAAACCTATAACTTCCTGTTTTTTTTTTTTTTTTTTTTTTTTTTTTTTTTTTTTTTTTTAATCGGGGATTTGTAGAGAAAAATAAAGCTGCCATATGATGTTACTAGTGTACCTGGCCATTAGTTAAATATTTTAATAATCAAAATGCACTCACTCATAAGTGTTTGTATTACAGCTTAAACAATTCTAAAAATCATTTTAAAAAAATGCAATAATGCTCAAACATAAAGATATAAGGAAACCTGAAAAATAAATACACCAATGAAGAAAATTCTAAAAACCAAATTTACAAATATCTCTGCATATTTAAACATATAGTATCAAACAATGAAAAAGAAAAACAATTTTAAAGAAATGACCTTATTACAGCTTACATTTAAAATTTTAAAAGCAAAGGCTACAACTGAAAATTACAATTGGATAGAGAACGATCATTTTTTCATTAACAAATTATTAAAATAAATCTAAACACATACACAAAAAATTTCTTGCACTTGAAAGGAAGCAACTAAATTTAAAAAAAATTAAAAACACATCAAACACAACACAAACAAGGGACAATTTCATAGGAAGCAATCACATTTCTTTACAATTAAAAACAGAAACAATTGGTGAATTTGATAGGAAGCAAGCTGAAGTTAATTTAAAATATACATATGAGATTTAAAATACATAAAGTTAAAAATGCATAAATGATCTTTTAAAATATTATAATATTCCTTAAAAGAAAAATACTTCATTAGCACAGTATTAAAACATTACAAAGATGTAATGTAATTTTCATGAGGTAGTGCACTTCGCCTTGGATAAAAAATATGATTGATAGAATGATTTAAAAGATTCGTAATATGACTCATATAAATATCTGAATATCTAAATAAACGTCTTGAGAAATAAGTTGGATTATGATGTGTTCGAAATATGCTTCCAAACTGTTTGTTGAATCTTGATTTAGTAAGAATCCTACAGGAGAAAAAAAAAAAAAAAATTGTAGATATTTGCAGTACAAAAGAAAGAATGTGGAGTAATTTTTGTAATGATTGAAGGCAAAATTAGCACATACACTAGCACAGTTAAATTTTAAAACAAAATTATCAGTAAATCAAATTAAAAGATTCTCATCTTCAAATTTAACATCACATATATAATAATAAAAATACTACAAAAGATAAAAACTTTCAAAACATTAAAACTTTAAAAATCTAAAAACCAACAAGTTTCAACTACTCTGTGGCCATCATCAAGGCCATACTTCAGTACAGAGAAACAAATATTTATTCAATAAATTATATTTGTGTATAAAAGATGCATGATTTTTTTTTTTTTTTTTTAATTCTTAAACCCACCCCATAATTTGACATTCCTAATATTTTTTATATGTGTATGCATATATAATCACAGCTCAAGAAACCATATGTGAAGTATCTTTGAAATGAAGCTTGGTTTACTAATAAATAAAAGAAAACGAATGTTGTCCATTTGTTCTGTTGATAAGAATTTCTATATGCCTCCCACCCTTCCTCCGTTTGTGGCAAGTGCAACAAGACTTTATTAGTGTTGAAGGTATTATATAACAAAAAAATTGCTTTTAAGTGTTATTTGATATAAAGTGATATTTTATTGACTTCTTGTCATTTGAATCAAAGTATGCAAAAAATAGATGCAACCAGTTTTGTATATCACACCAAAAAAATCAAAAAATTACTACACTTTGATAATTATATCATTACAGAAGGGGGGGGGGGGGAGAGTAACATATGATATTATAAAGGAGGATGTGGTCCAAAATTATCAAAAAATTGATAATGTTATATTTGTACAGCCCCTAAGAAATATTTTGACCTTAGAAGTAAGACAAGAAAATCACCTACCTTAATTTCAGAGAGAGCCTATGTTATTTTAGAATCAAATCATATTAGCTCAAGAATTCCAATGTGAAAATTTCAATTTTACATCACAAATTACAATATTATTTTACTTTGAAGTATTAAGTGTCGAATTCAGAGGAGACATTCTCCCCAGAGCAATAAAATGCCCCCCCCCCCCCACGGAAATCATAATTTTTGCATTTTAAATGGTCAAAAAGTACAATTCTCCTCTCCCCCTGGCACTCTATAATGTCCTCTTCCCCCGGAGAAAATTATCTGAATTCAAAACTGGAAATATTAAAATTAGAACATATTTACAATAAACTCACTAATGAGCAAAACATATTATTAAAAAAGGTATAGGCTATTAAATTTCATCAAGAACAGCAGGGTGAAAATAAAATTCACATATAGTTTATATAAAATAACAACAAATAGAATATTATTAAAAAAATTTCAAACATTTAAAAGTGAATATCTAATTACATTTTTACAATCAACAGCAGGCTGGATGAATTTGATACATGTGAATAAGTTATGCCTTAAAAAAAAAAATGTTTTATATTATTTATTACTAAACAACTTTGCAGATTTTTAATAAAATGCATTATTTAAAAAACAGATAACATACCTAAGCTCATCTCGTTCTTTAATAAAAAGCTTGACCAAATCTTCTGTATGATCAACACGCTAAAACATAAAAAAATAATTCACTTAAGATACATATGAAGAAGGTATAATAGTTTTATTGCAGATTTTAATTAATGTGTCAGAGTAAATAAATTCAAAAGACATTTTGGCAATATCATAATAAAGTCAGGTCAAGCAGATTTGACTGACACAAACAGAATTTAAAAGAAAATATTAATTTAAATATATCTAAGTTGGAAAATGATGATTTAACAATAAGTAGTTTATGAATTTTAAGACAAAGTTGACCAGTATTTGGAAGGAATGGTGAACTGAGGAGTTTGGGCTCTTTATTCTGAAATCAAATGCAAACAAGTCTGATGATTTGAAGTCCAACTCCACTTGAAAAATTGGCAAAGGCTTCAATATCTAAAATATTACTTCCCCTTATAACCTATCAATAACAAAACAGTTCCTTTTCAGACTGAATTTTAAACCTTTAAGACATTTCAATTGAATTACACGTCTGTTTCTTTTAACAGACTTTTAATCCTTTTTTTAAAATTTATGAATGACATTTTTTATTGAATCTAACAAATGGATCTTCTGAAAACAGTTCTAACATATATATGTAGAAGTGGGGCAGATGAAAATGGAGTATTCAAAATAAATAACAGATCCAATGTTTCACTGAATGAATATTTAATTAAAAATTTCTTGATTATATAACTGGTACATATGAAATCACAATTCCAGACCAAATAAAGTATAAAATGAATACAAATTATTATTGATTAAAGTCAAAAACAGATCGAAATTGATTATTTTTCCTAAGTTCTTAATCGGGACCTCGTCCCGATAAAAACATGAGCATAAGCCAGCCGCTTCTGCTCGGCACCGCAGATGGAGGCATTCTCGCAAACCTTTTAACATTCACTCTTTTCATATTGCACTTAGGTTGCAAATATTTTTCTGGGATGGACTTTTGAACTTCGTCCAGCCATTGAAACTATGCATATACATTGTCAGTCGAAGTCTTGTGGTTTCTGGGGCTAATTTACCTCGACATATATATATAGCTATACTAATAAAAAAAAGAATTTCTTCTGTTTGTCTATATGTATGTGGTGGCCAGAAAAATCTACCATGCTTACAAGACTACAAATTTGGCTGAGGGTAGTAGTCCATGGCCTTACCTCTACCTTGGAGAAAAGGGGGGGGGGGAGGAGAGATATTGTTCTTTTTTTAACCTCAAGTAATCAAACTACAGTCGAACCTCTATAAAACGAAACTCCATACATCGAATTTCTCCATATAACGAATTTTTAGTAAGAACGGTCCCCTTTTTGCATGATTACATTAAAAACAGACTCTATATAGCGAAATATCTATCTCCATATAACGAATTTTTTCATAAATTGATCTTAATTTATTCAGTTTTAAAAAAGCTTCGAAATCATATGGAATCAATTTTCCATCACTTATTTTTGATTTATCGTTCAGTGGAGAGGTTTTTTTTTTTTTTTATAAATATTACTTCTCTCCTTATTCTTTAAATCTAACAAGTTCATCCCACCTCCCACACATCTTTCAACATCCTTCTCAAAACACAGTCAATTGAATTGTTACACATATAAGAGAGGAATCAATGAGAGCACATAAGAGAGACCTTCAAATGGAGGAAAATATCAACTACAATTTTTCATTCCTTGCTAAAATTTGAGAATTTTTTTTGAGAGCGTAACAATTGTAATTTTAAAGTCAAAACAACAAAAAATTACAGATTTCTTCCTCTGAAATTTATGTAAGTCTTCCTCATTTGATTTTCATTAAGCTTTCAAATAAATGTCTTTTCTCTTTTTTGAAACTGCTTAAATAAGTAAGAAATAAAATGTTAGGTTAATATATACTTTTAAACATTTCAAATTCTTAATTAAAAAGATCAAAAATAATATTTGTTCAAAATTTACACATTAAATACTATTTTTAACATCATACTCTATACATCGAATTTCTCTATATAAAGAATTTTTTACTGGAACGATGGATTTCGTTATATAGAGGCTCGACTTATTTGATATAGTTAAAAACGGAAGGAATATTCTGAAAAAAATGCACTTTTATATCTTAAGGGTCTATTTCGATTCAAACTGCTTATTTTCCGATTTATTTTTAAATTCATTTCTGCTCTCAAATGCATGAAACTAACAAATTGTCTTATTTAGGAAGTACACAAAATGCCATGATTGTCGATTCTTTGATAAATGCAGAAAATATTGCAAAAAAAGCAATCAAAAACAGCATTTTGAACCGATGTTTCCGAAGCGGCAGTTCTGCAAATGAAAAAAAGGGTCATACTGAGAAGGTAAACTGAGAAGGTTCTTTGTTTATAAATCAAATTCTAATTAATTGAACATAAAAAGACATCACACAGCACCTCATACGTCCCTTCAAGAATCCCCTCAGCAAGTTTCATGTTTCTACTTTTAAAAATGTGTCTGAAATTGTATCTGAAAATTTTGAGCTGTTGAAGGTGGAAAAGCCCTTTTTTGAATACACCTTTAAATGGTGCAGTTAGTTTGATAAAACAGCAATATTACTTTTTGAAAAAAAAAAAAAAAATCAAAATAAGTTATTTTCATAGTTTTTTTTTTTTCGCTTATATGGCATCACTTCCCTTGCATGCAATTTTGAAGGTACTGGTTAACAAAAACTAAGTACGTAAAGCCGAAATCTTCTCTTCAAATTTGCAATTGGTTTTCAAAAATACGAATTTTAACCTTTTTGAAAAAATTCATGACTGCAAGTCACTTTGTAGCTTACAGACAGGGTTGGCAAGTTTTTGACAGTGTGCGGTTTTATCCGGTTAAAACCATGGTTTAAACCATCATGACTAAAACCTCTTGTCAAAAACCTTGTCAGAAACCTCAAATTCTACACTGATCTGTAAAATTTCACATTAAACATCTGTCACACATATACAACATTAGATGTAATATTAAAAATTCACTTTTACTGTATTGTATATTATCATTTCCGGAAAAAAAAAAGAAAAAAATCTCATAAATCTGAAAATTTAGCCTGCCTCCAAACTTGTTCAACTAGCAATGCATCTGCTATCAAGCCCTGCTAGCACCGCACCATTTGAGAGAGTATTTTGTAACTTTGGCTTCATACACTCTAAACTCAGAAACCATTTGGATGTAAATAAATGTGTTAAATTATGTGCTATAGGATACTGTGGGGTAAAACTGATCCAGATTAGGTATTAACTGTACAAAATCATTTTCTTCTGTTTGAACATTCTAAAAAAACAATGTTTTATTGCAATTAAAGTAATTTAATTTTTTTGTAATTATTAAATTACAGTATAATTTATTTTAAATAAAAAATTATTTAAATCATTAAGACTTATTCAATGTTTCTGTCTGTGATATGAATCTCACAGTGTTTAGTTTATCATAGCCTTTTTATTCCTTTCTTCATTTAAGCAGCGAGAATTCCTTAAATATAAGTCTGTATTTTTGATTTTACGATTGCACATTGTGAGTTTGACACTCTTTGCTGTTTTGTCGGAGCGCGCTGTCCGCTTGCTCCTGCGTCGCGATGTATTAGGATGACGTCACGGTAGGCTTTGATCCGCCCTCGCTTCTTCATTGCGCCGATTGCATCACATAAGGGCGTTCCGTTGCGCGCGTAAAACAAATTGAAATAATCCTTTTAAAATGATTTCTTTTAATTTGCCTTTTAAGAGAGTGACGAAATATTAATTCTCTAATCAATTTAAACTTAGCATCCTTTTACTTTTGACTCCCCGTAGAATGCATTTAAATACTAAACACGGTTCATTTTAAAGCAGAATTAAGTCTGATGACAAGTTAAAGGAATGTAGATTGGAACGGTAGCTGCCGTGCGCATTCGGCGAATCGCAAGAACAACTCGTAATATAATTTCGCCTGTTATAGAATTCTTACAGGTTTTCCCGTATTCATTTTAAATTAACTGACGGGCTGCTCCTTCAAGTGCATGTGGATTAAAATCTCTCCGAAGCATTTTCGCAGATCTTAGGGTCGGTGACCAAAGTTAATTTTCCTGACAAGAATATAATAAAGAAGTGGATGTTCTCTTCAAAGTCTGTCTTTTTTTACGGCTTCTGTCTTCATTCTTCAGTCATCATTTCTCAAGTAAGAATTATCCAACTTTATTTTATTAATCTAGATTATCTTGATCTTAAAAATAACGATCACGTTAACAAACTTAACGACACAACGCAACAACACCTTTAACTTTTTTTTTAATGGCACACTGTCTTGTTCTTAAAATGTTTAAAATGTATTTGAAACATTTCTAAAGGTGTATGGAAATACTAAATGATCACTAGAGCTGGATGCATTAAGATATAAGAATTTATTCCTGGATCCAAGATCCGACCGTCTTACATCGTGGCTGACAACGAACGAACTGCCGAACATCGTTCGCGGCTGAACTGCCTTTTGACTGGCGCTGATGGCGCCATCTAGTGCACATCATAACAGATATAACATTCTCTTCCTTCTTAAAGGAAATATTCAAGTTGTTAGACATGCACAATACAATAAAAAATAAAGTCCTTGACACAGTTCAAAATTTAACAGTCCAAATCAAAAAGTCTAATATTGCAAACGTTCAGGTTTTGCTTTTGGACGAGTGGAACGTCTAGGAAGTGGCGCTCCTGGATTCTGCAAAACTGCTTGCGGCGAGAGTGCCGGAGGATCTGCCTGAGAACTGTGTTCTTGGACACTTACCTGCGGAGACAGCGTAGGAGGTAGAAGGGTGTCTGTCACCTGAACAGCTGGTAACTCTACTACATCTCTCGGTTGCACTGTAGACACTGACACATCTGATCCTGAAGAAACAGAATCTGGTAGTTCTGGAGCTGGAGGAATTTCCTGTAGAGTGTCCTCTTGCCTGTAACGAATTTGATCAATGTGTCGTGTCCAAATACCCCAAGTTGTCTTGACTTTGCACATTGTATTCCCCATTGTTCCTGTAACCTTTCCAGCAACCCAAGATGGGCCCCGGGTAAAAGAGCGCACCCAGACAGGAGTGCCTTCTGTAAATTTGCTATTATGGGTATCTCCCCTCTCAGATGTTTTAACTTTAGCACTGCGGATAAGATCCAAACGCATGCGAAGAGGTCGTCCGAACATTGCCACAGCTGGAGATATACCCGTTGCCTTTGATGGAGTATTTCGAAAATTCAGAAGAAATCTGGTCAGTCTTTCAGTGAAAGTGCCTTCTTTAGCTTTCTTCAATGCAGTTTTTACTGTACGCACTGCTCTTTCCGCTAAACCATTTGAATTTGGATGGTACGGTGCGGTTTTAATTGGTGTAATGCCATTTCTTTTCAAGAAATTTGTGAATTCGTCACTACGGAAGCCAGGTCCGTTATCACTGACTAAGCTCTCTGGTAAGCCAAAGCGTGCAAACAGGTTACGCAGAGCTATTATCGTTGAAGTTGCTGTGGTGTTGGGCACTGGAATCACTTCAAGCCATTTTGTTTTGGCATCAACTACAATTAATAGCCAATGGCCTTCTACAGGACCTGCATGGTCGATATGGATTCTGTCCCAAGGTTTTTCAGGTGTGAGCCAAGGGATTTGTGTCGAAGGAGGAGCTGCAGCATTTTCTTGACAGTCGATGCAGTTTCGAACTTTTGTTTCTAAGTCCCGATCAATACCAGGCCACCAGACATGGGAACGAGCCAGAGATTTAATAGCAGAAATCCCTTGATGAGCACTGTGCAGTTCATCCAAAACAAATTGACGAAACTTTCCTGGAACAAAAACACGGGAACCTCTGAGAATGATGTTTTCCTCAACTGACAGTTCATGTCGGATATGCCAAAAGGCTTGTAAATTTTCTGTCACTTTCTTTGGCCACCCATTTTGAATATGAGATCGTAGACGGCTCAGTGCAGGACACTTGTCTATCTCCCTTTGGATTAGATGTGCTGTCAGTGGACTATCATTTAACTGTCGGATAAGCAAAACCGACTCGACAGGTACTGGAGGCTCCGCCATTTCAGATTTCAGTGGAAGTCTGCTGCAAGCATCAGCATTTCCGTGCAACTTCCCTTTTCGGTACTCTATCTTGTAAACGTAGGCAGATAAAGTCAATGCCCATCGCTGGATACGGGCTGCAGCAACTGATGGAACTGGTTTTTCTTCTGATAATAAAGTTACCAAAGGACGATGGTCTGTAAGTAACGTAAATTTACGTCCCAAGAGATAGTTCCGGAATCGAGTCACTCCAAACACTAAGGCTAAAGTCTCCTTCTCAATGTGACTGTAATTTTTTTCTGCTTTCGTCAGGGAGCGAGAAGCAAAAGCGATTGGTCTATCACCATCTGGAGTTTTATGTGACAGAACAGCACCAAGCCCGTAAGGACTTGCATCACAAGCCAGGATCACTTCCTTGTCTTGGTCAAAATGCACTAGTAATGATGAGGTTTGCAGGACATCTTTAGCTTTTTTAAAAGCTTCTTGTTGTGATGAGCCCCATCTCCATGGCCGTTTGTTTTCCAGCAACTGGTATAAGGGTGCTAACAGTGTTGACATGTTAGGTAAAAATTTCGCATAATAGGTGATTAAGCCAATAAAAGAACGTAGCTCGTCTACATTTGTTGGTTCCGGAGCATCCGTAATCGCTTTGACCTTCGATTCAACTGGATGCAACCCATCTTTGTCCAGACGATGACCAAGATATTCCACAGATGGTTTGAGAAATTCACATTTTTCTGGATGTAACTTTATACCTGCTGCTTGCAGACGAGAGAGAACTTCTTGTAAGTTCTGTAGATGTTCTGCTTCGGTTTTACCAGTTACTAGAAGGTCATCCAAGTATTTAGAGGCTCCTTTTACCCCTTGTAAGATCTTGTCAATTTCACGTTGAAAAATAGCCGGGGCGGAAGCAATGCCGAAAGCCAGGCGTGTGTACCGGAAGAGACCTCTGTGCGTATTTATTACTACCAGGCGTCTTGACTCTTCATCGAGCTCTAGTTGACAGTATGCATCCCGCAGATCTAATTTAGTGAAAGCTGTACCCCCAGACATTTCAGCAAACAAATCTTCGATATTTGGCAGAGGGTACTGCTCTAATTCTGTTACTTTATTGACTGTTAGCTTAAAGTCACCACATATTCTAATTCTGCCGTCTTGCTTCAGCACGGGAACAATAGGAGCTGCCCAATCAGAAGTTTTAACTGGCTCTAAAATGCCATCTGCAAGAAGGCGGTCTATTTCCTTGTTGATTTTTTCCTTGTATGCATATGGTACAGGACGAGCCTTGAAAAATTTCGGAGGTTCACCAGTTTTACAGGTAAGATGAACTTTAATTCCTTTCACTAATCCCAAGCCTGGTGAGAAAATATTCTGGAATTCTTTTAAAAGTCCATCTAGCTTGAGCTGCTCAGTCCTTACACAATGTAATGTGTGGTTCATGTTGGCATCAAACGCATTCATTAGGCTTAATGGAACAATCCAGTTTCGCCCAGCTAAATTAGTGCTTCCCTGAGAAACCACTAGTAGAGGTAAAGTCTCTGTTCTTGCTTGGAACACCACATTCACATTTGTAACTCCCAAAATATCAATGGTATTGTTGGTGTAAGACTGAAGCTTAATGTTCGTTTTTTCCAAAGGAGGGCAGAATCTTCTAATTTTATCAAACAGTTTTACAGGCATTATGGAAAATGGAGCCCCTGAGTCAATTTCAAAAATAACAGGCTGGCCTTGGATCTCACAAGTAATTTTCACCGGAGGGTAATCTCTCTTGTTATCTCTTAAATTAAAAATTGTATACTCCTTACTGCCTAAATCTTCTTTAGATTCAGCAACTAAGTTAACTTTAGGTTTGTAACCTTGTTTATTCTTTGATAAACACACTTTTGACAGGTGCCCCAATTTTTTACAGCTATAACACGTGCTATTTTTGTGTTTACAATCAGAAGAATGGTGTTTGGAGTCGCCACAACGATAACACTTCTTCCCTGTATGGCCGTTATTTGAATTGGACGCCGATTTAACGATCTCGTTTTTTCGCGGCCGTTGCGCCGTAACTTGTAATTTTTTCACTTCAGGAACGGCAGATATCTTCAGATCAACAGCATCCCTCGCAGCTGCTTCCATTGAAACGGCAATTTCCGACGCTCGCAAAAGGGTTAAATTGCTTTCTGATAACAATTTTCGTTGTATTCCTTCGTCTTGTATACCACAAACTATCCGATCACGGAGCATCATATCCAGAGATTCGCCGTAATTGCAATACTTCGCTAATTTCCGAAGCTCTGCGATATAATCGGCCACTGATTCGTCCGCGCGCCGTACGCGGCTGTTGAACTTAAATCGCTCCACGATCTCTGAAGGCACTGGATCATAATGTCCGTTGAGGATGCCGATGAGTTCCGCTAATGTCTTAGATGTGGGTGCAGCCGGCGATAGCAGATTCCGAAGCAATCCGTAAGTGGCAGGTCCTACCACCGTTAAGAAAACAGCACGTTTTCTATTGTCTTCGACTATGGCGTTGGCGATGAAGAACTGTTCCAATCTTTCGGAGTATTCGCTCCAGGATTCGACCGATGGATTAAATTCTGCAATACAACCGAAAGAAGCCATGCCGGAACTTGAATAAACAATTCTGGGGTCGCCGGTCGCCGATTAAGCCTGCTTCGCTAACGCCGTAACGTCCGTCCGCCGATCGGCGCTTAGGCCTAGTAGGAACACGCGGCCATCCACCGCTGACGCTCTTTCTTCAAAATCGCGTCAAAAAGCATTTTTTTTTTTATTGAAAAAACATCGATAGAGTTTATCCTCGTCGCCACTGAAACATTTCTAAAGGTGTATGGAAATACTAAATGATCACTAGAGCTGGATGCATTAAGATATAAGAATTTATTCCTGGATCCAAGATCCGACCGTCTTACATCATGGCTGACAACGAACGAACTGCCGAACATCGTTCGCGGCTGAACTGCCTTTTGACTGGCGCTGATGGCGCCATCTAGTGCACATCATAACAGATATAACAGTATTACACTTCTTTGACGGTTTAAGTCAGTTTTTGATGGTTTAAACCAGTTTTCGATGGTTTAAACCAGTTTTTGACTCTTGTCATGTCGAAAACCAGTTTCTGCCATCAAAAACCCAACCCTGCTTACTGATACAATTTTTTCTATGATAAATACCTAAAAGTTCATTATTTCGATACTTTTTAAAACATTTTTGCAGATGTGATTTACATCACCTAATAAAGTTTTTAAATGTTTGGATAAATAAAAGTATTTTTACTAAAAAAAAAAAAACATGAAAATTTTGGGGAAAACAATACAAACACAGGGGTTTTGAAACAGTTTCTCCTCGACTTAAATTCTAGTTTTCATTACTAAATATTTATATATTTTTTAATGAAACTTTAAAGAAGAATTGGAAACTTAATTGAAAATATTTACAATCCATTAAAATATTAGACAAACAGGATGAGAAGAACCATTTTTTGTGTCTTATGCTAACTGAACCGAGCTGAAAACAAGAAACAATTCTTTTTTTTTTTCCTACTAGATGAATTTTTTCCACAAAGCAAAAAATTCTCATATGCATAATAATATTTATTACTGATGAAAATTTCAAAGAGTTCAGACAACAAGACCTATTATTTTTAGCTATTGAAATAGAAAAAGTTTTTTTATGAGCAATTTATCTCTAAATATCTATTTTTTTCTGGATTGTTTCACAGAGGCTACGAAAATATCTTTTAAATCTTACAAATTTCAAAGAGTCTTAACAATAACTATATTTAAAAACATTTTAAGTAACTAAATGACCCCTGTCACTTTTTTTTTTTTTTTTTTTTTTTTTGTCATTTTTCAAAATAAATCACAAACTGACAAAAAAAAGGGGGGGGGGGGAAATACAAAACATTCTACATTTTTTATTCTCTTAGCAACACTGCAAACTATTTAAAAAAATATGAAAATTAATCCTTTGAAGAAAAAATTTATTCCTCAAAGTCAATTTTCATTTTGTAGATATTGCTACAGGATTGACATAATGCATATTTTGATTTAAAAATCTACTTACTTTTATACAGTAGCTGTAAAATTTAAATATATACTAACTTTTAGCTAATGATTAAGTATCAATTTGACTCAGGTATAGTCAGAATTAAGGCCAAAATAATCAGTTTGAGACACATACACACACACACAAAAAAAAAAAAAAAAAAAAAAATCACTAAGGTTTTGATGTAAAAAAAAAATATTCAAAACAAATAGTCATTTACACATCAGTGATTTTTTTTTTCCTCAGTTATTATCAATATTTCAGCAAGAACAATTATGCAGTCGCACTAAATTTCCGTTGCAATTATTTCAAGCTTTATTACTTCTAAATATCAGTTTTTTTAAAACCAGTTTTTCACAGAGTGTACATAAGGACCTATCTCAGGCAAAATTGAGTTAAAAACATAAAATCATATATATTTAAGAATATTATCATGAGTATGGGCAACACTGGTCTGCCAGCTAATATATATATATATGTAATAAAACTTTTTGTTATTATTGACTGTTAACTGTTTGGCTCAGATAAGAAAGACCCTGGAATCGACTTTGGCTTGGTCCTTTTGACAGGGTAACTGATATGTCTACTTTAATCTACAGAAGTCCAGTATTTTCTTTTCTTAAGAGTTTTGGAACCTTTAAAAGCAAGAAATCTACACAGAGTTTTCCTTGTCTCAGCCCCACAGTATAAATCACATGAAAAATTGATCATAGATAAATGAATCGACATTTATAATATATTATAAAATTATATATTCAATCATTTGAAATTAGTAAAAGAAAAAAAAAAATTAGGAGGAAAAATCCACAAACAGAATATAAAAAACATGAAAAGAAGAAAATAAAAATACTTATATAGTGAAACACATTATCAAGTAAACTAATGAATTATGTGTGAGGAAAGCATGCCTACCAAGTAGCATAAATTACTTTGTCAAACTTACTATGTTACTTACATCAAGCTGTTCAATGAACTACGAAACCAAATTTAAAAGAAAATTATTTATGAATAGAGAAAGTCTTAAAAAAAAAAAAAAAAAAAAAATTACAGAAGCAATAACAATTGCACTAAAAATCACAAAATATTTTAATGAAGAAATTTTAGCCTGACAAAAAAATTATACATTAATTCATAAAGCTGGAGTCACATTTTTTAAAACTGCTTTATGTTACTATCTAGTAAAAATAATTAAAAAATAGGCAATTTTTTTTTTCCACATTGTAATGCGGTTTTACTATGTATTGTTTTCAAAAGAAATTCTTGCATATTTATAAGAAACACCTTTTTTTACTTGACCTAGCTGAAAATAAGAAATACAACAAGTGAATAATATAAAACATACCTGCAATTGTTCTATCATGTGTTGTAGCGACTGAAGCCAAGCTACATCTTTACGATATTTTGTAGAATTCAGAATTTCAATTTCTTTCTATAAAAATAAAAATATAGCTACATATTTGTAAGATTAATACACACATAATTGTAAGATTTCATATATTTGTGAAATAGCTCTAACGATGACATACTTTAAAATATTTAATAAATTATACATTACAAGACCTATCCGGAATCATTTGTACCAAAGGCTTTCCAAATTTTGGGATTTAATGGATTATGGATTATCCCAAAATTCAGAATTCCCCACTGAAATCCAGAATTTTTTAGAAACACAAAAAAATAACAAAATTTAAACATTCCCATGCAGAATATCA
Organism: Maratus speculifer; assembly: GCA_964019185.1. Lineage (NCBI taxonomy): Eukaryota > Metazoa > Arthropoda > Arachnida > Araneae > Salticidae > Maratus > Maratus speculifer. The sequence goes on along the minus strand of OZ025290.1, from coordinate 440,117,521 downwards.
ATAAAATTTATTTTCTGCATTTTCAAAAATTTAAACAAAAATTCCTGCAGTTAAATGGTAACAAAGATTTAATATATATATATATATATAATTGGTAATTAATATTTTACCTACAAGCTTCACCTTATTTTTCTTTACTGCTACATTATTTATTTATTTTACATAAAAAAAAATTATATTTTATTTATTTTAATAAATTTGCTAACAACAATAAAATGAAACAGACTAGCTATTACCAACCAACAAAACAAAGTTTGGTACAATGTGCAAGGAATTACACTCGAAAGAGTCACTGCAAGCTGTAACAGTTCTAAAGGCAAATAATAACCCTTAATATTTTAAAAACATAAAAGCAGAACTTATAACTACTCTTTTAATCTGTTGAATGCCATTAACACTATATAATAACATGATATGTCATAAATGTGCAAAGTGTACAAATATTCCTTTACTGCAAAGAATTTAACTTTTTCATTAAAAAAAAATTATTTAATTGCTTCAAAATTTTGTTTTACATTTAATAATAATAATAATAATAATAAAGAGAGAAAACCTATAAAAAATAATGTGCTCAAATTAATTATCAAAATCCAAATACCATTAAAACTTAAATATTAGGAAGCACAGATAATCATTTGCCAATGTATACAACAACTCAAAAATCAGTGATTAAGTTCAGCCTCTGACAAGATTGAAACAACATAGTTCCTGAAAATGATGATATATTATAAAAGGTGCTTTGTGTATTTTCTATTATTTTGAGGCAGTAAATGTTTTTAATGTTACTTTTTCAAAAAAATATGGAACCCAATTTGAAAATCCTGATTTGATTGATTTTTTATATGGTATGCAAAAATTTGAGAACGATTTAATAAATAATGATGACTTATGTCCATGCACACATACAGGATATTTAGTTTGTTAAATTTAAATCACTTGAAAATGGGCTGTGATCAGTTGCAGAACAAGAATAAATAACTATGGCAAAGTAGGCAAGTCAAACTTTAGACAAACTGCATGTATAGACTTCTCCATATTACCTACATTCCATTTTTACAATAATCTATTAAAAAGATAAACAGATTACAATAAGCAAAACTACTATTCTATTCTGACACTAAATTATAAATGTCTTCTTTTTACATTTTTCTAACCAGGGCCAAAACTAATCTTTTTTTCCAACCGGGGCAAACATTGATTTTGGCATCCCATTCTCCTCCACAAAGTAAATTTACAAAGAGGATTACTAATTTTTTAATAGCTGACTTATTTTAAAATTTAAAATAAGTAATACTGAACTACTTAATCAGATTTGTCAATTACTGATTCATTAAAGCCTTGAAAAAGAAATCAAACAGAAGAAATTTCACTTCATGCAGTATCCTTTTTTATATCAGTCTTAGATCTTTTTATGCTTTGACATACCTCAGAAAAGATTATTTTAAGAATATTGTGCTTAATATATGTGAGAAAAAAGAATTGAGGGGGAAAAATCATTTAGCCCCCCTCCCCACTTTAAGTTTCTGCTCTGGTGCCCTGGCTGCATGCCTCTTCCATTAGTTTCGGCCCACTTCTAACATTCTATTTCAGAGAACACTAATTATTTAAGTCAATTAATTTTATAGCAGCTTTTAACAGTAAGATGATATTGACCGATGGCACAAAAATGATGACTTGATTTATTCAAAAATAAACCAAGTTATCATTTATATAAATCATTACAGATATGCATTGTCCTTCATCAAACAGATCAACAATTGCATTATGGATTTTACTATAAACTATATCCATTATAATTGATTACATTTAGTTCATATATAATAGCACCAGTTCTCCATCCATGGTGCAAAGTCAAATCAGCTAGATCCGAGTAGATCTGATCACCAAAATATAATACAGAATGACCACACCATCCAGTAAGGCGTTGCAGTTCTTTTAAATTGCCCTGAAAGGAAAAAAAAAAAAGTTAAATTAATCACTTAAAGTTAGAAAAACCAAATTATACTTTGAGAAGCATAATTTATAAAATACTAAAATATTTCCTGGAAAAAAATGATCATACTGTACAATTTGATAAAAATAGAGAAACTACAAACTTTTAATATATAGTTAGTTTTATAAATGATAAACACTGTAGAATATATTTCATCTTCATTAAATATAGATGAATTATCTATACACTACCACAATTTTAAATAATTAAAAGGTGGGGGATAACGATATTAAGAGATTTTAAGTTAAATGTTAAAAACAAACTGGATTTAACAATCTTCTTTTGAAAGTAGACAACAGAAAAGCCCCCCCCCCCCAAAAAAAGGGGGGGGGATTACAACCGGTACATATGATGGCACCCAATTCTTATACTTTAGTCACATTTTAAAAGATAGTCTGTAACGGTTTATCCCCTTTAAGAATTCATAATAAACTTTACAAGGCTGCTCACCAAACAGATTATCTGTTTTTAAATGAATGTCTGGTTTTCCAGACAATGAGACGCAAATAGAATCAACCAATGATATATTTTCTTCCAGCTATCATACATGACATATTTTTCGTCACATGTCAATATTTGTTCCAGGAATGAGGCTTTGTTGTGGCATGACAGCAATAACAAACACATGGACACATTCAACCATTAGAGCTTTCAAACATGCAACGAACAGGAGGAAAAACATTGAAGCATGAAAAATCGGTGATAAAACTACAACCTATACAATGGCATCAAATTTTTATACTTTAGTCACATTTTAACAGATATTTATGCATTTTTTTACTTACCCATCATACGTAGTATAGGGTAAGTCTTGCAATCGTTTTGAAAATCGAAAAAAAATTTATATATACATATATATATACATAAAAATTATTTTTGCTCCAGAAATATATCACTTAAAATTACTCATGGGACAATAATACTCATGGGACATAAATAGGACAAAATATTAAATTCTAAAAAAAGAATCTTTGTTATCTTTTTAAAAGGTAAAAATTCTCCAGAAAAACACCTTAAACTTCATTTACATGATTTTGAGATAGCATAAACTGACCTTTGAATTGCAAGCTCTTCTACACAGCAATTAAGATTTCAGGATTTTAGTAAAAGTGGCTGAATATTAACTTTTCTAGACCACAACATTCCGTTATGTGCTTAGATGCAATTTATTTATTTATTTATTTATTTGCATTTAAATGTAGGATGAAGCATTTATAGGGGGAAGCTTAGGCAACATTGACTGGATAGCTAATAACCCTCACTTTGTAGGATGCTATCTGATCTAGACTTTTAGCAGGATAAGTCTTTCAACCAATTAGAATTATAAGGCAATAGATGTCACTAAATAGAAGCTTAAGTTTTAAACTTGTGATTATAGAGTCTAAAAGACAAAGTTCCTTTGATTAGAACTAAATGATAGAAAATTCAAATATTATATTGGCAACTAGTTACAAACTTTGAAAATACAGCTGAAGAGAAAGTATGTTAGCAAAATGGCATCTATAAATTGGCAGCAAAAGCAAAAATGGGATAAAATATTCGAAAAATGAATATCATTACAGATGCTGAAATGTTTAAAAAAGATTTAATTGAAAAAAAAAAATGTAAACTTTCAGGAAAATGCATATAAAACTAAAAATTATTAAAATTAAATTATTTAAAATTAAAATATTAAGAGGGAATATTATTTATTTACTTTAAAACCATAAATTTTTGAAAAAATCTATAAGACAAATAGTTATTTTGCAAATTTAATGAGGATGGTGATGTTAATTTGAATTTTCGATATGAAAACATTAAAATTTAATTAAAAGGAATTAAAGGAATTGAAACTATTATTCAACCATTCCAGAAATTAAAAAACTTTCGCAACAACCATTATAATACTGATAATAAAATAATCACTCTGTTATAGATTTTTTTTTCTTCCACATTTCTTAAAAATTTTCATTAGGAAAAAGTATAAGTAAAATTGGAAAAAGAAATTTTTTTTTTCATCATTATGATGAAAAAAAATTTTTTTTTAATATAATGTAATAATAAAAACTAATATAATGTAAAAATAAAATGTCATATCATAATATAAAATATCATAATGATATAATATTATGATAATAATATTATGATGTTTTAAAATATCATAATATTAAAATATCATAATATAAAATATCATATTTCTTTTTAATATAATGTAATAATAAAAACTAATCTTTATATATAAAAATCTTCTGTGCGTGTGTATGTAATTGAACTCCTCCTAAACGACTGGACCGATTTTGATGAAATTTTGTGTGTGCGTTCCAGTAGATTCGAGAATGGTTTAGATTCACATTTCGTCGAAATTGATTCAGTACTTTTTTAGTAATTAGGCAAAAACTAATAGTTAGTGATTTTTCGCTAATTAAAAGTGCTATATATATTAAAGAAAGTCAGGATTTCGTATTAATCTGTGATATCTTCGAATAGTACCACTTCCTAAATGTAGATGGCGCAACGATACCGTAATCTGTTTTGTGAGGCAATGCATGTTGGCCAAATAAGATCGGGGATGTAAGAATGTTTTGTTGTTCGAAATGCTGCTTAGCGGCAGTTGTATCATAATGTAAATAAATGATGGAAATATAAAGGCTGTTTCCCTGATGGAATTACAGTACAAGTAATTCGAACCCACACGATATAACAAAGTGGCGACTAAGATGGGATTATTTACCCATATTATTTTGTTAAGAAAAATATTGTGAAAAAAAAAGTAAACGCCGGGAAAAGAAATGGCTGTTGAAAAAGAAATTATTTCACTGGGTCGGCTAGAAGAATATGACTCAAAGGTTCCTTGGACTATTTATGTTGAGAAAATGGATTTTTATTTCTGTGCGAATAATATAAAGAATGAAGAAATGAAAAAGAATATTTTGCTTAGTTCTGTTGGTACGACAACATTTACGATTTTAAGAGATATTATTGTCCCGAAGACGTTAAAGGAGATAAAATATGAAGATCTTTTAAAAAAAGCTAAAGAACATTTTTCTCCTTGTCCAAGTGAAATTGTAGAGAGATTCAAATTTTAGAAACGTCTTAGGAAGTCAGGGGAAAGCATAGCTGAGTTTGTAAGAGAACTTAGAAGATTGTCTGAATTCTGTAATTTCGGAAACACCTTAAATGACCACCTGCGAGACCAACTTGTGTTCGGAATACAAGATGAAAAGATACAACAAAAGCTGCTGGATTCTAAAGAATTAAATTTCAAGACTGCGGTGGAGATCGCCGAATCGTTTGAATCTGCTGAAGCCGGTGTGAAATCACTACATATAGGCGAAAGTACAGCTGTCAACCAAGTGCGCGCTAAAGGGGAGAAACCGAAACCAGAAAAGTTCTCTCATCCATTTAAGCCCAAAGAAGAAAAATTCGCGTCTGAGAAACCTTGTTATAGATGTTCGAAACACCATAATCCTAAAATGTGCCCTTTCAAGAATGCCGAGTGCCATCTGTGCCACAAATTTGGTCACCTAAGAATTTGTTGTAGAAATCGAAAATTTATGATGAAAAATGATAAACAGAACAAAAACAGTAAAATTAAAACTGTTCAAGAGGAATATTGTTTTAATTGTGTGGACAACAACTCCAATAGTGTAACATGGCAAAAAAATGTAAAAATAAATGGGGTGAATGTTAAATTTGAAATTGACACCGGGGCGGCGCATACGATTGTAAGTAAAAATGTGGCAGAAAAATTGTTCTCAGGTAAGCTACCTTTAATTAAATCTAAAGTTAAGTTACAAACTTATACTAAAGATTTTTTAACTGTATTAGGTGAGTTAAAAGTAGATGTTTTTGTTGATGAATATTGTATACCTGATTTAAAATTGTTAGTTATTAAAGAAGAAGGTCCGAGTCTAATTGGAAAAACTTGGTTAAAAGCATCAAAATTATTTTGGCCTAATGTAAATATGATTAAAAGTAGTTCGAAAGATGATTTAATTAGAAATTTTCCAAATGTTTTTGCTGACGGGATCGGTACAATAAAAGGTCCTCCCGTTTCAATAAATTTGAAAAGGGATGCAAAACCAGTTTTTCTTAAGTCTCGACCTGTTCCGTTTGCTTTGAGAAGAGCTACTGATTTGGAATTGGAACGATTAACAAAAGAGGGTATTTTGAAACCTGTTGATCATTCAGATTGGGCTAGTCCTATAGTAATTGTTCCAAAACCAAATGGTACTGTTAGAATTTGTGGTGATTATAGAGCCACAGTAAATGCAAATACAGAAAATGATAATTATCCTCTTCCTAGGATGGAAGAATTATTCTCTAAATTGTCAGGTGGAAAATTCTTTACTGTTTTTGATTTAAAAGATGCTTATTTACAACAACCTGTAGATAATGAAAGTAGTAAAATTTTAACTATTAATACTCATAATGGATTATTTAATGTGTTAAGATTAGCTTTTGGCGTAAAGTGTGCTCCTGGAATGTTCCAGAGAAAAATAGAGAATATATTAAAAAAATATGAGTATGTTGGTGTATTTTTAGATGATGTAATCATAAGTGCTAGGAATGAATCAGAACATTCTGAAAGAGTTGAAAGTGTTCTGAAATGCTTTTCTGAGCATGGTATAAGATTAAATAAGGAAAAATTAAAATTTATGGTTTCGGAAGTTTGCTATTTAGGACATAAAATTTCTCAGGAAGGAATTAGACCTATGCCAGAAAAAGTTAATGCTATTTTGAATGCACCTATTCCAAATAATGTGTCACAGTTGCGTTCATTTTTAGGCTTAATTTCTTATTATAGAAACTTCCTACCTAATATTTCAGATGTCTTAGAACCTTTACATAGATTATTAGATAATAATGTTAAGTGGACATGGTCAGAAAAGCATGATAAAGCATTTCAAAAAGTTAAAGAATTATTACGTACATCACCTGTTTTAGAATTATATGATGTTAACAAAGATATTGTTTTGAACTGTGATGCTTCAGAATATGGCATTGGTTCTGTATTAAGCCATATTATTGAGGGTAAAGAGAAACCCATAGCTTATGCTTCTAGAACTTTAAATAAAACTGAAAGAAATTATGCAATGATAGATAAAGAAGCTTTATCTGTAATATTTGGTGTTACTAAATTTCACCAATATTTAGCTGGTAAACCGTTTAAAATTATAACAGATCACAAACCTTTAATTAGATTGTTTGATCCTGTTAAAAGGGTACCTGATACATTATCACCTAGAATGCTGAGATGGTCGCTTATGTTAGCAGGATATGATTATATAATTGAGTATTGCGAAGGTAAAAATAATAAAAATGCGGACGCATTAAGTAGATTACCTCTCCCAGAAACTGTAAATATAGTTAGTAATCCTGCTGAAATAATGTTTGTTTCAAATAATAATGATTGGCCCGTTACTTCTAAAACGATTGCAAAGTGGACAACTGAAAATCCTGTAACTAAACAAATTTTAGAGTGGGTACTACATGGGTGGCCTCGAAAGGTTAAAGCAGAAGAATATCAACCTTATTTTCGTAGAAGGGATGAAATTTCCTGTTTAGAAAATTGTCTATTATGGGGGCATAGAGTAATTGTGCCAGAGGAAGGTAGAGAATATATATTGAAATTGTTGCATTCTGTTCATCAGGGTATGTCTAGCATGAAAGCTAAAGCTAGAGGGGTGGTTTGGTGGCCAAACATGGGTAAGGAAATTGAACAAATGGTAAATTCATGTAGTAGATGCCAAATGTGTGCGAGGGATAATCCAAAAATGAAACCCTTAGAATGGAAGTCTGAATTACCCTGGGAAAGGATTCACATAGATTATGCAGGTCCGTTTGAAGGGAAATTTTTTTTAATAGTAGTTGATTCTTATACAAAATGGTTAGAAGTAGAAGTAGCGCCCAGGACCGATAGTAGAAATACTATTAGAGTACTGAGAAGAATTTTTGCGACATTTGGATTACCAGTAGAATTAGTCAGTGATAATGGATCCGCGTTCACAAGTGAGGAATTTGAGGAATTTCTTAAAAATAATGGAATTAAGCATACACCTATTCCACCATATCATCCGTCGTCGAACGGACAGGCGGAAAGATACGTGCAAACTGTGAAAAATTGCCTTAGGAAACTGGATAAAAATGACATATCATTATCAATTGCACGACTTTTGTTAGAAAATCATTCAACTCCTCATTCGGTGACTGGTAAAACTCCTGCTGAATTAATGTTTGGAAGGCCAATTCGAACAGCCCTTCATTTGGTATTACCATCAAAACCTAAAATACAGCAACCCCTGCACAAATTTAAGCTTCATGAATTAGTTTTCGTTAAAAATTTTGGAAAGGGGGAGAAATGGGTAAAAGGAAAAATTATAAAATTATTAGGAAGTAGATGGGTTTTAGTAAATAGATGTGACGGAATAATGTGTAAGTGTCATGTGAATCAGTTGAGACGTAACAGAGAGATAAGTTACGAAAAATCTGAAAGAATTGAAGAAAATGACCACAATAACAAAAAAATGTCAGAAAGAGTTGAAAAGATGGGTTATAGTGGTAAAAATTACAATGTTTATGATAATTATGAAAGGGTTAATAAAAACCGTTTTTCTGAGATTAATGGAAAAATAAAAGACCAACGTGATAATGAGAATATTATGGAACCAAACAAATCTCAGCCTTTACATGATATTGTAGCAGGTACTGTTGTGAGTAATAAAAACGATGCTATGACAGATATATCTGTAAAGGACACTGTGACTAAAAATAATAATGAGGACCCGAAGAAAAGTGTTCCAGTTCGAAGAAGCAATAGACCAAGATTGCCTGTAGTTCGTTTGAACTATGAGGAGAGGGGTGTGATATCTTCGAATAGTACCACTTCCTAAATGTAGATGGCGCAACGATACCGTAATCTGTTTTGTGAGGCAATGCATGTTGGCCAAATAAGATCGGGGATGTAAGAATGTTTTGTTGTTCGAAATGCTGCTTAGCGGCAGTTGTATCATAATGTAAATAAATGATGGAAATATAAAGGCTGTTTCCCTGATGGAATTACAGTACAAGTAATTTGAACCCACACGATATAACATAATCATAGCACAAAAAATCTACCATCCAAAAATCTTGAAAATTGAGGTAAAAATACTTCTTATAACATCGAGTGCCGCTAAAAATGGATTTTCGAAAATTCCATCATTTACGATGAGTAGAAAAAAGAACGAACTTTTAAAAAATTCCTTAAAATCAGTTTTTGTAGTTATTTTTCATCTAATAGCATATTGTAGTGTATTTTTTCATGCTGAATCGAACGGTACTAAGCAAATTTGTGCAAGTCCAGTAGTTCGTGAGATAATTTACATTTTCCTAATTTGGCGATGTCTCTGGCACAAAAACCTGAAATTTTCAATGATCATCTTTATATATAAAAATCTTCTGTGCGTGTGTATGTAATTGAACTCCTCCTAAACGACTGGACCGATTTTGATGAAATTTTGTGTGTGCGTTCCAGTAGATTCGAGAATGGTTTAGATTTACATTTCGTCGAAATTGATTCAGTACTTTTTTAGTAATTAGGCAAAAACTAATAGTTAGTGATTTTTCGCTAATTAAAAGTGCTATATATATTAAAGAAAGTCAGGATTTCGTATTAATCATAGCACAAAAAATCTACCATCCAAAAATCTTGAAAATTGAGGTAAAAATACTTCTTATAACATCGAGTGCCGCTAAAAATGGATTTTCGAAAATTCCACCCCTACAATGAGTAGAAAAAAGAGCGAATTTTTAAAAAATTTCTTAAAAATCGGCTTTTGTAGTTATTTTTCATCTAATAGCATATTTTAGTGTATTTTTTCATGCTGAATTGAACGGTACTAAGCAAATTTGTCTAAGTCCAGTAGTTCGTGAGATAATTCACATTTTCCTAATTTGGCGATGTCTTCGGTGCAAAAACCTGAAATTTTCAATGTTCATCTTTATATATAAAAATCTTCTATGCGTGTGTATGTCACTGAACTCCTTCTAAATGACTGGACCGATTTTAATGAAATTTTGTGCGTGCGTTCCAATAGATTCCAGAATGGTTTAGATTTCCATTTCGTCGAAATTGATTCAGTACTTTTTTAGTAATTAGGCAAAACCTAATAGTTAGTGATTTTTTGTTAATTAAAAGTGTTGAATAATTTCGATAAATAGAGTGCGGACGGAATGTCCGAGCGATCAAAGGCGCCAGATTTAAGCTCAACTTCTCGAAGAAAGAGATCGCGTGTTCGGACCCCGCTCCTGTCAAAAGTGTATGCTTTACAGTAATATAGCCTGTATTATAATTTTGATTAACTGACTTCAGAAAATCGTTAACTTTTAACAAAAAAGAGAAAAATAAACTTTTCTATCAAAAATTGAACCGACTTCAAAAAATACTGAAGAGTGAAAAATAATTTCCTTACATAATTGTAATAAGAAATTAAATTAAGAGCGTAGTGTTTATCGTGCGTATCACTATATTTAAGTACATTTATTTGATTTTCTGGTGTCGGTTCCAGGAAGGACAACTTCTGTCGGGTCCGCTAGTATAATGTAATAATAAAATATCACATAAATGTAAGAGTTTCCAAGAAAACATATCTGCTTAAAACTGCTTAAAAAGGGTAGTATCAATACATATGTTACTCATAATATGTGAATAATAAATCATTAAAAAAATAAATAAAATAGTAAACAAAAAGTTGAAAATTACACATCAAAAGCATGTAGAAAATATACTTCCCACAAAACAAAATAAAAACAGCCATTAAAAAACTTCAGAATCAAAAGTAAATGGGAAAATAAGAATAAGAAAATAAGGCATTACTTCAAGATAGATGTATCCTTTCTTCAATTCTTCTACTCTAGACCAAAGTTGACTGTCAGTTTGTGGATCATATACTCTAAAAGGTCTGCAAAGAAAAAAATAAAAATATATTTTAGCTACTTACATGCTGCATTAAATTAGTCATGATGTGAAGAACATCAAGACAAGAAGTGTACATTGTGGCAACAAGTTTTTTGCAATTCTTCTAATCTCATTTTTGTTGAATGATGACTCTCGGACCAATTTAACAGTGTCCAGTACTGTGGCCTTATTACCCTTTTTGATGCAAACCTTTTGCTTCTGTACCTTTTAAGATTATAGGTAACAAGAAAACGGTCTGTTGGGCTTAAAAAAAAATCAAATTTTTCAATTGGTCATGGGGAAGGGGAATCAAATTTTGCTGCGCTGTTGTGCGGGGAAAAAAAAAACTGCAAAAAATGACACTTGTTGCCACATGTTAAGAAATTGACTTCACACCCCCCCCGTAAAAAATGGAATCTAAAGACCTGATCAGCCTTTTTGATTATGTTCATTCCAACGGATTAAACAACAAATTCGACTACAAGTCTTATTTTTGTGTTTTATTTATGGATTGATAAATATTTTAATCTCATTATGGAGCATAAGCTGAAATAAAATGAGCTTCAAAAAATTCTTCAAAAGTGCAAATTCTTCGGTATTACTCTGTTATCCTGTCGACCATTTCACCAAATTACACAAATTGCCAAACTAATAGCCAAATTATACATATTGACATAATTTTTATACCATTATGATTTATTTTATTTATTTATTTATATATGTGCTATTGTAAATGCGAAACATTTTTAACTTTAGTCCCCCCCCCCCCCCTCAAACAAATACTGTTCAGCAGATAATTTCTAAATTGAAAAAAATAGATCATACATGTTACTATGAATCTTTATAAAAATATATTCATCAACTTTAAATTTCATGTTTTCTTCTTGAAACAGATTGACTAAATTTGTGTTCTTTCCCTTAGCCCCTCCATGTTTGATTTAATAACTGTGATAGTTTTCCTTGTGCTTGTTTAACAAATTTCTGTATTTTCCAGCGAACGTTTGACATATTTTGCAATAATTTTTTTAAACCAACTCATGAACTTTGCAGGGTTTTTTTCAAGCAACTCAATGACACATTTTGCAGTTTTTTTTCCCGCACAACAGCACAGCAAAATTTGCGATTCCCCTTCCCCATGACCAATTAAAAAATTTATGATTTTTTCTTAAGCCCAACAGACCATTTTCTTGTTACCTATAATCTTAAAAGGTACAGAAGCAAAAGGTTTGCATCAAAAAGGGTAATAGGACCACAATACTGGACACTAGGATATTGGTCCTAGAGTCATCAATCAAAAAAAAAAAAAAAAATAATAATAATAATAATGAGATTAGAAGAATTGCAAAAAACTTGTTACCACAATGTACACCAACCCTCAAACTCTAAGGAAAGACATTGAAAAACAATACCCTAGTTGATTCTCGCAATTCACAGAAATGAGAACTTGAGATTTTAAGGCCAACCTACATTTACTGTATAATAGAAGAAATGAGTGGTTTTGGTTATATTTCTTTAAGAATATAATGAAACTATTTTGTTCCTGACCATGTAAGAACCATGAACATGGAGTGTTCATTCAAGTAGTTAAAAATGAAGGCACGTCAGATTTTGCAAAGTTTTCTATAAAGAATTTAACAATAAGTTTCTGAAATTTTCTACAGCTATAAAAGTTGCTTTTGTGCTGACAGTAGTGTTCTCGCTGTCGCTCGCCAACACGCCAAATTGCGACTAAATTCTTCATTTGGCGAGTGAACAAGCGATTAGATTCACCAAATTGCTAGTGCTAAATTTTTTCTTTTTCTTTTTTCCTTTTTTGTTTTTCATCCATATGCATATATGCTTAATCTACACATTTTTTATATTTGTAGCGGATAGTTGAAGTTAGATTAATAACAATCGCTGTCACAGTTATAAAAACTTGGTTATTTTAGAACATATTGAAAAAAAGGGAATACATTAAAGAATTAAAGTTTTTTGTGCTACATGGCGAACCTATTTTGTTAATACTTTTCTCATTTGGCGAATGTTTTTTATTTTTAATTAGCCAAATTACTAATGTTGGTCAAATGTCAGCGAGAACACTGGCTGACAGTCACAAGTTACCATATGAAAAAAGTTTCAGCAGTCAAAATTGAATAAACATGAAATTCAGAAATTCATTTAACAATCTAATTTTTAAATGGTCATGTGATCATGTGGGCAAAGTTGAAAAATAGATGTATATGTAAAGTTTATTTTCCTCTTTTTTAAAAATAAACATTCGGCATAATTATTCCGATTTTAACAATTTATATTTTTTAATGGGTTTTTTTTTATGTCTGCATTAATATAATTCCTTTATATAGGAAGTAAAGTAACAGTATGGTTTAAAATATTTCTTTCTCCCTTTCAAGCAATTACACCTCCTTCCATTTACAAATGTTAAGAAGTTGACTTCACCCCCCCCCCTCCCCGTAAAAAATGGAATCTAAAGACCTGATCAGCCTTTTTGATTATGTTCATTCCAATGGATTAAACAACAAATTCGACTACAAATCTTATTTTTGTGTTTTATTTATGGATTGATAAATATTTTAATCTCATTATGGAGCATAAGCTGAAATAAAATGAGCTTCAAAAAATTCTTCAAAAGTGCAAATTCTTCGGTATTACTCTGTTATCCTGTCAACCAATTTCGGCAAATTACACAAATCGCCAAACTAATAGCCAAATTATACATATTGACATAATTTTTATTTTAAATAACAAAAAAAAACAAATAATTAGTAGAATATTAATAAAAAGTAGAAATAAAAATCACTTAATGACATTTTAAACAAGTGAATCGTATTTAATGCAATTGAATGTGGCATTCACGATCATCCATTATTGGCATTTAATTTTATAGTTTGGCGATAATTTTTTGGTCGACGGGATAACCTAGTAGTACCAATTCTTCTTATATTAAGTGCAAATGGATTTATCTTTTGCAATGTCATGCATACGAAAGATATGATTTGGAAAAAAAAATCATGCTTTAAAATTAATTTAAAAACAAACAAAAAAAAAAATTTGAGCAAATTGAGATGCAGTTTAAAAATAGATTGTGATGTAGTTTTCAATCTTTCATTTGGAAGACCCCCCCCCCCCCACACACACACACACACCTATTCGATAGTGTAAAAATTGACAGTGTGGTATTTAAAGATTAAAATATTGCAATAAAGGGTCCAAATTGCAATATTTAATTAAATTGCCTGCTGTTACTACCATCAAAATGATGTCAGCATTACACACATACACATTTGTCCTTTATAATATACCCTCTATTTCTGTGTATAAGCCGAGTATACGACTTTTCACTAAAAAATCTTTCAAATGAAAACTTATCACCTTTTCGTACACAGATAATAGAAAACAAATTGCAAAACTATTATTAATCTCTCCTATTTTTCTCCTTTTTTGTTACATTGAATGAGGATTGTAAACTTTTTTCTATATAAAAGTAGAGAGTTTAAATATATTTAAAGAAATTCTTAAGTATGGAGTTTAAATATATTTAGACATACTTAAGTATTTTTAAAGTATTCTATATTTACCATATATTCCTTTTACTTTTAGAATATCAATTTTTGAAATAAAAAAATTAATTTTTGGCTTATATACTGAAATATATGATAGATAGTTTTAAAAATATACATACTTTTATTACTACGCAAATATTTATATTTTGTTGCAACAAGGTTAATTGTATCAATTATAAACTAAGTTATTAAGAACAGCAAACTAATTTTTAGACAACATTTAAATAAATTTCACTTTATGAACCTTTCTGAATTGATCAACTATTTTGTTACAAAGATTAATCTGTTAAAAAAATACAGGAATATTAAAATGCATTATCAGACCTGCTCTTGTCAGTGAAAAACTTTGGTTTTCTAGCTTGAACCACAATAAGATCAAAGAGGTCTTTCCAGTTAGCCCCAATCATATAAGTCATGCCAATATCCCTAAATTAAAATGTAAATGAAACATAACAATTTAAAAGAGCTAAGCATAGCAAATATATTTTTTATAATAATAAAAGCAAATTGAAAATTATGTAATAAAGCTTACATATGTTAACTAAAAAAATTTCAATATGAAGAAAACAGTTTTTTGTTACCATTAAAAAGGTCAAAAATACAATTTAGATGAAATTCTGCTTATAAACATGTCATTGCAAAGCAAAAAGATTAATCAATTTAGTTCATATTAATATATCGTACCATAAAAAAAAACAAAAAAAAACAATGTACTTTGGCAAATTCTATAAATTGTTTCACAATTATTATTCATTGATTCTTTGTATTTTCATATGCATAATTGTTTCATAATGATTCGATAGGTATATGCCAAGAGGTTATACAGAGCCTGGGTCACTGTGACATTTGCTCTATTTTTGGATATTATTTTTCCGAAATTTGAACTTAATTGAACTTAAATCTCAGCTTCTCCCTCCCTTATTCTAATTGAACTTAAATCTCAGCTTCTCCCTCCCTTATTATTTTTTCACTGCTACTCAAGACTAGTCGTTGGGAGCCACCATAATACTTACCCATCATATGTATGCATATATAATATATGAAAATAATACATTTGAAAACTATTTATAAAATGGATTACAATTCCCAAACAAAATTTAAACACATATTTATATTTTTATTGTGCATAGTAATGACGTATTAATGAGTTGCTGATGAATATCTTTCGATAAATTATACAACATGCCTAACTACTCAAGTAGTACTGAATTTCGAAAAAGAAAATCCTTATAACTTCAAAAATAATAATCTTATTAACTAACAGTTTATTGTGTCGGATTAAGCGTCTCATTTCCAATTAAAATATATCTTTGAATTGAAATTTGAATGAAATACAGGGTCATGAAAAATCAAAGAATGTGGAAAACAGGATTACAGATATCTCGGCAACTAATAATTCAATCAACTTTGTTCTTTATGCAAAATTTGTGTTATTTTATTGCCTTTTACGATCACGCCTTAAACTAAAAAATTTCGAAAATTTTTATACACCTTTCATTAGAACGAATTTTTCAAGAGTCCAAAAAGATTCAATTTCTTACAGGAATCAAATATTTTAATTCATTATCACAATATGGACAGCAAAGTTATATGCAATTGAATTTATAGAATACCAAATTACATTAATGTGGGGAGTGTGCTAATGCTGAAACTAAAGTGTGAAGTTCAAATGTCAAAAATTGAATTTAGGCAACTGATTGCTTTCTATTTTTTGGACTGAACTTATGAAAATCTTTATTACATATTTTTTTAAAGAAAAATAAATGTTTACAAATGATTATTGAATTCGGCTTACCAAAATTTAATGAATATGTCATTTAGTGAAAATTAACATACATAATTAATTTGCATTCCATTAATATGACAATAAAATAAGTATGAATTTTTGAAGCCATGTAAAAATAAATTACAACAATATTGTACTCTTACCAAATTTCCTATGTTTTCTATTTTTTTTTTTTATATCTTGCTAGTTTGGAAAAGTAGCATCTATCTATACTAATAAAATCCGTGCGCCTCTGTCTGTCTGTCTGCTTGAAGCCGATTACAGTTCACAACGCGGGCGAGTTGGAAGTCACGAGAGGTGTCTTTCGATTGGAAAAATTCCGGGGAAGTCATTTCGGGCATTTTCGAGACTGTGGGACCAAAATTAAAAACCCCTTGGGAATCGGAACGAAAAATGTCACAATTCCCAAACGGAGCTCCAAAGCAGAACACTGTGCCACCTTGCGGTGAAGAACATTAATTTTTCCCCTTTGGCTAAAAAAAGAAACAGCCGAAAATCTCTTTTTCACCGGCGCTAATTGCGTTTTTTTTCGCATCAATTTTTTTGACTTGCCGTAGAATATTTACCGTAGTTTTCGCTAAAATATTGAACTTAGAAATAAAACAGGACTATCGAAACTTTTTTTTTGCCCGTTTTTTTCTTAAACCATCATGCAGACAGTTTTTAAAGTAGAGAAAAACTGATTACATATTCAGAATCTGCGTAAAAATTTGCTTCTGATGAACTAAAAAATACGGAAAAATGTCTTAAGGGCGCGTAGTGCCCACCGTGCAAAACCAAATATTTTTAACGGGACTATGGGCGCGAAGCGACCATAGTTCCGATCCACAATCTTTTTTTTCAAGTGCACGTGGCCCACAGTGCGAAATCACATATTTTTAACGGGACCATGGCTCTTTAATTTACTTTTTTTTTTGTGCTTGAGGATTCGAACACCAAGACTTGCTTATTAAATGAATTTTTTTGAATTGAATTTTTTTTTTTTTTTTGAATTTATTATATACTGCTTAATACCGAGGTTCGTTTGGAAAAAGTGGCCCAGCTAGCGGGCGTAGCTCACTAGTTTTAAGTTTAAAGAATGAAATGCATATTTAAAATAAATCAACAACATTGCAAAGAATTTTAAATAAACATTTTATTTTTGTTTTATTGCCTAAATGCTGAAACATAAGTGAATTTATGAAAAATATACAAACATATATATGTATGTCTGTACATACTTTACTACACACAGAGAGCAACCAAAATAATTAAGACAACAGAAAATCAATTTAAATTGATTAGTACTTTTCCCATTAATCCAGAAAGAGTTAATGAGAGTTAAAGAAATAATTTTAGAAATTGCTGAAACACTTTAATTCTAAAGTACTTATTGTAAACAAGCAAAAAATAATTTTAATGTGAAAGAGCATTTCAAATTCATTTTATAGGTTTACCTTTAGGCAAACAATGATTAAAAGATTCTTGGATTAGTTAATTCATTTGCATGCCTATACTTTAAGGTATTTCTATAAATAATTAAATATTAGTAACTCCTATTTTTTTTAAATATATTAAAACATAATATAATAAATTTAATTCTTCTATATTGTTTTTGAAAATAAACAAATTTGTCTGAAAATTTTTAAATGTACATTAGCAGAAATTACAAGACCTAAAATTGAAATCAAGAGCAAATTTATCTTGTAAGTATTTTGTCCCAGCAGCTGAAGACATTGCATAATATCACAACATTAAAAGAAAAAAAAAATTCAAACTGTAGAGTATTATAAAAAAAACATTTTATTAGAAAATACTAGCAGGGGAAAAAATACCAATAACTATAAGCATTTGATAAAATTTAAATTAATACTGATCCAAAAACAAAGAGAATAAAGCATGAGATTGGCAACTAAGTTTAATCTAGTTATATAATTTGTATAACAGATAATTTGAATGCATATTTTAAAAATTTTTAATAGATTCTGAATTTGCAGGCATTCTGAATTTTAAAAAGTGTTAACGTCAGATGAAAAGAAAAATTTAGTATTAGAAGAATTTTTGAAAGAAATAATTTCAAGTAAAACTTCAATATAGTTTTATAAAATTTTCAGAATAAATGCAATAACAAAACTGTATTTTATAAACAATGTTGATTTTAAATATCTACTGCAAACATTTGAAACTTGCTAATGTAAAATCAGATATAATCAAATTAAGATTTCTATGAATAAATTTACTTATTTAAATATGTTTAGCCAATTTTCCTAATCTTTCAGTATTTAACTGGTCAGCATTTTAAATTTAGTTTTGTTTAATAATTTAGGCAGTTTCATCAATTTCACATTAACAAGATCAACTATATACCATACTATTCTGAATGTTTTTTAAAATTTCATCCAAGTACTTACACAAACTTATAAGGACTGTTAGTTATTAAAAACATTTTCTTGTTGGCACTTTTAAGACTCTTAAGAAATGTCCCCATGGCAGGATGTTTTTCAAGGTACTGGTCTATAATTTATAAAATAAAATCACTACAACTAGCAACTATTAAAAAAATGAAAATTTTTTACAATGTTGAAAATGGAATGCAAGCAAAATAGTGTGCATCAAGGTTTCTTGGTTGTTTATTTTCTAGTTTAGATTTTTAAGTACAGTAGACTCCCTCAAATCTGCACTCCTAAAATCCGCAACTCTCTAAAACCCGCACATAATTTATGGATGTAAACAATGAAACATTTAGTTCAGCTATAGGTGCAAAATTTGACTTTATTTTTATATCAATTCCATATGTATTTTAATTTGTAATTTTCATTAACGTTACTCAATTCATGTGTTTTTATGAAGAAAGAATAAATTTATTTTTGAAAAAAATAAGATATTGCTGATATCACTGGTAATCACAATTTTTTTTTTTTTTTTTTTTTTACCAAAGATATTTATGCATTAACCAAACTTTTTTGGTTATTAAGTCTGGTTAGACCTGAAATAAAACTTTCTTATATTATGATTTTAATGTGAATTAGTAATGTATCTTTATAAACCAAATGTCATATGAAAAAGGTATCTTATCTTTTTAATAGATATTATGTCATACATTATTGATTATTAACTTGACCTTTGCTTTTAATATTTTAATCATGTTAAAAATTAGCTAAATTTTTATTATTTTGTTTATTACTTATTTTAATATTTTATTATATTACAAGTATTCATTATAGTTTCAATTTCATTGTTAATTACACTTAAATTATTATTTAAAAAATGTAAACAAAGCAATGACCAGAAATCCACAAAATTCTAAAATCCACAAAACCTCTGGTCCCAAGCTGTGCAGATTTAAGGGAGTCTACTGTATAAAGAAATAATAATAATTTTGATAAAAAAAAAAAAGATTTTTAAACAAGAAACAAAAATATTTTTTAGCTTACTGAAATAGTTAATTTAGCACATTCATAAATATGGGATACATGTCATAATTATTATGCATGTAGAAATCCTAGTTCAGGATATAAATCTAAACAAAACTTCTTACATGATATCTTTTCATAGAAATTAGTGTTGATTTAAATAAGTCTTAATCCTGATCAGCCAATGTTATTGAAAAATTGAAAGTACAATACACTAATGTATTAACAATTTTTAAAAAACATGACTCAGAGTAACATTCTTCATACATAATTTATATTTTAAAAGTATATATTTTTAAATCTGTTAACCCTTTCCAGCACGGATAAATTCTGTTAATAAAATGAGAAATTATTGTCTGTCACCGGAATTTACAGACAATTTTTTTAGAAATTAAGAATAACTTAAACTTTTATTGTAAAAGCAAAATTTTATTAAAATATTATTTGTGCCGTTCGCAAGTTTGGAATTAAAATTAAGTATCCCGGACTGGGCGAAGTGTGCCGAAAAGGTTTAAAGAAACATTCCATATCACGCATGGAACAACTTTTCTACTTATTATTGCTGCTTTAACAAAGTCTTTGTAACCTCAATTTAAAGTAACTATGCTAATATGAAAATATAAATTTTGTTTTACTAATTTTAATGTACAGTTTACATTTAAAAAACTTAAAAAATTACAATTGTTTTTAACAACTGTTCTTAAAAACAATTTTAATAACATTTATTACTTAAAAGTTAATAGATACAAATAGTCTCATAAACATCACATGTGGAATGTTTTATCCATGTCTCATGGAATGGCTCATTGATATTTAATATTAAACACTTTTTTTTTATAGTTTATGTTATGATTTATATTAGTTATATTTTTAGCTACTATTCTTCATTCTTTAACCTCTTCAGACCTGAGGTACACAAATGTGTATCTCCATTCTTTTCCTCATAAAAACTAAACTGTTTGAATTTTTTGCATTTTTACTTTACTTCTATACAGCTGAATGTTTTTTGCATTAAAAACCAATAAATGTCAGCACTGATGAATATTATCTCAAAAAATAAATATTTTCATCTGAGTTTCAAAAATACCTTCAAGACATTGTGGCCAAGAAAGTAAGAAATAATCATGATTATTTAACTTAAATGCTTTACAATAAAACATTTTGAGAATTTGCTGATCTTTTACTTCTTTAAAGACCTTAATTTTGTTATTGTGTAAATTTATATTACTGATAGTTAAACTGATGTTTAAAGGGGATTAGTACTTTTATATCTATATTTGTGAACCTAAATTACCAGTCTCCTAAAGTACTGCTTCCATAAAAATGATTCTTTATGTCATGTATGGTGTCATTTCGATTATACATAAATAAATATATATTATTAAGTTATTTTGTGCTCAGGTCTGAAGAGGTTAATAATAGAATATTAGCTGAAAATTTCAAAAAATTGCATTCCATTATTTTTAAATTTTTATAATTTTGTTGTTGTTGTATAAAGAAAAACTAATAATTAAATTTATAAATATGAATAACAATAAGGAAAATTTAAACTTATACTTTTTTCTGCTGTACAATCACTGAAGAAAAAAGTTAGGTTTTTGATAGATTAAATTGATAAAAACATTGTTTTACTGCTGTCATGTCAAAAACAAATTGAGATCAAAATTCTCATTAACAAGAAATATTTGTGACCCTGCATGTCTCTGCTATAAAGCAATGTAGCTACATGGAGCAATTTAAATGAGGAAAATTGAAATTATATTTTTTTGCAAAAAGAAAATTGCTACAAGTATTACTACAAAAATAATTTAAAAAATATAGAAAACATTTCAATACCAATTGTATGTTCATCCAGCATCTTGTGCATTACAGGATGAATACTTTGAATTGCATGCTGTAAAAGAAACATTTTTTTTAAAAGAAAAATTGATGAATCTTTAACAAGCAGCATAAATGCAGATATAAGTGAATCTCAAAAATTTCTCAGAATATAGAGAGAAACACACATTTAGAATTACAGTAGACCTCAATTATCCAAAGTAATTTGGGACCCATCCTAATTCAGATAAACGAGAATTCATCAATAATCATCTAGTTTAATATGTAATATCGTCATTGGACTGTTATGACTTAATTTAACTGTTAAATACTAAATTAAAATTATAAACGAAAATAAATTTATTTCTGAAACAAAAACTTATAATGGTTTAAATTTATTCTGGGTTCCTTGTGAGAAGGAATTCTAAAAAATGAAATTCTAGAATATTTATCTGCACTCATAGTTTGGAAAGGACGGCTTGCATACAAAAGGAATGGGGGGGGGGGGGAACCCTTAAAAATGCATGTTTATGAGAAAATTTTGGATGATAGTAGAAAATGAAAAAGAAAAGTGCAGAAGAAAAAGACTTTAGTTAATTGAGGAGAGTAATGGATAATCAAGGTTCTACTGTAACAATTAAGGCTGTTCGTCAGTTAGATCTAAAATTCTTTTCATTTATGTTAAATCTATGGCCATATAATTGATACTTTTAAAATCTCCCTTCAGAAAATTAATATTTTATTTATTTTTTTTTTTTTATTTTTTTTTTTTGTTTACTGTTTCTTTAAATCCTCTTTTGTTTTGTTATCAAAATATTTCCAAAATGTACATTTGATTTTAATAAAGAATTAAAAATCTTAATTTCGTTAAGATTTTAACAAAATTTTGATTTCTGAAAAGATATTTTTAAAATATGAATACATCATACACCCATAGGTATTAAAAATCAGTCTTAGTGAAACAGGTGCAAATTTATTAAAATGAAAAATTAAATTCATAGATTTAAATGCGGGAAATAAAATATTCATGTTTATAGAAGAAAAAAAAAAAAAAAAATCAGACGAACGATAGATATCAGAAAACCAGTAATTAAGTGAAATAAAGTAATTTAAAATATAGATTAATGGCTATATGTATTTTTATTCAAAATTAGTACTACCATTTAAAACTTTAATTACCTTCCATATTAAAATACAAAAGAAAATGAGAATCAAGGTGCAACCATACTCAAATATTTCTGAATATTAAATCTTTATCTTAATTATAGAATTTCTCTCATTAAACAAAACTATTTGGAAATAATGAAACTCAAAAATTAGAAAGCTGGTGGCAATGCATTTTTTATAAAACAAAAGGAATCAATTAACTAATTCCATTTTACAATAAAATGTTTGCTGTGTTTTTATAAGATTGATATATTCTCCATTTTGCATATCTAAACATTATTATTATTAACCACTTAACCGGCGATGGGTATGGGAGAACAGTGCTTTAACCCCCGACTTATCTCGGGGCAGCCGGTGAAGTGGTTAAAGAGCTATGCAGTAAAATAATTAAAAATGGTTTACTTTAACTTAAACATCACAAAGAAAAATAATGTGCAGCTACTGTCAAAATCAGAATGAAAAGCTTTGAACTAGAATCAATGTATTTTGAAATTAAATTAATGCTCCCAACTCATAGTTCAATGTAGAAGATTTTTCCAAGACTCAAGCCAAGACAGAGAAGTGTGCGCCTTAGATTTTTTCGCAGACTCAGGTTGTGCCAAACTTCTTTAATTCCACGTTGGACTAGATCAGGGCTTCATTCTTCTTACAGGTTTGCACAAGTCAAAATTTTGAGGAAAGACTAAGCCTAAAACGGCTTGAATCTAATGAAATAGATCTGGCCTAAGCCTAAGTCTGGACAGACCATGAACATGTAGATCCTTAAATTCTCCCCCCCCCCCCCCCCTGAACCCAAGTTGGGCTAACATTTATTTTTGTAAAAAATTATTGTGAATTCGACACTTCTTTGGAAAAATCTTTATAATTTAATAATTTACAGATATATATATATTTAAATCTACATCGTTTCTTTGTAGAGCTTTAAAAGTATAAATTCTCCTTTTTTATCATCTTTTTTTTTTCATTCTAAACTACATTCATTTTCCTATTGAATTTTCATTTAAATGCAATTGTCTAAATCTTTTTTTTTTTTTTTTAAATCTATGTTCATTGATATAATAGCTTAAGCAGTCATTAATATTGCTGCTCTTGTGTATTAGATAAATTTGGGGGCAGGAGGGGGGGGGGGGGTTGGAGAGAGAGAGGCTATGCAAGTGAAAATTTATGTATAAAATTGTACGAAAAAAATTAATATTTTTCAACAGCAAAAGTTTAATCAAGTTTTTAAAGTTATTCAAAGTTTAATTGTTGTTGAAATTTGTTATTAGTTGGGAGGTATGTGCTTTTGGTTACGCTCTGGGCAGTTTAAAAACATATTGCTAAGAAAAGGAGAGAGAATTTCAGTAAGAAGTTTGAAATGGAGAATGGTTTAATCTCAAACAAAGAAACCTCTGAAAACCTTGTACAGTCACCTATCCTTAGCCGCATCGGTATCTAACTTTGACCCAAGTTCTTTTTTTTATGCTTATCACTGGACTGAGTGTACCCTTTTTTAATATGCAAAATGTAAATGCTTCTTATCTTTATATATAAAAATCTTCTGTGCGTGTGTATGTAACTGAACTCCTCCTAAACGACTGGACCGATTTTAATGAAATTTTTTGTGTGTGTTGCGGTGGATTCGAGAATGGTTTAGATTCATATTTCATCGAAATTGGTTCAGTACTCCGCCCTGGCGACCAGTTTGGTCTCCAGGTCTTAGGATTTGGTCATTGACGTTTTTGTAAAAGGCCTTTAATGATGTCTTACATTAAATCAAAATATCGTTCATTTAACGCAAAAAAAAGGTTATGGAATTCTTCCTCATTTGTAAAGTGAAAAAAAAAAAAAAAAAAAAAAACCATCGCCAAATTTAATCAAGTTAATTATAATATGCAACCATACATTTATAAATACTTAGGTATTTAGGTTCCGTCGACCAATTTTGCCAAATTGTACAAATCGCCATACTAATAGCTAAATTTTACATATAGACATAATTTTTATTTGAAATCAGAAAAAAAAACAATTAATTAGTAAAATATTAATAAAAAATACAAATAAAAAGTACAAAATAAATCATTTAATGACATTCTATTGTTGACATTTAATCTTATAGTTTGGCGATAATTTTATGGTTGACGGGAAAAAAAACAGGTTATGGAATTCTTCCCCATTTGTAAAGAGTAAAAAAACATCGCCAAATTATAAGATTAAATGCCAATAATGGATGATCGTAAATGTCGCATCCAATGACATTACATATTATACACCTGTTTAAAACATCATTAAGTGGTTTTTATTTCGGCTTTGTATTTTTATCAATATTTTTTCTATTTATTTGTTTTTTCATTATTTCAAATGAAATTTATGTCAATATGAATAATTTGGCTATGAGATTGGTGATTTGTACAAT
Source organism: Maratus speculifer (assembly GCA_964019185.1). NCBI lineage: Eukaryota > Metazoa > Arthropoda > Arachnida > Araneae > Salticidae > Maratus > Maratus speculifer. The sequence goes on along the minus strand of OZ025290.1, from coordinate 440,092,490 downwards.
TTGGCAAAACTGATAGATGGGATAATCAAGTTAATTATAATATGCAACCATACATTTATAGATACTTAGGTACTTAGGTTCCGTCGACCAGTTTCGCCAAATTGTTCAAATTGCCATAGTAATTGAATCCGACATTCACGATCATCCATTATTGACATTTAATCTTATAGTTTGGCGATCATTTTATGGTTGACGGGAAAAAAAAAACAGGTTATTGAATTCTTCTTCATTTGTAAAGCGAAAAGAAAAAAAAAAAATAAGAAAAAAAAATCGCCAAATTATAAGGTAAAATGCCAATAATGGATGATCGTAAATGTCGCATCCATTGACATTAAATATTATACACCTGTTTAAAACATCATTAAGTGATTTTTATTTCGGCTTTTTATTTGTATTTTTATCAATATTTTTCTATTTGTTTTTTCATTATTTAAAATGAAATTTATGTCAATATGAATAATTTGGCTATGAGATTGGTGATTTGTACAATTTGGCAAAATTGATAGATGTGATAATCAAGTTAATTATAATATGCAACCATACATTTAGAAATACTTAGGTACTTAGGTTCCGTCGACCAATTTCGCCTAATTGTACAAACCGCCATATTAATAGCCAAATTTTACATATTCACATAATTTTTATTTGAAATCAGAAAAAACAATTAATTAGTAGAATATTAATAAAAAGTACAAAATAAATCATCTAATGACATTCTAAAATTCTTTGTATTGTATTTAATGTCATTGAATCCGACATTCACGATCATCCATTATTGACATTTAATCTTATAGTTTGGCAATCATTTTATGGTTGACGAGATAACTAAGTAGTACCAATACTTATTATCTTTATATATAAAAATCTTCTGTGCATGTGTATGTCACTGAACTCCTCCTAAACGACTGGACCGATTTTAATGAAATTTTGTGTGTGTGTTCCAGGGATTCGAGAATGGTTTAGATTCACATTTCATCGAAATTGATTCAGTACTTTTTTAGTAATTAGGCAAAAACTAATAGTTAGTGATTTTTTGCTAATTAAAAGTACTATAGATGTAAAAGAAAGTCTGGATTTCGTATTAATTACAGCACAAAAAAATCTACCGAACCAAAAATCTTGAAAATTGGGTTAAAAATACTTCTTATAACATCGAGTGCCGCTAAGAAGAGATTTTCGAAAATCCCCCCCCCTAAGGAGAGTAAAAAAAGAACGAACTTAAAAAAAATTCTTTTAAAATCGGCTTTTGTTGATATTTTTCAACTGATAACACATTTTAGTGTACTTTTTCATTCTGAATCGAATGGTACTAAGAAAATTCGTTTAAATCAAGTAGTTCGTGAGATAATTCACATTTTCCTAATTTGGCGATGTCTTCGACGCAAAAACTGGAAGTTTTCAATGCTTACCTATATATATTAAAGAAAGTCTGGATTTCGTATTAATCACAGCACAAAAAAATCTACCAAACCAAAAATCTTGAAAATTGGGGTAAAAATACTTCTTATAACATCGAGTGCCGCTAAGAAGGGATTTTCGAAAATCGCCCCCCCCCCCCCCTAAGGAGGGTAAAAAAAAGAACAAACTTTTAAAAAATTCCTTTAAAATCGGCTTTTGTAGATATTTTTCAATTGATAACATATTTAGTGCATTTTTTCATTCTGAATCGAAAGGTACTAAGCAAATTCGTTTAAATCCAGTAGTTCGTGAGATAATTCACATCTTCCTAATTTGGCGATGTCTTCGGCGCAAAAACCTGAAATTTTCAATGCTTATCTTTATATATATAAATCTTCTGTGCGTGTGTATGTCACTGAACTCCTCCTAAACGACTGGAGCGATTTTAATGAAATTTTGTGTTTGCGTTCCAGTGGATTCGAGAATGGTTTAGAATCGCATTTCGTCGAAATTGATTCAGTACTTTTTTAGTAATTAGGCAAAAACTAATAGTTGGAGATTTTTCGCTAATTAAAAGTGTTGAATAAGTTCGATGAATAGAGTGCGGACGGAATGTCCGAGTGGTCTAAGGCGCCAGATTTAAGCTCAGCTTCTTGAAGAAAGATCGCGTCTTCAAACCCCACTTCTGACAAACGTTTATGCTTTACAATAATATTTCCTGTATTATAATTTTTATTAACCGACTTCAGACAATCGTTAACTTTTAACTAAAAAGAGAAAAATAAACTTTTCTATCAAAAATTGAACCGACTTCAAAAAATACTGAAGAGTGAAAAATAATTTCGTTACATAATTGTAATAAGAAATTAAATTAAGAGCGTAGTGTTTATCGTGCGTATTACCATATTTACCTACATTTATTTGATTTTATGGAGTCGGTGCCAAGAAGGACAACGTCTGTCGGTGACAGGACAACGTCTGTCGGGTCCGCTAGTCTACCTATATTAATAAAAGAACAAAATGCTCTATCTGTGTGTGTGTGTGTCTGCGATGGCTAGCAAAACCTACAGCATGCACGAGGCTCAAAATTTTTTTGAGAGTAGCCCCAAACCTCTCCTGATGCTCCTGAGCTTCAGAATTTCGAAATTCTATTTATTAACTGAGTAATTAATTAAATTCCAAAGATCACTCTCATAAAAAAAATCGCCTTTTTTCTTCTTCTTTCAACATCATTTAGTTATGGTTGGTTGGTTGCATAAAATTTTCGCATGAATAATTAAAAAAGCTGGAACAGACCTTTAAAATTCATAGACTGGCAAACTGTCAATTTAAATGATTTTTTATCACAGCGGTTGTAAACCATGGAGGAAAAAAGATAGGTGGTAGTAAAGTAAACGGAATAAAGGGTTGCAATATTAAACCATTTATCACTCAAATTTTATTGCCCAAACAAAAGCATGTGGAAGGGATTTTGTATTAATAAGACGAATTGAAAGAAATGAATTACAGCTGAAGCATATTTTACGAAGAAATAGTAATTTTTTAAAATGGTCTTTTTTTCTATTATATTATTTATTTTGAAAAAATGTTTGCTTTTAAAATAATTTAAATTGATAAATTCGAAATAATTAAATGTCAAAATAAAATTAAATAAAATATTGAAAAAATTTGATTTGAACTAAAAATTGTATTACTAAAAGTTTTCTTTTTTTTTTTTTCAGAACTTTTTAATACTTTATAACATTGATGAAAAATGTTTATGATTTAACAGCATATTAATAATTCTATGTCAATATATAAAATATATTTATGAAAACATTTTTTTAAAATCATGCGCGAAAACTTAAATAAGAAATATTAGTCTAAAATCTAGATTTCAGAGTGCAGACGATTTTAAGACATTAATGAAAGAATGTTAACTTTTCAAGCAAAATCTTAAATGATACTTCTATATTGATACAGTGTCTCACATAAGTGATGAGACACTTGTGCTTTACAAAAGGAAACTAATCAAATAAATTAAAAAAACATGTACACATTTTTTTGTGGGTGTGTTTCATACTTAAATTTAGTAAAGATTATTACATAACATACATTTTGTCAAAATATTAAAATATTATAAATATATATAGGACAGTTGCACCATAAACTTTAACTAATAACTAGTAAATCTCCAGATCAGGAGCCTCAACGTCAGCTTTGCACATCATTTTTTTTAAACACACTTTGGGTAATATTCAACTTCCTGCAAACTCTAATTTAAAATTTTCAAATTACGTAATTATTTATAAGAATAAAATAAGAATAAGAAGTTTTCAGCCATCAAAAGCGTTAAATTAAAGATTTAGTTATGTTAGGATATTCTGAGATTTTCATGATCTATTATTTTTGTTTTTTTACTATAACATTGTAGATTTCTTCAGGGGGGGCTCCGCCCCCCTGAACCCCCCGTAATCTCATTAAACTTAAATTTGTAACTTTCTATCAATTTGCTAATGGTTATCGTATATCTTGTATTTCTTTATACATTTTTATTTATAAGGATAAGTAACAGTTTTAAAAAGCATTTTTTATTATACTCATACTTCTACATACCTGCCCACCACAAACACTTAATCTGATGTATCAGGAACTTTTGAAAGTGTAAACTCAGTAATCTAGGGTTTTACAATTTTGTTTCCGAAAAAAATATGTTTTGATTGCATTTTGTGGCAGTTATCGCGGTCAGACAGACTGACAGGCGGAAAACAATAAATTTTGTGTCGCCAAAATAAACCTTCACTGAAGTTTTGGCAATGACGTCATTATTCATGAGTTATTGATATCCATGTTTCTAATATTTTTTACGACTACTATAAAATACCTGTTTTATTTCAATTATGACGTCAAATTTTATCAGGTGAAATAATTGTTAAAAATATAATTATTATTATTTTTTTACTTCTAATAATGCCCCCATTTTTGTCAGAAAAATTCTTATTAACGAAACAAATTTCCGTGTGTAATATTTAACAAAATTCTACATTTATTTTTATTTTTATTCTGACGTCATATTTATTTTTTCTTAGTTTAATCTTTCGAATGGAAATTGCTCAATTGAAACTTATTGCCGTTAAAAAATTAATTCATATTTTGATTTTTTTTTTTTTTGGCAACGATAAAGGAAATTGGTTAAATTTTATCTAAAAAATCGCTATTGATTCTGCATGAAAAAGAAGAAATTTTGAATTATTAAGGAAAATATGTTAATAAAATTAATAAAACATAGCCTATGTTCTTTTCTGGTCTATGTTATAGTTATACACAAAGATACAAACACATTAATTCATCAGTTTTGACGTTGACTTCATTCAAATTTATAACATTATAAAATTAAGGATTAAGATGAATGGTTGCTTAGCAACCATTAAGAGAAAATAAAGAAAATGAAATAAATACATTTGAAATAAGTAAATCTCTAAAACAAATTAGTTTATATTATTGGAACACATATATAAAAAATTTCCAAAATTTACTTCAAAAAATCTGAAAAATTTGTAGACAAAATTTCAAAACAATACGAATAAATTAACCGGCAAATTTCAGTATCCATTTATCATTGAATTCCATTAATGAAATGTGACATTTTCTCTCAAGAAAAAAGAAATTAAAAATCATTGGATTTGCCATAGAAAAGCATTATTGCGCAAAATAAAATATTCTATATTTTTCGAACGAATGAATCAAATCTTACAAAAAACTATACAGCTTAATCCCAGTGCCTCACTAACATACCCACTTAATTTCAAGCCAATCGAGTGTTTTTTGCGTTAGTTATCGCGGAACAGACAGACTGACAAACTGACAGACATCCAGACAGACAGACAGAATCCAAAAAATTTCGTGTCTCCAAAGTAAGCCTTCACTGACGTTTCGGCAATAACACATTGCTCAGTGGTGCACAAAACAGGAATTTTAATATACATTAGTACATATTAAAATAAAATTTTCAACGTTTCGCGCCGTCTTCTGCGGGCGTCTTCAGGAAAATATGAAATGGAATTGATTTCAATTTCATATCATCATCATTTCATATTTTCCTGAAGACGCCCGCAGAAGACGGCGCGAAATGTTGAAAATTTTATTTTATTTTAATATGTACTAATGTATATTAAAATTCCTGTTTTGTGCACCACTGAGCAATGTGTTATTATTAATTAAAATATTAATTTAATAAAAATACAAATGTTTAGAATGGAGCAAAAAATAGCTGGGACACCATTATATATGCAACAAAAATCGTCTGAAATAAGCAATAAAAATATTTTTTGGGGTTTTATTTTTACTTAAAAACAATTGGCAATAATTTATAAAATCGTCTACAGTATTTCTCTCCAGTTTGTTTTGGAATTTTTGTGTTTTTTAGCTCTGTGTAGCCATGAATGCTAAGCGAAAAGAAACTTCGTCTGAAATTCGAAAATTAGTTATTAATTTGCATATTGAACGTTGAAAATCTATTAAAAAAACTGCTGAAACAGTTAATTTGAGTCGTTCAACAGTTTTCAATATCATTAAACGATATAAAAAGAATCATATGATTCAGGGTAAAAGAAGACCTGGCCGACCATCAAAGCTATCCAATGGAATAAAGCGAATTATCGTTCGAAATATTAAAAAAATCCAAGAAATAGTGCTTCAAAAGTTGCTGCTGATTTACAAGCATTATATGGAATAATTGTTAATCCTGAGACTATTAGAAGGGTAATTCGATCTGCTGGATATCACGGTAGAGTAGCCAGGAAAAAATTCTTCGTAAGTGAAAAGAATAGAAAACTCAGACTAGCTTTCGCAAAATCCAACATAAATAAGAATTCTGATTACTGGAATAAAGTTATATTTGCTGATGAGAGTAAATTTAATATATTTGGTTCTGACGGTAGAATCTTGGTGTGGAGAAAACCCAGGGAAGAATTTCGCAAACAGAACTTGGTACCAACAGTAAAACATGGTGGAGGAGGAGTTATGGTATGGGGGTGTATGTCGTCCGCTGGAGTTGGTAATCTTGTTTTTATTGACAGTATAATGGATCAGTACAAGTATATTGATATTTTAAAGCAAAATTTAAAATCGTCAGCACGAAAATTGAACCTTCATAACGATTTTAAATTCTACCAGGACAATGACCCCAAGCACACTGCTCTGAACGTTAGACTCTGGCTGCTCTATAACTGTCCTGAAATAATAAAAACACCACCACAATCTCCAGACTTAAATCCCATAGAGAATATTTGGCAAGAATTGGAATCAAGAATTCACAAACACACCATTTCTTCAAAACAACAACTAAAATCGGTGCTTCAAGAAGAATGGGGTAAAATCACTCCAGAAATCACAAAAAAATTAGTCGAATCCATCCCAAAAAGATTAAATCATGTTTTAAAAGTAAAAGGAAATCCAACAAAATATTAAAACCTTTTAAAAAGTAAAATTTTTGGATAAATATTTGATGGAAAAGTAAGTGTCCCATCACTTATGTGAGCCATTTTTTGCTCCGTTCTGAACAATTGTATTTTTACTAAATTAATATTTTAATATTTTGACAAAATGTATGTTATGTAATAATTGTTACTAACTTTAAATATGAAACACACCCAAAATTTTTTTGCACATGTTTGTTAATTTATTTTATTGCAGTTTCTTTTTATAAAGCACAAGTGTCCCATCACTTTTGTGAGACACTGTATTTCAAAGTCATATGATAAAAATAATCACATTATTCTTGCCTATGATTGGTATTACAAATATCCCAGGCCCAGGATTACAAATATCTCGGCAACTAATAATCCGATCGACTTCGTTCTATATGCAAAATGTGTGTCATTTTATTGCCTTTTACATCCATTTCTTAGAACAAAAAAATTCAAAAATTTTTATATACCTTTCATCAGAACGAATTTTTTGAGAGTCCGAAAAAAATAGTTTTGGATAATCAAGGTTGCTGATATTAAATAGGCTTCTTTCCATTCTTACATACTAACTACTTACAAAATTTCAAGTCTCTTTCTCAATTTGTTCGGGAGATAGAGTGTTTACAGACAGACAGACAGACGGACGGCAAAATTTTTTTTCTAAAAATATGTTTTTCGGAATCTCCACTATCTAAAACGTGTAAATCTGTCAAAAATTTTTTTTCCGATTTTCAAAACGATTGCAAGATTTACCCTATACTACGTATGATGGGTAAGTAATATTCCAGTGAAGCATGTATTTATTCGAACAATGCAGAATAATGTCCGTGAACACGCTAGAAAACCCGAATCCAAAAATTACATTTGAAGAAAAAGCCGAAATCTAAATTAAACCAAGTCTGAACTTGACAAAAATATTCCAGTGAAGCATGTCTTTATTCGAATTATACAGAATAATTTCCGTGGACACGCAGGAAGACCTGAACCCAAAAATTCCATTTGAAGAAAACACTGAAATCTGAATTCAACCAAATCTGTTCCCGACAAAATTATTTCACAGAAACATAACTAGATCCAAGCAAGGCAAAATAATTTCCTTGGACATGAATCCGACCCAGACATTTAAATCGAATTTCAAAAAATACCTGAAATCTGAATCGAACCAAATCTGAACCCGACGAAAATATTCTAATGAATCATAACCAAATCCGAACAAGACAAAATAATTTCCATGGACATGAACTCCATGAATGGTTAGGTAACATTTGGGTTGCGATTAGATTACAATTACATTACGGTAAGTCTTTGATTTTATTTAATTTCACGTTAGGTTACAGTTAGATCACGGTTAATTTAAAGTTAGGTTAAAGTTAAATTACATTTATGTGATGGTTAGAATAAGAATAGGTTACAATAAAGTGACGGCTAGGTTACATTTATGTTATATTTAAGTTACAGTAGGGTACTGTTAAGTCGCAGTTAGGTTACAGACAGATTATGGTTACGGTACAAAAGTTTACGGTTAGGAATTTGTCCGCAGAGTCAACATTACGCATGCTTTGATTAAAAATATACACTTTTGTTAAATGGCTCTGAAATTATAATACTATATACCAATCTTTTATCATCGCTTATCGATTTCATTCACGGTATAGTCGGATTTAAGAGTGATATAATTAGTTTGAAATTTAAAATATCTCACTTGGGATTTCTATGCGAAAAAAATAATTAGTTATGTGATTTAACAGTGATTTTTACGGGTAAATATCAACACTTTAACACGAAACTAACACAATCGTTGGATACATGTTCCCTCCCGTGTTTCTCATTGCTCATTTTAAGTATTTTTAGAGCTTAATATTAGTTGTTGTTTTTAAAACCAATTTTTCAGAAAGTCAGCTGCGCCGTATTTCAGACAATGCATTTCTGCATGCTTCCAGTTAATGATAAAATAATACAAATTTTAAGTTCGTTTAATATTGCTAATACGGACCCGGGCAACGCCGGGCGGGTCAGCTAGTAAAAAATAAAATGAAACCTGATGTACCTAAAATAAATTAAAACTGGCTAAATAGATCTAGACTTTTGACCTTCTATAACATATTTAATTAATCTACAAACAAAAATAAATTTGCCGAGCAATAAATATGAATCCTAAATTATATTAATGCAATCAAAATATCATAGAATATAGAATTTTATCTTTTACTCTATTGGATGACTGAAAATCGACACTTCTATCAATCGCTTTTAGAATAAGAAATTTGCAGAAAATTTCAATGACCGTGCAATTTTTTTTGTACATTAAATCAAAGTGCATTACAATTGAAGTGCATGAAATTTGCAGAAAATTTCAATGACCATACAATTTTTTTTGTACATCAAATCAGAGTACATTACAAAATAAACAAAATGTTTTTGTAGCACTTTGCTTGAAAAAATAAAATTAAAAATCCTGCAAATTTTCATTCATTTATTAATAAGCTGATAAGTAAAATTATTATTATTATTATTATTATTTTTTTTTTAACAAGTAGTTTTTTAGTATGTAAATATATAAACATACTGATAGTGCATGTGTGTATATGATCCAACAGATTTTTGGACAATTTAGCTCTATTTAAAAAAATTAATAATTTTATAAATGATACTCTTTATGTGTATTTTTTCTCCTTTTTAGATTAAAATACAAGTGATTTTTTCTCTTTAATTATTTAAATTTAACATGCACTGCAAGGAAATTCAAAATCCCAATATGTTTAATACCTAAATTTTTTTACTAACATTGTTTTTTACTTGTTTGTTTAAATTTAAGACAAATATCTAGAAGTCAGAAAAACTAAAAAAAGACCTAAAATTGCTCAGCTACTAAAAAATAAGTAATTACATTAAATTTTAAGAATAAAAATTTTGGTAAGATTTTGATAAACTCTTTGAAGATCGAAAAATGGATTTTACAGTCTATTACAAAATGTACAATAAGTATCATTTTTGCCATTCATTTTGTTTTAAACATTACTCAATTCCTCTATAACATTCATATTTTTTTTCTGTAATTGATACTGAAAATTGCAATAGATTCCCTCAAATCTGCTCAGCATGGGACAAGAGGTTGTGGAGATTTTAGAATTTTATGCATTTCTAATCTTTGTTTCGTTTACATTTTTTGAATGTAATAATGCAATCAAAACAGTAATTAATGCTTGAAATATAGTAAAATATTAAAATAATTAATAAACTCAAGTAATAAAAAATAAGAATTTTTAAAATGATATAAAGGTTAGGTAAATAATAATGTATAATTAAATATACATAATAAAGACAAGATACATTTTTCTTCGATGAAACAACTCTTAAAAGTATCCTACTAATTTACATAACAATCATAAAGTAAGGAAGTGTTATTTCAGATTTAGTCAGGCTTAATAGCGAAAAATCTTGATTAAAACAAATATATTTGGTAAAAAAAAAAAATGATTATCAGTGATTTCAGCAATATTTTGATTTTTCAAGCATTTGTGGATTTTAGGGTTGAAGATTTGAGAGTCTACTGTGCAACATTTTTGAATATGTAATGGCCATGTCAATATTTAGAAAGAAAATTCTATATCATAGGATCCCCTCTCTCCCCCCCCCCCCTCCCAAAAAATGGAATTTTTGAACTATTAAAAAAAATGAATGCATTTTTTGACAAAGTTATGTATAATTAATTTTGTTTGTGTAAATTGATATACTTCCTACGATCAAATATTTAAATGCTAAGAGTCACAGTTATGTGAATCTATTTCTTTGAATGTTTTGGTAATTTTTTCTTTTAGTTAAACAGGAATCATACTGCCAAAAAAATTTAAAGCAGTTATTTCTTCTGTAAAATACAACAAATAGCCACTTTAATTGAATGCTTTTTTTTTTCATTTAAATATTTGTAAAAATATTGCTCCTAGAAAAATTTAAAATCCTAGTATTGTGATTTGCCAGATAAAGAAGCAATGTACGAAGCTTTCCCTCAAACTTTACAATCTCTTGCAGAGCTAAGAAAAATTCAGCAAAAATGATAATTGATAATACTAGCTTATTTATCTGGCAAGTGAAATGCAGCAGATAATCGAAATGCAATGGCTTTGGCTTCATATTTACCAAAAAATACAACAAGTGATTCTAGGAACTTTTCAATATTTCATGTCTTTTATAATCATCTCTTGTTTGTTGAATAATAATTTGTTCTTCGCAAAATGTAGTATGATATCTCAGTCTTTGCTGATAATGCTGATGACCAATTGATCACCAATTCCAACAGCATATTTTGAAATGTCTAAAGTGACCTGGACTCGTTGAAATTGTTTAAATAATACTATTTCAGATCCTGAAGAGCCCACAATAGTCACAGAAAAAGTACACAAAAAGACCCGGACATGTAAAGTCTATGGGAGCGTTCTTTTCTAATATCTCGCTCAAATTTTTATATTTTTGCATGATTTTTTTGCACAAGATAGCTGAGGGCAATCCACAACCGGGCTAGTTTTTACTTTTTCAATTTTTGTTTCAGGTTTTCTTTAAAAAATTACTTTAACTTTCGAAACTGGTTTAAACCGGTTCTGAAACTGAAACTATCGTAATATAAAAAATATATAACCAAAATCGAAAAATTAAAAACTAGCCCGGTTGTGGATCGTCCTCAACTATCCTATGCAAAAAAAAATCATGTCAAAATATTAAAATTTGAACGAGATATTAGAAAAGATCGCTCCCATAGACATTACATGATCATCCGGGTCTTTTTGCGTACTTTTTCTGTGACTATTGTGGGCTCTGAAGACATAGCTAGGAACATTTCAAATACAGGTTATAAATTAACTCATTTGTATGACATATGCAAGGCAATGAAAGATCTTTTCAAAAAAATTTCCAGCAAAATATAGGTTTCTTTCATCACACAGTAGTGACAATATACAGCATGTATCAAATGATTATATTGAATAGCTTAAAGAAAAAATAATTTTCATCAAACGAGTTGTCAAAAAAAAATCAGTTTTAGAAGTTACTAAATAAGCACTTTTCCAGAGATTTAATTTTAACCATCTTATATTATTGAATTAATACTTGAAGTATTCATTAAATGGAAGGTAATTTCTATATAATATTTGACTTGTTATATTTTTAAGGGGCTACTTCAATCAAATAAAAAGACCCATTCACTAATGCTAATCCTATGGAAGAAATTTATAAAGATACCTCAGTTGCATTTCAATATATATAAATATTTTTTTTGTATTGATAGCTGAGATCAATCTGTATGCAGGCCATTTTTTATTCTTTCAATTTTCGTTGCAGATATTTTTTATGAGGGTGCTTTTGCTTTCTAAACAGATTCTGAAAATGAAAGCGTTCTCGTAAAAAATATCTGTAAACAAAATCAAAAAATTAAAAAATGGTCTGGATGCAGATCAATCTCAGCTATCCAATGCAAAAAAAAAAAAAAAAAAAATCATTTAAAAATATTAAAATGCAATCGAGTTATTTTTATAAATTTTTTCTATAGGATTAGTATTAGCAAACAGTTCTTTTCATTTGAATGAAACAGCCTCTTAATCAAATATGATATTGAAAAGTTTACCTTTAAACTGCACCGATAACTTGCCCATATTACTATTTTGCGTGGAAGATGACAATACTGCCCACTCTACAGGCTGCAGCTTAGAAAATATTTAAACTTATCGTCTGATGTGTTTTGACCCCTATCATCACTATTATGTGCCAGTGAGATACTTTAAATACTTTTATTATAGAATTTTTTTTTTTTTTTTTTTTTCGTTGAAAGAAATGATTATTTAATATTTTTCTTACATTTGTCATGAACAATATAGTTTTCATATGAATGACAACATTTACGGCCTCTGCTATACCCATTAAAATTAAGCAAATGATAAAATGTGTTTATGGAGGCTGGCTAATTAAAAAAAATTATGGGCTCCCCACAAAAGTATGATGGTTGCAAAATAAGGACCACAATATTTACTATGATTAAGATATTTTTGGAACAACATTATTTATAAAAAATAAAACAATTTACAAGCTGGCATACATCCTTAAAATCTAAAAGAAAAGTTTAAATTTAGGAAAAGAAAGTACACAAAAAAAAAAATACCATAAAAAAAGATTTGCATTAAATACATAAATAAATATCAAAATGGAAAGAATAGAAAAAGAATCAAGACTTTTATTTTTGCCCTAAAATAAATTCAAATTATTCATATGAAAAAAAAAAAAAAAAAAAAAAAAAAAAAAAAATCATTTAAAAAAATCACAATATAAATATTTGAATTGTATGGTATACCTGAATATCATAAGAGAGGATCTCTGGGTGAAATGTGATATTATGTTTCAAAAAGTATTCAGTCACATTTGATATCAAGCAAATTTCTGGTACAGAAAATAAATCATTTAACTGTTTCATTCTTGCACTACCCTATAAATGAAAATGAGACAAATCAAACTTTACAAAATAGAATAAGAGAAAAAGGGGAAAAAAGGACATTAACATGAACAATTACAGTAAAATTTGCATTCCCAGATTTGGCAGTCTCAATTTTAACAGTATGATTTTTTTTAAAAATTATTATTATCACCTATTCCCCATAACACTACTTTCCTCAATTCAAACATAATTTTTATGTTCTATAATTTTGAGCATATTAGCCATGGCTCAAATAAAGCTATTTCCAATTAGAAATTCTATTTAATAAAAAGTAATTTTTTTTAAACTCGTACTTATATGAGTATATTTTCTAAATAAAATTTCTGCTATCAGGGCCGTGCTTAAGGGGGGGCGAGCCGGACATTTGCCTAGGGCCGCCAAAATTTGGGGCCACAAAAAACAATGATGTTTTTACATTTCACCAGTTTTTATGTAGATACTAACTGGCCAGTGCGACACTGCACGCGCCCATGAATGAACCTTACATTAACCTCAAATTTGTATGATTTTATAGCTTAAGAATCCATTTAATCTGAATTTATATTTTTGTATGAAAAAATATTGAATTGAAAGTGCGCTATTTTTTATTTTATTTTCTACGTAATTTGATTTTTGGAGTCCTTGCACACAGAAAGCGAGCGAAACCGCGACGAAATCCCCAGTTTCCTACCGATTTCGTCGAAATTTCCCATACTTTATTTTGTAAAAAATATTTCTATTCGTCCAAACTTTTCAAAGTTTTAGTAGGTGATGTAAATCGTGTTTATTGAAATGTTCTAAAAAGATTGTGTTAATATGCGGAGGTTTAATTACTTTTAGCGTAGAAAATATCGTTTCCGTTTGGTGCGATGTGACCTGCTTCGTCGGTGTATTGAAAAGATTAAAATTCATATATTTTAAAACTGATGGCGCCATCGATTAGAAAATTTCAGCTGTAAGAGTATATATACAACTATTTTCCAAATAGTTAATAATAATGATTCAATAGGTTTAACTGCGATATATTTTTTTAATTCATTGCAGCATTTGAGATGCCATAGTATGATTTGTCAAAATATGTCTTTCGTTTTAAAGTTTACTACGCAGTTTGAAAGATATAATAGTTAATAAATGATGACAAAACTACGTTCTTTCTGTAAATCTCCTTTTTCTGTTCTTCAGTTTCAATCGACTCGTAAATAAGACTTTAGAACATGCGCCATAACTTTTCCCTTGTCACACGACTGCACCGAGATGAGTTTTGAATGACAGTGAGTTTGTTGTTAATTAACAACTCAGCTAATTATAAGAATTTAAAAATGCTGAGTCTCAGGTGCGTCATGAGACACTTTGACCTAGCCCCACAAAATTTTTCAGCCTCGTATGTGCCTTGGGTTGTGCTAGCCATCTAACACACACGCAGACAGAGCTAAATTGGATATGTATCTTTCTACGTTCTTTTAATAAAGAATAGGACAATTAGATCACTTTTGTAAATTTAGAAATTTTCGACTTGATTACTGTAAATTTTTTGCCAACAATTTTCAAGATTTCCCAACAATTTCCTGGTTTAATTGCAGATTTATCTGTTCTAAATTTGCCGACTGAAGCTTGAATGTGGGATGTGGAAGGCACACAACTTAGGACCATCGAAACGAGATAAGATGGAATGGACAATGTTTCAATCAACTTTTTCTGGGGCAAAGATTAGTGGTGTAGCCATATGTCGATCAGTGGCGATTTTCAGTAATCGGCTTTCCATTCATTTCTTGTTGACTATTGCCTGAGGGATTTTTCGGTTCAAGTCCTCATACAATGCTCTCGCAACACCTAGAGGCAGTTTTCGTGATTTGTTATGCAAGATCTATCTCTCATTTGAAAATTAGTTATATGGTGTTAGTAGAAGTATCTGAAGCTTTAAATGACATGAAAAGTCGAACAAAAACAGCTTCATTGGGGGAAAAAAAAAGTTTTCAATGTCTTACGACACTGTGTCTTTCAGACAATATTTTGTCACAATTGAGACTTGTTAGAAAAGCAGTACAACGTTCTGGTATGAAAATTGACTATACTTTGTAATTAATATTGAGTGTACTTCAAATTTTAAAAAACTATAAAGAAAAAAAAATGCTCAAATTTCAGCAAGTGAACTATTTGAAGAGCATGAGTTGAATGCTGGAGAAATGACTTATCTATGTGTATCATTATCACTTCGCAGAAAAAGCTTTAAAAATTTTTTTAAGGTGACTTATTTGAAGGGGTAGAAACAAAGTGGTATCACATATTATCCTATGGGAAAAATACTTCTCCTTGTTCATTCAAATTTGGAAATTTCAACACTATTTTTTTCTGCGCTTAGATAGAAAGATTCTTTATCGCTCTGTAAGCTTAAAATGTTTGAAAGGTAATTATGAGTATTTTAAAATTTGTGCTAAAATTTTAAAAATTCCAAAAAACAAAAAAAGTATTCTTTACTCGTTTGTAACTTATGGCTAGAAAAAATATATAGAAATTTGGAGTTTACAGAGGGATAAAAAAAAACCTTATCTAAGTGCTGAAAAAATTATTTTTGAAAGTTTCAAACTTGAATGAAGGAAAAGAAGTAATTTTCCCATAAGGTAACATGGGATTCTCCTCTGCTTTTTCCCCGCGAGATAAGTCCCCATAAGAAGCTGATGATATTAGTTCAAGTGATGTAAATTCTATATTGGAAACCATGAAATATTTGTTCAGCCATAGATCTCAGGAATTGTGCTGAATAGCGTCATTGCATTGGAAATTTATTCACTATTCCTGTAATCACTGCATTAGCAGAACTTTCTTTTTCAAAGTTAAAATTTGTAAAGGCTTAAGATCACTCTCTCTCTGCTCTCGTTCTTATATCGATTAAAAACGATTTGGCAATTTTTTTTTTTTTTAATTAATAGATTATTTTGTTGCTAAAAAAGCAAGAATTTTTTTTTTATGATGCATAAGTAGCTGATTTTGTATATTCCACAAGTTTCATTCATAAAAAGAGTTATACAAATTCTGTTGTGCAATTACTTTATTTTGATTTTGAATGCCTGGGCAGAAATAAAGTTCAGTTTATAGAATATATGTAAATGTATGTGTCAAAACACCTACCATTATACTATGTACGATTTATGATGCTAAAACTTGAGAATTTCAGAGGATCTGAAGTTTACTCTAAATATGTCAGGGGCAGTATTTTTAATATTTTTTATGATGTCTTTTTTACACCTAAGTGCATACTAATTTCACTCTTATGATGCAATTTGTACAATTTATAGCATTTTATATACATTTAAAAGGTTTCAGAAAAAAAAGGCTGCCAAAATGTATTTCGCCCAGGGCTGCCAAAGTCCTAAGCACGGCCCTGTCTGCTATGAAATAAACAACTTAGTTGTGACAACAAGAAATTATGATATGTACACAATTCACAATAACCCTGATTAATCGGTAACAATAATACACAATTTTTAAAATCTATTCAGTGGTATAATCATGATTTAAGAACATTTTCTGCTCATTTCATCCATTCAGATTTTCAATTTTTAAAAAGGTCTCTTAATGGGGGGGGGGGGTTACATTTCAAAAGAAACCAATTTACTGAATTTCACAAACATAGTTATAATAATTACAAAAATAAATAAATAAATAAAATAAAAATAAACTATAAATATCTTTTAAATTTCAATAAAAGGAGGAATACATGAGTGAGCATTTATGAGCATGCATATAAGTATAAAAAGTTGTTTTCAAATTATAAATAGATTAAAAAAAATTTTTGTCAAAAATTTTTACAATAATGAAATTTTACAACATGATAAAATTTAGTCAATAAATAAACTCTTAAAAAAAATTCTTTAAAAAATCTGACATCTATTTAATGAATCTTGATTTTAAAAAAAAATTATTGAACATTTCATGAATTTCCGTATAAAAATAACCTTCAAACAGTAATGTGCAATCTTTATTTAACGAACGTTTTCTTCTCTCCCCCTCCCCCACAAAATTTTTCTGGACTTTTCACACTTATTATTTCTTTTTTACGCTCTTTACACATATGGTAATACTAAAATTTAATTTCAAATGTAATATTAAACTAAAGATACAATTTCTAGATAGCAATAAGTTGCCCAGAGGCAAAAAATTTCATAGCTGTCTGTGACAAGCTCTTAAAACTTCATAATCTGTCTGCAAATTTTTCATGTAATTTTAATGAATAAATTACATTAAACTGTAAATTTTTCATAGTTTTACTAAATACATGGTAAGCATGATGCATTCTTATTTTTTCTAATAGTTTTTTTGTGTTACATATTGTTTAATCATCTCACTTCTTGTAGGATTTCTCAAATGGGAAGGATAAGTAGAACAATACATATACAATAAAACTGCTCTTTACTTTTGAAAACCTTTGGAATTTCCAGAACAGATTTGTTCTTTGTCGGAGTTGGAATGTTCTGCTTTTTTAATTTTTTTTAAAATGTTTATCTCTCTGTAATTTCTAACCAATATTTTGATCAGAATGGCATCTTTGAAAATGTGTACTAAAGTTTCCTTTCTTTCTTTCTTTTTTTTTTCCTACCGTTTAATAATATCAGACATTACCTGCAACCTACCTAATCCCTGGATGCCTTTCTTAATCTATTCACATGCTTTTCCATGTGATGAAGCTTACTCTAAGTCTGCCTTCTTCTCTGTGTTTTATAGAAAAACACTGACTCTCAGCAACAAGAGCTAACAACAAGGCTGCATACAGTCATGCAAAATATCTGTTTAAGACAGTTAAAAGAAAAAAAAGTTGCCATGTCGCGCTATTTCTGCCACTGGATGAGTTTTTTTTTTTTTTTTTTTTTTTTTTTTTTTTTTTTATAAAACAAAATAAAATCAAAAAATTTACTTAAAAGTGTAATTGTTTTTATATGAAGTTTAATGTTACTTAATTGAAAATTTACATTTATGTAGTTTCAAATATTTTAAAACATTTTTCTAATGATTTTTTTACATAAGGAATTTTTTACTAAATTTAGAGATTTTTTTAAATTTAGGTCCAATTGTAAATATAACTAAAATTCAAAATAATCTTTAAATTACATTGATATGACACATTACTTAATGTATTACCATTGTATTAACTATGCTATATTTGACTATGTTATACACTTGACTTTCAACAACAAGTAACTGCAGAAACACACATCTTTTATTTTTCATATAATCATTACAAACCATGACTGTAAATTTGAGAGCAATTATCTTTTATAATCAGGTGAGATTAGCAGAAAATAGTTAAGGCAAGGATAAATCACTTTTAGCAGGCCTTTTTATTGTAGTCTGGATAACTACTAGCTACTAATGTTATCAAATAATGAGCATGGATGTAGTGGAGGGTATATATGGCGTATACCTTCTGGGTTTTTTAAAAAGAGCATCATATACCCTCTGTTTCTCAAAAAAGCTACAGCATGTACAATATAGGGCATATGCTTTGCCTTGAGCGCATATCCTCTGCTTATACCATATACCGTTTGTTTTTTTATGACTACATCTCTGATAATGAGAGCAAACAAATGCTTATAAAACTACAGCTATGACTTATAATCATTATCTGGAAAAATAAAGATTTAAGTCCCTGTATTTCATCTTCAGCAAATTTATCATTGCTCAACTTGCACTTGTTTAAAAAGTTTTTACCACAAGGATATGTCATGCTGTTTTTAATAAACAAAAGTAAAAAGGATCATGAAAGTTAGATAATATTTTAAAAATATTCAAATTTAGAATGCATTCGTAAATAAGCCTTTTTAAAATATATAATAGAAATCATGGCAATATGCAAACAAACTATTATTCTCTTTAATTGCTAGCATGTTGGTAGAAATGTTACACTAGCAATTAAGGGAATATGTCCAATAATAAATACTTCTGAGATCACAATGATATTTAAACAGTTCATAAAATATTTATGAAATAATCATAATATAATACATTCAAACATAATTTACCTTAAGAAGACAAAATATATTAGCAAATGTGAATTCCTAGCTGACAAACATTTGCTTTCATAAGAGATTTTATACTTAAGAGATGTTTGTGTATGCCACACATCTTTCTTTTTTCTTCTAAAATTACCTTAAAAATTCTGGCACATATGATACATAAGGTTATGAGACTTGAAAACAAGCTGTTGCATCCATGTTTGCATCAAATAATTAAATAAACAACATACAAGTGATGTAGATTATAAACGCTGTTCAAGAATCAGTTGTGGGAATAGTTAGAAAGGGGAAAAAAAAAAAAAAAAAAACTGGACAGTTTTTCATACGCAAATGTAATAACTTCGAGAAAGTTCATACTAGAGGTTCTAATCATAAGAAATTTGAAAAGACAGTGCAATTCTAATAAATCTAATAGTCTTCAAAATCTATAATTCTTAAATTTCTTCTATAATTCTTAAAAATCTATCTTTGAATTTCAAAGCAGAAAGTGACAGAATGGATACCAGGATAACATTTTATTGTCTGTACTATTATTTATGTTTCTTTGTGTTTTTCAAATGATTATGCTAAAGTGGTACTTTAAAGTACTATTAAAATAATTTACGATAAAATTTATTTAGCACACTGATTAGTAGTAATACAGTTTAAAACAAATTACAGATACTTTATTTTATGTTAATCAAAAGCATTATTGATTGTACAAAACAAAAATCTTTAAAACAATGACATCTTTTTCATCTTTTCAACTTTCTTGACATTGAAAAATTGTATAACAAAAGTTTTAGTACAGAAATGCTTTCATATTTCTATTGTAAGAGCATTATATTTGTATATTTCCTTTTTCTATAAAATACAAAATGAAATATTTGAGTGGAATTATAAATATTGCACAAAATCCCTATAAATTCAAATTTAATTATAATTGGCAAATCCTTTCTAAAATTCCTTAAATGATTGCGCAAATCTTCTAATCTATTTTTTAAAAATTCACAAAAAATGCTTTGGAAGATGAAATTTTTAAAAATTCATAATTGGGACAAAAGGGGTTAATGCCAGCTGAATATTTTATTTTTTACAGCATTATTTTGCATTTTATCTTTACTTTTTCAATAAAAAGATTAAACCTGTAGAGTTCTACATTTCATTACAACATAATTAGCCTCTGTATATATATATATATAATGTGAAATCTTTAAGACATTCCATTTTAAATTTTATGAAATTAAAATAATACTTTATAGAGATGTGTAATTTAAATATCAATTCTTTAAATGTTAATGTTCTTTAAATGTCATGGCTGAAATATCAAAACACTACTGTTATACTAGTGTAATATTCAGAACCATATAGATAAATTTCTAATGGAAGAAAGTTCAAGAACACATACCCCAGCAGAAGGTCCTCTAATCATTTCTTGTGAAATATATAAACCACCATATATATCAATGATTTCTTTCTTGTTCAGTTGAGTCATACCTCTAAATAAAAATATAACATGCAATCAATTATTAGAAAAGATGTTTTATTATATTAATTTAGCTAAACTATAAAAAATAATTTACAACGATATATACAATATGATTGTTTAACTCTTATATATTAAAATTAAAGATCATACAAAAATTAATACTTCTATTTAAGAAGCAAGTAAATTTTTTGAGTTTTATAGAATAACATTTGTTTTATTTTTCATTATTTAGTGAGTTTACCCTTTTAAAATTCGTTTTACTCGTTAAGGAAATTTTCCAGATAATTAAATTTCCTAAATCATAGATATTAGCTATTTGGATTATAGATAAAAGCGAATTTTTAATAGATAAAAGTTTTAAGAGCATTTCAAAAACTTCTATACTACTAATGCTTATATACATCCGTTTGTTGCTGGTGTGCAAATCGTCATGACAGGATAAACTTTTTTCACAGAGAGTGCAGAGAGGTGCGAAAAAGTATTAAAAAAAAAAAAAAAAAACAAGTAAGAAAAAACATGCATTAAGCAATGATTATGAAATACTTTCCAACATTTCCTGAAATGAAATCATTAACAAAACTTCGTTATTTAGGGAAATAAGGTTACTGTCTATAGCCAAATATGTATTCCAATACTTTTGAACAGCCCTGTATTTGATTTGACGGTTGATATATATATTATATAATTTGAAATTTAGTTTAGCAAGAAAATGCCTAACAGGTTGAAATTTCTCTTTCAGTAATTTATACTAATAGATGGAAACATACTTGAATACTTTTGTTCAGCCCTTACTTTTGCTTCGCCCTGTAGTTTACCAAGTACCTTTATTACAAAAGCAGTATTTAGCTAAAATTTATTTTAAACTAAAACACTCTTAAAACTACTGAAATCACATTCTCAAAAATTATCATTCATAGGCATCCATGCATCAAGTTATTTGCGTGGCCCTGTATATCATTTTATCTATATTCTACAAACATTTCTTAGGAAACTAAATTTAGTACACCGTAAAAATACATAACTTATTTAAAAATACTCTTTTAGTAATTTACACTCATATTCAGTAATGTTTGTGAGTTCTTTTGTGTAGCCCTGTATATCAACTATAGCATTTATATGCACCATATAATATGCATAGATTTAATGAAACTCAAAAGCACATTTAATAATTAAAATGCATTTCATCCATCCATCAGCTATCATTGGATACATATACAGTACTTCGGAAAAATATACTATTAGAAATCATTTGTGTGTCCCTGTAAATACTATGCACTTTGTATTATGCACGACTATATCGTACAACTTATATTAAGCATCAGCGACACATATCAATTTTGTTACCCATAAAATAGTTTAATTAAAATATGTCACACACAATTCCCCGTTTAACCATTATGTAATGCAATTCTTTTGTGTGGCCCTATAAATGAATAATAGCTATTTTTTCATCACATACTTTATAAAAAGCATGTGTTAATGCAATTTGTAAATGCATATAAATTTTAAGTGTTTGACAGGGTCTAACATCTTTACAACTCATTTGAAACTACTTTTTCCGCGATGGGCCGTAATGTAATGATAAACTTTTGACTGTTCCTGAAAATAAAGTTATTGTGCTAGGGACTTCAGTGAAATAGAGTTTGTCCCAAGATAAACATTAATAACGTCCAAAATTTTCAGAGCGATCTCAATATATTTACGGAAGTTAGAGCACGGACGGACAAACCAAATTCATAAACACTTTTCAACAATGTTGGAAAGTGTTAAAAAGGCAAGTTTTTGGGATACTTGGAGTTTCTGGTCTCAACAAAATATGGTGCTAATTAGCGAAGAAATTAATTAAAAATCTCCTTTTTTAATCATATTAAACATAATTCTTTTCAAAACCACAGATTTTATCCACACAAAAATAAAAGCAGGTGTAGATTTAACGAAATTTATGTAGTGGTGGTCTCTCAAGATTGATCGCTTCCATTCTAGAAATGACACAAATTTGAAAATAACACTTTTCAACTGTTGGAAAGTGTCGAAAACGCAAATTTTTGGGGCATTTGGAGTTTCTGATGTCAACAAAATCTGGTGGTAATTAGCGACAAAATTTAAAATCTCATTTTTTATCATTTTAAGCATAATTCTTTTCAAAACCACAGATTTTAAAAGAAAACAAATGAGAAAGAAACCCACAGAAAGAAAATAAAAGCAGGTGTAGATTTAACATAATTTATGTAGTGGTGGTCTCTCAAGATCGATCGCTTCCATTCTAGAAATGCCACAAATTTGGAAATAGCACCACAGAGTGCTAAATGAAATAAACTTTATGAGCTCATAAAAATTATTTTTACTGTTTCATAAAAGCTTGAAAAATCTTTAAAAATAGATTAAAAAAACATTTTAAAAATTTCATTTATTTTCCATCAGTGACTGGTTGTCTGGCAGAGCTAGCTATCAAAGTTTTTTGCAGGTAAGTAATTTCCGTACTGCTTAATATCGCTTCTAGGAGATTTTTGAGGGAGGCTGTAACTTTTTTTCTATATCGCAGAAACTCAAAACCTTCACGGCTGAATGTAGAAAAAAATCTACTTTATATTTTCAAAAAATTATGCCCATTTCTCAATTAGACAATGAATTATGAATTTTTATCTAAATCATTAAACTTCTGGTTTGAGTTTCATTTGATTACACATGGTATGCAAATTCAAGAATCCCGTCATAAGGATTCGGCAATGTGTATGCAGCACGCCTGTTATACGATGCCATAGGCAGTGGGGACACAATTCAAGGTTCGTTCGAGCACATCTGGCTTATTCAAAAGATTTTGCAGTGCTAGCACAGCACACCAAGTGCCGTAGACAGGTGCAGTGGGCAGCGGCGACCTGGTTCGAGTTTCTTTTAGTTCCACATTTTATACAAAATTAAGGACCCTAACATGCAATGTAAGGATTGAGCAGTGCATGCACAGAAATGCTGCTATATGGTGTCATAAGCAGCAGAGACACAAAATTAACATATCATATTCTTATATTAATTTAGAAAAGCTAATTACTTTTTCTGAAAGTAATTACTAATGTAGCTTTTTTACATTTTTGGCACACTGACAGGCACACCATCAGAAGCTTATTTAGATGACAAACTAAGTTCTTAAGAAAAGATGTTAGAAACATTTAGTTTAGAAGCAACTATCAGTGACTTAGGTTAACTAAGGTCAAAATTGTAAATAGATGCCTTTTCCCCAAAAATAGCAAGAAGTTACAAAATCTTTCTCTTAAACATTCATAAAATGTAATACAATAAATTAGACAAAGTCTGTCATGAAGAAAATATTTAAAAATCACTGAGCATACACACTAATTGTCATATGCAAGTATGAAAACAATAAGCATTAAAAAAAGGAAGTTGTAAAAACATGCAATATAATTTGGTAGTTTCTATAATGTATGATGTTCATATAAAAAGTAAAAGTTAACTTTGTAATTTTTTTTTTCTTTTTTTTTTTTTTTTTTGAAAATAACATTAACATTTAGTAGTGAACGAAGTAATCCAGTTACTTGATTTAAACTAAGCATCAATAATGATTATTTTAAAGTTATTCTGCTATTATTTTCTTACTGGTAAAGTTATTTATTTGCAAATGATACATCTTAAAATCTAACAAAGTAAAAATAATGAATAAAGAATGTTCTTACAGAATTGTAAGATTGGTTTATTATGAAGAATTTTTTGAAGTGGCATTTTATTAAGAATTTTGAGAAGTTTATTTTACCACGAAGAATTTTGTGAAGGCACCTATTTCATTAAGAATTTTGTGAATAGGCGCTAAAAATGTCCCAAATTTTGCATGGATTGATTGCTGATTATACAAGGTGTTTCAAAATTCGAACGACAGATTAAAGAGGATGAAAAACTGCCATAGAACATGCATTGAAAATCACTTGTTTAGTCACAAATACAGATGATAAATGAATTTTCATCAGATTTGTTATGTTATACTGTATATAACATTTTCTTAATAAAAGGTTAAAATTTCCAAACAAATATTGAATTAAAATAGTTTTAATAAAATTTCCTAGTTGCAATATATCTCAAATTTTTTCAAAGACTTGAATTCAACTTTATGTTCAAGATTTCACAAAAGTTTAAGAGGGTTGGCAACAATAAATTTCCTTAAAAAATTTAAAAAATCAATATTATTCATATGTGACAGCTCAAACAAAAAATGATTCATAACAGAAATAATGGAAGAGAGAGAATAAAGCATGCAAACATACCTATACACACTTTCAAACTGAATTTGATGGAAGGAGTCTATTTTCATTAAAACACCCTGAAATAAGCAACAATTGCAATAAATTTATGCCTGAAATAAGGATTTTTCTCAAAACATAATTACAATAGCTCATGATTAAATAAATATTATGAAAAGTATACTGTATTTTGTTAATTCATTCTTTGATAAAAGTGAACAGTCTTAATCAATGCTACTATATTCGATTTTTTTTTTTTTAATTGTTATAAAAATATCAAGATAAATCATGCATGATAAGAGAAGATATAAAAACTCTTTCCAACATTGGAATTTTAATGCAAGTTCTTAGTAAAACAACTACATCTTGGGTAAAAAAAAAAAAAAAATCCTGCTTATTTTGAAAAATAAAACAGGCATGGGGGAAAGTCAAAATTTTACAGGAAATAAAATAGGAATATTTATGGCACAGATGTCATATATGCACCACATTTGCACGTGTTTCATTTTCATTGCCAATTTGGCATGGCACATCTATGCGAAGGAGAAGATCCATTTAATAAGTTTACAACAATTGTTAAGGAAAAATTAAAAATTTCAGTGAAATGTACTGATTAAATTATGCTATTCTATGCATTCAATATAGCTATAAGTATTAATATTTACGATTTATTGTAAAAATTATATTTACTGTTTCATTACTTATTAAGTTCATTATTTATAACTGTTTATTTATTGTTTCCTTTTTTATTAAACTCGTGTTTATTTACTTTTATTTTTTATTTTAATTCTTTAAAATATTTTTATTAGATACTATATCAATAATTGTTTACATCAAACTATCATTTATTTGTATTTATTTCCTTTTTTAAAATACGAGAATCTCTTATCACATGCTGTTATTGAAAGCAATTTGTAACTTATATTCAAAAACTAAATATTTGCCAAATCGGTGGGGAAAAGAAACACGTGCAAATGTGGTGTATATATGACATCTGTGCCATATTTATTTCCATAATGCTTATATAAAATGAATATAACTCATATGTAATGTAATTTAAAAAAAAAAACTATGACGATAATGATTTTATAGATATTTTGCTTGGACATACTCAATTTCATAAAGCTATTTATTCTCAAATCCAAACTGGTTACTTTCTGAACATATTTAATTCAATTTTATTTGGGGATGTATCAAATTGACAAATGCTTTTATTCAGAAATTTTGTAATCAAACTGTTTTAGTAAAAACAGAAAAAATTCAGAAAATGCTGTCAAAATTGTCTTTTTGAACTGAATTTCCAAACAAAACAGGGTAAAAATGGAAAAAAAAACTGGCACTCAGTCAACAGTTGTTTACAACTCAAGATGTAAATAATTTGACCGAAAATGAAAAAACTCCATTACAAATCAATTCAATAATCATACCAGACCTGTAGCTAAGGGGGCGCTATGGGCAGCTCAGCCCCCCCTAAAATATTTTGAGCCCCCCCCCCCCTGGAAATGATTCCAAGGTCACTCAATAAATTTCTGTTCTGAAAATTCAAATGAAATTTTGTTCAAAAATCTAATTTATTTTTGAGATCCTTTCACAGTTTTGCAGAAATACTAAATTGTACCTAAAATAAGTGTTTAAACACTCCCTCATCTTATTTGTACACATGAAACCAACATGATGTTTAATTTTGCTCCAAGTTATACACTCAAAGTTTTCACCACCCTGTACTTTTCTAAGCATAAAATGAAATTATTACTACAGTTTAATAAGAAACATAGTATCTTCAGTGTAAATATGCACTAATTTATCTTTCTGCATCAGAGAGAGATAAAAAAAAATTATGAGCCCCCTACTATTCACTTCTAGCTACGGCCCTGAATCATACTTGTGAGTATCATACTTTTTGTTTAAAAATTAGTAAAAATAATTGTATCAGAAAGTTTTGTGTGGTTGAGCAGACAATTTTTGTTTATCTTACATACGTATAAGTTCAGGAATTTCTGACAATTGGGAGGGGTCAATGTATGCACAAGTCAATAATAAAAACCTCTGTATACTGCAAAATTCTGACTAATGTATAATAAAATATATGAAATATATAAATAGCAATTTATCATTTTAAAAAATTTTCAGACTTTTTTGTTTGTTTATTTACAGCTTTTTTGCTTTGGCAAGTGAAATCTTTGGTTTGATTTTGAGCCAAAATTGAAGTAAAAAGTTAAGGGGTCAACTTATACACAAGTATATATGGCATTTATTATTTTTGAGAAAGCATCTTACCATAAAAATACTGTTAATCCACTTTTCCCGATCAAATGCCCTCACCTAACTTTACAAGAAAATTGAAATTTTCAAAAAATCCCGTGAAAGTACCCTCCCCCTCTTAACAAAAAAAAAAAAAAAAAAAAAAAAAAAAAAAGGGTCAAAAGATCGCTAAAAAACTGAAAATACATCAAAAAACGGCGAAATAAAATAAAGAAAATTTTATCAAATGATCACTGAAAAACACCCTCCATGAATTTCATCAAAGGATCGCCAAAAAATTAACATTTCATCAAAATATTGCAGGAAAAAGAGCAAATTATGTCAGATCTAAAAAACTGCTATCAAAGGATTGCTAAAGAAACACGAATTGTGCAAAAAATTTTAAAAAATGCAAATTACAAAAAAAGGTTGCAGGAAAATCTTAAATATCTTGTAGGATCACCAAAAAAATCCACATTTTGTCAAAAGATTGAAGGGAAAAAAATGTGAGTATGTCAGATTTACAGAGAAAACACAGTCAAAGGATCGTAAAAAAGTGCAAAATTCATCAAGGGATTGTGATAAAAAATGGGAATATCATCAAAAGATTGCAGAAAAACGTGAATTTTATCAAAAAATCATAGAAAAAAAGCAAATTCCGCTAAAAAATCTTGAAAAAATACCCATGAATTTTGTCAAAAAGCCACTAATTTTGTTAATAAAACTGGCGGAAGAACGCAAATTCCATTAAAGAATCATAAAAAAATTCTCATTTCATCAAGAATCACAAAAGAAACGCATGGAAAAATATGAATTTCATCAAAAGATGGCAGAAAAAAAAGCGATTTTCATTAAAGAATCGCAAAAAAAAAAAAAAAAAAAAAAAGATAAAATAAATAAATAAAAATGCAAATTTTGTCAAATATAGCAAAAAAAAAAAGAAAAAAAAAAAAAAAAAAACACTAATTTTGTTAAACATTGCGAAAAACTGCAAATTTCATCAAATATTGTGAAAACCCCCACAAATTTTGACAAACATTCCCAAAAAATGCCGCAAATATTCTGGGGAAAAAAAAAAAAAAAAAAAAAAAAAAACCTCAGAAATTTTGTGAAAAGATCGCAAAAAAATCTCTTCTCTGAATATTTTTCAATTTTATATCAGGTTTGGGGGGGAGGGAGGAATAATGGTATTTTATGGTAATAGTTCATGACAGTGATAGATTTATTTTTTATTTGTCACTAAGGATTCCAGCCAATGCACAGTTGTCAACAATTTCTGTGAGGCACAGACTGCGTAGGCACACTGTCAAGTCAAAAGAATATTCTTTTTTTTTTTCCCCATTGTCACAGGATAAAAAACTTACATTAAAATAAAAAATATATACACTAAATTTATTAACGATATATTTTTTAAATAATGCAACTAAAAAGGCAGATTAAGTTCCTCCACAACCATTAGAATTTACTTGAGGATAGTTGATATTCATATAAGTTAATAAACTTTTAAATTTTTTGAAACAGAAATAGGATTTGCGAGAAAAACAATTTTTTCTAAAACTTACAACAGTAGCAAAACAGAAGTCAATAGGTATAAGAACAGATTGAATAAACAAATAACCAGTAGAATCAAATTTTGTTTGATGGGGATAAAATATCCTTATTATTTAGAAGCAGTGGCTACTAGGGCTGGGCGATATCAGAATTTTAATATCGTGATATATCGCTGACCAAATATCGATAATTTTCGATATATCGTTATATTTCAATTCATATGTCACTCCATTATAGAGTCATAAATGTAACTGTCCTCTGTATAAAATACTACAAACACATAATAGTATATATATATATGTGTGTGTGTGTGCGTGTGTGTATGTTAATTATCAAGAAAAAACAAAAATATCAATATCTTAACATATTCCAAGGAACATAAATTTTAATTTTTATCTATTGATTCAAAATATGCAAACCCTTTACCTGCAAATCTGATCTAAAATATGTGTTTTTGAAAACTCTTAGAAAGTTAAACATTATAAATCATTAAAATGAAACAAGAAAATGTATATAAGACAACAAATAGATAATGAACTTTTACTTTTTCGATTTTGTTTACAGATTTTTTTTTCTAGGATGCTTTTACTTTCGAAACCAGTTTCAAAAATGAAAGTATTCCAGTAAAGAAAAAAAAAACTTGAAAACAAATATTAAAAAACGGCTTTTGTTGAAAGAGATCAACCTCAGATGTGCAATGCAAAAACAAAAAATAAATAAATAAATAAACAAAAATATGGAAATGCAAACGAGGTATAAAAAAAATAAGATTGACATGATTGACATAAAAAATAAGATGTTTTTGCATTAGTGAACTCTTGAAATAAAAAGGAGCCATGATATTCAAAATCAAAACTATCCTCATTCTTTTATGAGAGATAAACTGTTCAATTTTTTTTTTTTTTTTAACTTAAAAAAAGGGTTTTGTGAAAGTATCAACTAGTTTCAGTTGTTTAAGTGCGCGAAAAACACATTCAACGGCACATACAAACGAAAAAAAGGGGGGGGGGGAGAAAAACAAAACCTTTTATTCTTTACCATTAAAAGGGGAAAAAAAATCATAACTCCTAAGTTAATTTACCGATTTTTTTCAAATTTTCAGCAATTTGCAATAATAGTAAATTAGACTGTGTGACAAATTTTTATTAAAATATAATAAGTTATTACAAAATTTGAGCATCTTTTACAAGTGTCCAGTACAGAAGAACCTCAAAGAAAACGTAGGAAACTATCCATCGTTTGTTTTTGTTTATCGAACTCAGCGAAATCGAAACTTGAATGTTTATACAATAATCATATTTAATGTGCGTAATATAACCTTTGGAGGTTTATATATACGCTAAAAAATCTCATTACAGAAGCAGATAGCACATATGGAGCTTTTGCTGGCACCTAACACTGTAGTGGAAGTTAAAAATAAATATGAGCAGACTTTAATGTCGATCTCTTTAACAGAAAACAAAAGTCAAAAATAAAACTAAAGTATTTATTGATTACTTGAGAAACAGGCTTGGCATTACAGAAGACTTGACACGGTGAACTCCATCACATTAGTACAGATGAACATGTTAACAGTTGAACATATAGTTGACATCAATTGTGCAGGTTAAAACAATTAAGAGTAAACTTAAATAAAACAAGTATCTTACAATACATCCAGATTGAGGACCAGCCTCAATTCAGTGACTTGAACTACTTCCATTAGTAGGAAGATAAAAGCGGCAAAGAACAGAAATTAACATCGTGTATTTATACTAAGCTGGCCGGATTGAAAACATCGTTTGTGAGCACGCCCACGAAACGAGCCAATGAGAAGACGACATGTGTACGAATCGAAAGATCGATTCGGTAAAACGAATGAAAGATTCGATTATTGTTACGATATTCCAAGTTGCCATCTGGCGGGGAAAGTATCGTTACGGAAAATATGATTAGTCGGAGATAAGTTATTGTCGATGTAGGTTGAAATTAAAGATGGAGTCCGTGGAACAAATTATGAAAGGCTATTGAAGTTAAATAGATTATTGGATGTTATAAAGTTGATAACGGCCGGAAAGGATTTGAAAGGTAAGTTAATATTTATTGGATATGGTTATTATGAAATAATAAATAAATAAATGTTAAAATAAATTATGAGTGAATGAATTAATGAATAAATGGGAATAGGAGGCGATGAGAAAACCATCTGTTGATGGGATTCCATCAATGCCCCCCCTCTCATTGCCTCTATAAATAAAGAGTTTCAAATAAACTCAAAGAGCAAAGGATTGAAAAATCCATAGATATCACAATTACATTCACAAATTCAAAAAAAAACAGAAATTGAAAAAAAAAAAATTTTTTTCTTTTTGTTGGTTGATAATATCTGAATACCATGTCAACCAGGAGTACCTCATTAACCAGAACAAGTCAGGATTTATCCCAAAAAAATTTTAAGGAATGGAAATTCCATCTAGTTCATTTCTGAACTCAAAAAGTGAAACAACTACAGTAGTTGAAAAATTTAAAAAGACACTCGACTTCAACAATTGAAGTCAGGGAAAAAAATTTAAACGAAGCCCTTTAAAAATGCTTCGAACATTGAAAATATAGCCGAAGCCTAAACACTTCGAACTTGAAAAAAATTTTAACAATTTTTAAACAATTTAACAATTTTAACAAGAAAAATTTGAATATGTTAACAATTTAAGTGATTTAACAATTTAAGTGATTTAACAATTTAAATGATTTAACAATTTAAAAAAATTTAACGATTTGAATAATTTAACAATTTAAACAAGTTAACGATGAAATTTTTGAAGAATAGTTAAATTTTATTTATATAAGAAAAGTTTAAAGTATTTGCGAAATTAATTAACTTTCCAAAAATTAATTGGCACATGAAAAATCTCAATCCAGCGACAGAGGCATGCATATCCTAGATTGGACTAATAAAAGCCAAACATGAAAGTTAATCCTTAAAAGATGCAAATAGAAACTTTTCAAAAATTTAAAGTATGAAAGGAGAAAAAAAATATGAATGACGTACCATTTCGAAAATTTAACAATTTCCAATTTGGAAATGTTACAACCAGCTCTAGTTGATTTCTTGATCACAATATATTTAAATAAATCTTTATTACAATTGACAAAAGAGAATTTATGCAAAAAAAAAAATTTTAAATTCTTATTATAAACTTGAACTCTAGGCATCTAGTCCTAAGGGACAACACAACGGCTTCTTTCAAAAATTCTAACATTCAAATTCCTTAACATGAATTAGGGACTCATTTACTCTCCTGACAATCTTCCGGTACCTGGAATGCATTCATTCACAAAAAATGGCTGTTGGCCCTAGATGCCTAGAATGAACAAACAGAAATAAATTATATACATATAAACAAAAATTGTATAAACACAAGTACAAACACTTTAAAAATAGGATTTCTTTACAAATTAAAAACTGTTTGTTTAAAAAGAAATCACTTTAAAAACATTTGTAACATTCGAGTAAATTTTAACAATTTAAAACTTTATAAAATGATCAAGGTAGCTGGTTATCTATATTGAATAATTATGCTGGCTAGTTAACAGTAACGATAGCAGATGTCTACACATATCTTTTTAAACTTAATTTACAATTTTAAAAGTATAGTGCAGGTACACAAAGCTTGACATGTTACATAAAAAAAATTACCAGCTTAAATTAGGTACGTTATATAAAAAATTTAAAATATGAAATACATGAAAAAAAAAAAAATTATATGTAATATGGATTTAAAAATTATTTTACATCATCACTTATAAATAGAATCTTTATAAAGTTAAGTATTTCATATTTAGACAATGGCTTGGTAAAAATATCTGCCAAGTTTGACCTGCTACGCACGTGATTAAGTAAAAATTCCCCGCTATTGAAAAGATCTCTTATAAAAAAGAGCTTTACATCAA
The DNA here is from genome assembly GCA_964019185.1 of Maratus speculifer. Lineage (NCBI taxonomy): Eukaryota > Metazoa > Arthropoda > Arachnida > Araneae > Salticidae > Maratus > Maratus speculifer. The sequence continues at coordinate 440,059,749 of OZ025290.1, read as the reverse complement.
TATGCTTTGACTTGTAATTTTCCACTGGGGATTTAACAAAGTCGATTGCGGCTTGATTATCTGCATTCATTACAGCTGTCCTCTCTAGTACAGGTATGATCCCTTCCTGTACACATTCGCGACGTATCCGGTCAAACCAGACTAGGTTCTTGACGGCCTCAGTCATTGCGACGAATTCAGACTCCATAGTCAATAAAGAAATGCACTTTTGTTTAAAAGTGCGCCAATCGACAGGAGCTTCGTCAAGCATGACTATTTGACCGCCGATCGAAGTCCGGTCATCGCGGTTAGCCGCGAAATCAGCATCAGTGAAAATTACGAGATCATTAGATCTGCACGAGAGTTTCAGCTTGTAATGCATAGTTGCTTTTAAGTATCCCAGCAATCGTAGCAACCCATCCCAATGGACTATACCAGGGTTTGCTTGAAACTGACTTAAAACATTCACGGCATAGCAGAGGTCAGGTCGAGTACGGTTAGCCACAAAGGCAAGGCAACCCAGTAAATTACGATAAGGCAGATGTGACATTTCCTTTATTTCAGCATCAGACACGGGACAACTGGATCTTGAGAAAATTATTCCTTTACTTATAGGTAATGAAGAAACAGGAACTTTAAAAGAACTAAACCTATTACATACATCTTGGATGTAGCTTTTCTGGTGGATTACAACTCCTGCCGGAGTATCCTCGAATTCAACACCAAGTAGTCTTTTTGTTGTTCCAAGTTCTTTTATATCAAACCTAGCTTTTAGTTTAAGTAAAATATTATGTATAAGCTTTTTAGTTTTCCCAAAGATCACAATGTCATCAACGTATAAAAGTAGTAAAATGTTAGAATTAAAAATATATACGCAATTACAGGAAGATAATTTCTTAAAACCAATGTCTAATAATGTTTTATGTATCTCTGTAAACCATTCTCTGCCACTCTGGTGCAATCCGTCCAAAGCACGATCTAGTTTGCAATATAGATGCTCTTTGCCTGGTTCAGAGAATCCGGGCGGTTGTTGCATATACACATCCTCGCTCAGTGGTGCATACAGGTAGGCGCAGGTCACGTCACACTGAGTGTGTGACCACCCGCTACACGATACAAGAAGGGAGAAAAAGAATCGGATAACGCCAAAGTTCACAACAGGGCTGAAAGTCTCTTCATAGGACTCGCCCTTTATTTGCTTGAACCCTTGGGCAACAAGCCTCGCCTTGTGCCTGGCTATCCGTCCATTCTCATCCCGTTTTGTCGTGTAAACCCACCGGCAACCTACTGGCGTAACATGTGCTGGTAACTCAGCCAAATGCCAAACCCCACGGTCTCTCATTACCTGCATTTCTCGCATCATTGCTTCCCACCAGATCGAGCTCTGTTCAGATTTGCATGCTTGTTTAAACGTACGGGGGGTATCAGAGTTTACTGCTAGTCATGCTGAAATACGTGAAAAATTTGACTCACTTGAACTTTCGTCCTCACTCTCTGAAGTTTCAGACTCCACGGGAATAGGAATAATGCCACAGTAGGAGTTGGATCCTTTAAAATCAAAAATTTCAGGTTTAAATAAAATGTTGTTGTCCTGACAATATTTACGAACCTCGTTCAGGGAACGTAACCTATTGGTTTTTCCTAGTTCGTAGTAATAAACGTCTGTTCTGTTTTCCTTCTTACGTTTTACAGGCTTTCGTATCCAACTAACATCTTCACGTAAGGAAATAGTTGGAAGGCTACTGTTAGAAGTACTGGACCCCGAATCAATGTCCCCCTCCCCCCCCCAAGTGGGTAATCTTGAGAACTGCTGGAAGGACCTGGGATGACCTCAGGTTCATCTTCAACAGCAACATCTCGATTGACCTGCACCTTGGGAGAAAAGAGGGCATAATCATCGGTGCCCAGCACAGCTACACTGCGCTTAAGACCAACAGAACTTTCGTTAAAACAAACATTAGAGGACTCAACTATTTCATCTGTCTCCGGAATCCAAATACGGTAACCCCTCGTGCGGAAAACATATCCTACAAGGATTCCCTTTCTTGCACGAGCTTCGAGTTTCCATGTCCTTTGCTTTGGCAATTTAACATAAGCTTTGGTCCCAAAAGGCTTTAAGTGCCTAACAGACGGCTTTCTATTCCCGTAAAGCTCAAATGGAGTCTTTCCTAACAGTTTTGGACAAATTCTGTTCCATGAATAAGCAAAATATTTTAGGGCCTCTGGCCAGAATTTTGGGTCTAAGTTACTGTCAATGAGTAGAGTTCTTATTCCATCAGCCGCAGTTGCCATAAAGCGTTCTGCAACCCCATTTTGTTGTGGGGTGTACGCGTTGGTAAATTCGTGGTGGATACCTTTTTCTTCAAAAAAATTTTTGAATGAAATGCTATCGAATTCTCCGCCATTATCCGTCCTGAAACTTTTAACTCTTTTGTTTAAGTAGTTTTCAGCCCTCAAAATGTGCTTTCTCACGACATCAAAGGTGTTGGATTTAAGCCTTAAGGGGTAGACTGACACACGGCGGGAAAAGTCGTCGATAATAGATAAAAAGTACCTTTCACCACCTCTACCTTCTATGCGACAGGGACCCCACAAATCGGCATACAGCAACTCAAGTGGATTATTGGAACGAATGTTCTTGCTGTGCTTATGTGAAATATTCTTAAGTTTGCCGAATTTACAGGCCTCACAAAACAAAGTAGTCTCTTTTAAATTAGGTAATCCACGAACACCCTGCTTACGGCTAGTATGTGCAATTAAAGAAGGGCTAATATGACCATACTTTTTGTGCCACATTAACATTTTCTCAGCATGTTTAACAGCAGAGGTTTCAAATTTTACTGATTTACCCTTAGAAACTGGAATTTTAGGATATAACCTGTAAATTCGGTCTTTTAAAAATGCACTAAATAAGTACTCGCCCCCCCCGACAGATCTTTACCTTACCATTGTTTCCTTTAAAAGTTAAACCATTAAGGTCCAACTGGGGACCCGAGATCAAATTTCTACGCAATTGGTCTGAATACATTACGTTACACAAAGTAAAAATTCTTTGACCAAAACGTAGTTTGACCTCCCCTTTACCCTTAATAGGGAACAATACATTTTTAACAGCAACAGACATCTCATCATTTAACTCTTCAAATTTAGAAAATAATTTTCTATTGTTACAGAAGTGGTGACTGGCACCACTGTCGAATATCCATTCCGAATCATTTACAACATTACTGATACTAGAATGTGAGACAAAAAGATTCGACTTACATGAACTATCCGACAGTTTCGTGCGAGAGCCACCGCCTCTGCAACTGGAGAAATGAGGAGAGGGTCGTCTGGCAGTCTTGCATCTGGGTCTGGAGTGTCTGGAAACAGGTGATGAGTCTCGGGAACCGCAGTCGGAGTCGTCAGATGGGCATGATGAGTCAGTCTGGCATCTCTCGGGAGACCGTTGAAAGTGTCGACCTCGGGAACTGGATCCACTGGAAGAACGAGGGCGTCTGGATCTTGAATAAGGCGAAGGATGACGATACTGGCGATCAGGTGATCTGGCGTAACAGTTGACCTGGTTATGTCCCAACTTTCCACATCTCCAACACTTTTTCTGTTGAGACTTCCTGAAGCGAGGTTTGCTCTTAAAGGACCTATTCACTTTAGCAGTAGTAGAGACGCTGACCTGTTTGGCACTGTCTCGATCACGTAACTTCTGTCTTGTTTCCTCCGCCACCAGTGAGTCCACAACAAGGTCAAACTTAAATGATGCCTCAGGTTTGGATAAAACTTGTTGGACAAGATTGTCGAAACTGCTCGGTAAAAATCGTAAAAATTGGTAGGTTAGATAACATTCTGAAAAATTATCATCTATGAGCTTTATTTCAGAGTAAATCTTCTTTAAACGAGTAGCAAATAAGTTAATAGGTTCTCCATATCGTATCCTTTCTTCCATAAGTTCATTGAACAAGGTCATATGATGGGTGCGTGAGTCAGGATGAAAATTTTTATGCAATCTTCTCCATGCTTCAACAGGCTCTTCACAATCTTCTATTAATCTCTTAAATTCAGGCTCTATGTTCAAGTAGATTAAAGAAAGAGCTTTGTTAGCACGGGAGGTAAATTGATTGACCATATCGGCAGTAACACTTGTACTTAAAACTGGGGTTTCTTGCTTTAACTGTATAATATCCCAAAGGCCTTTTTTCATCAATAAATATTTCATGTCACACGCCCATGTGGCGTAATTTCTTGTACTTAACTTATCAATAGGATTAGTGGCCATTTTAAAAAAAATTCAGGATAAATTTTTCAAGCAAAAAAAAATTTAAGTGTTACCGCCCCCCCGACTTTTTCGTCGGTTCTCTGTTAAAAGCCAAGTCGAATCTCTCCAAAAAAAATTTCAAAATGTCATAAAGTTCAACAAAACTCAGAAATAGTCTATTATGAAAGCATAATTAAGGCATAAAATAATATAAACGTAATTAATTCATTCTGTAAATCATAAAAATTCAGCAAAAAGATAAATCAAAAACTTCTTCAAAATATAACTGAACAGTTCTGTAAATAAAAGTCCGGCAGAAATCAAAATAAAGTTCTTGGAAAAATATAAACAAAGTTCTTTAAAAATATGAATAAAGTTCTTTTAAATCATAAGGTCTGGCAAAAAAAATTTCAGTTTTTCATAAGGAAGAAATCATAAAACGTAATCCAGGATATTTCAAAACATAACGCTTCACCTTTGCCTGCCGAGATCGATCTGCTCAAAATGGCTTCCAGGGTTAGGCTTACCGCCCATAACCCCTTAATGTGCGTAATATAACCTTTGGAGGTTTATATATACGCTAAAAAATCTCATTACAGAAGCAGATAGCACATATGGAGCTTTTGCTGGCACCTAACACTGTAGTGGAAGTTAAAAATAAATATGAGCAGACTTTAATGTCGATCTCTTTAACAGAAAACAAAAGTCAAAAATAAAACTAAAGTATTTATTGATTACTTGAGAAACAGGCTTGGCATTACAGAAGACTTGACACGGTGAACTCCATCACATTAGTACAGATGAACATGTTAACAGTTGAACATATAGTTGACATCAATTGTGCAGGTTAAAAAAATTAAGAGTAAACTTAAATAAAACAAGTATCTTACAATACATCCAGATTGAGGACCAGCCTCAATTCAGTGACTTGAACTACTTCCATTAGTAGGAAGATAAAAGCGGCAAAGAACAGAAATTAACATCGTGTATTTATACTAAGCTGGCCGGATTGAAAACATCGTTTGTGAGCACGCCCACGAAACGAGCCAATGAGAAGACGACATGTGTACGAATCGAAAGATCGATTCGGTAAAACGAATGAAAGATTCGATTATTGTTACGATATTCCAAGTTGCCATCTGGCGGGGAAAGTATCGTTACGGAAAATATGATTAGTCGGAGATAAGTTATTGTCGATGTAGGTTGAAATTAAAGATGGAGTCCGTGGAACAAATTATGAAAGGCTATTGAAGTTAAATAGATTATTGGATGTTATAAAGTTGATAACGGCCGGAAAGGATTTGAAAGGTAAGTTAATATTTATTGGATATGGTTATTATGAAATAATAAATAAATAAATGTTAAAATAAATTATGAGTGAATGAATTAATGAATAAATGGGAATAGGAGGCGATGAGAAAACCATCTGTTGATGGGATTCCATCAATATTGTCATCTGCTGTGGATGGGTAATATGTTTTACCAAGCAGAAAGACACCATCCATAGAGTTTTAGTGATCTTTCAGAATGAAAAGTATTTTCCTTCCTAATTTGAGAAAGATTTTCAATTTTTTTTTTTTTTTTTTTTTTTGGGGGGGGGGGGGGGGTTAAAAACCCATACGCAAAACGGGTAAAAATACTAGTATCCAATAAACTCTAAAACTAAGGTGAATCACAATGAAAAAAGAAACTTCCGCTTTAAGTAAAATTTCTGCTTAAAATAAATAACATAATAGAATTACCATACATGTAAATTATTAATGTTATTAATAAAAAATGTAAAATAATATGTGATTTAATATAATTATTTATTAATGCTATTAATAAATGAAAAACAAACATACAAGAAATATCGATTAATTGTGCTCACATTCTTGAAAATATGTCAATCAATTCTGCATTCCGGCAGCAATAACTGTACACAAGCTCTCAGGAAAACAACAGTCAGCCACCGATATGGAGTCAACAAGTGATTGTATCGGAAATGCCCGATCTTCGAACGAGTGTTTCAACTTCGATTCTCGAACGAACTCCGATAAATAAAGCGGTACATCAGAATAGTAGACTGTTCGTCCATATTCCGGTATGTGCGCGACACCAGCGCAAAAAGTAGACGGTTCGCCCTGATAGTGAACACCAAAGATAGGTGTCACTATCGTGTTAAAAAGTGTTTTTCAGAGTTTCCACGCTAGTGGAGCGAAAGCTGAATTAGAAAGCCCTACCAAATTTATTCCAACTGTGAAAAAGAATTTTATGTAAAAGGTGTATAACTACACTAACAAAGCAAGTTTAAAAACATAACAACTTTATTGAGCAACATTAAAAGTAAAACAAAAATAACAATTAAAATCTATTTCTTAAACATGACATAAGTTCTCCATCGTTTACTCTATATCAATGTTTAATGAACTAGAGCACCAAAAAGAAAAGGCTATTTCAAATTATATAAAAATGTATATATGTATTTTTAACTTAATTAACTTTAAATCAAATTCAACTTAATGTTTAATTTATTTTAAATACATGAAATGATAATTTAAAATGTCAAAAGATAATATCTATTTAAATTAAAAAACTATTTAAATACCTTATCCAATCCATCCCTATTCATCATGTTGACCAAACATATTTAAAACACACTGACACCACTTTAAAGACCAAAAGAAATTTAAATATTTTATTTAAATTTTTACATGTCAAATCTCTCTCCCAAAGACTTATCAAAAACACCTTAGTCAAGCCAACTCTATTATTTACTGGTCTCCTAGAAACACTAAACTGCCACTTTAGCATTTCCCTAATACAACACTTCCTCTCACTAAGTGTGTATTCCTAAACTAGTATTCTGCCACAACACCTGTTTGGAGGAAGGAGAAAAAGAAAAGCTAAGTGAATCTCCCATCTATAAAGTTAATTTCCAAATGAACCTCGCAGCGGTTACCGACTTTCGGGTTCAGGAAAAGATAGAAAAATATTTGAAAAGAATCTCACGTGTCACCGCCAATAAACAACTCCAGGCATCTGGCATGGTCATCCATATCCTAGATCCCGGACCACTATTGCCCATATCGATATTGTGACACGGAGACGGAAAGAAATATTTCCCGGTTCCTTTGGAACCGTCTAGCAACATTCATAGAAAAAGATTCACTTAATAACTGGCTGAGTTGGCCAGATTAATTCAAAAAGACATCTGATTAAAACTAGATTGAAAAAGGCTTTAAAGAAGAGAGATTAAAAACATTTTGAAAAACTATTTTAAAAAATGAAAAAAAATATAAAAGGGCCTTTCTGAACCTTAACTGCCGGTGGCTGACCTCTCATGTTTACGTTCTCACATGGTCTTCATTTCCACGGCCAAACATCCCGCTCCGAAGATTCCATCTTCTAATACGAGCTTCAAGACTAAGTCTAGGTTCACGGCAGAATAGTAGTGGTCATAATAAAAGACTTAAATTCCAATTAAAAACCAGTTTAACTTTTAATAAAAACATTTAAAATATAATCTACTTTCCTTAAAGATATTCATCGCTTCACGTTTTTCTTATCAACACTCTTAAAGGGACATTTCAATTAAAAAAAAGACAAACTTCCAACCTGTCAACACTAGCTGCCGTCAAAGTCAAAAAGCGAATGTTCCGCCGGGAATATAAATAGTTCGGACTCCTGTCCTGGGCAACTCCCCCTCACGTAACTTCCTCCTTCTGGTCATACGTCACATCCGATCTCTAGAAGGATCGGGGAAAACGGACCAATGGTATGCTGCTGTGAAGGAGAGGCACACGTCGGAGGTAGCAGACACGCTACGCCATCTATCGATGCTCCCGGTAATCTGTCAGTCTGAACTTTGACAATGTCGGCGTTTGTTGACTGAGCAGGTTGAGGGAATACGCCGAGTTTGATTATTGCTAGTCGTTATGAAGTTGACAGCACATAATAAATAAGTAAGTAATGAAAAAGATTTATTTTATTTTAAGTTGATGTTTAAACATTGAAATAAATAAAAAGAATGTTTAAACTGAAACTTTAATTTATTTAAACTTGGATATTTAATAAATGGAAAAATAAAATAGAATTTATTTTAGAAATGGTTTTAAACATTAATGATAAATATTAGAGATTGAAATAGGATGAATACATGAGTGGTTGAATGGAGGAACAAGAATAGGAGGGAAATATACTTATATTTCCTGTCAAAGCCCCCCCTCTTGTTATCTCCATGAAACTAAAGTAGACCAACTCAATACATACCAGAAAGAGGTTACCTTTTTCACAAGAACCTTTACATTGGTATTCCATGATCATCACCTAAACATCCAATCCTAAAAACCATAACTAAAAACAATGCCAACCTCAAACTCCAGCAATTCCAAATCCTGACATACAAGCTATTCAAATCGACTCAGCAAAAAAATGTCTATAATGTCCCCTAAATCTCTATATATCAAAAGTCATGAAGCTAAAAGAAATCTAAAAAAAATTCTGGGCTCTAGTCCATATTCACACACTAAAAATAAAAAAAAAAATTAAAATCACATCACATAACATTTGACGGCACTCTGTACATATTTCACCAGTAATAGACTTCAATTAAGAACATCAGTTACATCATTCATTTAAAAATATTGTCTTACACATTTATCTAAAATTTTCAAAAAAAAAAAATTTCTATACCTCAATATCACAAGTCCATTTTACAAGTAGAGTAGAACCTTAAAAGTTATTTCTCAAAAACTCATACAAAGATTTCTTAACATTAATTCATAAACAATATTCATATCTCAAACAGTTCAAAAAATCAATATTCATATCTCAAATAATTCAAAAATCCATATTCATATCTCAAATAATTCAAAATCTATATCTTTTACACATGAATACTTCAATTTCCGATATGAATACATGAACTCTATATATAAGCACCTAAATTTCTCACACATGAAAAACTCAAATTTTTCTAACACATAAAACATCCAAAATTTCTTACACTTATATCTAAATTTGAAACTCGGATATATTCACACTCTATTAAGTAATAGTTCTAACACAAATACCATAAAACATTAACTAACCATATCTTTAATTCAAAAATCACCATATCTTCACTTGTCCCAATACAAGAAAATTAAGTTCTACATTTCCCATATCAAAAACCAACATCTCAAATCAAAAACATGCACTCCAGGAAAGACGATCTGAATCCACTTCCAACACTAATTCTACCATTAAAGAAATTCTGCCACAAAGTTAATCCCCTGCTCTGCCAACCAATAAAAATAGACAAAATTTATAACTACTTTATATCCAAGATATCCTGCAAAAAAAAATCTAAAAAAATTTATTTTTCGACAATCCATTTAAACATCACATTCAAATAACCCTTTCAGCACCATATGCAAAAAGCATGCATTCATACAATCTCATTACTTTGGCCAAAGATTCCATACCAACCTTTCATACACAACAAATAAGACATGGATATAAGTAGTACCAGATTAAGTTCGATGATTATATACAGCTAGTATATTAACTATTCCAGCATTAATTCAAACTTTATCAAAAACAAAAAGAGCAGGATTAACCACAGCAACACACAGAATACAAAAAAATTAATCTCAGGAGAAAAACTAACTCTAAATCACAACCTTAAACACTATTAGAAACATACCAGCCTCTTTACACAATTTAACTTAAAGGCTAGTAGTTCTACTTAAAGATAATTGAAACTCCTTAAAACATATCACAATGAATGCCCCCCTTTCCTCAATGTTCAACTCCTTGAGGGTATCAATACTCAAATTCTAACGCAGCTATACCTGAATGATCTTCAGTCATTAAATTCAAACACCGAGGGAAGCAACTAAAAAAAATTGTTAAAAGGATTCCAATCATTACCAGTTATGATCAGGCATTCTCCATATAAAGTAACCATTCAATAAAACAGACCTTAAACAGTAAATCCACCCCCCTGAAGTACATCTCACAAGTTAAACCACATTTCTTTCTCTCTTACTAAGAAATACTTAACTTATACTAACCTCTATTATTCAAACAAATGTGTATAACCATTCTATATATCTTAAATAGCTTCTAGAAAACTCAACACCACTTTTAAATCAAAAATAGCCATCTCAGAAATCCCACACTTAATCAGCTAACAGTCACAACAGTTCTACTGAGACTATAAAAATTAGCATAACACAAGGTAAGTGCAAAAAAAATCTCACATTTTCAATACATGCAGCAAAGCTGTTCAAAAATTCCCCCCTTTATAAATGATAGGTTATTCAGCTTAACAGCTAATCTTAAACTCTAATCATTCTTAAACTTTAGGGAAATATAAAAATATTGCACTTATAAAGCCTTGGTTAAGTAAATATCACAGATCAACTACATCATATAACTTTTATAAATTTCAATTTCAATTTCATTTCAAAAGTATAATTTAATTTCACTTTAAAAGCACAATTTAATTTCATTTAAAAACATAATTTAATTTCTTAAAAAAAAAAACATATTTCAATATGTAAAGACAATTTGGTTCAGAAATTAAAAATCAAAGAAATTAACATATTTTAAACTTATAAAAGATATTTTAACTTATAAAAATAATTCACAAATTAAAACAATTTCAATAAAACGAAAATTAATAGAGGAGGTAAAAATTAAACTAAATTTGAAAATCTCTTTTATTTGAATCCAACTGCATCCTTTTATGCAGACCCTCATGATTTCATTCCAAGGGTAACAATCCTTAAACTTTACACTCTAGTTAACCCTAAGAAATCATAGGTTTTAATAAATTCAAATTGATTTTCATTAAACAATAATTTCTTATTAAAAATTAAATATATAAATTATATTAACATAAACCTCCCCTCAAAAGAATTTAAATCAAAAGCTTAAATCATTTAATCCATTAATACATTTTCAACAAAACTAAATTTCAGCAAAACTAAATTTCAAACAGTATTTAAACTTTTATCTTTTAAATTCACTTAATGTATCTTTAAAAAAAATTAACTTTTAATCCTTATTTAAACTTATAAAAGAACTGGATCTGTAGCCTTCAATAATCTGAGAATTCTAGCTATATTAACACATCTTAAGATTATCTCAATTTCACTCATTTAGCTTTAACATTTAACACTTAAAACTTAAAAGTTTTTGTAAATATCACAGGCAAGAATTCATCATAAAGCCAAATTAGGATTTCATCTTAAATGAAAGGGCTTAAACTCAATTTTAAACCAATCTTAAACCTTAAAAACATCTTTAACATCAAAACTTGATTAAAAACAATTTCATACTATCTTTAATAAAATTTCTATAATTTAATATTTAAAACCTTAAAAAAATTTCAAAAATTTATATCTTAAACCTAGTTTCACAGACGGTTCCACTCTCTTGTTACAAATTCTTCATCTGTGCATCTCCATGAATCACAAAACGACTGATGTTCTCAAAAGTTCAAAAAGTTCTAACAGTCAAAATATTAAATGTCCCCTTAATCACAGGAAAAATGTCACTTTATCGTTCATTAAACACATGAAGCAGAATATAAAAAAAAACACAGTGGCCCCAGTACGGCGACCACTGTGCTCAATCCAGTCATATCTTGTGGACAGTTCAAGGAAAAATTGCAAATGCAAGACTCACCCATTAATTCTTTCTAGCAGGACTTTACATTTATAGTTGAAAACCAGCATGGTAACACAAAAAACTCTTACAAACTGATCTTGATTTATCACTAACAGAACATCCAAACTTGACAAGACTTTTCACACTGGATTGGTCGTACCTGTGGGCTCGTCTCAAAAAAAGAATCACACACTTTACTGGATTCACATGAAGTGGCACTATCACATTCCAGCACAGCAGCAGGTGGCACTTTTATCTGTCAGCAAAGTAGATGGCACCAAGAACACTTGGGCAACATGGCACAGGAAAAAAACTTTAAAAATTGATGACTCTGCAGAGAAGATATTCTATCGATATCACAGAAGGCAGATCATCATCTTACAGCCAAACCACCAGGCAGAAAAAATTGTTCAGAAAAGGCAGAAAAAAAATTTCAAAAGAGAAAACCACTTAATCCTTACTATTAGATCCAAAAAAAAATTTTAAAATTACAATTCTCTAATTTATACTAGGAAAAATTTTAAACAAAAATTCGAAAAAGGAAAATATTTCACCTTTACTACTAGACTCAAAAATTTCAAAACTCGCGATTCTCAAAACCACCAATTTTTAAGCAGTAAACATATCTTCAAAAAAAAAAAACGTCAGCAAATCTTACACCAACAGCCCCCCCCATCTCAAAGCTTCCTTACATTTTACATAGCTTCTCACATGGGGAGCCAAAACGGTCAAAAGAAACAAGGACGGAACTGGACAAAAATTTACAGACAATTTCAAACAGAATTATTTTAAAGGAAGGGCTTCTAACTTTGGCCCATAACCTTTTGATAGTGAACACCAAAGATAGGTGTCACTATCGTGTTAAAAAGTGTTTTTCAGAGTTTCCACGCTAGTGGAGCGAAAGCTGAATTAGAAAGCCCTACCAAATTTATTCCAACTGTGAAAAAGAATTTTATGTAAAAGGTGTATAACTACACTAACAAAGCAAGTTTAAAAACATAACAACTTTATTGAGCAACATTAAAAGTAAAACAAAAATAACAATTAAAATCTATTTCTTAAACATGACATAAGTTCTCCATCGTTTACTCTATATCAATGTTTAATGAACTAGAGCACCAAAAAGAAAAGGCTATTTCAAATTATATAAAAATGTATATATGTATTTTTAACTTAATTAACTTTAAATCAAATTCAACTTAATGTTTAATTTATTTTAAATACATGAAATGATAATTTAAAATGTCAAAAGATAATATCTATTTAAATTGAAAAACTATTTAAATACCTTATCCAATCCATCCCTATTCATCATGTTGACCAAACATATTTAAAACACACTGACACCACTTTAAAGACCAAAAGAAATTTAAATATTTTATTTAAATTTTTACATGTCAAATCTCTCTCCCAAAGACTTATCAAAAACACCTTAGTCAAGCCAACTCTATTATTTACTGGTCTCCTAGAAACACTAAACTGCCACTTTAGCATTTCCCTAATACAACACTTCCTCTCACTAAGTGTGTATTCCTAAACTAGTATTCTGCCACAACACCTGTTTGGAGGAAGGAGAAAAAGAAAAGCTAAGTGAATCTCCCATCTATAAAGTTAATTTCCAAATGAACCTCGCAGCGGTTACCGACTTTCGGGTTCAGGAAAAGATAGAAAAATATTTGAAAAGAATCTCACGTGTCACCGCCAATAAACAACTCCAGGCATCTGGCATGGTCATCCATATCCTAGATCCCGGACCACTATTGCCCATATCGATATTGTGACACGGAGACGGAAAGAAATATTTCCCGGTTCCTTTGGAACCGTCTAGCAACATTCATAGAAAAAGATTCACTTAATAACTGGCTGAGTTGGCCAGATTAATTCAAAAAGACATCTGATTAAAACTAGATTGAAAAAGGCTTTAAAGAAGAGAGATTAAACACATTTTGAAAAACTATTTTAAAAAATGAAAAAAAATATAAAAGGGCCTTTCTGAACCTTAACTGCCAGTGGCTGACCTCTCATGTTTACGTTCTCACATGGTCTTCATTTCCACGGCCAAACATCCCGCTCCGAAGATTCCATCTTCTAATACGAGCTTCAAGACTAAGTCTAGGTTCACGGCAGAATAGTAGTGGTCATAATAAAAGACTTAAATTCCAATTAAAAACCAGTTTAACTTTTAATAAAAACATTTAAAATATAATCTACTTTCCTTAAAGATATTCATCGCTTCACGTTTTTCTTATCAACACTCTTAAAGGGACATTTCAATTAAAAAAAAGACAAACTTCCAACCTGTCAACACTAGCTGCCGTCAAAGTCAAAAAGCGAATGTTCCGCCGGGAATATAAATAGTTCGGACTCCTGTCCTGGGCAACTCCCCCTCACGTAACTTCCTCCTTCTGGTCATACGTCACATCTGATCTCTAGAAGGATCGGGGAAAACGGACCAATGGTATGCTGCTGTGAAGGAGAGGCACGCGTCGGAGGTAGCAGACACGCTACGCCATCTATCGATGCTCCCGGTAATCTGTCAGTCTGAACTTTGACAATGTCGGCGTTTGTTGACTGAGCAGGTTGAGGGAATACGCCGAGTTTGATTATTGCTAGTCGTTATGAAGTTGACAGCACGTAATAAATAAGTAAGTAATGAAAAAGATTTATTTTATTTTAAGTTGATGTTTAAACATTGAAATAAATAAAAAGAATGTTTAAACTGAAACTTTAATTTATTTAAACTTGGATATTTAATAAATGGAAAAATAAAATAGAATTTATTTTAGAAATGGTTTTAAACTTTAATGATAAATATTAGAGATTGAAATAGGATGAATACATGAGTGGTTGAATGGAGGAACAAGAATAGGAGGGAAATATACTTATATTTCCTGTCACGCCCATATTCCGGTATGTGCGCGACACCAGCACAAAAAGTAGACTGTTCGCCCATATTCCGGTGTGTGCGCGACACCGGCTCAAAACCGGAAGTATCACGCAAGTGCCGATTACAGCGCGAACATTTGCAAAAGTAAACAACTTTTGCGCCGACAGAGGTCGATTCAAAATTCCGTAACTCCGTAATTCCGAAAGTAGGATGAAATATCGTTTGAAACGATATATCGGAAGGATTGAAATCTCAATATCGTTACCGCGGTATTAAAGAAATATCGATATATAACGATATTACGGTATATCGCCCAGCCCTAGTGGCTACAAATGTGCAAATAATGTGTCCAAAAATTACAAAACTCTTATCAGTCTTTTATTCTTGATTAAGGCATACACAATAAATAAATAAAAAATAACTTTAGAGCACATTTATTAAATTAACATAGCTCTTAAATTTATATGTAGTTAAGAATATATAGGAATATAAAAAACTTTTTATTATAACAAGGACAACAGAAAAATAATTGTAATAAAAAGTTTATATTATATTTTAGGTACTACTATGTTATCCTGTCGACCAATTTCGCCAAATTATACAAATCTCCAAACTCATTGCCAAACTATACATAGACATAATTTTTATTTTAAATAACAAAAGAAACAAATAATTAGGGGAATATTAATAAAAATACAAATAAAAAGCCGAAATAAAAATCACTTAATGGCATTTTAAAAACGTGTATCGTATTTAATGTCATTGAATGTGACATTCACGATCATCCATTATTGGCATTTAATCTTCTAGTTTGGCGATAGGTTTTCATTCGACGGGATAACCTAGTAGTACCATATTTTATGTAAATAAAAAATGCTATATTGATAAACAGGAAAAAATACAATTGTAACAGATTAATGGAAAAAAAATATTCATACCAATAAGCAATTTGAATTCAAAATTTGAGAGCCAATATTTAGCAGAGGAAAACTTAATCCTTTACAAACTGATAATTTTAAATAGAAATAAATTCACTTAAACTTCTACCTATATATAATCTAAAATTATACAGAAATGCATACCTTTTCATTGTCATAATGTAAGCCTCGAATAGCAAAACCAGGCTGGTAATCTAGTTGACGAATTTCAGATGGATACTGAAAAGGAAAAACAAAGTTAATCAACATATTAAGTAATAGGTATTTTTTATAATGTGAAATGGAAATTTAAAATATTAAAGTACCCATTTATAACATATGAATATTTTAAAGACATGAATTAATATTTAATGTAAGTTCATACACATGGAGCTCAAAGTAATTAATGGAGAAATTCATGGGTGTGTAAAGGTAATATTCTGAAAAAGTACAGTTTGTTGAACATTATTATTATTATTTAGAAAGCAATATGGGCACTGTCTGTTCAGAAACAAAAACTATTGTTATAATTGGTCTTTTTTTTTTTAACATTTCACTAGTTGATCAATTAACAGTAGTAGATATAAATATATACAAATATTAAACTAGATTATATTAGTATAGAGTAACAAATATAAATTAGAGATACAAACAAAATAAGTAATGAATTCATTATTTACTTTATTGAATAAGTAAGTAACTTTTATGCCCATTAAATCTACCAAATTTGGATCTTTTGAATTGGGGCTGGTAGATTTTCAACAAACCTACACATTAGAATATATGTGCAAAACAAGAACAGACTAAATGAAAAAAATAAGGATATGTCAGCTTTTGACTCCCATGCTTAGAAATCACCTTCAATTTTCTTTATGAGGACAACTAGATGTTACAAAATAATAAACTGATTAAAAAAAAATTAAATAGTCTAAACTTGGTCAGCTGGAAAAAAGCAAAAGAGAAAGAAATAGAAATTATGGAGATAGAGTAGATTACATGATTGACTATTTATCGTTACAACTGCAACAGAGGAATAGATAGAGTAGCTAAAAAAAAGAATTTTAAAGACCCCTTTATACTGGAGATCTGTATTTTAAAGTATTGCGACCAGGTTCTTTTCAAAAAAATGCATTCGCTAGAGTTGTAGGCTGTGATCAATAAAATAAATGCCTTTTGAGAACTTTGTTTATTTAAGGTAGAGTTATAAAAATTAAATCATTTCTTACTGAAATAATTAGGGATGGTGCCTGTAACCATTTTTCAAGAGACCTTTGTTACATGACTGAGTGCATGAAGCGAGAGAGAGGCAATTGAATTTTCTCATTCAGAATTCACACATTGGCATCCAGAATTGGCGAAAAGGAGCATATGAAAAGTGAATGATATCATAACCATGAAATTTTCTGTTACGCTTTAAACAATTAAGATGATTTTGAATTTAATACAGGGCAACCAGAAATGGGCAGTCCTAAAAAAATACGCCAAAAAGAATTCGCGCCAATTCGTACGTTAGGACTCTGTTTTGGGAGAATTTATGAAAGACACAATAATGTGGCATGCACAAGGAAAGATTATTACCTAACGAATAAGTTAGAATCACAATTAAGCAGAGAAAAAAGCGATTTTACTGACCGCAAGCAAAGCATATCTTTGTTCTTTTTTATTTGTTTCCAGCAAGGGTGAAATACGCATCTTAATGAATTCTCTTTATCTGACAGCCGTTTATCAGTAATAAAGCAGATGCTAGATGTTTTTCTTTCTTTTCTTTTGAACGGAAAGTTATTGTGGGATCGAAATAAAACATTAAGATAAACTAGATATTTAATTAAAGATTAGCTTTAACTGTAATTTAGAAAAATGTAAAATTTAAGAAAACTATATGTGATTCTACATCACATATATCACCCCTTTCACAGGCAAAAAAAAATCTATAAAGGTACATGCAGGAAGAGAAATCAATTTTCATATGCTCTTACAAGTAACAATGTGTAAAATGTTCATGAAAACAAACTAAACATTTACTAAATAAAGTAAACAGTAATTGAACTTCTCTCTAAGTAGGCAACCATCCCAAATAAAAGTATATATATATCATAATATAAATATATTGGTACCATAAATTTTGTCATACAAATGACATCATATATTGTTTCTACTTAGAAACAGCTGCAGCTTCATTAATAAAATTTGTGATCACTTTTCAATTTGTCTTATTTAGACAAGGACCTGTATCAAAAATGTGCACATACAAATAAAAGAAAATACCAGGTCTAAGTCCACAGGTCACTTACCAATTGGCAAAAAAAAATCCAAATTGTTTATAATAAGAACATTAAATATGTGTATTGATCAATACAATAATAATAGCAAAGTACTCGAGTAATATAATGCAATTAAACACAAAACATAATATACAAATAAACAAAAACATAATGTAAATAGAAGGATTAAAAATGTCCATAATAATGAATAATAGGAAATACTTGAAATTTCCACCATTTTTTTTTTTAAATGTACAAAATAAGTTTTACTACCAACTTATATTTGAAATGAGAGTTCAAGCAGTGCTAGACAACCAACATATGGATAAATTTTTTGAAACACTGTCGTTGACCATTTACTTCCATGTGATAACGTTCCTAAATGTATATCTTCTAATTTTTGTCTTTTTTTTTTAATACCCAAACTAATGAATTTTTTATTAAGTTAAATCTGAAATTTAAAATCAACGTTGCATTATATTGACATCTAAAACGGTATTTTAGTGTAACATGAGAAAAGAAATCCTCGTAAAGAATTCGGTATCTTCCCAAAAATACTTTTATTCAAGAATAATTACTGGTAAGTGGGAGACACTGAACTTTCATGCAAAAGTATAAAAAGTTTAGAACTGTGGGAAAGATGTGTGGAAAGGTAATCTGGAGACCTGTAAAGTAACTTCAATTTAAGATACGACTTGTATAAAGACCAATAAAAGACATGCATTAACCACTAAAGCAAACATATGACAGCATCTTTGCCTATAAAAATTACAATTTATCTTCACTTCATATCCTTTGAATGAGAAGTGTGAAAACATTGACAGGTATGCAATTTTAAATACCACCTTGACTGTCGTATACCACTCATCGTTATTTACAAAATGACTAAAGTGCATTTTTTTTATGTGGAAGTACTGTTTACAAATTATAAAAGGATGAGTATTGAATTTAAAGTGAATAAGTGTGTGAATTTTAGTCTATATATAAAATTTTACACCTTGCTAGAATTTTAAATAAAGAAGGAGTAAGCTCCGCTACATGTGTAAGCATACATTGGCTGAAAAGGAATCTTAATGTTCGTAAATGTAGTGTAAAGTACTAATGTATATCATGTATACCCGAATGAAAATAAAGAAATGTGGAGAAGTGAATGCAAATGATATCTAATTACCAACAAATGTTATGCAAAAAAAAAGTGTCTATATCTATCTAAATTACGCCTAAAGAGTAATGAAATTCGCGTGTGTAAACGGGAAAACATGGAATAGTGCAAATGGGAAGGTAAAAATTACTGGATTAAATCATCCATAACCAAAACAAAAAAAAATGTACAGAAATGACTTATGTATTGAAGATAATAACCAATATGTTATAAAAAAAACTTCACAGAGGACCGATAATTAAACAATTGCATATGTAAATGTGCATGTATGTGAATAACTTTATCTGCATAGCATGCTGCAAAGTATATATACCTTTGTAAACTACCATTGTAAAAATCTTTGTATAAAAACATTGTAATTGCTGCATGCAAAGAGAAGTTGTATGAAAAGTGAGTCAGTTGCAAATATCCACAAGTATATCAAAAGAAAAAAGAACTTTGTAAAAATTTCACCACTGTAATATTGATACACCAGTAAACATTCGCACTAACACTGTGTGTAAAGAAAAGTGCAATTGATAATTACACAGACCTACAAAAAATAGAGTAGCTACATCGAATTAAGACAAAATAGATGTGCAATTTTTTTATCTATCGCGAAAGATACAAATAAAGAAAAATAAATTGTGTAAACAAACATTTAAGATTCACCGCAGAAGTCTTACTGATAATTAGGGCTTAACCACCAGAAGAAAACTATCAATAAATCAAAAATGTGAAATTTTGAATCATTCATCTATTCCTGAGCTCACGAAACAGTTGAATGAAAGAGAATCAGAGATATGAACAATGCCCGAAAAATGTAAATCATGAAATGATTGAAAGTAATCTTTAAATAACAATGTATTAAAATGTGTACACCATATGAAAAATATATATCTACGAAAGAATAGTGTATGAAAAAAAATAATTATTAATGCTTTATGTTTGTGTTATGAATAAAAAAGTTAACGATGTAAAAAAAAAGACTGTGTAAAAGAGCGGAGAAATCCAAGTATCACCTGAAGGTAACCAACAAAATATGTAAATAACTAAATATACATGAAATAGCATACCTGAAGAAGTGTTGAATATTTACGTTATATTTTAGAGTGATTAAAAGCTTGTTTTTGCTTGAAATAAAATTTAAATGTATTACAGCAAGTGGAAAAAGCAGGGTGATTTATGTCGAAAAACTTGTTGTAAGCACGGTTATGTGCGATGCAGTTAATGCATCTTGAAGCATTTTTACAATTATCTGAAGTGTGTGATCCACCACAATTAGCACATGCCAAATCATATGCACAAAATTTTGCCTGGTGGCCAATTTGTTGGCAATGAAAGCAACGTTTTATGTTAATAAATGGCCTGACCGTGTAGTCAACAGAATTAATATTTAATTTTCCATGTTGAATTAAGAGATCAGCTATCCATGATGTAACACTAATTGTCCAGTTATATTTTAATCCCTGTCTTAATTTATGCTTTCTTTCAAAGTTAATGGAAGGAATGGTACTGCCAATCTTTTCATTTATAGCTATCATAATATCTGGTATACCTATATTGTCATCAAGACCCAACAGAATTATTTTTGTGCAGTCAGATAGATCTCTAACTTGATTTTTGTGCTCACATAAATTTAGGATGTAATCCGGTATTGAAATAAGATCAGTATTTTTGTCTTTTGATAATTCAGAGTTATTTGTACCAGAATTTATGTGTGTTTCAGATTCATCTTTATCTAAAAATTTGGCCAAATCTTTCCCATTAGAATTACATTCCTTATCTTTAATAACATTAAGGGGTTCATCCAATTTAGATTCATCGATGTCGCATTGAATAGCCATCTCATTATGCTTAGACTGTTTGGACGAGTTCAGTGTTCTTACTTTTTCGAACAACAGCTCATTTAACCTATGTAACTGGTTGTTATTTTTTTGTAAAACAGTCCACTCAGATTGAACATTACACACCAAATCACTTAAAATATTAAATTTTAATTCAATTTCTTTTTGATAGGAATTAAATTTTGCCATGAGTTCTGGATTATTCTCATTTGAAATAGGATCAATTAATTTCTGAACATCCGAAACAACAGATTTAGAATATCTGTTAATAGAATCCTTTAAACTACTCAAACATGAACTCTCAAAAGAATTAGAATCTAAACCAATTGTTTCAGAATCCATATTAGTTTTAGAAGACATTACCTGTTTTGCATCAGGTCTTAACTTAAAATTAAACACAACAGATGGATCTTGTGTCAATTTACGTGACTTTCTTTTAGTCATTATAAACAAGTTATATCCTAAATTATAAAAATACGAAAATAAACAAACGAGCACAGTATCAGATTATTAAAAAATGGACCTATCTACAATGCAATATAATAAAAGCAGCTATATGTGAGAATATTTTTAAATAGATGCTAAAAATTTAAAATAAATGTCTATCCATAAACTAATCAAACTTGTTTTACATTTATAAAAGTGAAAAAGCATGAAAAAAAATCTCAATATTTATTTAAATATTAGAAAACTGGACCCTCTCTAACGAAATATTTTTGCAAGTGGGAGCAAATAGGAAAAACAAACACTAGAAATATATGTATAAAAAGTCTTAAAATAAATTAGAAGGGGGAAAATTAGTCACTTTAGTTAAGACGATATTTTGTTTTAATGCACTGTTTATATCCTCTATGAAATGCATAAGAAATATCATAATAAATATTAAGGAATTCATCAAATGCTTTTTTTTTTAATTGAACACTCCTGAAATTGAAGTTGTTATTAGCTAATATAATTGACGAAAATAATGATTCATACTCTATCTTATAATTTTTTTCTTGCAGTATAGACTGTAAAAATAATTCTACTTGAATAGATATAAACAATGCACACACTTTAAAAAATATTAAAATATTAGATAGATTTAATTATGCAAATAAGAACATGGCTAATTTTCGCACAAATAAAACAATCTCCTAATAAAATTACTGTACAAACAATATAAAGCACAACTTACCTTTAAAGTGAAAAAAATAGGAAAGAAAAATAGAATAAAATGTAATAATATATTTTAGACACATGAATTTATAATTCGACCATGCATGTAGCATTAATACTATTTATGCCATGTTCATATGCCATGTAATTCAAACGATAAAATTTTATTTATCTGAAATGAACTCAATGTCAATAATATATGAAGATGCATACATCCTTATTGAATAAGAAGTATTCAAATGTATCTTTCACTGAATTGTTTCTTTTATCTAAACCTCATATTAAAAACAATAGTTGCAACCCGACAACATCATGCCTTATTTTTTATAGGAAAAAGAGATGCACCATTAACTTACCTAGAACTTTTTCATCGACATGGAAATATAATATAAAATTTATGAAAAAGAAAAAGGAATCTACGTCAATTTATAACACTTCAAAAATAACTGTATTAAAAAAAATAAACAAAATATATAGTCATTAATTAATAATGGAAATTATAAAAATACTTTCTTTAAAAAGTAATAAACTGTCTTGATATTTCTCAAACGACTTTCAGCAAAAAGTGCACAGCAATAAGTACTTAGATACTTGAAAAATATAATTTTATCTTGCTATCGTTTGTATCATAGTTTTTAAATAGCACTTGTAAAGCTGTGAAATGTTTCAAGACAATCTAAAATCATTTATAACTGTTCGTATTTAAAGAAATTCAATTAGAGCACAGAAAAACTAATACATAATAAACTAAAAATGGTTGAAAATTACTCAACATAATTTTTTTTTTAAATAAAAATCCAATGTAAATAAAAATAGAAATTGCTATTTAACACTTATTAAACATGAAATACATACACTTTCTCATATTCGCAATTTATGCTGTAAATATTTATCAATGAATGTCTTCTTCACTCATTTTTTTTTAACTTTCAACTACTACAAATAAACTTGTAACAGTATTATCATAAAAAAAATAAACGTCTAATAGCGCGCAAAATTAAAGACACAAAATTGATCAATGCTGTAGTTTTAAGGGTTTTTTTTTTTTTTTTTTAATAGTATAGCGCATGTAATTATTTTTGTGAAAAACATCAGTGTCAGCATCCAAAAATTTAAAGAATAAATCCAATGTGAAGATAATATTATCGACGAATGACGAAGAATTTAAACGTCAAACACGAAATTCTGTGTCACTTTAGTCGAGAGCATATGAAATCGTCACTGAAGTACACCGCTAAGATGAAATAAAACATTATGTCAGTGAGCGTGACATTGTTGATTTAACGGAGGTGAAATAAGAGTCACAAATCGCCAGTCGTAGATTCTTAGGCCTACATCGGCAGGGGAAAATTTAACGAGCGGAAGCGAAGCACCCATCATCACGAAACGTCCCGATCAGAAGAATCACTCGCTCAAGTAAAAGAGAAATTGGCACTATAATCCAACTCTATAATGTCCAGCAAGAAAAATCCGGCGGCAATAATTCACCGGAGCATAGGCATATTTCACACAACAGTCTGCGAAGGGAGGGAGCACTTATGTAATGATTCACAAACATAAGCAGGACTTATCTGACGAGGAAATAGTCGTTCGAAAATACTTGAAGACTGACGTTAATAGTTCACATTTATTGTATTCAGGAAAATAAATAGTCCGGAAAAATCTGGCAGGCAAATAAAAAGCTGGGTAAATAACAGTAGGCACCATCCCTCGATGTTTGAAAAAGTTGCGAACGCCTGGTGTAAGGCACCAAGTTTCTATACTGGAGATCTGTATTTTAAAGTATTGCGACCAGGTTCTTTTCAAAAAAATGCATTCGCTAGAGTTGTAGGCTGTGATCAATAAAATAAATGCCTTTTGAGAACTTTGTTTATTTAAGGTAGAGTTATAAAAATTAAATCATTTCTTACTGAAATAATTAGGGATGGTGCCTGTAACCATTTTTCAAGAGACCTTTGTTACATGACTGAGTGCATGAAGCGAGAGAGAGGCAATTGAATTTTCTCATTCAGAATTCACACATTGGCATCCAGAATTGGCGAAAAGGAGCATATGAAAAGTGAATGATATCATAACCATGAAATTTTCTGTTACGCTTTAAACAATTAAGATGATTTTGAATTTAATACAGGGCAACCAGAAATGGGCAGTCCTAAAAAAATACGCCAAAAAGAATTCGCGCCAATTCGTACGTTAGGACTCTGTTTTGGGAGAATTTATGAAAGACACAATAATGTGGCATGCACAAGGAAAGATTATTACCTAACGAATAAGTTAGAATCACAATTAAGCAGAGAAAAAAGCGATTTTACTGACCGCAAGCAAAGCATATCTTTGTTCTTTTTTATTTGTTTCCAGCAAGGGTGAAATACGCATCTTAATGAATTCTCTTTATCTGACAGCCGTTTATCAGTAATAAAGCAGATGCTAGATGTTTTTCTTTCTTTTCTTTTGAACGGAAAGTTATTGTGGGATCGAAATAAAACATTAAGATAAACTAGATATTTAATTAAAGATTAGCTTTAACTGTAATTTAGAAAAATGTAAAATTTAAGAAAACTATATGTGATTCTACATCACACCCTTTGCATGCTTGGTACAGGAGGAATAGCAAGCAAAGGTGGAAGAGGCAATTTCATGAGAGAATGATGATTTTGATGAGAAAAATATACAATTATGCATAAAAAATGGACACAACACAACTTTTAATTAATTTTTCCACTTAATTATCAGCAGCTTTATGTAATATTATGCTTGCTCAGCTAACTAAAAGCTTACAGAGTTTTATTCCCACTTTTACAGCACGATTGTGAATTCTTGAAGATTCTTCCATCGTGTGATGCAGTTGCAGCCTCATCCACATTTAAAAGAAAGATGCGAAGCTGGGTATCATTCTGATGTGTTATCGTTTAATAATGAAGATTTTCACATATTTAATATTTAAAATAGCGATTATTACAATTAAACATCAATATTTTAATACTGCAATTACACATAGTCATCAGGAACATATTTATAACTCATTTCAGCTCAGAAAATATAAGGAAACAATGAATTCAAATTTTAAAAAAATTGCCATATAGTCCAATACAAAAATTAAAAAAGGAAAATGAAAGAAAATACTGCTTTTTGCTACTCAGTATCAATGTTTAAGAATGAAAACTATACACAGGCTTTGGATGACCAAGAAATATATATATTTTTAATACTGAACCCCAACCCCCACACATGCGCTTTTCCATTGCAGTTATTTAGACCCATTTTACCACTAAATCTCAAATTTTTATACTAATTTTCGTCAATGTGTGTCTGCTGACACACATTTTATACAACAACTAAACCTTTCTATACCTAAAATATCTAAACCTTTAAGCATTAGACAGTTATAGTTTGCGAAATGTATTACATTTTTGTGAAAAATGAGATTTTTGAATTGAAAAGTGAAATCTTATTACTCATATGAAAAAGTCATCTAATTAGTATTTTCACCACTAAAAAATAAATATACCATAATTTCTGGTAGATAAGCCGCACCAATGAAAAACGAGAGATAAAATTTCAATTTTCATCAGATAGGACCGGTGTATAAGCTGCGGCTTGTACGCTGCACAAACAAAAATGCATAATCTAATTAATAGAACAATTTTGCTAATTAATTTAATGCTAAACAAAAATGCATTTTTAAAATAAATTAAAAGAAAACAAATACTTTTAGTAAATAATAAAAAAAAAATATTGCTTGTCAGTATTTATTTACATTGTAATTTATTTACTTATGCTGAATTAATATGCTTTCTTTTTAGACATGCCCCAGGCTAAAATTGAAAAAGAAAATCAAAATAAATTACGAAAAGTGTATTTAAACAAGCTTTTTAAATTGCAACAAGCTGAAAAGTATTAATATAAATTTTCCATGGAGCCATAATCCTGACTTGAAACGAAAATGAATTTACAAAATAAATTAATACATAGAACTTAAACAGCGTGTTGGGCGATAAAACGCAAAGAGAGACTGTACTTATTAACCACAACTGTCTTTTGTATCTTGACGCGACCTTGACTGGATGACAAAGAGAAAGCTATTTTATAACTGTTTCTAAAATTCCTTCTCTCGCTCTCATTATTTCATTATTTTACAGCTGAAAGTGCAATAGAAAAAAAAGACTTTTAACCCTTCTCCTAAAATGCCGTTTTGTAGAAATGGTTGTTAAAATCGGTAGAAAATTTGTCGTTCCTTATGCGACATTGACCCAAATTTTTCAGTACATTTTGGAGAAAAATAAATAGATTAAGAAAAAGTTATATGCTTTTCTTTTTCCTATTTTTTAAAGCATTTTTTTTCTCATTAGAATAGATGCACAGTTTGTCATGTAAATGAGATTTCTCACAAAATCTCCTGTTGCACCATTCAATTCTTTCTTCGGTATGAACGTGGTGGGGGATATTGAAATATCCCCCACCACGATATTGATATTGGATATTGATATCTCTTCAATAAAAAGACCTGACGATTTTATCCTTTTACATTCAAAAATGAATCAGAAAATGTGGCCAAGAATTTCGCGTTGTTATGTACTAGATTTGAGAATTGCTTTTATAAGAACGAGGTGGAACCCGTCGAAATTCGACGAAAGAAAATGTTTAAGAAGGGACTGTTTCATTGATTTAGAATAAATCTGCAAAATTAGTTACAGTAAAAAATGCATCTTATATTGGCCAGTCTAACTCTCAAATAAATATTATAAAAAATACATCTGATATTGATCAGTCTAATTCTCAAGCTTAGATTAACAAAACATGATAAAACTCAGTTGTCCATTTTTTTTTTTAATTGAACATTCATTGGATATGAAATCAGTGAAATACAATAAAGATCAGTAATTATGATGAAGTAATCAACTGAGGTCTTATGTTTGGTATAAATGCGAATAAAAAAAACAAAATTTATTCCAAAGTCATTTCACGATCATAAAATTTCACGTGAAATTAAAATCCATCATCATTTTCTCTTCTCAAAATTTACACGCGCTTTTCTCATATCCGTATTCACCATGTTTTTAAAAAAATGGCATTTTAATTCGATCATAACTCAAAACTTCAAGCCCCCCCCCTCCCCATTTAATTGATGAATAAAAACGAAATAAAACTGAAATTAATGAATATTATAAAAGACGATATTTTAAACAAAGAATACGGATTTTAATTTATTATTTTTTTTTCAATTTTAAGAGAAATTGGAGTTGCCACAATTACAAATTTGGTACTAAAAACTATAAAAAAATTAATATCTCAAAAACAAATTGATATATAGCTTTAAAAAAAATTGCATTTTAAAGTGCATTGTTTTCTTTATATGACAGTATAAAAATTTAAAATGTACGATGTTTAAAAGTACAGTAGCGGTAGCAAAAATTGCAAAATCGAAATTGCATGGGAAAGTGTTGCCATTCACAAAATGACGTATGCGTTACGCACAGATACGTTTGGCCTTTATAATATAGATATCTAAAATTTTTACGTGTTAAAAGAAATTAAAAGTAACAATGAATATGAAAAATATAGCTAGTTTATATTTGAGAGTAAAGTTAAATGTTTTTATTATTGTGAAACACTGAAAATCAGAATATCAAAATACCAAAAAAAAAAAAGACTAGAAAACCGAATGTTATTGTAACACCATTTTTAAAGGCTGTTCTAAAATTTAAGCTTCTTATTTTCTAATACAAAAAGCAATCTAATGCAAAGATATTTTCGATCGTAAATACATAAAACTTCCAAGTGTTAGAATTCACATACAAAAAAAAGTAACGACATTTTTTCGTTTTCTCATAAAAACAATGAATCTTCCTAAAGAAGCTCTCTGAGATGTGTTTTAATGCTTAGAAGATGAATTATGATATTGTAGATTTGGTGGCAGGGATCCGCAAAATGCGATTTCATTGTCAAAAGCAAGTTAAAAGAAAATCATTTAACTATTTCGTTATTATTATAGATGTTGGTACAAAAATGGCCCTAACGGCACAGTTCTCATGAATCTACGTGTACTTTTTTTTGTAAGCATAATTAAAGAATACAATGCAATTTAAGAAAGCCTTAAGCTTTGAAAATGTTACAGAGCATTAAAAGTCTGAAAATAATCTAGATCCTTAGCGTGGTCGTGGGACGATTATGTGGGTAATGACTCTGAGTGATATGATTCTGAGAAAATCTCTTTCTACACAATGCACAAGAGAAACATCTTCCTTTTAGTATGAATGTACAGGTGTGTATTGAAAAGCGATTCCATCTTTTATTGCACACGTTACAAGGAAAAGATTTCTTACTGACTGAAAGGAATACATAAATATTTAACATAGAAATAATACTGCGACTGAATTATGACTGCAAGTACATCGACAATTTGTAAGAAAAATATTTTATTTATTGACTTATTTATTTTGATGAAGGCACAAAGTAGAAATTGTGTCTGCATGATATTCGATATTTTAAAAGAATTATTAAAAAATCATCAATTAAATTTCATAACTAAGTATCATTAATATTAATTGACAGTATGAATTGTGAATTAACTCATAAAAAACAAAAATACCTTTTTTTTTTCTTCTTTAAAATCTTATCTAAATTTGTTTGTCAAAATTTCTCAAAAAAAAAAAAATAATAATAATAATAATACTTCATTTTTCTAGTCACATTTTAAAAATCAAATGTTATTTCTAAGTTTTTGAAAATGCATTAACTTTTTCTTTATTGATTTTGGAAACTTTACAACTTTTCTATTTTGAAGCTTTATGTAATATTTTGCTTGCAACACCGGGTTTGAAATAAAAAAATCATTGGATAGGCTGCACCGGCATATACAGAAATTACGGTATATGTTTTTTTCATTCAAAAATATAAATTCAGATGAAATCAAATTAAAGATATAAAATCATGAAAATTTAATGTTTAATAAAGTTTATTGCAGATCCAGGCAGGTTCACTAGTATAAAAAATTAGAAGCCTTCCTTTATATGAAGTCAGGTGAGTGAGAAAAATTGACAATAACAACAATAAAGATTGGACAAGATTACTTGGAGTAAGATAAATTTCATACTTTTAAAATAATCACTATAAATAAAATTAAGAAAATAATATAATTTTACAATAATATTTTCTCTTAGAGAGCTGGTGCTCATGTACTTGTCAAGTAAGATATAATGATCCAATAATGATACCAAAAATATTAATTCCAGCCCCCTCTCCCCCTCTCACACACACACTTTCTTCATTGTAATTACATATTTAATACTAGCAAAAGCCATCCTTTATTTGGATTTGTGAAGCATTATTTTATAAGATAAATATTTGAAAGTAATTTTTTTTTTATATTTTTGCATCTTTACTGAGCAAAAATGTTATTTTATGTTTTGGCGCATTTTAATTTTAGAAGTGTAAATTCAGCCAAATAACTAAGATTTTCGTCAGAATTTTTTTTATGTATGATAATAATTAATTTTAACAATTTTATTTGTTTTACATTTCTTTTTTTTTTAAATGTGTAAGTATTGTCTGCTTAATCCCCTCAGCCCTGATGTCGCCTGGAGGCGACACTAAAAAACCTTTTTTACATTAATTTAAACATTTCTAGAAATGTTAAAATTACATTTAGACTTTTTAATTATGTATATTAGAAGAATCGATATTTTGACTAAAGCATCTCTGGAGTTATTTTATAATTATTTTAAACTTGTTTTTGTAGTGCCACGTAAAATTTGTTTCAGGACTGATGAGGATAAATGATCTCACTAATAAGAATAAACTGTGCATCTGAATTCTTAAATGCTGAAAAATATTTTTATAATTGAATAATAAAAAAATCCTTATAATAGATCCGTATAATTAAAAAAATATCTTAGCATAATATATACTATATATACTAGCATATAAGTTGAGAAATTTTGGAAAGATAAAAAGAATTTCCATACCTACAATAACACAGAATTTATGCAAGCATATAATATATTGTAAAGCTTTGGCGAATTTTTTGTATGGATTGGGTGAAATGTTGGGGAAAGCATTTTCTGCATAATATGATCTAACATTGATTTAGGTATTATATTCATTGATATAGAATATTTACATAATATTTACACATATTCACATAATAATTAATTTTAACAATTTTATTTGTTTTACAATTTTCTTTATGCCACTCTTTAATAAAAAATCTTAATTCTTTTAAAATGTGTATCATCTGCTTAAATGATCTCGCTAATAAGAATAAACTGTGCATCTAAATCTCTGAATTCTTAAATGCTGAAAAATACTTTTATAATTGAATGTAAATAATTGAATAACAGAAAGATCCATATAATGGATCCGTATAATTAAAAATTCTATCTCAGAATAATAATATACTGTACATACTCGCTTATAAATTGTGAAATTTTGGAAAGATTAAAAAAAAATTCTATATCTACAATAACACAGAATTTATGCAAGCATATAATATATTCTAAAACTTTGAAAAATGTTTTGTATGGATTGGAGGAAATGTTGGGGAAAAAACATTTTCAGCATAATATGATCTAGCATTGACTTAGATATTACATTCATTGATATAGAATATTTACATTAAAGAATAGTTATATATTTCTTTTAATTAGCATAATCTGCCAGAAATAAAACTACCCTCATTAATATTGTTTCTAGAACAGTTCATAAGTTACTTTTATGGTAGAACAATAAAAAAAAAAACTGTACAATACACAAATAGAAAAAGCATTGATAAAGGCAGTAATAGCTGTACTACAACAGCAGTAAAAAGCTGTTTGCGATATTGTGACATAACCTTGCACATCTATATTGCTAAAAGCCATCAGTTTGATGGTACAGTAGACTCTCTCAAATCCGCAAAGCCTGGGACCAGAGGTTGTGCAAATTTTAGAATTTTACAGATTTCTGATCACTGCTTTGTTTTCATTTTTTAAACAGTCATTGGAATGTAGTAATTAATAGTACAATTTAAACTACAGTCGAACCTCTATATAACGAAACTCCATACATCGAATTTCTCCATATAACGAATTTTTAGTAAGAATGGTCCCCTTTTCACATGATTACATTAAAAACAGACTCTATATAGCGAAATATCTATTTCCATATAACGAATTTTTTCATAAATTGATCTTAATTTATTCAGTTTTAAAAAAGCTTTGAAATCATATGGAATCAATTTTCCATCACTTTTTTTTGATTTATTGTTCAGTGGAGAAGTTTTTTTTTTTTTTTTTTTTTTTTTTTTTTTTTTTATAAATATTACTTCTCTCCTTATTCTTTAAATCTAACAAGTTCATCTCACCTCCCACACACCTTTCAACATCCTTCTCAAAACACAGTCAATTGAATTGTTACACATATAAGAGAGGAATCAATGAGAGCACATAAGAGAAACCTTCAAATGGAGGAAAATATCAACTACAATTTTTCATTCCTTGCTAAAATTTGAGAATTTTTTGAGAGCGTAACAATTGTAATTTTAAAATCAAAACAACAAAAAATTACAGATTTCTTCCTCTGAAATTTATGTAAGTCTTCCTCATTTGATTTTCATTAAGCTTTCAAATAAATGTCTTTTCTCTTTTTTGAAACTGCTTAAATAAGTAAGAAATAAAATGTTAGGTTAATATATACTTTTAAACATTTCAAATTCTTAATTAAAAAGATCAAAAATAATATTTGTTCAAAATTTACACATTAAATACTATTTTTAACATCATACTCTATACATCGAATTTCTCTATATAACGAATTTTTTACTGGAACGATGGATTTCGTTATATAGAGGCTCGACTGTATAATGAATGCTAACAATGTAATGAAATATGAAAATAAGTAATAAATTAAAATAAAAATTTAGATCATTTTTTAAATGATTAAAATATTAAAAGCAAAGGTCAAGCTAATAATCATGATTAAATATTCATTATAGAGGAGAAATGTAATTTTTCTAAGTTATTCAATGGAACTTGTCTTATAAAGGTACTTTACTAATTCACATCAAAATCATAAAATAAGAAAGTTTTATTTTTAGGTTTAGCCAGACTTAATAACTAAAATAGTTTGATTAATGCATAAACATATTTGGTAAGAAGTTTGTGATTACGAGCGATATCAACAATATCTAAAATAAAATTTATTCTTCCTTCATGAAAAAACACAAATCCAGTAATATTAACAAAAATTACAAATTAAAATACATATGGAATTGATATAAAACTAAAAAAGTCAAATTTTGTCTCTATATCTGAACTGAATGTTTCATTGTCTACATCCATAAATTATGTGCGGATTTCAGGAAGTCTACTGTATTTAATAAGTGTACTAAATAAATGTTCCATATTATTGTAGTTATTTTTTAATCTTATTTATCAATTTTAAACAATGTTACATATTTATTAAATGCAAATGATTGCACCTTTCTGAATGCAATTGGCAATCATTTTTTGGCAATCTATCTTCCTTGCATTGACAATACATAAGTACCGAAAAACTTAAAGCCAGACAAATATAATAACTTTAAGAAATAATGTTAAAATAAAATTACTTTGAATTTGTTTATAAGCCAATCTCTTCCTAAATCATAGATCAGGTAATGGAGAGATTCTTTATATACAGCAAGTGTATAATCATAGTCAAATCCATACACAGAGATAGTTGACAGGTCCAGCTCATTATTAGCAAATACATCCAAGGGGTCCACATCTGCTTCTGGAAGTTCAGCTGTTGAAGAAATGAAAGAATAAATTTAAAACAATCATACTTTATAGTTTAACAATTTGAGATTTAAAAGGGTTAAATAACTGAAAAATGTTCTAAAATAACAATTAGTTTGGAACCACAGAACAGACTGCAAAATTTCATGATAATATTGGTAACAGAGAGTTCTAACTGGTTTTTGACTAACCTTAGTAATTTGGCTTATCAGCAAAGAGAAACCACAGCTAAATTAAAATCAGGGTTCATTGATTTAAATTATGCTTTAAAATCAACTGATTAAAAAAATTATTTAATAATTTAATTTCATTTAATGCATATACAGTCAAGCCTCTATATAATGAAATCCATCGTTCCAGTAAAAAATTTGTTATATACAGAAATTCGATGTATTGAGTATGATGTTAAAAATAGTATTTAATGTGTAAATTTTGAACAAATATTATTTTTGATCTTTTTAATTAAGAATTTGAAATGTTTAAAAGTATATATTAACCTAACATTTTATTTCTCACTTATTTAAGCAGTTTCAAAAAAGAGAAAAGACATTTATTTGAAAGCTTAATGAAAATCAAATGAGGAAGACTTACATAAATTTCAGAGGAAGAAATCTGTAATTTTTTGTTGTTTTGATTTTAAAATTACAATTGTTAAGCTCTCAAAAAAAATTCCCAAATTTTAGCAAGGAATGAAAAATTGTAGTTGATATTTTCCTTCATTTGAAGGTCTCTCTTATGTGCTCTCATTGATTCTTCTCTTATATGTGTAACAATTCAATTGACTGTGTTTTGAGAAGGATGTTGAAAGGTGTGTGGGAGGTGGGATGAACTTGTTAGATTTAAAGAATAAGGAGAGAAGTAATATTTATAAAAAAAAAAAAAAAAAAAAAAAAAAACCTCTCTACTGAATGATAAATCAAAAATAAGTGATGGAAAATTGATTCCATATGATTTCGAAGCTTTTTTAAAACTGAATAAATTAAAATCAATTTATGAAAAAATTCGTTACACGGAGATAGATATTTCGCTATATAGAGTCTGTTTTTAATGTAATCATGCAAAAAGGGGACCGTTCTTACTAAAAATTCCTTATATAGAGAAATTCGATGTATGGAGTTTCGTTATATAGAGGTTCGACTGTATTTACTTATTACATTAATTCCTTAACATTTACAAGTTTTGATTATTCTCAAAATAAAAATTGAAATTTCAACATTCACAAATACTTATTCTTAAATTTTGTTTTATAAAATATATTTGGTACTTCTAGGTTATCCCGTCGACCAATTTTGCCAAATTATACAAATCGCCAAACTAATAGCCAAATTATACATGTTGACATAATTTTTATTTTAAATAACAAAAAATAAAAATAAATAAAAAATAATTAGTAGAATATTAATAAAAATACAAACAAAAAGTCGAAATAAAAATCACTTAATGACATTTTAAACACGTGAGTCGCATTTAAAGTCATTGATCCATTATTGGCATTTAATCTTATAGTTTGGCGATAATTTTTTGGTCGATGGGATAACCTAGAAGTACCATATATTTTTACAAAGTAAATTTGCTTTGTTTTACCAATTCTATAAAATATTTGACACTGGAGAACTGCATTGTACTGTATAGTCTAAATGCTGAGAACTTCAACCCTTATATTTAGGCAAAATATAAATCAACAAATCGAGAAATAAACATGATTTAAAAAGGCAGCCAAAAAGAGGCTCATAGGGCTTAATCCTTCATCATCTGAATAAAAACTAGGGATGCAGCGGATACTGATTTTGCCAGATATCGGATACCCGGTATCCGATTTGTCTGCCGGATTCGGATATCCAGTGCTAAATATGTTTTTAGTTATGGTGAATGTTTATTTCTTTATACAATGCCATCTCAAATAATAAATTGCAAATATGTTTCACACACTATTATAACATTTTAAACATATTGAAATATATTTTTCAAAAACTATATCTCTTTGATTATCAGAGCTTGAAATTCAGGTTTTCCCAGGAGGAGAGAGTTTCCCACATAACATTTGTAAATGCAGGGGAGTTAAACTATATGAGGGGGAAAAAATATTTTTTTAACCCTATTATTTTTTACATGCCACTTCACATTTACAAATATTCACAATTTATACCGACATGACAAAATTCCATTGACATAATTTAAATCAGGAACTCAAGATCATTATTCAAAATTTTAATTAAAACAAAAGAAAAGAATCAAGCCTCATACATATCATATCTATTTTTCAATTTGCACTCAATGTTATGGGCAATTAATAACTGAGTTGCTTTTAATTTAGATTTTATTCGATTTTGTGTGGTTTAAAATCTTTTATAGGTTACACTTTTGACTAACAGAATAGAGCAACTTTTCTGACACATTAAATTGTCGTAAATACTTTGTTATGCTTTTTCATTCTAATTTTTGTTCTTAATTTTGTAAAATCTGATGTGCATTAATTTTTAATTTGCTTGCAAGAATAATGCATGTAGGAGATTGTATTGTCAATTTCCTTAGGTGATTGTATATCACTTAGTGGAATTATCGTCAATACTGTAATCCCTGGCATTTTAGCTAATTGAATTAAGTTCACCTATGCATTGGAATTTTAAAACCATATGAAAATCTGAAAAGGACTTGGTCAGTAGGTTTCTTCTATTACATGAGAAATGGTTTATTTAAAAAAATCATGTCCTAATTTCTGTGAATGCACATCAATTATTTATTGTTTCTAAATGTGTTTGAAGTTCATTTTTTTTTTATTATTTGGAAAGCGGTTGTTATTGGTTGAGAATGGACCTTGGTGTCCGCATTTTATTTTGTTTATGATTCGTCCAGGAATATTAATGTTTAATCCATTGATTGTACGTAATATATATGATTCTTATTACATAAAACATGTTTGATCATCATAAAAATGATGTTTTTACTGATTTTTAATAACTCAATGGGAAACATTTAAACATCTTGCTTTGGGCAATGGATGTCTGCATTTTATTTATTTATTTTATGAAATTCTTTAAATTTAGAAGAATTTTTATTTTAATAGGGAATCAAAATGTCATCAGAAGAGAGTAGGAAAGTTACAAAATGGGCAGGTGCAAATTATCAGATATAGAAAAAAAATGAATATAAACAGAAACACTGTATGAAAGATCATCTTTTAAATAAAATAAAAAAAAAAGGAGGCATGATTATTGAGCCCATTGATGACAAAATGTGCAATAAATATTGAAAAATGAAAAAAATCTAATGTTAAACCATTAATTGTAAAAAAGATGTTTTCTTTTTCTTTTTTTTTTCCAATGTGCAACACAAGATTTAATCTCATTTTGTTGATTGCTAATTTCAGACTCATGTGATAGAGCTCAGATTCTAGAGACCATTACTGCCTTTTTAGTTATTTCTTGTTTCGGCACAGGAAAAAAATTTGCAAAATACATAAATCGGTCATAGAAAAAATATCGCTGATTTTGTCCACCACGGCAAAAATAAATTTTTAAAAATTGTCGACCGGTCTGAAAAAATTTGAACTTTGAGGGAACTTGGGCAGTGGGAAAATATGGCGAAATTCATCAATCAATTACAGTAAAATTTCATGAAATTTGTTAATCTGTCACAAAGAAATATCATGAAATTCGTCAGCCAATAACAAAGACAAAACATAAATTTTTCAGCTAGACACAGGAAAATAATTGTTAATTTCATCAGAATGTCACCAAAACAAAGTGAAAATTTGCCAATCAGTTGCAGAATAAAATAGCTAAGTTTGTCAATCAGTTGAGAGAAATAAATAGAGAAATTTGCCAGTTAGTTTCCAGAGAAAAAAAAAAATTACAACGTTTTGTAAGATGAGCACGCAAGAAAAATTTGCAAGAAAAATTACAAAACTTTTTAGTCAAATGCAGATTAACAATCATGAATTTTGCATGATTGTCGTAAGAGCAAACTGTGAGATTTGTCAATGGATAGCAGAAAATATTACGAAAATAGTCAGTCAGTCCTGAGACTCGATCGTCGTTTCACAAAAGTAAATAAATAAATAAATAAAATAAAATAAATTTCAAAAGTTTTTTTTTATTATTTTTTTTTTTACAGGAATGTCTTGCCCACGATATTTTTTAGGGCATGAATCATGCCATCCCGTCACGAAATTCAAATCATATATTTGTATATTAACAATATTGAATAAAAAATGCAATTCAAGCATTTAAATACTCTGCTTATTTGTCAATGAACTGCTGATTGCTAATAATTTGTACAATGAAATGCTGATAGTTTTTACAACAAATTTTACACGTTTATTAATATGTCTATAGTTGTAAAATATTTTCACAAAGAAATACAGAGCATCTTTTTATATAATGTAAACATAAAATGTCTTACTAATATACTAATGGTTGAAAAGTTATCTCAAACATATGCTTAATTGATGATTTTTTTTCCATATTTTAATTATTTAATACTCTTTTACCTTAAGCTACATTTATTTTTATTTTAAGTTAAATCACTTTGAAATTTATAAGCAAAAAGAAAAAAAAACTTTTAATTTTAAATATTTATAATGAAGTCAAGAAAATAACTAGTTGGATGCACCAATGCCAAAACTCTCTTCTATTTCATAGATCTCAATTTTCAAAAAATATTTACAAATATTAATAGTATTTCAATATTTTTAGTTCAATATTATACCAACTTTGATTTTAACCACTTAACCGTCTGCCCCGAGATAAGTCGGGGGTAAAAGCACTGTTTCCCCATACCCGTCGCCGGTTAAGTGGTTAATCTAGAATTTTTGCTGCAGTCAATTAATTAGATTAAGAATGAGTTAATCTCGATCATGATATTTATTAAAATCAATATTTTTTTTTTTTGTTATTCTGCTATACATCAGCTGTTTGCAAATAGCCAGTTTTAGCTAGATACAAAGTTGCCATTGCTGCATAAACTGTCAATTCACTGTATAAAAAGATTATGAAAAAAATTACAATAAAAAGAATATTGCCCAGTTTAACTGATGGCATTGAACTCACAGGCTAAGCATACTAATTGTATATTACAGCCTCATATTTTCAAGGGTTAATGCTGTTCGAAAAACAAATTAAGGGGGGAGGGGATAGCTTCCCTCCCATTTCCCCTTTTTATGCTTAACCATTGAATTCCCTAAACTAACCGGGGATATGCTTTATCACATAAAAAAAACCTATATACAAAATTCATAGCAAATCGAATAATTCTTCATAAAAACCCATTTATATAATTTAAGAGGAGTTATCCCCTTTTTTTATACTTAACCATTAAACTTCCAAAACTAAGAGATTTGCCTTATCAGAAAGAATGTACATCCAAAATTTAGAGCAAAT
The DNA here is from genome assembly GCA_964019185.1 of Maratus speculifer. Taxonomy (NCBI): domain Eukaryota; kingdom Metazoa; phylum Arthropoda; class Arachnida; order Araneae; family Salticidae; genus Maratus; species Maratus speculifer. The sequence continues at coordinate 440,021,534 of OZ025290.1, read as the reverse complement.
CTGATAATTCTGCATAAAAACTCATTTATCAAATTTAAGGGGGGGGGGGGTAATCGCCTGTATCCCTTTTATGTTTAACAAAAGCACCCCACAGCTAATTAGGGAAGTATCTTATCACTATGAACCTGTATCCAAATATTAAAGCAAATCAATTAATTCTGCCAGAAAAATCATTTACCTAAATTAAGAGGATTAATCCCACTGATCTTCCATTTATACATATCCAATGAACTCCCAAAAAAAAAATCAGGGGAGTGCCTTATCACAATGAACCTATATCCAAATTTTGAAACAAATCAGTAAATTCTGCATGAAAAACCCATTAAACTAAATTAAGAAAGGGAGAGGGGAGTTACCTCCTATTTCCCTCTTCTTAGACTTATCTAGTGATCTTGCAAAACTGATCATGGAGGTGTCCTCATCAAAATGACCCTGTGTCTAAAATTTGAATGAAATCTGATAATTTTACATGAAAAACCCATTTATCTAAATTAAAGGTGGGGGATTAGCTCCCCCATTCCCCCTCTTTATACTTATCCAATGAACTCCCAAAACTAATCGTGGCGTGCCCTCATCAGAATGATCCTATGTCTAAAATTTGAATGAAATCTGATAAATTTGTATGAAAAACCCATTGATCGAAATTAAGGGTGGGGAATTAACCCCCATGCCCCTCTTTATACTTATCCAATGAACTCCCCAAACAAATCATTGCGGTGCGCTCATCAGAATGATCCTATGTCTAAAATTTGAATGAAATCTGATAAAGCTGATGAAAAACCATTATCAAAATTAAGGGTAGGGAATTAGCCCCTCGTTTTGCCTCTTTATACTTATCCAATGAGCACCCAGCATAGGCATAATCTCTCAGGCTTTGATAGCCTGTGAGCTGAAAATTATTACAGTACCATCTGTCACCGAAATATTTTCAAATTGAAAGAATACCAGACAGCCATATTCCCAGAAACGTATCCATAGAAATTTGGTTCAATTCTATGCATAACTTTATACAGTGTTTGATGGTACAATAATGAAAATGGCACAAAAATTGTGATTACAGTCCCACTTTACAGCGAAATGTTTCCATATTGAAGATGGACCTGCTGGTTGGCTACAGCCAAAAACATGCACAAAAAATTTGGTTCCTTCTATTTATAACTTCATACATTTTTTGATGGTATGATATTAGGATGGCGACACTGGGACAGACAGAAGTTTTGAATAAACATGCTTTTTGGGATATCCCTAAATATGTAAATTCGTCGAAATAGGTCTGTTTAGTTGTTTAACTTAAAAACAAACTAACCCTTTGTTTAAATTAAAATAAAGAAAATTAATTAAAAAATAGTTTAATAAACAACTTCAAATTTTATAAAGACTAAAGACAAAATACCAACGATTAGAGAAGCACAAATAATGCATTTAAAGGTAGCCATTTCGAATCTACTATTATTCGCTCCCGTAATAAGCCTGCGCTTCTCTCTCGCTTTGCTCAGCTTAGCTTTTTCTAGCACGCTGAGTCTTGTACTGATGAACAATCTCAATAGTCAATTCGAAACGGCTGTTTGAAATCCTTTTCATGCATTATTAGTGCATTTCTAAATGTTGGTTTTCTATTTATACATTTTTTCAAAAAGATTTTTTTGCTATTTTGACTTCAAATTTTGTTTTGCAATCTGAAAATAAAGATACAATTTTCTTAAAGATATAAACGTAAATTCTTGAATTTATTAGAGTTTAAATAGTAGGAAAGCTGGAAATTCTTTAAACTTATGAGAATTACCTTTTACTCATTGATAGGAAACCTATTATTTCATCTTTTGCATTATAAACAAAAGTTTTTCGGCATTGTTTCGGATCAAACGATTACTACTGTTATTCATCTCTATTTGTTATGTTGCATTCTGCCAGATATTGAAATATCCGGCCAGATATCCGATAGAGAAGTCGGATATCTGGTGACTGTGATCCGGATATCCGATGATATTTCGGATATTGAAAAATCAGCCGGATATCCAGTGCATCCCTAATAAAAACACTTAAGTTACAGAAGTTGTTAATCTATTTTATGTCTTAAATATTTGTTTATTCTTCTCTGACAATAAATAATATTAAAAGTTGTAGTAATCATGAAACTAATAAACCTCAAACATGAATTCTATAGTTTTATCTTGAAATTATTTTATTTAGTATTTAAAATATTCAATTCAAATTATCATTTCTTTTGTATTTTTAAAATTTATTACAAATACATAATATATCAAGTAGTCTCTGAAAGTTTAGTTGCGAAAAACAGAGAGACTAAAATGTACACTAATAGGGTAACACCCCCAGTAATTTGCATGCACCAGTGATTGGCAAATCTTACAAACATGTCCTAAAATAAGATTTATATCCAGTCTTTTAAAAATGCAAGACCATATACCAGTTATATGCCCATTTATGGTAAAGATTGTAACTTTGATTTATGCTACTAGATGACAATAGTGCCTAGGAAAGAGAAACAATTATGGCTTGTATGAAATTAGCCATTTTTGTTGCAAATGCTTCTTTAGTTTAAGCAAGGCATGCTTTTCAATTCATTATTATATGATTTATAATATATTTTAAATTTTAATTGACAACGGTTTTGTTTATTTAAAAGGGGTTACTTTAATTGTGTAAAAGTATTTTTGACACAAATATTTGGATTTCTGAATTAATGATAGATGCCAATTAATGGTGCTTCAATTTTGCTAATTCCAAGTAATTGGCACTTATTTTAATTACAAGGAATTCGCAAGGAATTTGAGATTAAACCACTTATTTTGGAAGTACTTTTAAAGTTATAGACTAATTTTGTTTATCATTTGTTTTTATATGAAAATATGAAATATTATCAGTAATTGGAATCCATTAAAGCTTCATATGACAATTACTGGGGACAGCATGACAATTACTGGGTATTAATATAAGTATATTGTATTGTTTTAAAGTGTTCACATTTCAGACTAATAGATGCTGATTTCTTACTCTCAAAAACCTGAAATATGGCATCTTCATCTATGGTAAATTCCTTTAAAGCGATTAAACCAGGGTTTGAAAAAACCTGGGTTTTTTTGAAAAAGCCCAACCCACTGGGCCCAGTAGTCTAAAACCCGGGTTTTTTCGGGCTTTTTTGAAAAAACCCGGGTTTTTTCGGGTTTTATCAAAATTTTTTGGAGAACTCTTCATATTTCTAATTTTCACAAGCACAGTACCTACATTTTTCATTTATCAGTGAAACAAAGGTATAATTTTGCATTAAGTATAGATTAACAATAAAAATATATAAAAAGAAAATATAAATATATTTAAAAAGATTATTTTGTATCTCATAGAACTAGATTACTGGAAGAATGATATATTAAATCAAATGCAACTGAATTTCTTTATATAAATCTTAAGTTAAACATACTAATTTATGCAATTACTTTCATTTACTTCAATAGAAATCAATTTAAGGGAGACCCGTAAGAAAAAACTCAAAATTTTTATTATTGATTTCAAAGTAATGAATTTTAGTGTACTATTTAAGAATCTTTTTGTAAGGAATAATTTGCAAAAAGATTCACTTTTTATTAAAAAGTATATTTTTTATGGGGATTTTTATGATATTTTTTTGTCGAAAAATACACTTTTTAAAATTACTACTCCTCATTCAATTTTCAATATTTTGGTATTACTAAAATTTCTTAGTGTTATTGTATATAGAATTGAATTAAGGAGAGGTATTTTTAATTTTCCATTTTAATCGGCTAAGAAAAAAATAAATAAAAATACGCATGGTAAATTTCCTTAAATTCGTTATAATTTTCATGTTTACCAATTTATGAAAAATTTTCAGAAATAGTTAAAAAAAATGTCTCTCCTTACTTTTGTTGCAAATTTTTTTAAGATTCTAAAAACATCAACACTTTGTTTCTAATTCATTTTACCACTGAGCCTTAGTACTTTGAACTTAGGCAAAATATGAAAAAAGTCATTTTCAGGAAAACACATTTTAAATGGCCGCTAGTCCTTTAAACTCTATAGTGAGTACAATTAAAAAGAGCTCATTTCTTACCTGTTCTAAGTGTCCCCGAGTTCTGAAATTTTGCAATATTCGCAAATATGTATTTTATCGTTTTCTGAGATAAAAATTTTTTTGAACTTTTGATGATTTTTGGCCGAAAATGGAGTACGGGTCTCCCTTAAAGCAGCAACATTTATGTAAATATTTTTATTTTTTTGAAGAAAATAATAGAATTCAAACATATATATGCATATATATACATATATACTACAATTTAAGCAACATTTATATTGCAATAGTATTAAATTGGATTATCTAAAAGTCAATGTCAGTCATATCTATAAAGTTAGATCGTAAATGGCAATACACTTTTACTAGTTTAGTTTTGCTTTTGTATGCCATCTGTAAGCAATCTTTTAAAGTATCTGGATACAGGGTTGGAAAAAAACCAGGTTTTTTTGAAAAAAACCAAAAAAACCGGTTTTTTTGGTTTAAACCAGGTTTTTTTTGGTTTAAACCGGGTTTTTTTAAAACATCCTTTTTTATTACATATACATGCATATTTATTGATAAAAATAGACATTGTTGAATTATAAGTAGAATAAAATCATTTGAAAATAATTTAAATCAAATAATTATAGTTAATTATGTAGAAAATTAAAAAAAATCATATTTTAATTTAAATAGATATTAGTAAAGTTATATGTTCAAACAATAAGCTACTCTACACAGTGAAACATTGATGCTTTGAAAATGTTGATATATAATCTTTTTATTACTTATAATAAACATTTGATGTAGTTTGATGAATATAATTCTTTTCTACAATTTAAAAAAAAAAAAAAAAATCAAAAAATAAATTTGAGATTGTTCTTGAGGATTTTGTGTTTTGAGAGACAATTTAAAATCAACATTTATGGTCATTGGATTTAGCAGATAACTGAGGAGAAAAAATAATTTGTTATTATTAAAATACTATAACTAGCCCCCAATTTTTGAATACTCATTCAACTTCATATTTTGATTTTAAATCTTAAAGATAATATCTCCAATAGAAAAAAAAAATTCTTTTATACTTTCACCAAAATCTTAAAGATTATCCAGTTATGTAGCTCCATATTCAAAAGCATTGTGCATGTTATGATAGATTGCTTTAAATAATCTGCATTTTTTAATGAAAATATTTTATACTAAATATGGAATATTTTTAATCCATTTTATCTTTGATCAGTTCACATATTCTAAGATTTTTCTTTAGAGCAATGGAATATGTTCACCAATGCATACTGAATTTCTTCCTATACATAAAAAATAACCTAGAATCACTATTATATTTAATACTTTTTGCTGAATTAAAGTGTTAGACATAGAAAATATTTATATCCAATAATTTGTAAGTCTTAAATTGCGAAGAAAAACGAGAAAATATCATTAGATTTTTTTGAGAAAAAAACCAATTGGTTTAAACCGTGGTTTAAACCATGGTTAAAACCAATTGGTTTAAACCGTGCCAACCCTGTCTGGATACATTTTAGATTAGATTTTATTAGGGTTTTTTGGATATTATCAAGGTTATTTATATTAAAGAAATATGGTTCAGAATGTTTGAAAACAAGGTACTTATACTAATAAATACAATTCAAAATAACTAATTGATTACAAAAAGTTTGAGGTTAAAGGTTAAAAGGTTATGACAATAATAAACATTATAATTTGCTTTTACAAAAATTAATTATTAGTAATAATTTTAACAATTAAATTACTAAAGTATTATACAAAAACTTTTTCACTCTTTTTTTTTTTTTTTTTTTTTTTTTTTTTATAACAGGATTCCCAGCAAAACATGATTGGCAAATTCCTTGACTTTCCATGACCAAATCTCAAAAAATTCCCTGACTTTCACAAACCAAATCTAGAAAAATTCTCTGACCAAACGAGCATACAGCAAAATTTGATACTTATTTTCACAATCTTTTGCCAAAATTAACAATTTTTTCTGCAATCATACTTCAATCTTTTTTTTTTCTCCAACTGTTTAATGAATTTTGTGTCATTTTTCATTTTTTCACTCAAATGTTTTCCATGACTTTTTTAGAAATTATTTGTAAATTCCCTGACTTTTCCTGTATATTTTGAGATTTTCCTGACTTTCCATGATGCTAGGAACCCTGTGTAATCTGTCACCATTTTTGAGTTGAAAATTACTGCATAAACTTTCATTGAACATTGAAGCACGATAATAAATGTTGTGATTATTCTTAAAATTTATAACAATACAAGCAATCAGGATGGGGATCACATTTCAAGAGCCATCATTAGGTATACATTAAGATTTAAAGCACTTGGATGCATTTTAAAATATATAGCCATGAAAATCTTCCTTATTTACAAACTAATTTATTTTATGGTCATTTTATCAATACTTAGAAATTCTTTTAAATATGGTTAGTTTGAAATATATTTAAATTGGCATTTATCTTTCCATCCTCATATCTTAGATTAAATAATGATACAGTTGTGAAAACACGAGAAAATTTGAAAAAACCCACAAATGGGTTTTTGATGGGTTTTTTCAAGTGGGCCCGCCCGAAAAAACCTGCCCGGGTTTTTTCGGGCTGGGCCCACTTTGGCGAACCCTGGATTAAACCCAATGCAAAATGTAAAGTTTTTTAAAAATATAAACTTGTGCCAATTACTGGATCACAAGGTGTCATACATTGGTGCTCTAGGTGCCAATTACTGGTGATTTTAGCAACTTTTTATAAATATATTTTTATGAAAATACTTTTTCAATTTTTTTTTTGCTTTTAGTGGACAAAATAGATGTACAGATATGCATTCTTTGATTTAAAAATATTTCCAAGTAAATATCTTATTTCTTTGTAATGAAAATTGAAGTAAGTTTAAAGACAAATTCTTAAAGTGCCAATTACTGGGGATGTTACCCTTCTCCAAAACTTTTTTTTCAATTATTACCTTTTAAATCCTCCACTGCCTCAATAATTTGATAGACTATGTAATTTCCTGATATTTAATATTTAAAACTATTTATCTAAAATAATTAAAATATTGATCTTCTGATAATTACAATTAATTGATACATACAGTGAATAATTATCAAAAATATTTCATAAATTACTGGTACCCTAAAAGTTAAATTTATTTGAAATTAACTGATTTTGCTTCATTTGTATTAGTATGCTTTCATTAAATTCTGATTTTAAATACAGTCATAAAAACAATTTTATTTATTATTTTTTATGGGATGTCCATCACTGGGCTTTTGATGCATTTCTGTTATTTAAAATTAAATTTGCATTCATATTGAAAAATGAGGTTATAAGAATGGTTAAGTAATGTTGATTCATTAATATAATATTGAAAAAACTGGAATAATATAATCATAACTATTAATAAAAAAATAATTTTAAAAGAAATTCCTTAAGGGCATCCATTACAGGCACACCTACCACATAACTAACTCTTAAGAGCCATATTAAAAGACGGAATAAATAAATCGGATGATCAGCTATTCTACAAGTACACTTTATTCATTATTTATTGCATTTTAAACAGGGTTTGAATAACCCCAACCCACTGAGCCCAGCAGTCTAAAACCCAGGGTTTTTTCGGATTTTATTAAACATTTTTAGAGAACTCTTCAAATTTCTAATTTTCATTTGCATAATACCTACATTTTTCATTTATCAGTGAAACAAGGGTATAATTTTGCATTAAATATAGATTAACAATAAAAATAAATATACATAAAGAAAAAAATAAAGTATATTTAAAAGATTATTTTGTATCTCATGGGACTAGATTATTGTAAGAATGATAGATATATTAAGTCAAGTACAACTGAATTCCTTTATATAAATCTAACTTAAGTTAAACAGACTAATTTATACAATTTCATTCATTTACTTCAATCAGAAATCAGCTTAAAGCAGCAACATTTATGTAATATTTAATTTTGTGTAGAAAAAAAAAAAATAGAATTCACATTTTTTTTTTCTTTTTTACAATTTAAGCAATATTTATATTAAATGGATTGTCTAAAAGTCAATGTCAGTCATATCTGTAAAGTTAGATCATAAATGGTAATACACTTTTACTAGTTTTGAATGCCATCTTAACCCAATCATTTAAAGTATTTTGATACACTTTATATTACATTTTATCAGGTTTTTTGGGTATTATTGTGGGATATTTAAGTTAAGGTGGTTCAGAATCAGATTGTCTGAAAAAACTGTAGTTACTCAGGGCTCGAAAAATAGCGTTCCCAGGACCCCGGAGAACCCAGAAATGCTTTCTGGGAACGCATATTTTATCACTGAGGTTCCCGACCGGGAACCTAAACTTTCGCTATGTCCACTAGCAATGCCGCGGATGCAGTATAACGTGTAAATTAAGCAAAAAATAGCTTTTAAGTGGCCCGGGGAATGCGTAATTTCGACAAAATATTACAGGAAATGCCCAAATTTCAACAAAAGAATCTCAGAAAAACGCAAATTTCATTAAAGGATCACAAAAAATCACGAAAAAACAGCAAATTTCGCTAAGAAATCGCGAAAAAGCAGCACATTTCCTTAAAAAATCATGGGAAACAATAAATTTTGTCAAAATATCGCGAAAAATCGCCAAATTTTGTCTAAAAATATCTAAAAGACAACAGATTTTGTTGTGAAAAATCACATGAAACAATGCAAATTTCATTAAAAAATCACAAAAAAGGCAAATTTCATAAAGATTTTCTTTTGAAAAGCAACAGGCTTTGTTAAAACATCGCGATAAAACGGCAAGTTTCCATAGAACATCGCCAGCAGATTTTGTTAAAAAATTGCGAAAAAATGGCAAATTTCATCAAAAAATCATGAAAAATGGCAAATTTCATTAAGAAATCCCAAAAATCAGCAAATGTTAAAAAATCATGTAAAACAAAAAATTTTGTTAAATAATTGCGAAAAAACAGCAAATTTCTACTTTTCGTCTAAAAATAGCAGAAAGACAACACATTTTGTCAAAAGATCGTGCAAATGCTTCAAAATTAGTCAAAAAAAAAAAAAAATCATGCGAAGCAGCGGAAATTTCATTAAAAAAATCCCAAAAACGGCAGATTTCATTAAAACATCTCGCAATGCCAAATCTCGTCAAAGAATCGTGAAAAAACGGCAAATTTCTTTTAAAAAATTGTGATAAAATGGAAATTTTTGTTAAAATACTCATATATAAATTTTTTCAGAAACTTTTACTTTTCATCTGGGAACCTATATTTTTCATGTAGGTTCCCAGTTTATAATTTATTTTTAATTATATATGCATTTTTTATTTATTTTTATTTATTTCATGAATTTTGAAGTGTAATCAGTTTATCATTTGAATCATATTTTTTTAAATAAGAAAAAAAAAAAAATGAAAAAAGTAAACTATCCCCATAAGAAAACATTAATAAGTTGAAAGCTGTAGAATTTCCAATTCTGCTTAAAAAATTTAACATATATGAAACATATAAAGAAGAAGAAGAAAAAAAAAGCTCCAACTTGGAGTTGAACCCGCCACCTCCGGGTCAGGAATCTCGTGCTTTGCCGCGCAGCCACGAAGCTGTTGACAGACAGCTTTCCTAATAAGTATTTGAAATATACGCTGAACTTTGACCCCCAATTTCTCAAAAACTAAGGCCCGTTTGAAAGAACCCTTTCAGCCGAATAATTAATGGTATGACCCCTACAATATACTTTGAATTCATCAAAATCTGTGAGCACCATGTTTGGTGGTCCCCTTGTTAGTGTAGAGGAAAATAATGAAGATTTGGCATTCATTAAAGAAAATTATCCAAATCTGTCAGAAAGCAGAAATCTGTCATTTAGCAGAAAAGTGGTATCCCTGATAACTAATAATAGAATAAACCAAATTATTCCATATGTCTACATCATTAAATTAGGATTCTCAGAATTTGCAATATTTCATATTTAGTTTCAACTGTATAACATTGAATTGAGTATCAAAGTATTTTTTCTAATAGAAAAAAAATTAGTTTTCGTGTTTGTAATAGTTATACATATTTATAGAAAATTAATTTACAATTATTTGTTTTAAAAATTGTCGTTGAGACAATTAAGACTTTTTTTTTTTTTTTTTTTCCTAGAAAGGAGATTGGGGTGTTAAACTTTACAAGTAGTGTACTGATATTAAGAAATGTTACTTTAAGTAACTTAAAGTTGAAACTTCGAAAAAACCCATTTGGTTTTTTTTCTGGATTTTTTTCTGAAAAAATGCATTTTTTGGATTGGGGAAAATCACAATAATTCTGCCTTAAGTTAAACATGCTAAATTTATATGGTTTTTCATCAATTCAAAAATCTGTTTAAGGGGATTTATAATAATATTTTTGTAAATTTTAGCAAAATTTGCTATATATATTGCAAGAGTATTAGGTGTTGAATTAGATTGTCATAAAAGTCAGTGTCAATGATATTTGTAAATTTAGATCACAAATGGAAATGCACTTTTAGTAACTTAGCTGCTTAATAAACTCTTCAATGATTACATAATTTGATCCAAACCAGATCAAATGTAGAAAGTTATTGTTTGATTGAAACAAATAGTTTGTATTGAATGTAAAGAAGAAAAAACTGACAAAATTCACAAGGAAACTTATCTTTTTCACTCCTTGTTATAATCTGTCACCATCTTTGTGTTGAAAATCAGGCACAGATGTAATATACGCACCACATTTGCACGTGTTTGCTTTCCCTGCCAATTTGGCAACAATTTTGTAAGTTACTGAATGTATGTATAAGAATTTAAGTTACAAATTGCATACAATAACAGCACTTGATTTTATTTTTACAATATAAAATAACATGAAAAAATGAAAGAGATTCTAGTATTTTAAAAAAGAAAAGAAAATTAAATAAATGATAGTTTGATGCAGATAATTTTTGATGCAGCTCGCACGAAAAATAATTAAAAAAATTAAAATGAAAAATAACAGTAAATAAACATTAATTTAATAAATAAGGAAGCAATGAATAAACAGTTATAAATAATAAACTTATTAAGTAACAAAACAGTGAATATAATTTTCACAATAAATCGTAAACATTAATACATAATTATAGCCATATTGAATGCATGTAGTTGTATCATTTAATCAGCACATTTCATTGAATTTTTTTTCCATTTTATTTCCCTAACAATTGTTATAAACTTACAAAATGGATCTTCTCCTTGGCACAGTCATGCAATGCCAAATTGGCGGGGGAAAAAACACGTGCAAATGCAGTGCGTATGTGATACCTGTGCCCTGTGCCGAATAATACTGTATAACACTTTCATTGAACATTGAAGCAGCATATTAAATGTTGCGATTAATCTTAAAAGCTGTAATAATGCAAGCAATCAGGATGGGGTTCAGATTTCAAGTTCCACTTTTAACTATACAATAAGATTTGGATGCATTTTTTAAATATAGGCATGAAAATCTTCCTTCTTTACAAGCTAATTTTTTTTTTTTGGTCATTTTATCAATGTTTAGGAATTCCTTTAAATATGGTTACTTTGAAATTTATTTAAATTGGCATTTATCTTTGCATTCTCATACCTTAGATTAAATAATGGTACAGTTGTGAAAATACAAGAAAATTTGAAAAAACCCATTTGTGGGTTTTTTCAAGTGGGCCCGCCCTTCGGCGAACCCTTATTTTAAACAAGTCATATAGCATAATATGCGAAGAATATGTGCTTAATTTCAATTCAGTTCTCATTTTAACATTTCCACTGCTTATTATTTATTTATTCTATAGTTTGGGTTACGGTATTTCAGCAAAAACATTCGTAAATGCAATCAGATTATATCATTAAAACAAGGTTGAAAATGTACACTAAAAGCTCAGCCAAATGTAAATTTACCTTCTTCAATCCTGGCTTTAGTTGCATTGTACTGATTCATAAAGTCACCTCTAGAATAGTTTGTTGTGCTATCATTTCGAGATATTACTACTGTTCCTCTATATACATGCTTTGAAAGAGTAGAAGGAAAAGTTTTTAAAAATGAACATGAACGAAAAAGTAAAGGGCAAAATTTATACAAGCCAGGAGAAGCCATACTGTTATAAAATTAAAAGGTCTTTCGCACTAGCCATCAACAACAAACAACGTGCTCTTCCGTCTGCTTCGTTTGATCTTTACTGTTTCTTCTTCTTCTGTTTTTGTTTATTTATGTTACCGATTCAACTTGTACAAACGCAACACTTTCGCAATTTTTTCTTCAAATATTCTTTACGCCACCTGGTGAAAACATATTTAACTTCTTGCTTCAGGAAAATCCCAAACTATGATACGGCGCCAGCGCCTAGAAGAAATATGAAATTTCGGAATTTTCCAGGTGCCATCTTCTTATCCTTAAAGATATAAAAATAATAAATTAACAGTTATTTTGAATTTTCGCAACTTAATATTAAAAAAGGCATCTACATTAATTACAAATGCAATACGGAAAGTTCTTACGATTAAAAAAAAAAGAAAAAGAAAAAACTGTTGAGTTTATATTTTTCTTGATCATTTTCTGAAATTCATACATATATGTATAATGGCGTCATATAGGATTTTTAATTGAAAATAAAACGAATAAATTGGCTGAAATGGCCAGACTACAGAAGTTTCCGGATTAGAGATATCCAGGGGTATGTATGGGGGTATACCTTCTGAATTTTTTAAAGGAACACCGTATACCCTCTGTTTCTCAAGAAAGCCATAGTATACACACTCTAGAGTATACTCTCTGCCTTGAGCATTTACCCTATGCTTAGAGCGTATATCCTCTGTTATTTTTACTATTACACCTCTGGAGATATTCCGCGTTAAAAATAACGTTAAAAATCCACTGTACACATATTATAATCAGCATATTATCTCAAGCGAAATGTTTTACTACTAAGGAGGGTAGCTTGTAAAATATTACTTAAAAAACATCTTTCAAGCGAGTAGTGGACCAACATGAATCCATATCTAGAATTTAAAATAAATTCATAATACTTTAGAAAAAAAAAATAAAAGAAAAAAAAGACTGGAAATTTAAAAATGTATTAAAACTGAATTTCTCCAATTAATACACCTGATTAAAAAATTTGTAATGTTTGATATAAGCAATAGATAATGATTGCAATCTTTAAATTTTACTGTATTAAAAAATGGTCTCATAGCAACAACAGCAGAAGGACAGAGCCTTCCGCCAACAACTTACCTTTTACTTCTTCCACCAACTCTGAAAATGTTGGGGAGAAGTCGAACTTACTTTTTCCACGATTTCTTCAACTGCTCAGGTAGCACAAAGATATCGGTCAATATCAAAACGAGATATTACCCGATATCAAAATGTAATATTGGCAAATGTTAAGTGACACCCCCCCCCTCCCTGAAAAGATAACCACAAATATTATATTTTTATATTTAACAATGTTGCCGATGTTTCTCAACATCCCTGAATAGTGATATCTTTTTCTTTGACATTGAGCGATATATTATTCTAATATTCCAGAATACCATTTTTAAATATTAAATTATAATTTTTTGGAAATTAATAGCTTTTTTAGAATCCTAACAAGTGCGATTTGAAAATGTGTTTAACATAAACACCGAACACTAGCGTCTCATTCCTAGATGGTTCCCTGTGGAAGAACGAAAAGCGAAGAAGTCCACTTCTTATTTGGAGATGATGAGTCCTGTGCCGACAGAATTGAGATTTGTTACAAATTTTGTTCTAAGCTATTTTATTAAAAGCCAGTACCTTTGTTCTATGTTGTTTGTTTCCAATTTCGTAGATCATGATTTCGAATCAGCAGAATCAGAATTTTAAAAAATCGGACTTTTTTTTTCTTTTTCAATATTAATTTAAATTGTTAAAAAAAAAAAAAAAAAAAAAAAAAAAAAAAGATTGCGAATGGGGAAAAAAAAAAATGCAAAGTTTCTAGTTTTAAAAATGTAATTAAGTTACAAAATTATTTTGATTAAAAATAACATTGCTTAAAAAAATAACTGAGCAGTTATAATTCATAAATCTTTTTTTAAATTGGAAATAAATAGTTTGAATGAAAAAATACGAATTTTCCACTTTTAAAAATTCAATTAAGTTAAAAAAATAATTTTTATAATTTCTTTCTTTTTTATTTTTTAAACTTTGAGCTTTGAAATATTGTGTAGCTTCTAGCGATGTGATCGAAAGCTTTAAAAAAGAGTGCACCTTTGACAGAGATAAGAACCAAAATGTTTTTGCTTTGACGTTGTTGACATGACTTATTATCAATTCCTTTTATAAAATGAAGCAATTTAACACAAATTTTCTGTCTCTAAAATTTTGTTTACAATGAAAAGAAATATATCTGTTGTATTTCCCATGCAAGAAACAAAATGCCGCTATTTAAAAATGCAAATGTAAAGGACAAAATTATTTTTTTAAAATAATAATTCACTTATAAAGGTTAATACAAAAATATTATGTGGTGATTTAAAAATGTATAAAAAAATAAACTACAAAATTATTTTTTTTTTAATCGAAAAATTTTGATTTTAATATGGCTTCAAAAATTGGATTTAATAAACTAACAAATTTTAACAAAGATTTGTTTAAAGTTTGTTAGAAATGTAAAAAGAAATTATTTGAAAACTAATGACCTACTTTTGAAACTAAACTTGTTTCCATTCATAAATAAAAAATAAAATTATTTTAAAAGTCTGAAATTCGAGACTATTTCAAAAATATAAACATAGTAGCCATTAAAAAAATACATAAACTATCTTTTTTTTAATGTGAAAACATTATATAATAAAAAGCATTTTTCGTTTTTTATAAAACTAACAATTGTTACATTTTAACATCGTTATAGGTTATAAGCATTACATTTTTTAAAAATATAAATAATTCTAGAGAAATATATATACATATATTACGCTAACGTATAAGGCACAGAAATCGCTTTTATTTGTTAAATGTTTCGTAGCAACGCCCAAATGAAACGCATATTATTAGTTATTGTGTAAAAGTCTTTTGGTGGGATTTAGGCCGTGGTAAATTAGGTTTGTTTACGTTTTGTTTTTTCGCTGCACTTATTGGAGCTTCAAAATATCATTATTTTTGCTTTTTTCTGTTCTTTTTACTTGAAAAAATAAATAAAAGTCACGAATTTTAAACGTTTCAGTTTCAAATTAAAGCTTCGGCACAGATGTCATATACGCACCACATTTGCACAATTTTTTTTACGTCAATTTGATGAAAGCCTCGTTTTCAAATATCAGTTGCATTGTTGCATACATATTTTTTAACTATTTTTTATTATTTTAAAAAGGAAATAATAATAAATAAAAAAAAGTTTAGTTAATAGTTATAGAAAAAAATATAAATCATAAAAAAAAAGAAAAAAAAAGTAAACAAACAGTTTATTAATAAATAAACAACAAAAGACGGGTTACTATGTGAGGCATATAATTGCCATTTTGTTGCAATCGCGCCAATGTAGTGCGTACATGACATCTGCGTCTATTTCTCTAGCAGAATCTTCTAATTTTGCAAAAAATTGAGCGATTGAAATAATTTATGAATAAAAGCAATATGATTTAATGCGTAGTATACATTTAAAAGGGAGACCAAACTGGTCATCAAGGGCAGCTAGTAATTACAGATTTCCTTATTAAGATTCTATATAGGATTATCGACAGATTTTCATATGAAATGCTTTTATAGAGAATATCAAATACTCTTTGATGAAAAGCGATAGAGATGGGCAGTCCTTCAAAACTTTCCGTTCACTTTGGTCAAGATTACAAACTTCCTCAGATATTCTAAATGTCGATGTCTGAAAAATGATATTGTTTTCACGAATGTCGATAGATATCTCTGAATGTTGGAACACTAATATAATTTTCAATATGCTTTTATTAGCTTCACCTGTATGTATGTATGAAATGGAATCTTTGAACGTTAATTTCATCCACTTAAAGACATCAGATTAATTTAAAACTTTGCACACTTATTGAGAACCGATGACAATTCAACAATTTGAAGAGTCGCCGGTTAAAAGGATAATAAAGCGCCAGATAAACGGATCAAAAGCAATTTGAGAAACTAACAGTCACCTGACACCCTAGACACATGGCAATCACTGAAACACACATGAAAATCGTAACTAAGCACACTTAAAAAAATTCTGAAATTCACGAACATTTTTTTCCTGAATTTCACAGAAAAGGTCCCTTTTCACAACAAAAGGGCATTTTCCGTTACAAATCCCAAAATTCCACTATATTTCCTGAAAAAACGAAACGAATGGAAATAGAAACAAAAAACGGAGACACTCCGTTGTGTGGGGGACTCCATAGCCGAGTGGTCAAGGCACCACACTGCTAATCGCCCGCGAGCGCAGATTGTGGATTTCGGTCCCACTGGCGCCATGGATTAATGAAGACATAAAAAATCCCAGTTAAATTACATTTTTTCTGTTTACTTTTCTCTTATTCCTTATTAAAATATCTTTTAATTAATTAGCCAAAAAATAATTAATTAAATAGTGTACGACAATTTCAAAAAATTGTCTATACTTTTTTTTTTTTTTTTTTTTTTGTAAAAATATTGTTAATAAAAACTTTTTGTTCATTCATTCATTCATTCAAAAAAAAAAAAAAAAAAAAAACGTGGTTTCAAACAATTATTTTTTTTAATTTAAAGTATTAAAAAAAATAAAATTGATTTAAAAAAAATAATAAGTATTATGCATCAGTCTAAAATAAAATAAAATAAACCGTTTGCAAATATTCTAAGGAATATATTTGAAAGGAAATCTTTAAAAAGCGCAACAGATTTTCCCGCTAACTCATAAAAGACATACTTTGTACAATCTGGCATCAGCAGCTTTTGCTCAGTTCGTAAGGATTTGTTCCGCTGTCAAAATGTCCCGAGTTCGATCCTCAGGACGGCGTGAACTAAATTATCCAAAATAACAATAATTAAGTAAAGTAACATAGCAGCTTAAAATCACTCGGAAATTTTGAATTTTTTGGCGAATTATGGATTCACTAGTTTTAAAAATTATATTCAATTATTATTATTATTAAAAATCAAACTTTGTAACGGAAAGTTACTGCTTATTCAAACGGAATTTTAAATTCTTGTATTTCCCACAACGGAAAATCTACTAATGGAACGGTAAAAGTTCGGCTACTTTGCTGCCGGTAGTTTCAGTTTCACCTGGAATTCACAGATTTATTTTTAACAGTGAACCGAAAAAAAATGTTAAACTTTTTAGTTCTACCTGATATAAAAGCGTGTGTTTTAATTTTTAAAACTACTTAGCAATTATTTTAGAATAGAGAGATACTTTTTAAGATAAAAAATTTCATGTTGAACTATTTTAAAAATTATTTATTTAAATAACTTTATTACAATATTGGTCAATGTAAATTAAATATAAAAAATAAGGCATTAAAAAATCAAGTTTTCTGAAAACGGAAAAATTGATAAATTTTATTGTTTAGAATACTATCTGCGTATTATAATGTTATAAAAAATGCAAAAAAAAAAAAAAAAAAAAAAAAAAAAAAAAAAAAAAAAGGATGCTTTATTTTTAAAACTAATTTTAAGTTACATCTGTGAATATTGGCAGATATTGTAAATTTAACGTTTGACATTCATGACTTTTGAAATATTGGTTAATATTGATTGGGACATTGACCAATATCTGCGTGCTACCTGGGTGCTACTTCCATAAGTTTCCAATATTTGGTTTACCCTGTATACTTATTATATCATACTAGTTACAAAAATCTCCAATAGGTTTTTATAACAAGCATGGGATTTTTAGATTTAAATTAAATGTTTATATGTAAATTCATTTTGTTTAATTTGCAAAATATTAAAATAATTAAGCTAGCAACAACAACAACAAAAAAAGAGATTGACAGTGTCATTAAAAATCGGAGTAGTTACTTACTTTTGATATTATAAAATAGTCCTTTGTAGGTCATAAATTCATAGTTGTTTGCAACTAAAAACATTTATTGCAACAAATATAAGGCAATGATTATTCCATCTGATGGAAAAGTCATACACTGTAAAAAAAAAAAAAAAAAAAAAAAAAAAAAAAATTTGGAAAATTACAAAATTTTTCCTAGTTGAATTATATATCAAGAATATTTTATGCAATGTCAACAATAAAATTCATGTAACAGATACAGATTTGTACTTTGGATCAAAAAATTTTTAAGATTACTAAGAAATTTTTTGGAAAATCGTATTCCCAGAACTTTTTAAGTAACGGTAGAGAGGATTACAGATAAAATTTCAGTAAAATTACCAAAATTTAAGTAAATTCTTTTGTAAAGTTACGGATTCTAGTTTTGTTTACAAGTTTTGTAGATTGACATCATTTTCTTGTACAGTGTACATATAAAATTTTAGTAAGCATAGCAGATTTTGGTAAATTTATATTACTAAAGTTACAGATTTCTTTTACAAGGTAAATGAAAAATAAAGCTTATTTTAAGAATTATTGCAGATGTCCCACCCCTCCCTACTTTTTCCTAAAGGGAGAGTCTCTCCAAATTCTTCAACGGATGCAAATGACGTCATTTTATATATTATAAAAGTATGCGTTTTAAGTTTTAAAATTGAATTACGTTTTATACTATCTATATTTACATACATTTTTTTCCCCATCAGGGGCGACAGTAGACTCTGAAAAAGCCGAATTTCTGTTTTCTGGTTTTATCAGTACACCAGTTTTACCATCGAAACGTTATTATTCCATTGTTTTTAAGTTATGAAATAATAATTGTGATTTATGAAATACGTTTTACTTAATTTACATCCATGATATCAATGGTAAAGCTGTCCGAAAATCCGTTCGGAAATATTTTTAACTACATTTTTATTTTATTTTAATAGCGGTATCACACGGACTCTTTTCGCAGAACTTTTTCCCCTACTCAACGTTACAGTCAGCAAATGTTGCGCGACCTTGATGTAGGGGAGAATTCTGCTCACTATTCTTGTTTACTGAGCGTTTCCCGCATTGCTCGGAAAACGTTGGTCATTCATTCAACGCTGATCAACTGACCAATAGGAGCAGAGCAAGAAATTAAATAACCCCGCGATATAGCTAAAAAAGTAATAAAATATTGCAGAGAAACCTCTTTTATTGCACTTAATTATTTTTTTTTTATTGAATCCGTATATTTCAAGTACTAAAGAATATTCAGGTTTTAAGAGAAAACAGGTTATTGAAAATAAATTGACAAACAAACTAGATAGATGTGTCCAACCTATTGTCCGTCCTTATGTTACATTTGCTGAGGAAAATTTGTACCTGAGCACACCACTGAGCTCCACAATAATACGGAGAGCTAACTCATTATTCTCACAAGGAAGGTCTCCATACGGGCATACTCAGAAAAATCTGAAAAAATTACAAAATGTTCTTCTCATATAGCTATATATGTTTATAAAAAAATATTTCGGCGGAACCTCCTTATAACGTCCGTAAAAAAATAATAAAAATGTCGTTTATTTGGCGATTTATCTCCGGTTGGCGAAAAAACGAAATTTTGAAAAATACGCTTTTACGCTTCGAATACTTTTTAAAGAAAAACTTTCTATGTTCAATTTATTTAAATTAGTTTAGTTTAAGTAATTTTAGTTTTGCATTTTTAATTTAAGTGCAATTTTGTCATATACGTTTATATGTACTTATAACAAAATGAAATTAATATATTTTATCATTTAAAACAATTTAAACTGATTAAAATTGTTCCAAATTGAAAAATACACTGTTAAAAATCTGCTGCATTTTGTTGCAACGCACTCCCTTGCTTGTATAGAAAACGGTTACTTGGCCGTGAAATGGAGCTTTCTCATTGGTTGGAATAGATATATTATATACAAGCGGTGGAGTGCTTTGCAACAAAATGCAGCAGATTTTTAACAGTGTATGACACGGTTAATTCACCGTGCTATGGAGCATTTTCATTGGTCAGAAGAGAGATATTCTATAAAAGTAGTGGAGTGACGTTGCAGTAAATGCTGCAGATTTTTAACAGTGAAGTCAATTAAAATCAATTTTCAGATTCGTTAAAATCGTGTGCTTTTGGCGAGAAAATGCACTGCTCGCCAAATCCCGCGTCGCTTTCAGCTTTTCACGCCAATTATTCCAAACTATTTTATTTTTTTACATATCTAATAATGTAATTCCGCCGCTAATTTTCACTGATTCTTTATTACCTACATAAGTAGTTTAATTCCTATTTTTTTCAAAAAAATCTGAGTATGCCCCCAATGGAGACCTTCCTTGTCAGAGCTGTCCTTAGGGATGTGCACCAGGTGCGGCCGCACAGGGCCTCGTGCCTAGAAAGGCCTCCCACCTGAACACAATTTTTTTCTTTAATAAAAAGAAGATGGTATAATAGAAAATCTTTAAAATAAATTTATGATTTTAATCAAGAAAAGATAGTGGTTTTGACGTAATATGTAGCTTATGTTGGAAGAGGGACTTTCACCATCAATTTGTTATCATTACTTTTGAAATTGGTTCAGTAGTTCCAGAAAATACCCCTACAAACACACAAAAAAATGCTATTCTTTTATAATAGTTAAGGGATCGAACCCTAACCTGGCTCTCCGGATCGCAGTATGTAGGTGAAAAAAATTCTTATTTATCAACAGTATAGTAGATAAGATTATGTTAAGAGTCTGACAAGAAAGGACCTCGCAAAATCCTTGCACCGGGCCTCGCTTTAAGTAATCCTCAATAAGGACGGCTCTGCCTATTCTGATCTAATAGATTGAATTCAGCGGTCTGCCCATGAGTACTATGCCAAAGATTTTCCGACTGAAATCTTTGGCAAAATATAGATTTCTTTCAATATAATAATATGTGGTAGATATTTTCAAATTGAATTTTTTTTAAATTATGAAGAATTTTCGCTGGTTTAAAAATTATTTAACTGATTCTTTTATTAAAAATCTACTGATTTTACTTAAATTCATCGCAAATTTTTAATTTGATATTAGTTAACAAGGAAATTTTAGTTAAACTAAACTCAACAAAAAATAATGACATTTGTTAAATATTGCTCATAAAAATATCAAACAGGTATAGAAATAACCAAAAATGATAATAAGTTTGCGAAAAAAGTATGAAAAAATACTTGTAATAGTAAGAAAAATGGAGGACTCATTACTTGCGCGCATTGAAAACTGTGATGCGGTCCCGGCAAACAGCGAATCGGTGAGTAGGCTTTCCATATAACATATAGAGCTCAGTGGAGCACACAAACGTTACTCACATTAACGGTAATTGCACAATAAAGATTTTATCATTGTAATCTTTGTTGTTTTTTCTTGAAAGAAGATAAAATCGATGAAGCAGGTAGATCAAAATATAATAGTTTGTAACGATGCGCCGTAATTTTGCAATCAGTTTTAGCGTTGACGATTTTTGTATGCGTAGTTTGCAGACAGTAAAACTAGCACATAAGCTGGGAAGAGTCGGGGGGGGGGGAGGTGAAGGTTACCGTATAGCAATTTTACATAGCTCGTTCGCAGCAAGCAAAAATGAAAGGTGCCCTGTTTCACTGCTTCCTCTACAATGCCTTCTCGCTTGTGACGTAATGGAGGCGGTTTCCCTGACAACTGTATTTCAACAAGCTTTGTGGCGATTGTGGAACCAGTAGGATTTGTGATTTCGCCTCCACTTCATGACGTTTCACGCTTGTCGTCTGCTCAGTGAATAGGCATTGTAGAGGGGGCAGTGCCTGTTTACGGATGTTACCTGTCTGCGATGACAATATTCATAATCGAAATACCATTCTTTAGATGCGATCGTAATTATGTGAATACGAAGCACTTATAGTCGTCGTTCTGTCCATCCGTCTGTCTGTCTGTGTATAACAGAGCAAAAACTACCCAGCCGAATCGTTTGAAAGTTAAAATATATAATTGTTGCATAATTTTGTTGAGTCATTTCAAATTTTATGAAAATCGGATAGATAGTTTAATTAGAGGAACAATCAAAAGTATTCCTTTACATTACGGTTAAAATAGTTTCAAGTGCATTCTAATGATGTTACATTCTTCCGAACATAATAAAATTGATATAAGGTAAATGCACCAGTAGTGGGCCACTTAAGGATATTTATCTAATTATTATTAAAGTATTAGTGAATTAAAAAAAATATTTTTTTTAGCCTAGTCCTTACCCTTATGTATCAGAATAAACATTCAAATTTTTAAAATATATTCTATAGAAAAAATGAAAAATAAAAAATATTACCTACCTCTATGCTCCAGTATAGGGCATAGTAAATTTCTGATGCTTCAATAGGGGCCCCTTAGAAGTGGGCAACTCCATTCTTGAGTTTAATGCATACTGTACAGAAGTTGTAATTTTTTTTACATTTCTACACTTAAATATACACAATAATGAAATCACATTTAGAAGTTTTGATGATTACGTAAAATAATTTTAGCTTATCTTTAGTTTTTTCGTATAGTCTGTAAACACACCCTTCCAGCTCAAAGACTAAGAGAATACTAAAGTTGTCCCTTTGCCTGATAACAGATAAGGTTTCCAGCCAATCAGCAATTTGTTTGTTATCTGACAGGGGTGACTAAAAAACTTGTTTTTCAACTTTGAAAACTGGTGGCCCACTATTGGTACATGGCCCACTACTGGTACACTTACCCTACATCTATGAAGTTTATACTACAATATACATTCTATACAATGTGTGGTACAAAGAATATTTGTTATTAATTTATAGAGGCATTGAATAATGGCATAGAGGGAAAAATTATTTGGGCGCGTTTTAATTATACTAAACTATTTCACATTTTACGAAAGTGATATACGTTGCCGAGGTTTACTAAAAGTTACTTTATGTATAATAGAAAGCAGATAATATTTACAGGGACGCACGTGAGATTTCGGCTACCATACTATATCGAAGTACTGCATAATATTACACGAAGATATAAATATTTATAAAACTTCGTTATAGTACGAACGCATCTCATTTGCTGGGCTTGACATGCAATTACCGACTTGTTTTACTTTGCCATTAGCTGCGCGATGTTGTTATGACAGCACGTCCCGCTTGAGTTTTTGCTAACTGCCAGTTTCATTATCTTATCATGTACTATGTCCCAGTGGCGCAGCAAGGGGGAGGTTTTGGGGTTAAAACCCCTCCCACAGCTAAGAAAGATTGATATAATTGCCACTTATATCAAAACCAATCTTAAGATCTAAACTTTTTGCGTATTTCTAAATCTGCCGCTTTTTTGCATCAGATTCCTTTTAACAAAGTGATTCAATTAAATGGCAAAAATTATACTTAAATCTGTGAAAGTGCATATTACATGGATCAGTTAAGTGAAAATTGATTATTTGAACTAAGTCACTTTTTTGAGATGTCTTATGCTAAAAAAATGATAATTTCCTGTTCGATTCATACCCAGATATTTTTAGGGAACTTTAACAATAATAAAGATATTTTAACAAAATTTTCAACAAGTTTATATTAATTAATGCCAAATTTGATGTCATGTAATGTCATGTGGTGGAAAACACCTGAAATACCGATTTTAGCGGTTGACACTCAAGGGCGGATCTGGAGAGTCCTCAAGGGGGGGGCGATTTTAGAAATTTGGAGACTCGACTTTAATGCGTGGGTAGGGGCTAATTTTTTCACTGCGGGTCATGTTGCTTTTATTTTTTGCTGCGGGTCGGGTCTGGGTCCGGTTGACTTCTAGTTTTTGCTGTGGGTCGGGTCTGGGTCCGGTTGACTTCTAGTTTTTGCAGTAGGTCAGGTTTGGGTCCGGTTGACTTCGTTTCTTTTGCTGCTGGTCGGGTTAACTAATGTTTATGTTGTGGATCACATTAGCAGGATTAGCAGTCGTTTTTATTCAAAAACTATGATGTGATCCATTTTTTGATAAGCAGTTTAAGAAAATACTGTAAAAATTATCGTTTTGAATAGAATTTCTGGAAGCGACAGCATGAGAAGGTAGAAAAATCCGCAATCATTTGACGTGCGAAGAGAAAACAGCGCTCGGGGCAAAGCAAAATGTGGAGCCCCTCCCCCTCTCCGACCCAGCTTTTTCTTGTAACAGGACAAAAATTACGCTGGTAGCATAAATTTGGCGTCCCCTAAATTTCCACGCACGGGCCAACCGCATCCTTCGCCTCCTCTTTCGCGCGGCACTGCATATTGTCTGTGATACACATCTTGAGAACAATTAAGTCTAGTTCCAGCCCAGCTCGTCTATATGTAGAAAAGCAATGCAAGCCTGATCTCGGGCCAGTACGAGCCTGCTAAAAAAGTATTAAACCCGGGTTACACACAATATAATTCTCCGATGCTGATCTCTACACTGTAAAAGTTAGATTTCTGTATTGATGTTGCCAAACTACTTTCGACTGATGACGCACATTTATATTTATTCTCATTAAACACATATAATTAAAAATAGCTCATATTTTAACGTTCTTGCTTAAATCTTTACAAAGGGCCAGTGAGCCCGCAATTTTTTTTTATGGGCTCGGCCCATATGGCCCTTCAATTTTTTTGCCGGATCGCCCCGTTTATTTTGTTTATTGGCCCGGCCTGTTGGAAAAATTACTCAAATTTTGTTGGCCCGTTAGAAAATTCGGACCCATTTCGCCGACTCGGACAGGCCCGGGTACATGTATGTCTAGGCTGGGTCGGACACGGACCGAAATTTAACTTTTATTCCGAGCCGAACCCCGATTAGGGAAATTTTGGTCAGTGCGGACTAGAGATAAATTTGGGCTATTATTCCACAACCTGGTCCCACCTGAGGCAAAAACATTTTGCGGCATCAAGAGCAAAACCCGATAATGAAATTATACAATAGAAAAATTGCATAATACTAATAAAAAATGTTCCAAAAGTAATTATAATTTTAAAGCTATTTTTATATTAAAAAAAGGCTGTTAAACGAAACATTTTAAATTTAATATTATCAAAAGAACAGTTTGATGTAAAATAAAAATATACTTTACGCATAAAAGGATTTTCATATGTTGCCTCTGTTTTAGTAAAAAAAAATATTATGGACAATGGACTTGTTAATGAAGTGTGTTTCATGAATAAATGCATGGAACTTGTAGAAAATACTGTCTATTATCTGTCAAATTGTACAACATTTTTAAATTTTCTGTAAAAAATGCACATTTTTAACTATAACCATTTCATTCTTCATAACAAGCCTTCGTTATAGCATGACCCAAATAATAACTACAAATTAAAAATTTTAAAATTCAAAACTTTTTTAGGAACAGTGGAAACACTACTCGATCGCAAGAATATGGTAAATACATTTACTTACCGCTACGGCATCAGCAGAGATCCCAAAAGAAATGATAATTACTACAGTTATTTCTATATGAAAAGCGATTACGACTTGTAAGAAATTTAAATTATTCGGTAACCGCAAAAAAAAAAAATCAAAAGAAAATATTCTTTTCGCGTTACATGCGTAAATAATAATAATAAAAGATCCAATGCAAAACAATCTCTGCCACAAACAAAAATCGGACTAAACACAAATTCATTATTCCCGCCTTTTTTCGTAGGCGCCAGATCGGCGGTCGTCGGCAATGCTTGAACATAAATCTACAGATGTAGATATGACAAATTATTTGTTTTGTTTTGTTTTGTTTCTCTAATAGCATTCAAATACTAAAATAAAAAAAATTGTGCCTCTTTTTCATTTTTATCAAAATAGCAAGCCATTGATTTGAAAAGGAATAAGTACTAATTTTTAAGAGAAAAAAGTTTTTTACATAGTTCTATTCATCGATAAGTAACATTTTCAGATTTCAGAAAAAATGAGTCCGAATCAAATCAGTAGACCAGCATAAAAACAGAGCACGATTCGTATCGGACACGGGCTAAGTCTGAACCTGTGTCATCTCTATAATGCAGACATCTAAGAAGAATGACTACAGGCCAGACTCGATCTGGAAGAAAAATAAGTCAGGTCCAATCCAAATCAGCAGAAAAATGATGATCTTGATAGTATCAAATAAATGACGGCCGAGTTCTGAATGCGGTAAGACCAGACACAGTCCGAGCCTCGGGAACTTAAAAAGGCGCGGCCCGGGGGGGGGCGCTGAATTCTAGTTAGGATCCAACTCATTTTTTGCAAGGATGCATGTATTTTTGGGAAACGTTTATTGCCCAAGAAGTGAAGACGATCGCCCCCTCAGACCCACCATTGGGCCCGACCCAAATCTGCAGAAAAATAATGATCACGATACTGCTCGGTTCTGAAAGCGAGAAGACCTGACCCAATCCGAGCCTCGCGAAATTAAAAAGGCGCGGCCAGCCCCGGACTCGAGTTAGGCTTCAATTCATTTCCTGCGAGAATGCATGTCTTTTTAGGAAACTTTTATTAGCCCAAGGGGGGGGGGGAGGGGATATCGCCCTTTCGCTTTGAAAAATGCCAAGGCGCATTTTCCTTGAATAAGCCAATGGCGGATCTAAAGGGGGCGGTTGCCCTTTGCCCCCCCCCCCCTTAGATTCGCCATTGCTTCTCCTCCCTTATGGTCTGGTTCGATCTTAGACCGAGCGTTTACCTCAAGAAAGAACGAAATCCACGCCAGGCCCGCCCTCAAAAGAAAAGTGTGGCTCGATCCCGCTCTACAGAAAAAAGTAAGACTCGATCCGCCCCGGTTCTGAAAGTGTAAAGACCTGACCCAGGTCCGTGACTTAAAAATGGCCCGACCGGGGCCGCGCCGGTCTCGAGTTTAAGTCCAATCCTTTTTCCGTGCGGGCAACGTTTTCAAACCCTTTACTGGGCTCAAGGGGGGGGGCGATCGCCCCATCGCCCCCCCTTAGATCCGCCATTGTGACACGTAAGTTCATTGTAACTGCGGAAAAGATGCATTATGATTTGACACAGTAAATGTACTGATTCTACTAATCAGTGACTCAAATAACTGGCAAACACTTTTATCAGAAACTCAATACCCCCCCCCCCCCAGAACCAATTCTGACTGCGCCACTGCTCTGTCGTATATATAAAGCAGTACTCCTATTAACTGCTCCGAAAATCCCTGAATAAAACTATATCTGGTAGCAGTCGATTATATGAAATTTACTAATTAATAATAAATGTTTGATTTTGTTTAGTGGCTCGTTTGCCAGATCTGTCTTTTAGTCCAAGAGCCGACCGCACAAAACCCTAAGTCTTCGAGCATAAGAAAAAATCCCTTATTTTATGTAATAGTAGTCATAGGAATAATCTAAAGATCCACGTCTGCCGGAAGTGAAGTGGTGCATAAGCCAAAAATTAATAGCACTATTGGTTGACTCGTAGGATTAGCATTGTGTTTTCCTGCACCCAGTTTTCCGTGTTTTTATACATTTGATTGTACTACAAACGCAATGCTAAACCTACGAGTGAGCCACTAGTGGTATCAATTTTTGGCTTATGCGCCACTTCGCTTCCGGCAGACGTGGATCTTTAGATTACTCCTATGACTACTATTACATAAAATAAGGGATTTTTTCTTATGCTCGATGACTTAGGGTTTTGTGGGGTCGGCTCTTGGATTATTTTTATAGACATAACGCTTTCTATTAACCCATTTGTTATTAGAGTTATTTCTTGAGATTATTTGAATTTTAAACATAGAACTCAGTGAATAGAAACGTAAAACAATAAAAAAAAATCTCTAACTCTTTAAAAAAAAAAAAAAAAAACAATAACGGTTATTGCATAAAGTAATTATTCAATTTGGAAAAAAAAAAGTTAGCATTTTTGCACGCTTCCTATTATCAATTTACTGCTAATATGAATTAATTAAGCGACTTAAAAACTATACTATGAATATTTAAACAATTTATTATATTCAAGGGGATCCAGGGCACAAAAATATTCAAAATTCTAAAAAAAAAAAAAAAAAAAAAAAAAAAAAAAAAAAAAATGTGTTAAATTTTTTTCTTGTTTTTTTAATGCTTAAAATGACGTTTAAATCATGTTTTTTCTTAATTAGAACAGGAAATATCATTTTTTATGTAGGGGGAACTGGGGCACATTGATACTTGGGGCACATTGATACACCCCCTGAACAGCACACAGAGTCATTACAGGAAGTTTCACAACAGCTTCAAAAGGTGATACTAGTGAAATTAACTACATACAGAAAGTTTTGGAATGATTCAATAGTTTGATGAAATGGGATGGGTGATTAATTGTTTTTGTAGGTTCAAAGTAAATTTGAGTTGTACAATAGAAATGGTATTATACAACTGTTCCAGTATTTTCAACTGAAAAGAATACCCTCCCTGGCAAGTAAAGCTATTCTTTATCAGTTCCTCATTCTTTATTGTTAGATAAATTATGAAGTGTTGGATTTGCGACTCATTTTATTCAAAATGGCTGTAAGGGGCACATTGATACAGTCTTTGTCTGGGCACATTGATACAACCTAAATCCTTTTCTAGTTCATTTTTTCATTACCTTTTATTTTTTTACCATACACTCCTTAATTCAACCATTTTTCGTCAAAAATTTCTACTATTAGTTTTTATTGAAGTGAAATAGCTCTAATTTCTTTACATTACAACATTTTATAGTATTTTTGCAAACAGAAGACGTACAAACTTACACAATATCTAGTGCTAATAGAATTAACAAAAGAAATGGACGGCAGCCTGGCAAAATTCCTCTCAAATTTATATCGATTCTCCAGAGAAAAAAGTATTATCGACATGAGAAATGTTAAGTAAGAGAAACAAGCTGCAGAACAGTACAGGATAATTATATTATAAAGATAATTTTTAATATAATTATCCTTTATTTTCTGTTTGTAAACCGATTTATAAACAGAAAACCTGGTAATTCTTTCACCTTTCCTATGAAAAAAGATAATTCTGGGGTTAAAGTGCCAGGTATGACAAAGTTACCACAGCCAACAAACAGATAAGGAACAGCCAGAACATCAGGTCATTATACATTTCATTTTGATTGCTTTCTTATCGCTTACAAATAAATTGTGTGCGATTTTAATGTCTATAAATATATATAAAATGGTTTGCTAACTATTTTTCTATAAAAAATATGCATTGGTGTTATTTTGTCTCCATTTTTCCCAGACATGTCAAAGTGTATCAATCTGCCCCGGGGTTGGGGCACATTGATACAAATTACTTTTTTTGATTTTTTTAAAATTACATGCAAAAATTATATATAAAACAACGATTGTACATTTTTATAACACACTACACAGGTTTTGCTGACATCACATAGAAAAATAACCTGAAATTTCTGCTTTCTAGACACCAAAAACATTTTTTGAAAAAAGCTGTATCAATGTCCCCCAGTTCCCCCTATCAGTTTGTTTTCAAAATCTAACTTTCAAGCAATGATTGTTATGGAAACGATTCCTTTTAAAAATGCGTTTTTCTTCATGATGAGTTTTTTCACCATTTCTCTTATTTAAATTGTCAAAATATTCACATAAATGGTTCAAACTTAGAACATATCCTTTTCAGTTGTTATATTTTCACTTGAAATCAGAAAATTTGAAGAAAAAAAAATTACATTTATAAACATGATTTATTTTTTTTTTAAATTTCATCTTTTTTAAAAAAATATTTACTTAAAATATTTTTAATTTTTATTTAAATAAGCCCCTTTGCGACTGGAGCCTTTTACGAAATTTTCAATGTTTTGTCATCGGTTTTTAAAAACAGAAATTTGTGCCTTATTGAATCGAAAATATGCTCCAATTAAATAAGGCAAATTTTACAGTAAAATTTTACTGGTGGGTTTAAGCAAGGATTCTTAAGCCATTTTGCGGCACGCATACGTGTCGCTCGTCCTCAAGGGGTCAATATTTTTTAAAAATGCTGAATGAAAATTAAAATTTATGTATTTCTATAAATTTTATATATATATATATATATAAATAATTCTACAAATAATATTTCAAGTTATAACAATTTTAATTTACCCCACTTTTTGAATTTAAAAAAATTGTGATAACTTTTATCATATGATTTTGTTTACTAATAACATGTTTAATCAACACAAAAGGTTTCAAAATTTTAACTCAATAAGTAAAAATTATTTTAAAATATGTCAACGGACACCCTTAACCCTTTCCGGCACGGGCAAATTTTGCATTAAAATGAATAATTATCGATCAGCGTTGAATTCAGGCACTTTTCTTCTGGAGAGACTTCAGTGGCTCCGGGGAGACCATTTCATTGCTCCGGGGGGGGGGGGATATCCCCCTGAATCCAATACTGTTATCGGCTGCCACCGGAATTTGCAAACGACTTTTTTGATATTATCAACTCCTTAATTTAAACTTTCTTTGTAAAAGCAAAATTTTACTAAAATATTATTGTTGTCATTTGCAAATTTGGAATTAAAATTAGATATCCCGGACGGGGCACAGTGTGCCGGAAAGGGCTATACGTAAAAACCAGGTGAAGAGCCCTTTCATTTGACTAATTTACGGCGCACTCGTGCATCGTAGAGGTTTCTATTTTAACCCATGGAGGATTGAGATAGGTGGAGGTGAAGTAAGGCTCAAAAAAGGTTTGTAATATGAATCCATTTATCACTCAAATTTTAATGTTCCAAACAAAAGGACGTGGAAGGAATTTTGTATTATAAGACGAATTGAAAGAAATGAATTACAACTGAAGCATATTTTAAGAAGAAATAGCAAATTTTTAAAATGGTCTTTGTTCTATTATTATTTATTAAAAGAAATGTTCGCTTTTAAAATAAAAGAAATTGGAAAATTAGCAATTATTAAATGTCAAATTAAAATTAAATTAGATATTGGAAACATTTGTTACGAGCTAAAAATTGTATTACTAAAAAATTCCTTCTTTAATCCAATTTTAAATACTTTATAACGTAGATAAAAATGTTTATGAGTTAATAATTGCATGTAAATAATTATTTAAAGTATAATGATGAAAACATTCTTTTAAAATCATGCATGAAAACTTAAGTAATAAATATTAATCTAAAATATAGATTTTTGACTGCAGACGATTTTAATGTACTAACAAAAGAATGTAATATTTCCAAGCAAAACGTTAAAATAATTTTCTATATTGATATTTAAAACACATATGATAAAACAAATTCTTACCGGTGAAGCGATAGATTAGTTCTTTTTAAAAAACAATAGCAAAAAAATATGGGTTTAAACCTGTTTCAATTGATAGGCTTGTCAAAGCACGTGGTTTTGTTTGTACTTAATGTGATTTAATGTAGGGTTACATTTTTAGCATCACCCCCAGAGATAATACTTCCACTCCACCTATCTCATTCCTCCATGATTTTAACCCTACGGACTCCGGTGCCTCTTACACACAATTTATTCGATTAGCACCACTTTTTTTTTTTTTTTTTTTTTTTTTTTTTTTTTTTTTAAAGACCTTTCGTTCAAGTAGACGATTTCAAAAATTCTCTGATTAAATTAGGAAAATTTCATTTTCCTTTATTACTGGTGCCAAAAACAAATTTTGGAAGGAAAGCGGAGACAACGCACTCTCAAGGGTTAGTAAAAAAAATTATTAACTTTCAATATCTCTGACAGATGGCAGCACTACAAGTGTAATTTCGGTATTTTTGAGCCAGATGGCAGCATTACAGTTGTATTTTGTGATCTCTTTTGAATAGATAGATCAGATATTAACTAACTACGCATTTTTTGTGAAAATAAAAAATCTACTCCAGTGATCGCCAAGCAGAGCCTCGGATGAATTTATTCTCACAAATACATTTTTTTGGATCCTGAAAATTTTTATTAATTAATTGAAAAGTGTATGCACGCAGTGCCTGACTAAGGGCCGCAGCTAAGTGGGTGCTATGGGCGGCTCAGCCCCCACCTAAAATATTTTGAGTCCCCCTTGGAAGAGATTCCAAGGTCACTGAATGAATTTCCGTTCCGAAAATTCAAATGAAGTTCTGTTCAAAAATCTAATTTAGTTTTGAGACCCTTTCACAGTTTTGCAGAAATACTAAATTGTATCTAAAATAAGTATTTCAACATTTGTTCATCCTATTCGCACATAAAAAGCTAACATGACGCTTAATTTTGCCTAGTTATATACTCAAAATTTTCATCATCATACATTAAACTTCTTGTATAAACAAAAATGTTACTTTTAAGTTTAATTTAAATTGTGAATAATATTCTCTATATTGTTCTATAAATAGAGAAACTATCGCATCTACGAATAAAAGAATCATTAATATTTTTTACTTTACTATTAGTTTTTACTTTTTCGATTTTGGTTTCAGATTTTTTTAAAAAAATATTTTAACTTTCAAAACCGGTTTAAACCGATTCTGAAATTGAAACTATCATAATATAAAAAATATATGAGCAAAATCGAAAAAGTAAAAACTAGCCCGGTTGTAGATCGTCCTAAGCTAGCGTATGCAAAAAAAATCATGTAAAAACATTAAAATTTGAGCGAGATATTAGAAAAGAACGATCCCATAGACTTTACATAATCATCCGGGTCTTTTTGCGTACTTTTTCTGTGACTATTGTGGGCTCTTAAAGAGATAAACCTACTGTCCCATTCCATCTCACTTTACTCTATTCTTTAACATTTAAACATAATAAAACCGCTGAATAGCAGATACCTCAAGAATGTTAAAAAAGTACTACTTTGGAGGCCTAATTTTCTTTATTTTTTTTTAAGTCACGGTGACTTATTTATATATTTTTTTAGGAGAGGGGGGGGGGAGGAGGGCAAGGAGATGTTGGCTGACTTATTTTCTTTCTGCAGGTCATATTTAATCTAGAGTGTTTCCCAAGAACAAATTTAGGTTTTTGCAAGTTGATTTGTTGAGATTTTCACAAAAGTTTGAGCAGGATTATGTTTCAGATGAAAATAAATGTATATTTGATTATGAATGATTATAGATATTCAATTTATTGCATGAGAAATGAAACATATGCAATAAAAGTATAATCATAGATTGTTATTATTATTATTTTTTTTACAGTACAGTCAAGAATACTTTTTTATCTTTATCGGTGTGTGAAAAATAACTAACTTCATTTTTCATGCACTGAAAAATACATTTATAGGAATTAATAAAGTGTTTGTTAAATAAATCCTCTTTCTGAGAGTATCTGTTATGGAGGCTTTTTAATGTATATGGATTTTTGACTTGAAAAATGTGAAACTTATTTTTTCAAAATCAGGTCAACCTATATTCTAGCTTTTTCTTTGGTTTTAAAATATTTCTTTTAGGCTACTCGAAAGATTTATAAATTCCTACTAAGTACTACTAGTAGGACTAATTTTCTTTATTTTTTTTTTAAGTCACGGTGACTTATTTATATATTTTTTTAGGAGAGGGGGGCGGGGGGAGGGCGAGGAGCTGTTGGCTGACTTATTTTCTTTCTGCAGTTCATATTTAATCTAGAGTGTTTCCCAAGAAACAAATTTAGGTTTTTGCAAGTTGATTTGTTGGGATTTTCACAAAAGTTTGAGCAGGATTATGTTTCAGATGAAAATAAATGTATATTTGATTATGAATGATTATAGATATTCAATTTATTGCATGAGAAATGAAACATATGCAATAAAAGTATAATCATAGATTGTTATTATTATTATTATTTTTACAGTACAGTCAAGAATACTTTTTTATCTTTATCGGTGTGTGAAAAATAACTAACTTCATTTTTCATGCACTGAAAAATACATTTATAGGAATTAATAAAGTGTTTGTTAAATAAATCCTCTTTCTGAGAGTATCTGTTATGGAGGCTTTTTAATGTATATGGATTTTTGACTTGAAAAATGTGAAACTTACTTTTTCAAAATCAGGTCAACCTATATTCTAGCTTTTTCTTTGGTTTTAAAATATTTCTTTTAGGCTACTCGAAAGATTTATAAATTCCTACTAAGTACTACTAGTAGGAGTAAAAGTACTAGTTTGGAGGTCTAATTTTCTTTATTTTTTTTTTAAGTCACGGTGACTTATTTATATATTTTTTTAGGAGAGGGGGGGCGGGGGGAGGGCGAGGAGCTGTTGGCTGACTTATTTTCTTTCTGCAGTTCATATTTAATCTAGAGTGTTTCCCAAGAAACAAATTTAGGTTTTTGCAAGTTGATTTGTTGGGATTTTCACAAAAGTTTGAGCAGGATTATGTTTCAGATGAAAATAAATGTATATTTGATTATGAATGATTATAGATATTCAATTTATTGCATGAGAAATGAAACATATGCAATAAAAGTATAATCATAGATTGTTATTATTATTATTATTTTTACAGTACAGTCAAGAATACTTTTTTATCTTTATCGGTGTGTGAAAAATAACTAACTTCATTTTTCATGCACTGAAAAATACATTTATAGGAATTAATAAAGTGTTTGTTAAATAAATCCTCTTTCTGAGAGTATCTGTTATGGAGGCTTTTTAATGTATATGGATTTTTGACTTGAAAAATGTGAAACTTATTTTTTCAAAATCAGGTCAACCTATATTCTAGCTTTTTCTTTGGTTTTAAAATATTTCTTTTAGGCTACTCGAAAGATTTATAAATTCCTACTAAGTACTACTAGTAGGAGTAAAAGTACTAGTTTGGAGGCCTAATTTTCTTTATCTTTTTTTTTTAAGTCACAATGACTTACTTTTATATTTTTTTTGGAGAGGGGGGGAGGGCGAGGTGATGTTGGCTGACTTATTTTCTTTCTGCAGGCCATATTTAATCTAGAGTGTTCCCCAAGAAACAAATTTAGGTTTTTGCAAGTTGATTACTCGAAAGATTTATAAATTCATTTTAATTCACAGAAGAAGCCAATAAGTTGAAAGTTTTATTAATAAACAAAGTGTTAAGATTATTATCTCCTTAAATAATAACTCAAAGTTTAGATTTCTTTTCTAGTGTAAAGTCTAGTGTCTTGTTCATCAAAATGAAATTATTGTTGTACATTAAAATACAATGCAAGCAATTTATTGAGAAATAAAGAAAATGAATTTTTAAATATTCTATTCTAGATTGTATACAGTATTCTTTTAAACAGATCTATTTTAGATTACATAGGTAATTCATTACCTATGTAATCATTCATTTAATGAATTTGAAATTATTTTCAAATATTCATTTAATGAATTTGAAACATGTATTGCCCACGCGTGAAACGATCATGATTATATACTGTGTGTTTCAATGGGTTAGAAAAAAATGTTTTTCGATATTAAATTATTCTAAAAGTTTGGTTTAGTTTGGTTTATTTTCTGACAGCTGATTACCAACACGTGGGATATAGGCCCGAAAAGGGTGGGATGCCCTCCGTGGGGATCTTTCTAAGGGAACCTAACCCGTATTTACGCAAGGAAATCCAAGGTTCGAAGAAAACCAGGGAAAACTCCGAACGATTAGGCCGACGGACGCGATTGGGTTCGACCCCAGCACCTGCCTTCTTCCATTTGAGAGGTCAGAACTTCTCGGCCACTGGTGAAGCTATTGTTTGAAAAGAAACATCAATTTATCAACTTTTTGTTAAGCGATTAAGCGAAGTTAAGTTCTTAAGCGAGAGAAAAATTTAGAGTAAATCAAAGTTGGATTTATTTTATTAAAAGAAATCATTTAGAATTTTGACCTATTTAAGACTTTAAATATTTTAGTTATTAATTAGTTTACATTTATGTGTAATTAAAATTAAAATTATATTAAAAAAGGCTGTGAAAACATATCAGATCCTTACAAACCACGAAATGATCATTTTTCAAATCTTTCTATAAATAAACTATATTGAAATTTAAGCATTTTGTTAATTATTTGTGCACAAGGACATAATTAGGTCTCGATACAAATATTAACAGAAATACTTTTAAATGACTTATATTTATTTATTTTAAAGTTTTAAACATTTTCAAAGAAAATCTCCATGTTTATGTATTAAAAAAAACAAAAAAAAACAAAAAAAAAAAACAAACAAACAAACAAACAAACAAAAAAAAAAAACGCATAAGAATTAACTTTTTTTTTAAAAGTTAAATATATGTATTAATCTTTTAATATTTTTTCAGCTAAGATTATCTATTTTTTTATTTAAGTTTTGTTTTAAAATATGTTATTTGATTGAAATATTTTACATCCAGCTTTGAATTGTTTGTTTGTTGTTGAGTTTGAGTGAACAAATGCTTTGAGGTCTATAGCTACAATGCCTGTTACCTCGAATGATCCATAATGCACAAACAAATACAGAACACTTTATTATTACAGGAAATACAGTACATACATTTTAATACACATCACAGGGACAATACAGACACCCATGCCGCTAGCTGGACTCGAACCAGGGTCCAGCGGTGTGGGAGGAGCTGACGCTACCGACCACGCCACTGGATCGGCTGAAATGTTTGTTTGTTTATTTGTTTGTTTGTTTATTGAACAACATACATCTGACTTGTGTGCTCGACATGAAGCCTGCTTATAAGCCATCGTCAATATACAGGGACGAGATAGCACACAAGGAAATATTACAACACAAGATAAGTACAACCAGGAGCTCCGCACAAAGAGTGTGTGCAATGGAGCCAGTGGGATTCGAACCCACAACCTCACGATCAGCGGCGTGATGTCTTAACCACTCAGCCACGGAGGCCCGCTTTGAATTGTAACGTTTTATTTATTGAAAAACAAACATCTGACTTGTGTGTTCGACATAAAAGCTTGCTTATAAGTTAGCGTCAATATCCAGGGACGAGATAGCACAAAGAAATTTTACAACACGAGAGAAGTACAACCGGGAGCTTCACATAAGGAATGCGTACAATGGAGTTAGTGGGATTCGAATCCACAGCCTCCTACGCTCGCACGCGGCTAGTGGCGTGGTATCTTAACCACTCGACCACGTAGGCCTCAACGAAACATTTATTGAATTCAACACATATGCAAAGTTTACATACTGAAAAGAGCTTAGAGCTAGCCAGTGGCGCAGCCAAGGAGGTGGTTTTGGGGTTAAAACCCCTCCCAGAGCTAAAAAATATGTCTAGGTTTGCCGTTTATGTCAATCAAAGCCAAACTTAATGTTTAAATGTTTTGGCGTATTTGAATCCACCGCTTTATTGAAAAAGATTTCATTTAATGAAGTGATTCAATTAAATGGCGAAAATTCTACTTAAAACTGTTAAAGTGCATATTACATGGATTAGTTAAGTAAAAACTGGTTATTTGAAATAAATAACTTTTCTGAGACGTATTATGCTAAAAGAATGATGATTGTTTGCCCCACAGATGGTCTTTCAGTTTAGGTATTATACAGTAAATACTCTAATTAGTACTGATTCTATTAACCGGCGATTCAAATAACCTACAAACAGCTTTATCAGAAACTCAAAACCCCTCCTAGAACCAAATTCTGGCTGCGCCTCTGGAGCTAGCAGATGTCGATCGCAGCGACTTGTTATTCAGAATCGTTGTACATTTATCGGATTAACTTTTTAGCTCTACGAAGATAAAAATTTGAAACTTTTGCTGCATCGTCACTCCGCCGCTTTTATAGAAAACTATTACTTCATTGTAATATGGAGCATTCTGATTGGTCAAAAAAGATATATTATATAAAAGCAGTGGAGTGACGATGCAGCAAAAGTTTCAAATTTTTAACAGTGTATTTTATGACCAATTTCCATACGCTGTAAAAAATTTGACCCTTTTGCTGCATCGTCACTCCCCCGCTTTTATAGAATATCTCTCTTTTGAACCATGAGAATGCTCCATAATAGGCTGATGTAATCGTTTTCTATAAAAGAGGTGGAGTGGAGATGTAGCAAAAGGGTCAAATTTTTAACAGTGTACTAATGTCTTCTGAGCGCACTACACTGTTAAAAATTTGACCCTTTTGTTGCATCTCCATTCCACCGCTTTTATAGAAAACGATTACATCAGCCTATTATGGAGCATTCTCATGGTTCAAAAGAGAGATATTCTATAAAAGCAGGGGAGTGACGATGCAGCAAAAGGGTAAAATTTTTTACAGTGTATCTGCGTTCATTCGTCATTCTTTTTTAAAGGCTCCTCTATTGGAATCATTTACGGTCTCCTTTAAACTGTGACTGATCACAAATCCGACTAAGAACTACACTGTTAAAAATTTGAAACTTTTGCTGCATCATCACACCACCGCTTTTATAGAATATTTGTTTTTCGACCAATGAGAATACTCCATAATACAATGAAGTAATTGTTTTCTATAAAAGACGTGGAGTGATGATGCAGCAAAAGTTTCAAATTTTTAACAGTGTATTGCAATTCATGTGCGACATTCAATCATGCTTGTTGTTCATTAGTGCAACAAAATAATAGTAATAATATTAATAAAAGGGCGTGTTAAATGCGTCTGAGCTCTACTATATAGCACTATCGTGTTGATATGATAATCGTGGGCGTGTTCAGCACAACTTACCGGTCACTTACCGGTGACTTACCGACAGGGCCTGATTACTAACGGGGCACTCTCCCACTAGGAAAAAGAAATAAAGAATTTTTCCTTATTCATGACAGTAATCTTGTATGAAAAGGGCGTTTAAAGAAGACGAAAATTTCTATAAATTTTTTCTGGTGAGAGAGTGCCCCGTTAGTAATCAGGCTCTGCTTACCGATTGTAGACAAGTACGAAATGAAAATTAAGGCTAAGTGTGACGTACAAATCAACAGGATAATTTTCACTGGTGCCACAATTCGATTTCGTACTGCCCTGCAATGGGTCGGTAAGATTGGTTACTTTGGTATGTTGCGCTGAACATGCCTCATGTAAAGAATTGTGGGGCCTTCGTGGCTGAAAGGTTAAGACACTACGACGCTAATCGCTGGCGAGCGTAGGAGTTGTTTGGGTTCGATTCCCACTGGCTCCATTGCGCGCACCCCTGAGTGAAGCTTACTGTTGTATCCATCTTGAGCGTGTTCAGTGACAGAAAAGCGAGTGACTCGGAAAATAGGGGAATGAGGTCACATTAGCTTCTTGCAAGGCTAGCGAAAAAGACAGGCTACCGCGGTTCATTCCAGGTGTCTTTCTTTACAGACCACTCGAGGCTAACGAAAAAGACAGGCTATCGCGGTTCAATCCAAGTGTCTTTTTTACAGACCACTAGAATTACGTAATGCTCATTTCATGTGCCTGCATTGGTGCATTCGAGCATCAGGTGATTCCAGCGGTCCTTAAAAAAGATACGAGGAATGAACTGCGATAGCCTGTCATTTTCGTTAGCCTCGGGCTTCTCGGTGTAATGCTGTTAAAAATTTGACCCTTTTGCTGCATCGCCACTCAACCTCTTTTATATTAAACGATTACTCCAGCCTATTATGGAGCATTCTCATGGGCCAAAAGAGAGACATTCTATAAAAGTGGGGGAGTCACGATGCAGCAAAAGGGTCACATTTTTACAGTGTAAGATTGGGTTAAAACAGCTCTAAACGCTTTCGGGAAAAGTTATGGGTATTTTTTATTTACATTAACAAACGTGGCTGCAGCTGGACTTTTCATAGTGCAAATAGATTATTCCGCAGATGAGAAGATTATGATATTTTCTCAGTTATCACTCTTCTTACAAGGGAAAGGATTCCAAAAGTCAATTATAATGTGTACAGGGAAGAGATAGCACAAGGAAGTTTTACAGCACAAGAGAAATACAACCGGGAGCTCCAACAAAAATTGTGTGCAATGGAAGCAGCGAGACTCGAACCCACAACCTCCTACTCTCGCAAGTAATTAGCGGCGTAGATATTCCGATTAACAGTCACAGTTAAGATATCAAATGATAAACAAATCAGATTTCCCAACCACGTGATCACTTTACCCAACAAAATTTCATAGGTAATGTGGGTTACTCGAAGTCTGGGTAATTTCCGGATCTGAACGCTATGGGGAAGGTGAAAAAAGGCACGTGGTGTGAGTCTCTAAAAATTTGGATTCCCATACACTGTAAAAAATTTGACCCTTTTGCTGCATCGTCACTCCCTCGCTTTTACAGAATATCTCTCTTGTGAACCATGAGAATGCTCCATTATAGGCTGATGTAATCGCTTTCTATAAAAGAGGTGGAGTGGAGATGTAGCAAAAGGGTCAAATTTTTAACAGTGCAGGCAACTCTGCATAATCCAGGCTGCGGTCCGTGAACACACTTCTTGTTTTGTAAAATTTACTTGTGCTATCTCGTCCCTCTATATTGACGATGACTTACAAGCAGGCTTTCATATCGAAAACACAAGTCAGATGTATGTTATTCAATAAATAAATAAATAAAGAATTGTTTTATTAATGTTAAAGAAAATGCTGAATCAGTTACCTGGCACTTTATAGTCAATGATGATGATGAAATTTGAAAAGTGATGTAAATTAGATTCCCCAATAAAGTTTAATTGGATGTCATCGTAAATTAACGATCTACTGATGTTGAACAGATATTTTTGAAAAAAAAATCAAATATTTTTGTTGATTTCTTACGAGTAAGTTGAAAAAATTAAAGTAAAAAAATGTGTGGATTTAGATCATCCGCGTTTAAATTCAGAATTTCTTTCAAGTAAATTCTTCGAAGTTCATATTTTTCTTGTTTACAGACTTGTGAAAACATATGTGCCAAAAAAATCTTCATAAGCAAAGTTTTTTTCTTAAAAAATATTGCATTTTATGATTTATCTAAGAACTGTTGATTTTTGAAATGAATTGATTTCACTCTTTTAATAAGTATTATTGCATTAAATTATCAGCAAATTTATATTAAACTCCAATAAGCCTGCTATGCTATAATGTCATTTTAGACCATTCCTTTAATTTGTATGTATTTAGTTTGTTACTATTTATTTCAAAAGAATGTTTGAGCTTCAATCAAACAGACAGCATCTGAAATAATTTTACTGTATAATATATTTTTATAAGAAAATAAGACTTTTATTCACAATAGAAACAAACCTACTTTCAATCAAAATGTCTATGAAAAGTGAATGTTAAAAAAAATAAAAATAATAAATGCCTGCTGTAGTTTAAAGAATACTTTTCGCAACTCATTGTATATATGAAGTTTCGATCAATGCGTTTTGAGCATTTTAGACAGCTGAATTATTCATACCACCTGCTATTAACTAAGCAGCACAAGAGTTCTAATTCAATACACTGAATAAATATTGGAGTTTCAATATGAATTTCAAATACCGAGATCTGGGACTAGCAGTTTTATCTGCATTTCTAGGCAGTGTTAAAGGGTATTTAGTATCCCAAGTAAGTTCGCTCGGTGCGGTCGAAATTTTCTGTTTGAGGAGCGGCGGTGCTGCATGTTTAATTTCACCCATTATAATATATTACGGATACAAAATCTATTATGACAGGAAAGTGAATTTAGTTTTGCTAATGCGTTCCGTTGTTGGAAATATAGCCGTTTGTGGTTACTATTTCGGATTTGTTCATCTATCGATTTCTGAAGCCTCACTTCTATTTTACTCAACTCCAATATTTACGATCATCATTGGACACTTGTTTCTGAAAGAAAGTTGTGGATTAACCGAAATTGTTTCAACTATTTTATCTGTATGTGGAGTTTTTATTGTTTGTTATCCCCAGTTTACGCTTAGCTACACATCTTCGACTATCGCAGGTGTAGCTGGATCTTTAACAGGAGCATTGGCTCAAGCTATTGCTTTGGTTTTTGTGAGAAAGATCACCGAAATTCCACCTTTTGTGGTAAGTTTTTGGTGGGCAGTTGTGGGAGTCATATTTTCCTCGTCTTTAGGTGTGATTTTCAATGACATGAAAGTCTGGCGATGTGGATGGGAAGCAGTATGTTTAGTTGCCATAGCTGTTGTTGGCTTCATCAGCGAAGTTAGTTTAGTTTCAGCCCTGAAATCCACGGATGCAGTGATTGTATCACTTGCTTTAACAACTGAAATTATATGGGCGTTTCTCTTGCAATGTTTTCTTATTATGGAAATTCCCAGTTTTATGACTGTTATAGGGGGTGTGGTCATTGGTATTTCTCTTTTACTCCCACCAATCGTAAGTTTCTCTACTGAAGACGCAGAGGCGTCGGATGTGGAAAAACAAATTCAGAAAATAAACAGTTAAAGATATTCTGTTGAAACAAATGATATTTGAAATATTTGTAGCATTTGTTTTTAGCCTTTCCAATGGCAAAAATAGAATAAACTTGAATGTACTTTTTATTCTTTTAGAACAATA
This sequence comes from Maratus speculifer, assembly GCA_964019185.1. Taxonomy (NCBI): domain Eukaryota; kingdom Metazoa; phylum Arthropoda; class Arachnida; order Araneae; family Salticidae; genus Maratus; species Maratus speculifer. Next base: position 439,979,245 of record OZ025290.1, on the reverse strand, counting down.
CCTAATATCAGTAATTGTTGCATTTATATAAAGTATGTTAATATTTATATTGTGATAATTTAACATGCAGTTAATGGTTTTCCTTAGAAATGTAATTGATTTTAAAGTTTGTTTTTAAATAAATTATTCGTTGTTTTTCTGTCAGTTGTTTCTATGTAATACAGGAACACAAATTCAGCGGAGAGTAGAAAAAAGTGGGCAAAAATGGGACATTTAAAAAATATGTACATACATCAACTTTGTTTGACACAAAAACAAAATTTTTTATTTATAGAATACAAAATAAAACGCGTTCTAATGTCCTTGAACAATATAGAAACGTAATTTGCAGAAACAATTTTATATTCAAAGAAATTGTAAGTTTCGAAATGTGTCTTGTACCTCCCCTCTAACAGAGAGGTATGAGACAGTTACAAAACTAAGTATGATGAGGCATTAATAATATAGTGTCAGCTACATATGGAGTCTAACAACTATTATAAGCACATTGTTTGGCCAAATAAAGTAAATAAAATATTACAAATAAAGTAATAAAAGCAAAATTCCAGCATTTTCATTAAGGATTTCAGAATTCAGAAAAAATCAGGATTGCTAGTCACAGATGACATTAAAAACCATCAATTCAATTTATTTACATCTTGAAGTGAATATAGGTATATATTGTCGATGTTATAATTAATAATTACCCTTTAAAAATATTTACATATTAACAATTTACATTCATCTTATTAAAAAGAAGGAATTGGACATGTCCCATTCCTCCTTTTGTAGACATGTCTCATTCCTCTCCACTACCTTCTTTTATGTTAAATTTCTTGTGTTTGTTACCGGCCAAACCCGATTTTAGGCCAAACTAGTTTATCCTAACGCCCATCGGATAAACTAGTTTTCCTTATGCCAAACCGGTTTATCCTAATTCCCATCAGATAAACTAGTTTTCCTTGGCCAAAATAGTCTATCCTAAGGCCCATAGGAAAAACTAGTTATTCCTAGGTCAAACTAGTTTGGCCTAACTCTTGTAAAATAAACTAGTTTAGCCTGCTGTTTTGGTCGTCTGAACTAGTTTATCCTTGGCGAATTCAATTTAGCGTGATTTTTTTTGAATCTATGACCGCCTTAGCGCCAACATTCTAGTTTATCATGGGCTGATCTAGTTTATCCTAGTCTGTTCTAGTTTATCCTAGGCCAATGTAATTTTACGTGTTTTTAGCTCATAGGTGTCACAACCTGAGAAATAATGGGATAGCAGGTACTGTATGTATGTATCTACGCACGTATGAACATAACGCGATAACTCGATAGAAATATACGATTTGCTTCAAATTTTGGATCTAAGTTTATTCTACTAAGGCACTTTCCTGATTAGTTTTGAGAATTCATTGGGAAAAGAATAAGGGGAGGGCGAACGGGAGGCCCCCATCGTTAACTTAGATAGATGGATTTTTCATACAAAATTATCAGATTTCATTCAAATTTTAGATAGAGGATCATTCTGACAAGGCACCAGTGCCTCCATGATTAATTGTGGATTTTTATTGTTAAGTGTAAAAGGGTAACGGAGGTTATTTCCCATAATTTATATAAATGGTTTTTGACGCAGAATCTACGGATTTGCTTCAAATTTTGGATATAGGCTCTTTCTGATAAGGCGATTCCATGAATAGTTTTAGTTATTTAACAGTTAAACATAAAAGAAAAAATGAAGGATTACCCTCTGACCTAGGAAAAATTAGTTTATCCGATTGGCGTTAGGATAAAATATAGTTTGGTCTAGGCTAATCTAATTTTGCTTAAAATCGGGTTTGGCCGGTAGCAGACATGTAGTAGAATACCTATAAATAAATGTCAAGAGTCAATGCTTATAACATCAATACAGAAATGTAACATGTCCACTGTAGAGACATGAAGCATTGGACATGATGTCTGCTTTTTATTTTTTTCAGCAGACCCATGCTGTGCTAAAATCAAACTTGCAGTTTTTTTTTTTTTTTTTTTTTTTTACATATTTGAGCTACATTGGAATTGAACATAAATGTTCTCAGGATATGAAGAGTAAGCAATGTGCTTTGTAAAAATGTAAGAGCCATAGTAACATATATTTTAAGCTGGCTTCAAATTTACTGCTCAACAACGCGAAACAATGAAACATTTTTCTCACTAACTTTTAAGTGTAAAGGCTTACCACTGGCAAGCCTGATTTTTAAAGAGATTTGGAATCATCGAACAGCGTTTTCCATTTTTGATAAATTACCTGTCGACATATAAGCTATTCTTGTCACGGCCTCAAGCTTTTCTTTTTCGTGAAGTCGCTGCCGAAAATTCGATTCAAAACGTATAATGTATTTCACTGATTTTTGTACAGGCAAGGCTCGGACTGAACTTTTAAATTTTACACCGGGTCCAGGCAAAATAACTTTCCTTCAGAAAGGGCTTGGCCCGTGCAAACCTCTAACAGTATTCTACTATCCCTCGAATAAAATATATTATTTAGGGTGATGGTAAAACCACTTTGCACAAGGTTAACAATGGAGCAGTTGTCGGGATCAATATTAAAAAGAATTTTGCCCAGTTAAACTAAAGGTTTTGCATTCACAGGCTGTTTACGCTAATTGTGTTGTGTACTACAGCCTTTTTTTTTTTTTTTTTAAACGATTAATACCCTTGAAAAATAAAGTAAGAGGGATTAGTTTCCGTATTTCATTCAATTATACTTAACCATTGAACCCCCAAAACTAATCACAGATACGCTTTATCAAATTGAACAATTATCCCACATTGAAGCAAATCGAATAAATCTGCCCAAAAAACCATTCATTTTATTTAAGGATGGTAATTCCCCGTTCCTTCCTTTATACTTAATCATTTAAATACCCAAAACTATTTAGGGTTTCGCCTTATAAAAAAACTATATCCAAAATTCACGGCAAATCGAATAAATCTACATAAAAACCTATTTATCTAATTTAAGAAAGGTGATAAATCGTCCAATTACCCCATTAAAATTAACCAAAAAACCCACAAATTAATTAAAGAAGCGACTGATCAAAATGAATTCATGTCCAAAATTTTAATCAAATTGGGAAATTCTGTATTATAACCAATTTATTTAATTTAAAGAAGGAAATAAATTGCAAGTTTCCCTTTAAACTTTAAACCAAAGAATCACCAAAATTAATCAGTGAAGCGCTTCATCAGGATGAACATATCCACGATTTGTAGCAAATCGGTTAATTTTGCATGAAAAACCCATTGACCAAAATTAGAGCGGGAGCCCCCCGTTCTTCCCTTTATCCCTTTGGAAAGTGCCTTATCAGAATAAACCTAGATTCAAAATTTGAACCAAATCAGATATTTCTATCAAGAGTTATCGCGTTACGTACATACGTACGTAAGGTTTAAAAACTGGGAGCAGGAAAACACAATGATAATCCTACGAGTCAGCCAATAGTGGTATTAATTTTTGGCTTATGTACCACTCCGCTTCCGGCAGACGTGGATTATTCAATTCCCCTATTACTACTCTTGCATAAAATAGTTTTTTTCTTATGCTCGATAATATAGGTATTTGTGCTTTTGGCTTTTGGACTATTAACTGATTTTCAAGCAATAATTTTCACGCGAATATTCAAAAGGAAATAATATAATTCGAATAATTACTGCCCCTGCATATCAGCTAGTCCATATAACATCTCATTCAGGTCTCACATGGTCACAAGATTCACAGTCAGTACGGCGAAACAAAAAATAGGAAATTCCATGCGTCTCCTTTATGAGTCTCAAATTACTACTATATGCGATTCCACTGACAGGGAACTGCGACTGCTGCTTTGTGTCGAGTCACCAGTGACTTTATCATGTCGTTTTATTGAGACTCTCATGTGACTGTCATTTGAAGACTCAATTTCAAAGTCATTGTGATTGTTGCATTATGATAAATCACCAAATAATGTCACATGGTGACTTTCTGTCACAAGACTTTGTGAAATGGTGACAGAGACCCTACTGTGAAGTAACCACTGTGAAAAGTCACCATGTGACTTTAATGGGACATTATTTGGTAATTTATCATAATGCAGCTTTCACATTGACTTTGAAATTGAGTCACCAGATGAGAGGTCACACGGAAGTCTCAATAAAACGACATTGTAAAGTCACCTGGTGACTCGACACAAAGCAGCAGTCGCAGTGATCTGTCAGTGGAGTTACATGTAGTAGTCATTTGAGACTCATTAAAGAGACGTATATAATTTCTTACGTAATCATACGTAATATAAGGTAAGTCTTGCAATCGTTTTGAAAATCGAAAATTTTTTTTGACAGTTTACACGTTTTAGATAGTGGAGATTTCGAAAAACATATTTTTAGAAATTTTTTTTTGCCGTCCGTCTGTTTGTCTGTAAACGCTCTATCTCCCAAACAAATTGAGATAGAGACTCGAAATTTTGTATGTAGTTAGTATGTAAGAATGGGACAAAGTCTATTTAATATCAGCAACCTCGATTATCCGGAAGTATTTTTTTCGGACTCTCGAAAAATTCGTTCTGATGAAAGGTATATAAAAATTTTCGAATTTTTTTGTTCTAAGGAATGGACGTAAGCAATAAAATAACACACATTTTGCATATAGAACAGAGTCGATCGGATTATTAGTTGCCGAGATATTTGTAATCCTGTTTTCCACATTCTACGATTTTTCATGACCCTGTATTTCATTCAAATTTCAATTCAGAGGTATATTTTAATTGGAAATGAGACGCTTAATCCAACGCAGTTAATTGTTAGTTAATAGAATTATTATTTTTGGAGTTATAAGGATGTTTCTTTTACGAAGTTCGGTACTACTTGAGTAGTTTGGCGTTTTATATAATTTGTCGAAAATGGTACATCAGCAGTTCTTTAACATAGCATTACTATGTATATTAACAATATTTAAAATTTTTTTATGAATTGCAATGCATTGTATAAATAATTTTCACATGTTTTATTTTCATATACATATCCATGATGGGTAAGTATTACGGTGGCCCTTAAGATCCCACAATAGTCACAGAAAAAGTACGCAAAAAGACCCGGATGACCATGTAAAGTCTATGGGAGCGTTCTTTTCTGATATCTCGCTCAAATTTTAATATTTTTGCATGATTTTTTTGCACAAGATAGCTGAGGGCAATCCACAACCGGGCTAGTTTTTACTTTTTCAATTTTTGTTTCAGATTTTCTTTAAAAAATTACTTTAACTTTCGAAACCGGTTTAAACCGGTTCTGAAACTGAAACTATCGTAATATAAAAAATATATAACCAAAATCGAAAAAGTAAAAACTAGCCCGGTTGTGGATCGCCCTCAGCTATCTTGTGCAAAAAAATCATGCAAAAATATTAAAATTTGAGCGAGATATTAGAAAAGAACGCTCCCATAGACTTTACATGGTCATCCGGGTCTTTTTGCGTACTTTTTCTGTGACTATTGTGGGCTCTTAACGACTAGTTTTTTGTTTCGCCGTAGTGACTGTGACTCTTGTGACCATGAGTGACCTGAATGAGATGTTATATGGATCAGTTGTTATGCAGGGATATTAATTATTCGAAGTATATTACTTCCTTTTGAATATTCGCTTGAAAACTATCGCTTGAAAATTGACATTTTGGGACTCGTCCTTAAATTTTGCACACCAGTGTATACGTTAAAAGAAACCCGCATTCGGCAGCGTCGCATTTTGTGTCAGCTCTCAGACCGCGATGTATAGGGGGAGATGTATCTTTAATTAACAGAATTCTTAAAAACAAGGAATAGGAAAACTATATTTTCTTGCCAGTATAGTCCAAAATAACTTTTTAATTACTTCTTTCACATTAAAAGTTCAATCAATTTCCATTCAAATGTTCTTATAACTCCCAGACTTTTAAAATGAACAAAGTTACATTTAACAATCGAGACACACGCTTAATTTATTCCATGTACATTACTTCTTTGTATAAAGGAATTTTGGACCAAATATAAATTCAAATAGACTTATTTACCGTGAAAAGATTTTGGCTATAACGAACAAGTTTACCTGAAAATGACATCAGTTTCTCATATCATTAAATCGATGTATTATTTAAAATACTACAAAGCTGTTATTTACCAGCATATAGTAGGTTTCTAGTTACGAGACATTATAATAGGTTTAGATTATTTGAATGTAAAACTATTTATAATTAACAATAAACGTATGTTTATTTACAATCTAAGACTGCGGTATGTTGAGTTAAAGTTAGTAAATTCTAGGAATATGTTTGAATTATTCAGCTTTATACCGAGCAGAAAAGGATCACATAACTAATTAAACTTAAGGCTTTTACGAGTAACTTTTAACTATGCGTTTTTAGTATTCCGTAAAAGGGGATATAGCCCATTGTGAAAAATTTTATTTATGTTTTATATATACATATCACTGGATGTATGTGACGAGTGTCCCAAAATTCCCGCAAGAAGTAACTTTGGTAGAAATCACAGGTTTACAGCGGGTATTTACACATATTAGGAACAATTTTGACAACAAAAATAAAATACATAAATTAAAAGTTATTTTTTAACCCTTTATCAACCGAATTATAAATTCATGAAAGTTTTACATTCTTACAATTTTACGTAAATTGTTTAAACTAAATTAAAAGATTTACATGATCATTTAATAAATTTTTGAAGGATTTTAGGAGGATTAAAGGATTTTGAAGGATTAATTAAATTTGAATTTACAGGGATTTTGTGCAGTATCTATAACCCCACTTAAATCTTTTATTTTAAATTGTTTTCTTAGTATTTTATGGAATTATAAAATGCACACATATGATGTCCTTACAGTATAAATATAGAAAAATTTCTGAATTGAAAAATATCCATACCCCTACCCCTTCAGCGCCAAGAAATCTACAAAGATACAAAGGCAAAAGAAATCACCCTTTAAAAAATATTTTTATTTTGTATAACCAATAATGCTTTTGGAACAAAATAAAGTAGTGTATCTGTAACTCATTCTAAACAGTATTACAACTAATTGACATATTAAAAGAATTTTGTAATAAGTAATTTTTATGATACTTATAAGTACCGTCGATAGATAAAGGGTTAATATTTGATTGCCATTGTTGTGAACTATCATATTGCAGCGAGAAAAATTCGAAACAAAAAAAACATTCTAAAGGGCACCATGTCGCTTTTTCGAATGTTTCCCGTTACTAAACTTTTTAAAAATATAAAAATCCGTTTTAGAAAATGCTTAACAGTTTTAAATCATTAGTATTGATTTGTTTGACATCGCTGATGTATATCGTAAGAGAAAATGATTAAATTTCTGAGTACAGTAATTCCTTAGCAAGTTTTGATTATTCGCGAAATAAACAAGTTGGCAATAGCATGTAAAGCGTAGCAAATAAGGTGCGTTCGTACGATAACGATGTTTTAAAAATATCCAGATCTTGATGTTATAATAGAAAGTACTTCGGATACAGTATAGTGCTCCAAATTTTTTTTTGTTTTCCTGTAAATATACAGGAATAGTAACTCTTATTACACCTCAGCAACGTATATTATATTCATAAAATGTGAAATAGTTTAATATAATTAAAACGCGCATCAAAAAAATGTTCTCCCTATACCATTATGTAATGGAATACTTTTATGTGGCCTTGTAAATCAATAACAAATATTCTTTGCATCACAGCTTGTGCAAAATGTATATTATAATATGTACTTCATAGATTCATATCAATTTCATTATGTTCGAATGAGTGTAACACCACTGAAATGCATTTGAAACTTTTTTCCCCATTGGCCGTAATGTAGCGAAATACTTTTGATTGTCCCTGTAATTAATATATGCACCCGATTTTCATAAAATTTGAAATGACTCGACAAAATTATGCAATAATTGCATATTTTACTTTTCAAACGATTTGGCTGGGTAGTGTTTGCGTTGTTATATGCGGACGGACAGACAGACAAACAGACGGACTGAACGAATACTATAGGTGCTACATATTTACATAATTACGAACGCACCTAAAAATGAGGAACCTTTCAACATTCGCGTTTACTTAACTTAGTTATTCGCGAATTTTGTTTTATAAAGAATATTTTTTTTACAAAGTGAAGCCATTTCTTTCACCAATTTCATATACTGTTTGACACTGGATAGTTTCATTGTACTGTATAGTCTAAATTCCGAGAATTTCAACCCTTATATTGAGGGAAAATATAGATTAAAAATTCCGAGAAACACAAAACATGACTTGATGTTAAAGAAAGTCCTAAATTTTCTAAAATTCAAAACTTTTATTGAAAATAAATATTTTTTGCAAAAATTATGGGATAAATTTTAAAGCTTCAATAACAACTTGTTGAGAAATCAAAGAAAGCGATCCTTAACTTGTGAGGAGTCTCAATAGTCCAGTCAAATTAGGTAGATTTTGGGTCATTTTGGGACATAATTCCGAAAGTTTTGAAACTTGGTAATATTGTTTGGGAGGCTCTATTAATGAACATACTAAAAGTCCTGATGAATCGGGGATGAGGAGGAGGCTTTTTTCTTTTTTTGTTAATATCTCATAATCTATAATTCCTACGAAAAAATATCAAATACAAAAAAAAGACAAATTCTCTACAAAATGTGTCCCATCTCCCATATATGTTTTTCTAGAGTCCACAGTTAACGAGATAATGGCATTCAAAAATGAAGAAATGTGACTAAAGTCACGTCAGCGCCAGACAGCGGATCAATGGCACTTATATTGCACTTGTTTAACTTAAGTTTAATAGAAACTTAATAACAGTTGTGGTTTGGAGAATGGAAGTCTGGACAATAACTTCAACAAATGACGCATTTTCTTAACATAAAACATACAAAAGTGAAAAATGCTTAAAATATAATGATTTAGGAATAAACAATATACTCAAATCCATGATCATTTTGAAGATCCCAAGTGCAGTGGGAAATTTTAAAAGATGTTGATTTGTGCTCCATTTCTATTAGGACATCCTTGTCAACAGGTGGTGGACTGTTTGAGCAATCTTCACGACAACAGTAACAGTCAGAAAATCATACGATTCCAAATTTTTTACATCCACAATTGCGCCTATAACCAGTTGTGCACTGTCAGAAGGTATGGTTTAGTACTGCATCAGGGGCAACAAGATTGGTGTTTGAAATAGGCACTAAAGAGAACAAACTTGATTTTTCAATTCCAGATCTCAGGAGACAGTTCATCTCTCTGCCACTGCTGTATCTGTAAGTAAATATTTTTATCTGAAGGGATTGAGGAACAAGCACATCCACTTACTGCTCAACAATTCTCACTTTCTCTAAGTGCATCTGTAGCAATCTGAACAATCAGAGTGTCGATTTCATTAGCACTTTTCTGGCATGAGACTCCTTTGTCATTTAAATTACAGGATTGAATGGGAAATAACGCTATCTTATTGGTCTTATTTGAAAGAAACTGATTTTAGAGTACACTGAAGATGCTATGTCACTGAGCACCTTCTATTTTATTCATCTGCTTTGATACTGTTTACAAGATCAATGAATCCATCGAAAGAAATTCTGCAGCTCTTTCTGCAATAATGCTTCTTAACGTACTTTATGTAGGTGTTGAAAATATTCTGTATTGTTGATTCCTTCTACCACACCATCGTATGTAACAGGAAACTACCGTTCACAACTATTTTTTGTTATAGGAGGCCCATTATCTCATCTAATTGTTCAAATATTTGCTACTAATTACTTTTCTTTGCCTTTTGCATTTCGCAATTATTGAAAAGAGGGAGAGGATTAGTAGCCAGTTCATACTGTGGGTAATTTGCCAAATCTTCGTTGCTACGTTTGCACAAGCAAATTCATTAGAGTATAATTAGAGGATAGACATTTATAGTGGTATCATGAAATTTGATTGAATTGTGTATATTGTCTGAGATTGTACTATATCTATCCGAATTAGTTTAATTTTATTTGAGTTGCATTTGCCATACACCTGAATCGTCTGTTTACTCTCGATTTGCAAAGCTTTGAAGTAGGTGACAGTTTCAATTTCGATAACCCCAGAAGACATTGATATAATTTTATCCATTTGAGGGAAGAGCGAGTGATTTTCAAACCAAGTTGAAAATTTGGCGATATCTTCAGGATCTCTATTCATCTGAGCTTTACGAAAACACCCCTGTTGCTCACCAGAAGAAGAAATCAAACCACAGATTTCTTCCAAAGTGGTACAAATATGGAACGTAGCTGAGGCGTCAAGAACTCATGTCAAAACGATGTCATTTATTCCTTGTCCATGTATGAGTCCTCCAGAGCATTTAATAGATCTCATTAGAGTTTGCTCAAAGGTCATATCAGACCAAATTCCTGTCCAAAACTGATCAATTTTTTGGAATTAGCTCTGCTGAATAAAATTGTCGTTCTTCTTTTTGAACATTACGAATTAAAGGCTCATGATATTTACAATTTATATAAAAGGAAGTATACCCGAAGAAAGTTGCATAAGAAAATTCAATCGTCGTTAAACCACTCTTTTTAAAATGACAGTAAACTCGATTATGGAATATATAATCTATATGAAATAATCTATAGTTAAGAAAAATGTCATTTGTTGAGGTTATTGTTCAGGATTCCATTCACCTGATCACAACAATTGCTAACGCTCGTTTAAATTTTAAAGTAGATACAATTTAAGTGTCGTTGACTCGCTCTCTTGCGCAGGTGTAACTTTTGGCAATTTTTTGGGTTGCTCATTTTTATTTAGTATATTCTAATGAATGTGGGGAAAAATTTGGTGTAAATATATTCATATTTATAAAAGTAGTAGCAATTTTCAAAGATAAATAAAAATAAATAAATTTTAGTACAATACGTTTTTTTACAAGATTTTTATTTAAATTTTAGTATTAAATATTGTGCCATCACATATTATACAGTATTATTAAAAATCGAAGAGATGGTTTCAAATGTTGTTTGCTTCCTTTAAATTAAATACGCATGAAAATTTCTTATTTTCTTGGCCACATTGTCCTGAAGGCATTTTGTAAAACCAGATGAAAAAAGCCTCTATTTAATAATGAAATTAGCATAGATTTTGCTGCCTATTGGTTTACTTTTAACCCCTTGGGGACGAGCGACACGTATACGTGGCGCAAAAAAGCTTAAGAATCCCTGTTTTTCCCACCAGTAAAATCTTACTGTAAAATTTGCCTTATTTAACCACTTCACCGGTGAAGGGTATGGGGAAACAGTGCTTTTAACACCGAGTTATCTCGGGGCAGACGGTAAGTGGTTAATTGGGGCATTTTCTTGATTTAAAGAGACACAAATTTCTGTTTTAAAAAACCGATGACAAAACATTAAAAATTTCGTAAAAGGCTCCCGTCGCGAAGGGGTTTAAGCAAAAAGCATTTAGCTATTAAGAGATGTATTCAAAACGTAGAAAATTCAAACAGTTTTGTTTTGATAAAGAAAAGATTAGAGGTCAACATAGATAGCGGAGAGATTAATAAACACGACACTTACTTAATTTTATTACAGTTTATGAATAATCGAATTTTCTGTTTAGAGAATCCTTCATAAGACACCGAGTAAAAGGTACAAAATAATGTTTGTTAACGAAAAAAATCTATTAAATTTTAATAAAGAATTTAAAATTTTTATTCAGTTTTTTTAAATTATACTTTAAGTTTTGAAATCATTATTATAAACCTTTCTTTAATTAAAAGTTTGGTAAATAAATACATTAAGGTGTTATCAAGAAAAAAACATTATAAGATCTGCAAACACTAATTATTTATAAATAGTTTGTTCATAATTGTTATAATATAATTTGTTAATAATATAATTGTTAATAAACATGCCACTTACATAATTTTATGAATTATGTAATTTCATGAATTACGGAATTTTCTATTTAGAGATTCCTTCATAAGGCACCGAGTAAAAGCTACAAAATAATGTTCATTAACGCAAACATCTATTAAATTTTCATAAAGAATTTAAAATTTTTATTGATTTTTTTAAACTTATATTTTAAGTTTTGAAACCATCAATATAAAGCTTTCTTTAATTAAAAGTTTGGTAAATAAATACATTAAAGTGTTATCAAGAAAAAAAAAACAGCGTAAAGTCGGCAAACACCATTTATTTATCAAGCCAAATCATTTGAAAGATATTTTATAAAATGGTTCCCCAGGCACGTGTATTTTATTGATTTCGACTTCAAAAATTCTTAAGATTACTTCTAATTCTCCATCCGTTCTCCCAAATGATCCCGCTCCTTACGAAGCCAAATTTAATTATAGCTCAATCGGTCTAGCATTCCCAATTAGTTTGAAAAGCAGGCCAATTGGTTACACAATATAACATGACTTAAAAGCGAAGATTAACATGTTGTCCTCATAAACGTCCTTTTAAAGCACAAAATCCCCCAGGCAGCGAGAAACTATATAGCTGCAATCGGAAAAGCGTCAGCTTGCGAACTTAGCAATGAATATATTAGAAACAATTGATCAAAATAATGTTGTTTCCAAATTTAATTTCCTTATTTCGTGGCCTGAGGAGTTAAAGTGGTGAAATATAATTAAGTGGCGAACAAATATTTATTGGGAAATTCAATTTCTTTTTTGTCGCGTCCCATGCGGATTTAGAAACTTAGAAGTTCAGCAATTATAAAAATGGTGTTGCAGAATTTTCAGAAGTGAACTTTTGAAGTTGTAAGAAAGTGTTAGAATGGTTTTCCGATACATTTATTGCATTAAATTAATAATTAGTTTTGTTAGTTTAATATATAGTTTAATTCAAGAAGCAGGAACTCATAAGTTGGGTCATTTATTGTTTCAGGAATACTATGATTACTTTTTCAGTTAAAAGTTTTTATTTGGGAAGATGTAGAAACTTTAGTAATGTTGAACTGCTTAGATATATTATGATAAATTATCTTATGTATATATTAGATTTAATGCATGCATAAATCATATGAATATTTTACTGAAAAAGGTCATATTTGTTGAAGGTAGAAAACACTCTTCTAAATTAATGAATTAACAAAGTTAACCTAAAACTTTATTTACTGGCTATTGTCAAAGAGAAATTAGTGTCAATTTTATATTTAAATAATTATTTTTATGACAATCAGATTGTTTTATTATATTACATGTTAGTGTAAAGTTATCCATTTTTAATAAAAAACTTAAAGGCAAAGATTCTGTATATGAGTGAAATATTCTTTATTAATAGTAGATTTTATTAATTTATAAATAAGTAGATTTGATGTCAGTTATGTTTTCTTTTATACATACATGTTCATGTGCATACTCCTGCAATACAGTTTTAAAATAATAAAATATTATGAGCAAAATAGTTGAGATAAAGAAAACAACAGTTTCATATCTAAGGCAAAAGTTTCAAAGTATAGAAATGTTTCGAAAAAAAGAAAATAAATAAAAATAAAACAGACGTCAAAGTACCGTTTGTTACCTTATTTTATCAGTCGGACAAGTGTTTAAGTTGAAACCTTTTATTATTATACCACCCAATTTGAATCCTATTTTTGTGAACATAGCTCATTTTTGTTCGCAGTAAATGCTGTTTTATCAAAATTTGGTAATTTTATGTCAGCTAGTAGTTGCAGGTGATAAATTACCAAATGTTATTATCATCGCCATAATTTATATTGCAAATTAAACGGTTGTACTGTAAAATATAAAACATTCACTAATTTGGTTTAAGTTATAAGACTTTTCTTTAAAATACATATAAAATATATAAAACATTAAACATATATTTCGAGTACATGCATTACATGCATTTGAAATATCTTCCTTTCACTTATTTCATTTAAACTTCAAATTAATAATAATAAGAAGAAATAGTACTTTGAACCAAAACATTCAACACCTAAGCATTGTTTCTAATTTACACTGGCGAAAAATAAAAACTGATGTTGGCGAAGGGAAAAAAATTCTATTGGCGAGATTTGCATCCAGATAACATTAAAATACCCAAAATTTTTGACATAATTTTGTTGTAGCTGTTAAAAAGCTATGTACGATATATTAAATACATTTAAAACCATAAAACAGTATTGTTTTCAGTAGTACTTTATTTAATTTGTCACGACTGGTCCATTTTTACGAAAGTTCGAGTAAGCTAAAGAGAAAACAGACATGAAGATTTTAGATCATAATGAATACAAAATAAGACTACCGTAAAAACAAGACCGTTTCAAGAACCCCCCTCCCCCCCCCCCACCAAAAAAAAAAAAAAAAAGTGGGGAGAAGTGGAGCAGCCATTTAAAAAGTCATGCGGGTATATGCAAAGAAAACTAGTGCGTTGTAGTTGTCACAACACTTTCTTTTATATTTCGAAAAAATCGTATAATTCGGGCACCTTCTCAGAGATAAACACACCCAGAATCGAATGACGATCTGTTTCCATTATGAGGATTTTAAATTTGATGCTTCGTTGAATTCTGTGCGCATAAATAGAAGATATAAAATAAATCGAACCAATCATCGATTTTTTTATCATTATGTTTTTATGTGTTTCTAATGGGAAGACTTTGTTGCAGTGTATTGAGAAAAGTTTTTTTTTTCGTCGGAGAGAGGCTGAGTATGGTTATGAAAAGTACAATGGAGATTAGTTCTTTAGCCTTGAATTTATGATAAGGAAAATCTACTCCGCAAACTTGAACCCTGTTCTTACTAGATATAAGATGTCTTTTTTTAAGTGATATTCTCTGGAATTAAACGCTTGCTGACATCGAAAAACTTACCTAAGATATCTCAGTGAACGTCACTGTATCTGTGATCTGAGCAAAACTAAAGTATGCGCATGCGCTTAAAATAAAAACGGCCGCAACAACCAGTCAGTAAAAGCGAAGCTTTATAACCAACGAGAGTGAGAGGAAATTCCAGTATCTAGCCAAAGAAAGTTGAAACTCACTGAGAGAATTTGGAACTCTGTCAGAGAGTTCGGCGGTCAGAGATATCTTAAGTAATCCAGTGCCAACAGCGTATTACAGACATATGCAAGATTCTCACCACTCACCACTACACAATGGAATTGGTCAGTTGGATTTGAAAGTCGGATCTTTTGTTTAGAAACTGGAGACACTACCTTTGCATTACTAATGTCCGTTTACGTCCGATGCTGCGATCGATATACACTGTCACGTTCCTTTGATGATTTTTCGGCAAATATGTCAAATTTATTTGACAATGGTAGTAGAATGAAAAAGGAACACACGAAGGCCATTTTTTCTTACTTGCGAATGGCAACAGACGAAGTTTGATGCCGTCTAATGTGGTTGCGATGAGAACAGAAGAATGTGTACGCTGATTCTTTTTAGGTGCGTTCGTAATTATCTAAATGCGTAGCACCTATAGTTGTCGTTCAGTCCGTCCGTCCGCATATAACAACGCAAAAACTACCCAGCCGAATCGTTTGAAATTTAAAATGTATAATTATTACATAATTTTGTCGAGTCCTTTCAAATTTTATGAAAATCGCATGCATAGTTTAATTACAGGGTGAATCAAAAGTATTCCAATACATAACGGTCAATGGAGAAAAAGTTTCAAAAGCATTTTAATCGTTTGAAATTTAAAATATATAATTATTACATAATTTTGTTGAGTCGTTTCAAATTTTATGAAAATCGGATGCATAATTTAAATACAGGGACAATTAAAAGTATTCCGTTACATTACGGTCAACGGGGAAAAAATGTTTCAAATGCATTTTAATGGTGCATACGTCACTCATTCGAACATAATAAAATTGATATGCATCTATAAAGTATATATTATAATATACATTTTGCATAATCTGTGGTGCAAAGAACATCTGTTATTGATTTACAAGCCCATACAAAAGTATTTCATCACATAATGGTATAGGGAGAACATTGTTTGGTGCTCATTTTAATTGTAAATAACTATTTACAATTTCATGAGATTGATATTTTTAAAACTTCGTTATCGTACGAACGCACCTCATTTGTTATGCTTCACGTGAAATTTCCAACTTGTTCTTTTTAAGGAGACACATTACCTTTGAAACTTTTTTTTTCAATTTTGAATAAAACTGCAATATATGTGGTGGCACAAAATAACTAAAAACTAAAATAACGAAATACTAAAAATTAAATAAAATTAAAAAATATCTTCTAAAACAACCTATTTTTTACTAAAATTGAGAATCGGCGTAAATTTCTTACGGGTTTAATAATTGTGAATGGAAATTTTATTTCGACTTTATTTCGTTTGTGTAAACGAAATAAAGTCAAAATAAAATTCTATATTATATTTTTGTAAGGGATTGTTTATTTTCGTTTCTTGATTAGATTATATATTTTCATACACCAAAAAAACCTGTAAAAGAACCATTTTTTTTTAAGTTTTGGTTTAATTGTCTTTTCAGGACGTCAGCTAGAAAGGCATTCAATTTTCGCATGATTTTACAACTGATCATTGTAAAATCATGATTTCACAAATCATTTCAGGATTTCACAAACTAATTCTGGTTTAATAAAACAGAATTAAAAAAATTAAACTGAATGTTACTTAAACAAATAAATATAATTCACCGTTTACATTCGCCGTCTTTTATAATTCACCGTGCATATGTTATTCCGGTTATTATAAAGCAGCTCATTTTTCTGCCATAAGTTGCTGTTATCTAGAAAAATTATTGTTCTTTTTCCTTTATTTTGATGCATTCCGATCTAACATTTTGCACTGATCAATAGCTACAAAACTCTGCGAAATAGCGGAATGTTAAAATGAGTATTATTTTGCACTAGCTAGGATAGTAATTTTAAAAGATTAATCAATTTTAAACTTCACCCTTCACTTAAATGTGTATGATTTTTAGTTCAGATGAATTGAATCAAATGTACGTAAATGGAGATGATTTTGTTGATGGAAGTGTATTATCTATATTATAAAGGCCAAACGTATCTGTGCGAAACGCATAAGTCATTTTGCGAATGGCAACACTTTCAAATTTCAAATGAAATTTCGATATTGCAATTTTTGCTACTACAATTTTTTTAACTTCTAAATACTACACACTTTCAATTTTTATACCATCGTGTAAGGAAAAAATGTACTTTTAAATGAAATTTTTTTGAAAGCTGTATCTTAATTTGCTTTTGAATATTAATTTTTTTGTAGTTTTTAACACCGCTTTTCTAATTGTGGCAACAGGAGTACTCCATTTCTATTAAAAGCAAAGGAAAAAAAGGGAAAAAATTTGTTACTATATCTTTATGTTGACATTTTCTCATTAAAAGGGAAAAAATTGAAATTAAAATACCTTCTGTTATAAAATCTGGTGAATTTTGATTTAATTTACAAAATTTTATTTACACGTAAAAGAATATCAACAGTTTAATATCTGTTTCAGCTAATAGCATTGAGACTTCAAGTTTTGAATCAAAATGATCAAATTAAAATGCCATTTTTTTTTTTTAGAAAAGTTGAATACAGATACAAAATGTGCATTTGTAAATTTTGATATATTGAAAATGATGCCGGGTTTAGATTTCACGAGGAAAAAATTCTATTACTGAGTCAAAGTTGAAAAAAATTTGCTTTTTCATTTTGGAATACTAACAAAAAAAAAAAAAAAAAAAAAAAAAAAAAAAAAAAAAAAAAAAAAATTGATGATTTTATTATAATAAAAGATCTTTATTTTTTACTGCTTACATGTACGATTAAAATTTAATTTTAATAATTTCTAAACTGAGTTTTATAGAAATACAATTTTGTTGATTTGACGTTAAATATCGTGTGTTTAAGAGTTAGACTTACCAATATAAAATATATTTTTTACTGTAAAGTAATTTTGTAAGTTTATTATAAGTCAATGAAACAGTTCCTTCTTAAACATTTTCTTTCGTCAAAATTTGACGGGTTCTACCTTGTATTTATAAATAGCAAAAGAATGATCTTAAAATAAAGAATATTCGTTGTTCCCATTTTTCTAACTAAATATATTGTTTTGTTTTGTTTTTTAAAATATAAAAAATATTAATTTGTAGTAATTATATACATGAAATTTTTAAAACTGTAATCACACGTACTTCTTCTTTTTCTGTAAACAGAGAAAAAAGGTTGATTTTAACTGAAAAAAAAAAAAAAATGATGTCTTGTAAAAACTATTTACAAAGTTCTTAATAAACGTTGTGATTTTGAACAATCATCAACAATTACCCTAAGACCTTAGATTAAAATTATTAGCATAATACGATCGAATTTTCGAGTTAAAATGGGAGTATTTATTTCTAATTTTTATAGGAAAAAAGAAATCTTATTGACTACGTAATAAGTTTAATGGTAAGTCGTCATCTCTCTATTTAAATATTTTTTTTTTTTTTTTGCTGTTCTCTAAAACCAATAGAATAGACCAAGAAACACCTGTCTTTTTTTAGGTTTATATGCAACTGTCTTTTCTAAACGTCAGGTAGAAAGGCATTCAATTTTAAAGTTGATTTCTCAAATTAACCTTGGTTTAATAAAATAGAATTAAAAGAATTAAATCGCATGTTACTTCTACAAATAAGTATAATTCATCGTGTATATTCATCGTTTTTTATAATTCGCCGTGTATATGCTATTCCGGTAGTTATAAAGCAGTTCATTCTTCTGCCTCAAATTGCTGTTATCTAGAAAAAATATTGTTCTTTTTCCTTTATTTTGATGCATTCCGATCTAACATTTTGCACTGATCAGTAGCTACAAAACATATCCAAGAAACACCAGTACTTTTTAGGCTTATGTGTAACTGTCTTTTCTCGACGTCTGCTAGAAAGATATTCAATTTTAATGGTGATTTCTCGAATTTAACTTGGTTTAATAACATAGAATCAAAAGATTTAAATTGAACGTTACTTCCACAAATAAATACAATTCATCGTGTATATTCACTGTCTTTTATAATGCACCGTGTATTCCGGTTGTTATAAAGCAGTTCATTTTTCTGCTGTAAATTGCTGTTTTCTAGAAAAATTATTATTATTTTTCCTTTATTTTGATGCATTCCGATCTAACATTTTGCACTGATCAGTAGCTACAAAACTCTGCAAAATAGCGGAATGTTAAAAATGGGTATTATTTAGCACTATCCAGGATAGTAATTTAAAAAGCTTAATCAATTTTAAACTTTATCCTTCACTTAAATCTGTATGATTTTTAATTCAGACTATTATTTACTCTATATTAATATTTTTTTACCGTCATATGTAAAAGATGAATTGAATCAAATGCGCATAAAATGATGATTTTGTTGATGGAAGTGTATTATATGTATAAATAGCAAAAGAATGATCTTAAAATAAAGAATATTCTTTGTTCTCATTTTTCTAACTAAATATACATATATTTGTTTTTTTTTTAAATAAAGAAATATTAATTTGTAATAATTATATAAATGAAATTTTTTTAAAACTGTAATAACACGTATTTCTTCTTTTTCTCCAATGTGAATGTAAAAAGAAAAAGAAAAAAAAGTTGATTTTAAGTGAAAAAAAATGATGTCTTGTAAAAACTGTTTACAAAATTCTTAATAACAGTTGTGATTTTTAACAATCATCAACAGTTACTCTCAGACCTTACATTAAAATAATTAGCAATAATACGGTCGAATTTCCAAGTTAAAATGGGAGTACTTCTAATTTTTATAGGAAAAAAGAAACCTTATTAACTACGTAATAAGGTTAAGAAAGGCATAGAAAGGTATTTAATTTTAACGTTGATTTCTCAAATCAAACTTGTTTTAATAAAATAGAATTAAAAGAATTAAATCTAACATTACTCCCACAAATAAGTATAATTCATTGTGTATATTCACCATCTTTTACAATTCACTGTGTATATATTTTTCCGGTTGTTATAAAGCAGCTCATTTTTCTGCCATAAATTGCTGTTATCTAGAAAAATTATTGTTCTTTTTCCTTTATTTTGATGCATTCCGATCTAACATTTTGCACTGATCAATAGCTACAAAACTCTGCGAAATAGCGGTATGAGTATTATTTTGCACTATCTAGGATAGTAATTTTAAAAGATTAATCAATTTTAAACTTCATCCTTCACTTAAGTCTGTATGATTTTTAGTTCAGACTATGATTTACTCTATATTTATGCTTATTTTTCGCCAAACATAAAATATGAGTTGAATCAAATGTATGTAGAATGATGATTTTGTTGACGGAAGTGTATTATATTTATAACTAATGGAAGAATAATATTGAAATAATGAAAATCGCTGTTCTCATTTTTCTAAAAAAAATTGAAGATTTTATTATTATTATTATTAAAAAAAATGTACATTACACTGCAAATGCGTGAAACACTTTTCCAATACTAACTGAACATATAAATCAACACTTCTAACTAAAATTTTTTTCGATTGTGTTGTGAATGTGTTGCGGATGTGATGTACGAAATAAAAAGATTAGCGCAAAAAAGGCGACATTACAAGAGGAGAAAACGTGTTTTCAAAAGATTCCTTTTTAAAATTATGTAATTTTAAGGGTGTATTCGAAAAAACGGTTTTCCATCTTCAACAGCTCGAAATTTTCCGATACAATTTCATACACATTTTTAAAAGTAGAAACATGAAACTTGCTGAGAGGATTTTTGAAGAGGCGTATAAGGTGCCGTGTGATGTCTTTTCACGCTCAATGCATTAGAATTTGATTTTTAAACAATAAACTTCTCAGTATGACCCTTTTTTTCTTTCGCAGACCTCCCGCTTCGCAAAATTTGGTTCAAAATGCTGTTTTTGATTGCTTTTCTTGCAATATTTTCTGCATTTATCAGAGAATCGATAATCACGGCACCTTGTATAGTTTCTAAATAAGAGAATTTGAAAGTTTGGTGCATATGAGAGCAAAAATGAATTTAAAAATAAATCGGAAAATAAGCAGTTTGAATTGAAATACACCCTTAAAGACACCACCTAGAAAATATTTTCAAAATGTTTTACATGTGTTGTTTTATTGTGTTCTAAATTGTGTGCTATTTACAATGTGTAAATTTGGGGACAAAGTGCAGTTGTGTAGCATAACACTATTTTAAGAACTATTTTCATCAACGTTATTTACAATATTATTTTAATACAATAAATAACATTATTTTTAGAATGTATTTCTAGATAGCAATATTTTTGCAACATATTAAGAAGACAACCACAACACCGAATGGGTTGATTTTTGTGTCTGAGAGTTTGTAGTCTAATTATATAGATGAAAATTAATTTTAATTGTAATCACATGTAGTTCTTCTTTCTCTCCAATGTGAATTGTAAAAAAAAAAAAAATGATGATGCCTTGTAAAAACTGTTTACAATGTTCTTAATAACAACTGCGGTTTTCAACAATCATCAACATTCACTCCCAGACTTTAAATTAAAGTCATTAGCATAATACGCTAGAATTTTCGAGTTAAAATGGGAGTATTTATTTCTAATTTTTATAGAAAAAAAGAAATCTTATTGACTACGTAATAACTTTAATAGTAAGTCGTCATCTCTTTATTTAAATATTTTTTTTTGCTGTTCTGTAAAACCAATAGAATAGACCAAGAAACACCAGTCTTTTTTTAGGTTTATATGTAACTGTCTTTTCTAAACGTCAGCTAGAAAGGCATTCAATTTTAACGTTGATTTCTCAAATTAACGTTGGTTTAATAAAATAGAATTAAAAGAACTAAACCGAATGCTATTTCCACAAATAAGTATAATTCATCGTGTGTATTCATCGTTTTTTATAATTCGCCGTGTATATGCTATTCCGGTAGTTATAAATCAGTTCATTTTTCTGCCTCAAATTGTTGTTATCTAGAAAAAATATTGTTCTTTTCCTTTATTTTAATGCATCCCGATCTGACATTTTGCACTGATCAACAGCTACAAAACATATCCAAGAAACACCAGTACTTTTTTAGGCGTATGTAATAACTGTCTTTTCTCGACGTCTGCTAGAAAGATATTCAATTTAAACGGTGATTTCTCGAATTTAATTTGGTTTAATAAGACAATAACTTGATTTTCAACAATCATCAACATTAACTCTCAGACTTTAAATTAAAGTCATTAACATAATACGATCGAATTTTCGATTTAAAATGGTAGTATACTTCTTATTTTTATAGGAAAAAAAGAAATCTTATTGACTACATAAAAACCTTAACAGTAAGTCGGCATCTCTCTGTATAAGGACTTTTTACCTATTCTCTGAAAATAGAATAGTGTGTTATAATCTCTTGAAAAAAAAAAAAAAAAAAAAAAAAAAAAAAAAAAAAAAAATGTTTATTTTTATAGTAAATGGTTCATTTTTTTTAACGAACATTATTTTTAAAATTTCAAATGCGTTTTTTAATGTATGTTTTCGAATCCGACTGTTAAAGACTGTGTGTTCGTTTACTGCTAAAAATGTATGTTTTCTTCAATATATTTTTACTGCGATCATAACTGACATTTTCTCTCCAAGCTTAAGATTTTTTTTTTTTTTTTTTTTTTTTTTTTTGGGGGGGGGGGGGGAGGCGGGGCAGTTTGATAGATATGAGATGGGATTAATAAACCGCTTACATTTTATGACTTTGATTTTTTAAAATGTAAAATAATATTTTCTAATGTTTGTTTTTGTATCTGACTGATAAAACAGACTGTGTGCTAGTTTATTGTTAAAAATATATGTTTTGTTTAACAATTTTTTAATTAAATATATATAGGACAGTTGCACCATAAAATTTAACTAATAATAACACATTGCTCAGTGGTGCACAAAACAGGAATTTTAATATACATTTGTATAATTAAAATAATTAATTAGTAAATAATTAAAATAATTAATTAGTAATTTTTTAATTGCTATCGTAGTTCACATTCTTTTTCTTAATTTGACAGATTTTTTTTTTCTTTTGGCAATTTGATAATATAAGATGTCATAAAAAATTATTTTCTTTATGAACTTTGTTTTTTTTAAATGCAAAATGCTTTCTTGATGTCTGTTTTTGTATCAGACTGTTAAATACAAACTAAGTTCGTAAAGATTTTTTTTTTTTTTTTAAATAAAATGAACAATTTTTTTCAACATTGTGTATGTTATATTGAGATTAAAAAAATTCAAAATAGCGGTACAGAAACTTGGCTGAATTATAGTTTTTATGAATAAATATTTTATTAAAATTACTTTATGCATTAAAATTTTATTATAAAGTTTTTGTCGAATATCCCGTCATGTGTGCATAGGAAAAAAGGTAAACATAAAGATAAATGTGTTTTTTTTCTTTTTAATCTAGCTTTTCTTTTTCCTAATGTTTATAAAATCACAACTTTTTCTGTGTCATAAACAATTCCAAAAGGTGTTTATTTATCTTATTTATCTTTAGAAACCCAGAAACTAATAGATTTTGGATATTTAAAAACGTATTCCTGAAACGAGAATTGCTTTTAGGAAATTTTTGTGAATTGTGTTTACGGTGTATTAATCAGTTTTTTCAACCCGGCAGATATATATTCCTAGGATACAACAAATTCTTAAGTAAACATCTTCATGCATAAGAAACAAGTTTTTACTGTCAAACAAGATAAATTAACAGTGTTAACATTAACATTATTATATTTATTAAGTTCATATTTATCAAAATCAATGTTTGTTACTCTTGCATATATAAATGCAGTTATGCAGCTGAAAATGTTTTATTGAGAATGCATAGCATTCTATAGCCTGACATTTCGATTTAAGAAAATTTATTAATCCAGTATGAAAAACGCTTGGAAGCATTTACGAAAATCAGTAACAGTAAAAAAAGCTTCCCAGAAGAAGAATTCTTCTTTAAATCTTGAACATGTGTTAGTTTCTTAGGTTTTCTGTAGCCGACATATCGGTTTTTCAGTTCTATCAATTCAAAAATAAATATTTTCAGCTGCATAACTGAACTTATACATTTCAGAGTAAGAAAATAATGTTAATGCTTTTCACATTGTACGTTTGTATAATAAAAACTACTTCAGAATATTTCTGAAAATTTCAGGCAGCAAAGTAAACTTCAGTAAGTTTCAGAAATGTTTTTTTCGTAAAGCATGAAAATAAATGCCTTTTGGAAATCCTTTTTGGAGCATCTATATTTAATTTACTTATTATAAAAAAATGATATTCTTGCCTTTTAGGTGCGTTCTTAATTATGTAAATACGTTGCATTTACAGTCGTCGTTCTATCCGGCCGTCTGTCCACATGTAAAAACGCGAAAACTACCCTACTGAATCGCTTGAAATTTAAAACATATAATTCTTATATAATTTTGTCGAGTCATTTCAAATTTTATGAAAATCGGATGTATAATTCAATTTCAGGAACAATCAAAATTATTCCGTTACAAGACGGTCAATGGGAAAAAATAATTTCAAAAGCATTTTAATGATGTTACACTCTTTCAAACGTAATACAATTCATATACGTCTGTGAAATATGTACTAAAATATACATTCTGTAGAATCTGTGGTGCAAAGAGTTTTTTATTATTATTAATATAAAGGGCCTCACAAAAATGTTCTATTACATAATGGTATAGGGGGAAACATTGTTTGGGGTGCGTTTAAATTATATTAAACTATTCCACATTTTATGAAATTGATATAAGTTCCTGAGGTTTACTACAAGTTAATTCCTATATAATAGAAAGCATTCAGTATTTACAGGGACACGCAAAAGATTTCGGATATTCTTTTGTATCTGATATACTGAGTATTTTAAAAACTTCGTTATAGTACGAACTCACCTCATGTGTTACGTCTGAGGTGCAATTTCAGACTTGTTAAGTTTTAAATTATTTTTCTAACATTTAAACAAAAGTAGTTTCAAATTGTTTTATTGAAACACGAATAAAAATTTTATTTAAAGTACAGTTTGCGATGAAAGTTAGCTTTTAGAGCAAATAAAAATTTCAATATGAACAATGTATGAAATGTTTGATTAAAACATGTTTTTTCTACACAATAAATAGCCTGAGTAGCCTTTAAAATATACAAATGTTTTTTACAATGTAAAAAGTTCTGTATATGGATAGTATTTAGACTTAAGTTGAATATTAATTTATATTTTGGATTGACGTAAGTGCTACGAATGGAATTTATAAGCTTCTTAAGCATTTTTTTTCTGTATGATTTGAATATTTTTATTCAAATACGACAAGTAAATGTTATATTGCATTAAACATGTATATGCATATGAGAAAAAATGGAAAACGGGTACTGAATTGTGTATATTGCAAATGCATTACAGAAATGCTTAAACTCTTTCATTTGTTTAGAGCAAAAAAATAGATTTTTTTAATTTATTAGCCGCCTTTGGCGTCCTTTGGATGTATACTAAACATTAAATCATATTGCTTTTATTCATAATTTATTTTAATTGGTCAATTTTTTGCCAAATTAGAAGATTATGCTAGAGAAATAGACACAGATGTCATATACGCACCACACTGGCGCGATTGTAGAAAAATGACAGTTATATGTGCCTCACATGGTAATCCGGCTATCGTGATTTATTTATTAATAAACTGTTTGTTTATTTTTATTTTCTGTTTTTAAATGATATACATTGCTTTCTTCTATAATTATTAACTAAACTTTTTTTTATTTACTAGGGGGGCCTCGCCCCCCTGCTCGCTATGCTCGCCAACCCCCCCCCCGCGTAATCGCTTCGCGATTCCAAATTATTGGCTACCCCTGCTTGCTGCGCTCGCCAATACCCCATGGTATGAATAAGCGGTTGCAGACCTTTCAAATGATGTGTCACACGACTGGTGTTGTAAAGAAATTAAAAATGTTCCCCCCTGGGGGGCAGAGTGGCAGGCGACACAAAAGACATCCATAATATGAATAAGCAGCTGCAGACCCCTCAAATGATATATCACACGACTGGTGTTATAAAGAAATTAAAAATGTGCCCCCCTGGGGGGGGGCAGAGTGGGGGTGACACACAAGACATCCATAAAATGAATAAACAGTTGCAGACCTTTCAAATGATGTGTCACACAATTGGTGTTGTAAAGAAATTAAAAATGTGCCCCCCTGGGGGCAGAGTGGGGGATGACACACGACACATCCATAATATGAATAAGCAGTTGCAGACCTTTCAAATGATGTGTCACACAACTTGTGTTGTAAAGAAATTAAAAATGTGACCCCCCCCTGAGGAGAGCAGAGTGTGGGGGTGACACACAAGACACCCATAATATGAATAAGCAGTTGCAGACCTTTCAAATCTTGTGTAACACGACTGGTGTTGTAAAGAAATTAAAAATGTGTCCCCCCTGTGGAGCAGAATGGGGGATAACACACAAGACATCCATTATATGAATAAGCAGTTGCAAACCTCTCAAATGATGTATCAAACGACTGGTGTTGTAAAGAAATTCAAAATTTGGCGAAATATTACAGTTATCGCCAAGTTGGCGTCACTTTTGACAACTAATTTTGGTCGCCAAATTTGGCGTTATATCGCCAAGTTGGCGACAAATTTGGCGATTGTTGGCGATGGTAACCTTTCTTCTCTTTATGCTAACCCATACGGCGATGTATAGACGGAGTCCTTTCCTGATTGGTCTATTCGACTCATGGAAGGAGTGGACAAACCGGATTCGTTAGTTCCGGAAATTTTCCACATCAGCATCATTCCAGGAGTCATTCCTTTTAAGGCTAGTTTTTTTTACTATAGAAGGATTATTATCTCTTTTTTAAAATAATAGAAATTAGTTAAAAAAATATATATGTAACTAGTATTTGAAAACGAAGTTTTCGCCAAATTGGCGTCAGAGAAATAACGCGCCAATATGATGCATACATGAAATCTGTGCTGATAAATCAAGAACTCAATCTGTTTATTTTTGTAAGTAAACAGAACAGAAAATGATATTTTGATTATTCATAATTGCAGCGAAGGAAAAAACATAAATATATCCAATTTATCACATCCTAAATCTTACCAAAGGACTTTTGCCCTGTAACCCATAAGATATGTTTATTTGGATGTTGCCATTAAGCAATTAACAAATAATCTTGATTTTTGTGCCACATACGTTAGCGTAATATATATATAGATTGTAAAAGAGTAATCAAACTTTTATATACAGGTTGGTTATAACTGAAGTTACAGTGTTTGGCCCTACGTAGAGTCTGTTCTGGTAGACAAATATCGGTAAAACTTGGGAAATACATTAAATGGACCATGGGGAAAAGAAATTTCCAATAAAAAATAGTTTAATTTTCGATCGGCAGATAGCGATTTTCACTGCTAGAGGGCGGAGGAGAAAGAACGAGCATTACTGATGAATATGCTTTTTCAGAAAGGTAGTAATTTGTCATGAAAGATGGTATACCACTTCACTTAACCAAAACCAGTGCTAATTTAAACAGCTTTGCACTATTATTATTTGGCTATTTTAACTATGGCATAATTTCCTCCATATACAATAATTATGAATTTGTTATTTTAATTACCGTATTATTTTCACTTTTGAAATCCACGAGTAAACATACTTTTCATGACTTAATTTTCAATATCTACCTTCTTTTAAAATATAATCATTTATGTCTAAATTGACAGGGTTTTTTTTGTTTATAACAGCCACGTGAAAATAAATTTTTAATTTCATAGAAATATTATTCTTTGTGCTGTTTTTAAAAAATAGCAACAATTTAAAATAATACCCTCTTCCAAAATATGTAAAAAATATCTCTCGAAAGACTGAAAATTGAATTTAAACTGGAAATAAATCTAAAAAAAATTGAATCAAATACTACTACTACTACTACTACTAATAATAATAATAAAATAGTAAATGCAATTTTCATACTGAGAACTTCTAATGTATAAAATAATCTAAAAATGATTAAATTCCTATGTGCAGTTTTTGCTCCGATAAAACATAAAAAAAAAAAGATTTTGACCAACTTTAATATTAAATTAATCTTAAAATAATTATTCAATTTAACAACTGTTTGCATAAGGATGTTTATCAAATTTTTTTTGTAATACCACCGGTTTTCATGATTTTGAATGCAAATGTTTTCATTATATTAGCGAAAAAGCCAAGTATCTGGGTTCTATTCCCGGCCTGGGCAATTTTCGGCTTAGTTGGAAACATTCAATTCGTATAACACTAGTAGGCCTTGATTACGTCCATTAATAACTATATCGTAATATTAATAATATATGTCCACAACTAAAAAGTAAGAATTTATGTTATAAAATTATTAACTTATAAATTAACTTATAACTTATTATAGACTTATTGTAAAATTATTAACTTGTCATACAAATTATATATAAGAATGTATATTATATTATATTAAGACGTATACAACGTCTTATTAGCAAAATAATTATTTATAATATAAATTCATACTTTTTCGCTGTGGAATATATATTATTAATATTACAACATAAATGATGTTATTTTCTTATTATTCCATATATAAATTCAATCGCGCAGCTGAAAATGTTCAACTGAGAGACGATTGTATCCTAAAAATTTATATTCCGTTTTGAGAAAATTGGTTTGTTGTCCATTAAAATTACTCAAAAAATTAATTGTATCCAAGGAAACCTATTTTTTCAATAAATAGTTCTTTAAATTAAAATAAAAAGAATACTGCCCAGTTAAACTGATTGCATTGAGCTCACAGGCTACGCATACTAATTGTACATTACAGCCTTATATTTTCAAGGGTTAATTCCGTTCGGAAAAAAATTAAAGGAGGGGAAACAACTTCCCTTTCCCCTTTTATATTTAATTATTGAACCCCTAAACTAATCAGGGACATACTTTATCATATAAAAAATCTATATCCAAAATTTAGAGAAAATCGGAAAATTCTTGATAAAAACCCATTTATATAATTTAAGAGGAGTAATTCCCCTTTTTTAAACTTAACCATTAAACTTTCAAAATTATTTAGAGACTTGAACGAAATCTGATAATGCTGCATGAAAAACCCATTTATATAAATTAAAGGGAGGGGCATTAGAACCCCCGTTCCCCCTGTATATACTTATTCAATGAAAACCTAATACCAATCACGGAGGCGCCCAACCAGAATGATCCTATATCTAAAACTGATAATTCTGCATTAAAAACCCATTTATATCGATTAAAGGGAGGGCACGACCCCCCGTCCCCCCTGTTATACATATCGAATGAGCTCCAAAAACTAATCAGGGAAGCGCCTTATCGAGATATACTCATATACAAAATTTTATGTGGATCGGATATTTTTATCATGAGTTATCGCGTTACGCATGTACATACAGAACGGATTGGCACATAAGCTCTCAGGCTATGATAGCCTGTGAGCTAAATAAACTGTATCGGTTTCTGTGATTTCCAAATATTCAAGATGATTTTCAGAATAATATGTAATTTGGAAGAGTTTATTGTATATTTTTAGGGTGCATTCTTAATTATGTAAATACGTAGCACCTATAGTCGTTGTTCAAACCCACCGTCCGTTCGTCTGTCCGCATATAACAAAGCGAAAACTACACAATCGAAACTTTTGAGATTTAAAATATATAACTATTACATAAATTTGTGGAGTCATTTCAAATTTTATGAAAATCGGATGCATAGTTTAATTACAGGGTCAATCAAAAGTATTTTGTTACATTACGGCCAAAGGGAAAAAATAATTTCAAGTGAGTTTTAATGATGTTACACTCTTTCGAACATAATAAGATTGGTATACATCTATGAAGAATATAGTAAAATTTACATTCTGTATAATCTGTGGTGTACATAATATTTGTTATTAATTTACAGGGCTACACAAAAGTATTCCATTACATAATGATATAGGGAAAACATTGTTTGGGGCGTGTTTCACATTTTATGATATACGTTCCTGAGGTTTACAACAAGTTACTTTCTGGATAAGAGAAAGCAGATAGCATTTACAGGGACACACAAAAGATTTCGGATACTGTACTTTATTAAAAGTACTGTATATTATTGCTCCAAGATACTGTACTTTATTAAAAGTACTGTATATTATTGCTCCAAGATACTGTACTTTATTAAAAGTACTGTATATTATTGCTCCAAGATCTGAATATTTTTAAAACTTCCTTAGAGTATGAACTTACCTCATTGAACTTACTCTTGACGTGCAATTTCTAACTTGTTGTTTATACAGTCGAGTCTCTATATAACGAAATCCACCGTTCCAGTAAAAAATTCGTTGTATAGAGAAATTCGATGTATAGAGAATGATGTTAAAAATCGTATTTAATGTGTGAAATTTGAACAAATATTATTTTTGATCTTTTGAATTAAGAATTTGAAGTGTTTAAAAGTAAATATTAACCTAATATTTTATTTCTTAATTATTTAAGCTGTTTCAAAAAAAGAGAACAGACATTTATTTGAAAGCTTAATGAAAATCAAATAAGGAAGACTTGCATTAATTCTAGACGAAGAATTCTGTACATTTTTGTTGTTTTGATTTTAAAATTGTTAAGCTCTAAAAAAATGCTCAAATTTTTGCAAAGAATGAAAAATTGTAGTTAACATTTTCCCCATTTGCCAAAGCCTCTGTTATGTGCCTCTCATTGATTCCTGTCTTACATGTGCATCAATCCAATTGACTCTGTTTTGAGAAGGATGTGGAAAGATGTGTGGGAGATGGGATGAATTCGTTGGATTTAAAGAACAAGGAGAGAAGTAATATAAAAACAACTCAGCACTGAAGATAAATCAAAAATAAGTGATGGAAAATTGATTCCATATGATTTCGAAGCCTTTTAAAACTGAGCAAATTAAGACAAATTTATGAAAAAATTCGTTATATGGAGCTCGATATTTCGCTATATAGAGACTGTTTTTAATGTAATCATGCGAAAAGGGAACCGTTCCTACTAAAAATTCGTTATATAGAGAAATTCGATGTATGGAGTTTCGTTGAAGAGAGACTCGACTGTAGTTAAATTAAATTTTCATAGATTAAGTAATAATTGCCTTTTTTGGCAGCATAGTATATTCATTTTATGAGAAGTTCAGTTTTTATTGTCATAATAACTGTGCATGACATTTTTTTATGCCAGCATTTATATTAGGTTAATCTTGTATTAAATATTACAAAAGGTAAATATTTAATATTTTTATTTTCATCTGTAATACTTTACATTATTTTTATTAAATTCGCTATACCAAAAAATCAGTGAAATTGAATATTTTTATATTGAAATAGGATAACAAGATTTTTTTTAACAATCCAAATGATTCGTTAAAGTGACATTCGTTGTAACGAGATTCTACTGTATTTTTTTATTTTATATGCATTATTTATATAAGATAATATTTCAAAATTATTTCTTTTGAAATAACTATTTCCTATGCTGTCTTTTACATGCACATCTGTTTTCAAAATTAATTTTTAATTTTTCTGTTATAAGTTTTATCTTGTTTATAAATTACTCTTTTTTAATTATTTCTCAGAAATCTCTTAATAAGAAATGTTCTAAAGCCTAGGATTTGACAGCTAGAATAAACTCATTAAGCCACAGTGGAGATATTTATACACCCACTTTGGCTACTTTAACTCGAATTTTTTTTAAACGTATATAAAGATGTTATGAAATTCATTTAAATGTCTTTAGCTAATGTTTCCCTGAATGTGTAAATGAGAAAGCAGGAAAGTATAAAACTTTTAAAAGTTGAGCTTTTTAATTATTTATAGCAGGTGTGAAACTTTAGATATGAAGATATGCCGGGAAAAATTGTAAAAATAATATTAAAAATATTTTTAAATAAAAATGTAAAAAAAAAGTGAAGCTAGAAAAGTATTAAAAAATGTATGTCTGTAAACATAATGAATTAAAAATATTCTGAAGCACTTTTTAGCTCACAGGCTATGATAGCCTGAGAGCTTATGTGCCCGGCCGTTCTGTATGTACGTGCGTTCGTGCGTAACGCGATAACTCATGATAAAAATATCGGATCCACTTGAAATTTTGTATGTAGATATATCCTGACAAGGTGCTTCCCTGATTAGTTTTTGGAGTTCATTCGATATGTATAAGAGAGGGAACGGGGGGCTCATGCCCCTCCCCTTAATTGATATGAATGGGTTTTTCATGCAGAATTAACAGTTTTCGTTCAAAACTTAGATTAGGATCATTCTGATGAGGCGATTCCGTGACTGTTATTAGGTGTTCATTGAATAAGTATAAACAGGGGGAACGGAGGTTCTAATGCCCCCCCCCCTAATTTATATAAATGGGTTTTTCAAGCAGAATTTTCAGATTTCGTTCAAATCTCTGAATAATTTTGGAAGTTTAATGGTTAAGTATAAAAGAGGGGGATAACTCCTTTTAAATTATATAAATACTGAATGGGTTTTATTAAGAATTATCCGATTTGCTCTGAATTTTGGATATAGATTTTTTATATGATAAAGCATGTCTTTGGTAGTATAGGAGGTTCAATGATTAAGTATAAAAAAAAGGAAAGGGGAGAGCTGTTCCCCCTTCTTAATTTTTTTTCGAACGGAATTAACCCTTGAAAATATAAGGCTTTAATGTACAATTAGTATTTGTAGCCTGTGAGCTCAATGCCATCAGTTTAACTGGGCAGTATTCTTTATTTTATTTTTATGTCTTTTTATTTTAAATTTATGCTTTATTCTTAATATTTTTATATTTATTAATTATATTTTTGTAATTTTATATCATAGTTTTTTATATTTATTAATTTTAATTATATTTTTATACTTATTAATTGCAATTTATACTTCATATTTTATCAGTTCATTCTTATGACATTATTTACTTATTTATTTGCAACTATGTTAACAATATGGATCAAATTCTATTTTTCTAAGAAATAGATTCTCTCATTTCAGTACCAGTAATGTAATAAACAGCACCATTTAAAAATAATAAAAGTTAGAACTATATAGTTAAAAAAAAAAAAAAGTTGGAATAAGTATCTACTTTCAATTACATTCTTTTAATGTGATGGAATGTTAAAAATTTTAGCGTTTATCCAAAGGCTTTAAAGTAATTTGGTGTCAGAATATAAACACTTAAAATTATAAATTAAAACACTTTCTAGGGTTTTTAGTGCCAAAAAATACCGAAATTTCATAAAATTCAATATATCTTTATTCGGAGAATTTTGATCGTAGCAGAGTGGGATTTTTAATGTTTTACTCGATAAAGGATGGAGAATTTTCTTAGGTATAAATTATATGGATTAATGGACCGTATAAAAATTAAAACAGTATATTTTTTTTAGAAAATGAATGGCATGATTATTTTATCAATATATTCTTAAATCCTACCATATCTTGAGCCTTTCTGCAATTTACATTGCCCACATATCTCCAATAGGTAAAAAGTTAAAGTAAGTTTCAGTCTTTTTCAAACACAATATATTATAAAACTTTTTATTGTAAAATCTTTAATTTTTCAATTGGCTTCAGCAAAAACAAAACGAATGTAATTTTTACAATATCATTTTAACTGCTTCTGTTACCATTTACAGTTTAGAAAAAACTTGAATAATACTTTGCTGCCAAACATTTTTTTTTACAAGTACATTAATCATATTTTGAAGTCTGCATATTTAAATCCTGCACTGGTTGTGTGTGCTTAAATTCTACTTAAAGTAATCCCGAAACCAACCTCAACCCGAAAAATAATCGAAGAAGAAATCCGGGCACAGATGTCACATACGCACCACATTGGCGCGATTTCTCTCTACTGCCAATTTGGCGAAAATTTCGTTACCAAATGCCAGTTTCATTATACGTTTTTAGCTCACAGGCTATCAAAGCCTGGGAGCTTATGTGCCCGTCCGTTCTGTATGTGCGTATGTGCGTAACGCGATAACTCATGATAAAAATATCAGATTTAGTTAAAATTTTAGATGTATGTATATTCTGACGAGACGCTTCCCTGATTAAATTTTGGAGTTCATTCGATATGTATAAGAGGGGGAACGGGGGGCTAATGTCCCTCCCCTTTATTAATATAGATGGGTTTTTCTTGCCGATTTATCAGTTTTTTTTATAAGACAAAACATATCCGTGATTAGTTAAAGAGATTCAATGATTAAGTATAAAACGGGGAAATGAGAGGGAGCTGTTCCTCCTCCCCCCTTAATTTGCTTTGCGAACAGAATTAACCTTTGAAAATATAAGGCTGTCATGTACAATTAGTATGTGTAGCCCTTGAGCTCAATGCCATCAGTTTAGCTGGGCAATATTATTTTTATTTAATTGTTTTCTATTATTTTAAGGTAATAATAATGATAAAAAATAATAATTATAGAACAAAACAATTTATATCATTTAAAAAATGAAAATAAAAGCAAATAAATAGTTTATTAAAAATAAATAACAATAGCCAGGTTACCATGTGAGGAATAAAATCGCCATTTTATTACAGTTGCGCCAATGTGGTGCGTATATGACATCTGTGCCCGAATCCGACACACTTCAACCGTAACCCAATCCGAATCCGAAGTGAAAGAAAATCAACCTACATTTTAATACAATTGTAGAAAAGTTGTCTACAACTATATCTCTGATAACAATTTTATCTCTTTTGGTAAACGAACATATGACAACATTGAAATATTTAGTTTTTTTTTCAATAAAAATATTTGGGACTTTTTTTGATACACCAGGTCTATTCTGACCCGAAAGAACAAAAAATACGATATAAACACGAAACATTTAAAGTCATCTCAACACAAACCCGAAATATTCGAACTGATCCTGCAATGAAAGAAAATTAATCCATATTTTAATACATCTATAAAAATGTAGGCTACAGTTATATATCTCTGGCATCAATTTTATCTCTTTCGTATGTAAATGAACATATTTACGCTAGTTAATATTAAAAAAATACATATATTTTTTTTAATTAAAAAATACAGTAGAATCTCGATCCGTCGTTTTTCAAGAGGATCGGGGAAAAAACGATAAATGCGGGAAAACGATGAATGCGGATTAACTTCAAAATACGAAAAAACACAATCTTTATGCATTACTAATGCATGCAATGTATACAGTGTACGAATAAATATTAATTTTTTGCTTACTAAACTGTAAAAGAAAAACATCGACTTTATAGAAAATTAATATTTATTTTTAAAAACTAATAATTTTGTTTGGTTTTTCGTTCTTTTTTTTTTCTTTTTTTTTTTTTTTTAACAAGAATTAAATTTTTAAGGTATGCCGCAATTTTCTAGTCATTTTTAGTATTTTCATATGCGTAAATAAAAATTCATGCAACTTCAAATGCCTTAATTGCATGAGTCAGAGTTGGTATACTGGCAGCTCAGCTTCATCGGCATGAACGTTATCCTCTGTTTATCCACCATTATTTAAATTTTTTTACATTATCACATATTTCTCCTATGTTTATAACACTATTTGTCGCAACATATTGATCAATGGAAACATCATGGCATTCTCTCCTTTAAACAATCACTCTTCATCTACATTATTGTCAATATATCATCAATACAAACAGCACAAATGTGTTATTTTAGGATAAAAGAAGTAATTCCAATTTATATATGTGACATTGGTTCGATTGACTTTCAATTTCATTTCGGTGAGGAGAAAATTTTTATAGCGATGAATGCGGGAAAACGACTTTTTGAACAACGATGCTTGCGGGTTTCGTTAAAATTATTTAAGTGTAATTCGTGCAGGGACTTTGGAAAAAAACGATCAATGCGGAAAAATGATGAGTGCGGGAACGGTAGATAGGGGTTTCATTGTACCCAGAAATTTCTTTGGAAAAGTTGCCCAACAATTAAAAACGATCTAAAATAATCAAAATTTAACCCAAACCCGATCTGAACTCGAAAGATATACAGTCAACCCGACTTAAACCCGATCCACACTGAAAAACATTAGTTTTAATCCGATCTGACCCCAATAGCGGGTTTTCTTCGGATGAGATAAAATCAGGTAACCCGTTCCGATATAGGACGCTTATGTATAATGTATAGAAACAAGATGCATTTTATTAATTTTTTTTATTCAAAAAATGTTTGACTTTAAATAAAATAGAAGGGGGACTTTTGAATGTGTGATAATATATTTGCTAACTTTTTAAAATAAAAAGTTACGATTTCTTATTGATAAAAAATAAATTTTAATTACTTTGATGTGCATTTTCTGAAATGTGTCAAAGTGTCAATGCCTTATCTTAATTTTATAAATAGAATTCTTAAAGGAGTAGCAAATTTTATCTGCAAAATAACTTATTTCAAAGTATTTTCAGAGTGCAGAAAATATTACAATTATTTGATAAAGACTTGTTTGAGCTCAGTCGATGAAATATGATTGCTACAAAACCAAAACATCATATTTAAATGAGAAAAAAAAGAAAGAAAAAGAAAAAGAGAAGAAATAATTTGACAGAAATTTGATTTCACAGAAGTACAGACAAAACTTAAAATAGAAAGTAAATATAGGCGTTTTCTACTTTTTTGAAGAAGGATTTAATTTTTAAAGGGAATAGATAAAAAATACGTCTGTAAATACTAAGCTAAATCAGTTAGAAAATTAGTGAAAAAGATAAATTTTGATCTTCTGCTTACAACGTTTTGAAGATTTTAGCAGAAAAAAGTTTTTCTTTGATCAGCATTTTTCACTAATGAAGTTAGAAAGCAAAGGCTTTTTAAGCATGATACCCACAGATGAAAGCCAGGTATAAATTAAGTATATTTATAGCCAGAAAAATTAATTTAAAGAAGCCTTTTAAGTATCTTTTTAAGAAAAAATCTTATCTGGAGATTAGTT
Organism: Maratus speculifer; assembly: GCA_964019185.1. Taxonomy (NCBI): domain Eukaryota; kingdom Metazoa; phylum Arthropoda; class Arachnida; order Araneae; family Salticidae; genus Maratus; species Maratus speculifer. The sequence goes on along the minus strand of OZ025290.1, from coordinate 439,942,386 downwards.
GTACAAAATTTGTTGATGTATGTATGAATTATGAAATAATATTGAAAATCAGTATGTAGAATATCATTTGTGAAAGAAATGTCAAAGCCCTAAAATTAGTTTAGAATATAATGAAGCAGCTATAATGATGAATGTGAACCAATTCAGAAGATTCAATCACCTAATTGGATGTTGAAGTTTAATATACAGTTTTAGGTACTGGGTGAATAATAGTTTTCTTTAAGGTGTTTCAGGACTCATACTTTGAAAATTTTGAGAATTTTAATTTTTTGATGTATTAAAATCTGAACATTTTTATATACACTATCTACCAATTAGTATTTGGAAACTTTCAATTTTTGACTTTTTGTCAAATATTTAAAATTATACTTGACGGATTCTTCTGAAACTTCAGGATTATGAAGATTATGTCTGACCTCATATTTATCAACATTCATTTGATAAGCGGGGCAATTTAGGGGGCCGCCAAAAAATTAAAGAACAACAGAAATATTTGGGATCACCCTGTATATGAAAATGCACGAAATGATTTATCGCTGCAGAATACAAATATGTGGATACTGCACAATATGTACACTGATTTTTGTAAGAATAGCATGTATATTCATGGAAAAAAAATGAGATTTTTTTTTAAAAAATTCAAAAATTCTGGTATGTTTTTTATTTATAGCATGCAGGGTTTTTGACCAAATTTAACTCAAATTTCAGAAATATTGGCAAAATCTATTGGAAAAAATATAGCGCGATTGGAATATAAATATATTAAATATTTTATGAAATATGAGTAGTTTTATGAAATAATTTTTATCTGCGCATGCGCGAACGATAAAAACGATTCTTTTACATCATTTAATAGTCAATTCTATGGAGTAACTTATAAAAAAAATCCAATCAAATATCGTGAAAATTCTAAAAGATATCATTATTATAAGTAATCTGTTTTTACACTGCTCTCTAAAAACGGCTGAATGATAAGGGATTCTCCACAAATTGACATTTTTTATTAACAGCTGACATTTTTTATGTGGCTTGTTGATAGATAATATGCAGACTAAATTCTCATATCGAACTAAAGATGTATGCATCCTTCCTATTAATATTGTTACGAATTTTGTAAATAGTTAGTGTTTGCACTGTAAAATAATGTAAATAATCTTATTAAGCTCCATTTCTTTACTAATATTAGTTTTTGTTACATTGTCTCTGTTATCAAGCAAACTTGTCTATTATTTTCAGTGAATGTCTATCCCAGATTGGCGAAATAATAGAAATATCGCCAAATTGGCGACACTTTTGGTGACTAATTTTGGTCGCCAAATTTTTCGATATATCGCCAAGTTGGTGACAAACTTGGCGATTGTTGGCGATGGTAACCCTTCCCTCTCTATGGCAACCCCCTTTTAGATATGCTGATACATTGAATGTTATTCTGTGGTTTTCTGGAATATTCGAGAAGCCTGTGGTAATTTCCAGCGCATGCTGCGAGCCTATATAAGAAGAGAAGCGATGCGAGCTGTTGTGGTTATTATTTACCAGTCAGTCATTGAGTGAACAAGGCGATTGTTAAGCAAGTTTGCTTGAGTTTCATCTATGTTGTTTTGAATGCTATTAAGTGTTGAGACGTTGTATAAAGAGTCTCTGGGATCTAAAGCTGTAATTATACGATAGATTTGAGCAGTTATTTTTGAATATCTAGTAATATTTGTGAGTTTCGAAGATTCTGTTGTTCTGAAGATCTGTAAATAAATTATTTTCTACTTTTCTAAGAGACAAGAGTTTGAAGTTGTCTAACCATAAGATCAAAAGAACCCTATATACGCAACTATATATTGCATATTGCAAGATACTTGAAACATCCATCTTCATTATAAGTAAAGACAATGAATGGAAACGGGATTTATTTAAGATAGAATTGTAGAAAGCATTTCACGTATACAAACGTCAATCGCAGGGAAATTTTGGAATATTTGAAATATTTAATCATCACAGAGAGATTCAAAAGTCCTTAGAGAATCTTTAACTGTGTAATGGGTGATTATTTTTATGAGTGATAGGTGAAATAGGTGATATTTTTTATCTCATCTAAACTTAATAAAGATTTGTTACAGAGTATTGGAACAAATCTTTACTTTTACAACTTTTATGAAGAAGCTGTAAAATTCCAGGCATTGTCTTTGCTGAAATGCTGGAATAACACAGTTGTTTAGAATTTAGTGATATTTGTCTCCGATAACAGACCAAGTTACAGGTCCTGTTAGAGTAATGTTCGCATAGAAGAATGAACCTATGATCATATCTGCTGTGAAACCACAGCAAACAGTTATCTTTGGTGAATGCTAAGGAATTTCCTTGAATGCTCTTGGTGACTTGTTATCCCAAATTTGGCAGTTCTGGGTATTTACAGTTCCATCCACAGGTTAAAGTGGGCTTCGTCACCCATAAGATTTTCAGGGCCAAGCATCACCCAACTCATTCTGGCAAGAAAAGTGAGAGCAAAAGTCAATCGCTTATCATAGTCGGAGTGACGTAACTCTTGTACACGGGTAATCTTGTGGAAGTGGATAACCTTTCGTAGGATTTCCTAAATCGTACAATAAGGCATATCCAGATTCCGAGCGATCCCACGAGCATTGGAAGTGGTAGCAATATTGTCTGGTGCTCTGTCGACAGTCGCCGTTGCCACTTCTTCGATTGTATCCTGTGATACGTGTTTTTGTCCTCTGCCTGACTGAACATTTAGAGAACCTATTTTCTCAAACTTCTCAACCATTACTTTTAAACCATTAAGTGACAAAGGACCGTTACCTTTACGCATTTTTTTGTGGTTTCTAAAAGCACGAAAAGCGGCTGGCGCATTGCACTGATTGAGGTGAAAGAATTTGACTAGTAGAGCTAGCTCAACTAAAGAAGGAGACATTATGAAAGATAATTTTCAATGAAATTACTTCATCTAAAATCTACTATGTTATAATAAAAAAACAAAAATAATAGATTATGAAAATTTCAGAATATCCTAACATAACTAAATCTTTAATTTAACACTTTTGATGGCTGAAAACTTCTTATTCTTATTTTATTCTTATAAATAATTACATAATTTGAAAATTTTAAATTACAGTTTCCAGGAAGTTGAATATTACCCAAAGTGTGTTTTAAAAAAATGATGTACAAAACTGACGTTGAGGCTCCTGATCTGCAGATTTATTAGTCTATTTTATTTTATTTCATTTGTTAGAAGTAACAGAACGAGATGCAGTGTTATATGCTGTAATTTTTTTTTCATATTAATTATAAATTGTTAGGTTTTATGATAATTCTATATACAAATTCAATTGGTGATTGTTGTATAGTTAATGCTTTTGTTAGTTGGGAAATTGAATATGCATATGTCCGAATTTTGTAATAACTGTGAGATTTACATCTTAGTTTTAACTGAGTTAAGTATAGCAACCAAAAAGGTAATGATTTCAAATAAATTTTAAAAACTGAAAATTCTTGCATAGGTTACAATAGAGTTTTTAGTATAATTTAAAAAACACAATTTGTAATCTTTTACGAAGGCATCTGACATCTGGCTAAGTTAAAAACTTCGATTAATTATTTTAATGCTGCTAACTTATCGTGTTTGTTGTTCGCTACGATTTTTGAACATGAAAATGTTTATTTGAGCATCCGAATAGCAAACAATTCGAAATGCAAAAATTAATAAACTACAGAAACTGTTCGGAGACATTTCCAAAAATCGGTGGTAGCAAAATAAACTCTGTTTTTGTAAATATTCCTTTAAAGCTTGAATATATATATTGTTTTTTGTGGTACTAAAGAGGAAGAACACTTTTTGTAATCACGAGTAAGTCGGAAGAGGTTATTGTATATTTTTCTGCATTGTTACATCATATTTTCCTAGATTAATAAATATCTGTTTAATTTTTCTTTTTCGATGTAGGCAGATATGATAATCTCTAAAAGTTCTTTTAATAATAAAAACTTTGACTTCAATAATAGTTCTCGGACTTTCCAGTAAATTTCTCAGATAGGATCAGATTTTTTTCGTATACATGCTTCAAACTTTATTTCAAAAATCCTTAAAGATTATAAAATAACATGTAGGGGAGAGTGGAGATACTTGAGCATAGGGGATACTTGATCCACCCCTATTATTTCTACAATTCTAAAACTGGCAATATGGTAACATATTTACAGTTCTGAACATGTAAAAAAGAAATCACATACCTTGATACCATTTTGAAAGTATGGTGATTAATAGTTGTTTTTCCCTATCTAAAATAAATATTTAGGTGCATGGGTTTTTTATTTTTTGTTATTAAAAGTTTTGTTTAAAGTTGCAACCATATGGATAAATTTAATAAGTATAATTTCAATTTTATTTTGAATCTAAACTAGTTCAAATAACTGCATGCTTTACTTAGTAAAACTCTGATAAACAAAAATGGTGATAATGGGGATACTTGAGCCGTGGCTCAACCATCCCCACTAGGAAATTAGACATGGATGAAACAAACAAAAAATAAAATTGCGCCCTTATATTCACTAATTGATATTTTTTTCTTTAAAAAATAGTGACTTAGAAAAAAAAATTTAAAAATGTATATTTTTTAATGAAAATATCCATTTTATTTTTCATTTTGACTAAAAAAATAGCCTGTTTAGAAAAATGTAAACATAGTTTTCAATTTAATTTTTATTACATAAAAAAAAATTAAACTATTTTAAAAATCATAATCTCTAATACTTCAATTAGTCAGGTCCAACATATTAAAACATTTATTTTTTAATATAATATATTAAGATTAATATTTTATAGTGAAATTGTAACATTATCTGTTTCTGTAAGTTTTTTTTAATTAAAGAAATGACTATTGTCACCAACAGAGGGCCCTACTGAGTTACCATGTAGCTAAAAGTAAAAAGATTTTGTAATGATCCTTCGATCATTAGCTATAACGACAAAAATTATAGTATTACTAGCTTTGTTTTCTCTATATCGTTCTATAAAATATTTGTGCAAAAATAAAGCGAAAAACTTTACTTTTGTAGGTTTTTTTTCCGTACTGGCTCAAGTATCCCTTCACCATGGCTCAAATATCCCCTCCATGGGGATACTTGAGCCACGATGTAAAAAAAAAAAGTTAAAATTAATTAGACATAGAAAAATAGTTCAAAATTAATTGAAAGTGGTTTTCAGCTGAAGAAAAAATGATCAAATTTTCATTTTCAATACTTTATTTTGTTCTAAAAAATTATAAAAAATTTTAAAAAATTAAAATTTAAAAAGTGGCTCATGTATCCCCATCTTCCCCTAATTGTTTGCATCTTTTTATATGTTGTAAGTTAGATCCAAGCAAGTATATAGGAAATCTGTGTATTTCACTAACATGCCTTACTACAACGATTGTCTAGATGACTGATATTTACGAAATGCATTTGAATGTATATAATAATTCCAGAAAACAATGGAAACTGCTTTACACAGATATAAGTGCTGTTTATAGTGTATGTTTGTATAAGTATTATTTCCGGCAGCCTCTTTAGATCCTTTTTAGACTGGACAGATAATTTTTATGTCATTTATTAGTACATCTTTTTCAGTGTAATTTGACTTTTACAATTGAAGACTTCATGAAGACGCAAGTTTCAAAATTCATCTTATTCAGGGAGAAATAATTAGTAGATGAAGTTTTGTTTCCAAATCCCTAGTAAGAAAAGCGAGTTGTGAAAGCAAACCAAGCTTTTATAATGAAAGAAATCTCTATAAATAAAAGGAATTCTGAGGATAATTAATTAATTAATTGAGGCACAGGGGAAAGCAAATCTTGGCAATGCGCCAACTCGGTCCAGAGGAAGCAAATCTTGGCAATGCGCCAACTCGGTCCAGAGGTATAAAAGCAAGATAGAAAAAAACGCGCAGGTCTGTGCATTCAAGTACAACCACCCATATGTATATGCTGAAAGTTTGTTCTGACGCTCACCCGACGCACGTGGAGTGCCGATGGTCCGGGGAGAGTCACCGGGGGATCCGTCGCCAGCTGAGAGAGAAGCGTAGAGTCACCGGGGGATCCGTCGCCAGCTGAGAGAGAAGCGTACCATACACATAAATTATTAAATAAACCTTCAAATTAAGCCCGGCGAAGCGGGCTGGGTATGCTAGTAAACAATAAAATTAATTTTGTTGCAGATTGTATGTCTTTTTAGGTGCATGTCTGCCAATAAAATAAAAGAACACAGAAAAAACGATTTTCATTTATTTAGTTATTTTTGTTTAATTAATCAATTATTTATTTTTTGATAAGGCGACTTTTGAAATTAACGTCCTCATAATCCAAGAGCCAACAGCACAAAAACCTAAGGTATTGAGAACAACAACAACAAAAAATACCCCTATATTTTATGGAAGAGTAGTTATAGAGGAATCCAATGATCTGTGTCTGCCGGAAGTGAAGTGGTGCATAAGCCAAAATTCAATACCACTAGTTATTTACTCGTAGGTTTATTATTGTGTTTCCCGTACAATCATTTTATACCTTCGATTGTACGGCAAACACAATGTTAAATCTACGAGTAAAGCAGTAGTGGTGTTATTTTTTGGCTTATGCACCATTTCACTTCCGGCAGACACAGATCATTGGATTCCTCTATAACTACTCTCCCGTAAAATAAAGATTTTTTTTATCTCGCGCTCGATATCTTATCTTTTTGTTCTGTCGGCTCTTTGACTGTTATATGTTAGTGTATTTCTCGTATTTCGTATTCAATTAATCATATACAATTAAAACAATAAATTACAAAACAGGCCAATATTGTGTTAATTGTTACAATTTTTATTAGACATCATTTACATTAGATTTCGACATTAGCGAAAAAAAATATTCGCTTTACATTCAAGTAACATTTGTTTTTTTTTCTTGTATTATTCTACAATATTGGTCCTTAAGGACATTTTTCAGAAGAGCCAACGCTCTTCTTTAACATGGGTACTCTCATATTGCGTTTTTCGCAATGTAATAGACTCCCTGATTGAGTCGTACGTGTATGACAAGGGGTACTTTTGATGACTACTACACCTACTCTGGGATAGGCAATCTTGCAATACTTGGTTCATTATCATCAATGAATTCGGCTAATACAGATGCTATTTTACAATAGAATGAATATAATACAATACACATACTGAGGATAAAATAGTAACGAAGAATAAATAATATTAAAACCTGATACAGTGGTTTCATTTGATTAGTTATGATAACAATAATAGTAAGCATTTGGAATGATTAAATATCTCACTAAATATGTGATTAAATATTACTGATTACGATAATATATAAAATTGATATTGAAGCTACAGAAATGCATTTATACATGATTTTTTATACATTTGAGCAAGTCTATGTACAGATTATTTAGAAATGAAAAAAAAATGTTAATAAATAAAAACTCGTTGATTATAAGGAAGTTTTAATAATTCAATTATAAATAAATGTCGTATTAAATTGCTTTATGAAAAATATCTATGTGTATATATAGAATAAAAATGATACATACATCATTACAATTGTTTAGAAAGTAAATACCGTAAACTTTTAAAGACAGCAAGGTAGGCAATAAAAAAGTAAGGTAATTTTTTAAAGACATTGAAAAAAAACCTGTTGATTATACGAAAAAAAGTAATGTTATACAAGTAAAAAAAAAGTTATGTCGCTAAAATATTTCATTAAAAAACTTCTTAGTGAAATATAAGTAAATTTCGTAAATTAATTGATATATTTTTCAGAGCTAACGAGGGAGACCATCCATGATATTTGAATGTCATGTGATGAAAGTAAGCTGAAAGTAAATTCGACTATTGGTGGAAACTGACCTATGTTGATCACGTGGCAAATAAAATGGCTGAAAGTGCCAAGGCCTTCCTCTTCCGTCGGCTGTGATTTTCTTCGTATAATCAACATATTTTTTTATATTTACAGTTCTATGTCCGATGCTATGTTCACCTTGAATTGTTGCTAGAAATGTTATCTTATATGATGAATACGAAAAAAATTGAATCATTAGCATCTTAATGTAATTATTATTTTTAGTTCAAAATTTTCACAAAATGATTTTCTTAAAAAAATAATGAAAATACATGAATATTATAATACAAATGATTATAAGTTAAAAATGATTTTACGATCTTGTCCATAATGTACACATTCTAATACTTACAAAATAAAATTTCTTGTTTTTCTTGTATATACAATGCGTTATCATATCTGATTTGTACATTTAACTTAAAGTTTAGTTAAACAAAAAGATTTTTACTATGAAAATATATAAGACAAAATTTCAGTTTATTACCCTCTCAATATTTATTTGAACGAATTTCTTTTAATTCTGAAAACACACGTTCAAAAACAAAAAATATGTTCTTCATATTTTACTAATTAATATTCAATACTCAAAGGAATTTTATAATAAACATGTGTAAAGCATAATACGTCTAATAAATTCACAACGAGATTGTAATGCATAATACATAAAATAAAATAATCATGATACTCTATTCAGTAATTATATTATTCGAAATTAACTTAATAATCTGAAATAAAATAATGCGTACTACATCTATAGTAAAAACCTTTAATATTTTATCTTTAAACCTTTTTTCAAGCAGAAAACATTTTACTACAGTTAATTAAACGAAATAATTTTCTTTTAAAATAAATTATATACTATTTTTTTTTTCTAGAAATAACAACGAAATCAGGAAAACAGGATGCATAGTATAGCTAATGATAAAAATTCGCTGTGATACCTGAATATCACATGATTTAAGTTGCTTGAAAAGCAGTTTGGTTATTGGTGGAAGACAGCCTATGTTCGTCCCATGATAGACGATATGGCTGAAAGTATTGCGAATTGTTCTTTAGTTGACTGTGGAGTTATAAATCTCGCATATTGTCAAAATTGTGTATTTGTGTGTGACAATTAAATGAAATTTGGAACAGATATCAAACTTAGTGCGCATACAATTTTTAAAATACAAGAGCATTAATTAAATATTTTCAGAAAATATTTAATTTTGAAAAAACATGACCTGATCACGTGGCAGGGTTGCTTTGAAAAATCACTAATAATTTAATGATAAGTACTTAACATATACATTAAATCAAACTAAACTTAATTAACTCAACTTAATTTTATCATGATTATTATGAAGAACATATAATTAAATCATGAAGACCATATTTAATTTTTATAACTATACTTTTAAAAAATGTAATAGATCTCTAATAAATATTTTGACTTTAATATATTTTTTTCGATTTGTTATTTTTTTTAATTAAACACGTTAATGTTTTTTACACATGTTATACAAATTTTTTCAGCATTTTATTTTATTTTATGTTTATTAAATATAGCTGATAAAATATGAATCTCATTTATTCCACTGTAGTCTGCGATTATCACAAATACATAATTAAAATGCGGTTAAAACATAAAGCCACCTAAATTCAAACCGATAATGAACCAAGTACATGCTCTTTATCAACTCGATTCTTAATTTCACATTATTAGTGAAATTCCCCCTCCTTTCCCTTTAAATCGTTCTAATTAAACTTTAATAAGTAATAAAAAAAATCTATTAGAACGAAATTAAAGACGGGAAGAATGGTGTTGGAACGGTGTGGTGTGTGGTGAAATTCTAGAAACAAAATATCACCACTTTTAAGCTTCTTCGACGTTGTTCTGAGACCCATTGTCTTCTTCTTCTGATGGTACAGATCGCTTTCCGAACCTAATAAAGGTATCATTGACGTTCTCCCTCTTGACTTTCTGGAATGCCCGGATGCAGTTCCGGTCGTTCATGAGAGCACGCACGAGTTCTTTGCTGTTGCTTATCCGGCATCCCTTGTGGTCGAGGATGAACTGCTGTTGGGAGAGGCTGCTCTTGGAAGAGTCGTCCGCGTCTTGCTGCACTCTCTGGAGAACTTTGGGGACATCGTCCGCTCCTAAGTTAGATTCAGATGGGGAGCTGCGACCGAATCGGATGAATGTTGAGTCTACTGCTTTTTTCCTCTGATTTTGAGGTATTCCTAAAAGAGAAAAAAAAGGAAAAATAAGAATACAGTTTAATGTTCTTCTGTTTAACATCATAATAATATCCGTTAGAGAAAGTGATACATTCGTGGGACGAAAAAAAAGGGGGTGTCCGAAAGTTCTTGGACACATTTTAAAATACAATATAAAATCGAAGTAATTGTCGCACAGGAGTGCGGTTTGAAAAAAAAAAAAATGCTTCATGAGATGAAAAGTTTTCATCAAGTGAATAAAAAAAAATTATTCCAAGCTTTGATCATAGAAGGCGACACTTGTCCGTGTGTTTAATTTTAAACATTACTTTTCTTTCAATCCCCAGATTAGCTTTTACGGTATGACAAACATGACGACTCACATCGATGAAGCTAATTGTGTAGGTTGGTACTTCGAAACCAAATCGAGACTAATCTGAAAAACAGAAAAAACACATACTAATCATATGGGCAAGTGGCGCCATTTAGGATCAAAGTTTGGAAGTAATTTTTGTATTCACTTGAAGAAAACTTTTCATCGTGAGAAGCATTTTTTTTTTCAAAATCACACTCCTGTACGACAATTGATTTTATATGGAATTTTAAAATGATTCAGGGAATTTTGGGACACTTTGTATATGGCTTAGAAGGTTATAAATTTGAAAGTTTAGAGAAACAACGTCCCTTTATAAAACATTATAAAATTTGGCCACCCTATTATATATGAGAATGCATATTTTAATTCACTGTACGGCAGAGATATTCATATAAATAAATGTATCTATGTTAAAAGGGGACGTGAGTAAGGCGGCCATTGATGACTACTTTTTTATTCTATTCGTAACACTATTTAAAATAATACTTTTTATAGTATATTTCTATTGCCGGTGTTGTCAAAGTGTATGTGAAAGACTTTTGTTTTTAGAAAATGATGTAACATGAAATAAAAAATATCACGTGATTTGCGAAAGAAAGGTTTGGTACAACCTAATATATTTTAAAAGACTACGAAAAATTTATTAAATTTTAAAATCAGCGCGTATGTCTGGGACAACCCGTTGAATGTAGACTGAAAATAAACTGAAAGAAAGATAGTCCTGTCTCGACTCTCCACACTCTTTCTTTCAGTTTATCTCTGACATTGACCCCTTACGGACACGTGTATGCTTCAGCTGATACTAGTCTGTTATTGCTTTACCTCGAAACGCGTCCTTCTTTCTTTCTTATTTTAGGGCGATTTTTACAAAGTCTATTATTTTGATTACTAGTAAAGCTATTCAGAAACGTTTCCGAAAATGACAGACAGGTAAAAAATAGTTTTATAAATTCTTCTTTAAATTCGAAGATAAATAGTTTTCTTAAATTTTTAAATGTAAAGAAACATTTTTTGGAATCTAGACTACGTTATTGAAAAATTTTCTTCTTGATTATAGTACATTTTTGTAGAATAAGAAACATATGTCTTTTTTTGCAGCGTAGATAAATTAAAAAATTAAAAAAAAAAACTTTCATTTCAGATAATGGCTACTAAATTTATTAAAATATTATTTTAGAAGTATTTTTCAGACACAAACATAGCATATTCTAATTACATGTGTCGCAGAGAAACATATGCAGCACTAACTTCTCTGAATAACTCTAAATTCAAATAAAAATAGCTAAATGCACCATCTCCATAATCTTTCTTAATCGATATAATCGATACATACACTTAGTTCACTCATGCCCGCATTGATCACCATTTAAACAATTAAATTATTACGAATGTCTGGTAAATTTCTCTTCCAATCAAAACTGTTGAAAAGGTGCAATCATTCAAAATTGTAATTTTATAAATGACAGTGAATGAAGAAAGAGCATTTCGTTGTGAATTCTGGGAATCGATGTTTATCAAAACATGGCTGTATATAAAGAATTCAAACAAATAACGCTCGATTTTCCATACTTTAAAATTTATTTAAGAAAGAATTAGACAATTTTTTTAATTGATTGGAGATTTGTCACTGAGTCAAATTACATTTTTATTGCAAATAATTAAATAACAGACTCATTATAAATAGTGATAATGTGAGAAATATATTTCTAGAATAGATTAGATTCTAAATATATAAATATTTTTTAAAAATATATTTCAAAAAATATATTGACGATGAATTGCGAGATGGAATTTTGTTAAGATTTTAGTGAGTAAATATGAGTAATTATTAATTACAAAATTTTATCTTGTCTAAAATTTGACAACAGTTTTCAATCAAACACAGTTTATAGTAATAGAATGCATTGAAATTATTTTATACTAATCTTTATCTTATACAAACTTATATTTTATGATTTACTTTTATTTATTTTTATTTAAACTTTCATTACTTCTATGGATTTTTTCTTATCTTTACTCCAGATGCAAAAAACATTTTTTTTGTCATGTGTTTATTAGCTTTATTAGCTTTATACTTAATTAGCTTTATTATTAACATTTTAAAACAAAACTTTATGTAATGAACATTTTTCAAATTTTAATTTTGACGAAAAAGAGAAATTGTTTAAGAATTTCCGTGTATTAGCAACAATGGCTGTGCATTGTATGGCATGTGCATTGTGTTGCATTAGCAACACATGGCTGTGCATTGTATTTCTTTACCACAGTATTACGTTAACTTAGTAATTAGACTAGATATTTTAATACGTTCACGTTATGGAAACTAATACATTTTTACAAAATTTACGCGTTTCTTTTGTTTCAGAAACATTTCTGGACCAATCATCATCAGCTGGGCATCAGCTTAATAATTAGAGTATAATCAATCTGAACTCAGTGTTGTAAATGTGTTTCACGAATTTGCAGTGTGTACACATTGGATGCAGTATTGCTTCTAAAATATGTAATATTATACTTATTGACCAAGAATAATACATCTATTATTTATACATTTAGTATAGCTTCGTGCTACCGAATTTTATCTATAACAGTTTAGAGGTACTCAAAGACAAACCTTTAGAAAATTTGCATGCTATGTTTTCAGACTGTTTAATTCAGAAACGTCCTATTTTATGTTTAAAACTCGTAAGCACAGACATAAAACAAGTATATTACGTATGCGAAGGACATTTTCTATGAAAATTTCAGGTATTTGAATTACTATGACAAATTATGCATAAACTCAGTTATCAATCTGTATGAAGCTAATTTGAATTCAGGTAACTTAAGACAATCTTTTTAAATATGTTATAAAATGTTTGGAAAATAAAGTAATAATCTGAGGCTGACGGCACAAACTTTTTTGAACCAATCCAGTCAGCCAAATTTGTTGTATAAACTCCATTTTTTGGCCTTACTTTAAAGATCTGTCTCATATTGCATTTAAAATTCTGAGTGAAATGTCCCTTTGATTTTCATTTGATTTGAATCATTAAAGTTTTACGTTGTTTAAGTCACGATCTATGATGAAATCGTTTTCTGTATTAAATAATGGGATGAAAGAAAAATAGTCTTAAATTTGCATAAATGATTGAAAACAAACTACAATATGACAGTGCATAAAAAAATAATACTTTTTTTTAAATAAAAGAAAGCATTATCTAAAAGACTAGCATTTGTTAGTGTCTCCACTCACGCACAATGAAAGTTTTGAAATTGAAGAATGCTAACTTTACAAATAAATTTTTATAATTTTTTTTCTTTTGTTTAGTGTACAATTTATCTAACTAACATAACAATTCGCATCAAAATCCATCCAGTATACGTTGTTAACTTTTTTGTCCTGCCTTAATGCTGTTCTCAAATAAAAAGGACAACTTTATCCCCTTTCCTACCTCAATCCACATATGTGGTACTCAGATTTATCCCATTTTATTATGATACCCGAAAATAATTACAATTTCGATATCAGAATGATATGTTTCGAAGTTTAAGATTCGGACAAATGCAGATAAAATAAAAATCTTCCTCTGAATTCAAATGGAAGAAGAAACAATTCAGTAATAATTGATAATATTGAATCCGCACCCAGTAACGAAGAAGTTACTATATAAGTTTTAAATTATTTATTTTCAGAAATGTATGAAACTAGCTTGTGTTGTTGTTCAGAAACTATCTAATTGTATTCATATTCCTTTTTTTTGCAAACACTATAGATTTTTCAGAAAATAATATCAAAATCCCGAATTTCTGCACAAACAAAGACTAGCAATACAAACTGGGGTGAAAAACATGTTTTTAATGTGATCGAAAACACTTTCTTTCTTTCTAACCGATGACCAGGCTCCTACCTGCCGAGTTAATAATCTCAGCTTAACGGGTTAGATACCTGGTATCGGGGCGGACGACCGCCTAATTGCCGCGAAGCGGCAATAAATGATGTATTGCACATGACAACCGCAAGATGGTCTCGTAATTTAGAGCCTTGATCAGATGACGAGACCTTCACCTGGCAAGGCACCTCCAGAGGTATAATTCAAAGGTAACTTGGAGAACTTTGCACCCACGACAGATTTTACATGCACCAGGTGCCATTAGCGTACATGATGGAATTTTAGCTGGCAGAGTGGGGGCGATCGACGCAGAGAAGTGCCGAGGTCGGCTGATTGTGGCTAACGGTTGCTGGACTTAGTAGTTTATTGCCTTTTTGAATGTACTGAGTTTGGCGCCGCACATCACTCCCACTTGCGGTGCCAAGTGAAATGGGGCTGGAGCAAAAATTTTTGAGCCGAGACGGTGGCATGTCCTTAGCAGACAACAGGGGGGACAATTTTGAAGGAGATTTAGAAAAATAAATAACCAAAACTAAAATGGCCGAAATGCTAAGTAGTGCCAGAGAAGGGAGAATTTTCGGGCCGAAATGCAAGGCAGTCGAATCGCTGCTGGTGGTGACGAGATCCCGCCTTTCTACCGTAAAAAAAAAGAAAAAATCGAAAACACTTATAACTCAACAGGTAATTAAAAAAAAAAATCAGTTCAATTCCAAATCGCTTCCATAGTCAGGCTTTCCAGTTTCATAAGTTTCCGTTGAAAAATGAATTTGTAAATTTGTCAAAACGTTTTGCGCCTGTTGAGCAGAGCAGTTGAAAACAGCCTTAAAGGAAACACACGTGTGAGACGCTACGTTTACTTCCATTAATTTTCCTCTAACATTTTATACTAATTTATTATAAGTAACTAAATTTTATCCAAATGTTTATAAGCACTTTAATTCACGTGTTTCTTAAAACTATGTAAGAATTTCACACAAATTAGAGACGTTTAAATTTTTTAGCTCTACTAAAAGTTTTACTTTTCAGCTAAAATCCCCTTTAACTCCTAAAGTACTCTAGCGATTTCGATAGATTTTTTTGGTGATAGAGTATAAATATAATAGACAGTAATATATATATATATATATAGTTTCAGAAAATAAAATTCTGAATAATGGAAAATTTCTAAAAAATTGCCATTACTCTAAAATAAATAATAATAAAAAATAAATTGTCGCAGAATAAAATGTCTGCCATATTATAGTCTTGAGAAAAATCCATTGAATATGGATTTCAAATTTCATCAAAATCGGTCAGGTAGTTTCCGCTGAAACGGTTTTTAAAACTGTCCAAATTCACATAGGACTACACCCAATCTTATCTTCTCTTAAATTCGCGTTTAGTGTTGCAGTAGCTGTAAGCACAATTGGTGAAAACCCACTTCAACGTTTGGAGCTTCTATTAAAGCAGTTTTGCCAGTGGATTACCTTTTAAAATTCTGATTTCTAGATTGGCACCACTTTTCTGAAAGGGTAAAATTATCCTTATTTTCGCCTTAATAAATGTGTCATTAAATAAAGCTAAATCAAGCGAATTTTTACTATATCTTAAAAAGTAATGGCTATAATGAAAATTAAATAATAATAATAATAAAAAATAACCCACTGGCAACATTGGGTTGAAACATAGCTCCAAATACTGGAACGAGATTGCAACATCTTATGGTTATAGCTACTGCAACATCAAAAATTGATTTAAAACAGATATAAATTTTTAACAGTCTAGAACTTCATTTAACAGCTGATATTTCATAATAGGATTTATTTAATTACAGCACTTTCTCCATAATTCTATAACTAAACAAATTAGAACGATGCATTGTATACTAAAACTTTGTTGCAACAACTGCAGCACCAACAATTGGCTCAAACAGGATAAAACTTTTAACACTGTAGAATTATTTTAAAAAGCTGTTATTGATAATCGAATTCAGCTAATTATAACACTTTCTTCCATAGTTCTATAACTAAGCAAATTAGAAAGATGTGTTATACACTAAACTTGGATGCTATTACTACTTCTTAAAAGTTGATTCAAAACAGGACGCAATTTTTAATAATGAAAACTGATCTTTAGTAATCAGGTTCACCTAATAATAGAACTTTCTCCCATAGTTCTATAACTAAGCAAATTAAAATGATGCAGTGTGTACTTAAACTTGGTTGTAGCAACTGCCAGTCCTAGGAAATTCAAAAGAGTACAAAGTTTTTAACATTGTAGAACTTTTTTTATAAAGCTGATATTCGATAACCGGCTTCACCTGATTATAGAACTTTCTCCCATTGTTCTATAACTAAGAAAATTAGAACGATGTGTTGTATACTAAAACTTGATTGCAACTACAGCAGCACCAACTATTAGTTCAAAACAGAACAAAATTTTTAATAGCATGGATTGTTTTTAAAAAGCTTGTTATCGGGTTCACATAATTATGGCACTTTGTCCATAGCTCTATAACCAAACAACATTAAGCGTTGTGTTAACAACAAAACCTTTTCCATCAATTACCTAATTGACAATGTAATATGACCGCCACCAAAATCCGTGCAGCAGAATGACAGGTTTGAAATGAAATGCGAATTTGCATTATATATCTATAGTAGAAATTAATATTAATAGAAACCTTATATTTATAATTATTATTATATTATTTGCCATTCTTAGAGTATTAATAGAAGTTTGTATTAATCGATAATATTAATAGATCTATTATAATGATTCGAAATTTGAAAAAAGGTATTTTCTTTTTTTTTTTCAGCGATACTGTAGTTTACTGCTTTCAACCTCCCCCCCCCCCCCAAACAACCAAAAAAGGTCATAATTTCCAATCGACTAGATAATTTTCGTTTTCCCATTTAAATTTTAGAATCAGAGTCGTGAACAGGAGGGTTTGGGAATTATTGTGCACTCATACAAATTATAACTTGTTAGCAAGAGTTGTTTTAATAATGTTTTGAGTAGTAAGTCTAATATAGCATTTTCACCTGATTTATAGGTATAGAGGCATAGCAAAGTTTTACAATTAATCTAAGTTATGCTTTAGTAAAATCCAGGATTTACTTGTAACATGATCAGTTGCGTAGTTTTAGTTGAGATATGGTCGTTTATAGTTACGAAATATACAGCAACGTATTGAAACCGACACATTTTAATGAAACTTAAACGCGTTAATTAGATAAATAGTATGAAGGATTAGGCAAGTGTTCAGTGATTCCGATTATTTATTTACAGTTAAATTTGATATTAAGATATTATTTAGAAAACCATGTAGCATACATATTAGCAAGACAATATTTTTATCTATAAATTAATCAAAGATTTCTTGCAAATGAGCTGGGAATTACAATTCGTGTCAATATTTAGTATTCGAATATTTAATTCTTTATGTTTTTTGATATATTTTAATAACATACCTATATAATGTTTAATACTGTTTCTTGCAATTTTTTAAATACATGAAACGGAAGAACATATTTATATCTATAAATATCACTCATACATGTTTATTAATGCACATAATTTCTAGTAAATAAGGAGATAGCGTAAACAATGAATTTTTGATACATTAAAATATTGATGATTAGATTATATTAAAAAAACAATTAGATAATAATCATCTTCTTGGAAAAAACAGCATGTGCACAAAACTGGAGATTATTTTAGTTAAACTACTGTCCTGAATTGTAATAAGCCAGGATCTCATCGGAAATTTTTAAAAGCTAAATTCAATAAGATTGAGACATCTACCAATGAGTTCGGACAGCCAGGGTGTTTACTACCTTGAACAAGAGACCATTATAATTGTATTACAATATTTTGACTACACCAAAATATTTTAAGTCTTGTTCCAATACGAAATTAATTAAAGAAATTTCGATAATACCATAACAAATTCTTAAAATTAAAGAAAATAATTTTTACTATTTTGAATTCTTCGATACATATTTAAAAAAAAAAATTGTTAATCAATTTCGTTTTTATTTAAACATGTGTTTGAAATGAGCGGATTCATTTTATAAATTTTGAGTTCGAGGGGGAAAATTTTATAACCTGAATTAAAATAGCTTCACCTGAATAATTATTTACATTAATGTCTAAGATATCCAGAATAATATACATAATAATAATAATTTGATTTTTATATATTTATTTTAACTACAACGGATTTCATAAATCGGTAGTTAACAAAATACATACAATTAGATTAATGAACATTATATATTGTTATAGAAATCTCACAATTTTTTTAAGAACAGTGTAAATACATGTATTGTCATCCTATTTGTAACAGACAAGCGTTCTGTAGCTGCAAATTTTTTGTATAACATAGGGTAAAAGTCTACACATAAATAATTGAAAAAATATTAGAAAATAGTCAGCTTCAACTGTCTCACTGTGGGTTTCTCAATACGATTGAGTAAATTATTCTGTATGAAAAATACAATATACTTTCATTAAAAGACGAATTAAATAGATTTTACGTTGAATTTTCTTTAATGGGACGTAAAAGTACCATCCCGATTTAAAGGATTAATAAATCTAAAAGTTTCTTCGCACTTCCATTTCATCCGCATTACTGCTTCGAAAACCTTCGTATTGAAATAAATATTATGAATTTACTTTTTCCGGAAATAAACAAATTAGACTCAATAAGCTATTTTATACAATAAGCCTTTAATAAATGCGTGAAAAACATGTGATATGTGTCAGAGACATAACCATTACGGAAATTTATAACCCAGTAAAATTTACCTCAGATATTAATAGTCCCTGTAAGATGAGAATTAGCAACAGAATTAATTCTTAAGTGGAGTAAAATTTAATTAAACATGTAAATATTCTAATTGCTCTTTAGAAAATATAATTATTTCAACGTTTTTAAATTTTTTTCAAAATACTTAATTTTTTGTGTATTTTTAAATAGATTTTATTATTATTTTTTAAAATATAAATGCTTGCAGGCTACGGATTATACAGGGTGTTTATAAAGTCCCGGACCCATTTTGATGTTAACTTATAACATAATAAAGATAGATTAAAATTAATAACATAAATGGTTAGATAGACTCAAAAAGTATCGTGACCCTTGTCAATGAACTTCCACGTGTGCCGCCTTTGTCGCACGGAGAATATCAAATCGATAGTCAATTTCACGCTAGGTAGCGGCAAGCATGTCGGCATCCACTGAGGTCCAATTCCTTGGCCACCCAGATTACCTGATATAACGCCGCTGGACTTTTTCCTTTGGGGATTTGTAAAGGACAATGTTTACAGGAGGAGAGTGTCGAATATTGATGACTTAAAAGCCAGAATTACAACCGCAATAGCCTTTGTGGATGCCGACATGCTTGCCGCTACTTGGCGTGAAATTTACTATTGACTTGAAATTTTCCGTGCGATGAAGGGGGCACACGTGGAAGTTCATTGACAAGGGTCATGAAACTTTTTGAGTCTATCTAACCAACTATGTTATTAATTTTAATCTATCTGTATTATTTTATGAGTTATTAAAAATCAAAATGGGTCTGGGACGTAATAAACACCCTGTATTATTTGAATTCGAAGTAGTTCCTTTTGTTTAGAATGTTTGAACAACACAGATCCGGATCATTAAGATTTATCGTTAAGGTGAGAAAATCGTTAAATCGGGGTTGTACTGCATAGCCATTTTCAACTTTGCTAAAGTATTTTAAATTAAACATTTTTTTTAAAATATTAGTACTTATCACAGTATTTTGAACTTGCTGATAGAATTAAGTTTCGTAATTCCAGTATCTATATTTAAGTACCCTTGAAAATTGACCTGGTTAAAATAGCATTATCTGGGTTTACAGATAAAATAACTGCACGTGTCTGAGTACATGCACTTCGAATTTTGACCATTTTGAAATATTGTAATACTACAAAAATATGAAATTAAGATAACATACTTCATAACCTACTTTTTTTTTCCAGTCTTCAAAACTGATGAAATCCATAAAATTTACAGAAGCGGAAAGATTACGCTGATTAGCGCTTTTCCCTGTTTTAGTACTTTTCTCGAATATTTCATCTTTCATCTTTTGCTAGAATTCCCCCATTTGTGCAAAATCGTTAATTGCTTTGTTGTTTTATGGTGATTTTTTAAGAAAGATAAAACATGATCAGGAATAAAACATTTTTATGAAAAAGTGCTTTTGTATTCTCTGCTAAAAAATACTTTTTTAAAGCTTTCTTTACCCATCCCTTCTCGCAACCCTTTCCTCTTAGTTATTTTTTGATATGAGTATTATTATTGAAAAAAATCGAAGAAATGAAAAATAAATTATCCCGTATTTTATGGATAATATTTGCTATTTTCAGAACAAATTTGGTTAAAGAAATGAAGATAACTCCGTTGCTAAAAGAAGTGCCGAAAGTGTTGAGGAAAAATCGTGGAAAAAAAACGAAAGAAAGAAAGAAAAAGTAGAAGGGTAAAAAGCTAAAAAATCAAGAAATCAAGCAAACATAGGGGAAGTATGGAAAATCGTGAATCAGCGAAAAAGTTATATCTATATTATCTTTAATAAAGAAAACTAATAGATTCAAATAAAAAAGTTTATTTTTATTCAGAATAAATATTTTGCTATTATATAACATGTTTATTATTTCATAGTACAATAATACTCGCTTTTTTATATAGCTAATATAATTAAATAGGTAGTTATCGATAATGAGATTTTTTTCTGATAAATCAGGGAACACACTTATTTAATATAATCATACTTTGAAATCGTTAAGAGTTACATGATTAATGCAAGTAAGTAAAATAACTTCATCCCAACACACACACACAAAAAAAAAAAAAAAAAAAAAAAAAAAAAATGCTTTGACAGTATAAACATATTTTTTGAGAAATATGAAATAATATTTAAAAAAATTTTTGTATTGTCAGTATTTGTTGTCAGTATTTTTTGTTGTTAAACTTAAAAAAATTATTTGTATTAAATATCGCCGAAGTAGAAGCAAAATAATATTATTTTTAATTATCAGTTTACTTTATCAGTGAGATACCTTTAAATCTCTTACCCAAGAAAATTTTTCTAGCAAACATCATTTTCCTTATCAGACATAGAATTTCTAGTTGCAAATTATTTAATATTCTTATGAAATTACACCGCATTTTAATTTATCACGAAATTAGTAAACTATGATAATTCTAATTATATTATTCTTGTAATACTCATCTTTATAACAGTCTTCTAGATTTGTAAAAAAAGTACACAGAAAAAAAAAATGCAGTTATTAATTTTTTTCTAGGAAAAATTGGGATGTTTAGAACTTTTAATGTAACGACAACAACAAAAATGCATGTAGCAGGTACATTGTAAATCAAAAAATCTGTAAAGTTGCTAAAAACATTTTAAGAAATTAGGATGCCTAAAATTTTTATGTAATTGCAACCCGGATTACGGATAAAGTTTTAGTAAGATTCCTGTAGTTTTAGTAGATTCTTTTGTAAAGCTACATATATTTGCAGCTTTACAAAAAGTAGTTTTGCAGCTTTGCATTTTTTTTCTACAGTATACAGATAAAATTTTAGTAAACATACATATTTCTATAACATTACATTAGTTGAATTACTGATTTGATTTATAGTGTAGTTATTATCGTATTAAACTGAAATTAGAAGTTCTTGTTTTGAAGTCAGTACAATAAAAATAAATGGTGTTGCATACGTAACTAACTACATTACAAAGAAAAAATGCGTATGTAAGTAATGATGACCACATTTTGACAATGACAAAAACAGACCATTAAATTTTGCTTTTACTGCAATTTTTTAAACTTCTAAATATCACAGATTTTCAATTTTTACCCTGTCGAAAAAGGAAAAAAAAATGTACATTTAAATGAGATTCTTTTTAAAAACTGCATCACAATTTACTCCTTTTTTATGATTTTTTAAAATAGATATCGCTATCTCATGCAGGCCATTTCAAAAGAAAATTCCGTATCTGGGTTATTTTCTATAGCGAAATTAAACTTAATTTTAAAACCTTTTATGAATTCATCAGTGATCTTTCTGATATAAAAATGCTTTTTGTGTTTTTAGTGGGCAATTACAAAATATATATATTAAATCATACAAAAATTAATTAAAGTTTTTTTTTATTTAGAACAATTATTTAGACCTATATTCTCTAACCCAGGAAGCTTGTGTTGGATTCCCTAGTTTACATAATAAATAAAGAGTTAAGGCACGAGATTATAGCAAACATTTTGATGAAATATGCTTTTGCGTTCGTGAGAAAAATCATAAAAATAAATAAATAAAATATAATGCCATGCGGATCAATGTTGTCTTTCAGCGTGTTTTATGCTTTAAACTTTTGAAGGAATATGAGTTTTGATTCTGACATCTATATGTAAATCATTGACTTTCAACAGGTTTAAAGAAATATATTTACATTTACTTTTACATAAAAATAGATTCGACATAAAAAAATAGTCATTTTTGATCTAAAAAATGATTAAAAACTACTTAAGATGTAGCTAAAATGAATCCATAAATGACTAAATTATTTAATAATTGTACTCAAATTTGTACAATACAAAGTTTTTAAGTCAGAATAAGTTTTCAAAATTAAATATATGTCTTGCAGTAATTTGTGGGGCTCCACCAGTGGCCGACAGCTGATCTCTCAACTGGTAGACGGCAGGTGCTGGGTTCGAACCAAATCGCGGCCCCCGGCTTAACCGTTCGGAGTTTTCTGTGGTTTTCTTCAAACCTTAAATTTCCTTGCGTAAATACAGGTTAGGTTCCTTTAGAAAGATTCCCATGTAGGGCACCCCACCGCTTTCGGCCTATATCCCACCTGTTGATAATCGGCCGCCATAAAATAAATCAAACCAAAGAAAGAGTAATTTGTGGATCATATCAGAATCTAGTGTTTACTCCTCTGCTAATATATTACTATTATTGTTTTTATACCAAATTTATATTTTTTTCACCAAATACTATTTTTAATATAGGCAATGATTTTTTTAACTCATGATCATTATGATCATCATTATTAACCCATTTTCATCATCAACATGATCAACTCATTTTAATGAGTTTTTGTTTGAAGTTTTAGTTTATAGTCATCTTTAATACTAATATTACTGTACATACGTAATAGTACTGAAACATATACAATATAACTTGATTTATTGATTTTCAAAATTATGTTTAATTTTTAAACTCCACTGTAGAAATAAACGAAGTTTTTTAATCTATAAGGAAAAAAATGTAATCATCAAAGCTTTTTTGAATCGTGGGTGACTCAAAAGAGATTGTTCTGCTGTATTTTCCTAGATTGACTCCTTAATCTCTGGTGGGTAAATTTCTACAAAATTCCAACCATCACATAAAAAATTCGATATGCACGAAAAAATGGATTAAATCTTTTTCAAATAAATTAAGTCGAATATTTTGGTTCCATTGTGCCATTTCGGAATTAAAATGAAGTGACAGAATATTCAACCATCAGAGCTCAAAGGGTTAAGAAATATTTGTCCTTTTTATCCAGTGACAATTCATTGTGATCAATTAGTCGCATAAATCGAGTATTATATATATAAAACCCCTCCGTGTATAACAATTCCGGGGTCAACCTATCCACGAGAAAAAGAAACTCATTCACCAATGAAAACGTCTCATAGTCGTAATGGAGCGTTCTCATTGATCAGATTTACAGTGGGGGCTGTAAATGACGTCACTACATTTTACTTCGCTTTGAAATCTTTCCACGATTTCAAAAAGTACACTGTTAAAAATTTGACCCATTTGCTGCAGCGGCACTCCACAGCTTTTATAGAATATCTCTTTTATGACCAATGAGAATGCTCCATAACACAGTAAAGTAACCGTTTTCTATAAAAGCGGTGGAGTGACGCTGTAGCAAATGAGTCAAATTTTTTACAGTGTATATTTAATTAAAACTTTTTATTAAAGGAAAGCGAAGGTGCGTTTTAAATGCAACATTGTTAAAATTTCTATATTCGGGTTGCTTTAATTTTTTTTTCTTTACAGCCGTGAATGACTCTTGAGAATTTCAAATCTATAAAAAACATTGTGAAAAGTTATCTCCGATTTTAAAGACAATCTATTTTCTCACCAATGAAACCGTTCCATAGTCGTAATCGAGCGTTCTCAATGGTCAGATTTGCAGTGGGAGCTGTAAATGACGTCACTATATTTTACTTCGCTTTGAAATCTTTTCACGATTTGAAAAACACTATTTAATTAAAACTTTTTATTTAAGCAAACCGTGAGTGCGTTTTAAATTTCATTATAATTCCCACCCCTATCTACCAGATAGTTTTGCTATAGTTTTAAATGCAGATTTCTGTTGAAATTTCCTTTCTTTCTTTCTTTTTTTTTTTCTCTTTTTTTGTTAGATTTTTCCCTTTCCAAGTTTAATCGCTCTATTTATCAAAATTGTTTCAGCCTAAAGTGGCTATGATTGACCACAGTTGTATATTTTTATCATCCTTTAAAAATTCAAACACGTCATTTAGACGGGCTATCTTCTAGTTTCAAATAAACTTGCAATCAAATTTCACAAGGAATGAATTGTTAAAGAATGAAACTATTTCAAATAACGCTGGATTTTGATGTAAAACAGTAAAAATAAGCTCTGTAACATAAATACATATTTATATGATAAATAAGATTTTAAGAAACGAGAAGAGAGCTTATTTTTTTGCTGAAAGATGCATATGCGCTGTTTCGAAATGACGCTGTCTGATAGGAAATACAACATCAGATGTATAGTTAGCTACACGTGAAGAGTTATGAAAGTACAATAGGTAATGTAATATAGATCAATATTGCATTTCAACGTGTTTTATGCTTGCACATTATGTCTTTTGAATTTGAAGAAAGATGAGTTTTAGTTTTGACATGCATATGTAAATGACTGATGTAAAATTTCTTTAAAAAACATATTTATACACTATTTTGTACAACGATATGTTTGGCATTATTCTAAGTTTTCTAGTAAAATTTAAAGCAAATTGTTGTTTTTGATGAAAATGTTTATGTAACAGCCAGAATTTAAACCATATAATTGAATTTAAGAAGCGAATGTGTTAATTTTTAGAATTAAGGATGTAAGTTTTGAAATTCGTCTTAGGAAAATCACGAAAATCTCTGATTACGTCCATTGGTTTACATTGTAAACCAAGATTTTTACAATGCAATAAATGCACGATAAGCCATTTTTTTTGTAGATTAGAGAGATTTTTTTAATGTAGGTTTACCAGTAAAATAGATTGATAGAGAAAACTCGATTTTTAAAAATGTGGATAAGGCGAGTTTTGAAACTGAATTGGAAGTGATTGAGTTGTAATATACTTCCTAAATTATTTTAAAACTCTTGAAGTAATATGCGGGTTATTGAAGTAATCTGCTCTTAATTTACTAAAATTGAACTCTTTAGCTGCTGCTTTTAATCTAACTATTAGACTCTTATTTTTTTCTTTTGCCTCTTTCATAAATAAGACATCCAAGTATGTTTACTTTATCATGTAATAGCAGTAAACTTGTTCTTAGTACGGAGAGATAAAGAAAGAAGAAAAAACATTAAAAACATAAACATTAAAAACATTAGAAATATTAATAGACGCAACTCTTCAATTTATGAATATAACATATGTAAAAATACATCGGCGATTTCATCCTTACAAATGAAACATATTTCATCTATTGTTTCAAGGCGATGTACTTATCACTTTTATTTTTAGCCTAGGCTGAGATATAAAAATAACGTAATATATTTTTATTTGTTTATTTATTTATAATTTTTATAAATATACCAAGCAATGAAACTATTAAAGAAGCTAAATGGCAAAAATGCGCCATTGAAACTCTGACATTTACGAAAGAAAATAAGCATTTTTAATAGATGAATCTGGAGCATTTTACAATTACGACTATGTGGAAATAAAGCTTTTTCATTTAAATCTCAAAATTCCTACAATTTAAACCGATATATAGGTACATACATGATTTCTCATTTTTATTTTCACAAAATTTAGAAAAAAATCCCAAACCCAAGCAACATATCATTGCTCTAAATAACTAAACATATTATGTGTGAATCAAAATTTATTATTCGAGCTACGTACAAGCTTTCATCAGTAAAAATGTAAGGCGAAAACGAAGCTATCATTGAAACATGTTCACAATCAAGAATAAAACATTTAACAACATTAAATCACAAAGGAGTATACGTCACATACGATTTTTTCACATTCATAATTCATTTTATAAATATTTTTCTAATGCATGTTTTGGGTGTAAGCTAAATTCAGTAAAATAAAACAGTATTACGAATTTACATTTTTTTTCACTCCAGTTGGTCTGTTTAAGTGAAAAAAATAGTTTTAAATGACAGCATACAGTTTAATGAAAAGACACAGGCTAAATAATTTCTTTTGTTAGAAGTTATTTTCTTTTAGTTAATTTCCAAATAAATTTCAAATTTTTCGACTGAGCTTCAAAAGTCATAGTGGGCGGTTTTTAAAAATAAACCATGCTGTTTTTGCTTTAAGTATGAAAATTTGAATAATTGAGGGTTTTGTTGTTGACAACACCTATGTACCCGACTTGTTAATTAAAAAAATTACAGTTAGAATTAAAAATAATATATCTTTCTTAGAGATACAAAATATCCTAATATCTCAACGTGATTCAAAAATTTACCTTGCAAAAAAATTTAACAAAAGAAAATTTCATTTAGCTATTAAAACTGAACTTGCTTTTTATCGTTGTTTTAAATTTATTTATTTTAAGAAATTCTTATAGATTTAACATTGAGACTAAGATGTCAACAAATGCTACTTAAATTTTAACAAATTCAGCTTACTAAATCATTTTCATGTGATTCCTAGACCATGTAAATTTTAACAGCGCATAATTTTGCTTTAAAACTGTTTAATGTTTATTTCTTCTCATCTGTTCTAAACACTGTTAAAATTACAATGTATCAATCTTCAGTAGTAATGAAAAATGTCAGACTACTGTTTCACAATGTTTTAAAAATTAATTTATTCGAAAAAAAAAATCCTATTCTGTTATTAAACAAAAATTGAGCTGTTTGGCTTTTCTTTAAATAGCATGTTATTTATTTATGACATTTCTTACTGACTTAAGATTGTTATAAATGTGTTAATAAATGTTACTTAAATATTATGAATTGTGGTATACAGAATCATTTTATGCAATTCCTAGATAGTGTGAATTTTAACTTTTAACTAAACGTTAAAGATAAAATTTCTGTCGCATTTATTCTAATAAATTAGTTTTTTTAATTAACTTTCTCAGATGCAACGTAGCTTAATTACTTACATTTTAAATGCAGTTCTCTTATTAGAGAAATTTATCTTGCACTGACTTTTAAGCAATATGTTTTTTTAAAAATATTTTTACTTTCCTCTAGCTTCAACAGAAGAAGGTATTGTAATCAAGATTTTTTTTCGACTTCTTGTTTTGGAGGGATTTACATTTTTTAAGGGTCAGATATTCCAAAAAATATGTTGTTACAAATTGCCTGTCTGTTCGTCGATGGTGTGTCGGCCATTTTACCACCGAAAAGTGTATGGTGTTATGGATAAAACAGGACCAAAATTTTTGTGTGTGTATTAGGTATGTGGCAACTAAATCTACCTTCATTTTAGAAAGATTCTGAAGGAAGGAGGCGCTGTAATAACAATTTTTGTGCCATTTTCATTATTGTACCATCGAAAAGTGCATGAAGTTGTGCATAGTAGTGAACGAAATTTTTTGTGCATTTTTTTCATATTTTTTTCCAGCAGGTTGTTCTTCGATTTGGAAATATTGCTCCGGAGTGGGTGCTGTAATAGCAATGTCTGGGTCATTTTCATTATTGTACCAGCAATAAACGTGCGAAGTTACGCATGGAATTGGACCATTTTTTTTGTGTATGTATTTGGCTGTGGCCAGTTGTTTGTCCTTGAATTTGAAAATATTCTACAGGAAGGGGTTGCAGTAATATCAATTTTTGCGCCATTTTCTTTTTTTTACCTTTGAAAAATATCAATATAATTAAACTAAATTTTTCTATATGTTTTTGCTATGGC
Organism: Maratus speculifer; assembly: GCA_964019185.1. NCBI lineage: Eukaryota > Metazoa > Arthropoda > Arachnida > Araneae > Salticidae > Maratus > Maratus speculifer. The sequence continues at coordinate 439,913,923 of OZ025290.1, read as the reverse complement.
CAACAGGTTTACATTGAAATTGGATGTATTTCGCCAGAAACAGTAGCTGTGATAGCGGTTTTTGAATAATTTTCTCGGTTTTTGGTAGTTCTGTTATGCATTGTTGTGTTCTGTTGTTGACGGATTTAGAAATTTAAGAAGAAAATAAAATTGGTATAGTATGGAGCTAATAATAATTCAATATTAACATCTGTAACTACTTTTTGATATATTAGGATGTATGAGATAGAAGAAAGTTTTGGGATTAGCAGTTGTACATTCAATTCGGATTTCTTTAAATTTTGTTGTATTTTGAATTCTTTAATTATCAATAAAACAAAATGTGCATTTTTACCCCCTTTTATTAAACCCAACTCACTTTTTGTATGTAAAGATGGAATTTTCAAATCGATATTTTATCCATTTCCTGATATTTGAGAATTACGTTCACTAGTGTATTTCCGACGACAATACAAAATTTTAATAGTTTTAGAGCTCAATTATAAATATAAATTTAAAGACATTTCCCGTTAGTCCACCACAGGTGATAAATCACCAAATATTTTCTGCAACTCGTACAATTATATAAGAGTTGTAACAACAATGGATTTATGATTTATGATTCGCCCGTAAACACTCGCCGAAATTAGTCAAATGGCTGCGAAAGTGCCACAATGAAACATTTTAAAATCTTATCAGTAGGTAAAAAATATAAGTAAAAATGAAGAGTATAATATTTTAAAAATATACGTTTTTATTAATTAATAGTTCAATATTATTTAATTCACCATTACAAGCTACTAAATCAATTTATTTATCCTAAAAAGTAGTTTGAGAAATGTTTAAATTTTTCTTTCCTGTTGCTCTATTTTGAAGAAGAAATATATAAAAAAATACATGTTTTTTAAAAAATTCAAATTCTTGCATTTTCTATCAAAAAAAAAAAAAAAAAAAAAAAAAAAAAAAAAAAAAAGCAAAGTGTTTAGTCTCCAAGCGAAAATAATGTTTTATAATGGAAGTTTTTTAAGAAAAATCTGAATCCTTCAATTAGTAAATTCCAGTAACATTAAAAAAACTCGATTAAACAGGAGCCTAGTTGATATTCTATTCTGCGCGACACGCCGTATTAAAAAAAAAAAAAAAAAAAAAAAAAAAAAAAAAAAAAAAAACTATATTTTAACTTGTCAAGGAGTTAGTATAGAGGTAAACCGACAAACCAAGCAAAAAAAAGAAAAAAAAAATTGTTTAACTTAATACTCAGTTTGAAACAGTTGCCTACGTTGTAAATGTTTGCTCTATTTTTTAAAAAGATTTTCAAATGTATATTACACAAGACTACGCTTAGATTTTTAGATATATCTAATACTCTGTAAAAAAAAAAGAAAAAAAACCCCTGTAAAATTATTAACTTTTTACTACGAATTATTGTTCCAAGAACTTTTTATCTAACGGTATCAACAAGAATTCATGTAATCGATTCTGTTACATGATTTTTTGTTTTTACCGTTACATAAAAATTTCTACGACTCTTAGTTTCCTAGAAAAAGTTGAGTAACCTTACAGGTTTTTTTTTTACCGGTATATTAAATTTAATATCATATATCTAGTGTAAATTGATGAAATCGAACACATATTAATATACTTTTACTTAAAACAAAACAAAACAAAACAAAAAAACAACAACGACAACAAAAATAAAACTGAAGGTTTTAACGTGCAGATTTTTCACGTATACAATAAAGAACAATATATGAAATGTATAAAAATATTAAATCTGTATCTCAAATACAAAAAAATTCTTAGCATTTTTAAAACAGGAAAATGGAGAAAATATGAACATGGAGAATTACCCGTTTAAATTTTTTATATGTATAAATCATTGTTCAACATGTTATTAACAAAATTTGCAATATATCGCAATATAATATATAGTTATATTGCAGTATAACTGACGTATTGGTAACAATGTGGTGTTAAAATATTCTCAATTAAACACGCTTTCATTTAATATTTTTTAATCGATTTTTAAATGAATTTCGACGCAAACTATCTTTTTATTTTTAAAAAATGTTATTTGCTTCAAAGAAATTAATACTACATTATATTTACTCAATAAAAAAATTCTTTTTATAATAAGCCACCATTTAATTGCCACTTTCCCGTACTATTAATTTAGTAAATAAAAGATAATTACTGACAATTTCTTGCGAAGAACATATGTTTTCCTTTTACCTGTTAACTGTACATATTTTTTAATTTTACAACGAATAAATAAATCTGTCAGGAAAAAAAAAATAAGGATTATGATTATCTAAATGTGATTAAAAAAATATTTTATTTTGAAATTAACACCAGGAACAAAATTAGAATCACCTATTAAAAAATAATTTTACCCGTTAATTTTTATTTAAATGTAGCATGCCACTGTTAATGACAATGTCTAATGAATTAAGATTGTGATAAATGTATCAACGGATTTTACTCTTATAAAATTAGGCAGACAGAATTTCTGTAATGTAATTTTCTAGAGGAATGTCGGTTTACACGGTTAACAAAACATTAAAGCTAAAATTAAATGTCGCATTTATTCTAATAAACTGGGTTTCTTTAATTAACTTTCTCAGATATATCCTTACACTTTTGATGTTTTTTAGTTTAGAAACACGAAATTGGCACTATTACTTTTCCTTTTCTTTCTTTCTTTCTTTCTTTCTTTCTTTTCTTTTCTTTTCTTTTTTTTTTTTTTTTTGAAAGAATTTTCGTACATTTTATTATTAACTTCTGCTCACACTTTTGATGTTTTTTAGTTTAGAAACACGAAATTGGCACTATTACTTTTCCTTTTTTTTCTTTCTTTCTTTCTTTCTTTCTTTCTTTTCTTTTCTTTTTTTTTTTTTTTTTTTTTTTTTTTTGAAAGAATTTTCGTACATTTTATTATTAACTTCTGCTCTTTGCTGTAGTTCGAAAATTAAAATACATTATTCTTATACCGTATATAACACTCTGCAGTTAAAATGTGCTTATGACTTCAATTTGTCTGACAGTCTGCCTGGAAAGTTATTCAGATCGCCCTGATATATATAATGATATTGACGTTTACTATAACGCGATTGCGATTGAAAATAAGTGTGTATTTACAGTTTATTTGCAAAAACGGTCAAATGTATTTTCTGTTTCAGTACGGTCAATGGTAAAACAGTTGTTTTTAAATTTCAATTTAATGATGTTAGGCAGTTGAAAACATAATGAAATTGATCCGTATTTATGAAGTTTATTAAGATATGCATTCTGTGGAATATGGACTGCACAGAATTAATTATTGATTTACAGGACACTGCAAAAGAATTCCGTTACACAATGGTCTACAGCGAAAACTTTTCTGCAGCGTATTTTAGTACTGTTAATCTCTGCAAATGTAATGAAATTCCTACTCATTACTGAGGCTTACTTGTCGCTGACCGTTACTTGAAGTATACTAGATTCTTGTCACATAATATGACCTTCATAATATTAATCGTTAATTTACAGTGACACACAAAATTTTCACACACAGTACTGTACCTAAAGTATTTTCTATTAGCAATAATTTTTGAAAGTGCGATTTCATTTATGGTATATTAAATTTTTTTTACTGTATTACAGTATGTTATGGTATTAAATTTAACCAACTCTTTGCTTACTATGTAGTGTTTATAGATCGTATAGATGAAAAAAGAATTGTTTATAAATTCTTTTTTCATCTATACGATCTATAAACATTGCGAGTAATAGCGTGAATGTCTTAAACATGGTTTTTAATTGAATTATGCGCTTTCAAATTGAACTGTGTTTAGTATGATAAAAGATATTTGTACGATATAATCATACATAGAACCAAGCAAAGAACTAAACACATGACCCCCTCAGAATACTAATTTGAGTAAGTGTGATTTCGGTAGTTTTAACCATGTTTTATCCTGCATTATATGAATTTTAGCTTAATAAATGTCGGATATAAAAAAATTTGGATAATATACAAAGTCTGTACAAAAGAATTCAAGAATGTTTCCGTATATCAGCAGAAATAGCTGAAGGTTAAATTTCTACTTATTACGTATTTACCTATTACTTAGTTTTAGAATATTATGTAGAACGTATAAAAATAAAATTAAACAGCACAATAGAATTAAACTACTTTTCCAGCTATAGATGTTAATTGCTAAAGGCTGGTGTTCTAATATGTTATCTCTTTTTTTTTTTTAATGTTTAAATATTGTTTTTTTTTATCGTATTAAAGAGTGAAGTTTCATAAAAGAATTTTACGAGTGTTAGAAAGCGTTTCATAACCTACGCAGGTTGCATGATTTTTCTTTCTTGTATTTAATTTAACTTGGTTTAAGTAATATAAAAATCAAATTTCATAATAAATGTTTTATTCACATTCTAGTGGGCTGGAATTATAAAAATCATGTAAACAGCTACATAGATTCTGACGAATAATGTAATATTTTAATACTTTTAAAAGTTTAAATTAATAAATTAATAAAGCAATTTTAAGGTAATTGTTTAATAGTCGGTACAAATGATGTATATATAAATATTCTTTCAATTGCATTGCACTCATTTAATTTTAAATACAGGTATTTCCATCAAGTTATTTAAAGGATGAATGTAACAAAATGTGAGATTTTGATTATATGAGGCATTGAAATTTTCCATTGAAAAAAATTCAAAATTTCAAGGAGTAAAATTTTTTTTTATTGAAGAGTAAACTATTTTCCTTTCAAAATAGTTAAATTTTGAAGAACTTAAATAAGAAGTTGATTTTTATGCAATTATATGTCATTTCTTGGCATGTGTATGCCAAAATAATGACAATTTCATTCGAAATTTTTTTTTATATTCTTGAAAGAATCTAAACAGACTCTTATCAAAGAAATACCAAAAAGAACTTGCTCGTAGCTATGATTTTACCACTTTTAACTTGAACTATGTCAGAAATAAGAATTACTCTGCATTGCCATATTTATGCCTGATAAAGAACTAAAATGGACAGGCCAGGAAAATTATGTTCATTTTCAGTGACAATAGTATTTTAATTATGGAAAATTATTTGTAAAATACAGAATTTGTTACTATTCTCATATATCTGTTTTCTAGGGTATACATATTAATTAGAAATGAAAGAAATTAGAAAAAACATTTGTACAATATAGCCGAAGGCCCTTTACTTTGCACACAACGCAGTGTGACATGCCGGGAAAATCACAATCTGGAATTTTAAGTCTTTTAATTACTTTATTTGTATTATTAGAAATGTTATTTCTCTTGAACATAGTTCCAAGAATACTTATTATTATAATGTAAAAAAAGAAATTTCATCAGATAACATTTAATAGGAATTTTGTTGTGCGGACTGCAAATTTTGTATTTTGCGATATCCTCTTTAATAAAGATACATTACATACATTTACAATATCTATTTTCACTTAATTTAAAATAAAAAAAAAGTTAAATAAGAAATAATAGCATAAACTATACACATTTTATTTCAGAATGAAAACATCTTTTAATGGAAAAAATAAAAGCCAAAGGCAAATATGCAAAAATAAAAGCCACTATTGGCAAGGAGAAAATTGGTAGTCGCGAAATTAGCGTCTGGCTCACGAAAAATTACTAAATTAATTAATTTTGATAATATGTTCAGAAAATAAAATTTTTAAAAATGTATGCGAGTTGTAATAGTGAAGCAAACTATACGCCGAAAGAAGCTCCAAAAAGTATGGCAACTTGATGTGACACTACAACAAGGAATTTTTTTAATATACATACATATACAGGGGTTGGACAAAAATATGGAAACACCTTTTGAAATGCATGTTTGAAAAGAAAGATTGATTATAATGAACTATGTTGATGGCACTGTAGTTTTCGCCTATTGACGCCACCTATACAGCTTCGTAAAATCGCTGCACCGTTCAGTCGTTGTTGGAGCACTGTTAAGTGAGATTATCATTGCGTTATGTCAGAGTTAACAGACTTCGAACGTGGACAAATTGTTGGCGCGCGTATGGTGGATGCTTCCGTAAGCAAGGTAGCCGAGGTTTTTAGTGTTTCAAGAGGTACTGTGTCGAAGATTTATTCCGCATATTTGAAATGCGGAAAAAACATCATCCGCTAAATCACAGCGCGGACGAAAGTGTATGCTGAGTGATCGTGAGAGACGCGATTAAGGAGGATTATCGCGAAAAATAAGCAGTCCACAGCTGCAAAAGTTACTGCTGAAATGAATGTCGTGTTACCAAATCTTGTGAGTACCAAAACAATTAGAAGGGAGCTTCATAAATAGGGAACTGCTGGCCGTGTTGCAATTGAAAAGCTATCCATCAGTAAAGCTAATGCCTGTAACAGGAAAAAGTGGTGTTTAAGTCATAAAACCTGGACTATAGAGCAGTGGAAGAGCGTAATATGGTCTGATGAGTCTTCTTTCACATTGTTCCCCACTTCTGGCCGAGTTTACGTCTGGAGAACGCCATCTCAAGCCTATAATACAGACTGCTTGTTGCCAAGAGTAAAACATGGCGGGGGTTCGGTGATGGTTTGGGCAGCCATATCGTGGTTCTCTTCTGGCCCCATGATAAATCTGTAAGAGCGTATTACTGCTCAGACTTATGTGAACATTTTGGCCGATAAAGTCCATCCAATGGTACAAGCTTTGTTCCCCGATGATGATGTTATCTTCCAAGACGACAACGTCCCCGTTCACACAGCTCACATTGTCCAGGACTGGTTTTCTGAGCACGAGGATGAATTTTCGCATCTCCCCATTCCACCAAAGTCATCAAACTTGAATATTATGGAACCTTTGTGGTCTACATTGGAGCAGAAAGTGCGTTCTCGCTATCCACCGCCAACATCGTTATCTGAACTTGCCACCGTTTTGCAGGAATAATGGTACAATATTCCCTTGGCAAACATACAGAAACTGTATTTATTCATTCCGAGAAGACTGCAAGCTGTTTTGAATAGCAACGGGTACCGTACACAATATTAGGCAAGGAAACGTGTTTTTTTAAAGGTGTTTCCATATTTTTGTCCAACCCCTGTATATATATATATGTTCAGGAGGCAGAAAAATTAATATTTGCCATCATCTATTAACAGTGGTGTCACAACCTGCTGTCATTTTTTATTTCTCAAGAGACATTATGTTCGATATTTTTTATAGCACCTGGATATAGTGACATAAATTAAATGAATATCATATTACGGCAATTCTTGTTCTTAAATATAATGAAAATAAAATAAAGGTATTTCATAAATTTTTAAATAATGTCTTTTTTTTTTTTGCATTTTTAATTTGAAAAAAGTTTATAAAATGTTGTAATTAAATAACATTAATTTTTTTTTTTATCAGCGTGCGATTTTTTAATAACATTTAAAATTATTATTATTTCTTTGTAAGCAGTATTTTGTGTTTGAGGTATAATTTTTGTAATACATTATAAATAGCTTAAAAGTTTTTGACAACAGGACAAAGTAATATAATTATTATGTAAATCTGAGTTATAAAAATTTACACAACTATTTCCGCACTACATTTTGTTATTCTGTATTACTTTTAAGTATTATAAAAATAATATTGGATTATATATTCAGTTTTTATATATTATTTACTAAATCATCTATTAATAATTTGAGATGTATTTTTCAAATCTCTTTAGCTATTTATCATCAGATAATTTATAAAACAGCTTTTTTAATGTTAAATTGTTTATTTTATACTTTAACGGTCAGGCAATCGTTATTCTTTGAAATAACTAGGTATTTTATGAAATAACTGAATTATATGCTTTAACGGTAACATATATATATAGAGAGAGAGAGTGTAATAACAAAAATAAAATATGCTTTTATTATTTATTGTGTATTGAAACCTTATATATTACATTAAACACATTCATTATACAGAATGTCGCAAAATATCATTGTTTTATTTTTAGAAAATCATTAAGAAAACTATACAAAGACCTATTTATATATATTGGTATTTCTATTCAACGAATGCCTAATCTAAAAAAATTGACATAATAAAGCATGGTTTCTTTTAAATTGAAAATCTAAGGGAATGCATGGAATGTTCGAATCATTCAAATTTGGATTTAATCAATACTTACATAGTAAACAAATTTAAACTTCAGATGGATATATAGAACATTCGAACTAGACAAAACTTGTATGATAAATGAATTTGAACTCCAAAGAGACACAAAAAACATCGCCATTATCAAAATTAGATTTAACTAAAATTTATATAGAATCAAATTTTAAAGCATTTGACATAAATCTGATATAATAAAACACGGCTTCTTTTTAATCCAATTATTTTTAATCCAAGGGAATGTGTGGAATGTTTGAATCATTGAAATTTTGAACTAATCAACTCTTATACAGTAAACAAATTTAAATTCCAGATGGACATTTGAAATTAATTCGAATTAATCAAAACTTGCATAATAAAAGAATTCGAACTCTAAAGAGACACAAAAAACATCGCCATTATCAAAATTACATTTACCTAAAATTTGCATGGAAATCAAAATCAAGGAAGTATGACTCAATAAATATCAACATAAAACAAAAATTATTTTTGCATTTGAAGAAGAACTAGATATTGACACTTCAAAAAAGGAAAATTCCACTTTGGCCTAAAATGTAAAGCATTTTTATTATATTTTATTCCGGTTAAAAAGAAAATATATATAGGAATGTAATTATTGTTATTTTTTAAAAAATCTTTTTTTTTTTAATGAAAAATTTCATTACTTTTTATGAGTCCGGAAAAAAAAATCAACGCAATCATCAAAACAACGATAATAAATCAACGAAAATTATTATTTTTGGTGATATAAGCTCCAGTAAAAAAGATTAACCTTTTTTCTACGTTTTTAAATAAAGGTCGCATAGTTCTTGAAAAAAAATGAACGCTATTTTGACAAACAGGATTTGTAGCAAAGCAAGTTTACAATTTTACTGTAAAGTTACGTCCAATGAGAAAAAAAATGTAAGGAATCAGAATATCACAAAAATGCTTCATTATAAAAAATGATACACACTAGAGGGGCATAAAAGATATAAAAATTTAAAAAATCAAGAATTTTGACAAAAGACGTCGAATCTCTACTTAAATCGAAAATGTAAAAATATTTCGTAAAAGAAAGCTAAGTATTCTGAATTTAATCTCACTAATCGATGAATCTATATGGTATTTATTTATACGCAGTTAAGAAAATACTCTGTTTCTTTTATTGGTTAATACGCGCCATTGCTATTATTTGATTTTAACGTTACAGCTAACATAAATAAAATTAGCCGTGCTTTTACTTAGATAAATGACAAGTAATAACTCGCAACTGTGTTTTTATTACTGTTCTTTTTATATAACGGAAATAAATTTGGCATTATGCACTTACATATTCCGCGAATATATGAAAAATTGTAACACGAACATTGCTTTAAATAAGGTGAGAGGGAAAAAATAAAAGAAGATGTAATTAAACCAGTTTAAGCGGTCAGGTGCCTTTGAAAGGTCAAAAACTCAATTCTTTATTTAATATCCATATCTTAAACCTTACATTAAAATTTTATAAGAAAAACCGTGCAAAAAATTAACTTTAGTAGGGTAGTTATGCCACAAACAATTTATATGATGACGGTGTAATTTGATTTTTAAAGTTAATTTTCTCAAAACAATGATTTTGGTCATTGCCCGTATCATATTGATGAAATGACTTGTCAAGAAATTTAGTTTAAAGCTATAAAATTTAAAGATACGAAAAATGACTTATTATTATGTTCATTAAGTAAGAAATTTAGAAATTATGACTATTTTTATTTCAGGCATACATAAAGTGCTTTGAGATTTTTACAACAGAAAAATTAGTTTAACAAATGGGGTTTACCTTACATTTAGTGTTTCAAACAAAATTTTGTGTACCGAAGAACTGAAAATCTTGCAGAAGACTTACGCGGAATCATGCATGTCCAAAACACAGGCATATTAAAAGTATAAAGCATTCAAAATGATCCAAGATGGAGTATTTGATTTGCCTTGTTCTAATTACTAAGCTCAACAATAACAGGGAGAGCTAACTCCCTATTCTGATACAATGAATCCAACGGTCCGTCCAATGAATACAATGCCAAAGATTTTCCGACGAAAATCTTTGGCAAAATGTAGATTTCCACCCATATGATAGTATGGGGTAGATATTTTTAAATTGATTTTTTTTTTTAAATTAAGGCAAAATTGTTTCAATTTCACTGATATATATTCTTTTATAAGAAATCTGTTGATTTTAGTTAAATTCATCGCAAATTTTAAATTTGATATTAGTTAAAAGAAAATTTTAGTTAAACTCATTAAAAAAATAAAGAAAGATTTGTTAAATATAACTCATAAAAATATCAAAAAGCTATAGAAATAACCAAAAATAATAAAAAGTTTGCAAAAATATTAAAAAAATGCTTGTAACATCAAGAAAAATAGAGAACTCATTACTTGCGCGTATTGAAAAGTGCAATGCGGTCCCGGCAGAAAGTGATTTGGCCAGATCGGCGAGTAGGCCCTCCGTATTATATATGGAGCTCAGTGGTTCTAATCGACCTTGAACATTGACGAACGACCCAACATCTCTCGATCTGGTACTCGAAAATCGTCGGATGAATTTTAAAGAATTTGAGAAAGAAGAAAAAAAAGCGATGAACATATCTTTTATGTCCGTTCATAACAATATGAATAGTATTTTGGACGTGAAACACTTCGTCACATGACTGACTTCAAAAAGAGTTCAATTTTGTTCTATTATTGAGTTTGAGGTCTGGAAAAAAAAACCCAACAAATTTCGTCGACTGAATACCATATTCACCTGATATAGCTCCATGTGACTTTTTCCAATGCCAGAAATTAAAATAATCACTTTGAGGATGGTATTTTAAAGGAATTGAGGACATAAAAAAACGCTGAAGGAGCTAAAGATCACACCACAATTTGCCTACCAAAAATGATGGAGAATTGGCTCCTGCACTGTCATGGTTGTATTGCAGGGTTGCCACGTTTCAGGAAATTTTCCAGTCGAAATACCAGTTTTTGTTTTTGTTTTTTATAGAAAAATATATCTTCTAATTTAAGCCCACGATTTTTCGCCTTTCTTAAACATAGATTTTCTCTAAGAAATTACTGGTGTCGAAGAATTTTCTGGTCTAGAAATTCCCGGTAGCGTGGCAACCCTATATTGAAAACGATTGTACTTTAAAGGCGAAAAAATACAATTTGATGAATAAATTTACTTTATGCCTTTTATTTAACGATTCCGAGCAATTTTTTCACAGAATGTATCACAATTTGAAATATGATTTGGGATCTTACCTCGAGGACCCTCAAAAAGTCCCAGCGTCGATAAGAGTGATTCTTTGAAAGGATAAAATGAATCTTTTTTCGCCAAGCCCAGTCTGTAGTCCTCATATAGGGGGCTGCCATCGTCTTGTAATGGATATGATAATATGACTTGTATGCAGAGCAGGCAGGTGGACAGATGAAGTAAGACTCCCATCCTAAATGCTGGAGTTTAAATGATTAAAGGGTGGGGACGAAGAAGCTCTTGATGTACTTGACTTGTTTTCCCTTGGCAAGGGAAATTATCCCTGAATTGATTTTTAATGCAGATGTACCTATGAAAGAAAATGATTACAGTAAGTATTTATATCGACACATTGGTTATTTGTTATTTATCGGGTTGATGCAAAAGCTCGTGCCTTTGGATCGGATAAAAAGTTTTATTTTAGATAAACAGCATATAGAAAATAACTCTCCCATGCCACTATGTTCTACTGAAAATAACCCCCCAGGGGGATACCTTCTTTAGGTATTCACGGGCTTCACAACCCCGGGGCACCTGAGTGATCTTTCTCCTTTCCTTTTCCTCTTACTCCTCTGGTCTTCCTTTCCTCTTTGTTTCACTCTCATTGTGGTTTCCTCTTCGGAGGTGAGGGCAATTCTGCATGGGCCGATACATCCTGTATATCGACTCATGGAGAATTGTAAACCACCCACGTGTTGGCCGTGCGTGGCGACCCGTGTCCCTGGAAAGGGGGATCCTGGTAGTTGAGGGAAACCAACACACTGCTTTGGCCTCTGCTTCAGGTAGACGGGAGGTGCAAATTGGTCCCGTATGCATCAATCGGCTGGTCAGCTGACTTTTGTCACTGGCTTTAGGGATCAAGTGAGCGAGCAATTACTAGTCATCTCGTTAAGGGTGGAGACTGACATAGGGTTGTCTTGTGACCGTATAGACCCTGGTTAGCACTGGTGCACGAATGTGCATCCCCTTGTTGGGCTCGGGAGTGGGTGGTGCGGCCGGGGTCCGAATTCCTTTTTCACTTAATATGGATGGAAAAACTTCTCTTTCATCTATCTCTCTCCCATGTGGAGAGCAACAAATGTCAAAGAATTCCTCTTTTACTCGATTTTTCGTAATTAAACGCAATGATAGCCTCTCTGATAGCTCTTTCAAAAAAACTTCACCATTTGTTATTGCTAAAACCTTTCAATCTGTTCTTGGTGATGGCCATTCCCTCAAAAAATTACAGTCTGGGGATTTACTGGTTGAAGTTTCTACAGCCAACCAGTCACAATTTTTTCCAATAGTAATACAATAGGCACCTTTTCTGTATCTGTTAAAGCACATCCAACTTTAAATTCTTGTCGTGGTGTAATATCTGAACCAGATCTGTTATTTTCCCCAAAAGAAGAACTTCTAACTAACTTAAAGGATCAAAATGTCGTAGATGTCCGCCGTATCACTATCCGTAGAAATGGTCAGATAATTCCTACTAAACATATAATATTAACCTTCAATAGCCATATTTTACCTACTAGAATTAAAGCAGGCTATTTAAATTGTCCAGTCCGACCTTATATCCCTAATCCGATCCGTTGTTTTAAATGCCAGCGTTATGGCCATACCAATACTAATGGCCAATGTCGTGGCACTGTTACCTGTGCACATTGTGCAGAAGTTGGCCACGACAGTAAAACTTGCGAAAAACAGGAACGCTGCGCAAATTGCAAAGGTGATCATACATCATATTCTCGCTCCTGTCCTATTTGGAACCGTGAAAAAGAGATCATTACTATAAAAATAACCCAAAACCTTCCTTACCCTGAAGCTCGTAAAATTGTAGAATCGAGAACTCCATCTGTTGGAGTTTCTTACTCTAGCTTACTTAAGCAACAAACAAAACCTGTAAGACACATTAGTACCCAGACTGAAGCTCCTTTTAAGAACAGTTCTCCTGAAAAAACATCTAGTCCTATAAATAAAAAGACCCGTGATGCCCACGCTACTGCTGTTACCAGAGTGTTGCCAAAATTAGTGCTTTGGAAACCGTCATCAGAACCTGTGAAAATTGAATATTGGACTAGTCAAGCACAGAAATCAAGCCAATCAAAAAATATAACCAAACCTGAGAATGGAAAAACACCTGATTCATCTGCATCAAATTCCCACAAACCCAAAACTAATCTAACTGTAAAACCTACCCAGAAAACAAAAGAGAATAAAACTATTCGGGGTTCTTCACAGTGGCAAACTGTGAAGAATAAACAGAGAAAATCATGTCATAGCCCATCTACAGCTAATCTCAAAGATCCAAGGCAGATGAATCAGTACGTGGAGGAGGCTATGGAGTCGGCATCTTACGACTCGAGTGATGATGATGAAAATGTTACTTTTGAAGAATATAGACCTCAGTGATTTTACCCTTTTAAATTGTTTTTATATATTTTTGTGCTTCTTTTTAGACATTGTTTGATTTTAACTTTGACATTTGGAGACAGATTTTAATCCTAACTTGACTTTCTAATTATGACAAATACTAGGACAGCCTTTTAATGCTATTTTTACATTTTAACTTTTACATTTTAAGCTGTATTACGATTTTTTGAACTTTTTGTTCTCACCTTGTTCTTGGCGCAGCATGTTCCTAAAGGGATTTTGCGCCATAAAACCCTAATCAACCAACCAACCAACCACTGAAAATAAAAGACAGATGCTTCGTAACCATTAATAAGGTGGTCTGGTGTAATAACGCCAGGCGGGGTAATAACGCCCAGTGCTAATATTATGCATAATTATGGAATAATCTGGTAAATGACACCCATGTGATCTTCGCAGAAGGGTTTTGAGTCATATAAATCGCAAAAAAACAGCTTCAAGTTAATTTCTTCCATTTGTAGGTCTTATTGCTTTTACAAGCAACTAAAATAAACGCTGGATCTAAAATTTGCGATATAAGTTTTGTGATGTGAAGACTATTTTTCTTATCCGGAAATACTTTGTTTATTACATAAATTTGTAATGCATTTCATGTACTTTCAAAATGTTGTAGAAGATTTTGGATATCTTCTCGAGATAATTTGTAGTTTAAAATGTACTGCGCAATAACTATATCGGGGTAATAACGCCAATCCTTGGCATTAATACCCCCGTTGATTCCCAACAGTGGCCGAGCTACATCCTAAATACTGATTCAAATAAACACAGTTAAAACTGTGCAATGTTTCTAATAATTCTGTTTAAACAGTCCTTCTTCAGCAAAAAGAAGCTCACGGTCTGATATTCTTTTGCCTCCCCCCCCTCCACACCACACCTTTATTTTTCTTACAATTTCACAAAAAATTGAACATTTTAAATAGCTTAGAATGCAGTTTGTCAATTTCTAAGTTTGTAGAGTTTGTATTTTTAGAATTCGGCAATCTACATTCCATTATTCCATCTTATTTCATAGTCTTGTTTGCATGGCGTTGTTACCCATATAAGTGGGTAATAACGCCAAATAGCATTGGTCAAAAAATCACGCCATTACATTTTATGAATACCTATCTGTTAAATTATTTTTTTTATATAGATAGCCAATGAGTTGCTGCATCACATCATACATTTGTTTGAAAAATACAATCTAAAACTGAGTCGTGAAAATTGGTAGAACCTTAACGTGGCGTTATTACCCCAGGGTACCTTAACCAAATTTTGAATAAAAAATTGCTTCACCTGAATAATTATTTACGTTAATGTCTGAGATATCCAGAACAACATGTATAAAAATAATTCGATTTTTAGATATATTTTTAAGTAAAACTGATTTCATGAATTGGTAGATAAATATTATTTTTTCGGGGGAGGGGACGGGCAAAATATTTGCAATAGTAGTTAGGTTAATTAAAAGTACTGTTATAGAAATCTCACAATTCTTATAAGAACAGTGCCAATAAATGCAGCTTGATGCCTATCCGTAACAGATAAGTGTTTTGTAGTTTCAAATTTTTTGTCAACATTTTTTAATGGAATAAAAACTGCACTTAAATAAATGATTGACAAAATAAACCATTAAAATATTTAGTTTCAACTGTCTCATTGTGCTTTCTAAATAGGATTGAACCAATTATTTTTGTGAAAGTGTAAAATACTTTTATTTGTAGACTAAATAAATGAATTTTACATCGAATTTTCTTTAATGGTGCTTAAAAGTACCAACAATATACAAAGGGTTAATCTAGTTTTAGTAAAATGTAATATGACCCCTAACAAAAATATATAACTGTTCACTAATAATTTCGAAATGTGTGTTTTACCTTTTTCTACCAAAAATCTATATATTTCCGATATTTAAAGAAATACTTATAAAAACAAACTTTCTTTTGCTGCCATTGATTTTCGGAAATTTTCCGAGTAGTTTTAATTGTTTATTAATAAAGTTTCTCAGCCCAAACTACAGGTTTTTTGGTTGCTATCACTCTCATAGAAACATCAAAGAAAATTTAGTAAACTTGTGCATCAACCCAATTTATCTGTCATAAATAAATATACCGGGTGATTCAAAAGTCAGGACGAAATTTAAAAATGAATAATTCGAAAACGAATCAAGATACAAAGATACGGTTTGCATCGAAAGGATGGAGAAGAAACTGGGTTTTGTGCAATATTGAAAGAAAAAATAGTTTTGTTGGCGACCAACAAATGGCGCTATAGTGTTTTATTGCACCAAAAGATGATTTACAAGTTAAAAAATGTTGACAACTTACAAGTCAGCTTAGTTACAATTAATTAGTACTACAGTAAATGTTCAATATGCCGTCCATCATTCATAAGTGCAGCTGTGAGACTAGGCACAACACCTTTCACAACATTTAGTAAGCATTTTTTGCGTTATGGCAGACACATTTTGGCGGTTGGCATCTTTCAGTGCTGCTAGTGATTCCGTTGGTCACCAACAGACTTAAATTTTTTCGTTGCCACACAAAGCGGTTTCCATTCGCTTGGTGCAAACCGTATCTTTGTATCTTGATTCGTTTTCGAATTATTCATTTTTAAAGTTCGGCCTGATTTTTGGATCACCCGGTACTTTTAGTTTCATTTTAGGCTTAACACATAAAAAATACAAATCAATAATACAACAATGGTTATAGAATGGTTTTCGAATTATTCATTTTTAAAGTTCGGCCTGATTTTTGGATCACCCGGTACTTTTAGTTTCATTTTAGGCTTAACACATAAAAAATATAAATCAATAATACAACAATGGTTATAGAATGGTTTTCGAATTATTCATTTTTAAAGTTCGGCCTGATTTTTGGATCACCCGGTACTTTTAGTTTCATTTTAGGCTTAACACATAAAAATATAAATCAATAATACAACAATGGTTAAAGACGTCAGATAAATGAAGAGCTTACATGATAAAAAGAGTATGGGATATAATCATCATTTTGATAAAATGAGGTGTAAAGTTCCACATCTTCTTTGCGTTTATTTTTAACATCTCATCATTTCAATCAGTTAAATCCTTCATCAGTTAAAATCTCTGTGAGCATTAGTTTTTTTTAAATGATAATATAACAGAAAGAGATTGGTCCATGCTTAATGTCCAAAAATGGAACACTTCTGTTGCCATAATGACAAAAAAAAAAAGTAAAATCTTTAAACAAAAAATAATAATTTGAAAACAAATTGTGATA
Organism: Maratus speculifer; assembly: GCA_964019185.1. NCBI lineage: Eukaryota > Metazoa > Arthropoda > Arachnida > Araneae > Salticidae > Maratus > Maratus speculifer. The sequence goes on along the minus strand of OZ025290.1, from coordinate 439,896,891 downwards.
AAGATTTCAAACAAATTTCACTTAAAAGTGCATTTCTTTTCTATGCATTGGTGTAAAAATTTAAAATGTGCGATGTTTAGAAGCTAAAAAAATTTCATTTCCGAAAACTGTAAAACTAAAATTTCATTTAAAATTTGTGTATGATGGATCCAGGAATATGAATGTTTAATCTATGTCGTACATAATAGGAGGCGTTCAGAAGTCAATCTGATGAACTCCATCCAAATAAAAATGCAGATTTTAAACAGTTAAAGTTGTATATCTATAAACTAGTGTTTTTTTTTGTTTTTTTTTTAATCATCGGTCTAGGAATATTAATATTTAATGCATATCATGCGTTATATATGACATGTTATGATCAGCATAAGAATGATGTTTTTTATTATTATTAATTTGAATATAGAATTTATTTATAAGTCTTTAAAATTTTAGTCTATGAAAATATCATTTTCCGAATAATCGTTGTAATTTGTTAAATTATAATTTTGTTATTTATTATTTTTAAATAATTTGTTTGTTTACTTATTGTTAATTTTTTTTATTTCATTTATTTATTTATTTATTTTTGTCATATACCAGTTTTAACATTTGAGCTCTTAAAATATTCTCATACATAACGAAAATTATTGTTAATGAATATTTATAATCTTCATCGGACATTATCATTGTGCATGTATTGCAGTGCAGTTTTGTTGGGTTATTCCAAATGTGTTGGAAAGTGTTATATAATCTATGCTAGACTCAAGAGTTTTTCTTTCTTGTTTATCATCACGTCAAGATTTTTTACAAGTCATAAATTTCAAAATTACTGAAAATTCGAAATATTGCAAGAATCTAATATTATAAGGAAGAATAAAAATGTCACTAATTTTTTATTACTTCATTTTTTTCCAGTGATATTGCCAAGACTGTATATTCTCCTGTGCTTCCCCGAAGCTTCTCTTATTAACAGGATATGTTATTTGCCACTAAACACGAATTTATGCTGAAATGTTCAACCATTGTCAGAAAAAAACTCTTTAATTCTTTAATGAATACAAACCCGTAAATACCTATTTTAGTAAATGAATTTTCTAAAATATTTATAAATTTAGACAGTTACAGATATTCAATCACCATGAATATTTATTTACTCAATGTATATTTGACCTTTAGAAATTGTCTTTAGTTCAGAAAAATGAAGTTTATTAATCCAATAATTTCAAGTTATTATTTTCTTCTCACTGAAAAAAAGGTAACAACGTTATTTAATAACTTTCATGTAATTCTAATACTACGAATTTTAACAGAAAAATATTCATCGTAAACACAAATGCACACAAATGAATTGTACAGCTTACTTAAAATTTATGTCGATAGTTAATAATTTAATTTTATAATTATTCATCCACATACGTGTTAATGTAAAATATTTTCTAAACCAAAGAATGGATTTTAGTTAAATATTCAGTATAAATAATTCAAACTAAATTTAATGAAATTAATTATTTTTAAGAGAATAATCCGCCTCCTGATGTGAAACATATGAAACTCGGGAAAATTAATTTATTTGATGTTTTTATATTATCTGATTAAATCCTATTTTATACTTTAATTTTTAAATTTAAGATATTCTACAAGTTTTCGCGCCTCAGATTACGAATTCAAATGTTTACTAGTTTTCTATTATTAGAAGAAATTGCATTTAATCTAGGGCTTAGCAAAGCACTTTTTTCTTTTCTTTTAAATTAATTTCTTAAAAAGTAACTAGGTATTAATTTTCATGTACTAGATTCGACTAAAGAATCAATTTATTTACAAATCTCTTTATAAACATTTTCAAAAATATTACATATATATTTTAATGCCTTTTCATTTTTCATACGTGTAGTGTAAAATAAAAAATTTCCAAATATTTGTATTTGTATGGTATACAATGTCATACTTGCCAACCTCCCGCTTTTTTAAATTGAGCAAAACATTTTTTCAACCAGGAAATTTACTCAATAAGTGAAATCGTATTGATTTTAAATAAGTAATACATGGGTGCAAATAAACATTTAAATTAATAAATATTCTGGTTGAAATGCGGTTTTTAATTAATAGAAAAGCGGGAGGTTGGCAAGTATGCAATGTAAGAAAAAAAATCTTAAGGTGGTATTTTAAAAATTAATTTCCCACGCCCAAAACTTGGAAATTTTCTAACGCATTTTCAGATACATTTTTAATAAGAAAAAGAAACTTGGTGACGTGACTTTTTAAAAGAGATTTATGAGCGACCTGTTTTTTTATTCATTTTTTTATTAATTAGAATTTTATTTATAAGTAACTTTATTTTCTCAATACGACCATTTTTTTCCCAGTATTATCGTTTCGGAAAATTTAGTTCAAAATGCCCATTTTGACGGCATTTTTCAGAAATATTCTGCCTTTATCAAAAATTCGATCAATATAATGCATTATATGGTTTCCTAATAAGAGAATTTGTAGATTAGACGCACTTGAGATCAAAAATGAATTTAAAAATTAGTCGGAAAGTAAGCAATTTGGATTTTCTTTATTTAAATCATTTCTGCTCTTAACCAAATCCTTCACTTCGTAGGTCAACTCCACACTTTCGTGTTTCTTTGACGATACTGTAACATAATTGCAGTTCTGATCTCATAATGATATGTTTTATTATTTAAGATTCAAAATAGTGCAAATACATTAAAACTTTTGCTTTAAAATCAAATTGGAGAAGAAATAATTTCGTATTGCTCAACAATATTACAATAACATTTATTACCAAATATTCAAGACATTTTGTTCAACTCTATGTGTAAAATTATTTTGATTAAATTTACTTCATTACTCAAATTGAAAATTACTTTCTACAAAACCTTCAATAAATAATACGTGATTTTTGGAATGCTAGCTAAACGTTCAAATGGAAGTCACACTGTCGATTCTACATTTTTAAATCTCTGATTAACTAACATTTGGAGTTAATTATGATTATTTGCATAATTCATTATGTATGTTAAAACCACAAGCTACTAATACAGGCTACTAATACAGGCTACTAGTACAGGCGCTCATGACGATGTTCAACTAACTGACAGATTATATTATGATTGAAATACAAAGCGACTTTTGCATGTTCTTAGAAATTCAACATATTTAATGTAATTAGTTAATGTATTCAAATGTAAAAATGAGTGAGAATTAGGGATTTTCACTTTCATTGAAATCAGAAGTACAATTAAATTATCGAAAATACATCACGTAATTTTTCCCTGTGGTATGTCACGTAATTATTCTCTTCGACGTGAGTTTTGTCGAAATGTTTACAGTAGATTTTGTTTAAGTGTATTTAATTATACAGTATTCAAAAACATTTAAATTAATTTTAACAGTAGTGAACTTGGAATCATATCTGTTTGTTGGTTTTATGTAAAATCAAAATAAAAAAGTAAAACTGAAAAATTGAAAAAACAACAATAAGTACTATTAAGCATAAATGCAACATACTTAGACGAATGTCATTTATATCCGACAAATGAAGAGATTATAGAAGCATGATTTATCTACATTAAAACATAAATTACTATAATTTTGAAGTTAAACGAGAATATATGATCCATTGATTTTTAATGTAGAGCAAGTTACTTTTTGAAACAAAAATAATTAAAGACAAGTTTTATTACAATTTAACATAAAATTTATATTTTTAATCAATTTATAAAATATATTTTTTAAGATCAAAATAAATTGCAATTTCATTTGGTTGACGCTATTTCAAATACGTTAATTTTCAAAGTGAGGGAAGTTCATTTTGAATACAATTATTTCTATAAGTTGCATAATAATCAATAAGTTATTGTTAACAAGTTATAAGCTAAGTATTCAATAAGTTATTGAATTTATTGCTTAGACTTCAAAAAGTATTTTCATAAATTTGCTAGATCATTTAAATTAAAAACCATTTACTGCAATGTTTTCATTAAATAAAACGTGATTTTAAAATGTAACTAAATTTTCAAATGCAAGTCACACCTTTCTTCTAGTAGATTCTACGGTTTAAAATCTCTCTTAAACTATTGTAAAATTTGGAGTTAATTATAATTATTTGCATAATTCATGACGTGTTAAAATCACAAGCTAGACAAACAACTTGCTCCTTTTGAAATAACGATTATACAATACAAAACGTATTCTATTTGATGTTAGACATTTAACATATTTAATGTTAATTAGTTAATGTTAAAAAATGTAATAAATCAATTAAAATTAGAAATCTTCACTATTATTAAAATTAAAGCTGCAATTAAATTGCTAAAAAAACATCATAGAATTATTCATTAATAGGTGAGTTTTTCTGGAATGTTTGTTTCTTTGAGTTTAAGTGTGTTTAATTGTAGGGGACTCCGTTAATGCGTTTCCGCTTAAGATATCTATACAATGTATATACTTATATAATATAGACAATTACTCCAGTTGATTTTGTTTTCTTCATCATTTTCGACTTAAGGGGTTTCGTGGCTTTTAAATGCGACAAAAATCACGAACATAATTCAAAATTTGAATTCGTGTATCGTCAAAATATTTTTATGTATAAGCATGACATTTTGACTATTAACTGAGCATATTGAGCTCTTTGATATAACACCATTAAAAAATGTCTGGGCTTTTACAGAATTTTTTTTCAATAAAAATAAAAAACTTCCCTTTAAAGAATTTTTTTAACGAAATTTTCTGCTAAACTTAGATTTTGTATACCATTAACATGTAAATTCATTCCATGTTACGAAGAATATATTCTTTGTTGAAGTTTATTCTACTTTGGTACGTGTACAGCATTCAAACGGACAGGTTGCTGTCGTGATGCGTGTATGGATTTATTTTTACGGATTGTATGAACATAAAATTAATTATTTAATAATTTCCATTGTTTGCTAAACAAAACAATTTTTTCACGCTAAAATAAACACTTGTCTTTGTCATTCTCTCATACAGGCTCTCTGGAACTGATGGTAGGAGCACTGATAAAAATTTGAAACTTTTGCTGCATCGTCACTCCACCGCTTTTATAGAAAAAGATTATTTCACGGTATTATAGAGCATTCTCATTGGTCAAGATGAGATATTCTATAAAAGCGGTAGAGTGACGATGCAGTAAAAATTTCAAAATTTTAACAGTGTTGAAAGAAGCCTTCGATACAGATACAACATTAGTCCAAGAGCCGACCGCACAAAACCCTAAGCACTCGAGCACAAGAAATAATCCTTTATATTATGGAAGAGTAGTCATAGGAGAATCTAATGATCCATGTCTGCCGGAAGCGAAGTGGTTACATAAGCCAAAAATAAATACCACTAGTGGTTGACTCGTAAGTTTATCATAATGTTTGCCGTACAATCAAAAGTATGAAAACACGGAAAACTGGTTACAGGAAAATATAATGCTAATCCTACGAGTGAGCCACTAGTGGTACTGATTTTTGGCCTATGTACCACTTTGCTTCCGGCAGACATGGGTCATTAGATTCCCCTATGACTACTCTTCCATAATATAAAGGCTTTTTTTCTTGTGCTCGATGAATTAGGGTTTTGTGCGGTCGACTCTTAGACTATATGAAAGGGTTTCCAGTTTCACAAAAATGTTACTCATGAATGTCCGGATACGCGAAAAGTTTGATGAACACTGTATTTTACTTACCCATCATACGTAGTATAGGGTAAATCTTGCAATCATTTTGAAAATCGAAAAAAAAATTTTGACGGATTTTCAAGTTTTAGATAGTGGAGATTCCGAAAAACATACTTTTAGAAAAAAAATTTCGCCGTCCGTCTGTCTGTAAACGCTCTATCTTCCGAACAAATTGAGATAGAGACTTGAAATTTTGTATGTAGTTAGTATGTAAGAATGGGACGAAGCCTATTTAATATCAGTAACCTCGATTATCCGGAACTATCTTTTTCGGACTCTCGAAAAATTCGTTCTGATGAAAGGTACATAAAATTTTTTGAATGTTTTTGTTCTAAGGAATGGACGTAAAAGACAATAAAATAACACACATTTTGCATATAAAAAGAAGTCGATCGGATTATTAGTTGCCGAGATATGTGTAATCCTGTTTTCCACATTCTTCGATTTTTCATGACCCTGTATTTCATTCAAATTTCAATTCAGAGGTATATTTTAATTGAAAATGAGACGCTTAATCCAACACAGTAAACTGTGAGTTTATATTATTATTTTTTTGGAGTTATAAGGATGTTTCTTTTACGCAGTTCGGTATTACTTGAGTAGTTTGGCGTTTTATATAATTTGTCGAAATTGGTACATCAGCATTTCATTAATATAGCATTAATATGCATATTAACAATATTTAAAATTTATTTTGGAATTGCAATGCATTGTATAAATAGTTTTCACATGTTTTATTTTCATATGCCTATCCATGATGGGCAAGTATTACGGTGGCCCCCAACGACTATAGTAAAATAGTTTTTAGATGTATATATAAGAAGAAAGTAATATTACAGACTTTTTCTAAGTTAAGGAACTACAAAACTTAGATAAAAAGAGGAAAATTACGATACGATTCAATTTTTGTTTACTTCTTTTTTTCCTGTTTGTTTTTTAGGCATTAAAATCAATTTTTTCTCACATAGTTACATTGCATTTAAAAAAAAGTACTGCCAGTATTAAAATACATTTTACCAATGTTCCCATTCTTTGTATATTTTATGTGTCTTTTATTGTTCAAGTTTCATGAATTTAAGTTGATTTGTATTTAACTAATTTACTTTATAACGAAGGTTTTAGGTATAACGATCAGACTTCGTCATATATAAGTTTCATTGTAGCTGAGAATATATTTATGGATTGCTTTGAAATTTGATACAGACAATAAATACATAAGTATTTTTAAAATGATCTTTTGTTAATTATTTACAGCTATAAAATTTTTAATTATGACAATTTTTATTGATTAAAGTATGTTTTTTTTTTTTTTTTTTTTTTTAACAAATGTATATTTTTTTTGCATGGTCAGCGAAACATGTTTGACCAAAGTATGAATAATTTTAAAAATACATACGTGCATACATAACCATATATAATATACCATATATCCATAAACATACATTTGTGCAAGACATATCTGTATCCAATTTCATAGCAATACATGCGTCTGCTCTCAAGATAACAATGACTGACGGAGTTAAAAGTAAAAAACACAATCTGTTTAATAGTTAAAATTTCTTATAATAAATAATTAATATTACTTAAGGAAAGTGTTACAAAAATATATAAAAAAGAAATAACAAAGTTACCCCCCCCCCCCCCATCTAAATATAATCTGGATAAACGAGTGTTTGTACGACCAAATTTAATATCATGTTCATTTTCACCTTTTCTATTATTCGAAACTTTTTCTCTGTCATGCATGCGTAACAACTTAAATCACTTTTTTTTATTAATATAAGGTATTTCATAAAATAAGGTGAAAAAACTCCGTTAATAAATACAGGTGCTTAAAATATTCCAATTGTATGGCAGGTATCACCGGCACTTTTTTTTTGCTATATTTGCATTAGCACTATTAACTAAATTCGTATCTTCAGACAAGTGAAGAACGTAGTTTAATCAATTTGAAGAAATATTCCCTCGCGACATAAACCGTTGTGTCAAAAACGAGGGAAAATTCATGAAATCTGAATATCCACTTCTGAGTTTGAATTATTTAACATTGTACTTCATCGTTTTAATGTAAGATCATTTTCTGCAAAATTTTCATAAAATAATACGTGATTTTGGAATCTTAACTGAATCTTCAGAAGCAAATAACCCATTCTTTAGAGTCAATTTTACTTTTAGAATGTCTCTTTAACTAAAAATTGAGTTTAATTATGATTATCTGTAAACGTATTACATTTGTTAAATCCATAGTACCATGGGTAGCAATTCCTTCGGAGATAGTGATAACACAGGGACTTACCAGAACATTCAACAAATTGACCGTGACAAATTACAGTGTTAAAATCAGACATTTTTCTCGGGGAGGGACTTTTGTGGCTCCGGCTGGGGGGGGGGGGGGGGCATTATAGAGTTCCAAGGGGAAACTGCTCTTTTTGACCATTGAAAACACAAAATCTCAAATTTTTCGGGACGGGGGGGGGGGGATAATTTATTGTCCCACGGGAAAATGTAGCCCTCCTCGGACTACTGAAATCAACACTGACAAATCCCCTGAAATCAACACTGGCAAATTATATTTCGAATAGAATACAAAACATCTTTTGTTTCCTTTTAGATTTTCAAAATGTTTAGTGTAATTAGACACCGTTATGAAATTAAAATAAAAAAATAATGAAAATTTGAGATTTTAATTTTCATTGAAATCGAAAGTACAATTAAGCTATCAAGTATATTTCACGAAATTATTCCTCGTGACGCAGGTTTCGCAGAAAGGTTTATCTTTGGTTTTATTTGATTGCATGTAATTACACAGTATTTAAGCATTTATGCTTAATTTTGGAGGTGGAGACTTTGATATTATAACAGTTTTTGGTTATTATGTAGAATAAGAAGGATTCTGATTTATATCAAAACGTTAAATTTACAAAATTTACTGTATTTATTTTCTCCCTTTAAGCTTCGACGGGTCTTTTAAATTCCACTAACCCTTTATCTACTGAATTATGAATTCATGAAAATTTTTTCTTCTAAAGCATTTTTCGTGAATTGCTTAAACTACATTAGAAGATTTACGTAATCATTTAATAAATTTTTGAAGGATTCAAGGATTTGGAAGGATTAATTAAATTTGAATGTACAGGTATTTTGTGCAATATTTATAACCTCGCTCAATTATTTCATTATAAATTTATTTTCTTAGTATTTTGTAGAGTTAGGAAATGTGCAAATATGATGTTCTTACAATATAAATATAGATATATTTCTGAATTGAAAAATTCCTACCCCTTTTCCCCAACGCCAAGAAAGTTGAATAGATGCAAAGATCACAGAAATCATCCTTTTAAAAATATTTTTGTTTTGTATAACCAATAATGCTTTTAGAAAAAGATAAAGTAATGTATCTGCTACTCATTCTAAAATCTATTGCAAATAATCTATGTGTTAAATGAATTTTATGAAAAGTTATTTTAATGGTACTTATAAGTACCTTCAGTAGATAAAAGGTTAAAAAAATACAACAGAAAATTAATTTAATTTGTCTATCGATAATAGCATATTGTACTTTTCATGCAAAATACTTTGTTGTATCGCATTTAACAAGCACTATGTTACAGTCGAAATTAGATATTTTTGATGTGGTTATTTTCTCAACCATTTACTTGGATTTAGATATTCTCTAAGTAAAACAAGCGGGTAAGTGTGATCTCTAATCGTACAGAGGATTTCATTTAATATTTCTTTCAAAACAACTTATCTTTTAACTTATAAATCCAAATTGTTAATTTATAATAATAATAATTCTTTCACGGATGGTAGGTAACACCAGTAAATTTAATTTTAAAGTAATTATAAAAGTAAGTTATTTATTTTAATCAAATTAAAAATGTTTAAAACAGTATGTTTAAATAAAATCCATTTTTTTTTTTTTTTTTTTTTTTTTTTTTTTTTTTTAATTTGAAAAAAAAGGATAGCGGAGATATAAATAAAATTTTTAATTTCTACAAATTGAAATTTAAACAAATTGTTTAAATAAAATTTAAAATGCTGAATTATTAATAAATCGCAATAGTTTTTAAAATAAGGTGGTATGTGGTAATAACGCCAGGCGGGGTAATAACGCCAAGTGCTAATATTATGCATAATTATGAAATAATCTGGTAAATGACACCCATGTGCTCTGCGCAGAAGGGTTTTGAGTCATATAAATCGCAAAAAATAGCTTCAAGTTAATTTGTTTCATTTTTAGGTCTTATTATTTTTACAAGCAACTAAAATTAACGCTTGATCTAAAATTTGCGAGATACGTTTTGTGATGTGAAGACTATTTTTTTTTATCCGGAAATACTTGGTTAATTACATAAATTTGTAGTACATTTCATGGACTTCCAAAATGTTCTTGAAGATTTTGGACATCTTCTCGAGATAATTTGTTATTCAAAATGTACAGCGCAATAACTGTAACGGGGTAATAACGCCAATCCTTGGCATTAATACCCCGGTTGATTCCCTACAGTGGCCAAGCTACATCCTAAATACTGATACAAATAAACACAGTTAAAACTGTGCAATGTTTCTAATTATTCTATTTAAGCGGTCCTTTTTAAGCAAAAAGAAGCTCGCGGTCTGATATTCTTTTGCCTCATCCTCCCCCCCCCCCCCACACACACACACACCACACATTTATTTTCCTTACACTTTCACAAAAAATTGAACATTTTCAATAGCGTAGAATGCAATTTGTCAATTTCTAAGTTTGTAGAGTTTGTATTTTTAGAATTGGGCAATCTACATGCAATTATTCCATCTTATTTCAAAGTTTTGTTTGCATGGCGTTATTACCCATATAGGTGGGTAATAACGCCAAATAGCATTGGTCAAGAAATCACGCCATTACATTTTATTACATATCTGTTAAATTATTTTTTTTATATAGATAGTCAATGAGTTGCTGTATCAAATCATATATTTGTTTGAAAAATACAATCTAAAACTGAGCCGTCAAAATTGGTAGAACCTTAACGTGGCGTTATTACCCCAGGGTACCTTACGAAGAAAACTTAACTCCAAAACATATTATGAATGTCAGTGATAAAAAAATAATATAAATCCTAAAATTTGCAAAATATATGAAATTTCTTTTAATTAAGTTCACCTTAGTATGAAAAGTTCCAGCACTGGGTTTTGAACTAAGAACTTTCTGTTTACTATCCAGATACTTAAGCTCTAAGCTATGGTGTCTACTTAAAAAACGTTGAAATTAAGGTTCTCTTTTAAAAGTTAAATCGCAAAAATAAACCGATGACATTGATAAAATTGATTTAATTAAAATGATAGACTTAAAAAAATAGGATTTGTCGTATGACACGAGATATTCAGTTATAAAGTACACAAAATTTGAAGTCTATGACTTATACAATTTTTGTATGCGGATTCTGTGACGGATAGACAGACAGAGTACAGAGACGAATAGGGTTTCGCCAGATGAACGAAACTCATTCATTTCTTTGAAACTTCAAAACATTTCTTTGTTACAGAAGGATCACAATACATTTATTTATATTGTTTTTGCAAGAATTGTAGAGCTGCCATAACAGTATTTTTTGTTAATTAAACTAATTATTCTTGTAAATATTTTACAAAAGAAGTTCTTAACTACTGTTTTATTAAATCGGTCTTATTTAAAAATCCACCTAAAAATCAAATTGTTATTATATAAGTTGTTTTGGATACCGTCAAACATTAGAATATAATTATTGAAGAGGAGTAAATTTCTGAATGAGTTTGTTGAAATTTTTACTATCAAAAAATAATTAAACAAACTATATTATTATTTATATCCTGTCATTGCAGTAACATCACGTCACAATAAATTCAGTATGGCGGACAGCAGATGTTAAAATCTGAGAAGTAAACAACTTGTTGCCATCGAAATTTTTTTAAATGAAAGGTTTTCGTGTGACGATTAGGCGATATAATTTATGAAATTTAGGACATAGATCAAATATAGATTTACAAGAAAGGAGACTGCGATTGTAAAACTTTAGGATGTCCAAACCTATGACATAATGAACAACTTTCGGACGTTTAGCTTCTTACATCATCAAATTCATTGGGATAAACGAGGTGTTGCATTTTACTAGACACTGAGGGTACACTATTAAAAATTTGACCCTTTTGCTGCATCGTCACTCCACCGCTTTTATAGAATATCTCTATTTTGACCCATGAGAATGGTCTATTATAATACGTTGAATTAATCGTTTTCTATAAAAGCAGTGGAGTGACGATGCAGTAAAAGGGTCAAATTTTTGACAGTGTACGACAAATCCAATTCATGACATCAAAAATCTCTCTTAAGGATATTAAAAAAAAATTCACTGAAATCGATTTTAAACAAAAGATTCCGTTGAGAAAATTATAAAAATGTGTAATTTGTGTATGTCTAGCATGGCGTAGGATTTACCTTGTGACTGGTGATGTTACTTTGTGACATCTGGTCTAGTTTGTGTTAGAGTTTCGAGAAATTGTCTTTAGGATATGTGTCACATCATATTAGGCGATGAAAATACTGTTTGCTTTCCTACCACACCAGACGAAGCGCGAGATTCGAAATAGAAACGGTACTTACGGTACGTAAAATCGACTGGAAAATAGAATGTGATTGATATACATCACTGAGATAGGTAGACAAAAATGTTATTTGTTAAATAATTTTAGGATACTTATTCTATTGATATTTTAGTAAAACAGCGATAAACTTTGTCGGTACAAATGATCATCTATGAACCTTTGTTGTTGGAAGTATTAGGCTGCTCAGTTTCAATTTTAAGAAAATTTTTCATTTGTTATTTCAAATGTGTCTTTTCTAATTTTTTTTTTTAAATTGCGTAGAGTTTTACCTTATTTAATTCATCAAATAGTCGAATTAAATGTCACTTAAATGCACTGAAACATGTTTATAATTAGGAAGAATCAATGTAGCCTTTATCATGCTGAACTGCATGAAATAATAATAAGAAAAGTTTGATGTTAGTCAGTAAAATACAGAAAAATGTGCAGAAAACCTATGGAAACTAAAATCAACAGCGACTATTTTCGTTCTTCCTTTTTTCTATCTATCTTGCATTAAAATAATGCATAAAAAATAACTTATATATCTTAATCTTGAACGAATAATAATAATTTTTTGTTAATAGGTCCCAGGTGATTAATCGTCAAACATTGTTCCCTTTGCCATCATTTTGGACAAATTTTCCACTCAATCAATTTAACATACCATTTTTTAAATAAAGAAATAATACCTTAAACAAAAACATTTTATTTCAACAACCAAGAATCGTATGTAATGTACAAACAGGAAAAATAAAAATTGCTATTGGGGATATTTTCGCATCATTATATTTTTGAATTCAAAATATTTCTTTAATGATAATAAAAATAATTCTTCTGCTTACGGTTACTTGAAAATATCTCCCAATTTAGATTCCCCAATTCAAATGACTTTTACCTATACCGAATTACGCCCCCCCCCCCCCTGAAGCTTTTTGAGTAATTTTACTTCATAAAATGAGTCGTCCAGTAGTGATTAATGGTGCAAATGTAGGACTCAAGTGATAGTAAACTATGTAATGTGCTAATTTTATATGCTATCAAAATTCTAAAAAGCTGTTGGTTATCTGATGGGAATCGTTAAAGTAAAAATATTCGATTTACTAATCTATTAAAGATTATTTTTGATGTAAGCTTTTAAAGATTTCAAATTTATTCAGTTACACTGATAAAAATAGAAATATTTTACTTACAATTTCAGTATTTCAGAAAATTTCAGATAGATATACTTTTATTTGTACCTGACAAAAAATTATCAAAAATGTGTTCTGATTAAACTTTTCAAATATTTTATTTATGCTCTTTAAGCGTTAATCTTTTTTTTTCTTTTTTGCCATGTTAAAAAAATGTGTTACCATGTTAAATTGTTTAAAGAAAATAGCTGGTGTAGATTTCTTAAAAAGTAATATTGCGTTTGACTATTTTTTCGTTTTTTTTTTTAAAGGTAAATGATTATGTAAGATACTGAAATACACAAAACATTTACATATTCATATACATCATAGTTATTATTTCATGAAGTATAATGTACTTACAGTAAATATTGTCTAACGCCTCAAAGGGATAAATTAGATAGTATTATATAAATTCTTAATAAATAAATAAACAAATTAAGTTTGCACAAAGAACTATATTAATGAAAATTGAAAAAATTTAACTAAATGAAAAGAGAAAAAAAATAACCAAATGAAAAGACATCAAATTTAGCCAAAAAAGGACAAATTGAACCAAAAAATTAAACATACGTAACGTCAAAATCTGGTTCAATTGCCATTTTGTTACTTATTTTTTTTTTTTTACATTTTGCTAAAAGCTGCGCTCGCCAATCACTGTTCTGGTCCTACAGAAAACGCACTTACGTCCCAATCTAAAAACGCACTAATTTTCTCTATTTTAAAAATAATACCTGATTATCAAAAATTGAATGAATTTAATATGATTATTGCTAATCTTCTGTAATAAGGTTGCTTATTTATTCCCACTTGATTGAAGTATATTTCAGATCCCAAGGCCAGTTTTGAATTCAGGCCTTTTCTCCGGGAGGGATATCTGTGGCTGCGGGGGGTACCTAGTTCCAGGGGTGAAGTTGAACATTTTTATCATTGCACAAAAATATCATTCACAAACATCTCATTGATTTGATTGGGGGGGGGGGGCGGAGGAGGATGTCCCCAACAGGCCATCTCCTGAATTACGCTCGGCCCAACACACGGACTTTTCGGAATATATTGAATAAGATATAGGGTAACATCCCCAGTAATTTGCATGCAGCAATGATTGGCACATCCTACAAACATGTCCTAAATTAAGATTTAAATCCAGTCTTTTAAAAATGCAAGACCATATACCAGTTATATACTCATTTACTTTAAAGATTATAGCTTTGATTTATGCTACTTGATGACAATAGTGCCTAGGAAAGCGAAACAATTATGGTTTGTATCAAATTAGCCATTTTGTTGCAAATTTCTGTTCTCTGGCTTAAGAAAGGCATGCTTTTCAATTCATTATTATCTGATTTCTAATATATTTTAAATTTTAATTGACAACAGTTTTGTTTAGTTGAAAAGGGTTACTTTAATTTTGTAAAAGTATTTTTGACACAAATATTTGGATTTTTGAATTAATGATAGATGCCAATTAATAGTGCTTCGATTTTGCTAGTTCCAAGTAATTGGCACCTATTCCAATTACAAGGGAATCGCATGATTTGAGATTAAATCACTTATTTTGTCAGTACACTAAGTTAGTTATAGACTAATTTTGTTTATCAGTTGTTTTTATTTGAAAATATGAAATATTATCAGTAATTGGAACCCATTAAAGCTTCATATGACAATTACTGGGGACAGCATGACAATTATTGGGTATTAACATAAATATATTGTATTGTTTTAAAGTGTTCACATTTCAGACTAATATGCTGATTTCTTTCTCTCAAAAACCTGAAATATGGCATCTTCATCTACAGTAAATTCGTGTAAAGCGATTAAACCCAATGCAAAATATAAAGTTTATTTAATATATAAACATGTGCCAATTACTGGATCACAAGGTGTCATACATTGGTGCTCTAGGTACCAATTACTGGTGACTACAGTAACTTTTAATAAATTTATTTTTATAAAAATACTTTTTCAAAAATTTTTGATTTTAGTGAGCAAAATACATGCACAAATATGCATTCTTTGATTTAAAAATCTTTGCAAGTAAATATTTTATTTCTTGGTAATGAAAATTGAAGTAAGTTTAAAGAAAAATTCTTAAAGTGCCAATTACTGGGGATGTTACCCTATCACACATTGGAAAATGAACTTGTATAAAAGTATTAAGAAAAAAATGTCACTACCTCATGGAAGTCTAAATAAGCACTATACTATAATTTATAGTAATTGTACAGCATAAATTACAGGCTACATGTTTTTACACGCTTTTTATCCGACAGTTTTTTTTAATGAAAATCGTTTCGAATATATTGTTTTAAATATTTATTAATTATATTATATTATATAATATACAGGGGTTGGACAAAAATATGGAAACACCTTTTGAAATGCATGTTTGAAAAGAAAGATTGATTATAATGAACTATGTTGATGGCACTAGAGTTTTCGCCTACTGACGCCACCTATACAACTTCGTAAAATCGCTGCACCGTTCAGTCGTTGTTATGTAAGATTATCATTGCATTATGTCAGAGTTAACAGACTTCGAATGTGGACAAATTGTTGGCGCGCGTATGGTGGGTGCTTCCGTAAGCAAGGTAGCCGAGGTTTTTAGTGTTTCAAGAGGTACTGTGTTGAAGATTTATTCCGCATATTTGAAATGTGGAAAAAACATCATCCGCTAAATCACAGCGCGGACGAAAGTGTGTGCTGAGATCGTGACAGACGATCATTAAGGAGGATTATCGCGAAAAATAAGTAGACCACAGCTACAAAAGTCACTGCTGAAATGAATGTCGTGTTACTAAATCCTGTGAGTACCAAAACAATTAGAAGGGAGCTTCAAAAATAGGGAATTTCTGGCCGTGTTGCAATTGAAAAGCCATCCATCAGTAATGTTAATGCCTGTAACAGGAAAAAGTGGTGTTTAAGTCCTAAAGCTTGGACTATAGAGCAGTGGAAAAGCGTAATATGGTCTGATGAGTCTTCTTTCACATTGTTCCCCACTTCTGTTCGAGTTTATGTCTGGAGAACGCCATCTCAAGCCTATAATACAGACTGCTTGTTGCCAAGAGTGAAACATGTCGGGGGTTCGGTGATGGTTTGGGCAGCCATATCGTGGTTCTCTTCTGGCCCCATGATAACTCTGTAAGGGAGTATTACTGCTCAGACTTATGTGAACATTTTGGCCGATCAAGTCCATCCAGTGGTACAAGCTTTATTCCCCAATGATGATGGTATCTTCCAAGACGACAACGTCCCCGTTCACACAGCTCACATTGTCCCGGACTGGTTTTCAGAGCACGAGGATGAATTTTCGCATCTCCCCAGGCCACCAAAGTCATCAGAATTGAATATTATCGAACCTTTGTGGTCTACATTGGAGCGGAAAGTGCGTTCTTGCTATCCACTGCCAACATCGTTATCTGAACTTGCCACCGTTCTGCAGGAATAATGGTACAATATTCCCTTGGCAAACATATAGAAACTGTATTTATCCATTCCGAGAAGACTGCAAGCTGTTTTGAATAACAATGGGTACCGTACACAATGCTAGGCAAGGAAATGTGTTTTTTTAAGGTGTTTCCATATTTTTGTCCAACCCCTGTATAATATAATATAATATTATATAATATATAATATATAATTATATAATATATTATATTATAAAGTTTTCCACATTTAATGTATTTTACACAGATTAATTTATGTATTTTAAAACTTTCTTTCTCTTTTAATATTCAAGTTTAAATACGTTTTTAATTGAAAAGTGTTTGGAAATATTACAATTTGGTATTTTTAAGTATGACGTTTTTCACCATTAAATGCTTTTCACCCGTAAAAATTTGATTTTTTAAAAGTTTTCTTTCTTTTTTTTCTAAATATTTACGCGCAAATATATTTATCCGTCGAAAAATGGTTATAAAAGTTAAAATTTGTGATTTAAAAAATAGCAAAACTGTAAGAGAATTTTTTTTTTTAATATCATGAACTAATTTAACAATAAATAAATAAATAAGCAAAAGGAAGAAAAAAAATAGAAAAAAAATAATTGTTTTTGTTATGCCCCAATCTAGTCACGTATATGCTTGCAAAGATGGTGTGTGCACAGTTTTTGATCTTATAAAACATATGCAACTTAATTATCTTGACCTATTTTACATTAAATAGAGCTTAAGGTAATTGTTCGATTTAAAAACTGCCTACATTACCGTATTTACAATAAATTTCGCTATAAAATAAGTAAATAAAAATATTTAGCTTTTTTATTCAATTACATAAAGATGAATTTTTCAGCTACTAAAATATTTTAATCATTACCAATATACTAACAAAATTAAAACTTACATCATCAGCATTTCATACATTTACGATATGTTTAACGACAGCGAAATAGAAATGTTGTAATTAACCCGGGATTACACGCGCAGGGTATGACATACCCAGTTTGAGCACGGTTATTACATTATTCACCATTAATTTTTTAAAGTAATTTTCAAATGATTTTATCGCAAAATTTATGAGCAATGCCAATGATTAATTAAGATGACGATTTTTGCTTGAATTTATTGGTGCCCAAGTATAAATCGTATATATCCTAGATATGTGCGAGCATTCCCGGGTTAATTATATTTAATAAAGAATTTAAGTAAATAGATAATATACAAATACAGTAGAGTCCCGCTAATTCGGACCCCGTTAATCCGAATCATTCTGGTCAGTTTCTTTTTTCAAAGCTTGGGAAACAATCGGCAAAATTTCGATAACATTAATCCATTTAACTTTCGTATTCTGAATTAAAAAAGTCGTATCTGAAATATTTTCGGAGGAATACCTTAATCTTCTTCATTTAAACTCTTTATGTTACATTTCAAAGAAAAACAATGCATCACTTAAGGTTGTTGAGAGTTCTCTCCGAAAGTCGTGGAAGAATTTATGGTCTACAAATTGTGATTTCTTAAATACCAAGCAATCTTGAAAACAGGAGGAAAATTAGGCGAGGATGAAAGGGAAATTGCACCTGAAGTTTTTGTAAGCTTGTTAAAAATCTGATGGCTCTGAGATGTTTATATCACCGACATTAGCAGTTGAATGAAGCAAAAAATAATGAGGTTTACTCCTCAGTTACAGATGATAAATAATCACTTTATGTACAACTGAAGAAGTTGAAAATGAAGAAGATTCAGACGAAAACACTATTATCAGTGACGATCAACCAAAAGTTATTAGCCATAACGAACTAACAAATCATTTACAACAATTAATGGTTTAGTTTGAACATCAGGTGGAGACTACACCGAATAAACTAATTATGCTCAAGCGGATGAGTGACCGTGCGGCCTACAAAAATTATACAAAACTAGCACAGCAGAAGATTTTATGATTACAAAATAGACATTTTTACTGCCTGTAAATATTCAGTATGCTTAATATAAAGGTAATTGTCTGTAATTATATCTTATTTCATTTTTTTTCATTCTCCGGATAATCCGGATTTCCAATAATCCGGTTTGAGTCTGGTCCCAATTAATCCGAATTATCGGGGTTTTACTGTACTATGAAACCAGCAACTACGAGCTTGTTAAAGAAATGTTATATATATATATATATATATATAACACTTATTTTCCGTTTTCTCAAGTTTTAAAAAGTGGTTTTGAAAGTGTTTTTTAAGATATGAAGAAGTTTAGAATATGACCAATTTATAAATAGGTTATTGATTTATCAGAAATATGTGTATTATATTTTACTCACTGATTAATAAAAGCAAATTCAATTTTTTGACTGTATAAATTGTAACACATTAGTTTTTTTTTTTTTTTTTTTTTTTTCATTTATATTTCATATCCAAGAATAATACACTTCTTTTATTATAAATAATGCTGATAACTTTTAAAATATTTTTCTTTTCGATGATAAATGTTTGATATTATTTTTTGTAAATACCAATATTATTTAATAGTACATAATGAATATTACTTTATGAGTATAAAGAATAATTTTATTATTAATTTTTCAGTGAATAATAAAAACAAAAAAAAATCCATTTTTCTGCATTTTGAATCATAATGCAATTAATATTTTAACTTTATACACAGAAATATGATCCAATTTTCCTTTAAAAAATTCAAAAAAATTTCACAGTTTAAATTTTAATGCTAAAATATTTGAACTACGAATTTTAATACGCACTTTTACATTTAAAGCATATAGATAAAGATTGTAAAATAACTTTTTCTATGAAAAAGAAAAGAAAACTTATTTTAGGAAAATAAAAATTGCTGAATTACACAAGATGAAATATAATTACTTATGTAAATATTTTTATATAAACTTTGAATTAATCAGAAATAGAATAAAGCAAACACATGGGGAAAAAATCCTACGTATGTACAAAGAGGATAGACAGAAAAAGAGATAATAAAAAAAAGGGGGCGAGAATGAGGAAATGAATAAAATAAATTTTAATATTCGCGTTTTTATTTAAAATTTATAGATGAAGATCATAAAATAACTTTTCAATGATAAAATCCCAATGAATTTTTTTAGGAAAGCAAATCTTGCTGATTACACAAGATGAAATATAATTATATAAACATTTTTACATAAATTTTAAATTAATCAGAAATTAAAAAAAAGTAAATACGTGGTGGAAAATTATGTATAAGTAGAAAGAGAAGAGAAAGATAGAAATAAAAAGAAGCGAAGTATGAATAAATAAATAAAATAAATTTTAACATTCACTTTTCCCCTTAAAATGTATAGAAAAAATTCATAAAATAACTTCTCTACCATAAAATAAACTTTTTTTCATGGATACAAATATTGCTGGTTACACAAGATGAAAGATGTTTTCTTATAAAAATATTTTCATATAAACTTTAAATTATTATTACTTTAAATTCAGAAATAGTAAAAAAGACACGTGAAAAAACATACACAAATAGAAAGAAGAGAGAGAAAAAGCGAGAAAGAGGAAAAAAAGAGAGAGAAATTAGAAAATGATAGCGAAAACGCTTAGAATGAAGAATAAAACATTTTAAGTACTTCATAAAAAACATAATTCATTATTCAAAATCTTATAAATTATTATCCCATTTTTTTCAATAAATTTATAATTAATTTAAGATCTCTTACCTGTTGATCTATAAAGCCAAGAAAATTTTTATGCCTTTATCTACAGCAACAATTTGAGTAGCAAAGTATTGAAGAATACGTTTATAAAGTGTCCCAACATCCCTCTGCCACTGTTCCCCGACCAATCAGCTTGAAGACTTCCCCTCCAATCCGGAAACACAAAGTGCGCCCACATTTCGACCGAAATTTTAAGGTAAAACAAGCAATTTCCTTTCTGCCGGATTACATATGCAGGTATTTTAAGCTTATAAGCCAAAATTGTAGTTTAAAAACGAAGTTTGAAGCACATTTCATCGATGCATTATTTAGATTTTATTCACGGAAATGCAATATTTATTATTATTTTTTAAGTTATTAATTTTAATATTTAATTTAGAAAGTTCATCTATTTATTACCGAGTTAACATTTTGAAGAAATTTTCTTTTCTAATTGAATTTAAGACAAAGCTATTAGAATTATTTTTATAAATTAATATGTTATTTTATATTTATTTCTGAAATCACTGCTCTTAAGAAGGGGTCATTGAAGAGAAAAAATATAATTATGAAATTTATTTATTATTTTTTTAACTATAAAGTGGGTGTACTGTGGGATTTCTTAATTCAAATCGATAATTCTATACCATGATATAAAGTAAAATTACTTCGTTTAACTTATAAAAAATACTATTAAATAGTTTCATTCTATATCCTTTTTTATTTGATTCATAATAATCATATTTTGATTACTATGAGCTATTGTTTTATGAATAAAAAAATATGTATAAATAAACTTTAAAAAGTCTAAAAGTGGATAATATTAGCTTATTAAAGATTATAAGTAAATAAATTAATAAAAATCGAAAATTGCAAAAAGCTGTGAAATGTTTGGCTATTACAGATTGTAAATAATAATCATAATAACAACAATAATAATGTAATAAAATTCCGCATTTTTATTTGTCATTGGAAAAAAATGCTTAGTACATACAATGACAATTTTTTCACTGACTGAATTTCAGAAGTATTTTTTAGTATAAAGAATTCTTTTTAACGACAAATGTTGGGAGTTTATAAAAAAACATCAAATTTATTTATAAGTTTCAAAAATTTTTCGAACTGAAAACAAAAATTATGGAAGTTTAATAAATAAGAATGGAAACAGATTTTTTAAGAAACGTTTATGCAAAAAAGGGCTCTTTTACTTCCTAAAATAATACTTTTTGCCTAGTTAATAGTTTAATTTCCAAATAACTATTTTTGGAAACATTATGAAGTAGTTTTTACATATTAGTCACGGTTAGTTTTGATCACATTTTATAAGAACGATTCAAGATACTTTTTTAAAAGGAAAGAAATAAAGTTTTTAGTTTTGCTCAAAGAAAACCTTTAATATTACATAATAATCTACACAGGCCCACGTGGAATCGAACAACACCTCCTAAATAAAAAATAAATCTTTGACATGCATCATGAAATCGTCATGCAAAACAGGTAAAAAAAAAAAAAAAAAAAAAAAAAAAAAAAAAAAAAACTGGATTTGCAATGCAAAATTAATCAGTTATTCGTTTTAAACAATTTATCCGTTGAACTCGAACGGATTTCGACTCGGGTTTCGATTCGTTAATTATTATTAGAAAACAATAAATAATAACTCATCTAGCCAACGAAATCAGAACATACAAGTTTTACATATATATATATATATATATATATATATATTTTTGTGTTGTGTGTTTTGTGTGACGTTTTCGTCACACGCACGGAGGCTACGAACTTTCTACAGGGTGTCCACTCTCAACGGTGGCCAATAGCTAATTTCTAAACCGTTAGTCATAGACATATAGTTCCAATTGCAAAAATGTTTTAAAAAAGGTAAAGAATTGTATTTCAAGCGATTTAGGTCAAAAGGAAATTTTATTAAAAAAATACGAAAATTAACTTTTTATACGGTCCTCGGTCCTATTAGTGAAATTTAGTAAAAACTTTCCATCACCCTATCAAGCAATACAAAAAAGGTTCCATTAATCTAACATTAAAATTGACCGAGTTGTGAAACTTTAAATTTCATGACTTAAACCACTTTTCTGTAGCTGAAAACGAATGAGTTGGACTAAGTTTTCAGGGATTGTATACCAAGTGCTTAAATTGTTATAACGCTGTCCAATAGCTAATTCCAAAACCATTTGTCACAGATATGTAGTTCCAATTACAAAAATGTTTTAAATGAGATAAAGAAATATTTTTAAAGCAATTTACTGAAGGTGCTACCACCGTATAAGATTTACGGTAGTGTTAATTTTTATTAATTAACTTCTAGATTGGTTAAAACAGTTGAAGACGTTGAGTTTTAAAATTCTCTTTATCGAGAAAATAAAATGTTGGTAAATAATTTTATTTTTAAAAAGAGTGTTCTTTCGATAAGCTTTTATTTTGCTTAAAACGTTCGTATATATATTTCCCTAGATCAAAATTTCTATTTAAATTTTAACTCACTTCAAAATAACCAATCGAGGTGCAATTTGCACATTTATTTATATCCAATGACAATGTAATATTAATACAATTTTAGGTGCGTGCCATTTATTTATTTTATAGGACTACAGCAAATACTGTTAGGTTAAGTAATCTAATAGAACTTTAAACATATGCCATCGTATAACGAATTGTGACTGTTGCTTTTCATAATTTAAATCAACAAACTTTCTGTTATTTTTTTACTTATATTTTTAGTACAAATTTTACTTTAATATATAATCATCAACATAAATTTAAAAATAATATTGTAAAAATTATTTTACTCTCAATGTTTAATGTTAAATTTTATATCTGGTGTTTATTTTTATTTCCAGTAAATTTGTGACTGACCCCTAATTTGCAGCAAAAAAGATGTTTCAACTTTAAACAGCTATTATTCGGTTAGTTTTAATCACAGAGGAATCGGACTTTTTTGCATTACTAGTTAGTTTAGTGGTAAAAATTTACTAAATATCACTTATAGGACCGGGGGACCGTATAAAAATTTAATTTTCGTAATTTTTTAATAAAAGAAATTTTGACCAAAATCGCTTGAAAAAATCGTTTGAAAATCGTTTTATAATTTCAAATACTCAACTGAGAATAAAACCCATCATACGTTATCTTTTTAAAAACAACTTTATCAAAACAAGGAGTTAAGGAACATAAAAAAATCTTTCACATTTGGGCTTAGGAAGGGTTTTGCTTTTTATTTTGTAATAATTAACGGAAAAAAATAATTTCAGTATACATGCTTGTGTAACGATGATATTGCAGTCTACTTAAAAAAGGGTGACATGAAAACATTTAACTGACTTATTTAACGAGATGAACACGAAATGTTTTGTATGATCATAGTCCGAAACCGATACCTAAAGTTTACAGTAGAAAACTGTTTACAGCATTTAAAAATCATTTAGACGTTAATAATTTCCCTTAAAAATATCTTACTACATAGAAATAAGCATTAATTCTAAATATTTCTCCAGACAATGTTTCATGATTTTCTTTTTAAAATCTGTTGAAAAAAGAAAAAAAACATTATTTACTTTCAAACGCTGAAAGAAATCTGTAAAAGTTATAATTCTCATTCATTTAAAATATCATTGTACTCATGCAGCTGAAGGACATAGCAGTTCTACAACGGGACTTCAAACAGCAAGTGGGAATAAAAGAGGCAGTTCACGGCTTCTTTACTTAAATAACACCAATCGTGAAAACGTTTCTGTATCTGACAGAACATTTCTTCTTATTTTTACAAATTAATTTTAAAAGGATTTTAAGAAACCTAGACTACATCCTTGTTTACCATACACGCACACACACATATATATATTAAATTTATGAATAGATAAAATTTTATTTTGAACCCAAGCTCGTTTCGACTTGATAAATAAATCAGTAAGTAAAAAGAAAATATGTTAAACGAATTTTATGAAATGATGGTTTAGATTGAACATATGATATAAAATTAATATTATGGAGAACATTAAATCAGATTATACATTCATAACGTTAAATAGAAATACTGACGAAATTTTGAATTACTTAAACAAGACTTTAAACAGTATGTTTAAAATTGTGATTCGAATTTTTCTAATTGAACTTAGAGTAGGAGGAAAAACAAAGTATTAAACAGTAATGGAAGAGCTCATGGGCTTTTACAATTTGTTTGAACTCCTTTGTGAAATAAGTAATTGACTTTGCGAAATTAATGTTTAAATTGAATCTAAAGTAAAAAATTTTGTTGAAAGAGGTATTTATTCGATTATATCTTAGAAATAATCAGTAGAAAATCTGTTAAAATTTTAAAATATTTTAATATGAATTGAAACGTAAAATTTCAGTTTGATACGAACTTTAATAATTGAAAAAAAAATAAGTTAGAAAACGGCAAGTTTAAAGTAGGAGAAAAAGTTAAATAGTCTTTGAGGGGATTATTAAGACATTATTAATTGTTTAACTTATTTCATTCTAAACTAGTCGGTTATGCCAATCTCAAAACTTTCTTTTATCTTCCACATCTTAATAAATCAGAATTCACTATCACAGTGCCAAAAGTAAATGACAATTTATGTCCATCATGCGGATTTTAAAGGTATACATACAGATTCGTTTGGGATTTATTTTTATATTCATTTTTGCTTCCAAACGCATCAAAGTGACAAATTCTCTTATTTAGAAACTTTACACAATGGGCTGTGCTTGTCGATTTTTCGACAAATGTAGAAAACATTGCAAAAAATTGCTGCCAAAGATGTCATTTTGAACCAAATTTTCCGAAGTGGGAGATCCGGGAACGAAAGAAAGGGTCATATTGAGAAAATAATTTTCTATAAATCAAATTCTAATAAATTAAACGAAAAATGAAATTACACGGCATCTTATACATCTCTTCAAGAATCACCTCGGAAAGTTTCATGTTTTTACTTTTAAAAATGAGTCTGAAAATGTAAATGAAAATTTCGAGCTGTTGAGGGTGGAAAAATATTTTTTCGAATACATCCTTTACAAGAATATACAAGTATAGAACAATTACAAACAAATCATTAAATATCGGAACCCACTTTCTTAGGTGTCCACAGCCAATATGAAATCAATACCTGTTGTTCAATTTCTACCACCCATTTCTAACGAGGATCTATTTATGTGAAAATGTAACAGAATATTGAGTTTGATTAAATAGGTTGCATTAGTTTTTGAAGTATAGCTTTAGCGAAAATCGTGAAAAATTCAGCGTAGCAGCGCAAACGTGTTGTGCAATTAACACCGAAACCTTATCTGTAACACTTACGTCAATGTCTAACTGAGTCTGAAACTTTTTGAAAATATGTACATTAATATTTGAGATAGAGCTATTGCGGAAATCATGAAAATTGTAGCATAGCAGCGTCACCTGTTGGTCGATTTGCACCAAAATAAAAAAGCATTAGTTCATATCAAGGTCTAATTGAATCTAAAGTTTTACTGAATTCCACAAATTAGCTTTTGTGACAGAGTTATTGGTCAAACAGACAAAAAGGAAGGTAGCAGAGCCACCTGTTGGCCAATACACACAAAAAACAAATCAGCACCAAGTTCTATTTTTTTTATTATTATTTTTTAACTCTGTGCATTAGTTCTTAGGATAGAACACACACAAAAATTTTGTCTCATTGCAGGCAGACACAGAGACTCACAGATACAATGACAGACAGACTCACAGACAGACATTTTCAAAAACCGTTAAATCGGGTTCAGATCCTTCTAAAATGTAAAAATCCATCGAAAACCAAAAGTTGAAATTTTCCATGATTCCAGTACTTCCTTCGTGTAAAGATAGATGAAAGCCATGATGTTCTTAAGTTCATTAAGTAGTAAAATAATTGACAAGAATATTTCGAATTAGTAAACGGAGAATATCTAAAATTCGTATTAGAATTTTTATTATCAAATCTATAATAGAGGAAAATTAAAGCAAAATGTTACGCTATAATGGGGTTCTTTATATGTTTTAAATAATTGCTTATATCTTTCGTTTTAAGTAACCCCCATAAGGCATTTAAGAAGCGGAATTGAAAAGAATAATATGAATTAATTAATAATTTTTCCAATTTAATGTTTAGACTACAATTCGGGTACACATTAATATTAAAAGGAACAATTAATCAGTTTATCTATTTGAAATAATCAATAGAAAAGTACAGTAAAACCCCTATAATTCGGATCAATTGGGACCGGGCCGAATCCGGATAATCGATAATCCGGATTATCCGGAGAATTAGAAAAAAATGAAATAAAATAAAACATACTTACAGAAAATCACCTTTATGTTCAACTTATTGAATATTTACAGACAGTAAAAATGTTTACTTTGCTTAATTCTTCCGAAAAAATTTCAAAAAAAGTTTTTTTTTTTTTTTTTTTTTTTTTTTTTTTTTTTTTTTTAAGAATACGACGATGAAACAAGTTAATGTAATGTAAATAAGCCAATCGTTTCTCAAACTTGAAAAAAAGAATCACCAAACCGATCCGGATTGACAAGGTCCGAATTATTGGGGTTCTACTGTACATCATCTAAAATGGTTTTTCAAAATGGTTTCCTTTTACATCTTGAATTTTGAATAAAGCTTTCAGTTGTCCTCAGATGTGAAATTTTGCTTGGATACTGACACACACACAAAAAAGGATTGCTATGTTTTATTTTTTATTAAATATAAATCGTAGAAGATGCTACTACTGCATATAAAGTATTAAAACTGTTATTTGTGAGGTTTAGGTGTAAGATATGTCTATCATATAGAAGAAAAATAGAAAACACAGTATAGTAACCATTTGTTTGAAGTCAGTATCCAAGCAAAACGTCATTCACGTCGCAGCACGCTATTTCAAAATTATTGTTGAATAAAAACTGTTTTGAATCATAGGAAAAGTATATCTAACATACAAAAACAATTTATAACTACCTGTATGCCAATCTAAAAACTTTCTTCTATCTTATACATATTAACGTTTAAAAAAGTAATTACAAATATTAATATTTCAATATTAGTTCAATAGTATACCAAGTCGATTTTCATCTTAAATCTCTGCTTCAGTCACTTTATCGGAGTAAAAACAAATGAATCTCTATCATGATATTTATTCAAATCAATAATTTTTTATTGTTCTATTGTACATTAACAGAGTTATAAAGTAGGTACAGAAAACTGTAACAATATGTTTTAAAAATGGCTCAAGCAAGAACTATATTTATGGTAATTTCACAAATTGGATCAATATTGGTCATAATTTCAAGAACTGGAACATCGTTCAGTTTTGCTCCGGTACATTTCGAACCCTGCTTCTTATGTTTCGCTTTGCATACTGGATGAGATCCAGAAAAGTACTTTTCATGAAATGTACGATCTACTTTTATTAATATACGATTTAAATATATTTTACACTGAATTTTCTTTAAAGGGGCACTGGACCTTTAAACTTTCAAAAAATCAGTTTTCTATTTTTGTTTTATTCCGAGTGTTTTACATTTTTTTTAAACAATATTCAAAAAAGCCCATTCAAATATCTGAATTTTTTTCTTCAGTTGTAATCATTTATAGACGGTGAGTATAATTGAACGACCGTATATATTAAAATTTAAAAAATCGTTTTCTCAGTTTAGACAATTTGGAGTTTGCGCGCACAAATGCTCTTAAACTGCGTGAACTACCGCTTAAAAAAATTAATTAAATGTATAATTCTTTCTAGTCTACATGCTGAAACAACAACAACAACAACAATAAATTCATATCTTATTTATTTATTTATTTTATTTTATTTTATTTTATTTATTTATTTTAAATAATTAATTAATTAATTAATTTTTGAACTTGAAATCTTTTATTATTATTATTTTTTGTATTAAAATTAAATTTTAATCAAAACTTTTTGTGTATATTTTGGTTTTAGCTTTTAGACGTAGCTTTACCATGATTCTAATTTATTCAAAAATTATTTTCTATATGTGTAATACAGAATTTTATCATGCGTGCAACACTTAATTAACACACTTAATTGCAACACGCATTAATCAAACTAATTTTTAAATTTATGAAATTTAAATATTAGTTTTGTGCACAAAGCATTTATTTTTCCCGATAGGGTAGATAAGGATATGTATTTTAGTCAGGAAGGGGGGATCTTATTTGCATATTGTTTGTGTTTTGATACTTTGAAAAAGGCGGCGTTTTTTATTATTTCATCAAACTCAAAAGTCCTATGCCTCCTTAATGGTACTAGTACAATCAGAATATGAAGGGTTAATAATTGAATCAGTATAAAAAAGGTTAAAATACTGGAAGAATTTAAGGAAATATATAAATTGTTTGACTTCATTTTCTAAAAACAATCATCATAAGATCCTTAATTAGAGCAGCTGAGAAGACTATATGAAATAATTAACAGCATTAGTCAAAATAATGTTTAGTTTAATGCTTTACTTATAAAATTAATATTGAAATAAACACCAATTAGACTGCTTGCTCGCAGTAATCCATCGAAATTGTGTTGAAGTTTTGAATGGCTTCGAATATGAATTTAAGCAATACATCTAAAATTTTGATTCAGATTTAAATAAATTAAATCTAAGCAGACGAAGATTAAAATAAAGGTATTTAGGTAGGTATTTATTAAGTCTGATTAATTTCGTTTTAAATAATATAATAAATAATAAATAAATAAATAAATAAATAATTGTTAATAAATAAATAATTGTTAATTAATAAATTTTTGTTATGAAATTTATATTAAAAGCACCATTAGTAAAATTAACTGTTTTTTATAATCAGTAAAAATAGTAATGGAGTTTTTAAAATAAAAATTTAAGATACGCATCTAAAACTTTAATTTTAAATTTAAAACTAAATCGAAAGTAGGATAAAGATCCCCTAAAAATATATACGCATGCATGTATTAATTTTAATGAATTTTGTTTAAAATAATAATGAAAATAAAAAATTTCATGATAAGCAGTAGAAATACTGCTTCTTAAATCAAAATTTAAACAAATTTAAGTATCTAAACCTTTGATTTAAAATTTATATTTAAATGTAAGGTAGGGAAAATCAAATAAAAGTACTTAATAACCATTTATTAATTGTTTTTTTTTAACCATTTATTAATCGATAACCATTCATTAATCGTAAAAACATTTGTCTTCAAAACATTTTCCAACAAGATTGAAAAGTGTTAATAAATTCCGTTTGTCTGCTCATCTGTTTGTCCACACTCTAACTTGCGTAAACATACTCAAATTGGCATGCAATTTGTGTTTGTTATTGAGGTTTACCATGCCATGTTTAGCCTTGAAAATGAATTGTATAGCATCAATATTTCGTTTACAGGGCCATTCAAAAGAATTCAATTACATTATGGTCAACAGGGAAAAATCGTTTGTAGTGTTTATTAATGATGTAACACTATTCAAAATATATTGAAATTTATATATATCATAGAGATTCGCTATAAGATGCTTACTACAGTAAAGACTTTCCATAGTGCTTAGCTTCGTTTTCTTAACATACAAAAACTTTCTTTGCTGTATTCTATTTGAGCAATAATTGCTGGAAGTGCATTTACAATATCGATATGTGTTTTTAAAAATGACTAACATTTTGCATTAACTCCATTATTATAAATTCTATAGATCACATACAGGAGGCTCAAAAGAATTCTAGTACATTTCTGCTTATTGCCGGAAAATGCTGAAGAGATATTTTAAACAGGGTTATGTGTAACCTAAATGAACTATTTTTTTTCGCACTATGTAGTTCATATATATCTATAGATCATATGCAGGATTGCTCAAAAAGATTTCGAATCATTTTTAGAGTGTAAATGGCAATTATTTATATTGTATTTCAATTTTGATATGATAAATATGTTTAATTAGACATCATTTTTCACAATATTAAATGGGGAAATTTTGTTACATGATATTGAATGTGTTTCAAAATCTACATTTGATGTATGATTTTTCTTTCTTCTTTTGCAGTGCATATGATTCATATTGACTAACATAGCATTATGGGGTTAAATGAGCATGTCGTGGATGAATATGGAGCGTTTATGAAAGGATTATAAATTTAATGTAATTATGAGTTTTATAACTTTTTTATAAACTTATAAATATTTGAATGATATCACATGAGCTTTCATTATAATATTTATAATATACAAATTTCATGATTATGATAGAGTTATTTAGTTAAGGAATTATCTAAAGCATATGATATATTTCGATATTATTATTGGATTGGAAATACTTAAGACGTTTCCTTGATTAGGACCTCAAGCGTTTGGTCATAGGCTTCCGATACTGGAACTATATTCCCTGGAATTACGTACTACATCACTCATAAGTATTGAATAAAAGTTCAGCATAGCGATCAATCAACACATAGTTATGTAATCTTTGTGCTTTTAAGTGGGATATAATATCATCAAAACTAATTTTGAAGAAAGTAAGATAGGTATTATTATTGATGCTAAGGTTTGTAAAAATTCATCTTTTGCGATACAAGTACTGTACAATTTTCTGCTTTTAGGAGGGATGTGATAGCATCTAAACTGTTTTTGTATAAAGTAAATATAAGTTAAGTATTACTATTTATGATAAAACTTGTAAAAAATTATCTTCAGCGATGAAAGTATTATACAATTATTATGTTTTTAAGAAGAGTGTAATACCATTTAAACTATTTTTGTATAAAGTTAATAATTGTTAAAATTAATTATAAATTTAAAAATTACTTTTTATTTAAAAGTTATTTTAAATAAAAGATATAAATAAAAAGTACGTATATAGACATATATTTTACAGTAGAATCATTTTAATTGTTCAAGTTTGAATGCATATATGTGTATTGCAAAAAGAAAAAATCTTTTTGTTTAAAATTTCATATATAAATAGTTATTTTATCTGTAAAATTTAATCAATTTAACGTACTTATAAGCCATTCAAATTTTCTAGAATACAGAAGAGTTGATAAATTGTTAAATTATAGCTGAAAACTTCAATCATAGCTTAATAAAAACAAAGAAACAAACAAAAAAACTTTCCAATTATTCCAAGTGTTTGGGATAAAATTATGCATTGCATCAAAAAATAGTTGTTTCAAGTGCAAATGATTATCTTATCCCAAAAGTTTAATCAACTGTATATGCTTATAGATAATTTAGATTTTCTAAACTAATAACAGTTTATAAATTATGTAATATGTGATGTAATTATTTGGAACAAATAGTGTCCTACTGAAAATCATTCAACACTTAATTGTAAATCAGGCCACTTTTTTGATAGTTTGATCAGATAAAAATTTAACAAGTATTGAGGAAGTATAGTATAAGAGAAGTCACTTGAAATCGCACCATTTCATATCATATCTTATTGAACAGATTCAGGAATAAACATTTCATTTCATCAATTTCAACTACTGTATGAAACAGAAGACGGCTAAGGATATAATTAAATGATAATTTAATATAATTTAATAAAATATTATATAATTTAATAAATTTAATGATATAATCAAAAATGCAGATTGGTTTGAAAATGTTGAAAAAAAAATTATTTTTGTTTTAAAAATGTTTTAAAAATTTTTAAATTGGCTTGAAAATTGACATATAGAAAATAATATTTTTAGAAACCAGGAAATTCATAGAAATAGATTTAGATTGTACTATTATTTTAACACAATCAAACTGATTGGTAACGTTATCATACGAATAGACTATTTCCAACTGAGTGAAAAATTGCCCAGGCCGGGAATCGAACCCGAATACTTGGCTTACAAGGCCAATGCTTTACCTGTTAAGCTAACCGGGCGATAGCCGGCTGGGATTTTTTATGGCTTTAGATAGATTAGATTTGTATTATTTAGATAGATTAGATTTGTAATAAATATGATCTATAAAAATAAAATATACTTAATATATATTTTTGGTGTAATAAAATATTTATAAATTTTCAAAACTTCTTACAAATCACATGAGTTTTAATATTAGTTTTATGAACTATAAAATACTTAAATTTTATCTATTGTTTAGATTGAAAACATAACTTTATGTACTAAACCATAAATAAATTAAAATTTGCTATACAAAATAAAAACTAAAATTCGCTTAGTTCAAAATATAATTAAATTAAAAAATTCTCTGCTTGTAAAATTATTTTTCGTATAGTAAAATATGCATAAATTTCCCCGCCATGTAGTTGTTTTTATTTGCAAAATAGGTTATAATTATCAAAAATTTTCAATAAGAATATCAAAATTTCTATTCTTTGATTATATATTTTTGAACAATACTGTAAACTTTAATTTAATTTAACTAAATCGCGCGTGAAATTATTATTTAAAAATTCAAAACTGAATTAAATTTTGCTTGGATTAAAATGTAATTATATTTACAAAATCCGTGCTTGTGGTATTATTTATTGTAAAAAAAAAAAAAAAAAAAAAAAAAAACCTTTATACTCCCTGTATGTTCTCTATTACTTGCTTTAAGAAGACAGTTTACATGAAAATTACATAAAAAAAAATCTATCTTTGTTTTTTAATATTACATGAAAACCTTTTTAATTTTGAATATTTTGACACCTTATTTTTATCCATACGGCATTTATATTACATTTATATTGTAAATTTTATTAATACACCCAGCTTAGAAGCCTACACAAATAAAAAATTTAAACGTTTTTTTTTTTCTTCATTTTCACATTTTCGTTACTTTTCATTTTAAAAATATTTTTAATATGTGTTAGATTTTATCAATTTACATTACGTGTACCAGTCATAAAAAATATACATTAAATGTAATATTAGATATATCTATAAATCCATGTGCATTCATGTATAACACACATTTGGAGATCTAAGATAATAATAACTATAATAAAATAACTATAAATTGGGAAAAAATATGAATACTTTAAAAAGTAGGTGAAATTAAAACAAGTAAATAAATTTCCTTAAATTATAAAAAAATACATTAACTATGCCGTTATTTTTATTTATTTATTTATTTATTTATTTATTTCTTCTTTTTCTTCTTCTTCTTCTTATTATTTGCAAAGTTTACTTTTAGTTGAAAATTGAAATGCAATAAGTTTACCATTTGAACAATATTGGAAAAAAAAGTTGAAAAGATAAACTATCCCCTTAAAGTTATAAAAAGTAATTCATTTTTTATTACTGCATGATTACTCTGACTAAAATATGAAAATTTCAATACAGTCGATTAAAAGACACATTAATTTCATTTTTTGTCTTAATGAGTTTTATTTAATTTAATTTGCACATTCATTTCCATTTTTATTCATTTCCATTTTTATTGTTAAATATAAGCTTAATTAAATTCAGATTAGCTTAGAAATTAATTATTTGAGTTGATGTATTAATATCTGAAAATTAATTTTCGTATAGTTATAATACTACAAAATTCGCTGTTACCTGCTTTGACTTTACCTAAAACACCCATTTAATAAAAAATTATTATTATATCATTACTTCAATAAAAATATAAACATAAATTAAAATTAAAATTATTTCTATTTTTTAACGCAAAGAATTAAACTTATTGTTATTTTATTTTAAATTTCATTAAATTTTATTTAAAAAAAACTAAAATAAACTGTGATAGACTTAAAAAAAAAAACTAATTATTTTTACTCATTTATTGATCTAATTTTGTTGTTTTAAAATTAATTTTCGTTCAATAATGTATTCATATATCCTATTGTTATGTGTTTTAACTTTACTAAAATAACCAACTTTATTTTACTAAAACTTTTATATTTATTATTGCATCATTACTTCAATAAAAATATGAAAACTGATATTCTATTGACTAAAACTAAAATTAATTATACTTTTAATTGCAATGATTTAAATATAATTTCATTCCCTTTTTAATGTTATTTCATCATTATTCCAATAAAATTATGAAACCTTCTTATAGATAAACTATCCTATAAAGTAAAATTTCAAAATTATTTTACTTTTTGATGTAATAAGATAAATTTAATGTTATTTCATTTTTCATTTTATTTTTATATGTAAACAAAGTTATACTGTGGTTGATACAAAAACTAATTATTTTTACTGATTTATTAATTAATTCAGTTACTTCACAAGTAATATCCACATAGAAAAATATCCATAACTTTCTCTGATATTTGTTTTAGCTTTACCAATAACACCCATCTTCATTATTGTTATTGAATTAGGATTTCAATACAAATACGAAATATTCTATCCTATCAACATAAAAATCAAATTAATTAAATCTTTTGGTAAAATGATATAAACATAATTTAATTTTCTTTTATTTATTTTTAAATAAAAAAATAATTGTCATCATGAAGTTATTACTTTTATTGGTTTTTTAATTAATTCTCTTGTTCCAAAATTAATTTTAAAATTTTAAATATCCATAAATCTCCGTGTTATCTGTTTTAACTTTAATATTAAAAGCACCCATATTATTATTATTATTATTATTATTATTATTATTATTATTATTATTATTATTATTATTATTATTATTGCACATTATTTGAATAAAAGTATGAAAATTTATATCCTTTCTGTCAAAAGATAAATTAATTCTACTTTAAAAAGTAATGTAAAGTTAATTTTATTACATTTTCAATTTTATGTCATTTAATTTTAAACTATAAAGTAAATTTAATTCAGATTGTTAAAAAAAATATATTTTTACTAATGTATCAGTCACTAAATAATTAAATTTATTTATTATATCTAATATTATAATTATTGCTTCATTATTTCAATAAAATATATAACTTTATACCCCAACCATTGAAAGACCAATTAATTCTAGTTTAGGTAATAATTTAAAGTTAATTTCATTTTATTTAAAATTGTTTAATACTTGATTTTTAACTATAAAGTAAATTTCATTCCGATTTATTGAAAAATTATTACTTTTTTTTAGTAATGTATCAATTATTAAACTAGATGATTTATTAATTTCACTTGTCTTAAAATTATTTTTTGTGCAGTAAAATAAACATAAATCTCTTTGTATCTACCTTAAATTTGTTTAATCTCTCATTTTTTAATATTATCGTATCATTATTTCAATAATAATATCACAATTTCACCCCCTTTTAATTATAACTGATTGAGTTATCGATGTTTAGAAATGAATAAGCTCTGCTGTAACTTTACAAAAAACACCTATTATTATTATCATTACACTCGTATTTCAATATATAAGAAAATTTGGTACTTCTCTGTTATCCCGTCGACCAATTTCGCCAAATTATACAAATTGACATAATTTTTATTTTGAAAAACGAAAAAAACAAATATTTAGTAGAACATTAATAAAAATATTAATAAAAAGTCAAAATAAAAATCACTTAATGACATTTTAAACACGTGAATCGTATTTAATGTCATTGAATATGACATTCACGAGATCCAATATTGGCATTTAATCTTATAGTTTTGCGATAATTTTTTGGTCGACGGGATAACTTAGTAGTACCGAAAATTTATATCTTATCTGATAAAAGACAGATCAATTCTACTTTAAATAATAATTTAAAGTTAATTTCATTTTATATCACTAATATATCATTATTCATTTTTTTCATTATTATTATATATTAATTTATAGTATGTTTAACTGTAAATTAAATTAAATTTAAATAGATTAAAAATTATTTATTTTTACTAATCTATCAGTTATTGAACTTTATGATTTATTAATTTCTTTTGGTTAAAAATTGTTTTTTGTGCATTAAAAATGGTTAATTTAAAGATTACTATAATGAAATATAAAAAATATTAATAAATATCTTTGTAGTCTCAATTTTTATAAAAATTCTCATTTTCAATATTATTGCATTATTATTTCAATAACAATATCCCAATATCTTCCCCTTTCGATTATAGCATCACATAAGTGAGTCATCGACATTTGCAAACCAATAAGATCCTCTACAACTTTACAAAAAACACCTATTATTATTATTATTATTATTATTATTATTATTATTATTATTGTTGTTGTTGTTGTTGTTGTTGTTGTTGTTGTTATTATTAATGCTTCAGTGTTTCATTATAAACAGAAATTTTATATCCCATCTATTAAAAGACAAATTAATTCTACTTTAAAGTTAATTTCATTTTATATCATTATTATTTCATGTTTATATCATTCATTTCAATTTTTATCATTCATTATTAATTTTTTCATTATTATATTACATTATGTTTAACTGTAAACTAAATTTAATTTTGATAGATTAAATTTTTTTAATTTATAAAATTATAATTTAATAATTATAGTTGGCCTAAAATTAATTTTTATACAGTAAAATAAAAATAAACCTCTTTGTTATCTGCCTTAAATTTACTAAAATCCCTCATTTTTATCATATCTATTGCATCATTGTTTCAATAAAAAATATCCCAATTTCTTCTCCTTTTGATTATAGAATCACAGGAATGAGTCATCGACATTTGCAAACCAATGAGATTTGCAATAATTTTACAAAAAAAAAAAAAAAAAAAAAAAAAAAAAAAAAAAAAAAAAAATATTATTATTATTATTATTATTATTATTATTATTATTATTATTATTATTATTATTATTTCAAAATAAATATGAAAAATTACATTTCATCTATTAAAAGAAAAAATAATTTTACTTTAAATAACAATTTACAGTTGATTTCATTTCAATTTCAATTTTATATCATAGTATTTTAACTGTAAACAAGAAATGATTTCGAAAAAATGAATTAAAAAAGTAGTTTTTTCTCATGTATTCAATTATTGAACTGCAGAATTTATTAATTTCTATTGATTAAAATAATTTTTGTACAGTAAAATAAAAATAGATCTCATTGTTATCTGCCTTAAATTTATTTAATATCTTCATTTTTAACATTATTGTATCATTATTTCAATAAAAGTATCCCAATTTCTTCCCCTTTCGATTCTAGCAAAACATGAGTGAGTCATCGACGTTTGCAAACCAATAAGATTCCCTTTAAGTCATAGGTTCCCAACGGGGGCGGTACCGCCCCCCAGTGGGCTCAGTATTTGACTCAATACTGGACTTTCTTGAAAATAGAGATGAAAAATTGCGCGAAAACCTGATAACATTAAAAAAATAACATTGCTTATTTGACAGACCTGTTTAAAATATTCAATGATATCAATTTATAATTTCAAGGTGAGGAATTACATTTAATTAACCTCCTGACTGCCGCGACCGTATTTTTTCACACACTAAGCTGCAGGTTTCACTGCAACATAAGCAATATTTAAATTAATATAATTCTACAAATAAAACCCAGTTTTGAAAAATTAAGTTAGGATTAATACTTTTAAAGATTATACACATATAGTTAAAATTGTAATTTGTATCAGGTTGGAAAAAACACCTTTTTTTTTAAATATTAAATTGTAGAGAAAACAACATTACAATATTACCCTTTGGCTGGGCAGTCAGGGGGTTAAAACAAAAACTGTCATAGCTTCTTTTGTGATAAAACTTCTTATGTTCAAGTGAAATTCAGATAGAGGTTAATACAGAGATTTTTCTACATTGGCAGCGGTCTCTGCAAATCAGGAAGATTTACTGCTGCCGACATTTGAATGCTCTTCATACTGATTTTATTGAGCGATTATATTAGCGATTATTTTATTGAGAAGTTTTATTGAGCGAATTTTTTACTGAGATTTTAAACATGAATATAGCCGAGTTGGGTTTTACAACCTTCGGCAAATGCTTATAAAGCAGAATCATCAAATTTAGAAGAACTCATAGTCCTCACAACTAATGAAGAACTAAAAGTAAAATTTGGAAGTCAAGACCGAGAGGTTTGGCTTGAGAAGTTTATACCAGCTCTCTACCCTGAGTTGTGGGCAAAATTATAATTTCTTTAGATTTTTTTTCGTCATCTTATTTGGCGAGCGAGTGTTCAGTGCAATATCTAATTTATTGGCTAAGAAAAGAAATAGACTGCACGTCACTGAGCGTGGCGATTTACGACTGCTGTTAGCAAAATTGGAACCCGACATTAACAAATTGTCAAAATTCCATCAACCTCAACCATCTCATTAATATTTTTTATTTCTTATCTATTTTATATTTATGTCATTATTTTTATAAATTCCTTATTGATTTTCTGTTAAATCACATTATTATTTGTGAAACATTTAATACGTTGATGTCACAAATCTAAAAGATGTTGCATATACAGGCACAATTTTTCGTACGCCGAATGTTTTTAATCAAAACTTGATAATTCTAGGTGAGGTTTGTTTACACTCGAGTTACATTAGAGCACGAAAAGACGTTTCAGTACATAAACAAAGCTGCCCTGAGGATGATGAAGTTCTAATCGAAAACTCTCGGGTATAATATTTGAAATTTTCAGTTTTTAAAACTGTGCTTTTATATGTAATAACATCTTTTAGATATGCGACTTCTTTAACGTATTAAATGCACCTTTTTATAAAGTTTATTTAATTTTATTTTGCGTTTATTTTTAAAATTTTTACTGAAAGAATTTTCATTACGTTTGATAATCATTTTTATTCTAATTTTTACTTTGTGCTTCTTAACAATCCAAGCGTCTTGAGGGATTTCCTGCATTTTCATTAAATTGTTTATAAAAATAATCTTAATCAAAATGTTCTTTCACAGTCTGTTTCTAAAGTACATTCCATGCCCCTTTATTTTATATACATCTTGAAATACAATTCTGTTTAAAATATTTTTGTCTCTAATACAAATTAAAGTTATTTTTTGGAAATGGGAAGATATGAGCAACCCACTCAGAAAGTTTATAAATAGACAAAAAAGGTTTAGATAATATGCAACAATATTTTAATTGGTATAATTAACTATTATGGAATAGGGGGGGGCGTTGGAAAATTGTATTTCTTCTAAGGGGGGCGGTGGTCCATAAAAGGTTGGGAACCTATGCTTTAAGTGTACTATCGCCTGTTATTATTACTATTATTATTATTGCATCAGTACTCATATAGATATTGAAATTTATATCCCATCTATTAAAAGACAAATTAATTCTACTTTAAATAATACTTCAAAGTTAATTTCATTGTATATAATTATTATATCATTATTCATTTCTTTCATTATTATGTTTTTTTTTTTTTTTTTTTTTTTTTATCAATTTTATATTATAATATTTTTAACTGTAAACTAAATTTACTCTTGACAGTTAAAAAACTATTTTTTGTTTAAATCTATTAATTATTAAACTAATTTAATGATTTATGTTGGCTTAAAAATAATTTTTGTACATTAAAATAAATCCTTGATTCAAAGATTATTTCAATAAAATATTTAAAAATGTATATATTAATAAATCTCTTTGTTATCTGTCTGAAATTTATTTAAAATCCCTCATTTTTAATAATATTGCATCATTATTTCAATCAAAATGTCCGAATTTCTCCCCCTTTCGATTCTAACATCACATGAGTGAGTCATCGACGTTTGCAAAACCAATGAGATCCGCTTCTGACTAGCGGTGTTCAGTTTTTCCCTCTTTTCTAATATTTTTCTTTCACCGTCTGAATTTATACTTACACCGATTATCAAGTTTGTTTCTCAAGAAACTCAATACAACCGATCTCATTTTTGCATTGGATTATTCTTCCCCATTATTGGATTTTGGATAAATTTCTGCAAACAAATGGAATAGTGGCTACTTTTTAAAGTAAGTTTTTCTTTAGTTTTACTTCCGGTATATATCTTTTTAAATCTTTTTTTATGAAGGAAGAAATAAAACAAAAACTAATTCTAATCGATATGCAGCTCTTAAAAGTTCAAGTATTTGATAACTTCTTACTTGTAAAAAAAAACCCGAGATGTATTTTTATTTTTATTCTTTTTAGAATTGGTTTATTGGTTTGTTATTTATGATATTCATTATATTTAAACTTAGTTAAATATAGTTGTAGAAACTTATAAAAATGCTCTGAAGAGGTCTCAAAATTTATTGTTAAATGCATTCTAAATAATAATTTATTTATGGCAATTTTTATTAAAATAGGAAAAAGAACATTCGAAATATATACATAGTTTATTTTTAAATGCATTTATTGTTAAATTCATTCTAAATAATAATTTATTTATTATAATTTTTATTAAAAAAGGAAAAAAAATTCAGAATATTTATATAGTTATTGCATCTTTTTAAACTTTATTTATTTATTTATTCTGTAAATTTTAAAGGTAAAATTTAGTCAGTTTTTTCTAGTAGTTAATAATTGAAGAAAAAAAAATGATTACATAAACAGCCACCTCCACTTTCACAAAAAAAAAATGTTACAAGAAATTATCAGAAATTATATTATTTTTTAAATGTTGTTCATTATTTAAGCTGAGTGATCTTTTTTGTACGCAAATTCAATATAAGTAATAATTTATGAATTTAAATTTTTATATAAAAATACAGAATTCAAGTATTACTGCTGTATTTTTCCAATTTTATTATTTTTTCTTTTACGCATATTTTAAAGGCAAATATTTAAGAACTTCATAACTGAAATTAAATAATAATACCTACTTTTTAAAAAATACTAGTATGCGAGGTCATTATCTAACTTCAGTAATTCTTTGGTAGGAAAATGTAGTCTAAGCAATAATTTAATATTTTTATTATTATTAAATAAGCGCGAAATATTATGTTATTATTGATATATTAAATTTTCATTTATGTAAAATTTAAATGTAAATATTCGAATTCCTAAAAATTGAATTGAAGAATCAGTATTCATTTTCTTAAAACAAATTAGCATAAGAAATTCATCCAAACAACATAATTTTGTAAAGTTTGTTTTTATTTAAAGTTAAAAAATAAATTAAAAAAATATATTCTTATTAAAAAATACATTCGTCTGTTCGTACATTTTGAAGCCGGTAAATATGTATTTTTATTAACAATTTATTAAACCCATTTCTACATTTAAAGAAATAAGTAACATTTTCATTTTATATAAAGTTTCATTGTAAATACTCAAATACTTAATAATTGAAAGTTGGTAATTACAATCATTTTTCTATAATCATCAGCATGTGGAATTATTTTATAAAAACCGTACATTATTACATTTCAGTAATCCATAAGAAAGAAAACTACATTTGCTTATAAATACGTTTTTGGGAGATTCAAATAGATTTATAGAAGTTACTATAAAACAATTCTTACAGTAATTGCAAATAGTTTTAAGTACAGATATTTTAAAATCTGCATTCAATCCAGATTAAAATCATATAAAAATAAAACATTAATTTTATTTAAAACATTGCACTCGGGAATCAATAAAATTCGATTATTGAATAAATTTCGTTTATAATGTAATCTAAAAAAAAATTTTTTCACTAATTTTTTTCCATTAAAAACTGCTTTCATTCCATAGAAAATTCTCTGGTTGCTTCCATACAAATTAAAAAAAAAAGCTATATTCGATAATACCTTTATCAAAGATTTTATCAATAAATTACATTCATAGTCCGTCATTATTAATGATAAATGTTTTAAGAATCACTATTTACCAGGGATCTAGACTGTATTGTTCAGAATTTTAGAAAAATTAATCACTACACAATAGTCTGATAAAATACCGGAACTGTGCAATATTGTAAATTATATATATATATATATATATATATATATATATATATATATATATATATATATATATATATAATTAAAAAAATTGCGATTTAAAATACTGAATTATGAAAAATGGGAACAAAAAATCGCACAAGTTTAAACAATTAGAAATTATTGTTTTTCCTTTTCTTTTCTTTTTTTTTTTTTTTCTAAAATTTTTATTCCATAAAATGAATTCAAATTGATCCTTTTAGTATGATCGCTTACCTAACTAAAACTTATTTAACTAACGCTTATCTAACTAAATTATACCATTGTTTTAAATTACGATCGATAGAAAAAACTATATTCATGTTTTATTGCAGTTTCTGATGTATTCTGTATTCAAGGATAGAATTGATAATTCAAATAGCTTTATATGAATAATACATCATTATTCATAATAAATATATTAAATCCACGTCTACACTTATTAAATATGGTACCAATGAGGATAAGATTCAGGTGATGTATTTAAAAATAATAATATTTAATATAATTGTTGTGCCCAAATTTAAGTCCCTCCCTCCCCCCCCCCCAAAAAAAAAATTGTGTATGTTTTAAATTTATTAATGTAAATACATTAGATATAATTATATACATTAAAACTTTAGACTGTAAATTAAAATATTTTAAAGAAAAAGAATGTTTAGCAAAACTATGTAAAATAAAATTTTTGTATTTGTATTGCTAGCGCAATAACTGCATAGTAATTTTTTAAAAATAAATAATGAATATTTTTTGTGTCATAAATAAATTTTTATTTATTGATAATAAAATGAGTTATTGGGTAAAATGATCAGATTGTGCAGAATAATTTCTGAAGAATAGGTTTAAATCGAATAAATCCAAAGAAAACATACTTGAAATAAGAAAAATAAATATTATAATTAAAGGTAAATAAAACTGATAAACAAACTTTTAAGAAACATACTGTTGAAGTTTTGAAAATTAAAATGCTATAAAATGTTATATTCTTACTCAATTGTACTTTTGAACTACTTTTCGCGTTTGAAAAGAAAAAGAAAAAGTAAAATTATTATAACTAATTGGATAGTATACTTGAATTAAAAAAAAATTAGACGTTAAAAATAATGTTTATTCTTTATTTAAAAAAAAATTAGGACATAGATTTTATCTAAATTATATTATTTAAAAATATTTTTTTTCATCAAATTGAAAAACATTTTAATTTTTAAAAATACATTTCTATGTTTGAAAAATTCCCCATA
The DNA here is from genome assembly GCA_964019185.1 of Maratus speculifer. NCBI lineage: Eukaryota > Metazoa > Arthropoda > Arachnida > Araneae > Salticidae > Maratus > Maratus speculifer. The sequence goes on along the minus strand of OZ025290.1, from coordinate 439,853,388 downwards.
GACTGCAAATTGTACAAATGCAGAAAAACATGTAAACATCATTTATTCGACTAATGATATTTAAAGATAAATTCGAAGTAGAAAACATTTGTACTTGCAAATATTTATTTATTTTTTTATTTTATTTTTACTTTTTGGTTTTGCTGAATATAAGTAAAAACTTTTAAACAGCAAATTATTTATTTTATAAGCGAATTGATTCATCGTAAACAAACAGCTAATGCTAAATTTATTTGATGTCAATAACTATCTATAAAACATAACTAAAATTAAAAATATGATTTTTTTTTTATTCGAAAGTTTAATAGTAATATTTAAATGTTGATTTGCAGTATGTATGTCGAGTGTTATATTTACATGAGATCTAGTGGTTTCAAGGAAGTATATTTGAACATATATCTCAAAAGAGATTATGATAGTCGAATCCAAGGGCGATATACTTCAGATTTTCAAGGTTTTCTTTTATCTGATTATGTAATTGATTTGTTTTATTTTATTTCAATGTTGTCAAATGTAAATGAATACGATATTGGTTGTATTTTAAAGCCATGGATATATTTTAATGGTACATGAAACATCTCTACAAGTAAAATGAAGCAGTTTTTGTGAAATATTTAATATCATGAATTTTACTTAAAAATAGAAAAATTAAATAGACCGAATTACTTAAAAATAGATCGAAATCAATTTTTTAATATTAAATATACACATTATAGACTATATATAACTCAAAAGAATTAATTTCATGCATAAATTAATTTTTAAGAACTAATAAACTTTTTACATATTTTCTGAAAAATATGTCTTATTAGTACACTTTTCTAAAAAACTGTTGCATGTATTCCCTTAAAATTTGTTGTGGTATCAGAAATCATTACTATTTGAGAATATAAAGTAGCAATTTTTATTTCAGCTTAAAATAAATGAAATTAAAAATATTTTAATAAAAAACTTTGAAAATCCTAAAAATTTTAATTTTTTTTTTTTTTTTTTTTTTTTTTTTTTTTACCCTGACCTATAATGTTAGATATGAAGTTAGTTCATATAAGCAAGTTAGTTACACAATTTTTGAAAGTTTCATCTATTTACCTAAAATGGAATTTTAAAAAAGTGTACCAAACATTAGGAAAAAACACATTTCGAGGAAAAGGCAGAAAAATATACACACCACCAGTGCATAAAATAATTACTATAAGCCATAGTTTTTTAGGTCCATAATCACTCAGCATCATTATATTTTAGCTCTATATTTGTCGGTAATTTAAAACACAAAAATTTGAACTGTTTTATTTTCTAAGTTTTTTTTTTTTTTTTTTTTTTTTTTTTTTTTGTCAGTTCGTGGTATTTTTTCACAACATTTCGTGATGAACTTGGAGGAGCGAAGAGATAATTTTCGAAATGGAGATGACCATCTAGTTATCATTAATACAATAAAATAATATTGTTCTTATTTTAATTATTTCTTGGGTGGTTGGGGAAAGAATATCAATATAATAAAGGATTCATTGGAATGTAAAATATTATTCCAAACATTTAAGAAGCATTTTTTGTGGAGATAAAATTTAATACTACTCTTTTCTCTTTATCATTCAGTCTGTTCCATAAAACATCTTATTTTTATATATATTTTTTCGTTTTTATTTCTGGTTTTGCGTTTCTAATATTTTTTTATTTTTGAAAAACTGCCATACACGCCCGAAAAATGTCTTTGAAACGCAAATTATCGAATTGTATTATTAGTGTATAGAAAAGAATATTTAAATATGCTGCTTTAGATAAACAAATAATAAGAGAAAAGAGCAAAGATTAATTTTCAGAAGTATTTTAGTTCAAGTGAATGTTTCATAACATATCGCAGTGAACTCGGATGACCAAAGTGATAAATTTTGAAATATGCTTACTATATCACACATGTTTCATTCATGTGAGTTGAACTGTTTTCGTATTGAACGAGATGTTATTGACAATAATATCATAAATATCAAGTTTTCTAATATATATTTTTTAATGTATGATAAAAAAGTTTTCAATTGAAGAATGGATAGTGGATATCCTTATACTATATATATATATATATATATATATATATATATATATATATATATATATATACGTGTGTGTGTGTATATATATATTTCTTTGGATCGCATCGTTTCTTTTAATTGACTGCATTTTTCCGATATGTTATAAGGAGATAATTATTGACATTTTTGGAATATTGCTGGCAGTATCCGACCAAGTAACATTTTTTACTATGAACTAAACTTGCTTAGTTCTTCTGACGAATCTGTAAGCATAGTGACATATATATATATATATATATATATATATATATATATATATATATATACCGTGACCTTCGATTAAAGTAGAATCCGATCCACTACAAATATCCATGCAATCGAGATTCGAATCCGGTACCTTATCACAGGTTCACAGGCAGCCAGCCCTATAAACACTAAACAAACAGGTGGGCTTTAAATTTTTAAGATAACTTAATAATTTTTATTATTTAAAAAAAAATTTCATTTTAATTTTTTTTATATGCAATAATGCTTACCGTCCATATAAGATTTTCATAATTATAAATTAACGATTTGGATTTATTAATTAAAGGATAAGTTGTTTTGAAAGAAATATTAAACGAAACTCTTTCTGCGATCTGATATTACATTTACTCTCTTGTTTTTTAATACGGAAATAATTTGGGAATTTTTCTAATAACAATAATAATAAAGTATACATCTCTACTCTAGCTCTAAGAAATATAAATAAAAGTTTAATTTATATATTACTTACCCATCATACGTAGTATAGGGTAAGTCTTGCAATCGTTTTGAAAATCGAAAATTTTTTTTTGACAGATTTACACGTTTTAGATAGTGGAGATTCCGAAAAACATATTTTTAGGAAAAAAAAAATTTGCCGTCTGTCTGTCTGTCTGTAAACGCTCTATCTCCCGAACAAATTGAGATAGAGACTTGAAATTTTGTATGTAGTTAGTATGTAAGAATGGGACGAACCCTATTTAATATCAGCAACCTCGATTATCCGGAACTATTTTTTTCGGATTCTCGAAAAATTCGTTCTGATGAAAGGTATATAAAAATTTTCGAATTTTTTTGTTCTAAGGAATGGACGTAAAAGGCAATAAAATAACACACATTTTGCATATAGAACGAAGTCGATCGGATTATTAGTTGCCGATATATTTGTAATCTTATTTTCCACATTCTTCGATTTTTCATGACCCTGTATTTCATTCAAATTTCAATTCAGAAGTATATTTTGGTTGGAAATGAGACGCTTAATCCGACGCAGTTAATTGTTAGTTAATATAATTATTATTTTTGGAGTTATAAGGATGTTTCTTTTACGCAGTTCGGTACTACTTGAGTAGTTTGGCGTTTTATATAATTTGTCGAAATTGGTACATCAGCAATTCTTTAATATAGCTTTACTATGTACATTAACAATATTTAAATTTTGTTTATGAATTGAAATGCATTGTATAAATAGTTTCACTTGTTTTATTTTCATATACATATCCATGATGGGTAAGTATTACGGTGGCCCCCAGCGACTAGTTTTCTTAGCACTGAATATATTGAGTAAAACATTTTATGAAACGTGCCAATGATTTGACAGTATTTAATTGTATCATAAGAAAAGATGAATTTTCCAAAATGTAAATATATTAAACATCTCGGCAGTTGAAGAAACAAGAAACGAATTTATTAAACGGCATGTCAAAGATTTATTTGCATTTTTTATGTGTTGTATATTCGAATATACATATTGATGGGGAAGGAGAAAAATTTATTGCCGATGTTGAAAGTTCAAAGAAAATAAAAAATGATTTTTTATTCATTTGAAAATGGTTTTCCTTATTTTAGGTTATAAAAAACTCCCAAGCAATTAATTTTGACATGTCTTTTGCCGTTGAAAATTATCTTGATAATTGGAAAACATTTCAGTTGATTTTATTTTGTTTCAATTAAAATGAAACTTGAAATAAAATGTCGGAGTATTCTTCCTTGTTGTTAATTATTTTAAAAACGTAACCTTTTACAATTGTTATTCCCATGTTTTAACGAGGGAAAAACTTATTCAATTCAAGCTAAAATTAAAATATTTTTAGAGCATATATTTAAATATTGATTTTGATCGTTGACGGGATCGATATTTTTTCGTAAAGAAATAATGACAATACTAAAGAAATTTCCTACAAATTTTACAAATCGAAAATATTCTGAAAGGACACTTTGAAGATTTTTTACTAAGCATACATTTTATTTTTTAAAATTGTCAAAATAACTCATTTATCGATCTAATATTGGGTGACCCACCCAGTAGTTGATCAAATAAAGTCAGAGCTACGGGATTTTTATTATATTTCCTCCTTTTAAGTTTTAGAAGTAAACTAACATGATTGCTACAATCCTTAAGGAATATTCTATCATGGACACAAAGCAGATACATTAAATTAAATAGAAACAAAATTACAAAAAATACAGATTTTTGAATTGCCACTTTCCTAGTAGTTGATTAAACGAGAGAAATAAATCTAAAATTAAAAAATTAATCTTTAAATTATCATCCTGAAATTGTGATTAACAATAATTCTTATAAAATTATCAGTTGAAATTAACAAGATGGAAGTGTATTATTTTAAATAATATTTTAAAATGCATTTTTAAACTTAAATGTCATAAAGTGAATTCTGATATAGCAGACAGCTTAAAACGATGTGACAACAGGTGTACTAAAATTCAAACAAATATTATATGCCTAGCGATATGTACAACTCATTTCCGGCTGAAATGGCACAATATTTTAAAAATTTGATCATCTACTGGCAGGATCCCCTTATATATCAGTTTTTTTTTTTTTTTGACATATTTCTTAAATGTATCATCAGCAGGGCTGCCACTGAGGACTGATTGTAAATTCTATTCGCATCACACTTAAGAAAAAAAAAGTAGTATGTTTTTCTTGTCTATTTTTTAAAAGAGTATATATAAGATTTATATTTTGAGAAAGTGATAGAATAAAAAAAAATAGTCGCAGGTAGCAACCTTGTGGCTGGTCAAACTTTTATTATATTTGAATGGAAAAAATACTTATTTAAAGTGAAAGAACTTTAACCTCCTGACTGCCGCTGGATGATTTTTTCGCACACTAACCTGCAGGTTTCACTGCACCATAAGCAATATTTAAATTAATATAATTCTACAAATAAAACCCAGTTTTGAAAAAATAAGTTAGGATTAATACTCTCAAAGATTATACACCTCTACATAATAACATATTTTGTATCAGGTTGGAAAAAACAGCTTTTTTTAATATTTTTAATAAATTACAGAGAAAACAACATTACAATTTTACCCTTCTGCCGGGCAGTCAGGGGGTTAAAGACGAATACACTTAACGATAACACAATCTCAACGAGTTTTATTTGTATTCTTGTTCTTTGAATACATTGTAAAAAAATACAGGTCATTCTTGAACTACATAAATTTACTGTAATCACGAATGAAAGTCTTCTATAGCCACTTCTAAATCACCCAATATTCTGAAAAGCGCTCCTTTATCTTTAGAAAACTCAGAAAACAATTTAATTAAAATAAATTAAAGAAGAACTTATAATTTTTTTTTATTAGCTGCCCGTTAATTTCGGAAATGTTCTCGAGTAACTTTTACAATGCATTAATCAGTTCTTTCTACCCGGAAAACCCGCTTTTCGGATTCTATCAGACCTCAACAATTTCAGCTGCATAACTGAAATTGCCCTTTATAAAGAGTAGATTAATATACTGTAAGAGCTATTCGGAAGTGTTTTCGAAAACTATGGACACCTAGTAAATTTTTTTATTTAAATTCCGCTTTAAATTTTAAAGATAAACTCTTTTGTGAGATTTATTAAAATAAAAGAATGCTTTTTGGAATTTTGGGTGGCTCGAAGAAGTTATTGAATATTTTCGTTCGTGATTATAGTGCAATTTCGTAAATTAAGAAAAATCGGCTTTTTTTATAAGGCGCATGGACAAGAAATCAAATAGAGCAGTTATAATGCTTGTTCTTTTGTTGTGCTTTGTACATGATCTGTAAAATTTATGCACATTCTGTAATATGCAATTATCTTGTTACCCATAAAAACGCAGACCACAAGTGAAAAGAAAAAACCCAACAATTATCAACCATAAACTATATGTAACTGAATTCTTTTATTTATCTCTGTATATGAGCGGTAAATACTATCCACACCATATTCTACACAAATATTTTTTTTTCCCGCAATTACAATATGTTTGAAATAATGTTACCTTATTAAAATACACAGCAGACGATTTTTTTCTTCTGACCACAATATTACTAATCGAATTGTTTTGAGTGATTTATATGAAAAATAAATGGTGCACACTTCATTTTTTAACACTTTAAGCAACACATCAGTCATCGATCACTGACACTGAACTTTCCGTTTAGACTGCGTCTTTCACCGATGACTGACATTCTAAAATATGATATAAAGCTAAAAATGAATATATTGTTTTAAATAATTACTTAAAAATTATTATTTTCTTAACTTCGATTCATTACTGGATTATACTTTTTTAATAACTTAAAACATTACGAATTTTTTAGCTTCACTTTCAAACACCGTGCAATTCAGCTTCTTAATAGAATAATAGTATAGTAATCCTCAATAACATATATTAATTACATGGAAATATGTGTATATTTATGCTCGCTAGATCCAGACTAAAAGAGGCCATAAACGTTTTTGAAGTTGAAAAATGTTAAAAAATTATAACAAATTCTCAGCAGTTTTTAAATGTTAAAAGACATTTACTGCAGAAGCATGATTTAATAGATTTTATTTTTTGTTGTTGTTGTTTTTATGCTGATACACAGATAGTTTTACTAACACTGAGTTAAAACACCCTGTGCCATATTTTTTTCATATTTATTAACAATTGGACAAGAATACGGGGGATTTGGTCGAAATGTACATGCAAATAAAGCATTTGTAAAGTACAATGGAAAGAAGAAATTGAAAAACTGCTACTCTTAACAATACAAATATAAAGAAAGATAAAAATGATATCGAAGATATTTTCACCACTTCAATAATGCTAATAAAAAAAAAAGACACTCTGATTTATATGCTTCTTAAGGGAGACTGACCTAGCCTCAAGCAATCACTTACCCGTGAGCATAGATCAAGAAAATGCGATTGATATGCAAGATATCTGTTCCGAGATAATGTGAGTATAAATAACAGTAAAAACATCAACTAAACGCCAGCAGAAGGAAAGATGCATTTATAAGACGCTTTTTATAGTCAATTTTTAAGATGTAAAACAAAAATCCAGTCATTTAACTTTTAATAATTAAAGATAGCTTTCGGTTAATCAAACTTAAAGATTTCTTTTTCCTTTTTGAGGTTTCTCATTTATTTTTTCAGTTTTCTTAAGAGGACTTAGTATCTATTACTTTTACAACTTTGGTTTTTTATTTTAAAATATGCCTTAACCCCTTCGCGACGGGAAATTTTTACGAAATTTTTAATGTTTTGTCACCGGTTTTATAAAACAGAAATTTGTCCCTTATTAAATCGAAAAAATGCTCCGATTAAAGAAGGCAGATTTTACAGTAAAATTTTACTGGTGGATAAATGATTCTTAAGCCTTTTTGCGGCACGTATACGTGTCGCTCGTCCCCAAGGGGTTAATATTTTTAGAACATTCTTTCCAAATTTTGTAAACATTCATTAAATAATAAAGGAGAAATACTTAATTTCTCTAAACGTTCAATGTCCCTTTAAATGCCAAAGTTGAAACTCATTTTTCTCAGTTTGCGATTTTTACATTTTCATTTTCATCGAAATGCTGCGGCTTTTGCAATAATTGAGGAAATTGTCTTCGTCTTCTTCTTTTTAATAATATTTTTAGACCCTGTGTGTCATAAGCAAATCTCATCTTTTTTATGCATTTGTAATTTAAAAAAAAAATGAAAGAAAAAACCCCTTAAAAGCATTTTATTTTCGCACCATATATTAAATATCATATATATATATGATATGTATGTATATATATGATATATATATATATATATATATATACATATGTTGCGGCCAATACCCGGAGCCTGGCCAATTCTAGAACTGGCCGGCCAATACCCGAACTGGCCAAGCTTCCTGGCCAAAACCCGAAATACATGAAATAAATAGCGTATTTCGGGTTTTGGCCGGCCAATTCGCGAACTGGCCCGGAAGCCTTGGCCAACATCCGAACTATGATGCATAGGTACCAATTTTTTTGTAATTAAGATAATGTAACATTAAAATGTACAGCAAAAATGATTCTCATTGATTATATTGAAACGAAATATTTTTGTGTACCCAGCTAAATTAACCAAAAATAGTACACAATTCCCTTTCAATATCGAAATTAATTGATGAACCAAATACGATGACAATTATAAGTTAACCGGAAACTTTACTCGAGTTAGATCACGGACAAGCTGACGTCTAGATTATTTGAATTCATAGACACTTTCAATTATGATAGAAAGAATTAAGTCGAGTACTTATATCTATTTCGCGAATTGGCCAATCGCTACTGGCCAGTTCGCGAATTGGCCAATTGCATGTGGCCAGTTCGCGAAATGGCTGGCCAATTCTAGAATTGGCCAGTCATTTTTTAACGTTGCTGGCCAATTCGGGAATTGACCGGCCAGTTCTAGAATTGGCCAATTTCGGGTATTGGCTGCAACATATATATATATATATATATATATATATATATGATATGTCATATATATTATTTTCACGTTACCATTCATGCAGGTTTTTTTACATGTAAAATTGACTATTTTTTTTCTGTTAGTCTAATAGATTACTCAAAAATCCGATACTTAGAAATTTAGATACGAGTACTTTGAATAAAGAATCGGGGAGTCCATTTCGAAATATGAAAAATTCAAAAGAAGAAAGAATATTAATGCAGTTATTTTTTTTATGTCATTGATATAGTGAGAGCTTCACACTTTTTACTATCTATTATGAGTAAATTTTGTTCATAGATGAACCTAATTGTTAAAAAGGGAATTTTTTTGGAAATCGAGGCCAATTAAATGATCATTCTTTAAATGAAGCGTTAAGAAGTTAATCCGACTAACATTATTTTTTTTTAGAAATTCAGGTAATGACATGATCGGGTTGAAAATTTTCTATGTAACTACGTATACAATGCTTATGAATTACCCTTGATTATAAGACAACAATTAAGTATAATAAAAATGTGGTGAAAAAAAATAGTAGTTTTTTTTAATTGAAAAATAAATTTAAATATTTAAAAGAGCATTTTTGTTTGATGGAGTTAAACAGATTGACTTCTGAACGCCTCATATTTTTTGACAAAATACCTCTGTATGATTGGTGTTTATATTATTTCAATCATTACGTAGTGATCATTTACTTAAAAAAATCACAACATAGTATAATTTATTTTAATTTTCGCATTTTGGCTCATTGGCTTATGCAAAAGTGCACTGAATTTTTCTGAAAGCTGTTTTCGCATAAAGCAATCACTTAGTCGTAATCATGGTTCCAGAAAAGGAGAATGATAGGCAAAATAACAGTTCTAAGATAATCCATCAGTACAAAATAACGGTAAAAATAATAAATAACAAGTAAACGTCAGGAAAATGAAAAAAAGAATTGCTCAAAAGTAACACCTCTTACGCTCAATTTTCAAAAGATGATAAAATAGGATCAATAAAACTTAAATCGTTTTTTTTTAAGGGGACTCAGGAGTCTTACTTTTTATCTGGTAGTGCAATTTAGCAACATGTCACATTTTATTTTTTTTTCTCAGCCCCTATTAAACGTAGAGTTATAATTTTTTTAATTTAGACACTGTAATATTTTTTCTATATAAAATATTTTTTTTTCATATATTCTATATTGAAATTTTATTTTATTTTATTAATATTTAATTTTGACAAAATCTTTAAAATTGTTTTCTGACTTGCATCCATTGCCCTTTAAGATTGTAACAAAGCTATTAGTTAAAGAACCCCCAAAACATTGGTAATCATGCAAAACTAATGTATCTTGAATTTATACTTCATTTAAAAGCAATTAATTAATTTATTTTTTAATTTAAATTTAAATTATAAAATTGTGAAAAAAATCGTTTTCTTATTGAAAAATTGCCATTTTTAAATAATAAATGCAATTGTAATGCTGAAATTTGAATTAAGTTATTCTTTAACTTAAAATGAAGATATTTACTAAGTTTCATGCAAATGACTTTATTAGTTTTTAAGAAATGTTGCGCAGTCGATGCAAGTCAAGACATAATTTTAATTTTTTAATCAAAATTAAACATTAAAAAAAATAAATAAATAAAGTTTCAATGTAAATTATTGTAAAACTTATTTTAAATAGAAGATATATTTAGTTGTCTATATTAAAAAAAATTATGCATTTATGTCTCGTAGGGGCTGAGAAAAAAAATTAAATGTGACATGTTGCTAAATTGCATTAACAAGTAAAAAGTAAGACACCTGAGACCCCTTAAGAAATAAAAACACTTTCTCTTTTCCTTGGTTTTGAGAAGTTTTATTTATTTCAGACTTGGGATATGACTACTTTTGATTAGAGCGCGGTGTCCAAATTCTGTGACTGAAATATAAGACTCATAAAAATCTTTTTTAAGGGGACCCAGAACAGAAATTAAAAGAAAAAAAATTATTTCATTATTTTTTTTTTCTGTTTAAGGCTCCTTCCCTGGCTGAGGAAACGCTCGCGAGCTAATGCTATTCCTATGCGGAAGCGTTTTTCTAATAACTTTTTCGCATTTTGATATTTTTAAGTAATTTTTTGTTTTGCATTGGATAGCTGAGGTGCATGCCGACATCACTCTTTTTTTACTTTTTCGATTTTGGTTGTAGAAATTTTTTATAAAATTAGTTTCACTTTCAAAACCGGTTTTGAAAATGAAAATGCTTTTAAAAAATATATGCAATCAAAATCGAAAAAATAAAAAAGGAGCGATGTCGGCATGCACCTCAGCTATCCAATGCAAAAAAAATTACTTAAAAATATCAAAATGCGAATTAGTTATTAGAAAAATGCCTCCGCATAGGAATAGCATTAGCTCGCGAGCATTTTCTCGAGCGAGGACCGGAGCCTTAAAATGATAAACTGGAACAGGAAATATTATACTTTTTTTTTTGATCTGATTTGAAAATCCAGCTATCAAACAATGTTGTTTTTTAAACGACTTCTTGTGAAAAAGCGCTTTTCTTCATGATGTTTTTTTTTCACCATTTCACCTATTTAATATGTTATAATTCAAGAACAATTAAAGATAACTGGTTCAAACCATGGAAAATGTCTCTTTTTCAATTGTTTTACTTCAATTGTGATAAAAGTTACATAATTTTTTGTTTAAGTATTCTTAATTTTTAAGTTCATATTTTTTAAATGCTGAATCAAAACCAACACTCATGCATTTCTGTTTATTTAAATTGCTTATATTATGCTAGAACAATTAAAGTAAAAATGGCAAAAAGTACAACGTATACAATAATGATACAATAATGTATCACTTGTAGCATAATAAAAGTAATTTGATAATTTGATATTTTAAAGGTATCTTTAATTTTTTCTATAACTGTTTATTTAAAAAAAAAAAAAAAAAAAAAAAAATTTCTACAGAAACCTGTAGTTTTGCAAAAGAATCTACCAAAATTACAGTTATCTTACTAACTTTTTTCTGTAACTAGAGTTACAACTGCATAAAAAGTTTTAGGCATACCAGTTTTCTAAAAAAATTCTTATTAATCTTGCAGATTTTTTTATTTACAGTGCAAACTTGTATCTGTTACATTAATTTTTACTGTTGCTGTTATATAAAAAGATTTAGAAATCCCATTTTCCTCGAGAAATTGTTATAACTTTACAGAATTTTCTTTTTTTTCTATTTTTTTCTTTTTTTCTTTTTTTTCTTTTTTTCTTTTTTTTTTCTTTTCTTTTTTTTTTTTTTTTTTTTTTTTTTTTTTTTACAGTGTACATTTCCTGGCAACTATATAAGCTTTGACTGTAAGAAATAAAGCTAACACTAACTTTTTCTTCTTCTAAAAAACATTTAAAAACAAATTTAGAGAGAAAATGCCATTATTTTAGACAGGGCAATGTTATTCCGTGTTGTATTTATGGGACCGGGATGTTTAACAAACCTGCAACGGGCACGAGCACTAGGCTGTCGCCCGGTTTGCATGATGGTCAAGCATTCTCTGCTTTTTGTTATATCTCTCATAAGACTTTTATTTATGATTGTTCTGTGCACTATTTTAATAAATGAATGGCTGTTAACCAGAAGAATCTCTATTACAAATCTCGAAAAGTTGGGTCATTTATTGGAAAAAGGTGTATATGAAATAATTAATGATTAAACAGCGGTGAAAATTGCATCGTCAAAATATACAAGTTTTGTTTTGTTTAAATATAAAACTAAAACTAATAAAAGCAAAAGTACCCAGTTAAACGGATTTCATTGAGCTTACTCACATTAATTGTATAATTACACTCTTATTTATACGTAGTATTAATAAAACAGAACTCATTCTTTTTTTTTTAGCAAAAGGGTAAATATTTAGGAAAGTGTCTTTTCAGAATGAACAGGTATACTAAATTTAAAGGAAATCGGATAATTCTACATGAAAATCCCAATTATCTAAGTTAAGGGGAGGTTGGTTTAACAATCGTAATTCCTTCATACTTAACCAAAGAATCTCCAAATCTAAACCGAAAAAAAGCGCCTTATCAGAATGAATCTATGCACATAATTTAAAGCAAAATGAATATTTCTAGCAAGAATTATTCCGTTGCACACATAACCATTCCGTACATACAGAATCAGCTGGTACATCACTCTTTGATAGTCTATGAGATAAAAATAAAAAACAAGTCAGTTTGTCCAATCCCAAAACTTTCTTCTATGTTATTAATGTAATATTTCAAAATTCGCTAGTATAAAATTGCTAAAAATAATTTATCAGATTCTACCCATCATGAGGATTGTAAAATATGAAATTTCGTACATTAGTTTTTTAAGCATGTCTATCGTTAAAATCATATAAATCAAGCAAAATACAGCATAACGGAGGCTACCAGTTAATGGTTTACACCAAAATCTAATCAGCAGCAATTTATATCAGTGTCTAACGGAATATGAAGTTTGAGGAAAACTCTTGCATTAGTTTTTGCGATAGAGCTATTACAAAAAATCCTGACAAATCCAGAATAGCTGCGCCACCTGTTGGACGATTGACACGAAAACCTAATCAGCAACAACAAGTGCGAACGTCTAACTGAATCTGAAGTTTGATGAAAGAGCGCCCCCATATATTTTGTTACATACAGACTAGAGTATGTAGGATCACGGTCGTCAGTCGCCAATGGGCGACAAAATTTTTTGACTGGCAATTAATTTTCGGAGTCAAAGTCGCCATACTTTGGCAAATTTTGTGTTTTTTGTCACAATTATTTCACAAAAACAGAATTTTTATGCAATTTTCACAAGAAATGCAATTTTCTGACGTGTGTTATTTAGTAATCGTCTAACCAAAATCGTGGGGTTTTTTAGTTAACAGGCTATCATAGCCTGACAGCTTATGTGCCCGCCCGTTCTGTATGTATGTATGTTCGTCTGTGCATGCGTACGTGCGTAACGCGATAATTCATGATAAAAATATCCGATCCACTTGAAATTTTGTATATATGTATATCCTGGCAAAGCGCTTCCCTGATTAGTTTTTGGAGTTCATTCGATATGTATAAAAGGAGGAACGGGGGGCTCATGCCCCACCCCTTAAATTGATATAAATGGGTTTTTCATGCAGAATTAAGTTTTCGTTCAAAATTTAGATATAGGATCATTCTGATGAGGCGATTCCGTGACTGTTATTAGGTGTTCATTGAATAAGTATAAACAGGGGGAACGAGGGTTCTAATGCCCCTCCCCTTAATTTATATAAATGGGTTTTTCATGTAGAATTGTCAGATTTCGTTCAAATCTCTGAATAGTTTTGGAAGTTTAATGGTTAAGTATAAAAGAGGGGGATAGCTCCTCTTAAATTATATAAATGCTAAATGGGTTTATTAAGAATTATCCAATTTACTCTGAATTTTGAATATAGATTTTTTATATGATAAAGCATGTCCTTGATAGTTTAGGAGGTTCAATGATTAAGTATAAAAAAGGGGAAAGGGGAGAGCTGTTTCCCCTTCTTAATTTTTTTAGAACGGAATTAACCCTTGAAAATATAAGGCTGTAATGTACAATTAGTATGCGTAGCCTGTGAGCTCAGTGCCATCAATTAAACTGGGCAATATTCTTTTTATTTTAATTATTCAATCAGCGAAAATCGCGTTTTTAGTGATTCTTTAAAAAAAGTTGCGGCGTTTATTGCGGTCTTTTGATAAAATTAGATTTTTTTCTGCGATCTTTTAACAAAATTTGCGTTGTTTCGCGTTGTCTCCTAATTTTTCTTGGAAATTAACATGGCGAATGGAATGTGTGGGTTTAGGAGTCACTGGCTCCTGAAAAACTTTTGGGAATCTGCTTCTATAATTACAGACAGACAGATTCACCGAGAGACTCACAATCAGTCTCACAGAGAGACATTTTCTAAAAACCTTCAAACGTATTCAGGACGCGTAAGTCCGAGAAAAATGGACTGTCGAAATTTTTTCACGAATTCAATATTTTCTTTTTTTAAAGATAGAAGAAAGTAAAAATAATATTATTACGAATCTTACTTACCAACTAACTAGCTAACTAGATTTATATGACTCTTCAAACTTTCAACATGAAGAAAAAAGGAAGGAGGTAAAGATGAGAAGCTCTTATATGTTACACTTGAGACATAGATCAGCTCAAATGAATGACATAAATAGATTTTTGTCCTTACTTCTCGAAATATTAAATTTTTAACGTAGGCATTTCTTACAAAAACCTAATCAATGCTAAAAAAAATCTTTTTATAAATAACTCATTTCTTGGAATAATTTTCTATTTTAGAAGTTAATTTATGCTTTCGAAATTTTCCTTTTATGTCCATTATTCCGAAATTTTTTTAATTCGATTAAATAGCAACTTCTTCCTTTGAATTATTTTTAATTTCGTTTGGAAGTTCGGTTATTCTTTCGAAATAATTGTTTTATGTTTTTTGTTCTTTCAAAATTCTCTTTTTTATGTTTGTTATTAAAAAAATATATAATGAAATTGAAAACAAAAATAACACAAAAGAGTACTAAATATGGACGATAGTTTTTTTTTTATTATTATTAATAGATTTTTTTTTGTTTTGTTTTTACAAAAAGAAAGTATTGGATTCGTGAAAAATTTTAGCTTCCGACTTTTGATGGATTTATGCGTTTTAAAAAGTACAGAACACGATTTGACTGAATTTTGGAAAATGTTTATTCGTGAGTCTGTATGTGAGACAGTTTTGTATTAATTGTTTAAGAACTGATACAGGAAATTTAATTTAAAAAAATTCTGTTAGTCCCTAATATAAATTGGTGCTGAATAGTTGTTGGTATAAATCGCCCAACATATGGCACTACTACTATGTTGCATTTTTCACGATTTCTGTAATAGCTCTGTCTCAAGATCTAATAAATGTATGGACTCTCTTCAAACTTTAGATTCTGTTAGTCGTTGATATGAATTGGAGTTGTTTATGTTTTGGTGTAAATCACCCAACATGTGGAGCTGGTATGTTGCAGTTTTTTTTTTTCCGCAATAGACCTATTTTCAGTAACACATTGTTCAGATTTTCATCAAACTTCATATTCTGTTAAATATTGGCATAAGTTGTTGGTGATTAGGTTTTAGTATAAATCGGCAGAGGAAGGCACAGCAATACAAAATTTTTTAGAAATTTCACAATAGCTCTATCTTAACAATTAATACGCGGATCTTAAAAAGACTCTACATTCAGTTTTGCCTCATATAAATCGGTGCTGATTAGTTTTTGATGTAAATCGTCCACCACTTGACGTTGTTATGTAGCGTTTTTCATGATTTTTGCAACAGCCGTATTTCAAAAACTAATGCACGGATTCTCATCAATTATAGATTGAGTTCGTCTTTGATATTAATTGGTACTGATTAGTTTTTAGTATAAATCGCCCGACATTTGACTATATTATGATGCATTTTTCACGTTTGTTGCATTAGTTATGTCTAAAAAACTAATGGACGGCTTTTCATCAAACTTCAGATTCAGTTATTCATTGACATATGTTGTTGCTGTAAATTTTCTGACCGGTGGCACTGCTATTCTGTATTTTCCACAATTGTCACAATAGCTTTATCTCAAAAACTAACGTACAAATTTTCATCAAACTTCAAATTCAATTACAAGTTGATGCTGATTAGATTTAAGTGTAAATTTTTTAACAGGTGGTGTTGCTGTGCAGTATTTTTTACCATTTGCGCAATAACAATCCCAAAAACTAATGCACAAATTGTATCAAACTTCAGATTCCGTTAGAACTTCACATATAGTGATGCTTATTAGGTTTTCATGCAAATAACATAACAAGTAGAGCTGCTGCGCTGCATTTTTCACGGATTTTGTGATATCTCAAAATCTACTCCACGGAATTTGATCAAACTTCATGTTCTGTTATTTTCACATAAATAGATCCTCATTAGGTTTGAATGTATACTGCCTAAAAGGTGTCGCTTTTGTCTTTCAGTTTGTAATTTTAGTTGCAAACATCTATGAAGATGGGTGCCAAAATTTAATGACTTATTGGGAAAATGCGATGCATTATAACTTGTTTTTAAGTTTACGCGATTCAATGAACCTATACCTTTAGAATCCTCATGACGGACATAGAATGTCATTCGATTTCGGCACTGTGATATATTTGACATAAAATGGTTGAGGATTGTGTTAAAGAATTTTGAAGTATTATTATTAATATATATAAGATAGAAGAAAATTTTAGGATTGGAACATCCAACTAGTTTATACTTGCTGTCATGCCAATTTTCATAAGTGGTTTGACAACTAAAAATTGTTTAGCATCGGGATTTTGTTCTTTGTAAATTTTTATTTATTTAGTATGAATAAATTATGAATAAATACAAACATTACCAAAAATTCTGTTGCAAAAAGTATAATAAACAGAATAAGTTAATAGAATAATTCGGTGTAACACCAAATGGTTAAATTTAACTTTTATTGCTACTTTAGCTTCAAAAGATAGCACATTTTAAAATTTTGCACCATCTAATAGAAAAAAACAAAAATGTTTTCAAATGAAATTTGTTTAATATTGTATCTCAATTTGAAAAAAATAATGTTATTTACTAAATTGTTATTGTTTTTAAAATAAATTCCAGACATGATTTTAAAAAAAAATCTATCTCCATCGTGTACAGATGATTATGTAAGATAATTTCGTTTCTATTTAAATTACTATAAAAAGCTCAGCGTTTTTTTTTTTTTTTTTTTTTTTTTTTTTTTTTTTTTTTTTTTTTTTTTTTCAGATTATATGACATAACAGAATTAAAACATTAATCAATAAGTAAATAAAACCATAAAATGCAAATACAATACAAACGTAAAACATATGATTAAACTATACCCTTAAACTGCTTAAATAATGAGAATAAAAAAAGCCTAATATTAAATATTGATCTTCGGCAATTTCTTTGACTGTACGAAGCCAATACAAAGCTCTCGCATTTGACAAATTTCAAAACTTTATTTAAACTAATTACTATTTTTCCCATAAACATAATTTTGGAATTGCTAGTGTATATTCTAAAAACAACATATTTAATGTAAAAAAAAACCTAATATAGTTATCAGCTAATTAAATAGTTTTCATCTAAATTCTGTAACACGCGAAGTCCTGATATATTCCCTTGTACTTGTAATGACCAAAATTAATTTTTTATAGACTTTATTATTCGATTGACACAATGCGTCGCATTTACGTAAAAAACACTTTTACTGAAATATGAACTCAAAAATAAATGTTTTATTTAAGATATATCGTTTTGAAAATAAAAGCTTCTTTTAGATTAAATTTGTTATAGCTACAATAATTTTATTAAAATAGGAAAAGTTTGTCTTTTAGGATCAACGTTGCCTCAAGCATGAAGCATCAACTTAACAATTCGATAAATAAGTTTAACATGAATGTTAAAAAAAGAATAAAAAGTTACAAACGAATTTAAAATTCTTCAAGAAAGAATTAAAGTGCCGATACTCCCTTCGGAATTTCCTGAAGCATGCCACGAAAGAAATAAGGAAACGTTTTTAAAAAAGTACATTTAATTGCGTGTAATAAATATATTTTTAAAGGTCTGGAAATACAATTTAGATTTTTCGTAATTTCTATGACAATTTTTATGAATCTATGAAGCATATTTGAAGACAAAGATATATATGTTTGCATTTTTGTTTTGGTTTCACATAAATTTTGCAAATGATGATATTGTTAATTTTTTATTTTAATTTAAAAACAAAACAATATAAAAATGCAAATAAACAGTGAATTCAGAAATAAAAAATATCGATGATTTTAGATTTGCTGCGGAATGTACTAAATAAATAAATAAATGAATCTATGAAAGCACTATTATTTGAAGACAAATATATATATGTTTGCATTTTTGTTTTGGTTTCACATAAATTTTGCAAATGATGATATTGTTAATTTTTTATTTTAATTTAAAAACAAAACAATACAAAAATACAAATAAACAGTGAATTCAGAAATAAAAAATATCGATGATTTGAGATTTGCGGCGGAATGTACTAAATAAATAAATAAATATTTATTTATTACTGTGTAAGCCTTTATGGTCCATTTTTGTTTTCAATTTTTAAAGAAATTACTTTTATGATAATAACATTAACACTAACTATCCAAATAGATTAATTAAAGTTTAACGAATATTTAATTTTCTGAAATATAACGAATGTGGTTGTTTTGCGTACAATTAAATTCGACTGATGTGAAAATAGGTTAAGGAAGAGTTTTTAAAAATGTTTAGAAAATATTATATTACAGCAAGATTTAACGTACATTACAATTTTATAATACTTTTACCGCGTTATTACACATGATTAGATTCTATTGTTATTACTAAATGTCCAAACGCTGATAAAGCCATAAAGTAAATGCATAGACTCATACTGACATTTCTACATGTAAATAGAAAAAAAAGTATTTATTCAAACAAAATAACACTCAATTAAAAAACATATACTATTGATAGTACACTAGACCCGAAAGGGTTAAAATAATAAGCTGTCATAAATTGTGTGAAAAAAAATATATTTTTTATAAATTTACAATAAATTCAAACATCTATAAATACACAGCGAAAAATGATACAAGTTTTTTAAACTACGAAAATTTACTATAACAGTCACGAATGAAAATATTTGATCACCGCTTCCAAGATGCCAAATATTCCCAAAAGCGTTCCCTTACTTTTAAAAACCTATAAAACTAAATTATCTTCGAAATTTAAAGAAGAATTTATGTATAAAACAAATTTCAATTAGCTGCCATCATTTTCGGAAACGTTTTTTTAGTAGTTTTAACAATGCATTCATCTTACGCGTAAAGTCGGTTTTCCGGGTGCTATCCGAAATCAACTAAACATTTTCAGCTGCATATCTGAAATTGTGCATGCCGTAGCTGTTAATTTTAACGTTAATGTTAATGCTTTTAATTCTGTATCTGTTTCAGTTAAACATGTTTGCTGAACATAAAAATATCTACAAATTAAGGTTCAAATTGCTGGAACATCCACCTTATTCGCCAGATTTAACATCCATTGACTACCACTTATTCCTTAACCTCAAAAAATTCGTTAGTGTACAAAGATTTCAGGGCAACCAAGGGGGGGGGGGGAGGTTATTGATGCCTTAAACAACTGTTATATTAAACTGGTTATATTAAATTAGAACACCGATATGATAAATTTATTAGTGTTTCTGAGGGTTATGTTAAGAATTAACACAAACAATTTTTTTAAAGTGTTTTCTTTGTCGGACATAGATCTTTTTAGCCGACCCTCGTATGGAGCAGATAGTTAAAAAAAATAACTGCAGAAAAAAGATTTTTGAAAAGAGAAAATTTCTTAAAAATTGCCATTGCTTTAAAATAAAAAGATTTAGTTTGAGAAAAAAACTGTCTTCCATAATTTTCGAACATAATTCAGTGAATAAAGATTCCAAATGTCATGAAAATCGGCCGGGTAGTTTCCATGAAAACGAGGCTTAAATCTCGCATACTTCCCATATGATTACTTCCATTCTTGTCTTCTCCTAACATTAGTTAAAATTTTAAAATAGACTGGACTATACTAAGCTTTCTCTTGGTAACAATTCAAATGTTATTTTAGTTTTTTTCAAATAAATTTCCCATATTTTTTAAATATCGATAATTCAAATGTATTTTGTTATAAACCATTCTTCATATAATCGAAATGTTTTCCTTTATATCTTTATTTGTGCATTTAAAAACGCTTCGTGTTATTTCATTCGCGTTTTCTGCTCTTTATTCATTAGACACTTGACATTTTCTACAATTAGTTTGCAAATAAATATAGTTGCAATTAAAAAAAAAATCAGTTTTCTGATGCTCTTTTTTCACTAAATAGTTTGTTACTCAATTTTGTTTACATTAAAATTAACATTTTTGCTGTATTTTTACTAATAAGACGTCGAAAAATATAAATATTAAAGCAATAGCATTTTATGGCGAAAAAAGATCCAATACTATTGTTAGTATATATTGTTAAACATATTTTTTTTAAATAATATATATTTTGAAGTAAAATATATTATTTTTCATGCGGTGCACTTTATTATAACCAGGACTGCAAAATAAATTTTAATTTTTGGGGGAAAGAAATTCTTATCCAAAAATTATTTTAGAACTAATTTTCTTAGAGTTTTAAAGTTTGAATATTCTAGCGTGTTATTTCAGTATGTGATAATGCACCAGAATATTATTTTAGTGGGAAGGATTCAGAGAATTCATTGTCAAGAGCAACTCGGAAGAAGAAAATCTTCATAAATATTCGACATACATGCTTGTACAAAATCTAACACACGAGAAAAATATTTCCTTTCAGCTTGACAAAGATAGGATAAATTAAATCAAAAAAATTTGCTCAAAGATGTCAGAATTTATTCGTAAAAGAAGCGAATTTTAAAAATATGACAGCATTGATTTATATTGTATGCAGAAATTACTGGGGTATATTAACATGTATTTAATAGATATATTAATGTGTAACATACTAATGTGCATGTTATTATTACGTTAATATTAAAATAAGTGTATATTGATGGATGATTTAAAAGTATAATGTTATGCTCAATATGTATCGATTATAACATGTGTGCAATAGATATACAGGGTGGTTATTAATTAACGTCAGGTGTTTAGAGCCCTCTAGCGAGTAAAGTATTGGACGAAACGTAATCAAATTTAATCAGCATGCATAGTAGACCATGGGATTTCGAATGCTTAAAAAAAAATAAAGAAAATAAAAAATTTAAAAAATCGCCACTAGGGACAATTTTAGCTAAAATGCGACTAAAATGCATTTAATTTGCATAAAATCAGCAATTTTGGCGCACCAAAAGTGTATTAGTGTAAATGTTGAATGATTAAATGGCAAAAAATACAGTACAGATCAATTTTATACTGCTGGAATATTGCCCGAGTGCTGATGGTACCTGCACATTTTTTCATCTCTTGTTCGACAATAGCAGTTACAACTTCGTCAACTTGTTATTGACTAGTCACTTTGCGTCTTATGCTTTGTTGCCGCATAGTTTCAAACCGATGATTCACCTTTTGTAAATTTGTTTTGCTCATCGGTTCTTTTGGCAAATTCTGTAATCGGTGAAATTCAGGACGAACATGATTGCAATTCTCGTTCTGCTGATAACAAAGCTTGACTAGCAAAGTATGGTGAGAGTTGATAATGATGAGAACTCTCCCAGCCTTTTCTTTTATACTTATGATTGCGATATACAGCTTATTTTATGCAAATTAATGCATTTTAGTCGGTAAACAAAGCTAAAATTGCCCCTAGTGGAGATTTTTAAAACTTTTTATTTTAAATTTTTTTTTAAGAATTCAAAATTTCATGGTCTACTATGTATGCTGATCAAATTTTGTTATGTTTCGTCCAATACTTTACTCGCTAGAGGGCTCTAAACACCTGACGTTAATTAATAACCACCCTGTATTAACATGTCTGCAATAGTGATTTGCATAAAGCACTTCAGTATGACATGTGAGCGCCCACTTTCGGTTGTATTTGGAATTCTATATTTAATGTATGGAAAAAAAGTCCAATATCCTTCCGATCATATTTAAGTAAATCGAAATTTTTTCCGGGCATTACATTATGATTATCTATTATTATTTTTTTATGTTTGCAAGAATTTATGATACTCCCTGTACTTATGTATGTATGTATAATATATATATAAAGGTTTGGGAGATTGTTTCATAATTTTCATACAATTTAAAATGTACATCCATATTGCCCAGATAAAAATACAAAAATAACAACTAATTAAAAACAACAACAATAATAAGAAAATTATTAATAAATAAATACACGCATACATAGTATTTTTCTCTGGACTATACGATTTGCTTCAACAATGACATTTTTTTTTTTTTTTTTTTTTTTTATGGCAGCAATATTCGGTAATATCTGATTTATAGCTTCACAAAAAACCAATACAAGAATTTCATAATGATAAATAAATAAATCCTGTAACTTTAATACAATATACACATAAATTTAAAAGAAACCGCCGTTTATACTATTTAAGAAGGGGGGGGGATTGTACTTTGTGCTTATATATAACTAAATAAATAAACAACGTTAAAGAGCACAAATTTTATAAAATAAAAGATGTTAAAAGCATACAGCTGTTTCGGGACTTCTAAAGTCCCATCATTAGTGCTAAAAGTGTAAAACGTAAAAGAATCCCTAATTCTAAGAAAGAACGTAATCCCTAATTTTATTTCAGTACATTGTAATTTGCACACTTCGAACAAAGTCGGAAAAATTATTTTCCGCACTAAACTCGCGCTTTTAAGATCTGTTATACAGGAGACCCGTCGTAAAATTGCCTTGATTGAACATGAACTATATGATTTACATCTTTTTCTGTCTAACTCCCACCACAATTTTGTGTCTATCGATAACCGGTCCTGGGTCAGTGCACTGAACAAATCTAATAAACATATTGCTACTTTGAAAACCAAATTTAACTCACTCTCGAGTAAACATAACGATACAATACCCAACACATTACCGTTGGTTAATGAGAATGCTGTTGTTAACCTTTCAAATGCTGAACTTACTGATAACGATATCCATTACCTTAAATTAAATAATAATTTTGCACTTGCTAGTAAACCATCATTTCCCAATATTATAGCTCCTATCAAAAGAGCGTTCAAATTTAGTACTTTAAATCCATCTCAAAAGGATTCAATCAGACATCTTATTGCCAAAATGTGAACTTCAATAATAACCTCCCTAAGTCTAACGTCAGTAAAGCTGCATCCCGTTGTATAAGAAATCTGAAATCTAATGCAGACATAGTTATCAGTAAAGCCGATAAAGGCGGACAAATTGTTGTTATGAATAAATCTGACTACCTTACCAAAACCCAGGAACTAATAGATGAAGGCCCTTGCAAAAAGATTAATTCTGATCCTTCTCAAAAAGAACTGGAAACAATTAAATCTACTATTGAAAACTCCCCCCTTATTTCCAATAATACCAAATTTTCTATCATTCCTTCTGTCTCACATTGTGCAAGATTTTATACTCTCCCAAAAGTACACAAACAAGGCATTCCATTCAGACCGATTGTTTCTAACATCGGTACCCCTTCCAATAAATTAGCAAATTATCTTACCTCTATTTTCTCCCTTCTACTCTCTAACAATATTCATACTTGCAGGAACTCTTGTGAGTTTGTCAATAAACTTCGTAATTTCAATAGCGCACAAAACACTTAAATGGTTTCTTTTGATGTTAAATCCTTATTTATCAATGTTCCAGTTCAAGGTGCTCTAAAGTGTCTTGAATCGCGTTTGCGAGAATTTCATTACACAAACTTTGAAATTGATAAACTGATTCACCTTACTAGCATTTGTCTCTCGCAAAACACATTTATTTTCAATGGTAACTTTTATCGAATGACTGATGGTTTATCTATGGGCTCCCCCCTCAGTCCTATCCTTAGCGACTTTTATATACATTATTTCGAATTAAAACTATTCAAAAAACTTACTTTTCCATTTTATATCCGCTACGTAGATGATTCTTTTGCGTTGCTGGACTCTGATATACTTGATCTTACTAATATTCTTACAGTTATGAACTCAATAGATGACCATATTCAATTTACCTACGAATTTGAAAATAACAATCAATTACCTTTCCTGGATGTTTTGGTTTCCCGCGAAAATAACCTTTTTTACACAACTGTCTATCGTAAACCATTCGCTGTAGCTTTGCCCCCCCCCCATCGCCTTTCATTTCACCCCCCCCCCTAATCAGAAATTAGCTGCCTTTAACACTTATGTACACCGGGCCTTAAATATTTGCTCCTCCGATAGTTTACTTAAAACATAATTAAACCATATCAAATCCATTGCCATTGATCGGGGTTTCTCATTCGAAATCGTTGATTCCATTCAGAACAAATTAAGAAAACGTACTCCTTCGAACTTCAACTCAGACTGCAATGTTAATTTAATTATTCTTCCATATTTTCCAAAAATCAGTCATCAAATTTCCAAAATTTTGTCAAAATTTGACTTTAAAATAACCTTTACTCCTTTCAATAAAATTAAATTCTCTAATCTCAAAGATCCAATAGATGATTTTTCACATTAGGGTATTTATAAGATTTCTTGCGAATGCGATAAAATGTATATCGGTCAGTCGAAGCGTACCTTGAGGAAACGTGTGGGAGAGCACAGTGCTAACGTTAAAAATCTATACATATAATAAAACAGTAGGACCCGGTGTGTCTGTACATTGAAGATAATTGACAAAAATGGAGTCAGGGCGATAAAAGAAAACCAATGAAACACAAAAAAAAAATTTTTGAATTTTTTGTCTGTCTGTCTGTCTGTCTGTCTGTTTGTTCGAGGTTATCTTCGTAACTACTGAATGGATTTTTATGCGGTTTTCACTAATGAAGAATGCACACTCCCGGGCAGTGTATAGGCTTTGTTTCATCAAAATCGGACAACAGACAAAAAAGTAACAAAAAGAAACAAAAGAAACTATTAGGTGCGCTGCTCACGTTTTTTAGTACATAACGTTTTTTAGTACATATAAAATCCAATAGATGTCACTGTGCGATTTTAAAACGCGCTATCGTTATGTTTTCGCCAGTCTACTTAAGTATGAGAAAGTTTCAAGCTGGCTGTCGTTCCATGTGGTTTAGTCGGTAGAACGTCAGTGCGCCATACTGATGGCCCGGGTTCGATTCCCAGCATGGAATTTTTTTTCACTATGTTGGCATTAACGCCTATAAGCAATTAAAAGAATTTGAAATATTGTATTCAAGGCGAATTTTCTCTCTGGGAAAATTTCCTTGCATTAATATGTCAGTGTAATTTTTTTTCGATTTAATTTTTTTTTTCGAAACTTTGTTTTTCTTAAAAAATTACAGTAAATATTTGATATTTCCCAACGTTTTTTGAATGATCGACTTGCTTTTTTTTTTTTTTAATGTATGTCTGAACCTTATCTAACTACTTCTTCAAGATTTCTTTAGATAAACCGACCAGCGTAGCGGGCGAAGGCCGCTAGTTGTGAAATAAAACGTTCCGCTATCTCCAACCATTGCTGGTCCAATAATCATAATTTTAAATTTTCCGAAGCCTCAATAATACAATATTGTTCATCTGTTTATAATTTAGACTTTTGGGAAGCTTTTCATATATGGAAAAACTCTAGTAATTTAGTTAATGACATGTCCAGTACTCCAAGATTTTCTGATGTCTGGTTTCCATTCCTGTAATTTCACTCCCCTCCCCCCCTCTCCTGTTCTCTTTGATTTGGACTCGTCCAGTGAGAAATGACATATGATTGGTCTCCTCTGGGTGCGCGTGCCAATTTAATTTTACTGTTGCTTTGCGACGTTTCTTAGTCAGTTCGTCTTAGCGGCGAGCTCAGATGCACGGTTTATTTTATTTTATTTTACGATGTGACTTTCTTTTACGTTTTACACTTTTAGCACTAATGATGGGACTTTAGAAGTCCCGAAACGGCTGTATGCTTTTAACATCTTTTATTTTATAATATTTGTGCTCTTTAACGTTGTTTATTTATTTAGTTTATACTATTTGCTTTATACACATTATATCTCATATTAAATATTAAATTATATATCATCTTTTACTTCGATATACTGAAATAAATGAATTTTTTTTAATATTTTAATAAAATTAATAAGTTTGTATTAATTGCTAAAATTGTTTCTCTTTAATAAAATACATTGAATCTTATTTATTAACTCTTTTTTTTTTTTTTTTAAAGAAAATGTTTAAGACCAACTGTATTTTCTGCGAAGAATTATTGAAATTTGTTTAAAATTTTAAAAAATGAGCATTAGATTAAAAAAAAAACTATTTCGTTGTTTTCAGAAATTTAAAAATATTAAATTTTAGAAATAAATTTAAGAGAATCAAAACATAATAATAAACATAATTAAACATAAATTTATGAGAAGCCGCCGCTTTATACTAATTATATCTCATATTAAATATTAAAGTATACATCATCTTTTGTTTAGATACACTCAAATAAATGAATGCTTTTTAGCATTCTAATAAAATCAAAATCAGTTTGCAATAATTGCTAAATTTGTTTATTTTCAATAAAATATATTAAACTTTATTTGTTAACTCTTTTTTATTAAATTGTCAACAACCGTATTTTGTGCGAAGGATAATCGAAATATGTTTAAAATTAAAAAGAGATGAGCGGTAGATTAAAATAAAAAGCTTATTTTGTTGTCTTCAGAAATTTAAAAGTGTTTTATAGCATATAAGATATTTCGCACATTTTAAAAATCTTTTATTCAAAACAAGGTTTTATAGTTGATCAAAAAACTTTCGTGTAAAATGTGTTATTATTTCTCACATATGTTTCACTTTAAAAATGGAAAATTCGACTTTAGAAGTGGTATTTGAGATGTAAAAAAAAATTCTAAAGCTGAACAAAAATAATACATACATTTAAAAAAATGCTCAATTTAAATAATACTGAAAATATTTTCTGGATATGTAATAACTTCTTTTCGTCGAAGATTGTTTCACCGAAGCAAAAAATCTAATTTCAAAAAGAATTTTAAATAATACTACATGCCAGACAAAAACACGAAGGTGAATATTCTCCTAATATATATACATTTATATATGTATATATATATATATGCCGGGTGTCCCAAAAATGACTGATGGATTTTAAAAATCAATAACTTGCAAACGGTGACAGCTAAATTTTTGCAGGAAGGTTATGTATAATGTCAGGAGTTTTTTTATCGTAATTTTTTATTTTAGTTCGCATATCAAACAATAGGTGGCACTGACGGCGATTGAAGGCCAGGTGATCAGTGCTGAGTGAAGCGTCGACCTGGCCTTCAATCGCCGTCAGCGCCACCTATTGTTTGATGTGCGAACTAAAATAAAAAATTATGGTAAAAAACTCCTGACATTGTACATAACCCTGCTTCAAAAAATTTTTTAATAGCTGTCACCATTTGCAAGTTATTGAATTTTAAAATCCATCAGTCATTTTTGGGACACCCGGTATATATATGAATATATGTATGTATGTATATATATATATATATATATATATTGCACTTTTTTATCGTTTGATAAATTAATGTGTTTCTGTATGCGAATTTAATATTAATTTATTTTATATATTCAATTACATATTGTTGAATTATTACAAAAAACTACAAAAGGAAGACACCTTCCTCAGATTTGAAATTTTTGAGAAGTGCGAAAAGATGTTTAATAATGGAAAGAATAAGGAATGACTAGATCATAAGAGAGCTTGGTGTTATGCTAATATTGAATAAAATGGAAAATTACAGATGGAAATGGAAGGACTACTTAGAAAGGATGGCTTCTGATAAAGCAGCGTTCAATTACAATCCAAAGGGAGACAGAGGAAGGCTATGAAAGAGATGGATTGAGACCGGAACAAGATTATAGTGTTTATCCATGTTGGAATTGAGGATAATGATGAATTATTACTCAAAAAAATTCTGAATTTTTTAAAATTTCAGAACTATGCATAATACCAAAAATGATTACCTATAATTAGAAATCACAGGAAAAGAACCAATCAGAAACCTTATAAATTTTGTCATTGCCAAACAACGTATTACCGGATTGGGATATGGCTAATGTCATTAGAAACTTAAAAAGATCTTGGTCGTTATGACGGAGTTATTTACATAATGTCACGTTATATAACACCGACCCGATTGGCAGAGACAGCTCTTGTTTGTAATGCCTCTTTTAGGGCAACTTTCCCGAGAGATTGAGTCGACGGAGATTACATAATCTGACATCATGAACTCCGTCCTAAGCCCAGCCTTAACAAACAAAAGCTTCTGTGGCCTCTAATGAAGTTGGCCGTAAATGGGATCTCATCAGAGCATTTAATTTAAAGCAGCATCGGGCTTGTTCAATATTTTGGAGGATGATCCTCGGGGATGATATTTCGGCACAGTGCTTTCGACACCGCACATGACACGTGAAATTCGTGTTATTGGAATGTCCTCTTGCTAGACAGCTCGAAGTTGGGAGAGATTGTCTAAACGAGGAGTGCACTTTTAGGTTAGGAAAACAATTTGGGAACGCTTTTAAGAAGTCCAGCGTCTTCTGAAGCTCTTTTGGCCCTCTTCTAGGGAAAGTGCCATAATGCTTCCTTAGATTTAACAACAAGGGCGCTAGAATGTATGAGGTTATCTTAATTTATGGTTTGATTTGAAACCATTTTACTCAAAAAGTCTCATACCTTTTTTCTTTTATCTCCGATTTATAAGAAAATGGGAATTAACTTTTCGCGCAAATTCATAGCTAGTAGCAGTTGTAATGGAGGGTATGCGTATAAATTACAACATAATTGTTAAGGAAAAGAGTTCATAGGAAAAAGAAGAATGTGAAAAGGAAAGTTAAGTGCAGCATTACAATAACAAGATATTTTTTTTTAGTCTTTTAAAATTTTATACATTTTTTTTAATTTTTTTTAAAATTTGATAAATTTTTATAGGATTTTTCATATTTTTATGAATTTGTTGATAAGATTTTTGAAAATTTTTCATGTAGAAAGGTATAGAATAAAAGTAGAAAGTTAAAGGATGTTAGCAATAAAAATGTAAAGCCTATGTTCATGAAAAACTGTGGCTAGGACCCTCTATGGATGAAAATGATTTATGGAAGAGTTTTTGAAATAAAAATGTTCTTTTATTGTCCATAATTTCCGGTACGGAATATAGTTTTATAATGTTTAGAAAACACAGGAAACTTCATAAATCACTTTTTTTACAAACATATCCTCACCTGAGAATAATAAGATTACATTTGTGTTTTTGAAAAAAAAAATGACTTATCGATATAGAAAGGCTCTATTTGTATCTATGAATGCATTTCTAAATTAAAAAAATAATGTCATAATATAATTGTAAGGTCATATGTAAATGATATATAACATCATTTTGACGCATAAATGCCTTCATAGATACAGATAGAGCCTTTCTATATTGATAAGTCAATTTTTTCAAAAACACAGATAAAACCTTATTATTCTCAAGTGACGATATTTGCTGCAATCATGATGTTTAATTTTTAGTAACTGCATTTTCTTACATTAAAGGTATATTATCTTATTTTAGCTATGTTTTTATTTGCATATTAAAAATTTTAGTTTATGACCATCGCTGTCATTTTAGTAGAAACTTGCTTTTCGGAATACTATTTTTGCATTTTTTTTTGCTTTTTCAAAAACTGTAAAAATTTTATATAAAATATTTAGTATACGTTGCGTTGCTAATTTAGTAAGTAACATAGTATGATTACTTAATAAAGCACAAATTCATATCACAATAAGTATTTCACATATGAATCACGCGTACTTTAATATATATATATATATACCGGGTGTCCCAAAAATGACTGCTCGATTTTAAAATTCAATAACTTGCAAAAATTGTTTAAATAGCTGTCACTGTTTGCAAGTTATTGAATATTAAAATCCATCAGTCATTTTTGGGACACCCGGTATACATATATGATGCATATATATATATATATGACATTTTGAAGTTAGGGGGGCAGAAACATCACCGCCAGGTTTCCCTTGCTCCGCACAGAAGTCATGGCCAACGAGAAAAAAAACAAAATAAATAAATGTAGAAGGTCAAAATAATCACTCCTTGACTGCTGCAAGTTCATTTTATTAAACTGTAGCTATAATAGAGGAAAAAGCTCCTGTTGCAGACGATATTTTACCGAAACATCCAACAAATATTCCATGCTTTACTACATCAAGTCGTACTCATGCAAGAGCACACCCAAGAATCCTTCTTCTCCTCTCCCTTACCACCTCTCGAGCTTCCTCTTTTAAATCTAAAAAGAAAATTCTAGAACATTCTGTAACCTCAAACCATCATTCTTTTATGTAAACAGAATTCTTGTCCAGCTACGAGACGATTTTCCACAGACGATAATTTTATTTAAAAAAAAATTATTTAACCAATTTATAATTGACTCAAAATTTCTTAGGCAGACGATTTTTATAGATGATTAATTTTAAGAGAAAAAGAAAAGAAATGAATTTATTGATAGGCACACTATCAAAGGTTGACGGAGGGAAAATAAATAAATAGATAAAATAAAATAATGATAATTTTTGAAAGGTATGGTTTTGGAATAAATTTAATAAGACTTTCTTAAAAAGGGTTGATAAAAACATAGAAGAAATGAGTTTTATTTGGAATATTAAGAAATAAAGTTTAATTAAGAATATTTTTAATTTAGAGCCATCTTTTAAATTTACGCATACTGGAATAAAGTTTTTTAAGGCAAATTAAGAATTTATATTGACTGCATAAAGATTAACAGATTAGATCTAGAAACAAGATTTTAATTTAATAATTTGAAGTAAGTACGGAATATTATTATAAGAAAATTAAGATAGTATAAAGGTTAGTTTTAGCGAAAAAAATTTCAAATTTGTAATATATATATATATACAGTAAAACCTCCGAAGAGCGGCCAGCGTTGGGACTGAGTAAAAGTGGCCGCTTCTTAGAGGTGACCGGTATATAGAGGTTTTGGTTCAACTTATTAGAAAAATAAAAAAAAAACTATTTAATTCAATAAAATACTTCAAAAAATGTAAAATTTTTTAATTATTTTTCACTTTAAAGAAATCTGTTAGTTTCATACATTTTGTATAATTTCGAATTTATGATTTCTTTTTTCAATCGATAGGATAATATCTGTGGTTTTATTGTACAAATCTTCGTCTTTCTTATTTAGGGCAAAAAATTTAATGTCTCGAACATTTATTTGCAAGGACTTCTTCATAAGATTTTAATTTGGTCTCTTTTTCAACTACCGCTACGTCCTCACTTAAAGTTTCAGCGTCCTCTTCTTTCATCAAATCCTGAACCATTTCCGGTATGCTTTCGTAAGTGCTAATACGGGTAAATGATTATCAATAGAAATAAATTCATCTGGCATTATGTCGGTAATTTTTGCTGCTTTAAACAATGCGTCTAAATCACTATCGCTAAGATCGTTATTTGACTGTTTTTCAAAGATGTTACCGACATTTGGAAGTTTCTAAAAAGCAAATTAAATCTCATAAATTTTGACAATTTAAACATTTATGTTGTTTTTATTAAATATCAAAGAAATAAAATGATCAAAACAGGGGCGTGCAAAGAGAAAATTGCGCCCTGGAATGCAACCCACCACCCCAACTTTTTCTTGTGACATGCCCAATAAAGATATTGGTAATATAAATTTGGTGCCCCCTAAATTTCCATGCCCTAAGCAACCGTTCCCTTCGCACGGCGCTTGATGAATAGGTTTAATGTTGCAATTTACAATGCTCTCGGCTTCTTCCAGTGGCCGTTTCGGAGTGAATTTCCCTGGCCGCGGCCGGTTTTCAGAGGTGACGGTATTCGGAGGTTTGATCTAATATTATTTCAATACGACTCGTTCCGTTCTTTGAAAAAATGGCCGGTTGTTAGAGGTGACCGCTCTTCAGAGGTGACCGTTAATGGAGGTTTTACTGTATCATATATGTACACATAATGCTGTAAGTAACAACAGTATCAAAAGTATACACAAATAATACCTTGTTCCAAGCACTAAATTTTTAATATTTAATTAAATCAATTATTATTAATATTTTACATGGATAATTCCAGCTGTAGCATAGCACAGTTACTTATAACATCAGTTTATATAACCATAAAATGTTTCAGATACAGTTCAAGTAAACTTTATTATGTTTACATAGTGTTCTTCATCAATACCAAAGATGAACTAAAACTTTTTTCCCAGTATTAATTTATGTTAATAATTACCTTAAAAATAAAAAAAGATAATTAGGATGAGCGAAGCGAATCCTCTACTAGTCCACTCAAATTACAATTTGTCGTACGCTTTACAAAAAAACTATTCAATATTTTAACTTCAAATTAAACACAAAAATAAATTATGATCTGTAGATTTGCAGAATATAATTTTTTTTACAGTAAAACGTTAAAAAAATTATTATTTTAATTAATTTATTTTACATGCATTTCCAATACGCACGCATTTTAGCAAATGAATAAAAAATGAAACGCGTATATTTTCAGAAAAAAAAAAGTTTAAATCATGGAGTAAATAATTATAGATAGAATCATGATTAATTTATTAAATAAACCATGTTTTCATTATCCCGCAAAATCGTTTGCACAGATGACACTTAAACATTTTAAAAGAATTGTATTATGGATTTTTTTTTTTTGTAAACTGGCAACAAAATAATTGTAAACAAATAAAATTAATTCTTAAATTTGTTATATAAATGAAAAATTAAAAGATCTGCGTGAAGTTGTTGGTTCAAGCTCTTTATAAATATTTTTGCGAAGGTCGTATTGTGGCTAAATAATATCGACTCATTAATCAGAAGGATTTTATAGAAAAATAAGACTTTAATAAGTTCGCAAACACAACAATAATTATTCGTGAAAACGTCACTGCGAGAATGAGAGAGCTCTTTGTTAAAAGGTAATTCCATTAATTGAGTTGCCATTCGCAGAAAGTAAAAAGTTCTCCCACGCGGAGAGAATTACAGCAGTTCTCATACGCTAACATGTATAAAAACGAAGAAATTAAAATAAAATGTTTTACAGTTAAAAATTCATAGTATCAACGAAAGCAGATTTCAAATGTTTTTTCCAGAAAATAGGATTTTGAAGAAGTAACTTTCTTCAAGCTTTCTTCAAATATATTATTCTAAAATAGCTATCAAAGATTATCGGATGTTGATTACAAAGATTGGAAACATGCATATTTCAAACAATTAAAAAACACCAGTGGCTACTTGAAATTGTAAAAACATCTTTAAAAGAGCTTTTAGTTGAAAATTAAAAAAAAAAATTGTAAAAGTTTGCTTCGAAAATATCTTATTATGCCAGTTTTACATCATAAATAAAAAATTAAAATGCGCCAAAACATAAAATAACGTTTTTGTTTAATAAAGATGCAAAAATAATAATAAAAAAAAATATTGTTACTTTCAAATATCTGTTTTATAAAATAATGCTTCGCGAATCCAAACAAAGCATGGCTTTTGCTAGTTATACATTATTCTACTCAATAATTTTGGCAATAACATCGCATTAATACCAACTAGCATCAATTCCTGTAACCGTAAGCATTTCAGATATGATTCAAGTACTCTTGGTTATATTTACATATTATTACATATTATTATACATATATTTACATATTATTATTACAGTTCATTAATATCAAAGATGTTTAACTAAAACATCTTATC
Source organism: Maratus speculifer (assembly GCA_964019185.1). Classification (NCBI taxonomy): domain Eukaryota; kingdom Metazoa; phylum Arthropoda; class Arachnida; order Araneae; family Salticidae; genus Maratus; species Maratus speculifer. The sequence goes on along the minus strand of OZ025290.1, from coordinate 439,819,165 downwards.
CTAGTATTAATTTGTTTCATAATTCCATTAAATATGAAAAAAAGTAATTATATATTAATTTACTCAACAATTTTGGTAATAACATCGCATTAATACCAACTAGCACCAATTCCCATAACCATAAGCATTTGCGATATGATTCAAGCACTGCTGATTATATATGCATAACGTTGTTCACCAGTGCCAAAGGTGTTTAAATAGTCACACGAACTTGTTCAGCCGAGCCACCTTTGACTATTGTAATGATATCCAATACTTGCTGCTGAAGCGCGCTAGAATAACAAATAACTGATTTATGATATTCCACATCACGTGTGAGCATATTTGTCATGAAAATTATTATCACAAGGACAATTATTATTAGATTTCTAAGAATAGATGTATTTATAAAAAAGATTCTTATAGAAATACACAATAGATAAATAAGTAAACCTGCAAAAGTATATAGCATCTATTAACCAGTTAACTGATTAGTTTTTTAGATGAAATAAATTGAAAATATGGGATGAGCACTACTTTTTTTTAAAGCTAGAATATTCATAATACTTAGTTTAAATATTTCTGCCATTAAATAGTAAGAAATTGTAATTAAAAAAATTAGTGGTACATAAAGCTTTAAGTAAGGAATCAAACAGATATCTTCTTTCCCGTCCGTTTTAAAGACAAATCAGTAAAGTGATTTAATTATTTCGTTAAGTCTTAGATAAAGTGAATAAAAATAAATGTTTTTGTACCATTAAACCTTAAACACAACTAAAACATCTACAACTTCTATATATGTAGACGTTTGATTTATCGAAGTAATCATGTCGAAAAGGCATATTTTATAAAAATAATTTTCTACAAAGTGTTTTTTTTTAGCTCACAGGCTATCATAGCCTGAGAGCTTATGTGCCCGTCCGTTCTGTATGTACGTTCGTATGTTCGTTCGTGCGTAACGCGATAACTCATGATAAAAATATCGGATCCACTTGAAATTTTGTATATAGGTATATCCTGATAAGGCTCTTCCCTGATTAGTTTTTGAAGTTCATTCAATATGTATAAGAGGGGGAACGGGGGGCTCATGCCCCTCCCCTTAATTGATAGAAACGGGATTTTCATGCAGAATTAACAGTTTTCGTTCAAAATTTAGATATAGGATCATTCTGATGAGGCGATTCCGTGACTGTTATTAGGTGTTCATTGAATAAGTATAAACAGGGGGAATGGGGGGGCTCATTCCCCTCCCCTTAATTGATTTAAACGGGATTTTCATTCAGAATTAATAGTTTTCGTTCAAAATTTAGATATAGGATCATTCTGATGAGGCGAGTCCCTGGCTGTTATTAGGTGTTCGTTGAATAAGTATAAACAGGGGGAACGGGGGTTCTAATGCCCCTCCCCTTAACTTGTATAAATGGATTTTTCAAGCAGAATTGTCAGATCTCGTTAAAATCTCTGAATAGTTCTGGAAGTTTAATGGTTAAGCATAAAAGAGGGGAATAACTCCTCTTAAATTATATAAATGCTAAACGGGTTTTTATTCAGAATTTTCCGATTTGCTCTGAATTTTGGATATAGATTTTTTATATGATAAAGCATGTCCTTGATAATTTAGGAGGTTCAATGATTAAGTATAAAAAAGGAGAAAGGGGAGAGCTGTTTCCCCTTCTTAATTTTTTTTTCGAACGGAATTAACGAAAAAACAAGGCTGTAATGTACAATTAGTATGCGTAGCCTGTGAGCTCAATGTCATCACTTTAACTGGGCAATATTCTTTTTATTTTTTTTCAAATAGTGCAACATAAAGGAATAATTCCCCCAAATGCTACTCTTAAGGGAAAACATGACTGAGAACACGACCACTCATGCTAATATTATCTAGCATTTTATGCTCATTTATCATACACAACTAAATTTCTAAACAATATATAAGTGAGCGGTTCCCAAACTATGGGTCGCGACCCACTGGTAGGCCGCGGCCGCCATTTTAATGGGTCCCTGCGGCTGTTTTAGTGGGCCTCGGAAGCAATCGAGATTTCTCACAAAAATATATTTTATATTACATCTGTTAAAAAATATATAATGATTTCAAAAACACAGAGGCTTCTAAACTATGGGTCGCAGCGGCTACTTTAAAAGGTTACGAAATAATCAAGGTTTCTCGCAAAAATATATTTTATTTTATCTGTTAAAAATATATAACGATTTCAATAACAGATAATATTTCAACGGAAATTCCTTAATTTCCATAGAAAAAATTGTGTGTTGAAAGTGAATTAAGGTTAAAGTTAACCAGTTTTAAAACAGTTATAGATGCTTTCATCGATAAAAACGAGGGGCCAGAAAACGCAATGATTATAAAGTTATGTTTCCATAGTAATTAAATGTATTTTTAATTATCTTTCTAGTTTGTGTGTTGTTTTAATTATCATTCCACTTACACACATTGGAATTACGAATTGTTGATTTCTTTGATAGTGTATCCTTCGTACGAAAATTTGCCTTTTTCGTAGGACAAGACAACCGATAGTTTATAGATCTCACAATAGCAATTTCCATTCTGATATACACCATTATATTAAGGGATCAGGTACCCTTTGAACTAAAAAAATACGATAAAAAATTACCTCTGTAAGAATTGCAGTCACTCTGTACCTAATTGATTTTTAACTATAAAATTGAAAACACATATTAAGAAGGATTCATTTTATTAGTTTAAGTTGTCAAAAAAAGTATACACATATGTAATGATTTGTAAATTATTTTTAAAGATAATATAATTTTTACGAAAGAATAATTCTTGCATGCCTTGCGCACACGATTTTTCAAATTTGGATGGCTAAAACAAACTAAGATTTTTTTTTTATGAGTAGAGATATAATGTGTTTTCAAAATGACCTACGATGAAAAAAATATAATTTATAGATCGAGAGAAAAAAATTATTAAAAAAAAAAAAAAATGAAATATCGAGATATTTTTTACACAAAAGTAGTCGTGAATTCTAAACTTCTAATTTGAAGAACATAATAATAGGTCATTTTGTGCCTGTATACGTTTAATACATTCAGCAAAAATTTTGAGAAATTCTACGCAGCCGTTTTCCAGAAATCGTGCGCGCAAAAATCAAAATCGCTGTTTTGAGAAAATTGACGCTAAAGTTTAAATCACCCATTGATCGTATAGGAAATGCGCAAAGTTTTTTAAACAAACTCTTCTTCTAATGCGAATTTTTGAATGCGGTTTGTTTTTAAATGTTCCCAAAGAGTCATATTTAATTATAAGCTATTTTTTTAAAAATCGATTTTTGGATAAAGGGTACCTGACCCCTTAAGTGGATCGCGTACCAATAAAGTTTGGGAACCGCTGATCTAACTGTTTATATATATTTTAATTCGTGTGTTTCATAAAACTGTACAAGAACTTCACACAAGTTGGAAGAGTAGAAGTTTTTTTAACTCTGCGAAAAATTATAGCCCATTAAATACTAAAGTACTCGAGTGATTTCGATAAATGATACTTTAGTGGTAGATTATAAATATAAAATCATCTGTAGTAGACAGTTTTAAAAAATGTGATTAGTTTCATAAAAAAATTTGAAAACAGAAAATTTCTTAAAAATTACCATTGTTTTAAATATTTTACTCGCAGAAAAAAACTGTCTGCCATAAGCCTTGAGAATAATTCAGTGAATATGTATTTCAAATTTCTTCAAAATCGGTCGGGTAGTTTTCGAGGAAATTGGTCTCAAAGCTCGCATATTTCACATTCAATAACACCCAGTCTTGTTTTACCTTAATTAGATTTCTTTGCGTGTGTGTGTGTGTTTTGAATTTTATATTATAATTTAAAATACTACTATTACATAATTTTTTTTGTTTTATAATATTTTTTATAAGTTTGCTTCATCAAAGTAGTGAACTGGACAACACAAGTTTTATACTAGGCTAGTTTCATGCATATTTGTGGCGTAAATCAGGAGTGTCATTTACTACGAATTTTGCCTACCAGTATTTTAGAACGTAAAAATGTGATTTTCTTTTATAAGAGATATTTCATTAATTGAATAAAACGAAGAAGAAGTTTCGGAAATAATGGTGGCCAAAGTATTAAATATTGCGATAGATAAACATAAAGTTTCCTTCTTTATAAAAAATTAAAAAAATTAATTTCGGCGTTTGAGAATATCATTATGATTAAATACTGCTATCATTGTAACTAATTATTACTCCATTCTTCTTATAAATTTAATTTCGCCAGCATGGAGATTTTATATTTTAAATAGTAGGTTATTAGAAAGTATTATTCTTCTATTAGTGTAAGGCGAAGTTAAAAATGTGTCGCATATTGCTTTTAAGCAAAAGTGTGCGTAAAGTCTTTGTTCTAGTATTTAAAATTTCATTATCATGTAAATTATATTACTATATCTAATGACTAGAGGTACGTGATTTTTGTATTTACCAAAAATAGACGCAATTAATGCAAGATTTATCAATATTAGTAATTAAATGAAAAGTATCTCTTAGTAAAAAATTTCGAACGGAAAATTTTAAAATGGGCTGTAGATGCAATCCGCCGCAATCTTCAGTGATTCTAAAGTGCGAAAAATTTTCAAAAGGGATAAAGAGTTTATTGGTTGGTTGGTTGCCTTTTCCTTAGAACAATAGATTAAATAAAAAAGAATATTGCCCAGTTAAACTGATGGCATTGAGCTCACAGGCTACGCATACTAATTGTACATTACAGCCTTGTATTTTCGTTAATTCCGTTCGAAAAAAAAAATTAAGAAGGGGAAACAGCTCTCCCCTTTCTCATTGAACCTCCTAAACTATCAAGTACATGCTTTATCATATTAAAAAACCTATATCCAAAATTCAGAGCAAATTGGATAATTCTTAATAAAAACCCATTTAGCATTTATATAATTTAAGGGGAGTTATTCTCCTCTTTTATACTTAACCATTAAACTTCCAAAACTATCGAGAGATTTGAACGAAAACTGTTAATTCTGCATGAAAATCCCGTTATCAATTAAGGGGAGGGGCATGAGCCCCCCGTTCCCCCTGTTTATATTTATTCAATGAACACCTAATGACAGTCACGGAATCGCCTCATCAGAATGATCCTATATCTAAATTTTGAACGAAAACTGTTAATTCTGCATGAAAATCCCGTTTATATGAATTAAGGGGGGGGGGCGTAAGCCCCCCCGTTCCCCCTGTTTATACTTATTCAATGAACACCTAATGACAGTCACGTAATCGCCTCATCAGAATGATCCTATATCTAAATTTTGAACGAAAACTGTTAATTCTGCATGAAAATCCCGTTTGTATGAATTAAGGGGGGGGGGCATGAGCCCCCCGTTCCCCCTGTTTATACTTATTCAATGAACACCTAATGACAGTCACGGAATCGCCTCATGAGAATGATCCTATACCTAAATTTTGAACGAAAACTGTTAATTCTGCATGAAAATCCCGTTAATATCAATTAAGGGGGGGGCATTAGCCCCCCGTTCCCCCTGTTTATACTTATTCAATGAACACCTAATGACAGTCAAGGAATCGCCTCATCAGAATGATCCTATATCTAAATTTTGAACGAAAACTTTTAATTCTGCATGAAAATCTCGTTTATATCAATTAAGGGGAGGGGCATGAGCCCCCCGTTCCCCCTCTTATACATAGCGAATGAACTCCAAAAACTAATCAGGGAAGCGCCTTATCAGGATATACCTATATACAAAATTTCAAGTGGATCCGATATTTTTATCATGAGTTATCGCGTTACGCACGAACGAACATAAAAACGTAAGAACGTACGAACGTACATACAGAACGGACGGGCACATAAGCTCTCAGGCTATGATAGCCTGTGAGCTAAAAAGGGATGAAAATATGTAGAAACGGTAGAATATTTATATTATAACCACAGGGAATTTTTATGTTTTAAATTTTCGTTATTATTTTGCAACACTTTCAAACGTAGTTAAAAAATGTGTATGAATTTGGTTTCTCAGTCTGTCTGTCATCCGTGCATATAAGTATGATCAGATTGCCATTAAATGATTAATATATTGATTTAATGTGATTAATTAAGTGACTTATGTTATTGGTGTTTACAGTGATAAGTTCGGTATTTAAAATTAAGTATGTGGCATTAGTGATTCACATACAGGGACACTCAAAAGAATTCTGTCACATTGCGGCCTGAGGGAAAAAAATCGTTTTCGGTATATCTCAACGATATTGGACTATTTTAAATAGATTTAAATTTGTATGTTTCACTGAGGTGTACTACAAAACGCTTACTGTCGTATCTCATTTATATGTAATTTATCTTTCATTTACAGGAACGCACTAAAGTATTTGGCTGAAGTGAAGGCTATGAAGAACGCTTGCTGAAAATGCGGTTTCAGTTGTAATCCGCGTTTTAAAATTTAGCTATGTTCTTCCATATTACTTTGTCTGTATAAATTTTATAGATATCATACAGAGCTATACAAAAGAACTCAAGTGCTAAATTGTAAACTTCTGTTACAATATTCTGAATATGTTGGTAAATGTTTTATAATCCATGAAATTGTGTGATTTTTCGCTCTTGTTATATGCTTCAAATGATTGTATTACTACCATCTGAGTAACTATTTCGCAAAATTAGAGTTATTGAGTCATAAGGGGTTAAGTGCACTACTTAGATAAAACTTTAATGACATTTACATGAAGACTTTTAACTAAGATTTAATTTGAAATTACAAATACTTGATTTATATATTTTACCGACGTCAAACAAAAATATCGAAGAACATTCCCGATGTCTAAATAATGCATTAAGGCGCTGGTTTACTTGTGGCGAAATTTATTCAATTGAATTCGCACAATTCATTGGCTTAATTTATTTTGAACGCAAAGTGAATGCCATTGCATTGAAGATTGATTACTTGCAAATAGATCAAATTTCTGTCAAGTAAATATTGTGTAAATCAGACACAAATTTGTCTGCCGATAGTTATGCAAAAATAAACACATAAAAGAATTTAAAAATATATTTTTTAAAAAATTGCGAAAGATGTGATGTTTTTCCTGTCGAATGAGGACAAAAGCATTCTTAACACATTCGCTGCCGCTCACGCGCTAGTGCGTGAAGTTCCCATTCATTTAACATAGAGGGTAGAGTTATCGGCAGCGAACGTGTTAACCCTTTCCGTCTCGGAGTAAATCTGTTTGAAATAATTAACATACACCAGAATTCATAAGCGAATTTATTAGAAAATAGAAACTTGCCTATTTTCATGTATGTTATAAAAGGAAAATTTTAATTAAATATTCTCTGTACAAGTAAAATTAAAATTATGTGTCCTTTTTAAGAACACCGAGCCGGAAAGGGTTAACACAAATTATAAAATTACTTATTAACCCTTATCGGTCTTATGTCACTTCCACGTGACATCGGGTCTGGAATCTCTTATACGAATGTTATTCGTTTGTCAGCACTTTAAAAAAAGCAGGAACGAAAAATTTTCTGCACAGCATACATTATGAAACACTTTCAAACACATTGTCAGTATTACCTATCCATTGATTGTTATTTCTGAGTTAAGTTAGGAGGTCTAGAAGATTCTTGGGTGATTGATCTTTCAGTTATTTATATATTTTATATTTTTATGTAACGCTTGTTGTCATTCCATTTAATAATAAGAAAACGAAAAATCATGCGTACAGCATAGATTATGAAACACTTTATAACGCATTCTCAATACCATAGCAAAAATTCGCAGTTTACAAAGGGTGGGGTCTAAATAAACAATTTAGAAGCCACACAACTATAACGTATTTGAAAATCAAATTTCTGCAATTACCATGAATAGTAAGAGAAATTATGCAACTTTTCTTTGGATCTCTTTGTATGATCTATGGATAAGTATGCATACTGGAATGGAATCATAATAAATGTGATTCCATTTTTGACAGGTTCCATTTTAATACTGTTTATTGTATTTTTATTTCGAGATTTAGAAGCTGTTGTCCTACTTTTTTTTCTTACTTACCTGCTTTTTGTGAAGGTAAGATTGGCAACAATTGTTGAGGATCAAAATTTTCTCTAACCGTTAAGCGGGCCCGCAATGTTTTTTTCACACCCCTTCTTTTTCTGGCGAAGATTACAATAGACACATACTGATAATACACACGCTGATAAAATGATTTACAACAATCAACAAAATGAAATTAACATTAATACTTTTAAATTTTTCCAGAGAAGAAAATTCACCTTGCATGCAATATTTCAAATGAAAATCAAATTTCAATTTTTTATTACTTATGAGCCGCAAATGCCAACCTAGCGAATAAGATTCCGTGCCGGACTCGAACCCGAGCTGTCGGTATAGCGCACTGACGTTCTACCAACGTTAAATACTGACCGAAATTTGATTTTAATTTGAAATATGTAATCAACATCTCTTAATTGAAATAATATAAAATTCAGAAGGAATTTAAAAAATATTCTGAGAAACATCAAAAACTGTAAATATTTAGATTACTATCGCATATTAGCGATGTTTTCGCAAACAAAATTTTATACTTTAAAAATACTTCGTGAAATTCTTAAAATGTTAAAATCAAGTTTTTATAATACAGATTCAATAAATGTACTCAGAAAATCGATAACTTGCTGTTGTAGGAGGATGCTTGCATATATAATATTATACAAAAGTTTTGGAAATGTTCAGACACATGCATTATTTGTAGGCACATCCAATCAAAGCTTTTAAAGCTCAAAGGTGTAAATCCATTGCACATTAAACTTGTCCCACAATCTGATCTAAATTCTAAGTGGAAAATCAATCAAATTTGTCTCTCAGGATCACACACTCATGTTGATACAAATGTACGGATACAGTTAATATCCATTTTGTATTAATATTTTGAATTCTATTGATGGCTTTTATTATTTATTTATTTATTTTTAAATTAGAACAACAATTTTCTTACTTATTCAAGTGAATTTATTTTACGCATTATCAAACTGATAGGATAATCAATGAATATTTTTTATATTTAGGGATAAGTAAAGGGCTTTTTATATTTTTTTCGGATGCTATTTATTTATGTTTTATTCTTGTGTCATATTTAAACAAAAATTGTAGCTCGTTTGGTTCCCTCCCCCCCCCCCTTTTTTTTTTAAGAAAAAGAAAATTTGAGAAAGCATTCAAGCTTCAAAAATGCAAAGTTTGGTGCAGAGACAAATCTTTTTGAGAGAAATTTTTAGCATTTCAGTATAAAAACACACCTCTTATGTAAGATTCCAGCAGGATGTAAAATAGTATAAGATTACGTATAATTACTATTAGGGTGGATTAAATTGAATTTACTATAAAAATATTTTCAATAATTGGAAGCATCAGTTACATTGTAGCTCCAAAATATTAGACCAATTAATCGCATAAAGAAAAACTATGCATGAAATATTGTGAAATTTTAAACAAATGTTTAAAATGCAAATAATGCGAGAAGAAGTACAAAGAACGCGAGTGATTCTCAATGAAGGAAATTTATGAAATATAATGCTAGAATGTATATTATTCTTTTAAGAAAATGTAGGAAATTTTTGCCAAAAACATCAAAATGCGGAAAATGAAATTAAAAAAAATCAATTCAGGGTGGTTTTCTTATTTCCGACTTGCCTCAAATATCTTACCTCAAACATCTTACCTACAATGCCTCAAATAAGTGGTCCAAATTTGTTTTAGCTATAAACATAGTGCTCTAGAATTGCGCTTCACGATGAGGTATATATTTCGAAATGCCATCTCGCTTCAGCCCTCCATTCTAATCCTCCATATTCTCAATCCTTTGGGTGCAGGAAAATACAATGTAAACCTACGGATCAAGCACTAAAATCTGTTTTTCGGGTGTTTTCCACCAATATAGGACTTGGCAGGCCGATTGCGTTTTAATATGCGAACCGAGTTTTAACTAATTTTGGAATTTCAGACATGGACTCGATGAGGTGATTGTCTGTGCTGCCACTACCCGATCTATAATCATAAAAAAATATTGAGTAATTGCTGCATTTGGTGAACTAACGAAAAAAAGCTTTAAAATTAATTTATTGAATTATAACTGTGTTAAAAAAATATTAAAATATATCGTCATCGGCAGCGCACCTGTGAACCTATTTTTTATCATTCTAGCCCAGTCAAAAAGTGAGTGAAAAATTAATTACGAAACTCCATCTTTAGACGCATAAACCAAGTTCAGTTGAATCAAACAGTATAAAAATAACATTTGACCTGAAACAGCAGTAAGCGTTCTGATTAAAAAATAAATTCTAAACTAATACCCAAGGTAACCAATTTATAAAATCCGTTGTTTTTATAAAAATATTTGTTATGAACATTTTTAGATTGAATGTGACAATAGTATTCCCTTAAGAAATCTAAGTTTAAGATTTTATTTTCATGGGGGGAAAAAAAGCAGAATTTCCAAGTCGAGGCAAAAATCAATATTTCACTTAAATATGTAAAATCAGATAGGAAGTGTTTACGTCCGAAAATTTTTATTTTCCAATCTTGATAGTTAAGCTTAAGCATTAAAACTTGCTGTGTAATAAACCTTCTTTTATTTCAAAAATGAAATTTGGTCTCCATGATATTGTTGCTGTTTTTCAAATTTAATAAGGATAATACAAGATTGAAAAATCAATAGCGTATTATGTTTTCAAAATATGATTAAAGTATAAGCAAATTTTACTATGAAATAACTGCGTTGTTCTTTCAGAGTTAACTAATTATTAGAAACTTGTCTCACTAATAAGCTACTTTCAGCTATTGGTATTTTTTTTAATTAATTTGCAATAGATAAAAGAATTTTGGGAAATATAGTAGACAGTTTCAAAAGATAATACATTAGTACTTATTTCAACATATTGTGTGATGCTTTATGATTATTTTTTTTTAATGATTTTGTAGGAAAACAGCCATTATTAGATTAAAAACTAACTTCTAATGATGAACGGTGATATAAAATAAATTTTAGACATAATTAGGAAATTTCGTGCAAAGTATAATTATAAGAAAATCTCATAAATTTTGAAATACGAAAGAGCTCTATCTCTATCTTGTAAACATAAACTCAAAAAGATTATTTTGTAACAAGTAGCTCAAAATTATTATATCATATTGTGTAATTCAGAAATATATACATGTATTGTTAAAGCAATTTTTTCGCAAATTAAAGTAAATTATATTGTTAAATCGCGTTACTTTTGTGCAGAAAATTGAATAAAATGGTTTTCGATGATAGCATTACTTTTTCCTCTAAACAGTTTTACTTTCTTTTATCTTTACAAGAAGAAAGAAGTCAGTACGTGAAAATTTTCGATAGATTTACACGTTTTAAGGATCAGATATCTCTAAAATCACACTTTTTACAAAATGTCTATCTGTGAATCTACGACTCTCTCTGTCTGTCCGCCTGTCTGTATGTGACACAAATTTTGTGGGCGATCTATCTCAAGAACTAACACATTTAATTTAGTAAAAATTTATATCAGTTAGTCCCTTATGTAAAGATTTATGATTAGATTTTTGTGTAAATCTCTCTACAGATGGCGTGGCTATGCAGCATTTTTCACGATCTTCCGAAAAAGTTTTGTTTCAAGAACTAATGCACGAAATTTCATTGAACTTCAGATACAGGTATAATTTGATACGTGTTGGTGCTGATTACATTGTGGTGTAAATCTCTCAACAGGTGGCGTTTCTATGCTGCACTTTTTCACGATTTTCTGAATAGCTCGATCTTGAAAACTAATGCACGAATTTTCCTCAAACATGAGATTCAGTTAGACGTTCACATAAGATGTTGCTCATGAGGTTTAAACCACAAAACAGTATCTATGCTGCAGTTTCTATAATTTACACGATTTTAGCGACAGTCCTATCTCGAGAACTAATGCATGGAATTTCATATCTTTAGAATCCTCACAATCAGTGGCGCCAGCTTTTGAAAAATATTGGGTTGGCTCAAAAATATTTTGGTAAAATGGAACGATCAGTTTGTTTTCCATTGAAAGGTGGACAGATGGTGAAAGATAAGAATTCTAAGTCAAGCTATCCTGTATTGATAAAGTTGCAATTTTATTAAATAATATTTTAGTGCGTTTTTCCTTATAAAGACACTAATATTCCTTGCAAAATCATTTAATCATGAGCATAATTACAAATTGAACAAGTTGGAAATTGCACGTGAAGCGTAGCAAATGAGGTGCGTTCGTGCGACAGTGAAGTTTTAAAAATATCACTCTCATATATCAGTCTCATAAAATTGTAAATATTTAATTACTATTAAAATGCGCACCAAACAATATTCTCTCTATACTCATTATGAAATGGAATACTTTTGTGTGGCCTTGTAAATCAATAACAAAAGTTCTTTGCTCAACAGATTATGCAAAATCTATATTATAACATGTACTTTATGATGCATATCAATATTATTATGTTCAAATGAATGTAATATTATTAAAATGCATTTGAAACTTTTTTTCCCATCGACTGTAATGTAACGGAGTACTTTTGATTGTCCCTGTATTTAATTTATGCATGCTATTTTTAAAAAAATTGGAATGACTTGACAAAATTATATAATAAGTATGTAATTTAAATTTCAAACGATTAAAATGCATTTGCAACATTTTTCCCCATTGATCGTAATGTAACGGAATACTTTTGATCGTCCCTGTAATTGATCTATCCATCCGATTCTCATAAAATTTGAAATGGCTCGACAAAATTATGTAATAATTATATATTTTAAATTTCAAAAGATTCGGTTGGGTAGTTTTTGCGTTGTTATATGCGGACAGACAGACAGACGGTAATCAGATAATCTTTAATCGCGAGCTGTGTCTTAGAGAAATATTAATGGAAGAAATTTTTATAACGTTTCCTGTAGTCATCTGCATCATCTTTTCTTTATTTAAAAAAAAAAGTTAAAAACCTTTTTGTAGAACTGGTTTACTGTTATGTTTTATTTTTTCAAATCCATTTTTATTTTATATACAGGTATTTGAAAAAAATTAAAAAATATCTAGCAATATAAAAAAAGCTAATATGTATATTTTTTCATTTCTATACATGATTCATTATTCATTATTTTTGAGGACGTGATTTCAAAAATTGCCTTATCCAAAAATATAAAATATCGTGTTTTTCCTATTAATCTATTATATTGGTAATCCAGCACCAGTAAAACACAGATATTAAAGTTTAAAAAAACTATTTTTACGTACATTTCAGCCATTGTAAAAACTGAATTTACTACATCAGTCACGCAAAAAGATCCGCTCGCCAGTGCTAATGTTATGAAGATTTCTTTTTATCTGTTTTTCATTTTAATATTTTTTAAATATATGTATATACATATATATATATATATATATATATTATATTAATTATTGGCTAGCTGTGGTCAGTCTGAACAGATGCTTTTTTTTTTCTTTTACTTTTGCGATTTTGTTTGTACATTGTTTTTATGGAAATGTTTTCACTTTAGAAACCGGTTCCTAAAATTGAAAGTGTCCAATTAAAAATATCTGAAAACAAAATAAAAAAAGTGAAAAACGATTTTCGTACACATCTACTTCAGCTATCAAATGAAAAAAGATCAGTTAAAAATATTAAAATATAAACGAGAGACCTTAAATAATTTCTAGAATTGGATTAACATTTACAAACAGGTTTTTTCGCCAGACTAAAATAGCCCCTTAAATATTAAATTTAACTTTTTTTTTAAATATATAGAAGCTCCAAAAAGTTTAGCAATAATTGATGGGGTGTTTCATTTTTCTCTTATTTTTGGCTATAATGAGAATTCATAATCATGTCCAGAGATCAAATTATTACTTTTTACAGGCTTTCTTTCTAGCATTTAAGATGATATAAATAAAAACAAAGGAGATTTTACCCTAGAGTGAGTATTTGTTTAAGCGTGTATCTCTAAAAATCTCCAGAAACAAAGCACTGTTACTTTAATTTTATAGAAAGAGTTTTATTTATTGCGTTTATAATACAGTCCAAGTGTACAAATACAGAAAAATATTCAGCCTGTTTATAAGCTATAAAAACGAAATTTTTTATAAATCAGTGTCGTGTGTATACTTTGAGGAAGCATTTTTCAGTCGGATGTGAGGAATAAAAATCATATTTCTAAGAGATCATACGCAGAATCTCCTTTCATTTGACAAATAGATTTTTCTCTCCGAGTTTCATTTTTCATTTTACCGCTTTACCCGATCGTGTTCCCGCTAAACTAACACTCAAGTGCAAGGGCACGTAAGGAGTTGCACATTTATTTTTGCAGCTAGAAGAAAAAATAACACGTGTAAAATGGAATATAAAATTGTATCGATCGAATATTCTTTTGTCTATCAATACCCTTTTTTTTAAATTTGAAAAACTCGAAGTTTTGCAATTTCAAAATGTTTTGAAATTTATTGAAAAATCGTCATTGTATTTTTTACACAGAGTGATTGATTTTTGAAAACATTCAATTTTTCAGTGAAGCTCTATTTCATTAGGAAATAAACAAGAATTAAACATTTAGTTAAACATTTTGTAAATTAGCCTTATCCTTTCATTTAAAATTGAAAAAAAATTAATAATAAAGTGTTAGCATGTTTTCACTTTAGAAACCGGTTCTGAAAGTGAAAGTATCCTAATTGAAAATATCTGAAGACAAAATAAAAAGAGTACAAAACGTTCTTCGTACATGTCTACCTCAACTGCCAAATGAAAAAAAAATCATTTAAAAATATGAAAATATAAACGAGGTACCTTAAAAAATTTCTCAATTTGCATTAATATTAACAAACTAAATTTTTCGCCAGACTAATTTTTTTTTTTTTTTACTTCTGAAATCTTGAAATACATTTAAGCTACAAAAAGTTTAATAATAATCGCTGTTGTGTGTTCCATTTTTTTCTCCATAATGCTTTTTTTTTTTTTTTTTTTTTTTGGCAAAAGTGAAAATTTAAATGATATTCACCGATAACATGATTAATTTTTACAACTTTTCTTTCGAATATTTAATAAGATTTAAATGAAAACAAAAGAGTTTTTACTCTAGAGTATTTATTTAAGCGCATATCACTAAGAATCTCCAGAAACAAAACACCGCTACTTTAATTTTAACGAAACAGTTTTATTTATTGCGTTTACAATACAATCCAAGTCTACAAATAAAGAAAAATATTCAGTCTGTTTATAAGCTATAAAAACGAAATTTTTGAAAAATCAGTGTCGTATGCATACTTTTATGATGCATTTTTCAGTCAGATGTGAGGAATGAAAATCATAGTCCTAAGAGATCATACGCGAAATCTCCTTTCATTTGACAAATAGATTTTTCTCTCCGAGTATCATTTTTCATTTTTACCGCTTTTCATGATCATGTTCTCTCTAAACTAACACTCAAATGCAAGGGCACGTAAGGAGTTGCACATTTCTTTTTACAGCTAGAAGAAAGAATAACACATGTAAACTAGAATATAAAATTGTATTGATCGAGTATACTTTTCTCCATCAATACCTTTTTTTTTTTTTTTATTTGAAAAATTCGGAGATTTAAAATTTCAAAATGTTTTTAAATTTATTAAAAAAATGTCATTGCACTTTTTAAACAGAATGATTGATTGTTGAAAACATACTTCAGTGTAAAACTCTGCTTTTATGGAAAATAAACAACAATATCGTTGTATATTTTGTAAAATAACGTAACGTAGTGTAAAACATCTTTCAACAAAAAGTTCCGAAATTTACTTTTTGGTAGTATGATAATAATGCTCGTAAACTTTCGTGAAACTTGAACGTTTATAACTTAGAAATGCTTTTTAAATGCTGTCACTTTTTAAACTCTATTTTTGTGGAAAACATTAATGTGTTTCGACTAGTTTATACAATTATAGGTCAAAATGAACACCTCAGGCAAAGTTTTTTTCTCAATTAAATGCGCATCTTTTGTTTTTGCACTGTATTATGTAACCTAACATTTTCTAACCTACACTCATTAATACAGGTTGCACACTGAATTACAGTTATGTGCAGTTATGCCAAAAGCAAATCTGATCAGGATTTTTCCTTGTTTACATATAAAAAGACTGTTATATGCTTCGAACTTAAAATAATTGAACATATCAACCAGAATCGAAATATAAATCAACTATTTCTAAGTTGCAAACGTTCAAATTTAACGAATGAAAACTTTATTATTATACTATCAAAAAGTAAATTACGGAATTTTTTGTTTATTTATGCTGTATACTTGATGTAAAAGTATAATTAGTACATAAATGCTTTTTATAAAAAAAAAATAGTTATAATTTCTCTCGTTTTGTCTTCAACTTAGAAAAATTAATTAAAAAAAAAAAAATACGCAACATTTTCATAAAATATACCAACTAAATATCGAAAGAAAATATTTTAAAATACGAGTATTTTAGTGCTAATATATTTACTTAATATAAAAAAGTAAGAATAATTAAAGAATTATCAACAATCTATTATTTATTGCGAAATTTTAGCCTTTGAAATTAAATCAATTTTCGAAACGTTAGATCTATTTCATAAATATTATTATAAATACTTTTTAAGGAAATCACTCATTAGTGCTAATATATCTTAAATAAACATCAAAGTAGTTACTATGGGATAAAAATTAAATTAGTAATGGACCAAACAACTGTTAACTACACCCACCTAGCAGAAATTAGAAGTTTTCAAATACTTTTTAAATTAAAACCTTTTAAATGGGACAATAAAAGCGGATGACTATGAAATATTTTTAGTAATAACATCATCAGTTTGCACCTTATTATAATTTTAGAAGTTACAGAAATTTCAAGATAATGTATTGTATTATCATATAGCAATCATACGATTGCGAAATTATCAAAACAAATTATGTTACAGATACTGAAATTGATATTATTTAAAGTACTTAATATTTTCTACAAGTGATTAAAATAAACTAAAAAGACAAAAAATACTTTCATTAGTTCACAATTGACATTTTTAATTGCATCTGATGACAACATTCTTAAAAAGTAAAATGAATAATTCTATTTTCTCAAAAAAATTTTAAATAAAAAAATTAATAAAATAAAAATTATAACGAAACACAAGCATGATGAAATTAATGTATAAAATTGAAGCTGGTGTTATACACAACTGAAATGAAAAAAACTTCTTTAAACACCATAAAATAAGTTAACTGCGCAAGGCCTTTCGAAAGAACTTAGTCTTTCTTCGTCAGGCGCAAAAAAGACGTGCGTCCACAATGAATGTAGCGGCACGACTGAAGGGGAATGCGGGAGGGAGAGGGAGCAAGAAGAAGGAACAGCCAATAGGAAAGAAGAAGGCAACAGCCAATCACGGAAGAGCATAAACAAAACAAGATAGACAATGTAGGAGAGGAAAGGAAGAAGGGGGGGGGGAAGGGAAATGGGAAAAAGCGGGGTAAATTAAAAAAATAACTAAAAGGAGAGATTAAAATGAAATAAAATGTACGCAAAAATATATAAATTAGTAAAAAAAAAAAAAAAAAAAAAAAAAAAAAAAAAAAAAAAAAAAAAAAAAAATTAAATAAAAATACTTCCAAAAATGGGGTCCAAAATACCTCCAAAATACCTGACCTCCAAAAATGGGGTATTTATAATGTTCCTTGTAATGGCTGTGATTTTTCGTATATTGGTCAAACTAAAAGAAATCTCGAAAAACGCCTAAAAGAACACTCTCGGTATGTCATTAATCAAGAAATTTCTAAATCTTCTGTTGCTAAACACTCTTGGGATTCCGGCCATAGTTTCAATTTTCAAACTGCTAAAATTATTTTTAATGCCAATAGTTCCTCTGAGTTAGACTTTCTTGAAAATTTAGCTATTTATATTAATCGTGATATTATTGTTAATGATAAATCTGATTCTAAAACCCTCTCCGTTGCCTGGAAGAATCTTTTCAGCACTGCTTCATAATTAAGTTTATTATTTAATTATTTTATATATATATATATATATATTTATTATGTATATAATTTTTCAGGTTTATTCATGTGTGTTTATAATTGTAAACTATTTTTTATTTTTATGTATTTTTATTTAATTTTTTTTTTTTTTTTTTTACTAATTTATATATTTTTGCGTACATTTTATTTCATTTTAATCTCTCCTTTTAGTTAATTTTTTAATTTACCCCGCTTTTTCCCATTTCCCTTCTCCCCTTCTTCCTTTCCTCTCCTACATTGTCTATCTAGTTTTGTTTATGCTCTTCCGTGATTGGCTGTTGCCTTCTTCTTTCCTATTGGCTGTTCCTTCTTCTTGCTCCCTCTCCCTCCCGCATTCCCCTTCAGTCGTGCCGCTACATTCATTGTGGACGCACGTCTTTTTTGCGCCTGACGAAGAAAGACTAAGTTCTTTCGAAAGGCCTTGCGCAGTTAACTTATTTTATGGTGTTTAAAGAAGTTTTTTTTCATTTCAATGATGAAATTAACTGCAGTATTAAAAATGGATATTTTTGAACGTGAATTATTTTATATTATTGTTCCATTATTCTGTACATGCTATACAGAAAAGTTATACAGCTCTTTAAAAATTTTAGGAAACTTCGTGCAGGTTGAATCATTGCATGTATTCTCTCTGGCGTACAAAGATCTCTATTGATTCTCAAATAATGGATGAATAACTCAAAACTAAGATCAAAGCACATATAGCAGATATCAAATGCAACAAGAAAACAGCAACTTTAGCCAGGCTATGTAACAAAGAACTTTTGCGTATCAGTTTTAAAATAGCAGAATAATTTATCCATCAAGTTTTTATTTGCCATCCATTATCCGAGATCTTCTTATGCGCTAAAAATATATTCAATGATTCAGCCTCCATGGAGCTTACTAAATTTGGAAAGAGGTGCTATATAGAATAATGAAACAATAATATAAAATAATTCACATTCACAAATATCTATTTTTATTATTGCAGTTAATTTCATTATGCTTGCGTTCGCGTGATTTTTACTTACTAGTTTTTAAATTTAATTTTTTTTTTTTTTTTTTTGCGAAATTATTGCATCATTTAAATTTTTGATAATGTTACAGTCAGCTGCAATGAAACATGTCGAATGTGAATAAATAAAAGTATTTTTTCCCTTTTAAATTTATGTTTATCAAGTATAGCAAATATTAAGTACTTTGATGCTTTAAAGTGATTCTTATGTACTCTACAATCTTAATTACTCATTTTCTTTTCACAGTGATTCATGCTATCTGATTGATATCTCATAATGCATTTTGTTACTCATGTATTTCATTAAACATTTTATCAAACTCGTTAAGCATTTTGACAGGCATGCTTTCTATTATCATCGAAATCTAATGATGATATTCTCGCAAATAAACGGAATACTTTACTCGACTGAAAAGAAGATTAATGAAATTTAACGGATTCTTCTTCCCATACCAAGATGAATTCATTGTAATTTCACTGGTTAGAATCGAAAAGTATGCGTCATTTTCGTGAAGAATTATATCGCATCATTAATATTGCACCCTCTACAACAATGAAGCTGCAATGTAAAATCTTTAACTTCAAAGTAAGTTTGTTGTAATTATTGCAAATATTTTGTGAAGGAAGTTTTAAAGATGCACAAGTAATTCATGAATCACGTAATAAATTCAAATAAAAGAAAATGATTGTTTCATTGTAATTGATGAGTTGAAGAAAAAACGCTTTAATGAAATGGATGTTTATAAGTTTCACTATCTTTCCATACAAAGGATGTTTTGAAAGTTAAAATTGGGATGTAGCTCTTACTCCTAAAGGTCAATGGTTCTTAGAGGTTATTTTGCTATTTTGAAACAGCATAAATCTAATTTTAGTAAAATATTTCAATCAGATTTGAACAATTATAATAAGTGAGTGAGTATCACAAAATGTGAGATTTTGAAAACAATTTGAAATTTCAAGAGATAAATTTATTTTCTATTGAAGGCTAAAAAATTATTCATGTAAAACTGTTAAACTTTGAAGAGATTAAATAATAAATTAGTTTTTATGTAAATATATCTCATTTTCTTGGCATATGCGTGCCAGGATAATGACAATTTCATTCTAAAACATTTTTTACTTTTTTTTCTATTTTTAGATTTAACATTTTAATTTTTTTTAAAGAAACACGTTTTCTATTTAGTAGCTCAAATTCAATGTAGAGCAACGAAATGCAATGTAATGCAACAAAAAACGTTTTAATGCAAGGATTGTTTATAAGCTGTATCTTAGCATAAAAAGAGTTTTTCAGAGTTAAGAGTTCTATATAGCTCCTTCTCCAAATAAAGTCTGAGGGATTAATTAGTCATTTCGAAACAATGTAAATATAATTTTTATAAAGTATTTAAAGCTGATTTTTTCCAGACTTTAAACTTTCGTAATTTCTAAGCTACTTGTTTTGTGTTACTCTAAGGTATCCTTTGGTAATATTCAAAATATCCAAATATAGCGTTAAAATTCAGTTATGATGTCGAATTCCACAGTTTGGTATAATAGTCCAAGAGCCAACCGCACAAAACCCTAAGTCACAAGAAAAATTCCTTTATTTTATGGAGGAGTAGTCATAGGGGAATCTAAAAGTGCTATTATACGTAAAAATTGCAAGCGACAAAAATCGCCTGCGTTTTTTCGTTTTCTTAGCATTTCATTGGCTGTTCGAGAAGAGTCTTTACCATCATTTGGATTTCCAAGCATTTGATTGCCTCTTACTGGCGAGTCGCTTCGTTCCAGGCGTCAAAGACGTTCCGACACAAGAGAATCGCGCGCTAACCAATCGACTCCACTGCTCCCATAGGATAACATGGAGACGCCTGCAGCAGCACACGTGTAATAGCACTTTAATGATCCATATTTTACAGAACGGAAGTGTTGCATAAGCCAAAAATTAATACCACTTCCGGTGTATTTTTTAAAGGCTTATCCTAAGGTATAGAGCACCAGAAAAATGAATTATGGAAAATGTTGAGCTCATTTAGTACAATAATAACATCCCGGTCTGCCATGACGCAGCCAGTGCGAAATACATGCCAGACGATCTTTTATCAAAATAATTTTTTATGAAAACCTAAGTTATCGAGCACAAGGATAATTTGTATCTTAAAATAAAGTTTAAATACAGTTATTACAGAAAAAATATGTCTGCCAATGTATAGTTGTTGCTAAACGTTGACAGGTTACTTTGTAATATGTGCGTTCATGCCACTTTGCATCGATTTTTCGAATAAAATTATAAAGAAAATAACGTCATTTGAAAAAGTTTTACGTCACTTTCTTAATGCCATGGATAATGTTGAAGAATTCAGAACCCAAAAGGTGGCATATTTTGGTATGCATCCAGATTAATGTTGTCATAGTGCCGAAATCAGATTGGCCAATTGCAAGCGTTCAATTTAAAAAAATTCGCAAAGAGCGAAATTCTCGAAAAAATACTGTTTCTTATTGCATAATCCCGTTTTCTATACAGTTCTAGAAAAATATTTATCCGGAATATAATAGTTGTTTGGGTTTTCAATCATTTAACATTCTCTATGGCATTAAGAAAGTGGCGTAAAACTTTTACAAATGACGTTGTTTTCTTTGTAATTTTATTCGATAAATCAATACAAAATTGTATGAACGCACATATTATAAAGTAACCTGTCAACGTTTAACAACAACTAAACATTGGCAGACATATTTTTTCTGTAATAACTCTATTTAAGCTTTATTTAAGATAAAAATTATCCTTGTGCTCGATAACTTAGGTTTTCATAAAAAATAATTTTGTTAAAAGATCGTCTGACATCCATTTCGCACCGGCTGCGTCATGGCAGACCGGGATATTATTATTGTACTAAATTAGCTCAAAATTTTCCATAATTCATTTTTCTTGTACTCTATAGCTTAGGATAAGCCTCTAAATATGCACCGGAAGTGGTATTCATTTTTGGCTTAAGCACCACTTCCGTTCCGGCAGACATGGACCATTAGATTCCCCTCTTTCTACTCTTCCATAAAATAAAGGATTTATTCTTGTGCTCGATGACTTAGGGTTTTGTGCGTTCGGCTCTTGGACTTTAGTATAAAGATGACTCTATAAATTTTCTTTTTATTATAAATTGAAACTAGTCGTTGGAGGCCACCGTAATACTTACCCATCATGGATATGCATAGCACAATATATGAAAACATAACACATGTAAACAATTTATAAAATGCATTACAGTTCCAAAACAAAATATAAACGTATATTTAAGTATTTTTAACACATAATCATGCTCTATTAATGAATTTCTGATGACCCAATTTCGATAAATTGTATGAAACGCCAAACTATTCAAGTAGCACTGAATTGCGTAATAGAAACATCCTTATAACTCCAAAAATAATAATCATATTCACTAACGGTTTCTTGCATCGAATTAAGTATCTCATTTCCAATTAAAAGACATCTTTGAATTGAAATTTGAATAAAATACAGGGTCATGAAAAATCAAAGAATGTGGAAAATAGGATTAGAAATATCTCAACAACTAATTATCCGATTGATTTCGTTTTTTATGCAAAATTTGTGTTATTGTTTTGCCTTTTAAGTCCACTCCTCAAAATAAAAGAATTCGAAAATTTTTATATACCTTTCATCAGAACGAATTTTTCGAGAGTCCGAAAAAAATAGTTCCTGATAATCGAGGTTGCTGATATTAAATAGGCTTCGTTCCATTCTTACATACTAAGCACATACAAAATTTCAAATCTCTATCTCAATTTGTTCGGGAGATAGAGCGGTTACAGACAGACAGACAGACAGACAGACAGACATACAGACACACAGACGGACGGACGGCAAAATTTTTTTTTCTAAAAATATGTTTTTCGGAATCTCCAGTGTCCGAAACGTGTAAATCCGTCAAAAAAAATTTTTCGATTTTCAAAACGATTGCAAAACTTACCCTATACTACGTATGATGGGTAAGTAAAAAGACCGTATTTCTAGACAGTTGCTACTTCAGTTATGTTCTGTGTTAATTTATATATCTAAATACAAAAAAATTCTCTCATAAAAAAATTCTGGCAATCCTTTTATTTTCCTTCAGGATAAAGCTTTTGAGAGATTATTTTGTGATTTTGATGCACCATAAATATATATATTTTAAAATATTTTAATGGGAAATGGAGCATAAAATAGTTTAATGGACATAAAAGATTATGATGGTGGAACGTTATAAAATAATATATTTTATGTACTTTGGCTGTGTTATAGTTTTTTTTGCCTTTTCCCAGAAACTTTGTATGCTTTGGTATATTTTTTTTAATTTCATTTTGGCTAAATAACTCCTTTCCAAAACAATAACTAACTTGTTTCATTAAAAAATACGTTTTTCAAATTTTTGGGATTTTCAAAGTTTTTAGTAAAATAGTTTTTATTTTATTTACTTTTAGCTAAAATGAAAATTTCTTCTTATTATTCTCAAATAGCATGTTTTCTGACACCAGAATAAATTTTAAGGTGATGCATTCAACAATTCAACAGTTTTTTTAGAAAAGTGTACCGAATAGACACATCGTTCAAAAGATTTTGTAAAAAGTTAATTAATTTTTGAAAACTAATTTATGGATGAAATTAATTTCTTTTTATACAGGATAGGGCATAAAGATTTCTCCATTTTAAGAGGCCAATAAAAATATATAGGGCATTGAAAACAAATATTTTATGTTTACATTGGGAATGAATGATGTTCGCCATTTATTAATTTTTACAATTTGTAACAATTTTTGCTATTAATTTCGAGGTTTTGTTGTACGAAGAATGATTAAAGCTAAAATTTTTGAATTTTTATGTGATGATTAATCATGTCATTTGTAAACAAAATCACATGATATAACTTCTCATAATTAAAAAAAAAATTAAAATTATGAAAAAAAGTGGGGTAATTTAAAACCAGGATAGCTCAAAATATTATTTGTAGAATTTCAATTTTTTTACATTTAAATAAACAAAAATATATAAATTTCAATTTTGATTCAGCATTTTTAAAAGTATTAATTTAAAAAAAATTAAGAATATTTAAAGTAAAAAAAAAAAAAAAAAAAAAAAAAAAGGTGTAATTTTTATTGAAAAAGTAATTTTTTTCCGAATTTGCTGAATCAAAATTAAAGAAAAACAAACAAAAAAGATATGTTCCGTGTTTGAAGAATTTATCTTTAACGCTTCTTGAATTATAACAATTTAAATCTGAGAAATTGTGAAAATACCCATCGTGAAGAAAAACGCATTTTCACAAGTAGTCATTTCCATGACAACCATTGCTTGAAAGATAGATTTTCAAAACAAACCAAAACGAAACTAGTCGTTGGAGGCCACCGTAATACTTACCCATCATTTATATGCATATGAAAATAAAACATGTGAAAACTATTTATACAATGTATTTCAATTCCTAAACTAAATTTAAATATTGTTAATACACATAGTAATGCTCTATTAATGAATTGCTGATGCACCAATTTCAACAAATTATATAAACGCCAAACTACTCAAGAAATACCAAATACGTAAAAGAAACATCCTTATAACTCCAAAAATAATAATCATATTAACTAACAGTTTACTGCGTCAGATTAAGCGTCTCATTTTCAATTAAAATTTACCTCTGAATTGCAATTTGAATCAAATACAGGGTCATGAAAAATCGAAGGATGTGGAAAACAGGATTACAAATATCTCGACAACTAAAAATCCGATCGACTTCTTTTTTATGCAAAATTTGTGTTTTTTTATTGCTTTTTACATGCATTCCTTAAAATAAAAATAAAAAAAATCGAAAATTTTTATATACCTTTCATCAGAACGAATTTTTCGAGAATCTGGAAAAATAGTTCCGGATAATCGAGGTTGCTGATATTCAATAGGCTTCGTCCCATTCTTACATACTAAGTATATACAAAATTTCAAGTCTCTATCTCAATTTGTTCGTGAAATAGAGCGTTTACAGACAGACAGACAGACAGGCGGACGGCAGATTTTTTTTCTAAAAATATGTTTTTCGGAATCTCCAGTATCTGAAACGTGTAAATCCGTCAAAAAAAGTTTTTCGATTTCCAAAATGATTGCAAGACTTACCCTATACTACGTATGATGGGTAAGTAAAAATAATATTTCCTCTTCTAATTAAGACAGGTACATGATTTAAACGTCATTGTTAAGCATAAAAAAAAACAGAGAAATTTTTAATGCAGAAAATATTTTTTAGAAAATTTGAAGATTTTTGCGCTTCGAACTCCCTAAAGCAGAATAAAGAAAACATAAACAAATGCTTCGCCGTTAAATTTTGTAAATTCTACTTTACATTTTTGTTTAAAATTATATCATGTGATACTTAAAATGAATTTAATAAACCTGCAAATAAAGAATGACATTAATGATAATAAATATAATTCTTATTCAACAAAACTACTGTTATTATTGCGTTTGTGTCAGGATCTTCAAAATTTTACAAGTATCAGTTATCAGTCGTTAAAGTGTGATTTGTAGTTTCGAAACAAAAATATAACTTAATATTCGTAAAATTATTGAATATGATTAAAATGTAAATCACACTTTCATTGTTTAACTTTCTAAACGTTGTTACATTTTAGAGTTTATAATGCATGTTCAAAACGAATTTGTAATGTATTCTACGTAATGACATTTGTGTTTATTAATATATTCCGTATTGGTCGCGACGTTTCTTACATCCGTATGTCATTATTTACTGTATAGTATAACGCTTGCCAGACCGTTTCATATTTAAGGTACTCTGTGTAAACTTTCACCTAACTCATTTATGTACATTCGATTCTGTATTCAAATATTCAGGTCGAATAATTTTAATTTCCATTTCAAATGATAAATTTTTCATTCGAAAATTTCGAAAGCTTTGTAGTTGCAAAATATTGCTAATTTCCATCAAATGTATAATTCATAGCAAATTTCGATATTTTGATTCTCTGTTTCAAAAACTAAATATTTAAATTAAAACTTGAAATATTTAGCCGAAAATGGTGTAATAGTAATTTTAAAATTGATTTCCCTATAAGCATGCCCTTAAGCTAATTCAAACCACTATAAAATAAAATTTTGTTTTAGCTTGAAAAGTCAGAATTTGGGAATACTTTTAAAGTAACATAAGAACATGATGTATGTAGATTAAAAATTGTTAAGCATATCATAAATCTATAATTGTTGTAGATAATTCTAAAGGCACTTTAATAGTTTTTAATAGCGTCATATTTTGTTCTGTGTTGTTGATTTAAAAAAAAAAAAAATCTGTTAGCTTACTTAAACCTTTCTCATTCATAATTGAAAGGTTCCTTTATTTTAAACTATCAGATTATTAGCATATATCAGAATATATTATGTTATATTATATTGTAGAATACCATTATTTTTTTACTTTATTCATTTATTTATTTTAATAAAGTGTAATTTAAAGTTTAAAAAAACATTAAGCAAAAATTATACTAAGAAGAAAAAAAGTATTTTTTTAAATTTAATAATTTTGAACGATGATTTGCACCCGAGAAGTCTAAATTTAATAGCAGGAATTTTTATTCACAACAAGTCATAAAGCCAACAGAGAGAAAAAGTATCCAGATCAGGAATTGAACTTGGGTGTTACAGCTCAGCGCATCAACGCTCTTCCATCAGAACCACCTGGAAACTGCACAATCAGCTTGGCATTTTTCACTCTTAAATGTTTGTATGGCTACAACCGCAGCACACGATATATTGGGTATTTCATAAAAAATGGGTAAGAAGTACATCATAGTACATCTCCAAACAAAGATAAAACTTTAAGAGGTACATCCTAGCACACATCCAAACAGACAACTTTCAGCAAAAACTGTATGGTTGGAATTAAAAAGGAAAGGTGCTAGAGGGCACCGAAAGTGATGTTGTTGTACAAGGCAAAACCACACAAAGGACGATCAAGCAACAAAAACAAAGTATTAGGAAATCACTCTCCATATAATCATTGAGGCTATGAGTCATTTTCACTTGCAGTTCCGCAGATAAAATGCATATCTGTCTTTTGCAATTAGTGAAAGGCAATATTTTCTGATACCTTCCTACTGTGATTGCTTGGTGCATACTCGGATTAGCGGTTTTTATATATTAATAGGGGGGGGGGGGATTTTACATATTTTGTGTTATTTTTCTTCCCCATATCATATTTTCTTGCTATTAGTGCTGTTCTTCTCCCTGTAATTCACAACAAGGATGCAG
This sequence comes from Maratus speculifer, assembly GCA_964019185.1. Lineage (NCBI taxonomy): Eukaryota > Metazoa > Arthropoda > Arachnida > Araneae > Salticidae > Maratus > Maratus speculifer. The sequence continues at coordinate 439,791,839 of OZ025290.1, read as the reverse complement.
CTTTAACATTTGCATGGACAAAGTTTCAAAATAAACCAGCACTTTTGCGCTTTATTTCCTACCATGTATTATTTGATGAAAGTTTTTTTCTTTTTTTTTTTTTTTGAAATGTATACTATTATCTCTTAAAAGTTTAGACCATCTTTTATAAAACACCCTCTAGATTATCGATGCTGAATTAACTTGGACTCATGGTTGCCTTAGAGTTGTAGTTCATGAAGTTATTATATCCTGTATATTAATCATTTTTTGCAACCATTTTCTCACTACATCGTTTTCCGGTACGAGTTTTATGAATGAAAACATGTTGATAAATATAACTCTTCGCTTGTTGTAGTTTATTTCACATGCAGGAATGTTTATTATCAATGACGTACACATTTTCTCTGATCATTGTCCTCTGAAGATGCTACTAACAGTGATGGTGCAACACACTACAGCATTTTTGAGATTTTTTTTTTTTTTTTTTTTTTTTTTTTTTATCGAAAGTTTTTTAACTCGTTGAGAAATGTTTACTATGTCATATTCTTCAAGAACGAGTTGTTTTTCAAGATTCCATCAGTTAAAAAGAGTTAACCTTGATGTAGTGGTTTATCGGAAGATTTTTTCTTCCCCTTGATCTTGTATCTGTTTGTGAGACAGGATTTTTTTTTCTTTTTTAAGTATGTCAAAATAACACGCAAGTTAAAATGTATTTGTGTGTAAATGTTGATTATGTGTATACAGTCCTGGCCAAAAAGTGCAAAAATTGATTTTTAATTCGCAGTACCGCGAAAAAATTGCGAATTCGAGAGACTAAAAATTACGTGAAAAAAGAAATAAAATTGCTTTATATTTTCCGGTTGTGCATGCGCTATAAAGTTTACCGAAATTCTGAAAAATTCACGGTATTACAAAAATATTTTAATTAGCAATTTCATAAATGTAATAGCCGAAATTCTTATGTAGTATAATAATAAAACATAATGCTGAAATATTATTTTAATCGATCAACATCTTCCGGTCGCGCATTTGCTCTTAAGGTTGGCAAGAATCGAATTTTTACGTTAATCCTTCATCTTATTTGGCTTGTCAATACTTAAGTGTAATAGCTCCTTACAACTTTAGAACACATGTGCGAGAAGAAGATGTTGATGGATTTTAATAATATTCCAGCATTATATTTTGTTATTATAATCTATATATATGTGTTACGCTAATGTATGTGACACAAAATTTACGATTATTTGTTAATTGTTTAATGGCAACATCCAAATGAAACACATCTTATGGGTTACTGTGACCTTTAGTAAGATTTATGCCGTGGTAAATTGGATTTATTTATGTTTTGTTCCTTCGTTGCAATTATGGAGCTTCAAAATGTCAAAATTATTTTTATTTTTTCTGTTCGTTTTACTTAAAAAAAATAAATAAAAGTCATGAATTTTAAACTTTTCAGTTTCAAATTAAATTTATGTATTATAAATGAAATGAGTGAAATGATTATATTTTAAGTAATTAATGAAATACGAAAAAATGCCATGGGTACAATGTTTGGCGATTTATTATCTGCACCGGCCTAGCATAAAAATACTGAGTTATTGATTTCTCAGCACAGATTTCATATATGCACTACATTGGTGCGTTATTTTTCTGACGCCAATGTGGCGAAAATTCCGTTTTCAAATACCAGTTACATACATTTTTTTAAACCAATTTCTATTATTTTAAATAGGGAAATAATAATTTTAAAAAAGTTAAGTTAATAATTATAGAATAGAACTATCGTCATTCGTTACACAAACGCAAAAATAATTATTAAAATTATCTTAAAAAGACCAAAAATAGCCAAATGCGCATTTTTTTTTTTTTTGGACAGTTTGTATTTTTTATAGCTTTTTGTGACATTCATTTTACATATGTCTTTGTGTAAATAAGGTTGCATGATTGTTTAATCATTTAATTGTAAAAATCGATTAAAAAACTGCAATTTGTAATTTTAGATTTCACTGCATCTAATAAATCAGATTTTCAATATTCTTTTTTCTGTTTTGAAAGTACATCATATTCTTTAAGCATATTTAATAAAAAATTAATATAGTTTCTACTAAATTTGTTTAAAAATTAGTTAGCATTTCCTTGTTTGGTAAAAGATTTTCAAAGAGCAGAGTAAAAAGACTATATATTTTACTTATATTTATGATATAAAAAATAAATAGATACAACATTAATAATATGCCACGCGAAATAAATGAATTAATTACTTGCTAGCTTTCAACAATAAAAACTTTTTAAGTTAAAGATTGCTTTTTTTCCATTTACCGAACGAATAAATACTATACATTTATACAAGATTTTTATTATTATAAAAAAAATAACAAAACACTTCAAATTTTAGTTTAATTAATAAAAACGCTATAAAAAGAGAAAAAATATAAATAAAATGTTATTTTAAAAATTACACATTTTAAGAAAATAAATCTAAATATTACAAAAAATCGTTAATTAAATATGCATTTTTGAAAAAAAAAAAAAAAAAACCTTTACTTGTAGAAAAAAAGAAGGCAGGAAACAAAATCAAAATTTACATTAATTATATGTGCATTTTCTTGTTAATCTTTACTGGATTATCAAATTTAAAGTTAAGTTTTAAGACGTTCAACAATTATTTTTTTAATGAAAATTTAGGAATGAAACTCACGCTTAAAAAAAATATATATATTACATAACTAGCTTTAAGAATTTTAAAACAAAATTTAGGAATAAGAAATTACTGTGTAAAACTCTTCTTTCTTAGCCCTTCCTTCTTAAAAAAAAAAATTATTATCTGAAAAATTGCAAATATAGTTATTTTTTGTGCTCTTTTCTTTAAACTTTTTTTTACTCATTTTATGAGTTTATATAAGTAATTTTTATTTTAATAACATATTTTCAATTATTTTAGAACTGTTTTTATATTCTTTTTATTATTTGTTTTAATAGTGCCGTTAATTTTGAACGTGGATCAGGTCTTCTGTTACTTTTAGATATTTAGTGAATTTGAATGAGTTTTAAAATATTCCTAAGCTGTAATGAATTTATTTTATATTTTTCAGCCCTGTCCAACAAAGTTTTAAAGTTTTTATGAGTTGGATTTTTCTGCCCATCTGACTGTCTTTCTTTCTCTCTGTCCATGCTCTAACTCTCGTAAATATAGTGAGATTACCATGAAATTGATATATGTTATTGGGGTTTACTGTGGTATCTGGACTGGAAAAAATGAAGTGTGTAACACTTGTGGTTCATTTACAGTGATACCCAAAAGAATTTTATTACATTATGTCTCGTAGGAGAAAATCGTTTGCCATGTATTTATAATGCATTAGACTATTCTAAACATATTTAAAATTATGCATATCATGACAGAAGCTTTTACTGTAGAATATGGTGTGCATATACATAACTACCGTTCATTTACAGGGAACATACAAAAGTATTTTTCGATAGTATTGTCTGTATGAAGATTAATTACTGGCATGCTTTTCAATTGTGCTATGTGCTTTAACATTTTACTTTTTTTTTTTTTTTTTTTTTTTTTTGCATATTAGGTATATAGTGTGTAAGTGTGTATAATTTCTACAGATTATTTACAGGGATACATAAGAGATATAGAGTATATTTCCGTTTATTGACCGAAATTTCTTGTAATGTAAATTTCAGACTGTACTATGAGTTTAATTCATCTAACTTTTAGCATATGATGCGGTATAAATAGCAGTCTTTAGGTTATATACTGGAGCAACATTTTTTCCCCCATCTACGTTGATTTAACATGTTTTTCCTGTTATTAATGTACTGTTTGATGTAGAGTATTCTGAATATTTGGAAAGTGTTTTAAAATTTTGCTGGACGCATTAATTTTCGATCTTGTTGTGACCTTATATTTTGTAAATTTAATATCCATTAATGGTTATCCATATTAGCTGGAAGTAATCAGGATTTTTGTATAAACCAGTGGATTCGCCATATTTTCAAAAGCAACGATTCTCTGAAAACGATTTTTAAAAACGAAATCTTAATAAAATTTAATTATAATAACAAAAAAAATAATAATGAATAAACAAATGAACAAATTTGTTTAAAATAAACAAATAAGCATAATAAAAAAATAATTATATTTCATACTTTATAGTATTTTTCAATGTAAGTATATTTTAAGTAAGTTATTTCTGAAACACTAATCGTTCGATTTTAATGTAAGATCTGAAATTAGAAAGATCAATTGTTTTTGTCAACTCGGTGAAAAGAATTTCACTACTTCATACTTTCATACTGTATTCACATATATCCCACACATAAAATGTCAGTTTTTTAAAATGTCAAACTACACCAATTCGATGTTAGTAATTGATTGTTAGAATTGGCTTATGCATAAAGGTATTTCAAAATATTATATCATTTCTTAAAGATATTCACTCCCAACGCTTAAAAATAGTATCTCAGAATAAGTGATTTCTGATGTTTTTATTTAAAACTTTATACAGCATAATTTGTAATGATATAGCTCTCAAATATCCTCTTTATAATAAGTGGAGCATTCTTCAAGGTACGTATTGAAATTTCTACTGTAATGATAATGAATAAAGGAAGAATGAATGAAAACAATAGAACTATAATTACGCTTTGAAAATATTGAAAATGAAATACTGCTAATCCCTAGGGTCATAAAACCATATTTAAAATTAGAAATATAAGGTCTGTGTATATTTAAAAATTGGAATATTCGACAAAAATGCAATGAGGGTCTATAATTAATATTTCCAGAATATGAATGCATCTTAAAATTAAATAAACTATTATGTATTTATTATTTGAGTATAGCCTCATGCATTACCAATATCATTAAATTATGTATATTTTACTTCTCATACTCATTTATAGAAATAAAATTTTATGATTATTTATGTATGCGTGCGTGTGTAGTGTAAAATAATTCACATAAAAGAATTAAACATTATTGAAAATATTAGAGGAAGAAAAACTTACTAAAGGCACGAAAGATAATCAATTATTAAAATTATAAATAAAACTGAGTAAAATGCCATTGTCTCATAAATATAATTACTCAGATGTTTTTAAAATTAATTTTTATTAATTCAGTAAGTTATTAAATTTTATACGACATATTAAGAACAATAAAATAAATCTGTCATAGGATTTAAATTTAAATAAAATAATTTCGACTCGAATAATAAGATAAAAAATTCCGCTGACTCATAAATATAAAGACAAATTTGAAGCTGCTTCATATGCAATTTTTTTTCAAGTGTGGATTTCTAAAAATAATGCACAAGCGCAGAAATGCGCTTTAAGTTACCCAAATGAACAAAGTTGTTTGCCTTTTTTCCATTTCAAAGACGCTGCGAACATTTAAATTTCTAAAGATGAGATTTGAAAAATACGACGATTTAAAGCTAATGGCTTGAATATTTTTTAAAATATGTAAAAAACTAGGAGTAGTAGAGCTGCCGTTAATACTCTCTTAAAGCCTCAGCCACAAAATGACTCAAGATGAGCCGAAATCAGCACTCATCTCACAATTTGAAAGCCAGCTTCTCATAAAGAGTTGGAACAAATCGAGTGACCGAGTTGTTTTTAAGCAATTTAAATCAAGATGAATAATTTAACTAAGCGATTTAAATCAAGATGAGTAAAACGTTTAAAAGGCAACACATTCACAATCTAATAAATTACAAACCTTTCCTGAGAAGTCAAATCCACTTTTCCGTTTTAAGATAGTAACGTTTTATCAAGAAATTACCATTTTAGTTCAAGAAAACGATCATGCCGACTGAAAAAGGTTAGTTGAAGAAATCACTCGCAAGTTCAGGCGATTTGTTTCATCGCAAAAAATGACACTCCGACAAGTTTCTCAGAGAATTGAAGGCATGGCTCAAAAGACACAGTACATCTTCGTATTGTTTGCCGGCGTACATGCAGATTTCATTTACTGTAACATGAACCGAAAAGAACGGAGGCGACTCTGGGCTAAAGGCTAAAGATAATATGCATTGGAAGAACGGAATGGACGCAATTCCTTTTTTTAGAGGAAAAGAGATTTAACTTTGATGGCCCAGATTATTGGAATTCCTACTGTCACAATTTAAGACGACAACTAGAGTTGCAAAAAGTCGGTTTATTCCCGGGTTTATTTCCAATAGACCAGGTTTATTCCCAGGTTTATTCCCAAAAAACCGAATTATTCCAAAAAATCCCGGGTTTTTTCCAGGTTTATTCCTAAAAACCCGGTTTATTCCCGGGTTTAAACCGGGTTTTTTCTAACCTTTGCAACGCTAACGACAACATGGAACCCTCTTCTATAGCCAGAGAAAGTGCGGTTCAGTAATGACTTGGGATGCCTTCATTTTTAGTGGAATTACAGATATTGCATTTCTAAAAGGTAAACAGATATTAAAAAAAAGCACAAAGAAGTACTCGATAATCACTTGTTGCCAATTGTTGAAATTCTTGGAAGTGGGAATTATTTGTACCAACTGCACAATGCGCTGATTTACCCATCAAAACGCACACACACACACACAAAAAATGTTTGCTGATTACAATTTTCATGTCATGGTGTGGTCCGCACGTAACCCTAATTTAAATCCAGATGACATTCTTTGGGACATTTTCATTTACAGTGTGTGTGTTTCCGGAAGGCAGTTTTCTAACATCTTTGAGTTGAAAAAAAGAAATCGAAAGAAGATGATTTGATACAAGTTAAAAAACTTAAACAACTTAATAAACAGCATGACAGCTGGAATATTCGCTGTCATTACTAAAAACGGATCTATTATTGGATAATAATACCAAAAATTGTAAAAAGTATTTATATTTCTAAGACAGCAAATTTGTTTCAATTTGTCAATATTCAAATTGAAATTATATAATTCTAATTTAATTTACTGTAAAATGTTTTTTGGCATATGCTTTCGTTATATGCATAAATATATTTTTAAATACTGAATAATTAAAATATTTTTTCAAAAATATCAGCGTTTTTATATTTATGAGACGCATTGTAGTTCGATATTGTTCAACTATTCTACAGGATCTTTATTACACAGTAATAACTACACACAAATATATATACATATATTTGAGGAGAGTGAGGGAGAGAGAGAGAAACAGCGAGAGAGGAGGGAAAGAGAAACAGCGAGAGAGGAGAGAAAGGGAGAGAGAAAAACAGAGAGAGAGGAGAGTGGGGGAGAGGAGAAAGAGGGAGAAAGAAATAGAGAGAGGGAGTAGAAGAAGTGAGAGAAAAACATAGAGAGAGAAGGGAAAGAGCAAAAGGTTATATAGCAACATATTTCCGAATAAAATAAATTCTCAACCCCCTGACCGCCGAGCAAAAGGGCAAAATTGTAATTTTTTTTTCTGTAATTTATTTTAAATGTTAATAAAAGATGAATTTTCAATCACGGTACAAATTTTTTTCTTACGTATATGCTTATAAGCTTTGAAAATATCAATCATAATTTAATTTCTTAAAACTGGATTATATTTGTAAAATTACATCAATTTAATTAAAGCCTCAACTGCAATGAAACTTGCAGCCTGGTGAACGGATATATCCGGTCGCGGCAGTGGGAAGGTTTTAAGCACAAGAATTTTATAAAGACTCGTATTTCTAATTCTGTATAAAATAAATCATAAAAAGTGATAATAAAAAAAGCTAATAAAAGGTCAACAAATATTCCAAGATTAATTTGTTTTTACTTTTTGTTAATAAATGCTAAACAAGCTATGTTATCACTTTCTTCAAAATAGAATAAATAAAATAAAATGAAACCGATTAGAAGATCTTTGGACACACTTTTTAACAGTTTCCTAAAGGTTATCGAAAAAATAGAGGTAGACTGGTGATCTAAGGAATAGCTTCATCTATTTCATAAGCACAGTTTTTCTTATTCTAGAAACTCGAGGATTAAAGTCTGTAATAAAACTGCCGCATAAGATTTTTTTTTCTGTTTAGGAATATTTAAAAATTTCTAGAATTTTATTTGATAATAGACCAAAATTATCATATTTAGTCTGATAAACTTTGATTCTAGATTAAAGAAACACAGACAAAATTTACTCTTATGACCTTTTTTATATATATCTCAGAAACATTTTACCTTAGTTGTATGTTTTGATTTACTTGTAGAGCTGATGATAATCAGACAATAATAATAATAAATCACCTAATAATAAATCAGGCATAATAATAAATCGCAAGGCACACGGGGCATGTGCCCCAGGTCCACGTTTTCAAAGGGCCCAAAAATACATTGTTTCCCAATTTCTTAAGATACAAATTGATGCAAATTTTGATTTATAATTTATAGAAAAACATATTTTTTCCATTCATGCAAACTAAACTAACGCCATATTCTTCACTAACGACAATAAAACGCAATGTAAATTTCGCAATTTATATTAGAATAAATATCATGGCAAACATATTTCTTACCGACTCTTAGACCTACAATTCTACTCAATCAAAATAGTATGTAGTACAGAAGACTTTACTTTCCCATAATATTTAGTGCATTTTTACATGTATCTATAATGTACAGCATTCTCCGCATTAGTCGGCATGCCGCAAAAATCAAGGGAGACCAGATTTTTGAAATTAGTCCCTGGTGTTTTGAAAAAGCAAGAACCTTCGAAAACAGACAGGAATGAGGTTTGTTAGCTATATTCTGTATCACCGATTGGTTTTGGGAAAGAGATATGCAAAAAAGAACATGTTCCCACTTTTCCAGTTATTTAGTTTACCCTTTTTATATATTTATGAGAATAAATTCTTATTTCACGTGTTTGATTTTTTTTAATCTAAATTAAAATTTAAAAATCCGGTTGCGAAGTGCACTTTCCGGTGTTAGCATCCACACATGACAAAAATTTCAGAGACCTGGGTGTTATAATCTCGGCGTTATCCGCGGTCAAACAGGCAGACAGACAGACATCTCTTATCTTATATATGTAGATTTAAGCTTGAAAATTTTGCCTTTAATATAAAATGCAAATCTTTTATTTTCTTTACATTTATAGAATGTTGTCAGGAAATAGTAATCGCAATCTCAATCAAACAAAAAAGTATTAGTGCAGCTGCACAGTTACAAAACAGAATCTAAAGAAATAAAAAATTCTATAGTAACAAATATTACATATAGAAATTGTTATGTTTTTATGCTATATACAAATAAAACACAGATTCGCGATCACAGACTCATTAGACATCAGTATGCACAACTCTTAAGCATTTATTCTTTGCCGTAGGGGACTTCAGTCACGCGAAAAAACCCGTTCGCTAATGCTAATTCATTGGAAGGTATTTTTTAAGATATCTCATGCGAATTTTAACATTGCACATAATTTTTTGCATACGATAGCTGAGGTCAGTCTCTACAAAGGCCGTTGTTTACTTTTTGAATTTTGGTTGCAGATTTTTTTCTTTAATGAGTATACTATTATTTTCGAATCTGGTTCCGAAAATAAAAGTGTCCTAGTTATAAATGTCTGTAAATAAAAATTAAAAAATAAAAAATGGCCTTCGTAGGAATCAACCTCAGGTATCCAAGTAAAAAAAAATCTTTTAAAAACATTAAAATTCTCACGAGATATCTTAAAAACATTCTCCCTTTGAATTAACATTAGCGAATGTGTGCCTGTGTCTAACTGAAGTAGTCTGTTAATAGTGTTATTGACGAATCATTCGGAACAACATTTTCGTTTAAAATTTGAAGGTCTGTAAAAATTCTTAATAAAAATGAAGTTTATTTAATGTAGTGTTCATTTATTTGAAGGTTCGAAATTTCATTTATGGATTCTAGCTCAAATTGCCCCATCATTACTTCTGTGCTACTGAATGATATTTTTATTTCTATCGATTTTTATTTTCAGTTGTTTAAAATTACAAAAATTTGTTTGAAAATCTTTATCTTGGTTAAGAAAACTCAATTCAAAAGAGAAAAGCAAAGACTTTAATCTTTTTTAAGTAATCAAGAACGCAAATTCCGCTAACATGCGCACTGTAAAAGTTTTTTGAAAAATTTACGAAACTGAACATAACCTCGAAAATCTCACTCATGATCCGGGAAATATGTCCTTTATCTTCAAAAATCAGAAGAAAAACCAATTTAAACCTTTATATTCTCAGAGATATTTATCAAGCTATCCGACGCATTTTTTAATTTCTTTTGTACCTTGAATTTTTGGAAAAGGTCGTAGTAAAAAAATGTCTATTCTTTATGAAATAACTTTGTAACCTTTTTTTTTAATTTTAAAGTTTTGTTATAAGTATTTTTTCCGTGCATTATCTCATACACTTATGCAGGGTTTACTCTGAGATATATTTAAAAATTTCTATTACAATCTCCATAACAGACACCTCCGAATAGTGGACACTTTTTCAATTTCCAGCACATGTATTGTTTGTATGGTTTTAACTTCTGAAACGTGAAAAACTTCAAATACCGTACAAATTACGCGGTCCCGAGGTGTCCGTTATTGAGAGGTTTTATTGTATTGACATTTTTCTTTGTAAAAAGGAAATGAACATCTCAAAAATGTTAGAAAATGAAGTCAACCTTTTTGCTATAATCTCTTCAATTTACATAATTCAAATATTTACGGAAGTAGTTGAAATAAACTACATAAATGGCAATTATAAAAGTTACGCTGCTCACTTTATTACATCATTATTTTTAAATTAGACGAGAAAGAATTTTTTTTTTTGTTTAAATAATGCATTAAGTTTTTTAGAGAAAAAGTTCTACAAAATTTATTTTTCGAAGGAGTGTTTGCCATCTTACCGCATATAATTACTTTTAAAATTTGTTCCTAATATCATTGACCTACTATATCTATTGAAATTTCAACAACGTTCTAATATAAACCGTCTAATACCGTTAAACATTCGAAGTATCCTTTGATCTCATGTCAACGTTCTCGTAATTATAGCACATAAAGTTATCGAATAATCCACCTTCTGGCCATATAAAACCACCTAACGAAAAAAATTATCAAGGCCGAAGGATAAAGTCTCATTTTTTTGGTAAGTTTTTTAGATTAGATCATTTTTTAAGACCGAAAATTCTGAGAAAGAAAGGCGAAGATTGAGTTTAGGTTAAGATTAAATACCCATCTGATTTACAGGTCAGATAAAAATGCCACTGATTAGAAGAATCATAAATATGCATTATTAAAATGGAAACTATGGAAGCTAGAACTTCTAGAAAAAGTTACCCTTATGTGATTAGCTAGAAGAAAATAGTTTTATATACGGTATCTTTTTTAGTTTAAACAGAAAAAAAAACTACTAGTATCGTGCTTATGTAAGATCTTGAGAAATACATACCCACATATGTGTATGCGTATATACATACCTTTACATTAATTTCTTAATGGCCGAATCGTGATAAGCATCATATTTTAAAAACTAATTTGAAACTTTTTAATTTTTTAGTATTTTAGTAAATAGTTTTATATAGTATTAATTAGTTTTAAATTATTGTGTGTTTTGAAACTCACTAAAATTATTAAATTAAACAGTATGCTATATCGCTGTTTGTTGTCTTCTTTAATTTCAACAAAATCATGCTTTCAATATGGTATTCGTGTTAAGTACAATTAATTTATTGCGTTAGCATTAGAATTAACCGAGAGAATACTAGGTTCACTTTAAAACTCTCGATCAAGCAATTTCAGCATTTTTTTAATAACCAATGAAGAAAAAACTTAAATTTCCTAATTTAAAATTTTGTTGAGAGGGAAAATCCCACATAACTGTTCTTTCTTGTGCAATCTCTACCATATATATCAAACATGTGTTTCAAACCATGAAAATTACAAAATCTAGGGAAGATACTTGAGAGTAAAAGATATTGACATCGAAATAGGTTGATCAATCTCATAACGTTTTATGTGCTTTTCGCTACAGCAATAGTAAAAAAAAAAAAAATAATAAAATAAAAAAAATAAAAAAATAAAAAAAAATTTCAGAATAGATGAAATGATCTAGAACTTCTAATCTTTTGTTTTCTAGATGACGAAACGCTGTTAAATCGTTTCTGTAACGAAAAATTATCGCTTGATTTCTGAAATTGGATTGATAAACTAGAATTATAGTTACTAAAACAAACCTCTTGTGTTTCCATTTATTTGCAGAGATTTTAAAATACGTTTGACCACGAGAATATAGGAAAATGTTCTTGAATTCTATAAAAAGATTCTAGAACTCTCCAATAAAGGTAACTAGAATTTATAAAGATGACATTGAACTATTTTTTGTAGAGCCACAACTTAGATTCTAGATGCCCGAACGATATTTTTTCTCAGTGTCGACTCAAGTTCGAATTCTGTTAATTAATTATGCTTTTTATATTAAACTACATTGATTGTAAAATCAGATTTGGTTTCTTTTAATGTATTTTATTTTATTTGTAATATATTTCCAATTTTTTTCCTTAGATATTTAAATTTAAAAAATAGTAATGTCAGTAAATGTATTTGTCTAAACTATAGTATAACTTAACATTTTTAAATCATAAGACTGTTTAAAATTCTTCTAAATGGGAAAATATCAACATTATTTTCTTCCGTAAATTATTCTTATGAATTATTCTTGCAAATACAATATTGAACAGAATTCATTAAATAACTACAGTGCCAGTTCTTTCAGTCAAGTTGTTTCAATTAACAAGACCCCAGTCCTCTAGTAACACAATAGAATCTGTCGTTTCAACAATGCATGAAGATTCCAACTACTCAATATAAGTGCTTCTTGAAGATTTCCTTCACATCTATCCTTACACCCGCCCTTAATATTTCATCAAAGATTCCACAACGGATCGAAGTTAAGTATCAGCATTCAAATAAAGATTGTCGCTGCAGTGGAAAGGATTTCAAGCGCGAAATTTTTTTCTCTAAATCTTTTTCTCTACTTAATGCGTATAAATGAATGTGAAAAAAAAAATGTGTTAATGTAATGAAATTTTAAAATTGTGAATTTTCTCAATTACACTGTGAAAAAGAATTACAAATGTTTCGTTATTTACTAAAAAATAATAACCAGAAAAGTAACTATATAATAACCTCTTCCAAATATGATTATAATTCTGAAAAGCGTTTTTTATTATAGAAAAATTAAAAAATAATAACAATACATTTTTAAGATTTAATTTTTTTTCTTACTGCCACTCGTTTCCGAGTATTTTTCTGGTGTATTAACCACTTCCCTAAATTTAGAATATCAGTCTTCAGGATTCTATCAACCAACAATTAAAAATTTTCAGCTGCGTTATTGAAATTTCCGCTTTGATTTGCCCATTTCCCACAAAATACATAAAATCCACCAATGGAGCGTAAAAATAACCTGAAAGTCTCCGCTCTAAAGCTGCATTTTCGTTGGGTATTTTTGCAATTGGTGAATTTAACACTAAAAATGATAGAGATTCCCCAGCCAAAAGACGAAAACTTCTTCAAATATTGAATCTCTTCCGATCACAAAGATGTTCTGGGAACTTGCTGCCTATAACTTTTACGTTTTTCGAAGGGTTTTTTTTTTCTTTTCTTTTTTTTCTAAGTGTGTATATTTTTAGACTGCAAGCTATAATTTAATTGGATTTAATTCAATTAATAATGGTTTCCAAATGAATTTTTCTGTAGATTTTTAAATAAAAAAAATATTAATATCAATCAATGTATTTTGAAAAACTACAATACAACTTGAAATTTTTAACTCGCAATATAGTTTAAAATTCTATTAAATGGAAAAATATCAACACTCTTTCTTTTCATAAATTATTCGCGCGAATTATTTCTGCAAATACAATCTCTGAACAGAATTCATTAAACGACTACAGTGCCAGTTCTTACAATCAAATTGTTTCAATTAACAAGACCCCAGTCCTCTAGTAATACAATAGAATCTGTCGTTTTATCAATGCATGAAAATTCCAACTACTCTCTAGACGTGCTCCTTGAAGATTTCATTCACATCCATCCTTACACCCGCCCTTAATATTTCATCAAAGATTCCAGAACGGATCGAAGTTAAGAATCAGCATTCAAATAAAGATTGTCACTGCAGAGGGAAGGATTTCAAGCATGTGATAATAATTCATGAAAAAAAAAATCTCTGAAAGCATGTATTTAATTCGTGAAAAAAGATGTGTCAATGTAATAAAGATTTAAAATTATAAATGTTTCCAATTACACTCAAAAAAAAAAAAAAATTACAAATCTTTTGTTATTTACAAAAATATAATAACCACAAAAGTATCCATATAATAACCTCTTCCAAATATGATTATAATTCTGAAAAGTGCTTTTTATCATATTAAAAATTTTTAAAAATAACGATTCATTTAGAGATTTAAATATCATTTATTTATTTAATTATTTTTACTGTCACTTGTTTTCGATTATTTTTTCTAGTGTATTAATCAGTTCCCTAAAACTGTAATATCAGTGTTTAGGGGGTATTTCCATGAACACATGTCGTGTAAGTCACATACTAAGATTTTTGATACCAGTATTTTGGAACGGAAAAATGTGACTTATTTTATCTGAAATATTTCATTAATTGAATAAGGCCATGCAAATCTTTCGAAAATAATGGTGGAAAACAACTTAACAGTCACTAATAATGCGATTTACACGACAAGTGTTCATGGAAATACCCTTAGGACTCTATAAAGCCTTAATTAAATATTTTCAGCTGCATTGTTGAAATTTTTGATTTGCCTTTTTTTCCCCAAAACACAGGAAACCAAAAACGTTAAAATAACCTGAAAATCTCCACAATAAAGCTGCATTTTCGTTAAGTATTGTTGCAACCGTACCGCCTTGTACTTTTTCATGTTATAAACGGAATTTTATGGATGCCCTTTTCCCTCCAAGCATGAAAAGTTGATGAATTTAAAATTAAAAATTTCAGAAATTCTCCAGTCAAAAGACAGAAACTTCTTCAAACATTGAAACTCTTCCAATCACAAAGATGTTCTGGTAACTTGTTTCCTGTAACTTTTACGTTTTTCGAAGGTTTTTTTTTCTTTTTTTTATAAGTGTGTATGTATATTTTTAGACTGCAAGTTTTAATTTAATTGGATATAATTCAATTAATAATGTTTTCCAAATGAATTTTTTCTGCAGATCTTTAAATTAAAAAAAAATATTAATATCAATCAAAGAAGAACACCTTCACTAGGATCAAAATAGTACCGGTTGACAGGGCCATCGCTAAGACTTTTTATTGGTGGGGGAGAAGACCTTAAATTGCCAAGTCAAATTTTCATATTTGCGAACTCGTTTTATAATTTTGCCAAGTTGCCACACTTAGAAAATGTAATACAGTTCTTATTTGTAAAAAGTTTAATAATATTTCCAATTAGAGTTGTAACTTTTGCAAATTCTATCAAAAATAGAAAGTGTACTACAATTTTTATTAAAATTTTTATTAAATTTGCCAAGTGTAACAACATTTGCGAATGTTTGAAGGGAAGGCTCCCCCCTCCCCCCCCCCCCCCCCTTAGCGAGGCCCCTGCCGGTTGATGGCATATCAATGGATTCAAAAAGGTTCAGAGAAGTTTTTAAATCAATAAACCAAAAAACAATTTTTTCAAAAAATTCCGCTCTTGTTTCTTCTTAAATTCCCTGGAAAATGATTGGTAGTTTTGTGCAGTCTCTTAAAAATCATGTTTATCCAAAAAATCGTGAATAAATGTCAAACAACCGAAATTACAATCAGTATTTAAGTTTTGTCTTATATTGCACCATGCTTGTATTTTATTAAAACTGCGACATTCCTTACGCAAACGTAAATGATAACAAAAACAGATTTGACTGACACGTATTTCAGTGATAACCTCTAAACATGTAAAATGCTAAATTCCTAGCTTAATATTAAATTGCTCAGAAAATAATTTTAAAAGCGTGCACAGAAAACAAAATAATTCTGACTAGTTATAATCTTGCAAAAAAAAATTAATTCCTTCAATTAAATTAAGCGAAAATGTTAACCGTTGTTCAGCAACATTTTCGGTCACAGTTAATGATGGCATTTGTTATTTGCATTTTTGCAAATCTAATACTTTACTTAAAACTCCGCATGTGCGTCAAATGTTAAGTATAATTCATTTTTAAAATGAAAATGTAATTGTTTAATTCTTTACCAAGCTGAATGTATTTCTATTTATTGTAGATGAATCACTGAAACGTGTTTAAAATTTAATTTTACTTCTGTATTTGTTGAGACGTATGTGATACAAATTTGCTTTTTGATGCGTATTAAACACATTACTGAAAAGATTTTTTACATATAATGCTAACAAACTACAAACCATCGCCATGAAAATGCTTTTTAGGTGCGTTCGTAATTATATAAATACGTAACACCTATAGTTGTCGTTCAGTCCGTCCGTCTGTCCGTCTGTCTGTCCGCATATAACAACGCAAAAACTACAAACCATCTCCATGAAAATGCTTTTTAGGTGCGTTCGTAATTATATAAATACGTAGCACCTATAGTTGTCGTTCAGTCCGTCCGTCTGTCCGTCTGTCTGTCCGCATATAACAACGCAAAAACTACAAACCATCTCCATGAAAATGCTTTTTAGGTGCGTTCGTAATTATGTAAATACGTAGCACCTATAGTTGTCGTTCAGTCCGTTCGTCTGTCCGTCTGTCTGCCCGCATATAACAACGCAAAAACTATCCAACCGAATTTTTTGAAATTTAAAATATATAATTATTCTATAATTTTGTCAAGTCATTTTAAATTTTATGAGAATCGGATGGATAGATCAATTACAGGGGCGATCAAAAGTATCCCGTTACATTACGGTCAATGGGGAAAAAAGCTTCAAATGAATTTTAATCGTTTGAAATTTAAATTATATACTTATTACATAATTTTGTCAAGTCATTTAAATTTTTTTGAAAATAGGATGGATAGATCAATTACAGGAACGATCGAAAGTATTCCATTACATTACGGTCAATGGGGAAAAAAGCTTCAACTGAATTTTAATCGTTTGAAATTTAATATACATACTTATTACATAATTTTGTCAAGTCATTTCAATTTTTTTTAAAAATAGGATACATAGATCAAATACAGGGGCAATCAAAAGTACTCCATTACATTACAGTCAATGGAAAAAAAAGTTTCAATTGCATTTTAATAATATTACACTCATTTGAACATAATAATATTGATGTGCATCATAAAGTAATATTATAATATAGATTTTGCATAATCTGTTGTGCAAAGAACTTTTGTCATTGATTTACAAGGCCACACAAAAGTATTCCATTACATAAAGAGTATAGAGAAAACATTGTTTGTTGCGCATTTTAATTGTAATTAACTATTTACAACTTTATGAGATCATCTTTATGATATATGAGAGTGATATTTTTAAAACTTCATTATCGTACGAACGCACCTCACTTGCTACGTTTCGCGGGCAATTTCCAACTTGTTTAAATAATAACTTGGACAAGGGTTAAAAAAAATTAAAATTGTCATATCGTAGCATACAAGTTAACGCTTTGGTTTCAGCTATATATAAATGTTCTATACTGTATAAAAGAAAATATGCATTAACAAGGAATTTTAAATACACTGTTAAAAATCTGGTTCTAATTTGAACCAAATTTTGGCGCTCAGTAGCTGCCACTGTAGGATGGTGAAATCTCGTACCAACATTTGGAGTTTCTGTTGAAGTAGAGTTCCAACAGTTGGAACGAGGTTGAAATAGGAATCTCCAAATATTGGTACGAGATTTCACCATCTTATGCTGGCAGCTATTGAGCACCAAAATTTGGTTCAAACTCTGACAAGATTTTTAACAGTGTTAGTACACTCTTAAAACGAAAGAGTGGATTTGGCTTTTCAAGAAGGAGTTGTAATTTATTGAATCATGAATGATGTTGTTTTTTAAATGTAAATGCTTTACTCATCTTGATTTAAATTGCTTCTTTAAATAACTCATCTTGATTTAAGTTGTTTAAAAACAACTCATTCACTTGAGTTGCTTCAACTCTTTATGAGAAGTTGCCTTTCAAAAGGGAGATGAGCGAATTTCGGCTCAACTTGAGTTATTTTGTGGCTGACATTTTAAGAGAGTGACTACACAGTGACTACAGTGAAGTTTTATTCTTAGAATTATGATTGACTTAACACTTTCGGATCCGATTTTTTTTCAGGTTTCAGAAAAAAAACTATTTTTATATTAATAATGTAAGTAGTAGCTATCCAAATAAATTTAATGAAATTTAACAAATACGGTATAATTATTTGAAATCCAACGAACATAGTTCTTTTGCGTAGTATTCAATTCATATTCATTTGACAATAGAATAATTTTTGGAGACGTCTGGAAAATATTGTATTACAACGAAATTTAACAGATATTAAAATTTTATCATGCTTTTCGCGTTTTACAACATATGATTCGTTCAGAAAATTAACCTATATTTTAAATTTAAAGAGTTAAATGTGTATTTAAAATAAAAGACTCGGCAACGGTGTAAATATAATTAAGCATAATAAACTCTTATTATTAATTGCCTGATACATCATAAATTACCTAAATTACGTGATAATTAACTTTTATTATTATTATTATTATCTATATTATAAAATTTCAAACTTACCTGTGCGTAACGCATACGTCATTTTGCGAATGGCAACAGTTTCCAATACAATTTCGATTTTAAAATTTTCGATACTACAAATGTTACACTGCTAAGCATCACACATTTTAAGTTTTCACCCCATCGTCCAGAGAAAAAAATCTACTTTTAAATGCAATTTGTTTGAAAGCTGTATCTCAATTTACTTTTGATACATTATTTTTTTTATAGTTCTTATTACAAATTTTGTAATTGTGGCAACAGAACCACTTCATTTTCTCTTAAAATAGAAAAAAAAATGATAGAAATCAAAATGCGCACACTATGTCAAATATATCGTATGTGATCGTGTCAATTTGGAATAATTTTTATTTTCATTCGCATTTATACCGAACGTAAGAGCCTCAATTGATAACTTCATCATAATAACTGAACTATTATATTTTATTGATTCCTTATGCAATTAAAGTTTAATTTTAATAATTTTGACAACTGAGATTCATAGATATATTATTTTGTTAATTTTAGCTTAAAATAATATTTGCTTGAGAGTTAGACTGATCAATATAAGATGCACTTTTTACTGCAATTAATTTTGTAGATTTACTATAAATCAATGAAACAGTTCCTTCTTAAACATTTCCTTTCGTCGAACTTCGACGTGTTCCACCTCGTTATTACTAAATGCCAAAACATAAATGAAGTCATAGTAAGAATTTCGAGACATGTACTATCATTACTGCATCTAAATATAGATAGAGTAACAAAACTTATTGTTCAGACAAAATAATACTCAATAAAAAGACAGTTCTATTAATAATCCACCTGACCGGTACGAATAAAGACTACTCTAGAGCGGTCTTTAATAATAACTTAATAAGGGAAATAGCGAATATAATTTAATATAGAGTCCGTTATTTGTACGTGATCACGTACTTTATTGTTAAAAAGAAGATTAACTGAAATAAAAGTCTTTATTCTAGAAATAAATATCAGTTAGAGAAGCCTTTATAGAAGCCAGGAGAACCCCCCCCTTTTTTTTTAAGGGATTTTTTTTTTTTTTTTTTTTTTTTTACTACGAAATTTCTGTTTTCTTATTGTTGTTTTTTAACAATCAAACATTGTATTTTACTGGAACAAACATGTTTTTTTTAAATTTAACAAATTTAATATATATACCTAATAAGAATGTATTTATTAAAATACAACACATTGCTCAGTGGTGCACAAAACAAGAATTTTAATATACACTTGTACAATTAAAATAAAATAAAAATATCAACGTTTCGCGCCGATATTGATATTTTTATTTTATCTTAATTGTACAAGTGTATATTAAAATTCTTGTTTTGTGCACCACTGAGCAATGTGTTGTATTTTAATAAATAAGGTACCCTGGGGTAATAATGCCACGTTAAGGTTCTACCAATTTTCACGGCTCAGTTTTAGTTTGTATTTTTCAAACAAATATATGATTTGATACAGCAACTCATTGACTATCTATATAAAAAAAATTATTTAACAGATATGTATTCATAAAATGTAATGGCGTGATTTCTTGACCAATGCTATTTGGCGTTATTACCCACCTATATGGGTAATAACGCTATGCAAACAAAACTAGGAAATAAGATGGAATATTGCATGCAGATTGCCCAATTCTAAAAATACAAACTCTACAAACTTAGAAATTGACAAATTGCATTCTAAGCTATTGAAAATGTTCAATTTTTTGTGAAAGTGTAATAAAAATAAAGGTGTGGTGTGTGTGTGGGGGGGGGGGGGGGATGAGGCAAAAGAATATCAGACCGTCAGCTTCTTTTTGCTTAAAAAGGACCGCTTAAATAGAATTATTAGAAACATTGCACAGTTTTAACTGTGTTTATTTGAATCAGTATTTAGGATGTAGCTCGGCCACTGTAGGGAATCGATCGGAGTATTAATGCCAAGGATTGGCGTTATTACCCCGTTATAGTTATTGCGCTGTACATTTTAAATTACAAATTATCTCGAGAAGATGTCCAAAATCTTCAACAACATTTTGAAAGTCCATGAAACATACTACAAATTTATGTAACTAACAGAGTATTTCCGGATAAAAAAAAATAGTCTTCACATCACAAAACGTATCTCGCAAATTTTAGATCAAGCGTTAATTTTAGTTGCTTGTAAAAACAATAAGATCTAAAAATGAAACAAATTAACTTGAAGCTGTTTTTTGCGATTTATATGACTCAAAACCCTTCTGCGCAGAGCACATGGGTGTCATTTACCAGATTATTTCATAATTATGCAAAATATTAGCACTTAGCGTTATTACCCCGCCTGGCGTTATTACACCAGACCACCTTACATTCTTAAATTTTATGGTTCAACTGTCCTGTATATATTTATAATATATATACATTTGAAAAGTCGTTAGCCATTTTCTTGTAAAAATTATTTATTTTACGAAGTAAAATGCGATTCTAACAATCAAATGCACTATTTGACCGCTTTAAAAAAATAAATAAATAAACAGATTTTTTTGTAACTTAAACGGTGATTTTCCCTTGCTAATAGTTTTTATTTATTTATTTATTTATTTTACTGTGGAATCTACTGATTAATTTTACAGTGGAGAGACATTTTTGTTCTAATTTTACACTAACATTGATTAAATGATGCACTTTCCTTTATATTAATAATCTTTTCCTGCTTTTCGATATTTCTTCACTTACGATTTTAGTATAGGTAAAAATGAATAAACAAGTTATATTCTGCTTTTATCTTCTTTTAGTCCAGCATTTATTGAAAATTCGTTTAGTCTTTACAATACGAACTCCGATGAAATGTCTAATGACACCGAGAAACTAAAAGTTTTTATACACTTTTTACGCCCTTGTTTACGTCAATCATTTCAAACAAATAGAGGTAGTTGATCAACACAGACCTTTTAAAATAATGACTTTGAATACGCTCAGTATTCCCGTTAAAATCACAGAACAGAAAAGGAAATGAACCACCTGAAAAATTAGCATTTAGTTCAACTGAATGATTAAAGTTCTTAAATTTGCTTTAAACGTTCCAAACTATATCTATAATAAGTGCGAAGTTAAAATTTTGGGAAATTCAGATACTTTCCTTAATTGTTGTGCGGCATTTTGTAACGATAACAGATATTTCTTATCTATTTGACGTTTTGTGACAAAGTTTTATGCGTTTATTTGGGAGTTTTTGTCTTTTTCAATTGCTCGAAAAGTGCCACCACTATTATCATCATCACATGTATTTTATATATATATATATATATATATCCTGAAGAATTGGAGCATCAATGTGGGATTAAAAATAAATTTAGAAAAGACTAAGGTGATGTTTAATTCATTTACATCAAAAAAGAAAATTGTCTACAAGAACACTGAGATTAAACACTGAGATTAAACACTGAGATTAAAGAAGTGCAAAGTTATGTGTACCTAGGACAGGAGATATCATCGGATAATAGTATCTTGAGTGAAATCAATAGAAGAATAAGAAATGGGTGGAGTGCTTTCGAGAAGAACAGTATTATTCTGAGGAGTAAAATACCTCTTTGTTTGAAAAGAAAAATTTTTAATCAATGTATTTTACCTGCATTAACCTATGGAGCAGAAACATGGACACTAACAAAACGAATGATACAAAGATTACAAACAACACAGAGAAGCATGGAAAGATGTATGCTAGGCATAACTAGAAGAGACAGAAAGAGGATAACCTGGATAAGAAATCAAACAAAAGTTTTTGACATCCTTGAAAGAATCAAGCAGCTAAAATGGAAATGGGCTGGGCACATTGCAAGAAGACAAGACAATAGATGGAG
The DNA here is from genome assembly GCA_964019185.1 of Maratus speculifer. Taxonomy (NCBI): domain Eukaryota; kingdom Metazoa; phylum Arthropoda; class Arachnida; order Araneae; family Salticidae; genus Maratus; species Maratus speculifer. Next base: position 439,769,347 of record OZ025290.1, on the reverse strand, counting down.
CACAAATATACTACAGTGGTATCCCAGAGATGTAAAACGACCAAGAAGACGACCACAAGTAAGATGGAGTGACGAAATTAGAAAAGTGCCTGGTGTAAATTGGATGACGAAAGCACTAGACAGAAAACATTGGAAAAATCTGGGGGATACCTACATCCAGCAGTGGATCGAAAACGGTTGATGATGATTATAACATGATTATATGATAATTATATATAAGATGATTATATGATGATTAACAATATATATATATATATATTGTTTTATGATCCTTTCCTGTTTTCAGATATTTCTCCACTTACAATTTTAGTATAGGTAAAAATAAATAACACGAATTATATTCGCTTTAAAACTTCTCTTACTGCAATATTTATTGAAAATTCGTTTAGTCTTTACAATAAGAACTCCGTCTAATGATCACGAGAAACTAAAAGTTTCTAAAGACTTTCTATGGCCTTGTTTACGTCGATCATTTTAAAACAAATAGAGTTTGCTGATCAAGACAGACCTTTTGAAAATAATGACTTTAAATACGCTCAGCATTCTCGTTAAGATCGCAAAACAGAAAAGGAAATGAACCACCTCAAAATTAGCATTTAGTTTTCAGTCTTTGAACCGAATCATTAAAGGTTTTAAATACGCTTTAAACGTTCCTAACTATATCTGTAGTAAGTGACGAAGCTAAAATGTGGGAAAATTTAAGTATTTTCCCTAATTTACTTGTTTTGTGGTATTTTGTAATGATATATAGATACAATGAAACTTCCATTTAGTTGATGTCAAGTGTCAGACTTAAACAGATCATTATGAAGAAAGTTTGTTAAATAGAAATCAAATTTATGAAAATTGTATAATAAAGTACGCATACATAAAATGAAAAATACACATAAAATGAAAATATTAGAAAAATGTATTTTAGTTTGAGCAGTAATTTTTTTTTATGCAATGTAGCCAGATTAGAAAAAATTAATTAGAATAATGTCTAAAAAAACCCGCATAATAAAAGGGGGTGGTGGATAAACAAAAAAATAAGAGTAGCATCATATTCATCGATACAGTTTTGTTCTTGGGGTCCCGATTCTGAGTTTAGTCTGTATAATTCTGAATGATATTATTTTTGTATTCAAATCCTACATTAACAATAACCAAATGATACTTGATGCCTTATAAACAAGATTATACAGGCAAATTAGATCCAGACATCTTTTGACCTACATTGCTAGATTATTTCTATTTCTGCCTCGATTTAGCGCCTACTGTGTGCATCGCCATATATCGCTGATATTTAATACTAAAACTGAGAATAAGAAAAAAGTAAAAAAAAGAAAGAAAGAAAATCCTGATATCGTACATTATTTTCCTGCAAGAATTTTTCTCTAAAAACTGTCACCGTTTGCACGTACATATCAAAAAATGCACGTAAATTTCCAGATCACTCAATTCGGAACATTGGAAAACAAAAAGCCTAAATATATAATTTAAATAGAACTTGTTCTCGCTCTGTTGCCAAAAAGAAACAAAACAAAACATTTCATAGTAAGTTCAATATTTTACGCTTTCGACCAAGTATATATCAGATTTTCCGAAATCGGGACACACCAAATTAAAATATGGTAACGGAAAGTTTTACGCAGAACAATAATTGCAATCAATAAATTAGGAGTGAAATTTAAGATAAACATAGAATGTCAATAAAATAATATTTATGAAAAAATATTTTCACTGTTATATATTTTTTTATTCCCTTCTTTCATCTACAAATATACAACAGGTATTAAAAACATTGCAAATTCTAAAATGCTTCTAACTTTGGAATCCAAATAAATCTGTCTACCGTGAGATAAGCGGCTTGGTACGCTAATGCAAAATGGAAACTTTGCTGCGGTTGCAGTTTTAGAATTTTTTACTTTGTGTGGGACAGAAATAATTTTAAAAAGTCTCATCTTTTGTTTTGTTGTAGGCTTAAAGTATTTTGCATGTTTACTTTAAATATCATCTCGTTTTTCACTAAATATATGTAGAAAAATGGCTTTTATTAGAATTTTATGATTAAATATGTTACAGTATAAGGTTTTACAAAAGTTATTTTGAAATTAAAAAAAATGCATAATTAAAAAATAGAAATTCTGCTTTGTCACCTCCGATGAATACACACACACACGCACATATATATATATATATATATATATATATATATGTGTTTAGTATAAAACACATTTCATTTTTAAGACTTAAAACACACGCTTTTACTTTATATAAAATGGCGTCATTCGCATCCGCTGAATAATTCCACATTTACAATCCTGACTCAAGCAACAACTACAGTAAAATGTGCATAGGACGTCACTATCGCTGAATTATACACAAATAAAGCAAAAAAGCGATCTCGTCATTCAAGAAACTCGGCCAAAAAAAAAATAGGCTATTTAATGATTTATATGCCTTCATTTGTTTGTAACAATAATCCAGATACTTAAAATAAACTTAATATAATATAAATAATATAATATATTATTGTTTTGTAAAATGAATGTAAATAATAAACTACACTGTAAAAAAATACGTTAAATTTACGGCATAAACTGCTCATAGCAATGTTGCCAGCAGTTTTGCCGTGAAAATTGCAGTAAAATTAGATGTATATTTTTTTATTGCATCTAATTTTGTCGTAAATTTAACGAATTTTTTTTAAGAACTATCAGTAGTTTCAGTAAATCACATGTGATATTTATTCGAATAAATTCTAAAAGTTTTTCACTTTTAGTTAAAAAATAAAAACTATACTTCTAATTATTAAAAAGGGCTTAAATATAAACTCTTAAAGATTGTTTAAGTACAGAAATTTGTTTTCCTTGTGTAAGCCGCCTGAGTAAAATTGCTTGTGCCCCTTTTTTTTTCTTTAAATTTAAATCTTTGTAAACTGGATTTATACATGTTTTTGGGAAATGCTATTTTTTTTTTCGTTAAATTCTGTATTGTGATTGTGTTAAACAAAAGCTTTTCCTAATTTTGTAAACCATTTTTTGAAAAAATAATATTGGTAACTGCTGATGAAAACTAAAGTTAATTATGAAAGTGTTAGAATTAATTTTGATCTTCTGTACATCATTAAGTTTCCTTGTGAAAAAATATGACTAGAGTGTAAAGATAACGTGTTTTTGTTGATTAAAGTACATTTTGCTTAGAAATACAGTCTTTAAAAAAATTAAGACCACTTAATATTTATGAAAACATTTAAGACCACTTGCTATTACGATAAAAATCCAGGTTTCTTGCTTCGATGCCTAGATATAGCATGAAATTTTTTTCTTATAAGAATGCCTACATGGTAAAAAATGTAATTTTTGTGGAACAAAAATGTTCTTTCAAATGCAATTTGCTTGAAAACAGTACCTCAATTTACTGATTTTTAAAGGCTTTTAAAATATTTTTCGGCCACGCATTTTTTTAACATTTCACTTGATCGTGTATCAAATCTAGCACATAGCTAAAAACAGTATAATCCCCATTATGTGTCATGAATATGGTCAACATGATGCCTATTTCTGACCTAGAACAGTCCAAAGAATGGAATAACTTTTGTTTTCTTTCATGTCAAATGGCTGCATTAAACAAAAAATTAGAATATATCCTACGCAAAAAAAAAAAAAAAAAAAAAAATCGATTAAGCTATTGCTATTAAAGTAAAATTTACTTTCATTATTTTAAGTGAATATTTAAATATATTAATACAAAAAAGTTGTAGAATGTTAAGTAGGTTAACATCCTCAGTAATTGGCACATTAAGGATTTGTCTTTAAACTTACTTTTATTTTCATCACCAAGAAATAAAATATTTACTTGAAAATATTTTTAAATCAAAGAGTGCATATCTGTGCATCTATTTTGCCCACTAAAAGCAAAAATATTTGAAAAAGTATTTTAATAAAACTGTATTTATAAAAAGTTAATGTAATCCCCAGTAATTGGCACTTAGACTTTTACACAATTAAAGTAACCCTTTTCCACTAAACAAAACTGTTGTCAATTAAAATTTAAAATATACTATAAATCAGATAATAATAAATTGAAGTACATGCCTTTCTTAAGCCAGAGAAGAAGCATTTGCAACAAAAATGGCTAATTTGATACAAGCCATAATTCTTTCTCTTTCTTAGGCACTATTGTCATTTAGTAGCATAAATCAAAGTTATAATCTGTAATGTAAATGAGCATATAACTGGTATATGGGCTTGCATTTTTAAAAGACTGGATATAATTTATTTATTATTTTAGGACATTTTTGTAGGATGTACCAATTACTCGGGATGTTACCCTATATAAAATTAATTAATTTAAGCATATTTAATTGTAAAATATAGCAGTACAATATTTTAAAATCTAAATTGTGTACATAGGGTGCACGCCATAAAATATCAAATTTTAACTAAACATTTAAATTCTTTTTAGAATAATTTTCCCATTCTTCGACCGATATATAAATTTCAAAAAAAAAAAATTTCATAAAAATAGAAAAAATCGTGCAGCGAAGGGTTAAAAACCGTCTCTATCGTGTGCCGAACGGTTGCATTTTCAGAAAGAATCGCGTTTTGAGCACCTTATCGCCAGAACAACGATTGGCGCGGAGACGAAGTCAATGCTACGCACCCTTTCTTGTCTCTGACGTTAAACACCTAGCGAATAGCAAACCTTCCTTCTGCAAAGAGATCGCGCTTATTGTTCATTTGTTCTTCAGTTAATGTTATCAAGTAAAGCCTATAATATGAAGAAATGTTATTCAACGTTGTTTACGATTAAAACATAGTTTAAAACAAAGAGCTTTTTCAGATTAAAATGCTTTAAATTTCACAGAACATCTAAACATAGTTTTTTTTTCCTCAATTCAAAAATATTATTTCCTTAACTCGCTATGTTCGAAGGAATTGAGAAGTTAATTAAAAACAGTAGTAAAGATTCCCTTGTAATAAATATAACTCTATTAATCATATGTTTTATGACACATTTGAACTTAGTTTATTTTGTGTTTCGCGATGCAGCTAGCTGAACGTTCTCGCTTTCGCCAACTCGCCAAGGCTGGTGCTCAAAACGTGATTCTTTCTGAAAATGCCGCCCGGTTACGAGAGGTAACTCATCATACTTAAATCATCGTTCTATAAAAATAAAAATTTGTCAAATTAAAAGAAAAAAAAAACTTTAAAATTTGGCGCCAGTGTGAAACCGTTTAATTTACAGAAAATATCTGTATTTTGTTCACTAAAACAGTTTTTTCTGTAAAACAGATTTTTTTTTCTGTAAACATTTGTATAATCCTTGTTTTTTAAAGAAAAAATTTGTTTTTTTTTTCTATAAAACAGTAAAATATATAGATTTTGTAATTTTTATTGAAAAAATCAATATTTTTTACTGAAAAAATAGTTTAATGAACAGATTACAGACATTTTCTGTAAATTAAACGGTTTTGCACTAGCGCAAAAATTGTCTTTATTTTCATTAATGGACATTTCTTTTTCGTATGTTAAGTTGTACGCTAACGCACAGCTTTCCGCCGTACTCTGTAAAAAAAAATTTAAAGCCAGTAAACATTTTTTAGGAAACTGAAATTTCTAGAACTTTTAAATAGCGGTAACAGCTAAAATTTATGTAACAGAATCGGTTAAATTTATTAACCTTAATTCTGTTTTTTTGCTATTAATTTCTTTTTTATATTATGCATCACACTTTGCTTTATTTTCTGATAATTTTATTAATGACTAAAAAACACATAAAACATTGTAGATTTAAAACCTGACTTATTATTATAATTTACTTTAGCAAAATCATTATTTATATAAGTCGACTTGATTGTATTTTATTAATCACATTCTAATTACAGATTTAAAATGAAAAATACAATTATTTAAATTTTTTTCATATAAATGACATATTTAGAAATTTACTAATTAATAAAAATTAATCATACTTTATAAATATTTTAATTACGTTAAGCTTTGGAGTGCGAAAATTTCAGAAGAATTGTTATATAATATCATCTTTCTGACATTAACTGTTATTATATATTTATTTCCATAATTTTTATTTTTTAATGGATACCAGGTGTGTTTAGAAAAATGTGATTGAATTAATCTTTTTAACTGTTTTTGAGATTAGCGTAATGGAAAGTTTAAAATAAATAAGATTAATTAGTTATATTTAGTTTTTTGTGGACAATAATTAAAACGAAGCAAACAGATTTTTGGGATTATAACAAAATATAAGAAAGGATTTTGATTAGAATGATTCTTGAAAATAATTTTATTATTATTAAAGTTATTTTTATTCTTTTGAAAAAAAAACAGAGTGATTCATTTGATCTTCAGAACAGTGATGTACAATTAAAAAAAAAAAAAAAAAAAGAAAAAGAAAGAAAGAAAGAAAAGAAAAGAAGAAAAAATGGGGGTGAGTTTTATAAATGTTTAATGCAATGGAATCATGCGGCTGAGAACATTGGACCTATACGTTTTGGAACAGGAGACATTAACTTCGCGCCATTAATGTTTGATGACATCGCGGCAACATATATCTGTTACATTTAGTCACATATTTTTGGTCATTTTCTTAGTAGAGTTAATTTTAAAATAAAATGAAAAATATTTAAAAATGTATATAATACATATTAAAAATGCATTAAATTTATATATTTACTCTTTTGAATGGTCTAAATCGGTTAATTATCTTTTTTTTTTTTTTTTTTTTTTTCCATTTTCAAATATCTCTGGCGCCATTGGTATTTTGCGAATAAGAAAAATTTCCAACCAATTTTTACAAATATTTATACACTGATGTAAAATATTTATGGATTTATGCTCTGAAAATTTTAAACTGAAATATTATTTGGTTTTCTTTATTTAAGCTGATCGGGGACGTTCATATATAACGTTATCACTTTAGGTGATAGGGAGGAGGGGGGGGGGGCTTGCAATTGATATCGCTAGATATCTCTATGAAGGAGAGGTTGCTTTTTGATATCGTTATCATTTTTGGTCGAATCAAACTTTTCTTTTTGAGCTTTTTTTTCCTTTACAACCAAATAATCTGTTGCCTTTTATTTATTATTATTTTTTGTATGTTTTTTTGACAATACAAATTCATTATTAGAGACACTAAATCTATATTATAAAGGCCAAACGTATCTGTGCGTAACGTATACGTCATTTTGCGAATGGCAACACTTTCGCCTGCAATTTCGATTTTGCAATTTTCGTTACTGCAAATTTTACATTTCTAAAAATCACACATTTTAAATTTTTACACCGTCGTATAGAGAAAAAAATGTAGTTTTAAATGGAGTTTGTTTGAAAGCTGTATCTGTATTTATTTTTGAGACATTTATTTTTTTTATAGTTCGTATAGTATAGTATTCGTAGCATTTAGCAGCAATTTTGTCATTGTGACAACATAAACACTCCATTTTCTTTTAAAATTAAAAAGAAAAATAGAAATTAAAATGCGCAACACTTTCTCGTGCAATTTCGGTTTTGTAATTTTAATTTGGTACTACAAATTTTACACTTCTAAACATCGTACATTTTAAATTTTTACACCGTCGTGTAGAGAAAAAAAAAATAAACTTTTAAATGCAATTTGTTTCAAAACTGTATCTCAGTTTATTTTTGAGATATTAATTTTTTTATAATTATTAGTACCAATGTTGTAATTGTGGCAACAGAATCACTCCATTTTCTCTTTAAAAAAATTAGTGTACCATTTCAAAAGTATCGTCTGTTATAAAATCCGGTGAATTTCGGTTTTATTTCGTTTAAGAATTTGGATAATTGGGTGTTATAGTATTTTGTTAGTTTTTGCTTAAAATAATATTCGTTTGAGAGTTAGACTGACCAATATAAGATGTATTTTTTTACTGTAACTAATTATGTAGATTTATTATAAATCAATGAAAGAGTTCTTTCTTAAAGATTGTCTTTCGTCGAATTTCGACCGGTTCCACCTAGTGTTTATAAAATCATTTCCTTCCAACATTTGCAATCACCAACGTTTGACATTCCTGCTCTTCTGCCATGTGTAATACATAAAATTCGCTGTTGACGAAACCAAGACCATAATATCGCTCACACGCGCAAGAAAAGTGAAACATCTCGAAAAAAGTAAATTTAACAGGAGAGGCAAGAGAACATTTGCATGATTCCACTGTAACATGAAATTATAGATCTGACTAGGTAACCTTCCCAGGTGTTAGTTGTGGATTTGGACGAGTGTGGTATCAAAGGAAACATCTTGTCATGTACGTTAAAAAGGTGCAATGGAACCACCCGTTCGAATCTGACGGTTTTCGAGATATCCGCACTTGAAATGTGAATGAATAAATTAATGTATTGACAGGCAGGAAATATATGAGGACCCCAGAAGCCAAGGGGTATAAGTGACAAAATTGAAAAAAATAAACTAAGTACACAGACGACCTAAAAATATGCTTTTTTCATTTCAGGTAAAGAAATATAAGTGATTTTCTTATTATTTGCTGAGTTATAGAGGCAAACCACTTTTTTCGAAAAACAAACAATATTGATTAATTATGCATTTAAAGAAAATTGTACTTCAATTTTTAACAGTTATTGAAATAAGAGTTCAAAGACCAGAATGCAACAAGCAGAAATTTCCTATTTCAATCCACTCAATTGTTATTGATGTTCCAATTTAATATCAATTATTTTTAAACTCAATTTACTCCAAATCGAAAATTTCTCACTTGTACCCCTTGGCTTCTGGTGTCCTCATATATTGTTCGCAAGTCAAGCCAGCCTAAGAAAAACATTCTATTTACACACTATATATACATACAGTTTATCCATTACAACACGCCACACATTTGCCAAAAAATTTGCAAAAAACGAAGAGCTGGAAAAAAAAAAAAAACACATGGGGAATTTTTCCGAAAGCAGCCGTAAGTGAAAACTTTGTAGAATACGAAGTGCCTGTATAAAAGAAGGGAAATAACTGGCAATGTGGGAGTGTAAAGAATTTTGCTCGTAGCTCGGGGCTACTAGCTATTGGCAGAAAAATAAAAAACAATGCAAAGAAATTTTTAATTTACGAACAATTTATATACCTGCCTGTCAATATATTTAATTATCCATTCACATTTCAAGTGATGATATCTCGAAAATGGTTGGATTCGGACGGGTAGTCCCATTGCACTTTTTAACGTACATGACGAGATCTTTCTTTTGATACCCCACTCGTCTAAATCCACAGCTTACACCTGGGAACATTCCCTAGTTGGCTTTGCATGCAGGAATGAAAACTTGCATAAAATCATAAAACCTTTAAAAATAAAGACGTAGGATTAGGGCTGGTTGGATAATTTTACTTCCTTACACAATCCACCATTCCGCCTCTGTCGTCATAAATGGACATATTGCATAATAAAGCGATTTCCTGCATAGCTACACTTGTTAAATTGTTTGTAAGACCTATTATCGGAATAAAAAGCAAAAAAATAAATTTTTACGAGATGTATCACTTTTCTTGCGAATGAGCGATATGTTGAAAATGACAGTTCCGTTTAGAATAAAAGAAATAGAAATAATGTTATCCATTGTTTTGCTACTATTGTTGTACATTGTTTCTACTTTCACCAACCCCGGTAATAGCAAGAAGACAATATTACTGTTGAATGCCTGATTTAATAATAAGTTGAATAAATATATATGTATGATATCGACGGAGTGGAAGGAGTCCAAAATTGCAAAATGCTGATAACGTTGTATAAGTATAGCCCCTTATAGTAAAAATTCTTAATTCCATTTCTTTCCTTTCGGAAATGATATTAGCTAAAAGCGGATCTGCTGAAGCAAGATTGATTTATTAACCAGCTTTTAAATATTATCACGTAATTATTTCATTCTTTTTTTTTAGATTTGTGTTAAAATATCTCTGGCGTAATGAGTTTTTTGCTAAAATTGAGAAAAATTATCGTCTGATTTTTTACGAAACAATTATACAGCGATGCAAAATCCACCGGTTGATTTATACGAAAATGTATACAGTTTTTGCAATAGTGAGCTATAACATAGTCTTCCAAATGGAAGCTCAATTTGGGAGATCAAACTCAAAAATATACAGTGAGCTGTTAGACAAATAATCAAAAACTGCTCATAATAAAGCTAGGTTTAGAAAGTAACTCGCTATATGGCTCCTATCTTTCTGAATTTTCGTACCTGTGAATCGATAGCTTACGAAAAATAGCCATTTCTTATTGAGAATACCAATTAATACACTGTAAATTTACTCAAAAAAGGTTTTCGAAAATTATAGTTAGCAAAAGAAACTTTTGTCTTTCAGAAATGATCTTTCAATTTCAGAAAATTAACAGAAGTTTCGGAAGATAAAGTAACCGTTTTTGGTAAAAATTTGGGAAAAAATAATATTATATTTTTATATGCCATATTAAATATCATAGTTTCGGAAGCATTTGTCTTTTTACAGATCATGTTCACCCTTTTCAGGTTTGAAATCTAATGAAAAATAATCTTCAATTTCCGACTTTCAAAACTAAATATTTTTACAATACTCATTTTTATTTCACAAAGATTTTTTATTAAGTAGTAGGCGGAATTATAAAATCTAATTGAATTTAATCTTTTCTTTATTTAGATGAGATTAGCATTGAGAAAAGTTAATGAAATAATAAAATTAAACAAGATTAAGTAGTTCCATTTATGTTTTGTGGTTAATACTTGAAACGAGGCAGAGAAATTGATTAAACGCAGAGGATTAAAAGACCATTAAAAGCACTATATTCAAAAGAATAAACAGCTTATTTAGCAGCGACTTGAAAGTTTTTTTTTTAATTCTTTACGTAATGACTTTTTTTTTTATTTTCTTGGAAATAACTAAAAGGAGGATAATTAAGGGATTTCTTAAAAAAGTTTTTTGAACAGAAAAATACTTTGATGAGTAAAATACATAATGAATAAAATCTTTTACTAGTTCTCTTCTCACTCGTACGATTCTTTTGGTTATACGGCGATTTAGCCCTTTCAGGGGCTGTGGGATATATTTTATCCCACATAATTTAAACAAGATTAGCACCACAAACTTTTAACGAAATTTTACAACTTCGAGGAAAAAGTTGAAAAATTACCATTCCTTATTTTAAAATAAAAATTTTCTGTTATTTAGTTGAAAATACAATGTTACAGGAACATTGTTGCTTGCCCCTCAATGGGTTAATCAGGTTGTAGAGAGTCCTCGAGAGCCCCCCTGCTCGCTACGCTCGCCATCCCCCCCCCCCCCCCCCCGCGTAATCGCCTCGCGATTCCGTTCGGTATTGCTTTGCAATCCCGGTTGTAATCGCTTTGCGATGCATAGACGGAGCCCTTTCCTGATTGGTCTATTCGACTCATGGAAGGTGTGATCCACCCGGACGCGTTATTTCCGGAAACCTTACACATCAGCATCATTCTAAACGTCATTCCTGGAGATTTGTTTATGGCTAGTTTTTGTTACTATAGAAGGATACTTTTTCTACCATTAGCATGTAGTAATGTTAGTACATGTTTATGCATTTACTATATGACTTCATTTTTGTTTAGACATTTATTTATAATAATATTTATTATTATTTGCTTCATTTTCTTCGCGCCGTTTGCGATTCTTTTATTTTAAACACTTATTACCATCTTTAAATTAAAAGTAAATTTTTTGAAAGAATTATGTGTAATAAAATTCAAAAAGCATTAGAAAGTTGTATTATAAGTTAAATCTTACTACAATACAATATTTTTAAATATCTCCAAAAATTCTTCCTTAGCCTATTTTCACATAAATATAAATTGAATAGTTCGCAAAGCAATAGCATTTTTTATCTTTCATACAACGAAATATTCGTTAAACACTAATTAATCTATTTAGCTATTATATAGATTAATTTTCTATATAACTATTGTTAATGTTATTAACGTGAAAGTAATTTTTTCTAAAAACTGAAAAAAAAAATTTGGCCCGAAAGTTTTAAAAAACTGAAATACTGAGAAATGAAATGCTTTCCCTTAAATATTCCTTAAATTTTAACACTAGCGTAAAAAAATGACACCATTATTCAATTCCAGGATCCTAAGATACATATATATATATATATATATATATATATGTCAACTTTTGAACGGAGGGTGGTTTTGGGGTCTGGGGGTCATGATCGGAGAAAAAATACCAAAATTTTCTGGAAGTGCTTTCCTCCGGACGGCTGCAATAGGTAGCTTTTTATTTTTTGTAATGAAAGCTACCTAAAAGAAAGACTGCACATAGCTGAGTAAAGCAAACGTAAGCAGAATAGAAGTTACTCATTACATAGGAACATCTTATATATTACCATCTAAAGACTCATAAATGTACAAGATGTATTAGGCACAAGAAAAATCAAAACGAGCCACGTATCACAAATTCCATTTTTTCTCGCCATTGTTCTACTGTTGCGATTTCGGTTTCCTTGTCCTGTCAAGTTTATGAATGTTATATTGGGTGATCCTATATTCGATGTAGATGTTGATTTGTAATATTATATAATTGGTTTATACATATATATATATATATATATATATATAACTAAAATTAGATTACAAATGAGTTGACAGAATGCGAAAAATGTACAAAAAATGTGCAGTGGAAATGAGAAATATATAATAAGAAACTATAAATAACCTACAGAATCGTCAGAGGAGTTTTCAAATTTAATTCATTGTGAAGATATATTTCATTCAATTTTGTGGGCATTAGGCCTAAGATGACAAAATTTAGCTAGTAATAAACATATCATAGCAAACCAAAATATTACACATAAGATACGAAAATATAAATAAATTAAGAGAAGGTAATACTTCATTGATAAATAAAAATTTAAAATAAAAGAAATTTGACTAAATAATGGAAATTATGTTACGATGTAAAGGGATTTTATAATTCAGGAGCATGAGGCATGTGATTGGTTTGAATAGCAGATGTTTAATAAATATGGTTGTGCTACTGCCATCTGGTGTGGAAAATGAAAATAAATCACAAAAAAGAAATTTAACAAAATTTTGTTGCTGTCATCTATCGATAAAATTGAAAATGAAATAATGAATTCTAAATGATAATTCTTGAAAATACAATACAAAGTATGAAATAACTTAAAATTTATTTAAAATATATTTATATATATATATAGGAAAAGCTAAATAATTAACTGAGTAAAAAGTGAAAAAAGTATTGATTATATTAATTAGGTATTTTAAAACATTCATAAATAAACTAACGAAAAATGAGTAAATGAAATATGTTTAGAATTAATAAGGAATATTTAATGATAATAAATTTTAGTCTTGTAGTAGGTAGTATACAAAAAATATTCATAAATATGATAATATATATCTTTTAAATTTTCAAAGGAAGGTTTTTTTAGTTTTTCCTTAGCATGTCTTGTGTTGTAAATAAAACTTCTATTTTGAGATACCCTAATTACTTACAAAAGTTTATAATTGTTTTCCATAATTTGTTTTCAAAAAGTTAGGAAGAAGAAAATAGTTTTCAAATTAAAAAAAAATCTTAATAAAGTTTTTACTTTTTCTACTCTTTCATGTTTTGAAATATTTAACTGTTCAAATGCATAATTGAAATATTATATGTATATATATATATATATATATATATATATATATATATATATATATATGTTATAGGCTATACCCGATTTTAGGCCAAACTAGATTGGCCTAGGACAGACTAGTTTATCCTAAATCGTATCGGATAGACTAGTTTTCCCTAGGCCAAATCGGTCTATCCTAATGCTCATCGCATAAACTAGTTTCTCCAAGGCCAAACAGGTCTATCCTAACACCCATCGGATAAACTAGTTTTTCCTAGACCAAACTAGTCTATCCTAAGGCCCATAGGACAAACTAGTTTTTCCTAGGCCAAACTAGTTTGGCCTAAATCTTATAGGATAAACTAGTTTAGCATGCTATTTATTGGTCCGACCTAGTTTAACCTAGGCCGATCTAGTTTATCCTAGGCTAATTCAATTTGGCGTGATTTTATTGAATTCAATGACCGCCACAGCGCCAACATTCTTGTTTGTCATATGCTGATCTAGTTTATCCTAGGCCAATGTAATTTTACGTGTTTTTAGCTCACAGGCGTCAAATCCTGGGAAATAATGGACTCACAGGTTCTGTATGTATGTATGTAACGCATGTATGTACGTATGTATGTACGTGCGTATCTAGGTAACGCGATAACTCATGATAGAATGATCTGATTTGCTTCAAATTTTGGATGTAGGTTCATTATGATAAGGTTCTTTTCTGATTAGTTTTGGGAATACATTGGAAACAAACATAAAGGGGGGAGAACGGGAGGCCAATCCTCCACCATTAATTTAGTGAAATGGATTTTTCATCCTTTTAACACTTTGAATACCATGTCAGTCACTGATGACTGGCACAATATTATTTAATTTGGCTATTTTCTTATTCATTTTCCTAGGCCTAACTTTTATCCTATTCAAAAATGTTATACGAAAAATTTGCAATTACAAAACACTTCTTTGTGACAGATAGGACCACAATACATCTATCGACACTGTCCTTATAAGAATTGTGAACTTTCATTAACAGCATTGTTTGGTCATTAATCTAATTATTCTCGTGAATTTTTTCTAAAAAGATCTCAAATTACCATATGAAATCGGGTTTATTTAAAAATCGGCCTAAAAAGTCAAATTTTTATTATGTATATTATTCTGTATATCTGAGACATTAAAGTAAATAATTATTTAGTGGAAGCAATTTTTTAATTCAAAATTTAAGATATAAAAGGTCAAAATAAAATCCTTTTTATACACAAGAAAATTTGCGTGTCCTAATAATACATTAACACTAAATAATTTTAATACTTCAAATAGGTAATCATTTTTTTATTATTAATATTTAAAATATTTTTTAAACCCATTTTTATCTAAAGTACAATAATTGTGGTCTTGAAAACGTTACTTTTCTATCTAGAGTGTGATAACTTTCGTCAGGAAGTCAGAAAAATCAAAAATCTTATTTGCATATCTATTCTCTCGCTATTGATTATCCAGAGGAATACCAGAGAAAAAGAAAATTATCTCTTTTGATATATATCTCTTTAAAAAAAATAGAAAAAAAAATAAAAAATGAAATTAAAATTTAAAATAATTAATGCTTTTATTCGTGGTTAATAAGTAATCATGATTTTAATATTTTAAGAGGAAGAATATAAAATGCCTAATTTTCTTTCTTTTATTTTTTTACTAGCTAAAACTTGTAGCTAAAATTTATAGCTAAAGTTTGTTTTTGTAACACAAAGACGCAAATTCTGTTTTCGTTTAAAAAAAAATATTTAAATGGAAAATGTATTTGCCAATAAATTACTCTATGGACATTTTTGTTAAAGTAACATTACTTTAATTACCATTATATATATAATCTGATTTTCCCGCTTTCTTAAATATTTGAGGTAATCAACAGTTGCCCGTTGTTAAAAAATATGACCCAACACCATAGACCCAGGTTCGAACCCTGACAGGGATAAGTTTTCTTTCTGTTGGTTTTGCACCTTCTTAGCATTGTGAATAAAAATTCACGAATTAAGTTTCAGATTTATTAGTTATAAGTTCATATTAAAATAATCTGATTGAAAATTATATAAGACTATCGTAAAAATTCTGGATGGCAGTACCAAAGTTTTAGCATTAAAGCATTGAAAGGATTTTCAATACTTTTGCTTTCAAGGAAATTCTTTTCAATAAAATTAATTTTTAATATAATTAAAAATATTTTTTATTAAATTAAATTAAATTAAATAATATAGTTTAAAAAATTTTTCGGTGACTGCTGATAAAAATTAGTAGAATTAAGATTCTGTTGATTTCTATCAACGGATCCTGATAAAAATATAGCGCGATTTATTTTTTCACTTACAAATTAAAAGTGAAAAAACACACTGTAAACACTAGTGATAATTAATAAATAAAGTAAAGCACTTTGTAAAATCATCATAAAATAATAAATAAAGTAGGACGCGTTTCGAGCTACAACAGTAACCGCTCGTCATCAGCTAAACCAACACATGTCCGTAAGGGCACAGACTAACTAGATCTAACTAGATGACATGCCCTTACGGACATGTGTTGGTTTAGCTAATGACGAGCTGTTATTGTTGTAGTTCGCAACGAGTCCTACTTTATTTTTCATTTTATGGTTATTTTACAAAATGTTTTACTTTATTTACAAATTAAAAGCTAAAACAACCGAAATGTTGAAATCCTATCTTTGACGGAAAAACTCGATGATAATGGCGGAAGGAATAGCATGTTATTATACCTCCTAAGGTGAAACCTGTATAAAACGAACTTTTTCCGGTCATTTCGATATTGCCTTTACAAGTTTTACTGTATTATCAGTGTTAAATTCAAGAAAGGGATATATGCGCATCCCTAGATCTGTTAGATCTCCCCGGAAAACTTCATTTTGTGTTTTCAATAGTCAAAAACTACAATTACTCCCCCTCCCGGAACTCTATAATGTGCCCTCATAGTCACAGAAATCACTCCCGGAAAAAAGTGTTTGAATTCAACACTGTATATTGTCATATGATACTAATATGAATAAGCGGTGTAGCCAGAAAATTATGCTGAAAACAAAAAATGTTAGAATTTTATGCATTGGAATGTGAAATTAACATCAGGTATATAAAATTAACACGTTGAATGCCACGTGAGTCACCGGTGACCAGGGCTGGGTTTTTGCCGGCAGAAAATAATTTATGCCGTGCCAGTGGCAAAAAGTGGTTATAACCGGTTTTTACCGGTAGAAACTGGCAGAAACTGGCATAAACTCATTTTATGACATAATCTGAGACTTTTTAGTGATATTAAATTGCTTATATATTTTTTATTCAGAATAAATTATAAATAAAATATTGTGAATAGTTTTAATTTAAAAAATAAAAAAATTAGAATTTGATAGTTTTGAATCTTTCAAGAAGAATGATCCATATTCTTTGCAGATAATTGAAAATGATGAAAATGATATTAAGGGCATAGCAGTTGTTAAAATTGTAAATAAATATCATGATTTATGAAGAGTTAAATACTTGTTACAAATGTTAAAATCTATTGCTGTTGCTTTAGATAAAAGTAAAAAAAAAAACATGACTGTTCTATTGCAGTTGCTTATAAAATTTTCTTAACTTTACTTAATGATGGAAATATTATGGAAACTCACAAATGCAAGATTCAAATCTAATTTAATGCAGTGCTAGCTTATTTAATTCATCTTAAGTGTATGGGATTAAAATTGACATTTGAGCATAAAGAAAGGGCAAGAAAATTGCTTTTTGATATTCATCTAAATTTTGTGTCATATATAATAACCTCATAGCAAAATAAACTCCTTTCTCAGAAACATATTTCCGCAAGGAAGTCCTAGAAAATGTTATGATTTCTGTGGGTGATTGCTTTTAAAAACAAATACCGGTGAAAATGAACATTTTTCAAATTTTACATCCTCAATAATAACATTACCAGCAAGTAATTCTGGTCTTGAATGAATATTTTTGAATGAATATTTTTGAATATTTTTTCATTCGGAACAAATTTAAAAAAAAAAAACAGTCTAGATTAAGAAAAGTTAGCAAAATTAATAATATACATTATATAATGCTCTTAGTTTATTATTACTTTTTCAACAAAAGTGAATTTGTTTTTTCAATATTGTTAAATAATTGCACAAGATATTTCATTAAGTTTTTTTTTCTGTTATTTTTGTGCTACAAATATTTAATTATATATTTTAAATAAGAACTATCTCTTTCTATGTACTAGTAGATAACTTTTAAGGTTTTACAGTGTATTATTTATTTAAAAATACTCTGAAAAGTGATGTTAAAATAACATAGAATTTTTTGTACATTTCTTTTTTTTATAACTTTTTAATTGAAATTCAACCATAAACAATAGTATCAATAGTCAAACTTGTGCAACATCAGATTACTTCTATGAAAATTTCTATATTCAAGTGACAGAAAATTATTATATAAACAAAGTATATTTATATGATCCTTTTGAAACTTTTTGCTACTTTAAATAACATTTATAATCTTTATTTTAATTTAACTAAATTCTTTACACATTAAATACATATGTGAATTATGAATTGTTGCAGCTTAAAGTTCATATTAGTATTATTTCTTAGTTTCTGCCAGTTTTTGCTACTTATTGGCAGAAACTAGTTTCTGCCATGCCGGTTATAACCGGCGGTTTAAACCAGCCCGGCAGAAACTTGCCAGCCCTGCCGGTGACTGACACTGAACTTTCCTTTATGGCTTCGTCAGTCACCGATGACTGACATTCTAAAATATAATATAAAATTGTATATATATATATATATATACATATATATGTGTGTGTGTGTGTGTGTGTGTGTGTGTGTGTGTGTATATATATATATTGTTTTAAGTAATTACTGAAATTACATTTAAAATTTACTTAAATTTTACTCATTACAGGATTATATTTCCTTAATAATTATTTAAAAAATATTTTTTTTTTTTCAGTTTTATAACATATTTTACACTGTCAGTCACCGGTGACTGACGTGGTCTAAACGGAAAGTTCAGTGTCAGTCACCGTGGCTCTCAATGTGCTAAATGTGATTTGCATTTAGAAAGCAATATTACACTTATTTAGTTTCAAATAAATTACTTCTTAAAGAAGTACATACATTATTTCTTTTTAAAAAATAAAATCAAAGAAAACAGCCTACACACTTTCTCATGGAGGATTAAAAAAATGATTATATAATTTTTAATATTTTCTTGTGTTTCTATCATTTAAAAATTTGTTTAAGATAAAATCTTTAGGATGTTTTTTGCATTTACAATTTAAATAATTAAAGACATTTCTAACTTATTACAATATCTGTCATTTAAGTAAATTTTCAACGTTTATGTAAGATACCTTTGCTACAAAATATATTATAACAATTATTGTAATTTTTTTTTTTTTTTTAATCTCAAAACGAAGAAACATTTTTATTTAAAAGTAGTTTAAAATGAATATAATTCAAATTTTCAAAAGCCACTTAAATAAGTGTGTTAATTTAATCACAACTGTTTTAATATTGTGAGCATTAGATTGCGCACATTTCTTTTGCCATTTTGATTGATGATTTTTACCTTGGATAAATAAAAAAAGCATTGGAGGAATGTTTCTAACTAGATGACATGTTACACTGAAAAAGACAACAATCACAATGTACAGAGAAACAAAGGGTAGAAATATAAAAAGCACTTATGACGCATTTTTACTAATAAATTGCCTTTCAATATTTAATACAGTAGTAAAAGTTAATTGCATTGCATGCATGTAAAGCAATAAAATAATTTTTGTGAATTTAAAAGTGTAATTTTCTTTAATTGTATAATTAACAAAGATGCAGAAATTTAAGCACTCTTTAATTTTCTTACTTTTACAAACCATAACAAATATATTGTTATTATTATTATTATTATTAAATTATTATCATCATTATCACCATCATCATTATTTTCTTTATTATTAGTAAAATGAACTGTTGTTTCACTATTTAAAATATATTTATATGCGGTTTTACAATATATCTATTTTATTCAAAAAGTAAAACTAATTAAAACTGTAATTCTGACCAAATTTAGATTTTCACCTCCAGTTCTTTGTGTAATATGTTTTTATCTTAGTTTCACTTTTCAAATAAACAAACAACTTAAGTTTTTTCTTTAATAAAAATTTAAAAATAGTTAACATTTTAAAATTTCCCCTTCCAATATCTATTAAATCTCTATAAATATTTAGCGAAACAGTAAATAAAAACTTACCAACTGTTTTTCAAATGTAAATCGCAAAAACGCAATTTCTTTTCAGAAAGATATTTTCAATAAATATATATCTCACAAACGATTATGTATTCTTCGTTTTGCACTTAACCGACTTTAAAGAATTATTTAATAAATTCTATAATACTTTTGATGTTTCAGTACATATATACAGGGAAATCAGTACACATGTGTACTAACACTGTTTAGAAAATATCTGCGCAAGCGCTAAACACAAAAGTTCTACCTATCATCGGCGAACTAAAAGTCTAAAAACGCGCCACGCATGCGCAAAGAAGTGTCGCGGGGGGAGGTCAGAGAGCATTTTGACAATGACGTAATGAATGGTGGATGAAGTACGGAGTACGGGGAACGGTGGCGGGAAGAAAAAAGGGGGGGGCTGGAAAAACTTTGATGATCATCGTCTACGAAACGTGTTTTAAGATGTGTGTTTTGATAAACATATACATTTTACAGATTGTTGACTTTGTCAAAGTTCTTTTCTACAGTCAATAAAATAAAAATAAAAACTTAATTGAAGATAGCAAATTTGATTACAAGGAAGAGATAGATTAGATGGATAAAGCGGGGGAGGGGTGAGATTTCAGTTTCATATTAGGTTTTTTTTTTCTTGATTTTTTTTTTCAGCGTGAGAAATTTTATAAATAGTTATCGTAATCCTTTATCATATTGATAACTATTGAATAAAATTTATAAATCAAAAAGTTTTTTTAATTTAACTAAAAATTATTAGTTAGAAAGTAAAAGAATGCTTTTTTTAAACATTGATTTAAAAAATGTTCAAATATATTCCAAATTATAAGGGTAAAAAAGTAATAAAAACACTAAATTGAAGATTTAAAAACTGTTGGTAAAAAGCTGATATAAAACGATGAGTACGGCTGGAGAGGAAGCATATATATTATTTCACATTCCTTTTGTCTTTTTTTTTAAACATGATAACATATAAAAATATTCATTGCGATTTTTTATCTTACTAATATCTGTTGAATAAAATTTATGTAAGAATGCTTTATAATTTGCCATGAGTTTTCAGTTAAAAGGAAAATCAGTTATTATTATTTTCATTATCATTATCATCATCATTTTTTTCATTATTATTAGTTTCAGTATTATTATTATTGTTGTTAGTATTATCATTGTCGTTGATATGACTATTATTGATATTATTATTATTATCATTATTAGCATCACCATAATAATCATTTTTATTATTATCGCTTTTCTTCATTATTATTATCATTGTCATTTTTAGGGATGCAGTGGAGGATATACGGGAGTATACGCCGTATAACTTCAGGATTTTTTAAAGGAACACCGTTACCCTCTGTTTCTCAAGAAACTATAGTATACACACTGTAATGTACAACCTTCTCCTTCGAGTGTATAGCCTCTGCTTAGAACGTATATCTTCTGTTATTTTTACGATTACATCCCTGGTCATATTTTTATTATTGTCGTATCTACTATTAACATTATTATTATCATAATAGTTGCTGTTATTTGTTAGATTGTTTGACAAAACTCCTCAATGTATACCAAATTAAAGTAATAAAGACAAGCAATAAAAATATATAATTGAAGATAAAATTTAGATTCTAAGAAACCGATATAACATGATGCAAAAGTGACAGGGTAAGAGAAAAGAAATTTAGGTTCACATTTTTTTTTTTTTTTTTTTTTTTTTTTTTACTGTTCTCTACATGAGAAATTTAAATAAACGCTCAAGTGCGAGTGTCACTCGCGCTGAGAGAATTCCGTAGATAAATATATCAATTATTAACTGAATTATTAAAAAAATCGTTTTTAAAAGAATAATAAAACTTTGTAAAAAAAAAAAAAAAAAAAAAAAAAAACTGTACAATGTAGGATAGGGTATAGCTGTATATAGGGGAAGATGGGGAGTCTTGAGCCATTTTTAAAATTTTAATTTTTTTTTAATTTTTTATAATTTCTTAGAACAAAATAAAATATTGAAAATAAAAATTTGATATTTTTTCTTCAATTGAAAACCACTTTCAATTAATTTTGAACTATTTTTCTATGTCTAATAAATTTTTACTTTTTCTTTTACATCGTGGCTCAAGTATCCCCATGGAGGGTTTACTTGAGCCAGATGTCACATTCGCACCAGTATTTTGCAAAGAAAAAAAAACGATTTACAATATACGCGAAAAAATGCATTAAACCTTTTTCAAATAAATTTGGTCGAATTTTCTGGTGTCGTTGTGACATTTCAGAATTAAAATTATGTGGTATAAAATTCTACCAGCAGAGCTCAAAGAGTTAATCACCATACTTTCAAAATGGTACCAAGGTATGTGATTTCTTTTTTACATGTTCAGAACTGTAAATATGTTACCATGTTGCCAGTTTTAGAAAGAAAAATTGACCAACTGTAGAAATAATAGGGATGGCTCAAGTATCCACTGCGCTCAAGTATCCCCACTCTCCCACTCTCCTCTATTAAAAAACTATGAATGGGTATACTACAAAAGTTCAAAGAGATACGAAACCTAAATGATATCAAATATTACTATTCTGTGTAACTCTTTTTTAATCTTACATAAGACGATGAATAGTATGGGGGAGGGGTGAGATTTTATTTTGTGTTATTATTATTATTATTATTATTATTATTATTATTATTATTATTATTATTGACAGCAAAAGTAGTGCATATTTAACTTAATTTCGCATTTCATAAAACTAAATTCAAAGTAGTAATAATCTTTTTTTTTTTTCGTACAGTGTAACTAACTCAAAATTCTTGTTTTTAAAGTTTAAACTTGGCATTGTGTTAAACGGGCTTCGAAAAGAGATTGCAAAGTTACAACGTTGACGCTGCCTTGGTCCGGGCCGAGTTTTTCTAGATAGGAAATTTTTAATTGGCTTTTAAAGACATGGGGGGCTTATTAAAATATCCACTCAATGTAAATTAGTCTCGAATCCCATAGTATCTATGTGAATAATTCTAATTAACTTAGTCTGTTTATAATAATTTGGTGTTTATTGCTATTATACTGTTACTGGGCATTGCATTATACAAATATAGCTATAAAAGTTGTTATTTAGGCTTAAACCCTTTGGGGACGATTGAGACGTGTACGTGTCGCAAAAAGGCTTAAGGCCCCTGTCCTCGCTCGAGGAAACGCTCGCGAGCTAATGCTATTCCTATGGGGAAGAATTTTTCTAATAACTCTTTCGCATTTTGACATTTTTTGCATTAGATAGCTGAGGTGCATACCAATAGCGCACCTTTTTTACTTTTTCGATTTTGGTTGCAGACATTTTCTACAAAGTTAGTTTGTCTTTCAAAACCGGTTTCGAAACTGAAAGTGCTTTTTAAAAAAATATCTGCAACCAAAATCGAAAAAGTAAAAAAAAGTGCGCTGTCGGCATGACCTCAGCTATCCAATGCAAAAAAAAAAAAAAAAAAAAATATTCAAAAATGTCAAACTGCGAAAGAGTTATTAGAAAAACGCTTCCCCATAGGAATAGAATTAGCTCGCGAGCGTTTCCTCGAGCGAGGACAGGGGCCCTAAGAATCCTTGTTTATTTCCACCAGTAAAATTTTACTAAAAAATTTCCTTATTTAATTGGAGCATTTTCTCTATTCGATAAGGCACAAATTTCTGTTTTTAAAAACCGGTGACAAAATATTAAAAATTTCGTAAAAGGCTCCCGTCGCGAAAGGGTTAAAAGCGGATGGTACACAGAGTACTATGCTATTATCGTAATACTAATAATATATATTCTACATAAAAATATAAGAATTTATATTATAAGAAACATTTTGCTTCAAAGACGTTGTATAATAACAAAAACATTTAAAATATATTAAAACATTTTTATTTACATGTTTCAACTCAAAAATTAATAGAGGCATCCTCAGAATGTAAATAGAAAAATAAAAATTACAAATACAATGAACGTGAAAAAACAAAAAAAAAAAAATTAAAAAAAAAAAAAAAGTTTACAATCTCTTGCAATCTTTTTTCGAAGCCCCCTTTTTTTTTTTTTTTTTTTTTTTTTTAACGTTCATTGTATTTGTAATTTTTATTTTTCTATTTACATTCTGAGAATGACTCTATTATTTTTTGAGTTGAAACATGTAAATAAAAATGTTTTAATATATTTTAAATGTTTTTGTTATTATACAACGTCTTAGGAGCAAAATGTTTTTTATAATATAAATTCTTATATTTTTATGTAGAATATATATTATTAGTATTACGATTTAGTTATTAGTGGACGTAATCAAGACTTATTTAGTGTTATTTTTCACATTCATATGCTATTATCGTTATGTTATGCCCAAACTATCCGTGTCTTTAAGGCCCCTGTCCCTGCCCACGAAGACACCAGCGAGCTAATATGCTATTCCTATGGATAGGCATTTTTCTAGTAATTCTTTCGCATTTTGACATTTTTAAACAATTTTTTTTTTTTTTTTTTTTTTTTTTTTTTTTTTTTGCATTGGATAGCCGTGGTCCCTCTCAAGATCACTCCTTGACTACTTTTTCAATTTTGGTCGCAGATATTTTCTATTAAGTTACTTTCACTTCCAAAACCGGTTCTGAAAGTGAAAATAAGTTTATAAAAAATATCTGCGACTCAAATCGAAAAAGTAACCAAGGAGCGATCTTGAGAGGGCCCTTAGCTATGCAATGCAAAAAAAATATTTAAAAATGTCAAAATGCGAAAGAGTTATAAGAAAAATGCCTCCCCATATGACTAGCTTAGCTCCCGAGTGTCTTCGCGGGCAGGGACAGGGGCTTAAGAGTAATTACCGACGATTGTTTTCGAAAATTACAATCAATAATGCTTTTATACTTCTGCTAGGATAGGTACCTCCAGCATTCCTCAACATCTTTGATGAATGTCCGCAAATCGAAATTTGTATTCGACGGAAAAATGCTCTTTTCTCGAAAACTATATTACCTAGAATAATCGCTATAGTCTTCTTCTAAGGTTTAAATTAATGTCTACTACCTCTAATTTATTTCATAATTTTAGTTTCAGTAGATTTAGAAATAGATGTCAAAGAATATGTTTCTGCACTACATTTTCGACGATATCTCTAGAAATTTAATGCCTAAAATTAAAAGATATGTATTTTTGAGTTCAGTGTTACGAAAACTTTATCAAAATACTCCATACGCTATACAAAAGAAAGATTATTTTTTCAGAATAACTTATTTAGCCTTTTACATTTTTCCAAATACATTTGTAAATATTTATTAGTATCTGTAAATATGTGGGTCAATAACTTCCCTCAATTTGAACTTTCCACAATCCATAATTTACGAGTAAAATGTCTGACACAGAAGTGACCTTATGATTGTTCATTTTCACTTTTTAAGTACAGAACCCTAAAAATAATAATAATGCAATATCTTAATTTATTCATAAATGCTGAATAAAACTATTGAACTAATAAGAGTTTTGTTGTGTAACTTTAAAATTTTAGTTCAAGTGAAAAAGGTTTATTAATTCTATTGTTGTATTTATCGGCTAATGCTTCAGTATGTATCAAAGCACAGCAAAAACGCAAGAACGAAAAATTTAATTAAATATAATAAATTTGATTAGAAGAAACCATTATGCTTTAAACAATTTAATACATTTTACAGTTTATTACCCCCAATAAAAGTTTTAGTAAATTACAGGACACAAATATAGCTCGACATATCCTTAAATAACTATTTAAAGATTTTTAAAAACATTTTACATACAATGTGAAAAAGGTGAATAGTCCTTTGATAAAGCAATTGCGATCTCCGAATGTATCACACCCATTTCTTCATCACGTAACTGACAGAGAAACAAAATGTCCCTCGTAGATGCACCTTGCTACTCCGAGGACTGAAACATTTTTTCGGCAATTTTTTTTTTCTGTCTGCAATTCCTTTTATCAAACTTTTCCGGTGTCTTTTGCATCTTTGTTTTTTGATTCACCTTTAATTTTACTTTCGTTCTCTTCCGCTAGTACAACAGCTATTTCAGCATCTCCTAAAAGTTCACAGCTTTCATCCTGACTTGTCTAATCTGAAACATCCCCATCGGTAGCTACCTCACAGCATGGAATTTTCTAAAAATGTTCTATATTTTACCATTTTTACTTTCTTCTATCTTTAGAAGAAGAAAGTATTGGATTCGTAAATTTTTTCGAACTCCGGTTTTCGACGGATTGACACGTTTTTAGGGATCAGAGAGCCTCCAAAACATGCTTTTACAAAATGTCTGTCTGTGAGTCACTCTGTTACTTTGTCACTTTGTATGTGACAAAAATATTGTGGGCACTCTATCTCAAGAACTAAAAACGAATTTCACGAAACTTCAGTTTTAGTTAGACCTTGATATAAACTGGAATTGATTAGATTTTTGTGTATATTTTCCAACAGATGGAGCTGCTATGCTGCCTCTTTCACGATTTCCGCAATAGCTATATCTCAGGAAATAATTCAGATTTTCATAAAACTTCAGATTCTGTTAATCCTTGATATAATATAGTGCTGATTACTTTTTTATGTAATGAGCCTACCAAGTGGCGCTGCTATGCGGCATTATTTGTCATTACCACATTAGCTTTATCTCAGGAACTATTGCACGAATTTTCATCAAACTTCAAATTCTGTTAGTCATTGATATAAATTAGTATTCTTTAGTTTTTGGAGTAATTTGTTTAACAGGTGTCACTTTTAACCATATTTTTTTTGCGATTTCTTCAATGATTCTATCTCAAAAACTAACGCATGGATTTTCATCAAACTTTAGACTTAGTTAGAACTTGACATACATTGTTGGATTAGATTTTGGTTTAAGGGTGTTCTCAACTGATCCGCTCAACAAGCGAAAAACGTTTTGACACATTTACAAATTCATTTTTTAACAGAAAGTTATAAAATTTTAATGCCTGACTATGAAAGCGATTTCGAATTGAACTTATTTTTCCATTTTATGATAATTAAATTACTTATCGAGTTATAAGCTATTTCGATGACGCAATCACCCGTTTTTCTCCTCCTTTTCGACCGGTTTTTCTGCTTTCGTTGGGAATTATGCTCAAAAGTGTCCACTTTGAAGGCTTGTTATGAAAAATCTATTGTGTTTTTTAAAAAACAAAAGAATGAGTGCAATTAGACAGTTTCTGAAGAATAACTTATTCTACTTTCATGCATTTCCGAACAAAAATAAATTAATGCATGTGTCATAAAGTTGGCCTTTTTGATTTAAGAACACCCTTAAATGCGGTGACGGTGCTATGTATAATTTGTCTGGGAGTATTAATGTGTTAAGATAGAAGAAAAATTGTATCTGATTTTTTTTTTTTTTTTAATTTGTCCCCAAAATGAAGGAATGATACATATGTGTTTCCGCCTCATTCCAAGATTTAGATAGCCACACCCCTATTTCCAATTTGTCTATTTTCTTTTGTTTATGAATCATACGATACCTTTTCCCCATAGAGAGTCTTACTTACATAATTTAGATTCCAAGGTTTTTCATGTCTCCTCCAATTTTTTTTTGTGCGCCGTTGGAATCGTACTTAAAACTGAAATTCGCAAGTTGCTAATGCTTCTACGTAGTTTAGAGGATTGTTAAATGTTATTAAATCCACTCATTTTTAAGAATAACACTATCCTCTTCAGACCTGAGCATAAACTAACTCTACAAATATATATTTATTGCTTTTGCATAATCGAAATGACACCATAGATGGCAGAAAGAGACATTTTTATGAAATCAGTACTTTAGGAGAGTGATGATTTAAGTTTACATATATGGATATAAAAGTAATAATCCCCTTAAAACACCTGTTTAACTATCAGTAATATAAATTTACACAATAACAAAATTAAGGTCTTTAAAAAAAGTAAATGATCAGCAAATCCTCAAATTTTTTTTATTGTAAAGAATTTAAGCTAAGTAATCATGAATATTTCTTACTTTCTTGGTTACAATGTCTTGAAGGTATTTTCGAAACTCGGATGACAATAATATTTATTTTATGAGATAATATTCACCAGTGCTGACATTTATTGGTTTTGCTTTAAAGCAAAAGGCATTTAGCTGTATAGAAGTAAAGTAAAAATGCAAAAAATTCGAAAAGTTTAGATTTTATGGGGAAAAGAATGGAGGTAGACATTTGTGTACCTCAGAGGTCTGAAGAGGTTATAACTTAATCTAATGCGAGCATTTTTCAAATGAGCTAAATTAGTTTGAGGGCTCCGGAATTCAAGATAACAAACCCGGTAACTTGCGGGCAGAACCATCCGTAAGAGACAGAAAAAGCATCACAGATTTTCGTACCTTCGGACGGACGGACGGACTGAACGACGACTACAGGTGCTTACGTATTTACATAATTACGAACGCACCTATAAATGACGAATGGGAGAGGTAAAAGAAAATACGCTTTTCCATTAGTAAAGTAAATAAATATGTGCAATGAAAATGAGAAGTGAAAACAAGTGGGTAAGTGTGATCGCAGATCGCACAGAGGGTTTCGTTTAATATCTCCTACAAAACACTTTATCATTAAATTAACAAACGAAAAACGGTTTTTCGGTGCTATTTTTGGGATTTCTTCGCCAATCGCGCCAACCAGAACGAGTATTGAACTTCCCCTCTAAATGCTGCCTTGATCACTTTTTAGGTGCGTTCGTAATTGTGTAAATACGTAGCACCTATAGTGGTCGTTCAGTCCGTCCGTCTGTCCGCATATAACAACGCAAAAACTATCCAACCGAATCGTTTGAAATTTAAAATACATAATTATTACATAATTTTGTCAAGTCATTTCAAATTTTATGAAAATCGGATGTATAGATCAATTACAGGGGCAATCAAAAGTATTCCATTACATTGCGGTCAATGGGGAAAAAAGTTTCAAATGCATTTTAATCGTTTGAAATTTAAAATACATAATTATTACGTAATTTTGTCGAGTTATTTCAAATTTTATGAAAATCGGATGCATAGATCAATTACAGGGACAATCAAAAGTATTCCACTACATTACGGTCAATGGGGAAAAATGTTTCAAATGCATTTTAATGGTGTTACACTCATGGGTCATTCCATGTCAATTCAACCAGACCTTGTAACCCGACCCACAGGGATTTTGATGAAACTTTGTGTACACACTAATTCTATCATGAAATGATTCCATCAGAAATTTTTCCTTCCTAGACCTCATACTTTGTGAGATATGGGGGGTCCAATTCTTGGGGGTTTCTCAAATCGCACATTTCTGAGTCTGTATTTTGAGATTGCAGTTCCATCTTCAAAAAATTGTTTCTCTGCATCTAAAACGTGAATCATCTTAAAAATAGCACTGTAAGAATATAAAAAGATGCAGATTTTAATTAAAAAACATTTTAAAAATTTACTTGTAATATTTAGGATAAAAAAAAATTAGCCAAAGTTGAGAGTTATGGTTATTTTTCCAAATTTTTGTGACCTCACCAAAAAGGCTGTACACAAAAAGGCAAATTAAATTTTCAATTTCTTTTTGTTTTAAATAAAAGTTTATACTTTGGGCTTTCTATCTATGAAATAAAAATTATGTGTTTCGCATGGCTTATGCAAAAATTTTGGGTACTTTCCAATTAGCCAGATGCATGTGTTATTTTTACATATTACATATGCAAACAAAAAGGCAATTGAAATTTCCAATTTCTTTTTGTTTTAAATAAAATTTTACATTTTGGCTTTCTATTTGTGAAATAAAAATGATGTCTTTCGCATGGCTTATGCAAAAATTTTGGGTACTTTCCACTTAGCCGGATGCATGTTTTATTTTTACATATTGCATATGCACACAAAAAGGCAAATGAAATTTCCAATTTCTTTTTGTTTTAAATAAAAGTTTACACTTTGGGCTTTCTGTCTGTGAAATAAAAATGATGTCTTTCGCATGGCTTATGCAAAAATTTTGGGTACTTTCCAATTAGCCGGATGCGTGTTTTATTTTTACATATGTACATATGTATAGATCTATATAAATGCAGATGTATTATACATGTACATATGTATGTATATATACAGTATATTGATATATATATGTATAACACTGGTGCCCGTCTAACCGAAAAGTACCAAATTTTGCCTTGTTTTGGGAATCTGCACCAATTGAGAGGAAAAAAATCTGACTAAGTTTAGCTGTGGTACTTAAATAATTACTGCAATTTCTATGAGTTATTGAACTTAATGTTATTTGATGCATGTTTTTTTAATTTTCAAAGTAAAATTTAGGCTTTGTTTTTTCTGATTAAAAAAAAAAAAAATCTGACTGTAATATGTTTCCCCATTAAATTTATTGAATGGTTCATATATTTTATTTAGTTATTTAATAATGGGCATTTTTTGCTAATCTAAAGAATCTCTTACTTTTATTTTCAATAATTAAACTCAAAACAGATTTTTTTTTTTTTTTTTTTTTTTTTTTTTTTGGTACAGTATAAAATAGATAATTTTTTCTCCTCACATTTCCATTCTTTCTTTCGAATGCTTATATATTAATTATTTGTGTTTAAAAAAATGTTCAAAACCTTGTATTTCCTGTCCTTGGTTAATTTTAATCAGTTTAAATATTTATATTGGCAAGTTTAAATACACAAATGTTTAACAGAACTTAAATTTGTTTCTATAGTCTGAAAGATTTAATTACACCTGCCTTGTATAAACAAATTCTGATAAAGGCAGGGTAATGTTCGTTAGTATGAAAGCAGATGTTTTGAAATCAATTTAATAAAATTATTGTCATTCTGTTGTTTCTTATAGAAGAATGATCTAACTTTTACTGTGCTACTAAAATTATAATCTGACTAGCACACCCGACAGACGTTGTCATGTCACCGACAGGCGTTGTCCTTCTTGGCACCGACTCCAGAAAATCAAATAAATGTACGTAAATATGGTAATACGCAGAATAAACACTACGCTCTTAATTTAACTTCTTATTACAATTATGTAAAGAAATTATTTTTTACTCTTCATTAGTTTTTGAAGTCGGTTCAATTTTTGATAGAAAAGTTTATCTTTCTCTTTTTAGTTAAAAGTTAACGATTGTCTGAAGTCGGTTAATCAAAATTATAATACAAAAAATATTATTGTAAAGCATACACGTTTGTCAGCAGTTGGGTTCGAACACGCGATCTCTTTCTTCAAGTAGCTGAGCTTAAATCTGGCGCCTTAGACCGCTCCAACATTCCTTCCGCACTCCATTCATCGAACTTATTCAGCACTTTTAATTAGCGAAAAATCACTAACTATTAGTTTTTGCCTAATTACAAAAAAAGTACTAAATCAAATTCGATGAAATGTGAATCTAAACCATTCTCAAATCCACTGGAATACACACACAAAATTTCATTAAAATCGGTCCAGTCGTTTAGGAGGAGTTCAGTGACATACACACACACAGAAGATTTTTATATATAAAGATAAGCATTGAAAATTTGAGGTTTTTGCGCCGAAGACATCGCCAAATTAGGAAAATGTGAATTATCTCAGGAACTACTGGATTTAAACGAATTTGCTTAGTACCATTCGATTCAGAATGAGAGAATGCACTAAAATATGTTATCAGTTGAAAAATAACTATAAAAGTCGATTTTTAAGGAAATTTTTAAAAGTTCGTTCTC
This sequence comes from Maratus speculifer, assembly GCA_964019185.1. NCBI lineage: Eukaryota > Metazoa > Arthropoda > Arachnida > Araneae > Salticidae > Maratus > Maratus speculifer. The sequence goes on along the minus strand of OZ025290.1, from coordinate 439,737,764 downwards.
TTTTCTATTCATCTTTGGGGTGGAATTTTCGAAAATCCTTTCTTAGCAACAATCAATGTTATAAGAAGTATTTTTACCGAAATTTTCAAGATTTTTGGTTCGGTAGATTTTTTTGTGCTGTGATTAATACGAAATCCTGACTTTCTTTTATATATATAGCACTTTTAATTAGCGAAAAATCACTAACTATTAGTTTTTACCTAATTACTAAAAAAGTACTGAATCAATTTCGACGAAATGTGAATCTAAACCATTCTCGAATCTACTGGAACGCACACACAAAATTTCATCAAAATCGGTCCAGTCGTTTAGGAGGAGTTCAATTACATACACACGCACAGAAGATTTTTATATATAAAGATTGTTACATACTTTATAGTTTAGGATACGTATATTTATTTTTTTGCTTTATTGTTTTAATATGGAGCCTGATATTAAACCTTTTACTAGTCTTCAGGCTTGCAGTATTGTAATATTAACTGGTTTAGAATGTCACAAAACTAGCTATAGAAATAACAGAGAAATAGACTACATTCATAATCTCTGTGATTCAGAAAAATAACTTTTATTAGTTAGGACTATTGCATTTATAAAACAAAAATTAAGTGAAAACTGTTTGATTAATATATGTGAGCATCACAGAATTTCGCTCTTAATGAAATATGAATTATATAAATGCGGAGATCCATTTAAGCGGCATAAAAAGCAAGTGAAAAAAGCAATTAGGGCAGTTAATAGAGATTTATATACGGCCGAAAAAGTAAATCAAAGTTGAAAGTTATGATTATTTTTCCGAAATTTTGTGACTTTATGAAGAAGTCTCTACACAAAAAGGCAAATGAAATTTCCAATTTGTTTTTGTATCAAATAACATTAAATACAGTAACTCATAGAAACTCCAGTAATTATTTAAGTACCACAGCTAAACTTAGTCAGATTTTTTCTCCCCTTAATTAGTGCAGATTTTCAAAACAAGGTAAAATTTGGTACTTTTCGGTTAGATGGGCACCAGTGTTATACATATATATATCAATATACTGTATATATACATACATATGTACATTTATAATACATCTGTATTTATATAGATCTATACATATGTACATATGTAAAAATAAAACACGCATCCGGCTAATTGGAAAGTACCCAAAATTTTTGTATAAGCCATGTGAAAGACATCATTTTTATTTCATATATAGAAAGCCCAAAGTGTAAACTTTTATTTAAAACAAAAAGAAATTGGAAATTTCATTTGCTTTTTTGTGTGCATATGTAATATGTAAAAATAAAGCATTTATCCGGCTTATTGGAAAGTACCCAAAATTTTTGGATAAGCCTTGCGAAAGACATTATTTTTATTTCATAGATAGAAATCCCAAAGTGTAAACTTTTATTTAAAACAAAAAGAAATGGGAAATTCCATTTGCTTTTTTGTGCGCATATCTAATATATAAAAATAAAGCACTTATCCGGCTAATTGGAAAGTACTCAAAATTTTTGCATAAGCCATGCGAAACACATCATTTTTATTTCATAGATAGAAAGCCCAAAGTGTAAACTTTTATTTAAAACAAAAAAAAAATTGGAAATTTAATTTGCCTTTTTGTGTACAGCCTTTTCCGTGAAGTCACAAAAATTTGGAAAAATAACCATAACTCTCAACTTTGACTGACTTTTTTTATCCTAAATATTACAAGTAAATTTTTTAAATATTTTTTATAAAAATCTGCATCTTTTTATCTTCTTACGGTGATATTTTTAGGATGATTCATTTTTTAGATCCAGAGAAACAATTTTTTGAAGATGGAACTGCAATCTGAGAATACAGATTAAGAAATGTGAGATTTGAGAAACCCCCAAGAATTGGACCCCCCCACCCTGTCTCACAAACCATGAGATTTAGGAACGAAAAATTTCTGATGGAATCATTTCATGATAGAATTAGTGTGTACACAAAGTTTCATCCAAATCCCTGTCGGTCGGGTTACAAATGTGGGAAAAATTGGTTGAATTGACATGGAATGACCCTCATTTGAACTTAATAAAATTTATATGCAACTATAAAGTACATATTATAATATACATTTCATATAATTTGTGGTGCAAAGAACATTTGTTATTGATTTACAAGGCCATACAAAAGTATTCCATTACATAATGATATAGGGAGAACATTGTTTGATGAGCGTTTTAATTGTAATTCACTATTTACAATTTTATAAGAGAGATTTTTTGAGATTGATACATGAGACTAATATTTTTAAAACTTCATTATAGTACGAACGCACCTCATTTCCTACGCTTCACGTGCAATCCCAACTTGTTTTTATTGATGCCTCTATCTGATTCTGCAGATTTAGTGAAGGTACGCAGGTAAGTAAAATTATGAATAAAAGTAAAATATTGCAAAGCTTAGCATAAATTTAAGGGAGACCAAACTGGTCAACAGAAGCGGCTCTTAATTTAAATGAATAATAATTTAATAAACATAAAAAAAATTCATTTCCCATGTCAAATTATAGATGATAAATATGATTTAATATGATGAAAGAAAGACAAATAAGCACTTTTTTTACGTGATCTATTTAATCCATTAATTTATGTTACATACATAATAATTTTATTTAAACTTGCATGCAACAATTAGAAGAAATAAAATTTCAATTTTGATATTTACGCTACTGCAATTTTTAAGCTTCTAAATATTGCATATATTCAATTTCTTCACCATCGTATAGGGAAAAAAATGTACTTTTAAATGCATTTTGTTTAAAAGCTGTATTTCAATTTATTTTTCGAGATATTAATTTTTTTTTTTTTTTTTTGTAGTTTGTAATACCAGTTTTGTAATTGTGGCAACAGAAGAACTCCATCTCTTTTCAAAGTAAAGGGTAAAAAATGAAAAAAAAAATTATATCTATTTAAACTTGCGTGGCAACAATTAGAAGAGAAAAAATATAAACTAAATGAACTGATGGGATATTAAAAATAATATTTAAATTAAAATAATAGTCTTTTTCAAAATTTTATGATTTGTTGTGTGACAAGAGCAGGGCTCCCAAATGGTCCGCGAACTGAACATCAGAATTTTCTTACAGAAATTTTCCTTTTAGATTTGTCTTGCAAATTGCCAAGAAACCACGTTTGGAAGTTGATTCTAGTGCAAACGTATCATGAAATTTTCTTTTAAATTTTACTGATGTTCAGTTCGCGGACCATTTGGGAGCCCTGCAAGAGGTATTCAGCTGTAAGTACACAAAATTTGAACTCTCTGGCATGTATAGTTTTTGTGTGCGGACTCTGTGACAGACAGAGGACAGAGATGAATAGGGTTTCGTCAGATGAACGAAACCCTAAAAAAGTAATAATGCAAATAAAACTGGAGAAGTGAAAAAAATGACGTTTTTCCCCAGTAAAGAAAATGAAGAAGTGAAATGGAAAAGTGAAAAGAAGGAAATTGGAGAAGTGAAAACAAAGTAGAAGAAAAGAAAGTTAAGTTAAAAGAAAGTAAATAAAATGGAAGAAGTGAAAAAAAAAATACGTTTTTCCAGCGCGAAATTTTTTTTTCCAAGCACCTTCGACGTTCCAAACCCAAGCTCCCACTCTGATTGGTTGTTGCTCTCGGCACTGTTTTCACGTAACTTGGCGATAACCATTCTTGTCGAAAAATACTTCGCTCGTAAGTGAACGAGTAAACCTAAAACCTAACCTACTTATTCTTATTCTTCTTTCATTTTGTGCTCTTGTGTATTATTATCTTGTGTTATTTTATAAAATGGCTAATGCTTTACTTATTAATAAACGGGAAAAGTTACTTTGTACTCGGTTCGGAAGGAAATCAAACTCCTCGACGGAAGCATCTACCGCTACGCTAAGTATGATTGTCGCCAAGTTACATGATAACAGTGCCGAGAGCAACAACCAATCAGCGTGCGAGCTTGGGCTTGGAACGACGAAGGTGCTTGGGAAAAAAAATTACGCTTTTCCAGCAGTAAAGAAAATGGAGAAGTGAATTGGAAATGGGAAGAAAATAAAATAAGAGAATGAAAAGAAAGTAAGTAAAAGAAACGATCGTAAAATGAAAAGAAACTTAATAAAACGGGAAAACTTAAAACTGGCACTTTTCCGCCAGTAAAGAAAAGTAGTTGGAAAAACAAAGAAGGCTGTAAAACATGCAGATGAAACATTGTCTTGGAGAATACTGACTTTATAATTAACTGATAATTAAACATAACGTATCGAAATCTAAAATCTGCAATTAAAAAAAGAAAAAAAACTGACGTCATTTTTCTTAAAATGCTATTATATATTTACACCTATATCACAAAGAGAAAAAGCTCTCTCTGGAACTCTCTGGAGCTACCGAACCGATTTTTTTTAAATGGTACCAAAATGATGGTATTTGCCTAGATTGAAACATAGGCTATAATTTATGTCGATGCCACGAACCCAAAGAGGGAATGGGAACAAAAAACACGATTTTTGTGTTACTGAAAGGTTTAGAAACATGAAATATGGCATAGTAGTTACATATTAGATATAAGGGATTTGTAAGAACATCTTTAAAGAATTCGAAATTTAAAAAGTGCGAAAATATGTGAAACTCGATCCAAAATCGTTCTAAATGGCAATTTCTACTCAAATAAGGAAGTACTGAACCAATTTTAAAAATAAATGTGTCAAAAGGTGTGATAGTTCTTGCTGCAACATAGGCTATATTTCATGCCGGTGCCACAACATCGAATTGGGTGCAAAAGCAAGAAAGTTCGAAAAAAGCGATTTTTGTGTTACTGAAGGTCTTAGAAACATGAAATTTGACATGGTAGTTACTCATTAGATATAAATGATCTCTAAAACATTTTTTAACTCGAAATTTAAAAAGAATGATAATATGCAAAAAAAATGTTCTAAATGGCGAGTTCAACGCATTCTCAGGAATTATCAAATTGATTTCAAATTCATGATGACAGCCCTTGCTCTAACATGCGCTTTACTTTATCTCGGTGTCACCATTGTCTGGGGGTTGCAGAAGCAAAAATGCTCTAAATTACGTTTTTTTTTTTTTTTTTTTTTTTTTTTTTTTTTTTTTGTTACGGAAGGCCTACACTGTAAAAAAAAGGGTCGATTTACTAAAAAAATTTTAGTGATCCTCTGAATTACTAAAAAATTTTTTGTAATCTTACTCGATTACAATAAAATCTGTAAGAATTACTAGAAAAAAGCTAGCAACGAATAGAGTTAATAGTTTTAGATTTTTAATAGCTAATACTAAATCTCGCTTGGTGTGGCCGGCATAGCCTAGTGGTCATAGCATCGAACTCCAGGCTGAAAGGTCCCGGGTTCGATGCCCGGCACCGGCAAATACGCACCGAGTGTATGCAGTGTAAGTACTTGTTAAATAAAGGGATTATGAAAATCCTGTCGTAGCAGATGTCGTGGGTTAGCATATTCACAGTATCCGCAAAGAAACTCTTCGGGAGGGTTGAATTCTGATAGGGATTGGCCGACGCGTTTTCACGTAACTTGGCGATAATTATACTTGGCTTAGCGATAGACGCTTCCGTCGCGTTTGATTTCCTCCGGAGCCGAGTACAAAGTAAAAATTTGTGTTTAAAAACTTTTAAAGAGTACAGCTTTCAGTAAGACACGTTCCATCCAATGCAATGCTGCAGGAGAAAAGTTACTTTGTACTCGGTTCGGAAGGAAATCAAACTCCTCGACGGAAGCATCTATCGCTCGCCAAGTATAATTATCGCCAAGTTACGTGAAAACGCGTCGGCCAATCCCTATCAGAATTCAACCCTCTCGAAGAGTTTCTTTGCGGATACTGTGAATATGCCGTGGGTAATGGTCTCTGAACTTTCCCTCCCCTTTAGAAACATCTCAAAATAGAGCAGGTGGCAATGATTGGTGCTGCCATCTGTTGCGGATTTGGCGAAAATATTTTTCTGCAGATGTCTGTCTTCTTACCCACTGGATGTAGCGCAAAGGAAGCTGCTGCCCTTCGGGCAAACGTAATGGTTACTAAAAATAGTTTTGGAGCTGTTACTAAAATTAGCTTGGTGGCTCATACTAAAAAGTTTTAAGTTAGTTATGCAAAAAATTATTTTGTTCAGTTTACAAAAGAAATGTTTGTGTCACTTGCAAAAAAAAGTTTGGAATGGTTACTAAAAAATTCAGTGGAATACAAATTTACTAAAAAAATTTTAGCAATCTCTTGAATTTTTTTTTTTTTTTTTTTTTTTTTTTTTTTTTACAGTGTAGAAATAATGAATTTGGTATGGTAGTTACTTATAAGGTATAAATGATCTCTAAGAACATTTCTAAAAAATAGAGACTTAAAAGAAGTAAATGAGCAAGAAGCTTTCTAAAAAACAATCTAAATTGCAATTTCTACGCAATATGAGGAAATACTGAACTGATTTAAAAATAATGATGTATAAACCATGGTCACAGCCCTTGTTCCAAGATAGACGGTATTTTTTCTCAGTTGCCAGTAGTCCATTGAGGGTGCAGGAGCTAGAAACGTTCTAGAAGGGCGAATTTTGTGTTATTGGTAGGTCTATATTGATGTAATTTGCCATGGTAGTTACTTATTACATATAAATGATCTCTATGAATACTTTTTTTATTAGAAATTTAAAAGGGAGGAAAATGCGTAAAAAGCGATTTAAAATCGTTCTAAATGCCTATTCATGATCAATCTCTGAAAGTATCAAACCGATTTCAAAAGTAATAGTTGGAAAGTGATGCACACAGCCCTTGCTCTAACATAGGCTCTACTTCATGTCTTGATTACTAACACTAGAGTGCTGTAGGAGCTGAAAGCGTCCTAAATTGCGATTTTTGTAACACAGCTGGGACTAAAATCTTGAAATTTGGCATGATAATTACATATAAGTTGTAAATGTTCTCTAAAAACAGTTTAGAAAAAATTCGAAATTTAAAAGGAGTGTGAAAATGCGCGAAACGCATTTTAAAAAGTGTTTCTAAATTGCGATTTCTATGCAAACTCAGGAAATATCAAACGAATTTCAAAAGTAATAGTTACAAATTAATGGTGACAGTCCTTGCTACAATATAGGCTGTATTTTATATTATTGTCATTACCACTTGGGATTGCAAGAGCAAAAAATGCTCTAAATTGCGTTTTTTGTACAAGTGAATAGTCTATGATTTTGAAATTTCGCATAATAATTTCTTAAAAGATGCAAATGCTTTTTAAGAATAGTTGAAAGAAAATTCCAAACTTAAAAGGGTGAAGTAAGCAAAAAGCATTCTAAAAAAGTTGCTTTTTTTAAAATTAGGATTTTTATGCAATCATATAAAATGCCAAACCAATTCTAAAAATAGTAGTTCAAAATTTGTGGTTATAGAACCTGTTCAAACATAAGCTTTATTTTATGTCGGTGCCGCGAAAGGGTTGCACGAAAATAAAAAATTCTAAATTGCGATTTCTGAGATACTAAAGAGGCTAGAAAATATGGTAAGGTCAATATGGCATGGTACACTGTAAAAAAAAAAATTCTGTAAAGGTACTAAACATTTTCTAGGAAACCGGGATTCCAAGAACTTTTCATGTAACGATAACAGGAAAAATTCATGTAACCGATTCTGAAACTTGAATTTTTGCTATTACCTTTACAGGAAATATTCTTGGAATCCCAGTTTCCTAGAAAAAGTTTAATACCTTTGCAGAATTTTTTTTACAATGTAGTTACTTATCCTCATCAGTCATGAGACAAATTTTATGAGAGACCTCAAAAACCGGTTTAAAATTAGTGTAAAATGGCTTTAAAGACACTCTATATATCAGTGCTTGTGATATGTACATGTTTATTAAAAAACCATAATAGTAATTTTTACAATTCTAGAAGCATTTAAATTAATGTAAAGGGTTTTATTTAGTGTCTCCTTCAGACAACACCAGGATTGAGGAGGTTATAAAATTTTAAAATCCTGTAAGAACAGTCGAAAGTAAATTTAAAATGTAAAACTGTGAAGCAAAGGGTAGGAGCAAAAGCGTTTTAAAAAAGCCCTAAGATACGATTTCTATGTTATCTCAGGAAATATTGAACCGATTAATGAAGCATAGGTTGCGAATCGATGGTGGCAATCTCTGATCCTACGTAGACTATATTTTATACAGGTGCCACTAGCATCACAGTTTCGCAGAAACTACAAACGTTCTAAAAAATCTTCTAAAACATTCCAAATTTTGTTTCTATGGAATATTAGTAAATATCAAACCGATTTCAAAAATAAAGTTGGCTAATTAAAGATGATTGTCTCTGTTTCAATATAGTCATTTTATGTTGGTGCTACTACCCCTACACTGTAAAAAAAAATCTGTGAAGGTACTAAACATTTTCTAGGAAACTGGGATTCCAAGAACTTTTCATGTAACGATAACAAGAATAATTCATGTAATCGATTCTGAAACTTGAATTTTTGCTGTTACCGTTTTTTTTTTTTTTTTTTTTTTTTTTTTTTTACAGTGTAGAGAGATGATAGATCGTTTATGTCAAATTCCAAATAGCTTGGAATTTGACATAATGGTTAATTTTGAGATGTTAATGCGTAAGGACAGTAAGGTGATAAAAATATTTTTATTCGAATATACATTATGTGTGTCAGAAATTGCACTTCGGATTACAAAGACTTATTTTTAGAATAAAGAATTACGTTCAACAAAGAGTTGTGTAATTCTTTTTCGATACAGGGGAAAAAGAAACATAAGTCAGACATTTTAAAATACCACAAGGCCTCTTTTCGCTTTTAAGGAACGGTTTTATTTTTATTATTTATATCGCTTGTAAAATAAAAGTAATGCGAAAAATAAAGATCAAAGTGACCTTTTGAAGTACGAATAAGACAAGTATTATATTTATACTTTCAAGGGGACTTAGTACGTGATATTTTGATTTTTTTAAAAAATGACAAAAAATGTCAAATTTCAGATTTTTGTTTTAAAATATGTATTAGTATTCTTAAAACATTCTGTCTAAAAATCAGAACTATTCGATAAATAATACTCCATTTCCCCCAAACTTTACCATTCAACTTCCTTTTAAATAGCCAATGTTTATACTCATTTTTTCCCAGTTCGCAATTTTTATATTTTAATTTAAATCGAAATCTTTCTACAATAATTAAACAAATTGTCTGATTTTTTAAAAACTATCTTTGGATCCTGTGTGTGATAACTAAGTACAGGATTTTTGATATGTTTGTAAGTGTATTTAAAAATACAGTAATACCTCGGCTTTCGTTGACTGTTGTTTTCGTCGGTTACGGTTTTCGTTGACTGACTTTTTCTACGGAAAATTTGTCTCGGTTTTCGTTAGTTGCCTCGGTTTTCGTCGGCGTACCCATGTGACTTCACTGGATTTTCCGTAAACAAAGGGGGAAAACCACGCGTTGTACTGCTGAGTGTGGCATTTTTTCTCGTTGTATGTATCATCCATGCATCTAGACCAGCGGTTCCCAAACTTTATTGGTATGCGACCCACCTTTAAGTAAAAGAATTTTTTGCGACCCACTTAATATAATGGTGTACATCAGAATGAAAAAAATTGCTATGTGAGATCCATAAGTTATCGGCTATCCTATCCTGTAAAAAAGGCAAATTTTCGTACGAAGGATACACTATAAAAAAAAAAAAAAAATTTCATAATTCCAATGTGTGTAAGTGGAATAATAATTAACACAACACACAAACTAGAATAATGATTAAAAATATTAAAAACTCTAAAGAGTTAATTAATACTATCAAAATATAACTTTGCAATCAGTGCGCTTTCTGCCACTGATTTTTACTGATGAAAGTATCTATATCAGGGTTAAAACTTGTTAATTTCAACCTTAATTCACTTTCAACACACTGTTTTCCTTATATTTGTTTTTGAAAAGTAGCAAGTACTAAAAGCATGTTCACATGAGCATGTTGTGTGAAACTCCATGAAGGAATTCAAAGCTCATTTAAATGTTTCTGGATATTCTGTTTGTAATTTTTTCATGTGGAAATTAAGGAATTTCCCTTGAAATATTATTTACTATTGAGATTATTATAATTTTTAACAGATGAAATACAAAATATATTTTTGCGACAAGCTTCGATTGTTTCCGCGACCAACTAAAATAGTTGCCGCGACCCACCAGTGAATTGCGACCCATAGTTTGGGAACCGCTGATCTAGACAAATAACTCCGTTCATTTCCAGTAATTTTGTACATTTTTCATTTCTCGCAAATGCTTCATCATGAGGCATAAGAAGTTAAGGAACACGATCGAGTTGAAAAAAGAAAATATTAAAAAAATACGAGAATGGCATTAAAGTTACTAAAAAAAGGCCGCATGTACGGGAAATCGCCATCCTTGATGAGCTCAATTTTGGCAAAAATTAAAGCAAGAAATGTAGCTAATGTAATGAAAAGCGTGAATGTACTAACGAAACAGAGATGGCAAACAGTTTGAAATTTCAAACAGTTATTAGTAAATCGGATTAATCTAAAACAGTTAGATGGAAATTCTACTTCCGAGGCCATCATATGTGAAATACCAGGCTATTGTATTACAATCTCATGCAGAAAATGTTTTAAACAAGTACTAGTCTAGGGATTTTAAGGCCAGAAGAGACAGGTTTTAAATATTAAAGAGGTGCACTGGCATCAGCAGTGTTATAAGACCTGGCAGAAGGGTTCGGGCAAGTTTGACACCGAAAAAAATGTGTCCGAACTCAAAGATTATTAATATTGAAATCAAAGTCGTTTGTTTAATGATAATGTCTTGCCTCAATTTGAACAAATCTGAAAGAAGTGGCAAAAACACACTACTTTGTGCAGCTTCTTTCAGCGAAATATGTCCTTTGACTATGACATTAAGCCTACTGCCAAAAGACCAAAAGAGTCACTTAGGATATAGTGTCTTAATCGCATACGCCAAGAACACTATATATTAGTAATTTCTTATTGTTTGTAGCATTAAGTGCAATACTTATTCTCCATAAAATGTGCTTTTGTTAGGCATTTATCAGTGTTTGAACTTATTAATTGGATTTACATAGATTCGTATGATAATAATTGCCTTGGTTTTCGTCAGTTTCGGATTTCGACGATTGTTTTCGAACGGATTATCGACGAAAAGCGGGGTATCACTACATATGTATATATATATCAGCTTAAAAACATGCTATTTTTCCAAGTTTTTTCCTTAGATATTCACTAACTGTTTTTTTTTGCTGTTGATCTTATCGGTTTATCAAAAATCCGATACTCCGATTTCTAGAAAAAATTACTCTGAATAAAAGATTTTTTAAAAAAAAGGATATATTTTTAGATATGAAAAATTAAAAGAAGACTAAGTTTTTCAACTGTTAATTATTTTTTTAAAAAAATTATCACTATGTGAAAATTTACCACTTTTTATAGTCTATTATGACGTTGCTTTATTCAAACACGAATAAAAAAATATAATATAGGTATTATTTTTGGCACCGAGTCCTCTTAGTCGAATTTTTCTTAAAATTCCCACAGAAATTTGATAATTTTATCTCTACTTATAATATTATCTTATATCTCACATTCAGCAAAAACTTTTTATGTCAAATTAAACATTGTAAATTAAAATAAACACTGTAACTTAATAGTTTTTAATTAAAAATAATTCTACTTGCAGAAATACATGTTAGAACTTTGATCATGCACGGAGACTTGTTTGTTACGTAATTAAAGCTGTTTACTTCAGCAGTCTACAAGAAGATTTCACAGGAAACCCCTGTTTATCTCTCAATTTTTTTTTTAAACCTAAAGGTTATTATTAGATCGCACTGAAATTTTTCAAGGTCAAAGGAATGCGGACGTAAGAGTTAAATATGTATAACAGATAAATAATGCGTTAATGTTTAAGGTGGATTTGTTCAATTTATGTGACAATATAACAATAAAGAAAAATCATGCACCAAGCATAGATTATGAAATAATTTTCAACACTTCCGGAATATTACAATGGAAGTTAACTGTTTAAAATTGTGAAACTAGATTTCAGCAGTAACTGTCTGTAGTTGGAAAGTATCCCGAATTTTTTTGCCTATGCATGTATATGATCTACAAATTTGTATACACTGTATTGCCATTGATTATGGGACACTTGTGATTTTAGACATTTTACTAAATATCTAGAAAAATACATGAGGAATCATCTCGAAACTCTTAGTGTATAAATATAATAGTATACATCATACATCTCCGTGAAGATTTTTTACCGAAACTCCATAGGGGACCGTCAACAAATTAAAAAAGAATGAATATCTTTTGAATAACCCTGTCAAAACTAATGTAGCAAAAACGCTCAAACTCTAGATTATGATTGAATGCCTTATTGTAATACACTGTGTTCATTTTTATGCAAATAGCATGCATACTCGCAGAGTAATTAAGGTTTTTATAAAAATGGCCCCAAATTTTTCCAAGTTTTTTGCTTATAATTTGCAGAGTTCTTATTATAAAATAATGTTCTTTTCTGAAAATATGACAAACATCATTGCACACAGTACCCTGTAATCAGAATTAAAAAATAATAAAAATTGTATGAAAAATGAGTAGGTTTACTAAATATTTTTTTACTGCGCATGCGTCAAAGATATCAAAATTTCATTTGCATATTATGTTAAATAAATGTATAGAGCAACTTTTGTAAAAGTCTCAAAATTATAGCTTGAAAATTCTGAAAGTAATCGTCTATAGAAAAAGGACAAAATCCGTTCTTTCCAAAATGAAGCAAAAAAATGAGGGATTTTATCCAAAAGTAGTCGTAACATCCCGTATTGTGTATTCTATATTGACACTAATCAATGAATATATGGATACAATCCCCTTGTTTTTGCTTCATTTTGAAAATAACGGATTTTCAACTTATTCAATTGACGATTATTTTCAGAATTTTCAAGTTATGATTTTGTGATTTTCACAAAAGTTGCTCTATACATTTAGCTAACATAATACGCAAATGAAATTTTGATATTGTTGACGCATGCGCAGTAAAAAATTATTTAGTAAACCAACTCATTTTGTATACAATTTTCATTATTTTTTAATTCTGATTACAGGGTACTGATTGCAATGTTGTTTGTCATATTTTCTGAAAAAAATATTATTTTATATTAAGAACTCTGAAAATTATAAGGAAAAAACTTGGAAAAATTTGGGACCATTTTTATAAAAACCTTAATTACTCTCCGAGTATGCATGCTATTTGCATAAAAATGAACACAGTGTATTACAATAAAGCATTCAATCATAATCTAGAGTTTGAGTGCTTTTGCTACATTAGTTTTGACAGGATTATTCAAAAGATATTCATTCTTTTTTAATTTGTTGACGGTCCCCTATGGAGTTTCGGTAAAAAATCTTCACGGAGATGTATGGCGTATACAATTGTATTTATACACTAAGAGTTTCGAGATGATTCTTCATGTATTTTTCTAGATATTTAGTAAAATGTCTAAAATCGCAAGTGTCCAATAATCAATGGCAATATAGTGTATACGTTATTATATTGTGCTGAAATTTAGCTCACTTATAATACCTTATTTATAGTTTATTAAACTCTCCTCATATAAAGCTAAAATTTAATTCAGAAAAATAATTCACAATTCAACAGGAATTGTACTTTTAGAAATTACTATGCATGGAAGACAATACATCCCGTTCTTTGCGTTGTTCTGTATATCAGTTGTTAATATTTTACAAAATTCTCTTAGTGTACTAAATATAATTCACCTATAAAACGCATAACCCAGTTAAAAAGCATCTTCATCAATTTTCATTTATGCATAGTGATGCTTTCGAATTATTTTGTGTAGCTTTGTATACATGATCCTCGGAATTTATACTCCCCATACGTAACAAAAAATTTTTGCTAAAGATAAAAACTCCCTTTGATATATTTTCACACTTAGACAATACTATAACCGAAATCTTTAGTGTTTTTCCATCAATGAAAAATAACTGTTATGCATGTTATATTCTTCAGTCAGCATTTTTTAGTGAACTTCAATAATGTATATAAATTTGAAATATAGTGTAAACTTATTAAAATTAGATCAAAACATTTTTCTTGAATTATACATTATGCAACCGAATTCTTTTAAGTGATCTACGAACGTTTAACTGTTATTTCGAAATAAGACAACGGATTAAAAATAAGGAATTTTTTTCAGAAAAGGCTTTACTTTTATGAATATTATTGAACCTGTTTTTTTTTTTTTAATCAAACTTTTTTTTAATTTTTATAATCATTATACTAACTGTCGTGTAATACTACATATAGTCATATCCGGCAGCGTTAAATTCTCGCCAAACTGGGCGATATTTGACAAAATCTTACTAAATTTGTCGGCGAAATTAGGATGGTATAAATAAAGATAACTTGGCGATAGTTGACAAATTTTTTGAAATTTCCATTCAATTCAATATTGACGAACACTGGAAACTGTTATAATAAGTTATATTTTTAGAAATAAGTGCTGATGAATATAGTCTGTTTCTGAAAAAATAACTTTAACTTCAACTGTACTTTATTTGTCTTGTTATTTGTTTTAAAAATGGTTAAATTGCTGCTTTATAAAATGTATATTAAATGTATTTTTAATATTTTTCGCATTTTTTTAACTCTTTATAAATTTTATTTTAAAATTTATTCAATTCTGTTTTAATTCATTTAATTTATTTAGTTTTTTAGTGTATAATCTTGATTGCACGCTTTTTCTCTTTTGCAATTTTAAAAATGCTGAAATATTTTTTAATGAAAGAGAATTTCCAAAGATTATTTGATACATCATATGTATAAACTAATTATTATAATGATATAGTATACATTAATAATTTCAAATATTTACTCTTATGGCATATATTATTTATCTACAGTTTCAATAATTTATTTAACATAGTTCTTTATTCTAGTAAAATGACATAAACAACATAAGCATATATGTTGTTTATATTATAAGTTATGTATAATATACGTTGTTTAGATTCGATTGTTGTGTATAGTCTTTGAGTGACGTTAAAAAAAAATTGAGGAGATTTATTAATCTGTTGTTTCTATTTAATGCCTTATGATTTAACTTTTCGTTTAAAATATTTTGGTTTTGATCAGAACCAATTAATGTAGAGTCAGACATTGCTCTACTGATCTTTTGTAAGAGTATTTCCTATCTTGACCAATGTCAATTAATGTAGGTCCAATGTTCTTTTGATCTTTTGTAAGAGCATTTTCAGCCTTGATCTGAATCGATTAGGAGAAACGTTCTGCTAATCTTTTATAAGGGTATTGTCAGTCTTGACCAGAATCGATTAATGTAGGAGCAACATTTTGTTGATCTGTTGTAAGAGTATTTTTAATCTTGACTAATCTCGATTAAAGTATAGGGCTACATTCTATTGATCTTTTATAAAAGCATTTTCAATCTTGATCAGAGCCGAAAAATGTAGGGGCAACGTTTTACTGATCTTTTGGAAGAGTATTTTCAGTCTTGACCAGAGACGATTAACAGAAGGGCAATGTTCTGCTCATCTTTTGCAAGAATATTTTCAGTCCTGACCACAGCAGATTAATCTAGGGGCAATGTTCTACTGATCTGTTGTAGGATTACTTTCAGTCTTGGCCAGAATTGATTAATATAGGGGCAGACATCGCTCTACTGATATTTTGTAAGAGTATCTTCTATCTTGAACAATGTCAATTAATGTAGGCCCAATGATCTATTGATCTTTTGTAAGAATATTTTCAGTCTTGATCTGAGCCGATTAATGTAGGAGCAACATTCTATTAATCTGTTATGAAAGTATATTTAATCTTGACTAATCTCGATTAAAGTATGGGGCTACATTCTATTGATCTTTTATAAAAGCATTTTCAATCTTGATCAGAGCCGAAAAATGTAGGGGCAACGTTTTACTGATCTTTTGGAAGAGTATTTTCAGTCTTGACCAGAGACGATTAACAGAAGGGCAACGTTCTGCTCATCTTTTGCAAGAATATTTTCAGTCCTGACCACAGCAGATTAATCTAGGGGCAATGTTCTACTGATCTGTTGTAGGATTATTTTCAGTCTTGGCCAGAATTGATTAATATAGGGGCAGACATCGCTCTACTGATATTTTGTAAGAGTATCTTCTATCTTGAACAATGTCAATTAATGTAGGCCCAATGATCTATTGATCTTTTGTAAGAATATTTTCAGTCTTGATCTGAGCCGATTAATGTAGGAGCAACATTCTATTAATCTGTTATGAAAGTATATTTAATCTTGACGGTCTCGATTAATGTAAGGAGCTACGTTCTATTGATTTTTTATAAGAGCATTTTTAATCTTGATCAGAGCAAAAATATAGGGGCAACGTTCTACTGAATTTTCATAAGAGTATTTTCAGTCTTGATCAGAGCCGAAAAATATAGGGGAAACGTTTTACTGATCTTTTCCAAGACTATTTTCAGTCTTCACCAGAGACGATTAACAGAAGGGCAACGTTCTACTGATCTTTTATAAGTTTTTTTTTTTCAGTTTTGACAATAGCTAAAATGTAGGGTAACGTTCTACTGAATTTGTATTAAAATATTTTCAGTATTGACCAGAGGCGATGAAAGTAGGGGCAATGTTCTACTGATCTTTTATAAAACAAATTTCAGTCTTAACGAGGATAAAAATATAGGGGCAACATTCTACTGAATGTTTATAAGAGAATTTTCAGTCTTCACTAGAGCCGAAAAATGTAGATGCAACATTCTACTGATCTTTTATAAGAGTATATTCAGTCTTGACCAGAGCCGGTTTAATGTAGGGGCAACGTTTTATTGATCTTTTGTACGAATATTTTCTGTCTTGACCGGAGTTGATTAATGTACGGGCAATGTTCTACTGATCTTTTATAAAAGTATTTTTAGTCTAGAACAGAGACAAAATGTAGAAGCAACATTCTACTGATCTTTTATAAAACATCAGTAGAATCAGTAGAGTACTTTCAATCTTGACCAAAGCCGAATCTTTTATAAAAAGTATTTTTAGTCATGAACAGAGAAAAAATGCAGAAGCAACATTCTACTGATCTTTTATAAAAGTACTGACCAGAGGCGATTAATGTGGGACCACGTTCTACTAATCTTTTGTAAAAGTATTTTTCCGCCGTTTAAAACAGAAATTTTGCGTTTTGAAAGGATAAAAGTTTATATAATAGAGTATGCCTGGAAGTTTGCCCTTGCATTAAATTGGGCTTTGATCTTGACTGTGACAGTTTACACCCATGATTCATCAAAAGAAAGGAAGTTTTAAAGGTATATCGGTCGATATATACATCATGTGCAACAATATTAAATCGCAGCGTATATGAGGCTCGTAGTGTTGCTATTTATATATTTTATCTTTATTCAAATTGATTCTTTGCTACCAATTTTTAAAAATGGTAAAATTTCTTTTATTTAATGAGAAATTGAATAAAGTGACTATTTTTATTTCAAAACAAATAATAGCAATCAAGTAAACTGAATAAAAAGAACCCAATCAACAAGCAACTCTAATACATTGATAACCCAAAAGTCGGAGTTGTTATATATATATATATATATATATATATATATATATATATATATATATATATATATATATTCAAATTTCAGGAGTCGGAGTTGCAGTTGGCTATTTTTTCTACCGACTTCTTAGCCCTGGTTACGATGACTCTGTATTGACCTTGAATTATATCATTACGAAAATTCTATCGAATAATCTATTCTTATTAAAAAGAGATCAAAGGATAACTTTCCCGATAATTTTTACTGGAAATTGACATCATAATCAGTTTTGTGAACAAAGTCGAAAAATAAGGAAAAGTTCTAGCACTTTAAAATTTACAACACACGTGGCTTAAGACTGTACTCAAACTTGCTATTTCTTGACACATTTTTTAATTCATTTTTGTTCACAAACATATTGAAAT
Source organism: Maratus speculifer (assembly GCA_964019185.1). Taxonomy (NCBI): domain Eukaryota; kingdom Metazoa; phylum Arthropoda; class Arachnida; order Araneae; family Salticidae; genus Maratus; species Maratus speculifer. The sequence continues at coordinate 439,719,774 of OZ025290.1, read as the reverse complement.
GGCTCATTAAAAAACTATGTAATCGAACTGCTTTTTCTGTTTTCTGGTAAAGGCAGGCAATTCTTCTCGAAAGGCTCTGAAATTTGGGGTTTTGCACCGAATTTGCTGACACGATATCTCAGGACAGTTAAAAAAGTCCTTTCCTCAGAAAATAATCTCTTATAATTTAAGATGAATTTCATTTATTGGGAAAATGAAAAAACTGCTCGATTACAAATCACTTCAATCATACAACTGCAAATATCATGATTTTATGTTTTAAAATGAGTCAGAAAATGTGTCAGAAAGTTATACGTTGTTGAGCTGGTAAATGTATATAAATATTCACCCACAAAAAAGTTTTGGTTGAATCAACAAAAATTTGCTTGGCCAAACAAATATTTTCATTCAAATATGGGTCAATGGAAATTTTGTTTGAATAAACAAAGAAATATTGTTGATTTCTGTTTTGCAATTTTCCGTCGACAATTTTCATCCGAAATGCATAATAACGTAATAATAACGTCATAATCCGTCTCAATTTGAAAAGTTTTTATTATCTAAAAATTATGTTAATCCTTTATAGTTACATAAGTCAATTAAAGAAAAATATGTGAGAGAGTTGTGACCACTGTACAGTTATTTGTCGAGTTATTAGTCGAGTGCACAGTTATTTAAACTTTGCAAAAACAACAAAATTTTGTTGGAATTACAAATTGGAAATACAAGACTTTAGTAAGACTCAAATAAAGTTGATGAAATTTTTTAAAAATTTTATAAGAGCGTTACAATATATATATATATATATATTTTTGTTTGAGCAACAAAACCGATTTTTTACTTTAATTAAAAAATTCGCTTAAGACAACCAAAATGCACTCAACAAAACGCGTTTTTTAGTTTTAATCAATTCCTTTTTCTGGGTGTATATATATGTGTGTATATATATATTTAAGAACTGCCAATACTGTTAGTTTTATTAAAAATTTATTGGATAATTTTTTTTCTGTATTTTGAAACCATTTTATTGATATATGTTTATCTACACATAGAATCTTTGACAAAATAACATACTTAGGGGCATGTAAAGCGTAAAACGGTTCCAATTTTTTGAGTTTTTAATTATCGGTCTAAAAAACAGAGTTTAAATATTATGGTGCTAAATAATTATGGGCCAAAAAATATTATGGTATTGGAAGGTAATAAAATAGTATGTTTTAAGCACTGCGGGTTTTGTACATATATATTGTTTGCCATTTTCCTGAAATGTGTTTTTTTACACTTCTGTACACTTTTCTAAAATTCTATTTTAGGTAAACAATTGAAACTTTCCAAAGTTGTGTAACTAACTCGTTTCTTTAAAAATATCTAGCATTATAGATGTGGGTGATTTTTTTTAATGAAGAACAATATGTTCTTAAATTTCTTATAATTTTCAGTATTTTTAGTAAATCATTTTGAATTTTATTTCTTTTAAGCCAAAATGAAAATTGCTTCTTATTATTCTCAAACAGTACTTTTTTTCTAATACTACAACAAATTTTAAGATGGTATGTTGAACAGTTTTTTTAGAAAAATGTACCGAGCAGTCATAGTGTTCAAACAATATGTAAAAAGTTAGTGAGTCCGTGAAAACTAATTTAGGCATTACATTAAATTCTTTTGATTTATACAGGGGGTCCCATAAGTAATGAGACAAACTTTAAGGGAAGGTAGAGGACATCACGAGAATTCAGAATTGCATAGCAACCCATAGTCAGAAGCGTCTTCGTTCGTCGGTAGGTTGTGTTGCTCACAAGAACATTGGAATATCCAGGTGTATTTGAGCGTGTCCACTAATCCATGGTTGGACGGTGTAATGCATGCATCGTTAGCAATGGTGGAAACTTTGAACATCTTTTGTAACATTTTCACATATCATCTACCACAGTAAATGTAATATCGTTGACCAATAAATTATTTCAGATGATCTCAGTCTTGTGTCGCTTCGTCCCTTGTACTTCTCATACTACCTTCCCATGACGTTTCCGACCGTGAGTTGCTATGCAATTCTGAATCCTTGTGATGTTCCCTACCTCCCCTGAAAGTTTGTCCCATTACTTCTGGGACCAGTGTTCTCGATGTCGCTCGCCAGTGCGCCAAATTGCTACTAAATTCTTCAATTGGCGAGTGAACAAGCGATTAGATTCGCCAAATTGCTAGTGCTCAATTTTTGCCTTTTCTTTTTTTCTTTTTCGTTTTTCATTCATATGCATCAATACTTAATATAACATATTTTTTATATTTGTAGCGGATTGTTGAAATTAGATTAACAATCGCTGTCACAGTTATAAAAACTTGGGTTATTTTAGAACATATTGAAAAAAAGAGAATACATTAAAAAATTGAAGTTTTTTTGGCTACACGGCGAATCTATTTTGCTAATACTTTTCTCATTTGGCGAATGTTTTTAATTTTTAATTAGCCAAATTGCTAGCGTTGGTCAAATGTCAGCGAGAACACTGTCTGGGACACCCTGTATATAGACTATAATATGTATATATACTGTAAAATAACTTTTTATTAATATTTATAGTTTTAAGTAAAATGCATGATGCTACATTTTGTAAAAAAGCTTTTTTTTATCTATCAAGATGTTCCATGTGCCCTTGCAGGGATGCCACAGGGAGTTATTTTTGTATTCTGTTTCCACTAGTATTTTTCTAGCATAAATTTTAAAGTATGTTTCTATCGAAAATGCTGTCAAAGCGTCTATTAAGAATTTTTGTTTAAAGAAATTGATGCTAGTTAGAATTAAAAAATAGTGGTCTGTGGCAGCCCTGCCTATATTATGTTAACAAAAATGGAAATAGAGAGTTAAGGACTTCTTTGGAAGAATATAAATAAATTCAATTCGGAATAAGTGTGAAAGTAAATATATATATTATATATATGTTAATATTTAAAACTAACTCTTTGCGGTCGTATTACGTTTATGCTTAGGTATCATGCTGGTCGGAATCGATTTTCGTTGAACAAACAGTTATACATGATAGGCAAAATTAGGAAGAAAAAACAAAGTTTATTATTCTTTTTTTTAATTTTAGGTATATGTAATACAATAATATTTTTTAATTTTATGTCAAAGCTATACTTAATAGTTCTCCATCATGTAGTATCTTTCAAAGCCGTCTCTAATACGCTGTAAAAATGTCCGATATTTCTGAATCTATAAAAATGTACTGTAATCAAAAACGAAAATATACAGTAACCTCTTCTAACTCACCTAAGGTTTCGAAAACCGTTCCTTTACCTTTAAAAATCCCAGAAAACTATTCGTTTTAGAAATTTAAATAAAAATTTATAAAAATTAATTTTTATTAGCTGCTTGTCCTTTTCGAAAACGTTTCTAAGTAGCTATTACAATACAATAATCACTTTTCTCAAATCAAAATATCACTTTTTCGGATGCTACCAATTCTCAAGTTAGCATTTTCAGCTGCATAACTGATTTTGTGCATGCAATTGTAGCAAAACAATGTTAATTTTCATATTAATGTTAATGCTGTTTAAATTGTATGTTTGTATATTAAACATGTTCTCTGAAAATAAAAATATTTTCGTATGAATTGGTAGCATCCGAAAAAGTGATATTTTGATTTGAGAAAAGGAATTATTGTACTGTAATAGCTACTTAGAAACGTTTCCGAAAAGGACGGGCAGCTAATAAAAATTAATTTTTATAATTTTTTATTTAAGTTTCTAAAACAAATAGTTTTCTAGGATTTTTAAAAGTAAAGGAACAGTTTTCGAAACCTTAGGTGAGTTAGAAGAGGTTACTGTATATTTTCGTTTTTATTACCGTACATTTTTATAGATTCAGAAACATCTGACATTTTTTACAATGTAGGAAGTCTTAATTTTTCTGTTTGAACGTACAGAACAATCTCTTTACATTTTATATTTTATCTTTATTAAACTATTTTGAATTTCACTGTACACTTTTTTCTGTCAATGACTTTTTGTCATTTTAGAGTTTTTATTTTTTTAAAGAAAAAAGTGAAATTATCTCATGATACTTAAACACAATTGGGTCAATTTATTTCAAGTGGTCCAAAAAATATTTTTTTGGTCGCTCGACCATTTTTAAAAAATCTGAAATTTTTTGTACAACAACCCTAACACGACGGAAGTTCAAAATGACCGTTATTTTAATTTTACTATTTTTTGTTTGTACATGGCGGCCATCTTTGTTTCATCGTGTGCAGCGATTTTCTCAGATACTAGGACACACAAAATTGTAAATATCTCATCTTTTATTTTCCCAATTGAAATGGGGTTTGCAGCATTTTTTTAAAAAATAAAATAGGCTAAATGTACAGTGGCAGAATAATTTTGAAAAAAAAAATTTTACAGGTAAAATTTTAGCACAAAATTTAAGATTTTTTCGAAAATCTATCCGTTTGCAAGAGGAATTTTTTTATGCAAGGAAAACTGTCAACCTTACACAATTTTTTCTACAGATAGTTCAAAAGTGCGTATACTCATACACCAAGTCACAGATCTGGGAGTTGATTTCTCTTTGCGAAAAAAATTCCGAAATTCGTCAAAAATTTCAAAAATCGCACTTTTTAGGTTTTGATATTTCTGGTGGGGCACGAGATAAAAATCTGAAATTCTGGCCTTTGATAATATTTTATAGCAGTGTTATGCACAAAAATTTCAAGAAGGAGTTTGACTACAAGCTGAGATATGGCATGGTCATTATGTAAAAAGAATACTTCTAAACTATTGTAAACTACTATATGTTTGTTCATACCTACAAAATGTTAAACTAATGGTTGATGATGCAAAGTTATAAAGATCATCTTCAAATTCTGTTTAAATCGTGATTTAAATAATTCAGATTGTATGCTAATCCAATGCACTATTTGTCCAGATGAACAAAACCTACTAGAAATGCTATTCGTCCATTTCAATGGCCCTGAAAATATTTTGGTTGATTGACCGTTTTTAAAAAATCTGAAATTTTTTTGTACAACAACCCTAATATGAGGGAAGCTCAAAATGACTATTATTTTAATTTTAATGTTTTTCGCTTGACCATGGTGGCCATCTTTGTTTCATCGTGTGCAGCTATTTCCTCACACTGAAGTTTGATATCTCTTGTGTGGCGCGAGATAAAAATCTGCAATTCTGGCTTTTGATAGTATTTTATGGTAGTGTTATGCACAAAAAATTTCAAGAAGGAGATTTGACTATAAGGTGAGATACGGTGATTAAAGTGTTAAAAAGTGTTAAGAAATGCTATTAGGAGTACATTAGGAGAAATGAGATTAGTCTCTTTTATTACAATATTTACACAGAAAATATCGTTTGTTGAAAACAGTTTAATAATAAATGTTTAGTTTATAAAGATACTATATATGCTCAACAAAGAGCTTAACAGTATTTACGAGTGATGTTATGAGATCGACCAGTTACTGTTGTCAGTGCATAAGGCTGTTCTTTCTCAAAATTTTATTTGAAGCCACCCAAGTCTTGTCATCCCTTGTTAACTTGAATGATGTTCTCTAGGTTTAATAACTGAAACCATGTCAACTCGATCAGTTGCAACCCATTGTGCGTAATTTACTTTTTCTGAAATGTGTTCCGAGTAAAATTGTTGCAATAGCATTTCTAGTAGGTTTGTTCATCTGGACAAATAGTGTATTGGCTTAGCATACATTCTGAATTGTTTAAATCACACAGAAGCATTTGACGAAGATATTTGTAATTAACATTTAACTTTGTACCATAAATCATTAATTTAAAATTTTGGAGGTATGAACAATTACATAGTAGGTTACAATAGTTTGGCAGAATTGTTTTCACATATTGTCCAATTCATATCTGAGCTTGTAGGCAAATCTCCTTCTTGAAATTTTGTGTACATAACACTACAACACAATACTTTCAAAGGCCAGAATTTCAGATTTTTATCTCGTGCCCAACCAGAGATATCAAAACCTAAAAAGTGCGATTTTTGAAATTTTTGACGAATTTCGAAATTTTTTTCGCAAAGAGAAATCAACTCCCAGATCTAGGATTAGGTGTATGTGTACACGCACTTTTGACCTATTTGTAGAAAAAAATGTGTAAGGTTGACAATTTTCCTTGCATGAAAAATTTCCTCTTGCAAACGGATAGATTTTGGAAAAAATCTTAAATTTTGTGCTAAAATTTCACTTGTAAAAATTTATTTTTCAAAATCATTCTACCACTGCACATTTAACCTATTTTATTCTGAACAAAATGCTGTAAACCCCATTTCAATTGGGAAAATAAAAGACGAGATATTTACAATTTTGTGCATCCTAGTATCTGAGAAAATCGTTGCACACAACGAAACAAAAATGGCCGCCATGCACAAAAAAAAAAAAAAAAAAAAAAAAAAAAAATACGTGTGGCACTCGGGGACTGCCGCGGTAAAGCTATTGCATAGCATTTTTTATCAACTTATGCAATTATAATTATTTATTTATTTTTTATTTATGCAGTTTTTTTTTTTTTTTTTTTTTTTTTTTTTGTCTTTGATATTAATTCAAGATAAACTAGTTGAGCGTGATGACCGATAACAAAACTTTTTTTTTCTTTTATTGAATAAATGAAAAGTTAATATCGTTTAAAATATTTTTATTATCTTACAATACATGTAGGTTAATCAGGAATTTTTATCATTGAAACTATACATTTATGGTAGCTGAAATAAAAAAACATAAGTTTAAGACTTGATATTCTCAAAATATCTGAAAAATACCGCGTCAGTGTCTGCCGAAGTCTACCGAAGGATACCGTGCCGAAGTCTGCCAAACTGTAGCGACGTTAGCTGGAGTGTTAGGTTTTTCTCGTTACGAAATTGCTAGATTCTTTCGCCGCGTTCAAAGCCCGCGATAAAAGCTATGCAATACCTTAATAAATTACCAAACAAAATTTGGCCGCGCTACGAAAATTAGATCGCGAGTTATAGGCATTTTAAATTTTCCGACCCTCACCGTGGGGTCTCCTGTCAACAAAAATTAACACTGTTTCATAATAAATTACCAAACAAAATCTGGCCGCGATACGAAAATTAGATCGCGAGTTGTAAGCATTTTAAATTTTCTGACCCTCACCGTGGGGGGTCTCCTGTCACCAAAAATTAACACTGTCTCAAAATAAATTACCAAACAAAATTTGGCCGCGCTACGAAAATTAGATCGCGAGTTATAAGCATTTTAAATTTTTCGACCCTCAACGTGGGGGGTTACCTGTCACCAAAAGTAACACTGTCTCATAATAAATTACGAAACAAAATGTGGCCGCACTACGAAAGTTAGATCGCGAGTTATAAGCATTTTAAATTTTTCGATCCTCACCGTGGGGGGTCTCCTGTCACCAAAAATTAACAGTGTCTCATAATAAATCACCAAACAAAATTTGGCCGCGCTACGAAAATTAGATCGCGAGTTATAAGCATTTTAACTTTTCGACCCTCACCTTGGGGGGGGGGGTCTCCTGTCACCAGAAATTAACACTAAATCACTAAACAAAATTTGGCCGCGCTACGAAAATTAGATCGCGAGTTATAAGCATTTTAAATTTTTCGACCCTCAACGTGGGGAGGGTCACCTGTCACCAAAAGTAACACTGTCTCATAATAAATTACCAAACAAAATTTGGCCGCGCTATAAAAATTAGATCGCGAGATATAAGCATGTTAAATTTTTCGACCCTCACCGTGGGGGGTCTCTTGTCACCAAAAATTAACACTGTCTCATGATAAATTACCAAACAAAATTTGACTGCGATACGAAAATTAGATCGCGAGTTAAAAGCATTTTAAATTTTTCGATCCTCACCATGGGGGGGGGGGAGTCTCCTGTTACCAAAAATTAACACTGTCTCATAACAAATTACCAAACAAAATTTGGCCGCGCTACGAAAATTAGATCGCGAGTTATAAGCATTTTAAGTTTTTCGACCCTCACAATGGGGGGGGGGGGTTTCCTCTTACCAAAAATTAACACTGTCTCATAATAAATTACCAGACAAAATTTGCCCGCGCTTCGAAAATTTGATCGCGAGTTATAAGCATTTTAAATTTTTCGACCTTCACCATCACCGTGGGGGGGGAGGTCTCCTGTCACCAAAAATTAACCCTGTCTCATTAATTACCAAAAATTAACAAAATTACCAAACAAAATTTGGCCGCGCTACGAAAATTAGATCGCGAGTTAAAAGCATTTTAAATTTTTCGACCCTCACCATGGGGGGGTGGGGTCTCCTGTTACCAAAAATTAACCCTGTCTCATTAATTACCAAAAATTAACAAAATTACCAAACAAAATTTGGCCGCGCTACGAAAATTAGATCGCGAGTTAAAAGCATTTTAAATTTTTCGACCCTCACCATGGGGGGGGGGGTCTCCTGTTACCAAAAATTAACACTGTCTCATAACAAATTACCAAACAAAATTTGGCCGCGCTACGAAAATTAGATCGCGAGTTATAAGCATTTTAAATTTTTCGACCCTCAGGATGGGGGATCTCCTGTCACCAAAAATTAACACTGTCTCATAATAAATTAACAAATAAAATTTCGCCGCGCTACGAAAATTAGATCGCGAGTTATAAGCATTTTAAGTTTTTCGACCCTCACAATGGGGGGGGGGTTTCCTCTTACCAAAAATTAACACTGTCTCATAATAAATTACCAAACAAAATTTGCCCGCGCTTCGAAAATTTGATCGCGAGTTATAAGCATTTTAAATTTTTCGACCCTCACCATCACCGTGGGGGGGGGAGGTCTCCTGTCACCAAAAATTAACCCTGTCTCATTAATTACCAAAAATTAACAAAATTACCAAACAAAATTTGGCCGCGCTACGAAAATTAGATCGCGAGTTATAAGCATTTCAAATTTTTCGATCCTCACCATTGGGCGGGTCTCCAATTACCAAAAGCTACATTATCCTACCTTGTTTTATTGTAAGACGATTATTTTCTATACACATTCTATCAGGAAATTTTATCATAGAAACTATAGATTTATGGTAACTGAAATAAGAGACATAAGTTTGAGACTTGATATTCTCAAATATCTGAAAAATACCGCGTCAATATCTGCCGAAGTCTACCGAAGGATACCATGCCGAAGTCTGCCGAACTGAAACGACGTTAGCCGAGTGTTAGGTTTTTTTTCGTTACGGAATTTCTACATTTTTCTCGTTACGGAATTTCTACATTTTTTCTCGTTACAGAATTTCTACATTCGGTCGCCGCGCTCAAAGCCCGCGATAAAAACTATACAATAGCTTAAAAATAATAAAATTAAAAAAACGGTCATTTTGAACTTCCATCATGTTAGGATTGTTGTACAAAAAATTTCAGATTTTTTTAAAAAAGGTCGAGCGACCAGTGCTGGACCACTTGAAATGTATTGACCCAATTTGTAAAATATTATCTCTCATTGTACTTATCGAAACCCAAAAGCGATATATCGGCTTAATGTAACATAAGATAAGCATGGTTTTTTGCTGTAATGACTGAGAGGAAATATACGACTGAAATGATAAAAAATCTTTGATGACTGAGACCAGGGTTGGCAAGTTTTTGACAGTGTGCGGTTTTATCTGGTTTAAACCATGGTTTAAACCGTCACGGCTAAAACCTCTTGTCAAAAACCTCGTCAGAAACCTCAAATACTACACTGATCTGTAAAATTTCACGTTAAACATCTGTTACAAATATACAATATTATATGCAATATTAAAAATTCGCTTTTACTGTATTATATATTATCATTTCCAGAAAAAAAAAACAAAAAAAAAAAATTGTCATAAATCTGAAAATTTGGCCTGCCTCCAAACTTGCTCAACTAGCAATGCTTCTGCTATCAAGCCCTGCTAGCTCAGCACCAATTGAGAGAGTATTTTGTAACTTTGGCTTCTACACTCTAAACTCGTAAACCATTTGGGTGTAAATAAATGTGCTAAATTGGTTAAGTGCTATAGGATGCTGTATGGTAAAATTGATCCAGATCATTAACAGTACAAAATCATTTTCTTCTATTTGAATATTGTAAAAAACAATGTTTTATTGCAATTAAAGTAATTTAATTTTTTTGTAATTATTAAATTACAGTACAATTAATTTTATATAAAAAATTACTCAAAGTTTTTCTCTTGTTCTTAAAATGTTTAAAGTGCATTACACGTTTTTGACGATTTAAGCCAGTTTTTGACGGTTTAAACCAGTTTTTGACGGTTTAAACCAGTTTTTGACATTTGTCATGTCAAAAACCAGTTTCTGACGTCAGAAACCCAACCCTGACTGAGACTAGGCATACGACAAAAAGGATTCAGTCGAGTTGCCTAAACGTTTGAATTTATTTGTACGGTATGTATCAATGAAGAAATATATGTTTACATTTATTGTATTAACATTCTATGGTGCAGACTTGAATGATAGATTAGAAGTCTGTCTACCATTTTGAATTGTAAATAACTGAAAATTGAATTGATCAACTGAAATTGTTTTACATGTTATTTGCAAAAATAACTAAAGTCACCACAAAATTCATTATTTTACTTTACGGTGGTGTATCGTACAGGTACACCACCCTGTAAAGACTATACTAGAGACAAAATGAAGATAAAATACATGTTTATTTAAAGTCAATAAACAGAGGCTGGTGCAATATAGCCGAAATATAAATTTAACGCTTGACAAATAAGACTCCAATAATAAGATTAATAAAACCCACTATAATTCAAATTTAACTTACTTAAAAATGACTGCTATAATAATTCGCTGGAAAATTCTCCTCTGATAGCTCGAAAAGTTGAAAAACAATATTATAATGTCACTTCTCAAAGTACAATATCATTAGTTAAAGAGTATACCTTGGATTTTAATTCATCTTTATGCAAAACATTAAAACGTTTAATGTCTTATCTCGACATCGAAGCATTTCGCCGAAAAATCACTAGAAAATACAGCTCAAAACAGGCTCAGGCTGATGACACGTGCAAGTTCCAACCTTGAAAAAATACAGAAACAACTGAAGCGCTTCCCTCAGATATCCTAAACTACCGAGATCTGATTTAAAAAAAAACAATAAATCAATATACTGTCTCTTATTTTTGTTGGCTAATCGGCAACAACAATTTAATTATCATACGACAACGATCTAATTATGTTTATTACACAAAACAAGTTGGAAATTGCACGTGAAGCGTAGCAAATGAGGTGCGTTCGTACGATAACGAAGTTTTAAAAATATCCCTCTCCTATATCAATCTCATAAAACTGTAAATAATTACAATTAAAATGCGTACCAAACAATGTTCTCCGTATACCATTATGCAATGGAATACTTTTGTGTGGCCTTTTAAATCAATAACAAATATTCTTTGCACCACAGATTATGCAAAATGTATATTATAATATGTACTTTATAGATGCATATAAATTTTATTACATTCGAATGAGTGTAACACCATTAAAATGCATTTGAAACATTTTCCCCCATTAACCATAATGTAACGGATTGATAAAATTTGAAATGACTCGACAAAATTATGTAATAATTATGTATTTAAAATTTCAAACGATTAAAATGAATTTGAAACTTTTTTCCCCATTGACCGTAATGTAGCTGGATACTTTTGATTGTCCCTGTAATTGATCTATGCATCCGATTTTCATAAATTTTGAAATGACTCGACAAAATTATGTAATAATTTTGTATTTTAAATTGTAAACGATTCGGTTGGGTAGTTTTTGCGTTGTTATATGCGGACGGACAGACAGACGGACGGACTGAACGACAACAATAGGTGCTACGTATTTACATAATTACGAACGCACCTAAAAAAGCAAACAACCCGTGATTATGAGATCTGACGTTGCAGGAAACTGTATGTGAAAGTCAGAGAAAAGACAAATAGGCGTCAATTTCATGCACAAGCGTTAGAAGTTGAACAACACGTTCACAACAGAAACTGGAATACCCTCCTAAGAGAGTAACTTAGGAGGGTTGCGAATGGTTGAAATTGGGGTAAAATGGTTGCGAATGCCTAAGAGAGTAACTTAGGCATTCGCAACCATTTTATAAAGTCCTTACTCACTTATTAAAATTAACGAAGCTAAAATTTATTATTAAATATGACCACAAGTATGTACTAATAAAATTCGTATATGTCACTCTTGTACATAATCTAAAATCTCCAACATATATATATTAAAAAAAAACAGTATGGTGCTACCAAACAATCATACTGAAATATAAGCTTATATATTACTGTACCATCCTTATACGTCGCAAAAATATTGTACTGTAAAATATGGAACAGTGTATGATGAAATCCTGCCTTAACGCCTTAACGCGCAGTGTTGCCGGGTCGGCAACACCTAAAGTTCCCCCTGTTTAGAGACACAAAAACTCCGTGAATATTTCAAAAACTACTCTAATGGCTACTTTAAATCTTTCTTATGAGTTCTAGATGGCAGCACCACAGAGATCAAACTCTACTGTTTTTAAATAATTGGTAAAATGTTTTACTGTAATATGCGCTTCACAGCAATGCTCTTCTCACTGCGCTTATCAATGCTTTTCTTATGAAAGGTTACTACTTCGGCAACAGCTGTATAATTAAAATGGTTAGTGCAATCTTTACAAATTACCTGTGAACTCCTCTAGGCCTAAATAGATTGCCTAATTTTTTTTTCTTTAAATTCCAACTTTAAAGAGTAGTGCGCCGGAAAGGGTTAAGGGAAAAGAGTTACTATCTTGGCGTGAGGAACACAGTACAATATAAGATACATTGTACCTACTAAGACGGAAACAGGCTAAAATGGAATTATTTTTGGTCTATTTTCAAATATATTCAAGAGTTAAAAGTTTTATCAACTATTTAATCAAAAATTATTTTCTGATATATTGTTATATTAATTTTAAAATATCTTATTACAATCGCGGTAATAAATTTTTCCAAATGAAAAAAGACCGTGTCGAGTGTTCTAAGACACTTTTGATACATTAATAAATAATTTACACTCATTCTAACTAAAGTTTCTTTTACTTTAATTACAATTACGCAAATATTAGAATATTAGTACAAATATACAATGTAAAAGCAAATATGAACTTTTTTTAAATAATTAACATAGACTCCATTTTCACATTTAAAAAGTGACACGATTACGGAATCGCTTCTATTACTTTTGCGTTGATACATATACTGTATGAAAATGTGCGATTTTATTAAAATTGCACTGGCATTTACAGGATGCCAGTACAATTCACCGTTTTTAATGGAAAATATTTCGTTTCTTCGGAAAAAAAATTCTGGAATTTACGGGAATTTTTCCGTTAAAAAACAGTAAATTGCACTGCGTCCCCGCACAATCTCATTAAAATTGTCCATTTTTTACAGTGTATAATAAATAATTACTCATTATCATATACATTAGTTTAAAAATAAATAATCAGAAGTATCCTTAATAGTAACCCAATTACGAAATTTCATCTATCTGCGTTACATTGATATAATAATAGTTATCTGTTATCGTATGGGAATAATTTATTCTCGTGTTCTGACGGAGACAAAGTTTCTTATATCATCTCGCTTTACCATTTGGATTATGTAATATTATTACAAGAACCTGATCATGGAAGTGACATCCACATCATTTAATATCTAACAAGAGTTTTAGTATCATTCATAGTATTATGATTCATTGTTCCAATAATGATACTAACACTAGAGTTGTAAAATGTTAATCAATTTATTTAATTACATGGTTGTCATTTGGCATACAGTTGGCTTCTAAATTTTAATGCCTGTTGCAACAAATTGAAAACTGGTTTGTTTGCTTTTAGTTAACTAATTGAAAATTGTCAGTTGGTATTTTTATAGTCACAATTCTTATATAATAATAATATTGTTAATAATAATGAGATAATTTAAGTAAAATAAAATGAAATGAAATATTGTTTTTAACCTTGCTTATAATCTTATTTACTCGGATGTGTTATTTCAACAAATGCGTTGTCATTTCTACTTATAATTAAAACATAAATAAGTCATTAGCCCATATGTTTACATAAATACTTTCTTAACCAATTATGAAAGTTGTTTGCATGTGTATAAGGTAAAATGTTCATTCAATTATGTACTTCTTGTCAAACAAAGAACAGGCCGACCTTGATAATCAGAGATTTTGAATATTTTAATATATGTTGTAGGATAGATACCCCTTAGCCTCAGGCTCATTGGATTTTAAACAACGCTCCTTAGTTATTGAGGCACCACCAGTGGCTGAGAGGTTCTGCTCTCGAAGCTGGTAGACGGGAAGTGCTGAGTTCAAGCCCAATTCGCGCCCGTCGACCTAACCTTTCGGAGTTTTCCATGGTTTTCTTCGAACCTTGGGTAATCTTGTGTAAATACAAGTTAGGTTCTCTTAGAAAGACCCTCCACAGAAGGCACTCTACCTAGGGCCTCGTGTAGATAATCGGCCGTCATATGTAACACCTATAACGTATCTCAGTTCTCGAGAAACAGGGAGGTAAGTCTAATATTATGACATAACTTTAATACTTACTTTGAAAAGAATGTGTATGCTTCATGGTAGCTCATTCGGTTTAGTGTTCGTACCCTGTTAAAGCGAGCCCGGATTCGATAGCGAAACGCGCTGCATTTGTTTTTCTAATTTTTCGCTTTATAAGTAAACTTGTAATTATGATTTAATAATATCATTTAAAAATTTCAATATCGTACCTTAATTACAACATTAGCAAATTTGAACATAAATTTAGCATTTTTGATTTTTAAACCATTATTTCTTATCATTTAAGGAGACTTTTTAAAAAAATCCATCTGTTATTGAATAATAAAGGTTCCTAACTCCTTACAAAATCTGGTACCATCCTTTTATAGTAAAATAAAACAAATTCAAGTAAAATAAAAAGAAAAAAAAGAAAGACGATAAATGTTAAGAAAATAAAAAAAGCAGCAAAATCTAATCAAAATAATTTAAAGAGCAAACATACTTTTTACAAAATTAAAAAATTTTTAATAGGCAAAAAATAGATTGTCATTTAATTATCATGCTAATTTTTAATATAATTATGTTTACGCTTTAAAAACAGTGTATTTTTATCATCGTATTGATTTCCCCTGTTGAAACAATAATAAATGATATTTATTTAAAATCACGAATTGACGCAATTGTTTAATATCATTTCATCGATAAAAAATGTATGAAATGCATTTTAAAAATAATTTTTAAAAAATTAAGAGTTTTGAATGTATGTATGATGTTTTATAAAATTATTTAGTAAACAAAAAAAGTAAATAAGTTAAAATTAGAATTAATACATAATATTATATTTTTAATTGACAGTGGGATTATTAAATTTTAATTACAAGTATATTTATGAAATAAACAATAAGAAAAACAATTGCAGCGCGTCCCGGTATCGTGCCCCTGGTGCCCCCTGGACGCTATACTGAATAAGCTATGATCAAGCATACCCATTCTTTTCAACTTTTCAACTTCTTCACTTGTGTCGTAATATTAGGCTCCTCCCCCTTTTTCAAGAACTAAGAAGCGTTGTATGAAATCTATTGAACCTGACGCTAAGAGGTCTCTGCCCTACAACATATATTAAAATAATCAAAATCTGTGATTAGCAAGGTTGGCCCTCTCCTTGTAAGTACATTTTACCTTATCTCATCATTTTCAACTCTCTTCTCTGTTCTAAACTATCCATAATTTTAGTTCTATTATTTAGCCATTTCCCAGACCAATGATTTTTGCTGTAAACTTTTTTTTCGGCTTATGTATCACCACATTTGATTTATTTTTAAATACAGATTGATTCAAAGGAACGTGGCCAAAATGAAAGGGCAAAGCATGCATGCAAAAGAATTAAAATTCGCACAGTAACATTGGGTCCCAAACGCCATCCGTGGCCACTAGAAGGGGTTGTAGGCTATATGTAATAGTGCATGAATAATAAACAAAAAATCATTCTACATCACTTTATTTATACTGTGTTTTTATGCATGTCACGTATTTACGACCAGTTTTACTACATAGGATACTCGTAGTTTTTGGCAGATGCCGCTAGGAGAATGCATAACATCGACGCTTCATTGAGGAGGTGCGTCAATCCATGCCGTGTCGATGTAAATGCGTGTCTCTCGGTATCTGGCAAAATCTTTGAGCATTACCTGTAGTAATACTAGTCGTAAATGTGTATATGTATAGAAATATAATATACCGTATTTACTCGTGTATAACGCGCACTTTGTTTCAAAAAATTAGAGTAAAACTCGTAGGTGCGCGTTATACACGGAACATAACTTTTTACTGCTTGATGTAATCACACGATATACATATAAATCAAGAAATGTATTCAAAGAAGACATAATCACTCGGAGAATTTTATTTAATTGAAATAATACAACATTTTTATATCTCTCCTTGCACTTTTTTATGCATTAACATTTTATAAATGCAAATTAGCAATTTTCACTGCCGTCACTCTCTCCTTCTTCCCGTGATTCACTCTTTATTCGAAGAATAAAAATGTATTTTCGTTTTGTTTTTGGCATAATGTAATGTTTGTTTCGACTTTCTTTACTGAAATTCAATTATTCATTCAATCGTTTGCATATCAAATTTAAGGTGCGCGTTATATACGAGATTTTAAAAAGTCGCCATTTTTCTTATAAAGTACTGAGTGCGCGTTATACACGCTTGCGCAATATACACGAGTAAATACGGTAAATAAAATGATTTTGAATGATTTTTGTTCATTCTTTTTGTATGACATATAATTTGGAACCATCTTTAGCGGCTCCGGATGGCATTCAAAATCTCATGTTCCTATGTGATTTTTATTTCGTTTTGCATGTCTGCTGCCCTTTCATTTTAGTCCTTTATTTTGAATCATCCTTTAAAAAGTGCACATGAAGCTTTGTTCGTTCGTGTCAATTACATTAAAACTAAAATAGATAAATAGGATTTTTATATAATTATAATTTGTCTTGCCACATATGAAAGTTAAATAGATATTGAATTAACAAGAGCATCCAATGAATTCTGTTAATATCTAAGTTTAATTAAATTATTTGATGATACTAATACAGTTTGTTGGTTGCTTACGCTAATTTACCTGATTAAAAACATTATAACTCTCCCATAAAATATTTAAACATTTTGTACAAAATCAAATGATTACTTCAAGGAGTAGTTCACAGTTCTCGAAAAGAAATAAGCAAGAAGAAGGAAAACCATTAAAAATTCAA
Source organism: Maratus speculifer (assembly GCA_964019185.1). Classification (NCBI taxonomy): domain Eukaryota; kingdom Metazoa; phylum Arthropoda; class Arachnida; order Araneae; family Salticidae; genus Maratus; species Maratus speculifer. The sequence continues at coordinate 439,702,475 of OZ025290.1, read as the reverse complement.
TGATAACATTAGAAAATACTCCAGTTAAAAGAATTACCTCTAACTCAGAAGTAGACCTGTCGAGATTAGGCACATAAGGTACAACTGATAGCGCAGACGAAAATAATAGCCAATCAGAAAAAAAATTAAAAAACTGCAAACTATTTCACACTGAAAGTAATATGAGTGAAAAACAACATAGATAGCAAAGTATTAATAATAATCAAGAAACGAGAGTCGAGGTGAAATCCTTCTTGGTGAGGCGTGAAATATTTTACAGCGACATTATATGTAATGACAACCACGTGGCTGGTTTACTTGTTATTTCAAAAGACATGTGGGACAGTAATCCCTAATGTTTGCTCACTTCTAGCCTCTATTAGTTGTTCAATCTAGTATAAAAATCAACAACAACATTTTTATTAGTGTATACAGGAATAACTCAATAATTAAAATTGCAACACAATACCCAGCACCTTCTTTTAATTTGAATGAAGATTTCAATTCATGATGCAATATCTAATCATATTGTCCAAACAGATAATCTAATCGTAGATGATTATTTTTCCAGAAAACTTTCTGAATTTAATTCTGAATCATATTTATGCAAAAAGAGTATTTATAAGTGAATTCCCAGCAATGCATAAAATGATTGTTGCTAATGATAAAGAAGCACTACCCATTTTCTATTTGACGAACAAAGTCTCGTTACATGAAATAATCTTCTGTGCTGTGAACTTGATTTACAAGAGACAGGAATGGTTTGTAGATAAATTTAATTTTTCTAGTATTGACCCTCATTTCATTAGATACGAGTTAAATATTGAATTAAATACAAAAAAGTGTCACATATAATATATATATATATATATATATAATTTAAAAAAATATATTTAACTTATTAAGGCAACTGGCAAAAAAATTAACGAGCACTTCCCTCAGAGGGATTAGTCTGAGCGATATTGCTGAGAATACACATTTAATAACTTGCGATAAGTAAAGAAAATGAGATGTTACCTTTAATTGGTCATTCATTGTGATAAAATATGATGAAAAAAAGCATACTGAATCATAGAATTACAAAATCTTATATATAAAGTTGCATATATTATTTTTATAAAAGAAAAGCAAACCATGCATGGATATAAAATTGGAAATATGCAAAATGTTAAAAGAAATACAGAAAATAAAACACCAAATTTTCCTATATTGGAAATATAACTCTTTGAAATGATGTCATGAGCATAAACAGAAGCTTCGCAGAGATTTGAGAAACTATAAATAACATAAACTACTATGTTTGAAGAGAATGGAGTGCATTTTATATGGTGTGAAATCCGTCCGAATAGTTTATAATGTTGAATATCTGTTTGCCACGGATGCAATGAGGTTGTCGATAAGAGTTAAGCAATCCTTTTTTAAAAATTTGTCCTAAACGAGCACTTACATTTTATAAGTTACTGTGATGCCAAAGTTATATTTTTAGACCCCAACAGTATCCTAGAAATTGCAATATTCTCAATAAATTAAGTTTAAAACTTTTTCTAGAAAAAAAAGGTTTAATTTGTGAAATTAAATTGTCGAATGTTTTAGAAACCGTTCATAACGAGAATATTATATCTTAAAAGTTGCCACAAAAAAAAAAAAAAAAAAAAAAAAAAAAAAGATTTTAAATTTTTAGTCATATCAACATTAAAGAATTCTCAATTTTAGAACTTTTTTTGCTCGTACATTGATGGTGATTATTATTCCTACGCAAAATATAGTATATTTTGCAGCAAAGATGGTTAACATTTTTTGCCCACATTATTTTTTAAATCGGCTAGGTACTCCCAATGATAACGAAAAACACACAAACGTTAATGCTTTATAGCACAGAAATACAGAATCAAAAGCTATTTATCTCCTATTATATACACATAAATTATCTAATTAGTGCTAGCAGATACATTTTTAAATATACATAGATCAATATAATGCTTCATTTTTCTTTTATTAGTATTTCTTAGCATTCATTTTTCATTTATTTGTATTATTCAGTAAAAAACTCACTTTTTTAAGCCCGAATTACGTCAAACTTTTTATAAAAGCGCCTAAGTCCATATAACAGCGAAGTATTGTGAAGAGTATTAAATACAAGGTAGTAAGACACTTAGCCAAACGCAGGTAATAAATCGCCAAATATTGTTCTTTTCGCCCTATCTGAAAATGCATTTTTTCCGTACATTTAAAAAATACGATTTTGAGTCATCTTATTTAAAATTCAAATAAATAAATAAGAGGAAGCAATAATAGCGTAAGTCAAAACATTTTATTTCAGCATCAAGGAATTGTATCGTAGTTACACATGTGGAAAAAAGCTGTTTTTGGCCAAAAAACGTTGTCTTCACTAAATTTGAATTCGATTAAAAAAAGTACCGTGACTAATTAAAATGTTATAGGCAGAGCTGCCAAGTCTCCGGCATTTTGGATACCAGTATTTTAATACAGAAAATGTTTTATTAAATTAAAAAAAATTCTGCGGATTTAAAAAATAATTTTCCTATAATAAAATTCTGCTGTGCAATAAGCGGGGGCTTGGCATCTCTGTATAGGAATATTTCGTAATCTACTTTTTAACCTTAAAAAAAGCAACGACCATTTTTCGGGTACAAAAAGTATTGCTAATTGTTCCATTTTGCATACAAGGTACTGATTGTAATATTGATACATCTATCTATGGTGATAAATTTCCAATAATTTTTCAAATCTCATTTATTTTATTAAAAATATAATTTTTTTATTCAATTAGTTTAAAATAAATGGTTTTTAACTAATTTCACAATACTTTTGAAATATCACTTTTCATTGGCCATTTTTTAAAAGCATTTAGAAAATGGTTGTTGTTTTCAGTCAAATATAGACTTTGGTCTGTCAGCATTTTATTTTATTATTATTAGTATTTATAAATGGTGGAGAAATATTCATACTTAATCCATAACGTACATAATATATGACTCTGTTATTACATGTCACCTTTTTATTATCATAAAAATTATGTTTTTACTGATTTTTATTAACTCAATAGGAAAAATTTTGTGCTTTGAGCAATAGATGTCTGCGTTTCATTCATTTATTTATTTTAACAAAATTCTTTCTATTTAGAAGAATTTTTATTTAAATAGGAAATCCAAATGTCGCTGTTAATAAAGAAGAAAGTTACAAAAAAAGGTTACAAAACGAGTAGACGCATACTATCAAAAATGGAAAAACGATAAATCCAAAAAAGACGTCGTATTTAGAAGAATTTTTATTTAAATAGGAAATCCAAATGTCGCTGTTAATAAAGAAGAAAGTTACAAAAAAAGGTTACAAAACGAGTAGACGCATACTATCAAAAATGGAAAAACGATGAATCCAAAAAAGACGTCGTATGGTCGTATCATCTTTTAAAGCAAAAAAAAAAAAAAAAAAAAAAAAAAACGAGGTCTGATTATCGAGCCTACTGATGACGAAATGTGCATTACATAAAAAAAAAAAAAAAAAAAAAAAAAATATATACTGCAAATATTGATTTTTTTTTTCTTTTGTGCAGTTTTGGCTTTGAAAGTTTGCTATGTTGCAAAAAGATATAAGCGACTATGAAAACACACTTGGTAAACGTTCGTGATCAGTTTTACAAATAAATATGGCACATATATGCCCTATACACACCGAGGTACCTAATTGGTGCCAAAATGGCGTTCAGTTGCCTAACATGCTGGTTATCATATAAATGTTATAATAAATTGTTTGTTCTAAAAATATTATCATTTATTGATTGTTATTTCTTTTTTTTTTTTTAATAACAGAAAATGTTTCGTTTATTCCTTTTTTTTTTTTTCATTTTGAAATAAATAACGTGTAATTATAGCATGCTATATGTATCTGGTAATCAAAACTATGTTTTCGCCTAATTGGCATAAAAAATTTCGCCAAACCCAGTGCTTATGTCTCTAGTATATTATCTCAAGTATTTTATTTATGTATACTATAATTGTTTTTACATACCACTTACTTCTTCTTGTATATAAAAATAGGTAAGTGTCTCCTTTATGCAGTATAAATTGTATAAATCTTTAAAAAATAGTCCCCGTTGCCCCTTTTTGGATCGAATTTTAAAAAAATCAATGTCTAATTCCAGTATTGCTCCCAGGTATGCATACATATTCCAAATTTCAAAGTTGTATGCCAACAGGAAATGAATTAAAAATGAGAAAAGATGTCACATATGCACCAGGGTACATAATTGGCGTCAAAATGGCATTATTTTACCTGAGATGGTAACCCGGCTTTGTTTATTTATTATTAGCATCCGATGCTATTTCTTTCAGACAAGCTAAAAATGTCGTGTCATCAGCCCTGAATTTTCTAGTCAACCGATTTTGATAATTATTTTTTTAAATGAAAGCTATTTATTTGTAGTTCTGCCCATTTTAATTATTTTTTTTATTTATTTCCATTTTTATATTTTATTTTTAATTTTAAAAGCTTTTTCATGACATTTCTTCAAAATGGTGGCAACACAGTTTAGCTTTTCTCTCGATAATAATTTATTTTCTAAAATGATTGCGTATAATTATGCACTAATTGAGTTAAAAAAATATATATTTACTGAGAAATAATATTAATAATGTAAATAAAATGACAGAAAATAATTTATGATAAAAATTAATGTCTAAATCAAAATAAGAGAAATTTCAAATGAGGAAAATTATGTCATTCAGCAACCAGATAAAAGGGAATTACAATATTATTATGGAGGCCTTTTTCATAAACAGTAACTTTTAAAGAACATTTGAAGATAAAATGACGTCACTATTTAAAACATTGTATTTTTACTCATAATGATATTAGGTACTACTCTGTTATCCCGTCGACCAATTTCGCCAAATTATACAAATCGCCACATTAATAGCCAAACTATACATATTGACATAATTTTTATTTTAAATAACGAAAAAATAAATAATTAGTAGAATATTAATAAAAATATTAATAAAAATCACTTAATGACATTTTAAACACATGAATCGTATTTAATGTCATTGAATGTGACATTCACGATCATCCATTATTGGCATTTAATCTTATAGTTTGGCGATAATTTTTTGGTCGATGGGATAACCTAGTAGTACCCGATATTATTTTTTTCTTTTCTTTTTTTTTTTTTTTTTTTTTTTTTTTTTTTTTTTTTTTTTAAATAAAGCTATTTTTCTGTGAGTGCATATAAAACTAGTATTAAAAAATGCTCTGACGAGCACCCAAAAAGGTTAATATGTTTGTAAGTATGAACAAGTTGGAAATTGCACGTGAAGCGTAGCAAATTAGGTGCGTTCGTACGATAACGAAGTTTTAAAAATATTACTTTCATATGTCAATCTCATAAAATTGTAAATAGTGAATTACAATTAAAACGCTCATCAAACAATGTTCTTCCTATACCATTATATAATGTAATACTTTTGTGTGGCCTTGTAAATCAATAACAAATGTTCTTTGCACCACAAATTATGTATGATGTATATTATAATATGTACTTTATAGTTGCATATAAATTTTATTAAGTTCGTATGAGTGTAACACGATTAAAATGCATTTGAAACATTTTTCCCATTGTCCGTAATGTAACGGAATACTTTTGAGTGTCCCTATAATTGATCTATAAATCCGATTTTCATAAAATTTGAAATAACTCGACAAAATTATGTAATAATTATGTAGTTTAAATTTCAAACGTATAGAATATATTTGAAACTTTTTCCTAATTGACCATAATGTAACTGAATAATTTTGATTGCGCCTGTAATTGATCTATGCACACGATTATCAAAATATTTGAAATAACTCGACAGAATTATGTAATAATTGCGTATTATAAATTTCAAACGATTAAAATGCATTTGAAACTTTTTTCCCCATTGACCGTAATGTAATGGAATACTTTTGATTTCCCCTGTAATTGATCTATGCATCCGATTTTCATATAATTTGAAATAACTCGACAAAATTATGTAATAATTATGTATTTTAAATTTCAAACGTATAGAATATATTTGAAACTTTTTCCTAATTGACCATAATGTAATTGAATACTTTTGATTGCCCCTGTAATTGATCTATGCACACGATTATCAAAATATTTGAAATAACTCGACAGAATTATGTAATAATTGCGTATTATAAATTTCAAACGATTAAAATGCATTTGAAACTTTTTTCCCCATTGACCGTAATGTAATGGAATACTTTTGATTGCCCCTGTAATTGATCTATGCATCCGATTTTCATATAATTTGAAATAACTCGACAAAATTATGTAATAATTATGTATTTTAAATTTCAAACGTATAGAATATATTTGAAACTTTTTCCTAATTGACCATAATGTAATTGAATACTTTTGATTGCCCCTGTAATTGATCTATGCACACGATTATCAAAATATTTGAAATAACTCGACAGAATTATGTAATAATTGCGTATTTTAAATTTCAAACGATTAAAATGCATTTGAAACTTTTTTCCCCATTGACCGTAATGTAATGGAATACTTTTGATTGCCCCTGTAATTGATCTATGCATCCGATTTTCATAAAATTTGAAATGACTCGACAAAATTATGTAATAATTATGTATTTTAAATTTCAAACGATTCGGTTGGGTAGTTTTTGCGTTGTTATATGCGGACGGACAGACGGACGGACAGACGGACGGACAGACGGACGGACTGAACGACAACTATAGGTGCTACGTATTATATAATTACGAACGCACCTAAAAAGGGTTTTACAAGTGCTTCTGTTAATTACTGAGCAAGGGATTCCTTCTTGGCTACAACTCACTTCAATGCCAACTTTGAAAAAATCATATTTGCGCTTTTACATGAAAACAAATTAGTCGCAGTTACTATAAAAATGTATAGTGTAAAGACATAACCAGTAAAGATACAGCTTAATTAGACATAAATGTAAGGGAAGACGACATAGTGTCAAAAACCTTGTTCCTGTAGGTATCACATTCATGCACTGCACCAAGCATGCCCTAAGTGTATAATTGCACAGAAAATTGATTTGTAGTATAGTGCAGAGTGAACTGTGCAGTTAACATCAGGGATGTAGTGCAGGTTATACGCCGTATACCTTCTGGACTTTTTAATAGAACACCATATACCCTCTGTTTCTCAAGAAAGCTTATAGTATACACATTCTAGGGTATCCCTCTGCTTAGAGCATATATCCTATGTTATTTTTACGACTACACTTCTGGTTAACATCTAAAGCTCGATGGGAAGTTCTACTAAAGAACCGCAAATTTCTTTTATATGGAAAAAGCGCAAATATGATTTTTTCAAAGTTGGCATTAAAGTGAGTTGTAGCCAAGAAGGAATCCCTTGTCCTTCCTCATGCTCAGTAATTAACAGAAGCACTTGTAAAACCCTTTTTCATACTTACAAACATATTAACCTTTTTTGGTGCTCGTCAGAGCATTTTTTAATACTAGTCATTTAATTTTTTTGATAATAACTGAAGATTTTCTAATATCTTAAAAAGAAAAATAGTTGCTGCTGTCAAAATTTATAAAATGATAACAACAGCATAAAATTTTGATATATCAGAATAATTATAAAAATCATTGCATTGCTATATAAAATGCATGATATGAAAAATAAACCACGGATTTGAACGAAAAAAGTACAGAACTTTATTAAAAGAATTAAAAGACATACCAATTAAATACATTCAACTTAATTTCTCAAATGAAACATTCACAACTAGAAAAATTCTAGAAATTGAATAACAATTAATCTATACTAATATTATAAAGAGGAAAGATTTGATTGTTTGTTTGTTTGAATTGAATAGGCTCCGAAACTACTTGACGGATTTGAAAAATTCTTTCACCGTTGGAAAGCTACACTATTTCCGGTGAACATAGGCTAATTTTTAATTGATTTATACAAATATTTTTCTTAATAATTCAAAATTTCATTATTTTTCATACAGAATCAATTAAAATTTTTCCGATAAAAAATAACCATTTTTCTTTCCCGTTGCCAAGAAAATGTAATCTGAAATAGTAATAATAAATAAATTAAGTCTTAGTAATTATGGAACAAAACAATTTGTATAATTTTAAAATAGAAAAGAAAAATAATGAAATAGTTTACTGATAAATAAACGACTATTACTGGATTACCACGTGAGGCATAAAATCGCAATTTTGTTGTAATCGTGCCAACGTGATCCGTAGATGACATCTGCACCTAAATATTATTGGCAATATTATTGTTTATATAATTTGTTTACATTATTTGGCAATATTGATCTCCCATCTCCCATCGACCAAAAAACTGTCGCCAAAGTATAAGTTTAAATGTCAATAATGGATGATCGTAAATATCACATTCTTTTGACATTAAATATGTTTTGCATAATTGTTACGTCGTCAACTAATTTTAATCCGATGTTTTATCTCTATTTCTATTAATATTTTAGTAATTTTTTAATTCTTTGGTTATTTAAAATAAAAATTATATCCATTTGTATAATTTGGCGAAATTGATCGATGGAATAATCAAATGGTACCAATTGTTTCTGTACACTCTATCTGGAATTAGCGTACTTATTGAGCCTCCGCCAAGTCATATGCCAAGCAGTCATTAAATCTGAGTTTTAGCCTTACTATTATATCTTTTTCATCTGCAGTTATTTTACCATCACTAAAAAAGAAATTTTTTGAATGTGAAGGAAGAATCATTGTCATGAAAAAATATTTGCAATTAATTTATCATTCATTCTAATAAAAAAAAGGTACTACTAGGTTATCCCGTCCACCAAAAAAATATCCCCAAACTATCAGATTAAATGCTAATAATGGATGATCGTGAATGTCGCATTCAATGACATTAAATACGATTCACGTGTTTAAAATGTCATTAAATGGTTTTTACTTCGACTTTTTATTAATATTTTTCTTAATATTCTACTAATTATTTGTTTTTTTCGTTATTTAAAATAAAAATTACGTCAATATGTATAATTGGGCTATTAGTTTGGCGATTTGTATAATTTGGCGAAATTGATTGACGGGATAGCAAAGTAGTATAAAAAAAAGAAAAAAAAAGTGGATAAGTGTGATTGGCAATCGCACACAAGGATTCGTTTAATATCTTTTTCAAAACACTTTTTTTCATTAAATTAACAAATGAAAAATGGTTTTTCGGCGCTATTTTGGGATTTCTTCGCTAATCGCGCCAACCAGAACAAAATATTAACAGAATATTCCCCTAAATGTTGCCTTGATCGCATAGATTTGTTCATTTCTCAATCATAATCTGCAGATTTAGTAAAACTACACAAGTAAATAAAATTATGAATAAAAGTAAAATATTTCAAAGCTTAGCATAAATTTAAGGGAGACCAAATTGGTCACCAGAGGCGGATCTTAATTTAAATAAATAATCTATATATATAAAAGAAAGTTTGGATTTCGTATTAATCACAGCACAAAAAAATCTACCGAACCAAAAATCTTGAAAATTAGGGTAAAAATACTTCTAATAACATCGAGTGCCTCTAAGAAGGGATTTTCGAAAATTCCACCCCTAAGGGGGGTAAAAAAAAGAACGAACTTTTAAAAAATTCCTGAAAAATGGGCTTTTGAAGTTATTTTTCATCTGATAACATATTTTAGTGTATTTTCTCATGCTGAATTGAATGTTACTAAGTAAATTCTTTTAAATCCAGTAGTTCGTGAGCTACTTCATATTTTCCTAATTTGGCGATGACTTCGGCGCAAAAACCTGAAATTTTCAATCCTTATGCATATAGATCAGATTTTGTAGTTATTTTTTAACTGATACCATATTTTAGTGTATTTTTTCATGCTGCATCGAATGATATTAAGCAAATTCTTTTAAGTTCAGTAGTTCGTGAGATACCATATATTTTTTTGATTTGGCGATGTCTTCGGCGCAAAAAAGCGGTAATTTTCAACCTATATATATAAAAGAAAGTCTGGATTTCGTATTAATTATCGTACAAAAAAATCTATTGAACCTAAAATTTTGAAAGTGAGTTCTATAATCAGTTAACGTGATTATGTAAGCTACATTTAATTATCTCAATATATATAAAACGCCAAGTGAAATTTCACTCCGGACGCTTATAACTTAAGTTCTACTAGATAGATTTTAATGGAACTTACATTGTTAGTTGGATAATTATTCAGAAATTTTGTAACAAGTGAAATATAGCATTCTACGTTGTTTAATTGAATACTTATGGAGATGTTTTAAATCAGATGAACACAATTACAAAAGGTTGGCTTTAATTTAAAGGTTCCGCTGAATGAATTTTTATGTGATTAAAATTGTTAACATGTTGAGCGCTACGTCATTCATTGGTGACTAACACTGAACTTTCCGTTTAGATGACTGACTTTTCACCGATGACAGACAGTCTAAAATACGATATAAAACTAAAAATTACTATGATATAAAAATTTCGTTTGATTCAAAGTTTCTTTAAAAAAACTGACCAGCGTAGCGGGCGAAGGCTGCTAGTATAAGAATATTCTCGAAGGAATAATAATTTAACACAAAAGCATTTCTAAACAAAACGAATTTACATCCAACGGGATTTGAACTCTCTTTTCGCTGCTGAGCAGCCAAATGCCTTACCTCGAGAGTCCTAGTTTAACACCAGAGATGTTGCAAATTTTGCTATAGTACCTATATAAATACCAGCATAAGTCTTGTGACTGTCATCAACAGCTCCGATCTGATTGTTTTATTTTTTATATGCCCGACGGCTATTTTCCTACTTTTATTTTAGCTACTCGAAACAATCGCCAAATAGGTTTCCTTCGCCATAATTTCATTTTAAATATAAAGCTGTCACTAGCTTTATTTAAAATACGAGACTTTCATTAAAAAACACATAAATTAAAAATACATATATCAGATACATTTAACTTGGACGTTTTTCTTTCATTTTATTAAAAATACTATAAGTAAATATATAACTACTTAATTTATCCCGTCGACCAAAGAACGATAGACAAACTGTAAGATTATATGCCAATAATGGATGAACATAAATGTTACACTTCCTTGACATTAAACCCGCTACACTTGTTTTGTTTAGTGATCAAATGATTTTAAATTTATTTGTTCTTTTGTTATTTAATATAAATTTTATGCCAATAAGCTCTATGCCAATAAGCTGCCAATGATTCTCGAGGTAAGGCATTTGGCTGTTCAGCAGCGGATAGAGTTCAAATCCCGTCGGATGTAAGTTCGTTTTGTTTAGAAATGCTTTTGTGTTAAATTATTATTCCTTCGGGAATAGTCTTATATTAATTGTTATTCAATTTCTAGAATTTTTCTAGTTGTGAATGTTTCATTTGAGAAATTAAGTTGAATGTATTTAATTGGTATGTCTTTTAATTCTTTTAATAAAGTTCTGTACTTTTTTCGTTCAAATCCGTGGTTTATTTTGCTCTTGATATTAATTAAGAAAAATATAATATATAATTTATTAAAGTTACTTTATGGTTGTATCCGCCGACATTATTTGGTTAAATAAAAAGCATTTAACTCCTTACAAATTTCCGCTAACATTGATATTTTTGGTACCTTCGTATTAATGCCATCGCAGTAAAAGTTGTGCTAATGCGCCAATAAAGAGTGATCTTGTTGTTCGTGCCTTTTTAATGTTTTTTTTTTTTTTTTTTTTTTTTTTTTTTTTGCTCATTTTGACGTCATTTTTAGTACTTTAGTACTTTTTTAACCTATTTTTGATGCCATTTTTTGTGCGCGTGCGAACAAGATTGCTCTTTATTGGCACATTAGCGCAACTTCTGCTGCGGTGGCGTTAATACGTAATACCATATTTTTTATGCTCTTTAATAAATTCTAATATTACATTTAAAATACTTCAATGTTATTCACATACGCGATATCTTACAAATATTTCTTTATGGTTTGATTTGATAAATTCTGCATTAAAATATGAAAACTTTTATTAGTATTCTTTTGTTCGAAATCACCTGAATAAATAAAATTTTATATTTGGTACGTCTCGATGTCATAACTAAACGTCATCATTAAAGTAATCCTTTTCGTTAATGACTTTTATTTTTTTAACCTAAATTCATCAATTTTCTAAACTTAAATTTTTTTAATGGCAACATTTTTACTTTTGAGTAATTTGGCGAATAGTTTGGCGATTTCTATAAATGAGTGAAATTGGTCGACCTGATAATCAAGTAGCACCGTACGTAATGTAAATAAAATAGGTATGCATTTTTGGCACAGATGTCATATGCGCACCATGTTGGCGAATTTTTTTTTCTGACGCCAATGTCATATGCGCATCGGAGTATTTAACTGAATCCAGATTGTCGTTATTTTGCTTGATATGTCAACCCGGATGTTGTTCTTTACTTTTTAATAAACAATTTTTTCTTTTTTTTAAATATATAAATTGTTTTGTTCTATTAAACAAATCGTCAAAATAGATAGTGAATATGATACATGAAAATAACAAAAAAAAAAAAAAAAGGTATTTTTTCACGTGATTTATTTAATTTATTTATTTATGTTACATACATAGCAATTTTTATGTTCATTTAAACTTACGTGCAACAATTACAAGAAGAAACAAATATAAGAAAAAGACTATCTTCAGCTGAAAATTTCAGACAAAAATTCGATTTTCTCAGCGACCGACAAACATACAAAGATGAAAAAAAAACTGTTCTAAGTTTTACCATGAGGATTAAAATAAACCAAAAACGAAATTAATCCATCCACGGCATGGCCGGATTAAGGGGGGGGCTAAGGGGGCTGCAGCCCCGGGCCCCAACCAGTCAGGGGGCCTCAAGCAGAGGCTTAAGTTGTACCAAAGTTTCGTTTAAAACAATTACAGGGGTGTAAGAGCTGCGCGAAATCGCCGTTTTCTTACAACTTAACTTGAATTGCCATTTGACGTTATTGCTGTCTGTATCTCCAAAAATTTCCAGGTTTAACAAAAATGGCGATGAAAACGAAATGGAAAGATTTGCGTAAAAAAAGCGGGAATTTCTTCAAAAAAAGAACGGATTTAATCAAGATCGCAGAAAAGCACAATTTCCTTCAAAAGGCCGTGGAAAAAGCGTTAATTTCGTCAAAAGGTCGCGGAAAAAGCGTGAATTTCATCAAAGGATGGCTCAAAAAACCGCGATTTTGGCAAAGAATCGTAAAAAAAATGCAAATTTCATCAAAGGGAGGAAAGAAAAAATGCAATTTTCTTTAAAAGATTGCAGAAAAAATGCAAATATAATCAAGAGTTCGCGGAAAAAGAGCAAAATTTACGAAATCATCGGGAAAAAATGCGAATTTCGACAGAGGACAGAGGAAAAGCGCGAATTTCGTCAAAGGGTCGTGAAAAAACACAAGTTATGCGAAAGAATAGCGAAAAAAAAAGTAAATTTTGTCAAAATGTGGTGGGAAAAGAGAGAATTTCTTGAAAAGTTCTAGGGGAAAAAGCGCAAATTTTGTCAAAGGATCGCGAAAAAACTTTTTGAACGCGAATTTTGACAAAGAACCTCGGAAAATTGCGAATTTCTTCAAGGGTTTGCCGAAAAAACGTAAACTTTGAGAAAGAATGGCAAAAAAAACGTAAATTTTGTCAAAATGCTGCAGAAAAGTGAGAATTTTTTGAAAAGTTCGTGGGAAAAAGTGCAAATTTAGTGAAAAGATTGTGGAAAAAGAGCGAATTTTGACAAAGAACCGCTAAAAAACGCGAATTTCGTCAAAGGATTGCCAAAAAAATGCGAATTTTGAGAAAGAACCGCGAAAAAAAAGCGCGACTTTTGTCAAAGGTGGCAGAAAAAGCATAAATTTCACAAAAAATTTGTGAGAAAAGCGCAAATTTAGTCAAAAGAGCCAAAAGTGTCGTGCCGAAAATAAGCGAATTTTGACAAAAAAAACCGAGAAAAGGCGCGAATTTCGTCAAAAAATTGCCGATAAAACGCGAATTTTGACAAAAATACACAAAAAACACAAATTTCGTCAAAGAATGGCAGAAAAAGCGCGAATTTCTTGAAAAGATCACGGGAAAAGCACAAATTTAGTCAAAAGATCGCGGAAAAGAGCGAAGTTTGTCAAAGAGACGCGGAAAAAGTGTAAATTTCTACAGAGGATCGCTTGAAAAAAACGCGGATTTCGTCAAAGAATCGCTAAAAAAAACATGAATTTTGGCAGAGAATCGCTGAAAAAACACGAATTTCGTCATAGAAAGGCAGGAAAAACGCAAATTTCAGAAAAAGATCACAGGAAAACTGCAAATTTTGTCAAAAGGTCGCGAAAAAAAAGACGAATTTAAAAACACCATTAAAGATAACAAAGAAAAAAAATGATTAACATTATACATATTCAAAATCTAAGATTTGTATTTTAGGATTAAAAAAACAAAACAAAGTTGTGTGTGTGTATTTGAGGAGGGGTTGACATTCAGTATCGTGGTAGGAGGCTTAAGATTTCCAATAGCGTAAGGGGGGGCCCCCAAAATTCCCAGTAGCCCCGGGCCCCAGAAGTGCTTAATCCGGCCCTGATCCACGGAAACGTTAGCTAGACTTAGTTGAACTTTTTGCTTTCATTTTTTCATTAAAAATTAAATAAAAAAACTATTCGAAGCTGCAGTAATTTTTTGAATGCTATCATTTGATTCGTCTCGTCGAGTTCTATCTTTTAAAAAAAATTTCACTGCCGTATCTCAACTGGTTCGCCAGAAATTTTAGAAAGTTGTTTGCACTTTCTATTTCTTAAACATATTATACCAAACGCTACCGCGTTTGCTATGATAAAATTTCTGGATTTCGCCGGCACTCATATTACAGTTTTAACTGTAGATGTGCGAATATATGAATGCAAAATTGTAACTGGCAAATTTGACATTTACTTTGTAAATATATTTATTATATATTGATTCAATAATGTAATTACTTTTGCTTTTTTTTAAACCAAATCGATCGGGTCTTTTAAACATTTCATTCGTCGAATTCGACGGGATTCCATTCGTTTTATTGTTAAATTGCATTTCCTTTTACTCAGAGTCTATAAAAAAGCGTTTAAACTAAAGAAAAAATCCGTTTTTGATGAATCTAGTCAATGAAGAAGTAGCACGTCAAATTGTATCTCTTTATTATTCCGCAATTCCAATGTCTCAGAGAGAAATTGCTATTCAATTGGGTATTTCACGCCGTTCTGTTTGCTATTATATTGATAAACACAAGAAAAATGAAGTTAGTTTATTGCAATCTAAACGGGGTCGCCCTTCTAAAAAACTTCTATCGATTTTTTTTTTCTAATCGGAGGCGAAACTGAATTCTGCAATGGTAGAATCTACATTCATCTTGTTATTTATTTATTTACTCATAAAATGTTTATTTACTTTCATTTCCTTTATTTAATTATATAAAATATTTCTTTTTATAGTTATTAATTGTTATTATTATTTTATTTACTGTAAGTTCTTTTTGAAAATAGAAAATAATTTAAAAATGCGTATGTAAGCGTTATTTGAAAACGGAGTTTTCGCCAAATGGGCTTTGAAAAAATTGCGCCAAATCTGATGCGCTTGTGGTATCCGTGGCGAAAAATTAGTGACCAGAATTGACTCCCACACACAAACAAAATATAAGTTAAAAGAAAACATGCAATAAAAATAAATATAAAGGGAAAATGATGTCATAAAAGAAATTTTTTATTTAAAAACGTAATTATTTCTAATTTTCACACACGAAATATATAAAACATTCTTTTAGCGATCAAAAAATGCTATTAAGAGATTATCACAAAATGTCAAAATCAAAATTTTTATGACATTTTTTCAATATAAAAAAGTAACAGTTTTATTTTCCTGCATGATTAAATTTAAAAATGTTTTATTGCATTCAATATTTCTGAGTGCGTAAATGATTACTATTTACTCCATGTACTGATTCGGTTATCTACGAAAATATCCAGCCGGTTTAAATCAAGCACACCAAATTTCTGTGACGTATGCAAATAAATTGTGCTTTTTTATCAGTTTTTTTAATATAACTTTTAAACTATTTGGAATTAATTTTTAAAAGTAGGTGCATTCACCAGATTACCTTCATAGGTACCTTCTGGTACAAACAGAATCGAAATCCGACAAGAACTTTTTGAGATTTGCTTGACGAAAGAATTTTTTTGACTTTTAATATCGTTACGTACTTTGAGTATAAGACTTCGCTACGCTCAGACAATTATGCAATAATTTATTATAAAATACAAAAGTCAAATTGAATTGGATATTTCGATTTCATTAAATTTAAACAGATAATAGGTAATGCTAGTTTAAAATTAAAAGAGTTGGATACAATAGAAATAAAACCCCTGGAGTGTGCAGGAAAAAATTTGTAAAACGGTGGAGCAAAAACAAGAACTTAATACACAATATAAAGAATAATTAGTGAAATATAAATTAAGAATTAGAAACCTAAAGTAAAACTCATGGAAACTTCAACAATTCAATTTAACCATTAATTTAGATTTTTTTTTTTTTTTTTTTTTTTTTTTTTGTGATAAACAACATTTTTAAAGCGAATAATTCCATATTTCAGATATGAACTCTTGGAAATATAGTTTGTCTGAAAAGTCTCTGCACTAATTTTAAAATTCAGTATAAAATCAAGTACTTGTCTTATAGGAATACCATTTAGACTAAAATGCTTCGCACTTTGGAAAGTTTTTTTTTTCTAATCGAATAAAAAAATTAGTTAATATAATAGATGGCGCCACATGTTCATATATTTTGTTTGAAACATGATGATCTGTAATTGATTACATTGAATTTTTTATGGTTCTTTCTAATTATTTATAATATATTGCCAACTATGGGTGTATTTAGGAACTATTTTTTGTTATGCGCTGGATGAAAACTTTTCATCGTGAGAAAAATTTCAGTCTAAAGTGCATTCTTTTACGACAATTACTTGATTTCATATCTAATATAAAAATGTGTCAAAGACTTTTCAAATACCCTATATATAAATTAATAAAATTGTATTTGAATAGCAATCTTGATCATGTTCAAATATTGATAGAAACTAATTCAACTTGTTGTAGTCGATTGACATGGCTCAGTTATGTATAATAACAAAAATATTTATTAATTATATTTACAAATCAAATTGTTACATGACACGCTCGGAAAGGTAAGTAGCAGAGCTGACTAAAAGGCGTGCTTGCTGGACGGAAGCTCCGAGCGTAGTGACGTTAGACGACGCTATCGAGAGCGCTTGCCTCGTCGGCAAGGGTTGCCAGGAGGAGACTGGTTTTCCCAGCAGGGGTGCTAGATTTGGCACATGCAGCCACACACTCCCCCCGCAATATTACACATCATTCTTTTAACCGGGCCGGGAAACGCACAGTTCGTCCCGACCGAGTAACGGTCGGTTTTGTTTGTGTTTGAAGTGGTACAGAGTCTGATACACTAGGAGTGGGAATGTCAGATGCCAGAAAAGCTGGCTTAATCCTATCGATGGAAATGGTGGTTTGACGTCCATTGAAGTCTATTATGAAAGTTTTTTCACGTTTGTCTATCACCTTAAATGGGCCATCATAGGGATTTTGTAAAGGTTTTTCACACCGTCATATCTGACGAACACATGCGAACAGTCTTTTAGATGTGGGTGAATAAAAATTGATTGAGTCCCATGTCTGGATGCAGGTGTTGGACGAATGTCCCTAAAATGCTGCTTTAGACATTCAACAAGTTGCTGCGGTGATGCATCAGTTTCAGTGGGGACGAAAATTTCACCAGGAAGCCGAAGAGTTGTGCCATAGACAAGGTCTGCTGCTGTCGCCTGGATGTCCTCTTTGAACACAGAGCGGAAACCAAGTAAGATGGTGGGCAATGCTGCAGTCCACTGGTCAGTGTTATGTGCTTTCAAGGCGGCTTTCAGTGGGCGGTGAAATTCCTCGATCAGGCCGTTAGCTTGTGGGTGATATGGGGAAGACCTAATCCGTTTTATTCCCAAGAAATGGGACAGATTTTGAAAAAGTACACTTTCGAATTGCCTTCCTTGGTCTGTTGTGATATGGGAAGGGCAACCGAACCTGGTAACCCATTGGTTGTAGAAAACTGTAGCTACTGTGTGAGCACTGATATCTGGAATAGCCACAGCTTCTGGCAATCTTGTGAATCTGTCTATCATGGTAAGACAGTAGGAGATACCCTGGGAAGGTGGAAGCGGGCCAACGAGGTCAAGATGGACATGATCAAATCTCTTAGATTGGCTAGGGAATGAACCCAATGGGGATTTAGTATGCCTGTTAACTTTAGCTTTCTGGCAAGGAATACATTGTCTTGCCCAAGTTGCACAATCTTTATTAATCGAAGGCCAAATAAATCTTGTTCTCACCAACCGAGTTGTACTCCTGATTCCAGGATGAGACAAATTATGTAATTGGGAAAAAGTTTGTTTTCGTAGAGAGATAGGAATGTATGTTCTGGCAACGCCAGTAGAAAAATGACAATATATAGGAGTTGTATGACCAGGTAAGGTTACTTTTTTTAGATCCAAATTTTGCGGTTTATCAAGTAAATTTTGTAATTCAGGGTCATTTATTTGTAATTGTGAAATTTCATCAATGTCAATAGGATTTGGCATAGCGATTGAAGCGATTCTAGAAAGAGTGTCTGCAGTGACATTTTCCGATCCTTTTATATGTTGGATGTCGGTTGTGAACTGAGATATAAAATCCAGTTGTCTAGACTGCCTTGGCGAATGCTTATCAGTGCGCTGCTGGAAAGCGAATGTTAAGGGCTTGTGATCGGTAAAAAGTGTGAAACATCTCGCTTCAAGCATGTGGCGAAAATGTTTAATACCAGCATATGCTGCAAGTAGTTCCCTATCGTATGCACTGTAAGCACGTTCAGCTGGGGAAAGTTTGCGGGAAAAAAACCCAAGGGGTTGCAGTTCGTTTTCAACTAATTGTGATAAAGCTCCACCAATTGCAAAATATGAAGCATCTACTTGCAAGACTAGGTTAGCATCTGGTTTTGGGTGAGCTAAAAGGGTGGCATTTACAATTAATTCTTTACATTTTTTAAATTCTCTGTCAGCCTCAACCGACCACTCAATTTTCGTTATGTCATTTTTCTTAGCGCCTTTTAAATAGTTACTAAGGACAGTTTCATGTTTTGCAACGTTTGGCAGAAACCGACGAAAAAATTCAAAAATCCAAGGAATCTTTGAAGATCTTTGATAGTTTGAGGTTGTGGATAATTAAATATGGGTGCAACCTTATCAGGGAGGGGTTTTGTGCCATGTTGTGAAACAAGGTGGCCTAAAAAGGAAATTTCCGTAACACCAAATAAGCATTTTGAGGCATTAATTGTAAGTCCATATGCATTTATTCTTTCAAATAGTATACGTAAATGGTTTTTGTGTTCGGCCTCATCTTGGCTAAAAATGAGCACATCATCTAAATAGACAAAACAAAAGGGTAAATCTCCCAGAATTTCATTCATGAATCTTTGAAACGTTTGTGCAGCATTACATAATCCAAAATTTAAAAAAGGGAATTCAAAAAGACCAAACGGTGTAATGACTGCTGTTTTTGGTATGTGATCGGGATGTACAGGGATATGAAAATAAGCTCTAACAATATCAATTTTAGAAAATATTCGTTTTCCATGAAGAGCATTTGAAAAATCTTGAATATGAGGAATTGGATACCTGTCTGGTGTAGTGCATGCATTTAATTTTCTATAATCTCCCACAGGGCGGATGCTACCACAACTTTTAGTAACTACATGTATTGGCGAAGACCATGGTGATTTAGAGGGTCTACATATGCCCTGATCAATCATATATTGAAATTCTTTTTTAACTGATTCGTATAGTTTGGGATTTAATCGTCTCGGCTTACTGTGAACTGGTGGTCCAGTGGTTTCGATATAGTGTACAGTATTATGTGGCACTGATTCCTGTTTAGAATTTATTTTTGTAAGATTGGGATAGTCTGTTAAAAGTTTATGATATTCTGAATTGCCGGAAATAAGTTTGACAGAGTTTTCAGACTGTTGTGCAAATGTCCCAATTTGTGAAAGTTTTGTCACACTATCAGTGAGCCTACGACGTTTAAGGTCAACAAGAAGGCCAAAATTTTCTAGAAAATCAGCTCCAATAATCGGCATTGGTACATTTGCTATTAGGAATTTCCAATCAAAACTATGCCTTAACCCTAAGTCCACATTGAGTAATTTTGTGCCAAAAGTTGATATTTTAGTATTATTTGCAGCAAAGAGTTGTAATGAATCTGGCTGTAAGTTTTTAGCATTTTTAGGGAGAGGGATACACGAAACATCAGATCCGGAATCAACGAGGAATTTAAAATGCGATTTCTTATCAAAAACATATAGGCGACACGATTTAAGGGCTATCGGCGTTGAAGTCGGCGAAATTTGAATGTCGATAGCCGACTTTAGTTTTCCGATTGTTCTTTTACATATTTATAGGGCTCCTGACATTTGCGCGCTTTTTTGCCGTAGGTTTGATGATAATAACAAAATTCGTCAGATCTGGATTGCCGATGCGGCGATTTGAAATGTCGCCGACGTGACTGATTTCTCGAACGTGAACGCGACCGCGACAATCTTTCAACTTTCTGACTTAACGCCGCAATTTCCGCGCGGAGGGCGGATATTTCGTTAAGCGGCGAGTCGGCAGCAAGCGCCGATTTACCGTGCGAGCTTTCACCGATTGCGTACACACTACTCGAGTCGGAACGTACTTCGGCAATTTTGTCGGCCATTTTAGCTAGGTTTTCCAACGATTCGGAACTTACTGCCAAAATACTCTGCATATCGGCTGGAAGTCTCTGAAACCATAAATTTTTTTAAAAAATCGTCCGTAATCGAATTTTTGGCAAGCTGTTGCATCTTTGTTAGTAAGTGGGAGGGCTTTTCATCTCCTAACTGTAATTCTGAAAGCAATTTTTTAATTTGTTTGTTTTCGGATTCGGAAAATTCTTGAATTAACCTATCCTTTAGCGTTTTATACTTATCGGTTGATGGGGGGGGGGGTTTAATAAAATGTCGGACACTGCAGACAATGTTTCCGGATCGATCGCTGCGACGATATTATTATATTTCGTCGCATCGGCAGTAATTCCGGATAGATCGAAATTACTCTCGGCTTGAGCAAACCAAAGTTTGATGTTAGTTTTCCAAAGAGGCGGTAATTTGACACCTAATTTTGCAGCTTGGACGTTATTCGAGCTATTACTTATATCGTCGGGCATACTGTCCCCCAAAATGTTAAATGATATAAAATACAAATTAATATTTGAACAAATAAATTTTGAATAAAAGATATTAATTTAGCATTGGGTACAATTCCTAACCAAACCAGAGGAGAAATGAAACATGCATCTTACCTTCTTTCATCTCGGCGTAGCACGTGGTCCGGCTGCTGAAGATCGTCTTTCCCGTTACAACATCGGAGAAGTGCGTGCAGCTATTACGGGTCACCACTGTTGTAGTCGATTGACATGGCTCAGTTATGTATAATAACAAAAATATTTATTAATTATATTTACAAATCAAATTGTTACATGACACGCTCGGAAATCTAAGTAGCAGAGCTGACTAAAAGGCGTGCTTGCTGGACGGAAGCTCCGAGCGTAGTGACGTTAGACGACGCTATCGAGAGCGCTTGCGTCGCCGGCAAGGGTTGCCAGGAGGAGACTGGTTTTGCCAGCAGGGGAGCTAGATTTGGCACATGCAGCCACAAACTATTCAATTTAGCTATATACCTCTTGTTAAATGATATAAAATAAAACTATAATGCCATGCCATATCCATTAGCATTTTTGTTGAAAGTTACGTACTAAATCACATTGATTAGTCATTGTGAAACATTTGAAACAGACCGATTCACGCACAATTTCAGCAACAATGTAATTACAGAACTCGAATATGCAGACTTAAGACTATACTTTTTAAATGAACAAGAAGGCTTTCCAATGTTTCTATTAAAAGTAAACAAACTGCATAGAAATAAAAACAATAGTGGTTCAAACGTTAATACATTAGATTATTTTTATCAAAATTACTTATTAATGCTAAATCATTTCAAATATATCAGTTTAATAACTCTACAACAAAATTTTCTAAGTCTCTTACCAAACGGATTTTAACACTAAGAGAACTACAAGATATTATAGTTGCACTAATCATTCAAAATAAAATAGTCAAGTAAGAAATTAATAAAAGAAATAACTTTGAATAATGTATCTTTCTTTTAACTATATAAATAACAAAATACATCAATGTAACGGTATCTGTTTAACGAAAATTTAAATGTTGTTCTTAACTACCATTACACGTACCACAATACCGATTTTTACAATCTTTTTGATTCTTATATTTTGTAAACATTGTTCTTATAGCACTGAGATTATTGGCAAGATTACTATTTGATCATTGACAAGAAACAGTCAATTTTGTTCAATGTATTATCATTTTGTATTGTTTTTATTTTGTTTTGTTGTATCAAAATTCTGCGATATTTGATTACGCACACTGTTAAAAATTTTGCTCTAGTTTGAACCAAATTTTGGTGCTCAGTAGCTGTCAGCATAAGATGGTGAAATCAAGTGCCAACATTTGGAGCTTCCTGATTCAACCACATTCCAACTATTGGAGCTACGCTTCATGGGAGCTCCAAATAATGGTTCAAGATTTTATTATCTTACAGTGGCAGCTATTGCTCAGATAAGATAATTATGAGCGGGGTGTAACTGTGACCATCGCCATAATGAAAAAAAAAATCTGTGTATGGTAATTTTTTTCAATGTGAAAAATAACATTAGTAAGGCTTGGCTACGACCCAAATCCAAAATAATATCCAAATTAAAAAGCATGTGATATACAGTTAAACCCCGATAATTCGGATAAAATGGGACAAGACCTAATCCGGATTATCCGGAGAATTAGAAAAAAATAAAATAAAATAAAACATACAGAAAATCTCCTTTATGTTAAACTTATTGAATATATACAGACAGTAAAAAAGTTTACTTTGTAATAAAAAGTTTGTAATTTTCTGCTGTTTTCTTTTTTTTTGGGGGGGGGGGCATTTCTGAGTGGTTTAAATAGAAAATTGGGAAAATTAGAATTGCCAAACTTACTGATACATTGTTGTTTCTTTGAAAGATAACATCAAAGAGGTATTCTTCTTAAGGTATTCTTCCGAAAAGATATCAGAAAAAGTTTTTTCTATTTTTTTTATTCAGAATACGACGATGAAACAAGTTAAGGTTATGGAAATTAGCCAATCGCTTCTCAAACTTGAAAAAAAATATTATCTGAATTATCCGGAGATCCGGATTAACGGGGTCCGAATTATCGGGGTTCTACTGTATTTAATTTAATTTCAATAATTATTTATTCCAGTTTTTCATGTTCATTAAGTTTGTAATTCTTTTTTCTATTTACATATGACTCGATATTAAAAAGAGTTGAAACATGTAAATAAAAAAAATTAAAAAATTATGTATTTTAAATGTTTTTATTAATACAACAACGTCTTATAAGCAAAATATTTATTTATGATATAGATTCTTACTTTTTCGTTGTGGAATATATATTATTAATATTACGATATGGTAATTTTCTTTTTCACGCTCAGATATGAACCTCATAATGTATTTTTCATTTTAGATAATCTTTATCAGTAGTCTGAAGCATTTTGGAGATCAAAATTGCAATTTGAAACAAAGTCTACCAAAATCTTTGAAAAGCGGATTTGTCAGTTCGGTATTCTAATGGTCTTAATTACCCCCAAACAAATGTGCGTAGACAAATATAAAGAAGAAATATAGGGGTCTTAATTACCTCCAAACAAATGTGAGTAGACAAATATAAAGAAGAAATATAGTGGTCATAATTTCCTCAAACAAATGTGCGTTGACAAATATAAAGAAGAAATATAGTGGTCATAATTTCCTCAAACAAATGTGCGTAGACAAATATAAAGAAGAAATATAGTGGTCATAATTTCCTCAAACAAATGTGCGTAGACAAATATAAAGAAGAAATATAGTGGTCATAATTTCCTCAAACAAATGTGCGTAGACAAATATAAAGAAGAAATATAGTGGTCTTAATTACCCCTAAACAAATGTGCGTAGACAAATATAAAGAAGAAATATAGTGGTCTTAATTTCCTCAAACAAATGTGCGTAGACAAATATAAAGAAGAAATATAGTGGTCTTAATTACCCCTAAACAAATGTGCGTAGACAAATATAAAGAAGAAATATAGTGGTCTTAATTACCCCTAAACAAATGTGCGTTGACAAATATAAAGAAATATAGTGGTCATAGTTTCCTCAAACAAATGTGCGTAGACAAATATAAAGAAGAAATATAGTGGTCATAATTTCCTCAAACAAATGTGCGTAGATAAATATAAAACAGAAATATAGTGGTCATAATTTCCTCATTAGTAATCTTAATAACCCAAACTTTTGTGATTGTGTGGTTTTCATGGGGCAATTATAACCATCCCTTTAACTTAATAAAAAGGAAGAAAATATGAGAATTAAAACTTTTAAGAGGCGTTTTAAATGGTTAAAGTTACTTCCTATGCTCTAAAAACACTCCTTTTCCAAATATAAAAAGTAAAAAATAATAATAATAACAAAGTTGAAAATTTGTCATAATTACTCCTCTATCTCTTATATGACTTTTTCTTGTTGCCGTTACATAAAATATTCTTAAAATCCCAGTTTTTTATAAAAATTTTAGAAAATTTGCAGATTTTTTTTTACAGATCTCTTACTTCCGATATAAACTCTTTCCTAGAACTTTTATTCTAAGAATCAAGAAATAAAATGCAAACAGATTTGGAATCTTAAATGATTCTTCTTTCATATAAAACAACAAAGAAAAACTTGAAAAATTTCATGTAAATTGATATTTTACTGTATCTGCAAATAGAATAGTTTTTAAACCCTATACTTTTTAAAATATTTTTTTAAAAACTCGAAAGAAAATTTCGCAATGTGTAATTCTAGATATAATTACAGTCGAACTTCCTTTTGATAAAGTTCCTATTTAACGAAGTTTTCTTCTTAACGATATTTTCCGCTTAAATTTGACTTTAAACATCATAACATGCAAATTAATATCTATATTACGAAAAATATATTTTATATAACGAAGTTTATTCCACTTTCATGCGTGTGCAACGGAAAGGTTGCTGTTGGGATGCATGTGTCAGTTTATTTTAGCTGATTATATGAAAATGAAATTATTTATATATTTAATCATTTCCATTTAAAAGAACCACTGCTAAAAGCTTTCAATGAAATAAGAAAGACATTGCAGCTTCACAAAAATGTTCAGATACTTAAAAGTGCGAAAACTTTTGTGAACAATGTATTTTTTGTAAAAAAGGTGAGCAAAATAATATCACAGACCTTTTTTAAGTTAAGAATTTGCAATACTGTGTAAAAGAGAAAAGATATGATACGCTTCATTTTTTGTTTATTTCTTATGATGTTATTTTAAGTAATTTTTACTCATAAGTCTACATCACATAAAAAAAATTACTGCCCGAAATAAAATACATTTTTTTTTCAATATTTCCATTCTTTGTGTATTTTTCATTTTTTGCATGCGTATTTTAATGTACAAATTTTACGAACTCACTGTAAAAAATTAATGTAACTTTGTTCCATAAAATTAGAGGCAGCCTTGCTGCCTCCAATTTTATGGAGTACTTTAATTGATATAACCGATGTAACATTGTAATGCTACATCAGAAACAGATGCATAAACTACACCATTATATAAGTGAAAATAATTACTCCACAAAATTGGAGGTATCAGCTACCACCATTTTTATGGGATAAAGTTACATTAATTTTTTTAATGCTTGAATTGATTTCTATTTAACGATAACGAAATGTTTTATTGGAATGATAAGACTTCGTTAAATGGAAGTTTCACTGCATCCAATTACATCTACAACTTAGAGTAAATTTCAAATTAAGAGTAGTTTTTCCTGTAAAAATATCGCACAAATAATTTTATCATAACTACTTTGAAATCCATATTTCTTGCATTTCCTTAAAAATAAATTTTTGATAACTGAGTGTTTATCATATAAACATTTTTTATTTGAAGTACACTTGGATCTGCTAAGTTTTTCATGAGTTACCTGATTATTTTTAAAAAGTGAGAGATATTTTACTGGGTTAAGTTCTTTTTTTTTCCCTGCAACATATTATTAGTATTTTACTCATGATTAAGTTTGTAGCACATGTGCAGAGTATGTACAACAAATGTAATAAAACAACTAATTATGCAAAAATAATCAGATAACTAATCTTTGCTATCCCTTTAAGATCTGACCTACAAAATTGTGTAAGTGATCTTATAGAAACATTTCCTTGTTATTGTGTGTGACATGAATAAATTTTAGAGAATTTTTTTTTTTTTTGGGGGGGGGGGGCTTAAAAAGTTTTTAATTCCCGAATTCATTGGTATGCTTTTTTTCTTTTTTTTAACTATTAAAAATAATTGTAAAAAAATCAAGAGAGTACATGGCCACTCCCATTCACTTTAATTTATGCTGACATTTTATACTCATTTCCATTTTTTAATTATAATCGCACCACCATATTTTTAAAATAAGTTTTCTAGTATACGCATGTTGCCAAAGCACAAGTAAAAGTCTTTCATATAAAAAAAAAAAAAATGGTGCTAACCGAATAAAATAATTGTAAGAAATGCTGGTCACATGGGAAGTGAAATAGAATTAATAAGAGCTAAAACATTATATTATTCATTATATTAAACTAAATTTTATCCAAGTGCTTATATACACTTTAATTCATGTACAAGAACTTCACACAAGTTATATGTGCGTAAGTTTTTTGGTTCTCTTAAATAAATCATACTTTTCATGTAAAAATCTCGTTATCTCATAAAGTAGTACTCAAGCGATTTTGATCATTATTTTTTTCGTGGTAGAGCATACACATAAGATCGCATATGACAGTCAGTTTTAAAAAAAACTTTGATTAGTTTCGGGGGAAAAAATTCTGAAAACTAAAAAATTTATGAAAAATTGACATTGTTCTAAAAAAAAAAAAAAAAAAAAAAAAATCATCGCAGAATAAAACTACGTAGCATAAAGCATGATCATGATCCAGTGAATATGGATTTAAAATTTTACCAAAAAATGGTCGGATAGTTTCCGGGGAAACGGGTCTTAAAGTTGGCATATTTTCAGTAGGATTACACCCAGTTTCGATTTCCTTTAACCTTTTACAGGTCAATGTTCCCAATTGGAAACATAAATTGAAAAATTTATTAAAAAATAAATTTAATCAAAAGTGAGTTGAAAAAAATGGCAGAAATAGTAAAAAGATGACTTGATTTTTTGAAATAGAAGTTACATTCCTATGATTAATGAGGAAATGTACAGAAAATCATAAAAATGACCAATGACCACCGGAAAATGATCAGTCATAAAAAGGATTTTTTAAAATAGATTTTTCGAATTAGATAACTTGATATTTTGAAATAGAACTTAAATTCCTATCATTTATGGAGAAATGTATAGAAAATCATAAAAATTATCATTGACCACAAGAAAATGACCACCGGAAGGGACCAATGTTCCCAATTGGGAAAATTCTGAAAATTGTATATAAAACAATTTCCTCTATATTAATGACTGATATCCCTTAACTAAAGCATTAGGAGACATAATGTGCAAAAAATAATTTAAACTATGCCTCGATCTGAATTTGGCCCATAAAAGGTTAAAATTGAGCTTGCCCCAATAGAACTGCGTGTATTCTTGTCATTGCCTGACAGCAAGTATTATTTTACATACTTTTTTCATTCGAATATAATCTTATTAATCAAGGAAAAACACCACATTTTTTTTTTCAGATTTACCAAAAATCTCCCGGCCTGAAATGATAATCTAATATTATTAAAAAATGAGGTAAAAATTATTTTAAGCCATTTTTATCAGTAAAAGCATTTCTTAAAAAAAAAAAAAAAAAAAAAAAAAAAAAAAAAAAAATTAAATTATTATACGGTCCCCTTTCTCTGTTAGTGATATAGGAAAAATTTCTTATTGCACTAACAAGTAAGACAAAAAGTCCCAATCATCTAATATTAAAGCTGACCATCTTTAGAAAACTGCATGAGTTCTGCCACTTGCATATGAACACAGACTCTTCGTGGGATCATACACAAAGTGCTTAAAGTATTAAAAGAATTTATTTCGCATCGCGTTTTAACAAAACGTTTAAAAAAGTACGTGCTCAGTCATTAATAGCTATATAGTGTATCTACAACACCGAAAATGCTTAAAATATTTTATTTTAAAACCTTTCAGCACCAAAATCTTTTAAAATCATCCTCATGTAGCATCATAATCTTTTAACTGTATTTTTTAGGCCGTTCATTAAAATCTCAGAAATTTGAACCATTTTATGTTTTATGTGCCCTTAAAGATATTGTTTATTTCCCCTTTTACCTACGCAAAGATTGTCTGCCTAAAAAGAAAAATAAATTTAACGATGTACAATAACGGGAAGTCAATAGCCAAGCATTATTTTGAACATTATGAACTGAACTCTTAAAATTCAAAATGTAAAATGTTATTCATAATAATAATAATAACAAATAAAATTTCTTTTATTTCAGCCTACACAGAAAAGATAAATCTGAAATTTACTTTGTTTAAAAATCGGTGTTAAATTACCATAAAAATGTTTTCCAAATAGTACATATTTAAAAACTCATTTGCTTTCTAATAAATCATTATTTGAGTTTATTTTTATTTATTCTCTGAAATATTAGACAAGAATTTTAACATTTCAAAAATATGTATTAAAATATTTAATTGCTATAAAAGACGTTAAATGCTAATAAAAACATTAAAAGATCTTAATAATTTTTACATGTTTCGATTGAATTTACTCAATCATCATCAGAAAAAGAAAATACAAATAAACACGAAGATGGAAAATGACAAAAAAAAAACTATTATAAATGAAATTAAATAATAATAATTGATTTTTTTTTTTTTTTTTTTTTTTTTTTTTTTTTTTTTTTTTGTCATTTTCCATCTTTGTGTTTATTTGTATTTTCTTTTTCTGATGATGATTGAGTAAATTCAATCGAAACATGTAAAAATTATTAAGATCTTTTAATGTTTTTATTAGCATTTAACGTCTTTTATAGCAATTAAATATTTTAATACATATTTTTGAAATGTTAATGGACGTATATGAAAACTTCTATTTATAATTAATGTAATAAGAATTTTAACGTTGTTAAAATAATAGATTTTTATAAGAGTTCCGGTACTTTTTACAGCTCACTATG
Source organism: Maratus speculifer (assembly GCA_964019185.1). Taxonomy (NCBI): domain Eukaryota; kingdom Metazoa; phylum Arthropoda; class Arachnida; order Araneae; family Salticidae; genus Maratus; species Maratus speculifer. Next base: position 439,673,028 of record OZ025290.1, on the reverse strand, counting down.
TTATTAATGATTAGAATAACAGTAACAATTATACTTACGCAATTTTTTAGCAATTTCTTAAAATTTTGTTTATTTATTATTATTGAAGGATTGAATTTCTATTTTGTTTCAGTTGGTAACATCTTTCTATCATGGGTTGCCTTTAATCTCGCAACCATAAAAGTACATCACAATGATAAAGAACGCCATTAAGAATTAAAAAATAAGCAAATGAATTTCAGTAAAACTTTATAAAATTTATGTAATGATTTATTCTAGATTTGATTATTTTTCAACGAATGATTTATCTTCCGGTATCGACTATGTTATTCGAGAATCGTGTATCGCCGCAATGTCTCATGACTATATTTGAATTCAAATTTTCAAATGTTCTTGATATAATAGTAAGCAATTACAGAGAAAATACTGAGAAATTATGAAATTTTCATGGAGCTTTGTAAAACTCCAGAGCTATATATGAATTCTGGAACATTCCTCTAATCTTCAGAAAAAAAAAATCTTTAATCCTCACGATATTTAATGAAAATCACGATTTATTTTTATTTGATAATTACGATTTATTTTTATTTGATAATTACTATTTAAAAGCACTTTTAAGCTATTGTTTTTGACATGCGTTTTAACCCTTAAATGCATATTGTATCATTTTCGATACCATAAGTGTTCCCGATTTATTGGAGGTTTTATTCACATATTCCGTATTGTCACCAGAAATTTAACAGAGCAATTTTCATTTTACTTAATGACAGACCATTCGTAATTAAATACAGAAAAATTTACTATTTAGATTTTTCTAGTATGAATTATGATTCTTTGAATTGAGCATTTTTTGGAACGCGTTCTATCCTATGCATTTAAGGGTTAAAAAGATCACCTATCACAATAGTATAATAAAAGCTAACCACTTGTCATCAAAAATTTCTTGATAATCATCAGTGATATAATGTTGCTGAACAGAAATTGAAGAATATCAAAGGATTATTTTTTTCAATCAACAATATTCTGCTCATTAATACATAAAATTAAGCAAATTTAATGAGGGTTTAGAACTGCGCTTTCCAAAATGGGGCATACAGTACGCCCTACAGGACTGCAATTTCAGATTTTCATAAAAAGTTATTAAATCTTTTAGATTTTTAAATCACAAGATTTTTAGTAATACACCTTTTACATATAAACATTTGAAAAAACATTTTTTTTTACTTGAGAGAGTTGTAACGAAAACTTAAAAACAAATATTACTGACATGTTTCGATTCCATCTAATAAGTACCATAATCCATAATAAAACCATTTTATTAGGATTTTATTTATAATTAAAAAAACAAAAGATTATTCTTACGTTGAATTTAATTTTATGAAATGCTAAATGAAGTTTAAATATGCATTATTTTTATAGTCAGTACCAAATCTGCGGCAATCGTATCGCTCTAATGGTAAGCAGCAATATAAATTAGAAGTAAATAGCTAACTAAATAAAATGCATTGAACAGAGGAAAATATAAGCAGTATTATAAAGAGATATTGAAAATAAAAACTACTCTTTAAGTACGACTTAAAATTTATCTTATCACCAGAAAATCAAGCAAACAATTTTTTATGCATTATTTCAAGATTTACTTTTAACAAGCCTTTAAAAATCAATATAATTGGAAATACGCGCAGATACAGAATTTCAGGAACAATAATCAGTAAAACTAAATGCGTAGAGACAATGGCAATTCCAGACAGTTCGATGTTCAGAGATATAGTTATGCAGATGTCTAAAATAAATATAATATTTTTAGAAAACATGAACTCAAAGTTCATTTTCATGTTTGAAACATTTTCCTTTCAGTCTTGTTTATTTATATTTTTTTCTTAGAATCGTCGTATTCTATCAAATTTCACTATGAAAACAATTGCAGTTTTCTGGAAACTTGGATTTATTTCAATGCATAAATCGTAATAGTACTTTAAAAAAAAATTAAATACCTATATCAACAAATAATTTTATTTGTCAATAAAGGGTGTGTAAAAAACAGATTTACATATTTAAACAATCTTTTTAAAAATAGAAAAAATGCACGTAATTCAAGCGTCTAACATAATAATCATTTGGTTTTCTTGTATAAAAAAATGTGAATACTTTTAACTTACCCATCATACGTAGTATAAGGCAAATCTTTCAATCGTTTTGAAAATCGAAAAAAAAAATTGACGGATTTATACATTTCAGATACTGGAGATTCCGAAAAACATACTTTTAGAAAAAAAAATTGCCGTCCGTTTGTCTGTTTGTGTGTCTGTGTGTCTGTAAACGCTCTATCTCCCGAACAATTAGAGTAAGAGATTTGAAATTTTGTATGTATACTTAGCATGTAAGGATGGGTCGAAATCTGTTTAATATCTGGAACAATTTTTTCTGGACTCTCGAAAAATTCGTTCTGATGAAAGGTATATAAAAATTTTCGAATATTTTTATGTTAAGGAGTGGACGTAAAAGGCAATAAAATAACACAAATTTTGCATACTAAACGAAGTCGATCGAATTATTACTTACCTAGATGTTTGTAATCCTGTTTTCTACATTCTTCGATTTTTCATTACCCTGTATTTCATTCAAATTTCAATTCAAAGATATATTTTAATTGGAAATGAAATACTTAATCCGCTTAGTTAATTTGATTATTATTTTTGGTGTTATAAGGATGTTTCTTTTACGCAATTCGGTATTACTTGAGTAGTTTGGCATTTTATATAATTTGTCGAAATGGGTTCATTAGCAATTCACTAATAGAACTTTCCTATGTATATTAAAAATATTCAAATATACGTTTAAATTTTGTTTTGGAATTGCAATGCATTTTATAAATAGTTTATACATGTTTTATTTTCATATATTATATTATGCATATCCATGATGGGTAAGTGTTACGATGGCCCCCAACGACTAGTTTTATACAAAAAACAAATTTTCTTTTTCTTTTTTATGTTTTAATGACTTTTATTTCTTAACATCAAGATCTTCAGACATATTGTCTCTAGGTTTTTTTTAAAGGATACATTAAAAATACTGTGCATCAGTTCCCAATTGTTGTACCGTGGAATTGGAAAGTTAAATTATAGAATTCTCCTATGTTTGAAAATAGCTTACCGGTTCTATGTATAATACATTGTAATTAATATTGCGTATAACGAAATGTTTAAACTGCATGATGAACATATTTTCATAGTTTCTTTATCAAACAGATAAAAATTTTAGTGCATAAAAATTGTATCCTTGTTTTTTATTTTCATGTAAAAATATTTTTTCTAGACATTTTATGTTAGTGTTTTTTAACTATTTATATATATCTCAACGCACTGACAGCTAGGCTAAAATTTTGGCTACTTTAACCTACAATAATAAAAAATAGAAGGAAAAGAAATTTATTTTCATGTAACAGAACCATAAGGATTTGCGTGTTAACCATGGGGAATTTTGGGGTAAAATAAATAAAAATGCAACAAATTAATTTCCAAAATAATGGAAATCTGTGTATTCGAGACTATACGTCATTAAAAAGAGAATTAAAAAAAAAAAAGAATGCTACTTTGACGCAGTGAATGTTATATGACGCAACTTTAAAAATAAGAATGCTAATTTTTGTTGGGATAAAAAAAAAAAAAAAAAAAAAAAAAAAAAAAAAAAAACGGATTTTTTTAACAATACAGAATAAAATGCAACCAAATGGCGTGGGATTTAATGAAAATCTTTTTGTATAACATCATTTTTTACTGGAAACTTACATTTTCATTCCTAATAGTCCAAGAGCTTACCGCACAAAACGCTAAGTCATCGAGTACAAGAAAAAATCCTTCATTTTATGGAAGAATAATAATAGGGGAATCGAATGATCCATGTCTGCCGGAAGCGAAGTGGTGCATAAGCCAAAAATTGATACCACTAGTGGTTGACTCATAGGATTAGCATTGTGTTTTCCTGCACCCAGATTTCCCTGTTTTCATACTTTTGACTGTACGGCAAACACAATGATAGACCTACGAGTGAGCCACTAGTGGTATTAATTGTTGGCTTATGCACCCCTTCGCTTCCGGCAGACATGGATCATTAGATTTCTCTATTGTACTACTCTTCCATAATAGAAAGGATTTTTTCTTTCTTGTGCTTGGTCAATTAGGGTTTTGTGCGGTCGGCTCTTGGACTATAAGCACTAAGTCTAGGCAAGTTACATAAAAAAGGCGTGTTTCGTAGACGGTTTCAGTCGTGGCTTCAGTCATGAAGTTCTGTGTGAAAAGAGAAATATGAAATGAAACGCAGCAAACATTTTTTCAGAGCCATTTCTTTATTACAATGCCTATAAATTCGTACCATTGCATCTAAATATTAACGCACTTAGCAATAATATACAGCCAGGAATATAGTCGTAAAACTAACAGAAGATATACGCTCTAAGCAGAGGGTATACTCTAGAGTGTGTATACTATACTTTTTTGAGAAACAGAAGGTATAAGGTGTTCCTTTAAAAAATCCAGAAGGTATACGGCGTATATCCAGTTTTGTAGATTTAGATCTTTTTTTGTACAGTGTACAGATAAAATTTTAGTAAGAATACAGATTTCTACAGCTTTTATAAAAACTACACTGGAAAAAAAAATCTATGAGGTTACTAAGAATTCTCTAGGAATCTGGAATACCTAAAACTTTTTATGTTACTGCAACAACAACAAAAAAGAGTTATGTAACAAATTCATGTTTACAATGTAGAAAAAAAAAGTAAACTTACTGAAAATTTTATAGGAAAATGGGATGCCTAGACCTTTTTATGTAACTGAAAAAAAAAATATGTAATTAACTCGGGTTATCAATTAAACTTGCAGATTTCTTTAGCATTACAAAAGCAAGTTTTTCAGATTTGCATCTTTCTTTTCTTTTGTACAGTGTACAAATAAAATTTTAGTAACCATACAAAGTAGCTGTAGCTTTACAAAAACTAGTTTCGTAGATTTATACATTTTTTACTGTGTAGTCTTGCAGATTTTAATCTTCATTTTTACAGTATAGTATTTATTTTTTTTAACCAGTTTGGCGTTACACTGAAAGCATCTCATAAAACGCGGTGTTATACTTAAGATTTTTTTTAAACCAGTTTGACATTACACTTGAAAGCATCTTATAGAAAGCGGCGTTATGTTTAAGATTGCATTTTTTTTATGAATATTTTATTTGAAACTTAAATGTTTGCATCACAGCAGACGTTTTAACTTCGAATACATTTAATTGACATAAAGGTTGTACATAATTTTAATCTGTAAATCTTTAACCTTTTATAGCCTGAATTATTAACAAAAAAAATGCTTCACATGAATAATTATATTTGTATATTATAAGATATCCAGAACAACTTACGAAATAATAATTCGATTTTTCATTGCATATTTTTTAATTACATCTCATATAATAAACCGGTAGTTCGAGCTTTTTTTTTTTCAAAATGTTGACAAGAATAATTAGATTAATTAACAAAAAATACTGTTATGGAATTGTTGCATCAATTGTTTTCATATTTTACATGGGATAATTTTGCCTTATTTGATCAGATTGTTGTCAGTTTTGGATGCGAAAATATAGTGAATATGTCTAAATTTTTATTAGTTTATAAAAATATTTTCCCTAGGTTTTTACTTTTCTGGCAATCATAGCAAACGCGGTAGCGTTTGGTATAATATGTTTAAGAAATAGAAAATGCGAACGTCTTTTTGAAATTTCTGGCGAACCAGTTGACGTACGAGAGTGATTTTGTTTTCAAAAGATAGAACTCGACGAGACGAATAAAATGATAGCATTTAAAAAATTATCGCAGTTTACTGTAGTTTTTTATTTAACTTTTAACGAAAAAATGAAGACGAAAAATTCAACAAGCAATTGCTAACGTTATTATGGATGGATTAACTTCGTTTTTGGTTTATTTTTATCGTCTTGATAAAACTTAGAACAGTTTTTTTTCTCATCTTTGTATGTTTGACGGTTTCTCAGAAAATCGAATTTATGTCTTAAACCTCCAATTGAATATTGTCTTTTGCTGTTGTGACTGTAGTTTTTTTTTATTCATTGCCACCAAATTTAATATAAAAATTGTCATGTATGTATCATAATTCATTCAAATTAAACAAATCACGTGAAAAACATGGTTATTTGATTTAATTGCGAAGCTTTTAGTTTCAGTTCTTTAAATAATAAAGTTGTGAACGCAGTGTTATTTTTATTTATTTATTTATTTATTTTGTTCGAATCCGTGGCTAATTTTTCAAATAACATGCATTTTATATGACCATGGGATGATTTTCTCGAGTGTCCTAACATTTTGAATTTTAGTAGTAGAAAAAAATGGGAAAAAAAACAAGTACATCGGAAAAAAGTATCTGGGAAAACCAAAATTTCTCTTCAGGAACTAAATGTAAGATTTTTTTAATTATGATCATATAACGTCCTAATTTAAATAAAGAAAAGATATAGAGTAAAACAAAAACTTCACATTCTGTCCATACCTTAAATAGCATTCAATGGATTTTAAATAGGGATGTGATGTCAAATACGCATTAGGGTACTTAATTGGCACGAAAATTTTGTTATTTTGTCTGATATGATAACCGGGCTAATATTTATCTATACTAATATTATAAAGAGGAAAGATTTGATTGTTTGTTTGTTTGTTTGTTTGTTTGAATTGAATAGGCTCCGAAACTACTTGACGGTTTTGAAAAATTCTTTCACCGTTGGAAAGCTACACTATTTCTGGTGAACATAGGCTAATTTTTATTTGATTTATTCAAATATTTTCCTTAAAAATTCAAAATTTCAGTATTTTTCATACAGAATCAATGAAAATTTTTCCGATAAAAAATAACCATTTTTCTTTCGCGTTGCCAAGAAAATCAAAAACTGGAATAACTTCTCTTCGGCAATTAATTTTCAGTTGAACAGTATCCACGTGAAAAATTAAAATAAAAAGAATTCAAAGGAAAAAAAAAATGTGACGTCATAGTTGGAAAAAAAAAGCATTTTATTATATAGGACGCACGAATATCGGTTACGTTAATAAGAGGTTCTGTGTAAAAAATGGCGACATAATTAGAAGTAAAGTGAACGAGAAAGAATTAAATTATTAATAAAATATTTGGTTTGAAAAAACATGTCGCCATACTTTAAATAACATAGAAAGTATTTGTTAAAAGTTACAATTTTCAAGTATTTGTTAAAAGAACAAGAAGCATGGATATATGTAACTAATTAAAAATCGGTAAATAATGACGTCACATCTATACCAATATTATAAGGAAGAAAAATTTGATTGTTTGTTTGTTTGAATTGAATAGACTCCGATAGTACTTGACGGATTTGAAAAATTCGGTACTAATAGGTTATCCCGTCGACCAAAAAATTATCGCCAAACTATAAGATTAAATAGCCAATAATGAATGATCGTGAATGTCACATTCAATGACATTAAACACGATTCACGTGTTTAAAATGTCATTGATTTTTATTTCGACTTTTTATTTGTATTTTTATTAATATTCTACTAATTATTTGTTTTTTTGTTAATTAAAATAAAAATTACGTCAATATGTACAATTTGGCTATTAGTTTGGCGATTTGTATAATTTGGCGAAATTGGTCGACGGGATAACAGAGTAGTACCAAAAAATTCTTTCATCATTGGAAAGCTACACTATTTCCGGTGAACATAGGCTATATTATATTTTCAAAAAAATAGGGAACCTTACTAAAATGCCAATAATGTAACCCAAGGTGTAGAAAAATGACCTTAAAAATTCTTACACCGCGTGCGTTGCGAACATTATTAATTATAAAACAAAGTAATGTACTACGACTTTGCAGTACGTATAATTATCTACAAAAAAATGTCGCGACAGCATGCATTTTTGCCGATCGCACTGAAGCTAGCATAGGGGAGAAAAATACGGGCTTCTGATTGGTTGAATAACTTTGCTTTCCTTCATTTTTGAGTTTACGTTTATTTAATCATCAATTTCTGTTTGAAAAGCTTTTGAAAGCTGGGTTTTCCTTCTGTTTTTAAATATTTATTAATAGATAAAGAAATAGATAATTCGGAATTTATAATTAAAGTAGTTAATCAGGATGTTTAAAAATTGCTCTGTATTACTTTTAGAAAATAATAAAAATAGAATTGCCATTTCTTCTTTCTGTTTTTTTAACATGATATGCACATATATACACAATCAGAACAGTTTATTTAGGAACAACAGTATTTTCATTAAGGCGTCAAACTCAATTGTTCTATATTACTTTAAAAAAAAAATTCATTTTTTTTTCTTATTATAATTTTAATGATATACTCATTTACGCTCTTAATATGTACATTAGCATTCAGGATGATCTATTTGCAAATAATTTTTTGACCAATCAGAAACCGTATTTTTCTCCCCTATGCTAGCTTCGGTGGGATCGGCAAAAAATGCCGACAGCATATGGCTGTTATAGTTACGTCACAATAAGTGGGTTTTTTTTATTAAAAAAATAAGTAAAATGCCGTCTCAGTAAAAGCTTTTTATTTTTACCTTGGTATTAATCCTTATGGACATGGGACTGGACGACTTGCTCTACCGAAGCAAAGCGAGGGCGGACCGCTAGTTAAATATATATATATATGTTGCGGCCAAAACCCGAAATTGGCCAATTCGCTAACTGGCCAGATGCAATTGGCCAATTCGCGAACTGGCCAGATGCGATTGGCCAATTCGCGAAATAGATATAAGGCACTCGACTTAATCCTTTGTAACATAGTTGAAAGTGTCTATGAATTCAAATAGTCTAGCCGTCAGCCTGTCCGTGCTCTAACTCGAGTAAAGGTTCCGGTTAACTTGTAATTGTCATCTTATTAGGTTTATCAATTAATATTGATATTGAAAGGGAATTGTGTATTATTTTTGGTTAATTTAGTTGGGTAAACAAAAATATTTCTTTTCAATATAATAAATGGGAATCTTTTTTACTGTGCATTTTAATGTTACATTATCTTAATTACAAAAAAATGGTATCAATGAATCATAGTTCGGGTTTTGGCCAGGAAGCTTGGCCAGTTCGGGTATTGGCCAGGCTCCGGGTATTAGCCGCAACATATATATGTAGAAGTAAAACTAGTCCCAAAAGAACCACAAAAGCAGACTGACAATGTATGTGGGTTTCAATAGCTGAGCGAAGTTCAAAAAGCCCAGCCCAGGAAAATATTTGCAAGCTAAGTGCAATAAGCAAAGTGTGAGAGCTCGAAGATTTGCAGAGAGAGAATGTCTAAATCTGCGGTTCGGAGCAGATGGGGCTTCCGTATGCTCGTGTTTTTATCGGTACGAGTTTACGTTTAAAAACTTTTTGAAGGGATCGATTGAGATCCATTAGTGAGTTTAATCAATTAATATGTTCTGTTCATTTTAAATTTAATTTATTCCAGAATTGTATATGTACCAGGTATTTAGCCAAGAAACTTTTTAATTAAATAACGATTCAGTGAAACTTTGGAACTGTTATTTATTTTTTAATGACTGATTTTCATCACCCTTCTTCTGTATATGTTACCTTTATTTAATTTTGCTAAATTTTATAAATCATTTCATTCTGTAGTTATTAATTAAGCTTTTCAATACTACTTGATTATTCCGTCAACCAATTTCGCCAAATTGTACAAATCATCAATTTATTCACCATGTAATTCATATTGGCATAATTTTTATTTTAAATAACGAAAGAAGAAATAAACTAGTAAAACATCAATAAAAGTACAAATAAAAAGTGGGATTCAAAATCACATTATGGCATAACAAACATGGGTAACCTATTTAATGTAAACTGAATGTAACATTTAATTTTATAATTTGGCAATAATTTTTTGGTCGAAAGGATAATCAATTATCACCGGGTTTTATTCATTACTATTTTCCTTTGAAAATAATAGAAAATAGTTAATAGAGGTACTACTTGATTATCCCGCCGACCAAAAAAGCCATTGCCAAACTATAATACTATATGCCAATAATGGATGATCGTGAATGTCGCATCCAATGACATTAAATACGATGCACGTGTTTACACTCTTAAAACGAAAGAGTTGATTTGGCTTCTCAGGAAAGAGCTGCAAGTTTTTCGATCAAAAATGAGTTGTTTTTCAAACGATTGAATCTTCTTGATATAAATTGGTTATTTAAATAGCTCAAACTTGATTTAAATTGCTTAAAAACAACTCGTTCACTCAAGTTATTTCAACTCCTTTCGAGAAGCTGCCTTTTAAAACGTGAGATGAGTGGAATTTGGCTCAACTTGAGTTATTTTGTGGCTGACTTTTTAAGAGAGTAGAACTCGATTAAGGGATTTTTATTTCGAGTTTTTATTTCTATTTTTTTATTAAGATTCTACAAATTATTTTTTGTGTTATTTAAAATGAAAATTATATCTATATGTATAATTTCGCTATGAGTTTGGCAATTTTTATAGTTTGGCAAAATTGGTCGACGGGATAACTAAGTAGTACCTTAATATACAGGGTGTCCGAAAAGTCTGGAAACGGTCGAATAACTCGAGAAATACATATGAGATTGAAAAACGTAAATATACGTGTTAAATATTTTTAAATAAGCTACTCAGTGATACCAAATTTGACCTTCGTAACCGACCCCCTGGGAGTCAGAAGGGGTCCAACTTTGAAATCTTAAATTATAACCCCTATTTTGTATTGCAGATTCGGATTCTACGGACAAAAATACGTAACTTTTGTATTTGATGTTTATTTCAAATCTTCGTTTATCATGGTGTAATCGAGCATATTAAATCGATACATATTCCCGCTTTTCCAACGGGATTTTCCCTAATCGAAACTGATTGGGCAGAATTTTTGACGTCAAATTCCTCGTCTTTTGTAGGAATAGCGTTTCCTGAAAATCACCCGCGGCGATTATTTCATTAGTGCTACACTGTTAAAAATTTGAATCATTTGCTGCAGCGTCACTCCACAGCTATTATAGAATGTCTCTTTTTTGACCAATGAGAATGCTCCATAACACAGTAAAGTAATCGTTTTCTATAAAAGCGGTGGAGTGACGATGCAGCAAAAGAGTCAATTTTTTTACAGTGTACTTTACTGTGTTATGGAACATTCTCATTGGTCATGAAAGAGATATTCTATAAAAGCTGTGGAGTGACGCTACAGCAAATGGATCACATTTTTAACTGTGTAGCACTACTGAAATAATCGGCACGGGTGATTTTCAGGAAACGCTATTATTGCAAAAGACGAGGAATTTGATGTCATAAATTCTCCCCAATTAGTTTCGATTAGGGAAAATCCCGTTGGAAAAGCGGGAATATTTATCGATTTAATATGCTCGATTACACCGTGATAAACGAAGATTCGAAATAAACATCAAATACAAAAGTTACATATTTTTGTCTGTAGAATCCGAATCTGCAATAAAAAATGGGGGGTATAATTTAAGATTTCAAAGTTGGACCCCTCTGACCCCCAGGGGGTCCGTTACGAAGGTCAAATTTGGTATCACTGAGTAGCTTATTTAAAAATATTTAACACGTATATTTATGTTTTTCAATCTCATATGTATTTCTCGAGTTATTCGACCGTTTCCAGACTTTTCGGACACCCTGTATATGCATGTAATTGAAGTTTGAAAACTAAGTTTTTGCGAAATTGGCCTCAGAACAATATCGCACAATGTCGTGCATATATGGCATCTGTGCCAAGAAAGCATCAAATGAAAAAACACATGGTGATGCACATGTGATGGTGTGAAGTGAATTAACATTTACGATCAGCAATTATTGGCATTTAAAAGTATTTTTGCTTGAGATATTGTCGAAAAAGCATTGCAAAGATATACTTTCCCTCTCCCTTCCATTTCCAAATGTACTAAATTTAAAATTATAGAAAAAAATCCGAGTTTACTTAAAACCGTGCATAAAAATTATAGTAATTATCCTAATTTTTCTAATAGAAATTCTCAATTTTCCGTTATTAACAAACTCTACTTTAAAATCGCAAATTTAATTGGCTAAATCGCCAAGTTGCAAAATGATCATCGCCACTGAATATATAAATAATGCCACATTTGCAAACTTATCGGTCAAAAAACAGTGGAACCTTGGTTTACGGCCGCCTCTGTTTTTGACAAGTTCGGTTTATGACCAACTTCAATGATCAAAATTTTACTCTTTCGGCGTAGGATAACTTGATTCGCGACCAAAGCTGTCTAATAGTTCAGTTGGCAACCCTCACGTAACTCTTGTTATAAGTCAAGTTTGGAGTAAAGTGCGCGTATCAGAGTGCTTTGTAGCCTTCAGTACAGTAAAAAATTTAACTTATTGTTTTAATTTTAATCAGTTTTGCGAAAATTTTAGCCTTTATTATGACTTCTAGGAATGAAAAAGCGTTTAGTGATAGCAGTAGTAAGAAGCTTAAGCGAATTACTGATCAATTATGAAAAGAAGTACTGACAAAACTTAAGAATGATGATAGTGTAATCAAAATAGCTAAACAATACGGTGTAGATGAACCGTCGATTACTCCGATCATAAAGAACTAGTCGGATGTGGCAACCCCAAAACTATTTTCTATCTCATGCATTTAATGCGTCAAAATTCATTATTACAGTTCCAAAATCAAATGACAGTCATATGCTCAACGTGAGGGTTCTAAAGACATGAAATTCCGAACATTAGTTTTTGAAATAGGACTGTTGCGGATATCGGAAAAAATACAGCATACATGTGACACTTGTTGGGAGATTTACCCATTAAAAGCAATGAGCAATAATATAAATCAAAGTCGTTAATTCTCGAGATAGAACTATTGCGAAAATAATGAAAAATGTAATACGGTTAAGCCATCTGTTGAACGATTTAAATCAAAATGTAAACAGCATCAATTTATATCAGGGATTACCTCAATATAATTCTCTTTAATCCCATGCATTAGTTCTTGAGATAGAACGCCCAAAAAATTTATATCACATACAGAAAGTCAGATACAAGAATGGATTATGATCGTGAACTGAGGTTCCACTGTATATTATATAAAAATTTAATTACAGCTGGTGCTTTCAATGTCAATTTTACAAATAATACTAGAAATGAATTTTCAGTATATTTTCATCCTTGGTTTGACGTAAATCTATTAAGGCTGTATTTCGAGCGACTTTCTCCAAGGAAGATAATTTAACGGATAATTTTCCTGAAAATGTCCTAGAATATTATTCAATAATTGCAATAAGCTATTTCAATAGATATCAGGAACGAGAAATAAAAATATTTAATTTAATTTTTTTTAAATTTAAATGGGAAAATTCGTTTTTATGTGCATTGACTATAAAATTATGTTTAGCGGCCTTTGGGTGCCGTTATCACAAAAATCGCGCTAATGGCGAAAATATTTCATATTTATAACATCTGATTTTCAAAACAAGTAGATAAGAATGCCACGAATCCTATGCGAAAAGAATAAAAATTTCTATTCGCATTATTTTTCTATAAAATATGTATTATCTAAAATTAATTGAATCTGCAATTTCTGTACGAATAAATTAAAATTAATTTCGTTTTTTTCACGTTTTTTGTCCATTGATTAAATCCTCTATATAATAAAAGCCTAAGTCACGTGACTGTCAACACTTCCGGGCTTACCCACTTCACTCTTTATATGCTAAGCAGCCAATTTCATGTCAGCCAGCGCAGGTGATAAGTCGCCAATCTATATTATCCCAGGTCTCCCCACTTCACATTTTTATATGCATGATTGCCATTTTGGTGCTTTTTATGCTAGCCGAGTGCAGGTTTGCCAAATTTTATGCCATATGCCAGTTTCATTTGAAACATAAAATTATAACTTATTTCATTTAAAATACATAACTTTTATTTATAACACAGATTAAAAAATATGTATATCAGATTCATTCATCTCATTTAAAATACAATACTAAATGTATTTTTCCAGCATAGGTAATTGGCAAAAGAAAGTGAGTGCTTGGCGAGAAAAGAAATCTGACAAAATCTTCTCTCGCAAACTTTTTATTTTTTCATATGCACAACACATACATAAATAATTAATAGTATTAATAATAACTAAACCAAAATAATTTATTGCAACATAAAAGCATTGTTTCTAATTTACACTTTAAAAAAAGTATGTATATTTTGAGATAACACCCATTGAATTTAAATTTACATTCATAGTTTTATATCGCATTCCTAAAAAATAAATAAGCCGTAAAAGATTCATTCAATCACGAAAATAAATAATCATGGAGGTTCGTAAAGCAAGTTTTTCAACAATAAATGGACAATATTCTTATGACATCATTGTAGATAATGACGTGATAGTTTTGTTATGTCTTTAGACATCATACTAGGTAAAATTGCGGCGTTGTTTACAATTTGAATTAACGTTGTCATATTTATGAAATAAGAAACGAAATTAATGAAAAAAAGCATGCTTTATCATTATTTAATCGTGAAATAATGAATTATGAAATGCTACCATGCTTGCAAACAGTTCTTAATTTCTCTGGTCGGAATCTTCCGATTTGGATAATGATTGAAGAAGTAAATTAAATTAAGAGTAAACATAACATGATGGAATGCGTAGAATACATTTAATGGAGACCAATCTGGTCGCCATAGGCGGCTAGTAATTCAATATTGAGCGAAATAAGAAAAAGTACTGGGAATATTTAAAAGCAACTGAGGTTTTCTTATATTCAATATATAATTATCAAAAAATTTAAATGACTAGTATTAAAAAATCTCTGACGAGCACCAAAAAAGGTTAATATGTTTTAAAGTATGAAAAAGTGTTTGACAAGAGCTTCTAATTGAGAATGAGAAAGGACAAGGGGTCCCTTCTTGGCTGCAATTCACTCTCAATGCCAAATTTGAAAAAATCATATTTGCGCTTTTTCCATATAACAGAAATCAGTCACTATTACGATAAAATTGCGTAGTGTAAAGGCATAATTAGAAAAGACAGAGCGTGTTTAAACATGAATGTAAAACAAAATAGGGCCAAAAATCATAGTTCCCGCAGCCAGTGTTGAATTCAGACACTTTTCTCCGGGAGGGTCTTCTGTGGCTTCGGGGGGGGGGGGCACAATAGAGTTCTAAGGGGATTATACTTTTTTACCATAAAAAACACAAAATCTCAGATTTTATTGGGGGGGGGGGCATTTGATATCTTCGGGAGGGAATGTCCCCCCGGCCCAACACCTGCATTCAACACTGCTTGCAGCGTATCGCATTCACGCAGTCCCACCATAAACTGTCGCAGTGTAAAACAGCACAGAAAACTGATTTGTAGTGCAGTTGCAGTCCAGAGTCAACAATGCAGTTAACATGTAAAGCACGATTGAAAGTTTTACTAAAAAGTAAAGATAGAAAGTTTTACGTAAATTTCTTTTATATGGAAAAAGCGCAAATATGATTTTTTCAAATTTGGCATTGACAGTGAATTGCAGCCAAGAAGGGACCCCTTGTCCTTTCTCATTCTCAATTAGAAGCTCTTGTCAAACACTTTTTCATACTTTAAAACATATTAACCTTTTTTGGTGCTCGTCAGAGCATTTTTTAATACTAGTAAAAAAATGCATTTAAAAAATGAAAAAAGTTTTGTATAAAGATTACGGTAGATGATTGAAAAAAAAGGAGCGCGGTCAGAGAAAATTTTAACCCTTTATATTCTGAATTATGAATAAATATGCTTCACATGAATAATCATATTTGCATATTTTAAGATATCGAGAACAACATATGAAATAATAATTTGACTATTCGATATTATTTTTATTATTAAAACTGATTTAATAAATTGGTAGTGAGAGCTCTTTTTGCAAAATAGCGACAAGAATAACGAGATTAATTAACACAAGATACTGTTATGAAAATCTCACAATTCTTAAAAGAATATTGTCAATAAATGTATTGTGATCGTATCGAAAGCAGAGAATTGTTTTGTAGTTGACTATATTTAGTCTAACATTTTTTAATGGGATAAAAGTTACACCTAGATAAATAGTTGAGAAAATAACTACATTACAAAATATTTAGCTTCGACTGTTTCACTGTTATTTCTAAATAGATTTCCCCAATTATTTTGTATGAAATTAGCAATCTACTTTCATTGGTAAGACGAATTAAATAAATTTTACATTGAATTTTCTTTAATGGTATTTAAAAGTATCATTACGATATAAACAATTAAAATAATAAATGAATTTAGGTATGTGTCGGGAACAAAAATACACTTTGAATTTGGGAACAAACAGTATTAAGCTTTCTGGCGGAATACAATGCGTGAATTCAACAAAATTTGTCTGAGTAGACGCCTGAAAGTTAACTTCATAGCAATGATAGGCAGAACGGGTCAAAGACAGAGATTTCCCTATCTCTAAATATCCTATAAATTATGTAATATAGATTACATCATGTGTCAAAAATGATAAGCGATGAAAATATTAAATAACTGATTTAAAATAGGTACAGAAACGTGAGGGTATTGATACCGTTGGTTTAAAAATATCATTCCTTCTAAAGATTTTTAAAACATTTAAATGTACTATCTGTTTGATAAGATATTTCGAAAATGGAAAAGATTAAAGTAATACATGTTGATTCTATGCGTAAAGAAACTGTAATCGTAAATATTATGAATGAATAGAAATATTTAAATTTTCAGTTCTTTAAAATTTTTCATTTGTTTTTATTTTATTTTTATTTTGATATTTATTATTTATATATTTACTTTTAAAAATCTTAAGTGAAAAAAAAAATCATTTTTAATTTTTAAATATGTTTTAAATAAAATACGGAATTGTCGCGATTTTAAGTGAAGGTATTTTGCTATAAAAGATTCTAATATACAAATAATTCAATATTTTATTGTTTAATAAATAATAATTTTGTATTTAATACGAAACTCAATTGATCACTGATGAAACTGTCATTTAAAAAATGCACATTTCAGGAAAAAAAATTCTTCACGTTTGCTTGAAGAGCCAAAGGTAAAATTTCTTCGTGTTTGTTTGAAAAATCAAAGTTAATGAGGATATAATATGTCCAATAGGTTCTCAATATGTTATGTGTGAATAGACATTAAAATATTGCAAAGATTTTTAATAGCAAATTTTGTAAAAAAAAAAAAAAAAAAAAAAAAAAAAAAAAAAATTACTAAGATGGAAAAAAATAACTTTAAAGTAATAATTATAATATACTGGGTAATTACAATTAAATCATTCTGTAATACTTATAAAGGAAAAAGTACTAGGTAAAAAATATCCACGTTTTTAAACTGTTTGAAGATGGGAATGAGTTTTTGCCTGTAGAAAATAATAATGCAAATTTTAAAAGCCACAAATTTGTAACATATTATGCTTTATAACGTAATGTATATAAATGTGTGTAAATCCATCTGTTGTAAAATGTGTCCGTAAAAGGCGTTTAACGTTCCTATAACTATAATGATAATTGTAAAAGTCACCAGTAAAGGATACATGTAATTTTTAAAATAAAGAAGTTTTGGGTATAAAAAAATTAGTGCATTAATCCGCAATATTAGGGTTGTACATAATGAAAAATCAAGCTTCCAACAATGTTACATTCTAATGTAGTTGCAGCATGTTTTTGTTTTTTTGTTTTTTTTGGGGGGGGGGGGCTAGATTTTAATGTTCTATTTCCTTCAAATGATGATTTTAATTATTTACCATTTTCATTTAACATGGATTAAAATTAGCCTTATTTGAAAGATTTTTTTCAAGCAAGTTCAAAATAACATTGGCCTTTTCCTTTTTTTTCCTTGAAGAAATATAACTCTAACATAAACTGCATTAACATTTGATAAAGAAAACTTTGCCCTTCCTTTGACCAAATTACAAAAAACAAAAATCATATTATTTTCTCATGGCATGACGGCACCCTATGCTTCAGTTCTCAAACATCTCCCCGTATATCGCAATGGTAACTACTGCCCTGTATACATCTTTTTAGTGGAATACTCCACATACTATGTTGTCTAAAATGTCCTCGTGTTGAAGATCAGTTGTTGCGGAGCTAGCACGTATTCATAGCGGGTGGCAGTTATTGTATGCAAGATGCGAGTTTTTCTTTTTAAAATGTTGGTCACTATTGTACAATGTATGACTATCAAACAACTCCAGTCGGTCACATTAAGTGAATTCAACAAGTCTTTCTTGTTGCCTAAGCCCCACAAATTCTGACGACGTCATACATGAAAGGGTGTCTTTACCCAAAATATTTTCGTGCTAATCATTATCACTATTCATTTGCGCAAAGAATTGTAATGCATAGATTCTGTTAATTGTGAATGAATTTCTCATTTATTAGTTCACATAGTGGCGAGTGGTCAGGGAAAAACACAGTGAAAAAAGATACAAAGTACCAGTGTTTTCTTATAGAAAATAATTCCCGTAATATAAAGGGATTAAAGAAGGTGTATTTCTCTTTAACAAAATACTGGTACTTAACACCCTTTTTGACTGCGTTTTTCCCTGATGACTCGCCACCCAGGTTCAATTTATTTTTTTACCATATGTAATTTGGCGAAGTATCTTTATATTTTTAAGAATAAATCTTAGTAAAAAAAAAAAAAAAAAAAAAAAACCTTTCTATCATTAATGTCACTACAGAATGCTTTTATGAATTGTATATGAATTTGTAGTTTGTTTACTTAACGATATTTTTTTTTTTTTTTGGTCAAAGCTTGAACTTGTTTACTGATGACTTATTTGATCAATACAAAATAAATATAACTCTTAGTTAATATAAACAATATCTTATCATCATTTATCTTTCTCGGCAATAATTGTGTTTTTCAGTTAATCCATTTGTTTTATTGTTTTACCATAGTTAACTATCATTTATCTTTATATAAGATGAATACTTAGTATTTTTGTATCTGATTTTAATGAGTGAATGCAGGCAAACAACTTATTTTCGTAAGAAGGCAAACTGATGTCACTACGGCATCTGAATGTCGGTGACCTCTTTTTTTACTTTTCTAATAATTACTACGTAGTAACTTTTACAGTGAATATTTACCTCTCCCTATCTGAGTTATTTACATTATAAATGTCAGGGACGGTGATGCGATTTATTCTTGTTCATAGCTTTATTTGGGTTGTTTTTCTCAAGAATTGCGAAACACGTGAGTTCAGCATAATAACAGTTAGAATGACTTATTACGATCGGGTGACTAAATATTTTATATACTTCATTCTTATTTATCAAGTTAATTAATTTGGCAATGTTTTCATTTTGCTGTAAGATAGCGCTGTGATCGGCACATAAATTCCATGCCAAACGTCTGTTGAAAGTTATTTAATAAATGTACGAAAACATTTGTCCAACCGTTACAACCCACATTTCTTTAAAATACTCCTATCAGCAAGCTCTGTTAATCGAATAGACAAGTCAACAATCATAAATGTTAATGGCAATCTCAACAAGTTATTCCTCTCATTCGTTTCGAATTGTCAAATTTTATTCATTGTATGTTGCCACTATCTTTTGCATGTAAATACAGTCTTTGGTGCCCATCGTGTTTTGCCCATAATCTTCTCGATCAATCAAATTTTATTATGGGTGCGTTGCCACTAACTTACATATAAAGACAAAATACTTTCTCATCCCTCACTCGTCCAAAATCTTCTCGATCAATCAAATTTCATTGCGCATGCGTTGTCCCTATCTTATACATAACAAGTTGGAAATTGCACGTGAACGTAGCAAATGAGGTGCGTTCGTACGATAACGAAGTTTTAAAAATATTCAGATCTTGCTGATATAGTAGAGCGTACTTCGGATACAGTATAGCAATCGAAATCTTTGTGTTTCTGTAAATATGCAGGAAGTAATTTTTATTACACCTCAGAAACCTATATCTTATTCATAAAATGTGAAATAGTTGAATATAATTAAAACACGCCCCAAACAATGTTTCCCCGTATAGCATTATGCAGGGGAATACTTTTGTGTGGCCCTGTAATAAAAATTCTTTGCATCACAGATTGTACGGAATGCATATTTTAGTATATATTTCATAGATTCATGCCAATTCTATTATGTTCGAATGAGTGTAACATCATAAAAATGCATTTGAATCTTTTTCCCCATTGACCGTAATGTATTGGAATACCTTTGATTGTCCCTGTAAATGATCTATGCATCCGACTTTCATAACATTTGAAATGACTCGATAAAATTACGTAATAATTATATGTTTTAATTTTCAAACGATTAAAATGCATTTGAAATTTTTTTCCCCATTGACCGTAATGTAACGGAATCCTTTTGATTGTCCCTGTAACTGATCGATCCATCCGATTTTCACAAAATTTGAAATGACTCGACAAAAATATGTTACAATTACGTATTTTAAATTTTAAACGATTCGGTTGGGTAGTTTTTGCGTTGTTATATGCGGACAGACAGACAGACAGACAGACGGACAGACAGACAGACGGACAGACGGACAGACGGACGGACTGAGCGAAAACAATAGGTGCTACGTATTTACATAATTACGAACGCACCTAAAAACACAGTCATAATTTCGTTCAAAATTTTTTCGATCAATCGAATTTCATTTTGGGTATATTGTCACTATCTTATATATAAGGACACGCTAGTTGCTCATCACTCACGATTTCGACCAAAATCTTCTCTATGAATCGAATTTCGTTCAGCGTGTATTGTCATTATCTTATATATACACTGCCCAAAACAATTAAAGGATATTGCAGTTTTAGGTGGATTTTGTATCTGGGAAACTTTTTAGCTGATTGATACATGGTCGACAGACATAGTATGTTATATGAGAATAAATTACATATGTTTGGCAGAAATAAATGCATTTTATTGCGCATTTGTGTACAAAAGGAAAAAACACAATTTGTGCATATGAGAAAAAAAGAATAAGAAAAGGTGTTTTCTTCAAAGAAAATCATTTTCAGTAGGGGGTATGGTTTCCACGGGCGGCCAGCAACGTTGAACACCTTTGAGGCATGGACTCAATGAGGCTATTAATGACGAGTTGGGGTATTCTGCTCCACTCTTCCAGAAGAGCTCTTTCCAGTTCTTGGAGAGTTTGTGTGGGTTGTTGGCGGCCAGAAACTCGTCTTCCTAGAGCGTCCCAAACGTGCTCGATTGGATTCATGTCTGGAGAACACGCTGGCCATTCCATTCGAACGATTCCTTCCTCGAAAAGGAAATCCTCCACCAGGTTTGCACGATGTGGCCTGCAATTACCGTCCATTAAAATGAAGTTGTCTCCGATTGCTGCAGCGTAAGGGACTACAATAGGCCTGAGGATCTCATCCCTATATCGGCGACCAGTCAGAGCTCCATCTCGAATGATGTAGAGGTCAGCGCGCCCGTCAATGGAGATACCACCATACACCAACACTCCTCCACCGCCAAATCTGACACTTTCGTGCAGGAACGCAGGATTATTCCTACTGCCACGGTCCCTCCGGATGAAAATACGCCTATTATCCGGATGCACAGAAAAACGGGACTCGTCAAAAAACAGAATATTGCTCCATTCATTTCTCCTCCAGTTGACATGTTCGGTTGTCCACTCCCTGCGGTCGCGACGATGCCTTGATGTTAATCTAACACATATCATCGGTCGGCGAGCATACAGACCTACAGCATGGAGCCGGTTTCGGACAGTCTGAGTTGAAATCGTGGTGCCTGTAGCCGAGCGAAGGTGTTGTTGGAGAAGAGTAGCGTTCATGTTTCGGTGTCTCCGAGCTGTTAACGCTAAATACCGATCTTCATTGGGCGTTGTTGCACGTCTACGACCTTGCCCTGGTCTTCGGCCTGCACATCCACTCTCCAAAAAACGGTTCCAGATCCTGGAAATGACACTTTGTGACACTCCGATGGCTTGCTCTACTTCGGCTAGAGTTTGGTCCCCTTCTAACCTACCAACAATTCTCCAAGCTTCTGAATCTGTCAAATGACTTCGCTGAGACATCGTACTCATCGAAACAAAGCAATCACTGAATGCCGATCATCCTTGTGTTCATTCTCTTTTAACCAGTTGAAAGTCAAATTTCATTCGCTGCCGCTGAAGCGACGTTTTTGACGTCGAACTCAAAATTTGCATACTCCACAGTTTGAAAACCAGAAAAATTTGCATTTGTGATTCTCTTCTTCTATTTTCGGCAAAAAAAATTTCGTTTATAACTTTATTTTATATAAAACTTTAAATATCCTTTAGTTGTTTTGAGCAGTGTAGACTCATTAGGTGCTCATTACACATGCGTTCGTCCAAAATCTCCTCAATTAATCAAATTTTAAGCCTCGTATGGTACATATAAACCTCGTATTTTATATATAAAGACACATTAATTGCTCATCGCTAAAAATTTTACCGAAATCATTTTACAGAAGATCGTTGCGGTTTAAGGCCCCACCAGTGGCCGAGAGGTTCTGACCTCAAACTGGTAGACGGTAGGTGCTAGGTTCGAACCCAATCGCGACCGTCGGCCTAACCGTTCGAAGTTTTCCGTGGTTTTCTTCGAACCTTGCGTAAATACGGGTTAGGTTCCCTTAGAAAGACCCCCCACGGAGGGCATTCCACCCCTTAGGGCCTATATCCCATAGTGTAGATAATTGGCCGACATACATACATACGTTGCGGTTTAATTGGATCAACAGAAATACAATGTACTCTTCTAATCCGAAGTAACTGGGACTAATAAGAATGAAAATTCCAGAACACGTGAATTACAGATTATGGAGTTCGAATAATTCGTGAATGTGTATTTGTAAATTGAAGTCCACGATTGCATTTTTCTTTTATTTAACCTTCCTACCCTCAATGGGTCTAATCGACCCAGTCCTATAATGCGTTTCATTCGATTCAAACCAGAATTTTTTTCATACATAAATTAAATAAATAACTCAAAGATTTAAGTTATGTAAGTATGTTAAATAGATTTAAATAGAAATTCTGGTGTGAAATATTTTAATCAAGTTTGAGTAAAATTTCAACAGGGTAGGAAGGTTAAACACACTCGCACACACACACAGATGAACACAGAACTATTTACATAAAGAAAGATATAATACGAGGAAGCTACATTTTCTTCCTCGCCACATTAAATTCGATAAATTATTGATAAATTGGTAAATGTGGTTCTACTTAAAAATTTATCTAGTATTCTTTTGGATAGCTTCAAACATTAAAGAAGATTATATAGAAGAAGAACGATTTTTTGTTTTAAAATTCGAGGAATAAAGGGTTAAACTGACGATACAAACTGATGTTTCAAACAAATAAACGAATTTCGACACCCCCTCTTTGTCGACCACAACCAAGATTGGATGACAATTAATTCCTATCATGAGAATTCTAAATTGGACATTTCGTTGAGTTCTGCACACATAAACTGTCAATAAATCAAACAACTCATCGATTTGTAGCATCCCAATGGGGAGATTTTGTCCAAAGACTAATCAAGGCCAATTCGCATCGGGATAAAAGTTCATACATTTCATCCTATTCTACAAGGGGCAGTTTAAAAATTTTCTGAGTTTCATTGTAACTCTTTAATAACATAATTTAATTTATTCATTTGCTTAATACTACTACAGTTCTTTTACTATCTGGATTGTTAACAGGCAGTGTGACGTTGGTGTAGCTGGAAGTAAGAGTGTGTGGTGATTAGCTGGCACGATGTCGAAGATCGACCAAATAAAAGGCAGACCCTGGCTATCAGTCGAGCATCCGGAGCCTGTGCCCCGAGCAGGAAATTTTTAAGAGACACAAAATTTTACAGATTTACAGTGGCGGTCAAAAGTTTCCGGCCAGCAAAAATTTTTCAGTTAATTTCTAAGTATACCCATATGAAAAGAATCTCAAATTGATATACATTTTATTGGCATAATAGTTAGGAACTTATTTATGAAATAACTTATAAATATCAATAAATTTTATTGAGAAAATTAAGTGCAAAGGAAAACGAATGTGCTCAGACGTTTCCAGCCATTTTCGCAAATTTAGAAAAAAAAAATGGTTTTATAACAGAAAATAACAGTGATAAACAATATTTACAATTAGTATTTTATCATAATACCTTTAGTAATAAGTACTGCGACGCAGCAAGGTGGCATTAATACACTCAACGATTGAAGATCGTCTATGGTATGTTTTTTCACACTTCTTGCAATTTTTTGGAAATTTCGGCTGAGTTGGAATATTTATAGTTCTGCACATGTTTGTCAACTAATTTCCACAGATTTTCTATTAGATTAATCTCGGACGTTTGGGCTGGCCATTTTAAAAGCGGATTTTGTGTGTGTGTGTGTGTGCAAATGCCATTGCTTGTCGAGCTTGCATGCATTCATTAAGTAGTTATCATGTTAAAACAAATATTTGCGACCACAATTTTCTTATAATAAGGCAGCAAATATTCTTGCAAGATATCCTTATACATTGCATCATTCATCTTGCCGCAGATTTCAAGTAACAGACCAACATTTTTTGAGAAAATACGCCCCACATTATAACGAATCCACCGCCAAGTTTCATTCTAGAAATACATATCTCGAATCATATCTTTTGTTGTTAGTTCATCAAGTGTCTGCCATCACTCTCAAAAAAATTTGAAAATCAATCGATGGAAAAATAGAACTTTTGTCCAGTTTTCACTTGACAGACTTCGTGTTCCTTGAGAAACGCCTGTTAGGTACATTGGTATTTTTTTTACCTCTGAAAAATTTTCAACACCGACTCTTCCATAAAATTATGCATCATTTCAGCATCTTGATACGATAGATTGACTTATTTCAGCAATATTTTTATTCCGTAAATCACGGGATATTGCAATGACATTTTATGTGGGTCATCAACTGTTTTTTCTCTGATTACTCCCTCCACAAATATAGTCATTTTCCGGAGTCTCTCGGCGGTCAGAAAGTCCTGAAAGCCATTGCCATCTTTATATAATTTTTATGTATCGTTTACAGTTGATTTTCCTATCAATAAATTTGCCACAATATCTCGAGAAGATTAGCGACCTTTAGCGACAAACTAATCACTGATTTACGAACAATAATTGTTGAACTTTTCATTTTTGTATTCGAACTATGCTATTCACTTTCTTTCATTCACAAACAGGGCTAAAAAACACTTTACAAACAGAGAAAAACAAAGGAATGATGAGTGGCACTGAGAAACTTTTACACACACAAATTTCGAATTCTATCCCTTTGCATAAAGTATTTTCAGCATCCAATCAAAATGATTATGTGGTCAGAGGACATTCACATATTCTTAACTTTTAAAGGAATTATTCTTTTCCTTTGCTGAAACCTTCTTGTAAATAAATAAAGGAAATTAATTGGCCAGAAACTTTTGACCGCCACTGTATGTTTAAAATCATATTTCAACAAATAGATTTTTTATTTACTGGAACTATTTTTAATTTTCCAGGAAACTTAATTTTTTAATTGACGCTTTTCGAATAAATGTATAATATGTGAAAAATCTAATATCAGTAAATTAACCAATCTAAGGAGGCACGAAAAATTGAAAGTGCCCTGGACGCAGAAATTTGCTAGTTGGGCACAGAACAAAGAGTGAACAATAAGCTCATGTGCAGATTCGTGAAATATGCTTCAAAGACTTTCTTAGCCTTATAAACAGTTTAGGGTGACAAGTCTTTAAAGAAAAGTCTTAAAGAAAAGTTTTTCAAGATTTCGGGGCGGGCAAGAATCACTGGAAGATGTTGAATTTGTATCAACTAAACAAACTGTTGTCGTCTCTTTGTATATGCAAGTTTTGAAAAGACTAAGGGAGACAATCCGTAGTAAACGTTATACCACATTGCAAGGAAGATGGTCACTGTATCATAAAATAGATCTGGCCCACACATCGATTATTGTGCAGTCAAGAATCGCAGAAAAGAACATTCCATCCCTCCAATAGCCTCCCTACTCAACGGCTTTAACATCATCGTATTTCTGGCTGTTCCACGAGTTCAAAGATAATCATTTTTATACTATAGAAGACATCAAAAACAACACTACAGCTGAACTTGGGAAGATACTAAAACAGGATTTTCATCCTTGTTTCTAGTAATGGCAGGAACGGGAGCAAGTGTGTGTAAAACTGATGGAGATAACTTCGAAGACAATTAAACAAATGTGTAACTATATTGTAGTAATAAAAAGCTACAACAAAATTCCGGGAGCTTTGCGATTGCTCCTTGTATGTCGTTATATGTCAGTTGAAACGTTTACAATATACCTTGTTCAATGCACTTTTAAAAAAATGTAAAATATTAAATAAATACACAAGTTTTTAGTTCAATTGTAATACATAATAATGAAAAACATAAAAGCTTAACTATAACATTGTAGCAATTTTTAAAATTAGCATTTTGCCATTTTTTAAGAAAAAAATTCATGCTTACACCAGACCACGTACACTTAATTCAACTGAATGTATTTCAATTTCCTTTGTACTACATATTACTATTACACTTACCTGTGAAATCAACTAACAGTTTCACAATGCATGGTATACGGAGCTGCTAAATAAAATCAGGCTGTATACGGCGTATACCACCGATTACTATCCACTACATCCCTGACTATTGCCAAGCTATTAAAACTGTTTCCATGACATCCAGATGTGTCTAGCTTGGATCTTTAAGCCCCATTGATCCCATCCTACCTCATACCTTCAGCAATAATAGAAGAATTGGATTTTGATGTTAATACACAGCTTAAACAATCTGAATCTGTAAAAGACAAATCTGTACCTGTGGGTTTACTACTTTTATTAGGGATATATAAAATTTCCATAATATAGTTTATTTATTTAAGTTGATTATTAACCGAGTAAATTCATGTAATCCTTTAAATGTGAAATATCAGCAATACAGAGGGATTTTTTTAAATATTCTACATGTTTTTTTTTTTTGTTTTGTTTTTTGGATATGCGAATTCATTAACAAAACTTAAAAAACGTTGGACTTTACCCCTGAAGAGGTTAAACCATTATTAATTTCCATTCAAATGAAACAAACCATGAGATATTCTCTAAATTCTTTCGACTTTTATGTTTTTACCGTTAAAAATTTTTATTTAAAATCGTCATTGATAACAACTGTTTTCGTTATTATATCTATTTAGGTCATGGTAATAAATTTGAATTTATCAAATTAATGCTCTGATTTAAAAAAAAAAAAAAAAAAAAAAAACCTTTCATTCCAAGAAAAATGTTTATTGCAATCGTCATTGGGGTCAGTAATCATTTATGCAAAGATTAATAAATTCTTTCTAACTATTACTCAAACTACATGCAATCACTGATGAAAAGATTTTTTTCAAACATGTCTAAACATCGACATAGATTTTTAGAACAAGGATTCATTATTTAAGAAAACATTTTCTGCATTTTCTGAAACACTTAGACACGTCAAATGACAATCTACTTCCATGAAGCAAATAAAAATTTCCTTCTTTTATAATTCCTTCCTAAAAAAACAAAATTCCTTTAATCCAATGGAATTTCATAATATTAAAAGACTTCCATGATTGCTTGCATAATAAATAAACACCCAAGCGGAAATGTCCGAAGTCCCGCCCCTATTATCATACGTAACGAAAAGGAATTTGTCGACATAGAAAATCTCTATCTATCTAAAAATGGTGTATTCAGATGATAGATTAATCAGTGTTAAAAAAAGGAAAAATAAACACTAGACAAGATAATAGTTGAGATGTTGCCCACGGTTTGATAAGAAGAGTTGAACCTTTTTTTTCGGATGTCGATAACAAGGAGTTTACAAGTAGCTTGATTGATAAGTTAGGGAGGCCAGCCAACTGTAGATGTAACAGATTGTATAAATGCACAGGGTCAGTTGTATTATCTGATGCCTATCACTTTTCTAGAACTATTTATGTTTGAAGAAAAGTGGTTTTGTGTGCAATATTTGTGCTGAAGATGACTGACATCTGTTGCCACTTTGATAAATTGTAAAAAAATAAATAACAATGGTGGTGATAAAAATTCGATGTCTTATAAGGAATCACAACTAGCTTACTGACAATCGGCATCATTGTTAGAACATTTCACTCTGCGAATGCTTTTTTAGGTGCTTTCGGAATCATATAAATAAGCAGAACATATAGCGGTCGTTCGGTTCGTCCGTCTGTCCGTATGTAACAGCACTCAATCGAATTGGAAATTTTAATGTATTTAAAGAATTGTGTCGAGTCATTTCAAAATTTATGAAAATCGAATCAAAATTTAAAAGATATTAATAATGGTTTTCCTCATTATGTAATTATTCTAGGTTGCCATGGTAATGATGCCCTATTTAGAATAGAGTCCTATTATTTCAGTGTTACTGAATTAAATATATGTAATCATAATAAATTTTGATATGTATTTTTGCATAATTAGTGCTACAAATATTGAATCAAAATCTCCATATGAGTCTTGCTGCTGCTGCCACAGTAGCAACACGTTTTCTTTGTGCCTGACGAAGAAAGACTAAGTTAACGCATTTGAAAGTTTTTGATTGTGTTTACTTCTTAGTATTTCACACCAATACCACATATATAATTTTATTATCAATATTAGTGGGGACTTTCTACCCACTAGTTTCGCTACAATCTTACGTGCATAAGAAGAAAGTAAAAAAAAACATTTATTAATATTTTATCAAAAATAAATTTTAAAACAAGTAGTAAACTGTTGCAGAATACTGAAAGAATTGTGCTACATAGAATATATAAATTGAGTTATTAGTTTCAAAACTTTTATGCATTTCCTGTTTCATAGGGAATCAAAAATAAAATTAAATGTGACATAATGTTAAGACTCCTGAGACCAGTTAAAATTTTTATTTGCTCCGGCAAAAGGCAATTTCAATTTAATTGTAAAGTTTTTCTCAAATTGGAATTAATATTCAGAATTAAGCTTTAGGATACACTTACTTTACTTTACTTTTGTTTTTGGCACATTGAACTTATTTTCTTGAAATAAATATAAGAGAATTTTATGATCTTTTACAATTTTTTTCGACATAGTTAATATTTAGTAGAAAATGCTGTCGGCGTTTCTAGATTTTTCTTAAATTTATTCACTGTTTTCTAATTAATAATTTTGTTTACCCTTTTAGACAAAAGAGCACTTCTAATTAATAACTTTGCCACTGATTTCAAAATGTCAATTGTACACATACACTCACTGTGTATGACATCTCTTCCAACAAAATAATTATGTTAGAATACAGAATACAACATAACTAACAATATTTGCTTTAGAATCTAACGTCGCAATCCACTTCTTCCGTGAAAAATGCGGGATGTTATAGTTGATTTAAAAATATCAATTTTTATACATATATACAAGGCAGAGGAAAGTTGGATAAAACCGGGTAGGTGGATAAAACTGGAACCAGACTTTATGGCTTTATTTGTGGCAGTATCTAGCGGAAACTTCTGGAATTACTTCTTGGCGAGCGGCATGCCAGCTCCAAGTAAGCAGAAGTCATGTAAACGAACTCATTTCGCAGTGGTGATTTTTAAAAAATTTCATGTGAAAAAGTTAAAAATTCGACGTCTGCAATATTACGTTACCAATCCTAAATACCTAAGGATTTAGTTTAGGTAAGAATAATGTATGATATTTTATCATTTTCTTGTTATTTTAACGTTTTGTACTGGTGTCTACGAGTTATCTGCACAACGCTAAAGTAACATTTTATCAAAATGGCGTAGTCGGAGAAAACCGGGATGAAGATGGTCGGACATGAGCGGGAAGTTTTCGGTTTTTTTACGTACTTTTGCAGTCTCACCACACGATATAAAGCCTATTCCAGTACAAACGGATTTTAGGGCCATTAGAAAAACTGAAAAGTAGCGAGGGAAAGCAGCTATCCTTTTTCCAACCCCTACAAATTAGATAGCGAACAAGAAGAAAAAAAAAGGATGGAAAAAAGACTAGAAGAACTTAACCCAGAAGCCAGAACTTTCCATGGTGGCAGAAAAGAAAAATTTAAAAACCGATGTGAAAAAGAAGAGTCTACAGAAAAAAACCCTTGACTTCAAACGAGGAGGAAGATGAAAGAAAAGCATGCATTTTTTGCAAAGCTTATAAGAACAATATAAATCTAAGGAGCATTGGATACAGTGGCTTCACTGAATATGTTATGAGAACTAACTGACTATCTTGACTTGTCTTGAACTAACACTTAAAAAAAAATTTAAAAACTGTAATAATGTTCCTTTAAATCGAGTTATCTGCACAACGCTAAAGTAACATTTCATCAAAATGGCGTAGTCGAAGAAAACCGGGATGAAGATGGTCGGACATAAGCGGGAAGTTTTCGGTTTTTTTACGTTTTCTCAAGGTCTGGACAAAGATATCAAGCGTCCTTTTGCAGTCTCACCACACGATATAAAGCCTATTCCAGTACAAACGGATTTTAGGGTCATTAGAAAAACTGAAAAGTAGCGAGGGAAAGCAGCTATCCTTTTTCCAACCCCTACAAATTAGATAGCGAACAAGAAGAAAAAGAAAGGATGGAAACAAGACTAGAAGAACTTAACCCAGAAGCCAGAACTTTCCATGGTGACAGAAAATAAAATTTGAAAAACCGATGTGAAAAAGAAGAGTCTACAGAAAAAAAACCCTCGACTTCAAACGAGGAGGAAGATGAAAGAAAAGCATGCATTTTTTGCAATGGCTTATAAGAACAATATAAATCTAAGGAGCATTGGATACAGTGGCTTCACTGAATATATTATGAGCAAATATCTTGACTTGTCTTGAACTAACACACAATTTAAAAAAACTGTAATAATGTTCCTTTAAATCCAATTGGTAATCTTTTCAATAGTTTTAGCCCTTCGGGAGGTAGTGTTTGTTTATGAAGCCACTCAATTTTTATTTCCAGACGGCACTTTGGAACCAGGATTTTGGTGAAATTTTTGTAAGTTTATTATATACGTAAAACAGAGCTTTTCCTTATTTACAAATAATCTTGTTTATAAATTTCAGAGACATTCATTTACTTCAACATTTAAGCTATGGAAGTTCTTTGTCTCTGAAAAGATTAAACATAAATATTGAAAATTTAACCTTGGTGATGCCATTTATATAATTTCTTGCAAAAGTTGCAACTCGATTTACATTGGTGAAACTGTACACTCGCTGAGTGCAAGACTCATGGAACGTAAAAATTCTTTCAGTGGAAATGCTCTAAATTGAGGAATAATTGCCCGTGCACTTGAGTTTGATTATCTCTCCGATTTCGAGAATGCACGAATAGTGAAATACATTATATGGCCGTTAAAAACAGGACACTTGCGATTTTAGATGTTTTGTTAAATATCTAGAAAAATACATGAGGAATTATTCTGAAATTCCAAGTGTGTAAGCAAAACAGTACAGATAATATATTTTCGGGAAGATTTTTCCTCAAAATGCCATAGGAAACCGTCAACTAACTGAAAAAGTGCGAAAATCTTTTGGATAACCCTGTCAAAACTAATGTAGCAAAAGCGTTCAAACTTCATATTATAATTGATTGGCTTATTGCAATAACCTGTGTTCATTTTTATGAGGATGCATGTATACGAATAGAGAAATAAAGGTTTTAATAAAAAAAGTTCCCAAATTTTGCCAAGTTTTTTGCTTATAATTTGCAGAGTTCTTAATAATTAGATAGAATAGTTCGATAGAATAAGCTTAAAAAATGTTATTCCCAAAATGAAGCATGAGGATAAAGTTTTTATCCGTATATCGATTGGATCAGTGTCAATATTGCTTACACAATATTGCACGTACTACGGTATTTGGATAGAGCCTTTCATCTTTTTTGCTTCCTTTTGGGAACAACGAATTTTGAGCTTATTCGATTGATGATAATTTTCAGAATTTTTAAACTATATTTTTGAGATTTTCACAAAGGTTCTTCTATATATATAGCTAACATATTATGCAAATTATATTTCGTTTGCGTTCAACCATGCGCAGTGAAATATTATTTAATAAACCTGCTCATTTTTTATACAATTTTTATTATCTTTTTAGTTCTGATTACAGGTATTATTATGTACCATGATGTTTGATATATTTTCTGAAAAAAAAAATATTGAGAACTCTGCAAATTATAAGCAAAAAACTTGGCAAAATTTGGGACCGTTTTTATAAAAACCTTTATTTTTCTACGAGTATACATGCTATCCTCATAAAAATGAATACAGTTTATTACAATAAACCACTTATTCATAATCTGCAGTTTGAACGCTTTTGCCACATTACTTTGAGAGGGTTATCCAAAAGATCTTCGTTCTGTTTCAATTTGTGAACGGTCCCCTGTGACATTTCGGAAAAAAATGCTAGCGAAAACATATGACCTGTTCTATTTTGTTTTCGTACTCGGAGTTCAGAATCATTCCTCGTGTATTTTTCCAGATATTTAACAAAACGTCTAAAATCGTCTTGTCCGGTCATTAATGGTCATATAGTTTATACCGGGTGTCCCAAAAATGAATGATGGATTTTAAAATTCAATAACTTGCAAACGGTGACAGCTATTTAAAAAAATTTTGCAGGAGGATCATGTATAATGTCAGGAATTTTTTTTACCGTATTTTTTTATTTTAGTTTGCATCTCAAACAATAGGTGGCGCTGACGGCGATTGAGGGCCAGGTGATCGTGCTGAGTGAAGCGTCGACCTGGCCTTCAATCGCCGTCAGCGCCACCTATTGTTTGACATGCGAATTAAAATAAAAAATTGCGGTAAAAATACTCCTGACATTATACATAACCTTCCTGCAAAATTTTTTTAAATAGCTGTCACCGTTTGCAAGTTATTGAATTTTAAAATCCATCAGTCATTTTTGGGACACCCGGTAAATGCTCCGTATTAGACCGGGAAGCGGCACCTCAGACAATCAACTCATGGAGTACACGGATTAAAATTTTGGATTAGTTAAATCTTGATTCGCACACTAAAACGCAATCGGTTTGCTAAATCTTATCTTGGTGGAAAACACTTAAAAACCCGATTTTAGCAGTTAGGCTTACCATTATGTTTTCCTGCTCCCAATCGTCCATGTTTTCATACTTTGGGTGCAGGAAAGCAGAATGGTAAACCTACGAGACAACCGCTAAAAACGGTTTTTTAGATTTTTTCCACCAAGATAGGATTTGGTTAACCGGTTGCATTTTAATGTGCGAATCGAGATTTAACTAATCCAAAATTTTAATTCTTGAACTCAGTGAGTTGATTGTCTGTGCTGTCGTCTCCCGGTCCAGCTTAAACATTCATCGCGTCCTCCTTGAGGGTTGGGTGAATGTTTCAGCTGGCTTGTCAATTAATGAAGCTACACAGGTTAGGTAAATTATGCTATCGTGTGAGTTATAAATTTCCAAACCAGGAATTGAATTAGGGATCTCTTGTTAGACGTATGACAAGACAAAGTATGACAAGGGTGAACATAGTCCACCCAGCTAACCTTATTGATTATAGTTCAACAATACGTTAGCTGTATGAATTATGTCTACAGACTCGCCCAAGATGGCTCAGATAAGAGAGCATTCGCAGCTTCGACCAAG